>OX375757.1:45000000-50000000 GCA_947359355.1 Acrocera orbiculus
CAGCGCCCTTATACAATATTATTTTATTGCAATAAAGTGTAACTTTATTACAATATTTTTTGGTTGGCACATACAGAACACAATATTTTAACAAACTGTCATGCTAAATCAGCTGGTTTCGTTTTGTACATTATACATTAAATAAGTTGTGAGTGGAATAAAGTATATCATTTTGAGATTTGTATTAAATTATAAGAATGAATCATGATTGTGGAAATATAATGTGTTGCAGTTTGCAAATTATACAATATTTTACTCAAATGAAATGTCGAACCTCATATAAATAGGCTACGTTTGTGCATAATAAGTGAAATATTGTATAAGAATAAAAATATTAAGGGCACCCTAGACTATCAAGGATCTTTGATCAAAATCGCCTTGTTGAAGTAAACTTGGTTGTTAAGTGAGATTTGGTAAAGTATAAATGTTAATTTGATGAATTTTTGAGTTTTTTACAGATAGAAATTTTATTGAGCAAAACTTCGAAAGAGTTCACATGCTATTTTTAATTAATAATAGAAAAAAATATTCGAACAAAACGTGAAATTTGAAACATCTGGGTGATAGTGCGTTTTCACAGAACCTAGTACCTAGTACCCTACTACATATTTCATCTGTAAAAAATTTGTTCGTTGGTGTATTTGTGTTAACTGTGGTTCAGTGAAAACGCACTATGAGATAGCTAATTTATTATCTTTTATTTGTAATTCAACATTACAAATTTATTAACTTCGTCATACCTTTCACAATTTTTAAAGCTTATTTGACTCCCCTTGCATGACGTATAAGAATAAGTTATTATAAGAATGGAAAATAAAAATTAAATATATTTTAAAAATAACAAAAAATGAAAAAATCCGGGTGTAAATTGTTTTAAAGGTAGGATTAAAATACAAACATAATTTAAAAAAAAAAAATTATTTACGGATTTTTTGTTAGTAATTTTTACAAAAAAAAAGCTTTTTTGTACAAAAAAATTCTTATCAATATTTTCGTTCTACAAAGCCTGATAGGCAGTAGTTTTTTTTCAGCCCTATGACTTACGAGTTGATAATTAAAATAGACAAATATTTGGGTTATAACTGAATGTCTTATATAAAAATTCATCAATTCCTCTTTATTGTGTCCAGCAAAATTTTATTTTAGCAATTTTAGCTTCTTTTCATTATTTAATTTAATCAATTGTACGCGAATTCATTTAACTAATAATTTCGTCCTTCAAATTAGTTCCAGGGGAATTTAACAACCTTATGATTTCCACGCACAATGCATAATTTGAGTCAATATTTGTTTTTTTTTAAATTTATTTTGTTTTTTACTTTAGACATGGCATCATCAGTTATTTCAACACATACAAACTCCAAACATACTTCAAGGAAACGGCCACATGAATCAGTAACTAAGGAAATAGCTAACAATTATATTAATGGTTTTAAAGACCATAAATTTGATAATAAGCAAATCTTGAGAACAACATTTGATATGCAGTCAGATAAATGTAATCCACAAGCCAGTTGTAGTACAACCCAAGTAAGTTTACATTAGATTTACTTTTCACTTTATATAATTCAACTTTATTTACCTCTGTTAACTATTATGCCTAGGAATCACTAGCGCTTAGCGGCACAAAATTTAGCACTGAATGCTAATGAGTCCATTAGTCTCCACTGAATTGGTATATAGCCTGAATTAGCGACTAGTTAGCGCTAGTTTGTCGGTTTTTCAAAGAAAATCAAAGGAATATTTTAATTTGGGAATAACTTTTCTATTTAATTTAACCAATGGAAATATCTTGTCTTAATTTTTCTCAAACTACGTTAGACTACGGTCAATTCAATATAATAAGCTTTCATGGCATCTTCTTACAAAAAGCAATAAATGTTTATCTTTTATAATCATTGAAGAATTCCTGAAAAAGTAGCTTGGGTTTATGAAGGGACTAATTGAATACTATAAATTCTTTGGACAGTATTTTTCTTCTCGATATTGATGATATTCGAACGAAATTCAACAATTCAAATTCTTAAAAACCTATTTTCCTCCAGATAACCTAAAAAATATTATCGAAAGTAATAGCAAATGCATGCATGCCGTGAAAATAAATTATGGTGATCCAGTAAAATTTCCTAGTGTTTGTGTACACTTGAAAAAATGTATTAAGTTATTAAACAAAGTATAGAATATGCCTGCGTTTGAGATCCCAGTTACATGGAAAAGAAGAACAGGTGATTAAATACCATTTTCCAGCTGTTTCGAGGCGCCTAAATTTAATACGATTAACAGTAATTAACATAAATTAAACATGCTATAAATCTCAAACGCTGGCTGTGACTTTGATAATTGCAATAATCTTTAATATGTTTTTGATTTGCTTTAAATTACCTATTGAATTCAATTATATTGAATTTTATGTAATTTTTATACATATTTCTATTATATAAAATAATTTTATGTGCATGAATTTTATTTTTATATATATAATATACATATATATCCCTAATCAATCAAATTAATCAAAAGTATTAAAAATTTTTTTCTCTTTTTCGATGTTGATTCTAGTTTTTAATATAATTTTTCTTCAAATATTTAAAGGCAAGAGGAATAAGTTAACCTGTGCTGCACAATAGGGGCAGTTAAATAAGGATAGCCATACACCACAATAGAGTGTTGATGACTTTTTGCTATATAAAAGCCTTTTTTCTATCATGCCGCACACTGATGTGAACACGACCAATAAATTTTGTTTTTTATTTTGCTATCTGAAATTTGTGTTTTTTATGATTTGTGAAGCCCGTTAGACTGGATAATTTCTATAAGTTATGTTTTACATCGCAACAGATATGATTTTTCATTATTTAAGTAATCGACTTGTAGACAAAAGTTTATGCTATATAATTAATTGAATTACTCATTATGCTAAAATTATTAAAATGCAAATGACGTTTAGTAAAAGCAAGGTCAAAAACTTTGAATTATTCTCATTACATATAGTTCTAACATATCATCCTCCCGCAAGATGGATTCAAAGAATTTTAATTGTATTTTATTATAGAAAATTTTTAAAGTAAGGAATTTTTTTGCACAATTTAAAAAGATTTTGGGAGAAGTTTTTGCTTTAGTTAGAGCTCTAAACATAATAGGAGACATCAAAATTAGCTTAAGTTATCAAAAAATATGAAGAGAAAAATCTGATGTAAATAAAAAATATTTACCATTTTAAAAATAACCTTATGATAATTAATTTTTTTCTGACGCGGATGGTTTTTAAAAGCGTAATTTCTTAAGATTAATTCTAGTGACATAAACAAGAAAAAAAATTTCTTGTTTGTAAACAAGTGACTATTTATGGCTAATTACAATCAATATTTTTAATTCGGGAATGTTTTATGTTTCTATTTATTTTTTATAATTACTGGTGCGGTATTGAATAGCCTTGTTTCTTGGCCTATTTAGAAATTATCATAGTTTTATAGTACAAAGTTATTTAAAAATTATTAGACTTTTATGTAACGTTATTGAATAAAGTGTAGCTTACACTGTCGAAAGTTGTGACTTTTTATATAAGTGTAAAAGTGGTTAGCGTTATCATGCAACAAACGCCAATCTCCTTTCTCTAAGTATTGCGCCTTCAATGACGAATACGCGACAACAGACGCTTCATTACATCAAGATAAAACACAGCGGTAACCGTTTGACCAAGTGGAGCGATTTCTCGGTGTATAATGCTCTCGGAATAATCACAGAAGAAAATCAAAATTGTCTTCACTTTTGCCTTTTCAAGACGACTTTTATCGGATTTGGCTCTGTTGGGGGTCTACATACACAAAGACGCTTGGTTTCAGGATAAAATTGATCACACCACGCCTCGTCACCACTTACAATGATATTTAAAGTTTTATTCCTTTTTTGACTCTTTAATCAAGTCTTTATAATGTTGACATCAGAGCGATTTTTCGTTGTCCGTTAATTTGTTTTGAACAAATCGTGCACACACCTTCCTTAGATTTATAATATAAACAATTATTAATTTAATCAAACTAACTTTTGGGCAAATAATGCAATAAAATATACTTTTCTTAGTTTTAAATTTAGGACGAATGTTGATTAGTGTTTTGATAGTTTCCTATTTAGCTCAAGAACACTACTGATTTCCACTTGTTTTGCAGCGGATGCTCACATGCATCACCAATGTTGTTTGTTTACTTGATGGCAAATGTTTATCAAATTATAGCCAGATATTAGTCGACTGTAATTTGATTATTTTCCATTGTAAAAAAGAGCACGTAAAAGTTAAAAACCGTGTTTTAAAAGACGTATAATAAAATAATTTCATTTTGATTATTTTTATAGTATAAACTGTATAAAACAATATCTTATTGTACTCCTCTTATTACTCTTATTACTCTCCTCAATTTTGAGATACCTTGGTCAAATTAACAAACATTCTCCAAAGTTTATGTTTTTGACTTTCCTGATCCATAAAACTTGTATCAGCCTTTTCCATACGCGGTGATTCAATTGCGGCACATGGTATAATGTAGTTAAACCATTAAAAATCTTTTTGAGGATTTTAATATTTTTTTTCAAAAATTATTTACTTAATAAAATATTTGATTTGTGTATTTTTGTATAAAATTTTTAATAATAATTCAAGCAAAGAAGTTGAAGTAGGCAAGTTTTTGTTTTAAGTCAATTTAATTTTTTTTATTATTAAAAACTTAAGAAATTTTCATATTTTGAAAGAATTGTATTTTATAAAGCTTTTAATTAATTAAAATGATCTGTGTAAGTAGCTTCAAGAAATTTTCATATTATTTGTGTATACAACCAAAATTTTAAAGGATTAAACAGAAAATAGCCATAAAAGTTATAAATTGAATTCAATGAACGTGTTTCTGTAATTTAGTTTTTTAAAAGGCTGTAAAGTTAAAGCTGCCTAAAGTTGATACAAAAAAATGCTTGGCATTCATCAAATTTTGAGAATAACGCCATAAAGAATAGATAAAAATTGTAGCCTTATGAATATCTTTTTAGCGCTAAAAATTAAAACAGCAAATAGTAATTCTAGTTTTTTATTTTAAAATTAAAAAACCAAAAATTTTTCTACGGTTATATTTCCATAATCAAAAAGTTATTATTTGGTGTAGTATTTGCGCGGGTCTTTTTAATGTAAGGATGTACATGCTTACCAAATAACAGTTGATATGGAAAATGTAATCTGGCTATAATTAATGGTTTTTCGTAAAAGTGGTTGATTTTTGGTTGGGTGCTAAACCACAGTTAATTTTTTGTAGCCTATACCACAAAATTTGTAATGATTTTTACTCTGCTTTTCTTTGATGTGACACCGTTAGTGTTCTTTCTGCGTGGATATTGGAAGTAAAGTTTTAGATGGTTTTTGTGCTCTTTTAAAATTATCAACTAAGTTTTTATTATGAAATATAAGCGTTTTTAAAATATTCATTTTGTGAACTTGCTTAGAGTATTTATAGATCAGCACCTTTTTCAACTGATCAAGAAGCGATTTCAGAATGTGAAAAATGTGATTACACACAAAGAATTACTTTTCAAATGGCTGCATCAGGAAATGTATCGCGCAGAGTAAGAGTGTATGCTGATGGTATATATGACCTATTTCATCAAGGACATGCTCTACAACTGATGCAGGTATAAATTTTATATAAAAGCAGAAATAAATATAAAAAGAATATTATATATTTTAGGCAAAGAATTTATTTCCTAATGTTTATTTAATAGTGGGTGTTTGTAGTGATGAATTAACACACAGCAAAAAAGGTAGAACTGTAATGAATGATGACGAACGCTATGCCGCTGTGCGACATTGTCGTTATGTAGATGAAGTAAGGAAATTTTTTATTTTGTAAAAGTTTCAATATTGCTATTCGTATAGGCATAGAAATTTTTTGAAAAATGTTCTAAAAGATTCTTATTTTTATAACAATTTTCCTATTCAGAAAAAAATTATCTCATTTCATCTTAAATGAAATATGTTTAGACTTTAATCCATAAATTATCTGTAATAAATCTTAAGTGTTTTTAGAATTAAGATTTCAATGTTGCTCAAAATTAAAATTAATTTTTTTAAGGTTGTTCCTAATGCTCCTTGGCTTTTAACTGATGAATATATTGAGGAACATAAAATTGATTTCGTTGCTCATGATGATATTCCTTATACGTCAGATGATGTGGAAGATGTTTATGCGCCACTCAAAGCAAAGGGAATGTTTGTTGCAACACAAAGAACGGAAGGTAAAAAGTACTTAATTAGTATTTTTATAACTAAAAAGACTAAAAAAAATTGTTATCCAAAGGTGTATCAACTTCTGATATTGTTGCACGTATTGTAAAGGATTATGATATTTATGTACGTCGCAATTTAGCTAGGGGATATTCCGCTAAAGAGCTCAATGTTTCATTTTTGTCAGAGAAAAAATTTCGCTTACAAAATAAAATGGATGAGCTAAAAGATCGAGGAAAACGTGTAATGAATGAAGTTAAAGAAGATATAATTACAAAATGGGAAGAAAAATCACGAGAATTAATTGATGCTTTTCTCTTATTATTTGGACGAGAACGACTTTCGCATATATGGAATGAATCTAAAGGAAAAATTATGCAAGCACTTAGCCCGCCAGGTACTCCAAGCGGTTCCGAAAATGGTGAATCAGATGATGAATTAATTGAAGAAAGGGAATCATCACTACCACCTCCATCCCCACCATTGAAAAGAGCTTTTCATAAATATAAAACAGAAAAATTAACTGCTGATATGGAAAATGGTGAAAGACCAAATATTTAAAACTGATTTAAATTTTGTCGTATCTACATCTGGTCATTTTCAGCATTATATGTGAATGTGTGAGTAAATAATGAAAGAATGCATGAGAAATTAATAATAATACCAATAATAATCTTGAAAAAAAATATGTTACTTAGAAGAGACAAAAGGAAAAATTTACAACACTTTTTATTTTTACTCATAATATAAAAGTAATGTTTTATTAAATTTGATGATTCGAAATACTTATTTATTATTTATATATTTAAATTTTTTATAAAAATAAATGCGAAATGTAATTTTAAGAATTTAGAATTAAAAAAAAAATTCGCAAATGAATTCATTTACCTATAACAAAAAATTTCTTTTAGAAAAAGATATTTCTATTGATGTAAAATCTTTATAATTTACTTAATAGTATTTCTTTATGAATTGTATTTATTGACTTTTTTTTGCAAATTCTAAAGTTCATATTGAAAAAAAAAGCTAATTTTGAATGATTAAAGAAAAAAAGCTCTTAAGTTGCAAAATACATGATTTCTCATGTAAATAGTTTCGCATTTTTTACACTCAAACGAAATAATAATCCATATGTAATAATAATTAGCTTTTTAAATGGGTGTTAAAATATTGTTAAAATTTGTGCGGTGATTGAGTGCTAATTATAATAAAACCAATAAGAAAGATTGTTTAATATAATTATTCTGACGTTAAAAATTGTTTATTTTAAACTACATTTACTATTTATACATATATTTAAATTTATTTTTAAATAAAAAAAGTTTTGCATTTATGATATTAAAATTAAATTTTAATTCCTTTGTGCTTATTTTAATTAAAATTATTTAAGTTTATCAGTAAATATTAAGTTATGTGTGATTAAAGTTTATCATTATTATCATTGAAATTTTTACCATTTTAAGTCTAGTGAACTTTAAAATAAATAATGATCTGCTTCTGGCTCCAATTGATTCACTATAAGGTTTTTATAATTTATGAAACTTTGGGCTTCCCAATTTCTAGCATTTTCTTTCGTCTTTAGGTTTCATATATAAAAATTTGTTTTGGTAGGACAGAAACAGGTCAAAACACATAAAATAAGTTTTTAACTCCTACAAACACTTTAACCACTAAGTACACTGGAAGATTGATAAATATCTTTTATGAGATGATCTAATTTTTCTTTTAACAGTCGCTGTTCTTTCTTCAAATAATTATTAAATATTGCAATTTATCGACAAATCGAACAATTGTCATCACATGATGCTAAACTTCAAACAATGAGGGTAATTTATTACAGTTTTTAGATTTGCAAAAGCAGTCAGTTTTGAAGTTTGATAGATTAATATTTTATTCTATTTTATAACACGATGCTATGATAAAACTAAATTAACAAATATCATTCAATTCAAAAATCAACTTGGATCCATTGCAGACAATGAATATATTTTTTTAAGCATTGGATATTTTGGGTGCTTTCATAGCCTTTGAGTTGGAAGATTTGAAAATATGCTTACTGGAATAATGCCAACTAAAATGTTTTTACTACACCGGGTTCGGCAATACAAGTGTCCGGGTTTGAAAGCCTTGTAGTTTTTTGACCGATTTTATTTAAATTTATGGGAATGATTGTTTATAATACGTCGTTATTTTACAATTATTATTAGAAATATCACTATTTTTATAATTTTGTAAGATCATCCATTTTAAAAGTTTTTTGGTAGCTATTAGTTTTCCGAAAGTTAAATAATCATAATTTTTTCAACCATCGGAAATCAGTGAATTTATTTAAGATTGTTGGCAAATTAGAGCACGCAGATTACGAATAAAGAGTTTCATTGCTATGAATTATTCGCATTAATTTCTTGAAATTTGGAAGAAATTGGCTAGCGCACTTGACTTGAGAAAAATGACTTTAAAGTTTTAATGAAATTCAATTTTAATTAAATTTGGTGAGAATAGTTGTACTTATAGAAAATAAAAACAAAACAAGATTTGTTAATAATTACAAGTTTACTTTATCCTTCAAGTCAATTATTTGCTTAGGATCCAAAAGTTGTTGATCATAAGTAAAAAAAACTTTAACCCTTAACGGTCCGGAAGTATTTCAAGTTTACTTCCTACCAGGTCCAGCTATTTTTCATACAAAAGAAGTTGTAAAATATTTCTAAATCAAGTAAATCAAGTAAATCAAAAAGAAATATTAATATTTTAGTGAAAATTTATTTAAACTCCTTAGCGGTCCGGAAGTATTTCAAGTTTACCTCCCACCAGGTCCAGCTATTTTTCATAGAAGAGAAGCTGTAAAACGTTTTTAAATCAAAGAAATACTTTTATTTTAGGGAAAATTTATTAATATATATAGAGGATAATAATACTAACAATATTATTTAAATTTTATATTTTTTTAGAGTATGGTACTTTTCGAAGCACTCTCCAATATGAATTCCGGGTTTTTCGGTGCAAGTGTCGCAATAAAATTTTGTTTCTTGTCTTCCCCCTGAAATCTTTCGATTCGAGCATACTATGCAGTCCCTTTTAGTTCTACTGCGAATGATGTGGAGCTTACCATCTAATCGCTGCAAATCTTGTTCAGTATTAGCGCGTCCTCGAGGTGTTTGCAACATATGAAAGTCATCTACTAACTGATCAACTAATTCTTTCATAAATTCGTAATGTGAAAGTGCTTTTTCGTTCTTTTCTTTCTGAACGTATTTATATAGAATGTAGGAATTTGTAGCACATACTTCAAGGCCTCAGAAAAAGAGTTTTCGCCACCATTTAAGGGATTTCCTTAAGAAACAGTAGTTGGATACATAGTGATCTGCCCGATCGACACCATAATTTTCTGCCATATTTTATGATTTCAAACAAAATCAAATATAATAAACTAAATTCTGTAAAAAGTCTACGCTCTCCATAAAAATCAAAACAAGACTGAATTTGGATTCGAATAACACAAAAGTGCATGTAAAAAAAACAGTAGCAACAATAATAGTAATAAAAATAATGAAATGGTTTTTGGCGCGTATATGGCGCCATTGGACCCAGTAGGTAAAATTGTCATGTCGCCTATATTGCGCCATTGGACCCAGTAGGTAAAATTGTCATGTCGCCTATATTGCGCCATTGGACCCAGTAAGTAAAATTGCCATGTCGCCTATATGGCGCCATTGGACCGTTAAGGGTTAAAAAAACTACAGTGGGTACACACAGGGAACTAACTAAACGATTTGCTAGTTCATTTGTTGAAAATTTTAGCGCTTCAACGTGAAATTCATAACGTAAATTTTCTGCATAAAGTTTGCACTTTATGAAGGGCGTAGCTATGACTCTCACATGGAGGGGTTACTATTCAGCCTCTTGGCATTTGGTTTCACTTATCATTTAAATTCAAAAAAATCAAAGTGTACACTAGCCATTGCAGGTTTAAATTTGTTCGAGATGCACTTACCCGAATATTTTTAACCAGTGTAATTAAATTTATAGCTTTTCTTTCACAATCGTAAATCACGGAAGCTAATAAAATGGTTTATGGTGTCAAAATATCAAGTCAATCAGGACAAAACTCTCGTAGTTATTAACATTTAAAATATCTTTCCAGAGTTTAAAATTTTAAACGCGTTTTCTTTTTCATGATTATCCTCATTTTAAAACTATTATATCAAATTATTTGAAATTTTATACATAGTTTCTACATACATATAAAATACCTCCTTCCAATAATATGTTTTTGTTTCTTTATTTTTCTTTCGAACAAACACAAAAAATTAAAAATAAATAAAAATAATAGAAAAGATCAATGGATGGAGATAATGGAATCAATGAAGCTTTTAACTTGGAAGTCCGCTGGAACAGCTCCGATTGTGATGATTTTTTTTTAAAAAGTTTTATTTTTCTATATTATTTGAAATCAGAAACATTTTGGAGCGGGGACGGAATTTTTTATATTGTTTAAACAATAATATTTATACTTATACAGAGTGACCCAAAAATGTATGATCAAATGCCTAGGATAGAAAGAAAGCTTGCAATATTGTTTTATTATTAAAATAGCAAAATTTTAAAAATAATAACAAGTGTCGGAGAAAGAAATTTTTAAATAGAACCGTTGGTAAAAATCCCGGGCATTTTTTTGACATTTTTTGCCTTTTTCTTAAAAAAACACCAACATAAGTTAATCTTTTTTTTTATTTTAGTAAACTTTACATGTTTTCCAATAAAAAATTGGTACATTGTAATACTTCCAAGTTTTGCCTGTTTTATGTCTTCATTGACTCGACTAAGAAAAAACATGCTTTATTATACATAAATTTGGTTTTGTGTTCTCAAATAATTCTAGGCTGAGATATGGTGATCATCGTAAATTGGTTTTTTGAAACATTACTTGATAGATGCTTTGACTAATTACTTGATAATTAAAAAATCTGTATTGACTTTATTTCAAACGGATAATGATCAAATAAAAGGATACAAATATGTATGTATAATATGAGATATTCTGTATAGATTTCATGTGTGTCTAACATATCTTACTTTAATTCTTTTTTTTGTTGCTTTAGTTATGACCTCTTTAAATGAATAATAGAAATGAAGGATGCTTTATGAGCTTTGAGATTTTAAAATATAAATTATTTCATTTATATTCTTTAGGTCATTGGTTCTCTGAAATTATCTACGATAAAAAATTTCAAAATTTCCATAATAATTACACTTTTATTAAAATTATTTTTCCTTGTTCAATTTAAACCATAATGAAAAAATATCAACAGGAAAATTATTAATAATATTTAGGACTAAAAATAAGAATTCCCTTTAACGGCATTTTACCTTAAGTAATGGAATTGTTGTTTTTTTTATTTTTTTTTTTTTTGACCTAAAGGCATTACTCTATTAAATTTCATTATAAAGACCACACAATTCGAATATAATCCCTTCAGAAAGCTTTCTTAACCTTCTAAAATTGTTTTTTATTTAAAGTGATAATAATTTCTGCTTCTTTTTTTGTTTTCAATTATAAAACAAAAATTGTTTACTCCTGTGTTGCACTTCTTGATCAGAAATCAGAATTAATCGCTTAGAAAATTAAAGAATTTTTGACTAACTATAAGATATTTTCAGTTAGATTACAAAAAAGCTATCAGAGTGACATCTTCGATTTTAATAAGGCTCTGAATATATTACATTTTTGTAAATTCACAATCATTTTGGAGGTATTCGTTTTCCGCATGGTCGATTTCTTCTATTTAGGATAAGTGTCAAACGGTTTTCAATATTACTATAGTGACTTATTGATACGCATATTTAGTAGCAAAGCTTTTGAATCTTAAGCAAAGGGCTGTTTCAAAGCTTTTTTGTCTACAATCTTTTCCTATCAAGTTCAGAATTTTTACTTTAGTTTTATTAGTTATTCTCGAACACTTGTCGGGAAAACATTTATATTCGGGAAAATGATATTCAAAAGAGTTTATTTTATTTTTTTCTTTTTGTGTTCGTAAATAAAAAATTCGTATGAACTGTAAATATTCAAACCCAACCAAAAAACTGAAATTTTATTTTTCCTCTTTTCTTAGTTGTTTATAAGTGAAAAATGCTCATAGTTTTGTGTGGGGTGTTCAACATATAGAATTAACCTTTATATTCATCATTTAACTCAAAATAATTAACTACATTTATATGTTCATCTTTAATTGTGTTTTGTTTTTCATTGTTAATCTAATAAAATTACGGGGAGGAATGAAAGACTATCTAAACATTAGAAATTATCGTAATTTAAGGGTGCAGCTTGTCATATAAACATTCAAGGAATGGGCATAGTTTTTTTGGAAAAACTTGGTAAGTTTGGTTTATTTTAGTTTTCTTATATAATTAAGTAAAAGAAAAGTTTAATTAATTGATTTGAAATTTTATCCTTTTTTTATTTTATTTTTTTATTTTTTATTTAGTTTGCTTTTTATTTGATTCTAATAATGAATTTATTGGAATTGAATTTTTTCTTTTAGGGATTAGAGTTAAAATACTTTTTATTTCTTTTTGTTAAAAATAGAAGGTTAGATAAACTTAAAGTTGTTTTTTCTGCAAGGCTTTTAAGATTAAGTAATTAATTTTAGAAACAATTGGGTTTAATTTTTACGTTATCATTTGAAATAAATTCAAAATAAAAGTTTTTTGATTTTTAAAAAATCAATTTTGATAAATATCTAAGTAAACCTGTTATCGTTTCAAATTAAATTTTACTTCTATAGTAAGAATATATCAAGTATTTGAAGTATATTTTTAATTCAATAATTTAGAAAAATCGGTTGTTTTTATTTCAACTGCGGGCTTACATTTTGTCTTTCGTGAAATGTCTTCAAAAACTTTCTATAATGAAGATTATTCTTCGTATGAATAAGCTAATAACAATAAAAACTAAAAATCTAAAATAAGAGAATGATAAAATCGAATTTTCAATAAATACGAATAATTTGAGCATAATAAAATTGAAAATAAAAATAATTTTTTTCAACAGGCTTCTTGAGTATTTTTTACTTTGGATTTTTGTTTTCAAGATAACGAATTTTTTTTTTAATTGTTGGATAATAAATTCTAAAGGCTTAGTGAAATAGTTTGTTAAGTTTTAAACTTAAATAAATACATATTTATTAGTTTTTATTAACTATGAACTTTAATAATGAATTTTCTTTCACAAAAAAACAAAAAAACAAAAAAAAAAATTCATAATTCCATCTTCCTAAAACTTTATTTCTAAAGAAAAGAATCGTTCTATTCGTTAACACTTTTGTAGTCTCTTAAAGATATAAAAATTATTTTTAATAGAAAATTTTCCATGTCTCGTATAAATGAAGATATGAAGTTTGTGTATTTAATTAATATATTAAATAAAGTTAAGGTTTATTTTTGGGTAAAATTTTCCCAAGTTATGTTAAAGGATTATAAGATTTCTGCTTAACAAACTTATATTGATATATTGAAAATATTTTGATGAAAGTTCATTTCAATTATATTAATTTCAAAAAATTCCATAAGGGAAAATTTTTCTGTATTTGTCTATATTAGTTGTCAGTATAAAACTGAAGAAATCTTTGAGTGAATATTTAACACAGTGTCATTGCTATTGCTATATATTTTTTATATAATGATTAATCAGAAATATTAATACTTTTGGTATTGGGGTTTCTTTTTCATACAATTTGGAATTGTTCATAAATAATATACCTTTGATACCTTTGTAATATTTTATGAAGTCTAGATTAATCTACTTAAATACTTCATTGACATTGTATTAAGCAAAATTAAATCTGCGGGACATTTACTTAACAAAATATTCCAATTGAGGTATGGCAATGCAAATATTTCATTTTTTCAAATAATCCCATCATTTTTAAATGTTATTAACATGGTTCTAAAGATTTATTTGAAAGTATTGAAAAATAAAGAAGAAAAGTGAGAAGTAGAAAAGGAAAAAAATAATGAAATTTGTAAAGAGTAAAGCCTAAGCTTAAATAAGATCATAATCAGCTTAATACACTTGAGGCTTTCACGTAAAACCTATTTTTGATTAGATTAACAACTATAAATTAATAATATTATGCTCTAATAAAGCTGAAATTTTTTCAATGTAAGTACAAATCAAGTTTTTGAAAGGGGACTATTTTTTGATTTCAAAATTTTTTCTAAAAAGTTTTGGCTTTAAAATTTTTTTGATAATTTTAACTTAGAGAAAATATCGATGTAAAATAATCAAAATATTTTTTTTTCTCAACTCTTTACTATAATATCAAAAAAGAACTCTTTTAATAAATAAAGAAATACATATTTAGTTTTTTAAAATCAAATCTTTTACAGAACAGCAAATTTTTGCAGATTGATTAAAATTGTTGCAAGGTATAATAATTGTAAAACTCCTCTCGGGAAAAAAATTAACAATAGTTATTATAAAACTTTAAAAATATCAGTGTATTTACATTTAGGCTATTTACTTAAAAATATGTAACTTCTCTTATGTCTTAAAATATTGAACCAAATAAATTTTTGCTCAATATATCGAATTTAATTGTAATATAATAATGGGCAGTTTAAAAGTTAATTTGAAGGCTCTAGGGCACGTTTAAAGTTATAGCTAAAAATTAGACTGACTCGAATGTAGAAAAAGAATTTTATTTTAAGTGAATTATAATTTGCACACATATTTTAAAGCTTAGTAAATGACACTGTGACTTTCCAGCATTTGAATTAGATTTAATATGTAATCTTCCATTTTAATTTTAAATTAATCCTGGAAATAACTGATTTTATTAACCTTTTATTAAGTTAACTGGGAAATGTGAAACCCGTGGTAAGAGTTTTGTATTTGCGCGTTAAGTAACTTATTCAAGATGCATTAGTTTTTGTAAGAAAAGTAAAATAGAAGTATAGTTTTTTTTTATATTATTATTATTTTATCCTATTGAGTCATATTTATTTTTTATTTTAAATATTAATGTTATAGTAAAATAAAAGAGCTCATCGCAAAATACTATATTACGTGATTTCCTTGTCCTTGCAGTATAACTTCTGCATTCGTGTCAAGTACTGGAGAACTGATTAATTTTCTGGCAAAGTATTTTATTAAATAATGCATTGTCAACAAAGCCGTTTATGATTTCTGAATTCTAATTTCAATAGCAAAATATCCATGAGTAGATGTAGTTTCGACTGTAAGATTCCATTTTATTCGTAGCTAGAGCTGAGAACGGGTTAATTTTTTGGATTATTATCTGCCAGATAACACTTTTATAATAGCAGTTGATGTTTTCAAAACTTAAAGCATCGTCAAGTACTCACAAGCCTCTACAGAACGAAATGTAAGGTAAATAAAAGTTTATAAAAGTTGTTCGTATTTCTGAGAACATGAATAAACTGCTATTAATATTTTTAAACTCTTTTTCG
Organism: Acrocera orbiculus; assembly: GCA_947359355.1. Lineage (NCBI taxonomy): Eukaryota > Metazoa > Arthropoda > Insecta > Diptera > Acroceridae > Acrocera > Acrocera orbiculus. Next base: position 45,015,731 of record OX375757.1, read on the forward strand.
AATAATACAAAAAAATTAAATATCTTTCTTACGATTGGATTAAGATACCTAGCAATTATTTAATCATCAAGCCCCCTACTATGTTTTTGACATTATTTCTGTAATTAAATTGATTGTTGTAGTTTCATTGCACATTGCACTGTGGCCCTAGATATATGAATAGTATGCAAGAGACTAGCTGCAAAGCTTAGTTTTAAGCTTGGTTTGTAGCCTTTAAAGTGTTTTATACACCTCTACATTTTCTTTTATTTTTGAATTACTCTTTTTAATTATTTTTTAAGTCTGCAAATAAATTACAGTATTTTTAATTGTTTCCAAGTAAATTTCAATTTGGAACCAATAAAAATTGAATAATAGTTTCGAAAAATGAGATTGTGAAGTTTTTAAGTTATTGCTTCTTCTTTCGCTATAATGTTTTTTTCATTAATTAAGTTTTCTTATATGTAAATCATCTAAAGAAAGCTGAAGCAAAATTTTTTCACTCAATGCTTCTCCGATTTGTTAGTGTCAATTATCTTTTAAAGAGAATTTCAGTTGTGTTTTGTTGTATAGATGCATCATAGACACAATTTCGCCTTAATGATTAATTTCATATTATTTGATGATTTAAATTTTTGGTATTCGATTTATGATTTTGGCAATTTAGAAAAGAAAATAATTTTATACGTAATATTCACTTAGGGCTAAAAAACTTATACGCGGTCGTTATTTCAAAGATAGAATACGGACTACCTAGTAAGTTACTTGGTACAAATTGGTAAGACCATATTTAGTTCGCTATTTGGTGGAGTTCTAATCTCAATATTTGAAATGCGCATCAATCAAAATCAATTTATCCGCAATAGGGTTTTTGAGGTCTAAAAGATTGTAGCGTAAGCCTTAACTTCTTTGTTGATTCTAGTAAAGATATACATATGTATCAGGCCAATTCATAACTTTGTGTGCATTTCCCATTAAAGATCTCTAAAAATCTTGTAGAGTCAGAACCACAGCTAACAGTGGATCAGATCACAGAAAGGATAGGCTCAGCACTTTAAGCAATCTTTCGCCATTTATAATAGTTTGGGAAAAAATCCAAGCTTGGAAAGTGTGTACAGCGTTAGCTATCCGGAGCCAAATGCCAGCAGTGAATAACCATCTGCACTTTACATTTATCGTCTTCATAAAAGAGCCATTTTTAAACCGATTGCTAACAGGTGAAGAAAAATGTACATCATAACGTTAAAGGGAAAAGACAATAGGCAGATAAAGATAAGCAGCTGATTCCAACAGCAAAAGAATCTTTACGTTTTAAAAAGTAACGTTTAAATATTTGGTGGGATTTAATATGAACTGTTAGAATTACATCAAACTATTACTGCAGATATTTACACTGAATAACTTTGTAGTTTAAACTTATAATTGATTAAAAATCGCCCGCCAATGGTTAGTATTAAGAAAGTGTTATTTCATCATGATAATATTACATTACAGGCGGCTAGAACAACGCTGCAAAAAATTAGTGACTTTGACTGAGAGCTTTTGTTACTTCCTCTTTACACCCTGGATTTTCATCAAAAAACTTTTTGCCAAGGAAAATTCTAAATTGTAAACAGGATGTACAAAATGAGCTTTCAAGCAATGGAATTAAAAAGCAACCTGTAAGATGGCTATAAATTGTAGTTAGTGGAGGAAAATATATCATTGATTCAAAAGTTAAATTGTGTTTTATTTTTGAAATTTCCCCAAAAAGTGCATAAACTTTTGGACTGACCTGATAATTTTGAATCACCGGCAATTCCAATGAATAATGCTTGAAAAAAGTAAAAAATTTTTTTGAAAATTTTTGAAACAATTTTTTCTATTAAGAAAGTTTTTACTTTTCAAATAAATTAACTGAAACACAACAAACTTTAATGAAATAAGAGTGGATTAGATCGGCTGATCTTTTAACTTATTGAACCCACTCTTTAAAGAAGACTACTGTTATGGGTCTTATTACCTCTTTTTTTTATGAAAACGATTTCCACATAGGTGTGAAGTTGGAAAAAAGCTCAAAGACAGAAGAAACTAATTTGTAGGAAATTGAGGCATATAAAAATACATTTTTTGGCTTTTCAAAATAAGTTACGAAGTACTTTATCTTTCTATAACCTTGTGTCTTATTTTAATTTAATTTAAGGCGCCTTATTGAATTTCCTATTTAGATTTTGATTCACTGATTTCACTGATGATCTGATGATTAATATTTTGGCCAATTTTTAGACTCTAAATCACAAAAGTTCTGTGCCAAAACCACTTTTTATCCCTCTTGTTTTGATTCTAAATTATGTGAATAAGCTCAAGTCTAATTCATAGTAATAAAATAACGTATAATATCACTTTTATCTTTTTTAAAACACGTTAAATATTATGTAAAGTCGCAATCACACGTGTTTCATTAGAAAATAGGAGATCTCTATTCTACTTTATGAAACTAAAACCACGGCCAAAATATTGCTCAAGCTTAATGACCCATATCATATATTTGCTTTCCCTTCACGGTTCTCTTTTGTTTTCGGCTGAGGTATAAGGGAAGGAAAACATTCCAAATAATCGAAGTATAAACACGAGTCTGACAATATAGCTGTCAATGTATTACTAATGCATAGAAAGCAAAATTTCTTAGGTAGATTTTTCAATAGACAAATTTAATATTTCCGGATCCACTGACTGGAAGTCGATAATTTTCTTTAATTTGTGTGTTTAGTTCATTTTAACTTATTAAAATTTATAAAAATAAGTAAATTTAATAAAAAATTAATGCTATTAAATGTGTGTATAGTTTGAATTATGCCTTACATAAAAAATAGAATGGATAAATAGTTTAAGGGTTTTTGTATATACATAGTTTAGGTTTACACCTATCCTAGGCTTACGATTAGATTTAGTGGGACAAAATGTGTCTAAATTTTGTAAGTTGTCATGTGACAGCGAAAGTTTCAACAGATTTTCAGATGAGGTATGTGGGATATGGACAAATAAGATCTTTTCGCTTCTTATTAAATTTTTATCAATTGATTAGATTAGATATATCCCGCATTTTTGTTATAATTTCTGCTTTTGAAATATATTTGATCCGGCAAACTATCTTTCTACTTTCCTGATTGAAAGTGAAGAGTCTTTATACCATTTTTAAATTGCTCAAGAATTTGTTTTCATGTATTTCTTAAATTTTTTCTTTATTAAACTTTGATTAGCTGAACAAATATAAATGAATTTGACAAATCTATATGAAACTTCACATATATGCATCAAATTGTTCTCCAAAATTCAAAAAAATAATTATCTTTATGGTTTATTTTATTCAACAGGATAACAGCAACTTAAAGTAAATTAACACAAATTTTTTTCCCTAAAAGTTTCAATTTGAAAATTTAAAATTGTTCACACTGCACAAATCGTATTAGACAAAAGAAGAAATACAAAAAATAAGTATAACTATAAATACAGATGTGTCATTATTTGTTTTTTATACATTAAGCGTTGCTTTGAATTTCACAGTAAAAAATTTAGCTTTTAGAGTCCAAAGTCAATGTTTTTATAGAAGTTTTTTTCATATTTCATGTGAACCTAAATGAGTCTTGCTTAGCTGCGTCTATAAATTTAACCTCTGGGATTAAGGATCATTCGAATTATACAGGGTGTCCCAAGATTGAGGGGGAAAATTCTTAGGGTAGAAAGAAGATAAAATTTCATCGACAAAAAACACAAAAAGTGGGGGTCTAATTTTTTCGTTTTCGAGTTACAGCCTTTTGAATTTTTCAGGCTTCGTTTTTACCTCCACGCGCTCGATCACTTATAACTTTTGAATTTATTTAATAACGAGTAAAACAAAAATAGTATTTCATAGCTTATAATATTCTTTTATTAATAACAAAAAAAATTAAAAATATTAACAAATGGTGAAGAAAAAAGTTCTTAAGAGAACCGTTCGTAAGAATCTCGGGCATTTTTTGACGTTTTTTGCGTTTTTCTTCAAAAAACGCCAACATAATTTACTTTTTTTTTATTTTCTTAAACTAAAAAGTTCGCATATTTTAATGGCCTAACTGTTTTCCATAGTGCAATAAAAATCTAACAAAGTGAGCCTTTCCCGATAACTTAATAAGAATTTTCTTTATGTTTTCCCTAGAAAAAAGTCCAAAGGGGTTAGATTTGAAGATCTTGGAGGCTAAGCTACAGGTCTACCTCATTCTATCCATAGATGAAAGTGTTTGTCAAGATACTGAAGAAATGAGGCCAAAATGAACCGGAAAACCGTGTAACCGGAGACTTGTTGGAATCGTCACCTCTTCCAATAAATCTACAAAATTTTTTTGAAGAAATTTTACAAAATTTAATGAATTCATAACCTTTTTCATATTCCTACTATGAGCTTGCTCAAAAGCCTTCAATTGTTAATGAAATCTTTTCTATTTATACAATCAAGTTCAAATAAATTTTGTTGTGTTGGCAGTGCATGACAATTGAAGATAATACAGTTAGTTCAAATATTATTCTTACCGTTAGCTCATAATGTCCAATATCTTTTACAAATTTTCAGTCGTAAATAAAACCCTTTTCTAATCATCGAATCAAGTTCAAATAAATTTTGTTGTGTTGGGAGTGCATGACAATTGATGTTAGTTCAAATATTAATTCATTAATTATATTTAATAAACTAATTTTTAGTTTTATATGAGAGAAAAACTTCAGAAAACTGAATGTAACGAATTATATTACTTGTTAATAATAAAATCAGATTGTAAGCTATAAAATATAATTTTTACTTCTTGTCACATGGATTCAAAAGTTATAAGTGATCGAGTGCGTGGGGGTAAAAACGAAGCCTGTAAAATTCAAAAGGCTGTAATTCGAAAACGAAAAAAGTTAGACCCCCACTTTTTGTGTTTTTTGTCGATGAAGTTTCATCTACTTTCTACCCTAAGAATTTTTCCCATCAATCTTGGGAGACCCTGTATATGACCCCTTATAGCTTTCCTAATTTTAGATAAGTGAAACAAATGGCTGGAGTTATCTTGGAGTTAATTTGGAGTCGCAAATTAATTCACTAAATATGCATTTAAAGAGTTCTTTCAGTATGGATGCAATTTAAGCGATACAAAATTTTCTAAGGCTATGAAAACTTGATATTCGTTTTAAGAAGTAAAACTTTTCTTTAAGAAAGTCTTGCATTATTTTTTTGTTTGCTACTTCAATATTTTTTTAAGTATAGCACATTACTGATATATATACATATATATATATATATATATATATATATATATATATATATATATATATATATATATATATATATATATATGTACATATACGTATACTATATTGTTAAGGGCAATGATTTTGAGCATAATCTGTGTGTATGTATTTTTGGTGATAGCTTATATTTTTATTGTTCGTTCAACCAATTTCGGGGAAAAGGAGTCAAAATTATAATGTAGACCAAAGAATTCATTAAGCAGTAAAATATCCTTTGATCTAATTTGGAAATGGATGATTAACTAACATTGAATATATGTTAGTTACATAAAATTTAAGGATCAATTGCTCACAATAAAATTCGGGTTAAACTTAATAAAAGTTCCAAATCGAATTCTTCGATAACATTAGTTAAATAATTAAAAATAAACCAAATAATTTATACATGGCTGGACAGATTTATTAATATTATCTTTTCTTTGCTTTTGAAAAAAAAATGGTTTTTAAGGTTTTAAAAGTGAGCTATGGTAATACATGAAATTCAATTTTAATAACATTTGACATTTGGAATTCATTTCCTTCCTGTCATTAAAACAAAAACATAAGTGAAATTGGTTTTAAGCAAAACTCTTAATTTTTAACGTGCTTAGCTTTGATTTGAGATTTTTACTTACTTACTTTTTGTGAATATGAAAAAAGACAAATGAAAGCAATTCCAACTGGAAAATGTTATCAAAATTGTATTTTATGTAATTATTACTGACAAATGACAACCATAAATGGACATTTATTTAGTCTCTATACCAATTTATGGGATTAGTGGATTTATAAGCATTTGGTACCACCAAGCCCTAAGGAGTTTTAGACGTAAGATATAGCGTATTCTTTTACTTATCATTGGCATCATAAACTGTAAAATACGAAACCAATATTCATTCAATATTAGCTTGGACGAGGTAATCGGACTTTGTAAAGGCTTTTGACAGAAATGAAATATTGTACAAAATATTATGAGTAATATTGGATAGTTGAAGGGGGTTCTTTGAAATTCTAATTGTATGCAAGTTTAACATGCTTGGTAATAAAATCAAAATCAAGATCAACAAACAAAATATTTTTATGGGACAGCAAAGAGAAAAGATAAATATTGCGCAAATATTAATTTTGTTATATTCAAATTTATTTGTATCTATCTCAACTCAAAAAACTAAAAGAAATCTTTAAATTCATTTTCAATACCTTTTTTTCTGTTCTAGTTTGAAGTTCTCTTAAAAACTTTTAACTTTATTAATAGCAATTAAATTTTTCAAAGGGAATCCCAAAATAATAATTCTAGGAAAATATTTCATATAAATAAAACACAAAGACAATATCTTAGTTAATGTTACTCTCCCTAGATAAAATTGATTAAAATATTATTTAAAGTTCAACAAAATTTTGAATTTTTAAACAGAAAAATTTCAGGTTTGGAATTTTCGATTAGAGGTTCATTTTGTATAGAGCTTGTTCAAAATGATGATAATTTTGCTGGAAAGAAATAATTTGTGATTATTTAAATCATATGAACTGTTGATTTCTACTTAAATTTTTTCTGGCAAATAACCTTTTACAAATCTGGAAAAGATATTTTTTTATAACGCGAATAGATTGTAATATACCTATTTTATAAAGTTTATTTTTTGCGGTACTTGAAATTTCCCCCGGGATTTTTAAACAATCCTTTTGGGTAAATTTTACAGGAAAATCACGTAAAAGTATTCGAATTTTTTTCTTGATATCTTGATTCTTGACAATTTTTTTCATTTCAGTTTTTATAAAAAATTGTGTATGAAATTTTAGGAAATATAAAATCGATTTCAAATCAAATGAAGATTTAATTCATAAAATCGAACAACTATAATCTTAACTAATTGTGGATTTACGGCGAAAAAAATATTGAAATACACTTTTGCTTCATAAAATTATTTTAACAAATGAAAAATAGTGTTTATTTAGAATATTGTAATTAATCGTTTAGTGTTGGAAGATATCTAAAACTTCAACAACAACAAAAACTTGAGTTTTGCTTTAAGATATTAAAAATATCTTTGAATAAATCTTATAACAGATAATAAGAAAGATTTGTAAAGCTTGAAGCTTGGTTATTGAAACAATAGTTTTGTTGAACAAAATGTTTTACTCGAAAAATAAGCTACATAACTTCAAGGGAAATTGAATATTTTTATTTGAAGCTGTTGTTGGTGGATGTCATATTTGTAGTTTACAAAATATCTAGTTAGGAAGGAAGCTCCTGTTATCAACCTGTTTTGAATTTACAACTAAAAACAACAAACAACACTAAAACTAACATTTAGCTAAAAGAAAAATAATTTTGTGTTAGATTATCATGCTAGAATTCAGTTTGGCAATTTCCTGTTAACATTTCTTATTTTCAGTTTAGCCCTCATGTAGAAACGCGTGACAAGGAATTTCTTTTCAAAATTTTGAGAAATGTTTTTATGGTTTATAGTGCCCTGAAAAGGGTATATAAAATTTTACTTTTTATTTAACAATATTTGAAAAATATCTCGGTAGATATATTTAAAAATTTAATCATTGTACTCTGAGTGCGTTCAAACATCTTTTGAATAATCCGTGATGATGTCATATGTGAAACTGGTTTTGGCTTAAAAATGTCAGATTACGAGTGGAGTGTGAGACTTATCTATGTTGGAAATGGATGAAAGCAGCAAAAACAATTCTAGCTCTTAGATAATGCTTGATTTTTAACAGAAAAGTATCTTACAATGTTGTCAACTTAAGAAGAACTTTTACCATTTTTTAAACATCGGATGCGGGAGTTTAATTCAAAAACTATATTATGGTATGATGCCTTTTTATTTAAGCTCAAGATAGAAGAAGTTTAAAACATTTTGATTTCAAATCAAAAGTTTTATAAAATAGTTAGTATTCTTTTTCTGGAGCACGTTGTATTTGATTAAGTTTTATAAGCTGATCTTTCAAACGTAACCAAGTTCAATAAAATATTTAAAATATGGTCATTAGTTATTATATTTACTTTTTTTTATTAATTGTAACTTTAAACAAATTTCCATTGCTCTGAATTTGATGATTAAATACTTTTTAAATAATTATCATATAATATCCTTCCTTTAGTAACAAATAACGGCAGATATAAGTAGGTACTTGTTAGATACGTCGGTAAATATAACTTTACCAGAAGATTTCATTTCATTTCCTAAAAAACAAAAGTTTTTTACTCCTTTAATTCTATTCGGCACTGAATTTCTGTGATAAAGCAACAAAATTAAATGGATTTGTAATGGTATGCTAAACGGAAAGCTAAGGTACTAGAACGTTTGAGACATAAAAACCATTCATGATATTTTAAAAAAGAAAACTAATTTTTTTGAGCTAAAGCTTATAAAAGGCTTAAATAGTAAGGAAGGGGATATGTATCTTATTAGGTTCTATTAAGATAAATAAAATGAAAAGTCATATAAGGGTTCAAGTTTATTGGTAGTAAAAAGCTAGAAAAAATGAGGATAGTATATGTTATGCTAAATAAAGAGCATGTAAAATTGCATAACTTCAAAGTTACGTAAGAATAAGTGTTTTCTTAAGAATACTGATTTAACATAGACAAGTTTAGTAAAATTAAATTTAAACATATCATTTTTGAAATGAAAGATATATTTTTATTCATAGCAAATTAAATTATTGTCCTGACAAATATAAAACATCTGCTGAATTTTACTCCAGTTACTTTAGATCCATCCACTTAGATATTTCATAAATAGTTATTCAAGAATGAATGAAATAACTTTTGGAATGATTAGTCCAACAAAAAATTATTTTATGCAGCAATAGAGTGCCGCAATATTTGACTTATAACTAAAAAACTGATATTCATTTACTGGTCATGGTTTCTGCGAGTACCCTAAAATTGAGAGATGTTGAAGCTATATTATCCAAAGCCAAAAACATTATCTAAGACACTGATTCCCAACCTTTTTATAGTTGCGACCCCTTTTGATTTCCTTAGGATGTCCAGGACCCCCTAATTCTTTTGGTAGAATTAAAGAAATAAAGCTTTTAAAAAGTGTATACTGAAAAATACGTCCGTATTAAGTTATAATGCACTTGAGTAATACTTTCTCACCGACTAAATTGGCTGTTAAAAAAAAAGTGAAAAAAGTCCTATACGAATTTCAAAAAGATTTTGGCTTTAGAGATACTTACTTGTATAATAGATTAATTAAAGCAGGAAAAGTGTCATGAAAAGGCAGTGAAAAGTGAAAATATAACGTTTTAAATATATATTGAAGCTTGTTAATTTTTTGTATGATGATGACTGAGCTTGCTTCTGCGCAAAAAGCTTAGAAATTCTTGGGGTTAAAGCTAATCTCAAGTCATTTTCAATATTGAATCTATTTCTTACTTTTGTTTTTATTTGAAGTAGAGTTTGAAATTCACTTTCACATAGATATGTCGAAGCAAATGTTACTAGTACCCAGAAAGCAAGAAGCGCCACATTAGGATAAGTGCAACACATAGCACACCAAAATTCAGCCAGCGGCTTTTCTTTAAATAAATTCTTAGCTGCAGCATTCCGAAGATCTAAAAACTCATCTTGAATTGCATCTGGAAGGTCAGCTACAACCAATAAAGATTGAAATAGGTTCCTTACTAGTTTAGTTTCTTGCTCAGACAGTTCTGGGAAATAAGTTTTTATTTCTTTTTCAAGGGATTGAACGTGATTTTCAATTTCTTCTTTAAGATTTCCTGCTATGCAATTTTCTGATTCTTCAACCGAAGTGCAAAGGTGCTTGCAAAATTTCCTTGATTATCTTTACGTCTCTAATTTTTAAGCTTAGAAACGAAAGCATTCAGATTATCTGTGAAATTAACTATGTGCAATTCTTGCCATGGAGCTTCAAACTTAATTGGTTTAACTGACTGAAGATGTCTGATAAATAAGCAACTCTTTGAATCCAATTTCCATTAGTTAAATATGTCAGAAAATCTTTTTTCGCTTGCATTTCCAAAAAACATTTAATTTCTTCCTTTAACTCAAACACGTTCAATAACGTTTCCTTCAGATAACCAAAGGAAACGTTAACAACCAGCAGTGTAGTATAAAAGAGTTTCATGTTCAGAATTCATGTCTTTGCAGAGTTCTTTGAACAGACGTGTGTTAAGAGCAATAGATTTAATATAATTAACGATTTTAATTAAAGATTTTAGTACTTCTTGCAAAGGCTCTGAGAGTGTTATAGCAGCAAGGTCAATACGGAATCATGCAGTGCAAGCCTTTTACTTGCGGTACAGTCTTTAACTTTTTTCTGAAACCCTGAATTCGATCCAAGCATAGCTGGTGCACCGTAAATGATGTGGATGTGGATGAAAACGTATTTGTGATGTATTTTTATGGTAAAAAATGCCTTTTTTTGCAAACCAGGCAAACTAACCTTTTCGTTAAGTTAATCAAGAAGTCTTCAATGAATTTTTCTGCTATTTGGACTATCTTTTAAAAGTAATCAATTCCTTTGGCTTTCCAAAAATCACTAACAAGCCATGACTTGCAAATGAAACGGACTTTACCTTTTTTGTTGTTGCAAAACTGCTGACTTTAATCCACTGCTTTGATTGTTTAATAATTCTAAACTCAAATTTCACTAATAAATTAGCTATACGTTTTTTAACAGTTGAAAATGAAATAGCAAATTCCTGAAACACTTTTACCTTTGTAGTTTTTGTTCTAGGTATGTCCAGGACCCCCTTAGAAAGCCATCACGACCCCCCTAAGGGGTCGCGACCCACCGGTTGGGAATCACTGATCTAAGAGAGGAGTGATATCCAACTTTAATGTTATACTATTCCTAATACATACATCGAAATATCCCAAAATCTCATAAAGAAAAACAAATATCAGTATGGGCGCTTAAATATTCCTTTTCAAAAAGACTAAATTTTAACTCCTAAATGGCAATGAGAATATTTGAAATTTTATGAACATTTTATAGTATTAGATTTGACAGCATTTTTGTCACTTGATTTATTAATGACTCATTATTTGTAAGCTTATTTCCTTTGTTGTTAGTGATGTAGCTAAAAATTAGAAAAGGTGGCTTACAAAGGCAAGAAATCAAAGTAGAAAGTGACTTTGTAAATTAAGCAGATTTACAAGTATTGCCCATAAAAAAATTGTGTTTTTGATAACAGAAAGATTAAAAAGCAATTAAATTGATACAAATATAAAACCTCAAATACTAAAATCTGTTAATCTGCTAATATTGCTATAACTTAAAGGGTTGATTAACAACAGATTCGAACTTATCCATTTCAGCTGAATGAGTGGAGAAAACCATAAAAATCATGAAAACAATTAAAATAAGAGCATTTGGACATTTATTTTACATCCAGACATTTTTTAAATAAAATCTTAAATAAGTAGCATCTTTGTTTTTAACTCAACGAACATTTTTTTTAGTTATAAAAAAAATTTAATTTCAAATTTTTTTAAGCCACATCTTATGTTTTTCAAACTAAATTATAATTTATTATATATTAAGCAAGTAGTAAGTAGACTTTTTACAGCTTTTTATATATTACATTGAACTTAGTACTACTATATCGCATTCATAAATAAGAATTATTTCGTTTTTAAGCATTATTTTCACTACAAAATTATGAAAATCTACTAAAATTTAAAATTAGTGAAATAAATGAGTTGACATAATAGTTTAATAAAAATAACACGTAATTAATTTAAAATGCTATCCTAAAATTGGCAAAACTTTTAAAATAATTAGAAAGCTATTTAAAAGCATTAGCACTGAAAACATAATATTATTTAAACAATCTCATTTTCAAAAAAAAGAGCTCAAACACTAAATATGTAGCTTATGCCAAACCTTTTAAGTATTGTCAACCATAACAATAAAACTTTTTGCTGCAATATAAGTTTTTACCATTGCTTAATACGACACAATATATTTTATTTTTATGAAGTCAAAAAAAAGTTTATTCAACATTTAATTAGGATAATCCCCAACAAAGAACTTAAGAAAAGACCAGAACTTCTTTACAAAAGCTATTTGGTAAAATTTTTTTCAAATCCTTGTTGAGGTACGTAGTATAACAAAAAGTTTGTTTATTGAAATTTATTACTTTGTCACTTTGAATATGCTTACAAAAAAATACTGTGTATAAATGTATGTCAATAGATTTTCAATTTTCTTGAAATAAATAACAACGTTAGATTTTATCTAAAAACAAAATGCCTTTCATTTTATATAAATTCTATTTAGAAATATAAGAAATAGCTTTAGGCAAACATTTATGAAAGCAAATTAAATCAAGCAGCTCGACCTTATCTTGATTACCCCCCTATCCTGGATAAAAGGAGTGCATGCAAATCAATAGAAAATATTTGCTTAGTGATTCTATTGTTTATGAGCTCATGATATTTACCTATTTTACCTCTTTATGTGTAGCAAATAAATGAAAATTAAAGCTCTACACATGCCCTGGAATAATGCCCGACATGCTATATTCTATTAATAAATTTTATTTAGGTAGTTGACAATTGATTAATGTTGACTTATCACTAAAATAAGTTATTCTAAAAGTTCCGGTCTGCTATTAAACAAAATAAAACATGTATAAATTTTTCTGTATTAATTTTCCAAATGTTTTTAGAAGATATTTTTTTTTTTAGTAATTTTTGTTTTTTTAGTTTGACTATTATCACTTACGTAGCCAAGATAACCCTTGATTTTTAGCTAAGATGCTTTACTTATTTTGTTTACTGTTTTATATATACAGGCATTCAGGGCATATATAGTACAGAATTTTTTTTTCTGGTTTTTGAACTACTCCACTGAAAATTGAGTTTTGTTGTCAATCAGTGATTAATTGGCGTAGGTAAAATCATAGCATCGTTAAAGAAGAATTGCATTATTATGAAATTTCATACAAATTGTAGCATTCCCCTAAAAGTAAATAAATTTTGCAATGATTGTGTATTACACAATGGATTTAATTTCATAAAAAAAAGCTGAGAGCAAGCAACTTTAACTCATTTCACTGATTTTGTAATTTTATAAAGTTAAAGTTTAAATTTAAATAAAAATAATTGAAAAACTAAAATACATATAATTGTAAGAAAGTTATTTATCCTTTTCTTTCTAATAAACAATATGAGAAATGGTTTTTTTTGCTTCGTTTTATCTTTTTAATCATAATTATCATTAACCTTCAATGATTATGTCAAAGTAAAGTAGCATCGTTATATTATGTATAATTAAATTTTATTGTATGTTACTACATTTGGTATATTTATTTTGTTATTATACTTAACAGTATTTTAGTACTCTCATAATCTCTACTAGCGCATAATTGTAACATCATTTCTTTTTGTTGGACCAATTTTTTCATAGATTATGTTTAATTTTGTTTTTAGCTGTTCACAAGCAAAGCTAAGTATTGTTTAATCTAATTTTTATATTTTGGTGTAATTTTGTACGCATTACATACACAGTTTGTAATTCATTTGCAATCTATAACTATCATTCATTTTGTCGTTTAAAGCCAAGAAACTATTGATATTTTGCAAATTGTGACATCGTTAAAACTATATTTGCAAAGTTTTAAAATCAGAACTTTAGCGGAAAATAGCTTATTACTCTCCAATGAGACAATACGCATCTCTAGAACCGGTGATTAAGTTTAATTTTCCTAATTCTTGCATTGCCTCTTAGTTTCTGCTTCCATGAATGAAATCTAAATAGCTTATTGCCAAAATATGTCGGTAGATTCAAAAATTATAAGATATTAATATTTAAGTATAAAAATTTTTTAAAATTTGATAAATGAATTGTGCCTGTTTGTCTTTAACGTTTGGTCACTCACTCATATTTTAAATGTTTTCTGTAGAAATATTTTGTGATATTTGTATCTCATAATATCTTGACTTTAATCTATTAATTTAGTTATTGATTTTTTAAAGGTACTTTTTTACTGTAATAGTTTTGAGCTGTGTCCAGAAATAATGCCAATAAATAGTCCGAAGATAATAAAAAGACTAGTTTAAGACTTTGTGAAGACAAATACTTACCTTTTAAATATATCAAGGTTATGTAAGGCAATTACAAATAAAAACCCTCTTTTAAAGCTTTTTTTACTTTTTTTTTATTAGTTGCTGTCATTTATATAATTTTATGGTATATGGTGGTCATTTCATTTAGTATAATTAATTAACATTTTGATTGTAGCATGCTTTACCTAACTTGTAATGCTTGCCACTCGGATTTTAGAATTAGATATCATTATTGGTTACTGGTATATTTGGCAAGTCATCGAACGTTGAAATGTTAGTTTAAATCCTAAAATTCTATAACCATTTTTGTCAAACATTTTTTTATAATTTACGAGCTTACGTCAAAGCTCTATTTTTGTTGATTTTCAAACAAAGTAGTAATTCTTACTAAGCTGCTGGTAAGCTAAACTGTTAACCTGCTTGAGCTAAAACTACAAGTGCTCATAACATTTTACTTAGTAACTTTTAAATATTTCAATAATTAGATTAAGCAGTTATATTAACTTGTAAAAATATACGCCAAAATGGCCACCAATTTTGTCTGAACAATGAGTATATAAAACCTGTGAAGAATAGCATGTCTTAAAAGGTTTCTATTAAACATTGTTGGTTCCAATTTGAAATTCTTACACAACACAGAAAGATCATGGTAACATAAAGGTTAACTAGCCAAGGAAAAGTAAAAAAAAGAACATTTCATAAAATCTTCACCTAAACAGTAACAGTGAAGTATGAGATTTTCTTCAAATAAATATTTGAACATAAAATTGTTCATCACTAGCGGTCTGGACATATAATTAGAGTTCAGTAGGAAACTGTTTTATAAGTTGTAACTATAAGGATAAATATCATAGTAGAGTCGAAAATTACCACATTATGTTGTCACGTAGAATGAATTTTCATAAAAAATTGGAAGTCAATTACTATGTAGATAGAAGGTAAACATTTTTTATGACATTTTGACTCGGAAAAGTGGAAAAATTGGAAAGTTTTGTTAAAAAAATTTTTCACAAAAAGTTATCTCACCTAAATAAAAGAATGTGGAAACTACCAATTAATTAAATCAAAATTTTCGTCGAAAACATATAAAAGTAGGCACTTCTTTTGGAACTGAAGAAAATTTTTCGTGGCATTGTAGTATTTGAGCTCATAGAAAAGTACCTAATTAGTTCTATAGGTAGATTGCTTAGTAGAGTAGAGTTTTGAAATCTTTAATTCTATTGTTCAAAAACGCCAAAAAATATTTTCCTTTAAAAAACAACTTAGAAAATTTAAAATATGTATGTATCCTATATATAAAACAAAAGAGATAGTTACAGGTATTTTAGATAAAATATTGACATATAACATAGGACATATCCATACGCTTTGAAGTTGACACGTAGATAGCACCATTATTGACCAGTATGTATAATTTATAGATATTCATAGTATTCTGTTTTGCTCATCATCCAGCTTGAAAATAATTATAATTAACAGTGACTCTTGATGAAAGAATTTGAACAGAAAATTACATAAATTGCGCATGGAGCTGTATTTATCAACCAATTTTGGTCCTCTGTGACTATTAGCTGCTTACAAACTTCAAAAAGATACCCTTCAAGGAAAAAATAGAGTAAAATACAGAAGCCATTATTGAAAACGAGGGTTATTTAAGGGATTGGATGAGTTTCAACGACTCTAAACGTGTACATTTTTTCGATTTTTTTTTCATATATCAAATGAAATATTTTATTAGAATGGTTTACCATGTAAAAGATACATATTTTTTTGTACTTTGTGAAATTTATATTAAAAAATTTTGAAAGATAGACCATTGGGACCTGATTCCCTGTGAGCTTTAGAAAAAAGTTGTTTTCTCGTAGCCAGAATATTTCATGACAGATCCATCTGAAATTAAGAAACTAAAAATTTTATGTTAGTAGATGGTTATGGCATGGCTCGTACTTGAACAGACGAAAAAAAAATTGAAATTTGCATTTTTGACGGAGTTGCAAACCAAACGTCCCAAATTTTGAGTAAAATTTGCACCCTTTATAACATTGAAAAATTACTTAAAATAGAGAAAAAAAATCCTTCATTCAAGTAGTAGGAAATATTATATAGAAGAAGTGTGCAAAATTGGAAGAAAATCGGTTCATAACTTTTTGAGAAATCTTGGTTACCGATTCCAAAAATAGAGTTACGAGAAAAAAGCGATTAAACTTTTACATTCAAATAACACGTGGCCTGATTGGCGAAACTTCCAAAGACCATATCTTTTAGAATTTTACTCGGATCGTTTTTAAAATTTGGGAGAATATTCTAGACAAAAAAAAAATTGATTTTTTGAAATTTTGAAACCCACCTAACCCCTTAAGGAAAATATCTATAAACCAAAAAATTATGATTTAAATCAGCTAGCTTTGGAGTTTTAATAGCTTATAAGTTAATTTCAACGAAAGTTTACTCTAATAAAAGTAAATTTGCAAAGGAAGATATTGAATTAATTATGATTTTTATTAGATTTCAAAAATAAAATACTCGTAATAATATCAAAATGATTTATATTTCTTTTCAAAATTTAATCAAAAATAACTACAATAAAAGTTTGCTAGAGTTTCCAAAGGTTGCTATGAGGACTACTGTTAAGAAATTTTAAATACGTTAAAAAATATTTTCTAGACATTTCTTTCAAAATTAATTTGGTAAAGCGA
The DNA here is from genome assembly GCA_947359355.1 of Acrocera orbiculus. NCBI lineage: Eukaryota > Metazoa > Arthropoda > Insecta > Diptera > Acroceridae > Acrocera > Acrocera orbiculus. Next base: position 45,032,750 of record OX375757.1, read on the forward strand.
AACTTTATTAAAAAAACAATCCAAATTAAAAACGTAATTGATTTAGTTATCGAAATAAACTTACACTTACTTTTTTTACTTAATAAAATACTATCACAAATTTATCAACCTGTCCTAATATTTTTGCTTCATTGGGCTATAGATTTTTTCAAATAACCAAACTAGTGCTATACCAGAAATTCATTTACCTGGAAGTTCATTTAAATTACATTAGGCTTTCAACTGACCCAAAATGTTTGCCTTCATATATTTAGAAGTTGTTTTGTGGTTATTTTACCATTTTGTGCTGGAATGTATGTATGTCGTCTATTTTTTGAATTGAATTTCATATATTACATTTGACTGGTAAACGTATTTGATATTGAGATGTCCAATATTTGGTCAAAGTGAATAAATATTTCTTTAGATATTTTGATAAAATATTTAATATAAATGAGAGATACATCTAGCTAAATTTTCCACATGAACAATATTTGTTTTATAATTCCTATTTTTCACTATCCCATTAGTAATTATATTATCAATGAAGCAAAAAACTGTGAAAATTCTTCTTAAATTACTCCATAGTCAATAGAATCTTTGTTTATTCGAGTAGAAAAAGTAAAAGTATTCTCTTATACTTAATGGTTAAATGTATTATAGCTGAGTATTCATTACATAATTTTTTAGCTATACGAGTATAACTATTTTCTATGCTTGGGTCGTTATGTTCTAAGACTATTTTGTCAAATAAAGAGCGTTATTGTGCAATATGAGATTGTAAGAAAACAATTGGCGAAAGAATGGAGTCTTATGATTTTTCCTGGAAAATAATAAATTCAAATGTAAAAAAACAAATATTTTACATTTTGAAATATGAATTTTTATATAGAAAGAGAATATTGAGGTGTATTTTTTAATAATTGTTTGCTGGGAGGGGGGGGGGGGGTATTAAGAGTAAAAAACCTCTAAATTCTTATGGAAATTTGGTATCTAAACAACGAATTAAAGAAATTTATTCTAAAGTTCTTATCGTTCAAATTAAAATAAATTCGCAGTTTAACAAGTTTTTACTCAAGATAATCAAACAAATTTTAAAATAGTAATATCACCTAATGATTCTTACAAAAAATATTCTAAGTAAAGCTTTATATAAAATTATGTATATGGCGGTTTTATCATTCACCCCATCCTGCCGAGAATACATCTAATCAACATAAATATACATAATATCGACCCAATCTTAAATCTGAAGCTGCCGCATATTATTTTTTTTTCGAAAATAATTAAAAAGCTCTGCAGTAATAGTGAGACAACAAAATTCAAGTAAGAAGTGCTCCTTTGTTTATTTTTTGTTTTTTGGATTTCATCACACAATTTTTGTTTTCTGAGAGTAATTTTGAAAACCAAATATCTTTTAGTTTCTTATCTTAAAAGAATTGGGTCAAATAAACCATATTAAAAAAAGATATATGTATTTAAATCAAAGAAAATTTTAGAATAATTTAATGCTGCCTACTTTTATAACGAAAAAGTAAAGAAAAACATCAAATGGGATAGTTGAGTGTCATTTATTAAATTTTATTTGAAGCAAGGAAAAGCATAGCCGTTAAATATAGAAAAACAACATTTCTGGAAAAACAATCTAAAAAGGGTAGCAACAAATCCAAAGGCTGTAGTAATATAATGGAGTCTATATATATTTTACTTTTGTCAAAAATTTCGAAAGTTATTTTGATGACAAAGCACATAAAAAAAGCTTCAGAGTATCTAAAGAACGGGTTAAAGAAAAATTGTCTCATCAGAATTAATAGGGGACAAGAACTATTGTAATTGTTTTATTTGTGTACTCTTAAAATACACAAGTGTCAAATAAACAATTTCCTGTTTTATATTCTTTTATAAAATTTTCTTTGGGTATATGATTTTATGTCTCTGCTATTCAATCTAAAATTTGATAGACTGAGTGGCTGTTGAAAAATTTGAAACTTTGTATGTAAGAATTACTTGAAAGTTCAAAATATTTTAAATATTGTTTTTGGTCAATAATTTTGCTTACATAATTAATTAATTTTTGAATTTCCTCTATCAAATCTTAAATTGAGATTGATAATTTGAGATTTAATAATCTCAAAATTCAATAAATTAATAACAAAATAAAAATATATTTTGATCATATTCATGCTTTTATGTTGAGGCTAGTTTCAACTGAACGAATAAATTATTGTCTTCATATGAATTTTCCTAAATATTATTGGTTAAACTTAATATTAAATGGTAATTGTTTCACTTATGGGTAATGAATTAAACTGCCCAAATTTTTATTTTCCTTGAATATATTTACATGTGTTTCCTCTTCAATATTATCATGTAATAATTTTTTATTTAATTAATTAAATAATTGAATAATTACTTGCATACTAATTTAATCCATTAGAAAAAATACAAACTAAATTTGCTTATCATTCAAATTCAAAAACCGTACATCCAATCGCCGTGAAAATTTGGGAAAATATTGGGGATATCCCCGAGAAGGTTTTTGTCTATTTTTTACAACCACCTCCTACCCCCACCCCAACAAATTATTTTTTTTTATTTTTGGACAAAATTTTTTTTCTTTATTTTTGTATGATGTGAAATTAAAAAATACATACAACCCTAAATTTTCACCCTTCTACCATCAACCCCTATTTTTTAATAGCAAAATATATAAAAATTTCGTGTCACAGTTTTAGTTATCATACTCCTCCAAAAGGGCTTGACCGATTTTGATGAAATTTTATATGTATATTCAGTAGGTCTGAAATAGGTTGTTATCTATTTTTTATACCCCTGAGTGATAAGGGTGGTCAACCCAAAAATTTTATCCCCACCCTTTTATTTTTTTGACAAAATTTTTATTTTTATTTTTATATGATGTAGCTTTAAAAAATACATACAACCCTAAATTTTCACCCTTTTACCATCAACCCCTATTTTTTAATAGCGAAATATATAAAAATTTCGTGTCACAGTTTAAGTTACCATACTCCTCCAAAACGGCTTGACCGATGTTGATGGAGTTTTATATATATATTCAGTAGGTCTGAGAATAGGTTGTTATTTAGTTTTAATACCCCTGAATGATAACGGTGGTCCACTCCAAATTTTGTTTTTTTATGTTTTGGGCAAAATTTTTATTTTTATTTTTTTATGATGTGGCATTAAAAAATACATAAAACCCTAAATTTTCACTCCTCTACCATCTACCCCTATTTTTTAATAGCGATATTAGCAATTCAATAATGTTCAACCCTGGTCGATAACTGATGTCACCGGTGTCACTTCTGACCCAGTAAATAGCACGGAATTGGGATGAGATCTCTCTCACACAATCAGCCGTTTCTCAATCCCCACAGTTTTCAGCCATTATTATTATTCTTTGTGCATCAATCGTAATAGTGACGTTTACAATTATCATTTTACTATTTCGGTGTTATTTTAAAATAAATTTATCATTAATTTGCAGGGCTGTAATTATTTATTCCTATATATAAAGTCATTAATTTTGAGTGTAGTTCTCAAAAGTTCTCAGTTAATTCAGTGATTTCATATAACCTCAAAAGTACTCGACATATGACACGAGATTTTAAAAAATAAATTACAATGAATAAAAATATTAATGTTTGGTATTGTGCTATTTTTTATATTCCATTATCGTTCACAACGCTCCATGCCTCTTTCACTGATATATACCACATCCTCACACACTGACAATAAGTTAGTCATTTTTTTCTACTAAAAAAATCCTAGGAATAATTTATATTTGGCAAAACAACGTTTGCTGGGTCAGTTGCTAGTTTCTAATAAAAATAATTTAAAAATAGTTCCCAGGGTGGAATGGGCCAAACTCTCACCTTCTAATTCTTTAAAATTAGTTAATTCCTTGCCACGTAGACTCCAGGCGACTATTAATGCTAAGGGTGGACCAACAAAATATTAAAAATAATTTTAGTCCTTATTTATTAAAAAATACATTAAGTGTACGAAGACTTTTTGCACGTGACTTTGGGTACTTCTATTTAATTATTTAAATTTTTAATTATTCTGTTGATCATTTTTAACTTTGTATATATAGATAAATAAAGGACAGTATAGACTATATTTTACTATTTTTATTTTAAAAAAAACTTTTCGTAAAAGCCTTAAAAATCAAGCTATTTCAAAAATACTTAGGTGTACGAAGACTTTTTACACTCACTGTAAGTCGTTGGAAAAAAATGTCACTTGAGGTCACTTTCATATGAACGACAATCTTCATCGACAGCAGAAAAACAAAATTCGCCACTTTTGGATCATTTAAATTATATAACGCTTAGAAGGTGCCTGAATTATCATGCAATGCAATGAAAAGAAAAAATAATAAATAAAAATGATGGAATCTATTAAAATATTTAGGTTTCCAGTATTTATTTAAAATCTTACCTAAGACTACATAAAATTTAGATTCAAATTCTCAACTATTTACGAATGTAATACAACACAAGTCAAAAGTTTTTTGTTCTTAAAATGAGAATTTTACTTACAATTTTTACTTACATTAAACTTGATTTTGTTGAAATTTCAAATATATTTGATTATTTTTTTCTTATTTAATAAGAAAATGTTATTGATATTGTAAATGTTATGATTTTCTTTAATGTTCTAAAAATTCCATACTTTTTCAAACCTTTTTAATTACAATTAGATTCCATCATTCAACACTAATAAAAATTTCACTTAGCATTCCATTTTAAAGGAGGAATAACTATCCAAAATTTATTGATTTTTATAAATTGTAAATAAAATGACAGCACATTCAGTTAAGCGTATCATTTTAAAAATATATTTCAATAAAATTAATATCGAATACTCTATAACACTTATCGTTTTTCTTCAGAACTACCAGCAATTGGCTTTAATGTAATTTCCCATATTTTAGAGCAATTTAAAATTCATTTTGAATATTCAGAATGCAAATCTTTACATGATAAAATATTTCGCACGGTTGATTTTATTTATCAGTGCATTCCAAATGAGTTCATTTTAAAATTAAGTTTGAATTTGATATCCAGAGAATCAAACTAGTTTAATAGTTGAAAGATTAAGCAACTATTGCAAAACAGTAAATGATTTGTTTCAAAATTTGATTCCATTTTACTCCAATTCCCTGGGAATGCATTAAAATTTTGTTTTATAGTAACGACTTTATAACAATGTACCATAAAGGATAAAAAATATCTAAATAAATGAAATGAAAATTATTCCCTTTGAAGTTACATGTTTATATATTGAATGAAATTTTACCATTAGCTTCTTTTAAAAAGAATAATTTATAGATATTAGCGTATTTTGTTGCGTGTTTTGATTACAATACCAATTCAATTGTTACTGTTTCCTGCTCATTAAGAATCAAATATTAGACACGGTTTCCTCTAAGCTCAGATGTAGTAAAGAAAATTTTAAGGCTAGTAGTTCTTACCTAAAAAGCTTGATCTTTCATTTCTTTTGAATGAAAAATAACGTAAATTTAGTTTTAAACTCAAAAATTGATGAAATTTACCCAGCAAAGTTAACTTTTTAATGAGCTCCTTACAGCTTATTTTCCATTTTTTTCTCCAAAAGAACAAATTTTAGTTTTGTTGAATCAACACATAATTAAATTCAATTAAAGCAACAAGTTTATTTAATAAAATTAAATATGAAAATTATTTTCTTTGGTTGGTTTGAATTGTGAACTCTGGGAGAGCTCATCCAAACCTATACAAAAAACAAGTTTGATTCTTAAATTAAAAGTAGCTTTCCACTGCGCTTTATAAACTCTCAGGATTCATACTATCGCATCACTTCAATCAAAAATGCTTTGCAATAACTCAAAAAAAAATGTTGCAAAAATGTCTGAGGGAAATTTTCCCAACCTATTTATGCAATAAATGTCAACAATAACTGCTTTATTATCTTAAAGGTAAAGGGGTAAGGTTTAGAAAATTTTTTTAATTTTTTAAATGAATATGCAAAATACTGTTTCAAAAGTTGAAGTCGACCGGAACAAAACTAACGAAGTTATTAGAATTAAAGTTTTCAATGCTCAGTTTCTATATCTTGTATGGCAACATGTCAGACAGCCAGATTAAAATAAGATCAGCTTCAAATTGGATACAAGTTCTGTATATAAATCACCAGGTAATCAAGCCAAAAATTTTCCCTTTTTTGTGTAGTTATTTTTTATTACCCGTAAATTTTTTCAGCGAAAATCGTGTTTTAACTTCAAAGAGGCAAAGAAAGTTAAAAAGTAAAATACTTAAATTAATTACTTCGAGAAATATCTCATCAAATAAGATTATTTAGATCTTTTTGTTTCAAACGGCTGCGAAAATTTAATGAAATATAGTTAGAATTTTATATTATTACAAAATATGCAATTAAATAAATCAACATTTTTATAACTGACGAATCTTTAAAATATTTTGTTATTTCACTGAAGTAACCTCAACCCGTCTATATCCCCTCCCCTTAAAACGATTCTTAATGAACTTGTAATGCAGCACAAACTATTTGGGATACATAGTAACGAAGTAACGAAATAACTCATCCTTTAACTATATGGCATCGATAAGTCGCATGATAAATGGTGACTTGAAGTCACTTCATTAGCACCAGAAACTAAGGCGCGAAGTTTGTTTACATGTCTTTTATTTTCAATGGCAGACATTGGAATTATTTTTGGAAAAATGCCAAAAAAACTTCATAAATTATTATTAATTTTGTAGATTCTGCGAATATGTTATTGAGACACCTACCGACTTTTTCCTAATGCACAAGATTACTATCAAAATGATTAAATCGAATTGTTGATGAAGAAGGCTTCATCAAATAGCACCAGAAATGGAGAGCAATTTGTGCTTTAAGGAAATTGTGGCCATGATATAGGATTTCGGGATTGAATTTTAATTTCAATTCTAGAAACAAAAATATTTTCCAGAGATCCTCAAGTTATATTTTTTATTATCAGATAATTCAAAAAAACCTAGTGTCGTGCTTCACGCTTATAATTAGTAGAATGTAGGTATTTCTTAGCTTCAATGTAGAATCAGTCATGGTCTAAATTAGTTTTTTCTGTTATTTTTATGAGTTAAATCAATCAGTTCAATTTAGTAATTCAAAATAATAAATTAATTTTACTGAATATTTTCTTAAATTGCTGAAAATTTGATGTTTATCTAGTTAAACTCACCTCTGTACAAATCTACGCAATATAATCACAAGTGAACTTAAAAGTAAAATTAGCGAAGACAAAAAAAAATGTCTGAGACAAGCTATATCCACGAAGTCTTACTTTTGGTTTTAAGAATATGTATTTTTATTTTTGATAATTCTAAACTAAACATGGGAATAAAGTAATTTCTTAGTTATAAGCTCTTTTATCAACAGGACAATTTTTATTTTTTATAGAGATACAACATTCGAATTTTTTCAATGTATCTAAATTACCCTATTTCTTTTCTATTTGCACTAAAAGTAAACTAAAACAGGAAAATAGTCCGTTTGTCAAAATAATTAAAGCCTTTGAATGGTTGATGCTCAATTCTCACATTAAAACCATTTCATTTTTAATACTATTAATTAGTTTTATAAATTTTTCCATCAATTTAATTTTTGAATAACAATTTGTTAATTTATCAAAAGCATGCATTACAAAACATATAAATAACATACAACATTGAAACAAGCCATCGATCCAGTCTTTTTCTAAATTTTTAACAGGCTTCAATTCTTTTAAGATAAACACTCCACATACGAAATATATAAGAGATTGCCAGAGAGAATATGCTGCAATTTCTTTTATGTCTTTGTGTTAATTCAGTTTTACTAAACGGGAAAATTTCAACACTTTAAAAAAGTAAACTTAACAAAGAAAATAAAAAATTACTAGGGCTTGGAAGTCAGGTTAAAAGGTCACGCAATGTAAAAGCTATAGTAAAATGTTAACCTAAGAAATCCAATTTAATATGAGGGCGACAAGCAATGATATAAATTCCAAGCCTTGATTGTAAAATATCATAGCCAGCATTTTAATGAGATGTAAACAAAGTGAAAAGGAAAAATGTTGTTTCTGTATGGATTTTAATATTTTGTACACGAATTCAAATTTTAGTTGGTTCAATATTTGAAAATATATTCCAATTGATTGATAGTCTTGTAAATAAATTATTATTTTTATATTTAGACGCAAATTCGTATGTATGTATCCAGCAACGGATAATATTAGAAAGTTTTAAGGATAATTCTTGTAGTTTTAGTCTGAATTTAATGTACTGACATACAAACTGTGAAGAAAGTCATGTTTACACTAAAAACCAATTATATTTTAAGGTCAAGCACGTTAGAAATTCAGTGGTTATTATGAAAGCGGTTTTAAACTTCTTTTTTATCAAGTATCGATCAATCCCATACCAATGGAAAAAGTCTCTTAAAGTTGCCCGAATATTTGAAACTGATAACTTAAAGCCGTTTCTGTCCTAATAATTTTACATTTGAAACGAATAAAAAAAGCACCAAAAGTAATTCGAAGTTTGAATTTTGACATCAGGCGACAACTGAGCGCCAGCGCAATAATCTTGGAATTGATGAAGTGATTGACATGAGATCAAAATCTCATCAAGAAAATATTTTTCAAGCAACTTAAATTTATTAAAATTAACAAAATTTATCGAATTTTTACTTATTAAGTATTAAGTCGATAAGTTGTGCAATCGAAAATCACTTAAAATCGCTTACTTGTAGACATAGACATATTCAATAAATTATTAATATTTGTCCAAAATAAAGCTTAGGCGTCAAAATAAATGCATGTTAACCTCCAGTATATTTCTTGAGCATATTATTATTTCTTAATTTATTTGATATTGTTAAAAAAATTAATTCAACAAAATAAAAAACAAAAGTGTTTCCTTTTATTATGTTCTAAAAGAATCTTAAAAAACATAGGCATAAATTTTTAATTTCCTTTATTGGTTCATAATCTAAAAAATACCCATAAGTTTTTTTATTGATTCATCCAGAAGCAATTTAAAGCTTTAATGATTCATCAGAAATACCATTAGGGAAAATACCCTTTTTATGAAATTTAACTAGTAAAAACTAGGTTTATGCTTAAGAATAAATTTATTTATAATACTTGACATGACATATAAACTGAAGTATTAAAGCTTTCTTTTATGATATTTAATAATTGTTTTTAAATATTTGTGTTGATTATGATGATTGTGATGTAGATTTAAGTCCTCCTTTTCAACCATTTATTTATTTATCTTTGTTTGAACATCTATTTAGCATTAAAGTTAAATAATAATTCGAAAAATTAGTTATGGTACAATTAATTTTACATTCTTATCCTTCTTCTCTTATAAAGGTACAAATTTTGCATTGGGAAACAACTTTGCTTTTAAACTTATGAATTCAGCACCCAATGAGCTTCTACTCACCTCACTTTAAGAGTAAAGCAGGGTATTCACTATATTTCCGAATCAATGATTCGGCTCTTAATTCCCATTTAAAGTATATGGAAATGAAGAATAAGAGAGAAAATATCCAACATGTTGAATATTTTACTCACAAATGATTCAGCCATATACTTTACATGGGCTGAGAGAGCCGAATCATTGATTCATATTTATAGTGAATACCCTGCTTAAGGCTGCCTGCAGAGTGCCGGCTTACAGACGAGCTGACACCGATTCTCATTGTGATAGTCTAATCTTTGGTAGGCTTGCACTCTGAACACTTTCTCGCATATTCCTATTGATTTACCCATAACGACTTTATAGTCTTCGATATAGGAATCGGCGTCAGCTCGGCTGTAAGCCGGCACTTTGCAGGCAGCCTAATAGTGCATAAAAGCATGTTAAATCTATCAAATACTGATCCTCATAAACTGATCCAAGAAGTAAAAAAATTTCACAACTGAGAACTAATCAAAGAAATACGTTTTGATTGACATATTAATTGCTAAATACATTAAAGCCAATCATTTTTTATGGTATACATACCGAGAGTGAATTGACATAGCGTCATAATTTTGCGTTTCTGCAATTACATTAAAGTTTTTTTCTGGACGAAAAATAAAGGACGCATTTTTTAATACAATTATTCCTAAAAAGAATAATTTTTATAGAGTATACCAAAATTTTATCTAAACGACTAAGTTTTAGTGTAGAGATGCACTTAAAGTAAATAAAATCTAGAATGACAAAGTAGTTTAATTCTAACGTTTTGAGAAATAAATTTATAAAATTCTATTTTGTATCGAAATAAGCTGTTTACTTGCAATACTTGATAAAACTTATATAAAAAAATTACACGTCAAAATTTGTATCAATAAATATATTTATGGATCGATACTGAATGTGAGCCCACAAAATAAAAAATGTTCAAACGATACTTTCAATTTTTGGAATTTTCTCTTGCCACATTTTCTTCTTAAATACTACTCATCATAATATTGGTGTAATTAGAGTGATTAATTGTCTAAAATAAGTAATGTTTAGGGCAAGGTTAAGCATATAAAAAGACAAATGACAAATATTTAATGTTAATTGTCCTCAGCAATTATATTCAGTTGAATTAACATTAAAGTAGTAGATCTTTTGATTAGTTCTAGTCCTGATACATATTCAAATGCCTCATAAAATAATAACTTTTTTGAACTTAAAATGTGATACTTGAAATTTTAAGTAAGATAGCACCAAAAAGAAAATGATAGTATTTTCAACTTTTCAGAATTTCCATAAATATCCAATAGGACAAGGTTAGATTTAAATTATAAAAAGGAAATAAAAACGAAGTTTTTACTTCATTAATTTATTTTATCATTTTAGATTTGATAAAAGACAAAATAATATTCCAAGAGTCTAGACAAAACTAAAAAAAAAAAAATTGTATCACATTTGAAAAAATTTCCCCATAATTTTATTAAAAGTTTTTTTTTTTCGAAACAAAAAACTTTTCAGAGAATAAGTAAGAAAAATATTAAATCTGCTATAAAGCAATAGGAGTTTAACAAACAAACAAAAAATTACCAATATGAAAGGAAAATTTGGTATTACAGGAGTACCTTCTGATAAGGTTATCTTTAATTCCTGCGATAACTAAAAGTTTACTAATTAAAACGCTTTACATAGAGATAAATAAAGCTGCTAGTCTGAAGTTTTATTTTATTTTCATTATATACAACAGTATAATTTTTAGCTCCTTTTCAATTGTTCCGGTAGTTTAAATCTATGACTTAACGAAACCTGAATATAAAGCAGTATTTATTTACACTCTTAATTAAAATAGGAAACTTTTGTAGTGAAAGTGTAAATACGTTTTTGTTGTTATGAAAAATTATGGGTTGGACTTATTATTGTTAGTAGATTACAACTTTGTTAGCGGAAAATAAAGTTCAATTTTGTATGTTGTGTATACTGTTTTATTTAATGAGTATGAAAATTTTTATAAATAATTAATATCTAAATTATGCACAGACTTAGACATGTTTCTGTTTTTTTCGAAAGTGTCTTAAAATAAAATTAGTTAAAAGTTTTTATACAGGTCCTGTAGCAAAAAGTTTGCCTAGTTTAAAAATAAACTTCCCCCGCTTGAGGAATCGATATTATTATTATTTTCTTAAGGTGGTTGCACTCTAAGACACTTCCTGTCAAAGTGTTAAGCGTGGTCTGGAAGATTTTGTCTTTTTATGACAAGAAGCGCTCTTTGATTTTTATCAAGGTTAAAATATATTTATTCAGTTTGAAGTTATGTGAATTTAAGGATAAAAAAATTGGAATATCCTTGAATAGATATATTATGTTTAAATTTTATTACTTAAAAGTTTCCATGATTTGTAAATTAAAATAGATTTCAAAATTTATAAATTAAACCTAAGTAACATATTCACCAGATCCATATTTGTTCTTCCGATTCAGGCTGTCATTCCGGATTATCACACGAGGCCAAACCTCTTTCGAGCTTTAACAACATATATACAATAAAGATACGCTATAAAGCTCACTTCACTTTAATTTGGAAATATGTATTGGTAAGATGCAAAACAAGAGACAGTAGAATTTCTGTCTCACGCAGGGAATGAAATTTTCGAAAGTTTTGAAATTTCATCCTACATTTCACTGCTCTTATCATAAAAATGAGAGCTGCAGGCCTCGTGCGATAAACTCTATTAAGATTTACTATTTTATGTACACCAAACAGTTTTTTATATATCATCGGTATCAAAAAAAATCAAACCTTAAAATTCATCAATGGCTTAGATATTCGTTATGTTATGTAGTTTTAGTGACAATAAGTATGAACTTAATTTATTCTGTTGGGATCAAAGAAAACTTTATCTTTTTCACAGGTTGACTTCTTTTGGAAATCGAATTGAAAATTGAAATGCGAAAAATTTTATCACATGATGATTTATCGGAGAAAACATCTCAAGAAGCAGCAATCAGAAATATCAATATTTTGTTTGATTCAGGGTGTCAAAACATAGGTCTTGTAAGTATTTATCTTTAATATCTTAAATTCTTCAAAATGAAATAGACATTATTTTTTATTATTATTTAGATTGATCAAATGTTACAGCTTTGACGAACATCCTCAATTTATTTTTTTAAAAGAGTGATGTTGTTGCGTTTCATCCTTTTATAATGAATGTCAAGTAATAAAAAAATAGATCTTTTAGTTTTTAGTGGACAATAATGTCAATAAAACCGGTGGATTTGGGTTTGAAAGATTTTCTTTTCATGTAAAATATAGAGAATTTAGGTTACGTGCTAGCGTTATACAACAACTAGGAAAAAACTATTTTTCAAATGTCATACTATATCCTGGTTACTAACAATTATTAATATAAATTAATTATTTTTAGAAACTGTAATTATAATCCATAAAAGTTCAAACTATAGCATCAAATCATCTTCAAATGTTTTCAAGACCATTTAATGTTTTTTTCAAATCTTGATAGTCATAAATTTGTTAATTTTTATGGTAGAAAGTAATTTTATTTTACTCCTTTGCTTACAATTTTTTTAATACAATTTTAATACTTATTAGTAAATATTTCACATAAGCATGTGCCCCTCCAAAAAATTGTCTAAATTTATTTTTCATACGGGATTTTCCCTTTGCCTGGTATCTTCCTAACATAATAACCGAATGTCAGCTTTCGTGAAATTAAAAATTATTACATGATAAAATTTACCTTCTTTATTTTTTGCTAATCTGTTTCGAAAATATTTCTTTATTTTTTTATTGATCATTTAAAATAAATTTTTCCAAACAAGGAAATCAAATCTCAATAAAAATTTTCTTAACTTGATTGTTTTACAAACTTTAACTAAAAGCTTAATTTAAAAAGAAAAATATTGTTATTTAAGTTGTTTTACATATGTATAGGAAATCAATTCAAGAAAATTGAATAATAGGAGCTAAACACCGCATTATATGAATCTAGTAAACATAATAAAAAAAAATTGGTCTTACTCTGATTTAGCCAAATAAGTACTGGGTAAAACGTAACATAAAAGAATTTATATCCTTGTATTGTACTGTAATGTGTTGCTTTAAAATACACATAGTAATAAAATCGAAATTGGTGTGGTGTACAAGGGAAATAGATTGGCGCCACTACTCTTCTATTTTGATATGGAATATAAAAACGTATCCCAGTGGTAACAAAAAGGACGATATGGGCATAATGACTAGTGCTAAAAATATGAACTGTAATTTTTTTTAATATTATTTAATCTGGAAAAGAATTCTAAGTAGAAGATAATTTTGAGTTATATTATTCTGTTGCAAAAAATGTTTAGTTGAAAACTAAATATAATGACGAAAATAACTTTTTAATGAAGGACACAAAAGTTAATATCTATAACAGACTTATAAATATATAAAAAATATTGCAGAAATATTAGCTTACAATTCTAACCTGTGTAATTTAAGAATTTATTAAAATTTGTGATGATCTATATATAAAACCTTGTATCAAGAAACGTGTGTAACCTTTTTATGTCATTAAGGGAACTTGTGTAAGCTTCTATTTACAGGCAATATTTATTTCAAAATATTATTTGCTAATTTATTGAAAAAACAAATATTGTTCTGGTGAACATTATGGAATTCATGAGAACTTTGATTTCAGCATTTTAGCACAAGCTAAAATTTTATAGAAAAATATTCACGTGCCTATGGGTGTTAGTATTTCAAACCTCGCATTTTTATTAATTTAATTTCAGATTATTTTTAAATTATTATTTATTTTATTTTTATTTATTTATTTTTTTCAAATCATAAATTTACTTAATATTTTATGTATATTTTTACTAGCCAAATACTTGCTATCCCTGACGCAGCTGTAAAAGCAAAATTGATATTATTGATACATTGTGTTCAAAAAGTAAGGTGAATATATTTTTTTAAAAACGCGCGCTAAGAATATTGATGTAAACATTAATTTATTAGGTTGGTATGATTGTTGTGAGCATCTGACAGAAATTAAATATCATTTGCATTATTAGTTTAAAAACTACAGCGTATTTGGTAATCTTGTTTTTTTCATTTCTGCGATTTTTAAAATGACGAATTTATTGAACAAAGAATTTGTATTAAATTTTGTTTAACAAATGAAATTTTTTGTGCGGATGCGTTGAAAATGTTACGGTGATGAAACTATGTCACATAAAATCTTTTTAAGTAGTATAAGGACTTTAAAGGAGGCCGTGAAGCAGTCGAAGATGAACCCCGTTCAGGAAGACTATCAACTTCAACTACTTAAGAAAACATCAATAAATTCAAAGATCTTGTACTCAGTAATCGTCGGTTAAGTATTAGAGACCTTGTAGACATTACTGGAATATCAATTGGATCAATTCAATAAATTCTTAAAGACCGTTTGGACTTGTCTCGTGTATCTTCTCGTCTTGTTCCAAAAACAATGAGTTTTCTTGAAAAAAATCGTCAATTTTTCAGTAAAAATGAAACGGTTGTTGTTCCGCAAGCTCCATATTCACCTGACATGGCTCCGTGTGACTTTTTTCTATTCCCTCGACTTAAATTATCGCTTCGCGGACATCGTTTTGAGTCGATTAAAACGATCAAAGAGAATTCGCAGCGTGAACTACAGGCTATACCAAAAATCGACTAAAAAATGTTCTGATGACTGAAAAAAATTTTGGCATAAGTGTATAATATCGGAAGGGGATTACTTTGAAGGGGATCAAATAAACTTGGACAAAGACATTTAAATTTGTGTTTTAATTTAAAATTCACCTTACTTTTTGAAGGTACCGCACAAGCAACTTCTCTTGATAAAAAAATGTTTTTTTTAATGTTCCGATACCTCGAATATTAAACGAAATTTCAAAATTCATTTGAAATTTGGCATATTCTTGAATTTTTATAGAAACTGCCGCATTTCGCTACCTAGACACCTAAAACTCTTACTGGATAATTACGGTTAAATGTGTATCTATTTCTTTTTCTGCATTTGAATCGGAATCAACACGATCGAAAACCACCATCTGCCCCTCAATACTTAAAATTACGCTCCACGCGTACACGTGTGTGTGTGTGTATCTATGTATGTGTGTATGTATGTATGTGAGCTTTTTTATGAGATTCGTTTTCTCAAAAACTACGGATCCAAATATATCAATCGATAGGCCACATCATGACTTAGATCTGAAAGGAGTTTGAGTGAAGTCGGTCCAGCGGTTCGTTTTACGTAATTTGGACCCATAGCTTTTGAGAAAACGAATCTCATAAAAAAGCTCACATACATACATACATACATGCATACATACACACACACGGACAGACACCACTCTAAAAATAATTGCAAATGATTCTCCAGATCTTGAAACGTAAAGAAAACAAAAAATTATTGATTTCGATTTTCGGACCTAATATAGTAACTTCCCAAGAGAAGTTAATATAACAAGCCTAGTAGGAAATTCAGGAAATTGTGTTTTGGAAAAATTGCTAAATATCCTTAGATTATGCTTTCCATTAAGGCCAACCATAAGCTGGTCATGAATTTCTTGAATGTACATATAGGCTTCATTTCGTATACCGCATCTGTTCAAATGCAGGTTTAGAGACACTCTCATGTTAAAATAAGACAAGAACTAATGGAAAAATAAAATACTTCTTATTAGTTTTTTTCTGAAGAGCCAAAAAGTGCATTTTCGTTTTCTTTGATTTCCTATCGGGACTGATTGACTGTCAAATCCTGCTTAACTTAAAAAGTACAGTAATTTATATTGCTGTTTTTTAATTATAGAGCAATAAAAAATTATTTTCCCCCCAATATGACTTCCTTCACATGTCCTAAAAAAATAAATTTAAAACGAAACATTAGACTAAAGGGCAGACAAGAAATTCACTATAAAATTATATTTAATATAAAAGTATTATGCGAAATATTTGTAAAATAATAAATAAATAATTTTAAAATAACGGAATTTTATTGTAAACACTATGCAGCATTATTATTCACAAAAAAAAAATTCTTCTAATTACAGGAATTTTCACAGGAAGAAATAACTAAGATGCCTCGACTTCCTGGAGATGGGGCAGCAAAAGATGAAAATAATTATAATTCAGATTCTTTGCAACAACAAAATTCTGTTAATTTTGTTGGTGACAAAAACAGGGAAGAATTTTCAAAGGAATTCAAACATTATGGCTATATTTATGGTTTATATTTAAGGATTACACCTGAGAATAAGTACAACAAAAATATATTTGTTTTGTAGATGATGGGAATCCATATAAAAAGCAATCATCAAATCAGGAAGTTTATGCTGCTTTTAAGAAAGGGAATATAGTTAAAGGAATTTTGTGTCCTTCATTAACAAATTCATTTAGGGTTCCATCACTTGAAAGATCATATTTACGTTACACACACCGTCAAAGACAAAAATCTCTAATTATTGTCAATACTGTTGATTTACTTCTTAAGTTGATTCTTTGTTTTATATGGACATATAGATGGTCTGGAACATTGGTAACTTGAACTTTTAAGAATTATAATATGAATTAATTGATTTCAATAAACTTCAACTATTTTAATAACTAAGGATTTAGCTACAAATGCAATAGCATGGTCAGTTTGTTGTATAATAGCCAACATTGCTATTTGTATACTGGCTTATTGGAAATGTTTTGCAAATAACTACCTTCACTGGGCTGCAGCTGGTACCTGGTTTCTTTTGACATTACAAGGTAAAATTAATAAAAATTTCAAACTTTCTCTAATTTATTGCTATATTGAAAAGGATTTATTGGTGAGGGTCTTGGTTTTGCGGATCGTGAATATTTAGTCTGGTATATAATGTTTATTATATTTGTTCCCTATGCAATGCTACCTTTACCACTTAAATGGTGTGTTATAGCTGGGGCACTTACAGCAATTTGCCATTTAATTGTTATTACAATTGTCAAATTTCGTAAATATGGGGTAAAATTTTTTTATAATTTGAAAATATAAATTAGATAGATTTTATTTCCTTTAAAGGAAACTAAATGCATTTTACATCAAATTTTTGCCAATCTTCTTCTTTATGCTGCTATAAATGTAGCTGGAATGTATACAAAATATCTAACAGACCGGGGACAACGTCTAGCTTTTATCGAAACACATAAAGCAATGGAACATAAAAGAGAATCTGAAAAAGAATTGCAGAAAACACAAAAACTTCTTGATTCAAGTAAGATACAAATGTTTATATCAGATTAATAGATTTAGCTTTACCACTGCAGTGGTAATAAAAATAAATAATAAGTTTGGCTGTCAGAAATGTGTTTTTCTCCTTTTCATGTGATAATTTATTTAATCTGCTAGAGCTTATAATAAGGAAGTGTTTAAAGGCATTTAAGTGAATCCTTAGAAAATATTTAAGAGAAATTTACTAATATATACTGTTTTACAAGTTTTCTTATTTTACCTAATGGTCAAATATATTTATAGCATTATTTTGCATTTACAAGTGATTCAAACCAAAAAATCTGGTTTTTTAGATAGATAGATAATTCTAGATAGATCTGAAACTTCATACGTCATATAGATATTATTCTTTTACAAAATTGTCGTTAATAGCATTATTTTGAGTTTTCTCTTTTAGAATTAATATTTACTAACTGACGTCGATTCCTGTTGCGATAGTCTAATCTTTGGAAGGCTTGCACTCTGAACACTGTGAGCATATTCCTATTGATTTACCCATAACGACTTTATAGTCTTCGGTACTCTGCACTCTGCAAGCAGCCTAAAGCTTAAGCTTTCTCTGTATTTGAAAATTTTCTGGATTGAAAAAGGAGTCTATTCACTCAAACTAGGCCAACATACTTTATGTTGTAAGAAGCTCCTTTGGGCTTTTCGAAGTTTTTAAGTAAGTAAGTAAGTAAGTTCCATAAATTCCAAAAAAAAGAATTTGCAAAGCAAGTCGTAATTTGTAAAAGACGTATCTTTTGACTTTGCAAACGCCACAGGGTATGCAATGATTACAAATGATGAAAAGGTAGAAAATGAAGGATGCCAACCAAATAAAAATCTTTTTAATCTAATCTCACTCAGATGAGTGAGAAAATTAATTTTTGACCAAAAAATCATACAAGATCAAATATCAAATAAGGAAGACTAAGGAAGATCAAATATCTAATGACGAATGCATAATTCACGCAAATGTGTTTTAGTAGTATAAATATTTAGATTCTTCCTTCAAATTTACAAATTATTACATTTTTTTTGACTTCATTACTTTCTTATTTTTTGAGCTTCATCTATAATTTCGTGTACACAAATTATACAATTTACATTCATAATTTCAAAGAATTTAAGTTTGTCATTAATATAGTCAGCTTTTTATTGTATATGAACAGTTTTTTTCAAACTTCTTAGTATGAATTAAATTAAATTTGTACTTCTGACTATGTTATATATCATATTTGTAGATAACGTAGAATTGAAAATTTTTTACATTAGCTCAATTTTTTCCACCACAGTCTAGTTATAAAATAACTTCAATTTACAATGAAAGACCTTTTTCTACTTTAAGAGAAGTCTAAAATCAGCTCAAAGAATATAAAAAGTTTATTTTACTTGGTTGTTTTTTAAGATTTTTCTTCTTAAATTTATTTGTAAGCTATAGAATAGATATTAATATTTATCTTCTAAAAAAGATTCGAAATTTGTTATTATCAAGGCTTAAACTCAAATTTCGTGAATTCATTTTCGTAATGATTTAATTTAGCATCCAAAATAATAAAAATTTGCCCTTTATGTAGTACTTCCTATGGTAATCAATAATGAAATACGTAAAGAAATGTATAAGGGATCCGAGGCAAATGTTGAAAGTCAATTTAACAAGCTTTACGTATATCATATGGATAATGTAAGCATCCTTTTTGCTGACATAAAGGTAACAACATTGAGAATATTTTTTTTTAAAGTTATTTTAAAGTTTCTTCATTAAATATTTAGGGTTTTACAGAGTTCGCTAGTAAAACTTCAGCTCAGCAACTTGTAAAAATTTTAAACGACCTTTTTGCTAGGTTTGATCGCATTGCTGAGGTACATTTCTATTAAAAATTTTATTCTAATTTTATATCTTTTCAATTGTTTGCTTAAGGATAATCACTGTTTAAGAATTAAATTACTTGGAGATTGTTATTATTGTGTATCAATGTTCGAGAGTAATAGTTGGAAAACAAGACCAGATCATGCTGTCTGTAGTGTTGAAACAGGACTACATATGATAAGGGCCATTAAAGATGTTCAGCATAATACTCAAGTATTTAAATGTTAACCTATTTTGTAAGTAAGTATATATATCAAAGCTTTTTTATTAGGTTGACTTGAATATGCGCATTGGAATTCACAGCGGTTCAGTTATGTGCGGGGTTTTGGGGAACAAGAAATGGCATTTTGATGTGTGGTCAAATGATGTCATTATCGCTAATCATATGGAATCTGGTGGGATCCCTGGGTAAGTCCTACCAATAGGGATAAGTGGATTTTATTGTCCAAATTGAATTTTACAAATTCACTAAAGAGATTTATATATGTTATTTATATGTATTAAAATGTGCTTTTGTATATATTGCGTATACATACCTACTTTTGATTATATAGGGCAACAATTAAATTAGGGGGATAGAATAGTAATCTATTAGGCTTAAGGTTATTCTTAGGAATTAAAAATAGAGGCAACGCTTGAGTTCAATTTTTGAGTTAGTATTAACTAGAGAAAATAAAATGTACTCTTTAAAAGGATTTCAAACTAAATTATATAAAGCTAACAAGTAAAATCAATGAATCTAAAATGAAATAATTCGAGGACTGTAATTTTTTTATTAGGATAAGCGTCGAATTTAATTTTAAAAACACATCACAATGTGCGGAAATAAAATCAAGCGATTACGTTTATATACGACAAACGCAGGGCAAAACGGTCTTATTACTAATTTCATGAAAAACGCAGAACTACATTTTTATTTAAGAGAAATTTAAAAATTTATTTCTGCAAAAGTTATTGTTAAAAATTCTCAAATAATAAAATCAAAATAGTTTTCATCGTCAATGATAACGACGACGCATAAGCCCGTCGAACTTGTATACACGACAAATGCACTTAACTGGTTAAAAGAACATAACATAATTTAGAAGAAAATTTTTTCAGCCGGGTCCATATATCCAAAGCCACATGGATGTGCTTAAATCAAACCTATGAAGTTGAACCTGGAGATGGTGGCAGCAGAGATGTTTACTTAAAAATGATGAACATAGAAACATTTCTCATTAAAAGGACAGAGCCTCTTAGGTAAATTCAAGTTATTTATTTTCTATTTTGATCCAATTATCTTATTTTGCATAGCTTAACGTTTCCGTATCTGCTAGACTATAACTGCGTTTTTTAATAATCTTTAATATTATCAGATTTTCTTCAGTTAATTTAAGCAGGGAAGTGAGGCAACTATAACTCCAGGCTTTCAAGAAATATAGGTCATAGCATAACTTCAAATAAAATTATTATCCTCTTTTTTAAGAAAAAAGGTGTTGCAGTGCCTTAAATTTCTTGGAAGAAAATTTCAATTTTTGATATTTTTAATTTTGGATCACCAATTTGAATTTTGAAGAAAATTAAAAATAAACTTTTTAAAATGAGAATTTACGAAAGATGCACACAACGTATAGTATCAAAAAGTATTTTTTATTTCTTGTTTTAAGATAATCCCTTGAAAATATTTTATATAGGTATACTTCAGAGAATAAATTTAGAAATATGCTTGAAGATAACAGCAGCATTTTTCCCTGTAGGTAGAATTTTTGTATGAAAGTAACTAATAAAATTGCCCAAAAACATGCATTACCTTATACCGTAGAGTGGATTTCAATTAAATAAACTTAATAGAGCCAAAAACAAAGAAATTTTTTCACAGGCATAACTTGAAATAACATTCTAATCGAGTTTTGATAGAATACATTGTAAGATAATAAAATCATAATGAAAATTGTTGAACAAAATACACGCACTTGATAAATAATTAGCACTCATAGAAACACTAAATTCTTATTTACTCTACCTGTGAATAATTTAAAAATTGTTGGTAACACTTTAGATTTGATGGAAATAGTTAAAGTATAGGGTTTTTGTCAAACAAACTCCAAACAGATACAGAAAAAAGACTGGTTCAATAAGCGAAGGTTGACATTCCACGAGATTTAGAAGGGTTAATTATGTTATCACATCAAATAAAATCAAATCAATTTCACAACTGCAATGGAAAACTTCATTTTTCTGCTTTTTTACTAAAATAAAAAATAGGAGGACCGTCTGAACTTCAAACTTAAAAATAAAATCAATGTCAGATTTTAAAAAGAAAAGACCATTTTTATAAATTTATATTTTTCGAAAGTTTTTGATTGATTTAAAATTTTTAGGAATCGAAAATGCTTTATTCCTATCAATCAAGACATTACGGAAGAGCAGAAAATGAACAATAACTCCATATCAACTGATAAAGTTACATTCCAGGATGTTTCAAAAAGTTTTTCCAAAGAGGAAACACAAGAGGAAGATCCTACATCAGAATGGATTCCAGAAATACCATTTAAAAATGTATGTGTACAATTTATTTCATTTAAATGATTTTGTATTCCTTTTTTTTTAAAAGCTAAATGAACCTGAAGACGTAGCTAGTAAAAGAGACTCATTGACTATGGTGATAAATCAAGACCATTGTATTCCTACTTCTGGAACAGAAGAGGTGAGGTACTTTAAAATTTTAGCTGTAAATAAATTTTTTTATATTATATTACACTAACAAGCAAACCTTGCCAACCCAAACTTATCGATTTCGTTTAAAATCAAATGCGTTATGGCTTTTAGTACGAAACTTTCTGAACACATTTTTGAATTAGAAGATGATATTTTTGCTTTAAATGTATTCTTCTTAATAATTTTGCACATTATAGTGAACTTAATTTAATAGCATTTTTCTCACTTCAAGTGTGATGTTTGAGGCTGATGCTTCATTCGCATTTTTAGCTGTCAGAAATCGTTATCCATTGATTTCATCCTTTTAAATAGAGACAAAGGAAATGGTTGAGTGTATGACAAATCAAGAGTTCAAAAAAAAAAAACATTAATTGAATGTTTTGAGGGTTCAAATAATGGTGTGTGAGAACACACACCGTCTTAATGAAAAATGCTTATGGGCCTTAGAAGCTATCTCTCTTATTTTTCCTAGCATCTTTGACAAAAAGATTGTTGTGTTCAATTTCGAATTTTACTGTTTTACGTAATTTAAATGGAAATGATGGCATATTCAGAGCAATATCAAACCACGGTCAAAGGGTTAGAGGCCTAAATTTAAAAATTTAAAATGAAGATAAATTTCTTCTTAGAAAATGTTAAATACTAGCATTAAAATTGTTTTTTTTTTGGATCAGTTTCAGATAAGAAATTTTGATAAAAGGTAAGAAAATTGAGTCTTCCCCTGAAAGTGCTGTCCTTTATAACTTTTTAGAACCAAAAAATCTTCAAAACTAAGATAAAACCATACGCTAATTGTACTCAAATTTAATAATTAAATGTATTTAAATCATAAAACGTTCTGTTTGATAAAAAAACAAACACAACACAACAATTCAAGATAATTCCTGAAAATCGATTTTTTAATTATTTTTATTGTATTCAGGTGGACGATTTCATAGACCAAAATATTCAAATCAATTCAAATAAAAAAATAAGAGAGGAGTATCTTTATCCATGGACCTTAAAATTCAAAGAATCTGAACAAGAAATAAAATTTGGTCTATTATGTGAAGATATGTTTAGGTATTTAAATAAATAAATTTTTAAATTTAATAAATTCAAGCTTCTTATACTATTTATGATTTCAGATCAAATATGCTTTGTATTTTTCTAGTATGGATTTTTATTGTTATGTGTCAAGCAATTATAATACCACGATGTACAATACTTATCATTAGTCTTGCAATGGGAACTCTCATTCTTACGGCAGGATGTATTATAGTTATGGCAGAAGAATTTTCAGGTATATTAATGAAATTTCACTAAATTTGAGCTCTTCAAGATTTGAGTTTTATTTTTTGAAAAATATAGTATTCGTGTCCTAAATTTCAAAATTTTATATAGTCAAATGAGATTATCCTATGAAAAATGATTTAAATAAAAAATTTCCTACAAAACCAGGGTTAGATTAACTTTTCTTTTTTCAATGTGACAGTTTTTGAAGGACTTCTTGTTAGTCTTGTTTGTAAAATTATCTTAGGTAAATATATTGGTAAAATTTATAAAAATATAATTAAAAAAGAATAAATAAATAAAATTATGAAACAAAAACTTATAACAATCATTTAATGTCTTTCTCTTAATAGATTTACCTTCAATACTAAAAAAAGGGTCTAAGAAACTTGTCCACAAAAGAAATTGTCGTACTATATTTGTATGCTGTGTTATTATTTTGATGTCAGGTGCAAGTACAATTGGTCTTGTTCTATGCCCACTCTATCTAAATGACAATCATTTGTCGGAAATAAATGCGACATCCATTCTTTTAGCATCCCCAAATGCAATGAATTTAAAATCTAATGATGGTATCAATGTTAATATATTTCTATCAGCTACTATCCATCATAACATCACAATAAATAATTTTGGAGATAAAAATAATTTTTCTATGGATACAAATATAAATAATAGTATTGTAAAAGACACCAGCGATTTAAATATAAAACCTTTACAGAGAACTGAACTCCTTGAAGGTATTCTTAATATAATGGATTCAAATGGAGTCCTTCCTCAGTATGAGTTAGCTGATAAAAGATACAAATTAGAAAAACGTATTGAATATGAAAGTCAAGATGACTGGTTATCAGAAAATGAATATAATTTATTAAATAGTTCAGATCCTATCAGAAAAAGTGAATTACAATGTGCTAATCCAGAGTATGTAGTTTTTACATGGATTTTATCTTTAATAGCTCTAGCAACAGCCTTAAGGCTCTACTATCTTATAAAAACATTGTTGGCAGCATCAATAGTAACTTGCTATGCTTTTCTAATACTGGTAGCTTTTCCAGATATTTTTACCAGTGCTAATATTGAATTTGAGCAATCAAAAGTAGGAATGCCATTATCTGCC
Organism: Acrocera orbiculus; assembly: GCA_947359355.1. Taxonomy (NCBI): domain Eukaryota; kingdom Metazoa; phylum Arthropoda; class Insecta; order Diptera; family Acroceridae; genus Acrocera; species Acrocera orbiculus. The sequence continues at coordinate 45,057,464 of OX375757.1, forward strand.
CAAATGGTGATTCTTCTTGCTGTATTCCTTATAATGGTGACATATCATGCGCGATTGGTTGAGGTAAGTTTAAATTTTGAAGATGTAATTTCAGATATTGTCTGCTATGAATATTTAAGCAGTGACAAAGAAAAGCAGGAGAAAATATATTTAATTTTATGACTTTGATGTTTATAGAATCATAAAGAGAAATGGTTTTTTATTTATTAATTTTTTTTTTGTGTTGAATCGACAGCTATAGAAATGGTTTCTAGAATCACATTTTATCAAAGTAATTCAAAAGTTATTGTTGAAAGCCTATTTTATTGTTGAAAGCCTATTTTATTAATGCTTTTAGCTATTTTCACTATCAAAAATTGTTTATTTCCTTATTCAAAATTCTTCATCTTTTCCTAGTTATATATTTAAAGCTTGTTTTTATTTAATTTTTATATAATTCTTAAATAAATTCTAATTATCTTATCTTAATTATGATATGATTTCCCTAATTAATTGTTTAATTTCCCTGAGGAAACCTAAATATTTGTTTAATATAAATGAAGCAATAAAGTCTCTTTACCTATAATTTTGCAGTTGAAATCGAAAGTCAAAAGAAGCGATTAGGATATCTCAGTCTTAAAGAATTTAGACAAGTGAATTTTAATCAATCAAAAGCAATTTATTCTACACAATAAAATAAAAACTGTTTAATTAATTTATTTAATTAAAAGTAGCCTACGGCTATTATTTATACAAAATCCAACAATAATCTATTAAATAATACATTTTAACATTTTTCACTTTAATGTTTTTTATAGTTTTAGCTTTTAATGTTAAAAGCTCTCAAAGCTTCAAAATCAACTCAATCTATTCAATTTTTTCGGAATTTAGAAGATTTGCATATAATAAAACACCCTTTTTGATATAAACAGGAGAATACATAATATGTAGGACAATATATTTATTGTTTTCTTGGTCCCAAAAAGGCAATATCTGACATACATAAATCAAATATGATGAAAAAATATTTACTTGCCTTATTTAAGAATTTTTTTCTTCTATGTGGGAACATAGGTAGCATCCCGAGTGGAATTATTTCATACTGGTCATTATGATACACGAAAATTTCACATTTTGCAGTATATTAAGTATGAAATCATACTCAAATCAGGGTGGCCAATATGAAATCAAGTTAAATTCAATATATATTCAGAATTAAATAAGTACGAAAAACTTCGACTCTGGTTCCCTGTAAAATAGTTTTCCTTTGATCCTGAAATAGTTTTTTACTTCGGTGATGAACTCTTTTTTTTTAACCTATATTTCGTTTTTCGCTAAGATTTGCGAACATTCCTAAGTTTTGTGGCTACAAAAACAAACTTAAAGATCAAATCACGTAATTTAGTTAAGTTTTTCAACGACTTTTGATAGTGTATTATTTTAGTGAAATATTAATTTTTTTGTGATTTCTTTAATCAAATTCTTCTGGAAAGTTTATCACTAAGCACACTCGTTACATTGGTTTTTGTTAAATCTGGCATAACAAAATATAGCTAAGTCTCTAACTGATATTTTGGCTAGAGCCTAGTGCTCATTATCACTTGGCGGCACCAATTAGGCTAGCTTGTCGGTTTTTCAAAGAAGATTAAAGAAAATTTTTTCGCATAGAATATGACGTGAGTTGTTATCATTTACTTTTATTAATTAGCACAAGAACATTTGTGAGTTTTCTTCATTTGGTCTTAAACAAAAATTTCCATTCATAACGCGTCAAGTCCCCTAAAACGCCAAGCATTAGGCATTCTTCGGCATAACACTACAGCCAACCATTGCTCGCGTTAACTGTCATAACCAACTTAATTATGGTAGATGTGCGATTGAAGAATGGTTTATAAAAAAGCCTGAGTAAGCAAGGGATTATCAGAAATTTGATCTGTTATATTTTTTCCGCTTAAATCACGACGTAATTTGTAGACAAAGCCAAGTTTATTGAAGAACTATAAAATAACTAACTTTCATTTTGAACAACTGAAAAATAATGTAGCTTTGTTATCAACAACTAAATATTTAAAAAGGTTTTAAAAGAATGAAATATTGTCAGGAAGTATACGTCATAGATTTTCGGGCTGTTCAAGTTAATCAACAAAGCCTATGAATTGAGAAGCGCTATTAAGATATAAGAAAGATTCCAACTTTATGAGATTTATTGTACAAATGGCGCTTACTAAGTAAGTCATGAAATGTTAAAATATAAATAAACGCGACCAAATTAATCCAGTTGTTAATAATGCAGAAGATTGTGATATTGATAATTGTTCCACTTAAAGCGCACCAATATTTTCATTTAGTAATGATCAAAGTATATTTTTCCATACTTTATTCTGTCAGATCCATAATAAATTCTTAAATATTGAATCAAAATGTTGGATCGTTAATTAAATAATATTGATTGAATTTTTCATACCAAAATTAAAACAAAAGTTGTCTTCCAATTTGGATACCAGCTCAATATGTCAAGGATATTATTGATGACTTCAAATTTAGAAAAATGAGAAATATTTTCGAATTTATTTGTCATATTGTGAAATATAACGTTTTCGTTTATATTGCTCATACTTATTATTAATTTTTCATAACGGTATTTAATTAATATTTTTAAATTTTTTAATTCAATTTTACTTAATTGTATAATAGAAAACTATAAAAAAGTAGTAATTCAAAAAAACTTGTCATCAAAGTTAAATATTTTTAAAATATTTCTATTTCTTAGGTCACATCAAGGTTAGACTTTATATGGAAGGAGCAAGCTGAGAAGGAGCTTCGTAATATGAAATCAAATAGATTTCTGAATAATACTCTAATAAAAGTATAAAAGAAAATTTTCTACAAATATTTCCAAAAAGAAATATTGAATTAAAGTTTTCTCTTTATACTTTCAGAATATACTTCCAGATCACGTCGCTTCATACTATTTGTCCTTTGAGCGTAGTGATGAATTACATTCTCAAATGCACAATCAATGTGGTGTAATGTTTGCATCAATTCCCAATTTTCAAGATTTTTATTCAGAAGATATTGAAAATGGCAAAGCATGTATACGTATACTTAATGAAATTATATGTACAAAACAAACACATGAAAATTTGTTTAAATAAATTTATTTGTAATAAAAATTTTAGGTGATTTTGATGCTCTCTTAGAAGAATCACAATTTGCTTCTATTGAAAAAATCAAAACTGTTGGGGCTACTTATATGGCTGCATCTGGATTAAACCCCAAACATTTGGTAAAAAAAAGTTTATTATTATTGTTAATTTAAAAGGAAAACAAATAACATTACAAATATAGCAACTACGTGGTGAAACTGAGGAGGACAGTGTGTGTGACCTTGTTGAATTCGCATTTTCAATGAAACAAAAACTACAAGAAGTTAATAAAGATGCTTTCAATACATTCAAACTTCGAGTTGGTATGTTATTTAATAGTTCTACATCTACTTTTATTATTTCTTTATTCTCTTGACTAAGTTTTTTAAATGTTTTCAGTAATGGATCACTCTATAAAAATAAACAACACACTTTTATAAATTTTGTATATCGTTTCTGTTATAATTATATTCATTTTTACATTATCATGGTTGGTATAGTTAATACAACAATAAAAATTTGAATACTCTTATGGTGCTAACATATTTTTCGGGGTTGTAAGCATAAAAATATTTTCTATTTCTTAAATATTTGGTTATTATTCTTGCAAAAATTTCCGGAATAAAAAAGATTAAAGGTTGATCTGTTAAAGTAAAATAAAACATTTACAATCAAGTGGATAAAAATCATGGAATGAAATCAATAACCACTTCGTTGAAGTTCGTAAAGGTATATGGATTAGTTTTGCAAGGTACGGAATTGAAAAGCAAGACGAAGTTTCGAAAATATAAAATAGCTTTTTGATGCAGCTAAATTTTTTGTCCCTCATTTGAAATGTATTAAAAAAATATATGTATTTGTGAAAAAATTAAGAGATGTATTTTCATCGTACATATATCACTTGCTAAGCTCAAAATATCTCCATTTGTCATATGTGATTGTATATTAGGCTTATTGGGACGAATAAAATTAAAGTATAATTATAAAGAGCTTTTCGAAAACGTCAAATTACACCTGATCGAAATACACTTGAATACTTCCTATTGGTTTTTAAACTAGTGTATAATTGTATAATAAAAACTACAACTTTCCATTCTAACCATCTGAAATAGAAAAATTAAATGTAAGCAAAGCTGGAGAAAAAACTCGCTGACCTTCTTAACAATAAAAACAAATATTTTTGAAATGTATTGTTAGGATCCCAGAAAACATCTCCGAAATTTTTGAAATGTCCCCTCTCTGATCTAAAGTATCCAGTGTGCCTAGTGTTATTGCCTATTTACATGAATGTTAAATAATGTTATGACAAGAGTGTGTAGAAGATCCATGTTCTTCTTTCCTATAAACTTAAACACTCCAAGAGTAATTATTTCGCACGTTTAAGCTTAAAAATCACAGAAAAAGATTGGAACTAGATATCGTTACTTTGACTCACCTAATGCATAAGCCATTTAGCCATTTTTAAGTTTTTGTTCAAAGTATCCTCTTGCTCGATACCTCTTTATCCCAAATAATTAAAAAATAATTTTAATAAATCATTGTTCCAGTTCACATGCGAGATGTTAATATAGTCAAAGAGGGGAAAAGCAAGTCAGGATTTCAAAAATTTGTCTAGTTCTCTACTAAATCTTCTTATACACACTATGAACTCATTTATAAACATTTGCAACAAATTTATCATAACCAAATAACAAAAAAAGTTTTCAACCGTTTCAAATTTTAAATAAAAAAGATTATTCAAAACTCATGGAATAGCTTCCTTCTCAAGGAAAAGTTGTTTTACAAATTTCAAGGTGTAACATTTTTTCATGTTTGCTCTTTTCTTTTTCTCTCCCTTTTCTATATTAAAACGGCTGCTCCCAATATAATTTGTAAAAAATAATCTAAAATATACATACAAGAGTTAAATAGAATTTTTTTTTTTTGGAATAATATGTTTTCTTTACTAGAAACTAGAAACTTGTCCTTACTTTTAAATTTACGAAAATTTTTTTCTAAAATAACTTCCGTTAAAATATTTTTATTATTTCATTACACTTGTTTACAGCAATAAAGCAAATATGAATAAGGGTCTAAGATTTTCTTAGAAGATATCAGTTTAATCCATTCTTTCCCGCTTGTCATTAAATTAAAACCTTAAATATGTTCCATATTGGAAAATTTTAACTTCTAACAATAATAAATGTTTATTCCTTGCATAATGAAAAATATATTAAAATAGTTTTGGGACGGAAGTGTAAAGGATAATTAGTAAGACTTACTAAATCCATATAAAAACGCACAGATCAGGTAGTTTACTTTAAGTACTTATCTATATAGGTAAATCTGCACTTTTGCCTCTCAATGTGCAATTCAGCCCGCCACTCCAATACATAACATATACATATTAAGTGTTATATATTATTGAAATTTTAGTTAGATGGTTCGTTTGTGAATATATAGGAATTACAAGTTAGATTGTATGCTTCGGAGATGTGGACATTATTTATTATCCTTATTTCAATTCTTAGTACTTAGTATTTAGATTTCTTTGTTTTTCAAGGAATATCTAGTGGACCTTTGGTAAGTGGTGTAATAGGAGCACGTAAGCCAGTTTATGATATCTGGGGAAATACTGTAAATGTCGCATCAAGAATGGATTCAACTGGAGAAAATTGGAAAATTCAAGTGCCTTCTAGTACAGCGGATTTGCTAAAAAACAGAGGCTATACTTGCAAGGTATAGTTAATTTTATAATATTCATATAAAATAGCTCTAATGGATTTATATACGGCAAGGTTCGTGGTGATATTAATGTGAAAGGCAAAGGAATTATGCGAACGTATTTTGTATTAGGTAAAGGTGTATCTGATAAGAGATCACCTTCACCAACTCTAATACCTGCTGGCATACCATTTTCACAAGCTAGTAAGCTTCAACGTCAGACCTCACAGCATGGATCATTTAATGCCATCGTTTTTGAAATGATGCAAGCTTCACGACGCAGTATTAATGGAACAAGTAAGAGAATTAAATACAGTTGCAAAAAATAAAAAGCCAATAAGATATATTCATAGCAAGTGGGACACCATCGCCACAAATTACAAGAGGACGTCGTGGTAGTACTTTTAGTTCGGTACGACTATCCCAAAAAAAACCGTCCAACCCAATTCGGCGTAACACCACACGTGCTAGAGGTCAACATTATGATCAAAATAAAGTAAGTGATTGAAATTAGCTATAAATGGATTTTATAATTTATGATTTTTTTTTTGTTTTTGAAGGTTTCTTGGAAGCATAGAACTAAAACAGGACAAAGTAGAACTTCACAGGCTCCAAGTTTTAGACGAAATGATCATACAGAAAAAATTCAATTCAATCCCCCTTAACACGCATATTAGGTTTCTATCGTGATTGTTCGTATAAATGTTTTCATTTATTGTTACAAAACCAGAACCAAAACGAAATCAAGTTTAGGAGTACGTAATTAAAAAAGTATAATGAAAAAAATTAAACTATGAAATGCTTTTATTTAAAAAAAAATGCCTCACGTTCTGAATTATATATTAATGCTTAGTAATTTCTTTCCTTCATAATTCATAAGAGCTGTTTCATTGCATTTTTCTCCTGGTATCATTAAAAAATTTCAAGGCAATTAAAATTTTTTGGAAGTTAGATCAATCTAATTGAAAGTTTTTAATCATATTAAAAGATATTAGTTTTCTTGTTGTTTACCATTTTGTTGTCAATTGTGGTCGCCAACAACTGAACTTTTGTTATTTTAATTTCTTACACAATCGGTAAATATTTTCCAAAAAAACTAAAATAATCTTAGACATGGTTTTTTGGTAATAGAGATTTGTAGATTACAGACTTCAATAGGTTTATAACGTAATTATAGGATCAATAAAGGTCTTTAGTTGATTGGTCAAGTAGGTGTTGCTTTTGTAGTATTTATTTTGTAGTATTAGTTTTAGCAGTGTTTTCATATATGCGTTTATACATAATAGTTAAAATTACATTTGAAAAACAAAATTTGAGAAAAATATATATAGTTCTTTCAATTTTACTATTTTTTGAAACTTTAAGAATTTTTATTTTAGCCTTACCCTATTTACCTGCAACATATAGCAAATATTATTGGAAAATCCTCACGACATTTTTGTGATTAAAACATTATTTTTCACGAAAACAACACTTAAAATTGAAAAAAAATTGAAGTTATTTTTTTATACAGAACTATTGAAGTTTTTTCACCTAAAAATATTTTAGTTTCTTTCAATTAAAAGTTTTATTTTATAAAATTTAAGAAAAAGTATTCGAATTTCCTATGGTAACATAACCTATAAAATTTTATAAAATGAAATGTCAAAGCGTAGCTCTCTGAAATACCCACACACAATTATAGAATTAATCCACACTATATTTTAAAGTATATATATTTACGCTATGTACGTTATACGCGTGGTAGGAGGTAAGCAAAGTTTTGACGCCAAATGGAAAAAATAGTGAATAGTCCCTAAAAAAGTGTCAGAATTAACTGCCAGAACCGAAAAGTACTGCCATGAACAAAAATATATATTTACGTATAGCTTCAAGTCTTAATTAAACTTTGACATGTAAAAAGCAGAATTGCTTTAGGATATATTTTTTTTATTTACATTAGTAAAGGACTTAAATTATACCTTCTTACATAAATAAATAGTGTTTTGACTTTTTATTATATTTACTAAATGAAATTTTGAAATTTTCATAGCATAGATCAAAAGATTTTTACAAATAATCATTAAAAAATACACTTCATTTTTTTTTTTCTTTTAACAATTCTCAATTCATTATTCATATTTGAGATATTTAAATTTATATTGAAAATAGCCAAAAAAGCCATTGTGAATTTATTTGTAGTATTATGTGGATCGAAATAATATCCACATCTGTTTGAGTAGAAAATTCAGAACGACCGAAATTCATATATATTTAAAACGTATGCTCATGACAACAAGTTCCCCTACATATTATTTGTGTCAGTAGAATAGGTAGAAGGGTCTCCTACCCCTTGAATTTCAAACATGAAAGGTATATTTTATACTTTGAATAAAGAATATTGAAGGTGGGGAGGGAGCAATTATGCTTCTAGGTTTTCTTGATTCTAAGGTATTTCATTCATTTCATTCAAGGCTTGTGCGTAGTTCGGTATTAAGTTTCTTTCAATGTTTTGAAAAAATTGGTGACCGGAAACAACTTAAATTTGGTATTGTTCAATAAAAAAGTGTTTCATATATATTATACAAGTAATGTTTTATGTAGTTTTAGTATAAAACGTGTATTTTTAATTATTGCAAAGGTAACAATAATATACGTGTGAATAAATTAATGAGTTCGTCAAAGCTCATTCATATGAAAATGTACTTCATTAATGAATGAAATAAACAAGGAAAACTATATTAGTGACTGGTTTTTGTATTCTTTATACACCTTATAAAAAAAAGAAAATGCATATTACAGAAAGAGATGAAAGTATTAGTTATGGATTCAATATGGCTGACGGATCACGAAGAGTTCGTGTCGAAGAACAATTAAAAGTTAAAATTGGTATGTTCATTTAATTATAATGTGTTAATTAGTGTTAATTATTAACGTTGTAAGCTATCTAAAAGTTTCCATTGCAAAAAATTTCATAAAGTTATCTGAATAATGTAATGTTTAGTTAATAACAGGTGGTACTTACTTTATTGTTTTTAGCTTTTATTTTCTTAATTTTTGATAATGTGATTTGCAAAAATATACTATTCTTGTTCAAATAATTGAAAAATATTCCATTTAAACTCAACAAAAATAATAATATTTTGCTTTAAGAATTCCCAAATTATTGTTCAAACATAACCTAAAAAAAGAATATTAGTAGTGGTAAATGATTATGAATGAAATCTTATAGATGACATTTGAATGTATCAAAACGTGGATATTCTTATGAATGATTCATTTTTACGCTAAGGGGGCAACAAGACAAAATTTTTAATTAAATACTCAAGATTTCAAGGTGGTGTTTGTTGTCAAACAAAACTCTCACTCGTTGACTTTTAATTATCTAAAAATGACAATGGAAATAAAAAAAAACAAAAATACTTGTCTTGTATCTAGAATACATTAATTTAATGACCGCCTATACACGCTTTCGCTGCATCGTTGACGTATTTTATTTTCTTAAGTATTTTAAAATAAAATTCAACAAATACAAAAATATTTTTTTGTTATATGGTTTGTTTTTTATTTTTCGTATTTTACAAATATCACAAAAGTTTACAATCTAACTTAATATTCATATTCATATTCATATTTTTGTTTTATTTTTTATTTGATTACAATAATAATTAGTTTGTATTTAAAGCTAACAAAAACTCGAATAAACATAATTTACTTTTATAGTTTTTACTGTTACAAAAAATAGTAGTAGCCAAGATTTGTTTTACCAATCAATTAATTTAGATTAGATTTCTTTTTTCTTTTAGGCAGAACAATGAGGCCAATTTTAATGCTTTACCACTGCAATTATGTTGAATTTTTTGAAACCTAATTACATTTGTAACAAAGTTTTGTCACAATTATCTAAAAAAGGCCAATTTTAGTTAACATTTACTTTATTTAATTTAGATTGGTTTATTTAAAATTTATTAGTATTTTATTACTTTGTTAGAATTTTTAAACGCGTACTTTGTTTTTACTAGAAATTTTTTTAGTTTTAATTAAAGTAGAAGCTTTAATTATTGTTTTCTTGGTATCTGTTATTTTAAACTTTTTCTTCTATGTTATATAACAGTTTTAAAAAAGAAAATAATATTAATTGTAATGAATAGCACCTGTCGGGCACCTTCAGCACTACTTGCCCAATTTCAAATAAAAAAAGTTGCTATTTCTAATCAAAAATTTTTTTTTGGTTTTCTAGAAACAAATTTTATTGTTTTTTTTCGTAATCAAACACAAACTTACTAAACTCAGTCGACTTTTTTGGGGATAAAAGCAGAAAATCTCTAAAACGCCAGGATCAATATGCAAAAAACCGTTTGTAAGGAAGCTAATGTATCAACAATACATCTAAGAAATTTTATATCCTTACGTCGTGTTGATTGAAATAATAAGGTGGTTTATGTTTAAAAAATTGAAATAAAATATAACAATAATCTTTAAAATTTAATTTATTTAACTAAAACAAGAAATAACAAATTTCTATAAGTAAACAACAAAACTGAAATGTCAAAAATATCAGCAGACAACGAGAAATTTATCCACAGCTATTTTTCTAACTCCAAACAGTTTTTCACGCCAAAAAATAAGTGGTGAATAAGGTAATAAGTGCTTCTTCATTTTTGATTGCTAAAAATGGGTGGCTCAGTTTAAATGTGTTCGTACACGTTCAGCATTATAAGGACGGCCTTAAATTGCTTCCATAGATAAAAACATCGAAAAGGTTCTAAATATCCCCAGCGGGAAAAATTCTCTCTTTGCATTATATTTGTAAATAGGAAAGTAACCTGGGCAATGTTAATCTATAAATTACCAGTATCGATGGATTTTAACACGCTGATGTCATTGCAAAGTAACGGGTGTGTTTTTAAATTACCGTCGGAAATAAAGTGGTAACCTTAGACAAAAAGCTTTTCTGCATAGATTACCTTTTCGATTACTTTATGAAATTTAATTGTAATCTTATTTGTAGTGGTAAATTTAAATTTTTTTATTGAATTTTATAAGGAAGCGATTTATTATTAATTAAAACAAGTTCTAACAAAATTTATTTTTTATTTTCTACAAAGTATATTGATTACAAAGAAATTAATTAAAATTATTTTTTTCTGGTGAAGCCTTCTTTGTTTGATTTGATTTTATCGAATCTGTAAAGTTTTATAAGATCTTGTCAATAATTTCTTTAAATATTATAGGTTGATATTATGCTTACCAAAAATAATATCATTAATTTTACTTCTTTTACTGCACTAAACTTTTATAATATATTGATTTTGGCTTCACACTTCTTTCGAACTAATTCACCGACTGACTGACAAAAACGCAAATTAATACTGTATAACAATACTGAAAAGTTTGTTAGTTCAATACATGTATATGTCAAGTATGATATATACATATATGCTTCGCATTTTATATTTCCTTTAGTTTTAGTGTTCTTGGTTTTTGGCTAATACAAACCTGTAGATTACCACTTCGATTACAAAATTCACTTATACGCAATTTCATGAGTATTGAGAGAATTTTTACCGCTGGGTCGTTTTAGACCTGTGAGCGCACACCAGGATAGATGATGCTTCGAAATTAGCAAGTAATGTACAATCAAATTACATTATAAATCCTTTAAGATCAAGAAATATGTGTTTGTAAGATATCAAATGAGATACAATAAAATATCTGCTTCACGGAGTTATTTGGGAATTTTTTAATAAAATGTCGAAAATCTGTCTTGGCTTTCAGCTTTATGATGTATACAGAAAGGAGCAACTGGCCCATATAAGATACCTGAATAAATAGGCATATCCAAAGAAGAAGTTAGAAACATTCTACATGTCCGATGTAAGCTTGGTGCCGTAATTGTTTTCAGTCGTCGACTAAGCGAGTTTCACAAGAAAGTTTCGATCGTTTCAAAAACAATCTGAGTGATTCTGTTCAATTTTTGTTTTTTTTTTTTTAACTTGGAGGAAACTTGGTTCTACTATAATGGTAACTAAACTCCAACAAAAGCAATGGTTGGAAGCTGGCAGCTCTGCGCCAAAAAAGGCGAAGTCTAAAATAATCTGCCGGTGAAATCAGGGGTGGTATTTTAGTAAACTGAAACAAGTTTTAATGACAAACGATTTAGTTTAGTAATGATTAGTCAAAGTTCTATTGCTCTGTTTCAATCATGTTTCATCAATTGTTATTTTGTCACTTTTTTAAAAAAATATACACTTATATATATTCCTCTGCTAAGTTGGCCACTTATTGATTTTTTCTACGCCTGATTTTTTTAATGATACTTTTAGCTTATACCAAGCTATTAAACTCGTAAATTTTGTAGGTTTTTATTCACACATTCATATAGCTGTGTAAAATCAATAACGAAGTGGGCGTGCTAATTTGATATTCAAATTTTATTTCTGGCTTTCTTGCCTACCCACGTTTTGTATATCTGCGGTGAATGTCCTACTTTTATTTCAACGACTAACATTACATAAAATATGGGGCTAAAATTTTTCATAATTTTATATGTTTTCAACAATAATTATGTTTTTTTCCGTTATCTGGCATTAAGCTACAAAAAATTTTCATGAATTGGAGCATAAAAATTTTTTCTGAACAAACCAAAAAATACTTAAAGATTCAATAACAGTTTAGATTATTTTACTTCTATTTATTTTTATAGCTACAAAATAAGAAACTATTTGGAAAAACTTATGAATGAAATTCTTTTTCAATAAATTTAGTAATAAAAGAAACGAATGAAATTTTAAAAAAAAGCGTCGCCAAAGTAATACGCAAACTTTGATTATATTAAGTATAGTAATAAAAATTTAAGTCGTAAACATTTCTCTAAAAAAATGTAAGATTGAGCCGGAAAAGCAAACGAAAATGTTTATTTAAGTAACCGTAAATATTGTACTTAAATTGGATAAATTTCTGAACTTTTTTGTAAATGTATTTTTCGGAGGTATAAAAGCCTGATATGTGGTCATGTTTTTCATACGCTAATATTAATTTTAGTCTTTGCCTTTTTGTTAATTTTTTCATTGTTTTTTTCATGTTAACCCTCATTGTTAATTTTATTGTTTTATTTTAAAATTTTTTTTTTTTTATTGATTATTGATGATGGTGATAAAAATAAGGAAAAAATAACAACAAAAAACCTTAAAAAAAGGTAAGTGCATGGGTGATATATTTTATATCCGCGCTACCAAAAAACAATCCTTGGGAGTTGCACATTAAACCAAAACCATCGATAGTCCCATCAACAAAACGAGCATGGAGGGAAAAGCACAAGAAAAATTATAAACGCAAACAATGATTCTCTGATCTTATCCACTTTGGATTGATTTAGTTCCTGAAAAGTTTTTGTTTTAATCGTGTTATTTTAAAAGAAAAGCAATTTTGAATTTTAGATCGCATTAAATTTCAATTGTGTAAAAATAGAAGTAAGTGTAATAATTGAAAACATAAAAATTTATTTCATTTTCAGGTGAAGCTAAAAATCTTGTCAATCGGAGTAATGGTACAGGAGGCACAGCCGGACTAAGGGATGTTTATTGCACTATAGCTTTAGATCAAGAAGAAATATGCCGAACACCTACCATGGAAAGGACATTAAGCCCATTCTTTGGTGAAGAATATCAATTTGTAATTCCACGTAAATTTCGTTATCTTTCGGTTTATGTATGGGATAGAGATCGACATTTAAAGCAGGACAAACCAATTGGTAAAATAGCAATAAAAAGAGAAGAACTCCATGTATACAATCATAAAGATCATTGGTTTTCTTTGAGACCTGTCGATGCTGATTCAGAAGTTCAGGGTATGGCACACATTCAAATAATGTTCGAAGATAATATAGGATTTTTAAAACGTAAATCTGATTTTGATAGTCGGATATCTGATGAAGAGTATACGCATGATAATGCTTTTACATGCAATGAAAATGAAAGTAATTTAACTGACAGCCTAAAAAGTACTATTTCAAATAGCACAGGAAGATCGAAAGTTAGTTTTCATTCGAGTGATGTTTGTCAATGGAATACTAATACAAAAAGAACAAATACAACACAAATTAAAAATTTTAATCCATTTGAAATGGATACAAAAAATCGTGTTGCAATTAGAGTTGTTGAATGTGTGGATTTAACTAAAAAGAATGGATCTTGTGATCCTTATGTGGTATTCACAGCACTTTATTCAAATAAAAGAAAAATAATTAAAAGAACAAAAGTTAGAAAGAAAACAATTAATCCACAATTTGATGAAGTCTTATTTTTTGATTTAACAATTGATAATGATTTAAATAAACATGAATCAAATAATGCATATACAATACATCCACTTGATGGAGCTGATTTAATTGAAATTTGTGCAAGTATTTGGCATGATACAAGTGGTATGGGTGATAAAATATTTTTAGGTGAAATAAAATTACCAATGAGAGGTAAACAACAACAAATAGCAATACAATCGAATGCATGGTATTTTTTACAACCTAGAACAAGCCAATCAAAACCGAGTAGATCGTGTGCAACCCCACCAGGTACAAGATTAAGCTGTGATAATTCTCTTGGATCTCTTCGTCTTAAGCTAGTTTATACCGCAGATCATGTTTTTCCATTAGCAACTTATGATAGTCTTATGAATCTCTTATTAGAAAGTTTAGAACAAAAATCCATAACAACAAGTGCTGTCTATATATTAGGTGAAATAATTTCTAATAAAACTGATGTTGCACAACCATTAGTAAGACTCTTTACGTACAAAAATTTAATTGCACCAATTATAAAATCTCTTGCTGATCATGAAATTTCAAAATTAACTGATCCAACAACAATATTTCGTGGTAATACACTTGTTTCAAAAATGATGGATGAAGCTATGCGTTTATCAGGTTTACATTATTTACATAATACATTACGACCTGTTTTAGATGCAATATTACAAGAGAAAAAACCATGCGAAATTGATCCAGCTAGAGTTAAAGATAAAAGTGCTATTGATACAAATCTATTAAATTTACAAAATTATGTAGAAAAAGTATTTGAAGCAATTACTAAAAGTGCAATCAAATGTCCTGCTGTTTTATGCCAAATTTTTCATGATCTCAGAGAATGTGCAGCAAAATATTTCCCATTAAATAAAGAAGTACGATATTCGGTTGTTTCGGGATTTATATTTTTACGATTTTTTGCTCCAGCTATACTTGGGCCAAAATTGTTTGATCTCACATCTGAGCCACTTGTAAGTGAATTTTAAATAAAAATTTTGTTGCTTTTCTTTTAAAAAAATCTCTATATTTATATATATTTTTTTTTGTACAGGATAATCAAACAAATCGAACACTTACACTAATTTCAAAAACAATTCAATCACTTGGTAATTTAGTTAGTT
The DNA here is from genome assembly GCA_947359355.1 of Acrocera orbiculus. Taxonomy (NCBI): domain Eukaryota; kingdom Metazoa; phylum Arthropoda; class Insecta; order Diptera; family Acroceridae; genus Acrocera; species Acrocera orbiculus. The sequence continues at coordinate 45,072,694 of OX375757.1, forward strand.
CACGTTCAGCACAGCAGCCATGCAAAGAGGAATACACTGGCCAGTTATATAAAAAATTTTGTACAGAAAAACATGTTGAGGCTGTGAAACATTTCTTAGAAGTTATATCTACAATTGGAAGTAATAGTAATGATGGAACTTTACTTGAACCAGTATTATTAAAAGAAGGGTAAGTACTTTTAAATACATTTATGTATATTATTCAGCTATGTGTCTAAAATTTCAATAACGAATTAAATTTCTTTTATACTTTCAATTTTATTCTTCTGTTTTTATATTGCCTTTGTAAATTTTTTAGTTTATTTTTCTAGTATTTCTGTTGCAAAGTTGATGCTTTCCAAATATTTACACTCTTGAGTGATTGATTCCTTAGTGTTTATTAACTAAGAATTTTATGTTACCAAATACTACCTCTTTTTATATCTTACGATAATATTTTGTCGATATATGACTATATATCACGTCTAACCCAGCGTAAATATAACGATAGCGAAAGAAATTTGAAAAACAAATAATCTATTGATAAATAATTGATATCCGTCTTAACAATAAAAGACAATAGTTTATGCTGAGAAATCACTACAACATAGAATCAAATCCGACTGGCGAAATCGCACTGAGTTAGCACTGCTTTTGCACATAAACTCACTTCAGCTTGAGCGATAAATTGTCAAAATTTTTCTTGAAAATAAATTAATTAATCACTCTTGTTTTTTTATCAATCGTATTTTAGGGAAAGAATTCAAATCTAATACGTGAAAATTACAAATTAAAAATTGAAGGAGCCTTTTAATTGATAAGTAAAAAATAAATTTATTCAATTTATATATACAACTTTTTTTATTCGAAAATTTTAACTAAACACAATCATTATCATTTGCTAAAAATTATTCATAGGACAACGCTTATTGAATGCGCTCCTTAAAGTACAATACAAAATCAATAGAGTCACTACCCGAGCCATAATATTTCTTAATCACCTGAAAAAGTTTTTCATTTTCATACAAATCTCAACTTGGTAACATAGAAATTATAACTAAATCTTTAGAAAAATTTTATTTTTATCTCTGCTAAAGGAAAAAACTTAAACCAAAGGGTATGTAAATTTTTTGTATTTTGCTGAAATATTCCAAGATAATATGTAAAATCTGCCAAGTTAGTTGTACTCTTTCACAACTTTCAAAACCCTTATTAGAATAATTATTATTTCTCTAGCAATAATATGTCATTTAATATTCTATCTATGCGTAAAGACGAACTCTATATATGTCGGCGAATAAAAAAATATATTTTGACTAATTAATTATAGTATTGACAGTTTAGCTGAACCTAAACCAAGTTAAATAACAGCATTAGCGAATTATATTTTCTATTTTTCGCTCAATTGTGTTTTAGACTCTAACCACACAGAATTGATTCTACTAACACTCTAATAAGTCCTTCTTAAGTACACCATGCATTTAGTATATTTGATTTCGTTAGCAGCTATTTAAAATTACCTGTTTTTTTTTTGCTTAATTTTTTTTTAAATTTTTTTATAATAAGACTTTTTGGTAAAGTCATAGCTTACGTTTTTTTAAATATTTTTGTTGTTAACTTCTCTTAGCTTCTAAATAAATTAAAAATATGAGTAGAAAATCAGTACAACTTTTTGTTAAGATCTTTAAAATTTAAGTTTACAATTTTAAATTTACATACAAAAAAAAAAAATTTCTATTTCAATCTATTTAATTTTTGATCTCATTAATGCTTACATTTGGTAAGCGAGTGGTAAGTTAACATTATCACAATTTAAGCCTTAAAAAACATTATTTATTATATAATTAATTATTTCAGGATGATGACAAAAAGAACCCAGGGTCGAAAACGCTTCGGTAGAAGAAATTTTAAGCAAAGATATTTTCGATTGACAACACATTCTTTAAGTTATTGTAAATCAAAAGGGAAACGAGTCATCTGTGATATACCACTTTCAGAAATTTTAGCAGTTGAACGACTAAATGAACGTAGTTTTAAAATGCAAAATATTTTTCAAGTAAGTTAACAGTTATGTATTTATATTTTTTATTAATTCAATGGTGTGAATTAAGAAAAAGAATTATAAAACATAATTACGTTTCGCATAATAAGAAAAATGTCCACACGGTTTTTTTCTTGAATTCATTGTTTATTGTTCTCACGTCAGGTGAAAGTCTTTGTTTTTTTAAATTATCTGAATTATTTAAAGTACTTTTATTTTTATAATAATACCTAAAATAACTATGTATATTAACACCGGGAACTATGATTTCATTAGAAAACCAAAAAGAATATCTGAATTATTTTTAACTTAGATGAATAAAAACAATGAAATTTACTTACTCCCATTGAAATCATAAAAAAATATTTCCAAAAAATTAATATTTCAGTTTATGATAAGATTATTCCTTTTGTGCGGAAATCTTTAATAATTAAATGTCAATGTAAATACATAATCTAGATTTTAGTTGCAAGTTTTATTATATTCAAAACAATAGAAATTAAGGGTAATTACTTAAAGTTTGTTTTCCCAAACTATTCAAAATATTATGTTCGGTCAACTTTCTACAAACTAAATGATGAAATTTATAGTAAAGAAAAATCACCTAAAAGGAAATAATAAAAAATAGTTTTTAATTTAAACGTAACCATAATTTTTCTTTAATATTTCAGATCATAAGAAAAGATAGGCCGTTATATGTTCAAACAACAAACTGTGTTGAAGAAAAGGAATGGTTTGATTTACTTAATAAAATTTGCCAAAGTAATGCAGCAAGACTACAAAGCTTTCATCCATGTGCATACGTGAATGGTACATGGAGTTGTTGTTCACGAAATGATGAAAATGCATACGGTTGTACTCAAGTATCTGATAAACCATTTCAAATGGAATTAGCTACAGCTTTAGATCCAGCTTGTGATCTTCAACGTTTACATACATTAATAATAAACCATATAACAAGGCTTGAAACAATTACAGATCCTAATATATGTAATTCTTCAAATTCTGAAGAATTTTCTTCGTGTAGAAAAACAATACATCAATTAACAGAAATTGCATTTAGTTTAGAACAAGTTCATCGAACTTATAAACAAATTTTGTCACGTGAAATCAAATATGGCAGCCGGCAATCTCCTATAGGTGATGATAATTATTTACATATGATACGCAGTGGACTTGGAAGTAATCATTCTCAAGGATTATCGTCAAATCATCATAATGTAGATATTTCTCCAATATGTTTTTCAAGGCAAGAAGTATTACAAACAAATAGTACTGATAAATTGTCTCATTGTTAATATTTACGTCTTAAATTGTTAAATTCATTACGTAATTTGAATAGGTTTTTTTGTTTTTCAATTTTTCTATTTAATTAATTAATTTAAAAACAAGAAATGTAATACATTCCACACTTTTATTGTTAATTATTACCAAAAATGAAACTGTTTTTGTTTATAATGAGTTTTTCAAAAATTCATATATTTCTTTATTTAACAATTTTAATTTATTCACTGTAAATATTTGAAATATATTGAGGCAAATACTAGAACTTTGTAGTTGTAAATTAGTTAAAGCAAAATTTTTTAGTCCGTCCAATACCCAGTGTAAGAAAAACAAAAAAATGACGGAATTATAAGTTTTTAACTAATAATAATTCAATAATTTTGCAGGTTTCGTCCTGCATTATTAAGAACCATACATCAAAAATAACACTTACTGTATCCGTTTAATTAAAAGAAAAACCCAAGTGATTTCCATGGATGTGTTCAATTTTAAAATATTCAAAATTCGAGAATTAGCAATATGTAAATTTTTACATTTAAAACGAAAGGTTTTATTTCATTATGTACGATATTACACGTTAGTTATAAACAAATATACAATTTACTTATATTATTACTCTTCAAATTTAGAATTATTAATATTAAATTGTTTACGGTAGCAACATTTCGTTTTAAGAAATAATTATTTTTAAATTTGAATTTAAATATATTTAAAAAGTGTAAACTTACACAAAATTGTTAAACGATATTAACAATAATTCCTAAAGTTTTTACACTAACATAGAGTATGCTAAATAAAAGTTTTAATTTAAATATTAATAAGAAAAACTAACTGTTGAATTTATGACAACTAAAGTTGAAGCAATTTTTATATATGTTTTCTTTCTAACTGTACATAACCTTTGCATAAATATTGTATATTTCATTATTTATGTTTAAATTTAAGCGTACATTTTTTGTACTTTTAATTAATTTTTTAAAGTGAATATTTAATAAAAGAGAGCAATAATTTTTTATAACAATAATTGTTTTTACACATCAAATTTTGAACAAGATATTTCTTTTCAAACCTTTTTTTAGGACCACTGTTAGAACTTAATTGATTGCATGTTGAGTATCCTTACTTTTCTGATCTCAGAACTGTTAACATACAATATATAAATGCTAAATATTTTGATTTACAGATGAAACATAAAAATAAAATTTATTTCAAAATACGCAATAGACAAATGAATCAGGAAAAAAAATTTATTTTAAAATGCGTCATAGGCAAATTGATCGTAACCAAAAAGGGAAACACATTTGGAAATGAGTTTTAGGAAGCAGGTAAGAATCTAATAAGAAAATGTTTAAATAGGCAACATTTACTTGCTTTGTTGATTATCTTCAGCATCTTGTTTTACTGTAGTAAAAATGTATTTTTGAATATATTTCTTTTTTCTTATTATTGCAACCTATTAACAATCAAATACAAATTTTTACATGGAAATTTTTTGTCTGGTCCGAAAAATGCTTAAAATACATAACGGAAGTAACCCAGAAGGGATAACTGATTGATTAGATGTAGAGGCTAAGAAAAGGTGTAAAGGAAGGAAATGTTTATATTAGCTAGAAAATTATCTTAAAAATTTCAGTTATATTTATACTCAAATTGAGCCCAAAAGCATACATTGAAAATGACTGAAAAGTAATCATTAACTTTCTGCATTCTCTATTGATTTTTTACTAGTGAGCTTTTCAGAACGATTCACACATGAAATCACAGATTCGATAACGCTTTCATGTTTACCAAAAAAAGATGAAAAATCTGATTAAAAATTAACATGGAGAATTTAAAATTATTTACCACACAACGCCAACGCGTTCTTTTAAGCGTTTTAAGACTTTTTTTTTTTACAAATTTGACGTTTGACAATTTGACAAATTTTGAGTTCAGAACAATCAGTCACCAAGGTTTTGTTTAATTAATTTGCACAACGTTTTGGATTTTGGAGTTTAAATAAATATAATATGACTATTGTCAAATGTTGAGGATGCAAGGAAAAAAGTTTTATTTCAAATTAAAGTGAATACGATATCAAGATGGAATTTGCCGAACTTATTTTAACACCAAAGCTGGATGGTGTAATTTTATATGACTCATTTGGTTCTACAGTCGGAACATTATGCATTACTGCCCATCATATTATACTTAGTTCAAGGCAAGAAGGTTGTCAGGAATTATGGGTTAGTAGATTTTTATGTAAATTGCATTTAAATATTTTTTTTTTAGTTACTCCATCAGAATATCGATTACATAGATAAAAAACCAATTACTATTAGTAATATATTAGTTGGCGGTATATTAGTACTAAAATGTAAAGATTTACGAATAATATCATTAGAAATTAAATCAGCTAAAGAATACTCAAATATATCTTTTTCCATTGAGCATTTATCGTCACTTGAAGATAGAACACAACATTATCCTTTCTTCTTTAGACCAATGTATTCGATATTGGAAGACGGATTTACAATTTTTAGGTAAGTTTTATTATAATCAAGACCTAGTAGTTTGGTAAAATGTTGCAAAAAAATTAAAATAATATCAACATAAATTGTAACAATATCCCTATCCTGACTTTTTCCAGGTACTTTCTTCTATCTTTGATAAATGAAGCTAGTATTCAATTAGATCAATTAAAATTAAATTAGGAAATAGTTTGTAGATATTTTGTTTGAGGTGCCTTTAAAAAGTACGAAAATTTTGCTTTGTTGCGTCTACCAGCATCTTGAAATTCGCTTTTTAATAATTATTGATAATAATATCTAATTAGATTGCTAGTTAATTAAACTATTTGATTTATTTAGAAATTCCACTTACTTTCAGTCCTGAGATTGAGTTTGCAAAACTATTAGCTACTGAAGAATGGCGAATTACAAATATCAATAAAGACTTTTCTGTTTGCTCTTCATATGGATCTTCCTTAGTTGTTCCGAAAAGTATTACAGATGAGCAAATTATCCAGTCGGCTTTTTTTAGGGATGGTGGAAGATTTCCTGTGCTAAGTTACAGGCATGAAAATGGGGTAATTACAAAAATGATTATATTTTTTTTATTAGGAAATATTTTAAAACTAGTCGCTCTTTATTAATTCTTAATTCATGAATTGTTTCTAATTTCAACATATAATCTTTTTTTATCACAAGAAATTTTAATAACTCTATAGACATTATGCTCTTAAATGATAATAATTCCTGTTTAAAGCTTATATTTAAATTATTAACTTGGCTTTTTTCGTTTTTGAAGAAATTATAAGAGGATTCCTTTTAAAAAATTAGCTTTATTCTTTTTCTTTTACTCAAATCAAAAGTCAGTTACAAAATATTACAATATAGTCTTGAAACCTCCAAGTAACAGTTTTTCCTAAAAAAAATTATTTAAAGCAAAAATGTAAGTTGAGTTTCTTGATTTATCTTTGGAGGCAATCTTATTAAGAAGTTCTCAACCTTTATCGGTACCAGGTGCTAAACGATGTAGAGACGATGAATCAATATTAAATTTTGTTTTGGGAAAAAGTAGAAAAGGATTTATTGTTGATACTTGGGGCAAAGGAAAGTCAAATATAGAAACAGATCAACATTATTCACAATGGAAAAAAGTTAATCGTTCAATTGGTAATATTACGTCACCATCTTCAATTTTAGATAGTTTTAGTAAATTAATTGATGGTAATTATTTTCAAAATAATATTGAAACAATGTTTTATTAATAAAAATTTTATTTTTAGCTTGCAATGATATTAATTGTTCCATCGATAAATGGTTAACACGTCTTGAAAACTCTGGGTGGATGAGCTTGTTACTTAATTCTTTAAATGCTTCTTGTATTGTAGCCCAATGTTTAGATAAAGAAGGCAGTCCTGTACTTGTTCATGGTGCTAAAGGCTTAGACTCTACACTAATTGTTACTTCTGTTACTCAAATTATTTTAAACCCGGATTGTCGGACAGTAAGAGGGTAAGTTTTTATTATTTTTTGAATATTAAACAACCTTTTATGTTTAATTAATATAGACTACAAGCGCTTGTAGAAAGGGAATGGGTTCAAGCTGGATATCCATTTTCAACTCGGCATAAGTATTCTTGTTATACACCCAATCAAAATCGTCATAAATCATCTGGTGCCACTTTCGTATTATTCCTGGATTGTGTTTATCAATTATATTCTCAATTTCCATGTAGCTTTGAATTCAACACAAATTTATTATTAAGTTTATTTGAGCATAGTTACTTTAGCCAGTATGGAACATTTCTTGGAGATTCAGAAAGAGATCGTTTTGAAATGAGAGTACATAAACGAACTACAAGCCTTTGGTCATATTTAAATAGACCAGATATACTAAAAACTTTACTTAATCCTCTATATGAGCCTAATTCTAAAGTTATATGGCCCTCAGTAGCACCTGTTAGTATGGAATTGTGGTATGGTAAGTATAAATTGTTTACTATAAAGTATTAAACAAACTTGCCAACTATTGCTTTCCAATATTTTTCAATTATTATATTTTTAAAGGTTATTCTTTAAAAAGCACACTATTAATTGTTTTACTTATTTATAGTTTTTTTTTTTTCTAAATAATATTAACTGTCCCAAAACTTCAATGTTTACTTTGCAAGACAAAAGTAATAAATATTTCCCTTTTTTCAATTCCTGCTTCGTCTTTCTAAGAACTAAAGTTTAATATATATACTTATATATTTTTCTGTATTATAATTTAAATGAATTTAGAGCTTTACTTAAGATGGATAGTTGATGGAAGTCAAAAAAAAAGTCTTTTAGTACAACAAATTCAAGATTTGTTTAATCGTGAAAAGGAACTTCGTAATATGGTATAACTTTAAAGAATTATCAAACACTTGGTACCAAAATAAAGATTTTTTCAGGTTATTAAACTTCGTAAACAAGCTACAGATATAATAAAGCAATACTTGACTGATGATAGAGATAAACAAGCATAATAGACTAAAGTAAGATTAACGCCTCAAAAAAAGACTAGAAATTTTATCAAATTCAAAATAAATAAACAGTGATAGCGAGCATTTATCAATTGAGTAGGCGTAACTCTAGTCAAATTGATTTCGGCACCTAAATTTAGAACTCGTATTTAAATTATTTGCAGAAATACTTATATTTGTCTGTCAATTAGGAAAATGTGAAGTAAATTAATAAATTTTACACTTATTTATAATAAACTTAAAATGAGAAGAACAATATAATTATGGTTATCTGTTTTAATCTGTAGGGATATTATTGTCATGACTTTTTTTTTCGTCAACTAAGAAAATCTATAAAAAATAGTAACTCAATAAATGGTAGCGAATTTTTCCTTTTTTATGGAATTTATCGTTTATAACTCTGAATTGAAAGATGACAAAATGTGTGTTATTGTTTAGAGAAATTGGGGAAAATAAAGAAACACAATTTATAAAATGCAAGTGCAAGTTCAATCACGCAATAGATCGCATTTAAAGTATTCAATGGTTTTTCGTGAAATTATAAATATTTAGTATTTAGTAGAATACAATATGAAATCAAATCAAAAAGTATTTAAAAATATTTAATTTATAGTGAACATCTTAAGTTTTTGACTTTTACTAAGAATACAATAACAGGTGAGATTTTTTTTTAAATAAGTCCAATCCAATAAAAATTACTGTTAAAGTTATAAACAAAGTTTGAACACTTAGCACTTAAGTGCATTTTGTTTTGATAGCAAGTGTCAAGGGCCCCTTTTTTGTATCCGTGAATTATTTGACAGTTCAATTTCACAGCTGGCTTTTGCTTTGAAATTTTGGAGTTTTGGAATTTTTGGACCTAGTCTTGGTAAATAACTGTTTTACTATATACTGTATACTTTAAATTTGTTATAAAAGTGTTCTATTATATATAGAAGGATAGAATATAGAAGACAAGCTTTAATTGTATTAGTATCACAATCTGTCTCATGCATGTTCCAAATGACAACAGGTTTTACTTACGATACTAATCCCTTGCAAGAATACCAGTGTATCAAGGGCCTATAAGAACAGACCATTTAGTTTTTGGTGTATAAGCAATTTTGAACAGAGTCTATGGTTCTAGTATCTTATGTAATTTAGTACTACTTTATGTGTCAAAAAAATAAAAAAGTAAAATGGAGATGAGATTTCCTAAAAATCCAATCGTTTTTTTTGGATTATTTTTTTTTATTAGGAAATAATCTAAGAATTTATTTAAGAAATTTTCATTTAACGATTGCTATTTTTTTCTCTTATAAATAAAATAAAATAATATAATGATAATGATAAGACTCATGTAAATATTGCCTTAGTATTTAAGACTCTAGCATTAAGCAGTCTAGTATTCTCACATCTTCCAAGTCTCTGGACAGCCTCGAGCAAGCTGTCTCATATTACTACTGTCATTTAACAATATTAATTTTTTTATCACCCTATACGGGAGAAGGGTTTTAGTTTCATCAGAATAGGCCTATATCTAAAAGAAAGGGCCAATATATATTTTAATAGTTAATTATAGATTGTATAATATCTAGAATTGCAATTCATTGTATACAAAAGTCTCAAATAAATTTATTGTATTGTATTGTAATGGAGGTGAGATTTCCCAAAGACCTTAAAAATCCAATCGTTTTTTTGGATATACAAGTGGATCAAGAAAAAGGTAATTTTTTGCTTATGCAATTTTATCTGGACTTGATGCTTGATAACTTATATTATCATTTTTTTTATTTTCTTGATGCGAATGAGATGGAGAAGTATTTCTTTCATTACTTGATAATTTAATTTTGGTTTTTTTATCATCATAAGCAGGAGTTATGTACATTATGACAAAGTGCTAAAGCTTTAACAGCTTCCCAAACTCTCCATTCTTCAGGCATTCTCATACGATTACCACCCAAAAGATGAAGATTTTATTGGTATTTCTTGTGTTGTATTATAATGCTAACGAGCGAATTGTTTTTGCAACATGATGGAATTTATCAGTATTATGTGCTACAGTTCATAAGTGAATTTTTTAAAATACCATTTCGTTTTGGGTTAAAGTTCCTGTTTTATCTGTTAGTAAATAGGATATTCGACCAAGTTGTCCAGGAATTGTAGTTAAACGAACAACTGTTCCTTCGATTTCAGAATCACTTTGTATTTGCCAAGAATAATGTTCTTAACTAATTAAAATATTTTAAAGTTGTAATCACTTTGAATTGTTAATTAAGTTCTAAATGGATATTTATTCCTTTTGTGCTTTTATGAAAGCAAAATCTCAAATCCTTATATTTATATATTTCTTTGGATTATTTATTTCGCATATATTTTAGTTCGAATAGGTAAAAATAAGATCGCTTTTAAAAACTGCCAAACTGCCAAGGCTTAAGGTGCAAACACTGTGACGCAGTCTGCGGAGCGGTAGCGGTTTCATTCCGAATTCCCAAATCCAGCTACATAAATTCTTATAGTTGTGACAGCTGTCACCGCTTCCGCTCCGCAAACCGCATCATTGTGTTTTCACCTTTAGCGACTTATTCGAGCCTTCCAATAGTTCCAACTTCGTTAAGTTAATAAAATCGAGATTAACAGGATGAATTCATCAACTTATTACTATTGGTATTAGGTTTTAGGTATTACTTATATTTTTGACATTTCTTCCTGACACTTATTTGGAGTTCACATTTATATTTTCGAAACATTAAAAATTCTTTTCCATAGTTGGGCGCATGGTCATAGAATTACGAAAAGATGTAGTACCGAAAACAGTTGAAAATTTTCGAGCCTTATGTACGGGTGAACGGGGTTGTGGAATTTTTGGAAAACCCTTATTTTACAAAGGATGTAAGTTTCATAGGGTTCAACGAATTTTCATGGCACAAGGTGGCGATGTAGTCAATAATGATGGAACATGTGGTGAAAGCATTTATGGAGCTACTTTTGAGGACGAAAATTTTAATCTTTGCGTAAATATTTTAAAGTTAATGTTTAATTTTTTTTAACATTACAAAATTCAATAGCATGATGCTGGAGCAGTTAGTATGGCAAATTATGGTCAACCCAATACAAACAATTCACAATTTTTTATCACAACAATTAATTGTTCGCATCTTGATGGAACAAATGTAGTCTGTGGATATGTTCTTCGAGGCTTAGGAGTTATTGATGAAATGGAACAAAACACTTCGGACCAAGGAATACCAACCAAAGTAATTATTTAAAAGAGTTAATAGTAAAGAAATAAAGTTTGTCCTTTTAACAGAATATAGTTATTCATAATTGCGGTGAAATTAGTCCAGGTGAGGATTGGGGATATTGCGATAATGATGGAACAACGGATACATTACCACCATTTCCGCAAGATTGGGAGGATGGTAGGAATATATCTACGGTAATCGAATATACATTTGATTATCTTTTTTTTTTCAACAACTTAATTGTAGGCAGTAGAAGTGTTGGATATTCTAGCAATAATTAAAAACTCGGGAAACTTTTTTTTTAATAGTTTAGACTACGTTGAAGCAAGAAGAAAGTATAGAAAGTGTCAAAGATACTATAATTTCTTTAAAAACAGACTAAATTCTACAAACAACAAAGACTTAGATGGATTCTACGTTACAAATTCAGTTAATTTGGCTGCTACTGAATTGAAGTTAGAAAAGTTTGCATGTGCTAAATATGCTTGCAACGAGGTAAGGATGTTTTATACTAATTTTTATTTTGAATATTTGTTTCAAAATTTTTTTCTTTAAGTAAAAAATATTTTGCTTGTTAATAATTAAATTAAATTCAAAATATTTATTTTAGGCTCTTCGTATTGATCCTTCTTGTGGAAAAGCTTACTATAGGAGAGGATTAGCTGAAATAGGATTGCAAAATTACGATGAGGCTATTTGTGATTTACAAAAAGCACATAAATTGGTACCTGAAAATAATAATATTCTTGAAGAATTTAAACGTGCAAAAAACTTTTTATTAGATTATAGAAATCAACAAAAAATCATATATAAAAAATTGTTCAAATAATTTGTTAGAACTTTAAATGTTGTTTAATATACTATATGCTAATTATGATTCATAAAGTCTGTCATATTACTTACGCTAATTGAAGTATTGTAACATTCACACTTTAATGTTATTTACAAAAAATAAGTTTGACTTTTTAAGAAACTTAATGCTTTAAATAAAATATAATTTCGAAAACTCTTTATGATATTGAAATTGTTGAATCTTCATTAAAACTAATTCAGAGATATGTAGTTTCTGGCCTAACAAAAAATTTCCATTGAAATATTTTAAAGCTGTTTGAAGAGTTCTTATTTTAAAATAATCAGATTAGATATAATTATTTAAGTTTGTCTATTTTTTTGCTTTTTAACCTCTTAGGAAGTTACTATATTAGGTCCGAAAATCGAAATCAATAATTTTGTGTTTTCTTTACGTTTCAAGGCCTGGAACATTATTTGCAGCCAATTTTAGAGTGATGCTTGTCAGTGTGTGTATATGTGTGTGAGCCTAATTTTAAGTATTGAGGGGCAGATGGGGGCTTTCAAGGGTGTTGATTTCGATCCAACTGCAGAAAAAGAAATAGACGAGTCATAGAATGCATATATTACACATGATACACATTTAACCGTAATTATCAAGTAAGTGTTTTATGATCCCGTCTTCTAGGACGGAAGTTTCAATAAAAATTCAGGAATATGCCAAATTTCAAATGAATTTTGAAATTTCGTTTAATATGCGAGGTATCGGAACATTAAAAAAAATTTTTTTTCTCAAGAGAAGTTGCTTGTGCGGTACCTGCTGCCGGACGTATTTTTTTTTTATCGTTATTCAATTGAAATATGAGAGATAATTAGTAAGGTGACCAACTTTTTTCCAATGAAAAGGAGGACAAAAATAAATTGAATAAAAAAAATTGTTTCATAAGTTTTATTGGGAGGTGATACTAATAATAAGACAATATATTTATAAGTGATCATTAAATTTTATTTAAATTGGTACTTTTCTATGCTATGAATAGTTTTTTTCACTGTTTCGTTTTCTAACAACATATTAGAAATATCTGAACAAGACATATGTTTCAGATTAAATTTTACCGTAAGGGCTGCAGCTATAGCTCTATAGAGTTTCTACATTTAATTTTGATTTTTCAGATGTCCAAAAATCATTAGCAATTCAAAAGACTCTTTCAACTGCTGCAGTAGTTCCAGGGCAGCACAAAGTAAATGGTATAAGAATAAATAAATTTTTGCATGGAATATGTTCATTTTAATAATGGTTGAATATTTCGACCCATCTTCGATCAATTTCAACGTGATTATTTTCCCCTTGTAATCTTTTTTCGGAATTTAAATATACATTTAGTTTTCTAATTTCTTCAAAGAGGCAATTGTCATCAATTTTAATCTTTGGCATGTCGTTAGATAAAAACTGGACACAAGATTCAATATCTGCCCAATGTACTGGTGATGAAGTTAAAAAACACCATTTAAAACTGTTGTTATGGGTAAAGTTTGTTTCTAACCATTCTTCAATATATTGAAAGCATGTTTGGTAAAAATTTTGGGCTTCTTTGATAAACTTTTTCGTTATGCCTGGATTTGATTCCTCCAAATTTGTCAGTTTTCTTTTTACAATTAAAGGTAAAAATTTTTCTTCAAAATGAGATTTATATTGAAGGATAACGTCATTCAAAATAACACTTACTTCTGTAGCTGAAATGTGATCACCTTCAATTTTTTGAGTAGTTTTGTGAAAAATAGAAGCTTGATTATGAACAAAATACAATAATATCGAAAAGGAGGATATTTGGGAGGACACTTTTCAAGGGAGGACAAAGCTTAAAAAAGGAGTACGGTTGGTCACCTTATAATTAGATATATTTGCAAAATTTGGTATTTTATTGTAATTGATAACTTCTCACTTCCCAAGTATTCATCTACTGCTGATATCGCTTTTTTCACTACAAACGATGCTGGCAATTATTCATTCATATTGATGGTTTTACTCTTTTTTAGGAACACACAATGAACACTGGTTTATTTTCTCGGTTGTTCTAAAAATAGAATAGTATTTGTTTTTCTTCCAAAAATTGTGATGATATCCAAGGCTTGTTATATATTTTAGTGTAAGAAACTACTATTAAGGATACGCAGTCAGTAACACATTAACGAAAAAAGTCGCTTAAATTGCTTCGATAGAGACCACAGCCTTAATAAATTATTTTGAGTTTGCAAAATTTTCTAGTATAATTAGTTGTGTGGATAATTATGAGAAATTATAGATTTGTTGTCGATTTTTTATATAAAAGCGCCTTCACACTGAATAATTTAAAACTACAAATGCCTTAAATCACTTATAAATATAAGAAGGGTGCGGTTTTTACCTGGCGAATATATCTGAAAGCAAATACAATCATAGGATATTTTATAAGCTAACGAAGTATAACGTAAACTCCCTTTTTATAGTTACAGACACCAATTACTTTTATATTAATACATTTTCATTCAATAAATTCGATGAAAAACTTTTTATCGTAGATTAATAATTTCTTATCAATTTAATAAAATATAGACTAACTTAATAATTGAAAAAAAGCCCTAATTAGTTTTTTAGAACAATAAAGACAAAGAATTAACAACTAAAAACCATAATTATTACTAAAACCAGCAATTAACTAAAAGAAAAAGAAAGCAAATTAACTAAAAAACACAACAATTAATAAAATAATAAAGTGATAATTAAATTTTTGTGTTGGAACTTCGTGTCAGAATTTTTTTTAGGAATTTCGTGTGGGAATTCCTTGGATGCCGGAAAATTTCGGTCTAGCCCGCGATAAAGAACTTCGGTCCAAAACCAATGATAAAGAACTTCGTTCCTATATTAATTCTTTTAGAATCCTCCAATCAAAAATCAATAAAAATTCAACTATTTAATTAATTAAGATTAAATTTTAAATTCATTTCTAGTCACTTCATATAATTTTGTATTATATTTAAATGCAGCAGTCATCTTACAATTATGAACAATTTAAATCCACTCGAGCTCGACCGTGTTTGCTAAAGAAAATGCCTTAAATATATTTAATAATATAGTATTTAATGATAAAAGACAATAAATATAATCGGTTGTTTTATACGAAAATAATCTAGCAGCCTAATTTCATATATTTGAATATGATTATTTAAAGGAAATTATTTTTTGACCCTAATCAATTTTCACGAGTAAATGATTCATCAATTTCAGCAGAGATGTTTCTTTGAATAGAATAGATGCTTATTTTGATTTTAATTAGAATTCACTCTAATTTCTCTATTAATAAAGCTTGTTTGGTACTCAGTATTGAGGTTATCCAGAATTTAGTTAATTGGATATTCAAGCTAGGAATTACAAAGTTGATTGAAAATATTTTAATGTGCTGAAGTGAAGTGTTTATATGAAAAGAAAATTAATTCAAAAAATAAATTTTTAGTTTAAATTTACTATGTAAAAAGTTTCTACTAGCTTTAGTAAATGGTTTGTTAAAATCTCTATTCTATCCTAAAGGATAAAAATATATGTATACATATTTCAGTTTTATTTAATATCGCTTTAATCAAGGCTTCTCCCTAGACAAACGTAAATTTTAAACCGTATGACTGTATTTAAACTTAACGATTTCATTTTATAGCTGCATAATAAACGATTTATTTTATTTTTATTGCTTTGTAGTCGATTCGACTGTAAAACGATTTAAATTTATTTATTACTTCTTTAAAAAATGCTTAAGACATTTCAATTTATAGCATTCGAACAAAATACGCAAAACTGACTTAGGATAAAAAGAATCTAAAACTAACTACATCAACTAAGGGACAGCTTAGACTCAAATTTTTAAGTCTTTTTTGCTTAAAATTATGTTAATTTTACAATAATAAGTAAATGAAAAAATGAATTTTTTAGATTAAGTATTTAGTTTGTATTAATATTTAGTGGGTTTTCCCATTCAATATGAGTAAAAAAACATAGCCCTTGACATAGCATAATTTAGCCCTTGATTGTTTGATTGATTGACATTTATCTCACAAATGTAAGTTACATGATGAAAAATTGCTTTTTTATTAGCTTGATAAATATAAAGAGTTACTAGCCGATTGAATTCGCACAAGTGCATAAAATGTGGAGTGTCATTTGAAGTAGATTCCATAAGGATCATGAACTTAAAGTATGAACATTATGTTTACACGCCTCTATTTTCTTTATGGTGTGAGCAAATTTCTTAGGTCAAAACTACTCAATCAAAAGTAAATAATAAATTGAATACTTGTAAAACTTAAGTTTCTTTTTAGAAGTATAAAAACAGAAAGGAAACCGAACAACATTTTCTATAAGACAATAAGCAAAGGAAATGAAGAAAAAGGAACTTAGTAGAAAATTAACATCTTCCAGCAATAAATAAAGGGCTTCATTTTAATGAATTTTAATTCTTTTCCGACTTCTGGTTTTTAGTTTTACAGAAGAAAAGAAAATAGCTCTTTTTCAACTAAATTTGCTTTTACGATTTCTTTTCCTTTTGATTTAATTAGTGTCAAAGAAAATTTGAAGCACTCATCAAATATTTTTTAAAACTTTTTTAAGAAAAAAAATTATCCTGATTGGTACTTAGCGTTTTATATTTCACTGTGACTACTTCATTTTATATATGCATAATTACTCTAAAAGGTTAGGTACTATTTGCAATCATAATTAACGATTAACTGTTAACGAATACAAAAACAAAGAAAAATTTATTACTCTAAAAATTGTAAAATATGGGTTAAAAAACACCCATACATACATAGATTGAAAATGTAGGGAAATTTTCTTTTTTGGTTTAATTAATTTACATAATTCATTTGTATATTAAGCCATTAAGAGAAACCGAAAATCGTTTTGTATTATTATTATTTAAGAAAACAGAACATTTTAGCTTGGAAATTCTCGTTTAAATAATTCTATCCTAAACCATTTTTGCATTACATTAATTCACTTAATCCAGTTTCTTTTGAAGTGTATATTTTTCAGATAGAACCATTTAATGTGAAAACATCCTTTGATTAATTTCTCTTTAAATCAATTCATTTAAAAGAATCAGCAAAAATAAGTGGAAATATTCTTTTATATAAAGATATTGTACAAGAAATTAGAATGTTTGAAACTTTTATGGCGTGAAACCCCTATTAAAATATATTAATTGTATAAGTGAAGTGAATAATATCCTTGTAATCATTGCTATTCGATAATGATTTTTTCATTGTTTAACCGAACTTATACATATTTCGAAAAATCTTGAGATATTAAAATATTCAAAGTATTTTTTTGGTTCTTTTTTAACTTGATTTATTTGCCTATTTGATGTAAGTTATTGTAAAAATTAATCTTTGCTGGTAATTTAGATTTTTGTTGGTAGTTTTGTAGCCTCCATCAATTTTATCATGATAATTATTTTTACCCAAATTGCTTGGTGAAATATTTAATCTTATTATAGTATAAGAATGAGATTTAGAGCAGGGGAAATAAGATAAGCCTTCCTTTGTAATTGAATTTCAGCAAGAAAGCTATTTAGAAAAACTAGAGAAATTTTTTTGTCTTTACAAAAACATGCCATAGTCTCTTTGTTTTTTTATGATAATTATAATTTTTTTTTTTGTATTTTTTTATCAGTATATTTAATAGACTCGAAATATAAAAATGATTATGTGCAATTTTTTTTACTAATTTCCACTGAAATTTATTTTGGAAAGCGATAATTAAATTCTAAGTTTTTCCTGTATTTAAAAAATAAAGTTTCTGCAATTAAGGTGCTGATTTGAATTGTTCTTCTTTAATTATTTGTAAAAAGAGTCATCAAGTTTTATGCATTTTATGATTTAAATTTAACAAAGGGTTTTTGATGAATAAAGTCATTTAACTAAAAAGAAAGGATCAAAATTGAAAATATACTATGAAATTATTCTATAATTACTTTTGGGTAATGTTTTAGTAAATTGTCTACAAGAAAATTAATGAATTTTATGACACAGTTAAAGGGGTTCATGATGGATAGGTTTAGTCGCTCATATTTCACAAGGGATTAAAAATGTACTTCATTCCTCTTTTAGCTTCTTTTTTCATCCTTATACGTTATGCCTTTATATAATCAACATAAATTGAATGTCTTGCATATTTTCAAATGATTTATTGATCTTATAAAACTTTTTTCCAGCTTATTTTTGGAGCAAAATTAAATTTAATTATATATTTAACAATATAATAGATTGGTCTATAAACTTTGTGTTTATTGCACCATAAATAAAAGTTCGAAAATTAATATTTAATAACTATTTTATTCTTAATTTAATAAACTAAAATTTTTTATGATCTCATAAAGTAAATGAAATAGACCTGAAATATCATTTCAGATTTTAATAGTAGGAAAATGAATGTGTAATAATTAAAATCTTAATCGAGTTATGTATACATGAAAGAAAATGAGAGCAGTTAATATTTTTAAATACATGTGTACAGTACAAGTATTATATTTCATAGAATATCCTAGTAACAAAACCAAATCGGATAATTAGATCCTTGAGGAAATAATAAAAAGTCTCTACATTGGTTGTAAAATTATGGAAAATGATGACACATTAGTGCAGATATGTCAAGATTTAATTAATGCTGGGCTCAGAATGTACTTTCTTATATTATACTATTAAAACCTCTGGAATAAATTATAAGTTATAACTTCACCAGCAAAAGTACTCATGGCAGAATATTAAAGTTTGTGTTGTTAATAACTGTAGAAAGTAAAGGTAACATTAGTTTTCACTAATATATAACAAATTATTTTTGGATTACTTAGCCTGATATACCTTTAAACGAGCTTTTTTAAGGTTTTCCCAAAAAATATATTATTTAACTGTTCTGATATTTTGAAAAATGAATATTTAGTTTCTTCTTTTCTAAATTTTTACTATTTACAGTAACATAAAATAAATTTGGGTTTATTTATAAACTGTGATATTAGCTTTTTTGTTTTGATTTTTTAAAAATCATTTTTTATTTTTAGTTCATTGAATTTCGCTTTTAAATTCAAAGAATACGACAAATTTTTTACAAAAATTTAATACTTATTTAAAACTTTAAATTGGAGCCCAAAATTTCAACCTTTCACGCATACTTACTTACACAGTTTTTAATTATGGTATAGAATGAAAATACATAGTTCAATTAAAATAATTTTTTGGGACTATTGTTGAAATGTTAAAAGAATTATTTTAATTCTATTGTAATATAAATTTTTTGTTGTATCTTTCGATACTTGTTCAACTTAACATAAAATTAATATAAATTAAATAATGAGCAAAGAAAGGAGCTTATTGCTAAAATGGCTGCTAATAGTGCCTTTAGAGTGGCTAAAGAAACTAGACAAGTGTACTGCCATTTCTCCATACATAAAAATAAGTGTTTATTGGGCCCTAGTACATTTTGATTAGTTCATATTTCCAATCATCTTTGTTGTTAGAAAAAATGTCTGACGTCATATTCACAGTCAAACTTAACCTAACTCAAAATTCCTCCTCGGTGCTGCCATGAGCTGTTTAGTACATTTAGCAATGAACTAGAAAAACAAACTAGACTTAGATAAGTTTATTTAAGAGATTTTCCAAACAAATTCTAAAATGGTAGTACATTTGTGTAGTATCTTTAGTATAAAGGCACTATATATAAAAAATAAAAAATAAACTTATGTGCTAAAAATGAGCTGCGAAGAATTTATTGAAAATACTATATTAATTAATTGGCCTCATAAACCTTTGGTAGATATGATAAAACTGAACATTACCTTCAACTATAACCTTGTATACTAAAGTTTTTCTGCTTATACATGGATATAAATTTATATACAATTAAAAGAAGGTTTGGTTTTCAAGTAAACGCATTTATTTGATTTTTCATGAAATATAATCCTGAAAATAGTTTTTAAGTCAATAATTCAAATACACAATTCTAGTAAATTCATGTAAATTATACACTCAGCATTCAAATACATTTATTTACTTGCCACCCGTATTTATTTTTTCCAGTGTATAAATTTTGAGTTCAACTAAAACCCCATTTAGCTGAGTGAGTAAGATTTCATCAGATGATGAGAATCTTAATCTTTGCAAGTAGGTGAACAAAATTATTTTGTCATAAATAATAAATAATTTTGTTAATTTCATAAATTTGTTAAACTTTTTTAACCAAAATTTGGTTGTCAAAAAATTAATAATAAAAATATCAAGCAAAATAAATATTTCTAGCATTTTGTATCTCATTTTTCTTGTCCATTTTTGCCAATATTTCATATGCATGTTAACTTATATGAGTATAAGCTCAAAGTGCTCTTGGTCTAAAAAGCTAATATATCTATTTTTAATTGCTACATTGTACTCCTGGAATGTTTTATCTTGTTTTTCACTTATACTAACAAAACTCGCTAGTATATTATCATTATTAACTTTATTGAAAGTGTATTTTAATAGAAATTCATACACTAATTATATTATCTGCCAATAAAGAAGAAGGTATGTTTATTTTTGATTTCTAATAAAATCACACAAAAATAAAAATTGAGATATATCAATTTAACATCATTCTTTATAAAAATCTAAAAGTATATGATTGAACTAATCATCAGAGTCGTGGAGCCCACGGACAAGACCCTATTATGAGAACTAAAAGTTCTTAACATAGCTACTACATGTTCAGTAAATTTAATATTTTTATTATCAGATTCCTTTCCTTGAGGTTATTTACTTAGCTGAACTTTGTAGATCTTTAATTTAAGTCAAAACTTTATTAAAAGTAATTTGTAAGGAAAACAATTTATTATTTGGTTTACAAACTAATTACCCATTTAATAAATAAAAATCAGTTTCTAATTGAATTAGTTTTTAAACAAGCTAACTAAATTAATATCATTATATCTAAAATTTTGAATCCTATAAGACAAATTTGATTTAAAATACCTGAGGTAATTCTGAAAGCTTATTACTAGAGGAAATTGATGTATGTATATTTATTTGAAAACTATTGAACGATTTTAGTTAAAAGTTAAAATAATTTTGTGGCTTAATAACATTATCCTCAAATTTTTTATATTGTAAAGCGGGGGGGTTACGTGAATTCATACAATAAAAGGGACAGAGCTAAAATTCTTTTATTAAGACTAATGGTATGTAATGTAATGTATTATGTGTAATATTCCTGAAGAAATTAAAGTAAAAAAAAATTTTAAAAATGTTATCTGTATTGTCAAAAATTTTTATGAAAACATGACCATTTTTTCAAGGAATTTGTTACGTGACCATATGTTTTTTTGCAGGGGTCCATACCCTTTACCCTAGAGGACCAAACATAGGCACGATCTATCAGGTGTCATTTTATTGGCAGTCATAGCGAGCTCGCTTGCCGGCTATAGCGGTAGAATTAGAGGGGTGGTTCTTGCCGACGAAAACCTGAACACTTTCTCGCTACTTAAAAAGGGGGGGTTCCAAAGAAAAGAGCGCTAGGCTCGAAATAAAAGGGACTGCATGCCGCAGAAAGAGAAAAGAACTAAGTAAGTGGAAAAAGAAGGGCTTGATACAAAGGAGTGGAGCCCCTTTGATTATGATGCATCTTATGATTGGGCCGGCTGAACTGAAAATAAAAAAAAGGAGGAGAGAGGGATTAGGATATCTTAATGTAAAACAAATTTATTCAAACATTTTTTCATTACCTCTTATATCTATATATATATCTATATATCCAAACAAAAAAAATCAAAAAAAAACTTAGCCTTAGCTTTAAACAGAAAAACTATTTTTTTCTTTTCTTAATCAAAAAATTCTAATCTTATTTAAATTCCAAAAGAAATACCATACTAAATTCATAAAAGTAATAGAAAAACTACTCTAACTTTATTAAAATTAATATGAAAGAAATAAAGAAAAAGTTCCTCTATTAAATTTTAAATATATATCTAAACTCTAAACAATAAAAAAAAATCTCAAAATATTTAAGAAAGTTATGTTTAATTGCATAAAAAAAAATGATATTATAATAATAATATGTATAAAAACCTAATTTCAACCGAGAAGAGACAATAACTGATTAAAAAAATTTTAACTAATAGAAGAAGAAAAGGAAATAAAAAAAATTAACTTAAAAAAAATATATAAACTCACATGAATCTTACTTTTGTTTTGTAGTTGTTTGATGGGCCCAGCAAAATCCTCAAAAAAAAATGGAGACCTTAAAAATATCAAAAAAATATGAATATTTATGTATATAAATCCTTTTTTTTCCTTTGCTTCTTAACCCTAACCCTTATGCCCTTCTTTAAGTCAACTTAATATTTTATTTATATACAGTAAAATTAGAAAAATTTTCTTCCTATATATATTTTTTTTTCTACAAGGTACACTTCTTTTAACCAACAAATTCATAGTTAAGTCTTCGAAGTTGGCCCAATTAAATAATCTCTTACCTCAAACACTAACAATTCTTTCAGCAAAAAATATGGGCTAAAACTCAAGATGTTCCAAGATGTTCAATGATATGAAACGTAGAAAATATAACACTTGAAAATGTCTTGATCTAAACTACGTATAAACACTTAATGTTGTTTTGTTTTTGCTTCCAACAATTTTTAGTTAAATATAGTATATAAAATGCCTTTCTAATTATATTTCAAATGGTTTAATTTATATTTTATTATTTTACTGTTCATTATGAAATTAACCAACTCCTTTATTAGATGCACAATATCTGTTTTTGGCACTCAAATTTTATTTAAATATTGTATATATAAACTTAAAATACCACCCTTCCTTTTCATTTCATGCGATTTGCATCTTTTTGCGTTCAATTCAGCTCAGACCCTCAAAAAAATTTCCTTAATCATGACCTTGTCATTTTTTGTCTTCATATGTTAACGTCGATCACTTCTAATAATTTTTCTGCATTTAATATAACAAAAAACAGAAATTTCTGCAAATTGGCGTGACCCTAATTCTTCATTAATAGTTACAGTTAAAAATAATTATTAAAATCCAACTGAAATATATATATGTATATACATATATTTGTTTTGTTTGTTTTTGTTTGTTTGAAGTTCTGCATAAATTCCGAAAACTAAAAATAATATTTCGCTAAATTTTGAAGACACAGACAAAAATACATTTTTGCAACAAACAAGTTGCTCCGGGGCCAAAATAACAACCAATTTGTTAGAACAGGGGTCCTTTACAAATTAACCAAACTTTTGAATGCGATATATGTATAAAGTATATATCGTGAATAAGAGTTTTTAAGTAAAATTAACTTAAACAACATAAAGAAATTTTATTAATAGTTTTACAATCAGTTTTTAAAAGGAATTAACTATGTTCAAAATACATATATACATTTTTATTGAAAAATTGTTATATTGATGACTCATTTTTATCCAGAAGAGTTTCCTGTGCTTGAATACCGCTTAAAGCTTTTGTTGGGTCATCTATTTTATCGTCTGTCTGAACAACAAGATTTTTACTACTATCAGCATTTTGAGATAAATTATTCTGAAAAAGAAAAAGAAATATTTTTCATATGATTCCTTTATTTATGATAAATTTATAATTTCTTAACTTTTATTACAAAATCAATTCAAGCTCTAATGTTTCCTGTTATGTTCTATAATTTAATTATTGGCTTTGCCATGAAAAATATTTTTATATTTAAAAATCTATTTTCCTGTATCAATACATCTTTGTTAGAAGTTAAAATGACTCGCTTTGGACTTTGATAAAATTTATAAGCGCTTACTTTTAAGCAGTTTTAAATTTTATGTCAAAACCGATTTTCATTTTTGCTTATTTTCTTTATGTATAAATAAGTTTAACACACCATGTAATCGTTTAAACTGTAATTTAAAACTGTACATTTAAACTGTATTTGTATTAATCGTTTGTCATTTAAAGTAGTTTTTGATTAATTACAATCTAGATTAGTAATTTTTACAGTGATTTATATTTCTTAATAGTAAGAGATTCACAGATCCGCGTAGATTATGAAAAAATGCAAAAAATATTTATCCCAAAATTTTTATTATTCAGCCAATTTTCCGATTGATCCAAAAATAAAAATTGTAAATTACACTAGTCTACAATCTTTTAACTTTTCTCGTTAAGCTCGACTAAAAGATGTAATTTTGGGTTGCTAAATCCGAAAATAACAGTCATTTTCTTTATTTAAAGAAGCGTTTTTGAGATATTCTCAGGAAACCTGTTTCATTTATTGGTCTATATCTCAGAAAATAAATCTTTGTAGATTAAAAATGGCAAGTTTTAAAAAGCTATTATTTTTTTCTTTTAATTGGTATAAAAAATGTGTTAATTAATAAATATTTGAAGAAGTTATGAAGAGTGATTTTTTCACCTTTTTGAAAAATGATCCATTTTGATTTGCTTTTTTTCAGATTAAAAAACTTTTAAGTAAAGTTTTTAAAATTTAAAATGATTTTGATTTTAGTGTTAAAATCTTTAAGATCGAAATAAAAATAAAAAAGGTTATAGATTATCAAGTGGGGACGTGATTTTTTCGTTTATCACGTCTGCTACGGACGTTTACAAAATACTGCCAACTAGTTCAATGAAGTTAGCTCATGGAAATTGAAAATTAAATTAAATGTTTAATTATTATGCAGTTTTTATAATTTGTATAAGTAATAGTGCGAGACCATCGATTCTAGTCGGTCATTTCACGAATACCAAAGAAACACACATTAAGCTACAATTCATATAATTTAAAGATCTAATGTGATTTAAAAGTCGCTGCTACTTTCATTAATTTGCGGAGTGGATACATAAAATACAACTGTAAACCAATTAACCAATTAACCAACCAATTAAGTTATTAAGAAGGCACTTGTGGAGACTGAAAATTTATTTTTTGTTCAATTACATATAAAACTTGGAGTAATGAAAAATTTCGTTAAAGCATTTGCAAAAGTTCCGAAAAACAAAGAATTGAAGTACTTACGAAGGAAGTTTTCGAATTTGACAACCGAAACTTAAAGCTGGTGTTTTGTTGGTCCACAGATAACGTAAAACGTAGACTTTAAAAAATCTTTAAGCTATAACGAAGCAGAAGCTTGGAATGCTCTTCAAAATGTTGTTCATGGTTTTTAGTAAACAGGAGGAGTAGTGATGGCCGTCAATTGATTTTAGAAATGATGAAAAAATTTCAAGTAATTGGTGCAAACATGTAACTAAAAATGCACTTTCTATTCTGGTATTGTGTCAATTTTCCTGCAAACTTAGGAGCTGAGAGCATTGGATTGGCTTTTATTTTTAAATGAAAAAATGAAAGCTGTAGACAAATATTATAATAATTTCACTTTAAATTAATAATCATTATTTAGGAGAAAATTTTGATGAAAAATTATGTCTTTTGTGTTAATTTTAAGCCGAATAAACAATTATTAGTCAACAATGACACAAAGATACTACTGGAAGTTGAATTATTTAGTACCACATTTGTGTATATTTGGAAAGTTGAACTAATTGAGTCATTGTGTCTGAACTGATATAAAATTAAATCAATATCATTATCCTAATTTTTTTAGAGTATTAAATTTTTATTTTATTTGCGAGTGTTAGACACGAATAAGAGTACTCATAAAGCTTAAAAAAGTTTCATTGCAACATTTTTATTGTAGCACTTGAAACATTTTTATATTAATGTCTAAATTGTTACTTAGTATTTAATACCACATATTTGTAGTCATGATATAACTCGGTCATAAAATAAATTCTGGAGCCATATTCGAATAAGAATACATAAATACATTTATTTTTTGTTTTCATTCATAATAAGCACTCATGAATCTTTAAATCGTAATAAAGTTAGTCATATCTTACCTGTTGGTACATTGATTTATTCCTCCACAAATTATTTTTGACAGCTGACTCCTTTTTTGTGTATATTGATGTTCTTAAAGAACCAGTACGCAACTGCAAAATTTATATAAAAATTTAAAAACAATTTTATGATACTTAGGGGTATATTGGAAATTTGTTAAAGTTTAAAATTCTTTAGCAAATTATCAAAATGTTCAGTATTTATGTTTACATAGAAATTTGATGAGTCATTTTTACACTGTAATAAAAATATTAAATGCAATAGTTTATTGAGAATTTTTATTTTTGAAACAGCTGTACATTTTTGAATTGGCTTTTTATCCACTTTAATATTGGTTTTTCTTCATTGCATTATTTGCCTAAATTTTAATAAACTCAAAAATGCAATTATTTTCTATTGATCTTCTAAGTAGATTAAAAGAAAAAAATAAAATTTTTTATCGTTAAGACTTTACTGGATCTTCCTTGTGTTCTGACACAATTATTTATTTCTACAGAAATTTGACAAACATACATTATTCTTATGAATACTCTAATTTAACTCACCAATAGTGAATTATCCACACAAATATTTGTTGCAAGCGTTGTTTCATGAAAACTCGATTGAGCTCTTCGTGATGAATACTTCCTTCTTTTCCAGCAGAAAAGAGTTTCCTTGAAAGCTACACGGTATCGATGTGACATTACATTGTACAGAATGGGATTGATTGTGCTTTTGAATTAATAAAAAACAATTTTATTAAATATTAATCATATAATTTAATTTACATTTAAAGCAAAAATTGCAATTCAAGTTGAGGAAATTTTTACACTATATTTGAGTCCTCATGGCATTTTTTTGGTTTGTCTAGTTATCAATAAATATTTTGATATTTTACATGTTCCATCCAAATTTCTTTTTAATAACAAAAAATTATTTACCACGACATGTAGTAGAACCATCCAGCAATCGAAAAAACCCAAGTATTCACATCCTGATAATACTGCCAATCTCTAATATATAAGTACATCAGTCTTTGTATATGAAATGGTGCCCAGCATATAAAAAAGGCAATCACTACAGTAGCTTGAAGTAAGCAATAGAATTATTCTAAATCAGTTTTTGTTTTTAACATTAAAATTTATAGTTAAACTTCAATATAATTATAGTCGCAAAGAAATTATTTAAAAATTATTTTAAAACTTTATCCTCGAAATACTAAATCTGAAAATTAATGCAGTAGCACTTTCTATATTCTGCACCTTTTAAGCCTCTATTAAAGGTTAAACCTAAAAATTTAGTACATGGCTCTACTTCGAGCTGCATTTAGGTTTAAGTCACGCTTGGATTAAAATAATAAAGATCAAATAAAGATCTGCTATTTCGGATATTTAACTTTCCAGCTTAGCAGTATTTTAGCTACAAATGCAGCTTGAATGTGAAGAAATAAACAAGATTTTTACTTTTGGCTTAGGATAGTCAAGAGGTGTAGAATGTAAAAACATGGTAAACCTGAAAATATACGCAACAAGCGACTGATAAAACGAAGAAATTAAGTGGAAAGGTTTTAAACAGAATTCCCTTTAAAACTTAAATTGTAAGTAAAGTTTTTAACAAAATCAAAAATTATTTCTCTTCAAATTGAAGGCTACTGATGTATTAATTGGCGCCTGTTTAAGGTATATTTCATAGAAAAATTTTTGAAAATTTTAAAATTTAATGAAATTTTTGTTATTATATAAACGAAAAAATTGAATCGAATATTTAACGATTTCTACATAAAATACAGTCAAAAATAAAAGTGCTTCTTGTTTAAGATAGCTAAAAAATCTGATTTTAAGATGTAACATATTTAACAATATTTTCATGATATAAAATTTTTCTATATTAAAATAAATAATAATTAAATTTATTATTTAGGTGTGTTGAATTTATTCAAAATTTTATGGTGAATAAAGAAACTTTTTTAAAATTTTAACAATAAAAATTGTGCTATCACTTATGGAAAGGATAATCTATGTTCTTTTCCCACTAGGAATGACTGTTATAAAAATCAGTTCACTTATAACTGAGGTCCAAAAAATTTTTGCCCAACAATAGTACGATTCAAAAGAAAAAAATTAGTCCACAGATTAAGATTCTATTATTACTCATTGATCTATACTTCTATTAATTACTCAGGCTGAGCTTAATGACTGTGTAGAGACTTAAGCTTACACAAAACGATAAGAAGAATTTCATGGTTTAGTTTTAAAGCCATGTTCTTGATGTTGTTGTAAAAGGTTGTTACATCCTTACATTTACAATTAAAAATTAGGTAATATACGAAATTTGATTAGCGACAATTTATTTAATAGTACATTAAAAATAAAGGAGAGAAGCTTGGAAATCTATTGTACTAGCTTTAGCTAATTTAAATTTGATTTCTATGAAATTTAGAAGCTCCAAAAAACACTTGTAGTAAGCAACTTTGTCCTTAGCGACAGGCTTAGTGAGTACTTCCACAAGTTGTAGCAGTTATAGCATGGCGCTATTTAGTGAAAGTAGTTCTTTGCTATGTTAGCAGAATATTGTTGATCGTCCAAAAGAAAAACTGTTGAATGTAATCACTTAAACTGTTCATTTTTAAAATGATAAATTTGAATAAATTTTTAACAAAACTGTAAATTGATATCAATAAAGAACCCTAGCTATCCAAGACACGAAATTAGTGCCACTGTGAATTTGGACGGGTGCCTGTATAATACATAATGACATTAGAAGATTCCAGCTCATGTGTCATGTTTAATAAAAAATAATTAAAATGAAGAAAACAAAACTCAAAATAATTAAAGTTAAGCTTATACATCAAAATGGTCAGATATGTATAGAATAATTGAATTTGATTTGTATAACTCCCATGAATTTTTGTAATACTAAAGGATTTAATCAGTCTAGACAGCTTCCACCAGAAATGTCTTAAACTAACATCTAATGAGAAATTTTGATATTGAAACGAAACATCCAAATTAGATTAAATTTTACTCATCGGTAGATGCTTTTATATTTGAACATTAATATTCGGTATTTTTCTTTTAAATATTTTGATAATCTCTTTATTTTTTCGAATGAAAGGTGACATTTCGTTGTAGGTAAGCTTAAATGACTATATATTTAAATTTTTTTATATAGACCTTTTTACTTTAACTTTTTTAAATTCAAAAAGCTTTAAATGTTAACTTAAATTAAAATAAAATTTCCTCAGCGAAATATTAAGGACTGTTTATGTAGTAAAATATTGTAAAAATTTCACATCCCGACGTAATTCTGTGGTCTTAGTTACAGTCGGTGTAACTCTTTATACCATAATAAAGCATGTAATTATTTTACTTTAATTGCCATCATTATTTATGGTTGATATGATGTCCACTAATATTAATTTAACTTGTGGTAACTGGAAGATTTAAAACAATGTTACACTGCTCGCATTACTTACGCTGTTACAACGTAAGTAATGCAAAGGAATTGAACAATGATACAACTTCCAGTGATAAAACTCGTATTAATGAAACTTGACTGAATATGGCAGAATGAATAAAACTTGACGAATAAAACTCGACTGATGTAAAATTCGAATGAAATTATTTCTTAATTTCTTCCTCTATAGCATATTCTAATAATAATCAGAATAATATTCTGCTAGATATTCCTGATTAAGGAGTGTCCACTTGCAAGCATTTTAACAAGTATGAACATTGTGATGATAAAGAACACCCAAGATATCTTATTCTAATGGTAAATATTTATTTATAAATATAATATTTAATTAATGCTATAAAATCTTATTCTAATGATGAAATTATGCTGATTCAACAATCATATCTTATTCCAACAAATCTAGTTCTAATTGTTTAAACTTTAGTAATATTTTAAAAATTGGCAGTTATAATAAAATTATTTTATCAAATTACTAAATTCAAAAAGCTTTTATTTTAGATGTTAATACTTACCTAACATTCTTATTATTGCCTTTCTTGATTGTTGATGTCTGGATTCTTTTTGTGTTGATCCTTTCTGTACACCTAAATTTAGAGACTTGTTTAATTTTATTGTAAGTTTTATGTTAAATATTATATTACCAAGAGCTTGACTGTCTCTAGATCTTGACCTTATACTGTATCCCATTTTATAGTACAATACTATTATAAGAAACATTGGTATTACAAAAAAGATACAAGATGATAGTTCCCATAAAGGAATCCCTGGTGGATTATCTAACATTGCACAAAATGCTGATTCCAAAATAGTTGAGTTATCTGTTATGAATAAAATATCAAATTTTTTTAGTATAAATAAATATATTTTACCTAAAGGATATTTAATATAATCAATTTTAGTAAAGATAGCAAAAGGTATCGCACTTAAAAAGCTCACAATCCAAAGTATTGTAATTATTCGGAGTGCTCTTTTAAATCCACTCATTGTATATAAATACAAAGGATGACAAATAGCTAAAAATCTTTCCATTGAAAAAGCAACTATTGTTAAAACGGAAACATATGTGGACCTATTGTAAAAGCAAATAAACAAACATTAATATGTTAATTTAAATATTCAAAAGGATATAAACTTACGCTTCTGAAATAAAAGCACGAGCTTTACAAAATGCTAGACCCATACCAAAAGGATATTGATGCCAATATAAACTAATTTCATATGGAAGTCCTATGGAAAGAAAAATGTTTATATTTTTGTCACCCAACTTTTATAAGCGTAAAAAGTTTAAAATTATTAACTGAGATTAAAACAACTAAAATTAAAATTTATTTCTGTTCAGTTTAAAAGAATGGGTTCTAGGGTAATAGCTTGGTCAATTAAAACTTCAAACTAAAATATTTAAAAATATTTCATTGGTAATATAATAATTAAATTAATAAGGGGTGATTATTCCTTATCTTGGGTAATAATGTTTTGGTGTTCATGAAAAAAAAAAACTGAAATATTTAAAACTTGTTTATGATTAAAATAACTTAAAGGACACAAAAAATGTGACATTTTCAAAAATTTTTTTTTTTTTTTGCACTGTTCAATAATGTGTACCTTTTAAAATCATATATCGAAATTTCAAGTGAAAATTTTAAATAGCTTCTAAAGAGCAGCTGCTGCTCTGTTAGAGAGGCACGTTATTTGTCTTTGAAGGCATTTTTCTCAAAACTGCTACAGCTGTAACTCGATAACAAATCATCCCATCGATTTCATTCTTGGTTTAGCATATTTTGTACTTGTTTTTCCATGCAATCAACTAGCGGCTTTATGATTGGATGAAAAACATAATTTTGCCAAGCCAAAAAATCAGATTTTTTAGTAAAATTTTGATTTTACTATTTTTAGTGATCTTTTTGATTGTTTTTTAAATCCAGCCACTCTGATGCCATAAATCACTGCATCAGTGTGAGAACTTTAATTTTATTTTACTATTAATTTAAAGTTTATTAAAGTTACAGTGTAGGACTTTTGCGTAGAGCTGCCTTATCCCATATAAACTTTAACTTTTTATTCAGATAGTCAGATTTTTTCGTATACTACTCTATCATAAATTAATTAAAGAGATAAAAAACGGTTTTTTTCAAGTAATTATGTATACTGTTATGCAGGCTATATACTACTATTAGCTTATTTGGTAGTAGTGGGTGGAGAAAATAATAAACAATAATGTGGTCGAGATATAGTTTGCATAGTCCCGTTAAATTTGTTAATTCTTTTTATTTAAATAATTTTAGGTATCGACCAAAATCAAATCTTAATTCAGAGTATCGATCTGGAATTCATTCTTTAATTCTAATCATAAAGTGCAATAATTGTTACAGTGATATTAAATATTAAACATATTAGTAAATTATCTTGAAACCGGTGAGTAAATTTTAATTATTTTATTGTAAAGTATTTTTCTTTTGGAAATAAAATTAATAAAAAAATATTAATTAAGATATGAACTAATATTTTTCATAAACTAAGGGCCAATTCATATTAAGGTATTTAACCTTATTAAAGACAGTACATATCCAAACAGAATTAGTCATGGGACTATATTAACGATATGTTATACATATAGTTAGCATTATTATATCACATCTTGATATAAATATAAATATTTAGTTATATCCAGATATTATGCTGCTAATTAATTTTGATTCAATTTTTCAACGTGAAACTTTCTAACTTTTTCCTACCGTATCCAAATTCATTGTTTTATAGTGCTTAGAATATGAGCTTTATAATGACGTTACCTGCAGTAAAAGGATTCATCAAAAACTTTTACTTATTTTCAACCGTTTTAATTTAGTTTTACTAATGGCTTCCAAGAACTTTCTCTCATTATATATTATATGAGGTGTTCATGTACTTCAAAATTATTAAAAAAAAAAACACTAACTACTTCATTGCAATGGTTTTTTACGACTCTGGTTACATATAGTATAAAACCTTAATTTTTACATTTTTTTTTAATTGTATTATTCCATAATAAATAACTTTTAAATTTTGGTTTAATGAAAATTGTTGGTCAATTTGAATCATCTTGTGCACAAATGGACTTTCCTCTTGCGAATTCTCGTTCCTTTGGCATTTGTGTTTAGTGAGCGTGAGTTTTTTTTTTTTCATTAGGCACACAACATATAATATTATATATATACTAGGGCTGTACTCAAATTTTCTAGCCTAAAACAAAAAGCAAATTAATTTTACTAATATTTCTTTATTTTCTGTTTTTCGAAGTATTCTCCATTTAACTACACACATTTTTCCATTCGTAGGTTACCTCTGAATCTTTTGTATTCTTCAACTGCTTCTCTGCTGTGCCAATTCGTATTCCACTTAATTTGTGTTTTATATTCGACAACAAAAAAGTCTAGTTTTTTCTTCTTTGTAACGATGTTTTCTTCAGTTAAAGCTGTTTTGGAAGACTTTCACGAGCTTTATCCTGTTCATTCAGCTATTCATTGTACCATGTTTTCATTGTTGCCAGGGATAGTGTATCATTACCATAAAAAAAAAGCATTTCATCTCTGTATGAAATTATAACAAACTATGCTTTAACAATTTTTTTGGTTAAATTTATTTTTTTTTTTTAGAATTTAAAAACTTTAAATGCTTTTAAAAACTTAATGACAAATGATATTTTTAAGTGCAGCCTACGTAATTATGAGGAAGATTTTTTGACTAGCATTGCTTTTTATTTACATAAGATGGAATCTAGTGCATTGTACTGATAAGAAATTACCCAAAAAAGTCTAAATTATATTTCCATTTTTAATTTTTGCTAGTATTTTATTCTTTGCATTAGAGTATAACTAAATATTTCAATACCATTAAGTCGAATAGTTCAAGTTTTATTTTATTTCATTGTTCAATATTAAGTTTTTGATCTGTTAAAAAACCTATAACATTATTACAAGTTTCAGAAAATATACCTAACACTTTAGAAAAAAATAGTTTTTGCAACATTTTTAATTTTTGGGAGCAACAGCAATCAGCTTAATTTTGTTCATGATATGCTATAACTATTATACTAATATTTTTTCTAAATAATCAAATTTTGATATAACTTGGTCACAAGTAAAAAACCCATTATCTGTCGCTATCACACCCTCTTAGCCTATTTTTTGCAAATCAAAAATTTTGCCTTCTAATTCCTTCAATTGAGTTTGTAGTAATTACTTCTACTAAATTCGTAAAATTAATTTTTTTTTAACTTTTATATCGATGTTTACATATTTTGGCATAAAACTAGTCAGAACTTTTATATTAGAAAATACTACTCCATAATCTACTGCTACTAGTAAGCTTTTGTTAGGCATCATGATTTATTGAACTTTTGTTATTAATAACCTTCTGAAACATATAAACTGAATTTAGCAAAAACCAAAAAGTAATAAATAAATAATCGATATTACGAACCAAGTTTATTGATTCAAATCATTTGTTTCAGATTCAGATCACAGATGTATTTGATTCATAGTCTTTATCCTTTAAGAATAATAGAATTTCTTGCAAAAGAAATATTTCTTTTTCAACTACATTTATTGCTAGCAAAATGACATGTTATTGCTTTAACGACTTTAAATCACGCAATTATATGAAATATCGAAATATTTTTAATTATCCTACACACATATTTATCAATTTATACCAAAATACATTTTAAAAATTTTAGAATTACTTTTTTGAAATCTTTTGTAAAACTTCGTCTTGTTCTCAACAATTATGAGTTTATAATAATAAATAAAACTATTTTCTAGCATTATATTTTATCCTCAAATTGTAAAAATTTTACTGACAATGAGCATTATTTGTATGCATTACAAGTTCTCATTTTATGACCAAGTCCATATGGTTCAAAAACAAAAACTGGATTAAGTTTGTACTCTGGGACTTGTGGGTTTGATTAATTTATTAAATGTGCTGAATTATTTGAAAATTTCATATTAAATTTTATTGCAAAACTTTTGCTTGCTTTACTTATAACTTATTAATGTTTTTCTTTGGTGAAGCTATTCCTCAAATTTTCAATGAAATTATAAAAGCTTTCCCAGAAAACTGCGAAACAATCAAGGATGTTTCAACATAACTACATAATATCTTATGATATTAAATAAATGAAAGTTCCAATTTCGATTATATATGACTAAAAATTATGATTAGCTGCCATTCATTTCAAGTAAAAAGAAATAAAGCCAAATCTGACGTTCGAGTAATTTTTCAACTGTCTCAGCTTACTTAATTAAAAATATAATTCAATAATAAATAGTTATTATAAAAGTAAAAATAATTTAATTTAAAAAAAATATAATTATGAAGAAAATAGAATACAAATAAATTTCAATTGGGAAATAATATTATAAAAGAGATGGGCTTAAGCCAAAAAACCAGAGCCAAGTTCATAGTAAAAACATAATTCTTAATCATTTCGATAGGATTTCATATCTTCAGATATGTTTTATTCGTGGTAAGGATGGTGGAACTCGCTACTCCTTTATATCATATGCTTCAGCTTTACTAGCGCTTATTGCTACGTTTAATACATGTATCAATATGGCCACAGATAAATATTGATTGGTATAGTGAATTGATTGGATTCGAAAATAATTAATTAGGGTTCCCCTTTTTAACGAAAAAGACGACAGTCATTTGCTTAAAAATAATTTTCTAATTAATTTATTAAAAAAATTCGCACGTGTTTGGTGCATATCATTTTGAAAGATTGTATTTCGAAAACAATAAGATTAAAATTTTGTAGCAAGCTTTAGACCCTTGTTGCTTCATATTCTAAATAATTCAAAGTATCTTTCAAGATGATATAAAAAATGATTTTTTTAATAATTCTACAGTAAAATTAACCCGTAATTAAAGAAAACGCTGAGAAATAATTTTACCATTTACCTCATGATCCTTTGAAGATCATCTTTCTTTTACCTATATTCTAAATACTTTACTATTTCATTGTATCTTTTGAGTAGACCTAATTAATCATATTTCTCTTACCCAAAGCTTAATTTATCATAAGCATTTATAAAGCACTTATCTACTGCTTTGAACAGTTTGTAGAAGTTTCATAGAAAATATATTTTATTGATCGCTATAAATAAAATTTAAGTAGGGTTATATCTGACTGTCTAAAAAACCACTAATGTAAGCATAGTAAGACTGTAAATCCTCAAGAGATTTATATGAATACACACACAAATAAATACAATTATCATTAGCTGCGAAAAGTGAAATTAAAAGAAAACAATAAAATTTTATTATCATATGATTTTCTGACAGAGTTGCTAGCTGATTTTATAAGTTGTGCAAAATTAATCCTGCCATTATATTTGTGGTAAAATAAACGAGAAAGCAAAATACATTTGCTGAATTTTTATTTGAGAAACATGTCTTTTCTTTTTAATAGAAGCTTAATCTTTAAAATTTCAAAAAACACAAGTGATTTTATCATTTTATACTAGAAATTATTCAATCGCAAAATAAACACAAAAAGTGATTCTTTTTCAATACCAATTTCAAAAATTGGTTTTAACAAAACCTTTTTTTTCATTCATTTTCCTTGAAATTTGGGTCATTTTAAAAATAAACTTATTTAGATGAAATACTTTCAATTTAATTTTTGATATATTTTTAATGTTTAAAGACTTTGTAGTGATGTTTTTAGCTTTGATTCGTCATTCTTTGTTACCAACATTTATTTTAAATTTTAACAAAAAATAATTTAAAAGGCAGGGTCCTGTGTTATAAAATTTTTTGTATTTTAGCTTTTAGACTATTAAAAAATAAATCAAATTGATTGTTTCATGTTAGTAAGGAAAAAATTAGATATTTTTTAAGCAGTAGTGATAGTTGTAGAGTTTATTTTTAATTAGGAAAAATTGAAAGTAATAACGTTTTCTTACACTAAATTCAAAACCATAAATTTTCAGAATGTGTTTATCAAAACTATTGATTTAGTTATCTCCGTTATCAACAAAGTTTTTCATCTGTGTTTGTTTAAAAATTTTCAGTAAAATAAGAATAAATTGACTTTGACTCAAAATACAGCATTTTGGATTTTATCCAAATTTTCTAATATTTTTTCCTTTAAAAGGAATTCAAGCAATTTTCATTAATGAAATAACATTTTGAAATCATGTATTAGATCAAAGTTATTTTTTCCAAAAATCTCTGAAAGCTTTTCTTTTAGAGTATTATTTTATTTTAATTGTCATTGTTACACTTTTTAGTGACAAAAATTTATTTTTATGCTTGAATTTGTTACCAGCATCATTTCTTGAATCTTCATCAATAACTCTAGGAAAAATTTGGCAGTGAACTAGCAAATACTGTGAACAGATTGTATGTATCAAAAATTCATGCCAATTTTTTTAGATCAATAATGCCTATTATTGTAGCAATGAACTTGATTAGAATACTTTGCAAAAATCTACAGCTTACTCTATGCTTGCGCTCACGAGGATGCAATAGACCTGGTCTATTAAAAGAACTTCCAAAAAAGGCTCACATACTTGTTTAATACTTGTCTACGATTACAGAATATTCCAGATTGCTTGAAAGTAGTAAAAATCATTATGCTTAAGAAGCCACACAAACCGGCTGGGGAAGTCACTTCTTACTGGCGAATATCACTTCTTTCAACCATTTAAAAATTAGTTTTTCAAAAAACAAGATAAAAATAAAACGCCACAAAGACTTAATGTGTTCTTATTAGAAAGAAAAATTAATTTAAAATTTAAAATTTGACTTTCATATGAGAATTATTTGTATTCATATAATCGGAGCCTAGAAAACCACTAGAATAAACATCACAAATGTTTTTGGTAACAGCTGCTGCGACATTATCCTTGTGATACTTACATACAATTTATGTAATATAATCCTTCTGGTAATTCACTATATAAGAAATTGCAAAAATAAATAAAATAAAATTAAGATTTAGTTATTTACAAGAAAATAAGTTTTTGTAACCATTGAATTACGATTTTGAAGGACTTAATCACATATCAATCAATGATGGAAACAGAAAGACATTTAAGGCTCTTTTTATAAATTGCTTAATGTAAATTTTGTGCTACTGTAAAAATTTTTCTTTGAAGCCATCATTTTTTATATTTGACTAGGGTCAAACCAGTGGCGTAGTTAGAAGGGAGATTATTGGGATCAACACCCCCCCCCCCCCCCCCCCCCACAGCTAAAAATGCTTTAGAAATATAATCAAAGGAAAATAGCTATTATAGCTTTTTTAATAGCTGAAATTCGAAAGATCTCAAAAGATATGTTATATATTTTCTAAAAATTTAAAAAGACAGTTTGAAGATTCGAAAGTTATTTTTCATCTTGAGTGGTCGCCATTATACACCCCCCCCCCCCCCCCCCCCATTGCAAAAAGCTATCTATGCCACTGTGTCTAACTATTACTTTATATAACAACATGTCCAAAAAAATTATTCTTTGATCATCAATAGGTCAATTCTAAATTTGAAAGCTTGATGAAAAGGGAACTTAAGTAAAAATTAATATATTCGATAAGATTTTTGTATCAGTGTTGAAATGACTTAAACTTCTGGTTGTTTAAAAATGTTCATTGAATTAAGATAAAATTTATTTTATTATTTTGTTAGTTATTCCAATTGTAAAATTTTACTTAAAATTAAATTAATTTCCTTTCCATTAAATTAAATTAAATTAATACCTAATCTGGGTCATGACTAATTTTCAAGTCATCACTTTTTAATTTAATGATTTAATATTGAAAAAGGTCTTGGGTTAAAAGAATTCAATAAATTGTTTAAGCAAATTAAAGTTTTTGATTCAAAGTATTTTTGGAACATTTTAAAATGTATAGAGGAAATCTCTAGTTTATTACTCAAATATGCCAATAATAATTATTGAGTAGGTACTAGCTAATAGGTTCAGTGAAAATGCGCTATTAGGTGAGTTTTAAAAATGAAAAATAATTGACTTTGTGTAATTAAGGAAGGTTTTACTTTTAAAAAAAGTATAAGTTATAGAAGGAGGTGTACAAGCATGTACACAGCGTCAGTCAGGAAAGGGTATTACCCGAATTTCAATTGGATAAAATTGACTTGTTATGAATGATTATGATTTATAAATATAATAAATTTATTTGAAAATTAAATTATATTTTGCTAAAAGATTTGTAATGTAATTATTATATTGCAGTTAATATACCGCACCTCTGAAATGCCTATAAAAGTGTTAATCTAGACACGGTTCGTGGTAGTAATGTAATAAAAGTTAATTCAGTTTTGGTCAATTTAAATTACGAAAATATATATATTATAATCATAAAATAATTAAAATAAAAATATAGTTTAATGTGGAGAAATAAATTAATCCTACAAAAGCAAGCATTCTTATGAAGGCGCGGCCTAATGTTACATGAGCTTCAATGCATTGGATTCATTTGCCGAAAAATGTTGGATCAATTAGAATTTTAGCTTTGTCATTCTTTTGAAAACCTCGTGAGTTCACTTCATTTCGAGTCTCAAAGTTTTTTGCTTGCTTTTAGCAGCCCTGTCCTAAATGCTAAATATTTTTTCTGATGTATGAACTTTAAAGAGATATTTATTAATCTTTTTGTTTCCTTTAAATATAAAATTGATTCCAACTATAAATTGGTTATATATAAAAAAAATTTTTGAAAATTGTTTTTATTTTGGTTTTTTGAAGTTAAACTTCTTTTGCCAAAAAAGTTCGAGGTAGTTTTAAACTGCGTTTTTTGGAAAATTGTTCTAAAACAAAAAAATACAAAATTATTAAATTCTTTTTGCAGTTAATATTGAACAGTTCTCTAACACTTGATAGTGTCAATAAATACAAGTTTTGCAGATTAATTTCATCTATTTTCAAAAGGGATTTGTAAATGGGGCTTATGCTTTTGCAAATTTAATTCATTCTTTATTTGTAAATGCAATGCATCTTTTTGGGAGTGGGATCCATCCACAGTAATAATTATTCAATTTTTTTTTAAATTTTTATAAATAAAAAGGTAAAAAAGGTATTTATCATTACAAGAAATTTGAAAATTATTTGTAATCAAAAAATATGAAGAGAATAATAAAACTTTTGTACTAACTTTACATTACAAATTTAGATAGATATAGTCATATAGACTTCTCTAATATAATTTATTTTATACAGTTTTCCGCACAACAAATTTCTCGAAAAATGAATGTACTTTCCATACTATTCATACTGTTCATACAAATCATACTTGAAGCTACTTAACACCTCCAAGGTAAAAGTTTTAAATTGACTGGAAGTAAGATATACTGCAAAACATTTTATGTATTCACAAATATTTTTATTCAGAACTTTTACTAGGGAAGTCATATATTTTGTTATTATAAGGATACATTTGCTTTGAAAAGTTTATAAAAAGGGCGTAGTGTATGCCTTTTTATTTCATAATATTTTTACGAGCAATGATAAAAAAACTAAATATATGAAAATATATATTTACATGTTTTTATATGTAAAAGAAGGTGTGGTAAATCACGCCTTTTGACATAGATGTC
This sequence comes from Acrocera orbiculus, assembly GCA_947359355.1. NCBI lineage: Eukaryota > Metazoa > Arthropoda > Insecta > Diptera > Acroceridae > Acrocera > Acrocera orbiculus. The sequence continues at coordinate 45,112,997 of OX375757.1, forward strand.
CTACGGTCAATTACCCTTTTTTGACAAATTTTTACTTTGTAGCCATCAGTTTGTTTTATTTAAAATTGCAAATGTGTGTTGAAATATTTTCAAGGATTTAATGGCAGTAATAATGGCAAATATCAAATATTTTTCAATAAAAATTTGTTAAACAATTTTCTCAAAGTAAAAATTTAAAGAAAAACTATTTTTCTCTATTTCCCAAGACAGTTTTTTTTGATCACATTAGTATCACAAGTGAAATATCTTTAAACTTAAATTTTTAATCTAAAATTGAAATTGCTTGTTTTGTTTGGATTTTCTTACAATCAGTTTAATTAAAGAATAATATAAGAATGCTTTCCGAGATTTTTTGATTTTTATGAAAAACAAAACTAGTATTTTGAAAAACATTTCAAAACTTTCGAAGTTTTGAAGTAATGTTCTATTTATACCACATGTAATTTGCTCCTTTCGTCAGGGTCCTCTTAACAGTTGTTTTTGTTTTTGTACTTAAGTTATAGTTCGTAAATACATAGCTCATAAATTAGATCTAACTAAAAGCTTTCAAAACATTTTCTAAAAAAACTCTTTCTTTACCTTTATTAAAGTCTCACAAAAACTACTTTCAAGTTTTATTAAATAGTAATATTTTATAATAAGCAGATATTTAAGTTATGTTATGTTAATTTAGACGATTTTAGTAAAACTGAATAATTTACAATAAAATTTATAGCTGCCAATGAAATTCCTTAAATTTTATGCTTTAAAATTTTCTAAAGGCATGCTTATATCTCTCTGGATTTCAAAGCTTCTTAATCCTTTTGATTTAATCTATTCATAAATTCCTTGAATGGTTTCAATTTAAAAGGAATTCATTAATAAGAAGAAATTAAATTCAATTATCAAAAACTATAAATGTAAAACTTTGATATTTAACCGTAACTAAAATTGGATATTAACAAATTTTTGTTATGCTTTTATTGCATTTTTTAAAATAAAAACTTTAAAAGTCCATTCATTTACAGAACTTGCATTTCATGAAGATGACATTTTTAAGTTTTTGTAAAATATTTTAAATTTATTTAAAATTGTAAAAATAAATAAAATTGTTACAAAAATCATATAATATTGTGTGATATTTCAGTATATTCATTTGAAAAATTCTGGAAGTTTTTACTATAAAAGAAAAGAAACGTTCTATATAGAATAATATAGCCCTTAACAATCATGAACATTTTAAGTTTGGAAATAATATCATTCCTAGACACTATAGCAATGATTTGAATCAACAATTGATATCGAGAATTAATTAATTTTCAATTTACAATGTTGACAGAGACTTTATTCAACTTATTGTGCTTGTTTACTTCTTGCTTGTGCCATTCAAACTCAATTTAAATCGCTAAATGGCTTTTAAAACATTTCAAATTTCCATATATATACAGCTAATAATTAAAACGCTAACTCAACCTACCTATTTGGCTAAAATTATGGTTTGGTTCATCTGAGTTCTAAACTTTTTTTCTGACCTACTAAATCAATTTTGTAAACTATAAAACTTTTCATGTTAATTTGGTTTTACTGATATTTTCAAGCAATGTCATGTCATTCTTGCAATTGTTAGACATTTTTCAGGTATTAAACACGAAAATTAGCGTACTCGCAAATTTTTTCATTTCTCGGTTAGTTGTGTACTATATCATATTGTTCTTAGACTTATTTTCAAAATATTTATTCATCGAAACGATATGAAAATTAATTGATGCTTGAGTAGCAATTTTTACAATGATCTGCAATATAATTTTCACTTATACATCCAAATACAGTCTAGATAAAATGAACTTTAGTGAAATAAGAAAAATTATAAATCAATTACTCTAATAATTTTTTAAATATTCAATCTTCTATCTTTATTCTATCTTGTGCGTAGATCCCTAAACTTGGATATATTATTATTATTTTATTACTTCCATAACAATATTAATACGAACAAAAAAATTAGGTACATCCTCATTTCATAAGACTTCTAAAATATATCTTCATATTGATATGAATTTCAATGTATCATACTTACCCATTATTAATAAAAGAGCATCCGAAATAGCAAGACTGAATAAATAATAATTTGTAGCTGTATGCATGGCTGATTGCTTAATAATGACAATACATACAGCTAAATTACCAAAAACTCCAGTTACCAAAATGCCCACAAAAAAAATTGTAACCTGAAATAAGAAATATTTATAATTTAAACTTCTTTTATATTAAAAAAACTTGAAAATAAGGGAATAAAGGAAAAATGTTCTTGATCTGTCCTAAAAAAATATGTATATGCCTTAAAAAATATTATAATGCTTTTATGGTTCTAATAAACTTGTAGTATAACCTAACTCATTTTTCTTAAATTTATTTCTTACCATTTTAAAATTTTTCTATTCTTATAATTATAAGAATAATTGTAATTTAGTAAAAATATTTACATTAACTACTTTTAGATCGTAGTAATTAAGAATTTCGGAAAAAGCCCTTCAGAAAAAGGACTGTTCAGAATAGCTTTTTCTAAAGTATAATTAAGAATTTATGGAATGAGAAATGGTCCATATCTAGGCTAACCACACTTTACTTGGTGATCATAGCATTATGAGAAAGAAATATTTTCTCATAGGCAACAAGATTCGTATAACTCAAACTTCTAACTGAATCTTGTTTACTTGTTATCGAATGTAAGTTTCGGTTAACAAGTTGTGGGAAAATATTTATTTCAATAATAAACAGTTTTTTTTTAAAAAAGTATATAAGGCAAATTATTTTAAGAGAGGCAGTCAGTTTTTATAAAATTTTGAACTTACCAGGTTGAAGCCTCTGTCGGCATACCAGGTGATTAGCCTAAGTTGGCTGTTTTTATTGTAAATTTATTGAATTTATTTATTGTAAATATAACTTTGAAATATTTGCCTCAACTGGCAAATGACATAATAAAATAAATAGTGTAAAATGTTACAAAGTATTTTATTATTTTACTTAGGCATTTTTCCCATTACTTTAGCCTTCTAGGGCAAAAGCTTTGGCATTTTTGCCATTCACTTTGGCCTTCTAGGGCAACATTAACTTAGCTAAAAATGTCTTCCGGTTATTCATCAGGATGTCAGCATTCAAGCACCACAGCCTAATCTTCTTACAAATACTAAAATGTTATAAGGGAATATAAAACAATTAAATTATCTTACTTGAGATTCTCAGATTTTTAAATTTTTAAGTTTGTTATTAGCTTTTCGTTACTTTTTTTTCGAATTTTAAGTGTTTCATTTCAGCGATGAGCTATTGTTTTACTTATTTGAAAGCTTAAATGCAACAAAACAAAAGGCTATGCAGATAAAACAATTAACATACAAACTCTACTGGCTCATTGGGAAGTACTCCAAATTGGAGCTCAGGTACAAAAGAACAATATACTTATCAATCATCAAACCAATATGGATCTATGAAATCCAGCTTTGGGGCTGTACCCGAAAGTCGAACAGAGCAATAATCCAAAGAAGTCAGAATAAGATCCTTCGCCTCATCACAAATGCGTATAGATACGTGACAAACGAGGAGCTTCATGTAGATCTGAATATACAATGGGTCGAAGAAGTAATATTCGAATATGGTACCTAGCATGAGAAAAGACTGCTATACCACTCAAACACGGAGGCCATCCGACTAATGGATACCACCGATAAAATCAGGTGACTGCAGAGAAGCAAGCCATATGACCTAATACTTGGAGACTGATCAATGGATCAACATCTCAGATACACAACAGTAGCCTAAGTTAACATTACTAATAAATTAATCATAATTAAGATTGTAGTAAGCAAACTGTGAAAATACAAAAAAAAAAAAATTTTTTAAGTTTTAACATTTCCTGTACATTTTTCTTAAAGACAAATATATACCAATATTTCAATCTCAATGACTCAAATAAAAGCCAGTGAAAAATATGTTTAGCAGAAAAGGATTTGAAAATTCCTTATCGAACTCATACAATGTGAATAAATAACTTTATTTTAATTACATGCAGATTTTTTTTGTATGTTATTGCTTAACAAATTTTAAGCTAGTCCTTAAAAACAGGAACTCAAATTTCAGCTGAATAAAATATTTTGAGCTGTACTGCATTATCATTTGTAATTTTTAAGTGCAAATTATGAAAATCATATGAATATTCATATGAATAAAAATTATTATTGAACTTTAGCCTAGTGATGGGAAAATGTTTTATTCCACTTTCTAAAGTATCTAAAGTAAAATTGATTGTAAAGGCATTTAAATAAAGCAAATAGTATGAAAAAATCCTTCTTCTTTGTTTAATAACAGAAAAAGAAATTTTTCTGATAAATAATTCTACAGCACGCTTCTTTTTAAAAGCATTTTATAGCCAATATGACAGTATTTAGAGGACAATTCCCTTTTGGCTGTAGGTTAATAAGCAGAATTTTATTTATGAATTGCATAAAAATGTAAAAGCGTGTGCTTATAATATCCACATAAGTTACTCATTAACTTGATGAAGATTAAAGATAACTTAAATGAGTCCTAAAAGATATCAAATGTCATTTAAAACGTTATTCAAAATATATTTGATACTTTCTTAGAAAACCAAAATTTTTGCAAAGCTTAAAATTTTGTAGACCTATAAATTTTGATAGCAAATAAAGTTTTTCAAACTAAAAATAATATTTTTTATTTTAATGATTTATTCGCATGCCACAAACATAATTAATTGTACTAATACTTTGGAAAAAGTTTTTCTGGGCTCAGTCAAAAACAAAAGAAAATAATAAATGAAAACAAAAAGGAATGATATTTTAAAAGTTAAATAATTGTGATATCTAATGAGATAACTATTTCAAATGTACTTATAAGCAAATGTTTATTTTTCTGGCATGACACTTTTTACAATGATTCTTCATTTATAAATTTTCTTTCTTATTGAATAGAAATAGATTCTTAACTTCAAATTCTTATATTTCAAATTCATTTTTTTACATTTTTTTACTATTTTATTATATTATTAATCAAAGCTTTTCCTGAAAATTTCCTATTTATACTGAAATTCTGTCAATTTAGTAGAATTCAATAAATCAATGCAGCATAAAATCTTTTATGATTTCCTAATAATTTCAATAATATTCTCAATAACTTTGTGCCTTATTATTATTGTCTATATTGTTGTATTCAACAATTTACCGATTTTTGTGTGAAAAATATATAATCAGCTGTCTAATTATTTGGTATTTTAATGTGAATAACAATAGTATATTCCTAAACTCTTTATTTTTAGCTTCATTTAGTTTATTTAAATATAAACAAAAGAGAACATACAATAAAATAATTTAATAAATTTTAGTTATCATATTCTACACATACTATAGAGTAAAATCCTTTAAAAAATCTTAAACCCTCCTATCTTTTTCAAATTTTAGCTTCTTGTATTACGTTGTTGTTAATACAATACACTTAGAAAGTTAAAAGATAACAAACCAACCAAAAGCTATAGGTAAACAGTTCTCCAAATTACAACCAATAATAACATTATTATTTTGTGTAATAAAATAAGTAGCTTTTATAATAATTAAAAAAAATTCAAAATGTCAAATAATGCAGATACATATAATAAGCCAAAAGATTCTAATTTTATTAAATAAATTTAAAATACATGCCATAAGCTAAAATTAAATAGAAAAAAAATTAAATTCATAAGAAAGTAGATTTCACGGTTCCCCAAAATTAATATTTTTCTGGGTTATTAGGCTAAAAAAAATAATTTTACCAATAATTTATAAGCAATACAAAATAAATTGCCCTACTTAGCTGAAATTGGATAAAACACCAATACCAATATTGAATTCCAGGGACACGTTTCATGTGGTATGATGATTTTGGTTTTTGAATTCTTTACACAGTTTTATTTTCAGTTTAATATTTTTTTAAATTTTTATTTTGGAGAAGTTTGATTACGCATTTGTAGGCATAGACTCTCACAGTTCATGCATTTCATTCAAAATATAATATAAGTGCCTTAGAGTTAATTTAAAATTAATAAATTTAATTGAATTAGATCTGGTAAATTTGTACTCAGATTAATTCCGAAATTTACTCTTTCTATAAGTTTTTACTAATATTATTGATTAAAAGAGTTTGACATGAATCAGTTTTTATGCTTTGTAATTTTTATTATTAAAAAATTATTCTTTGATAATTTCGTATTTTTATATACCTCTTTACATTTCAAACACTACAACCTCCTTTTTATATTCAGGAGTTTTTTTGATTTTCAAGTGTAGTGTGAACATCTAAAAAAAGGATGATGTTTGTCAAAATATTACACAGAATGTTTTGAAATTTGGCATTTTTACATTAATGAAAACTACAATGTAATTTTTCGAAATAAAATTATTTGTTTTCCAGCAAGTTATCCACCATTTTCTAAGTCTTCAAGAAACTAAAGTTCTCCCACTGCTGCAGTGATTCAGGCCTTTAGAGTGCCCAAAATCAAAAAAGACAAAAAGATCGTTAAACGTATGGAGAAAAAATATGCTAAAATAAGAATAGGATCGATCGGATGATTTGTTATCGATTTACAGCTGCTGCAGTTTTGGAAAACGTAGTTTTAAGAAAAACGCCTTTAAAGACAAGTAACGTGCCTTTCTAGCAGAAGAGAAGCTGCTATGTCGAAGGAAGTAACTCAGAAACTATTTGAGATTTTCACTTGAAATGCTATTTTTAAAGGTACGAATCATCGAAAAATGCAAAAACAAAACAAAAAAAGGTGGAAATTTTAAAAATTTCACACTAGTTAAAATGAAATCGCAGGTCTTGTTAAATATGGAAGGTAGTTAATTTTACCCTTAGAAAAATAACCGAATAACGTTAGTTTGGAGTTAAGTTTGGTATGGGAAAAAAGTCAAAGAGCGATTCGCTCAAAGTGAAGTTTATTCTTGTGAACTCTTTTTAAACCTTATAATGATATTTTTAGTATATTTTGTGAAAATTTCATTAAAAACATTTAAAATTGAGCCTTTGACATCAAATTGTGACCGGGAATTTTAAAAAAAGTTGGCAATAATAACTTATCTCTAGATTCTCATCCAAATGGATGCGAATTTTAATCGCAAGACGCATAAGGTCTTAAAACGGGTGATGCATTCTCTCTAGCCATAGCTAGAAGAAAAATGTTTATTTCATGAGGATCATTTATGACAATAAAAGGACACTTTATTGCCTTCAAAGTTTTTGTTTTACTTTAAATTTTTGTTGGTTAAATTCTTGGTGTACCTCAAATTTTTGTTTTACTTTAAATTTTAGTTATACTTGAAATTTTTGTTGTACTTATATGAAAAGGGATAGGAAATATGCGTCATAAACGGTTCGTACAAGGCTTAATGCATCCAGTTTCTATCATTTTCTTTTTGATTTTTTATTTAAAGTCAAATCATCGTTTTTTAACAAATAAAATCTACCATTTTACTGTTATTTTTAAATACAATAAAAATAAAAGTATTAACAGCGTTACCTTGCTATTTATATATTGAAAAAGTGTACAAAATTCAAAAAGAATTAGTGCAATAGATCTTAAGTTACATTTGGCACCGAGTCTATTTTCAGAGTAAGTATGAGAAAAACGTATTTGAAAATTTACAAGGTCCACTAAAACTTGTTGCGTTGCTTTTCGTGGCCTTTTGCTTGGATCTAATTAAAACTTTAACACAATAATAATTAAAAGGTATTACTTTAATATTATGGAAAAACAAAATTGAAAAGAAAGAAACAAAAAGTATGAGACCACCCCCTTAAACAACACTTTTGAATATGAGGAAAGGTATTTTGAACAGATTTCAAAACTCAAAAACATCAAAGTCAATTTAGTTTTATTTTAAAAAATTTTTTAAGAACTATTTAGTTCTTTAAAAATTCAAAAAAAAGCGTCTCAGAACAATTGTAGCACACTATCAAATATTTTTCGCTTTCCTTTTGTTAATCACTCCGAGTGATTAAATGCTTAGCGTTAAAAATAAAGTCTAAGAAATCTCAAGCTTAATACCAAAAAGAAAGGCTCAATGTATTATAATTTTTTATAAACAAAATTCAATTTACTTTTTACATAAAATGTTTGAAGTATTTATCTATTGATACTTTGCATAATGCAAGGTAGTCAAAGTAAGAACATTTTCCGTGGATAATTCTATAATTTGGATTTTATTATTTATATAGTCATTTTATTCAAATTACTAATGCTTATTTTTTCTATAATGAGCTAAACAAAACTGAATAGTTCTTCCTTTAATAATATGCTAGTAAAATCGATTGTTAGCGTCATTGGTTAATACCTGATGTAAATAAAACGTAAATTAGGTTTTAAAAGAAAATTTGTTTGAAATTTCTTATCTAATATGAAAATCTACCTAAATATTAGTTTTTTCAATTAATACGGCTTGGACGTTTATTGTATATTCAGATTGATTTTTTAGAAACTTAAACTCACCAACAAGGCTGTAGAAAATGGAAGTGTCTTAGGACCTCTCACATATATTAAAAATTCTTCTATCGTGCAATTAAATGCAGAATTTGTAGGATCACAAGATGTCCAATCAAACCAATCCTCTTCATATGTTGAACTATTCATAACATGTAATATTTCTGGTTCATTACCTATTTTATTTTGTAATAACTCAAGGTTTTCTCGATTTATATAAAAACTATTTGTCATTTTTGAAATACAAAATTTACTCACAATAGTTTAGCACTACACATAGTTCTCCAGTTTGTTATTTTATTATCAGTTTTAAAGTTAGCTATAACCATTAAATGTTCACTAAAATTTTCCAAGTTCAAAACTTATGCAATTTTTGCGTACATTTGAATTATTTACAAATTGCAATAATATATTTATTGGTATGCATCTCATTTCACATATTTCATTTCTTTTAGGAATAATTCTGAGACATTTGTGTTTAAGTATTTTCATGTTGATAGTTTAAAGTCTATTAGGCCTAATGTATTCTTATCTAAATCTTGGCACCTGAAGATGAGTTTATAAAGATAAGATGATGTAGCTTAGCACCTTGGAAACGATTATTTTTGTGATTTATTCGCCTGCAATAAAGAAAAAGTAATTGTAATTAGCTACTTGTTATTTCCATAGCTAATTAGTCATATATGTGTTTGTTTATTTATATTTATGCTTAGAAAATGTTTTATTCAATCAAAATATTTTGCTTTGTTAGAAATAGTTATAATATTTTATTTAACCAAAATTTCTGCTGATTAATGTACCACATACTCCAATTTAAAATATTCTTTAATTATTTCGTATTTGGTATTATATATTTTTATTATTTGCCTTTGTTGAAACAGCAGATTATTATTTTACCAATGTACTCTTATGTGTCAAAATGCTGAATACTTAACTAGAATTCGATTCACGGGACCACTGAGAGTATATTTGGATAAGTTTATTTATATATTCGCTCCTTAAAAACGCATTTCTTGAAACTATGTTTTCAAATATTGTGAATAAGCACTATAGCTCCAATTCAACTGATGGAAAACTTTGACTAGTTATTACTGATATAAATTTGATATACTTGAACAGTCAATATTTTAATTTAACCCACTATTTAAAATTTTTCCAAATGAAAATTAAATAATTTTATGAAAAGCAAAAGCTATTTTTCCTATATTCAATTCTTTTTGGTCTATTTCTGCATTTAAATACCTGAAAATATTGTTTTCCAATATTAATTTAATTACATTTCGTGTTTCATACCCTTTCCCCATTGAGGCTTATACACATTAGTAAAATACAGGAAAGAAATTTTTTATGGAGAATAGTGAAATACACGTGTATTTAGCATTTTGCAATCGTGTATAAAATACAGCCTTTAAAGGCCTGTATTAGGAAAATTTTTGCATTTATAATGCATAAAAAGGCTTACAACAAATTAACATTTAAAATTCCCCTATTTATTGCGCCGTTAAAGGTGTTATTTATTTTATGGTCTAAATTATTGTTTGTTTGTTTTGTCTTTTTGTATTCCTACTATTAGCTTGCATATAAAAATCTTCAATTGTTAATAAAATCCTTTCTATTCATCCAATCAAGTTCAAATAAATTTTGTTGAGTTGGCAGTGACGATTGATGCTAATACAGTTTGTTCAAATTTTATTCCTACTGTTACCTCATAACGTCCAATATCTTTTATAAATTTTAAATCGTTAATAAAATCTTTTCTATTCATCCAATCAATTTTAAATAAATTTTTTTGAGCCGGGAGTGAATGACAATTGATGTTATAGTTAGTTCAAATATTAATTATATTTAATAAACTAATTTTTAGTTTAATATAAGACAAAATTTTCAGAAAATGAATGAAACGAATTCCGAATTCGGTATTCAGAAAAAATAAAAAACAATCTCACTGAATGGGAATGAATGAGAAATATAAGTAGGAATATACTTTAAAAAACTTTTTGTTATATTACTTGTTTATTATTCAATTAATTATTAGTTCAAACACTTTTAAAATATTATTTCAGTGCAATTAGGTGATTTGATATTTTTTAAGGACACCTATTTTAAAGTTTCCAACAAATGTTCTAATACAGACAATTGCCAATGGAGAAAAAATTTTTTGTATGGGAGGCTAATATACTTATAAGGCTAAATGGAAAAAGGGTATTAGATGAAGAAGTCATTAGAAAGAGTAATAATGGAATATATATTCAAGAAATTGAAAAATAGTTAAACCCATTGTTATGGAAGGTATTTGTGGTCATTATTTTAATTTTTTTGTTTTATTTTTCTTCTTACTTAACATGTGTAATATAAAACGCAGAAGCTTTGATATGTAAATAATATGTCAAAGGGCTTACTTCGACAGTAAATGTTATACTTTTTTCGCTACTATCTAATTATACTCACAAAAATATGTTTCATCTTTAAAAAACTTAAAAAAATTTGTATTCCTTTGAAGAAAGTAATAAATACCAAACTAATATTGAAATAAAATCGATTTAAATTTAATTCCTTAAATAAAAGTTATTTTTTTGGTAGAGCAATAAATTGGGCTTTTAATAGGAAAATTGAATTTATTTACAAAAATCAATAGTCCTTGAAGACTAATATTTATACACATGATTTGTAATTTGTCATTGGCATGAAAAAAACAAAAATTGGCGTTCAATCGTATAGATTTTACTTTGCATAAAACTTTACTGTAGCTTCCAGCTATTATTTTTACCGCTAGCAACATCCAGCCCAGTTAATGTCAGATAATAATGCTACAATAGTTTGCGAATCATAACCAAGTTTTTTGATATTGAATTTTTAATATGAAAACCACATAAATATAAGCTTATAAACACACATATGTATATATGTGTGTTTTATATATACGAAACATCTTTTAACATTGCTGAATTGTCCAAAAAATTAAATTATGATTTTCGGCAAATAAAACTTAGTCTTTAAACAGTAATAAGTATGTAAAATGCATCGAAAAATATAAGGAAAGGATTGAATCAATCCAGATATTATGAACTTTTAAAATTCGGCATATTTCACGATTAAGATTTTATTTATTTCAAATTCAAACTAACTTTCTCAAGTTTACCTGTTTCTTAAAATTTAAAAAAAAAAAAACTTAGAGAAATAGATCTTAGTATTCAATTCTTAACATTTAAGTCATTTTTAACTTTAATTTATTTTTTATCTAAATTTGAAATCTGAAATATATTTTCCTTTTCATAAGCCGCACAGTAGGTCTTATATATCCAAAAAAGTAGATACTTTAAATTTTCGAGCAAATTTTACATATTTGCTTTGTACAAAGAGGAAATTACTTTATTATGAACTTAACTTGTGTTAGAATATTATAAAAATGTTAGTGAAAAAAATATATTTTGAATGCGGCAAACCCTTTTACTTTTTACCATTTATATAGCATAATTTATGGTAATGGGTGCAATCAGGAGACGCATACTATGGACCTTGGTATTATTAATACGTAGCAATTTTTATTAGTTACAAGTGAAGTTTAACCGACGGCCCCTAAAAAACTAAAATAAAACCATTTTAGATACTTCATGTATCAGGATATTGGATTTTGTAGAAATTGATACATATAGTAGATTATAAAGAACTCATTTATTGATTCGTTTTTTTTATATAAATTATAGAATAAAATTTTTTAGAAATATATAATTAATTATAAATTTTTCTATAGCAAACAAACAATCAAGCTAACAAGGTTAAAGAAAATAAAGCATTAATATATGAAATACTGTAAGTATAAATACAAGTTTTTATAGTTATATTTAAGAGTTCATGTGATCTGAGAAAGGACGTATATAATATGGGGGGGGGGGGAGTTTATACCCCTCCAATCAGTTTCACTGATTTACGTTTGTAAAAAAAATGGTCAAGGATATTATGGTGTTGTGGTTATGAGTGGTCATCTAAGATCAGATGTTAAATACCTATGATTCGCAATTGCATTGGAATCATTTTAAGTATTATTAACTTCTTTAGAAAGTCTCCACTTTGAAATAATCGGTTAAAGAAAACTGCAGAATAAATTGGAGTATCTCATGTCATGCTTATTTTGTTATGTAAGATACGTTGGAGTGAAAAACACAAAGCCATTGAAAGGTTTTCTGAAATATTTCCTATTGTACGTGCAAAATTTTAAACACTTCAGAACAGGATAGCTAATGATGTTACTACCCAAGCATACCAATTCCAACTACCCTGCAAAATATTCGTAACGAAAATGAGTCTTCAACCCCGTTTGAGCAAGAAAACCATTAAGCTCCTGCAATATAATTGCTCCAAGAGTGACTGGAAGGCAAACTAAACGCAGCAATGTATCCGGAGATAGTCTTGAAATTTACTACTGACGAAATGTATTTTACCCATTCATCGATTTTGTGTTACCGTACTTGATGCTCGATTTCAAGCGCACAATTAAAACAAATACTGAAAAAATTACTACAAACTTTTCTTGGTGGAACTGAAAGTGAGTGGATTTTTTATTGAATATGAGCTCTGGCACAACCACTGCTCTGCATTGAAAAAACCAACCACTATATTAGAAGCTATAGATCAGACGATGAGTTTTCCACACTGATGAGCAGACTTTTTAAAATTTTAGCAACCCTTCCAGTATACACGGCCACTCCCGAGAGAAGTTTTCCACCCTAAAAAAGTTAAAGGCTTATCTTAGAAATAAAATCCCGTTCATCGGAATGCTACCGTACATTTAGACAAAAATGATATTTTACATAAACTAACAGTTAGGGGCACCCTTGACCAATCCAATCAAACTGTCAAAGCACTTTGATCATAGTAATTTGATGAGTTAAGGGATGTTCAGGTCAAATAAACCTGTCATTTTGAGAAAATTTGATGAATACTCATCAAATTTATATGTCACAATTAGATATATTTTAAACAATTATGTGAATAGCTCCAGTTTTCATATTATCATAGTAATAGAATATATATTAAAATAAGTTTTTGAACTTTCTATTATTTTGATTTTTAAGCTGTTTTAGGGGAATTTTAAAAACATTAAATAGTTTTTTAAGCATGCAAGTGCATACATAAATCGAACAATATATTTATGTGTTAAAATTAGCACAATTTTGTCACCTCCCAGACTTCGCGACATTTCCCAACAAAAACAACCTTTGTTGTTGATTGTATATTTTCCCATTACTCATTTAGTTTTCTTTTATTTTTACATAGCAATTGAAAATTGAATATTTGTAATTTTCATTCAGTTAAAAATAATCATTTTCTTAGTGTAAATATAAATATAAGTGTGCAATTCATACACTATACTTGGATCAAATTTATTTGATCAGTTAGTGGTCTCATATTGAGTGAATATATAAGCAAAATTTGCTTAACTTCCATCAAATAACTTTGACAGTTTGATTGGGTTGGTCAAACAAAATTCCAAAAGGCTAAATAGAACCCACATGTAAGAGTCATAGCTGCGGCCTTGCATGTGAGAGATCAAATTAGTGTCTGAAACGCATTTGATACCTTTAACCTCAGATTAAAGAAATGTTTAAGCTACCATGCATTTAGAAATTTTAAAAATAAAAATCAATGAAAAAAACCACATTTACTTATTTTTGAATATTTTTGCTTGATATACTTAGTCAAGTTTTAAGAGGATTCAAAAATTATAATTATATAATTTAGTTTAAAGAACCAATAGAAACTTTTTTGTGTGGCAAAAAGTCTAAAAATTCAATTGGGTCGATAAATATAATACTCTCCCAAGTACTTTTGCGAAAGTCTTTAAAAGTTCCTGTAAAATGAGTATCGTTTTAATTTTTCTGATAAGAATTTTAAAATTATTTAGGCAACAAAATCCAATCAAAATAAAAATGTAAGAATTTCTAGATGGACAAAAAATGAGAGTTTAAAATTATTGTATTAATGGTAGCAGTAAGCAGTAGATTTAGAATTAAAAATTTATTGAAAGTTTTAGTATTATAATTTTAAAAATATATAATATTAAAATTTTCTTTTTGGGTATGGTAGCAAATGTAAGTTTTCATAAATAGTAAGGATCACATTAAGCACATTAAAAGAAGCTTTTAACAAATTTATGTTTTAATTTTAGGACCATTTGGCCCTATAAAAAGCATGATAAGAACTTTTAATATGATATCAGCTCACAGATTTTCGTATTTCAAGTTCTTATCCTTCCAAAACATAAAATATGCCTTAATTTAGTAATATGGATTTAAATATTATCTGAAAAGACATGCATGAAGATAGTCAGAAATCGAAAAGACATTTGGTGAGTTAATTTAAGAAAATATAACATCAATATCAAAACTAAATTTTATTTCCATTTAGATTTCAGAAACTTTCATAAATACATTTTTGAAGGTTTTTCTTAACAGTTAAACTTCTTACAAAACGGATACTACTTTTACACAAACTAATTAGCTGCGAATGGTGGCGCAGTATGGCGCATTTTGCATCCATTAGAGAATAAACTTATTTAAAGAGTTCCCCGATATAATAAAAACCATTAAACTGGGAAAATTTCAGTTTTCAATATGAATAATACTATAACAAAACCACTTTGTCTCAAAGCTATTGCTCGCAGAATCAATATTAAAATTCAGAAATTCATCACTTAAGCTTAAATTAATAAATAAAACTACACAAAATACTCCTTTTTTTGAATATAATACGAAATTTATCAAAGTAGCTTAATGACTTGTTTATCTTATCACCAAAACATTGTAACTGTGAAAAAACTTTTAATTTGTATTTCAAAAAATTACTCAATCAACTATTACAGGCATATATTAAAAATTTCCTAAAAATTTGAGTTCAATCAATCCATTGTTTATTAAGTTTATGAGAACAAAAATACGCAGGCTGAATTGGGATCATATTAAAAATCATGAATCATGGATAAATCGTTGAACATGGCACAAATGTCTTCCTGAAATATTTTATAAGACAAAGTACAATAGAACTTTTTTCGCGGAAATCAATGAATGAAAAAGTTTTAAAAAACTTTTTAAAAATTCTTTAATATAAATTTCTTTAATTTCATACAAAATTAATTGCCAGGGAGTGTCTCTAATTTCCTTTTAGACAATTACTTTGAAAAGTTTATAAATTAGAAAGAAAATTCAGCAGTCTATAAAGAAAATAAAAACCTATGTATCATAATTTTTTATGTTTCACTCAACTTTTAATTATATTCTTTTTTTATGAGAACATTTTATCACTACGTAATTCTAGAAATCTTTAGCTACTCGTTAGAAATGTAGAAATATAATTCCAATTAAATGAAACAATAGCTTTTACAAAGATATATAAAAGTGTTTTTAGACACTTTATGAGTTTATTTTAATTTTATTGCTAGCAGTTCAAAGGACTTAATCTTAATAATGTATTTTATATTTTTAGTTTATAATATTAGGTGAACTAGTTTCTACTTTGAACAGTGGAAAAATTAACCAAACTGAAGCTTTTGACTTTGGAATTTTTTAAAGTATTAAAACAATAAAGCTTTAACTCAGTTTTGAAATTTCAATTCCTACAAATAATTGTATGAATTTTTATTTAGTCAAAACTCTCGTTTTTGACAAAAACTTTATAATAAAAATCAAAACAAACCTCAAAGTTAGTTTTATATAAAATCTTCTATCATTGATATTTAATTGTATTTTTGAGTAAAATCTACTTTTGATAATTGTTGAATAAATTGAAGAGTCTAACATAAGTATCTTTAATTTGTGTTTTAAATATTAGAGCTTTGAATTTGCAATTTTGTGACCCAGGAATGAGTTTTTAAATAAAAATATCAGGTATTTTTCTTCAAATTAAGTGAAAGGACTATCTGGCCCAAATCAACAAATCGTCTTCAAACCAATTTAATCATTCAAGTGTCTTTCAGTCTTCTTCATATTTTAATATATATAATCAGTTAATTCAATTACACTTGAAAGAGCTTGGCTAGTACAAGCCTGTTGTTTTATAAGACTGTTTCTGGGAATATAATAAATATTTGGAATCACAAAAGTTTTAGCCAGAATAATCTACTCTTTGGTCACATAGAATATTTTTATCAAAAAAAAGGTTGTGTGTTCAATCGCTCAATAATTATAAAAATCCCTTTAAATAATAAAAGAGCTGTAATAAATAAGTGAAGTGAAAGGTTACTAAGGAGTAAAACTCCAGTTTTTCTGACTAAATTCAATAAAAGAAATATTTTCTTAGAAGTTTTTTTCTTACAAAAGAAACTTTTCTCCAATTAGAACATTGACGGTACAGATTTCTGCTTAAAGAGAATCGATCAAAAAAGTTAATAATAGAAACCTAACTAGTTAAAGAATAAAATACAGTTTTATGGTACACAAAAAGTTTTAAACATATTTTTCCTATTAAAAAATTGAAAAAGTGAAAAAATCTTCAAACCTTTCATTTAAAGCATTGAAACTAATTTTAAGACTTCAGCTGAAAGTTAATTTGATGTACATTTCCCGGTCTTATTTTTTGTTTTTCAGAGGTTTAAAATTGATTTAACAGAAAAATTAAATCACTCCTAGTTCTAGTCATGTACTTATGTGGTAGCTTTCTGTGAGTCATTTACGATGACATATTTTTAAAGCAATCAGATTTTTAAAGTTTAAAATGAATTTAAATTACAAGTAAACCTTGTAAATAGGTTCTAAGAAAATATAGCGTAAATCATGCTTTTAGTGTTGAATAATTATAAGTAAAAAATTTTATCATTGGAAGTTTGGAGATTTTTTATGAAAAAAATATATAAAATGTTATAATTATTAGGCTGTGAAATTTGCAAATGTAGCTTCAACTTTTGATCAAACAATTTATCAAAGCCATACTTTTCAGTTGGAAGTATCAAGAAATTTTATACAAATTTTTGCGTAAAGTCGCTAGTCATTAATTGTGGTTCAAAATTGCTTCTTCCGGTTAATGCACGGAAATAAACTTTTATGTCATCTAAAAGACACAAAAGTATAAATATTTTTATTTAATTTTTGTAATCAAGGGTTTTAAATTTTTGCTAAAAATTTATCTTTCACCTTAAGTTTTGAAAATATAACAAATAAAACATTTTTAGTTGGGAAACTTTTCAAAAATATTCGAAATATTTCATTTTTTGCAAATTGTTTTACAAATATGATATGCTTCCTTATTAACTTTACATAAATAAACTCATACCAACGACAAAATATAGTTAATATATTTGGTTTCTTGACTATAGGAAGAATCAATTAAGGTTCTTTTGGTGATAGAATGCATATATGTATATCAAATATCAGATTAAATTATTTAAGATATTGTCAGAAGATCCAATACAAATTGAAATATTAAGGAGCAGAGTTTCTCATTTTTAGATGTTAATTAAAGTTCGTGAAAATATATTCTTATCTGCTCTATAAAATGAATTGATGATGTTACATAGATTAATAATTCTTACAAAAAATGTAGTGATTGATAATTATAATGACAAGTGCTCCACACTTTCATTCTTAATGATATAACATACACAAAATAAATCTTGAAAAAGCATTATTTATCCTTCTGTTTTCATTCGAAAGTTATAAAAAATTATTTTTCTTTTTTTAGTAAATTAATTCTTTTGAAATTATCATAAACAAAGGTCTATTTTTCATAAGTTTTTTTATGTTTTTTTCATTTTATCTGTTTTGATCGCATTTATTCAATATTTCAATATTTTGAAGTAGTTGAGATTTTAGTTTCAAAATTTTTCTACATTTGTGACTAGAACAAAGAATGGGTTAATTTCTTGGTAAAATTTTTTCGAACCACATATAGTTTATGATTTCTTAATATAAACCTCAATAGCTTTCAAAGTAGATGACAATCTGATCCCGAACTTTCATGATATTCATGCACAAAACTGGATAAAGACTTCTATGTATGCAGTTTTTGTTAGCAAAATTTAAAAGATTTAGCTCATTGGCAAAACAAAAGCAAAATAAATTTAATTCAGTTAAAGAATGGAGATACGTGGTAAAAATTAAATCTCCTATAAATTGAATTAGCCTCGTTGTTTTAAGGCAAAATGAGTAAAAGTGAAAGAAAGTTTTTTGAATTTTTAAATACTACAGAAAGTGGTTTTGAAGCAAATTTAACTGCCTTACAAAGTTTCTTCAATTTTTCAGTATTTCATCTCACTTTTTACCTCCTTGATCTTTGAAATCGATACTTAAGGGTTTGTAGGTGAATTTTAATTTTATCTCAAAAAAATTGTGTATTTAATATCTGGAAGCTTAAGCATACATATATCTTTTTTATAGATTTGTCAACACTATTTATTTGTTGTCAAGTTTTTCAAAATTGAAATATTCTTTTTTTTGGGTGCACCTTATTAATGTTCATTAATATTTAATTTTTCTTCAGTGATTTCTTTTTCATCGTCACTCATTTTGACATAAATCTTCTTATCTTTGCTAATTTTATCTAGCAATACTTTTTGACATTTTCAATACCGTGTTACTTGTAGTCGTAGAGTTTTATTTCCTTTTATTTTATTCTATTCATGTCATATTAAAAAATCATCAACTATTTTATACATCAATATTGTATTTTCTCAAATTTCTTTTTTGCTTATCAATATTCAGTGTAAATCTTATTTTGTAACATAAAACAAGTTCAAAGAGGATGTGAAACCTTACCAATTTTTGATACTATATATGTCGTATGTGCTCACATAAGTTATACAGGAGCATATAATTTGTTAAAAGCATATATATGCTTGATTTGATTGATAGGTGTATCCTTCCGTTTAAGATAAAGTTTTTTAGTTAAGTATTTTTTCTCGTTCAGTTTAAAATAAAAAAAGGTTTTAATAACATTTAAAATTTTGTAGATGTATTTCAGTAAAATTTTTATATTTTGCCATTTTAAGTTCAATCCTGAAACACTTAAAGGTTTTTCAAACCATTGTTCCCTTAAAATATTGAGCTAAAGAATGTTTCACTAAGCAACCAAAATGGCTAATTGAACCAACTTCGTTAAAGTGATCATTTGGTGAGAGAGATAAGAGTAAGTGTAATGAGTTCAGAAACTAAACTATAATATTCATATCATATAATAATTTTATTTGTTTTGTCCTAGTTTTATTAGAATAAATTCTTTTCTACAATGTGGTTACTCAAAAAATATAAATTTTATAATTAAATAAATAAAATTTAATTTAAAAAATTAGATTTTTCTTAATTTGGTGAAAGTTATGCAATTTTAATGGCTATTACAAATTTGCTTAACTCACCCCAATAAATAATTTAGAATTATTATTTAATTAAAATTATGTAATTAAAATTCAAAATAATGTTTGAAATTTTACTTGTTGAAATATTGCGTTATTAAAAGTACAGTGTACCGATGTTACACGGTTTATTTTAATTAAAATTCAAAGTGTTCATATTGTAGCTTCTTTTTTGTAGTAAAAAAAGGTTATTATTAATGACTGAAGTCTAAATAAATTATTAAATTTTTGATTTAAAATGTTTGAATGGTAAATTTTTTTTATAAATTTTTGTGATATTATTCAAGTTTCTATAATTTCAGATATATCCTCTTAAATTTTATCTGAAGAACTTCTAGCAGAAATATAATTTAAAAAACATACAATCAACATAAAAATTTATTTTAAGATAAAGATACAGTTTTTGTCACAATTTTTTACGTTCAATTAATTTAATAAAGCAAAATGTGACATAGGGATATGGTAGGATGTTTACAAAAAATACGCCACAAAATAAGCTCAGGAAATCAATGAAAATTAAAAAAAATATTGTAATGCTCTCCTGTAAAATACAGTTTATGTTTTTCTATAAATGAAATAACATTAAATAACAAACATTACACTTACAATTAGTCAAAAATATTACTTTTGTTTGAATTGGATTCCATCACTATATATTAAGTACATTTTGTTCTAACATTAAAGAAAGCTTGTGGAAATATTTGATGTCAAAGAAAAGGAAACAACAAAATTAGAACAAATTGAACGTGACTCTATCTTATTGGTTTAAAAAAATACAATGTAAAAAAATATGCCAAAGATTTTCTTTCCTTGTTCTTTGAATCAAGAAGAACATATAGCACTAGATAAACGCGTGAGAAAAAATATTAAACTTATTACTACTATAACAAAAAAATTTGTTTTTCAATTTTTTTTTTTCATTAGTTCAAACCCAAAATTTTTTGTTTCCCAAAATAGCGCTTAAAGCACTTAAAAGGTATCACTTTTTGGAAAGGCAAGTTTTTCATATATTTTTCTTTTTCTTTAATTAGTAGTTTAAAAGCATTTGAATAACCACTTATTTCAAAAATATTGATACAAATTGAATTTTCAAAGCAATTTCTTTTGGTTTTGACCGAATTAATGTTTATTTTTGTTTTAAATTAGATTTTCTTTGTTTCTGTTATAATTGTTAAAAGAAAATTTTCAAAAATATTCAATCTTTGAAATTGAAAAAAATACTTGTTAAATTTAAAAATTTAGACTTACATTCTATTCTCTAAAAAAAATTTACTTCACTTCATGCACATAATTTCAGACAACACAAAAGTTCTGCTAAAAAATATCCTAAAATTTACATTACATTCGTTTTCCAAAAAGGAATTCAAAAGTCAAAAAATTTAACTTTCGCTTGAGTTTTTTTAAAAGAATTTTTTCAATTCAAGTTAAGTTATTATTGAAAAGCACACGTATTTTTCGAATTTTCATAAACAAAAATTGAACGAAAAACTACCATACTCGACTCATAATTACAGTAAACTGAACTCGTAAATGTTTTAACCATGTGCTTGCCCTTTTAGAATATTTGATTCACAAGAATACTTTTGACTATCAATGCCTAAAATGTCTGCGCAGAAAGAGAAATTCTATATAACTAATATCATTCACAGAAATATTAGGTAAAAACTATACCAGTATCATTTAAAATTGTTTATTATTTATAATTATATTAATAAATAATAATTGTAGATATTATAAACATTTTTAAGGATAGCATATAAAGAAAAGGATGTCCAACTTGAATTTAAATTTGGAAATGAAATCTATCTAATCTTAATTCTAATATAGTCTATTGAAGTTATATTTTAATAATAAAAATAATTTTCTTTTCAAATTATGCCGTACTAAAAGGCATACAAAAAATAATTACATTGGAAAATATTTTAGCAGGTGGTCAAATTGTGTTAACATATGTTAATGTCAAAGAAATTATCATTTTCAAATTTCATGTAAAAATTGTAATAAATACTGTCATTAAAATACATCATTATTGATGATTTGTTGCTTCAAATTACATTTTATGATTCGAATACTTTCTCTTTATATGTGATCAAGAAAATTGTACTTTTTAGAAAAGGCAGCTTGTAAAGGTTGAAATTTTGCAAAATCACTAAGATACTCGCCTCATAGTCTCCCATTTTCTAGGAAGCAAAAATGTTCCTTAAATATATAGACTAAATCTTAATGCTTTTAACTTTCACTGATAGTCATACTAATAATGATAAAATTGTAAGTTTGTAATGCGTTCGTGAAATGTAACGAACCAAAGTTACGCATTTTTCATGAAGTAAAAATACTTCTTGTAAAAGGTGAAATTTTTTTAAATCGCAGTTTCACCTTACTTAAGTATTTTTATATGGCCTGCAACCTAAATTTTGGGGAGTTTGTGTAACATAATAGGTCAAAGTCCCTCATTTTATAATGAAAAAATCTTCCTCAAGGATTCATATACGTTATTTTATAAACTTAATTTTACTGATAGTCCAATTGGAAATTTAATAATAAATAGATTTTTATTAATTAGGTTACAAAATTGTAAACTTGGCTTCTTTTATAAATTATTACTATAATAAAAAATTTTTTTATATATTAATATCAATTCCCTGGGTTGGTTTTTATATATATTTATTTCATATATAATTGTAATTTACTTCCATCATTTACACTTCAGTTCTACTGGATAGCTTTGATATAAATTATTAAATTTATTTCTAGCAAAAAATATGCCGGTACTTAAAATAAAATTTTCCAATTTCCACTAGTTTCCACTTGTCGTGTTTCAAGAGTCAATTACCTGCCAGGAAGGAGCCCATAAAACTGTTTCTTATAAATCAATTTTAGAGTTAGTCAAGAATTTTAGTATTTTATATTTTAAGTGATTTGATTTTGCAATTTTCTTTTTAGTATTTGTTAATAACTACTAAAGATTTTGTTCAAATATCATATATAAATTAGTTTTATGGTTTTTCTTTAAAGAAAAAATATTAATCTGTTAGAAAAAACTATGTGACATAGAATCAACTTCAAATTAATGAATAAAACGATAAACGAATAATTAAATTAATTTCGTTTATAAATTTGTTTAAAATACTAAAACTCCATTTTAGGGTCAATCAAATTATAATATTGCGTAATATTATTTGGTTCATGTTTATAGACATCGAAAATATTTTTGGTGGAAAAAATCAAAAATACTCAATTATTTTGCTCTGTGTTTTTATTGAAATAATTAACCAATATTATCAAAGATTTCATTTAGTTTTTAGAATGCAATACATTCCTAACATTATTAAATCACTGATTAAAGTCATGTTCCACAGCTATCGCAGAATTTCAAATTTACATTTTGATAATTTTAGAGAAAAATTTCCTTTTCCAAATTGTTTGTATATCAATAGGAGATCTGCTTTTTATGATATTAAAAGAATAACGGTAATAAAACTATATTAACAATAAAAAATTTTAAGGAGCATATGTTTTATGAATACTAAAATGAATATGAATTAAACAGAGAAAATCTAAATTGAAAAATATAGAATACATTGAAGCTTTGAAATACGTGCTGAACATTTTTAATATTTCCTATTATTTCTAAGTATATGCATTCAAAAAAATTGTAAATATGTATGAATTCAAAAATTTCTTGATTATTTATTTATTTAAATACAAATCACATGATAGAAGATTAAATTAGCCGTAATACAAAAACAAAGCTTTAATCTTTTAAATCTCTTCCTCTCCAATGAAGAGTATTTTAGATATATAATATTATGGCACAAATAGAGTTTTTTTTGAATTTTTTGACATATTCTACATATACATATTTATTTCTGATGCACTAATATTAAAAGTCTTTTATATGTATGTCAAATTTTGAAATAAAATTGTTCATAAGAGATTTTACTAGTGCTTTTTAAGTAAAGTAAAGTTTTAAAAATTGTTAAGCGTTGCATACACCTATATGTGCACTTGTTAATAACACCGATCAATTACAAATAATTATACGCTAGTACCAGCAACAACAATACTTATTTAGTTTACTCAAAATAACCACAATGGAAAGCAACATTCAAGCATATATGCTTATGGAATGGATATTGTTAAAGGTGAAAAAGAGTTACTTAAAGAAGTTAAAGCGTGCGGAGTATATGAATGGGCGAAGAAAATTTACAACGAGGATGTCGCGTAAGCCTAAAAAATGTGGATGTTAATTTTTTAATAAATTTCATTGATTTTTTTAAATTTTATTTTAATGTTATTTTCTATGTAACCATAATTCAAAGAAGGAGTCTCTAATCGAAGTTTTTGCTGTAAAAAAGTGATTTAACTAGATAAAATTGCTATAATATAATATCCAACAAGTTTTTAAATTATCTCCATAATGTACCTATCCTATATTTATTTCAAATGTCCCGGTCAGTGTTCTAAAATTTATGGCGGGTCTACTCTAGGAGCTATTTTTATAATAAACAAACATAATTCTTTTAAAGAAATTTAATTCGTGGTGTGATATGCTGTGATTAAACAAACGAACTATTATCCCAGCGGGATGCTTCACTTGGGAGGCCTTCTAAAGCACCTTCTATCAAACGAAATTTAAAGTGCCTTATCCCAGTTTGAATAAAAGTGTTTTTGAAGCTCTTCTTTTAAAGCAGTTTTGTAGGATTTGATAATTGGGCGTAACAAAATATCTTTTGCCAGATTTAGAGCCTAATAACCAGAAATCATTATTTTTTTAGCGTTTTTTTTTTTTAAATATAAAGTGTAACACCTGTAAATAAAAGCGCGTGTCTGCCTGGCACCAGTGAAAAACTATTCGGTAAGTCGAACATTTAAAAGGTATTGTTTTATTTATATTGACATCATCGACATAACATTCGGTAAGTAAAAATATCATTTGTTTTAATTTTTTAAATATTTTGTCTTAATTGTTAACCGAAATTTTTTTGAGTGAAATTCTGTATTTTAAGTTCGTAGATTTTTCTAGTTATTGATAGCATATATATATATAACTTTCGGTAAGTAAAAATATCAATGGCTTTAATTACGAATAATAATATAATTTATTCTTTTACTTTTTTCCAGCTAAAGCAACTTTCAATTGGTGTTTGTCTCATGTAGTTTGCAGTCCTCCAAAAAGGCAAAAATGAAATTTTTATTTTTAAGTCTTATTGTATTTGTATAAAATTATTCTAAATAAAAAAAAATAAAAGTTTTTTCATAATCAAATCTGTCATAATCTATCTGTTTTTGGATGCTTAACATCAAATTATAAAAATTTATATAATTTTATCAAAACTTCTTAATTTTAAGCGCTGAAAAGTGCTTAATTTCAAGCGCTCAAATGTACTTAATTTCAAGCGCAATGCTATCGTAATGCTATAATATATATTATAGAACAGATACATATAGTACAGGGGTGGCCAAGATCCCTGATAATTGGAGCCATTTTTTAAAATTTGTCATTTTTCGCGAGCCGCAATTGAATACGTATTTGAAAGGTATGCGAGACAGGTATTAAAAAAATTTTTTTACAGATATTATATTTATGGAAAACATATAAAAGTACAAAATATGTGTATTGAATTTAAATATTAAAAATTAAACACAATTATTTTACTTCTCTTGATAATTCTTTAAAATTTGGTGAATAATTGGTGACAGCACTTCTTAGTAATTCTTTGAGATGCTGTTTAGTTATTACTGATCGGTGTTTAGATTTCATGAATTTTAAAGTGGAAAAAAGATTCACACAAGAACGTTGACACAAGTTCCTGTAAACATTGCGATACGAAAACGAATTCATCTTCGTATCGTTTCGACCAACAATCAATACGAAAATGAATTCGCGTACGACACGCGTATGAATCCAGAAAAGAACAATACGTTACATCGTTTGGGATACGAAAAGCGATGAAAAGTGTCATGTCTTTAAATGTATAGGTGTTATAGCAAATCCATGATAGTTACACATATATATAAAAAAGGGCGTTTTGATGTGTCTAGCAAGACATTTCCTACTAAAAAAAACATTTTAAAACACATACGGAACGATAATAATTTTTTAAAACATAATAACACAAAAATGGAAAGGAAACTCGGGTACATTTATCGAGAGCCACAAATTATTCTTCAAAGAGCCGCATGTGGCTCGAGAGCCGCAGGTTGGCCACCTCTGATATAGTATATGTCTTTTTAAAAAATTAAAGATGTTTTGCTGTTCTTAAATTGAAAAAAAAACGTCTATTACTTTTAAAATCAATGCATATCTATCAAATTTTTTTACGAAAAACAATTTTTAAGCAATATTTAACAAAGATGATCAAAATTCATTCATAAAAAATTTGAAAAGTGTTCTTCAGTTTTCTACTATTATTTCAGTTCACAAAACTGTTAAAACTTATAACAATAGTATGAATGTTACATTCTACAAACTTAGAGAAGATTATGGCTAACATAATTGCTCTAAAAAGCCCAGAATTCGCAAAACTGTTCAATTTTTTATAAAAATAGTTTTGTGGAAAGTCGTACCGCATATCAGCATTTTCGACCAATCCGTAATCAAGTGAATGTGATCAATGTACATGAAAGTGTTCGTGGTGAACTATTAACATCAACCAAGCGTCGTTGTTTATAACAATTAAACATACTTTGATCTTTATTTTAAGCCAACCATACAATATCCAAGTGACAAAGTATTTGAAGCCCATCAAAAAAAACTAAAACTTGAAACAATAAAAAAGAAACCACCTTATATAATATGAGCAAAATTCATGCAAAGTTCTGTAAATACCTTTTTTTATTCAAAGTTTTTTGAAAACTAATATTGAAAAATTTTAAAGCAGTCAAATTAGATAAACTTTTGGATCAAACCGAGTGTTGAATATTTTTAATTTGGCTTACAATTAGTTTAGAAATTCCACTCATAAATAAGCATTTACATAAAACCACATCACATGTAAATATACCTATTTCTCTGAAAGTCTTTGAAAAGTTTACATGTTAATGTGTGGCACCTTCGCAAAAATTTTAAGCAGTCAGCTAGAAATCTTGCTTACTACGTTAAATCCTCTAGCTAGAGGATCACATTTTTCTAAATTCCATACACATTTTAATTATCTTTCTTTCTTAATATCAAACAATATAATTCAGATATAGCTTAATCCCTATTCATACTCTAAAAACTAAATAAAAGTGAAAGCTAAGCGATTTATTGTTATATTTTTTATGTATGTATTAAATCAATTGTAGAAAAAGAAAATTATAAAAAGTAAACCTTTCTATTTAATGGATAAAGAAAATTTGCTAAAATTATTCTTGTAAGCAATTGGTTTCTTTTTGCAACCCAAAAAAGATAAATTAAGTGCAAAATGGGAAACTTTTCTACCATAAACATTCATTAGAAACAATTGTCAAGCTTTGCTTTGAGAGGTCAATAAATGTAATTTTTTCTTTACCAACAAAATGGCTTGTATAATTTTTAGATTTTGATTATTTTGTTTGAAAGGAGCTTGTAATTTGTTTGAAGAGGATTTTTAGTAAATCCTTTTTTAATTATATAATTCTGAGTAACTAAATATGCGTATAAAACTTATTACCAAGTTAAAGTTTTCTTTTCAAATTATAATATTTAAAATTTGCAAAACTAGCTCAAATAAAGGAAACTAAATTTTCCTCGCTGACTTTATCTGGCTACTGCTTTTCTTCTCTTTATTCTATTCGCATTTTATGGGTATCCGACTTTAGTATGAATCAAAAGAGAAGATTAAATTCCTTTTTTCCTATTTTGAAAAAAAATTTCTTGATGAATATCGTAAAATATGGAAACCTTATTAAGTCTGCTATATACAGTTAGACATGGTCCTGTACTATACTGTACTGTACAAAAAAGTAAAAAAGTTTCTCGTCAAATTTGTTCATGAACAACGCTAGAAATGCTTATTTCAACCCTCAACAAAGTTTATCAAGAGCGTCAATTGTAGGCCTTTAGGAGCTATTTTGGTTTAGACACCCGAACTTCTGGTATTTTTTTGACTCCATAAAAAAACCAATAAATACTTTTACCAACCATTTGCTTACGTTTTATTAATTCATATTAAGAGTATAAAATATAATATTATAGCAAAAATCAAAATTGAAACAACTGTAGGCTGTCAAAAATAATTTTTTTTAATTCTTCAAGAAGTAGTATGTTGTTACAGCATTACGAGGAGGATTTTAAAACAAATTTTTTTCACAAAATGACGGTAGTTGGAAAAATGAATTTTTTGAATTTTTGAATTTTTCAAAAACAAAAAAAAAACTTCTTGTAGTGCAATGCTATAATATATAAAGAAACTTTTTGCCAAATTTCCAGTAAATCGGTTATGTAGAACTGAGATATCAAGCACACTGTTTCGAAAAAAGTGCATTTGAAGTTTTAAAGACTGAACTGAACTTATAGTCACAAAATGAGCTGTAATTCCAAAAATCATTCAAATTTCAAAAAATCCTGTTATAGTCTTTCTCCATTCACCAACAGTATTAAGCTTACTTCTAAATATTACATTAAAAATAACATGAAAAAAAGATCAATTATTTTTAAATATACAAAACTTACAAATAATTCACATTTGACACAACAAATACATAGGGGAATTATTAATGTTGGACAACCTGTCAATTCGCAAAATTTCCCTTATGCAGCCTTTCAAAGGTTGTATTTTAGTGCTATCCTTGCAAGAAGATGTAATAAATCATCAAATTTAACAGTCATATAAAGAAAACAACAGAATTTATGTCAATTTGTTATCAAGCACCAGAATTATTGTGGGGTAAACATAGGAGGAATTAGCGTAATACCATTGACTTTTGCTATAAAGTGTAATTCTTTTATTACTATATCGTCTCTATTTTAAGTAATATCTTCTTTGTATATAATATGTGTACAGCTCCTAAAAGCTTGAAGTAAACACAATTTATAATGTCAAAAGTAATTTCATTATCAGTTTCTTTCACAGTAAAATGCTCACATTAGTCCACTTAATTTATTTTGGTTTACATTTTTATATATTACTAGAAGAACGCTACTTGTTTTATTGTAGGGCTATGAAATTCATGACCAGTCAAAAGGCTATGTATAAATGTTCGAAGCTATATACTTAATAGAATCTTGGTGTATTACGGTAAACCTGAGTTTCTTTGGGAAATATATAATACATTTTAGTTAGAGCCAAAAAAAATCCTGTAAAAAGAATTATGTGATGTTATCGCTTTCAATATGTGATTGTCATACATCAAAACAAAATAAACTTAATAGAAAACCGTACTGATAAAAGTTTGGTCAATTTCTCTTAGAAAATATATGTAAAATTTGGCTTAAGTTCATATTCGATTTAAAATTAAAAATTTTCTGGGAAAACATTCTGGGAGTTTATCTAATTCCTAAAAACACTACCTTTTTTCCTTAAATCTGTTTTTATTAAAAACTGGTAAATTATTATTTACTGCTGTCTTCAATACATTTGGTCGCATGTATACTTCTTAAATTAAATGCAAGATGAATTAGCCTCATTTTTGGTACTTAACCCAATAACTTATTTTCCATTTAAAGTTTGTAGTTGAGGAGATTTTTGCTTATGACAAGGTTTTCTTTAATTAAAAACAAATTCTTTCTCTAACGTATGTATATGTCTTATGGACATTAATTTAGCAGTTAGCTACAGTAAAATATCAATATCCAAAAAATATCATTGGGTTGTCATGGGAAAGTTGGAGTTGATTCTAAAACTAGTGATTGCAATAATGACAATTTTTCAAAAATTTGTTCTTTTGAAAAGTGTATTGCACAATATAATCAAGCCGATTTGACTTAGAATTCACCCCCCCCCCCCCCCCCCCTGCCCATCCTTATTTTTTTTTTTTTTATAAGTCTAAAAAACTAATCTTCAGATTTTTGATCACGCAGAAACTAGTATTTTACTGGTGTAAGCGTGCTTTATGCAGTTTTGCATGAAGCACATTCTTGTTATTTATATCTCACACCCTCTTGGATACTATTTAATTATAATATATCTATTGAGCAAATGATAAAGAAAGGAGCAGCCTAATACATCACTATTTTTGTTTTTAAAAATTTCTTTTCCAATACAAATCAAAAAATGTTTATAAATATGAAATTAATTTGTATGACAATTACTTGTTTAATAATATTTTTACCAAGATTTAAAGAAATTCTTAGATGTCATTTTCTCAAAATTTTCAGGTGTTTTCAATATTCTCTTATTAATTTTTTCAAAACTTTTTATAGCACCATGTGACATGTAGCACCATGTGAAATCACATTCAACGAAAATCACTGTAACCCTTTCAAATATTCAAATTGTGCAAAACTCAAAAGTTAGAAAAATTGACAATCAATTTCAGCTCACTCATATTTGCGTTTTTTTCTATTTTATGCTGTCAATCAGGAAAGATATGAATAACATATTTAAAAACAAGTAATATAAAAAAAAACTTTTTGAAGTATATTCCTACTTGAGATTGTTTTTTCTTTTTTCTGAATTCAGAATTAGTAATTCGTTGCATTCAGTTTTCTGATGTTTTTCTCTCATATAAAATTAAAATTAGTTTATTAAATATAATTATTGAATTAATATTTGAACTAACTGTATTAACATCAATTGTCATGCACTCCCAACACAACAAAATTTATTTGAAATTAATTGGATGATTAGAAAAGGGTTTTTTAAAGACTGAAAATTTGTAAAAGATATTGGACATTATTAGCTAACGGTAAGAATAATATTTGAACTAATTGTATTAACATCAATTGTCATGCACTCCCAACACAACAAAATTAATTTGAACTTGATTTTATTAACAATTGAAGGTTTTTGAGTAACCTAATAGTAGGAATATAATAACTATTTTTATAGGGCAAGATTACTAAATATAAAACATTTTCAATTCAAATCTTGGATTTTTCTAGCATCATTTTTTGCATTATATTTTAAATGAAATCGAGATTAAAAATAATTAAATTGTTTTAATTTTAAAATTTTTTTTGATTTATTTTGTTTTTTTATTTATATCTATATTTTAATACGCAAGGTGTATTCTTGTACCCCCTTTTTAAGGTACTTATACTCAACCGATTTTACTCAGCCAGTTTTATTCGAAAGGCGACGTCACCAAGATGTGCGGAATGAAAATATTATTTCAAAATTCCACACATGTCACTCGCAAATGAGTGACTTTATGTGAACAATGTTAAGAGAAGAGTGTTGGCAAATTGTTTTTCTGTTGTTGATCAAAAATTTTTCATAATTTTTAAAAATAACAAATTTCAAAAATTTTAGACCATAGACAAGCGCTTAATTAAGTTTCTCAAGTAATTCTCTTAAGGAGGTACATATGTCCATTAGTTCCTTCTTTGAATTTTGTTCTACGGTTTCAATAGAGTTCAAAAACTTTGTATCCTCTCAGTGGAAAGTTGTGTCGGGTAAACGAAGCCATGTCTGCTTAGTGTGATGCTTCACCGATCCTATTTGTTCAATGTTTTGCTAAAAACATGATAATAATTTTTATCCATGTTAAAAATCGAGGAGCGCTTTTCTCATTAGCATTTTGGTATAGAGTGTTTAAAGGTATAACCAACTTTAGAACAAAAAGTTAGACCAATGCTGAAGCGTAAGAAGTTTAATTAATAAATTACGTCAACTTTTTGATCACAGAGTATAATTCTCAGTGCAAAATTTGCTTTTTTACCGTGCGAAAGTGGGAGGTACACTAGAGTAAGAAAAATGCTCTTCATAGTCAACATTTTTTTTAAATAGTTTGACATTTAACATTTGGGGTACTACATAAATATAAAAGAATACTAAGAAATTCAAGTAATAGGTAAATTCTAAAAAAGCCGATGCACCATATTAATAAATTTAACATAAATTTAATTAGTCACCTATGAAATAACATCAATTAAAAGTTCTAAACTTCAATCCAGTTGCAAATGCGCTTTTATAAGCCGTCAAAGCAATAAACTTCAGTATCTTTGTTGTATTTTTTTTCATATTTGGTTTGATCTATTTTAAAGTCAAAAACTTTTTTCCTCGGAAAAAAAATTTGAGTTTAAAAAAGAGAAAAAAACCCATAAGCCCTAATTGGATGTTGAATAAAATAATACACTACAATGTGAAATTTAAAAAACGGCACATGAAAGTATAAAAAATCTATTAATGATCTTTTCATTGATCTGATCTAAATTTACCTTGTATATCTTCAGAAAAGATTGGTTATTTGTCTTATTTGTGGGCTTTAGATTTTTTCAACCTGCTTATCCCATTTTTCTCATTTTCTTCGCAACAATAAGAGAGCTATGTAATTATTTGAATTATATCAATAAAATAGCTGATTTCAATTTCTAGTGACGCTTTACATGAGTATCGAAAGAAGACAAGATCGCGGATTCTACTCAATTCATTAAACTTAATAATTATTGAAAGAAAAAATTATTCCAAAAAAAACCAAATTCCAACTGACTGAAAATATTATTTGTTTTTTTTTTTGTGCTCTTTTTAACAAAAAAAAATACAAATTTCTTAGCTATTAAAAGTTTATCATTGATTATAAATTAAATCTTAAATGAGTTGAGATTGTTTCATTAACAAAACACTCTTGTAGAATGTCCCTTTTTTAAACTACAGCCAAGAATACAATTTTCTCTTTAAAGTTTCTTACAAATAAAATTATTATTACTAAATTTTTTTCAATAACAATTGCAGAAACCTTTTCCAACTCTCGACTGAAAAAACAACGTGTGCTGATTACAGCTTCCACTTGCGAGACCTTGCTTATGTTTTCTTTTGTTCACTAATTAAAGAAAAAATCTTTCAAAAATTGATGATTCATTAGTGCTTAAAAAGCAGTAGCTCAATAAATTAAAATATAACACAATAACAGCAATCAAAAAATAATTTTTTTAAATCATAATTTTGTTTATAAAATCTTTTGAATTTTATTTTATAATACAAAAAACTATTCAATAGATTTTTGAAGACCACAAGTTAAAAAGATAAGTATTGATTTGCACCCTAAAAACTCTTTGAGAGAAAATAATATGATTGTCTGCATAAATTATATCTTAAAATTTATGTCTTATATTTTTCTCTAAGCTTTTTTTTGTTTTTTTGAAGAAATCCCATTTTTCTGAATTCAGATGTGCTTGAATCCCTAAAGTGTTATCCCTCACAAAGATAAATCTTAAATTTGTTGAAAGTATCAGATAAATATTTTACTGAAATTTCTTATCATGGACTTAATCAGGAAAATACTGATCCCAAATGTTAAACTTTAAAGAAAAATATACAAAAATATAACAAATGAAATGCAAAAAAAATTTGTTATTATTAATATATAATTTTAAATCATTATATATCGAAAATACATAAAGTAAATAAACATTGAAGTCAGTTTTTCATTATAGTAAAACACATTCCAAATTAAACCTAAATTTGAAGTTTTGGTCTACTTAAAATAGTAGTTTTTAAGGCTGTTTCCTGCATAGAGCATGCAGAACTTTAATTATGTACTTTTTCATTATAGCTACGCAGGAATTTATATATGAAAAATTCCCTAACGTTCATTTTCCTTGATAGATAGTATATAATTACTGACAATACGATTCTCAAAAAAAACTGCTAATATTTTAAAACTTATGGCTATAAATTCAAGGAATTTAAAACAAAAATAAAAATTTGGTGCTGTTTTTTAGGGTATGTGGTGCTTTAGCTGAATTAAGATAAATTTAATTAATTTGTTCACAATTTTCTTTAATTTTAACTCTTCCCAGCCTTAATTTATTATTGTAAAACTAGGATAAGATAGCAATTTTTTCAAGTAATATTTTATCGGATAAAATGTTGCAATAAAATTAATTAAAAACCGAATAAATTACTCTGTGATGATATTTTAGACAATAACTATTAAATTTTTGCTTTCTAAGTTGTATTTGGGCCTAATTCAATTATTTTAGAAAAAAAAAGTCAGTGGCTTAAGGGACTTGTTAGTCTGAATTCCATTTAACGTGTAATCTAAAATACTCTTTGAATATTTAATGAATATTTTTTTAATACCAATGTTATTTATTTCCTTTTTAAAAATGCTAACAACACTTTATTCTTCTGATTCTTTATTATACATATAGAGACTTTAAGAGGTTTTGAACTAATATCCGCTTAAAACATAAATCATCTGTTTTTGAGTGACAGGTCCCGTTCTTTAAATAGATAGTAAAATAGATATGAACAACATAAACTTTAAATATTTGATATAAAAAAAAAGGAATCTAATTTTAAATATAGTAATCTCTAAATCTCATGAATAAATTATGCAATAAAAACTATTTAAATGCCAACATATTTTGATGTTTTAATATTAATGTAAGCTTATATCACCTTCTTTTATATGTTTTTAAAGAATCATCAAAATATCATTAAATATGAATTCACAAACAATTTTTAAACACTATTAGGGAAAAATGTTCATGTTGTCTTTTATCCAAAGAAAAATACGAAAAATATAAAAAAAATATTTATATCTTACGATAATGATAGAGCCGGGAATATTAAAAATCTCAAAATATCTTTTTTATTTATTCAATTTTACGCTCTTGATAAAAGCTTCCTGTATATATACTGCAAATGAACTCATTTTCATTTGCCATTAGAAATTCAAATATGAAAAAAGCAAAACACTCTTGATGTTTTTTGATTTTGAAAAACAACATCTCAAACACGTTGATAAGAAGTTTAATCAAATTTTGAATACAAAAATTGCATCAAATAGATAAAACTGAATAATTTGCTGTCTTTCTTATTGCAGTACTGACTAAAATTTTTAAGTTTTTGGAAGAAAGAAGTTGAAGGAAAGTTATTTTGATAGAAATAAAAATATATTAGCCTCATAGTATTAACAATTTCATTTATATTGTCTAAAAATTGACAGTTAATGGTCATAAGCATATCGTGTCCTTTTGTAAAAAAATAACTTCTTTTGATATATAGCGTTATTAGCAAAGTTGAAAAAAATTTTTCAACTTGTCAGAATGTCAGAGGAGTAAAATCCAAAGATTAAGGTAGATGCTCCAACATTTAGTATTTCAAACCTCAAGGCTTCCAACCATTACTATGACTGTTGTTTGATCTTTGGCATATATTGGTTTCACAAATTAAAAAATTAAGCAACTTAAATTTAGCTGTTTTATTTTGTTTCCTGTTTATTCTAAAATTCAATTAAAGTCTCATAACAGCGGATTCGAAACAAACAAAACAAAATTATCTATACTTAACATTTTATAATTAAAAAAATATATATTTAATTCTAAAAAAAATAAAAAACAATTAATTTATGTACATGATTTAATGTTTTGGACGATACGTAGACCTTTGTGGTCTATTTGGTCTAAATGGCATCATAAAAGGTCTAATTGGATGCCTTGGTATATAAGGAAATATGGGCATCGGAGGTGGGAGAATAGATGGCCTCATTGGATAAGGTATTTGTCCATAATGTGGTGGTATCCAAGCAGCTGGCTAAAATTGAATAACATATATAAATTAAAATTTAAAATAAATATTTTTTAAAAACCTTACAAATGGATATTCAACCGGAACAATAGGAATAAATGAATGTGGATGTTGAATAATACTGCTTGTATGGTTACTTCTTGAAGATGATCTAGATCGTCTTCTATTTCGATCACGACTATTATTACGGTGGTCCCTTCTTTGTCGCCTTTCTCTATTGCTACTTCTTCTAGAACCGCTTCGTTTTCTATGTCTACTTCTGCTACGTGTACTCCTATGATAACTTCTACTAGATTTATATTCACTACGGCTTCGCGATCTACGTCGACTATGTCTTGTTTTCTTACTTCTATGGTTTTTACTACTATCACTTTTACCATATTTTCTCATTACACGATCAGCTTCCCTAGTCGGATCAATAAAATATGGTATTTTTTCAGGCGTTTTCTCTTTTGGCGAATGAATTAAAGGTCGTAAATTTCTTTTATTTTTTGAATCTAAGCTAAATTCCTGTAATTATACCAAAAGTTTTTGTAATATGAAGTATTTTAATAAAAACCTACTAACCCTTCTGTGAGAATATTTATTACTTTTGTGATCTCTGTTTAAAGATGAGCTTCTGCTGCTTTCACTTTCTTTACTGATAGAGCTCTAAATATAAATTATTAATTGTTAATATATAATTCTTAAAATTCATAAAGTTTATCCAGTAGCTGATGTAAAAAAAAAATGAATATCTTTAAAGAAAGAATATCAACGGGGTTTTTATTATGAAAATAGAGTTTAAAATATTTATATTTGACATTAAAAATGGAAAAACAAATCGTTTATTACAATAAATCGTAACAATCAAGAGTTTAGTGATACTTAAACCAATTAAAAACATGTTTCCAATATATCATAAATTGGTTTATCAAATAGTTTAATGTTTTTGGCAGATTGCTTAAGCAGCACCAACCTAGAAGTAATAAAAAAACCGAAAAACCTTAATGTTCTCAATCAAAGAAAGGAACCCCTGTACATTATGAACAAAACTTTTATTCAAATTTTCCTTATTGATTTTGAATGAGTTGCTTATCCTGTGTATACTCAAAAAACTAAGAAAAAATCAGTAACGGAATAAATAAAAATCTTAAAAACTGATGACTATTCGAAATTTTAAATGATTTTCCAAAATGTGGATACAAATGTTTTACTCTTAATAGATTTTTTATATGAAATTTTAATGAATATAAACATAAATATTAAATATTAAATAAAAACCTGTAATTTAGCTTAGATTTTAAATTTACCACAATCAATATTTTTGTATTGCTGACTACCATATGTTATCACAGTTGTCATGTAGAAGGATTCCAGCTATTAAAAACTCAAAATATATACAATTCAACAACAAATATTGTATTCTAAATTGAGTGAAAGCTAAAATTTATTAAATTTTACCAAATTTTGGGTTTGTCGAAGGACAAAAGAGCAATATATATCATCGTAGTAGTTATTTATGAAAATGTGCTAATGTCAAAAAGAGTCTAAAAATATCAGTGCATAACAATTCTCAGCAAATCTTCACTAGAAGAACAAAAAAATCCAGATAGCTCAAGTAAGAAAATAAACAGACTTTGTATAAAGTTGTTGATTCTCTAATTGAGCCATAAAATATAAGCTTGAAAATGTGAAATATCTCAAAGGAAGTCATTTTGATTTCAATAGATACATCTATTTTTATTTGCTGCATATTTAACTATTATAATATGATAACAAATATATTACTAAGCTTCTCAGCAATCACTGCTGCTTATCATGTCCAATTCACAAATTCACTTTTTGATATGTTCTCGATTACTATCGAATGAAGTTATATTAAGGGACACAGAACTTGTTCAAAATGACTTTTGGTAAATGTAAACCTACAAATATAGACTTTATTTGTGGATATAAAAAAAGTCAGCCTAGTTTACGAATTTTGTTATTAACACGTCCGCTACCTGCGTTTGAGAAGAAAATCTTGTACCAGCCCATGGATTTTTTTTCTTAGTATAATATGACTGACTTTAAATGGCATTGAATTTCTTAACATTATATATATGACCAATGTCAACCTTCATTTATTTTGTTTTTTTACAGGTCATTATAACTGTTTCCGCTAAAAATAAGTGTAAGAATTTGTTATAAACTGAAAAAGTAAACACGCCGCATATTTGCGGCAGCAGGCTCAAATGCAAGAACTGATACGACACATATATGATGCGCTTGTAGTGAACGTGTTAATTGATGAAATTGAAAACCGAAACTTATCAGAAAACTTATGTCTTATAAAATTATAATAATTATTGTAATAAAGAAAATTGACTACTTCTAAAACTTTTGACTCTTACAATTTTAATTATTAAATTTTTTAGCATACTAAAAATAAAACCTTATTGCATGTTTCCTTTGTAACTATCAAAGCAAAATTTAAACAAATTATTTTCAATTTTGAACAAAAATTCGGTTTTCAAAGAACTTCAAAATGAAACTTCAAAGCTGAAAGTTTTTTCATCCTAAAAATCTTCATACTTCAAGACGAACTAAGCCATTTGTGGTTGACACTCGTGTAAAAGGCCTTTATGGATCATTCTATACGAGAATTTATTTCACTTCCAAATATATTGTCAAATGAAAACATTTCCAATTCCAGTTCAGAAAGATAATTTAAAATAAAAACGTGAAATCAGCTAATTTTCCTATACTAATAGTATGTTTCGTAATTCTTCACTTCCAATGCTTTATATAATAATTACATATTTAATATTTTATTTGGCATAAGATGAGAAGAATTAGATAATTATTTATCTCATATATTTAAAACACAATTAAAAAAAAGGAACACCAGCTTCTGGATAAAATGTTTCTATAAATTCTGGAATGCTTATAGAACTATTTTTACCAAAAAAACTAAATATAAAAAAAATATCTTACCGACGAAGAACGACTTTTTCGGCGGTTAAATTTTTGAAAGCTCTTAGAAGCTACATTTTTTGTTTTATCTTCTTTTGGGCCAAAATAATTTGATTTTTCACCTAAATAATAAACATAAAAACTATTAGTGTTATGCTAAAACTTTTGAAATTAATATTTAAAATAATGATTTAACGTTGACGGATGTTAAAAACTTTAAACAATCAAATTATTTTAACTTTAAAATCAAATAGATTATTTTAAAAGTATAAAAACATGTATCTTTTATATTCCAAAATATCTAATTATTAATTAATCAAAATTATTTTATCCAAAAACACTTATTAAATTCAATTAATCTTGAAATAAAATTTTTTTAAAGATCTTTGCAAATTTTATCAATTGATATTATTCCAAGTTGATTGAAGAAATATTCTGCATACCATCAATAAGTTGATTGAAGAATGTTGCATGTTGGTGGACACAAAGCTAGTTTACATGTCCAATCTAGGCTCATCTACATTAAATATAAAAAAAAAGTTTTAATATTATAAAAACAAATAATTTTATTTATACTTAAAGCCAAATTAGCGTGGCCAATTGGCTTAAGCTGTAGTTAAAGAAGCTTAATCGGTTTGCTTTCATTATTTCTGATGAGTTAAAAAAAAATGCCTCAGAATAAACGCTGATAGGTAAACAACAAAATAAAAAATTTTTAAAATAATTCATTGAACAAATATTCATAAATGTAATTACTTAAGTGGCATGAAAATAGTTTCAAATATTATTTTTATTACTTTTTATTCGAAATCACAGGAAAAATTTTAAAATAAAATATTGCTAAATACTTCTGAAGTTTTGTGATGCATTTAGATATCAGTTACGCAGTTATTGATTTATAATTAAAATTTAAGGCATTTTTAGGATATTTCATAGCAAATGAAGAAATACTTCACAAAGTGAAGCGAAAAGAAGAATAGTTTTCATTTTTTCATTTTTGATTAAAATTTCATACAAGCAATGAAAAAACGTTTAAAAAAAGATGTTCTTGAAGTCTTCTTTTATTAAGTTTTTCGCAAGGAAAATTAAAAAAAGTATAAGGCTAAAAAACGACAATAAAGGCCTACATGCGATAAATATAATACTTAGCAGTTGCAGAAATTAACATGGCATAAGTAAGAGGCAGTAGGCAACACTCCGGGTCGTTGAAGGTACCGAAACATAATGTTGAAATGCTTGTACTGTTTTGAATTTTCCACAATATTACTTAGTATATATGCTTTGAAATAATTCACAAAAAGGAAAGAAATCAAATTTAAAAGTGAGTCACAACAGATCATATAACAATTAATATAATTATGCTTTTAGAGCAAGAAGAAATAACACCTTAAATTTCTAACCGTCAGTGTCTCAATAAGAATTTAAGATTGTAAATTCCCTAAATTTGACAAAAGTTCTATAATTTGTTAGCTAAACAAATTTATTTTTTACGAATGAAGATAACATTTCCCTTTTTATTTTTCATGTTATCTTTCCTCTATAATATTAAAGAAAAAAATTGTATAAAAAACTAGTTTCTCTCAAACTGTTCGATTATTGAGTGTGCTAAATTCCCTTTAAAGTTTGACTGAAAAACATTTGATTGTTTAAAACCCAAGGTAGCCCGGCACCCCTTCGTATATATTCAATAAAAGAAAGTCAAGGTTCATAAACTACATTCTTCATAATTATTTTTTACTACACTGCTTTTAGCACTTCATTTATTGTTATGAAGTCTTACATTTGGAGGTCATTTTTATTTAAAAATTTTTGTGTATAAATAATTTTTAATATAAGTATTTAAATGTCAACTTCTATATTGAACTCATATCATATATGAATTAATGTCAACTGAGTCAAACTGCAAAAATCTAGTGTTAGATTTAATGTTTTTATGTCAGAGACACAAGATATGTAAGTAAGAATATAGAAATGGGTACCCAAAAATTAGCATAAGCATAAAACCTAGACTTATCTAAGCAAAATTCAAATGAATATTGAATTCGCACTGAGACACCGGGGGTAGATGATACTACATATACTTAATAATAAATTGTGTTCATAACGCCTAATTAAATCTAAATATAATATTATAAATCTAAATATTATATAATAAATAAAAATAATATACTAACAACCACTTTTGATATAGGTGATGAAATCCTTAATATTTGCAGCATTTACCATCTCAACAGATTAATAATACATACATTGATACATTGTATATCGTATCCTAAATTTTTATTTGAAAAAGAATTTGCATTTATTTTAAAATAATGAATTTTCCAGAATCATCTGAAGCTGATACACCTGATAACTTTCTAAATCTTTCAGATCCCCTAAAGAAAAAATATCAATTTTTAATTAAATTAATTATTTTGGAATCCAGAATCTCGTAATGTTCTGGAAAATATACAAATCCTTAACTTCATTTTTGTTTACTTCGAAAAAGGTAACTCACTGAAATAATCCCAAAAATATACTTACATTATAATTATGATGACAAAAACAAAATTTTTGACATTTTAATCTTTGAAGAATATTTTAATTGTTAAAAATAAAAAAAATTAAAAATCAAACAAAAAATACAATTATGTATTAGCTCATTGTGGTAAATAATTTTCCATATCATAACCGATTTCAGCCTTATTGAAAGCAAATTTTGGATAACTCTATAATAATTTTTTTAAACGTTAAATGGAATAAAGTTTAAAATTTTAAATTCATAAAAGATAATAATCTAGATAGAATTTTTAGAAATAAAATACTAAATCTGTTAAATATTAAACAAGAAAAGGCTTTAACATGACATGATACCCAAACCTTATGCTTATGGAGTTTTAAAACGAAAAGACAAAGGATATTTCAGTATATCTGAGATAAATTCAACAATTATTAAAAATAATAATACTTATTAGCAAAAATAAAAGAAAAAGTTAATTGTAAGAGGCGTAAATCAACACTAAAAATAACAGTAAACAATAATAACGTAAACAGTACTTTAGCATAATTAACATTAATTAAGAACAACTAATAGTAATCAACAATAATAAACAAAATTTAACTAAATAAGTGAACAAAATTCTAAGTGGCTCTAAGTGGGCATATAGCCTAAAGTTCAAAAGAACCTTTTCAACTCGATTTTGATACATCGAGAATTTTTACAGTAAATGCTATTGTCGCTTAGGTCTGTGTTAGGCTTAAGTGTTTTTTTCATACTGTTGAAAGGTGAGCAATCTATCACTATACTTTTACATAATCTACATTTAACATATGATTTTCATTATTTAGGCTATGTGAAGGCCATGTGTGAGTGAGTATCCAACTCTTTTAACCGTACATATAAATAAAATATTTTAATTCCATTCCAATTTGGATTCCTTACCAATTCCAATTGACGGTGGGTTTCTTCCTATAGTTCTTTCTTCCTAAGTTCATTCTAATTTTCTTTCATGGATTTATTTGAAGATCTATGAAAATCTATTGAAACTAATCTTAAATAAAATCGCAACACATTTCTAAAGGTCACATTTTCCGATAATAAAAATAAAAATGCTAACTTCTATTGCTACTGTTACCGCTGTTACTGTTATACAAAATTAATTTCTTATGATAAAAGTATAAAGATGATAATATTTAATAAAACCTAGTAGAATTTTTTAACCTAATGAATGACTAAGTATTTCATCTAAATTTTTAAATAATTAGTGAATTCGAAAAGTAATTCACTTTAAATTAAGAAAAATTTTGTTATTTTTCTTAATGATTAGAAATTAATTAAATTGAAATTGCTAAATAGTATGAATTTTAATTAAAATATTCTATATATCGCGTAAAATTTTTGATATTAATTAAAAAATTTGTTGTTTTCCAATAATTAATATTGTAAACAATTATAAACCCTTGAAAAATAAAATTCACTTACACTCCAATGTTTCTTAATTTTAAAAGAGCTTTAGTTGATTGAAGAAACTTGTTAATTTTTGATTGAAGAGTTTTTGTCATTAGTCTCTGCAACCCGAATATCTTAACGCTATTTTGAAAAATGTTGTTTTCTGGTAAAAGGTGTGAGTGGATACGTCTTATTGAGTGAGTTTTTGAAAGATGATCATTTTAACATCCAAGTATGTTCCTATAAAAACAAAAAAAAAAACCTTTTTAACTGTAAAAATTTCTTTTAAAAAATGTTAGTTAAAAATGTATATAAACTATTAAAAACATTTATAATCTTTTGCTTACTTTAATGCCAAAACAAATGACAGTATAAAAAATTAAATCCCATATTAACTTTAAACCTTAAAGAAGTAATAAGCGCAAGATTTGTTTTATTTTATGATAAAAAAAAGGTCAAAATTACAATTTTTAGAGAACAAAATAATATAATAAATTAAACTTACAATGTTGATCTTTGTCTCTTTTTAAGGCATGTTTGTTTTTCAATATCCTGTTTGAAAAACAATTGCATTGTTGGTTGAAGATACTCATAATAATAATTAGATTATTGTCAACACCATTAAAATTTTTTTTTAATAAAGCCTCTGCAATATCGATTTAATTTATTCGTAAATGATTAGAAAATTACCAAAGCATATTTTTCTTTCAGGGTCTTTTTGCAAAATTGAATTTTTCGCACCCTGTATATCTTTAATGCTGTTGCTGATGGTGTGTTTATCAGAAGCCTTAGTTGATGATGACGAGACATCGTTGATTTCTGAGCTATAATAATAATGCAAGTTAAAGTAACTAAAATTTATGGAAATTATTGAGACATTTAACAAATGAAATATAATTAATAGGGATTAAATATAAAATCAAAATCAAATATGCTCAAGGTAATACCAAAACCAAATTACTATTAAAATATATATAAAATACATTATAAATACAAATAATTCTATCAAGACTACAATAAATCATTAAGAGCTTATCAAAATTAAATATTAAATTGAAAGTTATTTTAAGATTACCACTTAGGATATTTACTTAAAAAACTTCATTTTTTTTCTAAAAACATTTATCCTCTGAAGTAAGATGAGCACTATATAAGTTCAGACCAAAAACAATGCCTTGTCCTATTATGACATTTATCTCAAAATTCTACCTGAAATATTATAATTAGGCCTAAATATGAACACAAGAAAATCATTAATTTAATTCCAGGAATCATTTAATTATTCCACAAAAATGTAGGACGAATTGTATTTCTTATTTAAAAGTTACACGAATGAACGTTGGTGTATATTAAATTTTAATATATAGAAGTTTTAAATTAATTTTTTAACAATAATCTCACAAAACAACAATAAATACAATGATTATGATTACCTTCGAACTATAATCGATATATTGCCAGACATAATAATAAAACTCAAATTGTGCTATAATCAAAAAATTATAATCAAATTATAAAAAACATTAAATTTTACTAAAAAAGACTAATTAAAATATATAATTTACTAAAAAATTGCAATTTACCCGGCGTTAGTCCAGTTATTTAATGACATGACAATATTGCTTGATAAGTAAAATGTAGAAACTTTTGATTAAAAGCGTCAAATATTATTTTATACAAGTGCTGCCAAGTTTTTGCAATAAATAATTTCTTTTAGGTAAAAAATGTATTTTTAATTTTACATGGAGAAGATATAATTACAATTTATAAATAAATTTTAGCTTGTACAGGCAGCTTTTGAAAAATTGGAACGTTTGTAAAGCGAACTTCAAATTAATATCACCAAATGAAATCTGCAGGGCTGGTAAGTCATATCGTGTAATATTTTCTTTCTACATCAACCATGCCTCGGTGTCGCGGTTACACTAAGATGTATATTGACTGAAAATAATTACATTTCAAGTCCTCTCGAAAAATATAATTTGTGCCTTTTAGCTAATTTGATTGCGGTTATAATGCATTATTATTTAAGGTAAGCAAATTTAGTAAAATAAAACTAGTTAGAAAGCATAAGTTATATATACTTTCAATCAAAATGTCAAACTCAAATAAACTATTGAGTATAACCGAGCCTCAGACTCCTATAAAATATCCGAAAAAAGTAGTATTCTGTCAATTTTTCTTCGGTTTTCAATTAAAACTTTAAACTCAATAAAATTCAAATTAAAAATAACTATAAAATTTCTTATGTATGGATTTAATATCTGAAGAAAACTATATTATCG
Organism: Acrocera orbiculus; assembly: GCA_947359355.1. Taxonomy (NCBI): domain Eukaryota; kingdom Metazoa; phylum Arthropoda; class Insecta; order Diptera; family Acroceridae; genus Acrocera; species Acrocera orbiculus. The sequence continues at coordinate 45,157,587 of OX375757.1, forward strand.
CACAAGCAAAAAAGGCTCATGAAACAGATCCCTTTATAGCTAAATCATGGATAATAACAGCAAAAACTTTGTACCCAAATAACTTTAATGTGCAGGTTAATATTGAAAAATTTTCTTATAAATCAATATTCATTAATTATCAATTTAGTTTGAAGCCTACAAAATTGAAAAAGCCGCTAAAAATTATGAAGAGGCAGCAAAATGTTTTAGCTACATGTAAGATAACTAAACTTATTTTGGCTTTTAGACTTGTACTCTAAAAGTAATTATTATGTATAAACTTTCAAACGATTTATGCAATGAAAAAAGTTTATTAATGCAGTGTTATACTAATAATGCCACTACTGTCCGGCTTGAACATAATATTTTATTTATCAAGATTTATATAAAAATTGTTTAATATATTTTAGAATATTAACGTTTCAAAATCAACCCATAGAATTATGGAACGAAGTTTCTGAATTAACTGCAGCACTAAGAGTACCTGAAAATGAAATTAATTCTGACCAAAACTTTTATGTTAAAATGTTTCAACATGTATCGTATGAAGTACAACATAAAATACTTTTATTAACAGCAAGCCATTCAGATAGTAATATGGATCATTGTAAATTAGTCCTTTTATTATTAAAACGGTTTCCTCATGCTGATAAGGATATGATTGTAAGGATAATTTCATGAATATTTGTTTAATTAAAACAAAAATTAATTTCAGCCAAGACTTATTGAAACATTAATTCAAGGAATGTCATCTAATCCTATTAAATTCAAAGAAATGCTTGTTCAAGAAGCTCTTCCTCTTATACAATACAAGACACCGGAATTACCACCTCATCAAGTTTATACAATTTTCACTATTGCATTAGAATACTACCTTAATCAGATTAGTGATGAAGTATTTTTTTGTTTTAAAAACACATTGATAATATGTTATTGACTTTTCTAATATTTTAGAATAATGATTGCAAAATAACTGTTCAAGAAATATGGAAGCAAGTGTTTAACATACTGGAGTTGTGTGGAACAATTTTAAGCTGGGATAATTTTTTACCATATAATAAAACTTGGTAAGCCTAGATTTTATTTTTTAACTGTATTTATGATTATACTTATACTCTGCAGCTTTATTAAAGAAAAATTTGTCACAAATATGTAAACATTTCCCAATATAATTTAATTTTAGTTAAGTACACTTCATCCAAATCGTCTTATTCCATTAAATTCTATATTAATCGAAAATAAATTAGAAAAAAATATAGCTGATATTGAACAGGCTAAAATTGTAAATAAAAAAACACATCCAATTAAGGAGAAACGAAAACCCATCATAATTCAACCTCAAACTCGAATTCGTAAATCCAATAAAGCTCAAAGCTAAGGTGTAGGGCAAAAAAAACTCAATTTTCATTACTTTTTTTCTTGAAAATTTTGTTTGTATTAATCAATCATCAAACCGTTAGCAATTGTGGTTTTGAAAAAAAATGCATTTAAAGTTATAATGAAATTAAATTTTAATTGAATTGGGTGAATGCAAGAAAAAAATTCTAATTGTGCCTCACCCCTTAAGAGTCAACTATATAAGCAAGTTTTGCTTAAAGCTTTTGTTTCTTACACATTTGATGAGTTTATCTCGAACAGGATTTACGAAAATACTAAAGTTAAAATATCATATTTATACCTTTCGATTGGAGGTTTCGTGTCTGCAGGATGCAAGATTAGCCGACTTATTCATATTTTATCGGATATTTAATTATTAAGATAGTGAAATTTGACATCATTTATTTTCATAAACTTGATTTCAGCCTTTTATTTATTTCTCTTTAAAAAATTAATTAATTAACAAACAAACTGTGTAAATCTCACATAAAAACAATTTCATTATCATATTTAAGTTTTTAGTTTTGTATTAATAACATATTTAAAGTTTTAACTTTATACAAGTATGTAGAAAAGAGTAGAACTTTTTCATCCTCGACAATGATAAAAAATAATTGCTTCCTATTCCTGGAATCTCAAATATATTCAAAATATAAAGATTTAAATCCAACGTTACACAAACTCGACATAAATCTAAAATTTAATATTTTCCTCTTTGTATAAATAAAAACTTTCATTTTTTTTTTTATTGAAAAATATCTATTGAAATTCTAGGAGCAAAGATGTTTATTGGCAAAAACTTTTACAAATTGTCTCGGCAAATTCTAGAGGACCCGAAAATAAACAAGTTTTATTTTATGGTACAACATTATTTATATTTTCTCTACAAGATTATATTTTTAATATAAAACAGAAAATTGACGATACTGATGTAGAATATATTCTTGTAGAAGGTTTTCGTGGTAAGCATACCATTATTAAATTTTATTTATATTTTTCTAGTAATGCTTAAAACCATATATTTTTCTTTTTGTCATAGAAAAATGTGAATTAAATTCTAAATGTCGTAAAATGGACAACACTGTTGATCCACCAACAATTTTAATAACTCCCCCTTGTAATAATGAAACTTCAATAGCATTTGTAACGGCAGCGAATTGCTGGCAGCTGCTTAACGGTACACATGAAGAGCTAAGACGGGATTTTAGTCAACTTTTACTTAAACTTCCACTTTCTTTATGGATTAGTAGATTTTTGTTCGATATAGCCATTTATTTTGGACAGCATGAAGAAGCAAAAAAATTACTAGCCGATATGCAAACAAAAAATATTGGTCAAAATCTTAGAATCTTAAGTCTAAATTTAATTCAAGGACATTTAAATGTAAGTTTTATCTTAATGATATTGGATACTGAATTAGTTTATATTTTCAGTTTTTTATTTTTATTTTTGAAAAGTCTTCTTCTTTCTATATCCTAATAAAAACATGAGATTAAATACCAAAACACGAGAATATATAGGTTTATACTAATAGACAAAAGTGTTTATTATGTATTGATCAGATCATAGTTTCAGAAAATGGCTCTGTAAGTGATGGAATAAAGCCAGAGTGAGCTTTCCTTTAATGCAGCCAGAGCACCATGCTTTTATTTTAAAGTATATCTAGCTGTTTTTACAAGATAACTTTGCAATAATGTTTATTAGTTCGGTGTCCATATGAAGAAGACTGCAGTGTTGCAATTTTGCAGCATGCCAATTCTCTCATTGCTTAGGTATTTATTATCAACGACACTCTTCACTCAATTCTATTTTATAAATTCAAAAATAGTCGCATAAATTCTTGCTGCATTAGCCTCTGGACACAGGGAAAGCTTATTTTGATCATTCGACTTGTCGACTTCAACATTTGGATGACAAGTGTCCATCAATCGCTTGAAGTCGCGCAAATAAATCCGTTGTATTCGCTTTCACTATGCCCATAGGCTTAAATAATAATTCCTTTTAAATTTTTAAGAAGTGATGGAACAAAATTGTGAGTTTTACTAATTTGTAACCAGAAAATTCGATGGGCCAAAACAATTAGTTGCTATAACTCTTTAATCAGTCATTTTAATCAAAAAAAATGTCCAGATATTAAAGTAACATACGAAAATTCAAAGTGGGGGCAATTCATTTAATAGTCTCAGAATGTAGTTTGAAGATTTCATGGACAAAGCCATAACCGTTAACTCCATTATTTTAACAGAACAAAAGTCATTAGTTGAGTTTGTCAATGGCACAAATGGCTCAAACAATAAAAGTTAAATAAAAGCATATAAAAAATCATTTTATATTTATAAAAACACTTAACATTAACTTAAAATATGAAAATTTACAGCTTCAAGGATTTGAGTGTATTTTAAAAATTTTACTTGAACTGCCCACCACAACTGGAAATCTTTTGGAAAATATGAGCACAACTTCTAAACAACGTAATCTAATTTTATTGCCATTAACTCAAAGAGCATTAATACAATATTGTACAAAGGCAATAATAAATGTAATGAAGGTAAGATTGGTTTTATTTGAATGTTTTGTTTTAATTACATTTAATTTTAATAGCTCAAAATATGTGATACAAATTGTAGTGATTCAATTTTTGGTGATTTATTGGTACTTTTACAATTGGAATATCCACGTGAAAGTAGTCTTGCAGAAAGTATATTTTCTTTGATTATGACTAAAACACAATTTTCATATCTTTTGTTTGCAAACTACATGGTAACTATTGATTTTTTGGAAGAATTTATGCATATATGGTATTACCAAAGTGGAGGCTTTCAATTAGAATTTATATCACCACAAAATAATGTTAGCGGACGAAGAATTGGTACACGGGGAGCAGATAAAGGCGTACGTGAAGATTTTAAACAATTTATGAAGCAACAAGTGACTCGATGTAATGATGATATTCCAACGATAATTGCTCAGTTCATAACACAAGAACATATGCATCTTTTACAAAACATTCTTTAACATTTTACCTAAAAAGCGAATTTTAGCCTGACTATCATAAGCCAGTTAACAGCTAAAACTTATACAATTTTCAAATGTAGACAATGATAGAATTTTTATAAATATAAATTCAAAAGCATGCAGAAATTGTAAAGCAGAGATTTCATGAGAAACCTTTGATGATCAAAATTATTTCTAAAATTGAAAATCTTAATATGTAATTAGCTTAATTAAAATTAGCCTTAAGTATCTCGATTATAATTTTCATTTGTTTATTTAAAATAACATTTAAGTGAAAGCCTCAAGTTTTTTAATTCGCAAAATAAACATTAATTGTATATCTTTGTATTAAATTTTCGATTTTTTACATGTCTTAAAAAATACTATCCAAGCCTTCCAGTATTTTACTGTTGGAAAAAATGTTAAGGTGCCCATATTTTGTAGCAACCCTGGCAAACAAATTTCGAATTAACTTGAAGGCAACCTTAATTTTTTTTTTTTGGACTGAAACGAATTTCCATAGTGATCGCTTGCGAAAAATATTTACAAGTCTATAGCTACTATTTTATCAATTGAAATCATTCTTTTAATCAAAATATTGGGACAAGGCTATTGTTGAACAAGAATTTAGCGTAGCATAGATTTTATTTTAATTTTTCATAATTCATGAGTTATTTCAATATAAAATTGTAAAATCTTCTGTAATGGTGGAAGAATACTCTGATATTTAGTTGTCCTAAAAGGCAATGGTTAATGGCAATAATTGCCTAAGTTATAACAATTCCCAATTCCAGAAAAATAGTAATTTAATTTAAATTTAAATACATAAGTATACTACAGTCCATTCCAAAATTAATTAATTCATTAAGAATTAAAAAATCACAGTTTTCACTAATCAAAAGAATAAAAAACTAAAAGTTTACCAGCATCAGAGAAGATTGATGTCTAGTTGTATAATTTTCATTGTTGCTAAATTTACAATATCCAAACTTAACTAAATTAATGATTGATAGTTTCAGATAAAATAATTTAGAGGAAACCGAAAATATATTTTAAAAAAATGTTAGAATTGTAAATTATAAAACTTCATATTAAAATTCTGTTCTAACCCCATACTATAATTATATAATTATATAATAGAAAAAATTCACTCAAAAATTACGAAATAAAATCAATAGCAAACATGATAAAATTATCAATTTAAAACTGTTAAAATTCAAAATAAAACATTCGTTAAAATGTCTTTTGACTGTCATCCAAATGCGATGATTCCCGCTGAATATCTTTTTTTCTTTGATATACCAAAACGAAATGGCCAACATTGCCAACAAGATACTAAAAAGAATATTATTTAAATTCATATTTTAAAAAACATTGTTCATACCTTTGAATGTGGAATATTTAATATTTGCTCGTATTGCTCCAAAAATGTAGAAATTTTAGCTGACAATGTGTCAAACATTACCAAATGTGAAGGCAGTGCATTTATTGGATAAACAGGTAGATGCGATTTTAAATATTTAGTAGGATTTTGATAAAATAATTCCGTTTCATCAATATATTCTGCTTTGTTTTCAAAGTTTGGCTCACAACTTAAAAATCTCATTGTTATATTCACGTGAATATGGCTAAAAATGAAAATAGTTTTAATATACCTTTATATACTATTTGAGTATCGCTGATAATAAAAACAAGAGTTTTTTTTATAAATAAATTTCTTACAGAATATCTAATTTAAGTTTAAATAAATTATTTTAAAAAGCATAAATTTTGAACTATTTTGAATATTAATAATACCATATCACAAAACACAGTAAAAAAAAGAAAAGCAGCAACAGAACTTGAAATTTTCTTTAAGAGCCAATTATTTATGAAAGTGTAAATTTTTCTCCTTATAAATTAGACGGGTTGTTGGTTTTTAGTAGAGATGAGTCTGATATATTACTATTCATTTAAATATTAGTGATATTAGCTAATATTAGGTATCATATTCACGGTGGCATATATTATAAATCACCAAAGTAACAGCTAATATGAGTACCGAAAAAACAATATTAATTTAGATCAGGAATATATAGCTACACATTTAATTTGATACTTTGGTTGTGCGTGAGGAAGAGCCTTATCTTTTTGTGTTCTTTTATTATGTAGCTAATCGTAAAACAAACTAATTTTATTACTTTTGTTTGCGCACGACATTTAGAAGCGAAAAAACGTAGTTGGCGCCTGTTTTAATAGACTTTTATGTAAAGGTGGACACTCACTTAGTGCGTATATCTCAGCGGGTTACTTTTTTGACGTCAAAATGACGCACAAATGAATTTCACGCTGAAATATCCACATATGAGGGGGATTTTTAGCGTGAGTCATAAAAGTTACCCGCTGAGATATACGCACTAAGTCAGTTCCTACCTTAAGACGTGATATAAGTGAAGAACATTTAAGGAATGTAAAGCTTTCAGCAGACCTTAAAAGAAAAGGAAATTTGATAAAAAAACTCAAATAAGTCTTTGAGTGTTGACCCCGTTATGATTTTGCACAACAAAAACGAGATAAGACTTATTTGGAAAACTATATAGGTTTAGTAAAATGTTAAATAGTAAAATAAAATAAACTAAAATTTTACCATGATACGAGCTAATTTTGATTTTCAATTTAAAATAAATTTTACTTTTTAGAACAAATCTAATCATCTGAATATGCTTCCATTTATACTGGTTTTGATCCTAATTAATCCTGAAAGTTGGAGTTCTATTCCCATTAGGGAAATTACTCATCAGTGAATTTCTCATGCATGAATTCATGCGTGCAACATGCCAGAAAGTACACTTGTGAAATATTCATCAATGCAGCATGCAGAAAGTAGCCATCATAGCTACTTTTCAGTCATATTTTCATGCAGAAAGTCATTATGACCGCGAGTTTTGCGGCCATTTTTTAACTAAATTCATTGTTTTTCTCGAGAAAGTACGTGTTATGATTGAAAAGTAGCTCTCGTTCATTGATTAAATAGAGCTACTTTCCTTACTGGGAATGTAGCTCATTTGAAAAAATACACAACAATTTGATCCATACATGAATTTTGAATGAAAAAAAATCAACTAATATAATATTCGTCAATATTAAAGAGAAATTAACCACCATTAAATTTAAAATTCAAAGCTTCTCAAATCCTGAAAAGCTTACTACCCTAATTTTTTAGTTGGCTTTTCACGAAAAATTGGCTTAAAACATGAACATTTCAGGTATACTTTTCAGGCAAATATTGCCTTTTTTCAGTTTATTCTTGCCAATAAAACAAGATACAAGATAGCTAATACAACTTTGATCATAATGCAGCCTGTTTTTAACCGAATTTTAATAGTACTTACAAAAAATTGAATGAATTTCGACATTTAAACTAAATTTTGTAAGTATAGTATTAATTCAAATAATAAACTATATATTTAAGTTATTAATTAAATTATTTACCTGTAGTAAGGTGTAGAATGACATGGCATTAAAAAAAATATATAAGCCTTTTGTTCGTTATTTCCTTTATATTCTCTGGCAATTTTCGCTAAATGTGGCATCACATCAATTGTTCCTTTTTGATGCTCGGTACTAACATACCAACCGGGAATTATATTCGATATCAAAAACACTATTGCTATCAAAAATATAGCAAATCTGTTGAAATTTAATTATAATTAATCAAAAAACATAAGCAATATATATATATATGGGATGTCCCATGACTAAATTTCTGTTTTAAATTTATATTAAACACTATTTATATGTAAACAATTTTTAGATCATTATTTTTTGAAAATTAAAGTATTGAAGGGAAGTGTCAAGTATAAATGAAAAAACAACATCGTCAATATCACTGCTCTATTTGTAATAATTTTGGCAATATGGAAAACTGCCATATTCAACTGCCACGGAACCAATTTTTTTCAAATATTGTACAATTTTGCGCATTTGGGGCTCTGTAAGCCGATTATGCTGACTGAAATATCCACAAAGTTTGCAAAATGTAAAGTTTAAAAATCGTCAATTTTCGTAATGAACTTAGACTATTTGCCATAGTTTTTACTTGAAATATATCAAAACAAAAGACCATGACATTTGCTATTTAACAGTGGAATAGGTAATTCCAAAAAATAAATTTATGTGACACCCTGTTTAAATAAAAGTTACCTTGATGCTTTACGACTCCATCTGGTCAAAAAATCACTAGACAAATATAAACACAAAGGTAGCAAAATAAGTATAAATCTTATTTCTTTATGAGCTTTTAAGCTTAAGATAAATATGGTTACAAAAATTGATGTTAGTATGCAGCTTCGAATAGGAAATACTGATGGGTTCCTTATCGTTTCTATTGTAGCTAATACAAACGGGACTGATTCCAAACCCAGTAATGTAGGTAAACCATTGCAAAAATACCAATACCTACGTAGACATATAATTAAATAATGAATCATAAAATTAAAATATTCAACCTTACCATGAATGTGTTCCATAAAAATCTCCGAAATCTTTTATAAAATTAAATTTGAAAAATTCAAATGGCGTTAAAATAAAAGACCCATGGAACATAGTGTCGATGGTTGCACAAATGATGAAAACGGTACCACTTTTAGGAAGAAAAACAAAATAACTATAGTTTTCTGAAGCTTAAGATAATATTACAATATACCATATTGGTGCATATCTTTTGAAAAGGACTTGTAAAAATGATAATTTAGATGTTTTTATGTGATATATACATAATGGTAGCCATGTTAAGCAAGATGTCGGCCTTACGAAGCAACAAAAGCTTACTATCCATAAAAATCCTGAACTATCTATATAAATAAGTTCTATTAGCTTGTTATGAAATAAATATTTTTAGTTATATTTCATAAGCTCCTTGCTTGTAAAATACTTTTATTTAATATTAAGAAATAACATAAATAGTTAACTTTGTAATGTATTTCACAAATTTTATTTTAATGACCAGACATTTTCTGGAATATGGCCAATTTCGGCTACAGCTAAAATTAAGAAAATCTTATTTGCTTGAGAAGGTAGAAATAAACGTATTTCTAGTGGAAGAGTCGTTTAATTTTTTTGAGTTTATTTGCCCTTCTACAAAATAAAATAACTAATACTTTTTATTTATTTTTTAATAATTTTTGATGTAAAAATTATTTTAAAAGCCTTTTAGAAGCTGAGACCGGACTAATAATAATCTCCCACGAATTTCCAATGAGGAAATATAACCTCAAAAATTTAAAGTCTCCAATATCTTGCTTAGTGTTTTAGCATATTAAGACATCTTCTCGGCTACATGGAGTGCTTAGCTTCTTAATGCTGCGCCCACAAACATCAACCATATATTGTTTTATATACCTAAGTAACCATTTGAAATTTATTTAATTAATTATTTTTACCTGAATTCCATGGGAAAAAACTTAATGCGATAACTGTTAATGATGTTTCGAATGTATTCACTAAAGTTCTCGACCCAGTATAAAACCACATATAGGACAAAGAAATCAAAAAAACAGCCCATTTCTTTTTACCAGTCCAAATATAATAACGGTAATCACTGTATGCAGATAAAATTGCTTGAAATATTCTTGGCGCCATAACCTAAAATATTTTATTAATTTAATATAAGCTATTAACTTGTTTATAGTTACCAGTATTTCCACTGAATCCTTTTCAAGAAGAAAAAGGAGCTTGTATATTCCACTAATAATCAATGGATAAATATAGCTTCGAATGCCCTTCTGCCATTCCCATGTTAGATGTCCATAACTGTTTTTAAAAAATAATTCAGAAATAATTTATTTCTATTTAAATTTTTTATTTCATACATGCATTTCAGGTATTATTGGCTGATTGTGTTCAGCCAACATTTTGTTATAAAATATTATATTCTTGTCACGTCAAAATGGGCTTTTTTATATTTTTATATTTTTATTCATAAAAATAAGGATATCTCCAAAAGGAATATATTAAAAATGCATTAAATCTAATAGTACTCGAACATTTAAAGTTCCGACAATAATTATAATTTCTTAAAGTGTATTAAAAAGTTTTCAGAAAATAAATGGAAGAGCAGTTGCTTTCATTAAAGTAACAAATTTTTTCCAGCAGTAAAAGAACTTTTGGGGTAATTTATTTTTGAAATATTAGGAATGCATTATGCCAAATATATTTTAAAAGTAAATAGAAAACCAGACAAAATGTAATTATTAAAATTTTACTAGAAGTCATAAAATTTATCTCCTAATTTTTTCCAACAACCAATTAAAGCTCAACATTATAGAAATACTTAGCAAAACTCAATTATGGAATCTAACAAGACTAAGTATTATTAAATTCAACAAACCCAAATACGAATCGATGGGAAACTTCTAAGCTTTGCCAATATTCGTCCGGTACAAACCAAGTTTTTACCAAAATAACTGAGAGAAATCGTAATAAAAAAAACCACAATAATATCAAGAAGGATTTCATTTTAAATTAAAACTGATTTTTATAATTTTAAACTAACTAAAGTATTCCAAATAACACTATAATCGGCAAAAAAACCCGTATAGATTCTTAACCTCAATCATTGCAACAATTTATTGACATTAAAATTTATAACGTCAACAACTGTTGCTCAATATATGTACATAAAAATTTTAATCAGTTCAAAGAATTTATTTGCTCCCGAAATATTAATATGGTGAGACACTTGCAAAATTTCGTTTTTTAATATTTTTAAAAAATACCATTTATCTAATACCCTTACTCTACAGAGGCTAAATTAAGAGAAATAAGGGCATTTATTTTATAAATTTACAGGCTGTTCAACAAAATATAATTAAGGTACGACATTTTGCCCTTTAATATGTTTTTTATTTAATTATCTAAATTTTTATTTTGTTTTATATTGTCTTTTTGTTGTTTAATTAATTAATGTATATTTTTTACACCTTCATCGTTTCTAATACAGTGTATTAGACATCTATAGAGATAGGGGGTATTCACATTGAGGCTTGTAACATTTCGGAAATGTTCCCCTACAATTCTCAGTCCACTAAAATATGTGAAGAATAAGTGTTGGAAAATATTACAGATACAATGTGTATATAAATGTGTATTAGTAAGATACCAAGCATGAGGCAGAAATATTTCTGCTTCAGGAAGGGGTAAAAACTTTGCGAAACTCCGTCTTACCTTTCACCTCCGCTTACCCTGAAATTAAATTTTACCGGACTCAATGTGAATACCCTGATAGTGTTTAATTATGCATAATTATATGATCATATCCAACATTACAAACTGCATTTAATTTTATATATTCTCTGAAAAAGTTCATTCCATTAGTAACAAAACACACCACAAGTTGCCCTATTTTTACTTTCACGGTCATTTCTATTCTTCAATTGAAAACAGACAGTTCTATTCACCGTCGCTTATCGCTAATTTAAGTCAAAAGTGCAATTTATGATATTTTAGATCAGTATATAATTTAATATAGCTAATGGCTACCTCTATACGAATATTTTCAAAGGTTAAAGGTAATATATTGTTATATAAAAAACAAAAAATAATTACTTCTATTTGGACTTCATATTTTTTGTTTCGTAACAATTAAATTTTTTCTTAGATATTGTATCAACAGGAGCACGGTTTAGCTCTTCATATAATAAAACAAGAAAAAATTTAGTGCTGACATCGAACACAAAAGTTATTTGCCAAGGTTTCACTGGTAAACAGGGAACTTTTCATAGTCAACAAGCTATAGAATATGGTACAAAGGTTGTTGGCGGTGTGTCCCCGAAAAAAGGTGGTACTACTCATTTAGGATTACCTGTTTTTGCTACGGTAATAAGTTAATTATTATTATTTTCCTTTTTTTTACTTAAAACAAATTTCTTTATTTTTCAATTTCAAGGTAAGAGAAGCTAAAGAACAAACCAATTGTGATGCAACTGTAATTTATGTTCCCCCGCCAGGTGCGGCAAAAGCAATCCTTGAAGCAATGGAAGCAGAAATTCCACTTATAGTATGTATAACTGAAGGTGTTCCACAACATGATATGGTCCGTGTTAAACACGCTTTATTAAGACAAGATAAGTCTAGGCTGATTGGACCTAATTGTCCTGGCATAATTGCACCAGAAAAAGTAAGTTATCAAAAATTGTTTTTATTTATTTTTTTGAATCAATAAATCTATATAATAAAATATAATTTTTAAAAGATCATTACTACAATTTATTCCTAAGTTAAATTTATTAACAAAAGGTTAGAATAATTTTTATCTGTGTTATAGCAAAATAAGTCCTCAAATTTTTTAAGTAAGCAAATCATTGACTTATCCTTGCAGGGAAGTTCAAGGTTCTAAATAATCCAAGTAAAGTATGCTATTTATTCTACTTAGAATTTTAAAGTTTTCAACAAATCAATAAAAAATTTACAGGGTGTCATACAATAAATTAGTAAATCCATCAAAAAACGGTCCCCCTTTATCTAATATTTTCAGTCAATTTATCTCCTTTATGATATTCTGCTGTTATTCTTTTTCGTTGGCCAAGATAATTTTTCAGCTATCATAAAAAAAAGAACAAAAATATTGCAAAAAGCTACAGAACAGATTTTGTCAAAACTCTTAACAGAAACTCTTCCATTATATTACATTCCTGAAATATAATGGAAAAGTTCACTAGTGAGAAATTTGTCAGTTATGAAAAGCGAGAAAAGTGGACATTAAATCCCTAAAGCTCAGTCATAATTCATAAAGAAAGTAGAAAGAACGGTAACTTCAGTAAACATCCTAAAAGAAAATTAATTGGTAGTTTCGCCGAGAAAGTGGTCGTTAGCTTCTTTTATCTACTGAAAAACTTTCTAGATTCATTTAGGACTTTTCTCTTATACCTAAGACAAGATAGCAATAATGTCTGGTATCTTCTTGCAGATCATTCCGACTAGGTTAACTAATTAAACAAAATTTTGCTGGTTGGGGCGTCATTTTTTTTCAAGGATTTTGCTTGCACATTGCAGTAAAATTTTGAAAACAAAAAATAAAAGGTGACAACTAATAACTTATCCAGGTTGTAAATTTTTCTTAATAGAATAGCCTAAAAATACGCAATGCTGTCCATCATCAATATTTATTTTACCTTTTATATAAATATTTGATATAAAATTGAAAATATTTGCACCCGATCCAGTACATATTTAAAAAAAGGAAGCTTAGGTGGACGGTTATTATTGCTTGATCCGAAGATTACGTGAGCCTTTAAAATCAGTATTATTACTCGAATCGGAGTTTAAGTAAATCTTTAAGCAGAAAATTTCTTAAGACCTGGCTTTTGCATGAATTTCTAAAACAGGTAATTTTACCTGATCCGATAATATTAATGTATAAATTTACATTTTTCAATAAATACTTTAACATTTAGTTTTTTACTTTTTAATTACAGTGCAAAATAGGTATAATGCCGGGACATATTCATAAAAAAGGTAAAATTGGTGTAGTATCACGTTCTGGAACTTTAACATACGAAGCTGTAAATCAAACTACTGAGGTAATAGAAAAAAACTTGTTTTTTCTTATTTATTTATATATTAACATTAATTTTAAGGTTGGTTTAGGTCAAACCCTTTGTGTAGGAATAGGTGGTGATCCATTTAATGGTACTGATTTTATTGATTGCCTAGATGTTTTTTTGAATGATCCTGAAACAGAAGGCATTATTCTAATTGGTGAAATTGGTGGTTTAGCTGAAGAACAAGCTTCTGAGTATTTATTAGAACATAACAAGGTAATATATTTGTATTTTATTTATATATACTTATATATCATTTTCTCAATTATAATAGGGTATCAAAGCTAAGCCAGTTGTTTCTTTTATCGCTGGATTGACAGCTCCCCCTGGAAGGCGAATGGGTCATGCAGGTGCAATAATTTCTGGTGGCAAAGGTGGAGCTCCTGATAAAATTAAAGCATTAGAAAAAGCTGGAGTAATAGTAACCAAAAGCCCCGCACAAATGGGTAATGTTTTATATAAAGAAATGAAACGATTGGAGTTAATTTAAACACTAATCCTTAAAATAAAATAAATTTTATTCTTGGAAATAAAATTGCTACAATTTTTAAATCTTTTTAGTGCTAAGAAGAAAAAAAATCATTGTTTTGTTATTTAATATTGTTTATTAAAAAAATTTTTCCGCTTTAAAACTCAAGTTGAAATAAAATAATTATAAAATTTGTATTTTTCAATGTAAATTCATGACTTGGTCGAATTACAATAAAGATATGAATATATAAAGATATGAATAAATGAAATTATTTCAAATATTATGTTTTTATAAACAGAGATTAATGTAAAATATATTTTGAACTGAAAAAAGTTCTATTAATATTATATTTATGGTTACTATAAACAATTGACTTACTACTACTCAATTCCAAGATAATGAATTTCATTTGCAAAAAGGTGAATTCAATATGCAAATAGATGAAATTAATATATAAAACGTGTGAAAATTCTTGGATCTATTATTTCATATATTTACTATAAAATGCGAAATACTTTTTAATTTTTAAAATGTCAGAAATAAATGTATCTGGGTCTACGGATTGCGGAGTCTATGAGATGGTAAAAGATTACCTCAATTCTACTTAGCAGAATCTATAAAAAATTGTACCAAAAAGAATTCACATATATGACATTGATTGAGTTTGAAAGTTTGGGATCCAAAAAATACGCAATGCATGTAGAAACATAGAGAATAGCTTTTGTTGCGAAAGCCATAAAGAAGAAATTTAAAAAAGCTAGAACATAGCAAATCAAAAACTAAAGAAATTAAAGTAGTTGTAGCTGTCAAGGGCTTCCTCCAAAATATATGCAAGTAAAGAGCGTATTAAGTTCCAGTGACGACTGTATTGTATACAAAAATAATTTGATAAATACATCATTAAGTGTAGTAGGAATTTATTTATTTATTTAAAATTTATGGAACTGACTTAATAAATTTTCGTAGCTTCAAGCGATTAGCGTCTGTTCATATTTGTATGAGTAGTCATGCAAATTTATAAAGCCCATGGCTTAACTCGCATAATCTATTTAATAAAAAAGGTAAAGCTCTTTGTATATTAGCGAAAAGATAGTTTAATTTAAAATTAGTTACTTGTAAATTCCTTAAAAGTATAAACTAAAGAAATTAGGTTCCCACATTTTAGTGTAGTTTGCTTAGAAGATAATTAAAAAAGTATAGAAAAGAGAATGAATATATTTAGAAATGACGTAAGTAACGAGTAGTGTCAGAGTTAACGGACAGCAGCTCTTATTTTTCTACTTGCCATTTTTTAAAACTTCGTTTCAACTCAAAAAATAACACCAACAAAACATATAAAAACTTTTTCGAGTAAAGTTGAAACGATAGTAAAAAGTTAAGTTTTCCATCCTAATTTACAATTTGATTTCAAGATTCAAACGCGAAGCTTCCTTCTCTGGTTTAGGTATAAAAATGCAGCAAACGAGAGAAAGTTGATCAGTTACTGTAATTAAGAACAGATCAATACCTTAGCATCCTATTGATTAAGGATAATTTATTTATACTAAAGCAGAATATGGATTAAGTTTACCCAAACTATTAATATTAAATAAATGTAACTTCAATTAAATTTTCAGTTATATTTTACACTAAATTTATTATTGTTTTTTAAATAATTTCAATGAATTGCCTTAGAAGGATATTAATTTAAGAAGTACTGAACTATATAATTCCAGCTATAATTCTTTTAATTATTTTAAACAACGCTTAGTAACCATGGTGTCCAAATCAAAAAAATTAATTCCTGTCAGTTTAATACTTTTATTCAAAATTTGGAATTCTTTAAAAATAAAACATAAACATAGTTTAACTAATTTTTACAATGGCATTAGCTCCAAGGATCCGAACACATTTAAAATGTATTTTATTTTTTAAATTTTCAATGGAAATATTTTATTTAATTATGTTGCAATTATATTAGATTTGGCAATTAATGCAGTGAGATATAATTCTTGTTACAATAAAACTAGAAAAAACTTAATCTTGACTGCCGAAACTAAGTTAATTTGTCAAGGATTTACTGGAAAACAAGGTACATTTCATAGCCAGCAGGCCATTGAATACGGAACTAAGCTTGTTGGCGGGGTTTCACCAAAAAAAAGTGGAACAAATCATTTAAATTTACCAGTGTTTGGAACGGTAAGAATTCTATTTATTTTTTAAGAAAAATATGAATAATAAAATAAAACATAGGTTAAAGAAGCTAAAGAAAAAACTAATTGTGATGCAACTGTACTTTATGTTCCCCCACCAGGTGCGGCAGAAGCTATTTTTGAAGCATTAGACGCTGAAATACCACTTATAGTATGTATAACTGAGGGGATACCGCAACATGATATGGTCCGTGTTAAACATGCCTTATTAAGACAAGATAAATCTAGACTAATTGGCCCTAATTGCCCTGGAATAATTGCTCCGGACTTGGTAAGTAAATTAAAATTTGATAATCATTATTAATTTTACTATAGCATTAGTTTATGAAACTAAATATAATCCAAGTTTTTACTTTAGTGTAAAATAGGAATAATGCCTGGACATATTCATAAAAAAGGAAAAATAGGAATAGTTTCGCGTTCAGGGACATTAACCTATGAATCTGTTCACCAAACTACACAGGTTTTACTTTTTTTATCCTTATCTGAAATGGTATAAAAATATTTTTTAGGTCGGTTTAGGTCAATCACTATGTATAGGAATAGGGGGAGATCCTTTCAATGGTACTGATTACATTGACTGTTTAGACATTTTTTTAAATGATCCAGATACAAAAGGAATTGTTCTAATAGGAGAAATAGGTGGTTCAGCTGAAGAGGAGGCTGCTGAGTACTTAAAAGAGCATAACTTGGTAATATATAAACACTGAATTATTTGAATTGTTTATAAACATTAAATTATTAAAATTTGAAATTAAAGCGAAAGAAAAATAAACCTGTTGTGTCTTTTATCGCTGGATTGACAGCTCCCCCTGGAAGGCGAATGGGTCATGCAGGTGCAATAATTTCTGGAGGTAAGGGTGGTGCTGAAGATAAAATGAAAGCATTAGAAAGTGCTGGAGTAATTATTACACGAAATCCAACTCAAATGGGTCAATTATTGTTAGAAGAAATGAAAAATCGGAATTTAGTTTAGATTTTTTCAAATAAATGTATAATCAATAATTAATAAAACTTTTAATTTATATAAAAATGAAATTATATCCTCGAATTATAAAATGCATAAGTGGTTTAATTTTTTATACCAACATTTTTTTAAAGACTAAATTTTTTAATTCGAACAAAGAAAAGGTAAAATCCCCAAGGTATATACTTTATAAACAAAAGCACAGAAACAAGAAATGATTAACAAATTCAAACCAAAGGTTATCAAAAATGAATTCCCAACAATATTTAATAAACTTTACCATTACATTTCAAATTAAAATACATTAAAAAAAATAAGATTATTCGAGTAAACATTGAGATATTTCTAATTCAGCTTTTATCGCTTAGTTGGCAGATTCCAGGGCTGTAATAGAGTTCTCCGTTATAATTTTTAATAATGAACCACTCTTGGGTCTTTCATTTCCTTTAGCCCACTTCTCAAATAACCTATGAAAAAATTATAAGTATTTTAAGTTAATTACATTAACACAATTAGTACTCAGCAATAAAGGAAAGTGGTGTCCAAGTTGAGAAATCACCATCTGGCATCCATTTTCTGTTCATCGGAGTATCTAGAGTCACCGGTAAAATCGCTACCACTAATGAATCTTTTGGAAGACCAGAATTATTTCCTGCAAGTGATTTAGTTAGTTGATGCACAGCAGCTTTTGCTAAGCCATATCCTTAAAATTAATTATCTTTATTATAATTTCGTTGAATAATTTATCATTTAAAATTCTACCAATCATTCCCGGCGTGTCCTTTAGTGCTGGTGTTGCTCCAGTCAATGTTAAGACACCTCCTTCTTTTAGAAATTGAGCTGCTATTGATGCAGATATTGTTGATGTTAATATACTTTGTTTAGCCATTAATTCGGCTGTTTTCGACAAATCTATTCAACCAAAAAAGAAACACACTCATAACTAGCTTTGAATATAAAAATGAGAAAAAAACCTTTTTTTGCATTTCCTCCTGCCCATCCACCAGCAACACATATAATAGCATCTAATTTTTCGCCATTTAGAATCTCATTTAATTTATTTACGACATGCGTTTCCTGATCTCCCCACGAATTATCCGAGGGAACAATTATACTGACATCAGCATTCTCATTTTTAGCTAAATCTACACTCCCTACCCACTTAAAGATATTTTAGTTATTATCTTTATGGATATTTTTATATTTTACCCAATTTCGGCTTCTAAAATGTGAAACGCATGCAGCTCCAAGTGCTCCTTTCCCTCCATAAACAATAACTTTTCCAGCTGACATTTTTGGATCTATTTCAAAAGATTATAGAAAAATTCTTCTGATAGAAAATTGTTTGTGACGTAGATACCAATCTCGTCAACAAGTGGCAAAAGAACTAAAGCTTGTTTTTAAAGCTCATCATAATATAATATTAAAGCATATTTCTGTCAAAAAAAAAAAAAAATATTTTCCTGTTCCCCTCTAGCATTTGAAGCGAAAAAGCAAAATACATATGACAGTTTAGCCTACCGGCAACTAAAAAAATTACTTAAAAATTGAACTCATGCTTATAACTATATAACCTATATATATATATGAAAAAAAAGTTGTTAAAGGCTTAGGTTAAACTTAATACTTTAAAAATAAAATTCATAGTAAAATGATATCTAAGTTTTATTTGGTGAGTCGAACAAAATGCCAAAAGGCTAAATAGAAACCCCCCCATGTAACAGTCATAGCTATACGTCCTTGACCAGTAGTGTTGGGTTTAAATTAAATAAGACTAATCAACGATATTTTGAAATTGACGTTATCATTCGGCTATATTTGACGGTGCATCAAGAGACAGCATCATTTTGGTTTTTAGGCTAGCGAGACACCAGGTAATGGAAAATTAGAAATTTTCGAAGTTAATTTTGAGACAGAAGGCATGATTGACTCGCGGGTAAATTTACCGATACACAGAAAGCAAGTTTTGTTTTGACATTTATCAATCAGCTGAGCGAAAGCCGATAAAGTTTTTCTCAGTGTTCAGTGTCGTTTTAATTATGAATTATGGTTAAATTCTTATAATCAATTATAAAATTATTTTTCCTTTATAAAATCTATACACTTTTGACACTAGGCACAACTTTAAAATTGTATAAATAACTAATACATGTGAAGACCTACATGTACATAAAATTTGGATGTTTCTCATGATACGCCAAAAGTGTATAGATTTTATAAAGGACAAATAATTATATAATTGATTATAAAAATTTAACCATAATTCATATAATTAAAACGACACTGAACATTGAAAAAAACTTTATCGGCTTTCGCCCAGCTGATTTATAAATGTCGAAACAAAAATTGCTTTCTGTGTATTGGTAAATCCACCATTCTTTCAACCATATTTTCTGTCTCAAAATTAACTTGGAAAATTCCGAATTTTCCACTTACCTGGTGTCTCGCTAGCCTGAAAGCCAAAATGAGGCTATCTCATGATGTGCCGTCGAATATAGCTAAATGACTGTCTTAAAAGCAGCTTTTTGAAAGTATTAAATTTCCTATTGGGAATTATTGCAACTACTGCCGTTTACCAACTGAAGCATAATTAATTCTATAATGACAAACTCAATACTGTCGTGTCAAAAGTGATCAAAAATCACTTTGCAGGGATTAATTAAATTGTTGAATTTTGTGCAATGCACTTTCTCTTCAAATTTTTCCATAATAGAAATGGAGAGAAAAATTAAGCTTATTACGCTAAATGCACATATAACATGTAAAATATGCGGGGGCTATTTTATAGATGCAACTACGGTTACTGAATGTTTACACACTTGTAAATAGAAATTTTTTTATAATTTTAATTTATTTTAACAATTTAATCGTTTTAGTTTGCAAAAGTTGTCTTGTAAAACATTTAGAAGAAAGAAAAACTTGTCCAACTTGTGAAAATGTAATACATCAATCACATCCTCTGCAATACATAAGCTTTGATAGGACAATGCAGGATATTGTTTACAAATTAGTACCTAACTTACAAGGAAGTAAGTATTTTCAAAAAAATGAATAATGATTTTTAATGTAAAATTTTCAATAAAAAACTCAAAATTATCTGTTAAGTGTAAAAAATAATACTTTCTTATTATATGTAGCAAAATTGACATAAAACGTATTTGTATAACTAGATAAGTCGTTTAAAGTTAAAGACAATGAAAATATATTTCATCTGTTAAAAAAAAAAGCTGTACGTTATTCGTGCAAAAATAATTTAGAAAGATGGCATTGATTAAGCATCACATTTTAAATGAATTGAGGAAGATGAAACTTTGTTTTTAATATGTTTAAAGCTTAGAAAATGTATTGTATTACAGAGAAAGTTTCACAAAGTAATTGAGTTAACATTCGAAAAGAGTATTAATTATTCTGTTCGCTTAATAAAATTAACAAAAAAATTTGCTGAAGGTTTTAAAAGACCTCTTAATCATTTTCATACAATAATACATAATGTATTTTTCGCTGTCAAATCCATACAAAAATTATCTAATATTTGATGAACACTGGTATTACACGATAAAATCACGTCATCAAAATTTTAGATACACATGAGCTGTCAAGTCCATTTTTTTGGAATTGAACCTATTACAAACTACCTACTTTAGTGTACCATAATTTTTGTACAGATTTTTAGATAAATTCTTCATTAGAAATAGATGATTCTCCAAGTACTCTGTCGATTTATAATGCCTAACAAGGTTTCTAGATTCGTTTTTCGAACCATTTCTTTTATTGAAATTTTTCGCTAATGTAGTATAATGATAACTAATCTTCTTTCAAGCTCAGATAATTAATCTTTCGATCTTTTTCTCTTGTTTGAAAAATATTTTACTTTATTTACCAAGTAATTATTATTGTTACAATTAATCGGTAGTAGCAGTGCGTAAAAATTCATTTTTCTCTAATTATCCTACTTGTTTTTTTTTTATTATTATCGGTTCTAAACAGAACTAATGCTCCTAATTGTAACTGCCCGACTGATAAATTACTTGTATTAGTTGCGTTTTGTGATGTAGCAATATTTCTTTGTACGCCTTCATTTTTAAAATTTCATTTGATTTTGTAAGACAAGTTGAAATATATATTAAAGAAGTTTCTCAGAATAAATTTACACTAAATTTAAAATTTTAACGGCCCTCTATATAAGTAAATTAAAAAGAAAAAACCATAAGATACTCTTTATGACTTGAAATGTTCATAAGTTTTTATTTTACCAATTGTTTTTATTACAGATGAAATGCGAAGAGAAAGAGAATTTTATAAAAGTCGAAATTTACCCTGCCCCAAGGATTTACCTCAAAATCATGATAATGATGATAATGATAAAGCAAATGAGGCACATGCTGAATCCGATTATCATAGACAAGATGAGCAAGTTAATGTTTGTCTCGAATGTATTAGCAATAATTTTAAGCATCTTAAAAGACGTTTTATTAGATGCAGCTCACAAGCTACAATTACACATTTAAAAAAATTTGTAGCTAAAAAGGTGCTTAGTGGAATAGAAAAGTATCGTGAAGTATGTTCATTTTAATAATAATATTATCAAATTAATGATTTAATTTCAGATTGATATTTTGTGCAATGATGAATTATTAGGTAAAGATCATACCCTTAAGTTTGTTTATGTAACACGATGGCGATTTAGAGATCCGCCATTGAGACTACAATATAGGCCTAAAGTTGAATTGTGAAATTTATATTTTTTTATATTCCATGTACATAAAATCATCTGATTTTGTAAATATTTACAGTAGTTATCAGGATAAGAGTGAATCTAGAAATGTGTGACTGATAAAAATAGTATTTTTTATATAAATTAGCAAATTTGTGTGTGCTCAAAGCTCATAGATAATTTTTTAAACTACCGATTAATTAGTTTCTTTATAGTTAAAAAATAATTATCTTATGTACTCTCTAAAATATTTTATTTAAATATGTTTTAAAGAAATGGTATGTAAATCAATACTTAATAATAAAAAAAGAAATTATTTCTTTAGGTTAGAATGTACAAAAGATTCATATATAGAATATAATTTTCAATTTTTATTGTTTAAAAAATCTCTAACTGTTGATGTCTTTGGAATTCACTTCTCTATAACTGCTGGTAAAATTATTTGACATCAAAACACCAAGTTATGTAGATGTAAGTAACACAGGACGTGGTGGGAGGCCATGTCTTTTTGGCCATTTCTATATTTTTTAGCAATTAGCAATTTTTAATGAAAAAATTTGCGTTTTTTCATTTTACCACCCTTTAAATCGTGTAAAAGAAGTAATGCTGTGTAGGTATTTCATATGTATAAAGTAAATATAAAATTTCTAGTGAAATAGTTTTTAAATGCTGATGATCACGGGCTTTTAAAACGTCGTATCGAGAAAAACTCATGTGAAATTGTAAACTTTAAAAAAATACAAGTAGTTGGAATATTATTATGCAGCAGAAATGAACAAAAACAAGTAACTTTTGTTTTCCATAAAGAGGTGAATTATTTTTAACTAAAAGGCTTAAAAGAATCTGAAAGTCTTTATAAGTATTTTTTGTAAGAGGACAATCAAAGTTCTGACTTTCATAAATAGTAAGATTACTAATCCAAATATTTCGAGGTCCAATAATTCAGGAAGGAATATATTGGTCAAATTTACATATAGGACAATTGCAATGTATTATAGGATAATACAGGATAGGATAATAGGATAAAAGAGTGTTAAAGAAAGGAATTCAAAATCCTCTGTCTTTCTGCACCATAATTTTACCCCCTGGCCAAGTAATAATTTAAATGAAGGATGGCTTACCCAATGGAACTTGAACTTATAAAATATAAGGATTTGTAGAGAAGTGAAGTTTTGAAGTCCAGGCCATTCTTTTATAAAAGTATGAATACTTTGGAGTTGGATTTCCCCTTATATAAATAATACGTTTAATCAAGGCTCTCAGATTGTGATATTTACACAAATCAATTAAAATTTAATTATAATAACATAATAAATTGATTAAAAACTTAATATAAACTTTTAGAGGTATTAGAATCTAAGACAATTTAGACCGTGATCCATATGAACGTTACTTTTTATCGTACAAATTATCGATGCCATACATATATGGTATATAAAAAAATTCAAATATTTCATTTTAAAGAAAGTACGCCCGGATGAGTTTGCAAATAATTTACAATCAAAAAGTGATTTCAATTATAAATGTTGAATGGATTTTATACCACTATAATTATATCTCATGTTATGTGAGTTTTTTCACGTTGAACATAAATATAAAATGAAATCACTGGAATGTGCTTCCACTTTACGGTAGTATTAAGTAGCGCAAATACATGAAGTTGCTTAAACTAGCTGCCCAAATGCAGTTCTGAACTGGAATAATTTATCATTAAATTCGAGTTAGCTCTTCCCCAATATCCCTCGGGTAAAACTTTATAAAATTTGTCATCGATGTACATCAGCCCAAGTGTGGGTTTCCCAATATTTGTAATATTTTATTATATGTCTATGATGGCGGTATGGTTATACACGAATGCTTAATGTCAAGTGACAGTTGTAAAACTAAAGTTAAGTAATTAAACCTTAACTTAATAACAATTTTTTTAGAAACTTTTAAAGTAATGCAGCATCAACTCTAGTGACATTAATTTTTTGGTAAATGATAAAATTATCATAACTTTTGTACTATTTCAATTTTTATTTAGTAAATAACCAAATGCAATAATTGAATAAGGGCAAATGTTGCTCTTGAAATTATGACTAAAACAAAGGTACTCAGAATGAATCTTTTACATTTTATTACAAGGCTTTATGCCAAAGAATTCGCTTTGAATGCTTATTAGGTCTTAGATACAAAAACAGCTTGGTACACACTTTTGATTTAATTAAAGAATTCCTTAAATTAGTTTTTATCAAAGCTCAATTTTTTCAGTTTAATAAGTTTCAAACAAAAATACTTTGTAGAATTATTGTCGAAATAGTGAGGTATTGTTATGGAATAATTCCTAAAATCTTGAAATTTTCATTCGGTAAGCCTGCTATAGACACATTTGGAAATATACTATAAACTCTTTTAGTTCAGAGTTTTTATATGCGCCATTCAAGCTTAATTTTGACCCTGAATTCTTGCAACTATACGTCATGATAAAAGCATTACAGTAAAAATGTGTTTTTGTTCTTTTAAAATATTGACTTGTTCCATGATATTCTCAAATTACATTTCGAGAGCATTAAATGAATTTCTACAACCTTGAAATTTTTTATTTATGCTGGACTCTTTAGACATTTTGGAAAAATTTTAAATTTGCTTAACTTGATTGACAGAATTGTTAATGGACTATGATTATAATATTTAGTCGATTTGTTCCATGGAATTTTCAAGGAAAATCAAATAATAATTTTGTTCCAATAAAAATATTTCTTAAAAAAAATAAAATAGGGAAAATATAAACTTAAATATTACTAACTGTCTTCACAAATATATTTCTCAAATATTTCTGAATTAAAAGTATAATTTTATTTTTTCCTTTTAGGTATAGAAGCATATTTTGTAGTTATTATATTTTGCAATATTTCTGTAACCTTAAAGCAGTGATCACATGGGAATTTCATCTGACTCTACTAACTTCTTTATTGTTGTGCACACCTG
This sequence comes from Acrocera orbiculus, assembly GCA_947359355.1. NCBI lineage: Eukaryota > Metazoa > Arthropoda > Insecta > Diptera > Acroceridae > Acrocera > Acrocera orbiculus. Next base: position 45,182,851 of record OX375757.1, read on the forward strand.
ATCAGCAGCTTCCTCTTCAACTATTTTTTTTGATTATAAGCTTCTTATTTTTGTTAAAGTAATTGAATCGGCAGATGTTAGGCTCAAAATCTTGTTACGACAACTGCTGCTTTGTGCGCCAAAGGTTTTAACGAATCCATGTTCCAGAAAACATAGTAAATACAGTTATTTCGTACGTATACGATGTATAACTAATGCTAATACCCTATACTGATTCTAATTTACGAACAAACCGTAGCGGTCACTTACGTCTGTAAGCCATGTAATAGTTCAGTTGAAAATGGAATCAAAAAATTGCTTTCATTTTTTTCTTCTGGTTTTTGAAGTATATAGTTTTTGCATCTACAACCAAAGCTAAAAAAAAGTTATTTTGCTTTAATAATTGGAAAACTAAAGTGTCAAGTTTTTATATGTTCAACTCTTAACACGTTGAAAAACATTTTGAAAATAACAAAAATCATTTCATTAAAACACATGTTTTTATTTTTGGAATGTTTTGGACTTAGTTTATAATTTTTTACGATATAGAATCGTATCCACTACAAAAATGTCTTTTCAGTATTATTTTCTTGTGATATAAGTGAAGATCAGTGTTGGAATATCAAATTAAACAGACCTGATGTAAAATTTTAATATTTTATATTAAAAATAATGTTGTTATTATATAGAAGAGTTTTATTAGTTCAACAATTTAAAGTTATTCTCAAAAACTCATACTGTACTGAAAATAATGATGATAAAAAGGTTTATAAGGTATGAAATTTCGGTAGGAAAATAGTTAATTTATAACTGACTTCTTTTTAGATACCTACAGAGCCTTCAACATGCTGTATGTCAGGATGTAATAATTGTGTTTGGATAGAGTATGCAGAGACTTTATCAAAAATATTTAATGATAGTGGAGAAAAAGCACAAAAAATAATTTTAGAAAAAGTTACTGATCCAAGCATGAGAGCTTATCTTGCAATGGAACTACGACGTTTGCAGGATAAAAAAAAAAGTTAGCTTATTGTTAATTTTGTAGTCTAAGCACAGTTAATTTAATAAACTAAAAAGAAATAACTTAAGTGTTTATTAAAATAATAACTTTTAGAGAACTTTAATCAAACAACCCATGTTATAAGATTCTGCCTAAAAAATCCTTAGAGATGTCGACTCCATAATGCCTACGATTCACTAGCGTTCAATTTCAACTTCAAGTTTAACGTTTTTTTCCAAAATACCAACGCTATGATGTCGACTATAAAGTCTTATGTTACTTCAATTATTTTTACCTGAGCTTCAATACTTGTGACGCCATATTTGCGGATTTGTAAGCAAACGTATTTAATGTTTTGATTGAAATTTGTTTTTTTGTTAATAAACAAAACCGTTCAAATACAGCTTCGATAGTGTAATCGAAACTCTTATTCATTAGAAGCATGAGATTTACTGAATTTCAGCATGAGCTACAGGCAAACAACAAAAATTAAAAAATCGTTCTAGCTGATCATAAGATGAAGCTTCATAAAATACTTGACAAAATTTAAAATAACGTATTAATAAATTAAGAGCTCTGTTTTCAATGAATAAAACGGGTTTTATGCCCTGGTATTTCAATATAAATGAGCAGGATTCCATTGCTTTACTCTTGATATGAATCGGCAGTCGATGAATGAAAGGGAAACCTTGAAAACTGATTAAAGTGGTAAAAAAGTAAACAGTCGATTGGTAGGGTTAGGGCCTTTATTTTTGGTTTTGAAGACCAGACATAAAATTGAGAATTATTTTCAAGGCGCAGATAAATGCCTCTATGAAACAAGAATAGAAATGTTAAAACAACTTGGAAATCATAAAGATTATATTGGTGAATAAAGTAAGGATTTTGTAAAAAAAAGAAGTTATTATGCCAAAGAGTCTGAAATAGATAAATACTTGCAGATATTTAATATTTATTTTTTCTCTATGATTTGTCTTTTGTCTTTTGTTATTACTGCAATAAAAACTGATTAATATCTATAAGTTTGTTTTAAATAATTTAAAATCCTTTCATTTAGTTGAAATAGTTTGGCTTCCATTAACAAAAAAAACTTGCATTAATCTTGAGTCTTTCTTTTTCTTATTTAAAAACATTTCTTTAAAGGCAAATAATAATTGAAATAAATGTCGGGAAGTTACTATTTTGCAATTGTGGGACACAATGATAATCCAGTTTTCGAGGTTGAATTCAACAGTACAAGCCGTGAAATTAAGGTTAATTTAAAAATTTTAAAAACAAATTTAAATTATTTCTTTTTTTTCGTTTTTAGAAAGAAGATCATCGACATTTAAATCAATTTATAGCTCATGCTGCACTTGATTTAGTTGATGAACATAAATGGAAGACAAGTGGAATGTATTTAAAATCAATTGATAAATTTAATCAATGGTTTGTATCAGCATTTGTAACTGCCAGTTTAATACGTTTTATAATTGTTCATGATGTTCGTAATGATGAGGGGATTAAAAATTTTTGTAATGAAATGTATGAAACATATACAAAATATTCAATGAATTGCTTTTATAAAATTAATACACCGATTAAATCACAATTATTTGAGAAAAAAGCTCAAATGTTTGGTAGAAAATATTTAATATCCTAAATTTTATTGTAAAGTATTTTAAAAAGTATAAGAATTGTTCAAATTAGTTGTCATCAATAAAAAAAAAAAGAATATTTTAATTGAAAACATTAAAATAAATGTTTTATATCCCTTCCGTTTTAATTTTTTATAAAAAGTTATTGGAACAAAGTTCTTTGATTGTTAAGAAATTCTTAACGAAATTCTATTAAAAAAATGAATAAGCTTTCTACTATTGTTAAAAGGGGGTCTTCTGGTTTAGACGCTTGAATTTTGGGTGTTCTTTTGGACGCCTTTAAAAAGAACCAATAAATATTTTAAGCAAAAAAAATTTTTTTTTTTTTATTGTTGTATTGAGAATATAAAAAGTTAATAATATCAAAACAAAAAATCAAAATTGAAAATACTACAGGCCGGCAAAATGGGGGCTCTTGAAAAAAGGTCGTGTCCTGGTTTGCACGATTCCAGCCTTTCCAGCAATTTGAAGAAAAAAATCTTTCTTAATTATTCAACTAGAAGAATGTAGTTATGGCACTACGAAGAGTTTATTTTAAAAGAAGCTATTTTTCACAAAATGGTGGCAGTTTGAAGAAAAAGTTACGTTTTTTTCATTGATTTTATTGAATTTTTAAACCGGAAGACCCCCTTAATTGTTGTGTTCTTTCGTTATCCTTTTCTCTTTTGGTCAATTGCTGCTTTCAGTGTTAATTTTCTTTTTTCCTTGCATTATTCTAAATATTTTTAGTTTTGATTTCAAAACTCTTTTAAAAAATAATTCATAAATAAAATATATTGAATTCCTTCAGTAATCCAAGCAAAAATTTTTAGTTTTGGGAGATAGATTTTTATTATTTCTTTGTTTCTTGGAAGCTACAAAAATTTATAAATTAAATATATACCTTTTACCCGAAACAACTCGTGTTCCTAATATTAGTCGTTTAATATTTCAAATGAAAATGAATTCACAGCAAATAAATAGTTTTAACTTTTTCCACGGACTTATAAATAACTTATATGGTTGTTTTTTTTTTTGGCATAAAAAATTATTTTCTTTTAAAAGAAATTTTTCTAAATTTCTGTAATAAATGAGCTTAAGCCTATCATCATAGCAGAGCGTGGTTTCGATCCACGGACCTCTGGGTTATGGGCCCAGCACGCTTCCACTGCGCCACTCTGCTCTAATGAGGAGTAAATGAATGAAACTATATACTTTCATTTTGACTCGAACAGTTTTTCATATGTATGTTTTAATGTTTGATGGATTCTGGCTATGTACTAGAACGTTTCACGAAGGTAGTCGTATTTAGATCAGAAGACTGAGTGATTGCAAAATGCATAGCTCAATTTTTATTAGAGAATTTTAAAAATCAATTTTTTTAATTTTTTCCTTAATAGTTCGATATATCTAGAATATTCTCCAAAATCTTTAAGTAAATCATAGCAAATGAGGTTACGATGTCTGAATTTTAAAGTAAAAATTTCACAAAAATTTTCTCGATCTTATCTTATCTTTCTTATCTTTGCTATGTTTAAAAATTTAAATAAATTATTTCATTTATTATATTATAAAAAATTACGGAATATAATTTTTTTGCATGCGAAACTCATGTTACTTCTTAGAGTTTGATAAAGTTTTGTTAATCTTTTAACCTTTTAGAACACAAACTCTACCTTCATTACGTATGATCATTTTCTTCTGGTTTCATAAAGGATGCTTTGAATAAATCACGAGTATTGACTTTCTCATTTTTCCGTTGTGCTTGGGGCTTCTATTTGTTGTGATTTTGCCATTATTTGCTTTATTATTCTTTCTCGAATATGATACAAATAGTTCACTTGATTTGTAAATAACTGATAATAAATATCAGTGTGTCGAGGGATAGTTATGACATCCTTCGAGTGAAGAGTGAGATCGAGTGATCATTGAAAATTAGTGAAATTAATTGCCTTTAATTTTTAATTCAACTTAACTTTCATACATGATTGTTTTGGTAGATCTTCTAGTTTTTTTCAATAGTTGTTTTTCATAGATCTATTTTTCCTACATCTACTCCTTTTTTTGTTACTTCTGTTATCAATCGACTAAATTACTTTACGGTGTAACTATACCGATACTAAAGATTAGAGAAGTGAAATGCAAGGGGAAATTTTTAAAGCTTTGAGATTTTTGAAGATTCTTTTGCGGCTTCGTGCCAATATGTTTAAAATTCATTTGTTAGTATAGTTTATCAAATTTTTTCTCCAACCATTCTTTCATTGGATTTTTATGTTTCAGATTGTTAACATTAGAGATTTTAATTTTAATTATACAATTATGTACTAATGATTTAAAAAACCAATACAACTTGAAATTTGCGAAGGAAGCTCGATATATTTGCCCTGTTCCCTACGTGAGATAGAAATTTTTCTGACTGTCGTTTTGCATTTTACTTATCTATATTTACAAATTCAAGTGTAGTGAGCTTTATAGTGTAAGCAGTTTGAAACAGCCTTCGTATCGTGTGATTAACTGCAAAGGAGCATATAAAAACACTGTCTAAAACGCTAATTGGGAGTTTAGAAAATTGTAAAATTTTTGATGCTTTTATTGCGTAAATTACTAGACTGAATATGAAAGATACATATTATTCATTTTGTTGCTATTTGTTCACCCAATTTTAAATATATAACTAATAGATAACGAATCTTTTAGTTATAGTTAGAAGATTCTTAAAATACAATTTAAATAATTCTAAATATATACAACCGCATGTAGGACAAATTTTATTTGTACATTGTATAAAAATAGTACAATGAGTTACACTTTTTTTAAGAGTTAATATAAATATTTGAATTTAAAGAAATTAGTGAGCAAAATTTTAATAGTGCCACTTATTCCTAAATTAATATAGGATGGAAGAGCAAAAAAAATGATATTGAATTATATAATTAAAACAAAATTATGAATAAAACGTTAGAACACTTGTCTGATTACCACGTACAAAAAGGAATGGTGGAAGGTTTTGACTTAAACTTTCCAGCCATGCCATATACAATGGTGCTGTTACTATATTTTTTCGAGGCATTGGTAATGTCATAACGACAAGATCAGACTTTTTTGAATTCTCCTGTAGATATTCCCTTAAGCGTAAGTATCTATTTGTTTTATCTTGAGCTGCTAGTAAATCACTTTCTTTTATTACACCTAGAAATATTAAGAAATTTAATTCCCTACTAATTGGTTAAGTTATATATATTTAACAACCTTGTTCCTCCTCTTCACTTAAAACATTTGTATTCTGATTATCTAATACAACGAAGTCCTTAATTAGTTCATTGAAAAATTGAACAGAGGACTCCTGTGGTTTTTTTGTGATATCCGGTAAAAGCTGCAAATCGGAATAATCTATTCGAAATTTAGCCAGCAAACTAGCCATTGACCTTTGTTCAAATTCAAGCTCAGCCTTTTTATTAGCCAAAGCAAATACTCTGAAATTAAATTAAAAATATTAGCTTGAAATTTTTTTCAGTCGTTAGTTCTCGTCTATAATCCTAGCTTCGATTTATGTATGATTTTAAAAGAAAAAAAGTAAAAAAAATGATAAACTAGCACAAATACGTCTCCTGCTGTTATAGTTGCTTAAATTTTGATTTTCTTGCCTAGGTAAAACGCAATGAAAGAGTGAGAACAAATTTATCCGTTGAACTCTAGCTAGCAGGAAAATCACCAATAAGTAGCCTAAAATAGCAACAAAGCTTGGAAAGATTTTCTCAAAATGAGTGTAAACTATACAGTGTAGCTGTACATAATTCATATTAATATATGTAAGTATTAATATATTTTATTAATTCTTTGAACACTAATATATATGTATGAATTTAAATTGTGATAAAATACCTTAATTTGGAAGATTGCCATGTTCTTCTTGTACTTATTATATATGGAAGTAATAGAGTTAATCCACCATCATCATATAGCCACCAGACATCAATAACAGCGTGACTTCGCTTGCGTGTAAACTGGGTTAAGTCATGTAAAATTTCTTTTGGAAGATCTGCTCCACCAGGACCTTTGTATAAAGCTGAGGAATCTTCACGTCCTTTTTTTGACTTTCTGGTCAAATTAGACTAAAAGTATTTTATCACTAATACAAATAAATTTATTAATTTTTTTCTCATTACCGTAAAATTATTTGTTTTTGGAAACAAAGGATCTGGTAATCCAGAAACTTCTTGAACTTTCATTTGGCTCACCACAGTAAAAGATAGATCACTAGTACTACTTGCTATAAAAATAAATTTTTGACTATAGAATTTTGTAATTGAGGATTAATTAAAAGTTATTTGACTGGCAGAGAGCTAATTAATAGTTTTAATTATTCGCATTGCCCCTAATTTAGTTGAAATTTAAAAAAAATATTTTTTTCTCTACTTAAATTTTGCATATTTATATTTTCTTATATACAAATAGAGATACCCTGTGTTCGCAAAGTTCCTGTAAACACAGGTGGATAGAGTGTCAGACAAATTCTGGTTTCATAAATATTATAAAGTTCAATTTCAATATATTTATACGAAATAACTTGGTTTTATTATTTTAATTTTGATATTCAGATTTCTCACAAAATCTAGTCCAATATCTTAGTCCACCATGGATATTTAAACACTACTTGATAAAAATTAAATCGATAGAGAGTGATAAATAAATAGACAAAAGATTTTGGTTGTAAATAAAAATTATTTAAAATAACATAACAATTCTATGATTTTAACTTATTTGGATTTTTCGTCCGCGTATTTTATAAATGGAGATAAGTATTTAAGCATCGGACACAAATTGCTAATAATGAAAGGACAAAGTTAACGTATACCGGATTGGAAAGAAGGTATTTAAGGTTTTATTTGTTCGAATTGTATTTGAAAATAACAAATTCTTATTTTAAAGATTTCCGAAAGACATATATCTTTTTTGAAGAACTTAGGACAACTACATGGAATTATCAAAGTTAATCAAGAGTAAGAAGTAATTTTATAAATTCATTGAATTATATGACTAAAATATAAAATTGCTTTATACCAGTAAAGAAATGATCATAAACAAACAGTTCAATTTTAATAGACATTAAATCCAAGAATTAATTGTTTTATTTACTAATTTATTTATCAAAAAATTTCATTTTCAGATAAAAAGTATAAGCTTAAGTGTGATTTTTCATTTAGAAATCAAATATTCCTTTGGCAAAGTTGAGGTGTGAAGTACGACTGGTTATAGACTCAAATATGCCTGCGAGTTTTTTAAATTAACCTCTTGCGCTCATTTCTTGCTACTACATCCTAACAAGGAAACTTACGTAAATTATGATTTTACTTTTGGAATGAAATAATTAATTTCGCGTGTATTATGATGAAAAGTTAATTTGGTAAGTAGTTGGCTGTGTAGTTGAGTACATCGCTATCTTTCATATAAAAAGTATATAGCATAATTTATCGGTATTTTTTTGTCCAGAAAATATTGTGGTTAGAAAATATCCTTCTTTCATTAGTGATATTTTGCTACTGTAAAATTTTGGCAAAATAAAGACCATCACTGCTGCGATATATATTATTTTAAATATAGTTTTGTGAATTTTCTTAAAAATTATATATAAAAATATAAACATATATATATATATATATGCTATTGTGCAATATAATCATGCTTCTTACAGTTAAAATAATGACATGCTACTTACACTTAGTTACCTTCAGGCTGGAATCATTGTTTGTGCTCGGCATATCTCCTACTATGTACAATACAAGATTCAACATGCAAAGATAATTTTAAAGATATATTTTTAAATTTATTTTTAATGGTGATATTTATATAAATATAAGTATATATATACAGTAGATTTTATTTATAATGCTTTTGCTTATTAAATGTTTACTGGTTAGAGCAACGTAACATCTGTGTCCTTTAAAATAAAAATACAATTTCTGAGGATATTCATATAGCATAGATTTTGTTAATAGATACTAGCAAATATCGTAAAATTCTTGTACTGAAAATGATGAAAAATATGGAAAATGTTTCCCCTTTTCCAGGATTCGTCTAGAAACTATTGAGATGGTAACAATAGTATGGACATATGTAACTTAAGAAACAATAAAAAAAAGAGCTTCTTGTAGGTTTTTGACTATCACAACACTTGTTCATGATTTTAATGTTGAATTAGGTTATATAATACTAGCAAATTAGGAACTTATTATTCATATTGACAGTCAAATAATCCCAACTAGTAATCTGAGCGATGAAAAAATCATTGAGCTATGGTTTCACCGGGTAAAAATGTAGGAGAAGAAAAATAGAATTTGTTGGCCTTTAAAAATAGAACAGACTTTACAAGTTAATAATTAATGTAAAAAGCTCAATTGAATATTACAAAATTACATAGTATTTTTTATATTTGTATTATGAAATATTGACACAGCGTCGTAATATTTAAGGTCGTTAAAACCGACATCCACTGTATATATAAAATTGATTTATGCATGGTGCAAGTATAGGTAATATAGACATATCAAATGTTCTTTAAACAAAATTTACAACTATCTGGATTTAAATTTTTTTAAATAAATTTATATAACTCACAGTACAGTTAAATTAACTAAATTTATTTTTAAATTTCATTTGCTATTGTGTTATAAAAGGTGCATGTGTAATTAAAGAATAAAATAAAAAAAACTTTTACAAATCCTACCTTGGGAAACATTTCTACTCAAGGAATCCATACTCCCGTGTATTTGTGCATTTTTTTCAGTTGAATTAAGATCACCTGAGCTTTCATTTGGCTGAAGGGTTCTTGGTATATCATTTACATTCTTAGGTGTATCCTCGCCTAATATTTGTGAATAATCTAAACCTTTTCCTACTCTTAGAATTGCTACAGATAAATACATGTCTAAGGTCTTTAATAAAAATTGAATTATAATTAATTTAAAATTTATAATAACTAATTACTTTATGCATTAAATTAAAATACTGAATTAAATCCTTTCTATCACAGGTTTGCCAATCGGATTTGTATCCAATTAGTATAATATTGGGTTTAAGTTTACCAATTCCAGATGCCTTAAATTTTAAGAAATGATGAAGTTCAATTAAATATATATTGATATATGAAACTACCTGCATTAATGCTCCGGAACCTGATTCAAAGTTGTCTCCATCTACTAAAGAATAGAAACCTTTAACACGATGTTTCTTAAACCATGTACTCGCTCGTTCTTGCAAATTAATTCTATATCTTTGGGCAGTACTTCCACGAAGAACATGTCCACAAACGAGAAGTGAGAGATTCTTGGTTAGCATATAAGCAAAATCCACAAGTATTGGACGAGTATTTGGTAAACCACATAAAACTAGTATCTATGAATGAATAATTTATAAATATAATTTGAGTTAAAGAATTGCTAACAATGAAAAAACTGAGTTCTAGTTTTAATCACAAGAAAAAACAAGAAAATGTTTAATTAGTTATGAATTATCCCTTTTCGCGAACAGAAATAGCTGTAATAATTTTAAGATTATTTTCATCCGTCATATGAAAAGTTTTAATCAATTTTTTAATATTAAAATTTTACTTTGATAGTGGTATAAAACAAAGATTTCAATTTAAGTGTAATATCATTCTCAAATCGTTTTAAAGAGCAGTATTTCATGAACAAATACGTAAATAATACCAGTATGAATGCAATAATTCTGAAAGCAGTGGCGTAGTTACAGCTTTTGCCACCTGGGGCGGTCTCCAATTTTGCCGCCCCTCCGAATTCAGCAAAAATCAAAATAAGGCTCTAAATAATTACTGAACATAAATAAATAAAAAATACTATTTCTTTGTTTTGACAAATAACACATAATTATGAAATCTATGCGTGTTTACATTTATATTTATTTTTCTCGTATTTTTATTCAAGAAGTCTTCAATGCCATTGTCAAAATTGATATTATCTGTCAGTTCCTTTTCTATAGAAAGTATCTGTAGGTTTCACAATCAGCAATCAATCATTGTTGAGCGAAGATCATTTTTAATTAGCTTTAATTTCAAAAAGCTCCGTTCACAACTAGCGACATTGATGCCTATTGTTAAAGAATTCTTAACAGTATTACTATGCTTGGAACAGAGTTTTTCCAACCTATATGAATATTAAAAGTTCAAGAGACCCTTGCTCGTTTTTAAAACGGTTTGATTGTTGTTGTAGAGCAGGTACAGACATAAAGCTTTGAAACCTTTTCCTTTCCATATGAAACTCTTCAACTTCGTCAATATCAACAAAATTATGAACTAAACCTTCAAAACTTTCGTTTAATAGATTATCCCGTAGAATGCAGGAAGAACACGTAAATGTTTCGTTTAATACATTATTCCGTAGAATGCAGCAAGAACACGTAAATGTTCAAATCCGACTTTTATTTCCTGGACAACTCTATCGAATGATGAAAACATTTCTTTTCGTATTACTTCTTCTAAAGTATAGTTCGATGAAATTGTATATAAATGCGATAAAAAACTTTTCAATCTTTGGTCTACGGAGCTTTATCAAGCGTCACGACTCAAGAAGGACTACATATTGTACCTACCGATGGAAATCAACGTTCTTACCATAGTAGACGGGAAAATAAAGAAATGCTTTCATTACGGAACGAGTTTATCCGTCTTTCTACCATCCAACTTAACACGATTGATTGGATTATACTCAACAAAATCTCTAAGGAGAATATAACAATCTTTTATCTCAATTGTCAAAGTCTCCGGTCACATGCACTTGATCTCCGTGGTAATGTAATACAAAAATCACATGTGTTATTGTTGTCAGGAACTTGGCTTTCTAACGAGGAGCAGGCTACCATTGAAAACTTTAATTGTGCGGAGGAGCTGTTGACATCTATCGCAATGATAGCGATTTGTAACATGTTTTTACTATCTGAGATGATACTTATTTAAGAAAAAATTTCCAGTTCGTTAATGAAGCCAAATCTGCCCATGGAGATATATATGCTGCAAGATGTACTTTGCCTAATGGCAAAAATAAAAGTTATGTCACAGTTTACATTTCTATAAATAAGAAAGTTGAAGACATAATAGACTTTCTTCACGAATCTTTAATAGTGTATAGGAAAGGAGGTTCAAAGCTGTTAAAAAAATTATCATGAACTTCCACTAATACTTGGTGGTGATTTTAATGTCCAATTTGATACGCATAAAGGATTGCGCTTAGTAAAATTTTTAAAAGAAAAACTCAATTTACTATTAATGAAATTCAAAATGTATAAGATGGTATTCATTTTAAATTTTGATTAAATGTATGCAATGTTTCCAGTAATATACAAATACTTTTATTTACTCGCTTTGGATATCACAAATTTCATGAAAATTATCTTAACGGAGTAGGCTCTAGTCGTGAGTCGGAGGTGACATACACGTTTTGCTTTCATTACTTCTTTTGATTACAAAACATTATTGTTATTCATTATATATATGTATATGTAGTGAAATATATAAATTTGCATAAGTATAAAAAAATGCCGCCCCCAAAATATTGCCGCCCGGGGCGGACCGCCCCTACCGCCCCCGCCTAGATACGCTACTGTCTGAAAGATAAATTTTATAAAGCCTGGGAATAAACTAAATAGCTTGTTTAGACAGGTATCCTTAGAATGATTAGAGGCTGTTGTCAAATAGTAACTGGCCCGCATTGCACAGAGCATCCTGCAATTGGTGTCCATTTCATTTTCTGGAAAAACTGTATGAGGCAAAGGAAAGTTTATAGAAAATATGTAAGTAAAATTTGCTATTTCACGATTTGCCTTCAATAATATATTGATTTGAAAATATTTGTCTAATAAACTTAAAACCATTTCTGCTTTAGAGGATAAAAATCTTTTAATCTGAATCGTATAAGCGCGTTTATATATTAAAGAAAACGGATTTAAAATAATGGGTTACTAAAAGTGCCAGAAAGTAATTTACCTGTGGTCTATAATTTTTAACATGCTCTTCAACATTATTCAGTTGCTGAACTGATATTAAAGCATTTTTGTATGTCTGCGCCTGTGTTGTTGAACCCCAATTCACTTCTGCAATAATGTATAAAAAGTAATTTTAAATAATTCTTAGAAAAAACCTGAATATAAAAAATATAATTTTAAGCTTTAAATTTACCTGGTTTCCTATAAGACACTATTAAGTACAAAGCTAAAACTACAGCAAAAGTTATTAAAGCTGTCCACCATGAAATTAAGAACATCACAGCCACACACAAAACAGAACCAATGAGGCTCAGCCACATATTGTAATACTAATAAAGAAAAAAGGAAAATAATTAAACAGTTAATTTATATATATATATATATATATATAATCAGTTATATTTTTACCTTAAATGTAGGCCTCCAACCTACAGGTTTTGCCAAGCTGGCATGGAATGTACTAAAATTAATTAACATATAAGCTGCTAAAAAAAAGTTAGATATCAAAGGAGCAATAACATTTAGGTCTCCAATCAATACAAAACTGAAATTATTATTGTTTAGTTAAAAATAAAAAAGTTAAGTCAAACTTTTCATTAAACTAACCCGATTGCAATAAAAAAAGTAAGAACATAACCTCTTACAGGTTCATTGTTTTTTCCATAGCCTTTGGCAAACCAAACTATTTTTGGATAAAGTTCATCCTTACAAAGAGCCTAAAATCCATTTTAATTTAGTTTTAAAATTATTATCAAATTAATAACCCTTAAAACCTGGAAAACTTTAGGTGCAGAAACAAGGCTAGCAAGGGCTGACGAGAGTGTTGCCGCAAAACAACCAGCATATATTATTGGTCCAAAGCCAGAAACTAATTCAATTACTTGAAAGGAATTTTGAAGACCATATTTACATTCACCTATAGATAATATTATTAAATATTTTACGTTTAAATATATATAAACCAATAAAATTACCAGGAAGACAATCTAAAAATTTATATGAACCATTTATAAAGTCATTTAATTGACCAGTTGCATCGCGAGCAACAGTCCCTCCAACCATAACTACCATAATTAGATAAGTAAGAGTTGTAATTATTATTGCAAGTATTGTTCCTTTAGGAATGGATTTTTGTGGATCCTATGAGAAATAAATTTAAAAAAGAAATAAAAAATCATAAATTTAATATTTGAATATACTTTTAAGTCACCAGATATATTAGCTCCAGCTAAAATACCTGTGGCAGCTGGGAAAAATATGGCAAAAACAGAAAAAAAATTATGTTCAACACCTCTAAATTTTCTATAATTTGGGAAAAAATTTGAAGCGAATATTGTATCTATAAGACATTCGATTATAATTGATATATTCATTTAAAAATAAAATCAAAATTACAATTGTACCCTAAAAATCCTTTAGCAGTTTCTAAATCACTTTTTGGACCTATAAATGATCCAATCATAAAATCAAAAATTGCAATTATAAGTATTACCAAGAGACCAATTTGTGCCTATTAATTAGAGAAAAAGAAATATCTGAAATATTTAATTTGTTTTTAATAACAAAAAATATGTACAAACCTTAGCTTCCCACTCCATACCCACAATAACAATAACAGTTAATATCACAATAGTTATACTACCTACTATTCGAACATCTTGTACACCACCATCTACAATCTTAGCATCAAATGATGTTAAAAGATCACGTAATGATTCACAGAATCCAACTACATACATAGCACAAGCTACAGCATTGGCTAAAGAAAATATTAGTCCAATAGAACCACCAAATTCTGGCCCTAAAGACCGTGAAATCATATAATAAGTTCCACCTAAAAAAAAAGATGTAAATTAATAATTGTTTAAATATTTTTAGTTCAAATTACCTCCTTTTATAACACCATTAGTACTTATAGCTGACATTGAGAGCGAAGTTATGGTTGTTACTATAGTTGTGGTTAAAATTAAAATAAATCCTTCTAATATGCCAGCTTGTCCCACTACCCAGCTTAATCTAAGAAAAAGCATAACTCCCCAGATATTTAGAAGGCATCTCACTAATACACCTTTAATCCATCCGAATTTCAGCATATTTGGACCAACACTTGATTCTAAATCATCATTACGTGTCAATGTGTTACCATTCTGTGGAACAATTTGAAAATTTTAATATGTTTGAAATATAATTTTTCTTGCACTTCATAGGATGAAAGTAAAGAAGAGTTTTACTGCCTAGGACTGATTAGCGTTTAGCATGTTGGAAAACTTGGCACGTTAAAAATGGAAATTTATGTTTAAAAAACATCGAAGTGGACTTAATAACGTTCTTGTGATTATGGCATAAAGTTATAACAATTCCAACAATAAAAAGTTATCAAAATTGTATTTACTGCTACTATACTTACACATGTCCCCATCACTCAAGTCAGATTTTATATAAACACGTTGTTTTAATCTTCCCTGAAAAACTAACAAGATAGAAATAATTAGGCGCCAATTCATGCTACATATATATATTAACTTAGGGAAGAATATTGGACTCATTAGAATTTGATTTTAAATTAGGTGGCGCCAAATGCTAATCAGTCCTAGACATTTGTACTCAAAATCAATTTTTTGAGCTTTTTTGAGTATAAATTGGCACGTGGCTGTCTGCAGACAGTATATACTGTCTGCTGTTATGTGCTAACTCTAAAGTTAGGTTTTTTTGATGAAATCTTTGGTTTCATTTATAGTAATTGTATCATTTATAGCGATCTATTTAAAGTGAGCGCCCGGTAGTTTTTAGTATTCACAGTTATTAGCATCGAGTTTTGTATTTCAAAGTTCTCATCCATGGGAAAGTATAAATTTATTATTAAAATTATTTAATAAGCTTTAAATAAATAAATTTAACTAAAGGAAGTTGTATCTTAGTGCAACCTTTGCACAGGTTTATAGCAAAAAAAATATAAGTATACTCCTTTAAATACAAATTAAATTATAAATCTAAAGAAAAATCATTTCAGAACCCATTAGAAGGAACCATCACCCATTTTACAACCTTGTCCGTCGTGCGAATGAAAAACGTATTGGTCTGTACAAGGCTTAACTCATTTTGCTCGATTTTTCTTGTTTTTTTTTTTTTTCTCTTCACTCATTATCTGCGACCTATAACCCTTTTATTCGAGCCTAGTGCTCTTTTCAATGGAAATTTTCTCTCAAATAGCGAGAGTAAGTTTCAGGTTGTCGTCGAACTACCCCACCAACTCTACCGCTATAGCCGGTTAGGGAGCTCGCTACGACTGCCGATCAACGATAACTGATCTGATCGTGCCTATGTTTGGTTCTCAGGGGTATGGACCCCTGCAAAAAACATATGGTCACGTAACATGGTCACGTAACAGAGTGCTCCCTTTAAAGCGCTTCACTCCAAATGAACTGCAATGCTAAATTGACAATGAAGTCTCTTATGGAGACCAAGCACTCGGTGCTGATTTTGGAGCGCTCGATTTCCCGCTGGGACAATATAAAAAACGATAGTAAATATGCATTTACAATAAAATTGTCCGCATTAATAAATCATAAGAAAATCAAACCTTATTGTTTTATTTATCAACAAATGAGTTTGCGAAAAGAAATCATTTTTTCTCTTATTAGAATTATTGTATATTGAATATCTATTAGTATTCCCTATGGTTACTTCTAAACTTATTTTATATTACAAATGATGTGAATAGACCATTGCTTTAAAGTTTGGCCACCTCGGATGTTATATTATGTTTTTATGTTATGTTAATTGACTATATGTTTTCAAATTTAGGCTCTATCCGTCTATATATATTTTAAATTTTTGTTTCCCTAGAACAAAATTTTACTTTCTGGTGGATATCGCAGCAAAATTAAATGAGCTGAATTTAAAACGGCAAGGAAAGGGAAACCCAGCCTATGTTTTTGCAGAAGAATTGATTTGCTTCAAAGAAAAATTAATTATTTTTGCAGAAGATATGCAGAGCGGTAAATTACTTCATTTTAAATTTCTAAACCAATATCGCGATAAAACTAGTGCAACTGTTGACACGAATTACTTCATTACAGTTATTAAAAAAATTAAAGATGAATTTGCTGACAGATTTCAGCAATTCAAAATCAAAAAACCACTCTAGCATTCATAGTAAATCCTCTCAACTTAAATAGTAACGAAATCCAACTTCAGCCATTTGGAGTTGATACTGGATCTATAGAAATGCAATAAGTGATTATCTAATAATACCATATATTATCTAATTTGTTGTGAAAAAACACTTCTTATATATGAATAAATAGATAATTTTCTTATGGATAAATAGATTAGTTTTTTATCAAAAAACTTTATTTATGCAAGTACTATTTATTGTTGACAAGAAAAATTTTTGTGGCTCTATAAAAACTTTGAAATTTTGTAAATTGTAATTTTTGAATCTTCCGACTCAAAAGGTTGCCGACCGCTGCCCTAGAATTAAGAAGAACAATTTTGAAGATCTAAAGCTGCAAAGGGATGAATTAGCAAAAGGGAAGCATTTATAAAATGAAAACATATTTAGCTTAAAACTAACGTTACAAAAATGCAATAAGTAGCTACTAAACCTACTTTCTTAACATCGTTATGCTAAATTTTTGTTAAAAAATTCCACTAGTTCGCATATTCCATATTGAAATTTATAGTAGCGGGGCTACTATATCGAAGGATCAGGGTTGAAAACTCGACATTTATTTTTAGGCACTTATTTTGGTAATTATGTATAAGTCTTAATTATTTGATAAAAGCAAAAACTTGGTAAATTTATGATTGATTAGTATTTAAAACCCAAATTTGAAACTGTTCATAATTAACTGGCGATTTAAATTTAAATAAAATCAATTACCACAGTGTTTAGTTGATTATTTACGATCAAAATAGAAATTAATTAACTTTCATCAAGTGTATGTTTAACGATAAATAAAATGGAAATATAGTTTTTTAACATAATAAATAAATATACAATATCATGTTTGGTTGTGTGAACAAAAACAAAAACAAAAACATATACTACAAATTGTCAATTTAATCATTTTAATTTCTTTGGTTACATCATTTTGCGGCAATGTCTGGCTTTAGAAGTCAAATGTTAACTTATTGTTAGTTGAGTGGTTGTTCAATGAGTTCTCCAATTGACCACCATTTTCTAAGAATACATATTTTCTTATAGTATGTTTTCTTGTTAGCACATCATACTTCTAGTTCCCAAAACTGTAAAATTAGAATTAAAAAGACAACTTGGTTTCTTTTGACACTTATTAATTTTCTTCTTAAAAAATTATTGTTTACCAAGTCTGTTTCAAGTATATTTGCACATTCAAAAGCCAAAAAAAAAACATGTTAATTGAATTGAGTAAAACAAAAAAACCTGTCATTTATTGTCTTGGGTTGGGCGAAATTTATTTATTTGTGGCTTTTTTGTAGTTGAATTTCTCGACTTTGAGTTTGATTTTTACTTTAATTTTCTAAATTTTGTAAAGTTAATATTAATTTCTTATTCTTCATAAAATACATTATTTCTTAAGGAGTTATATACAGTTATAAGCCTCTAAAAGGGGGAGGGGGTGTTTAAAGAATTTTTCCTTTAGATTTATTGATGTAAAACTTTGTACACATATAATAGTAACTCATAACTGTATTTTAACATTTTTCATAAGTAAAAATAATAATATTAAAAGCCGCTAAAGATGATCTTCTGGAGCTGCACTCAAAAAAGACGTTTTGCGGTGACCACGATATCTCGGGACTGGATCATTTAAAATAAAAAAACCAAACGGTTTCTCAAAAAAAAAATGACCAGAATTTCGGCCTTAAATTGTTTATAAAAAAAAATATTTATGGGTAGTAAGAAAGCATCGATTTATTACTAAAAAATATACTTAAAAAGCTTGTATTAAAATTTGATGCTGATCGGTTCAGCCGTTTCTGAGATATCTTGTTCACCGACTTTGAAAACACAGATTTGAGACAAACGCGTTTAAAATTTCAAAAGCACATTTCAATCGCTCTGAATTTGAATTAATTTACTATATTTAATGTAATTATGAACAGCAAACTGGGATAAAAATTTTCAAACAACTGTCGTGTTAAAACCAAGATTTTATTCAGTTTTGAAAAATTGAAAAAAAAAAAAAACAATGGGGTAGTTATTTTTAAGGTTAAGTTGTGATTTTTGTTTTGAAGCCTGCAGACAGTGCGATGGTCTATGTAAAACGCTGGAGACCAAGAGAAGAACTAGTTTAAATATTATTTCCCGTTTTTTAGACAACATTAAAGATTTACGGTTTATGAAAACTATTCTTGCGGCCAAAACCCAAGACGTCTATGAAGTTAACAATATTATTAGTTTAACATTCGAAAAATAATTATTCATCAGAATTGCTTAATTCACTCAATATGATAGAGATGCTGCCATACCTATTGTAATTTAAATTTGCTATGCCCATTATTTTATTGCAAAATATTAACCAGTCAAAGTTTTGTAATTGCACGTGATTTGCAGTAAAAGAATTAAGTGAACAACGTCTTAGGAACAACAGTCTTGCTTTCTTTTGATTCCTATAAATATGTCATTTTAATAAAATACTATGGCTTTAGGAGAAACTCCTTTGACTAATCTAAGCTATTTGTCTGTGTCATTTCCTTCAATTGGTTGCCTGTGATTGCTGAGCTAAATCACAAAATGCACCAGACGATCAGACAATTATTATTAGATTCTTTTGATATAAAGATATTGCGCTTATAATATGTTTCGATGATTCATTACTATCCAATTGATCAACATAGTTTTTGATTTATTTTCAAAAAAAATTACTACTGTTTAAAATTCTATGAAATCTTCTATTTTAGAGTATCACATTAAGTTAATGAAATAACTACGAGAAACCATTATTAAATTCGCAAGTTTGTTTGCACTCTTTCTATATTATAAGACAATAATCATAATTATCTAAATTTGCGAGCTCATTCTATTTTGGCCAATGTTTTTTTCAGTATAAAAACCAAACGCTAATTGAATGCGTTAATCATAAATTAATAATTTTTTAAGCTGTAAAAACGACGCATTCGATTATTTATAGTAATTAAAGTCCCAAGACTTAAGACACCGAAACATCTGATTAACGATTAACGATAGCACTGATATATATCAAATATCCATCAGAGTAGATGCGATTGCAGCACTGGAAATACTTAAGACCTACAATTTAAGATTATCTAGTTCAAGCCATATCAGAATGTTATTAAAATATTTTATGAAATTTTTATTATCAGTGCCCTGTTCGTTAGCTCAGTCAGATAAAATATTTAATATTTGAATAACATTTTTAATTTACTACGGTATATCCAAGTACTTACTTTGTTTGGTAACGTAGCATTGTGCAATTCGTCGAGAGTTGGACGGTAAGCTGCTTGTATTGACATTATATTGCGATAGTTATCTAGCCTGGGAAGTGCTTCTCTTGTAAAATGTCTACAGAAGTAATAAAATTTTATTAATTAATTAAATTTATTTTAGAGAAATACCTAAAACTTTTTCCGTATTTTGTATCATAATCGTTTTCAAGTAGATTTTCTCTGTCTTCATTGGAATCAATTGAATCATCTGAATCATCTTCATTTCCTGAAGCGACTTGGAATCTTGTTGTTTGTGCATCTCTAAACCGTGGAGGTTTATCTTTATCTCGGAAACTACTTTTAATTGAATGTAATCTAAAAAGGAAAACAATATTGTGTATGATAAAAAAATTGCAATTAAAATTTACAATAAATTAAGGATAGCATTGCACGCCGCGGTATAAAAAGAAGAGGATCTCCATTAAAAGGAAGTTATTATAACTTATTCTAAAAAGTAAAGACAGAATTCAAGATATACTACTAAATCAAGGAAAAATTATACTCAAGTTTTTGAAACAATTTAAAAGCTAACAAAACGTGTGGTTGATTCTCTTACAAAAACCACCGATCATCATCACGGCTAGCAAAATTTTCGTAATTTAGTGTATAGTAGATATTCTGCAAGATATTATTGTTTATTCTGATTTGATGCTGATTACAAATGAAATTTTTAGGATGTTATTATTTTGTTAATAACAGAAATATATCCTCGCTAAGCTATAAAGTAAAGTAATGACTGCATATCTATACCACAGGAAGAAAAAAAGAAAGTCTACATTTAAAATAAGCAAAATTTTGTCAATTTATCGCCATGAAAAACGAAATATAAAAAAACTATCCCTATATCATAGAAAAGCAAATAAAAACAAAAAATAAAAAAAAAATAAAACAAAGCAAAAACATAACCTCACAAGCATCTAGTGTTTTATAACTAGAAAAAGTGTTAGTTATAGGGAAATCAAAAATTTCAATCGAGTTTCCATCGGAGTTCTATCCAACGTTTCTAATTTCTGGAAAGTATCTCATAACTAATGCGGAAAAACATTTTTTGTGCACTAAAAAATGTACCGATGTTTTATAGTTGTTGTCTTTTGAATTGACCCTTCTTATCATCTTAAGTCAGACCAAGTTCAAGCAGCTCGGTTAAAGTTTTGGAATTTATTTATTAATAAAATGACATTAATAGAAATTTTATGTTTTAGAGTTCAGTCATTTACTTTGAATTATTTATGCTTTTCTTAAATTTTCCAAGAACTTAACCTTTTTTTCTTGAAGATCTTAAAACTAATATCATTCCCAGAGATCTAATGTTGATTTTTATATCATTTTTATTGGCAAGAAATACTAATTTCTTTCCAAATTTTTGCAGACCATAATCTTCTCCAGAAATTCTCTGATTTATCATCAGGAACCCGATACAGATACAGATAGTGCTGATTTATTTAATGAAGTATTTTGGAATATTACATTTACTGCAAAATCTGGATTAATAAGCCGCTGTCAACTAATCTCCGCAGGTGTCTCGTTAAAAAGTAGTTTTGCGCGTTCGTTCGTCATTGAATACTTTAAAACCCAAAACTTAAAATGAATTCATCATGTGAGATGTTTCTCGCGGTAATTACAATTAATTAATAAAAAATTCGTCCACGTTGCCTGGTGATTTATGAGCAGAACTAGTGTTCTACACTTTCTCCTTTTGAGTCCTTTCGATTTTGAGTTGCAGCTTACACTGGAATCGACGATGTACTATTGGCCTTCACTTCTTTATTCAGACGTCTATTCGTCTGAATAAGTTTTTATTTTTCTTCTTCATCCCAAAATTTAATCACTCTGTGGCGGAGGTCATGTTGTTCCTTATATTTTGGTTTTGGAGTTTTTGTTTTTAAAAAAGAATAAATGGAAAGAAAAAGCTGTGTTTTAAAGAATAAATAAAATGAAAGAGTTTTGAATTTTACTTGAATAAAAATAATTAAAAATTGCGATTTAAGCTTAAAAACGTTATTTTATAAATGATTTTTGTTTAATACTAACAATCAAATAATTAAATAGTAATAAAAATATTTAAATAATAGTATGAATATTTTAGTATCTAAAAATAATAAGAAATAACATTTATGTAACTTATTAAGTTACTGAAAATAAATTTCAGTATCAGACTCTGATCTTTGTACTATAATTGTTCCAGGTAATCTTATCCCAATGCATAAATACTAATAACTTCATTAATTTTTCTCCGAGGTGTGCATTAATTTAAAAAAATGAAAATAAAATTGTTTTTTAACTTTAACCTAATCCCCCCTTGAAATATTGCAACTATTTGTTCCTGATGACGACATCATGGTTTATGCATTCTCTTTAGTTTTATCCTCGTAATATGCTTTGTTGTGTTATTTTTCAAAATATACTCACACTCAAAGGGTAACAACAAGAAAGAAAAGGAATAGTAGGAAAAAACAGAAGAGCTCTGATATTGCGTTTGGGGACCTTGAACTTATTCCTAAATCTGTTAGGCCGTGTTGGTTACAATGAATGGCCACCTTAAATAGAGTTTTTTAAAGAATGTTAACATAACTAAATATACTATAAAGCCATGTTACTATTGGAAGCAGCTTTTTCTATTAATATTGAATTTATCAATACTTTTCACCTTAGTCAAAAGTAGCTTAGTGGAGGTATTCACATTGAGGCCGGTATCAAATCGGAAATATTCCCCTACAATTCTCAGTCCACTAAAATATGTGCATATGTGTTGGCAAACTATTACATATAACGTGTATATATAAATGTGTATTAGTAAGATGCCAAGCATGAGGCAGAAATATTGCTGCCTCAGGAAGGGGTAAAAATTTTTTCGAAATTTGCGAAACTCCGTCTTACATTTCACCTCCCCTTACACGGAAATTGAATGATACCGGCCTCAATGTGAATACCCTGAATAGATCCCACCATTGGCTCTTATCTTAGTTTAAGTGACTTCATATTTTTGCGTTAGCAATCATTAACTTTTCCTATTTATATTGAAATTATCGATACTTGTATTCCTTGGAGTAATTCTGAATATGATTATAGTCTATGGGGCACTCATACAATCAAACTAATTTATTGATTTTTTTTAGAAAATTTTTATGAAAGCATTATTTTCATTTGTAGCATTTTAAACTTCAAATGATATACTTGACAGACAGAATTTTCATTGTATAATTCCGTTAAATATGATCAACAGAACTCACTCAAAAATAATAATTTATAATTTTATATTAATTAATTTTATATTAATATGAAACCTAAACAATTTGCATTTTACAGTAAACACATTGCACTTCTAGATTCGTGATTTACGAGTACTTGCCCATAGCTTAATACATTTTTCAATTTCAAGCCAGGAAAATTTTTGAATTTGATTTCCTAACACAAAGCGTCTCTGAAGACAAAGTATTTATTATTTCTAACTTTTTAAATTGATTATAATGAATTTTGTATACAAATATCTCTTTTGAAATTAATTTTAACAAAATATACAAACGCAAATAAGTATACTCAAAGAAGTAATTTAATTTTAATTATGAAGTCATTTCACAGATAAGTACGAAATCTACATGAGAATTTACCATTTTTAAAGCGATTTTAATTAGTGTAACTTGAAAGCTTTTTAGTGGTGACAGAACACCGTCTTTTATTAAAATCTACAAGAAAAAGTTTTATGAGTGATAGTAGAATAATAAAAGGGAGAAAAAAAACAATAAAGGTGCACGGTATTGGTTTCAATCACGTCAAAAAGCTATCTGCTTAAATGAAACTTAAGAGTGCAGGGGGGGGGGGGGGGTCAAAAAAAGGCCAACGCAATTACTAGGAAATACGGTGCTTTGCTAATCGTATGTGTTTAATTTTTAGCTCAAAAATATAGTTATCTTGGTGCAAATTTTATAAGTTGTTTGAACATTGGAAAGGAAATCGTAGTGGACATTATCATGATGATCAAAGGAAAGCATAAAAGTTTGATTTAATACCACTTTAACGTGTTTTTTTTGGGGTTTTGTTCTTTTAGACTATTCTAATGATTGCTTCAATGTTAGTTAATCGAACTAATAAGCCCTTTTCCCTTCACAATAAGACCTACAACATACATTTGTTACTCTTTTTGAAAAAAATATTTAAAAATTGATGAGCCCCTTTTTCTCGATCAAAGGTCAGGGTCAAAGCAATACTAATGATTAGATTGCATTCTAATGTTGACAGAAAGAGTCTTAAAGTATTTGCATCTTAAGAGAAAAAAAAGAAGTTGTACCGATTTCTAAGGCACGAGAAATTTAATTTCTAAATCTTGGAGATTTTTGGCCTGAAATTTTCAAGGTAACAAATGTCTAGAAAAGCTTATTTTCGCTGATTATATTCAATTTTCTTTATCTTATTAAAATGTTTGTTTAGTTTTTGACTGCTAGAATGTGAGGATTTCGCCTTCAGAGAGGTTTTTTTTTCATACAAAATGAGAAACTTTGACATCTTTTATCTCGCTAAATTGGTTTCTTTAAAAATTTGAAGGAGTAGTTAAAGTATTATTCTATTTTAATGAATATGCCCCCTTTTTTGGTATGGAAACTATAAAAAGTGCAAGACCAACATTAAAACAGCAAATCTCAGTAGTAGCACATTCCAAAATAATTATTTCGCAAATTAACCCTTTTAAGAAATCATAAATTAAGTTGTGAATTACCCATTGGACTTTCTCTCTAGGGAAAGTAATATATGTAATCAAATTTAGGAATGTAAAAAATTCACTCATAGAATTGTTGTTGCAAGTTTATCACCAGATTATTAAAAACTAAGGTAGTAGACATTTGATAGCTTTTAAATTAATTAATTATTGAAATGGAATCAAATATAAGTTTAAATTGAGTTCATTGATTTTCGTTTGCTTATCAAAAACTAAGCGGCAAATCTATTTAGTGTTTAGAAGTTTTTTGTATGAATGAAAAGTGAAAATTTTCCTTAGTAATATCAAATTGGAGTCAGCCAAAAATAATATTTCTTTTTGAAAGCAGCAATTTATTACAGTTAAACTTAATTTTTTTTAAAAATGCCACTATTTTATAGATTAACGCGTACAAATTCAATTTTGAATGCTTAGATATTCGCGAAATTTTGCAAGAATATTTTTCTGTTAAATATTTTTAGCCAAGTTCCTTTCTTGATCCAAAAATATCGCAAAATTATGCCATTTGACAATTGACATTTTGAACAGAAAAGGATTTTTTTTTATGGAAAAAAGCAAGAATGCTAGTCAAGGAACAAAACGTTAGCAAATTTTAATGGTCTAAAAATGTTCAAAAGTGAACTGTCATTTTTTTTTCGTTTTTGCCTTAGATGGGCTTTGAAGACTAATATTATTTTACAACTTAAAAGGATCCAAAACGCTTTAAATTAATTTCATACTCGTCTATCTATGTTGAATGGATACACGTTATGCCCTTTCTTATAGGGCGTTTACACCGGCATCGAAATCATGATATCGAAATCACATTTGCATTTTTATATGAAATTTGCAGGCACAATATTAGAATAAAAGTTATAAAAAACCGATTTTTGGTATTGTATTATAAATACACACAGAAAGTTTCAACTTAATCCGACAATTATTCTAGAAGTTACACACATATTTGTAAAGATGTGTCAGAGCGATTCAAAGTGCTTTTAAAACTTTAACCGCGTTTATTTCAAAATTCAACTTTCACCACAAGCTTTTTAAGTATATTTTTTAGTAAATAATCGAAGATTAATTTTTCAATTTAAATGATACAATCCAAAGATATCGTGGTTACCGCAAGACGTCTCTTTTGAGTCCAGCTCCAGAAGATCAGCTATAGCAGCTTTCAATATTATTATTTTTACATATAAAAAATGTTAAAATACAGTTATGAGTAACTATTATATGTGTACAAATTTTTACATTAATAAATCTAAAGGTCTCCTCAGGAAAAATTCTCGAAAAAACCCTATTTTAGAAGCTTCTAATTGTATATAACCACTTAAGGGGATGGTTCGGTAATTAAATTTTTTAAAATAATGCTTAATATTTTAAAAATATTGTGCAAAATATCATGTCGATCAGAGAAAAATTGCTAAAGTTATGAACATTTGAACCTCTGTTGCTCCAAAGCGGTCTTCATTGCTTAAATGAAAAATTAATTTTTTCATTTTTCCATAAAAGCATCTTTTCAGATAGCGTTGTGTATATTTCCTTAACACCATTTTCATTCGTATACGTTGTCTTTTACGTATGCGCACGACACTCAAAGTGAAAGAATAGATAGTTGCGTAGACAGGAACAAAAAGATTCTTTAGATCTCCTAAATGGAGATCAAAACTTTAAAGCATTTTCTTAACCTTGCTAGTTTTGAAAACTTACTGAACCGATCATTTTGAAATTTTGTACACTACTTCTTCACATATTTCATCAGGTAATGAAGCGAGCTTGTTTCTTTTAAAATAATTATTAATTTTACTATAACAAAGGTTACGAAAAATTTAAAAATCGAAAGAAAAATCACATCGTCATTACCTCAAAAATATTTCTTTTAATTAATAAATGTTAATTTTTTTTTCAACGAATTAAACGAACCATCCCTTTAAGAAATAGGAGGAATGATGAAAATTTTAGTTGACTAAAGTAAGAATAATCACGTCGCAATTATGATACGTACATAATAGGATAATATTCGATTTCTCAAAATTTTGGTTAATAAAAGTAGATTTTGTTTTTTTTAATAAACTGAAGCTAATTTTAGAGTGCTATTATTCACGTTAGAAATTACGTAAAGAATAAGAAAAAGAAGATCTAGACATAATTTTAAACACAAAACGTCATTTCAACAAATTTAAACAAATCTCTGATAGTTAGAATTGATTTTCATTGATTTGCTTACAGAAATGCATCAATTATTTTACAAACATATCGCCATAATAAAATTCTTCAAATAGTTTTTTCAAATTTTCAAAATCTTATTTTGTTTTTTAACTCTATAGCCCATAAAAAAAAGTAACTTAAACGCCATAGATGCCCAATAAAATGTCTAGTAAATGAAATAAATTTTATATGTAGGCATGTCGTGTAGGCCTCCCCAAATGGTAGGTTTGTGTTAATATTATTGATTTTTTGGTAGAACACGTATTAGATTAAATTTGGTAAATTGCAGCAACATACTTGAAATAAGCAATTGACAGAGTCTTAGGATCATTACTAGAATTTACAGTTTATAAGTAGTTGTAGAAATGCTTTCAAAAATATTTGGATGGTGAAATTACAATAATAAAATAAAGTTCTTCAGATAGTTTTAAATATTTGAAAAACAGACAAAGAAATAAATGTATTAAGAATATATAAAAATTAGTGAAAAAATAATGCTGGTTTTTTTTTTTAAATTTATTCTTCAATGGTTTTCAAAAATATTTCACACTTTATAAACATTAATTTAGCAAAGTTTTTCAGAATTTGATGTTTAATTAATTAAAACAACAATAAGCCCGAACATGAAATTTTAAATAGAAAACAAAAACTATATTTAGAAAGAAAAAGACTACAACAACAAAAAAAACATTAAAATGGAAATATTACTCCTACTCCAGGAATAATCAATAATTAATTGTATATATATATATATATGTATATCAATCTAACGGAACAGAGCACGTTCCTTAAGCATTAAGTAAAAAATAAAATTTTTTTAATAATATTTATAAAAAATACTTACCGTGATTGACGTCTGCTCATAAGGTTTGCGTCATCCTCATTAAAGGTATCATCTTCTAATAATTCACCATCCTGACTTCTTAATTGTCTATATGTCTCCTGTTGTTCTGATTTTGTATCACCTTTATGATTAACAGGATTAACTTGAAAGCGATTTGGACGATCTACCGATCCCAATTCAAATGATGAAAAGTCCGACATTTTATTTCTGTGTGTGTGTATGTGTGTATGTGTTAGTTTTTAGTCATTCACGTAGGTCCAATTGATTGTAGCTCGAATACAATGCTACTATAAAGTTTTTTAAACAAATCAACATATTTTTTAAGTTGTTAAAAAATATATATATAAAATAATTCATGGCTAGTTTTTTTATTGTTTTTTATTTTGTAAAAAAATATTTCATCATGAAGGAAAATGTTTAGAAAACAAATCAAAAAATTAAATTCTAAATGGGAATGAAAATGTATACTACCGAAGTTATTGATTATAGAATTGTTAGTTTTCCATAGTTTCGTGCTTTTTTTGATGCCTGATAAGTTTTCTATTTTTCTTTTTCTTTTATAGTCGTGTATAATTTATGATAAATTACATTGTTATATGCATACATATATATATATTTATAACCCCTTTAGGTAAAATGCTAGATACCCACCCAACTTTAAGATTTGTCTGAGTTCACGTAGCTTTGATAACCGAATGGGAAGAGTGTTGCTACAATTTAAGTTATTTAATCATAAATGGTGTGGTAGACAATATCGGGTACGAGTAGGACATATGAATACGTCCTTGAAATATATGTAGTGCTTAGGAACCATTGCTCTTCTGCACCATTTCCCTTCACTGTACCTTCTGGAAAAACTTTAGATGCTCCCCCCAAAAAAGGTTTTTTGTTTTATCTTCAGAAGTTTTTAGATATGCTGCATAGTTAAAAAGGGAGTTCCCCGGTTAACAGGTTAAATAAACAAAAATATAACTGAGGGAAATTTTTTTTATTTATTTTAGTGGTAAGTAATAACATGTTAAAAACCTACTGATAGCATTAAAAAGAAATTTTGTTATGAAATTTGGAAAAAAAATAATCTTAATAATAATCAATTTTCCTTCAAACGGTAAATCGCATGGTGAAAATTCGCTTCAATAAGAACCACGCTTTTAGAAGTAATTATTTGAATAAAATCAAAATCTAGAAATCTATACTCTTGCTGACTGCATTTGTGAGTTGCTTAATTTAAATTCAAACAAACCAGATCGAAGCATAGAAGGAAAATTTTTTTTAGAGTAGGTACTTTTTCATAAACGGAGAACAAAGGTTTAAAGATGGGAAAAATCCAGTTTTTTAGTTGCAAAACTCTGAATAAAAAGTGGAAATTTAGGAAACTAACCGAGCATCAATATAATTTAATAATATTTGTAGTGTAGTAAAAGAACAAAATGATTATAATAAAACATACCAAAGCTGTCAAAATATTTAAATGCAGAAACAAAAAAACTATTAACGTAAAATACTTAAATGTTGCTGTATTCAGTTAGGCCTACCCAATTAAAACAAAAAAAAGTATCATAAAGAATCGTTAAAAAAATTCCACTAACAAGATTTTTCATGCAAAAGGCAGCATATTGCGTTATACCAATCAATATTTTTTAAGTTTCACAAGTGGAAAAGGGTTTATTCCCTTGATTTTTTAATTATTCTCTACTATCCAAGAATAAAATAATTTGTGAAAATAGAAAAAAATAAACAACAAATATTTAATTAAAAATAATTTAAAGTCTCTATTTTGATTAAATTTTTGTTGTTTTTTCCTACACAGAAACCTAATAATTTTAAGGATTTGGTGAGCTTCTTTAGAATAAAACTTTTTAATTTTACTATTTCCTTAATATTTGCCCTTTTTAAGTTTTTTTTTTCTTTTTTCTGCCGACAGTTTAAAAAGACTTTCTCGTTTGAGAAGAACGTAGCTGAGTTTAAGAAATTTTCCTTTCTTTTCTCTACATCTGAGAGTTTCATTAGTTGCAGTTGTTAAAAATGGGTGATGGCTAACTTATGCCTGGGACTCACTAGCGCTTAGCGGGCACAAAATTTAGTGCTATATGCTAATGAGTCCATTAGTCTCCGCTGATGTTCCACTCCGAATGGTATTTAGAAAAACTCTCCATTTTTACTGTGCTAAGTCGTCTCCACATGCTAAGTGCTAGTGAGTCCCAGGCATTATACC
Source organism: Acrocera orbiculus (assembly GCA_947359355.1). Lineage (NCBI taxonomy): Eukaryota > Metazoa > Arthropoda > Insecta > Diptera > Acroceridae > Acrocera > Acrocera orbiculus. The sequence goes on from OX375757.1 coordinate 45,212,833, forward strand.
CAATCTAATATCACACAAAAATAATTCCTACCAGATCATAATTTCATATACAAAAACAAAACTTAGTAAGTATCCAAAACTGGAGAGAAAATAACAGAATAAGTATTACAAAATCAAATACAAAAGAATAGTTTCATTTAATGTTTATGTTTAATATTAATATTTCTTTAAATATTTATGTAGGTTCACGTATGTGTTTTGGCAACTGTGGGCCATTGTAATTGTTTTCCCATTAAATTTAATGAAGAAATTTTTTGTTCAATTCAACTAATTGAAATTCAATACAATGTCTCTTTCTATATTCTGCCAGTGACGACTAGATATTAGATATAGATATTTCAAACAGTCTGCTTGAGGTAATTACATTAAAACTGAGCAGCTAAATACACAGCACCACAATCTGTAGCCTATAAAATTGAGTGAGAACAGACAGCTAGTTTTAATAATTATGTAATATTTTTTAGTTGTCTCCCTATTTTTTGAATAAGAAAAAATTAATGTAGTATTTGGAAGCAGAAGTTAATAGATAAGAGCACTATCATCATAATTAGGTCAGTACGATTGTTGTTAATGTGCTTTAAGCATTTTAAATATTAGTACCAAATTTCGGAACTAAGGAAGGTCAAATCTTGTAAGATATTCAAAGTTAAGTATAAATTAGTCTTTAATGTGAATTAAACACATACATACACGTAATTAGAAAAACACTAAAGAATCAAGTAAGCGGGATTATACCAAAATAGAACTATATTGAAAAGAACAGATTTAATGCATATTTCAATTGATCTGGGTAAAAACGTTGAATTTCTCTTTCCTTTAATTTTTTTTTTTTGAATTTGAACACATATTTATTGTTTAAACTTAAATCAATAACAATACTTATATATAAAGGTACATAAATAATAAAGAAAAATAAAGAATTAAAATAATTAATTGCTTTTTTTGTGTATCTATTTTTCAAAATTAGTTAAAAGACATCATTAACATTTGATGAAAAACTTAACAAAAAACAAATTTAAAGTTTTAGATTGGTTAAATATAAACTTATGTTTCCAAAGCTTACCATATGTATGTTATTATTTAGAAAAGGGATTCCTTAGTCATAGACAAATTATATTGAGCTAGATTGTAAAAAATCACTTTCACGATTTGTTTTGATCATTCAAAGCACACTTTTAAGCAATGTTTTGAGCTCTGAGCACATTCGCACGTCAGATGCTTTCCAGACACGCGCTAGACGTCTGATGTTTAAAACCATATTAAATTAAACTTCTGCAAGGTTTATAAGTTAAAAAGGAGCACAGCCGGCTAAAACAAAATAAGTACACACAAAGATTTGGCAATGTTCAGGTATGTTCATAAGCTCAGTTCAATATTGAATTATCAACTGCTTGGCTAAATGGTCCAAAAAAGAGTACAGATGGGTTTATTAGAGCTGATTGATATTACTAAATACACGTTAATGGAAGTCATGGAAATATGACCGACTAGACGTATTTAATAGAAACCCGATACTCAAGGTAATCCTAAAAAAAAACTAAAAACTATAACGCTTGTAGAAGTTTGAGCAAAATTAACTATAACTAATAATAAGGGAAAGAACAACTATTAATAAAACTAACAAAAATTAAAATAAAAAACAACTAAAGATTATTTAAAAATTTAATTTTATAATTAATTTTTTTAAATTTATAGAATTTTTTTTTATTTTTTTTATAATTTTAAGTATCAGGCGTCTGGCGCGCGGATGTGCTCAGGGCTTTAGACTGAAGTTCTTTTTAAGGATTCCTGCTTCTCCTAATACCCATTCTCCATGCAAAATTTCCGTCGTTGTATTGTAATAATGAGTATAAGCTTCGGTGGAGAATGGGTATAAGAGTTGCTTATCTAATTTCCTGCTGTCAGTCAAACTACTTATTAAATAACGAAAATATTTTCTTTTTGTTCCAATATTCGGGGTTTTTTTTTGATGAATCCCTTAGCTAATAGCCCAATAGGAAATTTTTATAGCGTTTACACTAAATAAAAGTCACAGCGGTAAATTATTTGCACACCGTTTTACATGATATTTAGTATAAAACTGATTGAAGAAAGCTTCTTACAATTCGCTAAAACACCCTTTTTTTACATTTTTTATTATTCCTGAGAAATCAAGTCGTTCATTTGTAATTTAATCTTAAAACTTTGACGTCCAATGTCACCACCATTTATAACAAAGGTAGCAGTAAAATATTGCGGCTATCAATTATTTTATCTGATTTTGGTATGTCAACGGCAAGCAATAAAATTTAAATGAAGCGTGTGGCCGTCAAAGTATTAATAACGTTTGATATAGCAGTTAACAAGAATATATTAGTTGTAAATTTTTAGCACAAACAAAAGCGAGAAAGCCTTTCATAACATATGACATAACATAGACATATTTAATTGTTTTTATATTAAAGTTTAAATATTTGAAATTTATTTAATCAATTAATTTCTTGTGGTATCTCCAGCTATAAATTAACCCATATAAATTAAATTACTTATTATATTGCAAAAAAAAACCATTGTATAAAATCAAAATGAATGGTAGTAATACATTTTTTCATTAAATTATTTTTATAATTAATTTAATCATAGCTTTTCTTTTTGCTTAAAAACATTTTTTCATTTGAACTATTTTGTTATACAAAATAAATCATAAAATAAACAAACATTTGCCTTATTATCAATTCATTCTTTGCTTTTTACAATCCACTTAGCTAAAAAAAAAAACTTATATCAACACCACAAATGTGGCTCGATTACCACTTAATTTCATAATGTAATCAAAGTGGTAATCTATATAACTTCAAGTGTTTAGAAGTGTTAATTTTGCAACACTTTGTTTTCCGGATATGTTATATTAAAATAGCAATAGAGATGTAATGGGAAGCTAAGAGAATTAAAAAAAGCGCTCGAAAAGCCCTTTTAAAGCACTCTTTTCAACCTAAAAATGATAAGTACCAGCAAAATTCAAGTGTTTTTAAAAATAAACAAAGGAAACTATAAATAAATTTTATGGATGTGTGTGTAAATATTAAATATTATCTTACTTCTGTCACACTTTCTTTGGTTGGATTCTGTTCTTTTTATTTAGTGAAAATAGCAAAAGAGATATCTATATCGTTTATGAGTTTCATTCTTAAAGTACAATTTATGTCGAGTAGGGCAGTTACTCGAAGAAGATAATCAGCGATTATAAAAAAGCTTTAATTAATTGAGTCACATGAAAAAACAGATTATCTCAACTTTAAGTGATACTAATTAAAACTGATTGTGCTGCAGTAATCTAAACCTTTGATATTTAATTTGCATATTTTCATTTCTATTTTTTTATAAGGATATCCTTTGAGGTGGAAAAAATTAAATAGAAATAAAATAATTAAATTATAATGAAGGTAAAATTATCTGCTTATATATTCTTGGATCTTTGTATTTCTTAAACTGTACGGACAGAGTCAGCAAAAAGCTATGATCTACAATATTTTACATGTTGATTCGTTTCGTACTATAAATTTAATCGTAATTCCTTTATTTAGCTCTAACTGATTGATAAAATATTTATTGAAAATTTAATTATAAACGCAATTTATTTTTCATAAGTTTCATAAAGTATACTACCTTAAAAAACAATAAAATTGTTTAGATATCGTCCGATACTATGGACGGAACCATAGAGCAAATGATTTCCATGAAAAGCAGAGTGGGTTAAATAAGAAGGATCCCTTAGACAAAAAGCAAAAATTCTGTGGCAAAAAAATATTGCTTTGAAAAACTAAAAGGCAACGAGATATCTCCTAACCCTGTTACAACCAATTATTTCTAGAGGCATGGTAAGACGAAGTAGTGTTTTTTCAATATTTTCTAATTTAATATTTTATGATATTTAATTTCAGGTTAAATGAATTTTAATAAGAATGTGTAAAAATTTGCCAAAACCATTTATATCCAATCATTAAAGCGCTATTCTTTTTCCATGAAAGCAAAAGCAATTTTGAGTTTAGTGTCGACTATTTTAGTCCAGAAATTCTATCACAAAACTTCTTTCCAGAAAAATTTGAAGACATATAATTTAAGTTTTGATTACTTAACAGACTTTCCATACAGAGGATAATACACTGTACTAGAATACCCAGAAAGGATTTTTGTATAAAAAAGCCATGTACATGCTGGAATCGTGTGAATGCTATTAGAAAATTTGGAGAGCTACTTTCAAGGTGAAGTATTTTTGCATTTTGGAAAAGAAGTAAGCTGCAGCTTTACTTCAACTGTATGCACAAATACTTAAGCCTTAAGGGTTCGATATTCAATTTTTTTCTTCCATTTTGTTTTATGTTTTTAAATTAATGTACAACATCAAAATTTCAAATCGATCGAAGTAAAATCAGTTATGAGCATCCTTGCTCTAGAGCAGCGGTTTCTAAACTGTGGGTTGCGACCCACAGGGGGGTCATTCATCAAAATTGTTCGGTAATGCGGATGTGATAAGTATTTAATATAATTGAATAGAGTGTGAGTCCAAATGTTATTATGTTTATTTTATTTACATCGAAGAGCTATTTTTGAGGCTTAGGTTGGATGTATTTTATCGCTTATGCATAATATGAGCTTTTCAAATGAGAAACCAGCAAATTGCTTCATCTCAAAATTCTAGGTGACAACTTTTCATTATCTTCATTTATTGGTGAAATTTTTCACCATTCTCATCGCTTTCCTCGCTAAGATTTTCAGGAAAAAAATTAATTTTTAAAGAAATTTTTACCTCTGTTTCAGAAGAAAAGTAAAAAATTATAAATGAAGTGAGAAAAATAATATGTAGTATTATAGCCATATCTATATTCCTAATGGTTTTTTAGTAATTTTTTAATGATCTGCTTGCAATTCAAATTTGAGAAAAAACTTTGTTACGATCTCCACAATATACTACTTTAACAACCGGAATATAAAATTTAGATTTTGTAATCCAAATGCCAATATCTGATTTTCGTTTTCAAAAATCTCAATAATTTCGATCAGTGGAAAGTTTGAAGACTTAACATAATAATATATGTATATAAAAGCTCCATTAAGGATCCACCTAACGATCAAATATTTTGATACAATAGGATTGGACAAAGTTTTGGGTCATTTGAAGGCTATACTCATATATTTGATGAAACTTTTTATTTTGGATTTGATATAAACGAAATGTTAAGCCAAACATTTTTAGTAATATTGAAAATATTGAATCGATAAAGGTGCCCTCAAAAGTAAAAGCTCACTAGAACTTTTAGCACCTGAAATTTTACTGATTAGAAGTGAAAGTAGGTCCCTATTTGTCTATCTGTTTATTCTTAATTATTTTATTTTTACGAATTATGTTTAAGGAATATTTATAAAAAGATTTTTTTCAAAAAATATACATTGATCATTTAGCCCATTATAAATGTAAATATGTAAAATATTATGCTACAGAATTGTTTTATAGCTATGTAAGCGCAAATATACCTTTGATAGTTGAAATTAAGAAAAATTATTGAAGCTTTTATTTTCAATATAGCACCGCCTTTGTTTTGTAGACATCAGTTTTGACAAGCCAAAAAAAAAAAAGCTGAAAAACCATTCCAGATAATGACAGTTGTTATATCATTAAAGTTATTGTACTGCTATTACATAATATTTGTTCGCATAAAAGATACGAATCATAAAATTTGTGCTCATTTGTTTACTAAGCGTAACTAACTTCAACATCAGTAACAATGCCGCAAAATGAATACCAATTTATGTTTGTTTTTTTTTTTTGTGGAAATACAAAAAATTGTCATATGGAAGAATTAAATATTGATTGTCTGAAACAATTACTTAATTACTTAAATTCATTTTGAAAAACGAAAATTATGTAACAAGAACCTTCGAATATACGAATTTGCTTGCCATAAATGCAAAAGTTGGCGGCCAGTTTAACATCTGTATTAATTTAGGCCAAATTCACATCACGTCGACCCATAAAAAAAGGTTTATTTGAACATTTAATTAATGCAAACATTTTTTTTACAAAAATAAAATAAAAAAAACAAAAATTATATAAGACATTTTAATCATATAAAAGCGCCAATAAAATCTCAAAATTTAATATCACTAAAATTCTTTTCAAAAGTATTTATATTCAAAGTAATTTAATTATAATCGATTGTTATTTTAAAAATATTTGCTTAGGGCAATACAAGCTGTAAAAAATATAAAACAACAACAAGACAAATAGAATTAATAAAAAAATTAGATTAACTCTTTCTTTAGTAAAAAAAAAAGAGAATAATAATGAAAAAGTCAAATTTTTATATGCATAGTAAATATGCCAAAAACTGTGTTTTCGAGAAGAAAAGAGCTTAAATCGTCTATGGACTTAACAAGTTGTGGGGTTATTTTCCGTTCTCTATATAAAAAAAAAATACATACCTAGAAAGATCCATATTTCAAATTTCGCTTTAGCCTTTTCTTAAACCCCAAGGGACCAACATCATTAAAGAACTATTTTTCAGTCATAAGAACGACTTTGTCGGGGCAAAAATCAAATGAGTTATATTCTTAAACAGTCACTGTTTTGGCTACTTTTTGTCTATTTATGAATTTTTCACTTTCACACAGAAATTCTTAAATGAAAATTCTAATGATGCACATTTTCCAAACTGCGTATGAAGAAAGAATCATATAAATCCTTCAAGTTTTAGCTAGGGAAGCATTTTAGTAGCCATTTGTGGCACTTGAATTTTAATTAGAGTAAAATTTGGGTGTAATTATACGAATTTCATTTCTTTCTTCTTTTTAAATTGCCAATTTTATGTTTAAAGAATAGCTTGGTTTGAGTTAAATTAGTAGATTTGGAACTGATTAAAAAAATACATATACATATTTAAAATCCTCTGTATGGCCGTGTGGACCGACGAAAAAAATTCCTCTAAAATCCTTTTTTTCTTAATTCTAACATCAAAAGAAGCCCATATTAGCCACTATAAGCATTCCTGAATCCCATTTTGTATGCACTAAGATCTTAGTCAGAATTTCTGTTTAGAAAACGTAAAACTGCTCTATAGAAATCGTTAACTGCATAGTTTCACAAACTATTGAGGTACAAAATCATTACCGATCAGACCTATGAGGTCAAAAGTTAAAGACGTTGTTACTCTGGTAAGAACAAAATTAGAATTGAAAATTTCTAAAAATTTGTGTTGTTTTCAATTCCAAGAATTTTCAAAATCAAAAATTGACTTTATGATTCATCATGAGCAAAGGGTAATCTAAAAATTAACTTTTATAAAAAAAAAAGAACTCCTAATTAACTTATTTTGAGCTAAATCAGTTGTTTGAATTTTATAACATAATAAAATAAAATTTTTAATTTTTCAAGAGGTATGTTTCATTCTAATTAAGTGTTCATAAAATAACTTTCAATTTATTTTATCATTTACTTGGCAGTACTTTAATAGATGTGGATATAGTTTAAGTCATTCGATGTATTTAGGGATTTCAGGTGACAAACTAGCTTTACCAATTTTATGGGAATGTGGGCTATGGTCATTACAGTCACGACTTCAAGTGACTTTGTATTATTGATCCAAGCGACAAATATCGAAATCGGAAAAGTAACTCAAACTCGATTGAGTCGTGTCTATTATGCTCATATAGTTTCTCATATTTTAGCCACAAAAATATCCCTAGCAACTGAAATTATTATTTTATTGATAGTTTATGCCTAGCCTTTTTTTAAAATATTTATGGTATAATCAAGTACTAAATCAATTGTAGATGATAATTTTGTTGTAAATTTTTCTAACCTAATGCAAAGCATTGAATTCTGAACTAATATCAAAAATAATAATGGTTTAAAAACGACTTTAATGCAATCTAAGCTTACTACAAGCTATTAAAAGTTTAGTAAAACAAAAGACCAATCATAAAAACTGTTTAATAACTTCTAGTAATCACTAAAAATAATCTGAAAATATGAATTTTGAAAATTATTGAAAACAAGAAAAAAACTTTAGCAAAACTTTTAAAGTTAAACTTCTAAAGTTGGTAAGAAAATATTTTCAAGAATCAAGGTATACTGTATTGTTTAATTTTTGTGTCAAAGAAAGTAAACAATGGAAATTCTGTTAGATTTTGATTTTTATTTCGAGCTAAAAAGTAATAATTAGTAATTAGAACTTTAGAATAGTGAAGTTTAACATTGCAATTAGTACAAGAACATGCAGGATAGACAAAAACAAAATCAAAAATATGTTACTAAGCAGTTTAAAAATGTGCTTGCAACTATGCAAATTTATATTACAACAAATCAAAGTAGGACAAAATAAAAATAGTATCGAAAATTTTTTTAAATATTTCAATTGGTCCATAATTATAAATCATTAATTTTACCTTTATAAAAATTCACTGTTTACTGGTTTAAGTGCTCTGATAATAATGAAAAAGTAGCCTAGTGGCTCTAATCAGGAGAAAAAGGGCTTTAATGGCTTTATTTAAAGCGGTGGCCCTCAGGAAGTAATCCATATGGAAGCAAGTTTTATCATTTCACTAAGTGCTTTTGTGTTCTATATATTTAAAATAAACGGTGACAATTTTCCGTCTAATAAAACTGCACGAGCAGAGTCTTAAATTCTACCCCTAAATTATTTTCCAGACTGGGTTAAAATACATACATTGCTTCCCTTTCACCTTCGGTTTGTTTGCATATAATAGTTTATTTTATCATTTTGCAGTAGTCTAGAAATAATTTTTTATGTATTTGTCTTCAGAATTAGTTTAAGTCCGACTATTCAGATTTTTGTTTACCTGAAATATAAAAGCCCAAAAAATAGGGTTCTTTTTAAAGTGGGGTATTCACTATTATTTCCAAATCAACGTTATGGCCTTTTAGTCCCATATAATGGTAGCGATTTGCAAGAACCAAATTCAACATATTTGATTTTTTTCACAAACCGCTACCTTCATATACCCAGCAGGGAAATTACTCATCAGTGATTTTTTCCTGCATGGTTTCATACGTGAAACATGTTCGAAAGTTCATTTATGAAACATTCATTGTTTCAGCATGCAGAAGATTGACTTTTCGACTATTAGTTAACAAAATTCATTGATGTTTTCCCCGAGAAAGTAGGCGTTATGACTGAAAATTATCTTTCTTTCATTGATAAAAAACAGATATTTTCCATAATGGGATTAACTTAAAAACATCGAATACCCCGCTAAGTTGTCTTCACACCTCACAACAATTTAGAGTCACAGGAGAGTGAGAATAAGTAACTTATTTTCGTATTTGGAAGAGAAAAATTGTGTAATAATAATACCTAAATTAGCCAAAAACTGCAAAAGCTTAAATAAGATTTTTTAAATAAATATATGACAAAAATGAAAACATAGTTTTATGGAGATTTATTTTACTAAATACCAGCATTGTAACTAATTTTTAAATAACTTAAAATTCTTTGAGTTCAAATAAAATAAACCAAAACATAAATTTTGGTATATAAATTATTTTTTTATTTGTCAATGCGCTATCAAGTATGTATAAAACCCTAACATAATAATAGAATGATGTATTTTCCAGATAAAAAAGCTTCAGTTTACAAAAAATTAAAAATATATTGGTTTGGAATTTTAGGATACATGCATACATTTAACTTACTAAATTATAACAGCGAGCTTGTGGAGGATGCTAATCACTTTTATAAGATTTGCAACATATTTCTAAGAAATGAAATAAACAGGTTTTGCAATTAATTCCATAATAAACAAATAAAACGTGTTAAAACCCTACCTTGACTGGGGAATATTGCAAAGATTAAGGCCATGTAAAATAAAAGAGGAAACTTCTTCTTGGAAAAGTCATTCGTGTATATTTTGCGATTCAATAGGATGTCAAAGAATATTGCAATAAAAAAGTTGTGAAAAAAAACCAAACCAGAATAGCAAAACCTACTAACAAGTTTTAATAAAGACAAAAGAAAAAACAAACTAATTCTTGTGATCTATACAAATAACTATAGGCAATCCAAAAATAGAACCTACTTTCTCGTATGTGGGAAACACCAAAATTTGATCTGTGATAGCGTTTTTTATTGTTATATTTTGACTTAAAATAAAACTTAATAGTTATTATGATTTTTTAATTATTTATATCAAAAACTATGACTAATTAAAACAACAAAAAATTCCTATAAATTATAGTTGGAATTGATGATTTATAACCGGCACTAAGAAAAACTACTCACGTGGCGTAAAATATTCAGCAACAAATTTATTTAAATATAAAAATGTTCACACACTTTTCCAAATCAAGCATAGATTTCAACTCTGTAATGAACATTAAACAAAACAACAAAATTTTGTACAAATTAAAATTTTATAAGCACAAAAATTACACCGATAACCTATCTACCACTAAAGTTAAATATAAACTAAATTCTTCTGTTTTATTCGCGTTTCTTATGCTTTAAACGATTGAATGAAATGAGAAGACAAACAAGAGAAGCGCGAAAATTTCAAAGTTTTGTCATATATACTGTCTCGCTATCATATTATGTCTGCATATGTATACCGCGCATACCGCAACAATTTGTACTAATATGCGCAATCAACTTTTCAGCTCTCTGCGGGAGAATCAGAGCAAAAAAAATTTCAATATACGCAAACACAACCTCTTGGATACAAAAAGCAATGTATTTTTTTATAGTTGTTTTTGGAAATTAATAAAGTATTGTCATACTTTTCCAGAATCAGCAAACCAGGCACATTTACATATATAAAATAGACTGTTTTGTATGAGCATGAATATATTTATAAACACATGTTGAGTTATTAATTTATGCATACATTTACTGCTTGCATTCAACATTATAATATAAGCTTTCTCAGCTCACAGAAAATATATATTTATTTATACAACTAAACTCCTGTTTACCTGAGCTTAGATTAAGTTAGCTGGAAGGGGACAAGCATTGGACAATTAGTGAAAATTTAGCATTTAATTTCCAGTTTCGCCAGCTAAAGATGTTTTTCATATCAGAATATTTACGAGGGCCATTGAGACTGAAATTCATTTGTAATGAGATATTTTGAGGGATATAAAACAGCTATTTTCATAGCAATGCACGTGACTGTAATATTTATTAATAAAAAAAACATGCTTTTTTTATCTATTACTTCTTGACCACAAAAAAAAACTTTTAATATTTTCAAGGTAACAGTTATTTAATTGGAAAGCTCAATTTCATGAACCTCATACTATTCGATTACTTTGAATTTTTCTTAATTTTATGGCTAACTCACTTTTTTAATAGCCGTTTAAATTTTCAGCTTGACTTTGACATAGGTAAATACGTATAGTAATAATTTAGTAATACAATTAACTGTGCTGCTCGATTTTCTTCCTTTTTATATTATAAAATCACAAAAATATTAAGTTGTTTTTTAGTTAATAAGCAGTACATACCCAATCTATATCGATGAAAATTTAATGCAGTACAATAAAACTCCCAATATTTTAGAATAGCAATATTTCTTATTAGCTCACAAATGATGTTTGTCCCTCTCAACTTGAGTTTTTGATTAAATAACAAAAAGCGATCATAAAGTTAACTTTTAGAGAATTTTACTTTGTAATAGAAAAATGATATCTTTTAACGGAAAATTAGTTAAAATGTTAAAGAATGTTAAAGAACTATTTTAAAAAGCGAAAACATTTTATTAGGAAAAATTTTTCTCACGTCAAAAATCATTTTGCCATACACACCCAAATAAGATATATAAGTATATGTATATATAAGGATAATATCGTAAAAACAAAGTTTATTGGAGAGTGAAAGTCCAGTTACTCCAATATAAAGTTCGAAAAATAAAGAATAATTTGAGCTGGTTCCTTTACGAGATGTAAGTTGTAAACCATAAAGAACATTTAGAAATTTTTAACGATTTTGCAATAGAGTTGTCAGCTTTAAAACCACAAATAATTTTTAATTTTCCTTACATGAGGCGTAGATCGAAATTTTTATTGACAGCTGAGGAATACTAATACAAAAATCTATTACCAAAATTTAATACATACATGAAATAATTTCTTATCTTAATTGTTGTGTTTTTTACTTAATTTTTTTATTCCTTTTCTTCTGGTAATTGTTGGTGTTAGTATTAATTATTGTTTTTAGTTATTAATTATGGTTTTTTTTTATTTTAAATTGGTTTTTTATTTGATTAGTTGTTATTGTTTTTAGTTGTTAATTCAAAATTATGGATCAGAAATTATTTAGTCTATCTAGAAGTTAGTTAAGCCCGTAGGTATGAAAATAGAGTGTGACAAATTCAAGGCGTTGTTACTCGAAAAACAAAAATTTAATGCTTTTCTTCAATAAAATTTCATCATCGTTATTCTGACACTCCTAAAAAACATAGCGCACTCTGTAATTAAGCCCAGGTATTACAATGCGATACTTGAACTATGTTAGAACCTGCAAATTTAGTTGAATGAACACATTTTTATATTGTTAATGTTAGCCCTTATTATCTAATTAAAAGCATGGTTAACAATTATTTTTTTAAAGCGGATTAAATAGAAATATGCTGCAAATATTATTAAAGCTTCAATTTTTCCCAGGTTATCTGTCTGCAATGATTATCTCATTTTTATAAATATGACCGACATATTTTGTTCAGATATATAGCATCATTAAATTGCAAGATCAAACGACGCAAAGCTCAATAAATTTTAGATCAAGAGATAGTGATACAAATTAATAAACTTCACATAAGGCCGTGGTCTATGTTGAAGCGAATCTTCATCGTGCGACTTATCGATTTCATATATTTGCGCGACTTCAATTGTCTAGCAAAACTTCTCATTTGTATGAGAATAATTCCCACACAAAATGTCATCCATATATCCCACGGTCAAAAACCGCTTACACTGTGCCCACGGGATCTTACATAAATGCGCGATTTTAAGACAGAAGCAAATTTACTAATTTGTATAGGGACATTTGATACTTGACGCGGAAACGTATGGTATCAATAAATTTACACGATAAAAGGTACCCATGAAGATCCCGGCATAAAAAGGGACAAAACGTACACACTAATAATATTGTGTATCGTAGTACATAAAAAAATATTATTTTTAAATCTTTTGAAAAAAATGTAACAAAAATTTTCCCTATACGTCCAACTTTAATGACTTACAATTAGATAAAATTTCGTTGTGAGTAATTGTCTATAAACACGGTTACAAAAATTAAACGTATGACTTCGTCAAAAATAAATAAAACTAATATTCTGATTTTTTAGTTTTTACTCTAAGATATGAAATGAAAGAAATTATTTAAAAATCGATATTAATTCAGTCTTATAGCAGTTGTTTCTAAATTTCTAAATTAATTTCTTTTTTTCAGTTAACAGTTTAATGGTTATTTTTATATGCATAGTACTTGAAATAACTGAATTTAAGTTTGAAAGTGATTGAGCTTGGAAACAATTAAATATTGGACAATGGTACACAAAGCAAAAAGTGTTATAGCATTAAAAGTTCATATGCGCTTAAAATTACTTCAAATGACGAGTTATTATTACTTTAAATATTGGTGAAGTATTTATATATACCAATAACGATAAAAATTGTTTGAATTCAATTAAAATAAAATTTACGCTCAATATAAAGTAACTAAATTAATGTATTATTTACCCTTGCATTTTAAGAAAAAACTATGCAAAAGTTGAAGCAAGAGAACAATACAACTTTTAAATTTATTAGTGGTTTTTTCTTCATTCGTTAAATATCCAGTGATTTACTACACAATTATGCAACCAATTTTCAACCAAGTAATTTTTTTTGAGAAACTACTTTACTATACTACTTTATTAGATTTTGTGAATATAGCAAACTTAGGAAGTGAGTGTAAACAACGAGCTAAGACCCGGAGCGATAAGGTAAATATTAAATTTATGGATAATAGTTTCACAGTGTAACAGCGCCATTAAACATAATAAACTTTCCTCAATTACTAAAATGAAAATATTTTTAAAGTATTTACTAGAAAAACACGTCATATCATAAAGTTCTAAGATCCTCTTATCAGTTATAGCTAAACGTTTTAAAATTTTTTATTGTAGAAGCAATTAAAAATTTTAAAAGTATTTAGTTTCTTAACAAATGGCTGATTTATTTTTAGGAGTTTTCTTAGCAGTATATTATTTATTTTTACCCTTAAGCATCATAGTGATTAAAGTATTAGAGGTGATAAAGATAAAGACGTGTCAATAATTTTTCAAAGATAAACAAAAGCATTTGAAAAGTAGCAAATAAAACTCTGCTACTTCTCTTCTCAAATATTTTTTGATTTAATTACTGAAAGCCGTGAATATTACTGCTTTATAAATTAAAAAAAATTTTTAATTATTATTTTTACATAAATATTTGTCAAATTAAATAATAATTAAATTTAATATTTCATATGTGATTATTTTTCCAGTCAATACCCTGCATCTATATTAGGAATCTGGCTAAATGCGTACTAAATTTTTCGCTGAGAAAATGTTTTAATTGATATTTTTATATTCAAAATAATTGAATTATTTTTGAATATTGAATTTGAATAATTATGTTACGGTTGCTTTTTAAAAAATATGAAAAATAGATTAGTTGAGTGCTATAAAAGTATAAAAATCACCCTTGTTATTAAAATAAATCAATTTTTGGTAAAATTATAGCCAAATATGAAAAATTATTGAAAATGAAATGTTAAAAATGACACTTAAAACACTTCCTCAGCTTAAGCTTTTTGATTACGTTCAGCTACTTTTTCTGCAGTTGAAAAAACAGTTTTTTTACAGGTAAGGCGAAAGTAAATATTTAAAATTCTAGAAAAGAATCAAATAAAAATCCAGTGGCAAACTATTTCAAAAGTTATTATAAATAAAAATCTATTTACGGCTCACAATAAGACTATAATTATTTGAAATTGCAAAGCCAAATTTATATAGATAGAGAATAAGTTTTCACTCCGACTGACTTTTAAAACATCGTTTCAAGAAAAATGCGCTTAAAGTTTTAGACTCGGAAAAATCAATAGTTTTTAAGATTCAAATGTCAATACCTACAAGAGTTTTGTCCGGATGGACTTGAAAATATGGTGCAACATTCTTAAAATGTTACTCAATATGAAAATTCTATAAAAAAAATTGCAATTTTAAAAGTGTTACCCCTAACCTCCCGTTCCTTAAATTTTAATAAGCAGTTTTTTACTACTTTAGACGAAGTTTTTGTAATTTTTAATTTGTAAAATTCAAGCTTTATAAAATAATTATTTGTATTGTCTTCAGTATTAATGTTAGCAAATAGCAACTATATTTAGTGCAGACTTCCGGAAAACGATTTCTTGTTTTAATAAAAATAACTTAAAACTCAATTCATAAGAGTTTTTCTAAGTTTATCTAACTATGAATTGCTTACAAATCCATTTTCTGCAGCCATAGTTTTGACCCTTATTTCAGTTTTTCTTAATGCAGAGATTCCTACCTTTCGCTGAATTAAGTTTTTATATATTAAAAATGTATAAGACTTCTCTAATGTTGTTGTTATGGTTTTATTATTTTTAAATCAATTTTTTTGTATCATTTGGAAGTTTATCTATTTATAGTTTTTATTGTTGTTTAAAGCAATATAATGCAATGGAACATTAAATAAAAAAAACTATTTTACATTTTTTTGCTAAAATTCATACAACTTTAAGCTCAACAAAGTACTTCTTCTCTTAATTATCGGTTTCAATTCATTCAATAACAATAAAGTGAGCAATTACTCTAATTAAATTAATTAACTCATATAGAGCGACACTTTTGATCTTTAGCTTTGAATAATCTAATTGATCTATAATTGTTAAATTATAAGATAATCGGTTTCCAGATGATAAAATGAATTTCAAAAACTTGCTGATGATATTTTTTTGTATAGTTAAGAATTTAATGTGATTCAGTTAATTAAAAATGTATTTATATAATATATTAAAAAATTATTTACTAATTTTTTTCCGGAATTCATTTTTGAATCTGTTTACATGATGTTTGGCAATTCGAAATGGGATTGAATTTAATCTAAGAAGATTTGAATTGAGCGCTTTTGAATAACATATGATAATTGATTCATCCCTTTCCTCAGGATATAAATAATCATCTATAGATCCAAATAACTGAAAATATATGAAAATATTAAATATGTACAAAAATTTCAATTGAAGTAATGCTTAATTTAATATATAAATTACAGGCTAGATTTTTTTCTGGCAAATTTAATTCAACAAATTTATAATATTCCAACAATTCATCAAATTTACTTTAATTCAATACATTCACGTCAAGACTGAATATACTTCTCTTTAATTTTATAATTATTTACGTAAAATATATTTACTTATCAAAAAATAACAGAGGTTAGATAAACATTAACACTCAAAAAAGTAATGGTAAGGATAATTTAAGCTTGGCAGCAAATGGCTTAATTAATGAACAAAAGTTAAACAAGAACTTCAAAACACCGTAAAGACTAATATGTGTAATTTTTACTGTAATATTTACTCAAGTGTTAATTTATAGAATTCGGCACCTTTTATATGTGTAGAAGTAAGGCATTACAAGGTTGTAATAACATAACAATAAAAGTAAGCATGCTGTGTAGGAGAAGTAAACGTCAGAGATTACAATTTGAAAAACGTAAAGTAGAACTACCGAAGAATTAAATGCATTCCGCCTCCATAAATTCAGATCAAAGATATGAGAACGAATAACACTGAATTTTTTATAAATGCTTATACATGCTTATGATGGAAAAAGGCATCAAGGAAAAATACATCAATTAAGCTTATAAATGGCAGGCATCATAGCTTTTCATGTCAAAAGTAGCCACGATGGTGATTTTGATGATCACTCTAGAATAAAATTCATTGATGTCTTCTCCAAAAAAGTATAAGTTATAAATAAAATGCAGCTCTTGGTATCTCTACTTTTTCTAATGGTCTAATCCGGCCCTGCGTTCCCATAAAGAAAATTACTCATCAGTGAGATTCTTATAAATGAAAATGAAATCACACCCGAATCATGTTGAAATATTAGCATTTGAAGCATTTATTATCGCAGAAGGTAGTTATAGCTACATTCCTTCTTTTTAGTCATACTTTCATGCAGAAAATCATCATAAGAGATAATTTTGTGGCCATTTTTTTAACAAAATTCATTGATGTTTTCCCCGAGAAAGTATGCGTTATGACTGAAAAGGAACTTGTATAATTAAGGCAAACAACTCTAAAAAAAGAGCTTTGAGCAAACAATGCAATAGGTGGAAATTTCCAAGGCACTGTTCTGTCATTTTTAATCTGATTGGTTTAAAATTTTTGGAGGATATTCTAGAATCATTGTGTACTCTTCAATAAGGTCATAAAAAACTAAATTTTTTTAAAATTCTGAAATCCTTGTAATCCCTAAAAGGATATACATTAATTTGAATCTTAGTTTTGAGAAAAATTTTTCATATTAACCATTTGAAATACAAAAATGAAATAAAAACGAAATTTGACAACTTGCTAACCCTCTCTAAACAATACAAAAAATTTTTTCGAAGTAGATTAGTAAGAGGCCGCAAAATTAGCAGCTTTTAAAAATTTTCTGAAATTCTTGAAATTTTCGAAATACTCCGTTGCATTTGAACTCTCTGTTATATCGTATCAGTAAAATTATAGCGCGTGTAGTTTGCCCTAATTGTTTATAATTATCAAAAACTGTTTTTTGTTGTTATTATTATTAACCTGCTAGAAATAGTTTATTATTGTTACTTATTATCAAAAATTCCAAGCTTCTTTTCAAACTATTCTATAACTAAAATTAATTCCATGAACTCTAAATAATTTAATGGTTTATTGGGAGAGAAGTTAGGCTGTATAAATAAATTTCTTATATGATTTTATTTTACTTCTTTTACTGTGTCATTCAAACTTAATTTTAACACACTTAATGACTTTCAAAACACCTAAAAATTTACAAGCATACTTCATTATGGAGAAAAGTAAAAATATGATTTGCTTTAGTTATAATAATGGGTTAATCAGTTAGGCTTAATCGTTTTCTTAATATATATTGGAATATTTTTAAGTTTTTTGTCTAAAATATGCCAATTGTGTATGCAATTTAAAAGAAGTTGTATGTTTTTATGCACTATCTTTTTGGTATTTATAAACGAAACTTTAACAAATTTAAGGCTTAGACCTTAAAAATAATAACATTTAATTTTTATTTGATGTTCATATAAATTTAGTATTGTAAAAATTCATTATAATTCTTTGTTTACTTACTTGACTTTCATCACAATTAAGAAATTTAAGCACTGCTGCATACTCTGACCAAACAATTTTTCTCCATTTACCATTATACTTTTGGGATAATGGCACTAAAACTAAAGAACTAAATATATTATCACCATAGCTTGCTGCTTGGAATTGGTCAAGGAATAATTTATAAAAATTTTCAAAACTTTTTTTGCCTGCAAAATGTAAAATATTTTAGAATAAATTGTTATTATAAAGATTATATTACCTTCAAATTTCTTGTCAAATTCAAAAACTATGCTTTGAGTTACCCTATAAAACTCCAATACTTGTGTTTTTATTAAAACTTTTATTTCAGGCTCAAGAAACTTTGACTCAGAACCAAGAAATACCATCATTAAGTATATAAGTTTTTCCGTTGGTGAAATAATTTGAAAATTTATTTTTTCCAACAATTGAGAAAATGTTAAGCTCATTGTAATAATATCGGTTTCAGTTATATCTAGCAAATGAAAAAAATAAAGTTAATATTTGAGAGCTAGTTATAAATCTAGGTTTATTTTTTACCGTGAGAACATTGAGTGTTTTCTTGAATTAAAAGATTAAGATGTCGCTGAAGTAATATATCAAGTGGCAAATACGGCCAATGGGCTGGAAGAAGAGGGTTTCCTATAGCTGGTACACATAAAGATAAATCAGTGGCAGACTAGAAAATAAAAATATATAATCCTTCAGCTACCATAAAGTATTTATAATTATAAAAACTATATTTATTCTAATATAATTAAACTATAAGCCATAAATTCCAATTTTTTCGCATTTAAATTAATACTTCAAACCTCAGTTGACGCCACACTCAATTCATAAAATTTAAGTCTGATTAAGTCTTAGAATTGTAAAACTTCCAATATTGCACATGACGTTCTAAAACGTCATTCTAATTGAGATAAAATTTAACCTTTTCATTTTTGTTTATTTAGGAGTAATTTGTAATAGTTGGAACAAATAAATTCTTTTAGTATTTGTAAGTTATATTTCGAGCTCTTAAATAACTAATCCAACTATGTTTTACTTTTCTCTCATAATATTAAATCCAACAAGTCACTTCTTTTGCAGGTCAAAACTGCATTAAATATATTTCATCAAGTGGATCAAAAAAACACAAACACAAATCTTACGATAAAAATCAAATATGTTCTAAATGAAATAAAAATATAACAAGAGGTAAAATAAGAAATTTGAATTTACTTACAATAATTATACTGTGTGGATAAATAAAATTGTCCATATAAACTTTTTTCCATTGGGAAAGAATGCTTTGATTCAAACCTAAATTATCCTCCTTAAAAATGATTTCTTCAAATAATCTTTCAATTTCTTCAATATATTCTGCTGTCATACACGAAATAATATTGAATGTAATTTGAAAAAGAACATCTTTTGAAAAAATTGTACGAATACATTCCTGAGATAATAACTTAAAAACAAATTTAATTTCGGCTTTAGCAAAATAGTTTATACCAAGACCCTTATTTATATATTTACTTAGATCACAAAGATAATTATTTATAAAACTCGTAATTTCGCTGTTCATTAAACTGAATATTAAAATGCTTCTGGTTTTCAATTCTGATATTTCTAAAACTTTATATATTGCATTAAAAAGGTATACTGGGTACATTGGATGAACTAAAAGTTTAGGTTCGCCTTGATAATTTGTAACAGCTCCTAAATTTGGTAATGCCGTATGATTGTTTCTGCGATCTGTACCTTTACGCAATAAAATCGATGATTTACTGTAAAATAAAAAATATTTATTTGTTTGAGTATTTTAATTCATTTTAAAATGTAATTACCTTAAATTCATTGTAAATAACTTAAAACAACTTGATTCGCAAAACTTCTTTAAATATTTTTCGGTAAAATCTTTGAAGAGAATAATATCGGTTACCATGAAACGAGCAACACAATTCAGACAAGCAGTGAGCAAAATTGATTGAGAAAACTAAAAAATTAAAAAAAGAATTGTGAATAATTTTAAGCTGAAGCTAAATTTTATGATTTGCAGTGTATCATACACTACATTAAGTGCAATACTTTTTAATCAACTGCAAAATCGCGTCTTTGTGACTTCGTTTATAAAACATACTATCCTGATCAAAAATTTCCCCGGAATAATGTGTGGCGTTCCTAGCACTCGTCACTCCTATATTCCCACCAAATGTTTGGAGCCTTTTCATCATCAGCTATGAAAGTTACGTCGAGTTGAGCGTGTTCACGATATTTGGAAACTTTTGCCATCATTTTCCTTGAGTTTTTGGCTAAGAACACAACGAATACCATCGAATAACCACTGAATTTATCTGTTTTGGCTCTCTGTGATTTTT
This sequence comes from Acrocera orbiculus, assembly GCA_947359355.1. Lineage (NCBI taxonomy): Eukaryota > Metazoa > Arthropoda > Insecta > Diptera > Acroceridae > Acrocera > Acrocera orbiculus. Next base: position 45,233,579 of record OX375757.1, read on the forward strand.
TGTTTAATCTAATCAAAAAAACGCTAAAAGCAACGCGTTTGAGCAGGGAAGAGAAGATAATGGAGATACCTAACATCGAGTTTAAAAAATGTTTCGAGGACTTGATCAACTTTTGGCATAAGTGCGTTGCAGTCGATGGGAAATACTTTGAAGGGCACAATATCGATTTGTAACAATAAATTGGTATGGTTTATTCTTTTTAAATAAATTCCGGTTAATTTTTTGATCAAGATAGTATTTAAATGTACACAAAAACTAATAATCTTAAACCTCATTATGAGGAAATTATAAAACTAGAGCTTCTTTATTTAATGGATGACATTAAAAGACGAAAAAAAAAGCGTCTTAACGAACCTTTTGAATGAAATCGCTTTTAGAGAAATCAGTTGAGTATAAATACCTTTAAAAGGAAGGACGAAAAAATGCCTAGCTTAAAATTATAACTTTGTAAAATTGTTTCACACCCACGACATTGAAATAAAGTATGTAGAATTTCAAAAAAAATTGGATTGCACTTAGAAAATATTATTAAAAAGAATAGAAAGTTAGCTATGAAACTTAAGTTTTAAAATGGGAAAACTGTATTAAATCATTTTTTTTTTAAGAAATTTCAAAATGTAATACTGTATATTTTAAGTGAAATACAGTCACACATAATTCAACAAAATCAAAAAACAAAATTAACGAGAAATTTTTTCCGGAAAATCTGATTTTAAAAATGTTATGCATCTGCATTATTATTTAAATATTGTTTAAAGCAAAATATTAAAATATTTTGATTTTAATATAGCTTGCCTCTATGTTTTTACTCCTGGTTGCATCATGAAACCATTTACAAAAGCATATTTGTAGTGTTTCTCCTAAAAAACTTTTAAGATCGGTGATTGGTCCACTTGATATAACTGTGATCAAAGCAGCAGCATGCTGTCTAATTAGGTCAGGACCTTCTTTCGCAAATATTTCATGCTGATAATGCCATTCTAATATATATCGAAAAGCAGGTATTAATTCCCTGAAAATGGAAAAATTTTTCAATTAAATATATTTCTTATTATAATTTTACAGTATTTGAAAAAGAGTAATAAATTTTACTATATATTTATATAATATTAACTATAATATTATATGATATTATAAAACGTATAATTGTTTGTCATCAAGTTTGCTTTTATTAAAATAAATAAAATTTTTTTGTTCATTTTGAATTTGCCAATGAAAAATTAAGTTTACTAGTACTCTCACTACATAAGAATAGAGCTGCAAAGTCTGGAAGAAAAAAAATAGCTTCAGCTTCAGCCTAACATACATTTAGCAATACATTGTCTAAGTGAACCTAAAATTTTTTATCAAGTATTTTGAACAGATTGAGTTTTAATATACATAAATATTATGAGACTTATAAAACATATTTCGTAAAAAATTGGTTAAAAAAATTACTAGGAGATCTGACGACATCAGTAGTGAAATGATGAAGAAACTTCAACCAGTATAAAAAATAATATAAACAGTAATAAAGTTACTAGTATTGTTAAAGTTAACATACTATATAAATTGCGGAAATGTATGGCTAAGGGTGGAAAAGAATTATTGTCCAAAGTAGTTATAATGCCTGCTCTAGAATACACCAATCTCATTTAGTACTCTTACAAATAACTTTAAATAAAGATCTTTGGACTTTAATTAAACAAAAGCGTAACAAACTAAAATCGGATATTTAACTAAAAAAAGAAGTTAAGAGATATGTCCCAACATTTATCTATAGTTTAGAAAATAAACTGTTATCCAACTAATTATGTAAAATAGTGAAAAGAAACAGTGATATGCATCAATATATAACCAGGCAAGCTGATAAATTTCATGTGGAAAAAGGTAGTACAGAAGACTGTGTTAAACAAGGAGATAGTGATGTATAATAATGTGCCAGAAGAAAAAGAAAATATGTAAAAGGAATGTCGGTCAATTTAGGCATATGGAATATGGCTGAAAAACTTGAGTTTTAAAGTAATGACAGAATTAGGTTAACTAAAATCAATATTATAACTTTATTAATTATATTATTGGAAAAGTTATAATTTGACTTGCAAAAATACAAATTTATTAATTAATTACGATATCTGTCTATTTGCATTATTTAACTGGAACATATTTTTTTATAATTGAGTTTAATGATGGAGTTTTAATTAAGTGCAAGTTAAGTTTTTATTAATTTTTATGAATAAATTAAAAAGTTATTGATCGAAATCAGGTTTTCTGGCTTTATACTGTTTATATTTATTTATATTTTTTTGTTATTGATATTATTTGCTAAATACCAAAGATTAGCTTTATCTATTCGATCCTAAAATTAAATAAATGATCGATAAATTCTATTATTCAGCATATTTGAATAATAGAGCATTAAAAATTATTTCGAGTTGTTATAAACTAACTTCGATTTCTTAATATAACAGTTTTTTGTAAGTGTAACAAATATTTAATGTTAAAAAAATATTTAAAATAAAATTAGAAAAACAATTTATATGAATCCCAACAAAGATATATCCATAATTTTTAATTTTTAATACGTTACAGCAGTATTTACAAATTGGATTATGCTAAATCCAATTTATTTAACGAAAAAAATATAAGTTTATTTGAAAGCAATAAATGTTACTTGCCTAAAATATTTAATATCATTTACAGTTAACATCATTGTGTGAATCATTCTCATCGATTCGATTTGTACTTTTATAAGTTTCTCCTGTAAATATTGTAAACGAAATTTTTATGAAGACCTTATTAGAAATATAAAATTTTACCTTTATATCATTCTTTAAAAATAAATACATTTTCAATTTGTCAGTTACACCTTTTGATTTCAATTTTAACCAAAAGGATATGTGATGTGATATAATTATCCGAAAAAGTTTTAGTACCATATGTTGAGGAAATTGATACAAATTTTCTTTTGTGGTAAAATCTAAAAATAAATTTATGGTTTTATTTTATTACTGAACTAAACAAAAGTTAATAATCCTTCTTTCTTCCCCTTAGGAGCTAATAAAAGAACCCGTTAATATGAAAGAATAAATTCTTGGAAAGAATTGGTCTGTTTTTATTGGTTATTCAAAAATTTTAATTCTGTAACATTGATTGTTGTTAATATTCAAATTTTATTTTAGTTTTTTAAAACTAGTAAAATTTTTTGGGCTGAAGAAGAAATATGTGGTTTTAGATCTCTTGTGGAGAAACCAAAGTGCGGTACGCAGTTTTTTAAAATTTTAAAACGGTATCAATGTTCTCTACACACAAAATCATTTTCTTGTGCTTTTCGACTTCATAAAAAGTTTTCAGACTTCTTGAATGGTAATTATTTGTTATTAGTCTTGTACAAAATTGAAAGTTTACTACAATAATAAATTCGGGTAGTTTATCAATCAACTTGTTTCTCTTTAGTTTATTTTAAAAATAAAAAATTGATTATTTAAAAAGACATTGGAAATATTAATTTTAATCTTTATCTAAATATACAAAACAAAGAAAAGGCTTTTGCGTTAAAAACTGAGTACTTACCAATATCTTCAATGTTTGGCAAGAAGTTCTGGAAAAGAATTTCAAGCAATTCATTATTTGCAACAATTTTTTGTGCGGATTCTTTGTTTGTACGAGCGATTCGTATTAAAAGTTTTAAGCAAGCAAACACAGAGCTATTAATTGGCTTTACAGTTCCTAATATATAACTGCAAATAAGAATTTAATAGTTATTTCAAACAAAAGGGAAAAAAATATGAATATAAAAATCCATACTCGATAAATTATTGATAATTTAAACAATAGCATATTTTATATTTTACATTAAGTTGTAAAAAAAAAAATGTAGCCAAAGTTTCATAGTATGAAGACGTTAATAAATAACATTTTACAATATTGCTAGTAAATATAGCAAATATGTTTGAAAAAATTTTCCGTTAACTAACTATTGATTTTTAAATCTTGTATGAATTTTTATAATTGTTTAATCAAATATTTAAAATACCTTAATCTTTGAATTATATTTGTACGTAGGAGACATTCAATTAAATCTGTTTCTGCCATTTGAAAGTCACTCATATTTGTTTTAGACATCTCTTCGTCTTCATTGATAGATGTGACAACAGGAGTATTTAATTTTAAATTTGCTAAAGACTGTTCTAAGTTATCTTCATCGTTAGATTTACTTTTTTTTTCTTGAAGAATTTCAATTTTCGGTTGTAAATATCCTTCACTTATTTCATAAATTCGATCTAAAATGCTCTTTAATAAAAAAATATTATTTTCTCTATTGTAATTTAATAGTTTATACCTCATCTATAGAATTATAAAAAAGATTAGCTAAACCATGAGAAACTGGCTCTAATACTGCTGTTGTATTGTCATCAAAACCAAATCTCAACAAAAAAAATATCTTTGTTATAGGAAGTACAAGAACATCGTCATATAAACTTTGACTATATATATTAAGAATCCCTGCAATTGCACCAAATGCTGCTATTCTTTGTTGAAGAATATTAGACCTAAAATATAATTGATAAATGATAGTTTTTATGTGTTTATTGTGAAAAATTTATATTAATTGTATTAAAATAATACTGGGATAAAAATATTACATTCCGGTAGCCTTGATACAAAATACATTAGATATAGTAGGTGAGCCTGATAATGTCCTATATTCATATAATAGAACACAGATTGTGATCGGTTTATCCTGAAAGCAAATTACCAATAGATAAAGTCATACATACACCAAGTATTGGAGTTAATAGAACCTGAGGAAAACGTAGTATTGACAGGACACCTCAATATTAAAATTGAAAAACCCGACCTCTGGAGCACATACCTTGTACGTGATGAAAAAATCATAACCAATCTCATTCTGTACAAAAAACATCATCTCATTAGTACAGAGTGCGGCGTAATAGGGAAATCATGGGACAAATCGCTAAGATCATGAAAAGAGTCACTGTTGAGACCATCTCAAGAAAAATGAAAAGTGGTTCAATAAGGAGTACTATGAAGTTCGAAAGGAAAGTCTGCAAATGCTATGCATAAACTAAGAAACATCATCATTAAACAATTGAAATTGAGAGCAATCCAGAAGGATGGAAATAAAATTCCGTACAAAGGTCAAATACATAGAAAGGATCAAAATTCTTATATAGGAAAAGTTTCATAAAAACACCAGCTTTCAAATTTCCGCAATGATCTTATACACGAGAGTTATGGTTTAGAAAGGCAGGAATACACATCAGGCAGTTAATGTGCTTCAAAGTCCAATTAAAGACTCAATACTTGAATCAGACGGAAAATTGCACATTGTGTTGTCTCGATTACCTCAAAGCTGTTAATACGATAGACTGTGACATAGTTCCGGAAAAGTTGAAAAAACTGTCAGATCTTGAGGATTCAGAAACTAAAATTGTACGCAACATCTTAGAATGTAATTTTTCCTCCATCAATGATTTTCTAACCTCATCGGAGAAAGTTAAACAAGTAAAAAGTGTTCTTCAAGGAGAACCAAAGAGCCATCTTTTGTTTAGTATACCTAACATCGACATTTAAAAAAAATAGAACATCAATTTAACACAGCCGATATACTCTTGTATGCGAATGAAATAGCTCTGTTTCTTCGAATTAGCAGAAGCTAAACAAAGCCTGGGATGCACTAACAGAATGGACAGACAAAAAACATTTCTCTGTAAACAGAAAAAAGCCGTTAGTCATGATTTTCAGAAATGGAAGAAAACCTATACCCGAGCATACGCTATGGTAAACCGATAAAAATAGTGAATAGCTTTAAATGTATTTTATCATAATACAGAACATAGCGAAGATCTTTAAAACATATATTCATGATATAACCTCAGCAACAGTCAGCGCTATATATTCCATCAAGTACTCGAGACGGCTTCGTTTCTCTTTGAAACTAAAATGGTCCTCAGTATGTAAGAAATGAAAACGCAAAAACAAGCATAACGCTAAAATGACTTGAGAGACATTTTCGTACATTTATAGAGTTCAAAGTTTGTTTAAATTCAGGCACATTTTTAAAGGCTTTCATTGTTAGAAAACTGATATGACTGGTCCCGTAACAACCATTTGAATGGAATTGATTAACATTTTACATATGAAATTTTTTTATTATTAAACGAAAAATAATTCGATTGAAGTTATACAACATAAAATCATTAGGGAGATAAGCCTAAAATATTGAAAATGCAATGAACTGTCATCATTTTTGTAGAAATAACCTTTAAAAAAATATACAAAAAATATTAATTTGTGATTTAAATTAGCTGGTTATGGAATTTCAACGAGTGTTTAATTAATTTTAATAAAAATTTGGTCAAATAAAGAAATTTGCAAAGGAAAGTTTGTCAGAGTTCCAAAACGTTCCCTAAATAGAGTAAAATTTGTTAGAGTTCCAAAACATTCCCTAAATAGAGTAAAGTTTGTCAGAGTTCCGCTACTTTTATGACTTAAAGGTCGAAAATGTTGTAATAGTCGTACAAAACATTTATTTTTGGTCAATAAGGTTATACCTGCTCAGTTTGAATAGCTCTTGAAGTGTATACCCAGGACGATGTGGTTCTTCACCATGTTGATATAATTCCCGATTATCGTCACTTATTTCAGAAGAATCACAATATGGTAATAGTATACCTTTCCAGTCAAATCTTAAAGTTTTAAATTTAGCAATTATATATTTTATATGTAAACAAATAAAAAATTACCGCGCTTCAAAAGATTCACCTGGTTTAAGTGTTTTAATTTTATTAGAAACATCTTTCATCCATTCAAGTTTTTCATTTTCAAAAATATTAAAATTGATCCATCCTTCTTTTTGGGATTTATCAAATAAATCAACAACTTCTGATATACTTGGTTGAATTGTACACGATTTATCTTGAGAAACAATATTGTTTTTGGTATCCTCTGTTTTTGGTTGTTTAGATATGCAGTTAGATTGGGACTGTTTGAATTTTCGTTTTCTTTGATCTTCAATAAAAGCCAATAAAGTAGGATCTAAATACATAATAAGTAAAAAATTCGATTTTTTAGTATATTGCAAATTTTTACCAATGGATTGCATTAAATTTTCTTTCGTTTTCAAAATTTCATCTTCCGTCATAACTTCAAGTAAGTTTTTGTTTTGCTCGTGAATTTCTAAAGCTAAATTTGTATCTTGGATAATACAACTTTCACCGGGCATATTATTAGAAATATTTTGATTTTGATATGATTCTTTTTTTGAAGTTCCTTGTTCCATTGATTGTGCAAAAAAACTTTTGTTTCCTGGATTTATCTAATCAAAATGTTCATATATATCTTTATAAATAAATAAATAATAAAAAAAATAAATAGAATTACTGTGAATGGAACACGAAATAGTTGAGGAAATCCTTCATTATTTTCATCTTTAATAGTATTACAGAATTTAATTTCTTCTCTTGGTTTCTCCCTTTCTACTATATCTCCTAGAATATATTTTGGTATTTTCGATTCTTTCTCTTTATTTGATCCACTTTTATTTTCTTGACGACTTTTTGCGAATAACGATTGCTTTTTAGCTTATATAGATATTTTTATATATTTTAATGAATCATATAAAATACATTTCTATTTACCAATTCGGATCACTTTTGCTGCTGGTTGAAAATTATTCCCTCTTTTCTTTTCTTCAGCAAAGGCTTTTTGCATTTCTAGGATATCATCCTCGCTGTCTGTTTTCTTTGGTCGTCTGTTCATATTGTTTATTAAATAAATACTTCAAATGGTTTTAGGTTAGAGCACACTAAAAATATGTGTTACTGCTAATGTGGGACCTTTTGGGGACCCGCATACAAGAAAGTTTAAGAAATAAGATAAAATATTTCTTAGAGATATTAAATTACTTTAATTCTATGCAGGCATAGCGGCAATACGTAATTTCTTATGTCAAAATTGTTTACAAATATAAGTTATGGCATTACTAAACAGCTGGTAGTGTACATTAAAGCGACTTAAGGCGCTGGTGTCAGTAAAGTAAGGTTAAGGTGGCTATACACCTAAAAAAAAATCAATGATTTCTGCTCTCTTTTCCATACAAATCCTGTGTTCTTGAATTTCCAGAAAACAAGTTCTGTATGGAAAAGTGCGCAAAGATCATTGATTTTTTTTTAAGTGTATAGCCATCTTTAGGCTAGTGAAAAAAAATGCACTCATGAGAGTGCATCAAACCTGTCAAAATTCGAGAATCATTTTTGAAAATTTCAGCTATTTATTTTGAAAACATTTGAAATATGATTTGTGGAGCAGAACAATTTAATTAAAAAAAACAAATATTACGTGCTATTCTTTATGTTTTGAACAACAACCTAAGATTTTAAAGATGACATTGGGAAATTTAGTTAGAACAGTAGAATTATCGCAATATTTTAATTATAAGGGAAATTACTCTTCGATATTGTTCGCGGTAGTTGACTATCACTACAGATTTGTGTATATCAATGTAAATTATCCAGGTAAATTCCCTGGTTCAACTATAGAAATCTCTTTTTTTCTCCCTACGTCATCTATTGCCTAAAATTAAAAGGAGCCAAGTTGTATGAGAATGCGGCTGATTTATTTCAGCTATATTTGACGAGCATCATGAAGCTGACTCTGACTCACTTGGTTTTTTTAGGGTAGGGAGACATCAGGTAAGAGGAAAATGCGAAATATTTAGCCCAAAAAAACAAATTGAGTCAGCTTAATGATGCACCGTTAAATATAGCAAAAAAAAATAATGCTTATGAAGCCAATCCTTCGCAAGTAATAGACCAAGAAAACTTAAATAGGATTCAACATCACCATAACTTGATTGCTTCGCCAGGAAATACTTTTGTATAAATATTATAATATTTACATAACTGTATAAGCGATTAAGTTAGAAAAATATATAAGACAGATAAGGAAACAGAGACAGAACAGACCAAAAAATGTTTGCAGGAAATAAGAGTAATTATGTAGAATTGACACACATCTTGCTTTAGACTAAAATAAAATATCGTCTTGGGAATGGATTCAGTACCCATTTAATTACACATATTTTCATATCATCCCATATAACTATATCAATTCCATACCAATCGGAAACTCGCTTGTCACATCAAGTTAGGCAAATTTATAGTCACTAAAGTTTACTTCCATAAGGAAATCGGAATTGGCCTTGGACATAGTGGAAGTGAGTTCAACCGATTTTTGATCGTGCGATTTACCGACTTCATATATTTGAGATGGTATTTATATTCTTTAGTAAATAGATATAGATAAAGGTAATAAATCCAGACTAACTTGATAAATTATTTCTGTCAAAAACCAACAGCGTTTTAATTTAATTACAATATTTATCTTATTACAATTATAACAATATTTCTTTTAATTGCCCTACTATAAATATTTTATGCTTATATCTATAATTAATAGCTTAAAAAGTAATTAAACAAACAATTTGTCGAAGAGCAGTGAAGAATTACAGAGAAAAATTGAACTCATTCTAAAAATATTATTAGGAAATGCTAAAATTAAAAATATTTTAATAGTCCATTGCTGTTAGACTGAAAATTTCTAAAGACGAATTCTTTTTAGTATAACTTGTGTCGTAATGGAGGAAACAGTTTCCCGCTATAATGATGTTTGTTGTACAAAAACAATTCAATCAGATCCAAAGGGTTTTTTTAATGAATTTTTTGAAGAAGTTCAAGTTGCGTGCGGTGAAAAATGGTTAAAAACAGTGTTTAAAAACATTAAAACTGATTATGAACGTATTATAACAGTTTTTAATGATCCTAAAATAAGTGATCCAATTGTAGGAATACTTGAAAATGTTAAAGCTGTTTATAAAGAAAAAGATGCTGTGTTTGCGTCACAAAGAAGATTACAAGGAGAAAAATACCTAATGGAAAATGAATTGGATAAGTCTCTTTTATTTCTAAATCAGGCTGTTATTCGTAGTCCTGCTAATGGTAAGATGTTTAATGTATCTTAAATTGATGAAAGCAAAGCACAAAATACAAAAAAAGAAAAAAGAAAATAGGTCATCATATATTTTGGTGTTTGTTTTAAATAGTGGGTCACATCGAATACTCTTACTTCGTGTAATTTTGATTTATTGAAAAATTTCATATAAAATTTTTTTATTTAATTTACGTTTATTGCAAATTCTCCCCAATTGTTATTTTTTTATTTGTTAAATTACTACAGCCTTTTTTCCATTTTACCTGAAATTTCGATATTCACTAGTTTTCTTTATTAATTTTTTTTTTTTTTTGGGAAAAGTTTTATTTTGTAAGATACATAATTACATACTATATATAGATGAGGGTTTATATATACACATATATCTAAAATCAATTTTCACATAAGAAAATATAAAATATTGTCATTTCGAAAGTCTATTCAATTTACTATATTCTGAATAAGCTTCAACAAAGTTTCTCTAATCGAGTTTTTGAACTATAGTTCGATTTTTAAAATAATATGGGTCATGCGATTTTTAAAACTATGTGCTGATTTTTAATTCTATACCGGATGATTCTAACAACCTTGTTTATCTAATACCTGTTCTTAACAGGCAGATGTACACACTTTATAACTACACAGAAAGCCACTTTTGTATAGAGAACTGTGTACATAAGTGGTTGGAAATGTGTAATAACTACAGCCCTTTAAAGTCTTTAGACACAGAAAATTGACATCTATCGTGAACTTTTTCTTATTGGATCCTCCTGTTTTGTGTATCTCTAGCTCGGTTTACTTCACTATTATTCATTGCCTAACTTTATAAAACAATTTATCAAAATAAATGAAAAACTCTCAACTTTTCTTTAATTTTTTTAGTTAAAACACTTTTAAACATTTAACAATCTGTGACGTCTAATTTGACATTTCATATCATATGTTTTGAGATTTAGACGCCATGTTTTTTTTGTCGTCACGTACAGACTGCCTGTTAAGAACCGCTTCTTTTGTATGGAAGACTACAAGATTGTACATAGCGCCTGTCAAGAACGGGTATAAGGCATTTTCAAAGCGGATCACAAAAATAAATTTTTCTTTTTTATAAATAATATGATCATGATTACTTTTCCCAAATTGTTTGTGTACGCTATTACCTTTTTTTAGGAAACAGATTTCCAGAATCAGTCCAATTAAGGCATTGTTCCCATTTATTGTAGTAAACATGGCCAAACAGATTTAAAATGTTCATTTAGAATATTTGTGGTATTTTCTAAGTTATGATCATTATGGATTTTTGTAGTTTTTCCTTTTTGAATTGTTTAGTGTAAATTGACATAAAAGATTGGTTGTGTTAAAAAACTTAAATTCTGTAAATATTTTTAAAATGGAAAATTGCTTAATTGTTCAAGTAGTTCAAATAATATGCGGCACTAATAAGTTTTAAAAATTGCATAGCTTCAACTTTTTTTACTATTTTTGTATCAAAACTTTTAAACTTTAGAACTATCTCAAAGACCATCTAAATGCGGAAAAATATCAATTGGCAAATGAATTTTTTTCCTGTAATGTTTCATAAACTTTCAAAATTCAATTATACCTCATTTTGAAGCTTAAATAGTAACTCTTAAAACAAGCAAAAATTTTTATGGTTAAGTTTTTGAGTTTTTTGAATGTTAATGGGTGTTTCCACACTAAAGCGCAATGTTACGCGTAACAAACTGGTTTGTTCGCAGAATCATTTCCACACAAGGATTTTCGAGGCTTGGAAACATTTTCATGCACAGATAGAGAGTACAAATGTATGTGTGTGTATTTCCATATCGAAAAATTGATTTATATCAATACAATATAAATATCGCAAATACACTAAACCAATTTTTGAATAAAAATTAAATCACTATTATTTCTAAAATTAAAAATATTTTAGATAACTGTAAAATTTTTTACCTTTTGTCATTTCATAATAAATCTTTGTTTATATGTATTAGTTTGCTGCCTGTGAAATAGAAATGGTTTTGGATTCACATTTGTCTTCTAATTTTATAAGTCTACACCTTACTTCTTGCCGTTCTCCCCTAAATACAAAAGTGTTACGCGTTACATGCTGTTTCGTGTGGAAACACCCAATGAAATCTACCAAATTTACCAAAAGTTTGACACATTTTGTCAAATAACATGAGACATTGAATTTTAAATTTTTTATTTACATTTTTCTTGGAAGGCATATATCTCTATTTTTGTTAAGGAGAAAATTTTTAAAAATTAAAGTATTTTCTTTAGAAAATAATTTCTAAAAATATTTCTATCGAAAAAAGTTATACTTTTTTCATTTTTGTAGAGAGGTCTAAAAATTTTGCAGTTTTGTTCAAAATGGCTCACCAAATTTTATTAAATATCTTGTTGGACATTCTTCTTCATTGATTGTCCTTTTTTTTGTTTTGTGTATGTAATTTTGAGTCTTACCTCCATATCTCAGTTAACAGTTTTTAGTTATTTAATATTTATACAAAACTAGTAAATCTCACTAGTATCCTTTCTCTACGGAAGCGTTAAAAAATTTTTTGTTGGAAGTGAGAATCTGTTTTAGAAAGGCATATTCCGTTTGCTTTTCTTTAAAACAATTCATTATATAAAATTAAATATCCAAATTAAAATCAGTCTAAAGCTAGTTTTACATGATTGCAACCTGATTTCTGTTTTTTATTAAAATAATTGAAGACAAATACTTTAAACATCATTAACTAATTTTAAAATTTCTTGATTTTAACAAAAAAAAAATGACTAATTCTTTTAAAAAAGGAATAAATAAAGATATTGAAGGAGGTATGTCTCTAGCATTAGCTTTATGGAGTAGGTCCGCAGTTTTATTAGAGCTTGGAAATGGGAAAGCTGCCCTACAAGATCTGAAACTTTGTATACATTCAATGAAAACTAATCAGAACCCCGAGTATTATTGGAGAACTGCAAAGGCTTATGCATGTAATTTTTACATTTTTAATTTAATTTAGAAATTTTTATTATAAATAAAATCTAAATAGTGGTTGGTGAAAATGAAAGGGCAAAAATATCATTGGCCATAATGGAGAAACTTTTGTATCATAATAAAGACAAAATCGAAAAATGCAGACAACAATTGGCAAGCCTAATGGACAACTTGAATAAAAAACTTTGTAAAGTACACGGTATAATATTGAAATTTTTTATCTTAATCCAGAAATTGTTATTAATTAATATATATTTCAAATCTGGATAATTTTAATCAAAATTACTTTAATTTATAATTTACTTGAAAAATACTAATAACAACACTTTTACTTTTATTAAACAATTAGATCCAAATAAGATTCAGTCTCTAGTATTTCCTCAGCAAATCGGGATTCAGTTTCATGTGGCTAAAATATTTGAAATACTATTTATTCAATTAAACCAAACTTTTTTATGTCATAGATTTTTTAAGATTTCCTATAGCGAATTGGCGGCTTATTTCAAAGCTCGCGTTTTAAGTTCAACAAAATTTCACCCAAAAGCAAAAGAACTAGTTCAACCCTTTTCTAAATCGCGGACATAAACAAAATTTTTTTGATTTATTAAATTTATTAATGTCATTTTTACATATAACTTTATTTGTTTATTTTCTTAAATTGTAATTTAAACATAATCAAAATAGAGTTCACCACTTCTGTAGATAAGTTTAGTTAAAAACCTTAGTCTTAACCAACCTGTATGGTATAATAATTAAATTATTCTGGTTTAATTCATTTAGTACTCCAAGTTCTGTGCATTGATACAAAACCAAAAGTTTTAAATGTACTTCAAAGCACTTTTTTACCTGTTAAAAGATTGAGAATAGTTTCATATACTTTGATATAAACTAAAAAAATACATATTTTTTAACAATAAGCTCGAAAATCGATTTAATTAACCCTAGAATTCATGAAGATCAATACATTCTACCATATGTTTTTTCTTTGCTTCGAAGAGCTTTGTTTGCAAGCAACTTTTTTGGATTTACTCATTTAGAAACCTCAAATCAGATTACTGGTTTGACTTATATACATGATTTGTCTAGATATTAGACAGAACTTTTGTCATACTACAATTGTATTTTTAGAGCATTTCTCTACACTAAAACATGCAAGATTTTTGGAGTGATTGTCAGCTTATGTGGAATCTTAGGAGAAAAAATCTTATTCACATCAAAACATTAATGAGAAATTCATTCAATTATAGATAGAATGAATGTAGCCCCTTATTAGGAGGTTATTAAGGCCTCATTAAGACTAAAAATCTGGAGTTAGAGCCTGGTCCATACGGCTTTAAACGCGTTTTTCTTAAAAATGTTCATAAAATTTTGAATTTATTGTCACGATTTCTTAAAAAGTACATTTTTTCAATGTTAGATTTTTATTTATCACAACTAATTTGAGTGGACAACCCATATTGTGAAATTCCACTAAAATTTCAAATTTTTTCCCTTCATTCAAGCTTTAAATAAATCTAAGGTCCTATCCTCGAAATGCCTCAGGGTTGCAGGAAATAAGAAAGGATTATTAAATAAAAATTTTCGAATGAAAATTGCACAAAACATTTGTCAGATATTTATTTTTGTTTTATTAAGCAGTGTAAATTAAATATTTCATTTATTTGATTAAAAAAATTAGATTGGATATCATGACTTTTTTTTCTTAGAAAAAAAGTCACAAGTAGCAAATAAGATGGGCATAAAAAAATCTGAGTCAATTGAACTGACAGAATCTACAGAAAAAGGAAAATATATGATTGCAAGGAAGGATATTAAGCCGGGAGAATTGATTTTAAAAGAAGATCCAATTGCAGCTTGCTTATTACCAAAATATTTTGGGAGTCATTGCCATCACTGTTTTGAACGGTACAGAAACCATTCTTACTTAATAACATTTATTGTTTTATTTTAAAAACAAGTCTTACAGTGCCATTTGGATGTTCAATTTGCTCTGGAGTAGCTTTTTGTTCATTAGAGTGTAAGGAAGAAGCGTGCTCTACATATCATAAATTTGAATGCCAATTTATGGATTTATTTATTGGTATATTTATCAAAGATTATAACATTTGTTAGCTTTTATAAAAACTTAAATTTTTCAAAGGGTCTGGAATGTCAATTTTATGTTTTATAGCCTTAAGAGTATTTACCCAGTCAAAGAATATTGAAATTGCTCTTGAAGTTTCTGATGAGTTAATAAGAAAGCTTTGTTCTCATGGAAACTTAAGAAAACCTCATGATTATTTAAAACGTACTTTAATGGCAGCATTTTTATTACGTTGTTTACAAAAAGCTAACTACTTTGGTCGGCAAAAAACAGAAGGAATAAATCTAACTGGCTCTGAAATTAAGGTAGCAGCTTCAATATTAGGACTCTTAAATCTACTTCAATTTAATGCACATGAAATTTACTGTATTGCTACTACTCCTGAGCATAAATTTGAGAATTCAAAAACGGTGTATATCGGTGCAGGTTTATATAGAGAAGGATCTTATTTTAATCATGATTGTTCTCCTATGCTAGCCCGTTATTTTATCGGAAAATCATTGGTTCTTACATCTTTGTGTTCAATAAAAGCTAAAAACTCGGTAACTGAAAATTATGGACCAAATTTTACTAAGCTATCATTAACAGAAAGACAACGTACTCTACAAGCTCGTTACCTTTTTCAATGTAAATGTGATGCATGTCGAGAGAATTGGCCTACCTTAGAGAAACTAGGCAATGGAATAAAATTTAGGTTTGAGTATTTCTCATCCGTTTTTTTGAAAAATGTCTAATTTAAATAAAATAATTTCTAATTTTTATAGATGTATAACAGTAAATTGTGGTAATATTATGAAAGCTGCAAGCAATTCTAATTTAAATATTCGATGTCCAGCGTGTAAAAAATGTGTTGATCTTTCGAAAAGTTTTGAAATTGTTGAAAAATGTCGAAAACTTTATAAAATAGGAGCTCAATATATGCAAGTAAGTAAATCTAATATGTAGTCTTGACATTTTTCAAAACAATAAAATTTAAGGAGCAAGAAATAGAAAAAGCAATTATTTCATTTAGAGAAGGACTGGAACTATTCTATGAAGTTGCTACACTTCCACACAAGGAAACTTTAATAGCTCAAGAATCATTACGAGTTTGTTTTGCAGATTATGGTTTGAAATATGTAATGTAAAAAGTTTTTCTTGACAAGTTTATTTTAGTAGACCTAGCAATGCAAAATTATAAAAACTTGAAATTTATGTATTTTACTTTTGAGACTTCTAAGTATTCAATTTTTCCAAGTAAAAGTTTTTAATATTGGCATGTTCAAAACGGACTTTCAACTTAATGTATTGTATATCCGATTATGTTTTATTCTAGCTATGTGGTTTTTATGGTAAGGGATTGCCGTAGATTATTGGAGCCATTATAGTCAATACAATTGTTCACTTTTTCTGCTTTCGACATAACCTCAAATTAAAATTATTAAAGTAGAATGGCTATCAATATTTGACTCAATGCTGTGAGTCGATTAAATAGAGTTTCCAATGGTAGCAGGAAAAACTATCTGCTACTTCATTCAAACCAAAAAATTAGGGTAAAAGGAGAAGTAATAAATCACTTTCTAATTGATTGGCTGGAAGCTAATTAGTAAATGAAACCACTGATTAGCAATGATTTCTCCATGTTAATCTGTATAAGTTTGTATATTGCAACAAGTGTTTCATGTGGTTTGAAATTCTTCAATAAAGAAAAGTAAAATTCGTTTATAATTTTTCTTCAATATAAAAGAGTTATTATTTTAAGTGTTGAAAATTTATAAATAGGATACTTTCTTGGCTCCTAATAAAGAAGTCTAACCCTCCATTCTCGATGCACAGATATCTTCGACCTGTAGGTAAAATATGTTAATGAGCACCATAAATGCAGATTATTTAAAATAAGTACATATGTATATTATGTATAATTTTTTTTTTTTTTTTAATTTTCCAGTGTTTACTATAATCTTAATCTATTTACAATTAACTTATATTATGTATAATGATTTTATTTAATGTAAAGTATACAAAATTTAAGAAATTGAATACTTTAAATTCCTTTAAGCACAAAATAAATATTCATACTTTTAATGACCATAATCAGTTCATAAAAGCTTTGTTATGATTGAAGTATCCAATTAAGTAGCAATTCCTCATGAATAAATTTAGAAGTACCCATATATTTGTACAACATTATAAGCTACAATGGAGATGGTGGTCTACCAAAACTAATGTCATCATTCATACATTTTAGCAGAAGAATCTTTATCATAAAAGTCCTTTCACATATTTAGATTTATTTAATCTCGAATTTCAATCTTTCCTTGTCCTTCTACTTATGCTTTTGAATCCAAATTCTTATCATGCAAAATCTTCTTGTTCGTTTCAAACCTTAAGCTTTAATATCAACAAAACTCATCTCATAAATTTTTACAATACTCTTTTACAAAATCCATGTAAACGGATTCTTCCCGAACATTTATTAGAAATTTAACCAGAAGCCGCTATAATC
Source organism: Acrocera orbiculus (assembly GCA_947359355.1). Lineage (NCBI taxonomy): Eukaryota > Metazoa > Arthropoda > Insecta > Diptera > Acroceridae > Acrocera > Acrocera orbiculus. The sequence goes on from OX375757.1 coordinate 45,251,126, forward strand.
CAGCTATACATCACATCCGACAGAGTTCTTTAACTGCCCACAAATTGTATCTTTAGATTGAAGAGCTTCCAGCCCAATGAAATTTGTTCACGTATATTATCTAAATAGAAATAAAAAGAAAAAGAAAATTATCTACTGTAAGGATTAAAATCTTTTCTAAACTAGGTCAGTTTTAATTTGTGTACAAAATTTAGTGTAAAAATAAATCAATACAATGATAAAAATTTGGTTTTTCACTTATTATAATAACAGAATATTAAAATAAAAAGTTTTTGTTATTCTTGTTTATAAGTTAGAAAGGGTACATTGTACTTATTAATTTATTAATTAAATGTTATCCATGGTTGATGATAAAATATTTAGGACGATAAGTGTAGGATAATAATTTGTTGAAATACCAGTTAAAAGGCCTTAACCCGTTAAAAACTGCAACAATATATATGGTATGGTAGCTAGTTGTGGGACATGTTTTGATTTTCTGTAACAGATTTGCAGTTTATCAATATTATTGCGTCATATATACAAGGTTGAAAAGGTATTATTAAGACCTATATTTCTACAAAGAAGCAACTTTATTGAGTTCTTTGAGTTATGGTCAAATTGGTAAATATGTTCAAATTATCGGAACTAAAATTTGTGGCTGGTTGTAGGAGACTGCTTTTAGGCTACTGTCAATTCTAAATCTTTGAGTAAAACCCCAAATTATTTATGAAAAACTATTTTTATTAAAAAATTAACAGAAAAAAAAATTTTAGTTAATTTAATAGTCCTCATTACTGTCGCAATTTGGGTAAGTGAAAATGCTGCCTTATGAGATTTTTTTAGGGTCTACATCAATAAAAAAAAAATTTAACTAAAATGAAAAATAATTGTTAAAATGTCAAATAAATATTGTGTTCAACTAGTTTTATATTCCTACTAATCAGTATCCAATTGCAATTCAGAGTTAATGCATGTTTCATGAAGTTATCATGGTATTTATCGTATTCTCACAATATATGGCGCTAAAGCTGCCGAAAACTTGAATATACCTGAAATAAACCTTTCATAGCATTAGCCGCAATTTAGAAACTTACCCTTTATTTATTTCCAATATACGCTAGTAACAAGAACAATTCTTACTATAAAGTACCCCTCAGTTGAAGACTTTGCAGTCTGTTTTAGTGAGAAAAATTCTTAAATACATTTTGCATAGCAGAACAAAATATTGAATACTTTAATATTTCGAAATAAAAATGATGATTTTTCAAGTTTTTATTGTAAGTTTAATATAATCGAATATGCTTTTATACATAACCAAAAATAATAAACACAATAAGTTTTGAAAATCAGCAGATTAATATATAATATATTCTATATAGCAATATAGCAATATATATCTTTGATTTTAGAGCGAATTTAAGTTTTATTTATATTCACTTCACTTAACATTTGTTGAAGTTGTAGTTCTAGTTTCTAAAAAGTAAAAAACTTCTAAAAAATTAACTAAAATAATTTGCAGTTTTCCTAAAGCAAAATGTTAAAAAAAATATGTTATGTTTTAAGTGTTTAATTAAATATTACAATAGATATGAAATTACCATAATTAAAACTAATAATTCTTAAAATCAGTAATAAGAACGCCGCACTATTATCCCAGTAAGGGTTCAAAAGTTATATAAAATGCAGGCTAATTAACTATTACAGTGTAAAAACAATTATTTTGCAATATGTACGCGCCATTTGTAAACTATGTAGTATAACACTAGAAGTCATACAACTGATACAAAATAATTTGCTAATAATTTTACAAAAAATAAGGGTCCAAAATATTATTATCAATATTTCATCTTATTTTGTTCTTTTAAATGTAAATAGCCTGAAGTTCGAGTTTATTAATTAAAATTTTCTTAAACGTTAAATTAAATCTTAATATATTTGAATAACTCTCTTATTATTTTTTTTGTTTTTAATAATTGGATAATTAGTTGCCATACAAGTATGCAAGAATGACAAAACAGTAAAACATATTTTTAGTTTCAGATAATGCAGACCAAAAATAGTCAATACTTCCATCTCATTATGGATGGCGTTTCATCCATACTAGGATGATTATCGAGTTTTATATACAGGAATTTTTATCAAATATAACGTAGCACACCACACGAAATTCTGCTTGGGCAGCTAATACTTTGATAAATTAGTTTACAATATTTTTGTAAATCAATTGACGTAAAGCTATTCATAATAGCTCTCTAGATCATAAAAGATCCATAACAGATTCATCTTTTTTAAATTATTATTAATATAAAAATTTTGCAAACTCCCATTTTTAATATGGCAGACCTGTCATGGAATCATAATATTAATCAGCACATGAATTCTTTTACCCTATAAATACTAAATACCTTATAAATTAATTAATTTATTGTTATGAACCTCACATTATGCTGCTAATTACATTTTATTTGTTAAATAGTAGAATAATAGGTAGCTTTGTTAAAAATATTTTATTTTAAGAAAAGGATAATTAGTAATTCTAGCGAGTCGCTGAAAATGTTAAGTGAAAATATTGTTTTAATGAGTAATATACCACTTTTAAAGCTATATTTAAAGCTAACTTACTTTTAGGCTTCCTTTAATTCCACAACTCTTTTCGGATTCATATATATATACATATATATATATATATATATATATAAATTGTTTAAAAGTTTTATTGTAAAAATAAGTTTCGTTTTTAATGTCTCTTTAATGAATATTCATTATATGTTGTCTTGAGTTTTTTCAAATATCTTAATCATCTCTAATAAAATGCTACACTAAAGTTATGTGCTTCAAGTAACAAAATATTAATCAAAATTACGTCTCAAAAAATATCACGGGAATAAATTTAAAGGTAGACGAACTCTTATTACATGAAAATGCTAAAGCGGACAATGGCACTTTATGAGGGTGTAAAATAATTTAATTAAATAAATTTAAAATTTTCTTCTTTAGTTCCGCTAGTAAAATGTAAAACAAATCCAACATAATTCAAAGCTTTAATTTGCTAAACAGTCAACCTTTAATTAATTTGGTAGCTGACCAAAGCATTGTTTGTCAGATGCTTAACCTAATTATCTTTTGAATTTTTTGTTTTTGTCTCTAAATCCTAAAAGTTTTCTTATTTTGAAGAATTTCAATGGAAAATTTTTAACCTAAAAAATATGAAATTTCTTATTTTAAATTTGTGTTTTAAGGTCTTCTTAAGATAGGTATTTCTTTTGTTGTTGGACTAATCAGATTCTAATTTTTCCTCGTGTAATTTCTTGGAGTTTTAAAGTTCTAAAGAGGAAGTTTTTCACTGAAATTTTTTTAAATAATTGCCTAAAATTACGTTAAGCAAATTATCAATTTAGATTAAGGTTCAACTTTTATTAGTAAATTAAGGATCTTTTGTGTATCAATTAATTCGGAGCAAGTAAATTATTTCATCAAATTTGAAGAGATTTTTTATAGACAGAAATAGCTTTGAAAGTAAATAGGAAGTTTTATTTCTACAAATTAAAGCTTGATATAATATTAGGGCTATTCAAAAAATTTTGTTTTGCGGATAAAAACAATGTCTACATAAATGTTAATTTAAACGATTAACAAAATTTAATTTGATTTAACATTTGGCTCCTAACTTAAAATTATTTACTTTTTATGTCTTATTATAAAAGGTGAGATTCATTTTTAGTTTGCGAAAATAAGGCTTAAAAATACATTCAGACTAGCCTCGTTCAACGAATCTGGCTACAATATGGCAAAGTTCTTTTTATTTAAAATATATATTGGAGATTAATATCTTAAAAATTATTGTCAGCGTATAAATGATGCATGATATATTCATGTATTATTGCCATCAATTTTTAATATGTGTAATAGATGCGATTTTGATATAATATTATTATTGAAAAATAATTCAAAATTAGAAGTGAATTGAACAAAAGCATTGGGATTCATATTTTATGTATTAGAAGGAGTTCTGCGTGGGAGAGCGATAATTAAGAAATTAATAGTGCCTTTGCATGTTAATTGGTTATAAAAGTAGTATGGAGTAGATAGTTAAGTAGTTAGTAGTAGACATAGCAGCAGTTACCATTCTTTTGTTTTAAAAAGTGTAAAGGAAAAGAACAAAGATTTGGAGGGCCTAAAAAACTCTTGGTTGACTCTTATACAGAAATTCGTACCAAAACCATAGTGGCTCATTTTGATGTGCCTAAAGCAAAAATTACTGAGCAAGCCAGGCAGTTGAAGGTGAATTTATATAGTAAGTATAAGGAACTGACTAAAACTTTTGGCTTTAAGCACACTTCTTTTTACCACTCCCAGTTAAATGGGCTGTAGAACACTACCACAAAGCCACCTTGCTGGCTTTCAACAATGCACTCTGGCCAAAAATTCTTCTTTTTATCCTCTTAAAACTTGAAACAGTTTAAAAAGAAGAGTACAGCTGATTTATGGCAAGTCTGTTTAGACTACCTTGTGACTTCTTTCAGGAAATTCTTACCAGATAATCACCCACAGATTTTGTTAAAAGGCTGCAAGATTAAAAATAACTTATTTTTATTTAACGGTTGATTTAAATATTTCTAAAAATTGTAACAAACAATGAAAGTTATAGTAAATAATGATGATTTTAAAAGAATTTAGAAAAACTTTTTTCCTTGGGTGAATCAAACGACCACGAAATACAACGAAATTATTAATGTTTTCATTTAACTAATACCAATTACTTAATTGGTTTATTTAATTATTAAAATTCCATATCTCCCTACCAGATAACTATTCAGCCCAAAAGCGAAAAAAAGCCCCGAAAGTAGGTGACGTGTGTATAATAAAACTTTTTAACTTTTGTTATTTAAACTGAAATGTATTGCAGAAAATATTTGATTTATGAGTGACTTATTTGTGACGGAGATTTTATATAATTCGGCAGGCACTCATTTTATGCTAAGATTCATATAGTAACAAGGGGTTCATATGGCACTATACAAATTAATCACGATTTACAAAGCTTAACTCTACAAAGTTATACGCCAATAAAATAAAAAACCAATAAAAATGAATTAAGAAAACTATAAATTTTTAAATCAAGCCTTCTTTGTGAGAACTATTTAAGGTAAAATGTGCTAAATACTAATTATATAGTTATATGTTCTTTGAATTCTCTGGTTTTACCCTAAAAAAATTCTCAAATTTTTTAAAATGATGTTTTTAATGTTTCGTTGATGTAAAAGTAATCTAAAGGCTTAAGTAAACCTACTTTATGGTTATCCGTAGTTAAGACCCTTTTTCTACACTTTGTAAAACCTGAAGGCTTAGGTGAATCTTTTTTTATCTTGTTCATTATCTTTTGTTTTGGGAAAAAAGAAAACAATTGGGATCAATGAAGTGTGGTGGATCATTGTCTATACTAAATCCAATGACAAAATAGATGAAAATAAATTGATTGATAACTTCGATTTATATCGAAACTGATGTAAACAACCAAAAAAGAAAGCAGTACTAATGCCTTCATTTTTCTTATTCAGATAATAAAGACAAAATGACCAAATTAAGAACTTAAGAATTAACTTCTGTAATACTGATTCAATACAATTATTTCATTCGTTGCATACAAAATAAGTGTTGTTTTTTGCTTTTTTAAGCCTAGGCTATAATTTTGCAATGACATGCCAAGAAAAAGGAATACATACTCCTTGTATGTATTAGAATTTGGAGTTATTCCAAGTAATAGAATGTAAGTTTTTAAATATGATTTAATGATGCTAATAGCATCATTTGTGCCATGCAAATGAATAACGAAGTATTTGAATTATTCTAAGCAAAGGGTATAATTACAAGAAGTAACATGAATTACAAGGTAGGGTGGAATATTGAAAACTGGAAGTATCCTTTCCACTATGCTAATTTTACTACTTCCCATTTAATTCTCACGAATATATATATATAATTATCTACATTAAGTGATGTCAATTGCGACTACTGATTGCATCATACATTATTTGCCAATTTCGAGACATTGTAATGCCTCGTTTAATTCTCTAAAATTTCATTCTTATCATGACATTCATTACGCATAAATTCAAAGTGGCCTTAAATAGTTATGGTTTAGTCATCTTCCAAATATTTTAGAGTTTTTTTAATTTTCGTTTTACTTCTTTGAACATATGCTAGCTTTATTTATATAATGTGCTTCAAGAATAATTAAATCTAATTTATTGTTTTAGCTTAACAACTTTTGAAAAAGAAATTTTTGTGTTTGATTTTATTTGTGAAGATATAATTTTAGATTTAGAAAAATTTCATTAACTTTGGTTCAGATACAATCCACAATAAAACTTACACTCATAATAATTTGCAGAAGTTTGCTTTTCAGTATAAGTAAAAGTACCATAAACTTTTAACAGTTTTAGTGCTTCTCTTGAAATTTATAAAAAGCCGCAAGGATAGTAAAGCTTTTCAAATTATCAGATGTTTTATTTCTACAATTTATGGAGGGTTATATAAAAATGAGTATGTATGATTGCTTGGCAAGCCCGTAGTCTCAAAAACACCAAAAATTAATATAGAAAATGAGATGTAAAAGTAAGTGATAAGATATTATGAACTTATTAAAATAGTTATATGTTTGGGTATAAGATTTTTGTGAATTGAAAACCTAATTTTGATATTTTTTTTTGGTTCTGAATTTATTAAATTCTAGCTGAATTGAAATTCCGATAGTTTAAGCATAATTTGTTTTACGTATTAGGGTAAATTAAGCTTTATTATAAATTTCATAACTATAAATAACTTTATATTGGTGAAGAATAGTCAACTCGCTCCCATCCGTAGTTGCGTACATAGTAAAGCAATCAAGAATGTATGTTACTTTAACCTTACTATAACATAAATATTGAATGTAAAGAAAAAATATGTATAAAAAGGATCAAATAAAAATAAGATAAGAAATAATTTAAAAAAATAGGCTTTCCTTTATAAATATAGAACTAAAATAAGAAAAATAATATTTCTATCACCAACACGAAAAATTTCTTTCATATAAATCACTAATTTATGAGTTCAGTAAAAACTAATTAATTCTAATACATGCAAAAGATACCGACTTAGGAATTATAATTTCTTGTACGCTTTTATTTTTTGTGGTATAAATTATAAATTAGTCTCTTAAATAGCATTCTTTATCCCTCTTTTTCCATTCAACTGTATAAAAAGCTATTTTTATCCTTTTAAGTTTTTAAAAGTTTTTTTAATGTTATGTTTATTTTATTTCAATAGAAAACTAAAATGTTTTAAATAATTCCATTTTATACCATCTCACTAGATTACTTCATCTATATAAATAGGTTGGCACAAGATTTGAATCGATTTCCAAAAAATTTTTTAGCCAATTATTTTTGATAAATCTAATCTAAAGCTGTAGTAGATAGAGAAAAATGTCCTTGAGGAATTTATAACATAAAAATGTTTGTTGTATATTACAAAACAAAAAATATTGTATTATTATTCTTGTAAACATTTTTCAAAGCGTGTATAAAATAAAAATTCTTCTTCGATTTCTCAATGTCAACGGACTGTAAATCTCTTTAATTCTCTGGAGCTTTTCATCTATTTAGGTAAAAGAAAGGAACAAAAAAAAGTTGTTCTATTTCTTGACTAGTATACAAATTTTCTTACGATAGAATATAGATTGATTTTTATGATATGTATAGTCAATAAGCATATTGAATAAAGTGTACTTTTTTTGCTGTCCTTCGCTTTTATTTAAGCAAAAAGGAAGAATTTACATATATAAGAATTTCAATTATAAAAATGTTATCTGAATGAGTTTGTAATATTTTCCAAACTATTCTTTGCTTAAAATAATTATTTTTATACCTGTACTGTGTTATGTTTTGAAACTGGTTTTTAATTTTGCTCTATAAAGTGTGTGTAAAAAAAGATAAGTAACAGATATGGTTAGAGGTTGAGTTCACTTTTGAAATTAATGCTCCTTTTATGATTACGATAATCCAAGCTTTTGGGTTTAATTTTATAAATGAAGCTTTAGAAGATATAGAAAAAGCGCTAGTTAAAAGGGGTTAATCTGATTAAATTAATTTTTATTGTTCAAAACACGTTTTTTATTCATTAAATCATTAAATTTATTAATTTATCTTAAATAATATTAATTTTGAAACTTTTAACTTTTAATTAGTTCAAGAGAAAAAAATTATATATGTATATATCAAGTTACGAATAGATAATCTAAGTTTATTTTATTGATTTATTTTTATTTAATATTAATTTTGAAACTTTTAACTTTATTGATTTAAATTTATTTAATATGAATTTTGAAACTTCTGAATTAATTTATTTTTATTTAATATTACTTTTAAAATTTTTAGTTCAAAATACAAAAATATAAACCTTCCGAGTAATTCGTGAATTGAATGCTGTCTTCAATTTTCTGTCACACCGTTAATTGTTTATTTTCTAGCGAATGTTTCATTTTTTAATCACTCAGCATAATTTATTGTTTTCGATATGTGTTTATTTAATCAAATTACAGTCGACTAATGTCTGGCTTGCAATTTGATCGACATCCACTGTTTGTTGTGGAATGCCATAACCCGCTCGTTATTCAAAATATATGATATTTGTAAAAATAAAGCTGAATTGTTTATGAAAATTAAATTTCATAATTCAAATTCATACTTTCCCAACAAATATTATCAAACATCAGTTAACTGGTAAAATCAATAAAAACCAAACAAAAGACTTGGCTACACGAACCGCAATAGATGTCAAGCTAAGTACATAAAGTTTGACCTTCGGTATGTTTTAGGCCAGAAAAAATGAACATAACCATAATGTGGCTGTGATTATTATTGCGCTTTGAAATGAAGGCTGATTGCATAGTTATTTGAAGAATTTTAATGAGAGTATCATATGACGTTTTTTATTAGTTACTTCTAATAATAAACTTTTTGAATACAAACGTGGCAAAATGTTAATTTTGACGACAATTCAATACGTGCTTAAAGCTTATTTTAATTTTTTTGACAAAAATTAAAGTTTAATAAAACAAAGTAATAAAAAAAGTCCATTATATTGTAAACTCAAATAAATAACGTTTTTTTATAGAAAATGCCAATGAAAAAAGAAAATGGATGTTGGTTTTAAATATTTTATCTTGCATCTGAAGTAAAATATTGATAACATATCGTATTTAAAAGCTTCTAACCAAGGATGTGTTGAACTTAACATTCATGAACTTTCATTCCCAAAACTAGTTAGTTTTAGCCAAAATAATTTAGTGGGGACTTGAAAAGTATGAAAACTATACCCTTGTTATTCACACAAGTTAATTTTGCGTAGAATTATATCCAAACTTGACTAGATTGAAAAATTTATTATCAAAAATGGCAACCAAGTATCAATCTAACTGTTTGGTTCCCAGCTCTCTAAAAAGATACAATCTCTCATTTTTTCTAAAAAGGCAAAAAAACTTCAATTTTTAAAAATATTTTTTTACTCCCCATCCTCTTAAAATTGACAAAGTAAAAAATAAATTTATGACAAAGTAAAAAATAAATTTATTAAAGACCTACTTGAGGTGACTTTTATGTAGCACTTATTTTTCAAAATTACAAATTATCAGAAATAAAATATATTTTTAAATAGAAGATTAAGCATGTAAATTAAGTAACTTAATTAGGGCCAGATTTCAAATACCATTCAATCCCATACTGGGTTTGGAAATTAATGTAAAGTAGATTATTACACTTTCCAATGCAAATAAAGAGTTTGATAAGAATTTTGATCATCCAAAAAATATGAAAGGAAAATATCAAAGTTATTAAATATTTGTATCAGTTTTAAAAAAATTTATAAAATTGTTTTAGAACTTTTTTTAACGGCTTGGTAAAAATTCTATTAGTTTTTTTCGAAGTTAAGATGCTCCTAGCAAGTAAATTAGGATTTTATATGTATATTTTTAAATGTTTCCGATTAGATTTCAGAAAGAAAAAACTAAACAATCGGAACTAGAAAATGCTCACTTATCTAAAAAATTGAATTTTCGTCTAATTGTTAGCATTTTAGTTATATTTTGCATTTTTTTAGTTATGTGATAAGGAAAATTAATACTTTTGTTAGGAAAGCCTAATCACAAGTGTTGGATTGAAAATATTGCAATAAAATCTTTGTATTGACATTTTATTATTTGTGGACTTTAGTTATATTTTATTTTTGCTTATTTTAAGCAAAAAAAAATGTTAGTAATAGCTATACTAACGCTACTCTTATTCATACTCATTATTTAGAAAAAGTTAACCCATATGATTTTATTATTTTATAAGTGCAAAAACCTCATTTTAAGCTAAAATAATGCCAATAGAGAAAATGTACATAAGTGAGTGTTTTATATGTGAATAAGTTAATAATGTATTAAGTAATCATCTTAGCTTATTTTTCATGACTTTTGCAGGCATTCTAGAATAAAATTCTTTGATATTTTTTACAAAAAAGTCGTCGTTATGACTCAAAAGTAAGTACTCTTTAATTGATGATGGATCCCAGTCTTGTCTACAGATAGTGCACAAGACTAAATAATTGGCTTAAGTTTTATTTGCTTAAAAAAATTTCAACATAATTTTAACAAGGATTTATTATTTTACATTTATTTAAAACTTAATTTCCCTAATGAAAGTATTTAATTCCATGTATTATTAAGAATTAACATTCAGCATATTATTGAAAAGAACAAAAATAAAACTTAAAAAATCAAATGAAATTTTCATTTGAGAGGAAGTTAAAATAGAAAAAATTAGCTTTTCAGAAAAAAACATTTACATATAGTTTAAAAAGGTTAATTCTTGAAAATTATATTTTACATAAAAGAATACTTGAATATATCCAATATTTGACTGGTGTTTGCTAAGGCGAAGGAATTATTCGGACCAGTGATAGATCCTTTTTGGCTTGCCAAAAGCTATTTTATGCCGGAAAACTTATTCCGAGGTCTATTATTATCAAAGTTGAAACATAATAAAGGCTGATTTTTTTTTATTAACACGTGACTAGGGTCTCGCATTTCTTTATAGAACATTATTTCTAATGGTGGAAATGAAAAGAGGACCACAAATGTACTCAAAGTTTTGTTAAATTCAAAAATTGTGTAGGATCTATTAAAAGAAACTTTTGCTCTACTTAAAATCAAACTTTATAAAATTTAAATATCTGATTGTATTAGATTACCGATTAAAATAGTTTGTGGTAAAAATCAAGCTCTAATTCTTACTTTGATGTAAGTTTAGGCATAGGGAAATTGCAAAAAAATGAAATAAATTTTATATGCCTCAACTCCTATATTTTTATTTTCAATAAAATGTTTTAAAAGTTTACCTTTATACAACATTATTGAAAAATAAACCTAATCTAAAGAAGATGTACATTTGGAGCTGTTTAATAGCCCTCCTTGTAGAAATGAACGTGACCGGAATTTTTTTGTAGTCACTGTTGTCGCATTATTTAGTGATGGATTACAATACAAAGCCCTTAATTTTTCCTCACGTATAAAATAAAATAGCATAGACTTATATCCTTTGAACATGAATGATGTGAAATTCTTAAAGCTTATAAAATCAAAATTCTAAGCCGTACGAGATCAACATTTTATTTTTGTTTATTATGCAAGTTGTGTAATTGGAATTCTAAGAAAAGTCCATCAAGTCATTATGATGGCTGGTCCTTGATTTGTATAAAAAAAGGTTCATTTGAACATTTTATAGTTCCAGAAGTATTTTTTGTGGCTATAATAAATAAAAATAAAATATTTGTTTGCTAACAATATTTATTTGGAGTATGAAACCAAATTGAATAGTTTTTTTTTATTAGATAGAATAAATTAATTGAAAATCTTATTTTCTTTTATATTACCAGCAAAATATAAATATTGTTGTTGATTTGTTTTTGAATCTCAAAAATTTGTGGTCTTAAATTTAATTTTGCACTTAAAATCAATTAGAAAAAATGATTGAAATCCTAGTTAAAGCTAATATTTAAAATAAAAGACGATGCATAGTTTATTCTTAGGATAACAGTATTATCTTTAGGGAGTGATGAGTAGATTAAACTAAAACACCTGACCAGAAGAACGCTGACAAAAAAATTATGCAAGGATAGAATTAAAGAAAAGGAGCTAATTAGAACTTCTCCTATAAACAGATAAACGATATTAAGTTTTAAAAGAAAAGTTTAAATCCTTCCAAAAGTCAATTTAAAGGAGAGTATAAAATAGCTTAATTGTACAAATTATCTGACTGGCGAAGCCAGGATAAAAAAAGACAACGGTTTGATGTTTTTCTTGTCGCTTTTTGTGGTACTTAAAATTCCAAAAAAATACTTAAATACTAAATAAAAATACTTTCAAGATAACTGCAATCGTACACATTACGTAAAAACTGTTAAAAAAATAAAGAAAAGTTTTGTTTTATATAAAGTTATCTTTCAAATAACTTTAGTTTAGTTTAGTTTAGTTTAGTTAGAGTACGTTTTCTGGAAAGTAATAATTTTCCTTATTCATAAGGTTCCTGTACTGATTAATTGCCAATATTCAAATAAAAGTGCAGTATTTCTTTCTGCTAAATATTTTATAGAAACTAAATGGCTTTATTTATGGCTTTAACAAAAGTTGAATTAAAGTTTGAATGTATAGGCCTCATTTTCGATATTGATAATCAAGTAAATTGACTCGTTTGTATTATTTTCTTATCTGCCTTACTTGCTTCAACACCCACATGTAAGCTAGAAATGTTGATTTAGCAATAGCTTGTTAATGGATATTTGAAGGTGATTTCTTAATTCTAAAAATCATTTAGAGAAAGTCTTATCAAAATCAAATCTAAAATTTATTTAAATTTGTTTTTGTCTTTTGATGAAATAGTGGGCTTGGAAATTTAAATCTTGATTTTTAAAGCAAAACATTTGTTGTTATAATCATACTATATCAAATACTGTATTTTAACGTTAAAAATGTTCTATATAACTTTTATCTAACAATATGTCCATATGAAAATTTTTTGAATCTAATAACTACTGCATTTTAAACTTCAAGCAAAACGCATTTACAAGTTCGTCATTCTTTAGATGCTGGGAAAAAAGCTAATATTATATTTTTGAGCTAAATTGCTATTATAAATTATTTATATAAATCTTCTTTAGCTTAATAATAACTCTTTGAATCCCATAAAATATTTTTACAAATTTTGTTTTACATAATTTCAACTTAGGCAAATTTAGGAATCCTTGATTTTAGTTAAGTTGATAAATGTCGGTGTTGTTGATAACATCTTAGTCATGTGAAATCCAAGTAGTTTTGAGTTTGACGGACAACTAACTTTTACTAAAAAATCAATTTAAATTAACGCAAAACAAATTTTTGTATTTAAAAAAATTATAGTTGAAGTTCTTCATGGATATTGTTCAATACATTGAACATAAGTAAAATTTGAATTATTAAACTTATTTAGCATGGATCATGGAAGATAAGTATAGTAAAAAATCTTCATTATCATAACTGAAGACCTTGATGAAAGGACGTCAATAGAAAACTAATGTCATTAATGAAGCAACCCATCCAGAAGTTATTAGCAGCTTACCAAGTTTATTTTCTTATATCTGTCCAATACGAGTTTATGATGGTCCCTCCCTAGTTATTTTTCTTTCTCCAGCCTGTTTTGTGATTGAAATAAAAAATAAGTATATTAAAATTTCAATGGAAAGACTTAAACATGGTATCTTATGTCAATATGATTCAATGGCTAAAACAAAATCAGTTGAGATACTCAGATATGTCTCGTTTCTTATGTACCACGTAGAAAATAGCATCATTGAACCGATATTTCGTCTGGGAGTGATTAAGTGTTAACGTTTTACTTTTCTTAAAATTTTTATTTAATAAAAAAAAAAATACAATTATAGTGAATTTGCTTACTTAGCAGCTAGGATCAATTAGCGTATTAAAGTATGGAAGTAGATTCAGGTATAGAAGAACTGAATTAATATGGCTGCTTTTCAGTTTTCGCCCAACACACTCAAGGATTTTAAATTTAATATTCATGTATTAATTTAATACCAAAATATAATTTATTTCCTCAAGAGTTCCCTTTATTAGATTAGACTCATATTTGACCTGTATAATACTACCTTGATATCGGAAAACTAAGAAATCATTTTGGAAATAAAATCAAATTAACTTACAATTAGATCATTAAAATAAAATAGTTAATTGAAGCTTTACCAAACTTTAAAAATTTAAACCATAAAGCAGAATAGTAAAAGAGCACTCATAACTCCTTGCTAGGTATGAAGTACTCTACAAATTTTATGGAAAGTTACTGATTACAAGAGTGCCTTTGAAAATTGATTTTAATTAATGCCAAGGTAGGAGTTGAGTGTGCATTCGTTTCGTTTAAAGTCTTTGCTTCTTTAAGTAAAATTAATCCTAATTTAATATCCAGGAAAGCTGTTTAGAATTAATTACACAATTAGATTTTTAATAGCAAATATAATTGTAGCTTGTGACCATTAAAGGATAAAATTGTACAAATTTCAATGCCGTTTTCAATTATACTTTTGTTATTTGGCCATTATATGAATTTGTTTTACCAATTTAAAATAGTTTTCAATCTGAAAGTGTAAAATAAACATTTTTGATAAATCTATAAATATGGAAATTTATTTTAAGAGTAATATAATAAAAAACGTTAAAGAGTATATAGGGGAAATTGTATATTATATGAAGCTGTTTACTCTCTAATAAAATTCTCTTAATTTTAGAAGTATAAAATATACTGTTATAATTTTTTTCGGGAATGCGCAAACGTGTGAATTGCCGGTGATGTGAAATAAAATCTTGTGGACCCTTCAGTGTCTAAATGTTATTCAATGGTAATACTGAGAAATGTTATTATCCCATAACTACATAATTTTTAGCTTACTTTTGTTATACTTAGTTTTATTGAATTAAAAGGTATTAAATGGAAGCCTTTCACTTTTTTTTACATAAAAAGAATTATTTAAGTGATAGTTGTAAGCATGAAAAGTTTGGTTACATTTAAATCTAAACGGCTTTAAGCATGAGCTTGTATAAAAAAAATTGTAGAAATTAAAATTTCAGTCTACTTCAGCGTAAGATAAAAAATAAATAAATGGATTTTGTTTTTTACATTTTTATAGTTAACAAAATTCCAAAGGGCTAGTAATACTAGAGTGTTTTAACTGTTAAAAATTTTGCAGAAATAAATTTTTAATTTTCTGTTTTAGGATTTATATTACATATGGTTGTAATATCCAATATTAATAATAATTATTTGTCATAAGTTTAGATAGTTTAATAATTAGTAATAGGGTAATATAATACATGTTAGTCATAAGGTTAGATAGTTTAATAATTAGTAATAGGTTAATGTAATGTTTTATCAATTGGTCATGGGGTACTTAATTTATTTTCTCATAAGATATAAATATGTTAACTTAAAAAGTTTTTAGTTTAGTTTTGTAACAGGGTTCAAGATAATTAAAATAAAGTATATTATTATATTTTGTCTTTTAATATATATATCACATGGCGACCGTGACAGTTTCGCTGAAAGTAAAAAGGAAGTGAATCTTTTAATTCAATTAATGAATAAATATAATATAAGATAAATATATTTAGTGTTAATAGTGAGATAAAGTGAAAGAATTAATTTTAACGAAGTGATTCTAAAAACAATTGAATTAATGAATAGTTATAATATAACATAACTATATTTAGTGTTAGTAGTGAGAAAAAGTGAAAGAATTGATTGTAACGAAGTGATTCTGAAAACAAAATGGGACAACCACAATTTTAACTTTAATTTTAACTTTTAATTTTAACGAAGTGATTCTAAAAACAATTGAATTAATGAATAGTTATAATATAACATAACTATATTTAGTGTTAGTAGTGAGAAAAAGTGAAAGAATTGATTGTAACGAAGTGATTCTGAAAACAAAATGGGACAACCACAATCTAAGATCCAGGAAACTATTAACGTAGGAACAGCATCAGCGAACATGACTTCAAACAACGAGCCATCGACATCCAACATCATAATTATATCAGGTTGTACATACTTATTCTTAACTTTAATGAAAACCGCAATATCAAGAGTAATAGCAAGGTATTTCAAAGAACAAATTAAAGTAAACATAATTAGAAACGAAATTTCTAAAGCAGGGAACGTTTAGAATTAATTAAACAAACAAAAATAATTATTCAATGTAACTTTTATAATTATAAAAATTAAGAATTTCTTTTTGATGATTTAGTAAATAAAAATAATTTATAATAATAATAATTTTTTTTTAAATTAACATTTATAGTTAGATTTTATGATAGATAAAATATATATAATAAGAATTCATATATTATTACCATAATTTAATCAATATTAAATCAAAACCAACACAGTGATTTATCATTATATTACAATGTATACTTTCTAGTTATAAATTTCTTATATAAAATATATGACCTTGTTCAAACGCGTATCCATTGCTAACCTTTACCTGAACATATGGATAAAAATCTAACAGAAGTCGCAGAAAAAATAAATAGGATACTAATTAATTTAAAAAAAGACGGTACTAAACCGAAAACAGAAAAATTAATTCAAGAAAAATTAAACGAATTAGATACCTTACAAAATCATTATAATGAGCTCTTCTCTTGTGCTGTAAATAAATTAGACCCTAATGAAATTAATATATGTATATCAGAAAGAGAAAAGATTCTGAACGTCATCACGGAAGCTAAAAATAAATTACAAAACACAAAAGTAATACAAAAGAAGGAAGGAAATATATCTAAAGAAAACCAGATACAAACAATGGAGCAATTTGATTTGAAAACTGCAGCGAACTTAATTCCAGACTTCCATGGTGAACAAACTAACTTAAAAGATTTCCTAGATGCGATTGAATTATATGATGAAATGTTGGACGATACGGGAAAAGCGAAATTACTCAATTTCGTCCTAAAAGTTAAAATAAAAGGAGCAGCCAAAAATAAAATCAGTTTAGGTAGCACTCCCAAAAATTTTATTGAACTAAGCAAACTACTAAGTGATCGTTTCGCCCCAAAACTAACTCTACATGCGTTAAACAATAAATTACAAAATTATAAACAACACAAACTATCTATTAGTGAATTTGCGTCAGAAATAGAATTACTAACTGGAAAAATAACAAATCTTCAAGTTAAGGAATTAGACGAAAACGGCAAAAATATCGTAGCAAATGTTAACATGCAATATGCCCTAAACGTCTTCAAGAATGGTGTGAATAATAAAATACAAAGTGTTCTACTAGCAGCAAACCCAAAAACATTAAATGAAGCTATCCCCATAGCCCTCGAAGCTGAGGCCAGCTTACCAAAAGAAGAGAAATTTGAATTCATCGGAAACATCAAGGAAACTAAATATTATAATAAAAACCTTTTTAATAATCAAAGAACAAATTGTTCTTCCCGACGAAAACAAAATCACTATAACTTTTACAATAGGTACCGAGAGCCAGCCAAATATCAATCTCATACAAATTATAACAATAACTATAATAGTCCAAAAAATAACAATTATTATCCCAAAAGACAACAACATAACTTTACTAGAAAGATTTTCAGTCAGGAAAACCAAACAACCCCTCAATTCAGTCGAGTGGGAACAGAGTTGAGGGCAGATATAGAGAATACCCATTAAAAGATCGAGAAATCAAGGCAGTTAACACAAGTTCAGGCAATTTCATAAAAATTTTTACAACTATGACCAACAGTATTAACACCCTCATGCTTGACACTGGGTCAGACATTTCAATATTTAAAGAAGAAAAAGTTAGAAACAAACAAATAATATACAGAGATGAATGTTGTGTTATTCAAGGAGTAACTGCCGGCAAAACTAAAACAATTGGTCCCACTAATACTAAATTAAAACTAAACGAGGACACTGAAATCAGTCATGAATTCCAAATAGTGACCTCCGATTTCCCAATTGCATCAGATGGAATCTTGGGTAGAGATTTCTTTACTAAATACCGATGTACCCTAGATTATGATACATTTTTATTCAAAATCAACTTGCCTGATTGCCAAATTGAAATTCCTTTTACGGACAAGGTAGAAGAGAATAAATTCATAATACCAGCTAGAAGTGAAGTAGTCAGATATATTCCGATAGAAAAACATGGTGAATTCCTTGTTGAAGCCACTGAATTACAACCAGGCATTTTTTCTGCAAATACTATAGTAACATCTACCAATCCACTTATAAGGCTTATTAATCTAACTACAGAAGACGTTATTTTAGACTCATTTAAACCAAAACTAAGACAACTATGCGAATTTCATACTATAATACCGCATAGAAACAAAACCCCCATAAAAATAGTATCCTCAAGGATACAACAATTAAAACAAGAACTGAATCTAGACAATCTAGAAGAACCATACAAAGAAATAATAACCAATATTTGTACCCAATACAATGATATATTTAATCTATCTACTGATAAACTACAGGCCAATAATTTTTACAAACAAATTATCAAAGTCACCGATCCAACACCAACTTATATTAAAAACTATAGAACACCTCATGCGCATAAAGAAGAAATAAAGAAACAAGTAAAACAAATGTTGAAAGATAACATTATTGAACCTTCGGTTTCACCATACAATTCCCCCCTTCTGTTAGTATCAAAAAAATCAAAAACTAATGATGATAACTGGCGCCTAGTCGTCGATTTTCGACAGGTCAATAAAAAAATAATAGGTGACAAATTTCCTCTACCAAGAATTGAGGAAATCCTAGATCAACTAGGAAGAGCTAAATTTTTCACTGTATGTGACATGAAGAGTGGATTTCATCAAATTGAAATCGATGAAAACTCAAGAGAGCTAACAGCTTTCTCCACGAACGAGGGTCATTTTATGTTTAAAAGACTTCCTTTTGGACTGAAAATTAGTTCCAATAGTTTTCAACGTATGATGAATATTGCAATGTCTGGTCTTACCCCAGAGGCAGCCTTCTTATATGTAGATGACTTAATCGTATATGGATGTTCACTTAAGCACCACAACCAAAACCTTATCAATATTTTTGATAGACTGAGAAAATTCAATTTAAAACTAAATCCTGCAAAATGCAATTTTCTACAGAATTCTGTCACATTCCTTGGCCATCAGATTTCAGACAAAGGAATAATACCGGATCCTTCTAAATACGAGACAATACAAAATTACCCAAAACCAACGAATTCAGACGAAGTACGTCGGTTTGTCCAATTTTGCAACTACTACAGAAGGTTTATCAAAAATTTCGCATTCTACGCTAATACGTTAAATAAACTTCTGAAGAAGAATACTAAATTTGACTGGACCCAGGAATGTCAGACTAGTTTCGAAACATTAAAAAACTCACTGATCTCACCCCCGATTCTATGCTACCCAGATTTCTCTAAACAATTTTACCTGACAACAGATGCATCTAATGTGGCATGTGGAGCCATCCTATCACAAATAATCGACAATAATGACATGCCCATATCGTATGCTAGTAAGGCATTTACAAAAGGTGAAAGCAATAAATCCACAATTCTAAAAGAGCTTACAGCCATTCACTGGGCTATCACACATTACAGACCATATCTATTAGGAAAAAAATTCACCGTTCGATGTGACCACAAGCCTCTCGTCTACCTTTTTGGTATGAAAGATCCAAATTCAAAACTGACAAGAATACGTTTAGAGCTAGAGGAGTATGATTTCGACATCGAATACATCAAAGGCAACCTGAACTTTGGTGCAGACGCCCTTTCAAGAGTATCAATTAATTCTGACAATCTTAAAGAAATGAATACATTTGCAGTACAAACAAGGTCTATGAACAAAAATTATAAAGGAAACAAAAACCAAGAAGATAACAATAAATCCGATACAATGGGCCAAATATCAGTTTACGAAACAACTCAAATACACAAAAATTTAAGTAATAATGAACTATACTTCGAAGAAAATAAATCTAACACCCTTTTTATGTACATAAAGAATATTAAAATTTCGAAAATAAAAACAAGTGATTTAACTAACTACAGCAGAATGGACATTGCTCTAGCGCAAGCCATTCGTAGTTTAGAAAATGTAGTACTACAATCAAAAATAAAATTGAATTCAAACAAGGTGTATCTATCCAGCAAGGATAAGATATTTAACTTCCTAAAGAAAGAACACTTAATACAAATTGGTAATAAATACCTACAAAAACTGAAAATAATTATATACAACCCACAAACAATACTAACTGATGCAGATGAAATCAAACAATTGATAAAGGACTATCATGACACACCTATAGGTGCCCATACAGGGATTACACGCATGTACAAAAGGATGAGAGAGAAATATCAATGGCGAAACATGAGAAACTCGATAGCAAATTATGTGAAAAACTGTATTACGTGTAAACGAAATAAACATAATAACCACAAAATTAAAGAGAAACTCATGATCACTTCCACCCCATCAAATAGCTTGGAGGAAATATCCATAGATACAGCCGGCCCTTTTCCTATAACAGAAAAAGAAAACAGATATATCGTATGCCTTCAGGATGAACTCACAAAATATATTCGCCTTATCCCTACGAAAGATAAAGGAGCAAAAACAATAGCCAGAGCTATTGTCGAAAATTTTATCCTCATTTTTGGAAATATCTCAAAAATCAAGACTGATATGGGTACAGAATTTATAAACAGTACTATCAAGGAAATATGCGAACTCCTTGGTATAAGTCATCGAAAATCTACTGCATATCATCACGAAACAATGGGAGGAATCGAAAGAAATCATCGATGTATGAACGAGTACTTAAGGTCTTTTGTAAATGATACAAAAAATGATTGGGATGACTGGATAAAGTACTATGAGTTTGCCTACAACACAACACCCTGTGTAGAGCATAATTACACACCTTATGAGTTAGTCTTCGGAAAAAGACCTTTACTACCTTTTGATACTTCCACCTCAGAAATTGATCCTGTGTACAATGTTGATAATTATGCAAAAGAACTTCAACACAGAATAAAGACAACTACAAAAAGAGCTAAGAAATATCTACTAAACAATAAAACCAAAAGAAAAAATAATGATAATGATCATTTAAATCCATCAAACGTAAAAATAGGCGACAAAGTGTTCCTGAATACTAACAATAAAAGAAAGTTAGATCCAATCTACTCAGGACCATATATAGTGACCGATAAAAACCATGTTAATTCCGAGTTAAAATGCTTAGAAACAGGTAAAAAGCAATGGGTACACAATAACAGGTTGAAAACCATGTAAAACTTTAAATCTATAAGACTTTCAATAATTTAATAATTTCAAAAAAAAAAAAAAAAAAAAAAAAAAAAAAAAAAGGGTGAAGGTGTAATATCCAATATTAATAATAATTATTTGTCATAAGTTTAGATAGTTTAATAATTAGTAATAGGGTAATATAATACAATTGGTCATACGCTAAGAAGTTTAATAATTAGTAATAGGGTAATATAATATATGTTAGTCATAAGGTTAGATAGTTTAATAATTAGTAATAGGTTAATGTAATGTTTTATCAATTGGTCATGGGGTACTTAATTTATTTTCTCATAAGATATAAATATGTTAACTTAAAAAGTTTTTAGTTTAGTTTTGTAACAGGGTTCAAGATAATTAAAATAAAGTATATTATTATATTTTGTCTTTTAATATATATATCACATGGTTGATGTTAACTTTTTGTAAAACTTTTGGGTTTTTAAGAAAAACTTCCTAAAAAATTATATAGTAAGTTTTAAGTAAAAGGCAAAAATCTTAAGTTCAATTTAACATACAGTGGTTATAAAGAAAAACTGAACTTTGTTTGCCTAAACTGAAATTGTTTGCCTAAATTCCATCAAGGTATTTTTTTTGTTGAGTATGTGAGGTTTTCTAGATATTTCTAAGGTTATCGCATTTTCACTTTGTAAAGAATTTGCAGAAATTTCTAAAAGCCCAAAAATGATGTATTAATTCTAAATTAATATCACCTAAAAATCAAAAATAAGTCCATATTTAATTTATGGCAATTAGACCCATGCATACAATATTTATTGTTGTATACACAATGCTTTTCTAGAGTATTGGTATATATTTGGTTGCACAATCAAATATTGTTCATTGTCCACTATTTTGAAGATTGACTTTTAGTAAAAACTTCTCTGGTTGTGCTTACTGTGTTAGCTTAGTGTAGTTAAATCTTAATTATTGATGCATGGCAGGAATGGTCGAGATATGTATATAGTTAAAAAAACTATAATAATGAGATGATACTGTTTTAGGTTAACAAATAAACTATACTTAATTCTATTCCTTTATTTTATTTCTTTATTTATTAAGCAAATAGCCATGTTGGTGTGAAAAATATTTTTTGTACATTAAAATGAATAAAGAAACCAATATAAATTGTAAAAGTTTTAAATCAAAAAGTCTACGAGCTAAATTTAGCAACTTGATTGCCTGATATTTTGACAATTAATTATGTTGACGACTAAGCTTATTAATATTTATATATTTAAAAAATTATAATTTTAAATATAGATAAAAAAAATTTAATCCAAAAAATAAGAAATTGATAGTTAAAAATTAATTAAAATAAACATGAACCTATTGCAGTATGGGATAATATTAGAGAGATTCACATTACACCTGGGAAGAATTTTGATCTTGTTCGTATAGCACACTACAAGAATCGTATATAACATCATTAAAAAATTTAGACAGATGTCATGATTTTTTTAAATCATAATTATTTAATCCACAAAAGAAAAGGTAGGGAGTTTCAATTATTTTTTAATTTTTTATAAAAAAGTGTCTTAAATCTGACTATTGAAGGAACTTATTTTGAATGTAGTTAGCACGTAAGTAGGGCGCTATGTATGTCCAATGTATATGACTTGCACAATACGGATGTATTTAACCAAGGGGTAAATAAATGAGCAAATTTAAAAATTTTTTAAAACTTGATTTAATTTATTTTTCTGGTTATTTATTTTTTTTCTTCAAATTCAATACAAAAAAGAAAATTAAATTGTTTGTCGAAATCTATGTATAGTTCTAAAAGGCTGGCTTAGTATAAATAGTATTTTTACTATTTGTTTAAAAACGACTTCAATCAAGAATTTAATCAATTTTTTTTTACAACCGAAAATTTGCTACTTTGTTTATAAATAGACAATAACTGTTTGCTAGAACCAACATGTTTTGAAATCGTGTATTATGCAATTTTTCCAAAATATATCACAGCAGGCACATATGAAAATAGTTATTTGTTGACATTTGCAAAATTTCATATTTACCAAACTATTGCTTTCAAATTGTAGATATGTCCATGTCATATCCATATAGAAGAGGAATAGTAAATATAAACAAAAATATCTCTCTTTATAAGCATTTTAATTAAGGTCAACACCGTGAAACAAACATTACTTTTGGTTTTAATTGTGCTGAGCATAATAGCATAAATATTTTACTATATTTAAATTATATACAATTATTATAATCGAAAAGTTGGGATTTAGTAAAATTCTTTTGGTAGAAATAACACAAAAATTCTCTACTGTACAAAAATTTTCTACCTTTATAACCACAATTGTTCCTTTTTTATTCAAAAACCTTAAGTTTTTGCTTACATATTTAGTCATCAAATAATATCTTACAAGTGAAAATCTTTAAATTAGCTTTATTTAAATTTGAATTTTTCTTTTAGTCTTAAAAGATAAAACACCTTTAAACTTGAAATTAGATTCTAATTTGATTTTGATTTCCAAAAGAAAATATTAAATTTTGAAATGAAAAATTTTTTTTTTATGATAAAAGTTTTGAATATGTTTTGATGACATGTTTTGTCAGAAAATTAGATTTATCTTAAAAAACTCATGATACTGCTTTTTTGTGACACGTTTGACTTTGTATGTTTCACTCAAAATTCAAATATAGAATATATTATCTTATAAAATCTACAATTTTAATAGATATTGAGGCTTAATACATCAGTTTGTTACTAATACAGGGACTTTTATATTTACTAGCAATGTGACAAATTTAATAAGCTTAGTTGCTTAAATGAATAATTTACTATTCATGACTAATAAAAAATTAATTCAATGTCTCATAATACTTTTGTATATGAAAACTAATAAAATTAGCCTAAAGGTTGATGTTCTTGCTTTTTAATATAATGAATGATATTTTTTTTTCTTCTAGGTATAGTTTTCATACTTTTTTCTTAAGAAACTAGGAACGTTATTATAACTTGCAAATGCAAAATGAAATATTTTAAATTTCATCCTCATACTTTTTTTTAAAGTCATTTACTTAAAAAATAGCTGAATTATGCATAATACAATGATTTCGAGAAGCTGAAAAATAATAGATTTAACTAGCGAATATGTCAGACTGTACAAGAGGCAAATTCAATGAATTTTTTATTAAATTCTGGGGTAGGATGAAAAAATATTTTGCTATCAATTCATGTTAACCTGAGCTAAATAAGTAATATAATTATTAAATTCAACAATCAATATTTAATATGAATAAAATTTATATTTTTCGAGTTGTAAATAAGTTAAAACTTTTATATGATAATGAAATTTAACACACTTTGGAGAATCAATAAAGAGAATAAAAGCACAGCATTAATTTATCTTACATAAAGGCAAAAATTATTCAATAAAATTTCATGATGATGTGAAAATTAAGAAAAAATGTTATGCCAGTAGTTTAATTAACCAAAGTTCAAAAACAGATTTTGAGAAAAATTTAGAACTTTAAACTCTTTTAAGCATTTATATAGTCTATAGAAAAAATTTGCAACTGTCTAGGTGTGTCTAGGTGACTTATTATTACCTATTAATGTAAATATTTCTCCAGGATCAAATACAAAACTACTGAAAATTCACCATAGCTCGACAAAGACATCTAATTTTATTTAATCAGTAACATCAGATACCTCACTTTCCGGATTCATTTTTGCCTTAGCCATAGAAAGTATCAGTTAAGAAAAAAATTCGGAATAGCTATACTTTAAATATTTAAAAAATTTTAAATTTTTTCATATCATTGAAATCATATAAAATTTGGTTTTAAAACAGATTATTTCCTATAGTCCGATTTATATAAATAAGAACAAAATTAAAATCTAATTTTTGCATATCTCAAACTATTCATTTTATTTTTAAAGTCAAATTAGAAACGCAGTTAATTTCATAAGCAAAAAAATTGTAGAAGTATTTATTAATTGATTAATTTTAAAGTTTTCATAATAAAATTTTTGTTTAAATTCAAAACAAAAAATATAACAAAGTAAGCTAAAGTTTTTCTAATACAAAAATCCATGATTTTAAGTTGTCCAGTAATTTTTTGTATGTGTATTACATATTTTTGAATTATATATACAAAGAAATCTTATGGGAGCTACTGCAAAATATCTTTTCTAGAATAGTAATAAATTTTAACCCACAAGGATTCAAAACCAGATTAATATGATTAAGTGAATTATAATTTTCCCCAACGCAAATAAAAAGACGGTAAATTTTAACCGACTGAAAACTTATCCGAGTTAATCTTAATTTAAATATGATTAAGGTTAGATTATTATCCCGATTTAAATGTATAATTTTTTGCTTATTTTTCCCTTATGTAATATATATTTGTGCTTGTTAAATATACCATATGTTTGTGTTATAAATAAATAAATAGGAATAAAACATTAATTTAACATTTGTATACTGTCATATCTAAACTTTTTAAGTTTAGAGTGAAAGAGTGTTTTCAAAGTCTTAAAATATGTTTCAAATTTTGTTTTGTTTAAAGTATTTTTTGAAGCCTTTAATATTTTTAAAACAAAACAGCTTATTGTTCAAAGACTTTAAGGAAATATTAAAAGGCTACAGACTAATAAAAAAGATAAATTACTATAGAAAAACTTCATTACTTACAGCAAAATTTATTAGAAGGCATTAATTTTATCACTGTTTTTAATTACCAAATGTTGAGTGAACTCAATACTAGAAACAAATTTTTAGTTCACCCTTAGAGAAATTTCACGGTTCATGTTGCATGAAAATATAAAACGGGAAAAGAATTTAGAGAAAAAGATAATTACTCTGTGGCATTTCCAATTTCTGTTATGGAATTTTATTTAAAGAATTTTAATTTTATTAAAAAATTGAATTAAAATATTAAAGAAAAAAATACGGAAATTTTTTTATATGCTTACAAGGAAAATAGGGTTGAAATAAAATCCAGGGGAATATAAATTTGCTTCAATAATGTATGTACATTGTTACTTTATATAAGCTTGTATACTTCATGACTGTTAAATTCTTTGATATAACTACAGTAATAGTCGTAATTAAGGGATCATTTTCAAGGATATTAGAGCCTATTATTGTTACTAAACAATTGCTTGTTATTGTGGTATGCTAATTTTATAATAATTAGCTGAAATTTATTTTTACTGAAGGCTTAATTTTATAATTTTTTTTACTTTATTCAAAGACAATGTTTCTTCATTCAGTATTTTTCTTATTGTTTAAGGCCTACATTGTCTATTGTCTACAATCAGATGCTTTAAGAACTGTAACCTATTTGTGTTGGCCAAAATGAATCAAGCCAAACTGCCACTTTTCTTAATTTATTCCTTATCAGTAGTGAATTAAAGATCTAAATTATAATTTTTTATCATTGAGTTTATCCATAGCAACGTGTTTTTCGCTAAAACCGTATTAATGATTCGGTATAAGAGAAATTCTTTCCATAATTGCTTTTAATTTCCTTAATAGCATATCATGGGAAGTAGTGATATTGAAAGATACGATTAGACATCATTTAGTGCTTCTCCTGGCTTATGAGTCATGATCATCAGGTAAAAGCACAATGCTTTTTGGCTTTCATATGGCTTTTAATTTCCTTAGCGACTTCTTTGTAACCACTACAACGATTTCTTCTGAAGATTTACTACTTCCCACAGGATGATATTATTTATATATCATTATTTATTATTTCATTATCTGAAATGTTTCTGCAATCTCTTTTCCAAGGAAACAGATTTTCAATGCCATCGTTCATTAGTTGTCCTTTTTCTTTTCTCATCAATAGGATCGGAGTCACTTGCATTTATTTATAGACATTAAATAAATACAGCGATATTATTGAGAGAGTAAATCAGTTAGTAAGCCAGTTAACACTAGATTGCCGGAGTGGGTAAATTTGACTCATTTACAATTTTATTGTTGTATATATAGAAAAATTGAAATAATTTTTTTTTTTAAATTTAATAATAAAAATTTTAATAGAATTATTAAAAGTATACAAATACAGATTCCTTCTCCTCCCCACTCCTTAGTTTCATTAATCCATATATGCTATACCTATTTTAACGAACATGAGTCAAATTGACTCATAAAATATTTTTAAAGTTGGTCACTTAAAACACATGTAACTATTTTCCTTGTCAATCTACAAGTTAGAAATCCGTTGCGAACTTTTATAAGATCTCTAATGAAAAATCCTTCGTGTTTTTTAGTTTCGATTTATGACGAAGAGAATAGTGTATTTTTAGTAACACAAAAAAACAAAGGGTTAGTCGTAAAAAAACTTTTTTAGTTGGAACAATAGGAGGAACTAGAAAAGAATTACCTAAAATTGCAAAAATTAAGAAGGACAACATGACACGGTTTTCACACAACTTTATAAAACGAAAGACTGTACTCTTACTATTTATAAAAGTAAGCCCAATAAAAAACTTCTAGTATTGAGCTCAAAGCATCGAAGTGTCGAAATTGAAAAAAAAAAAAAATTTGTCCCGGAAACTATAAAATTTTATAATAATACTACAGTGTTGATATATTTGATCAAATGGCGCAAAAATATAGTACCAAAGCAGGCTCTCGAAGTTAGCCTCTTCAAGTATTTAATAATATCTTAGATTTAGCAGCAATCAATGCTTGGGTTTTATATAAAGAGGTCAATCAGGAAAAAATGTCAAGAAAAGCATTTATTTTACAATTAGCCGAAGAACTAAGTGGAAACTATAACCATGAAGCCGAAAACACTTTAACGCCTCCGCCTAATATACAAAATGTTGAAAAACGGTTGAATTGTCAAGTACAAATATCATGCATAAGAAATAGAAGTAACGGCGTCTGCCCTAAATGCAATAAAAAAATCTGCGGCAAATGTATTTTAAGAACCGAATATATACAATGTAAAAATTTTTTGGAATATAGTTTCTTTAAAATAAAATTTAATTTTGTTCAAAAAACTTTTATTTTTATGTTTGAGTCAACTTGATTCATTTCAGGCAAAATAGGGATATACCCAACAACCGGCAATCTAATGTGATTTCAAAATTAAATTTCAATGAGAGTTCACATTTTAAAAAATTATCATATAAGTAAATGCCTTTTTGAATATTAATTATTTTCACAATAAAAATAAAGAGATATTATATTACAAATAAAAACTTTTGTGGGGAAAGTCAAGTTTGCTCAAAAAGTAAGTTTAATTGATATTTAAAATGAAAAAGGAAGTTATATAAAAAGTATTGAAATATGCCAATACTGAATTTACATATAGAAAATGTACCTTGTTTAAAACTTGTGACAAAAAAAGTTGGTTTAAGAAATAATAAATAAAAAACAAAATAAATCAAAATATAAAAAAACTTTAAGTTGAAGATAAACAAACTATGATCACTTAAATTATATGTAGAAAATCATAAAATTTTTAGCAAAAGAAAATATCCAAAACAAAAATCTCAAGCAAAAAGATTCTTAATTTTTTGGAGATTTTTTTATTGTTGCTAGTATCCTTAACGACCATTAAATTGAGATTCCATGTTAAACAAACTTCTTTATAAATTAAGTAGATAATACTTCTTTGGGTAGCTATGTATTCACAAAAGTATAAATAAGACAGTCAAAAAGTTACAAGTTTACTCCCTTGGGAAGAAAGTCGAAATAAAATGTATATTGTCTTACATATCTTTTGACCAGAGGGCTACGAGTCTCTTGTCTTAGGCTAAAGGGTAGAAATAGTTTTGAAACACAAAGGTATAGTACAGTTTTTATTGCATATAAGCTTGAAGGCTTCTAAGTGTTTTAGGAAATAATAAAAACTAAAACTTCTATAACAATCATGACATCCAATATCCAGGTTATGGCATTTTACATATATTTATTTTTCAGTCAGTTTTCTGATATAGTATATTGAAGACGCATATATTTGCATATTTTTCATATGCACGAACATATTACCATTTTATTGATTTTTAGATCAACATTTCATTATATTTAAAAGCAGCTGAGGTGCTTGTTTTATTATTTTTTTAAATATTTTAGTCTTTTCTGTCTTCCTCATGTCAGTATTTTCCTCTCAGCTTTATCATCCAATATTACAAATTTCACCTGTCGGACAAAAATTGATTTTGTTATTTATTTAGGATTTTGTTATTTTATTATTTCAAACTTAAAGTCGAAATTTGAAGTGTGTCTCGATTTTGTTTCTTTGTTGATTTAATTTTTCTTAAGCATATACATACATACTCGTACATGAAAGTACTTTGAATATGCAAAAGCGAAAAAAGAAAATGTTTCTAATAATTCAGCTTTTGTAAATTATGAAAAAGAATTATATTATTTCGTGAAAGTATAATACACGGCATATTATATATGTATCTACGAAAATTTAATCTGAAAACCTTTGGTAAAAGAATATAATTCGAACTAGAAAAGACCACACAAGTAGGATTTTCTTAATTTATGGTGATTTTCTGTAATAATATGATGCTATATAAAATACAACAGAAAATCCAACTACAAAATATTCAAATCCAAATTACGTAAAGCCACTTACAATAAATAGAATTGTCTGAAATATGTTTAAGACCACTTAAACCTAATAAGAGTAGTGCTAGGTAAGGTATAAAAGTAATATTCTGTAAGTTTTCAAAACATTGTTGCTACAATTAATTTAATTAAGTTATTCAGGTTATTTTTATTTTTAAAGCACGTTAGATTGAATGAGAAAATTGAGCATGTTTTTTGTCAAGTAAAATCAAAGAAATGATTTTATCTCTATTTTTCACTAATAACAGGGTAAAATCTTAAACAGTTGAAAATTTACTGTTTGTAATTTTTTTATTTTAAATTTTTCACTGTCATAAATTCTTAAGTATAATGTGGTTCGGAAATTTTATTTTTCATTAAATCTGTTATGTATACATGAAAAATATGAACTAGGTTTCGTTTTTCTCAATGGGTTATATCCCAAAGGAACTTTTTCAACTTATCTTGGAAAATATTTTTAAAATTAAGTTCAGTGCTTTTATGAATTTTTCAATGCCATTAAAGTATTAACACTTCACACTAAGCGTTATTTGGAAATTAGGAGCATGCAGCGTAATTGTCATTTTTTTCGAAAAAGTTAATAATTAGCTTCGTGCAATGAAATAATGCATTATTGTGTAACAATTATCAACTTCCACTTTTGCAATAGAAAAGAACATATTATTTTATTCGCTAAACAGATAAAAGCATTTAGCAGATAGGCATTTTACTTTTTTTGCAATAATATCCTGCTTTAACAACCACTGGAGTTCAGAATTTTGACATTGGTTGATATTGTATGAGTAGAAGGATGAGCATATTTCATTTTTTACATTAAAAAAATTAATACTTATGTACACTAGAGATATTGATTATATTTATATTAGTCGAAATTTTTGTTTTTAATTTGCGGAGTTAGTTATTAAGTTACATTATAAGGTTTTTTTCTATTATTTATATACCTTTTAATACGTAAGTTGTTATAGACCTAAGTTGAATCAATAAATATGTTTTTCAAATTCAAACTCAAAAAAATATATTTATATTAGTACAAAAATTTGGAACTCGAATGTAATTTAAGATCTATTTTAAATTTTCCTTTGGATATTTTAAAAATATATACATTTTTCCACTTATATCTTTGCTAAAACTTAACTCAAACCAAAATATTTGTAAATCTTAGAATCTGTTTGACTTGAGTAAAAAGAGCAGATAAAATGTACCCCAGTAGATTTTTCAAATATGATTTCCTGTGTGTTTTTGAATGAAATGTTTATTAGTGTTGAATCCAACAATTGAATATAACAAAAATGGGTCATCATATTCCTCAAAAGTTTTCATGATTTGTGAAAGAAAAACAAATTTTAGAGTTACTATTAAAAGCTATACACAAATGCCGGCGTCTAATCAAAATTTCCACGAATTTCTCATAAGGTGCTAAAGGTGTGGCTATCAGTCAGTTCCTTCTTTGAATTTTGTTATATGCTTTTGAACAATTCAATATGTTTTCTTTTAAAATCTGGGAAGCGAAGAATGTCCGTAAAAGTAATTTATGGTGAATACTGTATCATATTTACTTAATATTTACCTAAAAATTTTATGAAAATAAACACAATATGCAGTTAAAATTCAAATGAAAAAAATGATTCAACAAAAACATTATATAAACAATATCAAATGTGACAAAGAGTTAGAAATAATTTACTTCAAAATGATCAATAACAATACCTTTTTTTGTTTTCATATTGCTCAAGCTAGTTTTATATTTCGATTGGTACCAAGAATGATCAAATTATCCGCAAAATTTTTTACTTGGAATGAAAACAAAAGCTTATCAAAGTAATCCCTCTAATTGCTATATTTTACAAAAAAACAGCATGACTCACGGTTTTTAATGAAACAAAAACAGAGGAAGTCTTATTTCCCAAAGATCTGCAAATTTTTTTCCTTTTTGACATTTTGTGGTAAAATAAATGACAAATTTTCTTTCTGGCACTTTTTAGATCAAACAAACTGATATTTATGTATTTCTATTTGAGTGACAAAAAGAATTTCCTCTATAAAGTGTATAGATTGCCAATCAATCCACAAAATTGTTCGTTTGCTTTGAATATCTGACATGTTAAAAGCTGTTTGTATTTGAAATTTTTGCTTATATCGAAGAATTAATGATGCTTTCATCTTTCTTTTTAAAAGTGGAAAAATAATGAATGAATGGCTCTCATGCAGAATTTTTGCTTTTATTATGTTGTTGTAGTTTTTTCATATAAAGTTCAATTATATATTCAAAGTATTTTATAAGCAGTTTTATTACTTCAATAATCAAAGATGAACTGTGTAAAAAAATTGTTGTTAAGAAAGGTTTTATTATTATTTTAGGGATGTTGTCGCATTAAATTATTTTGAAACATTAATGAATATTTTTCAAGGAAAGAATTTTATTAAGTAACAAAGAAATCAATAAAAACCCCGGCTCATGTCACCTAATGTGATCAGAATAGTTAATTTTATTCTTTATTCACAGCTTTGAAATTAGTTATGACTTATGAAATTTTGTACTTATTTGAAGAGAATTATTAAGTTATGTTAACTAAAGTAATGTATTGTAGGATATTAGTTAGTTTCAAAAAATTTATAGATTTGGAGAAGTTATTATCAAAATAGCAGGAACTGAGGTTATTTTGGTGCATATCAAATCAAACTTTGCTTAAATTGAGTTTTCAAGTTTTTAATTTCAAATTTCGTTAGCTTTCTTGCTTAGTTATTTAGTTTAATCCTTTCCAGAGAAATAATAGGCTTTAATAAAGCTTTTTTGTTACTCAAGCGTACAATTGACTGCAAGCTTCAAACAAACACATTTTGTATACCTAAAGTTTAAGTAATCCTTGTAATATTAGCAAATAATTTTCATTTTATTTTCCAATACTTCAAATATTAAAAGCTTTGTTTGTTGCTACATTGTGTATTAATCAATCCTATTTTTAATATTAATTATATTTTTGTTCAATTATAGAGTTCATAATATGATTTTAGCCAATAATTATATAAAAAAATTGGACGTTTGACTTCATTTTTAGCTATCAGAAAAAAGTTTCTTCAATTTTACAAACTTGAATAAATTTAGTGTACTCGATTTCTGAAATTGCTGCTATTTTGATATTGAAAGTAACAATGTATTATTTTGAATTTTTTAAGGATCTAATTTAAAATTTTAAATAAGGTTATTTTTATTCTTTTTGAAAAATATTTATTTATTAATTAATAACACAGGTCAACATAGAAAAAATTGTCTGAGATTGGACAATGTTTTCTTGAAGATTTCGAAGTGCTCATTAAGGGAAAAATAATAAAAAAAATCCATCACGTAAGAATTTTTGGAAATTCTGGTAAAAGCCACACAAGCTATCAAGATCGTGCTATGTTGCTCAAAAATACGAAGTTTATGTAATGAAATTAAATTTGTATGCATATTTAATTAATTAATTGAATATTTATGTTTTCAACCTTTAAAATCTATGATTTTCCATTGAAATAATTTTAATTTTTAAAGAAAACCTGATATTTTTCTCTCAAAAATTAGTTTTTCTTGGAATACTTTGTTCTAATACATATTTTCTGGGTATGATGAAATGGTCTAGAATAACTTGTAACTTCTAAGAAATTTTTGCTTGATTAGGGTGTTTGGTAAGCCTATATATTTTAAAAAATAATAATTTCACCTTATTGCATATGTCCCTACGATTTAAAACTGATATTGTACGGAGAACTATGACTGTTACCTGCAGCCCTTTTTTTATGACCTTACCTCTAATGAACTAAATGTCCTTTAGAAAATTGCACATGCATATACTCGTATACGTAAATATAACTTAATTGCCTGCTTAAAATATAGATGCAGGAGTATGAAAAAATTAGTCATTTACAACGTACAACAGTTTTTATCGGTGTGTCTACAACTTAATTCGTGTTTTGAAAATATTTAGACAGTTTTAATAAAATAAAAGAGTTTTATTCAAAATTTTTCAAAAAAATATAGTAAAAAACATACAAGTAACATATATATATATATATATATATATATAAAATGTCTTCAAGTTCGAGGAAATGTAAAAATTCACCACAATACTTTTGTTATATTTGTGGCGAATTCATCGCAAGGAAACAACGGAGGAACATCACAACATTTGTAAAAGACATGTATAATGCTTATTTTGGTACTATTATTGCAAATCAGGACAAGAAATGGACCCCTCACCAAGTGTGTTCTACTTGCTTAGAAGA
The DNA here is from genome assembly GCA_947359355.1 of Acrocera orbiculus. NCBI lineage: Eukaryota > Metazoa > Arthropoda > Insecta > Diptera > Acroceridae > Acrocera > Acrocera orbiculus. Next base: position 45,285,395 of record OX375757.1, read on the forward strand.
ACTGCGTCAATGGTTTAAGGGGAAAAAAAAAATTTTCGATTTTGACTCCGATGATCTGGATGGAACCAAAAAATCATTATGATGACTGTTACTTTTGCTGCTCGAATATAAAAGGGTTTAACCAGAAAAACAAAAAGGAAATCAATTATCCCATAGTCCAGTCTGCAATAAGACCAACACCTCAAGATCCCTCTATTGCTGTACCTGTACCAGGTGGAGTGAATTGTGAAACCATTGGTGATGAGAGTGGAACATTTTCTGAAAATAGTAAAGATAAAGATTTTCTTCCAATCAAGAATACTGAACCACAGTTATTTACACAGACTGAATTAAATAATTTAGTGCGTGATTTAGATCTGCCAAAAAATGCAGCAGAATTCTTAGGCTCTAGATTAAAAGAAAAAAATTTATTGGCTCCGGGCACTAGTTTTTCATGGTACCGAAATAGACAAGAAGGGTTTGTCCCATTTTTTTCTCAAGCCGGCGATTTGGTATATTGTAAAGACATAAATGGACTTTTAAGAATGTTCGATATTGAATATCACGCTAGTGAGTGGAGACTTTTCATTGATTCTTCAAAAAGAAGCTTAAAAGCAGTACTTTTACACAATGGAAATAAATATGCTTCATTGCCCATGGGTCATTCCGTACATCTGAGGGAGAGTTACACAAATTTAGCCTTAATTCTTGAAAAGCTTGACTACCAAAAAGAAAAATGGATTATATGCGGCGATTTAAAAGTTATATCTATGTTACTTGGACAACAAGGAGGCCACACAAAATTTCCATGTTTTTTGTGTGAATGGGATAGCCGAAACAAAGATTTGCACTGGATAAGGAAGAACTGGCCTTTAAGAAAATGCTTAAGACCCGGAGTGAAAAATATACTAAGACAAAGTTTGGTTGATCCAGCAAAAGTGCTCCTTCCCCCACTTCATATTAAACTTGGACTTATGAAGCAGTTTGTGAAAGCACTATCAAAAGAGGGAGAGTGTTTTAAATACCTTTGTAAGAAATTTCCATCGCTTTCAGAGGCTAAGCTTAAAGAAGGAATGTTCGTAGGCCCAGATATTCGAAAATTAATGAAAGATAAATACTTCGTAACTCAAATGAGCTCTGAAGAAAAAGAAGCATGGATTTCTTTGAAGGAAGTAATTCAAAAATTCCTGGGCAATAAAAGAAGTTCAAATTATGTCCAATTAGTCACAAACATGTTGGAAAATTTTAGAAAATTGGGATGCAACATGAGCTTAAAAGTCCATTTTCTGAAATCTCACTTGGACCATTTTCCAGAAAATCTTGGGGATTTCAGTGAAGAACAAGGCGAGAGATTCCATCAAGATATAAAGGCAATGGAACGACATTACCAAGGAAGGTGGAATGTTAATATGATTGCAGACTATTGCTGGATGTTAAAGAGGGACAGTGACACAAGTGAACACAGGCGAAAATCTTTAAAAAGGAGCTTCAGTTCTATGCGGAAGAGGTACTACAAGGATTTCTAGTAGTTTATTTCTTTATTATTTTTGTTTTGATATTTTAAGAGTCAAAAGGTGTAAATTAGTTGTGTATTTTTTTTCAATTTTAATAAAAACCATCTCAAGAAGGCAAAAAAGTGGTTTTTTTTTTCTTTCGTATATCTAAAAAATCTTACGTGATAGAAAAAAACTAATACGATATTCGAGCTCAGCGTCCCAGAATTACCTAATATAGATGCTTTTCAGATAAACAATTTTCAAAAAGTTCAATTTTGTTGACCTGTGTAATTAATAATATTTTTTTCATACAAAGGAGTCCCCTTCAGAATTAATAAATCTGTTCTAGTGCTTTTTTAAATTTTCAAACGGATAAAAATATTTACCTAGCCAGTTATGTTAGTTAGAACAAATACTTAAAAAACAAGATAGCTTTTAAGTTTTTAATTGTTGTATAAATCTTTTTTGGGAAGCAATGAAGAACATAATTAACTTGAGTTGCATTTAGTTTTTTTCCTTTAGATGAACACAAAAAAAGAAAACTTCAAAAATGATTAATAATTGCTGGAAAAATACAATTCAGTTTAATTTTCTCTTATTGATATAAAGCCTTATATACTTCTGCTTAGTTCTTTGCGTGTAAGCTTCGATACTTAATTACAGTAAATAATGATATGGCTATTTTATGGAAAAGTTGAAGAAGAACGCTTGTGGCAGGTTATTTGATTATTCTTTAACCATTAAAATATCTTATGGTATATAAATCATTTTCGAAGTTATGGGATTTTGAGTTAATTTATAAATTGCAAGGGTTTGAGTAGTATAAATTGCTAAAGATAAGGCTACGCTGGGGTTTTAATTCGAAACTAACAAAAAAGTATTTCATTTGATAGTGAAGATTTCATAGTTTTTTGGGTACATTATATTGCAAATAAACAAAAAGAGACTTGGAATATAATATGCCTTAGAAAATTAGATTAATTTTGAAAAATTTAATCAAATAGACTTTTAGCTATTCATTTAAAAAAGTTGAAAGTAATTGTGACATAATTTAATATATTTTTAAAAATGGTAAAGTACTAGTAATTTCAGTAGGTGGCTCTTTTAACAGTTTAAGCTTTGGTGAAGATTTTAATCAGATTTTTCAATTCTGTTTTTACTTTCAAAAATTGTCTTTTGAAAACGAAATAAATCATTTAATAAATTAAATCCATAATTTCTTTTTTCTGTTATTTGAACACTGTGAATTTTGATTGCTTTTTAATTTCCATATTACTTATCAGTATTTTCAAAAACATACCTATCATTTATTTTAATAGTTAGTGAACTATTTTCTGAAAAATTTCCAAAATTTGTTAATTTCTGATTTCTTGTACTTAAGAAATCGTTATAAATTCTTTTCCAAAATCTGCAACACTTTAAGATACTTTTTGTTAAAGTTTGAGCACCTTCCAGTATTGTTTGGACAGCTATTCTTATTGAGACGATTTTTGCTATGGATAAAATGCACTTTGTGTTTATTTTCGTTATAGCATTTATACCTTATGACTTTTTGTTTTCTAATTCGAGTCAAGTTGAAAATCGTAAATTTTACAATTTCTTTAAAAATATTAAATTCTGTTTACTAGGTAAATTTATTCGTTGTTAAAAACATTTTCCATGGAAGCTCCATTATTTTTTAATAAAATTCAAAATACAAATGCGGGGAATGCAAATAATTTTTTTCTTTGTGAGATTCGACTGTTTGACAGCAAAAAATTAATTTTCTAGAACGCCATTTAAAACATTCTTGCAAGACTTTATATTAAAAAAACCAGTAAAGGGATTACATTTTTCGAGAAAGTATTATACTTCTATTTAAATGCATTCGGTATAATCTCTTATATCCAAAAAGACTCATAACATCTGGTTTTATAAAAAGCTAAAGGATAATAGAAGTGCCACAAAGGTGAGTAGCGTAACTTTTTCCTTTTCAAAAAGGTTTTCTACTTGATTTACTAGGGAACTGTTTGAAAAGTATATTGAAGATATCCAGCAAGTGTAATAAAAGAGAAAATATTACTTTTCCTGGTTATTAGATTCATGAAATTGAGGTAAGAAATTCTCATCCTGTTGCTTCAAACTGAATGCTGTTTTACTGTAGATGAGTAAAACAATTTTACATAAAACTCATTTACATTTAGAGCATCATTTACATTTGCCATTTGAATGCAAATTTTCAGTAATGGATAAGGAAAAAATGATGGTTTTCGGATTCATAGAGATTTTCCGGCTATGGAAAATGCACATGTTTCTATTTTCAGGTAGTTTACGTCATAAGTTTCCTAATTTTATTGTCATTTATTTAAAATATGTTTTAAGTGCTTTATATTAAGGGCTTTTGCCGAAATATTTAATTATTTATTTATTTCAACTTATTGAAGATTTTCGTATTTGCTGGGTTTTAAAAGCATGAATTATAGTTAAAATGACTTTAATTATAAAAAATAAAATTCAGGCAATATTTCAAAACTTTAATTAAAGTTTAAGCAAAAATAAGTAGTTCTGTTGATACAATTACTGCTTCTATCTAATAATATCTACAAGTATTTTAATTAAGGTCTTGGTTTCTTTATCTTATACAAGCTATTTAAACTGATAAAAAGGGTAAAACATAGTGGTCTTACATATGTTTTCCAAAGTTTTAGTTAAGTGCAGACAAAAAAAAGTTTACTGAGAGAGATAGCGTTTTCCCTCGACTATTGCCCAGAAATAAACTTTTTGCAGGATTTAAGTTCTCGCAGCTTATCGTATTTCCGCTACACTTGTAGACATTTTGGATGAAATCCAAATTTTCAAAATAATTTCTATTGCTAACATGCAAAATATCCTGTAGGGCTGTAAGCAAGATTTTATTCTTTATATAACTATGACCATATATGCATCACAATAGAACTGAAGGAATATTAAGTGTAACGAGGAATCGTTAGTCTCAAGAAAATTTTAATGCATTTTTCTGAAATAATGTTTAATATATCATGCTAGAATATACTTACATTAGTGCATGGCTATTGCTTAGCCTATGGGGAGGTTTGCTTTTGTACCGTAGGCTAATATAGTGAATTAGACATCTGTAGAGAAAGGGCAATTATCCTAGAAAATCAGGTACAGCTAGTTGTACTAATTCAACTCGTACAGAAGTTACCATTGTGAATGTTGTTATCAGTAAAAAGTAGCATTTTAGTACCTATTGTAAAAGATAATAAGAAATGCTAAGAAGGAAAATTTTATAATAACCTTTAAATAAAATTATATCATTATTAAAGAAACAAAGTGATAAGTAATTAAGTTTCTTAGAAATTTGAAAAAATCTAATTCTATGAAAATAAATTCACATATAATAATTTTTTAAGAAAAGGTAAAAAACTGGCAAAAATAGCCTGTTTACACTTTGGTGCACTACTGTAACCGAAACTTTGTAACTTAAATCGATTTGCAAATAAAATGAGCTCAGAGAAAGTTAACCATGTTAAAAAGTTTGTTTTGTTAAGAATTTCTATTGCTTAACAAGTTTTTGAACTTAATATTGATAGTTTACTTAATTCCTCAAAGAATAATCATTTGATATTCTTACAAAAAATTTGCTGATTACTGGGTAACAAATGCAATATTTGTAACGTTGTGATCAACAAATTCAATAAGAATGCGTAAACTAGACTACAATTATTATGCGTAAATTTGTAACGTAGTTTGCGTAGATAAAAAAATTTAATAAACAGTTTTGATGAGATTAGTTTTAAATGATTAGAAGAATAAGAAAATCTTGGTTTGTGTTCAAAATGTAACTCGTGTTATAAATTATGTTAAAAGTTGTTTTAATCAATAAGAATAATTTATATTAAAAACTGTTTGAATAAATAAGAAAAGTACAACTATCTTTATATAATTGAGGATCATTTGAGTTAATATTTTACGTTACATGCAATGTCACTGGAGATAATTCAGAGTATTGTTCTTTGTTCTAATTTTCAATATTCTTCTCTAGTGAGATTACAGTGACTTAAAAGTGTTGCAAATTAGGGCTCTATCTTATTTTGTATATTTAATTCTTTTGTATGAGTGAAGTCAAAATTGATTTGATTTTATAGTTTATAAAATTGTCTTTGGTTGGGATAGATTGAAATGTAAATGAGGTTAATTAGTGTTCCTTAGTATGTCACCATAAAATGCTTAATTTGGTAAAATTACATTCAAGAAAATATGTGTTTACTATTTTGATAAATATTTGAAACAACTGAACTTGGCCTTTTGAACTCATTTCTTATTCTTTGCAAAGAACTGCCCAAAGTTTGGATCTACTGACTCCTATGAAATTATATAAATTAATTTAAGCCTGAAAAATGTAGTGAAATAATAAAAGCTCTTTTAAATGGGTTTCTTGTATAGATAAAACTAATTTCTTACAGAAACCGTTTTTATTGACATCGAGTCATTTAATTATAAATATTTTTTTTCGATATCTTAAAAAAACATATAATCTTTACTCTTACATCACCGACTAATTTTCTCTGTTAGCATTTGAAATTAACTGAATCAATAAAATTTTTTGACTTCTTAACTCAGACTGAATTAACAAATACTTTTTTTTAATATTAAATAAGCCCTTAAGGACTAAATGGAATAGAAACTTGGAATATATTAATCTAGGAATATCAGCTCTGTGACCTATATAGATTCTTTGTCCTTCTTAGCAAATAATAATAGAATATTTTACTATAAATTTCTAATACCTTCACTCACTGTTTGGCCATGACCTCTTTAATCATTTAAAGTCTATAGAAAGTTTTATTGTTCATCAACTAGCTTGTATAATGAAAATGTCTCTAAGTAATTTTATGCACTAAAACAATTAACGATTGTAAATTTAAGGTAATAAAGCAGAATTTCCTATTCTTTTGACAATAGAACAATGTAGAATCTAGATGAGACAACTGAATGCTACAAAATGCAATTAAAAGTATTGCAGAATGAAGTAAACTCTACTGACTTTTTTATATAGAAATCGACTTGGGTACATTAAGAGAATGTTCATTATTTGTTAGAATTTCTATCAGCCTCAACGGCTGAAAACATAAATAGCTATATAAATCACTTGGATAGAAATTGGAAAATCGCCATTTTACAATAAGAGATCGATGAAAGGTTTTTTTTTATTACTTCCACACATATTTAAGATAAGCATAGAATTTAGTATTCAAGTATTCATGAAGAGTGATTTATGAGATCTTAACATTTAGTAGGGTATAGGATGACATTAAAAGTTCTGTAATTTTTAGCTAAAAAAAAAATCATATAGAAATAAATCTCTAAGCTTTCCGAAATAGATAGTGAATTTGTGAGTCTAAGAAAGCAAGGTCTTCATGGAAAAAATTAATATTTATTACAGCGTTAGTTTAACCAAGGTTGGAAATATGTCAAAATAACAAAATATAATTCTTTTAAGTTAATAAATATCGATTATGAATATTTTCCCTTTCGAAAATAATTGCATCTGTACTTAAATCATTTCGAAATAAGCAATTCTATTTTATTCTATTTTATTCTATCCAAAGGCATTACTGGTAGCAGAAAAAGCGTTTTTTGGATTTATGTGCCTGAATATGGAACTTTAGATAAACATTATATATGAAAACAGTGGCTATCTGAGCACTAACCAGCATAAAATGAACATCTTTATCACTAATTTTTTGATTCAAAATAATATTTATGCAGGCTAAGTTAGCAGACAATTTCTAGCGGGCCACTAAACTAGGTAAATAATTAAGTGCCCATGAACTGTAAAAGATTCTGCTCCCTCCGTTCTCGCAAAATACTAAATTTAAGGAGAACTGTCCGAAAATCTAACAATAAACGTGTCTTGAGATCGTATTCAATATTTATATTAGAATTAAATGCTGGAGAAATACCAAAAAATCTTTTTGGAAAAGTATATGGTTTTCGAGAAGTTCAATAAAGTTTTTTGATAAAATCATTTACAAGATATGTATTTGAGCTACCTGAAGTTTTCATACTTGTTGTTCATCTTTTTGACATAAAATTTTGACAATAAATTTTTATATAGCTGTAATGATGAAATGATTCAGGTGAAAATCGATTTTTCTAGTGATTAATAGCTTTTTCTTATTGTTAGTCTTAATTTATTAATTTGACCTAAATTTCAATAAAAGTTTTTTAATACAATTATCATAATCTTGAAATGTCATTTTAAAATTTTTAGTGTTAAAAGATATTTTAAGTTCAAAACTACAGTTAGTTGATTTAAAATTTCCCAAGGGTTTTACTCTAAATTGCTTCTTGACGCTATAATTTTAGCTCATTCACAAATAATATAGAATATTTAGTAAGCAAAATTCATGTCTCAGGGGATAGACTAAAAATTAAAAATCTCTAAAGATTAGAGTTTTAGAAAGTATTAAGAAAAATACATTTGGTAGCATACAAGGAAAGTTTAAAGAAACTAGTTTTAAAAAAATCAGTTTTAAAAAATGTTTGCTTTCATGTTTTATTTAAAATGTTTGCAGAAGAAACCAACAAAACTCTCCGAACTGGTAAGATTAGTTTCTCACGAACAAAATATTTTAAAGCTACCACTTTCAAAATTAATATCAAAATTAACAAAAGCTTTGAAAATGCTCATCTTATTTTTTTTACTTCCATAAATAAAATGCTTTTATTTTTGATTTTGTTTAAAATCTGTAAACAAAGTTTCTATTTGACGGCTTGTTTTTTTTTCATTAAAAATTGCAACTAAAGAAAAACTTTCAAAAAATTGCTTAAACATTAAACCATTTTAGAAATATACTGAACATTTTCAGAAAATTTGAGGTTTATCGAGTTATTTACTTCTTTTTGAGTTTGGCGAGGGTAAAAGATTGGCTAAATTTTTATGTATAAAGATAATCAAGTTTATATAATTTATAATTATACTCGTAACTGCGTGAATTTGCTACCAAAACCACAAATGAGGAAAGCAATTGTGAAAAATAGCATCATAATATTCAAAGAACATATTTCGAAAATAATTTGCTTTGTTTTAGAGATCAGTTGATAAGAGCTAATTTATATTAGTACAAATATTTTTCAAAAATCTGTGATAGGTTTAGTCTATAAGAGGAACTTCAATTTCAAATATATGGTGAACCACTACACTTGGTAGCGAATTGTCATTTAATTTACTAATAACACTGGAATTTCATAATAATTATAACTTCATTATTTTCAAATGTTTAATAATTTATTTGATTTTTCAAGTTTAAGTCATATCAGAATTTCTGACAGATAGATAATGATAGAATCAGTGAAAATTCAATATATTCTACTTAGTTATAATTATATATTACAGGACAAATAAAAAGCATGAACGCCTAAGGATATTGATAAAAAAAAGTTACAAATTATGGAACAACAAATATGCATTGAAATTATAACGCGAAAATATTTTTTCAAAATTTATCGAGTTGTCATAAAAGTTTCCTTTAAAAAAGTGAAAAGGGTTTTAATGCAAGGCATCCTAGCAATGAGTGGATGATTTATTTCTTTGAAAACCCTTAGGGATGAATTGATGATACAATTTTTATATTTTATTTTTTTTTCTACTAATAAAACACGAAAATGTTTTCTTTATTTGAATTATTTGGCACATATCTAGGTAAATTGTATGAATGATATCTGAAAAAGGAAGTGACCCAAAAATATGATTGAAATCGCATTTTATTTGTAAAAAAATATATTTTTGCGATTATAAATCATATTAAATAAATTATAAATAGACTTTAATGGCAATATGTACTTTCTACTAGTAAAATAATTTTACTATTATATTTTTATAGTTTTTTAATGTATGAATTTCTATTTCTATAAAAGTTATTTCACAAGATCATTATGACCTGATTTGAAAAATTTGTTTGGGATAGTTGACACAATGCTTTGGTTTTCTTAACGTTATATTAATAAATTTTTTGGAAAAAGACATTTTGTCACTAAAATATTAAAATAAATCAAGAATTTTGTGGCCAAAAATAAATAAACCACATTTTTCTTTCCATTTATTAAGAGATATTTCATTAAAATGACTTTCCAAAATTTCTTCCTTCTAATTTTTCGAAAATTTCCTTTGTTTTGAATTGAATAATTTATATTTCTTATTTCAAATTTTACTTTTGAATATTAGTAAAATTATTACATAAAATATATGAAAGATTACAAAAAAATTTAAAAAGTTTTCCTTTTAACTATGTACCTACTATTAGTAAATGTAGCTCTCAGCTTGGCTTTTATCTACAATTCAAAGCAATTTAAAGAAAACTAGCAAGTATTTTATTAAAATAAATTACATAAATTGAGGGAGTTCAGATAAGTGTGATGCTATGGCGAATGGTCTTTTCTAAATAACTTCAGCAACACTTTTTTAATAAAGTCTCTCATTCCAAAGTTTGTTCAATATGCATGAGCTTTCTTGTAGTTGTTATTTATCATATGCTACCTAAAATAAATTTTCAGGCTATGAGAACAAAATTAAGAAAATTATTACTTTAATTTCGAGAGAGCTTTATTGTTTCAAAAGTATAGTGATTCTTAGTCAAAAACTTTCTGCTTAAAAAAAATGGAAAGGGTAGAAAGTTTCCTAAGAAAATCTCTTTTGAGTTAAATATTTTGATAGTTTGTAAAATTTTTAAGATTTCATACGAAAAGTATCTCAAAAATTGTTTTAATTACTTTAGGAAGTTTTATTTAAAAATTAATTACTAAGTGAATGGTCAATGACTAAACTTGGTTTGATTTAGAATGAAAACACCAATGATTTGTCTCTAGTAAAACGGAAGCAGTGAATTCAAAAGTGATACTGTAACAATTCATTCATGAAATGAATGAAATTATAAAACTGAAATGCAATTTTCATTTATCCTCCTAAAAGTACATCCTTTAGGAAAGTCAATGCACTTTGATACCATTGGACCACTTCAGTTGTATAACGTTCAAGAATACTAACAAATATTTTCCAAAGAATAAATAGTAAAATATAGAGGACTCTCTTGTGAAAATGTCACATTGAAAATCACAGGATGTCTGTGTCATGAGAGTAGAAAATAATGTATCGGGCTTTGTATACATTAAGTAAATTTAGATTGTGATGTATTCATGCTGATTCAACATTGGATATCGATTATAGATATCCATTTACAGGATATATGCAGAATTAGAAGTAAATACCCAATCATTATAAATAGATCTTACTTAAGTGTAACACTTCCGTCTTTTCTTCAATGCAGGGGCTTAAGAGACTTTAAATTTGGTATTTCAAATTTTGCTATACAATTTACAAGTTTCAATTTTCAGTTGGAATTAGTTTTAGAAAATACACTCCTCAGAAGTTCACAGTTAGTTTATAGAATAATAGTCAAATTAATGCTATGGTAGAAATAAAAGTATATAAAATAAAGTTGGTATAGTACGTATCATTAAAGCTATAAATAGACTAAGACTTAGTTGGGAATCGAAGAGATTATGGCTAGTTAAGAAAGCTAAACAAGAAGGTTTTTGTTTTATAAATTTTGTACAATCTTATGCTATGCATAAAATTGTAGAGCTCACCTAAAAATACTTGAGTCCTAGCAATTAATTACGTACGTGTACAGGCTCCATAGTGTTTTTTACGGTATTTTTGTACTTATGCGTTTGAAATCGTTCCTCACTGGAACGGTTATAATTACTTATGATATTAGTTTAATGACTTTTCTACTACCAAGTTTTATAAGTTTCTAGATCAATAAACATGACTAACGAAGAACTGAATTTAAGAAGTTTCATACTGCGTAAAAAAATGTAAGAGTAAGTTTATTTACTCTGCTTCAATACGCTGAAAAACTTCATTTAGTTTCTTTCTGGTGATTTATTTTAAAAATAAATCTTGGTCAGGGGTGGGAGTCTGTCTTCGTGAGAAGCGAGAACTAATAATAATCAGTGAATCTGAAGAATCATCTTCGATAATTAGGCAACATTTATACCTAGGGTGCAGCTAGCATCTAGTTCGAAAGTGGGCAAATGTCTAAGGCTGCCTGCAAAGTGCCGGCTTACAGCCGAGCTGACGCCGATTCTGATACCGAAGACTATAAAGTCGTTATGGGTAAATTAATTGGAAGAAGCTCAAAGTGTTCAGAGTGCAAGCCTACCTCAGATTAGACTATCATAATGGGAATCGGTGTCAGCTCGGCTGTAAGCCGGCACTCTGTAGGCAGCCTAAGAATGAAGTAGTTATCTAAAGCTCCTTCCTATGGAAGCTGGTGAGCCAATTTCGTCCTGAGCTTTGACTATCACTCTCCGTTTTCATGAAAATGAGATTCTGTATGATCAAAATAATAACTTCGACAATTATACCGTCAACATTCTTTTCTTTCTTAGTGAATTTGCAAGAATTTTATTGTAACCGTACTCACTCCATTATATTTTCAAACTGCATTTAGTAAATAAATGTATTGAGTAAATAAATAAATTTATAAGACACACACATGGACACAATCTTGATTGCTTAATTTTCATAAAGTTAGCTGTTAATCTTTATCTTCTTCTTCTTTTGATTTTAAGATTAGAATAAACTTAATTTCACATTGAGTTTGATATTAGGAGCTTAGAAGCTTATTTAAAATCAATGACTCAAAGAGACATTTAAAATGAGCTAATTTAAAACCAAGCAATATTTACGATTGAAATATTAAAAAAATTCAAATCAGTTTTTATATAACATCGGAATTTGTATTACATAGTGATATTAAATTACCACCTGCAGAGCTTAGTGTTGTAAATGTCAGGATAAATCTTTAGAATTATCCACAAAAGCAAATATTTATGGGGCTCTGTATTTTATATTGATATTTCCTGTCTCAATAAAATTTTATAACTTTTGTACTCTTCTTGAAACCATTGACTATGAATACATTTTTCTTTTATCCTAAATTTAAGTTGTATTTTAGGATTCCTTTTCACGTTATCTGAAATATTATCAATAAATTTTTGGTAGTATTAACCAAATTTTCTTTTTTATTATAAATCAGTCACTGATTCATGTTTTATCTCAGCCTTACTATAATAATCAAAAACTTTAAAACAGCTAAATTGAACTACATAAATAACTTTGTATTATTTTCTATCAATAAATTTCTGTTATGTATCATTTATGATATTTTGGGAGCTTACTAATTTACAGATTAAAAACGAAACAGTTAACTTTTTTATCTTAAATTTATATTTAAACTCCTGAAATATACATATATATTTAGTATCAGAGCTTGAATGAACTTAAAATATTCTTCTGTTATCAATAAATCGTTATTGATAGGTTCGATTAGTCTTGTGACCTCATTTTCATACTTTAACATTGAAATTTTCCTATCACAAAATGCAAAATAACAACATAAGCTACCGTAAGTACTTTTTAACTTTGTGTAATACTTTCATAATGGTGGAGTGGATTACAATAAAGTAGGTTACATTACCGCCCTAATTGCTTAAATTAGTAATAAATGTCATTTCAAAAGTACAAAATATTTTTTATTTGTCAAATCATAAATACCTTTATTTTGTACTTTTCTTTAATATTATTTGAGACTTGTAATGGTACTTACCCTAAATTTAGGTAATTTTGATTCCTTAGTTATTTGAGGGCTTCTTCTCTGAAGATTATTCTTGCATAAGAAGCTTGAAAAGTTTTATTACATTTTTTATATCAATTTTGAGTTTTGCTTACGAGTAAGTACTGCTCTCAGCACCTTTTATATTTTTAAAATATTTTATAATATTAAAAATCCAATGTAAAATGCTTTTTCAAAGGTATTTCAAAAGTATTATGCACATATTTTTTAATATCAAGTTAAATGGCAACTGAATTGAGAAATCAATACGTCGGTCCTAATAGGATTGTTGTATTCATGAAGGCATTTGAAAATAACTTTTATAGGATTTCATATGAAAATTGTTGATTAAATATTACATTTTCATTTTTTATTGAATATTTTTACTATGGTAGTCTTTACTTTAGGCAGGCTTTAAAATTATACAAGAAGAAGTCTTAATGAAGTTTGATAAATATTAAAATTATTATCGGGTTATTATTTTAATTTTTAATTCTATCCTGTTGTTTTTATTCCAATCAGGCAATAACTATCGCATATCACGATTTTGGACGGTGTTGCGATTAGAACAGGGTAGCTCAACAAAATTACTTTTTTCAATTTTCTGCTTTTAATGGCTTTTCCAAATATTGTTATATATTTTTTAAAGTAAATCTTTTGTCTTTTAAGTTTTTGAGCTGCAGTATATCAGATTTTTGGTTTTCGATTGTCCTTAAGAACTTGATATTTTACAAATTTTTAAACAAGTTTTCAAATTAAAAAAAGGAGTAAGCCTTTGGACTTATCCCAGAAGTGAAACTGCTTCGTGGTTTGATTGAACCACTGTATATATGCTTTTTGTACGTTTTTTGACAACTTTTCAAGAATATCAGGTAAAAATTTGAGATAAATCGGAGCAAAACTAAGGAAGATATAGCGGTAAGCTTTGCTACTTGCCCAGCAATAAACATTCTATCGAATAAACTTTTAGGCGTTTTTCCCACAACTCACGTTTTCAAAACCGGTGGCCGGTGGCCCTCATAACTTTAAAACTACTCTACCGATGCTTTTGAAATTTTGAACACTATTTTTGTACATAATTGACGAGGTAATACTGGAGAGTTTTTTGAAAATTTTTTAATATTTTTGATTTTACAATAACAAATTAGCCGATTTTTTTTTGCAAAAATCGCGTTTTTCACTTCAAAGTGTTCCTAAAAAGTGAAAAATTGAAATTTCCAAAAACCCTCCCGGCGTTATCTGGGAAAAGCAAATAAGGCACCTCCGAATAATTGCTGCCATTGCCGTATTTTTTAATATTTTTTCTTGAAAATTTTACTCAATATTCTGCAAATATTGTTCTTTAATATACTATCAGTCTTAATGAAAAAATTTTGACTGTGTTGTCAAAAAAATGTGCCTTTTTTGCATGAATTTACGTGCCAATTAACTTTTGTTCAAAAAAAACTAGAATGAACACAAAATGCTTCCCATTTTTCGTAGTTAAAAAATTTACTAATTTTTAGACAAATAGTTAAGATACATTCATGAAATTTTATCATTTCAGGCGCAAAAATGCAAGTAATTTAAGACATTTGACTTAATTACTTGGTATTTACTATACTTACCTTGGTAACAAAGTGCTATAAAGATTCTGTCAAAACAGGTATTTGTATTGAAAAAAGTTACTCAAACTACTTTCATTAATATTTCTTGGAAATTAAAATGTAGATTTCGTCCATCTTCTTCTAATTGAAACGCTTGATTTTGGAAAGATGTTATATTTACTCTTATGGGATATTTATAATAAATGAGCTTGTCTTTGTTATGAAATTAGTGTTTTCAAATCAGTTTTTAAGGTTTAAAAAGAAAAAGGTTTGTCGTATAATTAAACTGACAACAGATTCAAAATACAAGAATATATGATAATAACTCACTACTTACTAAATTTATTGTTTGAAAAAACTTTGCTGCTCTATTTTATCCTTAATTTTTTCATGGTAGCTGCAACAGTACATCCTTTATCTACGTTAGAAGAAAATCAGCAGCATATTTTTACCCTTAAAATGAGATCTTTATATTCATACTAAAATATAAGCCAAAATTCTTCTTCAAGTATGCAAAATAATTAAAGTTCTATTTCAAAGGCCAAAATGATAACAAAGCATAATTATTTGCATGATTTTATCCTGGAATTATCTGTTTTGGAAAGAGATCATAAACAAAAATATATTTCGTTACTTTCTCACTTTCTGCTTTATTTAGGTACCAATATAAAGGTTTCGTCAATAGATTTGGGATTTGAATGTTAACAATAAAGTACAATAATTTGGCTATTTCAGCTTGAGTAGTAAGTATTGAAAGCTCATTTGAAATTTTATTTTCTTTAATTTGGCATATTATTCTACGAATAAATATGATAAATACGAAGAACTAGATATAAATATCATATAGATATATTTGATTCTCCTTGTAAGAGTGTGAAATAAATTACAAAATTCTTTGAATCTGTCAATTTTTTTCAACATTTACAAAATTAATAATGTGTGAAAAAATTGAAACTTTGTGAATACTAAACTTCAATGAAAATAATCTATTAAAAGTGTAAAAAAGTATATATTCTAAGTACCTACTAAGTTTTGTTCTATTTTTAGTATGAAGCTGATATAAAAGAATGAAAATTACTTACAAAAAGCATATATGTATAATACAACAAAAGTTAATGATAAAAATTTAAATATTTGTCGTCAAAGTTTGCTTTAAACAACTTAACAATTTTTCAAGAGCTTTTTATCTCAATTTTTCATCAAATGAAATAAAATTAAATGACTTCACTTTAAGTTTAATAATAGTATATTTAAATATTTCAGTATAATATCTCCTTTTAATTAAGTAAATGACTTATAAGTTCAGAATTATTTATATTTATTTAAATTTCTAATAGGCACTTCATATTGAAACAGGATCTAAACCTGAAGATTTTGGACAAATTTCAAAATGGCTATGTGAATTTTAATCATTCCTTAAGGCAATATAAAACAAAAATTGCTTTAGTACCATATCTTTGTTAACATATTTTTATGATTTTGAAATTATATAAAACTTTTGTTTAAAAACATAATTAACTTCACCAAAAGTTAAAATTTTCTCAGATTTTTATCCTAATAATTGCACTTATACTTGCTATTTTTGTAATACTCGAAAATTCTTTTGACAGTTTATTTTTTAAGCAATACACGGAATTTTTCTTAATTGATGCTTAAGAAATGATTAAAGCTGAATTATACCAATGTTTATCATAAAATAAGATTTCACAAAGAAATATACTAAACAAATAATACAAAAAAAAAAAAAAATCATTATATATTTGTTTTATTAAATTTCTTTAGTCCATAATGGAGTGCTGGTTGATTTGCTGGTTGATTTTGTTCTTTGAAAAACCTAAGTTTCCTACAAGAAATGTCATTTGTGTGTATAGTTATCGGTATGTTATTTGTTATCTTTGTAGGTCAATTACTAGCCTGTAAAATATCATTCATTTATCTTTAGTGTGACAAGCCACACATCCATCTATAAGTTTAATACTAACAAACACGTTAAACGCATATTAAATGTACTACATATTGAGTAGTGACTACTCTCTCGTTATATCTCTCGCCAAAGAGCAAATTCGGTAAACAATGGGTTACGTTACGCCAGTTCAAAGTACTTCCAAAATATTGAAGAATCGATGAATGCGCTTCTTTTGACACAAAAAAATTAACTAGATGATTTGATGGTTCTTGCACTGAAAAAAAGAATACGCAACAATAATCAAACAGTAGTTGATTCAACCTCGCCGTGAGGTTAAATATGGCGAATTGAATCTTGAGAGTGGCTCAACCTTGCGGCGGGGTTGTCTCAACCATACCTATGTAGTTGAACGGAAAACCGTACATTTCTTTTAATACAATATTTTATTCTTTAAATATATATAATTTAAATTTTCTGATCCAACCTGAATCGAATATATAAATCCAAAAGATAGATAAAATTTTATAATCTAGTTCAGATTACGATTTCTAAACGATCACAGAACATGAATTGATATACATATGTGTACATACACACAACCAAACAAACAGACAATAAACAACAAACAATGAAGTAAACAAAAGAAAAAATACTTGCTCCAACCATTCCTAAAATTCCTAAGATTCTTAAAATAAATAAAATACATAAAATTTATATACTTACCTTTAACCTATGTCCGTGATATAGGTTAAAACTTTTGAAAAAATTCAAAAGTATTTATATCCTTCTTTTATTGCAAAAGCGCGAATTATATGAAGTTTAATTTTCCCATGTAAAAAACACCGCACTCAACCCCACCCTGTAGTTGATTCAGGAATATTCATAATTATCATCTTTAAGTCATTAAAACCCTTTGATTGATTCATCTGCAAGTTACCCCCAGCAACATCAGTGATGCAATTAATTTTATGCTCACTATTAAATAAACATTTACAACAGAAAATAAATAATAGCAATAAGGAGACAGCATATAATTTTATTCATTTATTTTTATAAAGTTTTCTTCTTCTTTTACATATAACATAGTGAAGTCATTTCAGTAACTCAAAAACTAATTTTCCTCATTCATCAGTTTTAGTTTTCTCGGTAGCTTAAACTTAATATTTTCTTTTCATTCCTAAAGATTTGTTTAATTTACTACCTAACAATATGCAGGTGTTTGTTGTTTTCTAACTACATATTTAAAACAAAAAAGTGCTCGGATATATTAACCCAGCATACAGTGTCAAAACTCTTCTATCAATTCAATTTTCCTTTTACTATTTTACTATTTACATAAATTTTCACTTAATTTCGTCAATTATAGTTTTTTTTCTTTTTGAGTAATTTGTCAATTTATCAATTTTACTGGCTGACATTATATTTAAGGTTATAAATAATTCATGTATGGGAAGTTTGTAATTTAATTGCTAGGATTTTGTAATTGTGAATCATTTTTTAGTTAATTTGTGTTATTATTAGTTATGTAAATTAGCGAAATTTTTTAAATGAAAAATTGACTTATACATAAAACTTATGTAATAATTTATTTAAATAACAGCCTTAATTTGGTTATAAATAAGGGTTATGTTAATATCAGAAGGACTGTTAATATTTTATTATTCATTGAAATATAATCAATATAAAAAGTGCAAAAATTTTAATTTTTGGTGTTCTGGGGGTGGGGTGTTACCAAAAGAGAAAATTGAAAACGTTTTACTTTGCCAAATAAACATAATTATTGAATTGAAAATTTCGTTAACAACCAAGAGTTCAATAAATTAAAAAAAATATATTATTTATAATGCTAAAAGCTTGAAAATATACTATGAAACCTTAAAACTTCTATGAGAAAATGTGTTTATGAAACAACTAAATTTTGGTTTATAACTACTGAAAATATTTGTAATTTTTCGTAATGGGACAAATTGTAGTTCTAATGTTAGAAATAATTTTCGAAAAAGTTTAAATCCAAGTTAACTCAATCGATGAGTAAAAATTTGCATTGTGAAATATATACCACTATTTAATTAAATTAGTTGACAAAATTCAAATGCACTTTATTTGTGATTTGTCTTCAAGACATTTTTGTTGTAGTTAAATCCAAAGTTAAAAGCTTTCAAGTTTGTAAGCTAGTGTTTATGCAATGACAAATCAATTAAATGGCATTTTACATGAGATGTATATTTCAGATGAATTGTTTTTCAATTATTGCGTTTTTGTTGCAGGTTTTCTGTGCAAAGTACTAGATTTTCCATGTGTCAAGTTTCTGCGATACTATTAGATATATAATTTGTCTAGGTTCTAAACTGAAATAACTTATAAAATATTCAGTTCAATACCAATTTAACTATGCAATGATTCACAAAAAGGAAGTTTGGCTAACTGAGCCTTGCTATTCAGTTTCCTAGTAAAAAATAAAAAGGAGTAAAAAAAAAACAAACCAAACCTAAAAAACTTGAAATCAGATTTCCTGGGATTATATAAAATAAAGCATATGGGTACGAAAAATGATAAAAATAAATAATTGTTTTCAGTTAATTTTGGTCAAAGAATATTTTTCATCAATCTAGTCCAGGAAGAAAAAATAAAAAAAAATATTTAAATTTTAATACAGAAATCTTTTGCATTGTTGAACATATTTTCACATTGAACAGAGATACATGAAAGCTAGGATAATTATTTTGCTGACCGAATATTTGCATGAAATATCAAAGGGCAAGGAAAAGTATTTTAAATTTTCACGCATACCTGGTAATAGTTTTTGTTTTATTTTTGTAAAATAATTTCTTCATGTAGCTTAAATTTCTTGTGCACTCGACCTTAGTCAATGTATAACTTTAAACTTTTAATTAGAGTAAAATGAGGTTAAAAAAGGTAAATATACATTCATTTAAGGGATCCAATTATAAAACTCACAAAGGGTTTCAGGCCATACTACGCAAGAACTCTTTTCATCATCTTTTCAACAAGGACATGATTCATGTAAGCTTTTAAATATGTTTGCATATTATTTGTGAGTCAAAAAATATGAAGAAAAAAAAGCTTGAAGAGCAATGCTCAATTTTCATAAAATTAGAAATTAAAATCATAAATTTATACATTGTTACCATAAATTTCTTCAAAAATCTTCGAATATTTAAATTATTTAAAATATTTTTAAAATTTCAGTTGAATTTTTGTGTGATTTCCTTGGTTTTTGATGCAAATTACATTTCGATTATTCCCTGTAGATTTCCTTAATGGTCCCAAAAGAGGCAATCCTACCTACTCCATTTGATCTTAATCATTCTTTGAAGGACTACGAAAATACAATAAATAAAGAGCAATTGCAATATATTCCCATTTGACCTAGATGAGCCTCCATGATGAAGTTCAGCAAAGCTTTCGCCTGAAATATTAAAATATTTGAAATTTTTTAGAAATATGGAAATTTAGTTAAGAGGAATGTGTGTTGGGAATAAATCGCATTTTTCATTTGTTTTTAATTTTTTGTTATTTTAATTATTTCATATTTAAGTGTTTCTTTTTCAAATTCCATATCAGTTTAATATTTGATTTTAAAATAATTAAAAAAATTTTGTTTTCCATGACAACTCATGACAAGCAATGAAATTGTTGGAAACCTTACCTGGAAAGAACTTGTTTGTATCGATGTTACTAAAGAAGGTATTACAAGATTGCAGGGCTTTTTGAGCAATTATAAAGCTGAGTATTTAGTGAATTGAAAAATATAATGCAATGGGATGCAGAGTGTCTTTAAAAATACATTTCTTGCATTTAATCTTGGAGTTTTTTACCTTGGTCTTGGAATAGTGAGTGATTAACTAAATGAATACTTTGACCAGGATATTAAAAAGATAGAAAAAAGTTACGAGATGGAATATTATAAAGTTAGCAGATTATTCTTGGTTCTTAATTAAGAGCTTCTTAATAAAAATTCCTAGGATAAGCCCCATGTTCCCACAATTTTTAACCAATAAAATACTTATATAGGTTTGTGTTCAAAGCTATTGAAAAAAATCAAAATTATAAAAAAGGGGATTTTTTTAAACGCGGATTCAAGGTAAAGCTAATATTTTAATTCCTTGAATATTTTCAACAAATATTTTTTCTTACAACAATATCAGAATTTTAAAAATTCATCCGACCAAAAAATATGTAAAATATTTTATAGGATAAAGGGAATAAAAGTTTGGCTTTTGTTTTTTGTTATAATGAAGAATATTCTTTTATCCTTGGGTTTGGAGCCTTTACCTATTTAAAACATTTATTTTAATATTATACGTTTCCTCAACCATTAACCTATGAGAATCAAAACGTTACCAAGCCAAGCATATGTTTATCATTTTCTTTTTTGTAGATATATAAAGTTATTCATTCTTTCATTACAAACGGTAGGTATATATTAGAAAAAAAACGGCAAAAAGGAACTACCTATGAATATTTAAATGCTCTCTTAAAATTAAGTAAATATATGGAAATAAAAATTTGAGTTTTATCATATAGTTTTGTGATGTTTTATTTTCATGGGTCGATAACGGTAGTTCTTTAGTCTTCCCTTAAGCTTGCATAGGAAATGATATAAAATCTACAATGTCTTATATCGACTAAACTATTTCTGTACATGGAAATCCTACCTAAAATATTTTCCATTTGTAGCTCATATTCTTAAATTTGCTTTTATTTTTTGTTGATTGTTGAGCTAAATATATATTTGGTAATTGCAACCGAATTGATGGGTGTGGCCTAAATGTCTGGTTCTCTTTCATGAAAATTAATTGGTTGAAATAGATTTTTTTTATTATGTATAGAAAAATTCAAAGCCAAAATTTGTTAAGCAGTTTCAGTTAAGTGTTTTAATTAAACTGAACAATTGATGTACAAATTGTCTCAAGTTATTTGCTCTATTGTAGTATAATAGAAATGTCACGTTTCTTTTGTTGGCATTAAAGGCATTTACAGGAAATGAGCTCAATAATATTTCTTTGTGGTCCTTTTTAACTAGTTGTAAGTTAAGGTAGCGAAAAGTGCAACGTGGAGCTTAAAAATATTTGTCAATTAATTTTAAGTTTTGAATTTACACAAAATATATAAATGATCTTAAATTTGTCCACAATTTGATAAAAAATTATTAAATTACGTTTTCATTTATGAAATATACTAAATTTTTGATTCACAATAATAAGTTTTAAAATTGTTTTGATAAACAAATTTTCAAAAACCCTACTTACTGAACAGTTTTTACTTTAAGTATAGGTATAAAATAGTCTTTATTATTAATTTGTTTTTTTGATCCTTTTTTAGTGCCTGACAATCTTTCTGACAGAAAGGTAAATTGTCAACAATTAAATTACAATATGATAAAAAAAATCACTTAAGATTATATTTCTTTTTGGAAAGTAATTGAAAAATAGCTTAAATTGACTTAAGTAGATTAAATAAGGCTGACTGTGTTTATGTTAAGTCAATTGCCGCCAAAAGTAGAATATTTTTACTGCAGAAGTCTTTTACGCAGTAAAGAAAAATTCTGCCTTATTTTATGGTTGACCATTTATTAATAATGAAAGTAGTAATAATTTAGCTGGATACTTAGGGTGTGAATTTTATTAGATTAACTTTCTAACAACATCTAAAATTTTACAGTAACTTGGAATTTTTTCCGATACTCTAATGGGGTAGCCAACTCACAATTGCATATTCATTAATGACATCAATAAAATTAAACTTTTTGGCTTATCCTTGACTTTTTAAAATTGATTTTTAGTAAAAGAATAGACATAGCACTTACCATTTAAAATATGAACCATAATAGTATAGCCATGGGATGAGTTTATAGAGCATGTATAGTTGCCAGAATCAGCTTTTTTTATTTTTGCTATATAAAGGGTTGAGTTGGCACCATCTTCCATCAGTTCCGTTCTTACACTACAATTTAATAAATGAATATAATTTATTATCGGACTTAAATCATAAAATTTTATTCATAAAATTTAACAATATAGGTCACTCGTGACTATGTGAGAAATGTTCTTGCATTGTGAAAAGAGTTTTTAAAAAAACCCTTAGGGCTAGGCTAAGACACTCTCATAAAAATTTTTTTAAAGTAAAAAGAGAACAAAAAATGCAATAATAAGACATTTTTCCGTTTAAAGTGACAAAAATACTTCAACAAAGTAAAAGGAAGGTAGTAAAATAATAAAATAAAGTTGTTACAGGAAAGAATGTTATTTTCATCACTTATTAAAACCTTCATTAAAAATGCCTTCTATAGCATTTGCTTATCCTCATTTTTCAGGTGCTGATGACAAAAGAAATTTCTTAGTCTGAAATGAAAAAAACAAAGGAAGACAACTAGTCAAATTTCTTCTCAACAATAGAATAAAACGTGATATGCTTTAAAATTTATCCTAAGAATGGGTTAATTTCCTAAATTTATTATGCTTTTCTGTAAAGTTTTTAATTTTCTTTCATGAAATAACCAAAAAAAAAACAGAAAAAAAAAGCTGGTCATTAAATTATTTAAATTATAGTTTTATTTTTGTGTAAATACAACTTTTATCAAAAATCTTAAAAAATTTTGGAGTTCTGATGAAATAAATTTTGTAAACTGGAGTTTAATTAATAATTCAAAAACTTTTTATATTAAGAAAACTAGATTTTTGATTGTTTAGTTACTCATCTCTTTACACGTCTACAGAATTCATATAGAAATTTTTTTATGAAAACTGATTTTTTAGTAATTTAATTTTCTGGTGGTGAGTGAACAAACATTTTGCTTGTGTGTATTAAATGATTAATTAAACACTAGTTTTATTATAATTATAGTTTGCTAATTAAATTTTTTGGAAAAATAAAAAAGCCACTTTTAAAGTGTTCTTCTCAAATATGTCATATTCAACATATTCTTGTCATCTTCTAAGCTGCAAGTGTCTAGGACAACTCTATTGAATCTATTAATTTAAAATTCTTATTCAGCCAATTAAGAAGTGAAATCAAAAATCCTGTTCAGTTGTAACTACTAGTCTCTTAGATTTTATAGAAAAAATTTTTACCAAGCAGCCATCTTATCCCTTAAAACCTAAAATTGTGTACTATTGAATAATTACTATTGTACAATAATCTACATTGAGCAATGCTTAAATATTGTGTAATTTTTGAAGAGTAATAGCTTTACAGATGTACAGACTTTAGTGCAAGATATAATTGGACGTTGGTTAAACTAATATCACAAAATATCATTATTCAGCGAACAGTTTTTGAACAGCATCGACCAATTTAGTCATCCTGACTTGAAATATTTCACAGGAAATGTAATCATTCAGTTTCATGACTGAACTTCCGGGGCAAGTAATGTAAATAGATTTTCGACAATATATACCAAAATAAGAGGGGGTGAGTTCTGAAATGCAGTACTACCGCAGAAAACCATTGTCATGAGTTCATAGATGTCAAACTGCACATGTTATACAATGTCATGAGTTCGAAAACTTTTACGATTGTATTAGATTCACATGAATCACGCAATAAGTGTATCAAATTTTTTGATGAAACAATGTAAAAAGTATCTAGAAAATTACACTGCAATGTATCCCTGCATTTCAGAACTCACCCAGGATGAATATATTACTGTTTACTTAATTTACACAAATAATCTTACAAATCAAATTTCAATTTGAAATATTTTGTATAGAAATTTTTGAAATAATTCAGGGTCCGTTGAGTATTTATATGGTTCTACAATCGAATTGGTGTTAAATTAACGCTAATTAAATTAAATGCCCGACTTCCATCTCAAAGGGGACAAATTGAATTTATTAAAATAATCCTCTGTCTCAATCAAATCTATAATTATAATGTTGTCATTTGTTCTGAGTAAATAGTTATACACAAATTTTTGCAAAAATTTGATTAGTCAATTTGCCTTTAATATTTGACAAAATTGAATTTTTTCAAAAGTAAATCACGTACTTAATCAATCATCTCTAATTAATATTCAAAACTGTCCATGCAAGAAATAAGGAATTCTGTCAGGTTGGAACTTATTGTATACGTTGAAAATATGGAAAAGTGCTTATCATATTGATTTGAGAAGCATTAAGGCTATTCTTGTTTAATGAAAACATTCTTCCTGGTTTGTTTGAATGAAAAAAAGGATCCAACGTACTAACTTTGAAATTCACTTGTGTGAGTAAAGCAGAAGAACGCACTTCAATAATTCTAAGAATTGTGGAGGAATGAATATCTTTTCCCTCTACGTAGTGCTAAAAAAGAAAAGAAATTTCGTGAATGTAATGCCTGAATATTTCAAAATGATCACGTTTCATGAATTTATTACTAATACACGTTAATTTGTAAAAAGAAAAATATTTCAGCCAGAAAATTATTTATGGTGATGGGTGAGTTGTTAAGTGCTTCAGGTAGAATAAATCTTTTTATTATATTAGAAATATGTCTAAAATTTATTTATTTTTTTAACATTAGATATTTTGTAAAGGAATTTAAAGTAGAACTCAATAGTGTTACTGATGTTTGACTGTCTGCATAAGATCGACAAACTATTTAACTCTGAAAATTTCTAAAATATATATTGAAAAAAAGTTTAACTGCTCAGAATATAAAATGAAATTTAAAATTATCACAGCTTCAGATTTTGTGTTTTTCATAAAAAAGTTTTAAATTTAAGCTCCCTTATAACATTCTGGTTACTGGAAAAATATTTTCAAATCAATGATACCAAAGTTAGTAGAAATTAAAGAATTGATGAGTTTCATAATTGGTTATTTATGTACATAATAAAAGAAATGATTTAAATCCGTGTCGAAAACATTCACACTTAGTATGCTTATTTCATAATTAGAAAAGAGTGTCAACAAGAATAGTTAAAATTTTGTAATTATGATTAAAAATTAAAAGACCAAAATTTGGCAAAACGTATGGACTTATGTATTACCGATTTTACCCCAAAAATTCTGAATACAGACTTTGATTGAGATAAAAGTAGTAAAAACTATTCATGAAATTAACTTTTTTTTAATTAAGAAAAAATTTCCATGCACAATTTTCATATTCGCAGATTATTGTTCAATTTTGTTAGCTTAGGAAAACTTAACTATTGAAATTTTGAGCTTAAGGATTGAATGCATATTTCAGACCATTTGTTAAACAAACATTTAGTCTAAAATAAACGTTGAATGCAAGATGTTTGTAAAACTGACAGCATTTTAGCGGGCACACTTTAAAGTATGTGGATAATTAAGTACTAATTAAATGCTAATCAAATACCCAAAAAAAAATTTTGTACTCCTTTAGTTTTCGTGGAATTCAAGTTTCTGCTAGCTTTTGGGTAAATCAGAGCCATTTTATTCCACCGAAATGCACCATTTGTTTAAGAAACCTAGTAGGTTTTCCGCAATAAGAGAAAAATAGAAAAAGAGAAAGAATAGAGCTGAATACGTAAAAATAGTTTCTTTTTAATTCCAAAAAAATTTTCTGAGATTTTAACAGATAAAAAATATGAAGGTAGTTATGTAAATAAGATTAGAATATATAAAAAGTTTGTAAACTCTCATATGTCAGAATAAAGTTAATGAAAAACTTTGAGACAAACCCAAATTATACCTACGAAATAGGTTGTAGGTTTAATTTAAAAAACAGCTATTTAAACTCTTACCCTAAAATTGGCTCAATTGCATAAAAAACAACCTCTTCTCTCTTTTGAAATTGCGTAAAATTTCTCTGCTAAAGGCAAAAAAAGCTATTGTGATAAACGGTATTTATGAGGCCTTAAAAGAAAAAATGTTCTGCTTTCTACATGTATAGCCACTCCATTTACCGAGTTCGAGTGTATTAAAGGTGCTAAATCTGAAATTTCTAAACCGTATTGATCCAATTAGGGCACTAAGCATATTAATAAGCCAATCGCGTTAAGTAGAAAAAAGGTTCAAGTTTGGAAACTCTAAATGCCTTAAGATATTAGATAAAAACTAATTTCCACTTTTCAATTTTTTGAATAAAATATTATCGATTCCCTTGATTAACCGAAAGGAAGGCCTTAAGATATTTTCTTTTTAAAAATTTGGGGTTTCAAGAAACTTTACCTGCAAAATGACTTGTTCTATTTCTCCAAATTTTAAGATTCAATTTAAAAAAACCCAAATGTTTCCTATTTCAAATAATTGAAAGCAATACTTTTACAATTAATTGAAAATTTTTCTTTTGAAGTTTATTATTTTATTTTAAGTATTAGGTCTTCATCATTTAACATTTGAAATTTAACATATCCCTTTATATTTACATACATATGTTAAACAATGAAAATAGAGTTCATATGTTAGAAGTTTTAACTGATCCCTTATGCGTGAAATTTTTTAGGAGTTAAGCTCCAGTAAATTATTTATATTATGCAGATGTTTATGCTTTACATTTCAGTTCTTATTGTTAGGAAAATATATAATTAATTTGAAAATACATGTGATTAGAGACTCTTTCTGAGTTTTTGGATTTTGCTTCAATTTGTGATATTTCCTTGAAGCTAGAGGGAAGATAAATTTAGGTTACTTCTTAATATACAATATATTCTTAATATTGTATTCTTTGTTAAAAGTTTGTCTATTGTTTGAACTTTTGGTTCCTTGCTAAAGTTTAAACAACATAATTAAAGATTTAATATTATAAAATTCTCCATTATTTTATCTTTTGTTGTTTTTTCAAGGTTTTTAAAATACATTACAAGCATAATATTTATTTTTATTATTTTCTATTCATACAAAAGGAATGTATGGAAATTTTGGGATGATTTAAATAAAGAAAAAAGATGTAGAAATATGGGTATTTATCTCTGTTTGCTTAATATCGAAACGTCTTAAACTTATGTTTTATTTATTTCATCATTCCACTACTAAATAAACAAAAATATGAGAACTAAACTTTTACTTATCTAACTCCAACTTTTAATTTGAGCAGGAAGTACGCTGAATAAAAATAGCATAAAATAAATTTTAGAAAAATAGATAATAGACAAAAATAACAATTATTTTTCTGATTTTAGTTCATTAGTTATTATAGATGAAAAGCTTTTTTAATGCTAATCTTATTTTATCCCTTTTACTAATACTTATTTTTGCTTTTATTTAATAACATTTTATAGCAAAACTAAGGTAGCATTCATACATGCATCATTTATAATAATACGTCATATAATTTTGCTGTATTCTTTGAAAAAGAAAAACAGCATGTATATAGAGAATATTATTTATTCCAAACTTTATTTTGACTTTGCGTATTTTATCCGTTTTTCCTATCTCATCGTTGTTATATTATTTGCTTCCTGGTAGTTGTATGCTAACCAACTTTGTAGCTTAAGGCGTTGTCATTAAAATAGTTTACAAGTTCTTAATTTAAATCTTATCTCAAAGTAGCTGAGAACTAGGTTGCAAGACTAGATTACATTCGTGACTAGAGAATGAGCTGATTCTTTTGCTAATGGTTTTAAGTTATATAAGACTGTCATGTTTGACACAAGTCTTTATTAAACCAAAAGCATAACAAACAAAAATATATTGAAAGCACTTGGGTCAACTAGAAAGCCCTTAATTGTACTGAAAATTAAAATAATGGAATAAAATTTAAAACATGTAAACATATTTTAGTTTTTTTTTCTAGTGTTAAATATCTTCGAATATGAAGAATTAAAACTCAAAATTACTGGATGAAAATTTGCCTTTCGAATATATTACTCTGAGGATATTTTCACCTCAGGGCATTTAAATGAAGCAATTACTACCAATTTACTAGCATGTCTGTTGGTGAAGGAAGGTAAACAACGTAAATTCAGGATTTATAAATTTTTCATACAAAAGTTATTATTTACCATTGGGTTTTTTAATAAATTTCTTTTCGTAAATTTTCCAAATAAAATTTTCTGCTTCTAAATTTCCTAATAGTGATTATTTTGTACAAAAAAACTCTTACAACAATCAAATACATGTCCACTCTTTCGATGTATTGTGACTTAGCATTTCTAACTGGGCCCTATTTAACTAAATTTTGAGAGTTCTGTAGTTTTGTGTAAGAGCTTAAGTAATTAGTTAGTATGGGGTGGAATCCAAGACTAGATTCAAAATTGAACTGTTTATTAGTAGCTTAGACTCATTGCTTCACGTCATGAAATTTGATATATTTGCCCATAACTTCTGTGATAGAAAACAATTTCTAAATCTGTTTACCTTGCAAAACTGATTTCAATTAATTACCTTATGATATCTTAATTAAAATTTCATTCGGATTTCTTGGGATTGTTTGAGAGCAGCAAATTCTAGATATAGACTGATAACTGATTGATATAAAACAGTGAAGTATTAGAAGATTTTATACAAGTACATATCAAATTATTTTGTGACTGAATAAAGGGACTGTATGCACTGGACCCTAATTAATAATATCTTATTATCTTGGCGGTAAAAGAAATAAGTCAGTTAACCTTTTATTCTTTTCTTTCTCATGATTTCATGCTGGCAGTTTCAATTTTGTTAATTTTTTTTTAACCACTACAATAACATAAAAAACAATAAAAAATAAACTTTGCCAAGTTACCCATGATAACACTTCATTTGATTCTAGATATGTTGAGATACAAAAAGGATGTATTTTTTGTTCTTTTTCAAGTTGGAGTCATACGGACAAGTAGTGCTTTTATCAAGATTTTTTTATATATCCGACTTAGTTTTACTTTGATTAGCAATAAAACTAATTTATCCAATGCTTCTATAACCTAAAAAATCACTATATAAAGTCAAGTATTTTATGGCGATGGGATGTAGGTTTCATTCCCAAATTATCCCAAATAAGGGTATATTTTATAAATTTAGATCCTTATGGAATTGCTTCTGTTAGGAAAAACTTGCATACAAAACCTATTACAAATTTATTTCTTGCTACAATCACCTACCACTAAGGTTTTTCAATAGCATTTAAGTGTATATTTTGTTAACGTAAATTATTATGAATTCTCTTAAGTTGTAAAAATTCATATATCTTTCAAAATATTTTACTCATTAAATGAGCAAAGAGTAATGGCCACTTTTATAATGAACATTATAGACAGTAAATTTTTAAAAAACTCGATAATTTTCTTTGATGTAATGAGTTCATCAAGTGAGTTGGTCGTCTAAGACAGGCATGTAAAGTACTTTGTAATCCAAAAATTATCCTCTTCCAATAAAACAGTCAATTGTAATTTTTTTTTGTATCTTAGAAGCTTAAAATTTTTCTAATTCTCACAATAAGTAAAACGTTGAGAGTTTTATGCTATGAAACAAATTAACTGGTTTGTGCTAAATGATTTGTGATCTATTAGCCTAGCAAAATAGATACTGATCAATAATCAACTCTACTTTTTTTTAGTTATCATGTTTTTTAGTCTTTCAAAAAAACTTTTGAAATAAATTATATTTCTTAAGTATTTCAGTTGATTTTTTAGAATAAAATATTTTTAGCCATCAATTATTAAAAATCATTATCTTATCATATAGAATTGACGTTAAATTACACAAAATTATTGAAATGAAATTAAATTTAAAAAAAATTACATTGAAAACATCAGATGATTTTTTTTTCTGTCTTGAAATTTGTTGAATTAGAAAGTAAACCTACACAAAATTTACATTAAATATAATAATAAAAGTAATGATACTAAAACCAGGAGTACTTAACAAAATGTATAATAATAACTCTTGTTTTACAATTTTAAAAAGAATAATTGAGTTTATCTTTGTATCATAGAATGATACTTTGTTTCAAATTTTAATTTTATATCATGTTGTAGCAAAATGTAAAATCTATTACCAATTTAAGTAGACACATATGCAAATGTCTACAAAAAGTACTTATCTACATACTTCGTTAGGCACTTTTAGTAAAAACCTTAAGCTTTTCAAAGGCAAAAGTTTATTTATTTCAAGGCTGCTAATCTTTAGTACCCGTCTTTATTGCTTTCATATGAAACTGAAGTATATACTAACGTCATTGGGATAGCAACAACTCCTAATATCAGGATAATATCAGGCACTGCTCCATCTACTACAATCAGTTGTAAAGGAAAACTTTTCAATTGCATGATTAATGAAAACATTTACTTTTCTGTAAAGTAATATATACGAGTATATCTCAAAGAGAATACAAAAAAGGGCATTATCATTGTAAAAAAGTGAATTTAGTTTTTGGTCGACTTATAAACAAACTAGAAGTACATTGAAAATAGAGAAAAATAGATAGAAAGTTTTTTAACTTGAAATCATATTTAAGAAAAATTGATTTGAAGAGTTTTAAAAAATGAAAAATAAAATATATCTTACCTTATTCCACCTCTTGTAGTGTCATAGTTAAGAATTTTTTCACCATGATTCCAGTAAACAACTGAAGATGACATAATAACACTTCTAACAATACAAAAAAGTTGTAATGTTGAATCAATTTCATAGTATTTTTCCTGTAATGGTGCTCCATGTTCATCAACAATCAAAATTTGAGCTGCTAAAATTGAAGTTTATTAATATTAGAAGCAATATTGAAATCACGGTTTTCTTTTTTTTTAGTGTAAAAAATCATTTAGGAGACTTAAAAGTGTTAAAAAATGTCAAGTATGTTTGAATAATTAAAAATTTAAGAAAATTTGGTGCATAAATTTCCGATATGCATTAGGTTAATATAATCAAAATTTTTCGAGTACTTCAAACGAATGTGAAAAGATTTACAAAGGTCTTTTGCTTTGATTACGACTCTACAAATTCAGATAATTATTATTAAACAAATAACTGCTTATTGAAATCTTAAGAAGTGTGACAATTTATTCGATTATAGTTAACTAACAACTAATTAATTTCAACAATTTAATAAAAATTTCAACAATACATCGAAAAAAGCGTTGCTTTGTTTTTATATTATTGTTATTTTTTCTCCCATACATTTTATATGGGATAAAACATGCAACACATATAACTCATTTGCGAGTGACATGTGTGGAATTTTGAAATAATTTTGTCATTTCGCACATCATGGCGACGTCGCCTTTCGAATGAAACCGGCTTGAGTAAAACCGGTTAAATATAAATACCTTTAAAAGGGAGAATAAAAAAACGTCTTGCGTATTAATATATAGATTAGGTCATTTAAGTCTTTCCTATTCAAACAAAATCTGAAAAATGAAGTCAAAATAAGGTGATTGTTATTTAGTTCGTGTCTACATTAGCGTTTTCATCAGATGTTTTATAGGTGTTGATGACGTGGCCTCATATTGACAAGAACACCTTGGTAGCCCTAACTTTCCAATTTTCTTCAAAATTAAAAACTTAAAAATAAGTATTTTTTATCAACTTTAATGAAATTGTAGGGGGTGGTAGCTATTCCCAAACACAAACCTTTCTATAGAGCACGAGTGGTATTAAATTATTTATAATCAAACAAAATTAGTATGAATATATGAAAAACTAAAATTTTGTGGACATTTCCTAATTTTCATGAAGAAAAATTTTCTATTTCACATTTCAGCAGTTTCAATTGTTGGTTAATTGATAAAGTTAAATTAAAAACATAAATTCAAGGGGTTTTTGCAGTTTTAAATAAAGAATTTTTTGGGGGTGTACGTAGTAATCCATAGTTCCAATTTTTAATGCAAATTGCTGTTTTTCATCTCAAAAATGATGCATATACAACTTTCCTCATGCATTCATTCATGCATAACAGTAAATTATATTTCTATAATAGAAGTGTCAAATAGTTAATGTCGACAATATAATACATATGTAGTTACATTCAAGGCTATTAGTGTATTTACTCAGATTCCAATCAATGAATTCAATTAATGAAATTTTCTTTCAAATTTTTAATAATTAAGATTTACTTAAAAATTTTGAGTCATTTAGAAAAAAATAACTCAAATTTTATTCATATTTCAAAAATCAAAATGATGTGAGCGTTTTATGAATTTATACAAATTATTTTGATATATAAATATAATTATATTATCTTTGAAAAAATCTCTTGCGAAACAATTTCAAAAACAAACTTTGATTTACTGAGAATTAAAAATTCCAAGCAATATTTTTCATAGGCATTTACATTATGCTAAAAAAACTGTATAAATACATAAACAGTAATTTTTTGCTGCAAACATCTTTATAATTTATTTAATACGATTGGCAGGCTTTCAAATCAGAGTACGAAAAGGCTACTTCAAAGTTTTAGCAAGCAAAAAAAGAATTTTATAAAAACCATTGAAATCATCAATCAAATTTTGGCAGATTGTTTTGGTTTAAAAATTGTTGTTTTTAAGATATTGGAAAACGTTGATGGATGGACTTTATAATCTACAAAAATTTTCTGTACTTTTTTAATACAATCAGTCAGGATTGTTGTCGTTGCTAGCTTTGATTTCATGTATAATTTAATAGAAATTTGTTTATTTATGATTTTTTATTCTTATATCCCGACTGGATCAGATTATACTTAATTAAATGCTTTGGATCAATCCTTGATCAGGAACTGATCCAGAAATATTTACAATTGCAGAAAAGAATTCGATAGATTGATAATTGCCTTAATAAGGTTTTGACTATTTCCCCTAGATCCATACTGGGTCAAGATCTCTTATCAATGCCTTAATACAGACTGAACTCTTTCCGCTGATCCAATCTTGATCAGAATTGTATGAAGTCGATCTTATTGCGATATATTTGGTTTCACTTGATCAGGGACACATCAAGATGCCACAATGGAGCCTTAATAGAGAGACGCAAGTATATGTTGTGTTTTTTACTTGGGAAAATTAAACTTCATATAATTCGCACTTTTGCAATGAAAGAAGGATATAAATAAATCCAATGAGGCGTTACATCCCTGATGCTTCATGGATCAATAAGCTTGATCCAGAACGGAATACAGATAAGGGAAACTGGATCCATTCCTGATCCTATCCTTAACAATTTTCTAGTCGGGATACTATGATATGATTGCAGTGGAAGCCTGTAAACACTTAAACTTTATGAAAAAAGTCCAATAAATTTGTTGAGAAAATTCCAATAATAATAATAAATAATAAACTGCTTAAAATTTGATTGGAAAAATATCATTTAAGTTTCTGCATGCTTTTAAATTCAATATGTCTACTTTATAAACTCATATCAGTAAAAACAATGATTCTTATATTTGATATTAAGCTATTCCTTATTTACACATTTTGTAGTGTAAGCGATTTCTTATAATTAGTTTTACAACAAACTGCTAAATTTTCAATTCCTCTGTATCTGAGAGCACGTTATTCAGAAGATAAAGGCTAATAATACCAATTTACTTAAATCTAGTATTACTTTAGTAATAACTTGATATCAGCAATATTTTTCTGATTAGAATTAGCTATTGATATATACTCCAGTGCATATCAATATTTCAGCTCTTCATGGATTAATTTAAAAACTAACTTATAAAAACCACAAAATAGCTCATTAATTCAAAATACAAGGATTACATAATAAGCAACTTAACTCAATGTAAGTATAACAAAACAAAAATTTAAAAAAAAATCATAAAATTAATTTTCATTTATAATTAATGAACTAAACATAATAAAAACAAGAAGAATAACGAATTCATTTTTAGTTTTTATTTACAATTAAATAACAGAAACAATAGAAAATGGGGTGGTCAAGGGATTATAATACATAAACTCGCAATAATTGCATTTAATGAAGTTAGTGAATCTCTACAGTACTTTTCAAGTAGTTACTATGCATTAATTTATATTTACTACAGTAATCTGTAATTATCATGAAGGACACCCCATCATTTCATTTTTTCTACTTTTCAGTTGTTGGTAGCTCTTCAATAAGGAATTATTTATTTTTTTGCTCCCATTAAACGGTAGAGCATTTATTTTTCTCTTTAAATTCATTAAATATACGAAATAATCATTAATAAGTCTTTTTTGAAAGTTTTATTTTGATTTTATTCTCATTTTATCTTTTAAGTATTACTTACACTCCATATATTTATATATATATACAAACTCAGTCTGCATATGTTTGTCTTCGTCAAGTAAGTTTAAGTTCTCAAAAAAGTTTTAGTATATGTTGTCCGCTGATTGAGAAATTTCTTGAAATCTGTATCAGATGTTTGTCCGCTGATATCTTTGTTAAATAATTTGATTTCTGCAATTTTAATTTTATCAGCTGTGTTTTTTAATGATCAATTATACCCGTTCTTAACAGGCGAACTACACACTTTCCATCTACACAGAAAGCTACTTTTGTATGGGCGAACTGAGTACATAAGTGGTTGGAACTGTGTAGTAGCTACAGCCTTTTAAAGTCTGTAGTCAAAAAAAATTGACATCTATTTTTCTTCTAATTCTTTCTTATTGGATCCTCCTGTTTTGTGTCTTTTAGCTCGGTTTACTTCACTAATATTCATTATTTAACTTTATAAAACAATTTACATATAAAATTAAAAACTCTTAGCTTTTCTTTAATTTTTTTAGTTAAAACACTTTTAAAAAATTTAATAACTTGTAACATCTGATTTGACATTTCAAATCATATGTTTTGAGATTTAGACGCCATGTTTTTTTTGTAGTGACTACAGACTTTGCTGTTAAGAACGGAGTTCTTTTGTATGGAAGACTACAACGTTGTAGTTGCGTCTGTTAAGAACGGGTATTAGGTGATTGTGATTGTGGTGATTTTGACACGTTTGATGGTGTAAATGCATAGATGTCAAAAAATTTGAAAAAAGTATTTCTCCTTCATAAAAATATCGATTAAGAAAAATTATTTGATTTTAGAATTTTAAGCTAATTGCGCATCAACCAAATTTTATGGTGAAAAAATTAGAATTGGTTTATTCCCCTTACAATGTAGCCCAAAAATCTTAGGAAAGTTTTAATAGTCGTAAACAATGAATTTTATACATATGCAGCTGTAATATTAGGAAGATTACTTTTTTAATATATTTACTGCCTTGGAAAAATCCCAAATATTAAAGGCGATAAAGTTGAATTAGTTTTTTTTTATAGGAAAGTTATTTTTAAGTAGAAATGATTTATATAATTGTCAAAAAAAGTTTCAAAATCGGGTGCCAAGGCATTTTATTACTTAAAATTTTTAATTGCTTGTTAAAGTTTCACTTTCCATTGCTTACATAGGAGTAATTTATTATTTAAAAGGATTCGTTTATGAGTTCATGAAAATGAAGCTCTTTGAATTTCAGACATATCAAATATGCAATTTTGATTTTATTACGTATAAAGAATATAATTAGAATTTTTTGTAAGGATCTCTTCTGTTCTTCCTTATGGGAAATGAGAACAATACCTTAAAAGAAAATTCTGATACTTAAGAAATGTTATTTCCACGAATTTTTACTTCAAATCCATAAAGTTTATTATAAAAAACTTTTCCAAGATATGATCAACTTTCTTTAGTTTTTTGTTCAAAGTAATACAGACTTCAATGTAACAAAAAAGTTAGTCATTTGTGGTATAGAAAATGTTCTATATCATTAAAAAGTGTTTGTAGAAAAACTTTTCTAATTTGTATAATTAAGGCTATTTTTATAATAAATTAAAATGAATCATGAATATTTAAGCATTTTGTAAAAAAATTAGTTTAGCCAGAGGGCTCAAAGATATAGTTTTCTTAGTTCCTTTTTCTTTAAAAGTAATATTTTTTAAGATCAATATAAAATGTTGAAGTTTCTAGCCTTGCAGATGAGTAGAATAGTTTCATTTTAGAACACAAGAAAATGATTTTGTAAAACATTTGGGGGCATAACTAGGAAATAAACTTATCTTTATGTCAGGATAGTAAAATTATTTATAGTGAGCCTGTGAGCCTTATCCAACTTATAGAAAGTAAATGAAAGCAAGCAACATTCCTAATTCAATATTATTTTTATATTGAAACTATTTCTCCCTTCTTCCTTATTAATAATAAGTATATATATCAAAAGTGCATTGTAACTTTATAGGTGTCCCAATTGACAATTATAGTCATTCTCAAGTTCCTCGGTCAGTCTCATAATATTACGGGGCCAAATTTTTCCTCTTACTACAGCAGTAAAAATGCATAAAAGAGGATGTAGTATTCAAAGAGCAGGTAAGTACATAGGTGTGCCCTTCATCCCCTGGGAGAGTTAAGGCTACCCTACCTCATAAAGTGATTTATTAAAGCGTCCACGACTTGTAAGGTAGTGAACATTGATACAATTAGAAATAAAGAATAATGAATCTAAGAATAAGAATTAGAATTCATATAACAATTTGATTTATATGTAGAACATAATCAGCCGAAATGTTGGTCACATTACTTAAATTATATCTAATGACATTCCGAGTATGTAACCAGATGGCATGGCACAGAATTTCAGTTGGTGACCTCAAAGTAACTCAAACGCTGAAAACTCTGGCAGGTTTTTAGGAACATATATCTTGGGAATTTTTAATTCTATTAATAAAAGTCTTGTTAGTTTTTATTTAATTCTTTAAAAGGAATTAAATTGAAAAATCATATTAGTTGTGTTTTATCTGAAAAAATATTAAAACTCGGGTTATATATAAAAGTTTATTTTTATGGATGTAGTTTAAGCGTAGTTTTCACCGCATTTATACCCCTCAAAATAAAGAATATTCATTAGACAAAAATTTAGTTTGCAGGAATTATATAAAAACAATAAACAAAAAGATTAAAATTGGATAAAAAACTCATATATATATCAAATTCATTCGTTATCTTGAAAGAGGGTTAGCCTATCTTTCATAATCATTTACCAAAAAAAAAATTAATAAAATTTTTTGAAATATTACGAATTTTAATATAAAATTGATTTTTTCCTGTAAGGATTAGAGAATGCGAAAACACCGTGTGTAGGCTAAAATCGTGCAATTATAATCCATAAAAAATTAACATGATATAAATTCAACAAATTTATAAGAAACACCTCTCCTTTATCTCCTTTGGGGGTGAGGATATCTTACTTGACCATTTGAAACACTTCTCACAAAGACTAGAAACGCACTTAATTCATGTCCATGAATATTATATTACATATAAATCTGAAAGCTATGTACATATACCTTTAAATTTTTTCTTTCTATATTTTGTTTTTAGGTTTTCTTTTACTTATATCGTTTTAAATTATATTATTGTTATTATGGTACAAAAAACCATAAATCATAAGCTAAAAGAAACAAAAAAGAATTTTAAAATATTCTAAATTGCTAACGAAGAAATTAAAAAACAAATTTTTGTTGCTTTCATGTATACTTTTTTGTATTACCTAATTGTTCAATCTTAAGTGTTTGTGTTTTGATCAGTATAATTATTTTTTCTAAATAGGTTTTCATCAATTGTGTTTACCCAAAAGAATCATAAAAGGAAGTTTCAAATTTACGACTGACAATTTCATCCTTGGGCAATTTAGAAAAGAGAAATGCTTTAATGGTTTGATAAGAATAAAAAAGAAAAATTGCCAGAAGTCAAGATCTCATATTTTCTGTCTAGCTTTACACCATAATGTTTGGAACATAAACTTTTATATCTTAGAAACAAATTGTCGGCTTTCATCTAGAAAATATGTTTCTGCAAAAAAACTATTGTATTTATATCTGTATATGTGTAAATAAATATTTATTATAGGTTTTTCAACACAGATGCACAAAACAAGCAGCCATAGAGTATGTTATTCAAATACCAGTAGATACTAGGGTAAATCAACCTTATCAAGTATGTAGGCACATAAAAGTTGTAAGGAGCTTAGAAATAATGAAATACTGTTGCCTTACCATTCACATGCAAATTTATCCTAATGACTCTTGGTGGATGTGTGGAAATTTGACACTCGTATATACCCTCATCTGATTTTCTAGCAGCTCCAATTTTCAGTCGCCAATTGTTTGGATACTGAAATTCCATTGTATATCTACTATCTCCACTATATGTATGTAGTCCTACTGTCAACAACTGAAGTGCATTTTCACCGCTTGTCTTCCTTTTAACCCAGGATACCTATGAAAATTAAAATTTCCTATAGAATCGATAAAACAAATTTTGATAACTAAAGGCTTGCATATTTATGTGAAAGGTTTTATTTACTTACTGTTTTATCTTGAAGCAGACTTATTCTACAATTTAAGTGTGTTGTACTTCCAACTTGAACAGTTATATTCTTTACTATACCATCTGCTAAGTAATCTTCAAAATGAGGACCATATCTGAAAAGGATAAATTTAAATTATATAGTTTTAGTCAATATTAACTATAAAAAGTAAAATTGTAAAGGATTTCAGGGGTTTGAAAATATCTGTCTAGTATTTTTTTTAGTTCGTTTTGTTCTTACATCAAAATGCCACCTAGCTTAGATATTATTTACGTTATTTACTTGTAAAATAAATTTTAGGTTTTTTTTTATACTTTAAAATAAGCTTAAGTTGCAGTAAAAAAAAGAAGCGTTTTTGCTTCAAATTTTAGTTTGAGTTCTAAAGATTTTACATTTACACCCCAGACATTGAGCTTACATTAAGATTTCAGCGTAAGTAAAACAAGTTAAAATATTAAATTCGGGAATTAATTGTAAGGATATAAATACTGAATTGAATTATTTTTTTTTAGCAGCGGAGTTTTAGCATTTAGAATTTTTTGCACAGAGAAAAAAAGTGCCAGAAGTGTTATGAAAACTATATCATTCTTTCTAGCTAAAATACTTTAGCAGTTTGAATTATGACCTTTTTATGGTTAGTTTGGTAAAAAAAATAACAATCAGCCCTAATTCAAAAGAAATTACACCACCAATAACTATAACTAATCTATTTTTCATAAATATTTCAATTTCAAATCAATATTAGTGAAACATGTACTTGTTATAAGTTTTTGAAATATTTAACTTTGATAGCAAAGTAATTAAAAGAGTTAAATAATTAACATTTAATATATTTAAAACTTATTTTTACTTTACCAATACATATTAATTATAATTTCTAAAACATACTAATAATATTAATTTAACGCCAAAAGCAAGAAAATAGTCAAACCTGCAATTTTCTTGGATTTTTTTTCGTCAAAATATTTGAGTTTCTTGTGTATTACTTAACTGGCCTAAATACTTTCAGAAATTATGGTGAGCCTTTAAGTAACCAGACTTAATTACATTAAGGAACTGTTTTTCAGCAAAATCAAATAAATTGCGAATTATACAAATCGGCAAGACTTTGTCTTATTTGGGTTGAGGCATAAATTTTCTTACTTTACATAAATTTTTATAAGCGTTCAAAGCTCATAATAATGTTAATTCTTTCTTCTTCAAAAACATAGGCTTGATGTGTTTAAAATTGTTTTCAATTTGTTATCATTGTAATATGAAATTAATCTTTATGCATTATGTTATAATAATATACAAAATGTTGGGTAAATTTCTAAGCATTACACAAGCTTAAGAATTCGACTTAAGATCTTTAAAAGCTAAATTATTTACAGTTTTTAATGTAAGGTCGTGTTTTAAATCTCTGCTCATAATACATGAAAAAAATGTGAGATTTTAGATATTTCGAAGGAAAATGATTCATCAGTTCAAACTACTATTTTTTTGAGAAGTGAGAGTTTTTCATTGGTTTTCAATTTTATTTTTGTTGCGAAACATGAAAGCTTTCAGACGAGCAAAGGAAAATTAGTGAAAATAAAATTTTTAAATTCTTTAGAATTGTCATTTAAAAAAAATTTTTATTGAGTTTACTAACTAACAATTTGTATACATAACTCAGGAGGCAACTCATTTTCATTCGTTTCGTGAAAAAATCCTGCCGTTGAAAATTCACTCTGTGCATGTTTTTCTATATGCAAAAATGTTAAATCTTATTTTTCCAACAGCAGTGATATTTAATATTGTGATCAGATTAGAAAAAACTTGCATAGAGTAATTTTTAAGTGCCTTAAGGGTACATAAATAAGTAACGTATATGCAGAGGAATATTTTCTTTTCTTCTTTAGTTAAATTTTGTATCACTTATTCATTGTTTAGATACACACATACATACATATATTATTTAAAATTTATTTGTGCACACGAAAATGTTAAACAATTTCCTCTGTAATGAATTTTGAAGTTATTAGAATAAAAGCAATTTAATTTTTTTCAACATAATTTATTTTAGTTATTCAATTTTAGTAAAACTCTGATGAAAAGACAACACAGTTACTTTATATTTTATAAAACACAAACTAGCATTCATTTCAAAAATCTAAACAAAACTTTAAATGTCAAAATAAATTTTAAGTAAGATGAATTTTTTCGATTGGCAATTTTAAAGCATTGAAATGATTAAAATGCTGAAAAAGGATTTAGGGTAATTAATTTCAAATGATCCAATGGTTTTCATTTTTACTTGATAGATAGATTTTCTACCAAAAAAGCTATTAAAAAAATGTTTAAACTTTATAACTTCATTAATTTTCGAAATTATTTTTGTGAAAAATGCCTTCAAATTAACATACATGATTCAATCTCTCAAATCCACTGTTTTTGTTATTAATATTTTTTAATTATATTTGATGAAAAAATGAAATTAAGTAAAAAATACTTTAAAGCGGATTGGAATTAGTATTAGACACGGAAAGTGAAAGTTCTAAAAATAACTTTTCAAAACATTTTGAATTTTTATAAACACTTTACACAGCTTCTGGTATCTAAATATTGAGTATGATGTATACAGATTTTTGAATTTTTCTGCGTTTAATTGCGTTACTTGAAAAATATCTACGGTTGAAAGCCTGATTGCATCTAAAAAGTACTACAATACACATTTCATTCACAATTAGAGCTAATAAAGATAAATAAAGTTAAGTATAAAATATAACATATGGTTAGTCTTTTTAAAAGTTTTGGCTATAAAACTTTTAACCTGAATATGATAATCAGACAAAATGAATAGAATTCATAAGAAATTGTAAAGGAATAAAATATTTATAAGTTGGTAATTTTCAAAAGCTTTAGATCAATGTAAGTGGTGATAAGTTTATGGTTGAATAAACACTAAATTTATATTGATAAATGTCCAAATAGAGTTTGACATTTTGACTTAATAGTTGGTAAAAACAACTTTTTAACTACTTCCTTATATCTTGCGTAAATGACTAAATTTTATATTGATTTTTTTATCAAGCCCTTAACAGGAAATTTGATACAGGATATTTAGTTTATTGAAGTTCTGCGCGGTTATTTTTGATTATTGTAAGTTGACATACATATCATACTGAACTTTTGAACTGTTGTCAATAATCTACATAAAGTAATCGTTAGCACCCTGTTAAATAAACTAACAAAATTTAATAAATGTTATTGTTCCATCGCTCAAATATGTATTCCTTTTTATATTACTGGGTTACATTAAATTTTTCAAATTTTTTTTACTAATCTAGTTTCATATATTTCGAAACATAATTATATCAATATGTAAATCAATATTAATTGGCCTTTTCCCATTGATTTTAATATATTAATTTATAGCCAACTGCAATTTAAAGCTTGTGGCTTTCAATGTTCATCAATAAAAACAAAAATCAATAGTCCATATTTTCAACTTTAATGGCTTAATGCTAATTTTCACTTTAATATATGTACAAAATAAAAAGATTAGAGAAATATTCTTTATTTATGAGAAAAACTACTTATATTATTTGTATTAATTTTGTCGTTTTATTAAATTGTATTGGTTCCTTTGAAAAGAAAAAGTAAATAAGTATATTAGTGCTAAATTTTCAAAAAATTTTATAAATTCAAAATCATTTTGGTATCCTCTGTGTTCAATGTAAAAATTATGGTTACAATAAAATATTTTAAATAAATATTGAATTTATGCGAACCCCAAATTTATGATATGCCATAATAGCAAAATATGCAATTCAAGGTACAAAAATAATTATAAAATTGACCTTGATAGTTATAAAAAAAGCAAATTTTATTTTTAAATTAGTAATAAAGTGTTGAGTTATTTTTATAATGTAACGAAAATATTTTCAAGAACACATTTCAGAATACTAATGCAAATTATAAAATAGTCATGTTTTAGCAAACTGCATGACACTACTTTCGCTGCACTTATTGTGCTCTCTCTAAACTAGTCAAATGGTAGCATAAAATGTCAGGGTTGATTAAGAACATTTGGATTCAAAATTGCACAAAAATAAAGCTCAGACGTTTATTTTGAAAAATTAGGAAACAGTTTTGGTGTTGAGTATATCTGTTGTGAGTTTTATAAAATCGATTTTTTTTTTTTTTGTTTTTAGAAATTTTGAATAGTATCGTTGTTCATACTTCTGATTGGAGGAGATTCTAGATTTTTGTAAGCAAGTTTTTGCAATAATATAACTTAAAGAGTTATCAATCTTGAGAATTTTGACAAAGTATTTTTGTTACATTAGTAATTTTAGCAATTTATAATTACGAGGGCATGAATTAAAATTTTTGAACTGATAGCGAGGGGCAGGTTTTTTATTTAAAAATTGAATTCAATTCAATCACACTTTGCACAACTATTCTTTTCTACATAGAGTTCATCCCTACATTGGTCAATTTGAGGCTCTGTAAATTACTCATTTTCTGCCTCATTCGCATTGCAGCTACAAAGTTAAAGTTTTTTAAATTTTAGAGTAAACGGAAGTTAGAAAGAGTTATCTCTTGAGAATAAAGTGGATACTCTAGCACTGCGTATTTCAAATCTCTCAATTTTCTTACAGACATAATTTTTTGTGAGTAGGTCCATTGCCTTGGTAAAAATATATTTTTTCTTTGGAAATCATGGCTTTACTCGTCAGCTCATTCAGAAGTCTTTTATTATTTTGCCCATTTCAAGATAATCAATTAAAAGAATTTTTTGGCATCTCAATGAATTTACCATCAGATCAATTGGACAGGCAATAGTGGAAATCTGTCATAAGATCGCCAAACATGATCATTACATGTACTTTAGAGATAGAGAAAAACTATCTTTTAAGAAAAAGGATTGCGTAAATTGAGACCATAAGATTTTTACTTTGGGTTGAAATAGGATTTATTTTACTTTGCACACACACAAAGAAACTTAAATTTGTTCTACAA
Organism: Acrocera orbiculus; assembly: GCA_947359355.1. NCBI lineage: Eukaryota > Metazoa > Arthropoda > Insecta > Diptera > Acroceridae > Acrocera > Acrocera orbiculus. Next base: position 45,329,196 of record OX375757.1, read on the forward strand.
CTAAATATTTTATTTTTAATACTGTGAAATTTTTTAAAGAAGAAAGAATAATATTCTTACACTATTTTAGACAGTGTTTTAATATTTTAGAAAGTTCAAAAATCCAAAATAGATACCTAATTGGTCTAATAAAATAGTACATGCTGATCTAGTTTTAACTCAACTTAACAGCTACAAAACAACAAAAGTATTTCTAAAGCAGTTTCAGAAAAATACGTTTTTATATATACTTTTTCCAATGTGCTGAAGTTTATCCTAAAATTGAATTTGTACAACTTGAACAATTTTTTGTTCAGAAGGCGTTAAATATCTCTCATTAATTTAAAGGAGTTTCAAGCATAAAAAAAAAACGTTGGTATAAAATATTAAACAGCTCACACCCTTTAAGCTTAAAATTATTTTATTTATAAATATTTTAAGGAAATACTTTGCATTTTCTTTTAAAAAACTTATACGTAATTAATTTATTCTATTTATAAATGGTATAGGATTAAATAACAATAAAAAGTGAAAAGCACAAAACAAGTTTACTATATGGCCTTATTTATTTTTACCTTTTCAAGGATTATTTAAGGAAAATTACCCTCAACAAAGAATTTAAGTAGTATTAAATATTTGAAAAGTTTCTTTGAACTGTTTTTTTGCTTAAAAATTGAATCGGTTTGTAAGTGTAATCTGAGAATTTTGAGGATCTTAATACTACTACATTCATAGCTAAATATTAAATATTTAAATTAAAGAATCGGTTTCTTATTACTGGAGAAACTTATAAAATATGTGATCCTATATCTAAAGAAGGTTTTGAAAAGTGTTTCGTTAATATTTAGGTTTTTAATATTAAACTTTCATTTAGGCATTCAAATATCTTCAAATATATTCAAATATTATCAATAACATAATATTGAGTTAAGAAGAAGAAGCATTATATATTGTGGTCAAAAAATGACATAAGATTTCGTAGACTTCGTCAGTGGCTTACAGTAATAAAATAATTTATAATTTTAAAAACAATGCCGAAGTCTACAGGAATGTTTATGTATTGTAATTGTGAAGTAAGTTTAAGCCTTTCAATGTCATATAAAATAATTTTATCACAGCTTTTCTGTATATTGGCATAGGATGATACATGAGTCTAATTTTAGGTAATCTATATACAGAACTACGAAAATGTGCATTAATTTTTCGTTGTAAGAGCGTGAAAACCGTTAATTGTCTATCGCTGCCCGAGAATTCAGTTTAATATTGAATTCTTTTAAACTTCAAGAATATTATATTTCCTCTGCTTTTAAACCACTCACCTGTAAATTTAGAATAGTTGTGAGTGAGAACTCCTTTTTAGTGTGTCGTTTGTATAGAATTGATAGAAATTCATTTTATAAATAACAATCACATGGTGATAAGTAACACGAAGTTTCTGCCATACAGACCACGGCCTTAGGCTCCATGTAACTATGTAAGAAATATAACTTTTATTTATAAAAGTGAATTATTTATACCAACAATGATATAAAAAATATCAGAAAAAAAACAACATTCCTAACTATTGGAATGGTTTTGGTGACATTCACGAATAACAGAGGGCGTAAAATTTCTCTTTAGTATTGGCGGATCAAGTGAAAACATGAATTAATCATTATATTTTACGCACGAGTTAAAATATATCACTATCAAAATTATAGCTGGCTGTGTATAAAAATAAAAGTTCAAATATAATCTTATAAAGAAAGATATCTCATTTTATTATTATAGGTTATTAGGAATTATAGATATAGTTTGTTTATTTTTAATGTGTTTTTTTTGGGTCAAATAAATTCTAGCTATGATTTGTTGACTAACCAATTGAGGAAATTTGTAGTTAAGTGGATAAGTTTTTCTTAAGTCTTTGCAAAAGTGAAAAGGGATGTAGACTTATGAATTATCAAAAATTTAATCAGTAACGGTACCAACTTAAATTTAAATTGAAATAAAAATACTTCTTCTTCTGGTTTTAAATAATGATAATAGAAATAATAATTTTTGTAAAGGAAGATATTAAGGGCATGAATAATTCATAATTAAATTCCATGTAATTTTTGAATGTATACAAAAATTAATAGCTAAATAAACCGTGGTTTTGTACTTCGGATTCATGAATACAGGTACTTAGTAAATTCACACCATGCGCATAATTAATGAAAGCATAAGAAATAATATTCAATTCAATGACTTTCATTATTTCAATTATAATTATGCTTGAACTCTATTTATTTTTATTTCTGACTCTTTTTAGTTTTGAATAGTATTCAAAGTAGTTAACAGTAATTAACAGCTCATTACCAAAGTTTCAAAAGGTTATATTAAGTTTAGCTCTTTAAATTTACTTCAAATTGTAAAATAAAACCAATATAATTTATAATTTTTATAAAAAACTTATAGATTTTAGTTTTTTCATGAATTGCTACGTAAAATTGTTAAAAGCCATTTAATAATTTTCTTCGACCATTTGCACTAAATCAAATTAAAACAGATCATCAAAATCGGAGCTGTTTCAGCGGACTTCCAAGTTAAAAGCTTCATTGACTCCACTAATGGTATTTTGTAATATTTTAATTTAGATTTAGCAGGGATAAATGCTTGGATTCTATAGAAAGAAGTCAAGATATAGATAAGATAAGTTGAAGATATAGTAGGGTAAGAAATATTTCAAGGAGATACAGATAAGTAAAGAATGTTCTTCAGAAACAATAACAAATACAGCTATAAATTCATCTGGGTGGAATGCTTGTTGAATTGTAAAGTCAATAAAACAAGCAAAATTTCTCTGAAATGTAAAAAGTACGTAACGTGCAATACTTTCTTATTTAACTGTAATCTTAAATAAATGAGTTGAAAATGCATTACTGTAAATAAAACTTTTATAAATTGAAAAAAATATTATGTTTGCTATTCAATTTGCTAAAATCTTTTTCTATATTCAGATTAATTCAGATTTTATTTCAAACCGGCGGTTGTTTGATCTCTAATGGTGTTAAGTACACACACAAAATATTAAGTCTCATTCGCAAGAACATTAGTTTATCAGAGGTAGGTAAAAGGCCTTTAACTGATTTCAAAATAGATTGATTTTATTTGTACCGATGCACTTTTGTTTTGCAGAAATAAATTTCCAACAAGTTATTGATTTGAAATTTGGGAAGCATTTAGTTTGAAGAAATATTAATTAAGTAACTGTTGATTTTTTAATTAGAGATTTATATGTATATTGTAATTATATATAAATTATCCTGATAGTATGCAAAATTATATCAGAGAAGAGCAAATTGGAATTAACTGAAATTCTTTAAAGACAAAACAATATGATGGGTAATAGTTTTATTTATTTCCATTGTTTTTCGTCTCATTATTTTTTTCTTCTGAGGGAATAAATAATCATAATTAATAGGTTAAAAATTAATTTATTTATATACTAAAGATATTTATATCAAATTAATTTAACTCTGAAAGAATATAAATGTTAATTTTAGTTTTTTACTAATAGAATCAACTTAAATGGTTCTTTTTTTTCAAAAATCTGGGCTTTCACTCTAATTTATCAAAGTTGTTAAAAGGATTAGTATTTAGATTTATTCCTTGAATGATTGTAAAATTGTAATTAGGAAAAAATTAAAATTAATGAAAGTTTGTTCATCCTTCTTTTCATGCTTTTTAAGTTGCGTCGTTTTCAGACTGTGTGCTGAATTAACACTTTTCTTTTGTATATTTAAACTTTTCTTGTAAAATTTATTAGTTGGTATTATTTCCTCACTAATTTTAGCAGGTAATATAGTTTTGAAGATATATAGGCCATTTAAAATATATATATAGGCCATTTGAATCCTTTTATTTATATGGCAACTAAGAACTATTAGAATAATTGACATGTTAAAGCATTTTATAACTAATTTTATAAAAACTTCTAAATATTTGACGAACTATATGCAAATATAACTCGACTATATTTCAATAGATTTCAGATTCTACTATCCAAGGAACATTCGCTTACGTCTATGTTTATGTTGTAAGCTATACGTCTGTTAAGTATTTAAATTTAACTGAAATCCATCAAGGACTCGATTTTAATCTAGAGATTAGCCATATTGAACAAATTAGTTCAGATTAAAAAAGCTTTTTTTATTTATTCAAAAACAATGTCTTCAAAAAACTCTGTTTTTCAATGACTAATTTAATTACTATTTTTGCTATGTTGTTGCTTCAGTAGCTAAACACAAAAGCCAATTACTTTAGTACCAGCTAAATTTGAAACCTGATTGGTACATAAAAAAATGTTGCCCAGCACTTTATTTCAAAAAAATCAATATGTTATTTGTGGAATTTCTAAAAATCTCAATTTATTATAATCCAAGTCTAAACACTGGACCCTGTCTGAACTTTTCCAACTTTTGCGGATAAGCCCACTTAACCTAAATTAAGTTAAAAGTTTAGCTACCAACAAGGCTTTGTAATAGTCCTTACAAAAAAACAAAATGTTTTCCCTAATGGAATGTCAGATCAAACTCGCGAGTTTTATGATAAAGTTGCTTTGTATCCTTTGAATAAAACATTAGCTAAGCTTTAAATGATTTTTAAGACTATATTCACAACTCGTAATTTAAACAGCTGCTGCTGGCTGGTAATTACACAAGCATTAAGGACTTTTGAAACATTGCTTTATAAGTTTTATTAATAATTTAATATTTCACTATAAATATTGCTAATTAAAATTACATAAAGTTTTACATAGAAGGCTTTGGGTCAAATATTAAAAATGAGATACACTTTTGTGTTGAAGAAAAGTTTAGTTTTACAATTATTGAAAAGACTGTTGATTATTACATTTTGAAAATCTCTTTTTATATCCGAAGAATTTTTAACAAATTAGGAGGGAGTTTAATATAATTTTATTGAAGTGATTTATTTGTAGGCAACGGTTGAGTTATGAGTTAGAAGTATTTGAAGTGGGAACACAAAAATTAAAACATGATTTTAAAAAAGATATTTTAAATATTACTTCAAAATATATAGTTTACATTCTGTAAGTTGTCATATCTTCAAATTTGTAAGCGACGAAATTAATAATAACATTCTTTTCAAACTACCGGCTGAAAGCCAAGCTAGCGGGAGTTTGCCACAAATGTTCTTTGTTTGAAAATTAAAGCAACCAGCTTTAAGCGTTCAGAGTGGAAGCGGGCAAAACTGCTGCTAAGATATTGCTCTATTTTTTCGGGATGGTAGATGATATAAAATGAATATTATATTTAAATTTTTATAAACGACTGTAGAAAAAATTATTGACGAAATGCGTTATTATATATTTATTATAATAGCATGTGATGTTTGAGCTCACTTATATAAAAATATTTTCAAAGGAAGAAATAAGTTTTAGTTTATACCCATTCTTCTTTGAGGCTTGTACAGGAAATGGAGGAATTTGTTATTTTACTTCATAGGGAAACCATAAAATTCATAAAAAATGCCAGAATTTCCCTTGAACGGCCTTCCAAGGCTGTTTTTTATACGCGATTGCAACATCCTTAATACACGTGTATTACACATATTTTTTGAATTGAATTTGATTGATGTTGATTTGATTTTAAGCCTTCGATATTCTTAAATATTTTAGCTTTTATTTTCTTTAGTATCATATCATATTTTTTATTTTCTTATTTTACATACTATTCAATAATACTCTGTCAAGAAAATTTCATTTTTCAATATTTTTTCGAGTAGTGTAGATCAGTGCTTGATGAAGATGAAATAAAAATCACATGCCGGATAAATTTTTTATACAAGATAAACGAGAAAAGTGACCAACATTTGATAAACATTTGTTGTTTCAAATATTTAAAATTTGTATTAAATACAGCTGGCAGAAACTTCAAAATTTTTGATTTATCTCAAATAACTAAATGAGAAATTTAATATGAGAAAAAGCTAAATTCCAAATAAACCTCAAAATCAAAAAATGAAATTTTAGAACAAGAAAAATCGATTGTTTTTTGAGTTTTGAACTGACAGAATTACAACAAAACTAGCATTTTTTACTCATTTCACATTTACTCAAAAAAGGAAACACTCCACGTAAACATGTATTGAACTATTTAATTATTCACTAAATTATACCAATTGGAGTTGTTACCCTTAACCTGGCCCTCAGTATTGGTGACAACTTCTCCATATGAGTCAAACCATTTGTCAAAGTATCTTTTTGCAACTTGGAAACAGAAAATAAATGCATCCTTTTGGTGAAATGGTACATTTTCCTTTTTATTATGGGAATAATTTTCATGAACTTTGAAATTAAAAGCATCAATAAGGCAATGTAACAATCGCTTCTGATGTATTTTCTTCCTCTAGGTAGCTGCTGAGTAGAATATAGTGAAAAACTCAAAATTTTTGGCTTTATTTGAATAAATTTTACTATTGTTGGATTTAACAAGACACGTCAGGTATCCGCTAGAAACGAATAAACGAATAAAATTTATAAGCTTCCCATCAGTGCATGATTAATAAATGGCTTTCATAGCTCCGAATATGGTATAGTTAAAAATATCGTTAACATTTTTTATTTACCCCAAATAAACTAAAAAGCTCAATGCCAGAGAAAGTTAAATTGATTGCACCTGAAGTTATGCTTTCTTCGTCAGCTCAAATAGTCTCTCAAGAAAAACCTATTATATTAATTTTAACAGTTCATCTAGGTGATATTTGCAGATGATTATATATTAAAATTAAAATAGTGCAACAGTAGCTAATTAATTATTTTCCAATGAAGGCTTATATGAAAAAACTTTTAACTAGCGAACTAAACACTTTTTCTTTTAATTACTAATCAAGGATTTGATCAATTTGATGTTTTTCCAATGTTTTTTAGATCAATATAAGTTCTGTAGTAACTAAGCAGTCATTGTAAATAAAATATCAAATCACAGTACAAAAGTTACACTGTTACATTCAATTTTCCCAGTAATTGATTTTTTTTTTGATAATCAAATTAATTTTAATTTAATTATAATTAGATTAAAAAATAAAGAGAATTTTCAACCCTTCAGCTTAAAATTGAAGCATAAGATTTTAGCAAGAAAAGAGTTAGTAGTAGCTAGTAGTCCTTTATTTCTTCTAAATCTTAAATCTTTGAAGACGTATTCAAGCGATTAAGTAATATGAGGAACTTTGAAACATTTGTGAAATATTTTAAAATCAACATTATGCAAGTTGATTTGAACTTCTTTGTCAAAAGATTCTTTAAACAATGAAAAATAAAGCAAAATGATATTGTTAGCTGAAGATCTTTTTAAAATTTGAAGTATTATTAATTGTTTTCCCTTGATTAAATTTCTAGAAACTGAAGTTTAAGAAAAGAAGAAATAGGAAAATATATTTGAAACAGAATTTTAAATTTTTATAAAAATACCTAGAGTACTAAAAGTCTTGAAACTTATTCTAAGTAGCTACTATTGTATAATCCAGGTTAAGTATTTATTGTTTTGTCTTTAGGAAACAACTTTAGGGGAATTTTTTATAACTCCTAAGTGGACCGTTAATATGTGTTAAGAAACAAAATGTTAAAAAACACTTCAATACGATAAGCTTTACATTTTTTGATTCTTAAAAATTTGTATTGAAGCTTATTTTGGTTTTGAAAATCTTTGTCAATTAACTGCTTAATGTGAAAAACTGACTTTTTAATATAATATTTTGCTCAAAGCTGTTTTATTCTCTTAAAGAAATTAAAACTTTTTAATACAAGATTTTTTTTTTAATATTTTTATTTGCATTAAAATTGATTGAAATGGTTACATTACCTTTGGTCATGGTGATGATGTTTGTTTGCTGAAGAAAAGGAGTCAAATATATAATTGAGCATAGGAGCATCAGTCCTTTGAAGTTTGTGGGAATAATATTTATTTATTTCACGAAATGAAGTGGTCCTCTGCTGTGTTGAAATGTTACTCACTGATGTTTTAAGGGATTTATTGCTATTCAAATTTGTAGTTGAGAGTACGTTTTGAAGAGTATATGTTTTTGTTTGACTAGTTGTGGGTAAAGCCATTGTAGTTGTCGAATCTGCATGTAATGTTAGGGCAGTAGTACCATCTAGTTCGTTTGATGCAATTAAATCTGAAAATTATATATTTTCAAGTTTTTTGTTTACTAATTTAATTTGTTGAATATTTAACTTTATATTACATTTTATGCATTTTTACTGAAAAAACATTTCAGAGTTTTTCAAATAAAAGTGAAATTATTATTCAACTAGAAGCTTACCATATATTTTGAGAAAAATAAACAACGAGCTGACATTATTTAAGGCTTTTTATTTAATTTAAATTTAATATTTAATAAAATGTACTTAAAATTTTTAATAAACTAATTTTTACGCTCTGAAAACCTTGTTACTCTTTTCAAGTATTAAAAAATATTGTGGAGCAAACCCTTATTATGTTTTCTTTAGTTTCTGCTACGTAGAAATCTCTAGTTAGAAGTCTAATTTCACTATAAAAACTTTTTTGGATATTTTGTCGAAATATCTTCAGAAACTGAGAGCAATTTTAAATAGCATCTTTGTGCTTATGGTTTTTACTTTTCAAGGCAGAAGGAGATAGTTTAGGTCAATGTGAGAATAAAATATAGAGTACTGTTATTGAATAAATTGAGATTTTTTGGTGCTAGTTTTTAATCTGTAAAATTTATTAAAAACTATTTGAAATCCATTTATTGGGAAAGCTGTAATGAAAAAAAATTATCAAGTAAAGAAATCCCATAAATTTAGAAAACTAGTGTTTTATTCTTATTATGACTATCAAAAATATATTGCCAGAGGTTATGACAAAATATCCAAATTATCAATTCTACTAAACTTAAATTTAAAAATTTTAAATTTCGTAAAAATACCTTAATTTTGCTAAATAGATGACAGAAATGTTACTTCTTAGGTAGCAAAAAGAGGATTTAGCTAAAAATTTTGAATATGTGACAATGTTGATTGAAAAAGATACAACAGTTTAGTTATATTTTCTCAAGATAGTCTTTTCCGTGAGATTGGAGAAATTTCTCTTTAAATATAAGTGTTTCGATTTTTCTAAAATAAAATAAGAAGAGAATGAGATAAACTTAAGAGATAATCAAACAAAAAAGCTATAAGCAATCGCCTATCGTAATTAGTTTTTATGAGTTACTAAAAGTACTTTTGAATGTATAGTAATTGACATTCCAAAATCAAATCCTTTTACTTTCACATACATAAGTAATAATTGAAACACCAAATATGATAAATAAATTAGTGTACCTATATAGGTATTTTCTAAAATAAAAGGTACAGTGTGGATTAGTAAAAGTATAAGCCTTGTTCTGTATAGATTTTATACAAAAAGTCTATTAATTTGCCAAGTTTGCTAGTAACTAAAATCACCTTCGCCAAAATTATAATAATAAAATTTAAAATTAAAGAAAATGATCAAAAAATTTTTCTTTGTATACAAGAAAAACAAATTTAATGAACAATGTTCTTTGATGTTAGATTACTTTAGTTATTTTAATCCACACATATTCAGCTAAGCTCATAAGAATTCTAAAGCTCAATCTAAAAAATACATCATAAAGAGAAAAAAACAAATCTATTGAATTTTCGTGTTTTTAAAGCATCTATGAGATTTCTATTATATTAAAAATAATCTAATTTAAAAGAAAGCTCCAAGGAGTAAAAGCTGTGCCTTTAAAAGAATTTTTTACTTCTTTTGTCACCCAGAACAAATTAAATTTTTGTTTATTTCAAACCATCTAAATTATGATTTTTAGATTATTTCAGAAAAGTTGTAAAATCCTATGTACCTTTTTTCTTTTTCAAAAAGCTTTTTGCCTTTAGAATAAGATCAATATCAGATATTAAAATAAGATAATTTAAATTTTACTATAAAACTACATTAAAATTACAACACGATTGATTTTATGAACTGATTTTCTTGTTTACAACATTGTACGATAAATTAAAGAAATACAAGACACTCATCGAATACATTTCTTTTGTCATTTTTCATTTTTGTTTAAAATACACTGAGAAGCTTATGACAAAATAAAATATTAGTTTTGTATCCCTAAGCCTAATATATATGCCTAAAATGACTTTTTACGATAAACACGTCCCTAATCCGCTTTCTTTTGTAATCTTTACGCAGACCAAATAACTTGTTCTAGTTTGTTTGTCAAGGATTATAGTATATGAGCATATGTCTTGAAAATGGCAATTCATCACTAAACACTGACGATTTGGCACAATTTCAAAATTTTTGTCACGTTCCATCACATCTGTAAATGAAATTCGATTTGACCAATATAGCTTTTTGGCAAAAATATTCTAAAGCTGTTATTATTGAGTTTGGCTCCTAATAATACAGCAGATTGAATAAAATATACATGCTACTCTAATTTGGGGTTGAATTTAATTTAAATCATGATTTGTTAACTAAAATTACTTAAATATCAAATGATTTATAGTGAAAATCTTAAGATTTTTTGGTAGATTTTGAAAAGTTTGCAGTTACTTAAAACTTTTTAAGGATTAGAATAACAAGAAAGCCTGCAATTGATGTTTTGAATTAATTCTAGTACAATAACCCTGGTTATTATCACTCCATAATGAAATAATATTCATTCAAAAGGACTTTATTAAACATTATATTTAGTTTATAATTCTGTATTAATTTTTAAGGTATTGATTATCGTATATGGTTATCGCTTTTCTACAAGCTAATTTTTTGACTGTGGATTATTAAAAATACAGTATATTTCAATTTGAAAAAGTTATAGGAATGAAGAAACCCACAACGACAAAAATGTAAGCCCATCAATTATACTAGAGCAAAACAAGAAATTGACAGGAGTTTTAAAAACCAGCAAAAAGGAAGTTGACATAGTAAACTGACAACAAAATATGGTTTTGCACTTTTGAAAAATCGATTTTTCTTTATTTTTTGTTATAGTTTAATATTTCAGGAATATAATTTGAAGTCGATAAAACCAAAACTGTCAAAGCTATCAGGTAACTAAAGCCATCAATAAGCTTTTAAAGTTTTTAAATGCGTTTTCTCAAAGTCGGTGGTCACTGCCATTCAAAAAGTACATTAAGAATTGAGTTTCAGAAGTTTTTTTACACTAAAGAGATTTTTCACTTACAAATTTTTGCAAAATTTTCTTCAAAAAAAGCAGTTTTCACTTTAAATGAGCACCAAAAATTTTTAAATCAAAAAAAATAAAAAAATTCAGGCAATGTTGGGAAGAGCATTCAATAATATTTTAACGAAATTTTAAGGGTTTTTGATTGCGGGTAATTTACGGCTGAGATACAGTTATCAGCGCAAATCATCTTTTTCCGAAAAGGCTCCAGGAAAACCTGTGTCACCGGCTTGTTTGTAAATATTTTTTTACAAAAAAAAAACAGAATGTTACTAATGTGCAAAAGGTTTGAATAAATGTGCTTAATCCATATTTATAGGAAAAGTTCGCGAAATAAGTGTTTTTTAGTATGCTGAAAGCAATACCCCCCCCCCCCCCCCCCCCCCCCCCTCTATGCTTAGGTTTCTGTACCTCTTGGTGGTACAAAACCCATCACTAAATTTTAATTAGGCAACTGGTCTTCGCTTGTCCCTACAAGCTTGTTGGGGTTTTAGAGAAGGTGATATTTTTATTGATTTTATTTGCCATCTATTCTAAAGGGATTTACTGTTATCTGTAGCATAATTTCCAATTAATTAACGTAGTAATAAGAAACAATTCTATTACACTTAACTAAGAAGAAAGCGCGCGACAGTGGTGAAGGATTTTTAATTATGTATTTTTCTATCACTGCTGCAATATTGATTAGTTAAAAATAATTTGGCAGCAAAATTATTAAAAAAAGAAGTTATGTTGCTTGGATAGATATTTCAGCTTAAAAAAACTTCCTTATCATAACCTATCTGTTTTTTTTTTCTTCAAAAAATTCACATTTCAATGAATTACCATTTTTACAGGCAATCATGTACACAATTTTCTTAGCTCTATTCAAAATAAACTATTTCTGATTTGCTTTACCACAAATTTTTTCAAGGCTGTGGAATTCAAAATGTAAATATATGTTTCTACTTAACTAGAATAAGATATCGGGGAGACATTTTAAAAGTCTGGAATTGGTAAAGGATATCAAACTGAAAGGCACAACGTTAGAACATCCTTTCATAGTTGCAATTTAATTCACAAGATATTTTGACATAATATCGTTTTTGACAGCGACTTTGTGTTATACTTCTAAGGGAGAATAATTTCATGTAGAATTTTGAGTTGTCGAAATTTTCTGCAGAGTATACGTTCATATAATTTAGTGAAATCATTGAAAATGCTATCTAATAAGTTTTTTTTCTCCTTTTTTCTGGATGTTCAGCATATATGAAAATGCAAAAATTGCATTATCATATTCAATTTTAGCTACAGATTCAACTGGTCGGTTTTTATCTTTTGACAGAATGGACAATTTAACTTTTTGTGGGTTTTTCTTGAAGCAATCCATGTACTTCTATGAATTTTACTGTTTCAATTAAAGGTTTAAAAAAGTAAAAGTTTTCAGTTAAGCAAAGTTGGTACCAAAGGTGGAACTAAGTTCTTAAATAAACAGATTACTTCTCACATATAAAAATAGGAAGTTTGAAATAAAGTTATGATGTTTCCTTTTAAATACAGGGTTTCAAAACTTTTTATTGACGTTTAAATCTTTAAATTAACCTTAACGCAACTACAGTAGCAGCAATATTCCTTTTTCAATATAACTTTTTCAAGCAGCAAAATACTTAAAATCGGTGACTGTAGTGACTGCTAGGCCCAAAATCTTGTTATGGCAGCTGCCGCTTTGGTCTGGATTAAGCTTTATTCACGAAAATCCACTTCGGTAACTGTTTTGTGCAGATTAAAAGCTAGCGGAGACAATGGAACATTTCTTTGTAAGATGACTATGAACTGACCAGTAATTGTAAGTTGAATTTTGAATATGATACGGCATGTTACCTATTTATTACAATAGTTTTTAAATATTTAACAATTTTGAAAGCTTTAGTGGCTTTGGTAGAGCTAAGCTTATAACTTGAACTTAATTTATTTTGCTATCCCAAAATAATGATTAAAATTTTAGAATCAGAGCATTATTTAAAGAAGCTTAACAAATTAAATGCATGTTTTTCAAAAATGAAATTTTTGTATCAAACAATGAAAACAATAAGATAAATAATTATTATATTTACAAAGTTCAGAACGTTTTTTTATATTACAAAAAGTAAAATTAATTAAGTTATAGACAAAAGATTTCACTGAAAGTCACATAAGATATGACGTCAACTTATTTAAGGTGAACGCGTTTCAGCTTAAAAAAATTACATGTCTGCATTATTTCGGAGTTTCAGAAAAATTATTGAGTTTAGATTAAGAATCCTTCATTGTTAGAAGAAAACTGTATTAATTTTAAGCAAAGCTATACAGCAGAAAAAGTAATCCCAGATGTGTTCTTGTGTTAATAACTGTGATAAGGTATACAAAAGTGTCAGAGGAAAAGCAAGACTTTGATTGCAAAAAAAAACCAAGATTGTATCTTTGTGACTGTGTTAGAATTGAAATTTATTGATGCTTTAACTGAAAAGTGATGTTTTCGGTATAACGAAAGGTTAATTTTTTCCGGGTTGTATTAATACTCTCCAACGCATTGATTTAGTATAAAAAATTAAATTCAATATTTTATTCAAAAAAGTTGAATAATACTATTTAAGTCGTATTCTTGTTTTGAGTTTATGGTCACTGAAAAACCAATGCTTTAATTAAATTTGAACCACCTATACATTGGTTATCTTTTTCTAAGCAGCGATAACTCCCTCTTGTGAGTTTTTCTGGATCCTAGGGAAGCAGTCAAAAGCCAAAGAAACATTAGAGGAAATTAAAGCAATCGAGAGTATTGACTGCAGACAAATAGTATTTTCAAAAAATGAATTTTCCTTAGCCTACCACGCAAACCGTTGAGTTTTTAGTATGTAAAATTTGAATGATTTTAAGTGGGAATATATCAAACTGAATATTTGATCCTTTTTCAAACTTCAACACAAAACCAGTATTTTTAAAAGGAAATTACAAAAATTACTTTTACTCTACGAGTAAGGTTTAAAAAATGTTGAATTGTAATAAATAAAGAAATTTTTGATTTGTATTGGCTAAAAGTAGCTTTATTACTCATATATTGTTAAATTGTTCAACATAACCAAAAATTGAATAATTTCTAAAACAAAAACTTGTTGACTTCTCACGCTTACTGAAATTCTACTTAAAATTATTTAATCATAAAATATAGAGAGGAAAGTTTTCAAATAGCTTCAATATTTATCGAAGATATAACACAATTAACAAATTCAAGGAATCTTGTACGTTAACAGAAGCTAAATTACATTTAATCACATCCATGTTTGTTGATGTATATCTGAAGCACAAGCACAAACCTTTTTCATGTTCACTTTTCCTCGTATAGATGTAAAACATAGTTTTCGATGTCTAAATAAAATTTTACACCAATAGTTTTTGAATACTTCATTTTTAAAGTTTTTTAACAGTTTTAGTAGAGCTAAGTTTGCAAGTTGTACTTGATTTATTTTGCTACTCGAAAAAGCCCCTTTGTGGTTATGAATAATGTTAAGGATTTTATTTGCTCCTTTAAGTTTTTTGGTAATTGTTTTGCAGAATAATTTTCTACTTTATTTATATAATTTTTCTAAATATTTTTGATAACAAATGAGTACTTTGTTGACTTGAGGAGGCTACTTCTTGGTAGGTGAAGACACTGAAGAAAACATTAAAAATCTACAAGTTACAGTACATGTTCCATCCCTAAATTTTAAAAAATGAAAGAAGTCAATAATTCATGAATTTTTATTACTCATCAAGGATACCCTTATCATTTTGCCTCCTTAAAAAAATAGTTTTTGTCTGGGCAATTTCCAAAGGAAAGTTATTTTACAGGTTTTTAAATCAATGATACAAAAATGGCTTAAGTTTTCCGATTTGATGTCATAAAAATATAAAAATCTTTTAAAATTTAAAGTTGATTATTTTTCAGTAATGAAAAAGGCCATTCATCAAAAATGTACTGTATTTTCTCTAGTAAAAGCCGTGTATCTAGCAATTTCTAGTTAATAGCCTTAAATAGAAAACTTACAGACTTGAAAGTGTACAGAAATCATTTTTGAACCTTTCAATCAAGTAATCCTATTAACTGATGCTATTCATTGATTTAGAAAGTTTTTTTGAAAAATGAAAAACAAGTCCAATTGCACTTTCAATTTCAGATATTATTAAATCTAAAAAGTAAACTCTGAATCACTTTGCAATGAATTAAATAACTAGATTTTATTTGGGAACTTACAAATTTCTTCGATTTTAATTTTGTTACGGTATTACGGTCTAAACTTTTGTATTTCAAACTGCTTAAGAGAATGTACATAACGAGTTTTGGCAAAAAATATTGTGCAAAAATTAAATGTATTTGTTTTTGTCATATCGGAGAACTTTGATAAAATATGAATAAAATATTTATTACTTTAAACTTTTTATAGTTTGGACATTTATATTCAAAGTAAAAAATTTAATTTAAAATTTTGGGTTTGAAGAAGATCATCATCAAGACATCAAGAAGGGACTTCAATTAAACCTTATACACGTTGTGATGTTGCAACATGTACGAAATTATTGTTTCAGGTAACAGCCAACTGAACAGAAAAGATTTGAAGATCTCCCAAAATGACTAACAATAAAACTAAAAGCACCGGTACTTCCAGAAGATTTTGAAAAATCACAGACAAGAAAGTTATTACAAGGAAAGTTAAAAAAATTTGCAGGAAGAAGTAACTGAAAATTCATGAGTAGGTCCGAAGCTAATGTTAATGGCGAAACTAAAAACCTGAGTCACTATGAAAAATAGGACCATAATAAGTAACATAACATACAAAGGCAGCTTGAATCAAATTATCACCAAAAAATTCGGTTTTGTATAACAAGCATGAAGATCCTTTTTTCCAAATTAGAATTTCATACAAATCGTAATAAAATAATTCATAGAGGATGGTCGCACTAAATTTGATAAGCTAGTTGACAAATATATTTTTTTGTAATTGTATTTCACAACATTTCTTGGCTTTTAGATGTCAGTCGGAGAGTGAGTGCTTCACTTCACTATCGAATTAAATATATTTTACTTAATACAAAACTAAGCCAAGGTAAAATAGCATTTTACTCATATATATATAACTGATTATAGAGTCAGGATTTGAACGAGATATATTATTTTAATAGGTTATTCGTGTCTTTTAATATTTTACAACTTCTTGAGCTGTACAAATACCGCTCACTTTTTGGCAAATTTTCAAACACGGTATTTATTCCTACACTATAAAAGTAATACATGTTAATGATATAAAAATATTTTTATACCACTTGTCAAATTATGCTCATTTTTTATATTACAAAAATGGAAAAAAAAATTTTTCCTTCCCAAGAAAAGTAGAAGTTTTAGCATGATTCATTATTTTTAATTTTCCACCTGTTGATAGATGTTTACAACACATTAGTCTCCATAGAAATCAGTATTCCGTTTATGTCGCATTTATTCACGTTATGAGACCATGTATAGAACTTAACATTATGTAAATTATATTCTAGTGACAATATTAGTTTTGAAGTAAATTGCTTTCTAAAAACCTCTACGAAATAGATGAAATGAATATATCCAGCAAGTAATAATTATCTGTTGAAGAATATTATTCAAAAGTAACATTTAACATGTAAAGATTCAATTGCATCATACTACATTAAACTATAATAACTACAATTATTTAAGTTCACTCTATTAAAATTGAATAAGTACGTAAATAAAGGATCTTACTGGTCATTACTTACTACATGTACGTATTTCTTCAACTCATATTAGACTAAAAGAACGAATAGTAGCAATATTGTTTAGTTATATGGAAATCATCTGTGAAACTATGTAAAAGTTTCTATGAAAACCAAGAGATTATTATTGTTTCTATAATTTTTACTTAGGTGAAGCACATAGTAGCATTCATCTGAAAAATTTTAATGAGTTCTGATTGTCATGGAAATACCATAGTTTGTTTGAACGAAGCTCTAACAATGTGTAAGAAGGACTAAACATAATTTTTCCGTGTAAATGAATATAAAGTATTTTCAGAAAAAATCCAAAAATAAAAAAATTATGGTGTTTGAAAAAAATCTTCAAAATTAAAATAAGATATCTTATTAAATCCTCTTTAAGTTTAAAGTAAGGCTACATTTTTGTTTTAGCAATTAAAAACTAAATTTTACCTTGCTATATATTATTTTGGAATTAATTGAAAATATTGCACCTTAATCAATATTTTAATGGTTCTATTTGTTAACTTTATTTATGAAATTTGGAATTCCTCAGATTGCTGCAATCCTATCGAACTAGTTCCATCACTGTTTATTTTGTGTGGAGTTTTTGGGCAAATATAAATTTGCTGTGATATGGTAACAAAAAGTATTCCTTAGTATGTCCTAGCTTGGGTATAATAATGGCGTTTTTTTTGTATTAAATTTAAGAAAACAGAAAAGAAAAACAGTTTACAGTTATCATTTCCATCTATTTTCTAAATACTGTGTTTATGTTGTGTTATTTTTGTTGTTGAGTAACAAAATTGTTTGTTGTTGATTTTATCAAAAATATAAGCAACTAACATGCAAAGAAATAGTATTGAAATTTTTGCAAGTTGGATGTGTTTGCACTCCATAACAGTCAAATTGGGATGCTAAGTTTTTTAATTAAATATTTTAAATTACATGATTACAGTGTTGTGCCTTTTCTAGTAATTATGTATTATGAGTCAATTAAGCTAATTAAAACTTCTGTATTTAAAAATAAATGGACTCCTACTAAGCACTAGAAATTATGTTGAATTTGGGTGCAGTGAATGTCTTCAGTTGTAGAAAATTAAATAGAATAGAAAAGAGATTATAAAATACAGGAATTATAGAACTGAATTATGTCAAGGACGTTCTTCAACTTAGCTAATATGGAAAAACGATTCAATCGTTTTTTGTAAAACGAAAAAAAAGATTTTATTATTTACGAGTGTAAAGCCTATTACTAAACCTTTAGTCTACATTTATGAATTTATAAATAGAAACTTCTAAAGCATTAACCTAGTTTTCATTTTTTGAAATCTTAATTTCTAGTTATTTTTATATTTATGTATATTCCAGCAGTTATACTGTTACAGATAAAGAAAAAACGCTAAAGAGGTATAAGAAAAATCCTTAAAATAATTTCTATAGTTTTTTTCTTAAATGCCATTAATTCAACATTGACAATAATTTTCTATTTAAATATCAAATGACATCGAGAATAAAGAAAAATGTTTTCTTGTCCTACATTTTTAGATATAACTGTTTTGTTATGTAAATATTTTTTTTTTAAATTTTATAATTCAGAATAATTATCTAAAATAAAATTAAAGCTAAATGGTAGTAGATAAATAATATTTTTAGTAAATTATTTAATTTTGATAAAAAGAAACTTTTTTGATTAAAATTATAAATTAAGTTTCGTTAAAGAATGAAAAAGAGGAAAAACATTTTTAAATGAAATAATTCAATTCAATTGAAAATATTTTTCGATTTCTTCAAAAATGCTGACTATGATTTACTCACCTGGTTTTCAAAAATTATTTCAAACTAAATCTGTTACGTTAAATAATTTATTATATTTATATAACATTTGAAAGACAAGAAAAACAATCTTAATCGATACCAATCGTTAATGTTAAAAATTATTTTAATTTTCTTTATAAATTAGATTCACTTCATAGCGTTGCATTTTTAAGGGAATGATGTGGTTAATTCATTGAAAAAAAGACGATCAAATGCTCATAACTTTAGTAACTTTACTCCGATCAACTTGAAATTTGGAAACAATATTTTCTAAATGTAAACTATTAAATTAAAAACACAAAAAATTAAATAGCGAACCAAACTCTCAATACAAGTTTTTTAAAGTTTATATCAGAATATAATCAAATAGTATCGTAATGACTTTTTTTATAGTGAAATAAAATCACACAGATTGATGGTCAGAAAATGAATAGTTACCTTTTAACATATAACTAGTATAGATTCAATTATAAGTTTAGTTTTAATTTGATCGTTTTAATTGTTTATAATAATAATAAAAGTTCTAACAATATGTTTACTTGATTTAACTTAAAAATTACAGAATAATAAAATATTATTTTATGTAAAGATATTAAATAAAAACAAATGCAATTTTTTCGTCTGTCTACAAAAATATATATTTATAGCTATATGTAAAAAACAACCAAATAAACAGTAACAGTAACGTAAATAAGAGAATAAAGAAATTTAAGTTTATTTTATAGCTTTAAATTTTAGAAACTTGAATAAATAATCCAAAAAAAAAAATTAAATAATGCTTTAATTGACAACAGAGTGTCCTCAGTGTAATAAAAGTCCCATACATAATCATTTCCAATGTGGGGGTATTAATAACCTCCTTAGGGGGTAGTAAAGAAAAGGTTAAGCTAAAGGCAAACAAAATTAAATTCAAGCTTTATGTTATTATGTTAAAAGTAACGTTTACAATAAATATCAGAATCAAAAAATGTAAAAGTTTTTAAATAAATTTTGAAAATTTATTTTGGAAGAAATGCTCCCAGCAAAATTTCGATAAATATTTCAAATATTTCTTTAAAATATTGATTTGGAATAAATTGAGTCGCTTCTGACTCCAGATTTAAATGCAATGGGAGCAGATGCTTTTTTCACATATCTTTTTGTTACAAACTTTTAACTTATGTAAAATAGACAAAATGTAAATGTGCTTAGAAATAACAAAGAAAAAACTTATGTTAAAATTCTTAAAATTTAAATTAATCAAGTTTTTTTTCATTACCTTTTCCTAAAGCTTTTTTTCATTTTAATTAGACACAATAAATTGAAAAAACAATGACAGACTGACTAGAAAGTGTATGTCTTTTTCAAGTTTATCTTAAAAAGAATTTCCTTTTATGTATTTCACCTTTGGATATTTTGTTGTGGAAAATATAATATGAAATGCACAGCTGTAGGTTTTTTTGTGTTGGTTTTAAAATGTTTAACCCAGTACTGTGAAATTTATGTTTTTCATGTATTTTCTTAAATTTTTTTGGAATCCTTTTTAAAATTACAAATTTCTCTTGCTTTGATAATGCTGATTCAAATAAAAACTTGAAATTTTGTTTTAGAACTGTCTAAAGTGGCTTAAACTTTGAACAGAATTTCTTTTTCAAAGTAATTATGCTGAATTCAATTTAAAAGCATAAAATTTTTACTCTATAAATTTCTTAAGATAAATTTTAGCTTGGCTTAATTTCTACTAATTGAAATTTTTTTAAAAGAGATTACTTTTGAGAATATTTGATTCAAATACTATAAAAATAATATCATTAATTTCTTTTATATTATTACGTATTGTTTGAAAAAACAATTGGAATACTTTTTTAATGCTTTTGCTTTTATATGAATCGTTTTAAAAGGCCTTATTTAAGTTTATACCATATTTAATTTTGAATCTTTGTTTTTAAAGCATATAATCAAAAAAATCTGGAATTTTAGCTTTCGAAAGAAAGTTATTTTGAAAACTAAATTAAACCTTAGAATTCTTAAAAGCTTAAAAAAACTACATTTGAGGTAAAAATAATGCAAATATTAAGTAAAATTTTAAAATACACCGTGAACCACATAAATGTAGGTAAAATAGTGTAAGGCTTTTAAAAACATATGTATCTAGAAATTTTATGGAACAACAAAACGAGAATGAAAACTCTTGCAAAAATAGAAAATGTCAAAAGTTTAAATAGTATATGAAGGAATATTTCTGTGATGCTGTGACGTTAGCTATTTTAACAGTACTCAAACAATTTCTTCAAATAAAAAATAAGTAGTAAAACCCTATAATTTATTACAAATGCCAGATCAAGTGTACAATCTACATTCCACGATAATTCAAGCCTAATTGAGATGGTAACTGTTTTTGTACAAATGCCGTGAGAAGCTACAAAAAGGAAACGAAGCTGAACTTAGGTTTGTCATGCTGAGTAGAGTGTGTTCAGCCAAAGTTGATGTTTACCAACAAATCACACTTAAATAGTTCAAAATGTGTGCAAATATTAGATATTGCAGTGTATATTTGCTGAAGACTAGTTAAATGTAAATAATAAAAGCTTATAGTGCGTTTACAGTGAACCTAGTTTCTAGTACTAAAATTTCTCCATTTACAAATATAAGTGTTTATACTGGAACCTAGTACCTTCTGATTAGTACATATTTCAATTTGCTTTTCTTTGCTGTTATAAAAAATGTTTTACGTGATATTCACAGCCAAATTTAACCTAACTTCTACAATTATTCACTGTCAAACTATTGCGGAAAGAGAAAGTTCAAAAAAATTAATCAAAATTTCCCCTCCATACGGCCATGAATTCATTGAAATGGACTAGAAAAGTAAACTAAATTTAGATAAGAAATTCAAAATTTAGTGAAAACGCACTATTAACTTTACAATCTACAAGTTCTCTAGTTCGAAAACCATGTTGGCACAAAGTTATGTTGCTGAAAATAAATATTTCATATTTAAATAATTTGATGAAAAATAATTTTTACCATCTATGCAACAATATTTTTCCAATTTGAGTTGTTTCATCACTGTTTCAATTTGGTTTGACAAAAAAAAACTACTAGTTTATATTTTTTGCTTTAAATAATTTTTTTATTAATTTTAATATTTGTAGTGCATTATAATAATGTTTTTAATGTTGATAACTTAAAGGGGTTAGGGCTTCTCAGCATTTTCAAAAAATCAATTTTATTTTTCTTACATATTCTAAAAATATAATATCTTAAAAATATTCTCTGACAATTTGAAGTGAATACGACAAATACTTTTCGAGTTATTTGACAACTAACAAAGGGCTCTACATACATACATGGAGTGTAAAACTTTAAATGCGTTTTTCTCAAAGCTATGTTATTGACATTTTACTCGAAAACTGCTGGTTAGATTTCAATGAAATTTATACAGCTCTTGGAAAACATGAAAAGCTCGTGCCTGATCGAAGGATTTTTTATTTTAAATTTCAATTTTTTTCCTGAAAATCTGGAAAAAAATTTCCTGAGGACGCCATTTTGTTAGTTTTTTTTAAAAAGTGAAGTCAAGTCGAAACATTATGTAATGATGCCATATTTTTACTTTTATAAAATAAAATAATTTACTGGGAGAAAAAAATTATTTAAAATTATCATTTTTTCATGTTTTTGAGTAGCCCTAATACCCATTCTCCACCGAATCTTATACTCATTATTAGCCTCTCGTACAAAAAAATCGATTCTCCATCGAAAATTGTTTCTATCAGGGAAATTTGATGGAAACTTCAAAAAAAAGTGTAATAAAAGTGAAAATACACAAAATAATTTCAATGTGCTTACTCGCAAAACTAACTTCTAAATAACCTGAAAAAAAATTAACTATTTTTAAATACATAAAATAATTTAAAAATACTTATCAAAATACCACCATTTAATTCCTTTTTGATATATAAATAGGGGAATTTTTAATGTTGGACAACCTGCTAATTCACAATAGGTGGCAAAATTTCCATTATGCAGCCCTTCAAAGGCGGTATTTTATACAAGAATGCGACATGCTTAATACGCGTGTTTTACCCATTTCTCCTTTCGAAATTTCCATCGTGTATTCAAATAATGAGTATAAGAGTTATGTATAAACAAATATAGTTATGTATAAATCTTTATATATTACTTTTATTCCTTTTTTACATAATTACAATAGTTTTATTTATTACAATAATATAATTACTAAGTTCAATGGTTATTAATTATTATTATAAATTTCGTGACACAACACATTCAATGACTTTTTCAGACTGACTCTCTTCTATATAAAATCTAACCAAGGCAAGTTAGCGGGATATTGATAAGAACTTGTTTACTTGTTTACTTACTTGTTTTCAGCTCAGTTATATTTTGTTAAGCTTATTATATATAACATATAAGCTTCGGTGGAGAATGGGTATAACCCCTTAAGGGGTTTTAAAATTAAAATATTTTATAGAAGCTATTAAGCTTTTACTTTTGTAATCACACATAAAGTTTTTTTTTATTCTGAATTCGTAAGCACTAATGATGCATTTATACGATATTTAAAATTTATGTAACAGTTTTTTCGTTTTAAGCATATTTTCAGATCTATTTGTGACATGGCTTGTTTTTTCTTTTGAAATTTAAGCTATAAATCTAGAAATATGAACTAATACCGAACGTTTATGGTTCCAAAAGTAGTTACGATGTCTATTTCTGATAACTCTGGAGTATTTGTAAGCAAAAACCAAAAAACAAAAATCCCATTTTAAAAAGAATGTTCAATCCTTTTTGTAACCTTTAAAGACATTAACATTTACAACGATGTTTTCTAAATTGCTTTTCTGAGCTTTATCATGTTAAGAACAATCGTTTTTCAGCGCAAATTGTAAAATTAAAAAGTCTTTCTTAAGAGTATGTAAATAGTCTAAGTTTTGATATGAATTTATAGACACAATATGGACGCAATTTTAATACATTGATTTAGCTTAGCTAATTTACAAGTAAAAAGTTTAATGTTTCTGCTACCATTGTATAATAAAAATAATATTTTATTGACTACATAACAGCATTGAGACTATTTATAAAGTCATTAAAAACAGTAATTTTTAAATCCCCCAATTAAAAGTTTTCAATTGTATAGACAAAATTAATCACCAGCATATTCAGCATTATTTTATGGTTTTTCTCGTTTTTATTATCATTATGATTAGTTTTTAGTAATTTATGCCAGTATTGGAATTATTTTCATCAAAATCTTATATTGATATGATTATACAATTTTGCAAATTTTAAATAGCAAATGTTATTGCTAATATTAAAATGACACATCTTTTCAATAAAAAGGTAAACGAAACTGTCATATTTATATAGCTCTAGCACCCACAGGAAAAATTAAACAGAGGATGCTAATTCTAAATCTACTTTTTTAAACAGAAAATCTTTTTGAACTTTCTTGTAATGAATCAATTACGTCCTTTTATGACTATAATTGTCTGCCTAATGAAGGTGCAGCTCATAGGAAGGAACGGCAGGGGGCCAATAGACTTCTGGTGAATAAACGGGCTGAGAAATCTCTTAATTAATTTTAACTATTGTAAATACATAAAATGACGAATTACCTTGAAGGAAAATGGTTTTGACTGGTTTTACCAACACTCCAGCTGTTTTTTGGCATAAACTCACCCATTTTCTTTATATTTAGATGCATACTACTAGTTATTTGAGTAAAGTTAGAATATTTGGCTTTTATTTTTGCAAACGAATACTGAAATCTTTCAAAGGTGTCAAGAATCAATGGACTTTAATGCTTCTGATTGAATTTATAGATCTTGTCATTCAAGTCAACTCTCTCTAGGGTCATCTTACAATGCATTTAAGCTTATAACTTAGCAAAAGAGTTAAATTTTCGGTTTTTGGCTTCAAAAACAGAAATGTAAAATTAAAATTACTAACATTTTTAGTGAATTGATTAATTGCCAAGTGTCTCCAGGAGTAATTATTTTAATCCATAAAGATTAAAGAATTTTACTGACAAGCGATGTTTTTAAAAACTGTTTCAATGGAAAAAAAATTCTCAAAATTAAATGTAATAAAAATGTCTTAATAGCAACCGTAACCAACTGCCGACAAAATTGGATGGTTTGACACAATTATTGTAAAAGCCTTAGAGCTACAAAGCTTTACAGCAGTATACAGCAAAATTCTCATAAAATATCATATAAAATAAAAATTTAATATCCATAATTCATCTGTTTTATCAAAATATTGCTTAGCCATTAGTGTGTTACATGAGCTCTTTCTGATTCGTATGTAAATAAAAATTGTTTGCTGAAATTTGATTGGTATATATTGATATATAGAGTAATAAGCAAAATGTGAAATTTGAAAAGGGGAAAATTTATTTGAGAGCAAATGTAAGCTAGAAATACAGGCTTGATATATAAGTACCACCTTTTACGAATAAATTTTAAATTCTTTTACATAAGAAAGATAAATTAGGCAACAATCTTTCATTAACTTAATTATTGTGTCATTTGAAAACATTGTTTTTTAATGACAAAATCCCCCTATGCATAATCCATTAAGTAGTTTTACCCTGACCACAAAACTTCTAGAGAAAACTTTTCAAATTGAAACTATTTACCAATGGCTGCTGTACAAACAAAGAAAAGTCAAATAAAAATCCTTCCATGGAAGCTTAGCGGATTAAATAGCTTAACCAAACAAAAAAACTTATTTACTGATTTGAAGTTGGAAAAATAAATCTACAAGAGGAAATTTAGTGATAAAAGCCTTTCTCAAAAGAATTAAACTTGCACAAGATTCTAAGACAAAAGGAACCAGGACTGTTTATATCCTGAGTAAATATTATTTGATACATTAGAGTTCCTTAATTAGCTAAAGGTTTTCTTTTAGAAAATCTTTAATTTTGTTTACAGAAAGAAAGTTATTTCTCGTGAAAATTTCAATTTGTTATTGGGAGATTATTGGACTTTGTGAGAGCTTGTTATGGATAAGAGACAAAATCGCAGGTGAAATACGGTCAATCAGTACCATTTATCTACAATTTAAAGTTTCTCCAAAAATATAATGTATTTCACATAGTTATTTTTCTTTTACTTCCGTTAATTTTTTTTCCTTTTGAGATTTAAAACAATTTAGGTTTAATATTATGCAATTTGGTTAAAAGCACCTAACTTATGTTACAGTAAAAAAAATTCACCAAGATGCTTATGATGCTGATTGATTGACGAATTTAATTCATCAGAACTAGTCTTAATAAGTTTCCCTATTATATTTTTTTAACCTAAAAAGAAGTAAAATTTAGATAATATCAATCCCCGTCAGATGATTTTTGTTTTCAAAATTGTTCAAATATCGCAATATTATTTATTTGAGGAACTCGATTAAGTTGTAGCTCGTATATGGATAAAAGAAATTATAGCTTGAATGACGCTTAACCTTCTGAAATATTTAACTTTGTCTACTTAGAATACATTTTTAAAGAAAGTGCAATAGTCATAAAATCTTGCTTTAAAATATTTATATAGCTCTAGCAGTTACTTTATTTTATGACGCATGAAGCGCTTAAATTATGCCGAAGTAAAGGAAGCCTTATCTGGTAGCCTTACAAGTCAAATTTAGGCACAAGATTTGGCAATCAATTTTACAAAAAATATTTCATACAAAATAGAGGATTAAGTGGATATAATTGTAATTTATAAACTATAAAAAACTCTCTTTCTGTGAAACTTTTAATATTCATCAAAGAAATTGAAGGAAACGCGTCACAAAAATAGGGTTTATGTTTGAATAAATAATGTAGACATGTTTGACAAATACGTCAATGAATATGTCCTGAGCAAGCACGTTGTTATTAGAAAAAAACACGGCTACAAATAAATTTTCATGCTAAAAATTTAAACCGATTTTGGTCAAATATAAATTATATATGAAATTATTTAAAGTAATCACCCAAAAGATGTTGATTTTTGAATAAGTCCTTGAAGTCGTATTTAAGTAGATTTGAGGTGGAGGATAAAATCTCAAAATTTTCTAACTTAATTTCGTAATACTTCTTCACCACAATTATTAGAGTGTGCAAGTTTTTACATGTAAACATAAAGCTTTATATCAAGTCTTAAAGTTTTATAAAACACACTTAAATTACGCTTGTATCATTACACTTACGCTTAAATCACACTTGTTAAATTAAAAAATGAAAATGATACATAAAATGAGACAATAAAGACAAACTTTAATCCATAGCCATACGGGAAATAGCTTGAAAGTCAATTTAAAATCAGCTGTATAATATAATGTATTTCACATAGTTAAAATTAGCTTAAATATCATTTCCAAAATCTCATCAAAAATTTAAAAAATCGCTGACTATTTTAATCCTGATTTTTAATTTGGTTTATTTTAATGGTTTTATAGACATTTGTGACCAAAATTGGGATCAAGAAATATATTGTAAATCGATTGAGAAGTAATTTTGTTTCTCAAAAATTATTTCCAAAAACTCATCAAAAAGTAACGAAATCTCTGATGATAAAAGCCTTGTTTGTTTTTTAAATTTCCATAAAAAATTTGGTTTGTAATTTAACTATTTTTAGTCTTTATAGAGACCTATACACAACAAGAAATATCTTGGAAATCAATTTAAAAAAAAACTTTATTTTTCAAAATTTGTTTATCTGAGCTTAATAAAAAAGAAAAAGCAACCAATATTTTGAAGTCTTATATTTTTATGACTTTCTTGAGCTTCTACAAATTGATGGCTTCTAATCAATTAAATAAATTCCATCTCTAAAGCACAGTAATCAGTTTGAAAATTTATTTTCCTTATATAGCTAAAAAAAATAACAAAAGAATAATTGAAAAGGACTTTTAAAGATAATCAGAAATTGAAAGTTTTAAAATCATTATTCTTTAGCAATTTAAGCTTTTCATATTGCTTAGAGGCTCCATAGTTTTTAGTATGTATGCCAAATTAGATTTTTTTTTATTTTTGTAATTCTGGTTTTTACTCTGCCAGTTAGGTAGACTTCCATTTTCATTGATTTTAGGTTTTCAATGTGAATATTTTTAAATTCTAAGACAAAATACCATTTATAATAAAGTACTAAGGCTACAAACAATGTCATTTTGAGTATTTAATTTTAAACTTGGATTAGATAAGGATAATATTAAAACCCATCTATCACATTTACCCAATGGATTAGACTTTTTCATTATATAATTTCAACAATCTTTAAACAGTGGTGTAGAGGAGTTAAGAGATAAAAAAATGATAGTTTATCATTTTATTTTTATGGCACAAAAGATGACTTCATTAAATTAAAAAATCTACACCTTTAACTAAAATTGCAAAAAGGAAAAATTTTTTAAAAATATGTGGGGACACATAGGTTTTTGAAGTTAAGTATATCACACATAATTTTAGTCTGAACTGATGCCATGAAGATAGCCGAATTGAATTAATTTTTGTTATTAAGAATTTTTCCTTATTTTGTGGCACAAAACTAGTTTTATGCTTCTCAAAATTAACATTATTTAACCTTTGGGTACAGTTTTTTCTTAATAAGGGTTTTGATGATACATTAAATAAATTTTTCTCAAAATCAAACCTATCAGTACAAAACCCTCTTTTTTCCAATTAAAATAAACTTAGAAAAAAATTTTTAATTTGGTTTAATTTCATTAATTAGCTTTTTTATAATAAATTAAAAGTGCCATATTAGCAAATCTGTAATTACATATTCAATTCTGACATTCAGTTCTTCTTGGTTGAAAACATAATTTTTTAAAGTGCTCAACGTTTTTTAATCTCTACATTATCGATCTCTTTAGTAAAAATAAAAAAAAAAAATTTTTCCTTACTGTTAAGGATCTCATAAAAGTTCAATCCAAACATTTTTAACACTTTAAATTAGATTTTTTAACATACCAGAAGTTAAGTGTATATCATCTTTTATTTGTGCAGCGTTTTGATATGATTTTGTAATATTTTCATTTTCTAGAAAGTTTGATATAAAATCCGTTTGTAGGCCCATTTTTATCATAAAAAATATAGTTAGTATTTGAATAGTTAATTTACAAGTTGCAAAAATCTGCATTTTGCTAATTTCATGTAAAACATATTACATTTTTAATATCTTAAATATTGGAAAGTTTATATAAGCTCCCTGTAAATTTTAAAAGTTTTCGCTTATAGTTTTTTTCTGCAAATATGTTACTATATACAAATATCTAAATACAACTTTTATTTCACATTAATTTGCTATTCATATTGAGCACTAAACCAATTCTAATATACTTGTAATTAATACTGAGCATAAACAAATTTTGATTAAAAGCACATTTATTAAAAGTTTTGCTGTTGCACATAAAAACACATTTTGAAAAAACAACAATCCCTAAAGTATAAAGGCAACGAGAAAAAAGCAAATGCATAAATGTCAAATATACTAAATGACTTTATTATCTATAGCACAACATCACGATAATCGCCTTTTTTCATAATGTCTGTTAATATTACATTAAAGAATTTTATTCTTTTAATACACAATATATTTGACCAAATATTTTTTTGTTTGTCTATCTGAAAATAGTTAAGTATAGTAAATCCTTTAGATCACCTCAAAGCGAAAATGAATCTTAATTTATTGGAAAAACAACACCCGATAAAATTTTTACATGCCTTTTCTAGGAAATGCTAATCAGCGAAATCTCAAAGACGACATAGATAAATTAACACTAATCGCCTTTGAAACCACCAAACAAGCTTCCTGATAAGACTTAAGCTATCAATATCTGCGTCCTTTTATTGGAAAATTTTACGTGATACAAGAAAAAATATCCACTCTTCCAAAAAATTCAACTTATAGACCGGCATTCATTACGAATGCTAAAATGAAACTAAGAAATTTATTGTAAATATTTTTTAGACCTCTGAACAAAGTAAAAAATAGAGCATGCGCATATATATTTTGATATGTCTTCTACTCAGATATATTAGTTGCGAACAGCATTTTTGTCGTTAAAGAGACTTTGTATCAAAAGGATATACTCTTAAGTATGTTTTATAATCTTTAAACTAGCCAGGAAGTTGTAATATGTTAATAAAGCTTACATTGACAAAACTTAAAAGTTAGACCAAACAACTATCATCAGAATATTTAAGTAAATTCAGTATTCATTGGGCATAAAGGAAACGTCTTAAAGCCTTAAGGAGCACTTAAAAAATTTAATCTGTTTTATTTCTTTAAAGGTAAAGGTGAAATATTTCCAGTATTTCAAATGTTTAAGATTGCTTAACACATTTTAACACATTTTTGATCTTCTGGGACTTGACATATATTTTTATCGTATAATTTATTATTTGTAGTTTCCCTTGAGTAAAAGGTAAACAAAATCGTTTCAAATCAACTTTTTCATTAGAATTAAAAAGTTTTACTATAGATGTATGGCAATTAGACAATTAGAGAAAAAACAGTTAATAAAATGGACATGTAAACCAAGGCAGTACAGAAAATTTTTTTGCAACTTCAAAAATTTAAACACAGATACTGATGTTGAGGAAGTAAAATATTATGAACCTTCTTGTCAAATGGATTTAATTAAATTTCCGTTATTACAATATTATATTTATATAAATTATAAGTCTTACTTTTTCCCATTATTTTTTATCACTTAATTAAAAAAATATTAGAAATAAGTTGAAATATTAAGTGTGGGCTTTGAAAATAAAAATTTGTTATAAATAATTTGAATAAAAGATAAAAAGCTATACAAAAAAGTTCAAAGGAAAAAAATAATAAAATCTTGAACGGAATTAATTTAGGGAATAATTGAAAATACCTCTAAGGACTTCAAAAGCGTAAGCTTGCATTTTATATTAAAAATAATAATAATACCACACTAAATTGTATTTTCTAGGATGAAAGATCATCAGTCACTGGTTTAATTTATCAAATAAAAAACACAAAGATGCAAAAAAATATATTATTAGAAAAAATAATTTTAATAAGATTTTATTTTATTACAAAATTCTCAATGAGATTATTTTGATCCAGTGTACTGTACATTGAAGTTTTTGAAGATAATTTTAAAATATCTGTTTTATGAGAATTTTTTTGACTCAGATAGTCTTCAGAACAATTTTGTTTATTTTATTTGATTTTTTAATAAAATTTTTTAGAAATAATCAAGTGCAGATTTGTCAATGGAAAAGGCAGTGAGTGTCAAAAGTATATTTAACACATAAAGGAGTTTTAGTGCACATTAGTTTGTATATTCTGAAAAGAGAAATTTTGGAATGTTAAAATTAGAGTAATTAATCATAATATTTACTGAAAACATCAGCTTAAATAAAATTTCTAGATAATTGCTATTAATAATATCTTTATCGTCCTTTTATACCTGTGACAATGATACATATAATTTTAATATTAATTAAACAAAAATTAGTAACAATTTAGTTATGAAAATCAAAATTCAAGCTCTTTAAAAAACTGAAAAAAAGCAATGTACGTCCGATCTAATTTAAATCTAATTAAAAAATAAAATAGAAAACAAAATTTAAATAAAATAAGAGGATTTGGAACACAAACCGATAAGCTCCGATAAAAGCACGCGACTTATTGGATTTTTAAAATTCCAATGAATTTAAAAACTCCAACAAAATTTCATGAGACACAATTTAAATCTTACGGAATTTTGTTGCAACAAAGTAACACAAATTATTTATGAAAGGGAAACTGCATCCGTAATATGATATTTTCAATGTAATTTCACTGAAAAATATCTTGATGTTAGAAATATAAGATGTAATTAGAATAAGAGATAAGAATAATATGTAATAATGATAAATACTTAATTATAAGAAATCAGAAGTCAGTCTGAAGACCAAATTCGAACCCAAAGTTTTCAATAGTTCTAAATATATTACTTTTTTGTGTTAAAAGTTAAATAAATATATAATTTTGAATTGTTTTAATATTTGGTGAATATAATAAATAATTATTTTTAGTAAAATTACTTTTCTATTTTTGTGTTAAAACCTAAACGCTGTCAAAAGTAATAGTTATCACATCTGATTAAAAATGTAGTCCATAATTATGTAATTATCATAATATTCACATATTTCAAACAAGAGAAAGATTATAATTGCCATTTGTTTCAGATTTTCAGATATATATTATAAAGCACACTACTACAGGCTAAAAAAAGATAATATGTATAACATCAGCCGCACTTTAGTAGTGACTAGACTGAGAGCCTCTCAAAGTTTTGGGTAACGTTTTTCCTATAAGGCTAGAGATTTTTTTAACAATGGGCATAGAATTTTATGTAAAAGAACCACAGTTTGCCAGGTGTCAGCCCTGCTTATTAGGTGAATCAAAAAGCGTGCACTAAAACTAAATTTTGTGACCAAATTTCATACAAAATGGGAAAATTTTAGGCGTTTGCAAATGTTCTAGAAAGGGATTTAACAGGCAGGTACTAAACACATATTTGAATAAGGAAGATACATGATCCTTCAAAATTCTAGCTTTAACAATATAACGTTATTTTTAATCATATACTGCGTACACTTTGACCCACTTGAAAGTTGAGGATGTGCAGGGCTGGTACATGCCAGACTGTAGTTTTAGTACTTAAGCCTTACAGGAAAGACTTTACCCAAAGGGTTCATTAGCTTTTGAGTTTCAAACTGGTTATACAGATCAGAAATCACTAAAAACTCATTAATGCAGTTAGCAAATGCAGCTTGGCAATTTTTAATACAGAAACCTTGATTGTGATTGTTTCTACAAGGAAGATATTAAGCTAAAGCTAAACATCATCTGACACATGCTGTGAGACGATATCTATATTATATATATATATATATATATGCATATATTTCGCATTGGTTTTTTCTTAAAATTTGTCTTAAAATGCTATCGCATCTAATTCCATTTCTGCCAAAAATTTTCCAATTCTATTTTTAATTTTTAAGTAAACATGCAGGAATTCCATGAGTTGCACAAAAATAAACTAAGATTTATATAATTGATTGCAGTAAATTTGTTGCGTTTGATTTTTTCTTTCTAGTATTAGTTTGTGAATTATTTTAAATAAAGTCTTTTTATAACTAAATCTTACTTTCATTACAAATAATCAAAATGCAATAAATTAAGAAACTAAAATGCTATCTCAGCTTCAAAAAATTATTAAAGAAAAATCTGTGGAGCTCACCAAGTCCAACATTGACTAAAATAGACAGAATGCCAATGAAGCATCAAATTTTTCAATGTGTGCATTTACTTAAGGAGATCTTGGGAAATTCAATCTCAATTTCAAATCATTTCTTATCTCTTTTGCCCAACAGCTGTTACAATAGTTATTCAATCCATTTGTATTTTTGTAGTTTCTATAAGCTAAACAAACTAAATTTTGAGATTTTTCGCAATTTACCATATTGGTTTTCTAGTTATTGAAAATGGTTTGAAAATCAATTCTTCAACTAAAGAAGAACTAAGAAAAACTATTATTTGAAATCAAACTAAGGTTATATTAAGACTTTCAAATATCGTAGGTTATTTATTTTAATTTTAGTTAAAGTGTCAGCTGTTAAAATCTGATAAGGGTGAAAAGTTGAATTACAATATTTAAACAGAGGAAAAGATTTTCAGTTTAATAATTATTTTTCTGTCAGCAGAATTCTCAATATGTATTTGTATATATTTTTGCATTCATGTGAAAAACTTCGGACGATATAAATTAAAAAGTTGTATCAGTTAATTTTTGTCAAGTATTTTATGTTTAAATAAATTTTTTACGCCGACTGAAACTTTAGTTAGTCAACAAGGAGCCTAAGGTCATTCGATTCAAAATATCTCTTTCAGTTAATGGCAAGAGGCCAGAATACTAAAAGTAATCCTCAATAAAAATATGTAATTCACTTATCTTTTTAAATTTGGGTTATAAATTTTTATTCAAGATTTATGACTTTAAAAGGATAGAAAAAATTTCAAAAAAGAAATATTACTAATCAAAGCTAACAAGAAGTTTACTCAAGATATTCATATTATGAAAATAATTTCGAGTGAACATGAAATCATGAGAGAAAACAGTTTTTCAGTGTGATGTAATTGAATGCACAAGTAAAGAATGTGACACACAGCTAATTTGGATACTCAAAAGCTGTGCATAATGAAAGTAAAGAAATTTCATACATCTAAAGAATATTTTAAAGATTATGGAAGAGTGTATAATATTAGCAATATTTTTTATGCACAAAATTTTTATTTTCAATTTGTTATCTGGTCCTTTCATTTAATTAAAAATCGAAAATTTATCTATGATATTCGCAATATTCGAAATTTAACTACAACCAATAAATATGTCCTGAAAATTTTTCAAAATTACATGAATAGGCTTGTTCGGAAGTAATCAACATATTAAAATAGTAACTTAAATAATGAATTTTTCTAAAATAAATTCAAAAACTTCTAAAAATTTTAAATGTTTTTACCAAAACAAATATTGTTGTTTTTTTTAGCATTTGCAGCTAATAGTTCAATATAAATTTTCAAGTTAAAATTCAAGTTTAATTCAAGATTTATCAATAGGTTTTGATTTTTTTCAAAAAAGACAAAAACTTTCTTTGAAGTTTAAATAAAATTTAGAAGGCTGTAAAATTTATATTTGAAAATTTCAGCTGAACGAAGTTGATATTGATCAAAAAAATAATTGCTCAAGAAGTTATTATCTTCCAGTTAAATCTATATCTATAAAATTTCATCCTGTAAGCTTGAGATGGTTATTTCAGCAATTTTTCGGAATTCCATTCAGCTATTTGCCTGCACTTTTAGTGAAAAAATAAATAAGTCGGTGAACAATAATTTGTGATGAAAAATTTTTGTAAAATAGCAATTAAAAATATTTTTATTTATCTTTTTATTTATTTATTTTACATACTAACGAGTAGCAATAAACAAAGATTTTTTGACACTAGAAAGAATACTACTAGCAATTTGTTGAGTTTTTGAGTGAAATCAAATAAAAAACTTTGAAAATGCAAGTGGATACCTTTACGAAACGTATGTATAGCTCGAAGTTAAATAAATTGTTGTGTTTAACATCTTATATTTAAAAATTTATTTTTAAGTTTTACTTGAGTACAAAATAATTGACTTTAAAGTCAATTGATTTAAATCAAGACATTTATTTTGGTTATGGAAGGAATGTTTTTCAATCTAGGTTGTTATGTGAAAAAAATTAGAGGATATTACTAGATAAGTGGAGCCTAAATTTGGAAATCTTCAAATAATTGTTTAATATTTTAGATAAGCTCGTGAAAAAATGGGGATAAGTATCATAAAATTATTATCGTTTTAGTTGAGAAAATCTATTTTCTTTAGGTGAAAGTTTTTAAATATCACGTATCACCAGTTTTATTCAATCCATTGAAAAGCAATACCACTGAAAACTTGAAGCTCTGTAATACTGCGTGATTTGGAATAAAGTAATTAGGGACCAGGCTCTTGAGATCTTTTTACAATTAATACGTCATTTCAATAAAAATTTTGGTAGCTGGTTCCTTATTTAATTGATGTTTAAAGTGATTATCAGCAAAAGATCGCCATCAATCATTTAAACTGTGTGTTTTATACCTAGACTCAGTTTTTATTCCTATGGATATGGAGTCGATAAACGAGACAATAACTTAATCTTTAATAGGCAATGGCACTGTCAAAACATTATTTACTTACAAAAAATGTGAAAAAATAGGTTTATATTTTTATCCTTCCTTATTTTTTTTTTATAACTATATTAAAAATTACATTATATATTAAGCACATTAGAAAAAAGCCATTTATATTTTTTATTTACAACTAACTTTGAAATTAATCAAAGTAATCATTGGACTCTTGGGAATATATTCTTTTGTTAAATTGAATGAAAGACAAACTTTGATGTCATGATTCGAAAGAAACAAATTTTTAAGCATTTTAATGTTTTATCAGCTTGAAAAATTTTGGGATGTATCTTAAATCTAAAGAAATATTGACTTTTGTTAATTTATATAAATTCAAGCTTTTGCTCCTTGAAATCCATATAAAAGACTAGTTTTATAGATAATAAGTTAAATTTTAGCCCAGGCTACATTTAAAGTTTTTTTTTGTCATACAAATAACATTTGCTTTAAAACAAAAATCAACTATAGAAAAAAAACAACGCTAACCATTTTATTTTTATTATTAAAAGGACAGACATCACCCTAAGTAAATTCAAATTGGTATAATGGCACGTCCATAGAAAATTTCGATTAAACGTTTAATATGGCTATTTATTGGCAGATCCTTGTTTTGAAATTCAATTTAGGCATTACTTTTCTACACGAAAAAATTTTATTTGAAAATAAAAACTGGAGAGCAAAACCATTTTTAATTTAAATGAAAATATTAAATGATTCTGTCTCTTTTAAATGCATAAAAGTTTAAATTTAAAAGTAAAAATAATTGAATGAAAAAATTGAAAAGTTCAAAAATATTTTATTTCAGTAAATTTTATAGCAAGGTTACATACTACTAATTATCAGGGTATAAATTTTACTCATATTAGCTTCTATTACTGAATTGACTTATATCCTCCAAAATAAAAGAAAAACTTTAATAGATGTACGTGATTTTTATAGAAGTAGCAATTGTAGGTAAATGTCATAAAAATGCTAATATCGATATTAGTATTCCTTACATAATAAAAAAATCCTTTAAGCTTGAAAGAAAATGTGAATGCCAAAAAGAATACCTTCTTAAAAATCTTAAAGGACTCAGGCTGTTTTAGTTTTCTTATTTCCCAAACTTTCAAAAATATTAAAATCACTAAAATGAGAAGAAAATTTAAATTTCATCTTTTTAATTGAACTTATTAAATGTTTTTAGGGAAATTTAAAATTTTGAATACTAAAATAGTATATTATTATATACCAGGAATTGCTTAAAATTATGAAATTTAATTTTTTGCCTCAATTGATTCCTTCAAAAAGGGGTCTAATAGATAATATCTGAATAATTAAAAGCAAATCTTTGAGAAAAATCCTGTGGAATTTATTTTTATCTGTGGTTTAATTAAAGCCATTCATGCTATTGTGACTAAATTCTAATAGCTTAAAGATAAAAAGAAAATGGAATCTAAGGACTAAATTTTTAATTAAATCTTTTGTGCATTTCATTTTGTTTTGTTGTATAAAATAATTGCACAGCTGTGGGCATCAATTAAGTATTAAATGTTCATTTTAGTGATAAAATTAAGAAAAAAAGAGCCTCATAAATTGTGGCAGACTGTTAGAATACCCTTAGGCTTCTTAATAAAGGAATATCGTTGTAGTAAACTAGCCACAGTCAATACTCAAGATACACATTTTTACTTAAGCTTCAATTCCAATTGATAAATATTCTTGGTTATAAATAAAACATATTGTGTTCTAACAAATGTTTCTATGCATTAATTAGCTGGTAGCAATTGATTTAACATTGAGCAATTCTGTGAGTTAAACAAGACAAAAGCCGTAAAATTTTGGAAGTTTTGATTAATATCCAGCTCTTTTGTAGTACATAAAATGGATATTGTTTGGTTTGTATAAAGTTATTTATATGTGTCTAATCCTTAAAACCACAAAGTATTTATTAATATTTGCAGTTATTCATAAAACTAGGAGAGCATATGGTTACAAAATTTTGTTCAAGTAATGAAACTTTTGGGTTTAAAATTGCTGAAGTTAGTTTTTATTTTTTAGAGATATTTATTTTAATTGTAAAAACAATGGCTTTAACCATTTGCTGAGGTGTTAAATATATCATGCAGGCAGTCCCATCCTTGGTTTATATGGATAAAACAAAGATATGTAGATTTACACAAATATTACAGAGACATGGACTTGCTTGGATACCTATGAATGTATTCTGAATCATATTTGTTTGATATATTTCTATTTACATCATGATTGCCATTTTTTGGATACTCTACAAAGAGTTTTATTAATATTTTTCTTAACAAAGTAGTCAGAAAAGTAACTGTTTTTCTTTGACTAAAAATACTTAATATCTATACTAAATCTTTCTAGATTAAATTTTGCAAACTCAATAAATTAAGATCAATTCAATAGCGTGACGATTAATGGTGTTAAATATGGCCATTTTTGACATAAAACCTTCTCACCCTTTATTCTAGAAAACTTGACCAAACTTGCCATTCGAAATTTTATCTTTGAATTTGCAGCTTGTAGGTATTTTGCAAATAAAAAAGGAGTAATATTTACAAAAAAGTCCTAATTAAATAAATAATTCCCATAATTAAAGAAATCACTTCATAGTTACTAAACTATAAATCCAGTGACGAAAATACCTACAAAACAAAAAAAAATCAACTTTTATTAAAGAACTTATTCAAATAAGAGAAAAATCTATTTCAAAATCAGGAAAATATTATCACACAGTGAAGAAAATACTAACTCATAGCACCATTAACCCAAATTATCCTTTAATAAAACAAATATAATTGAATCAATCAAAGAAGACATTTAAATAATCAAAAACATCTAAATCGCACTATATTTTAATAATACCGTAAATTCAGAAAAAATATTTCTACACTCTGTATGATGGCGAATTCTACATTGCTAACGCAATTAAAAAGAAGAGAAAAACCTAAATTGTCTCCAATTTGATTATTGACTGGTGTTCTTGTCATTATCACTAACAATTTTTATAAACAAATTAATGTCGTATAACGATATGGTATCGCTTCTAATACAGATCAAATGATAATTACAAATGAATGGATATGATTTTTTTTTTTTTTTTTTTATATTTAGAACTTAAAACCTTTTTTTCTCCTAGGTCTAGTCTCTAGTCTTTTTAAAAATGCATGTTGTGCTATAATAATTTTAAAAATCCCGTTTTTCTGTGTTTAGTGTATTTAATTTCGTATTAGTTTCCAAAATTTTGAAACATTTGAAACTAGGGATCAGCAGATTCTAATATCGTAAGGTGTAAGAAGTACGATATCAAAAGTCAGATTTTCACATATGATAAGCCAGCCCAAATCAGGCCATTAATAAGGAGGTAAAAAACTTATTTTTAAAAATCTTTTAATAACGTAATGACAAATAAATGTTGCTGCCTGTCAATCTAAAATTTATCGATATTTGTGAATCAATTTTATGATTTTGAGTTAAATAGGACTGAAAGTAATATATATTGTAAACATGGCTTTAATATATTCAGATTTGTAAAACACCAGACAGTGTATTTATATTAAAATCAGAAATTTATATGAAGCTTGTAAAAAAATTATGATGAAACTTTAAATTGGATTCCTACATATCATTTACTTCCCATGATTAAAAAATTGTAAAAATAAAACTTACTGCCATGGGCAATCAAAACGAAAACACTCTTTGCCTTTTAATAAAAAGTGATATAAAAACAAATTGATATACCATGAAAAAAATTTTTTCTACCATTTGATCCCCTAGATTCAATGAGACAAAAAATGAATTTCTTATCTAATGATTAGGAGTTATAACCCTTATAAGCCTGAAATACAACAGAAGCACTTCTTCTTTAATGCATATAATTTACTATAATATTCGTTTAAAAGTATTAATTAAAATTGAAGTTATATTAATTTTGCATTAGCGGTTATCTTAGGGCAGATTTTTAACCTTCAATAGGAGTTGTCAACCGATAAAATATTATGGTTCTCCAAGAAGAGATTAGTGAGTAAAGTCAACCTGATTGGTTTAAGGCTTTTATTATTCACCTAGAAATTTAACACATCTATCATGCCGACCACTTTAAAAACATTTTTTATCTTAAAGTTGAACTTGACCAAAACGGTAAAGACTAATGAAAAATTCACACTTTATGGGCATATAGAAGAGATCGCAATTTTTTCCTTTGTAACTGAATTTTTGTTGTACCAAATGTTTAGTTTCTTTTTTAAATTTTTATTTTAACAAACAAAACCATTCACTTTAATAATTTATAACAAAAATATATTATTAAAGCACTTTAAAAAAATAATTTTCATTGCTTACATAAAAATATCAGATCATGAGTTTCAGACACAAAAAGATTAAGCTAACGGCATATATGCACAAGTAGGCACACCAAAAACAAGTATATAATATGTTCCGTTAGCTTTAAATGACAATAGAGATGAATCAATTTATTTATATGAACGCCCTTTTAGTTCTCTCAAGAGGGTAATTGGAAGACAAACGAAAAAGTATATAACTTCAGAGCTATGTATAAAGTGTACTTTTGAAACGATTATCGGTTAAAGGAGCTTATGCCTAATTAATTTATGCATGGCTATAGATAAAAAGTTTCTTATGCAGTAATGATTAGGAAAAATTTATTTTAATGTGAATTAATTACGTTTCGTGTAATCGATTTATTTTATTTTTTTATTTAATTCAAAACTTAAGAAAACAAAACTGTAATAAAAGAGACAACAAATACTTTTGTTGCATACCTGAATTTTAATATTTAGTTCGGTTTGATAGTTGACATACTGTCAAAATAATGTAAAGTGTCTTTCAGATTTATTTTTGGGTTTTTATAAATGGAATCTGCTGAATTCAAAGGTATATGATTAAAATGCAGGAAAATTTTGTATTTCTGGCTTGTAGTTAATTTTTCTTTGATTCATTTGGTAAGTTTATTACGATAATCTTTTATTCTATCAGCAAAGCACATAATTCAGGAATTTTTTTCAAATATTTAAGTTTATTATTTATTCATTCATTATTATTATTTATTTCATTACAAATTTTCAAAAATTTAGGTTTTAATAATTAACATATATTAAATTTACAGACAGCTGCTAAAATAAACATTTGCATGGCTTTCATATGCTATCAAATATATCTAAGAATTTTAAAGAGCTATTTTCCTGGAATAAAATATAAAATTTGACAAATAGTTACAATGCTCATAACACAAAAATTTTAGACTATAAAAATATTTTTTTTGTTGTGTCTTTTAACTATCAAAAGTATAATATCCACAATATTGTAGCTATATATTTTATGAATCATAAATACATAATAAAAATGCAACCCTTTTCTTTCTTTCTGGAAATGTGAAATTTATGAAATTTTTCATTTTCAAATGGATTATCTGCATATTTTCCGGGAGCTTAAAACCCTAATAAACTTTATAAATACAAAAAATGGAATGTTAGTAAATTGTATTATTAAAGCATATAGAAAGTAATTTTAATAAAAAAAATTTTTCACTACATTTTTTATTTACTTTTTATTAGCCTTAAGAAAATTCTTTAAGCTACTAAATCTTATTTATTTGGGATTTCGCTTTGAGCTTGACTTAAATATACCTGAAAGGTCGTCATTTATTTGAATTATTAAATCCGCACTTATCTTGTAAGTATGATAAATAGATGTTTTTGTTTTACATAGAATTTGGTTTTTTATTTTACTAGCTGTAAAGTAGAGCAGAATTTAGCTTGCCAAATTATCTATATTTTTTTGCCTTTGCTTTTTAAATAATTTACATTCAATAATTTCATACAGATTTTTAAACATACTGTGATGAAATAAAATAATAAGTTGCACAATTAATTTTGGCGGTAAAGTTTACCGTGTCCAAAAAACACACAGATTGCTCCCTTTTTCATATAAAAATATTAATTTATGCTTGAACTTTATCTTTGACATCTCAGCATTTACTATACACCAAAACCGTCTCAAGTCAATTGACTGTCATTCATTCTAAATCCGAAAAATCTGCTATATACAAACAATAACTGACATGGCATCAAACTCATATATTATTAAAAAGAATATTAAAAAATTAACTTTTTTGCAAATATTTCAAAGGTAGGAGTTATATCTAATTACCACTTTTTGTATTCTATGCAATTTTCTCTTATTGTTTAATTTGCTGAAATTGAGTTAAGAGGTTTTTAATGTGTCAGAAAAACATTTTAATTGAGTTTCTTTATATTTTACCTGGAATTTGCTAGTTTAATTTTTGTAATTAGTAATAATATGGTTTGGGTTAAATATTAAACTAAATAAAAGTTTTCTATTTGCGTTTGTTTTAGAGAACTAATTTCCATTTTTTTTATGTAAAAATTGAGAGTTGAGTCTACAAAATAATTTCCCTTCTATGCCCAACAGACAACAGTTTTACTGCGTCCAGCCATACTTTGGGGATGGCTGAGATAAATTCACCGGAAAAAGTTTTTTTCTGTGCTGAATAGAAGTTTTCTAGGAAATTTTCAAATACATGAATTTATTTTATTATTTTGTGAACATTTATGTGACATAAGCAATAACATTTTACCTAATTAGTAGTTTCAATTAGATTGCAGTAAAAATAAAAGCATTTTGTAGCAAAATAAATTTCTTGATAGATTTTATTTTGTTACCATGAGCTTTTAGAAAAATTATCTCTAGTATTTATATTTTGTGATGAAAAAATCCTAAATGTCATATAATGATCATTGGTTTCAATTGAAATTGAATGC
This sequence comes from Acrocera orbiculus, assembly GCA_947359355.1. Classification (NCBI taxonomy): domain Eukaryota; kingdom Metazoa; phylum Arthropoda; class Insecta; order Diptera; family Acroceridae; genus Acrocera; species Acrocera orbiculus. The sequence goes on from OX375757.1 coordinate 45,371,514, forward strand.
TCACTTTAGTAATTAAACTTTCTTTTTTTGGTTCGTATTAGAAAAAATATTTTACAATTAAGTCATTGTACTAAAGATATTTTAGTTGCGTGATAAAAGCAAAATTACTTCTGACAATAGTAATAGTCTTCATTTAATAGAAATGCTTTTTTATGTTATGGAATTGTGTTAAGAGCTAAGAATTCATAGAAAAACTAATGCTGTTTGTATTTTAGCTAAGAAACTAAGTGATTGCTCTTAGGATATATAACATGACATCATCCTTTCATATTGATACTAAAATATCTTCAGATATATTTCAAATAAAAAGTAACATTCATGAAAAGTATTTAAAAGGTTTAATATGATGTACTGCACGAAAATGTTTGAAGCTGTTTGAAATGTTTGAAGTGTTAAGGTGGCTCATACAGTGTCTCAAACTTGAAAAGTTTTTGAAAAGTTGGAGGGCAATAAAATTACATGTTTTTAAAAGATTTTCACCAAAGAAAATTTCAAAAACCAGGGGATTGCTTTATATTATTGTCTAAGTTATAATTGCAATTTGAATGCTCTGGAAAAAGTAAATATAAAAATTGATTAACAATTTCCTCTAGGTGCTATGCATCATATATCATTATCAGATTGCGCAAAAATCACCTAGCAAAAGTTTGAAAAAATACAGAATAGTGTACGATTAATATAAGGGGAGAGTAAAATTATGCTGGACATAAAATTATTTTCTACGAAGTGCTTTATTTCGAAAAAGGTAATCAGAAAAACCGGGTATTAGTAATTCTATTCACAAATGTTTTAATGAAGTCTTTGTTAAAAAAACAATTTAAATTATCTCAGGGGAATATTAATAAGTATAAAGTAATATCATTATTTATATTGTCCGTAGTCTTCTTCATTTGCCGTAGATTGTAGAGATGTATGGAAGCTTAGAATCTATAGATTTACAAACTGTTTGCTTTTTGCTATTCTTTAAGCAAGTAAAAGTCCATCAGATAAATCGCTATCAAAATAAAAGAATTTTACATATTTGAGACCTTTAAGGAGTATGTAAAGCAAAAAAAAGCTCTTAGGAATTGAAAATTTCTTACAAAAGTTTGGAAGAATTGGTTGATAACGAATATTAATTTTTAAATTAAAGCTGTTCAGCACACTTTTATATTGTAATGTTGTCAAAAATATTAAAATTTGTTTTTAATCCTTTTTACTGAACTGCTAAGCTGTAAGTGAACGGTTTTAAAAAGTTCGAAGAATCCGATCATTGTAAATGCAAAAAACTATTATTTTTAACAATTTCATGCAATTAGTTGAAAAAATGGCAAAAAAAGTTTTTGATTTCATTGAATGGGAACAGAAGGATACATAATGATCCTTACAAAGTTTATATTATGAAAATCAAAAGTTCTAAACTCGTGATATTTACCAATTTACCAATTCCAGCACCAAATGTGATAATTGTCAATTTATTAATATAAAAAAAACAATTTATTATTTTTTAAATAATTTCCATACAATATGATCTATTCCTATAGAAATTAAATTTTGAAGTGAAAAATATAAAATCGTTCAGCTGAGAATTTTAATGTTTAACTTATCCCTACTAACATACTTCACACATTAATCGAAATATTTTGAATGTGCTATTTCAAAACAAATATTTGCTTTTTTGATATGTCTTAAATGTTATAATGTCTTCTGTTTTCTCTATTTTAATATTTATCCTTGAAATATAATTTTAAGCTTTTGAGAAATTTCATTGAGATTTCAAACAAAATGTATAAATATTTGTATTAACTCATTCTTACTAAATTTTGGCCCTTAATATTTATTTAGATAAATTTTACATAACATCCTACATGAAAGTCATTTGTTGAAAAATATTAAAAGAAAAAGTCCTTGGACATTATTTCTTAAGCTTTTCGTCTGCCTGGAGCCAGTTTCCAGTACTTCTGCCCATGGTTTTGCAAATTGAATGGAAAAATGCCAAGAATTACAAGTTTGTAGTGATTGTTGAAATCATTTAAGTGCTTAAACTAGAAAGGATTGTTCCAAACAAGGTCAGGCAAATGTAAGAAAATTTTATACTGAATATCTTTGATATTCTATTGGTGAAATAGAATTGTTGCTCAAAGTGTCTATGAAAATTTAATTTATATGAAATGTAGGGAACTTTTTATTTTACATTAGACTTAGAACTGTCTTTGAAGTATTTTTCATTATCATACTTCTCATACTTATCATAGTTTGCAACCATTATTAACAATTAGACTGCCAATGGTGATTGTATTACATAGTAAATCGTTTTAATAAAATATTTCATTTAATATTTGAAAAAAAAATCGTAAAACTGTACTCGTTTTGAGTCGTTAAAACCCACCCAACCCCTTAAGAAAATCAATTTTACGCTGGAAAAAGAGCCATGTTTTATAGTATTAAATATAAACTATTTATATTAAATATTTAAACAAATAAAAATTTAACTATAGTTTGATCATTTCTTGAAATTGTTAATAATAAGTATAATAATGTTACATCAATGGATTCGTCAGTAAGCGGAGACGCACTATACCATATGTGTTTAGGTGAAGCTGGCACTACTAGTTGTAAGTATCACCAGGTTCTCTTGTTATTTTGAGTGAAAACCAACATAAATCTATAAATTAGGCTAACGGTAATCCTTTGACCGCAATACCGCACTCTACCAACCCAGTTACAGGGTATTGCCCATGTTTAACTCTTTGATTTTTGTTATTACTATTCCATTTACTTTAGTAAACAAAAATATCAAAGTTTCTACTAATTAAAATTTTTTGAATTCAAAATCAGTATTTTCTGTTTCATTTATACAAAATAATAGATATTGCAAATATGACTTTTTTCGTTAATAAAAATAAAATTTGAGAGTGCTTCCTTTTAATGGAGCATTTCTAAAGCACATCTGACAGCTGCTTACGGGGCTTCCTGTTTTTCTTACACGTTTAATGATTAGTTGTATTAACCAAATAGATTTTCAGAAAAAATTCTATACAAAACGTACCTAAAAGGAAGACTTTTATATTTTATCTACAGTTCAACTAATGCTTGTCTCCTTTAATGATTTACAACACGAATATTTGTGTGTATAAAAATTAATATTTCAACAAAATTCGAGTTTAACAAACGTGACAATCCAAAAAATATAAATAAAACATGCTTAGTAATATAGTAAAAAGCTGCGTTTCATTTTGTAAAGGACGTGTGAACTCGAGAACAATTTTGATTGCAAGATTAAAATTTAAAGATTGTCACTAGAGGTGATTTATGTTAAATTTATTTCAGTGATAAAATTGGGGCTATAGTATTCTAAAAACGTTTTTTAATCGAAATTTAAAGTGTTTTTTTTAGCATCAAATCTCTAAGGAACAATGGATTTAACAAAGATATTACATAAAAACTAAAACGATGAATTGATATTTTTTTAAGTATTATAGAAAAATTAAATAAAAATTTTAAGTTTGTAAAAAAATGTTTTTTTGTAGTAACAAAAGGATTAGAAGGACAAAAAGAGTTTATTTTGGTGAATTTTGGTAGATTTTTGGTTTTAAAGTTCTACACTTAACCATTCAAAAAAATGCAAAACAGAGAAAATGGGTCACTTAGTGCCACTTTAAGTCAAATTTTAATTTATAACTTCTTGGTCAATAAGATTTAAGTCTGACACATGGATCCGATTTACTAAAATTTTCAGATTTTTAAACTTTTCATTAAAAAACATAAAACCTAACACTAAGTTAGAATTTAAAGTAGTTTCAAAAGCGTTATTTACCAAATCAATGGAGTCAAAGCAATTTGGTTGAGTTAATTCAGCATTTGTGATGAGAGAAAATATTATTATACCATAGTTTGGCCTTTATTTGTACTCTTCTACATAAAAGAAAATCAGTCAAAGTTAGCTTATGACTTAAAATGTGGCTGTGGATGGCTCTATTTGCCTAAGTAATTTGGTTACAGCAAAAATACCAGAAATCCTTTTTCAGAAAATAAAACCAGTTACAATACCAGTTCTCTTATTGTTTTTAACCAATTTCTTCACCAGAACTAAAAGCTTTGAAATAAAAAACTTTAGAAACAATTTTTGCTTTTTACAAAAAATATAATATTTTGAAAAAGAAGGGAGCCATATCTTAAAATACGTAGGAGCAAAAGTGCATAATTAAACTTTTAAATAATTAAAACTTGTTTGTTTTTTTTTCTAGCTAAAAATTTCAACTATTACAAATTTTTTCAATGTTATTTTAAAATAGAATTATTTATACACATTTTACTCAAAGTGGGGAATGGCTGGTATTTAAGTTTAATCTTATGTAAAATAAAATACTTAATTTTTTATTGTTAGGTATCAAAATTTTTCTGTGCATAATTCGAACGCTTGGAAATTTTCCAAAAGTCATATTGGGTATTTGAGCTAGCTAATTAGCTTACATTAATTAAAAGCCACTTTCAGTAAGGATTTATCCTAGCAAATTATAGTGGTAGTAAAAACTTAATACTTTACTTACCATTGGTATTAATTTTGTAATCCCACTTTAGCTTTTAGCTTCATGTGCATTTATGCTCTTGAAATGAGCCAAAAAACTGAAATATGGCCACCGTTTTATATTGATATTTATAATTTTTAAATGAATGAAAAGAATTGATGCTTTTGTATCAATTCAAAGATTTTCTTTTGAAAAATTTACAATTAAAAATTTATTTATAATTTTTTAGATGTACAAAAAACACCTTTTGTCAGTAGGAATGTTTGTAAATTTTATAACTACTTGTTTATTTCTGTGGGACTTTACATGGCTTTTCTCCTAATAAAATTCATATACAGTTATATAAATTCAAATTTACAAAAGTATTGTTTCTCTAGGAGGATATACCTAATTGTTCAGATTAAGAAAAAATATGTTTTGCTTTTTTTTAAGGCTCATTAACTCAAAAACATTTATAAAAAAGATATAAGCCCTAGAAATATAAATTTAGGAATGTTATCTGAAAATTCCTTCCAATTAGAACCCGAACTCAAAACTTCAAAAGAATTTACTTAAAAAATAAGCGCTGATGCAGTTTCCCAAAACCAAAAAAATTTTTATATCATATCATCATAAAGTTCGTAATTAAAAATACAAAAATATCTGCGAGCTTTTCCTAAAAATGTTAAGGTAATTATTAAAAATGCTGTTCATACTTACAATTAGTTTCAATTTAAAATGCACGACAAAAAATTTCAAAATTCAAAAATATTTTTCACTTTGTGAAAATTTTCTAAATTTATTACATGATATCAAAACATTTTCATAAGGCTATAGTAAATATGCTTATAGAGGATATGTATGGATAAATTTGCTTCCTTTCAAAAGAATCGTTTAAGGTGCAACAACTGAAAGTTATTATGCTCATACTGTTTTCAAGTATTCCTTTTAATAATTTAAAATAATTCTTAATATTCCTGAGAACACCTGGAATACTATTCCCTATGGGGCACTCGGATCACTTTTGACTGTATAAGATGTGAAAAATTTTCAACTAAAAAAAAATTTGAGAAACTTTGTCCTTTTTATTGTCGTTATGTGGTCGTGAAAAGAATTAATAAAAAATTTTCCTGTTTAGCTTTCTAGTGCATTTTGTTTTAAAAATTTCTGCACAAAACTTAGAACATTACTGCATTGGAACATATTGCTGTAATAAAAGCTTCATATATGTAGGTACACGTATGTGCTATAAATCAGGATAGAGAAAACGTGACATTTAGTTGCATTCTTTCTATATATACAAATAATGGGACAGTGATAATGTTTACAGTTCAAAACGACAGCATTGTTCAAAATATCATTCCTTTGAGATTTGTGACAATGATGTTTTAAACTGTTTATGTTTATGTTTATGTTGGATATATGTAATTCAACCCCATGGGTGTGCTCAAAACAATGAAGATATCCCATGTTGACTTCAAAATTGTTTTTTTTTTAACTAACCATTAAAATGTTCAAACAAAAAATCTCGGATTATACAAAGTGACTTTTTGATTCATGAATTTTGAGTATTATTGTAAATCATGAAATTATATATTGTTAGATTATATAAAAAGAACATATTTTAAAATATACAAAAGGAAACTTATGAGGAGAGCTATAGAAGCTAAAGGGAGGAAAATATGGTTTTAAAATTTTTAAAATCACATGCTTTGAAATAAGAGCTAAGACGCTTTAAGAATTTTAAATTTTTATAAATTGTATTCTTTTATGGCTTATTTTAAAAATTAGTCTTAAGTTATTGAAATCCATGCAGATGAGCTTAGCAAGTAGCTTTATGCTTTTTAGATAAGAATAGAACGTAAGGAAGGATGTAAATGGCATACCCTGATTATGTACAACTAAATTCATATTGAATTGGTTGATTTACTAATCTTTTTTAGAAGAAATTATTTTAATACAATATATATATATTACAAGCACAGACCATGAAATATGAAAAATAAAGGCCGTATGAAGAAGTAAAAAGTATAAAAGATACGGAAATTTTAAATAGCTTCGAAACAACTAAATTTAATGGTGTAAGTTGTACGAAATGGCTTTCAAATTTCAAACGCTTTTATTGATGAATATTTTACTCAGAAACTATTTTTAAAAAAACTTTGAATTAAAGAGCTGATATTATTGGTCCATAAGGACGCTGGTCATACTTAGGGATACTAGTCATAGCTCTGATAAAAGGACAAACTTGTAGAGAAAAATAAAAATTTTAATAATATTAATGCATAAGTTTTCGAGACAAGAATATGGGACATCTTTTATAAATACCTCCACGTCTTTTTACCGAAGAACTAGTAAAATATCTTTGATAGATAGAAAGAAAGAGAGATATAAAAAATTAAATTTGTTCACGGCGACAGAAAGCGAGAGAAAGAGAGAGATAGAAAAAATAAAATTCTCGCACACCAGACTATTTTTTATGATATAAAGAAAGATTATGCCAACGACTCTTAAAATCCACTGTTACAATGCTAGTAAAAGTATATAAAAGGATTTTTTAATAACAAAATATTTTCTTTACTTACAATATTAATAGTTCCAACTAAGCAGCAGCATTTTTGTTATTTTTGGAATTAACTGAATGGAATATTTTGTAATTTTAATCAAGTTTTCTCAGTTAAACAAATGTTTGAAGAAAAAAAGAACAATAACTTAAAGCTTCTATTGTATCCTAGCTTCTAATGTTTTAAATGCACTATATAAAATTTGTTAAAATTAATGAGGTAGTTTTTGATATACACTGTATGTCGCAAAAATAACCGAACTTTTTAGATATAGAATAAAACACACATGATATTATCTTTATAAGTTATTACACAGGCCAACGAAAAAAAACTTTTTCAATAATTTTAGTTTATTCCTATGTTATCTGTTGTGCTGATTCCGAATATGATAATAAAAAAATCGTATCACTCACCAATATCTCACATTTCAATATAGAATAAGTTAAAATTTTATTATTCAAAACTAGGGGGCAAGCCTCCTGCTCGCTTTACTCAACACACCCCACCCTCTCCAACCGCAAGCTGTCTCTCGGGGGCCCACTTGTACTTTTAGTTTAACAACAACGGAATTCCGTAACAGCTAGATCAGAAAAAAAAAATCCAAAAAATTGTAATACAACATCAGAAATAAAATTAATACAACAGCAGCACCACTACACTTCTTTTACCACCACTACACATAGAATTAGGTTTAATGAAACAATTTGTAAAAGCTTTGCCTAAAGATGGAGATTGTTTTCAATATTTGTGCAGAATATTTCCTCATTTATCAGCAGCCAAGCTTAAAGAAGGGATTTTCGTTGGGCCTGATATTCGTAAATTGATGTTTTATTCCACCTCTGAAGCAACGATGAATAAAAAGGAAAAAGAGGCTTGGATATCACTCAAAGAAGTTGTGATTAAGTTTTTGGGTAATGTGAAAGCCCCTAATTACGAGATTATCGTAGCTAATACAGAGTATTAGACGCCTGTGTGAAAAAAGTGAAACTAGTAATTCATATAAAAACTACTTAAATATATAGTACATACTACATACTCTCTTCACTTGGAACAATACACCATACTTATTCCACCATGCCATCACTTAATAGAAATATTATGCTTTTCCAAATACTTTAAGCATTTATAGAGGTATTCTTTTTATTTTACATTTTTACTTCAATCGCAATATTATGTAAATTTGTTTTCATAACTTATTTGATCCAATTTTTCAAATTGATGGTTCAATATAAAAATGTTTTGCTGTAAGGGTAAAACTTCAAAGAATTTGTGGGCTCGTATTATCTAATAAACATTTTCATTATGTTCTACTATAATATTTCCTTAGCATCCGCAAAAAATTTTACTAACTGAGTTCAAAATATTTTATTTTAGAACTTGTAAAGTCTCTTTTTTTAATCTAATCAGTATTCAAACAATGATCTTTTATTTTAGGGAAGAATCTCGCAATAATTTTAAATTATTTGAAGCTTTAATGATATTACTCGTTGTTAAAACTTTACATGCCGTTATTTTCATAAAAGGGTGAAGATTTTATGAAAATATCAGACTTTCTAATAACCTTATTATTGTATACAAGAAAAACAAAAATCATGTCTTTATTATTTAGACATTTTTGCAATAGAAAATTTTAAAGGCTTAAAATAAGTACTGAGTGCTAAGAGATTGTGTAAATTAGAGACTATATTACCAATAATCTCAGCAGGAAATTTGCTAAGTATCTTTCATGGGAAGCAGCATAATTCCAAGCAATAGCTAATTTACTTGCCATTTTTATTCATTTATCAAATTTCACATGCTCTATTTTATAAAGACACATCAGGCTAATTCATATGTGAATATGAATATACGTATAAATGAACGTGGTAAGGTATGAAGATTTTGAAAGTTTTAAAGTAAGTTTAATATAAAATGCATAAAATAGCAATTAAATGTTGTATTTAAATTAATAATTGTAATATAATATATATTTTATGTAGAGGTTGTTTTTTTAAATTACTACACTATTTCTGACGTTTAGAATATGGACTACGAATCCTAAACAAGTGTGGTATTGTTTTAGATATTAAGTTTTTCTATAATAAGTTCTTATATACAAAACGCTTAGTTTATCTTTAACTGCAAGTTTATTATATTCTTAGCACAGATTGTTATTTTTCTGTCTTACACTCAAAGTAAAAAGAGGGATGAATATATATAACATATAGCAGAGGTATATCGTGATAAGTACTTAGTTTTTTTTCTATGAATTATAAAATCATATTTCTAATCATAAATCTATGAAACTTCCTTTGTTTTTCACTTCAATATAATTAGATATAACTATAATTTGGTCTACTGTTCCATTCAAAGCAATAAATTAAATTGCAGTGTATTTTATTACATCACCTTAAAATAAAACAGTAAAAATTATTTTTATAAATAAAAAAATACTTAAATTTCATAAATATGTATATATGTCATTATTAAAGTTGCTGACATGTGAGTCCGTAGTTCTAAGAATGGCTCTTAATGCCACAAAACTGTATATCAACAGTGAAGAAAAAGTCTTTTTTTTTTTTCATAATAGGGATATAGGTTAATTTTTTTCATTTTCATAAAAAATAAACTTGCTCTGTCTTTGGGAAGAAAAAACCAAAAACTTAGAATAGAAACCGGCCTTATATATAACAAGACCATAACAGCAGCAATGGCTTGAACTTACTTGAGTTGAGTATACTACTCGTTACACTTTATGACTTTTGTAGCTACTTTAATTTACGGAAAAATTTTGTTTTTGTGTTTAATATAAGGCAAATAGAATTAAGAAATTTAAAACAGCCAAAGGAATCACAAATGGCTCATTTTTTGTTTTCTTATTTTAAAGTTTGATTAATTTTTTTCATTTTCCTAGACATGAGAGACCTCTTCAAACAATCTGAATAAAGCTTTAAATACCTCAATGAAACTTTAATTAAATGAATTTAAAATAAGGGCAAATATGGTGAACGAAATACATGTACATCTGCCTAAAAAATTTTAAATAACTTATGATTTTTTTAGATAGCTTAAAATATTTACTGAAGTGAAGAAGTACTTCTTCAGGGGTAATCTGTACGTGGTCAAATCTTAAAGAGATTTAGGTTACCCTATACGAAAACAAAGGAAAAAAAGGTCTTCTAATTTTTAAAAGCCCTGAAAATATAAAGAAGTTGTAATTGATATTTACCATATAAACGTTTCTAAATAATAAACAATAATTGCCTAACTTTTCAGGGAGAACTAACGTTGGAGTTGTGATTTTCTTTCAGAGTTTTATACAAGACATTAAAATCCAAAAAAATTTCTATGTCTATATTAATAAAAATCTGTATTTGGGTGTTAGATATGACATTCCCTTTTTAATGGGTCTAAATGCAATTGTCTTCCAAAAAGTAACGAAAAGTTTCTAGGAGTGTTTGAAAAAGAAGATGAGACAAAATCCTTTAATTTCACTGAAATAAAATTGAATTTAAAATTCAAATGGAATTTGTCGTTAAGACGAACTTGATAAAACTATTTTTAAAAGAGAAGAAAAACTTTTTAGTTTTTATAATAATTTCATTAAAGTAATGCCTTTCGTTGGACAAGAATCACTATTATATTGTGGTCAGAATTAAAATTTAACAAAAGAGATTTAATGATATTAAAATGAGCTTCAGTTTTCTCATTTGAAATTTAATTATTTTGCATGATGAGCAGTTGAATAGGAAATTATTTTTCTAAATTGAAGACACAAAATTAAGTATATTTCTAAGTTTTAATTCAAATATTATGAAATAGCTGTAAAATACTTGAAAAAGTCTATAAAGTTTCACTTGTCTTTTAATGACAAATAAATTCCATCTTTTATCCTTTCTTACTCTCTTATCTGATTCCATTTAACTGTGTTGAGCTCAGCATTTCGTCATAATAATTTTTAATTTAATTATTTTGATAAAGGTTATATAAACCATTACATTAGTCTTTAGAAGACATTTGTGTTAACTAATTTTAAGGTAGTTAAGAACACTTGCTAATTATGAAGGGGTGAATTTTGACTGCTAGCAGCTAACCAAAAATTTAAACAGCTGCTAACTAAAATTAAGATCTTTTTTATTTTGTTTGGAATATCAAAGTGAATTTCAAAGGCTCAAAATGAATAAAAAAAAAAGCAAAATTCAAATTTCATTTGTAAAATAGTCAAAGAAAGTTTTGAAAATTTTTATTTAATTTTTTTTATCGAAAAATTTGACTAATAAAATTGTTGCTCAATTTTTCTTGTTTTCAATGTTAACAAGTATGGCTTAGTTTCTATACTTTGATTGTTTACAATTTTTGGTCATATTTGGTTATATTACAAAAAATTTGGTTAAATGAAAAGTATTAGACACATGACTTTCTGTTATTTTACAATATTATAAGTAATTTTAAGATATTTGGTTTTTTATGAGCAATTTTTTAGCCTTTCAATAAGTACATTAAAGTTTAAGATTCTCAGAGTTATTGATCTTTAAAATAGGAGAATAGAAGATATATTTCTTTTTTATGGTATAATAAATTCGTTTTATATTTGCAAATCTCATATTTTTGCGACGCATTTAATTTAAGGATCTGGTTGAGTTAACATAGAAAAAGTATTTCAAAGTTTGAAGTATAAAAATAGTATTTATAGAGAAGTTTTGTTCATTTTTTGAATTGTTTTGGTTTATGTAAAATGTTCTTTTGTACAAATTGTTAATTAAAAGAAATTGTACAACTAAGAAATCTTTATTTTTAAAGAATAGCACTCAAGTAGCATTATCATATCATCCGATTTTACCTTAAGATATTTTTACCTATAGCGTAGTACTAGTTTGAGGGAAGCAGCTAGTTTTTCAATTTGAATCTCTAACTAAATTTTCAGCCATTTTTATGAAATCATATTAAATGCTTCAATACCAAACTTTTATATTTTTTACTCTAATTACAGCTGTATATAAATATTTTTAAAATTAAATTTAAATTGAATGGTTTTAGTATTTATTATGGTTACTTTTTTCAACTGCAACTTAGAACTAAAGAAATCATCTAATTAAATGCTTACTCCGCCCTGTGCTCATTTTTTGGGCGCCTAGCTGCAAATAAATGTTTTGGAACCTTTCCCGGACTAGTTTTGATAGGTGGTGCAATAGGATCCAAAATAATTTTGTTTGGAGCACCTTTGACTCCAGCTATTTGAAATGGATTTTTTTTTGGATTATTAACTGTAGTTTTTTGAATTTCATTAGTTTGACTATCAGCTGAATGACTTCTTGAATTAGAACTACTAGATGCATCTAAAGATGGATGACCAGAATCTACAGCTATGTCTGTTTCTGGAATATTATCATTTTGTTTACTTGAATTACCAAGTTTTCCATTATTTTGTTCCAGTTCTTTAATTTGATCAGCAAATTCTGCAGTGTCTGGAAATGATATATGGCTATTCGGGGTAATATTTGAATGATAATAGTTTTTTTCTTGTAAATAACTGTTATAAACTTCATCTAATAGTTCTTCAGTTGTTCGCGAAAGGGGTATGATTGTATGACTATTACAGTCTAATTGTGATTCATATACATGTCGTGGAAGGTTTCTTTCATCGGAAGATACAAAACTAATTTGGTTTGTTCTTACATGATATGGAAAACTTGAGTTTGATCTTGATGGCCATGTTATCCATAAAAAAGCAGAATGGCCTGAGATTGCTAGCAAAGCTAATACTCCACACATTACACTTTCACGAACCCAACTATCAAATAATGTTATACCAATAAATGTTAAAGCAGGTGCCCCTAAAATCCATAATGATCCAAAAATACCGAATGGATAGTAAAATCCAGATTTTTCTGGAAATTTTTTAACAGTTGTTGCTGCTGCTATCATAAATGCACCCCAGGAAAAACATCTAAGTCCAGCCAAACCTAAAATAAAATAAAATGGAAATAGTAAAAAAAAAATAATTATCCAAACCTAATCCAGCAGGTGACTCATATAAATTTAATACTAGACCAGGATCAAACACTTCTTCGCGATAAATAAATAGTGAAACATATATGACTGTATATAAATTAATAAAAATCATCAATTTCATTGTAGAGCATGTAGATAATCGTGCTCTGGTTATTGTATATCCTTTAGCCATTAGCAACAACATTGTTAGAAATGTAATTTCAGAAGCTCCCTGCAGTAAAAGGCCAAATGTATTTGAAAGTTCAGAACCAGTTATAGCGTATTTTGCCCACGCCACTCCTTCAAATAGGACACCATTATATTGTAAAAATGCACTAGAGAAAAATAAACGATATGTGCAATGAAATAAGTGTCGTGCTTTTAATTTCATTGCACAAACGCATATAAGAAAAAGTAATACTGAATAAGTAATTACTTCTACTAAAAGGATAGGTGGAATATCTGAAAAATGCCTTTGTTAAAGAATTACATTAGTCCAAGAAATCATCTTACAAATTTCATCTGCTGATAAGTGCTCATGCCAAAAATCTCCAGGATGTCCATTTGTCATTTGAAATTTGTATTTCACATCCATACCTTTAGTGTTTTGGCAATTAGCAATGGCTATATACCACCATCTTCTTCGCGATGTTAAAAATCCACCAGCATTACTGCAAGATACCACTATAGAGTTCTTTCCTTCGTGACGTACAAAGCTGCGCTTAACACGAGGTTCCTTAGTAAAAAAATATTTTTAATATATGCAATATTTGAAATAATCTAAACAATACAGTTATGTTTTCATTTTCTCTGAAAAGTTCTTCAGCATATTCCAAGAAATGTGTATTATTTTCCAATTCATTTTCTTCTCCAACGTCATAGCCAAGTGCTGGATATGTTGTCACATTGAAAATTTCTGCATTTAAGCTTTCGTTCATATGATCTTCATTTTGGTATTCTGGAAACTCGGTAGTGTGTTCGAGAAATTGGTCAAAGTATGTAGAATTAATATCATCCATTTCGGGAGGTGGTTGAGGTAAAGATGGTGCCCTAAAATATACCAGGAATTTTTTTTTCTTATAAAAGGAGGAGATACCTACTCTTCTTTTGCAAACATGTATTGCTTTGACTAAAAATTATTAGTTTTTATAAAAATTCACTGCTTAATAAGAAAGAGCTCCCTATTTTTTATTGTTATTTGAAATGTTAAATAATGGCGTTGAAAAGACAAAAAACTACAAGTCGATTTTATTACTATAAAAATCTGAAAAGTCTGGTGCCTTGAAATTCGAGTTTTTTGAGGTATTTTAGAAATTCATGTTAGTTTATGTTGTCAAACATTAAATTTGTAGAAAAAGAGAAAATTTTGTTAGTAGTTTAAAACTTTAAAAATATTTTTTTTCCATCAAAATTTGTTACCACACACCACTGAAAAATGGCAAGTTTCAAATTAATGTGGGTACTAATTTCGAAAACAAAATATATTTTTACAAAATGATTTAAAATTTTAAGAAGCACAAGTAGCTTATAATTTATTAATTGACATTGTCTTTTTTTATATTAAATATAATATTATACCGTTATCAAGGCTCAAGAGTTCATAATGAAAAATTGCTCTTATTATAGCATAATTGGAATAAATACAATCTCAACAAAATACCTTCTGTATAAGAAATATTATAAATTGCTTAAAAAGAGCACAAAAACTGAAGTATAATCCTTTAAATTTATTTTTCTTCTCTGAAGCAGTCTCCATTATGTACAATACAATTATTGTAACGTCAAAACCCATTCCTCCATTGATTTTCCGTGTGCTGAACGTCTTTAACTAATTCAATTAATTTAATTAATTCAAAATTGTTTCCACGGATATTTACAGTATTAGAAAAAGGAAGTAAAGATCAAGTGAATATAGTGGATGACTGATGGTATTATTTGAGTCGTAAAAACAAATCTTGCCTTTTGCGTAGCATATTTTTTGCAAATGTTTCCAAAATGTATAAATATTATTCTTTATTTACTCTTTGTTTGTCCGAAAGAAATTCAAAATGTATTATAACTACGGCAGTCCATGAAAACAGGAAGCAACACCTTTGGATATTTTGCATGTTGAAGATATTATTAATTTTGAGTTGTTTCGTTATATTTAATGATAATATGGGAGAAAAGATTAAAATTTCAAAAACCAGAAAATCAAATAAATGCTAAAAATAAAATATAAACTATACATAATATAAGTCTTACTTTAGTTTTTTTGTTGTATCATCTTCTATAGAAGTTTTTAGTGTGCATCCAGATAGAAAGTTATAGGGACTTCTTGCTGAAAGGGTTACTATTTGATTATCGGCGCTGCTAAGTACAGATAGTTTTTCCTGACATGTCTGTTTGAGTTTTAACGTATAAATATAGTAGCAAAAATAATGAAAAATTACTTTTCCTGTTTTATACACTGAAGGCCATTGAGATTTATCATCATAATAAAGCAACAACTGGATGTCTCCATAATGTTTCTCAAATTCAATATGATATTCATATCGTCCACTTCTTGAAAGAAAGCAAAAACGAGCAAGAAATACCCAATTCTATAAAAGTTAAGTTGCAGTATTTAAAAAAAATAAACAAAACAATTGTATTTTTTAGTACCTCAAGTGTTTTTAAATGCCCTTCAACTATTTTCGGGGATGCTAGGGAAATGCTGTTGATGAATATGATTATCCAAAAAAAACTAGGAGCCATTACATATTAAATTTGAAATTTACAAAATGTTTAATAAAAGCAATCTTCTTGCTAAGTATAACAGAACTTGATTTATTTGCTTCATTGATTTTTTTTAGATTATGTTAAAATTGGTTGCCATAGTACAAATATAAAAACAAACAGTTCAGCTTTGACAGAGTGCTGCCAAGGTTTTACAATAGTTTTCTCTTTTATAATTTGCTTCAGATTTTTACATTTTTCTAAATTAAATGTATTTAGATACATTGTCACTTACAATTACAATTAAGCTCCTTTTTAATTTAACATTGAAAAAATAACCATTTATAATTAATTAAGTAGTTACATGAATTCAATTAAAATTTGAAGAATTGAACAATTGTGATGCATTTTGTATTTTTTAGTTTCTTACACATTTGCTCTTTTTCATTTATTTAATAAAATCCCAATTAAAAAAGGCAACATGGATACATGGGTATCTTTATCCACGCATGGAAATATTTGCAGAAAATTTAAGGAATAAACGTATTCCCTATTTTAGTAGAACAAAGAGCAGTTTAATTAACGATAAAATTAAAAAATAAATTTTTCCAATATAAATTTTTTATTTTAAATTCTTAACTATCAAATACAAATTTCGGTGGTCATTAGAGACGATTTTGAATCAACTGGAATAAGTGAAAACTTCCGACCATTTTGCCACGGAAATCATATTTTCATGGAAAAGTAATTTTATAGTAGCTTGAATTAAATTGAATTAAATATTTCAATTTATAACATTCCATTTTTAATTAATTCAACTATTTTTATTTTTTTAAACATGCATTCATTTTTGAATAATGTTTTCAATTTAGTTAGTTGACACAATTGAAAAACTAGAAATAATTTTTATTTGCTTAGATATAAAGAAAATTTCCATGAAGCTGTTGGCTTTATATAAAATATACTTTTCTAACTGTCAAACAAGCAAATACATTAACTTATGTCATAACCCTTTTGACACAAAAGCTACTACGATTCATATCACTTTTATATTTAACTGAAAAATAACTAAAAAATTATTTTTCCAAGCAAATTATTTCTGTCACAATATGTCTAAATTCCAAATTAAACATAAAATTTACATATTGCGGTAACTTTGAGACGAGGTAGCATTTATTTTAAGTTTATTTAACAATGGTGACTCAAGAATGTAACTTTAAGACTTTGTTGCCTAAAAATTCCAACATCACAGGTATACCAGATACTAAACACACTATTGAAAAATAATTAAAAAATTTGAATTTTGTTAGGATTCTGAGTTATTTTAACTTCTCACCACTTCTGTTTAATATTTCTTGATTTGCTCTTGATTGATTTAGAAAAGAAATTAATGGTACTTGTTATTGGTTATATTGTTATATATATATCCTACTACTACTTTTTGTTTTAAATAAAAGATTTAACTATAAAATTATTAGAATTGAAATAGCTATTTCCAAGTCAGAGAATCTTGTTTCAAACACAAAAGGATATTATAAATCATAGCGTTTGCATGTACTATATTCAGTTTCTTGAACATCGTCTCTCAAACCAAATATTTTTTAAATATAAAATTAGTAAATTTAGGCAAACTTTTTTCATAAAATTCAAAAATCTTAAAACTTAAGAATAACTCTATTTAAAACTCTTAAAAAATAAAAGCTTCTAAATATTTGAGCAATTTGTTCATTAAATAAAATATCTCTCTTTGTATTTAAACTGAAATCAGGGACTTTTTACTTATTGTTAGTTTTGAAATTAGCTAAGTAAGTAGCTTTTGAAGAAAAAACATTAGAGTTATATGATCGGTGTTATTAATTTAGTTTCAAACTATATTCATGATCTAATTGTGCTTCCTTCAAGTATTCTTTTCTTTAAATCCTTTTCGTTAGTTTTGTAATTTTGAACGACATTTTTTAAAACGAAATTTTCATATTTTACCTCCTATAAACAATCAATATTTAAAAAGCATTTAAGTAGTATGATCTAAGTA
This sequence comes from Acrocera orbiculus, assembly GCA_947359355.1. NCBI lineage: Eukaryota > Metazoa > Arthropoda > Insecta > Diptera > Acroceridae > Acrocera > Acrocera orbiculus. The sequence continues at coordinate 45,389,264 of OX375757.1, forward strand.
CCGTGCGTAGAATATATCTTTAAAATATTAGATAAAAACAATATTTTTGATTAAATTTAATTAGCTTTAATAAAAGTGCTAAATCCAAGAAACAAAAAACTAAACATGCTTAGGCAAGCCCTTAGAAAATATTCGGGCTTTAGCTTATAAGTCTACCAAGACTCCAATCATTGAAAATGGGTTGAACGAATAGAAAGTTTTATCTTCACATATTTTAAAGTAATATTTTATAAATATGCACAGAATCCGTCTGGTTATTTAAAATGTATGCAGTTATCAGGCCTATATTAAGAAATATTGAGTACGATAATAAGTTGACTTGAAATTTAAAATTAACAAACAATTGTATTAAACAACCTTAAAAAAGTCTATCAACTTCTACTTCTATTTATTTTCTTTGAATTGAAAGTAAGCTAACTTTCTTTAGAATAAATCAGAAAAACAGCCAACGGTTTTAAGTAACTTTTCTCTAATAAAATAAAACAAAACATGTTCATATATTATTTTACACTAACACATTAAAGCCTGTCAAATATAGTGCTTATTTAGTAGCTTATACATAATTTTCAAATATTCATCCAAACTAATTTATTAACTCATTAGTCTTTTTATGTTTCAGTAAAATGATTTTGCTAATTTATCAAATACTCATTTTTTCTTAAAACACAGAAGCTTAATATGAATAATTAGAAATTTCTCTTTCACATGACAAACTACTTACAATAAAAGTGATTATGAAAAACTCTTTAATCATTAATTCTTTTACAAACAAAAAATGGATGACATAAAGAAGTTATCTTAAATAGAGTTTATCAAATTGCGTTATCAGTACCGTAACTTGAGCAAATAGTGTCAAGTTGATAGCTATAAATATTACCACAAAGAGGCATCTGGTAGCACAATGGACATGATTTTTCCATCAATCTGAGCTAACTTTTGGATAGCAGCTATTCTTCATGGTGCCGCGTTTTATTTAGCAATTTCTTACTGCCAAAATATTTTGAACATTAATCAAATTTAATACAATCCTTCAAGATATTCTACGTCATAAAAAAATTACATATAAGTTATGAGTTGAAAAATCTGTTAGCACATTCATTGAGATAAAATATGTTAGAGAGAATTTTCTTTTATTTGGGAATATCTTTACAAACTGTTAGTCATAAAGTGTTGAAAAAATTACTTTCAAATTCAAATGGAACAATTTATTTTTCCAAAACCAGAATTATGTAAATATTTTAATATAATTGTAGGACTTTTTAAAACTTTAGCTTTTCAACATTATATTTATTCTAATAGACACATTAACTTTTGTTTAACACAACCTATTTTTATCCACGGGTAGCTTTCACTCAATTCAGAACATACAAAATTATTTTATGTTTATTTTTTATGATATATTCAGGAAGAACATTAAATAATTTATTGAAGTTTTGCTGCAATTGTATTCACTTTATAGCTGCTACACTGAATATAAGAATTTTAAATGCAGAAAAGAGAGCTGACCCGCCAAATATTTTTAATCATGACAATACAGGCTTTTTCGCCATTATTTTAAAACAAATGTCAAAAGGTGATACAAAAATGTTTAAAACAGCTTCAGCATTTCTTTGAGTATTCTTCAATTTGACGAAAGAGTGTTTAATGAAGAACTCAGTTCGGAAGCCGATTTTATTTAAATGCCGATTACTTTCCACTTTATTGCAAGTAAGCAGATTTGGGTATTGTGTATTTTTAAAGTTAGGAAAGTCTACTTAGAGACATGTGAGGTACTTTGGAAAAGTCTTTGTGAGACTTACCTTAGCTTACCTGCAAAATTTTAGTAGGAAAACATCTCTCCTTACTTTGAAAATATTCCCAATTGTATTGGAGTAATAGACGGAAAGTATATGAATATATCGTTTCTTACACATTCTTGCTCTAAATATTCGACTTATAGATACCCAGAAGGGTTATAAACACTCAAATTAATTAAAGCTAAAGTTTAGGGACTAGGGTTTAATTTAAAGTATTAGTTTAATTTAGTTCAAAACCACATCAATAGAATTTAACTTTTAGTTTTCACTTTTTAAAAAATAAAGGCAGACATTAGTAAAAAAGTTTAAATACAACTAATTCTAAATATGCTAAATGCTAAAAAGCTGAGTACTTTTCAATTTGTAAATATCATTCTAGAAATGATTATATAAAATATCATATATCATATATCCTATAAAAATATTTTATACTCAGGTAATGTTCTCGGCAACAAAATGTATGTATTATAAAAAAGTAGCAATTACTTAGATTACAGCAGGGGCTGAGCAATGTCGCCCTGCATGAGAAAAACGTAAATTGCATATTTAAGTAATATCAACAAAAACCCTTTTTAGTTAAAGAATAGTTTACTCATATTGTAAAGAGAAAATTTGTTTATTTTCAAGGGATTTGAGACCAAATAACGGAGGAAGTTTTTCTAACTGAATATACATACACTATGGAGAAGCTTTAAGCTATATTATTTCGTCTTATAGAAATTTTCTAAAAAGATTATATTTTGTTCAGTTTAAATGCTTATCTTTAAATGTACAAGGATGATATGGCATAAAGAAATAAGGATTTTACAAGCTATATTCAGTGCTTGATTTTGTTTTTAGCCAAATTTTAATTTCCAACTCACTTATTAGAGCTCAAATAAAAGAATTTTTTTTTTCTGGCATTAAACTCTAAAAAAATTCATTGCAGTCCTTGTGCTATATAATATAATTTATTGTATGGTTTTAAAAGACTAGCAATTTTATAGTTTTATATATTTTGTACTTTATAAGTTCTTTTCAAAAAAAAATTATAGAAGGTCATAGCCAAAATAACTTGTGCTAAAGTACAAACAATGAAAATTATTTTCTTTATTTTAAAAATATTATTCAATTCAAGCAACGATATAAAAACCTAACTTTTTGTTTTGATGTTAACAAAAAAAAAATCTTACTGGAGCTTCATACAACTGTGGAGATATTCTTACGTCAAGAGACATCTTACAAATATTTAGTTAATAAGATAAAAATTAAATAACACAACCAATGAAAATTACGCCTTTTAGTAAGTGAAAAATAACATGTAATGATTTTTGTGAAATTGAGTCTTAATACCGTGTTGCAATAACTAATAAAAACTCTCCCCTATATACTGAAAAATAAGTAAAAAGTTTTGATCATATTCATTAAAAAATTAACGAGGAATTCAAAAGGAAACAAAAACAAGAAACTCACTTAACTATCCGTTTTGAAATGAAAGTTAAAATGAAAAAATAAATACAGAAGAAATTAACCCGTCACAAATATTAATTCTTTGAACTTATTCATTTCTAATAGAAAATTTAAACATGAAACCCTATAGTATGCCTTAGTACTTCGATTTTTATATAAGCTTAAGGTGAAGCCCACAAAACAAAATGTCCTTGTTAAAAATAATCCCCTGACAGGCTTCTGTCACAGTTTTAAATACATTTATTAATCAGACTAACAATCTAAGTTTTTTAGCAGTCTAATGATATAAAACAATTTGTCTCTTCGATTTTTTGAGCAAAAAGTTTACGAAATTGCATAAACGAGCTACAAAAACTAATATTTGAAAATATGTTTGCTTTGTAGTTTATTCTTCCAAAATTGAACCGATCTTTTCAAAGTTCAACAAAGTAAAGCAGTAAACTCATTTTTATGCTTAAAATTTTTGTTATTAATTTACCTACGTCCAAATGTGATGGTAACTATAGCTATCGAAATGCCAAAAAGCTTAAATTTATTGGCGTGGAACTCTATGTAATTAATAATATAGAATACAGATATAAAATATAAATTTACATCCTGTTTATATGTTTATTTGTTATATGAGTTTGGTTTTAAATAACTATTTTGAAAGACTTTAAAAGCGTAGACATTCTATTCTCACAACTACTTTTCTAGCGGTTTCTTTTCACTGTTCACTTGAAAACTAGTAAAGATTTTTACGGAAAATTATAAATTTTTACTAAAATTATGTGAATTTGTCAGGTAACTTTTTAAGACTTATGTCACTTTTTCGGTTATTATGTTTAATAAATTATTTGCAACTTTTGGGCTTTAAATTGGGATCACCTGAAAATTAACTAGAAAGAAGACTGAAAATTGCAATTAAGTCATTCGTTTCTAAACAAAACCAAAATAGCTTTCTTTTGTTTAATAAAACTTTTAAAACTAGTAAAACAGTTTACTAGCGCTATATTTAAAATAAAAAACCACAAATCTCATATATTATCTTATAATCATTGTTTTTTATCAACATACATTACTCCTCCATGCTCTTCTTTATGCTCTTTTCGAAATTTAGGAAACATTTCCCATGGGAAAGATAAATCAAATTTTCTAAATTCTTGTGCTAGTTCAATTGGCTCACAGACAACGCGCTTCTTCTCACAATCAAAGCGAACCTAAAATTTGAAAGAAAACATTGAAAATTTTAATGTATACCATGTTTTGTTTTTATACCTCGACATAACCAGACAAAGGAAAATCACGTCTTTGAGGAAAACCATCAAAACCATAATCTGTTAAAATTCGTCTTAAATCGGGATGATTTGCAAAAAATACACCATACATATCCCAAATTTCTCTTTCAAACCAATTTGCTGATCTGTATGCCTCATTAACAGAATCAATTGGCGTTAATTCATCTGTATATGTTTTTAGTCTAACACGTGCATTATAACGTAGTGATAAGAAGTCATAGCACAACTCAAATCGATATTTTCGGCAAGGTACATCAATTCCGGATATATTAACCAACTGTGTAAATTGGGCATTATGATGGTTTTTCAAAAAATATGTAAGGGGTAGCAAACCATTAGGAGATATTAATATCTCTAACTCATCACCGCTCATTATCTGTACTTTTTGAATATATTTTGGCATACATTCAACTACATATTTTCCATATTCAGTTAAATAATCTTTTTTTACAATATTTGGCTTTCGAATTGTTGCTAAAAGAAAAATTTGCTGTTTTTTAATATTTTTTATAAAGCTTTTCACTTACAAAATAATTCAGTGCCCTCCGAATGCTTTGTACAAAAAAATTTTTCGGAAAATTGCAAAACTAAAAATTGTACTTTCTTTAATATATATTACATATAAAATAATTATATTACCACCAGTAATTAATTGAAATTTATTTAAAGATTGTAATTTTGTTCCCCATGTCATTTTCTTTACTTCATTGAAGCTACAATACTTTATTTAAAAATGTTTGCCCTTTTCCGTTATTAAAGCCTATAAGTCAAAAATTAAGTTTGAAATATGTTAATAGAGAAACAAAGTTGGCTGAAAATATTTTAAATTTGAATAATGTTGATGAATTACTTAAAAATTCATAAAAAGGTAATTAAAACTCATAAGTTTTCTAATAGTAAAAATGAGCCTTTCTACTAATTAATAAAAAAATCCCCCTTAGATGACAAATTTTACCAATTGTTTTGAGAAATACCAGCAAAATAAATTTAGTAGCTTAATTTTAGAAAATGGCTTACTTTATATCCCTTTTGCTTTTTTTGGCAATAAGTATAATGTAACAGTATACATTATAATTTCACTTTATAATTTATAAGCCTTTCTTTTAAAGAGCAAAACGCAAACAGTAGTGCCCGGTAGCTTAAATTACTTATGGTTGAAAAGATTTAATTACTTTAATATTTGGGATATTATTCTATATTTTCACTTGTTTAAATAGGTGCAAACTTAAAAATACTATCAATTAGACTTCATTAACTGAAAAGGGCTTTTAAACTTCAATTTACCCAGTTTTTAAAGAAAAAACATAAATAAGAACGTACAAAAAATTTACATGAAAAATTGTGTACAAAAATGCATTAAAATTCTTAAAAGATTTGCTTTTGTCGGTCAATCTTTTCTATATTTTTTTAAAGATTTTGATATTCTTCTAGACTTATGTATCTATCACAAAACTTTTACAATGAGAATTCAACGGGGGGATGTAAAAGGCTATTTTCTTACATATTTTGTGATGAGAAAAGTGATCTGCTAAGCTTGGTTGCAGGGGCCTTAATTCCTGCTTAAGTTTACTCCCGCTTTTATTGACTATAACCTATACACCATTGATTAATTTAGTTGTAATTTAACAAACAGTTCAACTCCTCAACAAGAACTTCAAAGGAATAAGAAATGCAATGAACTTTACATTTAAGAAACCACAGTTTTTTTCTTTGAAAGAGTCTATGGCTGCAGCTTGGCGCTGAGCTGACACCGATTTCTATTGCGATAGACCAGGGCTCCTTAAACTTTTTTTATTCACGACTCCATTTATGATTGCAAGTTTCTTGGCGACCCCATATAATTATCAAAGAAAGATAAATTAATATTTTTTGATGATATATTTGTTAGGTAACAATTTACATATATATATGAAAATATATAGTTTTAGAAACATAAAAAAAAATTAAAATTAAAAATTGCACAAAAAGTAAAATTGTATTTATTATAGTAACAAAAATTATATGCACTATTTTTCATCAAAATTGCATTTTTTGCGAATTAGTCCACTCGAATATATTCGAATGCAGTCGTTGAGTGGTAAGTATTATATTAAAATTAAAGGAAAAAATTTAATGAGATGGATGTGCCTGTTTTTTATTGCATAACAAATTAAATCTTGGTGGAATGTTTGACACTGCTGGACGTAAGACCTCTTCAGCATTTTTTAGCGATGAATGATATTGGGATTTAATATGTGTTAAAGCTGAGAAAGTAACTTTACATAAATATCTGGTGTTGAATGGCCGAAGATCATTTAACGCCATATCAGCGATTGTAGGAAATTCAGTTCTAGTTCCGATCCAGATTTCAGTCAAGGACTTTTTTAGGAATTATAGTTTTAAGGTTGAGTCACTTGAAAGCTCAGCAAATTCCTCTTGAGCTTTATGTGGCAGGTGATCAATCTCACCTAAGCCAATCCAAAACGGCTTTTGAATCCAAACTATTTTTTGGAAATCAATATTGAATATAAAATATTTACGGAACTGTGTTTCTAGCGCTTTTAAGTGATCTACAATAATTTTTGCGATCAAAGTTTTACAATGATTTTTCTCGATTATGGAATTGTCAACAATGGAAAACATTTCGAAGCAATTTTTTAAAAGAAGGTGAACTCACACGCATTTAGAGATAAAAAAAGTAAAAAAATAGAAAAGTTTTAGGAGGGTGTGTGAGTGTGATTTTGCACATTTGTGCATCTAGATATTATAAAATCGTGCATTGAAAAATTTGACATTGAAATCTCTCGCGACCCCAGAATTTTGCTAAGCAACCCCATTTGGGGTCGCGACCCATAGTTTAAGAAGGCCTGCGATAGATTAATCTCTGGTAGGCTTGCACTCGGAACTCTTTGAGCATATTCCTATTGATTTACCTCTAACGACTTTATAGTCTTCGGTATCGGAATTGGCATCAGCTCGGCTGTAAGCTGGCACTCTGCAGGCAGCTAATTACTTTGCCACTGGCTTATTTCTGAATTTTTTTAACTAAAATTTGATATACTGTTACTTAAAACTTATTTAATAACTTACAGAATATTTAAATATATTTACTTTAAGCATATCTTTGAAAAAAGTTCGTAACAAGGGTACTTCCTTGTTAGTTCTCTTTAAAACTAAAAACACTTTACTAAATTATAAAAACTTAGCAATCATAAGGCCTTCGAGACAAAATTAGCGGTTTGAAAATTTTCTAAAGCATACCCAAATGCAGAAATCTGATATTTGTGAGAAAAGAAATTTTCGAAACTTGCCACAATGGAGGTTATATTAAGTTTTTCTACACAAAAAATATCTAAAAAACAAGCGGTTTTGTCTGGTAAAGATAAGAGACATAGGTTCAATTTGTAGTGAAATTAATTTTAGGGAAAAATATTATAATCGTAGTATAAAAGGCTTTTTCACATTTTGAAGGTATTTGTTCTATATTTTTGTCATAGTCTTAGAGACATTATGTCTTTTTCTATATAATATGGTTTTTAAAAAGTATAAATAACTTTCTAATGATAGCTTCAAGCTGTGTCAACACTTTTCAAAGAAAAAACATTTACTTTTTTAAAGCCTTTTAAAAGTGATTTAATTTTTAGATAATTATATATATATTTTTTGTTTTTTAACCCCATAACAATGATTTTATTTAATATATAATTGCATAGATGTATGCTTGCAAGTAAGTACATAATTGGTATGGATAAGTATTTTGTAAAATTTTAACATATTGTTCAAACACCAGACAGCCTTAAATTGGAAAAGGAAATCATGTGGCTTGAAAAATATAGTTTCGACAAAAAAACGATTAAAGGCTGTGAGTGCATGGATATAGTTTTCCCAAGGCTCTATTTCCGTCAGTTTTATTTCGATTGATGTTTGGAAAAATATTTTAGACATATTGTTCTATTCAATATAGTCAAATCAATTTTAAATTCATTTAACCACACGTCCTTTCGGCAACCAGTGTCATGATAATACTTATGTTTACTTAGAATAATGAAGTTTTAGTTTTTGGTAATTAAAATTGTTTAGAAGAACAATTTTTAAATAATTAGATTTTTTTTGAAAGCTCTGAAAAAAAATTTTACAGTACATACTAAATTCTTTCTAATTATTATTTATAAGGGTCGCCGCATTTATAACTTATTTATAAGACAATGATTAATACTAACGACTAAAACAAGCTTAATGTACATGAATATCTTTGAACTATCTTAAAATTAATAATAACCATATGTCTTTAAAATGGTTTTGAAATTTTGAACATATCGCAGATTTTTTTGAAAATAACTATTTTTCAAACTCTAAACTTTATGGTAATTAACATTAAATAAAAAGATATTAAAGATTATATATAAAAATATTTTAAATAAAATTTTTCCCACATAGTTATTCGATTTTATTTGTCTGAAGAATTGGGATATATACTCAGCAGCTCATTTCTTTTCGATATTTGATTTATTTTTTTAACATAATTTCCGGAAAGATATCAAAGGACTGCAAAATTGTCTCCTAGTAAATAAAGTTTTATTTCGCCTTGTTGTGAACAGTTTTTCCTTTAAAAATAATAAAAAGATATATAAAAAGAAAATTTTTATGGTCAAATAGATTATCAAATTTATTATTGACGTCTTGGATTAATGTTGGAGAAATGCCAAGCATAAATCAATATTTTGTATGCAAACTAGCAATTACTTCTGTGATATTTGTATGATTTTTATTAGACCGTATATTTTTTGTAAGGGAAATTTTCTCAAAAATATATTTTTGTTTAGTCATAGAGAAACATTTTTAAAAAATTGGAAGCACCCATACCAATTATGTATTTATATTTGTTGGAGATTTTAGATATGGACATTTAAATCGATTTTATTTTATTAAATTTCCATCAAATATTTATATTTTTCCTTAGGAATTGCATGTTTAATCCATTATTCGGATGTAGATTGTTAAAATAGTTTATTTAATAATTTGTGATTCTTGATAGTAATTGAATACATTAATGTTTTTCGTTGAAGCCTTTTTTTCTAAAATTCAATAATTAAAATCAGTTAATTTAGCTTCACATATTTGTCAATGTTGATAGTTATTCAACTCTCAAAACTTAATAAAAAATTTAAAGCTGAAAATAAAGCAAATTATTATTCCCTTGTTACTAAGGTTAATAGTGGAGACACATTGGCAGCATACTAGGGTTTGCAATCTTTTTAAAATTAGAAATTTAATATATGTCTTAATTCTTTTAGCTGAAAGTATGTCAAACAAAAAATGAAAGAATTGAAAAATGTTTAGTATATAAATCAAGAGTAGATAACTAACAAAAAAAAAAAGAAAAATTTCATAAAGAATTAAATTGCGATAACTATAAAAATATAGCACAATTTGTATCCAATAAATTATGAAATGAATTACATAACAAAAAAAAATATTTTCTTAATTCTGCAAATAAATTGTTAAGTATATGTCGTTAAGGTTTATTTAGAGGTTATCATAAGACTTGATAATCTCCCCTAAGAACAAACTTCATTCAATCATTCTTCCATCTGATAAATGGTTCATACTTCCAGGAAACCTTTTTATACTGAAATTTTCCATCTTTAAAGGTGGGATATCAAATACACTGGGGGAATACCAAACAAATTCATTTCAAACGTGCTGGGAATTTCTTGACTTTCTTGAAACAGAAAAATTGTTCGAAATAAACTTTTTCCTTAATTTTAGCTTCAACTATTGGTAAACCAAAGAGTATAACACTTATTTACTACTCACTACATTTTATTTTCAAGGAAAAACTTAGAAAATCTTCAAATAAGTCTTTTTTGAGAAGTAATAAGCCCTAGATTTTCCTTATATCTTTTTGTTAAAGTCAAAACATTGACCGTTTATAATTTTTAAATTTTCATAGGTATTTTTAAATCTTTCTTAATATTTGTAATCACATTTTTGTGCTTAAAAAAATGACTACAAATTAAATTTTTTCTTGATTTTCCTTAACTAATCATGTTAAGTTTAAGGATAGTTCCTTTAAAAAGATTGAATATTGCCACCAAACCAGCTATGGAGAAACTCCAACGTTTCGATTTAATAAACCAGAGATCCGAGTATTTTACAATTATAATAAAAAAGAAAAATTAAAATTTTAAGAAAAATTTTACAGATTAGACTAAAGTCAAAAGTTCTGCGTATTTCTATGGTTAGGTTTTTCAGGTCATTTGGAGATTAGAGTTAAAATTTGGATATTTTTGAATTCATGAAGTTTTTCATAAACTAAATTTTTAAATTTATGTTTTTAGGATATAATTTTAACTTAATTTGCAATGTTGTTTAAAATCAACAAATTTATATAATCAAAATATTTCAGTATATTAAAATAACTGAATTTTTAAAAAACATGAAAATCATAAAAAAATTTATACTAAAAGGCAACTGAAATTACAAAATCATCGATCAAATCAAAGCACGCCATTAATATTGATTTTTTACTTCTCTGAACTACGGAAACTTTTAAATGCCCTTTTAAGTAAATTTTTAGCAAAAGTTATTAAAATAGCTATGCCTTTGAAAATAAAAGTTTTTCTTTAGAAGTTAAGTCATTCAATGTACGTACGTAATGGTTTTTCTGTAATAAAAATATTCTTACTCTCGTGTGTAGAAGCTTCCAAATAAAGTTAGTGCATCTATGTTTTTTTAATAGTAAAACAGTTTAACAAATGTTTTGTGCGGAATCCGATATGTTTTAGCTTATTATTTTAAGGTATTGGACAAAACTATTTCTTTTGGATGTGGTACTTCTCCCGGCAGTCCTCTATATGAGCAGTACCAGGATTTTTAGTACAAATATCGCAATAATTACGTGTTTGCCCCCTTCTTCTCGGTGATGCTCTACCGTAGCAAATAACTTAAGTCACTATCAAAACTATAGTAATTACCACTTTCATCTTCCTCTACTATAATTCTTCAATTTACTTTTTCAAACACACAAAATTCATCCGCACTGCTAAAAAATTCTAGATTTCTACTGGTACTTGTTTCTTTAACACTTCTTTTCTTCAATATTTTATGAGGCTTCCATTATGGATACATTAAATAAAAATAGTACCTATGTGCCAACGACTCCGTCTTTCTTCGTTCTATAAGATAGTACTGTGAAAATGAATTTATTATTATTGTTATTATTGTTAGGCTGAACGTAACAGATTTTCCTAAAATATTACGACATGCTGTCTGTATGGGGCAATTGTGTTTTTAAAATAATTATATGTCGCGAGTATGGCCACGCTCGTTTTTAAAGGGTTAAAATAACCCATATGGAATAATTAGGATGAAATCATAAATACATAGTCTCCTTTGATAATAACATTAATAATGCGTAATTAAGTAAACCAAAGCTATAACGATAGAACATAGTTTTTAAACGCTTAAAATAACATTTTTCTTTTTAAATTTTCCTTCTGAAAATAGTGGAAGCCAATTAACAATTGTTAAAAGAATTTTGAAATTCAAAACAGTCGTTAAGGAATATCTTCAGGAGTTTTAGAGGAAAATATTTTAAGGCTGCATTCAAAGTTTCACGATTTGCAATATGTAACAAAACACCTAAAACTGTTTCAATTTTGATAAACATACTAAAATCCTAATATTTTAACACTTTCTTGCTGAAATACTACATTACTGTGAAAGGATGTTTGAATGTTCTATTCGGCAAGTTTTTCAAATTTTATTGTACTTATTGAAAATATCACTAGATATTAATGGGATTAATTGATGATTGTGTTACTCTTTAGAAGTATTTTTACATGATTAAAGATATTTTGTATGTTTTTAGAATGTAGTAGAGGGATTAATCAATCGATTAAATTCAGCTGAAGCGTATTTTTTATGTATTTTCAGCTGGATTACTAGATTCAAATTAAAAGTTTAACTTGCAGTCATAACCCTACAATCTAATAGATGTTAAAATTTACCCTTTCAACATCAAAGTTTATTTTTTAATTAATTTTACTTTTAAAATTTAAGATCTTATTTTTTATTGAAGAGCCTGACAAGGTATATCATTGCTTATAGCAGTGCTAACCAATTTTAAAAGCACAAAATAATCAAAACTACTATTCATATTAACCCCGACTCCACTTTAAGTTGCTACTCTAGGCATGTTTTTCAGTTACTATTTCGCAGCCAGTGAAGCCTTAGCTAATGTTAAAAGCCTTTTATTATTAAAGTTTTGGCTTTGATTATAACATGATTGTTCATTTAAAAACGCTAAAAAGGATGACAAATAAGACAAAAAGAAACACAAAAAAAGTATATTTCATTATTCGCTATTCCCATGTGACTAGTCGGTAAAAGTGGTAAAAATTGTGCTCAATAGCGTAAAACTAAGTTAAGCATAAAAAAAACAAAACTATTTTACGAAACACTATTGTATAAATGTAGACAGATACATAATAGTATCATTTGGTGTCGTGAGTATGTGCGTTTAACTATAATATATGGGACGATTATACTAAAGTTCCTAAATGTACAGCATCCTCTCCAAGCGAACTAAGTCCTGTATCAGAATTTGATTCAATTTCTCCACAAATTCCACCTAAGAATTTCTTTGGGCCAAGTTTACCAATTGTAGGTATTGTTCTGGTAACATTCATTTTATGCATTGAAAAATTTGGTTTTTGCAATAAGTTGTAAGATGTTGCATAGTCTATTATTTTGCTGGATATATTAGATCCCCTAGAATTGTTACACAATTCTAAATTTTTATAAATTTTCTTTGTTGATTCAAGAGAATCTTTTGTCAATTTTTTAATCGATTTCGTACAATTCACACTCTCAGGATTTATCATATACTCAGGTGTATGCCTTGAGTAGTTGTATCCACTTTCTTGGTTTTCACTTAAATCAATATTTGGCTTGGAAAATTGTTGTTTTGAATTACATATATCATCAACCACTGGAGATTTAGATTGAATTTCACTTGTTCTTGAGGATGTTATTTCATCCAAACTTTCAGTTTTAGATAGTTGTTGACTAAGTAAGTCCAAAATATTATTTTTTTCCTCAATTTTTTCATCAAATGATTTTATATCAAGCTCAATTTTTTGAATTTCACTATTTGTTGAATCAATACTGGCATTAACGCGCAAAAGAGCTTCAGATACACCTTGTTTATTAAGTGAAGGATTATCAAACTCATATTTTCGTATTTTGGCTCCAAGTCGAACAAGAAGCTCCTCTTCTCTTTGTAAATATTTATTGATCAAAATCAACTTTTCCATCCATTCAATTTTTGCTGAAATATTATCTTCAATTTCATTTGACTTTAGTAAGGGTTCTTGTTCAAGTGCCAAACTGAACTCTTTAGAATTTTCATGATCTTTAAGCAATTTTTTTTCTCTATGAGATGTTTTGTCTTTGTAGCCATTATGTCGAAATGAAGATTTACTTTTATCATATCTGTCTTCCTCATGGGTACATGAACTTATTTCAGGTGATGATATTGCTCCTTCAGTTTGGACGCCACTATCACTGTTAGCTACAATTAAAAATGAAAATTTTATTATTGAAATTTTTGTAAAAATATTTTAAAACAAATAAGCATAGCAGACAGATTTTCTGTCTATATGCATATAAAATAATGATTCTTAAATTTAATTGGGGAGAATTTGTATTTCATAAATTCTATAATTATTTGAAGAATTTTTCGCCTAAATATATAGGGTTGGGAATACAGACACAGGAAAGTAAACGTCAATTTCATAGGGAAGCCATTTTGAATTTTTATCGTTCATATGTCTGTTTGTTAGTTGAGTGTTTGCCATTTATCGATATGAGCTCGTTTACAATCGAACAACGCGTTAAAATTATTCAAGAGCACTATAAAAATGGTGCAAAAATAAAAAATACGTTTCGCGCATTACGTGGTTTTTGCTTATATTTTGCTGTGAAATATTAGCTCATTCATTAAAAATGTAAATAATAAGCAACTCTCATCTATTTTTATAATGACTTAAAAATATGTGAAGAAAACTATTATAAAATTAAGATGAAAAAAAATAATATAGTGAAAAAATTTTTTTGTATAACCGTGAAATTCAATGTTATCTCAAATATTTCTTCTTCTACCTTAAACTCATTACAAATTTGACAAAAAATTGAGAACTTATTGAAGTGAGCATTTGAGTAGGTTTTAAAACTTCCAAAGAAACAAAGATTTAACCTTTGGCTATTCGCAAATAACAATTTCATTTTGAATTCGACAAAAATTTATTTTACTCTTACTAACAATATAGAAAGCTTTAATGTTTCATTCCATCGTTACTATATGGAGCATAGCTATTTACTGAAATGTTTTAATCTTCTTCTTAAAAAAAAATACTTTTAGAAGCCTGTTATTGTTGATAAATATAAGTTTCATCCTTTATTTGGTAGAAATCTGATATTTTGAAAAATATCAAATATTTTTAATACATCCGAATATTTGTCATTTATATTGATTTTCTATTATAAAGTTTTTGAAAAAATATAATAAAAAAATATATAAAACAAAACATTTAAATTTTATACATATAATAAAACCAAATTTAATTGGTTAAAAACCTGCAATACACAGTTACCTTTTTCCAAATATATTTTAATACTTCTACAGAGCCTATGCAATTTATTTAAAAGGGGTCGAAAATATTGTCCCTGTTTATAAATCATTGGTAGAAATAAAGAGGCACTCAACAGTAAAATAAAATATATTCCTCTTATAACCATAAAATTGAAGATAAAATCATGGGTGCATTTAGTCCTTGTATATGTTTATGTTGATGTGAAGGAATATATTTACAGAATAAATGATGATAAATTGGTCGCTAGAATTCAAAATGATACAAAAACATGTAGTTTATTTTAATATTTAACAAATATAAGAGATTCAATACTAATGGGGATGCTTAATGTGAAATCAGCAGTTGTGGTTGCCATGAAAAATAGATAAAATTATAGCTATTATTACGTTTTTAAAAGAAAATATTGTTTTTTTCATGTTAGCTTTAATTTTAAGTATCACAAAAGCATACAACTGATCATAATTGATCATCAACTTTGGATTAAAGAAGAGATAAGGGTAAAGTAAAAAGCGTTTTCAAAGCAATTACATCCTTTGTTTTATAAAAAATAATTTAAGATAGGTTTTTTGGATAAAAAGACAGATGACATGGTTTGTTCATCATAAGAAAATACTCTGCAACCTTATAATATAATATGCCAAATGTGTTATTTGAGGTAAATGAACAAAGTATTTTTTTGTTCACAATTCTTGGATAATAGCAATACAAGTCTAGATTCATATCCCAAAACTTCTATGTACTTGGCTTTAATTGGATTGCTATTTCCAAAAAATATAATTGCTCAAATGAGATTCCTCCAATCTAGCAAAAATGAGAACTCTTCCGTAAAGCTTTATAGGAAATATTTCAATTATTGAATCTGATACACTTTATTTTGCCATTTAGTTACTTTCCACAAGCTTGATAAACGGTAGTCTGTTAATTTTACGATACGCAAGGCATGTTTCAAAGCTATTCATTTTCTTTAAGTGCTGGAAGATTAATTAAACACATATATTAACGAAAAAAAAATTGAAGCAAATGTTTTTAGCTTTAAAAAATACAAAAAAAAAATAACAAAAAATATATAAAATAGCTGACTTAGCTCTTTATTATTCCTTAAAATAGGAAAACTTAAACAATTTTCATGTCATGTTAACGTTATTATTAGACCTTCTACATTTGTAACTTTTGATTGAAAACCATAGTTAAAATAATTAATTTTAAAATTCATATATAATTAATATAAATAACCCACGACAAATTTGAATCAAAGCAAATTAAATAATGAAAAATGTTTTATTTTTGAAATTATATTAAATTTGTGATAAACGGTATAAATACACAAACATGTAATTTCATATAGACAATATGATGTCTACAATGGATAACAAATTTCAAATAATGAACTTTCTTTTCTTTTCTTCAATCTTTAACGGGAGCCTTCTTTAACGTATTTAAAAATAATAACCGATATTTGAGAAAACAATGATACTTTTTGTCATTTAATTTTAAGATATTTGATAAAAATAAAAATTCATAAATTTAAGTTAAATTGTTCAAATTTTTTGTGAAATATAATTATGATAATATCGATAAAATTTTCTATATATTTTTCGTCAAAATAATTGCCAAATATATTGATGCCTTCAATTCATTATAAAATTTCCCTTTACTGCTCTTGAGCGGGTTCAAGCGACCACATTGGAAAAGAAGAAAAAACAAAACAGAGCAATGGTAATTATTTAGTTTTTGTTAGTTGGTATTATTCTCTATTAACTGTTTGTCCATTCAAGGAAAATAAAATTTGAGGTAATTTTTATACACGTATTTTAGAAAATTATTCACAGAAAATTTAAAGGAAAAAAATATGCTGTCAGAACAACAGTTTGCTGTCAGTTATTCTTTTGAAAATAAATCAGTAGGTAAACAAAAATTTGGAAAATAGTTTTATTTGACTTTTAGCCTTATACCTATTACAGTTAAAAACACAATAAAATATTTAACAATCACATCCATGTGTGGCAGAACTGAAGGGGATTACAATACTTTTCAACAATTTGCATATTTCCTATTTTCCTATCACATGAATCAAAATGGATGATCCTGTTTAACGCGCTAAAAATGACTAACTAATTTTGCTAAAATTTAAAAGAAATAAGGAGAACTTTTAATTATTTTTAGCGCTCATTACATGTGCGATTTACTTTTTTTTCATTGGGATTTATATAAAATTAATCCCTAACCACGAAAACGGGCTCATTTGAAGAGGCTGCCGTTGTAATATTGAGGAAAATCGATTGGACAAGTAAGACTTTGAATATCACAAAAAAAAAAAGAAAAAGTCTAGGAGTAATCTTGTTTTGGGTATAGTATACCATTTTAAATGACTCCTTCGAAACATCCAAAAAGGAAGAAAGGCTAGCTATTTCTCTTCCAGCGCCTTTTTAACAATATCTGAAATAAGGTTCATTTTGTCTCTTAGTATTTGACAAACTATAACTTATCTGAATTTCAACGCAATCAATGAGTTCGGGTTCACAAAGTTCGGGTAACAAATTTTTTCAATCGTTTCTTTAACTCGATTTTCTTTCTAGTCAAGTTAATTAACGTAACAATGAATCTCTTGTAAATAGAAGATCAAAGGTACTGAATAATTTTTGAAAATTTTTGCAGAAATCCAATAAACAAAATTTTGTGGGAATAATTAAAATTTTTTCAAACATTTGAAAAAACAATTTGTGTTAAAAAATAAATTAATTTATATTATTCACTATATATAATCATAGCTGTATTAATTCAAATAACAAATAAAAAATAAAAAATGAAAATAATGTTTTCCTGAAAGTTTTTCATTATAACATTAGTATGCTATGACATAAAACTTAAACTTTTCAACAATTTTCACAATTAAAAGAAAGTTTTGTTGGAAAGCGGACCATTAATTAAACTTCACTAGTCTTACATAAAAACCTACGACCAAATTAAAAATATTTTTAAGCAAATTTATGCCAATATATTATATTTATACAGGAAAAGTTTTGATATTAAAAAGAGCTCACTATAAATTCATAATAATTCAGGTAGTTGTTCAACCATATCGCTAGAGATTTTAATGGCCATACATTTCAAACAGAAATAAGAGAATCTTATTGTAGGTATTGCACCAGTTCAGCTATAAAATATTCATTATATATTTTTAAAGTAGACTTTAAATATACTTCTTGTAGTCAATTAACATAACTTGGAAAAACTAAGGCCAGTGACTTAAATACCTCGTGCGTGAAAATCTTGACTCATTACAGGCAATACGGTATTTTAGAACATGTATATTATTTACATTAAATTTTCGAGAAGATGTCCAAAAATCAATGAATGGAACAAATTAGAATCAATCAAGTATGATAAATATTTACCTGCAACAACTTCTTTCTCATCAGCATCATGTAATCCATTCAGGTACGTTTCCAATAGGTAGTTTTTTCCGTGTTCCCGTTCTCTTAGCTTATGTCGGTCTTCTTCAATTTTATTTATCTGTAGTTCTCGATCTCTGTTCATGAGGGCGTAAAATTAATTTTAAAAGTTAATACGTTTTATATTAAAGTAAAACTGTTAATATAAAATACCTCAGTTTTGCCAATTGTTGTTGTATCGTTTCGCCTTGTTCCAAGATAAGTTTCATTAATTTTTCAATAGTTGCTTTCTGAGATTTTGGATGTATTGTTTGTGCTTGTGTTATCCAGGCTGTAGAAGCCTTTGAAGCTCGATGTCTTCTACGACGAACAATAGCACTATTTGTACTACCAGTTGGACTTCCCATTCCACTATCTTGTTCGTGTCTTGAGTTTATCCATGACAGTGGTGTAGAATCGATGTGACATAGAGTAAGTTTTACCTATAAAAAAATTTAATAAAATTTTTTTTTACTATTTTAAGAAAATTAGGAAAGAAATTTTATTTTTTTCTAAGAATTTGAAGAACTTTTTTAATTCTGTTCAGAAAAATGTAAGAAACTTTTAAAGAAAATAAACCATCTGAAGGTATAAATTAGTATTCATGCTGTGATCGTAAAAGAAAACATGCACAATACCATTTGAAATTTTAGTCATAACAGAATGGCAGTATATGAAGTGCTAGTAAGATGTTTACCAACTGTAAAACTATTGGACTATTGGATTAATTGGACAAAACTAATTAAGAAAGAGCCATTGCTATCAAGAGCTTTCGGTTTCATCCATATTTTTCAGAACACTAATTCAGTAAACATAACAAATTGAAAAGCCTAAAATCACTGATTTTTTAGAAACTTAAATGTTTTGCTTAGAAACTTATATTTTTTTTATCATCTGACATTTAATTAAAAAGGCTGAAAGCTTTTTCTCAAGTTGAAATTTAAAAATAAACTTTAACTCAAAATATTATTTAATGAAAGCCAAATAAAACTAAATATCAGAGAGTTATCAGGTTATAAGCCACCCTTAGGAATCACCATATTAAGGATTTTTCGATTGTAACTTAAGTTTCAATAGTTACCTTAAGCCGAAACATTTATCAAGTACCCTGGTTCATGACCTCAGGAAATTTTTTCTATATTAATTTTTCGGAATTTTACTCTTAAAGACACTTAACTAACCAACTCTATATTTCCAAAGTAAAAGTAAAGTAACTTTAGTTAAATGTTTAAATTTAATAATTGCTCAAAATATAATTTGTTATCTTTCAAGAATTTCTATATTTTTTTTTCATTTAGAAACAAATTAAAATACAAGGTAAAATCTTTGAAATTTTTCACATATTTCATGACAACCCCTATTTACTTTTCAAACTTTGTAATGTATATTTTTAAAAAAAATATACGGGTTTACTAGCTGACAAATATCAAACAACAAAATACTAAAAAAGTTATTAAGAAATAGCTTGACTTTTATAAGGAAAGTAATTACTGAAATAAGTTTAGATCCCAAGATGAAATCCATAAATAAATAAATTAGTTTAAGAAAAATAAACACACAAAAGTATACTATATGAGAGTGTCTGAAACACAAACAAAAGTAGGACCCATTTCAAATTACAAATGCTGTTACTTATACTTTGTTATTTTATCATATATAATTCTTCTAAGACCTCATCATTATTCTGGTTTTGTTTTATATATGCGAAAAAAGTGTTTTATAATTCTTATTTATCCTGCAAATAAATTAAGTTCGTAGCTTTATCTAAGCCCAAGATGTGGGTAAAATTGGTATAAGGACTTAACAAGCCGAAACATAATTCACATGTTCATTTTAAATGTACCACATAGAAATTTAAATAGTGATAATCAATTTATTTTTGAGCTTTCAAATTTAAATATATTTATAAGACTCGTATATAAAGAATCTTTAAATAGCAACCCATTTGGTTTTGATTTAATCTCACTAAAACCTAAAATATCTTATTTATCAGTTTCTGGCTAAGAAGTTATTTTTAAGAAAAATAATAAGTATATGTATTACATAATAAATTAATTATATTATACAATCTTAATCAAATTGAAAAAACTTTGAATAAAATAATAATTACCAAAGTCGAGTAAAATGAGTAAAAACTAATTTTTATAAAGTCAAATTAAGTATTTTAAAAACCTAGAGTATTTAGAATAATTCAACTCAAAATAGAATAAATTAAAATTATAAGAAGGAAGAATCTGCGTTTTTGCCATTTAGTTCACTTTTAAACAGATGGGTGGCTGGGATAATTTCAAAGGCCTTGTCTTCAAATTTTTATCTCACAACTAGCTTAAAAATTGCTCCTATCTATTTAGAATAAAAACTATCTGTTCCATAAATTATCAGACAATAGTCTAAATATTTTTAAAAAATTGCAAAGTATTCACCTGGTGCTGTGTGCTAACTATGATTTCTTGTTTGCTAAAAATTTTTTATTGAAGTGCTTTTTCATTCTAGAGAGAAACAATATGCAAAACCAGTTAATTGTTATTGATTCGTATATCCCTATAACAGTGAAATATTCCACTTATTGTACACTAAGGCCATCGGGAATCAGTTATAGTTTTGTTGCTTTATATTATTTAAAGGATAACGGTTGAACAAAATACACTCAAAATAATGGAAACTATGTTATAACATCCCCAAAAGTAATCAAATTAGTGAAAAACAGAATTTTAAAAATACTTCGTCTCTGAAAGGCGAAAATATCATTAAAAATATTTGTCGCATTTTATTTTAAAAAAGTTAGGAAAATGTGTATAATAATCACACACTGCACATTTTTCTGTTAAAGTAAACGTGGGAGTAAAATAAAAAATGCTAAAAACCTAAGTAAATTATATTCATTGATTGAAGTGGAAAATTTTATACTAAATAAAATATTATAATTTCAGTTTTTTAGGTTTCTCATAAAGCCTTCAGGTCTATTTTTTTTTAAAGCAAATATGTAAACTAAACATACAAAAGAGAAAAGCAAAAGTAGAATTGTTTTCTCAAACCAAAACTTCGTTGAATTTTTGTGAATAATTTGGACATTGATAAATTCAGATAGCTTTGATTAAAATAAAAAAGTATATGATTTTCATTATATTCGTAGCTTCTTCTTAAGCAATATCGACCTTCTTAATTATAATCATTAACCATTATTTGTTCCTTCATTTGTAAGGGAAATTTTTAGGGAATGGTTAACAAATAACAAACATTTTATACTGATAACAAAAGTTCTTCATAATACACTAATTTGGAAACATACTCTAATAATTATTTTTGAATATAACTTTCTTTGTCAACTCTTTGAACTTATTAGTCGATTTATCAAAGTAGATCAATTCATTGATTTTCAAAACAACTGGGAAATCTTGTCTGTCCTGACCTTTTGTTACTTATTTTAGATAAAATCCTGCTAAATCCTCCAAAGAAAGTTTAACCAACAAGAAACAAGTATTATTTATGAAGCCTTTATCAAAATTAAATAAGAATTAAAAATTGAAGTTTGAAAGTAAATAAAAATAATAAAAATTAGATCAACTCTGAGCTGTTATCTCTTGATTGACGTAAAGAATCATTAACCACTTGCTAAGCAATCGTAATTTCATTGCAAAAAATAGCTGTCCTGCAGTTCTCATTTAATGTAGTTTACCAGCAAAGCATTCAAATTCTTCTATTAATGACAAAAAGTTGTGTAAAAGGAGCGAAAAACTATAATAAAAAATAATTCACAATAAAAATGATAGTTGTTTGATGGTCAATAAATATAATTGAACTATTGCTTTTAAAAGAAGAAGACTAAATTGCTCTTATCAGTACAGGTAGAAATTCTGAACTTTAGTAAATTTGAGAAAATAATATAGAACCTAGGGATCGACTTTTGTTTGATAGAACTTTTTAGGTCAAACACCCAAATTTAAAGCTTTGTGACTATAGAAAACTATTGTAGTATAAAATAAGATCTATAGTACAATAAATATTATGGTTTTTATCTTATCTTTTATCTTTATCATAATTCAAGTAGTTAATATTATAAACAGAACTTAGCATTGTTAAATCAATAAACAATACAAAATATATATATGTAAATAAGTTTTTTAATTATTTTAACAAATTTTTGAGTAACAAAAATATTCGTTATCTAATAGAAAACAATTACAATCCTAGAAAAAAGATAAATATTATGATTCTTTAGCATAGGACATCTTAATGTATACTTTTATTGAGAATAACTCCCTAGTACACTACTGTTTGATGATTTATAAAAGAAATTTTCTTTTAGATTTCATTCCCTGTTCAAAATTCAAAATTCAATAGGAATACAATAATCAAAGTTATTAATGCTAAAAAATTGTTGTTAATTATAAACTGAGTAATAAAATTATATAATACAACAAAAGTAAATTTCGAAATATCATATTCACAATAATACTCTAGAAATATAGCATAATACAACATATTTCTGAATCAATTAATTCAGAATTAAATTGTATGTTGCTTATATCACCAAGTTGTTCAAATTCAAAAAGTAATTTAATCAGGGAATTTAATTTGCAATTAAATGCAAAACAAAAGTTTTTATTTGTTCAATAACTGTCGAGAGACACCTTTGTGTAGACTAGAAGGCTGCGAAAAAACACTTGCTCGTTAATTGGATTCTTAGGTCATTGCCTGCATTAAATCATAGTAATTGATAGTTGTGTAGTTGTTTTTCATTAAATTAGAAAGCTGATAGATTTCACTGATATGCTCCTATAAAGCACGCATTTTTTTCTTTGTTAAATGCACATTAATTATTCATTTTAATTTCAAGTGACTTTATGAAAATAACTTGATTTTTACCTTCGAAAGCTAATTTCAAGCTCAGTAATCAAAAGTTGAATTGAAAACTCATTGAACACACTCGGAATACTTTTATGATTTGCTAAATATTAACTATATTACATATTTTGCTTCAAAAATGACAATTAAATAAAATTTGGTTTAATATTTTAAGTAGTAAAAAAATTCTATTATGTCTTCATACAAAGCGAGATTCAAGAAAAGGAAAAAGTGAGAACGAAAAGTATTATTTCATTTTTATTTCTTAGTTTTATTTACATTCTCACTTTTCAAAAATTTCAATTCTGCCTAGCTGACTCAGAAAACTCAGAAAATAATTAATTTTTGTTTTAATTTCCAACTAAAAATATTGTGTGCAATGAACAAGTTAAAGATTTTATCTGCCTTCTCAAATTATTCATTAATAAAATTATACTTCATACGCTACAAAAATAAAAAAAAACCAACATAAAATTAGTTTAGTATTAGAAAAAAATACCCTTGATACAAACCCATGACAATATTTTTTTTTATAAAATTTGAAATTTATCACAAAATATGAAAAAAAAATTTAAAAACAAACATTAAATAACAAAAGAACTATAGTAAAAGTTATAAACAATTATTAACAATAATTTAAAAAGTACTTCATCCTTTTTCATTTTCAAATATTTTAAGCAATATAATCATATTTTTCAAATAAACAAAACCTTTTAATTTAAGTAAATATTTTTAATTACTCTCTTTTATTTTAGCTAATTTCTCATGGTAATTTTTTCGGCAAGAAAATATTTTTACGTGAAAAGATTTTAACAGTTCTGTTTATTTTTATGAGAACCTGGAATCACTCAATTGAAGAAACGCACAAAATCTCGATATTCTTATTCTCATTTCTCACAAAACCCAAATATTAGCCTAAAAGGTCAAAGACTATGTAAAATGACCATGTAATATAAATTTAACTGGGGGGACAACTTCAAATCAAGAAGCAAACAAAATATGAATTAATAAATTTTGAGAGAAAAGAGGACCTATTGAAATTTCATCAAAAATTAGTTTATTCAGGAAATAGCCGATTTTATTTGCAATTTCTCGAAAGTAATTATATTAAAAAACATTTTCTAAGATTTTAGGATAATCCAAATATGTATGATCCAATACTGTATTTTTCTATGTTACTTTTATGTTACAATGGTAACGGGTAAATCAGCCAAAACTAAAATTTTAACACATTTTGCCCCTAACAACGTGCTGACAACTCTTGTTAATAAAATCTCCTTATAAAATTTTCAACATATACTATTATTGTTCACATCAACAAAATGTTAGAGTTTTTAAAATTTACTTTTTTTAAGAAATTAGTGAAAAAGAGCGCATTTTTTCCTATTTTCAGAAAATTGCTAGATTTTTTGTTATTTATGTATAAATATTGAAAACACAGGTTTGTACCAAGGAGCTTAAATATTTTTTATATTTCCATCAATGGAAAATATATTTTTATATTTTCATAAAAAACAAGGAAAACGATTGTTTTTGGTTAATTTATGAGTATATTAAAAAGTTCATATAGACAGTCTTTTTTTCAAGTGATTTAAGAAAAAGGAAAGTCAAATCAAATCAAAAACGCAGCATTTAAGAAATCCTAAATTACAAATTAAAAAATTTCAAATAAGGTTATTTATGTACTTAAAACAAATATCAAATATGCTTGACAGTTAACCTCTTTATAAGTATAAGCATCCTACGAAATGCACAACCTTAAATGGGTTTTATAAGCACAGCTACATAATTGCGAAAATGTTACCATATCATGGTATGTATACAACATTTTTGTAGTCATTAAACTAAGAGCATGAAGAGTGCAAATACCATGAACATTTGAAGAGTTCAATTTCATTAAGCAAGTTTAAAAGAAAAAACTCCTAGAATGGACAAAATTTAACTGAGCATGTGAATAAAATGTTATTCCGAATCATTGAACCAACAACTTGAAAAAAAAAAATGCAATTAGACATTTAAATAGATGACTCTATAGTTTTCTACACAGAAATTGACTGTTAGTCGAATTTGATCAATTCAATACAAGGTAAATGTTGATCAATTTAATTAAATGGGAAAAAGTGTAGGAAAGTACAAGAAACTAAATGAAAAAAAATAATTAAGTTTACTTTAATGCTTCCAATTGTAAAATATTAAACAAAGAAATAGAAATTTGGTAAAAATATAAATGTAACTCATTATTGATCAATATGGCTTACCTCTGATTTTACTTGACCCCAAGCAGACCATATTGGCATAATCCTAGTATCATCAGGTAAGATTTGTTCCATTTGTCTCCATCTTTCTGTTATAACATAATCTTTTTGTGAGGACAATGGAATACCTTCATCAGTTAATAAGACATTAACAAGATCAGCACAATTTGTTTCACTGTTAATACCCGATATCCATCGTTGTTCCCCATTTATCCATACTGGTACTTCATCTGAAGATGTCTCCGATGAATCAGATGAATCATAAATATCATTTAGATTACAAACAAAACTCCTAAAATCAAAATAATAAAATGAATATCATGTATAATTTAAATTTAGCTCTAATAAATTTGTTAGTTATTTAAGTTAAATATAAATTTGATTTGGTAGACTATAATTTTTATACTGATTTTCAATTTAAACTAAGAGATAAATAAATCAAATGATTTTATGAAATTATTACTAAAGCAACTATGACTTGCTTTTAAGGAAAATATTTAATTTACTTGAACTTGAATCGATTTGTTCAGCTTGACGTCCACAAAAATGTAATAATTTTTCTTCGATAAGTGCTCTATAAGGATTTGTATTTTGGCGAGAATTCAGCTAACAATTTTTTGGTATACATACAATGTGAATGACCTGAGAGCTAAATTTTTCTAATGAAAAAATATTAGTGTTTTTTTGGTTTTATTGAATATATATTAACAATACAAAAACCCATAGAAATTGCAGTAGTCAGGCTCAAAGTTTTCCTTGAAATCCATGAAATATATTTAAAATATTATGAGAACATAACATCTCAGCTATAGACTTTAAAATACTGAAGAAGGTGAATATTTTAATTTTTAAATTTGCCAGCTTGACAATTTGACAATTATTCGGAATAGTTGTATTACGTTGATGAATCAATATATTTTATTATTTGTATGAAAAATATTGATATTAGCTTACTAAGGAAAACAATTTTGTTTCAAACAAAGGTAATTTTTGTTAAAAATAAAAAAATAAAAATTGATAAATAATTTTATGATATATCATAATATATACAGTTAATAAATAAAAGAATTTTAAATAATAAATAAATAAGAATGGCATATACTTCCGGTAGTACACACACGAATACTTTTGTAGACGAAAAAAACTTCATGTAGTTAAAAATAATTTTTTGTTTAAATCAACTTTTAATTTTTTGCTAAACAACATTTGGTGCAAGACACCACCAGACAATGCGATTAGAAAAAACTGTGCCGTTCTCAACGTATTAATAAGCAATAATTTAGCAATAATTTTGAGTTTATTTTATAAGAAAAAATTTTTTAATTTTCGCATTCTAATTCAAAAGCAGATAATAAAAATTCTGAATTAATGCAAAGAATATTTGACATCATTTCATTATGAACTTTAAATAATATACACTACGAATATGGAAGTATCACTTTAAAAAAAAAAACGAAGAAGTTTTTATGAAACTAATCTAAAAAGCTCTAGCATACAAATGTGCCCTGTTTATTCACTCGATGTACTGTTTAAACAAAAACTGAATTTTCAAACATGAGCTCTCTATGCCTGCAGCCTAATAATGCTACATAAAAAGTGAAGGTTCTTAGTGCTAGAGTTTTAACTTTAAGAAATTTCAATCTGATGGTACCAAAATTATCATAGTATTTTTAAATATTTATAAAGTTTAACATTTCTCAGTTCCTAAAAAGATTCATGAAAACAATTTGATTCCTTTTTTATTATTTTCATATGAAACATAAGCACAATGTGATAAAACATTCCTTGAAGACAAAAGAAATATTAAATATAAATATTTTAAGCTCAGAGTGCTTTTAACTATAATATAATCCTCTAAATAATCTTCTTTGATTTCTTTTAAAAACAAAAATTAATATTAATTATTATTATTTCTTTTTTATTATAGAAAGAATTAAAGACAAAATAAATAATTAAGTAACCTGATCCTTGGCACTTCAAAATTTTTAATTGCTTATCAAAGGTTAAGAGAATTTTAATAAATATATGGTACAGAGATATAGAGAAGATAGAAAAAGATAAGTATAGATCAGCATCTTTCCCCTCTTTTGAAATAGTTCTCCTACACCCAGCTCCGCCAACTTTTGAACCAAAATTACCTGAATTATTAGAAAATAAACCTCAGGTTGTTATATTAAGGCCGCCAACTTTTGAACCAAAATATTTTTTATGGACTTAGATGTATTATTAACAGTTCAAAAATAAACTTAGTATTATTTATACTAAAATTAAATTTACAGTATTTAAATTAAAACTTCTGAAGTTTTAATGAGGCTATTTCCGAAAATATATTTCAAATTCACGATGATTTCCTTTACAATTTTATCATACTTTGTAATAAACAAAAGTTTTATCATATTTAATATAGCGTTTTAATAATACAAAATTTTATTTTAGTTCTTAAAACCATTTAAATCAAATAAAAAACGTATTTCTTCAGCCTAATGCTACATCAAATTTTATTGGAATAATATATTCTTTTAAATTTTTTATTAAATTTTTTATCACGTAGTTTTCAATTTTCTTGTTATTTCCTTTCTTTTTAATTTGAGCCACCATTTATGGCAATTGTACACAGTAAAATTTTAAAATACAAAAAAAAAACTTACAAAATATAATTTATTTTGTACACAATATTTGAAATTGTAGTAAATTAGAAACATATAAGGTTTTAATATTGAACTCAATCTTTCCTTTTTCAAAATCGATTTTTGAAGTACCTCAATCGCGTAAAAGTCATAAATGAAAAATATCTGAGAATCGTTTAACGGTAAAACATCAAAATTCAAAGTTTATGTGATTGAATCTTGGACCATTACAAAGCTCAACAAATGCTGCCTTTTCTGAAGGGTAATAAATGTTTAACTCTGTGTGGTCAGCACAACATAACAATTTTTTAGATTACTCATAAATTTCCTCCCTTAAGATTCATGGTAAGCTCCTTGTCACTTTAATGCTCCGTCAGTACTTAAATTATATCTATGTGAATTTTTGTTTATCGCAATTTTTCACAATTTCAATGTTTATAAGGCTTTTCCGGAAATAAATAATTTATGTTTTTTAAAAGGTTACATGTACTGAGTAAGTAATGGTTTGATTTTGTGTGTAGATGGATTTTTTAGTAAAACCGTCACTTTGAGACGTATATACATATAAATATATATATATAAGATTGAGTTCATGCAATAACCATAAACTGTTATAAAAAACAGGGTCTAAGCAAAAGGAAAAATTTATACAAGTTTTCAAAATAATTCATCAAATATGATTTTTTCAGCCTTTCAAAAAAACCTTTGGTTTGTTTTATTTAGTGGCGCCCTTTAAAAATATTTAAAGAAAAAAGAGCTTCCGATCTTATTAATGGAAAAATAAGCATTGTAAAAATATAAATTCTACAAGACTTGTTAACAATATTTTTAGTATTATAATTTAAATGATAGAAGCTTTGTCTTAACGAAAATAAAATTGCGTTAGGATAATTTGAGTTTATTAAGTTAAATTCGTCAAAGCAAATATTTAAATAATTTTCAAATATGTATTTTCTAGAAGAACATTGGCTCCGGGATAACTTTATTTTAGTTTAGTAAACATAATTAGTTTCTACAGAAAAAGCCTTATGGCAGACTCCTTGTAGATCTTTTGAGTTCTGTAAACAAATTAACTTATTAGGCTTTTCCTAATTTTTCTAAATCTAAAATTTAATAAAATTATCAAATTTTATTATCTTAATGAATTCTTAATTACTGATTTCATTATTTAAATCAAATATTAAAAATAATTGGAAGTCTCTTAATCTAATTGAAATTAAGAATACTGAAATAATCAGGATATTATGAAGCATGAGTCGAATGGAATGTTATTGAAATGAAGATAAATATTACAGTTGCTGAAATTGTTTTCTTTGAACTCCTTTTGTTTAATTACAAATATTTCCCAAATTTAAAAAGCACTCGCATATTTTGCTGTGTAGAGCTTCAGAAATAATTTTTAAGTTTTTAAGGTTTTCAAGAAAAAGTTTTAAATAGATTTTATGTAGTATGAGTCTTACAGAATGAATTTTGAAGAAGAAAAAGTTTGACATTATTAGCTCAAGAAAGTTTTATTATGAAAAAGAATTTGCGGTAGACTTGAACACTATTTGGAATTTTATGATAGATAGAAATAATATTTCTCCATAACAGAAAATAAAATCAATGTTTAATGCATACGGTTCTTGGTTGATCGTAGTTATGGAATGTTTGGCCAAAAACTGCATAAAAACTTTAACAGTTATCGAAATAATACCAATGGTTGGATCGTGCTTAACACTTTGACAGAAAGCGTATTAAGGTATTTTCCACACAAGAAAAAAAAGGATTACAGATTTCTGAAGCGTGGAAAGTTTAATTTTCAAATTATGGAAGATTTTCAACTGTTTATAATTATGAAAACTACCAAACTATCATAACTAGTTAAAATATAACAACAAAAAGGCATATCATCATGTTTCAAGCTGAACAGGGTAAACTCAATCCCAGTGTGAATGAAATTATTCATATATTTTACTGACTTACATACGCAGAATAGTATTTTCAACAAATGCTTGGGTTGATGGTTAATTAATTAGTACAGGTATCATAATGCCTAAATTATTTTTACATCGTCAACTTTTTGGTTAAATCTCTTCCTCTAATCTCATTGTTACTTGAAAATATATTCATTTGAAATATTCATTTGAGCTGCATCTAATGAAGAAACTAATGATCCCAACAACACAGAGATTGTCTTGTAAGAAAAAATGAGATATTAAATCTGTTTAAACATTTCGATGCTTTCATGCTGACTATAAAACAAGAATATATTTTACTCTAAAGCTAGAAATTTGGGCTTTATCATTATTTTTTTCGTTTTTTTCTTCTTTTTTTGCAATACTTACTACTCATAATAATATACTGTTTCATAATATAAAATATAGCTACTACGAATTAATATTCTTAGGAAGAATGCTTACAGGAATAAATTTTGCCTACAAAACTGCAATTTTCAAATTATATTACACTTAGCAAAATCACGCATTTACATTCTTGTTAGGGCTAGTTTTGCAGAAAAATAAGTACAAAAAAATAATACATTAAACATAAATTATAAGCATAATTAAATGGCATCTAAAAATTTATTTTGAAATTTTAAAAAGTCTTTTCAATCGAAAAGTATGCATTTTACTTACAAATTTCAATATTTAACCTCAACTGAAATCAATTTTGCATTGTATGCTAAATTAGTATATGATATCATGAACGGACGTAAAGATTTTTGTTTTGTTTTTGATATAGTGAGTTTTTTAGATATGTTTCTTCTCTTATGAATGCAATGAATCAAGACTGTCTGAAAATCAAAGATTAATAAAGTGGTGGCTAAATTTGCATATATAATAAACTGTCTGCATCTTAAATACAATGATTAATCAAAATATGTTGGTTTATATTGTAGATAGTGTCTAAGCAGAGTTTAGGATTTAAATTAAAATAATTCAAGTGTCTAAATTTAGATAATTTATGAATTAATTGAAGGGTAATATAGACCATGTTTATATGCGTAGACAATATTTGTTTACTTCATGCTACTGATATACTCTTAAATCAATACTATATTGGCATAAATACATATTTGAATATAACATTCAGGTTCCTAGTACGTAAATAAAATAATTCATTTCGAAGCCTTTTCTTAAGAAACCATGAAACTGACTAATGTTGAAGACTAATTTTTAAGAAAAAAGGTAATAAAAATTGAAATAAACTTCTTTCAAATCTTTAAGAGAATACAAATGGCAGTTCAGCGTTTTCTTATGCATTCCTTTATTTTCATTTGATTATAAATTGATCAATGAAAACTACCCAGCTATCAAAAATAAACTGTAGCGATTAAGAAACAAACAAAAAATTATTTGTGGGTCATTAATAAAAATACCAAATAATCTGAAAATTTTCAAATATTATTCGAGTAGCTTTTTTGATAGTGTCAAAAATCAGAAGTGCTTAGATTTATCCCAAGCGACCATTAAATGTATTTTATATGGTGTTTTGCTAATTTTCAAAAGTTTTTTGTCCTCATCCCCTTGTAAATTATTTGAAAACAACAAATTATGCAAATCAATATAGTGAAAAGTAAAAAGATGTTTATGTATTGGAAATTTGATATTAAGAGAATAAAAATTTTTGAATACATAGATCACATTTTTGGGTATATCAAAAACTTAAATGTCCCTTTAAACGCTGTAAATTTAAAACAGTTACTGCACTGACTATTTCACTTAAGCAAAAACAAAATAAATTGCATCCTTAAAATTTGAATTTCCAGTAGAGACTAAGTACGCAAAGGAAACAAAAATTTTAACCAATTATATGTATACAGTTAAATTTTTTTGTTAGGATTTTTATTCTGTAAAAGTAATTAAAACCAGTTAAATTCATTTTTTATTTACCTGCGCTTTAAAATTCTATCGTTTTGTATAATTCTAAGGGCGTATGTTTCGAACCTACAACACTTTTAAAGCCAACACAAGGCTTCTTAGCTTTACTCAATATTTATGCATTTTTAGTAGAGGCCGTTTTATAAATCAATCCAAATTTTTTCTGAGCTTTGGTGGTCAAGACACCATATTGCAGAAGACCTTTGGTTACAATACAACAGCAGTCTGCAGTAGACAGCAGATCTTCTCCAATATTTTTTTACTTTATTTTATGAGAGTAAAAAATTCCTTAAAGATTTAAAAATATAGAAAAGCCAATAAAGACTTTTCAAAAATTTTGTTTACTTAAAAGGCATTGTACTAACTAATTTATCATAGATACTTCCTAATCTGAGTTCAGTCATATAAGAAAAGTGACCTAAACAATACCACCATCATACCACCATCAATCAAATATAGTCTCAAAATTGTATTTAAGAAAGCATTCGAAGAAAAGAAATACCATCCAGCAATATTTCTCGATATATTTCACGATCTTGTTAAAATATGCAACAAAACTCTTATCCAAAAAACAAACAAAGAGATTTGGCCAAAAAAAATGAGCAAAGCTTATTAATTTCAATTTAAGCCATTTAACATGTAAGCTAGTAAAATATAGTACGGAACTTAGCAAGCATTACAAAAGATTGATTGATCAATTAGTCATCAAGCTGATTCGAATATTTGAAATTCAACTATCGGTCTTTATAAAAATATCTTATCCAACGAGGCCAAAATAAAGTTCTGCGTATGATTGCGAATGTCTACCGATAGATGATCAAACAAAAAATTCACTATGCTCTAAGCATCAAATCTATAAGCGAAATTATTCAGGAGTATTCATGAAGAATATTTATTTGGTCACATGAATGTGGACGACATTCAATTTCTGGATATTACTTATATCACAAGCAAGCTCAAGCGTATCATGAACTGATTATAAAAAATATAGATAAAAAACTTGAAAGCTTGATATTAGCATTTTGTAATTAATAAACTCTGCTAAAATTCTACTAAATATATTCAAAAAAGTATATCATTTTAAAAAAACAGCTATTACTAGAACATATTGAAAAAATTTTATAAAAGTATTCGTCTTAACAGTTCTAAAGAACTGTTAACAGTTAAAAGTTAAGAATCTGTACTATCATTTATTAAAATTTTATATAGATCATCCTATATTCTTTATAATTCTCTTAAACTCTTTCGTGGCACCTCGCATTAATGCAAAAAAGTGACACAAGAAACCTTAGCCTTACTTATTGTTAGTAAGTAATTGAAAAAATTTCCAACACAATATAATCTTTGTGAAAA
Organism: Acrocera orbiculus; assembly: GCA_947359355.1. Taxonomy (NCBI): domain Eukaryota; kingdom Metazoa; phylum Arthropoda; class Insecta; order Diptera; family Acroceridae; genus Acrocera; species Acrocera orbiculus. Next base: position 45,422,797 of record OX375757.1, read on the forward strand.
AAGAAACTTTCAAACTATGCAAATAGATTAGGGCATGGGAAAACTTTATTTAATTGGCCAAAAATCTTTTACTCGTATAAAGGATTGCTAATTTAAGGAATTCTTCATATCCTGATTATTTTAATTACCCCAGCCTTTACCTGTTTGTCGTACAAAAACAACACTCGGTAATTTGTAAGAAAGAAGTCCCCTAAAGAGATTCTTTGTATGCTTAGAAATTTTATTACGCTTTTAAATTATTCAGTTATATTCTTTTAGTAAGCTTCCTTTTATATGTAACCTTTTATGAATCAAAATTTTGACTTGGTTTTAAAGGATTTTAAATGAGGTCATTTTTAACAGTTTTGCAAGGCCTGAAATTTCATTACTTAACGAAGGGAATTTGTAATTTTGAATTTTTCATTTTTGTTCTCCTACGAAAATATATTACGGTTCAAGTTTAGTGATTATTGTATTATATATTAAGTAATTGTTAATATTTTATACGTATACGTAGGCTACGTAGACTATACGTGGCTTCTAACATTGGAATTCCAATTGTGATTTCACAAAACCAGATTTGTTTGCTACTTTGAAATGGATTTCAAAGTTATTTTTTAAATAAATCCTATATATTATACTAGTGTGGGATTCAACATTTCATTAATTCACCACATCTTTCTTTTTTTATCACCAATGATTGATAATAATTTCACTTTATATTATTTAAAATTTTATTACTATTAAAAAAATTAATAACAGGATCTCATAACAATTACTAAAGTTAATTACATAATCTTAATTATTTCTAATTATTAATTTTTATTATTAAATTTTAACTTTATTAGTTATTTTAAAACAAAAATATTGATCCTTCAAATAACAATGCTGAATCTACTTACAGCAAAAAATATTCAAACTTTTAAATGACATAAATAACATATTAGTAAAACCAGACTTGCTAAAAACTAAAACTCAAAAGATATGTCAAGCCTATAAGTAAATAACGCATGGCTTGCTTGACATATCATTTAAATAACAGTCAACTACATTTAAAATTTTATTGACCAAATTTATGTAGCTTTTAAAATTATAAAAATGTGCTGTCGCCACACTAGCTTAAATTATAAAATGAATAAAAATAATAAATTCAATCGGTATTAAACGTTTCATAAATAGCATAATGTCTACATATATGTTAAATTTGATACATCAGGCATTTAAAAGAAATTGATTTAGTTTGATTATTTATGTTTGATTTTGTAATCAATTTTTATAGCAGCTGATTAGTATGTGTCAAACTTTAGGCCTCTTCTAATAGAGAATAAAATCATACCAAAGAAAAAATTTGAAAAGTTTCAATATTCGAAATCATTTAAGAATTTAATTGAATTCTGTTGAATTTAAAAATTTTTAACAACAACCCTACATGTATGCCAATATCACATGAACAGTGACTATAATAGGATTTCACAAAAAAAAAAAAAACATTTTTAGCAAAAACAAACAGTTCAAAAGGATTTTCTTTTATGTATTTAAATAAATTACTTAAATTCAAACATTTATATTTGCTTAGTTTAAATGTAACTAAAATAGGAAACACCCATTGATAATAATTTATTTATAACCAATAAATATATTAATCCAACCAAACAAAGTTTTCAAATTATATGATTAATTTTACTTTATTAAAATTTTACAAATTTAATGCTCATTAATTTACTAATATTACTATATGACCATCAAATAACAGTCAAATTAATTTTTAATCCTCAATCTTGAGGGTTAAACTATTAGAGAAAGTTCAACTTATATAATTCCAGGACTCAAAGTCATACTATTAAACGCATTTTGCTAGTTGAAATAGTTTAAAGTTACAAAAGAACTTTTAGATGAACTTAAAATTCTCAATGTAAAAGTGAACACAAGTAACTAAAACAAATAATGGATATAGGGATTCACGTTTTGAAGCATCATTTGAAAGAAAAAAGCTTTAATCTTTACTTTGAAAGTAAGAGCAAAATTTTCGGAAAAGTCGGTAAAGATAGAGTCTTGCTTTTTTATTAACAAGTTTCTGCCTGAGACAGTAATAGTATACTTATAAAAAGTTGCAAAATTTTTTAGTTCCTTTTAAGATGTTTATAAAGATTTGCAAAACAATACGCAAAATTCAGAAAAATTCATCGAAATTTTCAAAATATTTCAATTTGGATTGGATCAAGTTTGTTCTAAATCTTATCTAACTCCAAATCCAATTTATATTCTTATAAGTGGACTTTTCATCTTAGGGTTAGCAGGAGACAAGTCCTATTCATAATCTAAGCAGGCCAACTATAGTCAGAGCCAGACAACTTTTCTAAAGAATTTAAATGAAAGCAGTTTCTGTAATTACCGGGACTAATTTTATTGATACGTTAACATTTTTTGAAGCAAACATCAGTATTTTCATCGGCCAGTGAAATAAAAAAGGGATTGTCAAAAAAGATTTAGATCAAGTTACGCACGATCATACTTGATAAGAAATTTCTTAGTAAGTTTTCATTTATCAGGTAAGTTTTTATAAAGGGATAGTAGTTTGTAGTCCGGATCCTATAAATACCCTTTCAAAGCTTGCTAGATTGTAGATGCTTCTTACAGTTATTTATGGGTTTTAGCACAAATTCGAAAATCATGTTTAATCTGCTAGATATTCAAAACAAAACATTTTTTCCGTCAATTTTTAATTACAATTAAATTCTTTTGTATCATATTTAAGCCTATCTTTAAAGCCATTTAAGAAATAATCTTAAAATCCTTATATGTATTCAATTGATTTACAAACGCCAAATTAGTCCACTATACTTTATGATATCAATTTTATTACAATATAAGGTTCTAGTATATAAAAAGCAATATACATTATGAATATTTATGAACATAGTAGCCAGTTTAGACATATAGTGCACACAAAAAATTAAATAACAGGAGTCAGGGTATTCCAAAAATGTACTCAGCTTTGGTATATGGAAATTGGCTTACATAACATACTTAACCATAAATCATTTTGCATATAAAAATACCATCGAAAATTCGATTCATTCACTGAAAGCATAAATGATAAGGCTTTTGAATTAAATTCAAGGACATGTACTGAAATTTTAAACTTCAACTTAAATAACTTAGCCATAGCCATAGGTTGTGCTTTGTAACACTTTCATATAAAATTGTTGTTAGCTTGTTTATTTATCAAATGAAAGATATTAAATTTATTAACACCTTATACACCTGATGGCTACTGTTTGTATAGTTAACTCTTCAGCATTATACACTGTCATGTCATTGGTACATTATAATTAACAGCAATTCGCACATGTCATCTACCTATCTATTAATTCCAACCGTTTCGAGTATAAATAGTAATCTGGGTCTTTGTCATTAATACTCCAATCGATTTAGTTATCTAAAACTTGTAATGACGCTGGCATTTCTGGTTTTATTATTTGATTTTATGACTATGACAAACGAGGTACTTGTCACGGTAGTTATTAAATATATACATAAAAAAAAGCTTAAGTTTTTATTAGTGAGGTAGTAATAGAATACTGATAAAAATACGATTTAAGTATTGGTATTAAAAAGATTTTCGGACTTTCAATTAATTTAATATTGATAAGAAATTAGGAGATGTTTAAACAGAACTAAATATAAAAATATTTAAAGCTACAAGTTTCAATCATTCTTAAAGATATATCAAGTTCGTGTAATAGTACGTTTTCATTTGCTAAATTGGTAATATTTAATTAGAAATGTTTGTATCAGATTCCCATGAGATTGCTGAAGTTTAGATTAGCAACCTCAAAGATTAATTAAATCTGACTATTATTTTATGATATTTAAATTTTTAGCTGCTTATAAATCAGGAAAAAGTATCGCCTACGAGGTAGAGAAACCTAGACTGTCACACAAGAAACTAAATTGAAGGGAAGGTTATCAAAAACACAGATAATTTTCATAGTAAGAAATAAAGTATGCCAAAGTTCCTTGATCCCTAATAGGGACTATTCACTATTTTTTCCATTTGACATCAAAACTTGCTTACCTCCTACCACTCGTGTACGTACATAGTGTAAAATATATACTTTAAAATGGTGTGGACTAATTTTATAATTGTGTGTGTATATTTAAGAGAGCTACACTTTCAAAGTAAAATTGAAAAAATTACTCATATTTTTCTCATATTTTTATTTTAAAACATAATTTCAACTCTGACGTATAAACGCACTGATGTATAACCCAGCTTGTTTTGACAGATTCATATGTTTTCTTCGATGTGCACTCCTCGAAGGCAAAATGGAAATGATTTTATGGCATGTATGTATTAGTAAAGGACTAATACAAAAGAAACCGATAGCGATTTGAGAGTAGAAAATTAAACATGTTTAATTTTTTACTCTCAAATGACCCTTTCCATATAATTTATATGGGACGAGAGAGCCATTTGACGAGTTGGAAAAAATAGTGAATAGGCCCTATAAGGCAAGTTTTGTACATCAGCTAACAGACACTAGAAGTACACGATATATATATCCTTGATGGTTTTATTCAAACCAATATTATCGTATATTTTTAAATCAATGTATAATATCGATTTATTTTGTCCGAGACATAAAAGCCTTTAAATTTTTTTCTAAAAAAGTTTAAATCGAATAAAATTATAAATAAGCTGTTGAACAAATTCTGGTAAAATTACCATTTTCTTGAAAAATTCTAGCCTAGGATTTCCTTTGTTGATATTTATAATCTAATTTCATTTTGCTATTATTTTTATCCGTAAATTTAACTAAATTCTAGGATATAATACATTTTTTTTTTCATAAATAACTTTTCCTATAATAAACTCCTTATAAAAAAACTTAATTTTGAAGACATGCAGGCTTCCTCAAATGCTGTAATCAATAATAAAAAACTATTTAATAAGATCAGCCTGAAATATTTCATATTGCTGTACTATTAAAGCCAGAAAATTTTCAGTTAAACTTAAATCTTTGGATAGTTCATTATAAGCTATTTCAGGGAAAAATGAAAACAAATTAAAGAGACCAAAATCTTTCAGACGTATTATGTCTTTATTTAAGGACTTCAGTTAATAAATTTAATGAAAAAACATTAAAAGTACAGGTAGATTATAAAATACAGTTTTTAAAGCTGATCGATATTGCAAACAAACATTTAACGAAGTTGTTCAGCTCTGGGCCATCTGAAAGCCTTTTTTAAATGCAGTTTAGGAAATAACATATCAAGTAAGCAAACTTCAATCAAAAAGTGTCATAAAAATGTTTTTTTTTATGACTTAGTTAAAAATTAATGAGTTTATTTTTAACTAATAAAGTTTGATGTTGGTAATTTAGCTTGCCATCATTTTTGCATAGACAATTTAATGCAATCAATAATTTTTTACATTTTCTATCAATAAACACTAACATTATACACTCAGCTCTAAATAAAAATACACAAATGAAAATAAACACACAAAATTACTTCTACATATGTTAGAATTTAAAGTCTGAAATATTTCAAAATCGGTTGAGTATTAGTTGATTTAACAGCTTTAGTATAGTTTCAAATACCACTTAACTATTGTCCTTTACTAAGTTTTGAAAACAACCTTACTCAGCATTTGTTAATTTACTATCTTCTAAATGCTGACTTCAAACTTAATGCCTGAAAGGGTTTAAATAGATAAAATAAACGTGAGAGCAGGCATGCTACATTTTACATTGTTGGAAGCAATATTGTTACACAGTTTATACAAAATCCTTTTTAACATAATATCCAATATACAACGGTGTACCCTACCTATTCACCATACAAAGTAATTCGTGTGTTATCAAACAAAAGATCTGATTCAAGAAAAAGGACCATAATTAAACAACATAAAAAATAGATGCTGTATTGAAATTATTTACTAAGGAATCAATTCAAAACTTTTAATATTCTCTTAAATACTTTTTCAGCATCATTTCTTATAATTTCACAAACCTGAACCTGAATCACATTAAATTGTAAAAAAATTATTGCTTTTGTTTTCAGGTCATTGCAATTTAATATTGGATAGAAAAATATTTACTCATAGTTTTTATTCCAAACGTTGAAATTTATTTTTTCTGCTTAACAAGAAAATAAAAAAAGCTTAAGGAATATTTTAAGGAAGTAATGTAACCATTATGTCAATTATCATCACCTTTTTTTTAAATTTTTTTAAAATCACTACAAAATATTTGTTGTTGTTTTATTGTAGTTACTTGTAAATAATACTGCTAATCTAAATTTCAAAGCTCATTTATTAAACTCAATAAACTACAGAGCATCTTCATAATAGTTTTGTTTACTCTATGTAAAAAAATTACTTAGAATTCAAAATTTAGTATATAAATATATTTTCGTGAGTTTCTAATAGTAAAAAATGGCAAAAATTCTGCTTTGGTGCTCAAATTATATCTGACATAATGATAAAACAAAGGAAGGTGCTTAAGAATTTATCGATCTCGATTGAATGTTTAAGTAGCTTTTTTCATTTAAAGCTACAAACAAAGCTGACTACAGAGTTTTATATATATATATATATATATATATATATACATATATGTTTATGTAAATAATACTTATATAACGGAAGTGTTTTGTGTATGTTTACAGCGAAATCTAAAGCTCTATATCCGATTTTACATTTCAGTTTACAACATTTATCAGTAGTTTAATAATTTCTTATATTTTTTTTGATATCAGAGAAAAACATTATACAAAAACAAGCTAATTTTATAATGTTTTTCTTATGTAAGACAAAAGCCTAACTTAGGAAACTAGAAAATCTCAAGTAACTCATATAAAACATTATTTTTATTGAAATTTTTCATATCATTTGGTGGTGACACGAAGTAGGATAAGGTTTTTTGAGTAAAATTATTTAAACAAAATATTTAAATAAAAAATTAAGTTAATATATTCGAAAAATAATATTTTAATTATTTCTTTTTAAATTATGATTTAATCTGATGAAAATATTCTTTCACTCATAATGAAGAGGTGTTTCTATTTAAAGAATCGCAAATGTAAACGTATTTTATGTTACTAGTCTGCTCCATTGAATTTGAATGTAGCCAATGTCAGTTCTAACGGGAAGTATACATTAAATATTTTTTACAAGGGATTTACCTTGATTTTCATAGTTCGACATTTTATTTCAAATAGATGAAATGAGTGTCATATGAGAATATTTGAACAAGTCTTATTCCAGTACTCCTATTAAAGTAGTTCTGTCTTTTCATATAAAACTTTGCACGTAACACCAACAATAACTATTTAAATATAAAAACTTTTGAAAGAATATCAAAGAAATGTATTTATATTATAAAAATAATTTTTGCCGTAAATTATTATAAGAAGCAATTATAAATCACATTTTTGTTAAAATTCCCAAAACATCACAAAAATTTATTTATTTCATTTTCGTATTTTACATATATTTAGGTAGACACACAGAAAATTTCAACTTAATCAAAACTTTGTTTTCAGAGTCGGTGACCAAAAATTCTCGGAAATGGCTGAACCGATCAGTCTCAAATTTTAACACAAACTTAATCGAAGATTTCTTCTGAACATAAATTTTTTTTATAAGCAGTTTAAGGCCAAAGTTTTTCTCAAAAATCGATTTTCTTTTTGAGAAGCCATTATTTTGCCAAAAAAGTTTATTTACTTTAACGAAATTTATTTGGCTTTTTAAATTAATATGATACAATCCAGAGATATCGTGGTCACCGCAAGACTTCTTTTTTGAGTGCAGCTCCAGAAGATCAGCTATAACAGTTTGCATAAATTTTGACATTAATAATCTAAAGGTCTTCTCAGGAAAAATTCTCGAAAAATCCTTATTTTAGAGGCTTCTAACTGTATATAACCCGTTAACAAATAAATTGTTTTTTTTTCTTTTGCAAAAATAAAAGGAATTAAGAGGATACTAGTAAAATTCTAAATAAATTTTATCTTGCACTTTCTGCAGTTGATAACTATGGGTAACCCTGACAAACTCATACACGCAGGAATCATAAGAAATATTTTTCACTAAAGCCATAATATTCACAAATTAGAGAAATTATACATTAATGATGTACAAAATTTCCGTCCTAGCTTATTTTAACAGCTTAAAAAGTGTCGTAAGGGTTATTTTGGTAATTTTTAAAGTTTTTATTTAAGCAATAACTGAATAACGACGATTTTCAATAGTTTGAAAAGAAAACTAGATTAAAAACAATAAGGTGACTATAGAAGAATCATTTATGTGGAATATTCAATTTATTAGTCCAAGTAAAATTTCACGTGATATAAAATGTTGCTTTTGTTGCTAAAATGCAAATCAATAAGATCAATACTCTCTAATAAATAAAAACCTAGCTGGTTTCATAAGATATCGGAAAAATTTCATAATTTCGCGTAACACCAGCCTTTTTTTAAATGCCAGTCTTTTCTCCCGGGCGTATTTAATTTAAATAGTGTTAGTCGAAATTTTAAGAAAAATAGAAAATAAGACACTTTGAAAAGAAGTGGTTTAAAAAGTTACAAGCTTAAGAAAAAAAAAGATTTATAGCTTCAATCTCATCTTGATTGTTTGAAATTCAAATATGTTTGAAATAATGGCTCTAATTTTGATACAACTTACAAATACATAAAATATGAAGAAAACTTTGAAAATAACAATCACATAAAGAATAAATTAAGAAGTATTCATATTGCTTAACTACTCATGAATATGGTCGAGATATTTAATATTGGTAAATAATTTGTTACAATGGATCGCAGTATTTAAAACAAAAAACTATGGTTGTGGGTATGACTTGCTGATTTAAGATTGACCTACGTATATTTTTTCAATCACGCTTTGATTTAGATATACTTTTTTCTTCATAGTAAAAAACAATGGTATAGATTTAAAAAATAAAATAAATAAGTAAATTGTCAAATTCATGGAAATGTATCTCTAAAGCTTTTAGAATACACAGATATTTTAACTGGGTATCCGTTTCCACTAAGAAAAATAATTTTCTAAAAAATGTATGATAAGCAAACTTCTGGAAAACCAAAATTTAATTCAAATAAAGTAAACTTCTCCAGCAAAATTTCAAGTGGGTTAATTTATTTTTGTTCCCTTACCGTAAGACTACCATAGAAAACTTGTATTAGTTTTCTTAATGACTTATTTAGATAAGACATAAGAAAAAAAACCTCTTATTTTCTAAAAATCAAAAAAACACTAAAGAAATTTCAAATAGAAAATATTTTTAATACGCCATAAATAACTGTCACATCAGATATAAAGAGCAACAAACGGAAGCAAGTCTTCTAGTATATACAAATTTGATTATGATATATTTCAAAAGCCAAAAATATGTACTCTATATTTGCTGAGAACAATATTTTACTGCAGATAACTTTCCAGAAAAATTTTCATATTGAAATACCGAGAGTAATATGTCTGCTTTGATTAATAACTTATTTATTTGCATGCGAAAAAAAGATATTCTTCTACTAACAACGTTCATATTCTTAGCATATTTGAATAATGAACCTATTAATAATATTTGCGGGTGGAGATTGGTTACAAAGCCCACACAAAAGACAATAATTCCATCATTTGTTTAACTTAAGATAATTTGTCGTAGGCCTTTTATCACAAAATACTTAACAAACCAAATTAGATGTCAAATCCCTAATCTGGTACAGTATTCATTTTACAGTCTCACAGTTCAAGGTAAGCGAGTCAATTTGAAATTTGTAATCAGTTGTTTCAAATTTTTATTTCGTAATAATCTAAGAAATTTGCATTTACTTGAATTGAAGATTAATTGTGAAATTTCAACTTAAATGACAATGACAATTTTGAAGTTATCCTTGAACGCTATTTAATGAGCAATTGTAAATTCTTACAACAAGGAACTATTTAACAATATACAAATTGAAATAAATTATTTTGAGATAATTTTAATATGTTCTCTATTTTTCTAAAAATAAATTTCAAAGTCATTGAAAAGATTTATACGCATTTGATATTTTACTCTATAATTTTTCATAAAAAAAGCATAAGAGAAATAAAGAACCCTAACTTTTTTTCTATAAAAATATTGTACGTCATGTGGAAGAACAAAAAAATATACTATAACTAAATTTGATCAAAGTAATCTATGAAAAATTTTTGTAGGTAAGGGATGTCAAACAAAACTTCAAAGGCAGATTACCTGTCCAAAATTAAAGAAGCTTTTCCGGTTTACTAAGCAAACCATATGGCTTGAAAAACTCAGATATTCATTCATTAATTTTATAAAATGCTCATAAATAAGAGTGTTTTTTAATGTTATTTTTCTTTTATCGTTGTCAGTCAAGCTTATGTCTAACTTTCAATATTAAAATCTAATAATTCAACGTAAGATACTTCATGATACTTCATACTTCTCACAAATACGGAGCTAAAAATGGGGGTGGTTTGATTATACTATACTTTAACAATTTTAAATGATTGCACTGCCATCTAAGCAGTTTATGATTTCTGAATCATAATTTCAATCGCTGATTTCAAAGTGAATTTAGTCTACATCCGTGACTGGAATTAGTGACGCGTTAAGTTTTTTGGTAGAATTTCTTAAACAACATTGAAACTTCTTCCCTGTAGTTTTAAATTTCCTAATTCAAATCTCAAGTATTCAACCAAAAGTTGGAAAGATTTCGGTTGCAGGATTCCACTGTATTCGTGCCTAGAACGACAAGCCCGTTTATTTTTACACAAAAAATTTTTCAGCTAGTAGCATTTTTATATGAGCAGTTTATTTTGGAAAAATGCAGTGCAAAAAATTCAACGAGCACTCGACAAAGTGAGCAAAAAGATCATTGACTGGAAAGATAATACAACGAGATGTGATATGTGACATACGTCCTGCGATGGAAAAGTAGTAGACTACATATGTATATACCTCAGTGCGATATAAATTCTTTCAGCGGAGATAGTAAAATATCTTGGACTAAATCTTAATTCAGGACTGAACTAGAAAGTTCGTGTTCGTCAAAAAAAAAAATAAATTAGGCTGAAAACGAGTGAAATGTATTCTTTATCATACTAACATTGATGACCATGCAATTATAGGATAGAAACTACACGACTGGGTGACTAAAACCTCATGTACTAACGATTAAAGATCTCTCAAAAACAGAACAATGGAACAGCAACCGACAAAATTTTTGCTTAGTGATATGAGCAATTTAACAATACTAACAAATAAACTAAAAATAAGTTTGAATTAGCCATAGCTAATATTAATTATTTATTAGTGTTTTTTAAAAAAAGATTTAACAAATTTTGATGTAAATAGCTTAACAGCAAGTACATATTTTAGACATAAATCACACCTTTATAACGCATAAACAAGAAAAATGAAAGTCTATAAAAGAGGTAAATTGTAAACTATCAACGAGTTATATATTTTTGATATGAAATAAATACACATTGTCTCGTAATCAAAATCGATTTGTTAATGTTCAGCTGTTTCAGTAAGGTGTAATATGTGATAGCATGCCATCAATATACAGAAAAAAAATTAGTATAGGAAAAAATTAGGAAATTATTGTATTGCTTTAATTACATAAGGCTCAAATGTTATCCTAAAATCAAACTAAAATTTATTTATAGCTATTTGTGTCAATCAAAATATTTAATTTTAAATAAAGAAAGAACTTTTTCTGTTGGTTTAATACTTTTATTTACTTAAATTTCAGAACTTTAATCTGCACTCTTTTATGTTGTACATACAATAATTTACCAATGCTTGCCTGAAACATGTACTATATTTTTATATATCGATTAAAAACTAGCTTACATTAAAAGGATATTTAATGAAATTACACCTTTCGTATACATTAACCTTTCATCTTAATAAGCTCCACATATCCTATTAACTTTCTAAAAGAGACACTCAGAAGTTGATACTATAAAAAGTGCAATTATAAAGTTTTTTTATATATCGCAAGTATTTTTGCAAAAGTACTGTCACATTAATTCCAAACTAAAATTTTTAAATATTTATTTTTCTTTAGCTGTTCAAAAGTTAAAGTATATCTCGTCAAATTGGCTTAGGGATAAAATTGAAACGTTGTCTACAGAGGAAAAATAAGAACTTTAGATAGAATTTTCGATTTAAAGTATGGGCTACAATGTCAGTGTTTCTTTTCTAAAGAATGCTGCTTAAAATTCCTACACCGAGGTCTAAATCCGAGGTTTTTTCCATTTTCTCAGTTTCTTTTTCATATTTGATTGATTAATTGCAGTAAAACTTACACAGCCAGCTAAGATATTTTTTTAAAGTTTTTATGTAAGTTTTGTATATAAATTTTATATGAAACTGCAACTCAAATCTAGGCAAGAAATAATATTTTTTTATATATTTATTACAAACCAATTTTAGAACTGTAGAACAGTTACAACCTTTCAAGAATTTATAATTAAGTAAGAGTTAAGTAATCACTTAAAATGAAACCAATGTAGTTTCTTTAGTATTTTTGATTGACTGGAGCTTAAATATTCCATTTTTCTATAAACTAGGTGAATAAGGATAAAAATTGTACAAAATTTTGCCAACTTAAACAGCTAATTTTTTTACCTCGGCAGAATGTTTTACGTTAATATCTCACGTGTTTCAAGAAATAATTGTAATCTCTAAAGAAATTTATAAAAATGTTTCTCGAAATTAATTCTATTGAAATTAAAATGGACGAAAGTTTACAAAAATATGAAACTTGGCTGGAATCAAGCTAAAATTAAAGTAACCATAGTCTAAAGTGGTTAACAGGTTAACCTTCTACCTATTGCACTAAAACACATGAATGTACCATAAGTGATTGTAGAAAAACTATAGAAATTGGAGCTAGAACTTCAACAAATTCAACATTATACTTCGTACTCCGCAGTCCCTATTGACCTCCGCTCAACAACGCAAACAGGATAACTTTAATAAAGAACAACATTTAAAAAAACTAGCTTTACAGTAATTCATTAATTCTCATCCACCAACGTTATGAATCCAGCTGTCATTTAAATATCAGAAGGATATAGAAGGATATGGGTGTCAACACTTTTATAATACTTCCTTTTATTTTTAAAACACTAACTTTTCTTTTGTCAAAATAGCTGTTTGGGAAAGTTCTTCATACTTTTTACAACCACAAAATATCCTTTGGGCATCGTACATTGTAAACGTCTTCAATAAAACTCACTTATGTTGGATTTATGGTAAAAAAGTTTCTTTTATACAAATTTTAAACTACTATCTCAAAAAGAATTTTAAAAAAAAATAATGCAGAGATATCAAGAAATATCAAGTTATTCAATTTTCAAGTTAACATAAGTTTCGTATTTTTTTTGTTTTTTGTGTTCTTATTTTGGAACTATTTTATTCCATGCTGAAGGCATTTGAACTTGCAAGAAAACTTCAAAGAAAAAAATCTGAAAAGTCATGGCCAAAAAGGGCTAAAATTAAAATGATTGATGTTTGTTAATTCTATCTGTAAATATATTATTAGCTTTTAGAAAATTCAAATATGATAATAAAGTTTTAATAAAAGTATACCACAAAGCTAACATTGAGCAAAAAGGGACTTCATTTTGAGTATGATATCCAATTTAAATTGCACCTACATGCATAAATTTCCATTGTTCTAGCAATGTGCTCTTATAGTGAATCAATATGCTTGTTCACCATACACAGTTTAGTTGCGATAATAAAGTTAATTAATGCCATGTGACACCTTTATAAAATCCCTTGTATGCTTAGTGAAACAGCATATATTACCACTAATTCTGACCTATTTTGATTTGTAAAATTCTTTGTCAAATTTATGCAGCTAGTATTATCCGACAATGTGCTATGGGTAACTATTAATGTACAATTAAGTTTCATTCAGGTCTTTGTAGTAACGAATGGTTATTTAACTAGCAGTTTAAGTTTTGAAAGCATTGAATAAAATTCAATTGCAATTTAAATTCATTTAATTAATAGTAAACTAGGATATTAGGTTAAATTATAGGTTTCAAAAGAAGTAAAGGGTTGTTTTCTAGGTAAAATTAAAACTATGAAGTAGTTTTGAAAAAATATTTAATACTGTTTTATTTGCCAGAAATGCTATTCAATAACTAATAGCATACTCATTATTTGAGAGGTCACTTCTTTATTAAAATAAGTTTAAAAAATGCAAGAAAATTGAATACTTAGTTTCTTATTCAAACATCCTTTTAGGTTTCAAAAAACTAGTCATATTTGCTCGTAAGAACTATTTTATTTTTTATTTTTAAATGAGAATGAGCCCGGCTCTATAAAAAAATATTTCATTAATTAAAAATATATCCTTAAATGAATCCTAGCATAAAAATAAAATCTTATTCATTTTTTATATGTTTTGCCTTATTCAAAAGCATGTTTGCTTAACACGTTGAGGAAGGATAGCGTGTACTACCGATGGTACAAACGCGAATGTTTTATCTGGCCGCGTGGACCATCACCGGCTCTAATTTTGTAGATGAAAAAAGTTTTATGTGGTAAAAAATAAGTTTTTTATTAAAATCATTTCTAATTTCTTGCTAAATAACATTTTGTACAGATAAGTATGATTTTCACTGCCGCCAGATGAAGCAAAATAGAAAAAATTGCACCATCCTCAACATGTTAAGCTGTGGTACACTGTAATATTATGTGTAATTGAAATGCATTGAGTTAGCTGGGACTATATTTAAGCAATAATTTTAATTAAAATTGCTACATGCAGTGAAACCAAAAAAGGAACGTTTAAAACTTTACAATTCTGCTTTTTGATTTAAAAGCAAAACTTTTAGAGTCGAAATTATTTAACTTTTAAACTTAAAACCTTGGGTAGGTTTCCTTTGTATACTACTTCTATCAGGAATCTAGATATTAGATAATTATGAAGGTGCCTTATCTTTTAACTTGCAATAAACAAGTTTGGTAATTTGAAAGCGTTATTCACCTTTAAAGGACAAATATGAAAGGCAAAACCTTACAGAATTATTAAGCCAAAAAAATGGTTTTATTACTGAATTACATCTTAACAAAAAGCTTAAAAAAATGTTTTAGGGATTTATTTGAATGCTTATAAAAAATGAAAATTTAATTCAATAATTTTATTTTGAAAGTGGCATAAGTCACTTTGTTTTTAAGTCGAGATATTTAAGGGTTTGCGTTTTGACACGTTTAAAAATATGGATGCTAACTTTTGAGAAGATTTTCTTGTGTCTGTTATCTCGTGATTTTTAACATTTTAAAATTTTTTTTTTCTTAAATTGAAAGATCCCTGAAATATGTAAGTAATCCCATCATTAACTCAATTTTTTCAAAAAAAGCGACTTATGCCACTTTCAAAATAAACGGCTCATATATATTAAAATATAAAAACTCACAAACTTTCTTTCAATTATTACATAGGATGATAGCTCAATAAAAACTTATAAAATTTATGATACTAATGAAGTCCAAATTTTAAAGTAAAACACTTGGAAAAAATAAAATTTAATAAATATATCTGCAACAGTGGTAAGAGGATAGATAAGACTAAACGCAGTTGATTATTTATGAGTCATACAAATTCTCCTACTTCACATTTTGTTCTACTATATGGAATGCTCTGACACAACAACAAGAGTTTAAATGAATTAAATCAAGGGAGCTTATTCAAAAGAAATTATGTCGAAAGACAAGTTTAAAGCAATTGAAAATTTATTTGCTAATGTTTTGCAAATGCTACCATGATATACCTAGAAGAGATGCAAACTCATCCTTTGTTCATATATAAGGCTGAAAAGAAGTAAATTACCTAAATCGTCTAGTGCATTTTGATAATCAAACTTCGACTACTACCACATAAAATGGAAGACAGCTCCTTATTAGGAGTTTTAAAATAAATTCCCATAAATTAAAACCAAATTTTATTAAATAAGGTCAAACCATTAAACCTCGATTATGTTAAGAAATTTTGAACGAATATATGCAAAAAGATCACTGTTGATGTTGTTTTTTAATAAATGAAAATAAAATAAGTTTTTGTTAATTCATTTAAGCTTCACTTACTTTTTACAGGTTGTGTCTAATCCATTTAAATCTTTGTAAAGGTCACGCCTTATTTTTTCTTTGGTACACGTTCCCGTCGTTATTTCCATAACTATCAGAAGCTCATTTTTAATTAAAGTGGTATCACCTAGAAAATATAAAATTAAAATAAAAATACAAACAACGGAAGTATGATTTTCAAAAGGTTAAATGCCATAAAATAGTTATTATCATAAAATTTACACATATGCCCTCTAGCGGAATTAAAAAGAACCTAAGCTTTAATTAAAAGTTGTATAAAATATTTATTTAATCAATGCCATAAGCTACAACAATAGAAACCGGATTTTTTTACATAAATTTCATACTATATAACTTTATTAGAATATTTTTTATTAGCGAATTAATAGCCTCCTTCTTAACTGTACTGAAACATATTATGGAAGTGTCAAAAAATGAAAATTAAATCATATAATTGTGCTGAAATATATCTCTTCAAGTGATTAAATAATTGATTTAAAAGAAAAGACAAAATAAAAACAAGTAATAATTTAGATAATGTATAATAACATACATATTGAAAGTGCAGATAGTTTTGTTATTCAATATTAATATTCTTACTTAAAATTTCAATAAAAACTTTGTAATTTTGATATCAAAGTTTTGAGTTTGGATTGTGTGTAGTTGAATCACGCGGTGAAAAATTAACAGATAATTAAAAACAAAGGATATTCGATTTGAAAGGGACTGGTTTATCACAAAGACAAATTACTGCAAAAGTGAACCCTGCACAATATTTTTTACCTTTGGGATTAGAAAATTATGGAACTAAAAAGAGAAAAGATCATCCTTCGAAACTCTCTTTTCGAAGTAAAAAAAGCTTTGCATACTTAATACAATTTAATTTAATCGTATCATAAAAGTTTTAAGGAATTATTACAATTTTGCTCTATGTATTAAACACCCAGACCATATGAATTTTTTTAGCTTAATACTTAAACCAAAACTCTGGATCGTTAGTCCATTGAAAAAAACTTTAACGATCCTTACTCTACTAGATACCGTTAGTCTAAGATTAATTTTTTATTATTATATTAGAACAAATATTAAAGTTTGCAACGTGGAAAAGCACCATTTTGTGGCAATAAAAACATCATCCCAACAGATTTTTAATGCCAAATTTTACCACATTTGATACTACCCAATTTGAAATCCACAAAAAACGAAATTTTAGGCTTAAACTAGTTTTTTTGTTAAAATAATATCTACAAAAAATTATTTTAATTAATAGGTTAAAATGTGAGTTTTAGAAATAGAATTATACAAAAAATATATGACCATATCAAATTTTTCCATTTATAATCTTTTTTTCAATAGTAATAAAACTGATACGATGGAGATTCTTTTATTTGATATAATTAAAAATTGATAGCCCTTTTAACGCAAAAACCATTAATTTTGTGATGCAAATGCTTAATCCTTGCAAAATTTCAAGCTAAACGATTGTAATTTCATTATTTTTCTTTTATTTTGAAATATTTTTTACAACTCCTCCATTTATGTTGTGAACAATTTCAGCCACTTAAAAAAATAGTTTTAAAACCAGCCATTATAAGCATGGCTTTTAAATTTACGGAGAAATTGTTACTATATTTTAATACATTGGAAAGAAGACTAAAAAAATAATTCTTCAAAGTTATTGATATTAGGTGATCGGCATTTCTTTACGATCAAGCAACATCTAACCTCTGTAAGAAATTTTCTTTTTCATTTAAAATTGCTATAGCTGCAACGAAATGTAAAAAAATTTTTTGAAAAACTATTTTGTACAAATTACAGGGATGAAAAAATGTAAAGAGCATACTTTTATGGTCAAAGGAACGCCAATTCCGAGTTTCGGCCCCCTTTTATGCTTTTGGATAGCATGCTATGATTACTTTTAAAAAAATTGTTAAAATTGTTTATAAAATTTTTCTTTTATTCAATTTCTATTTGTTACTATATATTTTTTATTTTAAATAAAACTTTTATCTAGAATTAAAATTACGAAAATTCATGCAAAGGCTTTGTTAATTGTAAAAACTTCCGGCTTTTTCAATAATTCTTTCATATTTCCAATTGTTTAACTCTTTTTGGAAGCTCAAGCAAAAATTAAAACTGCATCAAACTGCAAGGAATCTAAATATTGGAATTAAAGTTAGAAAGCATTTTCTACAAAAGCACAGAAAGTAATCCCAATGCATTAAACCCACAAAAATCCAACATAAAAACATTATCTGGATTTATTTTAAAATGAGCTCGTATGAGTGTTATAATCTAATATTTAAGGTAAATATTTCAATTAGAGAATAATATTTTGCATTGTGTCTTTTTTATGTGGCTATCTACTAATTTATTAAAACAGAATTGTGTGAATAATTATTTTTATTCTAGTTTACTGTTTCTTATTAAATTTCTTATATGAATATACTAAAAAATGTAGATCAAAAAACTTCTAAAAAATAATTTTTTTAGCAAGTTTTAAAAACTAAGTTCTTAACATTGAGCTATTTAAACTTAAGGTATCCGAAGAAATCGTACACAGCTCAGACTTTTAGGTACATAAAAAATAACAGAAAATATAAATTTTTTATTAAAGTTTGGTAAAAAGCCTTCAAAAGCAAACATAACCCAAGCCTTGTGCATCCCATTTTCTTTAAATAATGGTTTAAAAAGAGATACTAGAGATACTTTTATTAAAGGCTCTTGGGTATTGAGTAAAATAAAACATAGTTGAAATAGTAAAATCTTTTTCTGTTTTTCCCTATTTTTACTTTGCTATAGGAAAATAAATTAAGGATAAGGTTACTTTCAGGACAATGGCGAATGTCATAAAACTTTAGAATAAACATTCTCAATATTATATATACCTTAAGGTTTAAGTCAGACATATCACTAGAATGGATTTGAAATATTATATTCTAATATGTTGTTTTCTTTTATATTTTCATTTCTACTGATGTAAAAAACTTACGTCTAGGAGATGGAATAAAATACAATACAATTAATGTTCTTAACTATTTTGGCTAAGCTTCTAGGTTATTTTGTAAAGCTTACTTTGAATATTTAACACTTTACTAAGAGCTCCTTGTATGAATAAACTGCTACAAATCAATTAACGTAGTTAAACATGATAAAGGTCATTTTTGTAAAAAGAGGATATCATGGATATCCAGAAATGGAAATTTTCAAGGAACAATAATAATTCGTGTATAATTTTTAACATTTTCTAACAAAATGTTATTATTATTAGTTATCCTGCAGCTGCTGCTTTTATGTGCGCTACGCTATATTAAACTTATTAAAGGTTACGCTATATTTTTAAGAGAAATAAAATATGAGGCCTCTTTGCCGAATATAATCAACCAGCATAATTTTTTAAAATAAATGTCAAGGTAACGAAATTTAATTTCTTTTACTTCTTCTTTTTTTTTTTGAAGAAAATCAAAGCTCTTGTAAATTCAGGTTCTGAGCTTTACTAATTGCGTAAGAATTTAATCCACATAATTTGCACCTCTGCAAAAAAAAATTCTTACTGTAAAATATACACGAATTAAAATTAATTTTGTCTGAACTTTTCTGTATAACCTCAAATTTAATGTGTGATGATATTTTTATACACCTTTATTACTGAAAAAATAATTTAAAGCTCTCAAAAACAAAATTCAATCGAAAATGAAATAAAACGTGCTTTATCTTAAAATTTAGCCAATAATTTTTATTTATCAACTGTCTATGTTTCCAGATACATTTCTATTTTTTAGTATCGAGCATAAATCTTTTAAATATTTTATTACTTAATTATGTACAAACTACCATTCCAGCTTTCATGGCTGAACATTTTTAATGCACATAGTTTCAGTATAAAAGTAAGAATTAATGTTTGTTTTTATTATTTTGTATTTCAATTTCAAGATTTTTTAATAGGATATTTGCCCTTTATCGTTCGTAGTTTTTGAATATTTTTTTTTTAAAAAGGTAAATAAACTAATTATAATTTTATTCATATTTTTTGTTTTTTTGTTTTGTGTTTACTGCTTTGAAACCCTTAAGTAGACCTTTTTAAAATAATGATAAAACTTTTATCACCTCTAGTGAATGCAAATTACAAAAATAAATATAATGACAATTTATCTGTTCAACTTGGTAATTACATATATACTCATTGCTTTGAAAGAGACTCCAATTTTCAAAGATTTTGATTTATTTCACTTTTACTTTTGTCTGTGATCAGTGTTTTAAATAATTTACAATGGACAATTGGTTATAGATTTCAGTAGCATAAATTGTCAACATTTAGTGTTGTTGTAAGGTTTTGACTCTGTAAGAAATTCAGCTATAACGCTTATTTCTGCCTAAGAAAACGTCAATAAATTTTATTCTAAAATAACTGCAAATTCAACGTATTGGCTATCATTTTTAAGAAAAAGTACCTTGATGGGTACTTTCTTTATGGTCTATTGATGAATTTTTCATTTGTGTTTAGGAATTCATATATGCAAAATACACTGATGCTCATTTTTCCTCCTGGGTACTGTTGACTATTATTCCAATTTGGATTTCAAGTTATATAGCACAATATCCGTTTTTCAGTGCTGAATATTATAAATTTTCAAAGTAAGAAATCTTTTTTGTGGAATATTCTTAAGTAAATAAAAAAAATTTCAGCATAAAAAGGAGCTTCTAAAACATCACTAAAAATAGATCATGAATCTAAAAACTAAAAACATTTGTCTTATGTCGTTGAATGGAAGTACAAAAATAAATAATTTCTTGATTGAATAAAAACATGGGAGGACTTGATAATGTTTTCCACTGGCAAATTTAAAGAGTAAAAGAGCTCTGTAAAAATATATAAATTGTGTAAATTCCAATAAAAATCGCGATTACACTTCTTCTTTGTCATGTAAAATTTAAAATGAATAATTTTAAGAAAATTATATAATGTTCTGTGCACGATATAAGAAATTATTTTTATTTTTTAATTTTAATTAATTACATTGTGCGATTATAAAAAAAGTAGTGTATTTTCAGGTGCTTAAGTCAATAAAGAACTCACTGAAAAACTTTTATCCATAATAATCATTAAAAGATTGATATTTTCTTGAAAACCAAAATTAAGGGAACAAGTGCATGAAAAACTGAATAATGTAAACATTTACAGCATATTTTTAAAAAATAGTAGCCATTTAAAATTCTTATTATTAGCTCGTTTACAAATTTTCAAACTTAAAACCTCACTTTTATCGGAGAGTTTAAGTTTTTGCATAATTTCATACTTTGAACAACATGAAATAAACTCAATGTATAAAACTCTAAAGTAATATATTGATTAAAATGTTTAAGCACATAATGTACAAGTTTTTACAGCTTTTAAAGTAGTATGGATAAAATAAAAATTTCTTAAATGCGTAACATAAAACCTAATGCGGCCACACCTTTACTAGCAGTTTTTTAAATTTCATCAGCCACAGTTTGCATAGAATTTAAATATAAATGACTTTATTTACTTCAATATGTATTGGGCCAATAAAGGGAAGAGTAATACAAACTTTATTAGTTCGACCTCAACCTGTTTCTTTAAATTTTTTTTTATGCTTTAAATTAGTAATGACATGTAACTGCGATTATTCATGCTTCGTTTTAATAAAGTTCACAAATTGCTTTTCTGTTTTGGTAGAAGGAGATAAATTCTGTGTGTTTCAATAAAAATAAAAAAAAACCTAATTTTTTTAATTAATTATGTTTGTTGTTGTTGTTTTTTTAATTCTTTTCGAATAAAAAAATATAATCAAGAAAGGCTTTTATGAATGAAAATATTGACAGCTTAAAACTAATTATCCATTTACAACTAAAAAGTAATAATCAAATTAAAAACGAAATTCTATTAATATTGATTTTCACTAAATTTTGAAATGAATGATTTTTTTCGGAATTTAGATATCATGTTAAACCATACGACCTACTTTTATAATAAATTAAACAGTTTTTGCTTGATTAAGTACCACTAAATTAGTAATTTTATTGATAATAGTTTTTATTCTATGCCTAAAAGTAGCAAATAATGAGTTCTTTGAGCCTGTAAAATATTTTTAATTCTTAGAACTATTGGAGTTTGCTTTGCTAAATGGCTTTTTAGGAAATAATTTTGCAATAGTAAAATTATATATTTTTTTAACATAAATTTTTAGCAATAGCAAGAAAATATGATTATATTTTTCTCCAAAATAATAATCTTAAGTTATTAAGTTTATGAAACTGAAAATTTAACTGGTTTAGAGTACATAAGTATTTTTATCAATAAAAGCCACACTACTGGTAGTCAAAACAATTAATTGTGATAAATTTTTTTAACATGAACAACAAAGGACATTTTTTTGCAAGGATATTTTGGAGTAGTTTTAAGATCCTTATACTTTAAAATTATTCTTGCCAAGCATTTTTGAAATTTTGGAACACGATAATAATATCGTACCCAGTCTTAGAGTTTTTTATGTGAGCAAAAGCTCTGCTCTGCTCGACAACAAATTTTATTTGTTTCTTTTTTAAAATTTTATCCAAAAAATAATTTCTTT
The DNA here is from genome assembly GCA_947359355.1 of Acrocera orbiculus. Taxonomy (NCBI): domain Eukaryota; kingdom Metazoa; phylum Arthropoda; class Insecta; order Diptera; family Acroceridae; genus Acrocera; species Acrocera orbiculus. The sequence goes on from OX375757.1 coordinate 45,445,517, forward strand.
TGTTGATAAATCCTATAGACTACTTTTTTGATGGATTGAATTTAGTTACCGAGAAAATGTCCTCCTTTTATGGCTAAGCACAACTTCTACTTCTACTTGAATTCCGGTCGTGTGCTAATTCTCCTTAAAAAATTATTTCACAAACATAGAGATATTAGCAAGAGTACCCTTTTCCTGTTCACTTTTCTGAAGTTATTTAATCATATATTCATATTTTCAACTTTGCACGTTTCTTTCAAAAATACATAATATACAATACCCGAATAATTTTACGTAGCGTTTTGACGTAAAGAATAGAGTTTTTTACCATAAGCATATGCTTATTTCTAGTAACATTTTGTTTTTTATACCATACATTTTGACATCTGCTTGACATATATGCACAATATCTACGTTTACTTTCAAAAAATATTAATATGATGGAATTTTTTCATTGATCATCGTATACTTTTTCCAAAAAATTGAAAAATATACCCGACCTGTAAGCCTGTAAGCAAAAAGCATGTGATCGATTTTTGATGTTATTTCCACAAACGCTATGTAAAAAAAACAATTATCAAATAGAGCAAGGTTTGATCTTAAGTCATGTTGGAATCCATTATCAATAAAATTGAGCCACTATTTACGGAAAATGAAGACATTCTTGGGAAAAAAACCAGTGGATTTTATTCTAGAACTTTGACAAAAGTCTCGGATGAAAAAGTAGATATCATGGCTACTTTCTACATGTTTAATCAATGAATTTTTCACTAATGAACTTAATAATATGCAGGGAGTCATCGCGACAAAAAATTTCTTGGCAATTTTTTACCAAAATTCATTGATGACTAAAGTGTAGCTATACTTTCTCTACAATGATAATAATCTCTTATTTTACTCTTATATTCTGTCTCTCTTTATTTCTCTATCCCTCTTTCTGCTATTTAGTAATACGTTTATTACTTTAACAAAAAACTTTCAACTGCAAAATCAATCTTTTTCTAAGTTAAAATATTGGTGTTCCAATTAGCCTAAGTTTTCGGCTTCAATAAGTTATTCTAATTGGCAAAATACGAGAATCAATTAATGCATCTTAAAACTCAATTATTCAACTACTGATTTGGAAAATGAGCAAAAATTCAAGTACTATGCTTTAAATGATACGTAGACTGCGGGTATTAGATATAAAAGCTGGGCGGTATTATTACCTAGCCTGACTTCATTGCTAATTATATCAAATCTGAATTATTATCTAAAAACTATATTTAAACTATTTTTATTAAAAATGCTTTGGAATAAAATCTTTATTAAAACCCACAAGAACAAATAGTTCAATGTATTTTTCATTTTAAAATAAAAAGTATTAGTCTTTTGACTAATTCATAAGATTACATGCTGTTAAGTAATATTAACGTGTTTTTCAACAGAAATTGCAGCTTTTAAGAAAAAATTATTTCAATGCTTAGAAACAACTTAAAATCAACATTCGACTATTCGGTTTTTTCCAACATCTCTTAAAATATCAATTCGAAATAGAAAATTAAATTTTATAGTTTTTGTTTTTATTTTATTATTTTCAGAAGGTGAAAAAACTTTTAAGAAAATATATAGATAAAAAAAACAAAAGCCTAAAAATTTTTTACCTATTCGTAAAGTATACTAGAGCTGTTGAAATATTTAATGGTATAACAGACTGTTTATGAGCTGATTTAAGCCGCTTGAATATTTTAAATCCGTCATAAAACCTTATATCACTAATGAGAAATTAATAATTCAATTTTCAAACCTTGAAGCATCTGAAACATCAATCATTACCTAAAATTATTGACGCATAATAAACTGTTGTTGAGGAGTTGATTGAAAATATATTCAAAACAATCTTCAACTAATTAAAAGGTGCTGAATATTAAAAATTTTAATTACACAAGCAATAATATCTTGACATTAAAGTGATCAATTCCGACAGGTGCAAATAACTTATTAAGAAAAATATATATTTAAAAAACTTGCTTAAGATTCAGTATGTTGAATATTTTTCTTTAAAATAATTAGCTAACTTTGAAACAGTACAAGTCAATCCATCAATACCATAAATTTTAAATTATGTAACCCAATCATTAGTCAAAATATCAGAAATTTAAAAAATTAGTGACATGCTGCAAAGAAAATATATTTCCATTTTTAAAAGTCGATTGGATTGGGCTTACGCCGCCTAATAAATAACATTAAGTGCTAAAAAATTGTAGAAAAGCTAATTTATAGCGTCAAGTAGGTGATACAAGTCTAGCATAGATGTTGAGCTCTGTAGGAGTCTATCTAGCTGAGATCATGTCATGTATGTATATTGCTATCAGACTTGTGACTTGTGACTATATTAAATGAATTTAGCACCTGGTATTTATGCTTCGCTGATAACAATTAACACAAATTTATGTTCGTTTCATATGTTTTTGTTTGTTTCTTTTTCTTCAACTAGCTGAACGTGGTTTTTTAGCACATATTACTCCTTTTTTTATTCTATACATTACTTCTTTTTCATTCGAATTTTTTATCTGAACAAAAATAAATGATATGCCTATTAATTTGTCTGAATGGTATTTAGAGGTCAGATATGCTTTCAACCCAAATCATTATCTCTTAAAGTTATGATTCTTCGAAATTTGCAATGAAAGAAATAAAATTTACAAAAAATTTTCATAGCAGGAGAATACAGGTCTATATAAAAAGAATCTATACATTTTAGAAAAGATTGAAGATGTGAATTAGGCAAGTTTATTTATGTGATTGCCCTATTTTTTCAAAAGTTTTGTTTCAAAGGCAAAAACAAAACAAATACAAGTTTGTTAGATAAAATTTAATCGGAGTCTATGTATATCCTTATTAGCTCAGTGTAATTGTATAAAGATTTATAGCCATATCCATAGAAAATTTGTTATACTTGTGTCTTCTTGATATTTGTGTAACTTTTAAGATAGGCTATACATTTTTACTTGTTTCTAATGAAATTATATTTTGATTTGATATTTCAATAAAATTACAAATTTTATTAGCAAGTACAGAGAGCTAAAAAATATTTCACGATTTTATTTTATTAGAAATCATGCATAGCAATTTTTTAATAACTACAACAAATTTTATCTTTTAATCTATCATAATATATTAAAGAAAAAAAGGAAGAACTTCCTTTTTTAATAAAATTAACAAAATAATTCTCTTTATAGCATCATATACTACACAAATAGTCCCTCAAAATGTTTAATGATGTGGTTTAACATTACTTTAGCTTTATAAATTATTTAAATAATGCTCACGAAATTGTATAAAAAAGCAGACATTACGGCGTAAAATGTATACTAAATTATACGTAAAACCTAGTTAATCGTTGTTGTTTGTCTTGATTTATTTATGACTTCAAGTTTTTAATTAGAAAAAAATATGATGTTTGAGTCTAAAAATATTTAGTGCTAGTAATAAAGTGGGTAATATTAAAACTTAACAAGCTCATGCATACATATGCAGTCATGTGAAAAACCTATTTTTTTGTTTATTTTTAATTTTTTGCTTATAGTTATTTATTCCTAATTATTCCTAATCCGACAAGGGCTGTTTTCCTTAAGTTAATTTTCTCAAACATTAAAATTAAAATTTTTGACCTATTTTTAATTTTTTTAAGTAAATTAAGAATCACTTAAAATATTTTCAGAGTAATATGTGTACGACATATCGCGTTTATAAAACTTCTCTTCACATCAAAATTATAATAAATCAGTATAAAAGGAGAAAGTGTAATAAGAAGTAATAATAAGTTTAATAAGAAGTGTAGAATACACTTGAATTTAATTCAATTTAAATATAATTTAAACACGGAAAAGAACAATATTAATTTTTTTTTTTAAGAAATGGTTTATAATAAATTGTTATAAGGTGCTTGTGCGTTTTGGTAATTTTGTATGAAAATTATTAAAACGCGTTAGTAAAATAAATTCAATATAGGAAAATTAAGGTTAAATGAGAGAATGAAATCAACTAATGTAAGTGACTTCAATCTCTTTCATTTTAAAATTTTTTTCCGATACTAATAATAATTAGATCATCGACAATATAAGCAAGTGCAGAGAGTTCTAGCAGCAATTACTAAAATTAATAACTGTAGGTTTATGTAGTGCTTAATTACTATGACATCAATCATTAAAACTATTTCACCTTTTCAATTTAACAATATATACCAAATTGATGTTCTATCGCATATATAAAAAGATAGAGTGGGTGGTCGATTGCAAGAGGGAGACAAATGCTTTATTTATTTAAATATTTATGTCACCAGAACAGTGAAATTTTTTCCTGCGATATGAGTTTCTATGGAAACACCCTAGAAATTGAAAGCAAATAGATTTGACCTAAAATAACACTTATTTCTACGCAAGATTTTCAAATTTCTTGAAAAGAATTGCGAGTTAACTGACGCACAGATTCTTTTATGAAGTCAAGAAAACACCTACTCATTTTTCTATTCAAGTGTTGGAGGCTAATCTTGAAAAGAGCAAAGAACCTTATCCTTTATAGATACAAGGAACCTAGACTAGCCTGAATAAAATTCGAGCTTTGACGAAAGATCTTGAATAAGTTTTCTGACATAGTAGAATTTAAGAAAAGCGTAGAGTTTAGGCTAGAGTGGTTTGCTTGTGAGTATAATTCATTATTTGAAAACTGAAGAACTTGAGCAAATATATAGTTTTATCATGTTATCAAGTCACTCCTCATTCATATGTATTACATTAAAGATTTAATGGTTTTAAATTTCTCAATTACAATCACAAAGCACTTTAGAATTATTTTCTTCAATAACATTATTGATTTGTCTAATAGTACGTTTTCACTGAACCTAGTACCTAGTACTATTTTTTTAGCATTTGTATGGGAAATCTCTGGTATATTTTTGCAATAAACTAATTTAAATCTAGTTTATTTTTCTAGTTCATTGCTAATGAACTTGACAACTCATGGCAGTACGGAGGAAATTTTGAGTAATTTTTTCGAACCTTCTCTTTGAGCAATAGTTCGGCATTGAATAATTGTGGAAGTTTATGTCAATAATAATTATTGAGTAAAAAATAGGAATTTTTCAATTTGCTAGGAATGGCTGGGATATCATCATAAAATGCTTCTTTCATCTTGATTCTCATTTTTGGAATAGAAAATAGAAAAGAAATCCGTTTTTTCATCAAAAATAGGTTCACTTTTTTGGTCTTCATTTAATTCATGTGTCATTCATGTCATTCAGACCTTTCTTTTACCCAAATCTTCAGTTAAAATTCCCCACATAGTGTTTTTAATCGTATTTAATTCCTTAGACAAGTTCTCGTAGTAAAATTAGCATCCATAACAATGATTTCATGGACTTTTTCCACCAATTCAGCACGATTACTAGCTTCTGGACGTCCTGGCTTTAGGTCATCATTTAAATCCTCACGACTACTTTTAAATCGTGTAAACCACATATAAACTTGAGTAAGACTCATACAATCATCGCCATAAACTTTTTTCATCAATTTTTATGTCTCAGCGATTTTTTTTTCACAAAATTTTATATTTGCTCTTTGTTCCATTTTCGTTTTGTAACTTTCACATCTGTCCTCCAATTTACATGAATGTAGGTGCGTTTGAAAGAAGATGAATTTATCTTTTTAATACTGTAAGTTTTCAATGGATGGCACTGCATGTTAAACGATTTAAGGGACAAATATTATTCGAGCTATTCTCTAATTAATAGGGCCCTGGGGCTCTGATACATTTTAAATGCGTTTTTCTCAAAACTATGTTTTTGAAGCGGTGGCCACTTTCACTGGTTAGATTTAATAAAATTTATACGGCTTTTGGAGAACATGAAAAACTCGTGCCTGACCTAAGGATTGTTTTTTTTTTTAATTTCGATTTTTGTAAACAATTAACTGCTGCTTTTTTCCCGAAAATCTGGAACAAAATTTCCTGAGGCCGCCATTTTGTTAGTTTTTGCTAAAAAAAAAGCTTGGATCAGGCACGAGATTATTTGACAATAAAACTAATTTTTTCTGTCCGATTGATTTTAGATGAATTTTCAAGGATCTGTGGTGGCCACCGCAAGGGACTTCTGCTTGGAACTGGGTCAACACAAACAGCCATAACTTTTAAAATCATTAAATTTTTTTATTCAAATTTTCGTGAAGTCAAGTCGAAGCCTTATGTAATGATGCCATATTTTTACTTTTATAAAATAAAATAATTTTCTGGGAAAAAAAAATTATTTAAAATGATAATACTTTCATGTCTCTGGCTGGACCTACCCACTTAAATATAAAGTTCGGCTATTTTTGGGATACACTGTGTAGGAAATACACTATTGAACTACTACTATTGAAAAATTCATTTTTATAGATAAATCTTTTGGAGGGACTATTCTGCAATGTTGAAGTCTTGCATGGAAGTTCGGTTGATGTGTGCATTTATTTTATCTACAGCTAATTTTTTAGATTTTACATGTTGAATGGGATAGATGTACATAAATTCCATACAATCAGATGTTTTTCATTTTTGCGATATCTTTTCCTGCTAACATTTTAGTAATTACGTAAGGAAATATTTAACTTTATAATATAAAACACTTTTTTTTATTTAATAAAAGTCTATATTCTTCGCCATCAAATGCATTTTATCATTAAAAAAATTTTTGTATTTATCACTGCGCTAGAACAATGATTGCAAAAAGTAGAAGCACAACGGATCTTTTTCATTCATTTTTAGACATCAATTTTTTTCATTAAAAAATTGTTTTTACATTTCAATCACTAAAATAATAATAAACTAAGATCAAAATACACTAAACTACTACTAAACAGAAGTAATATCTGTGTAATCTTAAATAACTATACCATTTCGAAGTAATATTTTCATAATTTGATGTATCTATAAAAATTATTACTAAGCTAAACAAGCTTCCAACTTTCCAGAAACCTTGGAGCCCTGTTCACATTACATAAAATTAATCAAATCCACAATTTTACAAGTTTACGCAAACATTTATTGCAGTTATTATTAAATCTTTTCTCATGAATATAAAGATTATAATTATAAGCTTAACTGCCACAATAAAAAAATACTCTTATGCTTTTAAATGAAATTATAAGCAATAGAAAAAAATAAACAACTAACTATCATTGCTCACTAAACAGCCACAGCATTTAGCTATCTTAAATTTTTTTACTGGTCAATAATTGAAAATCTACATATCCAGATTTTTCTCGTAAATCATATAATCATATTTCATTCTGTTTAATTACAGAACAATATATTGTACAGGTCAATGAACAATAGTTCGTTTACAGGTGAAAAAAGCTACGTATTATTCAAATACAAAGCCATCCGGAAGCTTAAATCAAACTGAAAATAATAAAATGTCCATTTTGCTTTTAAACATAAGAAGAAACATAATATTAAGCGGAAATACGTCTCAAGTATCACTCAAAGTATTGTTCAATTGTGTATAGAACTTGGCCTAGAGTAAAGCAAAGCAGAAATGACAAACGTTTCCAACATAAAAAAATATGCAAAAGTAGCAAGACTGAAGCTGAAACTCAAAACTTTTAATGTACAATAGAAAAAAAAACTTATACTCAAAGTAAGGAAGTTCAAATTTATTTTGAATAAAGGAACTAATTGTATCACTAAATTAAAAGTAAAAATTTAATATGAAGACCCTATGACAAAGGGTATAAAGTCAGTTGAATAATAATAAAAATCGCATGAAAAGACTTCATTCCAGTTTTTTGTTTTTGTTTTCCCTAAAGAACAATTGTTTACTTTTTCTTTCATAATGTGGCTATACTAACCATTCAAATTTTTCCTAATACAAATTGCTCTTTGAATAAAAATTTAAATATCTAGTTTACACTTACACCCGCAAAATTACAAAAAATCTTTCTTTTTCTGTTTTTGAATTTTTATTAAAAAAAAATTTAAATTACAAGCATTCTAGGCAGCACTATAGTACTATAAGTATAAACCAAACTATGTTCCCAAAAAGTGTATATGGCCTACGTTTTTTAGGTGGTTGTTATTGCTTAGAAATAAAAAATTTTTTTAATATAATTTTTTCAGCACATGAACATTTTAAAAATATTATTAATGCAAGAAAATAAAAATAAAGATAAAAAGGAGAATTTAAAGACATTCCTGCAATAAAACGAGAAGTTAAAATTGTTCAGACTTTTGAAATTTAGGAACTTTAACTTTTAAATTTTATTGGCCAAAAGCAAATAAGTTTTGCTTACATTCACAAATTTTTGATAGTAGCTTTTCTGTATGCGGATACATAAATCCATTTTCACATAATATTTATGTATATGTACCTACGCGTACGTGAATCTAATAAATATAAATTGGTAATACATTTGGTTGGATTAGTAAAGCTTCGCGATAATCCAGTTGGACATGGAACTTCGAAAAGCGGCTAAATTCTCTTTGCTCTTTATACTCTCGTTGGTAACTTCGAATAGTTGTAAATGAAAGGAATTCTAATTTGCCATAGTCAAATTAAGTTATTTTAATTAAGTCAGTATTTTTTATATTCATTGATTTTTATATAAAGTCGAATCGGATTTTCAACAAATCAATGGTTAAACAATACAATATAAAGCCGTAACTATTTGTTTTTTATTTTTCAAAAACGATAATCATCTAAAACATTCTAAGAATAAAATAAATATTTATCTTCAAATCTAATAAATTTATTTGTTACAATGATCCCCTTTAAGAGCAAAAGTAACAATTCATCGCCTTTTTTTAACATTTCAACTCCTGCTTCATAAAAGAATTTGCCTCTGCTTTTAAAATATGTATCACCCTAGCAATTTTCTATGAAAAGTCCAGTAGTTCTTAGACTATTATTTCCTTTAAACCCTGTTTTTTTGATTTTGATGGCAGTTATAATGTGAAATTAATTTATGAATACCATTAATCCGATATAAAGTTTTTTTCCATTACATACAACTCATTAAGTAAAAGGACAATATATTTGTAATTTGTAGATATCTTGACCACTTTAATTGCTCCAAGACTGTTCTTATATTTCATAAAATCAATTGCCTAAAATAATCAACATATTAAATGTTTACATCTGTTTTTGTCAATATTATTTCTCAATTAATAAATTCTTTCATAATACCAATGTTCTATATATCCTTTCAAAAGAAAATTCAACACTAATATAAATTTTTCCGTTGTGGTGTGTTTAAAAATTTTATGAATGACTTTAACTCTGTACATAGATTAAATCTAGTAATCGATTTTCATAAACTAAGGAGTTCATCTCACGTTCAATTTTTCAATTTTCAATTGATTTTTAAAGTTTTATTGAATCCATCTTCCTGGTTTATTTTATTTCGCAGAATGGGATGTTGTGTTTTGCATGCAAAATGAAAAAAAAAGGGGAAATGGAAAAAAAATGCAATACAGCAAAAATATTGTCTATGGAAAATATTCTTTTTTTCGAATAAAAATAATACGTTTTAGTAGCATAAAAATTCTGCGTAGAATAAAATATTTTCAAGCTAAAAATAAACGACACATGTTAGCAATATGAATACAAGATTAAAGCAAGCAAAAAACCCTAAATAAGCACAAATAATGAAATTCATAATTAATGTGATTTCTTCAAATCATTTATAAATACTAACGGAGTAAATAACTTTGATTTTACTACTACAAGGAGACCTACACGTTATATCTTAGCTTCAACGCGCTTGTTGACTGAAGGCTCTTTGTTTGTTATTTTAGTTTGATTTTTCTTTTAATCAAAATATATAGTAAACATATAATTTTAATTTTAATTTGAAGACAACTATCACATTTATCAAATAAAAAGAAGAATTCATGAAATATATAAACACTTAAAAGACAAAATGGGTCTATTAAAAGGGAGATTTCTATTATTTTCAAAAATTCTACTTTCGTTACTCTTTCAAAATTAAGTCATAGCAAGAGAAAATTCTAAAGCATTTAATATAAAAAGACCAAAAAAGAATTTTTCCGTTAATAACTACCACAAAAACAGGGCAAAAAAGATAACAGTCATTAAAGTAAGGAAACTAACTTAAAACAAATCAACTGGGAAAAAACTAAACATACAATTGGGGACAGATATCTCCCAGCTATCAAGCCTAAATAAATCTGATTGAATGGAGAAAACTAAACATCTACACGAAATAATTAAAAATTAATTAGCTAAATATTTGCTCTGTAGCGACATCTCTAAGCAAAGTTAACGCAATGTGGGTTTTAGTGGCTAGATTAGTGATTACCTTTTTACATCAATACTAAACAAACAAGCAGGAATGTTTTACTGTTTCTAAACAGCATACAGAATCCGAAAAAATCTGTCTAAATCACAGCAATGCAGCATAAAACTGAAGCACAGATATAAATAAAACTTCTCTTTAAAGAAATTCATTTTTAATAGGGATAATAAACGAGAAACTAATTGTAAGTAAAATCTTTTACCGTCACTTATTTTTCTTGCATTATTTTTGTGTTCTACTCCCCTAATAATAATTATTATAATACGCCAGCACAATCAATTAAGAATTAAATCTTTGCAGCCTAAGGCCGCCTGCAGAGTACCGGCTTACAGCCGAGCTGAAGCCGATTCCTATTGTGATTGGTAGGCTTGCACTCTGAACACTTTGAGCTTATTCCTATTGATTTACCCATAACGACTTTATAGTCTTCGGTATCGGAATCGGCGTCAGCTCGGCTGTAAGCCGGCACACTGTGGGCAGCCTAAGGGTACAAAGGCATTTAAAAATACTAGTTTTGCTGTTAACAAACGCTTCTGATTTTCATAAAAATTTTATTTAATTTCCTGCCATATTCCAAAGTAAAATTAGTTTTGATGTCAGGGATTTTGTAAGATAGTTCTACAAAATTCATATTATCAATTTTTTTCTCATATTTTCATTAAAAGTTATGAAAAGTTTTTAGCACAAGATTTAACACAATAAATTCGCACCACTTTCTATTAATATTTTAAAAGACTATTTTATTTTATTTGTTTGATAAAATAAATATTGAATACCAAACATTAAATTATAAAGATGTTATCACTTTTCAAACAACCACATTGAGGTGTATCAAAAATTTCCCTGCATCATTGACCAATTTAAGATTTAGTTAATTCTGCCTAATTTTAATAATTATTCAATAGAATACTTCAAAATATATTTCTAGTTCAATATAGTCAATATAATAGCGGCTATCGAAACAAATTATTTTTGCATGATCGTGCTTTAATGGCAAATATATTAAAATGGTCAAAATAAGTATATCAAAAACATAAATTGTCTAGACTCATAAATATTTTAACTTTGAGCATTTAATTTACTAGAGAAAAGCCCATTTAATTAAAATGGGTTAATAAGCATAAGGAAATGCGTGAAAACCTTATCTAAAAATTAAGAATCAAATAACAAATTCCATATTTACCCAAAGCTTTGAAAAAACATTCAAACAATTTCAAATTTAAAAATTTCACTCGCTTTATTCCCATTACGAATTTCTGATTCGCTGAATATGTACATAAATTAAAGCAAATAAACATAAAATTATGAAACAAACTCTACAACCAATGAGACTGACTATAAATCAATTTGAATGTAATTTAAGGAAAATGTAGTTTTGCTCATACTTTGAATTTTTAAAATTTACTAATTTTGAATGATGTTGGAAAAAGTTATATAAATTTTTGAACCATCAAAACATACTCCAACTCATATAAATTCTACCATCAATTACCTTAAAGCTGCTTAAAACTTTTACAGCGTAGGCATTATTGAAATTTTCTACAAGGGAAAGTTTCCTTAAGATTTTTATTAAATATGAATTATTTTTAAGTTAGTGTTGATCTTGTTAAATAAATAATTTTGTAGATATATAAAATTTGGCAAGAAAATAAAAAATTAATTTTTTAAAACACTGTTTTTTCTTGCTTTTCTTTATTATGGACAAAAACAGGGCTACGTCGGTGTTTTAATGAATAAAAGATGGATTATTAAATCCTTCAAAAGATGAAATCCAGCCATTAGTAAGTTATAATTTTTCAAAGATCTTAAAAAGAAGCTGTATGGAAAGAGAAATAGTTCAAAAGGTAAGGTCAATAAAGAAAATCGAGTCCTATTTTAGAGGATACTACTAATCCTTTAATAAAATAGGAGCAGTAATATTGGGAAAGAAAATAATGAAGAATAGATATTTACTTTAAAAAAAGAAGTATTTTTATACGTTCAAATCTAGTTTTTTAGTGCAAATATCTACAATATTTTCCAAGGAAACTATTTACTCATAATAAAGTTTCTGAGAAAAGCTTCTTAAGAATATAGAAGTTAAACTCTTGGCTTTGATAGAATGCGATTTTTATAATTATAGTCTCGAGCAACTTTCAATGATTTTAAACATTTGAGTGAACTTGACCAACGTCGACCAAAAAGTTGTAAATGTGAAAAATACTTGTGTGCCAATGGGACTAACTATTGGGATGTCTGGTCTAATGTGATATTAGCCAATTTCAATATCAACGCTAAGTTCATGAATGTATTAAAACTTCAAGGTGTATTGGATGATGAAGAGGCACAAGTGTGAGCCCTAAGGGTGGGTCAAAAAATAATTTTTTCTCAAATACATTTTTAATAGTGAAAATATGTTATTTTATTAGGTCAATTACTGTAAAATATTATTCTTAGTGTAACAGCTGGCGTATTGATCCCCAAATTTGATACCATGCTACCATGTCATACATAGGCGGTTGAACGTTCTATGAAAATAGTAATGAAACCAGCTATATAATTATGCATTAAAAATTCAGGAGAAAGCTTAATACAAGATTAATACAACTTGAAGTCAGAAAACTTTTGCCCCGATTTGAGAGTAAACGAGATTTTTCGCCCAAAATATAATAGGTTAGATTCTTTTTTACAATATATTAATGAATTTCATGTACATTTAGCCACGACGAGGATGTCGCTAAAATATTTGCGATTTCAGACATATTAGGAATCAAAGTGCAAATCTTACCATTGAGAAAATCTAAGCTAGTGTCACAATGTAAAAGATGTCAAGCGTATGGCCACACACAAAAATATTGCGCTAAGGAACCTCGTTGTGTTAGATGCACAGCGAAACATCTTACAGCAGACTGTGACAAACCAAGGAATAACAAACCCAAATGCGTTCACTGTGGAGGAAATCACCCAGCTAATTACAGAGGTTGCATGGTAGCAAAAGAAATGCAAAATCTGAAGGATAAAAGAAAAAAGAGCAAGGAGCTGCCTAAGCAAATACAAAAGGTTCAAGAACGGAGATCAGCACCTAAAATTAACAAAGAAAAGAAAAGCTACAGTCAAATCGTTGTTGAAGGACCAGAATTTAAAAATATTAAACCTAACCAAAACCAGAGTAATGTTCTGAATATTGAAGGCACTCTCCAAAAAATACTGGAGAAATTAAACAAAATGGATGAGCGTATTACCAAACTGGAATATAGCACCAAAGGCGCTATACCCAAAAAGTTATATGCCTAGTAGCCTGCGTATAGTACAATGGAATGCCAATGGAGTCTTGCAACACCAGCTAGAATTGCAGGCAGTTCTAAATATAGAAAAAATTGACATCTGTCTCATCTCAGAGACACACTTTACTAATGAAACGTTTATTAAGTTTAAAGGCTATAGCATATACCATACAATACACCCTGATAATGCTGCTAAAGGCGGAATCACTATCATCGTAAAGGAATCTATTACACATCACCAAGCAATGCGTTATAAAACTGAAATGTTCCAAGCAACATCTATAAACGTTAAAACAAAATCCTTTGAAATAATTGTTTCGGCAGTGTATTGTCCACCAAGACATGCATTAAAAAAAGAGCAATATATAGAGTTTTTAAATACTTTTGGAAAAAGATTTATAGTTGGTGGTGATTTCAACGCGAAACACATTCAATGGGGCTCAAGGCTAAACACAACAAAAGGAAAAGAACTACTGCAAGCAGTAAATAAGTTGAAATGTGAAACGCTTTCGACTGGTAAGACGACATATTGGCCTACGGATCCAAATAAAATACCAGACCTGATTGATTTTTTCATAATCAGAAATATCTTCGCTAATTATGTGCATGTTGAAGAGGCATTTGATTTAAATTCTGATCATTCTCCTATTGTTCTTACACTCAGTGACACAGTTATCCAGAAAGAGCAATCTCCAGGGCTCACTAACAGACTAACGAATTGGAAAAAATTTCAGCACCAATTAGAGCAAACAATTTATTTATCAGTCCAACTGAAAACAGAAACCCAATTAGAAAAAGAAGTAGAAAGATTTGTTAGAAACATCCAACAGGCAGCATGGGATAATACACCTGTGATTATATCTAGAACTAAAGGAAATAACTATCCGAAGGAAATTAGAGAGCTTATCCTTGAAAAAAGGAAACTCAGAAGGATCTGGCAGTGCTCCAGAATTCCGCTTGATAAGACCAAACTAAATAATGCTACTCAAAAGCTCAAAAGAGAAATTAAAAGAATCAAAGAAGAATCGATTGGTAACTACCGCGAGGAGTTGACAAACGATAGCAAAACCAATTATTCACTTTGGAAAACTACCAAAAGGTTGAAAAGACCCATCATACAAAGTCCACCAATAAGAAATATGGATGGAAGCTGGGCAAAAAGCAATTTTGAAAAAGCTAATAGATTTGCTGAATACCTGTACAAAACATTTCAACCAAATGCTGGTGAGGACCCTTTTAATTTGGGAGGCTTTTGCCATAAAGATAATAAAATTAGACCTGTTACTGTAAAAGAAATAAATAAAGAAATAAAAGAAAACATCAATGCAAATAAAGCGCCTGGGTATGACCTAATAACTGGAAAAGTCTTAAAACAACTCCCTAAAAAAGCTATATTTAAATTAGCACATATCATTAATGCCTCTTTTAGATTGAAACATGTCCCGAGGATATGGAAAGTAGCCGAAGTTATAATGATTTCAAAGGCTGGAAAACCTCCGAACAAAGTGTCATCTTACAGGCCAATTTCATTACTTCCGGTTATATCGAAGCTTTATGAGAAATTATTATTAAAAAGATTGAAACCTCTCATTGAAATGAAACAATTAATCCCATCACATCAATTTGGATTTAGAAAAAGTCATTCTACAATAGACCAAGTCCATAGAATCACTGATGTTATAGAGAGATCACTGGAAGGTAATAAGATCTGCTCTGCCGTCTTTTTGGACGTAGCACAAGCATTTGACAAAGTTTGGCATGAAGGACTCTAAACTAAATTAAGAAAAATTCTGCCCAAACAGTATACACAATTATTGGAATCATATATCTCGGATAGAGCTTTTAGAGTAAAACAGGAAGACATTTATTCAGAGTTAAAAGAAATAAATGCTGGGGTGCCACAAGGAAGTGTACTGGGACCAGTCTTATATCTATTGTACACTAGTGATATTCCTATAATTGAAAACAACACAATAGCCACTTTCGCTGATGATACTGCTGTGCTGGCGGTAGGTGAAGATTACGTAAAAGCAGCACACAAGCTACAAACATCCATTAATCAAATTAATGACTGGACTAAACGTTGGCGAATTAAATTAAATGGAAATAAAAATGTTCACATTAATTTCACGAACAGAAAGAGCCAATATATTCCTGTAAATATAGATAGTTCTCAAATACCATATGCAAATACAGCGAAATATTTGGGTATTACTCTAGACGCCAAGCTACACTGGAAAGCCCACGTAAAGAAAAAAAGAAAGGAACTTGAGATTAAATATAAAAAAATGTATTGGCTCTTGAGCAGGCAGTCCACCCTGTCAATACACAACAAAATACTCTTGTATAACCAAATACTTAAACCCGTATAGACATATGGCATCCAACTGTGGGGATGTGCCAGCAAGAGCAATTTACTAATCATCCAACGATTCCAAAATAAGGTGCTTAGGAGCATTGTTAATGCTCCTAGGTACTTTAAAAACAGTGATCTACATAGAGATCTTGAAATGGACACCATAGACACCATAGAACATAGAAATATATGCCAAGAGTCATGAGTTGCGGCTTTGCCAACACGTCAACGAAGAAGCTGTTAAGCTTCTTGACAACGCAGATATCATCAGACGGCTAAAGAGGAAAAAACCTCTGGATTTAACAATGAAGACTGCAGTCTTGTAACCATACACGTTAATATTTTGTGTATCATTTTTTTATATTATTAAGTGGAATTAGTGAGTTCACCTTAGTTTAGTTTTTTTTTTTAGTAAATTAAGTTAGATTTAATTGCTCATTGATCTTTGAATGATCTGATTGCAATATATATATATATATATTAAAAAAAAAAAAAAAAACGGGCTAAAGATTTTGCTTAATTTAACTTTTTATCGCCAATTCTTATTTATTTGAACCTAAAACGACCTAATAGTACTATTAGAATACGATGAAACAACTTTTATTTTTTCCCATTAGCAACCTACCCTAGTGGACATACCTAATAAAAATCAATTCTCTTCCTCTGTCAGTTTGTCTTATTTTTGGTATCGCTTTCTATTTTCTATTTTACTAAGTGGGTTTTAATTTTGTTTCAAATAATCCTGTTGGTTCGAATAGAGAAGACTCGCTCCAAAACTTTTATTAAAATTTTCCAAGCATCAATAAATTATTGGATATGTCATTTTTTAAGTACTTATTGTTCGTTGGATTGTTTTTTTTATATTTAAAGACCATTTAATTTAATTTATATTTAAACACCAACAATTAAATGTAAAAGTATTATGAGAAGTCAAATAAAACTGATTTTAAGCAGTTTTTCAATTACAATCACCGATAAGACCATCAATTTTATATTATACTAAATTGACATTTTAATTTTGGTAATTAAATTTTACTATAGATGTAGTCCCTGCATATTTATCATCAACTTCCAAAGTTATTAGTAATTTATTAAAACAGCAAAAGTTCTTCAAATAGAATTCAAAACTGAATATTACTACGATCATAGCCACCATCTGTGCATTGGAAATTTTACTCACGTCTTGCTGCATTTTACTTATTAGCAGAAAGCCTGTGTCAAACTTATTTTCTCTAAAGGCAATATCTCAATTTGGCTATAACGTTGAGCTTAATTGGATGTAATTAGCCTTTGGTTGCTTAGTGTCACATAGATTATTCATAAATTTTGTTATCTCTTAAAAGAATAAGATATATTTAAGATAAAAAACATCTAAATAACGTAAGCTAAATGAAAAATTGCCAAAATCACAAATTAAAACAAAATTTTTACAATAATATTATTAATTATCTACACCGCAAGAACGAATACTTTCCAAAAATCAGGTGCTTTTATAATTAATATTAAACATTCAAAAGTGTAGATTATCACACCTGAATTTCATATTTCCATAGATTTAGTGTTTGACCACGTACAAAATAAGTTAATGGCGTAGGCGAATTAAGGGCATGTATAAAATTATTCGGTTTCTTATCTGGCACGTTCTTCTGGCCGAATCGAAGTCTGACCTACGGTGATATTTATTCATTTTAAATGTTAAGAAATTTTGGTTAGCCAATCTCATGTTTTTATATTACCTTAAACAGCTTTCGCCATTCGCAACATTAATATTTTAATTGTAAGGTATTATACTAACAGATAAAAACCAAACAAGATATAAATAAATTCTTCTTTTTTCTTAATTATAAGCTTACTATTGTTTGTAATTCAGACCCTCCTTTTCATTTGTTTTTATTTCTTAATGGATTTCTTAAGCATTTCAAATTTTATTTGCAAAACTCTAGAAATAATATTTGGTATTCATGTAGCGTATGCTGGATTCATTACGAAAATATACATGCCCGGATTTTTATAGAAATCTGTTCTAAATAAACAAAGGACATTATTAATGATTTTGTTTGAATTTTTGTTAATGTATTAATGTATTTCTATATAGATATATACTATTTACACTGGATCAACCCATACTTTTTGTCGCTTTTATGTAGCATTTGCAAACTCAATTAAAAATTGTTATCTTAATCAGCAATCAGTTTGCTAAGAGATTTAATAAATTTTGTGTTTAAATTGGATGAATAAATTTTCTTAGCAGATGAAAAAAATATAACAACAAAATAAAAAAGTATCTGAATGATTGATGAAAATTTTTGATAAAATAATGCATTAAAATTTTTTGCTAATGAAATTATTAATAATAATAAATAAGCTCGATATAAATTTAATTTTTTTCAAAAAAAATTAATCGATAATTCCTTGAAAACAATAAACACATAATCTGGTGTGATTAATCTTTAGATGAAATATTTTAATTAATTACTATTTTTTATTCTTATATAAGATTCATTTTAGTTATTGAAATTTTGACATGAATTTTCTTTTCTTAGTAGCACTTTGTTTTATGCCATTTGTCTATTGTAAAAACCAAAATAAAGTACTTAAAATTTGCTTCGATCAATCATCATTTACGTTAACAACAACTGCAAATGGTATTACAATTTCAGCAAATTGAAGTTGTAGCTTAGGATTTTGAGCGACTAGCAAATCTTCCTATTTGTTACTCAAAATTACAAAAGTCACTTCATCAAAAATCCCTTAAAACTACTACCATAAGAAATACAAACTAAGTCACAACTCTAGTTTATCTGAATACAATTTAACATGATATTTTCATTAAATTCAGTGATATTCAAAAATATTTATATTTATATTGGCCGTCAATAATGGTATTATGAAATATTAGGAGCCGACTTTACAAGAGTAGATCCCCCTTCAGTAAGATAACCGTGGTAAAAATATTGGTTTAGTATTTTTCAAAACATTCTTACTGAAATTATTCTTGCTTCATAGTTTTCAATGTTTTAAATACATTATAAAATCAATTTAGCGAGGAAAAGGAGAATAAAGAAAAATCATTTTTTTTTTAAGAAAAACTTGCTTAAAGACTCTAATTTGACTGAATATTGTTTACTTAAACAAATTTTACTGTACCCACACACCCACAATTATTGGTACCAAATGTCCATTTTAGTATTCAAAAAATGTTTCAAAATATGTGCCACCTGAGATAATGTTCTCACAGCCAATATATGAAATCAAGATGATATTGTTATACCTTTTATTCCTACACACACTAAAGCAAATCATGTTCCATTTCTTTGACATTTAAAGCTGAAAAATTTGAAGCACTTACTCTAACATCATTTTCATTGTTTTGTCTAGTGGGTTTTATTCATTATAATACTCAAAAGATATTTAAATTTCATTGCGTGTTACAGTAGATTTTACGTCACACAAACACAATTGAGTACCTACTACAGTCAAGCAAAAAGAAGCTATGACAAAATCATCAATTGGGGCTGCAACATCAACTAATACAAACAGAGTTTCCTGCTTAATAAATGCAGTTTTCCCACTTATGACCGGATGAATTTCCTGATGAATGTATCTGTATTAATATATATTTCTGCACTTTTATTGATTTCTTCTAATATGAATTTTACCTATGAAAATTTCTCCATCGTTTATGATTTATTTTGGTACTGCCTCTAATTACCTTTGACTTTCATTTTATGCTAGCATTATAAAAATAAAATTTTATTGTACGGTTCTCAAATGAAGCTTCAAGAAATTCAAGTTCTAATAGTATTTGAAGTTTTTAAATAGAAATAAGTTTGAAACAGGAACACAAACAAATTGAGCGTATGTCAATTCTCTATGACCACACGTGCTATAAGGACCAATTTTGAAGTTTTTTTTGTGTTTTTAAATCTTACTTTCCTGGGGTATTTATGTTTCTTTTAAGCCATTGACGTTAACCCTTAGTTACTCTGAGAAAAACTACTCACGATAAAAGATTTTCCAACAAAAAAAGAAATGAAAACTACTTTTTGATTAAGATATATAATAAAACAGTCTACTTAATTTTTCTCTGGTTCTATATTTTAAAAAGTTAGCCAGTCCTGCTTTTTAATTTAATATAGGAATTTAGGATTAGCATCTAAGATTTTCGCAATTATACTACATTTTATAATATATCTACAATTATTTTTTGCGTCAACGTAAAAAATAATGTTTGTAGTTTCAAAAAACTCAAAACAACTCTCTCATTAGTTTCTTTAACCGACTCATACCAATAATTTTACTTTTTCTGTTTTCAGTGCAAATTGGTGGATAAATAGTTTTTCAACAGTATTTAAATAATGAGCAAAAACGTTGGTTATATATACCAAAATCATGTTTTTGGCTGGTTTTTAAGTGATTTCAATATCTATTTCGCGGTAAGATTTTCTATGCTAAATATTTATACAATATTGAAGCTTTTAAGGGATCGATGTCATGGTTCCTGCATCTGCTATCTCAGTAAATTTTGCATAAATAACTATGATTTAATAGATTTTTTGATCATTTTTTGGGTAGGTTTTGGAATTTTTTTTCAATCGTGCAAATAATATGAATCGTTTGAGTTTACCTTCAGAGATAATTTGTCTCATGAGAGCTACGCTTTCACTAAAATATTTATTACATAAATTTGTTTGTTTCAAATATGTTCTTTTTCTTTAAAAAAAAGTTAAGAAACAGTATTCAAAGTATGTTCCAGTCTGTTAACCCAGTTGGCAAAACTTAATGTTCTAGCCTAAAAAATTAACCAATATCATTTTTTCTACTTTTTTTCCGATTGAGGTACCACTAATACTTATTTATTGTTTTTTTTTACAAAGTTAAAAAAATTTAGCACAGAAAACTTTATTAAAAATTTTTTATAAAAATTCTAATTTATCGTTATCTATAACGTTGCGAAAAATCTGCAAAAATTCTTCTAAATTTTGAATTTCAAAGATTCATTAAAAAAAATGGAACTATCTTAAAGAACTTACACTTTGCACTTAAGATAATACTACTACAAATATATACATATAAAAGAAATTTCAAGAAAATAGTTGTTTGTTGTTAGTGATGTTTATTGAGGTTTTGTCTAATTTGACAAAGTTAATTTCGAGAAAAATGTAATGAAAGGAAACTCTCCTAAAATTCTATATGTATTCTCTACTGGTCTACTACAGAATCTGTAACAAAAACCTAACAAGATTCAACATGCAATTACATTACAGCAAATTTGGTTAATCATCGCATCCCTTAGCCTAATTGGTTTTATAAGAGTTTAATTTCGACTGAACTGTAAAGCTGAAACTACAAATAACTTCTTACTAAATAAAACTAAAAATCAAACATATATGGCATACTTTACTTATAAAATTTTTTCTATTTTCTTCGTTACAAACAAATCTTGTTGAGTTTGAATTTGATTTTTCTTCGAAAAACATATTCAGGCCAAATAAAACCCTAAATAAATTAAACTTAAAATTAAACACAAAAATTCAACTGCACACTTATTTCTTTGTATTTACTTGAAAAAATTAAGAAATATTAAGAAAAATCGAAAATTATTTTTAGATATTAAAATATTTTCCATACTTGACTGCTGGCTTATTTCTTATTGTTAGTCGTACTACGAGAAAATATATCCAAAAATGCCTAAAGGCATTGTCGATTCAAACTTTCTTCACAAAAGTTGAAAGTATCACATTAAAAATTTTCAATGTGGCATTTATGTAAATCTATGTTTGAAGCTTTATCAAAAATTTTCCTACGGAAAGGAGTGCTGTTTATTTAATTGTATCTATTTTATATAATAAACATGAAGCATACTCGTAAGCTATACTTTAGATAATATTAGCTCCAAGGTTCTTGGATTGGTGCCCAAGCCTTTAAAATTAAATAATGATTTAATAGCCGATACTTGAATTGTGTTTTGATGCTCTGACATTTAGATAAAGCAACTGATACTTTTATAATAAAATTTATTTCATATTTGTTTTTGCTTAGAAGCTGTAGCCGCAACGTTAAAAATTCTTGTTTATCAAACTTCTTTTTTGTCTTCGATTTTTTTTACCGCCATGGATTTTATCTTAAGAGGAATTGATTAAATGTCAAGGCAGACCATATGTTTGCCTAAATTTAATTTGTCTAATCAGGTGAACTGCCACCGAAATTCATGTTCTTTTTTTGCATATAAATGTTAAATATATGCCTTTAAATCGGATGTATATTATTCATGGAAATTTTTCGTTATCTGATATGACTAAAAAGCTGTTCTCTAACTTTTTTTCCTGTTCTCAATTTTTTTATATTTAAAAGGTCTGAAGTGTTGATAAATTTTTAAGTATTTCCTCTAGCTCAAATTTTAAGAGAAAAAAATGTCTAGCTCTTATTTATAGCTAAGAATCAATTAAAAACTAATTTTTAAATCCGTTATTGTTACTCTAGACCTAGACCTAGACCTAGAGTCTAGACAATGTAGTATTGAAGTATGTTAACGTTTTGTTAATTAAAATAAAACATGTAAATAGTAACTTTCTTTTACTCATAGTTAAAAATCATCTTGTTCAGTACTTTCACTAATTTCAAATTAAATTATATACTCGTTTATCCCCATAAAAATTCAGCCCATTTCTTTAAATCACCAAGCTATTAACCAGCTTATTTTGTGATGAGAGGACGAATTCATGTATAAGAACTGCCCTACAGAAACAATGAAACTCCTTGCATTTTTCATAAAAACTTCAAACAGGACATTCAAGGTTTTTGGTTATCTTTTGACACTTCTTGTTGCTTTTAGTCATCTTCCTCAAACGCGAAATTTCAAATGAGTAACCATATTTCTAAAAAAATTGTTGACCTTGTCTTTGTTCCCTTTGCAAGTATTAGTATAGCTAAATATTAGTGCACTATATGCCCTTTACTTTTCTCCACTCTGGCCTAAATGTTTTAAGTGACATGAAATTAAAATTAAGAAGATTTAGAATAGCCAGATAGGCTAAATTAAAATAGGGATAAATTCCGCTATCTCGCGTTTGAAATCCTACTAATACATATTAATAAATTCAACTGTAGTCAGCTTTATAGTGTAATCTTACTATACATCACTTGCCAAACTCGATTAGGCAGCAAGTTTCCTCTGCCTAAATCAATGATATTTTATAATTTTAGTAGTGATATAAATGATTCAATAAACCTTCATATGTATTATTTATTTGTTGGGCTTAAGTGACCAAATTTATCAAAAGATGTTTTAAGTATAAATTATCTGAAAAACCATTTTGAACCACATTAACTTATAACTAGACCCAATTCAACTTGCAACAATACCTCCGAATCGAGCCTACAACTCACAAGCATTGCGTTAAATTTTACCCAAATAACAATTCGACAGAGTTAATTGCATTTATAAGAAGCATAGCAAGCAAAATAGTATAAATTAATAGAACCTGCTACCATATGGAGATAAAGAAATCCATTTAAATATTAGATGGAACAAGAACTACATTTTTCGTGGTGTATGTTACTTATACGAAGTACACAACACTCGCATGGCTTTTATATACCTTTTAAATTAGCACTGTATGTTTTCAACTGCTATAAAATAATTAATGGCTCATAAAGTATTTCTGACAGATAAATATACTTGAAAAGTATAATTATTATTATATCTTCAAAATTAAGTTGGCATTAAGCTAAATTTTTTCCAATATATAGATTTATATCTTTTTGTTAGAAAACATTTTGTGTGTTATAAATTTTTTATAACTATAAAAGTTAAATCACATAGCATAACACATTAAAGCTGACAATAAAGTAACTGGCTTAAATAAAAAATTAAAGCAAAACGAAAATATGACACAATTCCTGCAAACAATCATCCATCAAGACATTCTATGCATTATTCTAGAAAGTATGGTGAAATGGGATACTTTTAATGAATTCACAACTCTTTTTCCAAAAACAAAAAGAGGTTGCCTATGCTGAAAAAGAATAAAGCAGCATCTCATAAAAAATTTAATTACTTAAGAATGGTTTGGCACCTTAAGTAAAAAATTCTCACACAAATGACAAAATTAATGGAAAAAGAGAAATAAGACAAATGAATACACCTTTTTCATTGCTTTTTGTTACTTTATAATGCTATGTAAATAAGAAAAAAATTTATGTGATGGCACTTTCATATTTTATGTCAGTATGTAACGAGCTAAGAATTTTAAACGTCCGCTTAAGTCTGAATGAACCTCGAAACACTAATGTCTAAAGAATGCTCAGTAAAAGCGTTTTTGAAAGAAAAATTTCATATCAAATAATACAATGTGCTTTGAACGACACACAAGAGGTTAGAAAATAATTTATTCAGAATAATATCATTTTGATTGAAGTTCGAAGAATAATGGGCTAGACTCTATCAATATATGTAGTTTTTCTTATATGAAAGCTTTTATAAAAAATTCGCTAAATTTATTTTGTTGCCATGTACAATAAAAAGTTGAGTTTAAAATTTGTGTATGAAGCTAAAAAAAATTTAAAACTATTATGTAGTTTTGATAATTTCTGATTGAAATTCAAAATCGTTTAATATTTTTAAAATAAAATTTACTATACCAAAGAGGAATATAAAATAGTTGACATTAAAGCACCTATAAATAATATAGGAAAATTTGGTGAATATTTGTCATATTATCGTAAATACTGTCAGCATAATGACAATATTTCAAAAATTCTTCATCTGCTGGAAAATTGCAAAGTGGTAACCAAATTTAAAATATACAAAATATTTCTATTATTGATTTTTTTGAAAATCTAGTTTAATTTTATTGGTTTTTACTATGTTTTTAATTTTTGTTCATCTAAAAATATATGAATGAAGACGTAAACTTTTATTACACAGTCAATTTACAAAACTCAATCGATTAACGAAATTTTTTTGACATTTTTCGTAAAGCTTTTTTGAAATTGTAAATAATTCAATAGAAAAATAATTTAAATCACTTTTATTTGAAATTTTTTGATAAAGTATCAGACTTTAAACACAAACTAAAAGCATGCTGAGGTGTACTTATTTTTTTTTTTTCAATAATTATTACTTCTTTGGTTTAAATCCACTAATATAATAAAGTTGCTAGTACACTTACACCTTAATTTTTCTCCATAAACATAGAGTTTAAGAGTGATTCTTGCCACAAGCAAAACTGGCTTTTCTCACTAATAAATTAAGAAACCTAGTGAATAGGAAGCATTAAGCTCCAAAAATAGAAGATCTAAAGGCCAAACGCCAAAAAAGGGATACAAAAAAACTTGGGAGCCTAGAGAGTGGGATCAAATTTGTAGGATCTGGGCATTAAAATTAAAATACATAAATTCTTTTCCATTTGAGATTTAAACGAAAAATATTTGGCCAATATCAAAATTATCTAAATGAAAAAATTAAAATTAGTATTAAAAATTATGAAATGGTAATTTAACAAAAAAAAATGTGAACTTTGAGATAGTATTGCCAGATTTATCTAAAGTCAGGATAAAGCCAACAATAGAAAAATTCACCTGACAAATTGCAGGAAATTCCAATCTGTATACATATAATAAAGCTGAATAAAGTGCTTAAAAATGTTTATTTCGCCTTTTTTTCAATTTTCATTTAATGCCAATTTTTAAAGTTGTTGAGCCTCTAAACAATTCTTACTATTCATGAAAAAACTCAAATATCTCTAATTATAAAAAAAAATAGCTTTGAGAAATCAGAATAACAACAACATATTAAAAATGGAAAAGAAGAAGAAATATAAATATTCCAAAGCAATATTTTTTGCTCAACTATCATACATAAACTAGGCTACATATGTTGTAGCCTACTAAATATCTGCTTACTTGAACAAACTCTTGAAAGGTCTAGTGTTAACACAAATTACATAATTAAAGCTATTATAATACCCAAGACACACAAACCACTTAATGCACAATTAGTTAATGTGTATGAGTTATTTATGGACTATCTTTCCATTTAAAATTATCAAATACATATTACTTATATGTGTATAAGAGTATGCATGCCTTGAGAAAAGTTGGAACAAAGAAAAATGGCTTTCAATTCCTGATGAAAAATTGTATCGAAAAAAGACAGAAAAGAAAAAAGAGCTGTTAATCACTGAAAAAAAGATCCCGCTGAACAATGTGGCTATGTCAACAATATTAAAAAAGTAATTTAAACTAATAAAAATATCCTTGTGTTAAAAATAGAAAATCAGAAACTTTAATAAAAAACCCAAACAAATCAAAAGTTCTTCACAATCCAAATCAAAAGAGCTAAAAATATTAATACCTAAATTTTCCCTACTATGTAATTTATGTAAATAGAGTAATCATTTTGTGCCGTAGAAAAAAAATTACTACGAATATATGAGACTGAAAACTAAATCCGATTCATGCCTTATTTCCTTAAATATTTATAGCAAATACTATATTTAAAATATTTCAGTATAAATTTCGTTAAAAGAAGTATTGTAATATTTAACAGTTCTGAGTTACAAAACTCAATTCAAACACAATGATAGCATGTAATAGAAAAACTTTTTATAAAATTAATTTTGAGTTCTATATTAATTAGTGAAAGTCATGGTGAAAATGTGCTTAGTTACAAAAATTTTAACACAATAAGCTAATTAAGATAATCCATTCTCTGTAATACTTAACACAAGTGTAATTCACACCTTTTGTAGTTAAGTATTTTACCACGTAAAACTTAAGATTTCCATTTTAATATCAAATCATACTTTCAAAAATAGGAAAAAAAATGGTTATCTTCGTTACATAATTGCTAGTTATAATATTGCTGAAACTTTTAAGAAGATATTTTAAATTGATATTATTGAATTTGAATTAAATTATTCAAGAAATGCTGTAATAATATTTGTCTTTTAGTCGAATGCTATTGAACATTTGAAGTAATAGTACTAGTGGCCAAAAGGTAATTGAAATAACTTAAATAATGAAGTACACTTAATTTTAACATTACCTTATGTATGCATAAAAGTGCGTTTATAAAGGAAAATGTTAGTATATGCTCTATATAAGTTTGCACTTAGACAACGATTTTTATAGCAGTTTTTAGGCGTTTTAAGGAAGGCTTAAATTAATTGTAAGTATAAGCTTGATATTGATTACGATAATTATTTGACATTTTTCTTGGAAATATTTAATTTATGCAAAACTAATATATTTTCATATGTAAGTCATTTAAGTTAAAATGAAGATATTGAACAATTGAAATTATTCGACTAAAATATTTTCAAAAAATCAAATGCTTATAAGAACCGCTATAGCAACAACTCTTATGACTTTTTTGGTTATAAAACTACGTAAAATTGTAACAAATCTATCATAACACCATAATTTTCAAATACATTCTACGAATTACTCAGAATTTAACTGACCTTATCAAAATGTGACTCCTTCGCATAAATACATCAAAAATGGTTATCAAGTGCCTGAATAACCAAAAATCAAATTTTCTAGAAGGTGCTTCCCTGCAACCTCAAATTTTTTAATTGCAACCGAATTTTTGTCAGTTTTGGAGTAAATAGCAACCATAGCATACACCAAATTTTTTAAGCTAAATAAAAAATATTATGCGGCTAAAATTATAAATAAAAATTTCAATTAAAAAATATAAATAAATTGGTAAATACTTCAACGGCGTAAAAAAACCAAAAAACTTTATATGCATTTTAAGCTGTGCTTTTCATACAAATTTACGAATTTGATAAGAAGCGACTTTTGCCATTAAATATTTTTACTTTCATTGATATGAAAACCCATCTTATTTACGTATAATGAAAGAAGGGCTTTCAAGAACCCTAAATAAAACTGTTGTTTTTTTTTAAATTATTTAAACGCTTCGAATAACGACAGATGGGAAATGTTGAAATTGGCTTGGAGTTGTGCGAATATATGAAGCCATCAAAAGACGCTTGAAATCATTTTTATGAGGATGGCAGGATAATGCAAAAAATAAGTTTCCTTTCTTTCAATCCAAGCAATTTGGTAATATCTCTTACAGCTGGTCAAATTTGATTAGCTCAGAATTTTATTCAAAAAAAGCATAAGCAGCACCCCTTTTTAGTCGAAAAATTTCATTTTAATGGTTATAAAGTTTTAATGAAAAAATTAAAATGTATACTTAAGACCACATGGCTGAAGTGAAAACTTAGTAATTTTGGTGTCATATTTTTATTTCCTAATCGTTTCCATTAAAAAAGAAATTGTAAAACTTATATATATTTTACTATCATTAAATATCATTAAATTAAATTAAGCTAAAGTACTTGAAACTATATATGTATTGTTTTTTTCATACGCGTTTATAATGAAAATGTTAACAGGTAAATAATCCATTACTATAGAAAATAGCCAGTATGGTGATTTATTCGACCATTGCAGAAAAAATTTCATTGATATTTTCCCCAAGAAAATACACGTTACTACTAAAGAGTGAGTGTTTTACAGTGACAAAAGTTAGATACTGAATTTTTATGCTAAATCATTCTAGATTAATGACCTTTTTTTTCAAAACTAACGTACCTAAATTCGATTTTCAAAGAGGGCTTTGCTTTTGCGATATTTTTCAAAGCTACATTTATATATATATTTGTTTTATTAATACATATATATGCAAGAGCGTGGCGGATCATTTGTCATGATCCCAGTTAGCTTTTTCCTATTTAACTTCATCAAACTTGCCATATGAATTTTGGAGATAAATATTAGGCTCACATTTGTAATTTATCCAAAGAGCTGATTAATTCTTATTTATTTCAAATTTCCCAACATCAACTAAAGCTATTATTCAATAATATCCTTGACGAAAAACTATTCCACAAAATATTTTTAAGCTTCTTTTTATACGTTTTTCTAGTAACCTTTGAGGAACCTAACTTTGTTATGAAGAGAATAGGCTATATAGCACCGTAGATAGCTATTCGCGATGTGGACGATATGATTTTTTTTTTGTAAACTTTCTTAGGTATCTTAGCTTTTTTCTTTAATTACTAAAAAATTATTGCTAACCAAACGGGGGTTTGATTCATCTAATTCCACAATCTAATCTATAATCAGAGCAGTTGCCATATAAGTCAGATTTTTTCGAATTCTTAAAGGAGCCCCAAGACTTAATAATTTATCAATCAACTTGATTTTACAAGTGTTTACAAATCCCAGTGATATATGCTTAGTAAAAGCACACACAGAATTTTACGTTCTTTTATTTGCTCAAATGAAAGGAATACAAATAATCTGAAAATTTTAAATTTTTGTTCAATTCTGTGTACTATAAACAAGGTATGGAGTTATTTAAATCTAAAAAATATCTCTTAGGCATTGTTTTGTTATTAATGTACATACCGCTTTATATCTTTTCAAAATTGTAGAACTATGTTTCCTTTCTTTTATATTGAAAATTTGTTCTTTTTGATAGAAGTAAAGTGAAACTAACATATTATATAGGCAAATTTTTACCATATGAAATTATTCTCATTATAGCTCCCTGGGAAATATAAACAACTGAATAAATGGCAATGGTTTAATGTGTTAAGTGTATTCAAAATATATATATATTGTTAAACTTCAAAACACAACTCTTGTGAAAGTGGCTTGCAGAGTCTTCATAAGCTTGCGCAAATTTACGCCTTTAGGGAATTTTCCCTTTTGTATAGGATTGATCGACATTTTCACTTAAATTTACAGTCGAAATTTGTTTAAAGTCACTGCCAATGTATGAATTTAGTCAGTGTAAAATTCTTGCAAAAGCAAGAATTTTACCAGAAGAACCCCTTAAATAAAGCCTTTTTCTAATTTCTTTCATTTTCAATTAAGCTTTTTTTGTTAATAACTTATGTTATTAATAATTGTATTCAATTTCTTTATACAAATAAAAAATAAAAAATATTAAAAAACATATGTATTACGAAGGAAAATCATGTGTAATAAGAAAATGCGCACCCAGTGGAGTGCAATATGGGGTGGGGCCCTTGAAAAATAATTTTTTTTTAATATTAGGAATAGTTTCTCCATCAATTAAAAATATGTTTTTTATTTAAAATTAGACGGTGAACACAATGGTAAAAAAAAGAACTCGCTACAAGGTGGTTATCACAGTTAAAAATCGATATAAACAATTCATTTGTTAATAACAATTAAAATTTGTTAATAATTTTTTTTGAAATATTTTTTTTTTTTAAATTCAACCCTTTAACTGTAAAACAAAAAAAACAAAAAGCTCCTAGCCTCAATAAAACCGAAGTTATGAATTTTTAAAAACTACTCTTCGAGCCAAAATCACGAAATTCTCAAAACTTTGACCCCCTCCATTTTCTAAAAAAAATTTTTTTAAAAAAAATCCTCGAACACCCATATCTTTTTTTTCATTGCTAAGCCCGTAAAAAAAGATTCAGCCAAATCGGAGATGTGTCGGTCAAAAAGGTGTTCGGTTTGTAAAAGAATGCCCCATATACGAATCTCTTAGCCTTTAAATATTATTCATAAAAACTCCAAATTTGTCTTTATTAGAACCAATTGAACAATTATAAAACAGAAAAGCTTTATTAAGAGGTCTTGAAATTTCTCTTTTATTAAAAAAAAAAATAAAAAAGGTTTCCATATCCATACAAGTGAAAATATTTTTTTTAAAATTACAAGACCTTTTGTGCAGAAAGCTTCGACAAAGTTAATATAATTTCAATAAAATAAAATTCTTTTAGTTTTATACTTTTAAAGAAACTTCAAAATAAAATTAACTTTCCCTAAAACCCAAGACCTTCTTTTTTTCCAAATAAATTCTATACAAAATCATGCCAAAAAAGATAAACCACAGTATAATAGTCCCAATGAAATGAATCAAAATCACTTTCATGCTGGACATTAAGTAGCTACTGGATAAGTTACTATAAAAATTCCGCTTTGGAAAAACCAATTTATCAAGTTGGGCTGATGGATAAAAGTGGTCAAAATAAATGTAAAACCTTTAAGGAAAGAGTTTTTAGACAATATTATCGTTAATCATTCATCATACTTAAATATACTCAAGATAAAATTAAAACGAGTACTGAAAATTTGCAAGGCATAGAAAACATGAAAATATTTGGGTATTAGTTGTCACGAAAAAAGGGTTATCTGAGAAATATCTTTTTTGTGATGATGTGAAGCGAAATTTTTTACTTTTTTACCAACTATTTTAAACAACAGTATAAGGCGATAAAATATCCAAACAAAATGTCTGCTTGTGAAAAAATTTCTGTATTCACTGGTCATAGGGAGCTGTTTTAAAAGTATTTGAATGAGAGCTAAAAAAATAAAATAAGTCAATTAAAACAACTCTCTAAAAAATTATGAAATTTTTAAAAATTTCTTTAAATTGGTACTCTTAAGTCATTTTTGAACTAATAACCATAAGCAACTGTAAATATTGTTTTTCTTCATTTTTTATAAGTAAAGTCTCTAACTCAGCTCCGTAAGAGCTAATTTAGCCACATAAACAAAATTTAATGAGGATATAATAAAACTTAGACAACATGAAATAACTTTTTTATTCTTTCAAATGTTAAAAATTTTTGTTTATGACAGAGATAAAAATAACAATTGCAAAATCTTCTCCTATAAGAAAATAACTAAATGAAAAGTGAAAAAAGACGAAAGTATTTTTAGTTCTTCTTTTACAACAGAACTACCTAAAACATTAAGAATATTTAAGAAAAAACAATGCATTAAAGACGTTAAGAAAAATATGATCTTAAAGGTCATAGATTTTGAAACCCAAGATAAACAAAGCTCTGCCTGTTGTTAAATGGCGAGATTTAACAAAAATTTCTTTTCTAAAGGTTATAACCTAAGTACTCTAGCATTTATCGTTTATCTCACTTGTCCAAAAAAACTTTGAAACAGTATTGCAAAATAGTAATTTCATTATACACTGCATCGTTTTCTTCTAAAATCCATTTCGAAACTGTCTCTTAATCTATTGTTTCAGGAAATTCAAAAAGGTAATAGTATATCAAAAAACCATGTCATACAAAGCCCAAGAATGATTACATTTAGGTATAAAAAGCTCATCCAACAAAAACAACTCTTACCAATTACCGATAACCGATTTTCAAAAAGTATTTTCAATTTCCGGTCAAAGACCATCTAAAGTTTTATGATGCAAAGGGTACGCATTTAATCTATATAACTTTAGGTTTGCTACATTTTAAAGTAGCTGTTTTACAAGTAAATCAAGAAATTTAATATAGTTACATCATTATTAGCTGCCTCCGTTTTGATTAACTTTTTTATGCTAACTCTATTCCTTTCTGAGAAACTTTAGTGCACTTAAAGTTTTATGGATAATTTTAGCTATTGGATTTAATGCTCATATTATTATTTTCTTTTTAAGTTTTAAATTTTTTATTCTTCATCCTTTAACAAGGATTATGGTGGGTTAACACAACGTTATCAAAATTATCCATTCTTCTTTATTCATAGCATGAAATCATTAAGTTGGAGCGTATAAGTTTTTTATATTTTAGAGTTGATTTGCTTATTGGATAAGACGAATTTTTAAAGGCTGCTAACGTTTTGGAGACTAGAGGAAGAATGTTTTCATACATTCTGTATTTATATGTTATGCATATTTATTTGAAGTTTATTTTGGATCTACTGTTATTAACTTCGTTAATATTTCGTAAGCTCCAAAGTTTTTGTCATGCCAAAGTGTCTTTTTGAATATCACAAAATTTAATGATAATATTTTGTAAAATTTTATCCAGATAAATTAGTGATATGAATTAGATCATGTTCTTTATGGTAGCTACTTTTCACTTTTATTACGA
The DNA here is from genome assembly GCA_947359355.1 of Acrocera orbiculus. Lineage (NCBI taxonomy): Eukaryota > Metazoa > Arthropoda > Insecta > Diptera > Acroceridae > Acrocera > Acrocera orbiculus. The sequence continues at coordinate 45,478,338 of OX375757.1, forward strand.
AATATATTAATTTATATGTTTAGGGACACGTCTGGGTTCTGTAATGGAGCCTTAATAATTATTTAAGGTGTTCATGGTTGGTCACAAATGTGCATGCGCGAGTAAAATTTATCATGTGTTTGTCAGAAAGATGATCTGATCTGGCCCGTATCTAATCAAACGTTACACCTCAGAGCATTCTGAATCAATAAACTTAATCCAAAACGAAACAAAGACAGGAAAACTGAATCCATTCCTAATTCTATCTTAAGCAACTTTCCGATCGGGAAAACAATAGAATGAAGTCTTTATGGAAGCTATTTTAAGCAATTTGCATTTCTTGTCAATGATTATTATTCAAAATTAGGTGACTCAACATTTTAAATTCAAAATTAAAATATTAACGGTTAGTGTCTTATTTTTAATTTCTATATTCGAATTTATTTTCTTTTTACCATAAAGTACACTACAGCTCAAATGCATAAGATTTAACCCTCAACATATTCTATGCCAGAGCAACCTAATTATTTAAAATAAATTACATATTAATAAATGTATATATTAAATAATTACAGGAAATACGAATAACTAAGCTTACTCCACTTCCTTACCAAAAAAATTTTCAAATGCGTTCATAGTCAACCCTCTAGCCAAACTGCTAGGTCTTACTCAGCATTCATATTATTTTAGAGACCACCTTTTGGGGAAATTATTTCAACATTATTAACCAAATAAAATGATCTATCCGATAAATTGTCATGCATCGAAAGAACTTTAAAAAATTCTTATGATGTAAAGTGTAGATGTTTACTCAGGCGTCTTAAAAAGGGCTGTTTACTAGAACAGGTGGATAAATTAGATATAATTCAATGAATTTCAGCTTGCCACATTTTAAACTAAAAATTTAAAATTTATAAAAAGCCAATGTAATGATAACAAGTAGAAGCAAATTGATCATACAAAATGTATGTAGAACTAAATATTTTCCTTTGTTGATTTTAATTAACGTAAAACGTTACCAAATAAAAACTATTTTGACTATTTTGAAAGAATTTTTGAATTCTTTTGCATTATATAATAACTAAAGTACATTTTTGTAACTTTGATTGTATGTCTTTATAATCGCTTTAAAATCATCACTATTTGAAGTAAGTGTTCAATCTGAACTTCAAATAACGTTCTGGCCTTATATCACCCAAGGAAAAAAAGTTTTACGACGTCCCTTTTTTGTTTTAGAAAGTATGTAATTTTCCGATTTAAGTTTTTTGCCCAGTTTACATATGCAGGGTTTTTTATATCCTACAAAATCTTCAAAAACTGTAAATTGTTTTTGTTTATAACCAGAATTTGTAACTGACGATGAAGTGTGAATTAAGTACTCAACACAATATTAATTCTTCACAAAAATTTATTATAGCTCTTATATATACCCCTTTTGAAAAAAATATATATTTTAGGTACAATTATCATAAAATATAATTTTTGAGATAATTTTTCAAAGTTCTCAGGCTTGATTCACATTCATAAAATTCAAGCTCTTTGATTCCATATAAATTAAAAAATTACAATAAAATATTTGATAAATTTTTGCCTTATCTTAATTAGAGCCTGAAATTCTCATGTTACTAAAAAGAAAAGGGCTACACTGAAAAATATTTATTACATCTTATTAAGTAATATTATAATTTAAATTATCTTAGAAATTTGAAATTCTTATGTCAACAGAATGAAAATAAAATGGTCTAAATTCCATTCTACAAAGAATCTCAAGTTTTTTTAAGTGATCTTCAGTCAAGCATATTCAGTCGCATAGTAATTATAAAATAAAAAAACAAATTTAAATGTAGGCTCAAACAGTTACTCAAATAAATAAAATCTCTATGACACGATTTAAAGGCAACAGTTATTATACTTTTCCATCTTAAGTTGCATTAGATGTTAATTAATTTTTTGAAATATTTTGTTGGTTAAAATCAAGAGCTTTTAACTTTTAAAGGTCAACATGTTTTTTCACGTGAAAATTGCACTAATTATCTACAATTCTGCTTTTGATTTCTTTTCTATTAACGTAAACCGGGATTTCAGTGACACCACTGATCTGTGATAAAACACCAAAAGATTTTATCGTAAATAAAATCAGAGTAAAAAGGTAGCGACATTGTAACGCTTAGACTATTTTGTAATCGAAAAACAATAGAAGTTTGTAATTCTTGTAGATCCAATCTTGGCCATTAACTCGATACCGTGAGAAATACTTCTATAGGGCTAGTAAACGTGACTTGTCAAAAAATTGTTAATAGTACTAGTATAAGAATAATATAAAATTTTCTGCATAAAAAAATTTTTAAAAAATTTAAAAATATTTTACAAACCAAATTTTTAGAAAAATATTTGTATCCAATTAAGAGAATAATACGTTAGTTAAATCTTTAAAGAATCACTACCGGTTGGCACACTTTATTGTTTTAAACTTACTAAAAAAATCACTTAAAATAGCTTCATAAAAACTCACAAAAGAACAAATTAAATAAAAAACAATAAAACAGCCCTGTTTGATATGTATATTATGGAAATTTAAGCAAATTGTATCACTAAAACACTTAACATAATATAATTCCAAGACGCAAACTTTATTTTTGTTTAGGCAAACATCAGATTAATTCCAAATAACATCTACACACAGTATGCACACTCGATCAAAGACAAACCCTCACTGTCAGCTGGCCTGATATTATGTTTGACTAGCTTAAAAATTGCGGGCACGATTCAAATGATCGACATCTCCTTCATTTTTTAAGCTAAAAAGTCTCTCAGGTGTATATGTTTATTTTCTTTTATTGCTTTATATTTTTTCTTATTATGTTTAAGTGCGTTTCACCTGGCTGCCTTATCGACTTGATAACTTTAACAGAGCGGGCTAGCAACTTGAAGCTGTTATTAAAAGAGCACACCTCTGTATATAAAAGCAAACAGAAAACATCGTCTCGGATGTACTTTGTGATATTTAACTTGGCCAGGCGCCCTCATTGATTATCATTTTAAAAAGTGAACGTGAGTCATAATCACTATTGGTAGGGGAAAATAAGACAATCGACTACCTGTTGTATTATATACATATGTACATAACTCTGTATAGCTCCCTGGTTGATCGCATTAATCATGCTGTCCATTGATTAATTTTCTTATACATTATTTCATTAAAGAACACCTCGAGCTGTCTTCAAATTAGTGGATTGACCTTTTTGAATCGAATAATCAGTTTTATATTTTGCCTTCCACGATTAAATATCTACACTTTGTTATTTTCAAATTTTCAAAAGAAAAAAAAATAAGAAAAAACAACTACATAAGCTTCCTCAATTCAGTTGTCAAAAATGATTGGCATCTGATTTCTTGTGTTATTAAAAATACTTTCTTAGGTTTAGTATTAGTTTCCTAATGGTGAACTTAATTTGACTATATTAAAAAGATCAATAAAACTTAGTAATGAATGCTAGTATAATAAAAAAAAAATTTTTTTTGAATCGCCGCCGCCGTAATACTAATTGGCAGCATGTTAATATCATCATTATTATCACTATGGTTTCTCTTTGTTTTTTTTACCACTCCGCCTATCCTTCAACAGAATTAATTTGTTTATATCCGTTATTAGAGGCCGTTTTGTGGTTCAACAACTATAAACCTCAGTCTTGAACCTAAATTCTGGCCGTAAATTCCATCAATCATTTCTCACTTACATATTTTCCTGGTGTTACAGCGTTAAGCATTGCCTAGTAATTAAATTTTTTATTTATTTGAATTACTTCCTTATAAAATTTTTACGTCAAACGTTTTTCAGAAAATACTCCTCTTACACATTTGTTAACTATTATATTGTACAAGATTTTCCAAAAGAGGCTGTGTGAGATTTCCATTTTTAATATAGCCATAACTGTATTTGGAATTGAAAAAAAAGGACACAATTTAAGGACTGAAAATATAGTATTTGAATTTGTAGAACGTCAATAATTTTTATTTATAAAGCAAATTTATTATGAAAATGGACGTTCTAGAAAAAAAAACAAATATCCGCAAGTATGCCATGAAAACATTCGTGTGTCAAAAAAATGTGCGAGCAAAAATATGCTGCGTAACGAAGTTAAATTCACCCAGTTCAAAAACATAATACTTTTAAATATTTATTGCGAATTTTAAACCCAACTTTGCATTCATACTGATTTATAATTTCTGAACCTATGCGTCTAAAAACATATGCGAACCGCGGGTGATGGATGGAGATAACTTATTGTTAGTTAGGTGGGTATTACTTGACTCAAAGCTTACATATATTTTTGAAACATGTGTATAGAATCAAGGCCAATTCCATTCCATTCCGAGCATTCTTTGTATGCTCGAAACGAATTTTTAACTACTCATAATATAAAGTGGCAAAGCACATTTTTACATTAAACTGACAAGCCAAAAAACAAAATTATGGTATTTGTGGTAAAAAGAAAAAGTTCTCGAATTACATTTTAAGTAAAAAAACGATTGTTGTCCTTCGTGCATGATACTTTTTGGTCATTCTAGAATAAAATTAGAGAAAAGCCGTCGTTAGGACTGAAAAGTAGTTGTCTTGATTAATGATGAATCCCAAATTTCCTTACGAGGAATTTTCTCAATAAAATTTAAACTGCTTCTAAATATTTGTGATATATATATATATTTGTTAAAACTTTCAAAATTAAAAATGAAAAAAGATGATTAGCTAACTTTTTTAGGATAAGTGACATTCAGACATTCTAACGGTTTTTAAAAGTTACTTTATTCAGTTATTATTATTTATAAGTTATATCTTTATTTGAATTTTTGAATAATCTTTTTTTTATGAATCTTTTGCACAAAACTCAAATTCCTTCGAAAGCAAGTTAAAGGATCTATAAAATATAAGTTTTTGCTTAATTTGAAATGGTTCTATTAGATGATTCATCTGAATAAATAACCTAAAAACAAAAATACTATTTAATATTTGCGAAAATCAATTTCTTATAAAGCAACTATTTTATTTGTATTGTTATCAGTCAAACTCTTCAGTTTAAAGACTTTCCAGCTGTTAAAAAACTAAATTGAAATCATTATAAAAAAAACTTATATTCCGTTTTAAAATTTTCTTTTTCTTTTTTCATTAAATTTAATGGTGTTGTTTGGAAAAAGTAAATATATATACATATATATATATATATATATATATCAACTGAGGCATGCATAGAATCAGGGCTGATCATTAAATGTTTGTTTTGACATGCATAAATCTAATCAAAACGAGTTAAAATTTCAATAAAATATTTTATTGTATCCATTAAATATCTTTAAAGTTTACTTTAAAAAAAAAACCAAATTAACTTTATGTATTTCCATACATAAAAAACTGATTTTGCCATTTATATTCATAGATTATTCACTAAAATAATTTATTTGGGATGCCGTTGACCCGTTTTGTATTCACTTCATTTTGAGCCGAAAATCTTTTTATTAAACTCAATAAAAAACAACACTATAAAGTGAGTGTTTTTATCGTAATTATTATTAAACACCTTAGACAATATTTCAAACAAATTAAGGACTTTCGATTCTTAAAACATAAAAATGATACAGGAACCTTAAGTTATAAATGAGGTTATGAAACTTTATCGTAGATTACTAACAAAAGAGATGAAGCTCTATCTACAAACTTAGTTAATAACTTTAAATTCTGACAATAATCTCTTTTATAGAATAAAGTAAGTATTTTTTATTTTTTTTTGAAATTTTATTGCCTTGCCATTCTAATATAAAATCAGATCTTATTTATCGAGTGTATATTATGAATAGAAAGCTTAATTTGATAATTTAGCTACTTTATTACTTTATTTTTGTAATTGATGCTTTTTTTTGGTTTATATATTTTATTAGCATTCCTTTGCAGTATGAGAAGAAATTTAAATAGCTAACCTTCAACATTTCCTAGTTTATTTTTACACAAATTAAGCTTAAGTGGTTCGCAAACCTGGAATTATTTAGTAAGTTGTATACAAATGATGAATTTTTTATGCACTCAATGTCTCAAAATGGTATGTCTGCTTTACTTAAAGCTTATTTTGTTTCTAAAAGTCTTCTTTGGCAATTTGTGTTTTATTTGACTCATACTGCAATTTTTTGTTGTGGTTTAATAGTGCTAACATTAATTTCAAATATTCCTTCATGATTAGAGCTACACAGAACCACTAAATTTTTTAAAGTTCATTATTCGATTTATATTAAAGATTTACTCTTTTTTCTTCAAAAAATGTGCTTTTGTTATTTTTTGTTTTTTTAACGATCATTTCCTTAATCAATAAAAGAACTACCTTTTTTTCGAAGCAAAACTTTAACCTCAATTTTGTAAGAGAAAGATTTTACTTTAATTTTTTGTTAAGATTAAAATCTGTAAAAAACTCTAAGCTTTTAAACAAAAGAAAATTTTTAAGCTATATGATTAATATAGAGCTTTTAGGAAATAAGCTTCTTCAGTATTGTTGACACTTTTTAAAAGTAAAAATGAAAATCCTTCATATTTTCCAGGAATAGATGAGTTAATAAATTACATTATTGGATTAAAAAAATAGCGTGTTTTCCTCGGAGCTAAATTTTTGGATGCAGTAAGAATTGTATATATCTCAAAAATTACTGCATTGATTTTGGACAAATTTCTACAGCATAATTTAAGAATAAATTAGGGAACTAATGGGAGCTTTTGTCATCAATAGTTTTTTCTTCCAATATAATATAAGCACTGCCGTTTTTATGACTGAAAAGTTATGATTTAAACTTCAAAAGCCACCGCATTTTTTCACACGGAAAATTGTAAAAAAAACATAATCTCCTCATACTAATTTAAGGCAAACAATTAAGACTGTAAGGCCTATAGAAGAGTTTTTCCGCTACTTTCAGCAGTTTCTTAGATTCACGAGACTTCACAGGACAAGCAACTTTCCCTATTTGTAAAAACTTAATCGGCAATTGTCACTTAAAATGTATGGTACTGATAATTCAACTGATCACAGCATAAGACGATCCTTAAAATTAAGCTTTTAAACTAAATCTAGATAAAATTTTTTGTGTTGGAATTTTTTAAGCCTACTTAAGCTTGAGATTTAAAAAAAAAATTAAATTTCTTTATACTTTCACAAATAATTACATTTCCTTTATTTTTTAAAACATAAAATTTCCAGTGGAAGTTTAGTAACTTGCATTAAGTCTGAGAGAGATAATACCATCGCAGTACTTATTTTTATTGTTGTGTTTTTCAGATAACTACTTTTCCCAACTGGCTTCATACTGCAATTATTTTTTATGAATTTTTATAGTTCATAATTTTAAGATAATCTTACAAAACAGTGTTATTTCTATAAAAAAATGTTGATAAAACGACCTTTAAGTAAATTTTAAATGATTGACGATCTTTTAAGTCAATGTAGAATGACTTATGCCAAAAGTTCCAAAAAATAGGTGTAAAAGTTCATAATAAGCTTAAGCTTTTAAAATTGTAATACAAATTGTCACCTAGACTACTTCAAATAGTCTGCACCTCTAGCAACCCATTCTCTGGGGTTCATTCTATCCTATAGATAACAGTCTAATTGGGTTATTTTTTAGAGCTTTATAAAATATTTATGTTGACTTTAATCAACTTTCCATAATAAATCACGAAGTAACTCACGATCGTAATTCAATTGCCTACGAATCGAGTAAAGGCAATCAGAATTCATTGATCCCTGTTGTTAAATAATTATAAGAGAACATCATTTCACATACCATATCAAATAAATCGAAATTTGCAATTGCAATTTTGCAGAAATAGATTTGATCTCATTGGATCCTGTAAAATCTGGTAATTGCTCAAAAAGTGGCTCACTTGAATAGTAAATCTAAACGGCTAAAGTTGTGCAAATCCATACAAATGCGAAAATTGGAAGAAATAGTTTTACATTCTTATAACACAATAATATTTACATAAATAAATAAATTATATGCATATTTTACTTATTGTTAGATGTTGTTCGCGGTAGCTAAAATAAACGCAAGCCTATTTGTAGTTTTTCCATTTTCCTGATGATTGGTTTAAAGTTGCTACCATAACGACAACAGTCTAAATATGTTGAACTTACGTCATCTTAGTTCGGTTATAAGAACTAAATAGTTGGACCAATTAATCAACATAATTCGATTGCAATAGAATCGAAATTGCTTAAAAATTGAATAAAATTAAGCATTTGCTACTTAAAATAGTTAATCTTACATTTTAAACTATTTTTTAATTCAACTCAGTTCTCTTTGAAAAGTATCTACTTCTTAAATTAATTCCAATTATTATTTTTGCAAAATCCATTCCAATTTGACATCTTATAAAATATTTTTTATTTTATTCACGCTTACTTTTAAATACCTAAAACGGTGGCATTATAAAATAAAATAGAACCCTAACTAATAGTTAAGAATTAGTTTTCCTCTTCAGCTAAACTAATTATATAGCAATTACGATATATAAGCTGTACCTTTATAAGATATTTGAAGTCCGTAAATTTATTCTGTAAATTTCTTAGTTCGTGTTGATGCATAAAACAAATATTTGAATAGATGAAAACATTATGGGAAATAAAAATGGTAAAATTTTTATATTTAAATGAAATAAACTAATTTTTTTCTGATTATATCAGTGAGATGCGACCAAAATAGAAAGTTGAAAGAATACGATTAACAATTTCCTCTGTAAAACCCTTTCCGGGTTTAACTTAATTAGTACCTGCCGGTTATTTCTTAACAAAGCGGAACTTTTTGGGATGGTAATAGTAATTAATTTTTGTTTGACACACTCTTGCTAAGAACATATAACATTTTGGTTAGTATGGTCTCTTCGTATAAAAAAGAAGAAATTGGAGAAATTTCTATCGTCAGGGCTTTTAGCAAAAGAGCGCGAAGCATAGAAAATCAACAGCCCAAAACGGCTTTATTTTATAGCCCTCTATCTTCTAACTAAGGTTGTTGACTTGAGGTCTGTTCACAATTTTCATTGGAATCGTGCAATAAAACACATTATGAATGCGTAATGATTATTATAAGCTATCATAATTTCTACTCATAATGCAAATGATGGATAATAAGACATTTACATTAGAGCTCATTTCCTTTTCTATTCAGCATAGATCTATTGTTTTTATGGTTACACATAATTTCAAATTATATAGATATATGTTCAATTGATACAAGAATCGCAATATTTTTAAACAATGATTTCAGTTAACCTGGCTTAATTATGAATATGAAATTTTTCATTATGATTTAAGATGTTCAAAAACTACGTGACTTACTATGAATTTATAAAATGTGTTGTTTGGATTGTAGTATTATAATTAGACTAATATAAAATAAAAACTTATATTTTTTAACTTATTACTGAAGGGCTATTTTCCTTTAATTTAAATCTTTTTTAAAATTTTATTATTCATTTCAAAGATTTTATTGTCTAGAAAAATAAAATTATATGTCTTAAGCTTTTAAGTGTTATTAGATTAGAAGATTTAGAAGAACAACTATTTTTCAGTCACAATAATTCAGGCTGATTCTCCATTGAAAACTTTTTGGAATTTTGTTAGAACAGAAGAAAAAAGTCAAGCATCCTTGATTTTGTGGATAACTCAAGGGTATTGGGTTTAGGGTATTGGCAACCCTATTTATTGTAAAGCTTTACAACATCTCTAGGCCTCACCCAAAATGTATGAAGTTATTTCCTTGACGACGAACTTGAAAGAAAAAAGAACTTAACTTGTAGCCATTTTTGCGAAAAAATTTTCAAATAAAAATTATGACATTTGATTGATATTGAAGCATGGATGTAAATTGCTTAATGGCCAGCTCCATGACTGCCAAGCAAAGTCAACCATTTCAGGACTCTTAAAAGTACAAGAGCTTTTCGTGAACTCTGTGACCAGTCTTTGCATATGGCAAACTTGACGTCATTTGCTTTGCAGTGTTTGCCAAGATAAATATATACTTTTGGAATAGAGATTACAAATTATAAAAAAAAAAAGTTTTTTGATATAATTTTTCCTGCTACTCTTTAAAATTCTTGAATATGGAGAGTACATCAAAACATTTATGTCAAAAAAACATGTCGAAAATGGTAATAAAATTTGGAGGACTCTAACCAATGAAACGTTCGAAATGTTCGAAACAAATGTTATGTTGAATAGCTTACTAAAAGAATTTATTATCAAAACTAGGCCCCGTCTCTGTTATATGAAGATCGAGGGGAAATTTTCTTGCTTTCCATCGGAGGAGCACATCCAAAGAGCAGATGGCAAGTCCACCCCCTGAAATAATTTACAGATTTTTTATTGTATATTTTAAGAATATTTTCGATTGTTGCATGCCATTAGGTCCTTAGCATAGTATAAGTTTCTTTACTTAAGTTTTCTAAATATTGCTTAATTATACTTACAGTGTAAGTAATACTTGGTTTGGTCCTAATCAATTTTTTTTTATCCTTTTCTTCCCAATTTATGGACTCCTTTGTTGATTTTAATTCACTAATCACCAAGAACCAAGATTTTATGTTGCTATTTTTTTTTTACAAAAATTATAATAAAAGAATACATTGTCCCGTACAATTCAGTACAACATCAAAGATTAATAGCTGTAGTAATAAGGAGAAACATTATTTGAAAATTTGTTTACCAGTATTTGTTAAAATCACCACTCTTGTTTTTGATTTACTTGAAACACTTTTCTGGTAGTTTTTGATCCCTAAAAAATTTATTTTTAAACCCTTAGTAAAAAGTAAATGTATCTTTTTTTCTTAAATTGAAATCTCGTAACGTGAAACTCAAACCACAATGTCATCTAATAACTGTATTATATTAAGGAAAAAAAGGTACATAAAAAGAAGTTTGTTTATGGGATCACATTTTTGGCTGTAAAACCAATCAAAAAATAATTATAAACTTTGAAGATGCTATCAAAAACAGATATGGACTACAAACATCAAAATTATTAACCGAAACACTAAAAAAATGACTTAAAAATTTTACATCCGTGATTTATTATATGGAGTTTATTATGAAGTTTTCTTATTAATTTAAAATAAAATAACTAAGCATTAGGTTCAAAGTTTCAACTGAAGTAAAGCTTTAAAAAATTTAGTGGAACTATCTATCAGAATTTTTTATCAAAATATCACTTGAATTGAATACGAAAAAGTTATAAAAAATCTCGTTCTATGTTTCCATAATAAAAAAAATTGATGTGGTATATCAAATTGGCATTGGCAAATGTAATCACAATATTATTGGATAAAGTTACCCTATTCACATTTCAACAAAAACAAAAAAAAATAATACTTTTTATATTGTTGTTTTTTTGCTTTTATTCTGTTGGATATTTCGGAATATGCTATTATTTAATTATAGTCAAAATGATTAAATTTTATTTTTCTAGAAACTGAAACTACGAATTGTTATATAAAATTTATATATATATCTATATGGATCACAATGTAATTTTACTTCGAAATGTACAAGTATTCCATTCCAATGCCATTAATTTCATTGATAGGCATGAACTTACTAGGCTTTTATTATATGTGGCATTTAAATACTTTCAAGTCAATGAATTCTTTTACTCTCAAAAGCACTTCGAATAAAAAAGCTCACTATTTTTAATTAGGCCTTAGTTTTATAACTAGAGCTCATTTAACAACAATAATATGCTAATGTTAGATAAAGCAAAGAGTTTTTTTTATTTATTACTTGAATTTCAATATAAAACTAAATTTTCGAAAAAGCACTTTAAGGAATTCCAGTAATACTCGTATCTTTTTGTTGGGTAGATACTCAACATCAATAAAAATTTTGAAAAAAAAAAATTAAAGTTTCAATTCCTACTTTGTTTCCATTCCAACCTTTGCAGCGAGCTTTGATGAAGTATATAAAACCTATTTATCAACCAAACCGTCTTTCAGAATGGACTACTAAGAAACAAAAATCCTTTCGAAATTAGCGAACAAAATATGTATTCATGTATACAAAGATGCTTTTGAAGACAATACATGGTATATATAAATTTATTCTAAAAACTCTGTGCCTAAAATCAAATGACAGAAGTGTAGACTTAGAATTTTTGATAGCTTATTATTATGATATAATCAACCCAATCGAAGAATCACTATAAAGCATAGTATATTACAGTCAATATATTATTGAGTGAGAGGGGCCTTTAATAGGGCGTTTACACCGGCATGGAAATCATGATATCGAAATCACAATTGCATTTTTATATCAAATTTGCAGGCAGAACTATCTTCAAAATATGATTTCGATATCACCTTGCGGAGGTGATATGTATCATATTTGTTCCAATTTCAGCACATTTATTTTATAAACGTAGCCCTAAATCTTTTCGAAATCAGCTGTTGTTGACACATTAAAGGTAGACACGCCATTAGGTGATACCAAAAATTCTGCTATCTCGAGTTTTTTGTAAAAGGAAATATATAATTCATGAGCGCTTCATTTCACCTTGTTTCACGAAATCACCAAGTTTGATGATTTCGATATCATGATTTTGATATAGTAAGTGCTAAAAAAATACGATCATGGGAAACAAATTTGAAAAAATTAAAATCTAGTTCAAAAGAAGAGTTGTAACAAAAAAAAATAGCGTTAAAAAACACTTTTTGTAGTTTATTTGAAAATGTTCATTTTTTAAATAAGTCAATTCCCAAAATAATTGAATCAATACATTTGCCTGGGTAACCTACATTGATGTTTAACATAACACTGAGGAAAGCACAAGTTTTGTTTTGACATTTATAAATCTGCTGGGCGAAAGCCGATAAAGCTTTTTTCAGTGTTCAGTGTCGTTTTAATTATGGATTATGGTTTAATTCTTTTAATCAATTATAAAATTTTTTTTCCTTTATAAAATCTATACATTTTCAACACTAGGCTCAACTTTAAAGTATATTACAAACAAGTAATACATGTGAAAACCTACATGTACACAAAATTTTGATGTTGTTTTAGGTACCGTCAAATAGCCATTCTCGAATTTTGACAGTTTTGATGCTGTCTCATGAAGTACCGTCAAATATAGCTGCATCAGCTATATTTGACGGTCCATCATGAAGCTAACTCACTTTGGTTTTTTAAGCTAGGGAGTCACCAGGTAAGGGGAAATTTCGAAATATTTAGCCTGAAAGCAAAAGTGAGTCAACTTCATGATGCACCGTCAAATATAGCTAAATGTCCTCTTAAATTCCCAAAATGTTTCCATAGCATGCAAAAAGCTTTTCTAATCTCGACCAAGCATCATGATACAGCCTTATTTTGGTTTTTAAGCTTGAGAAACACCAGGTAAGTGAAAAATTCGGAATTTTCGAAGTTAATTTTGAGTCGGAAAATATGTTTGACTCACAGAAGGATTTACTTATTCACAGGAAGCAAGTTTTGTGTTGACATTTATAAATCAGCTGGGTGAAAGCCGATAAATTTTTTTAATTTAATATATTTATATATTAAAGTAGTTTTTGAAGATAATCAAAATTGTTTTCTATTAATTTTGAGGTTTTCTCATGATGCGTCGTCAAATATAGCCCAATGAGATAACTAAATTCGCCTAGTTTCCGAATTTCTTTTAACTAAATGAATGGTGACACACGAGTTATCATGACTTGCAAAACTTTTCGAAGTTACGAGCAAGAATCAGTGCTCTTTACTTCTACTTTATTCTTAAAAGTTAATGAAGAATTCATACTGATAATCCTGAATCACAGATAAGTTCACAATTTTTAGTACATTATTAAGAAGGAAATCATACTCAGTCCAGAGTGTAAGTATGAAATCATGTATCAACTTTTGGAAATAACACATTTATATACACATGTTTTCTGTAATATTTTCCAACACATTTTCACATATTTTAGTGGACTGAGAATTGAAAGGGAACATTTCCGAAATGTTACAATCCTCAATGTGAATACCCCCAATCAGCTATATTTGACGCCGCAACCTCATTTTGGTTTTTAGACTAGGGAGACACCATATAGCTGACTCACTGGTGGATTGGCAGAAATATTTCTGCCTCATGCTTGGTATCTTACTATTACACATTTATATATACATGTTATCTTAATATTTTACCAACACATATTTACATATTTTAGTGGAATGAGAATTGTAGGGGAACATTTTCGATTTGATACCGACCTCAATGTAAATAACCCCATTGTTTTATGTGTATTAGTAAGATGCCAAGCATGAGGCAGAAATATTTCTACCTCAGCGAGGTGAAAATTTTTTTCGAAATTTGCGAAACTTCGTCTTACATTTCACCTCCGCTCACCAGGAAATTAAATGATACCGGCCTCAGTGTGAATACACTCTTTGATTCACATTTATAGTGAATTCCCCGCTTTAAGAAAGATTTTTAAGTTGGTACTCTGCAAAACATCGAAAATTAGTAGCCGGCTTAGATTTGACATTTTCTAAGTAAAAGTCAAAAAGAGTTATTTTTATATAGTAGCGTTTAAATATAAATAAAATATAAAAATGAGCTTAGTCCATAGTTCTGATTTACGTCATACATATAAATCTTATCTCAAAAAACTTTTGAGTTTAAAGGCCAAGGAAAAATATTTGCTTAAGAAGCTGCGACTTAAAATAAAAGAAGTTAAAATAATTATAAAATTGCGGCATAGGATTGATTGCAAGAATCGATTCACTTTAAAGAAACCACATCATAAGAATCATATGTTTTTGTTATGGGGAAGGAAAACAACTTGCTCATGTGTATGATATTATATGTGAATTAAATTTGCAATATTAATAACTATATTTTTAGATAAATTTGTACAAATTTTTTGAAAACTTACTGAAACTTTCTGATAAAAAATTTAAAGAATATTGTCTAACCAACGGCATCAACAAAATTTCACGACTAATTAAGTGAAATCAATAAAAACTGTAAATAAATAAGCATAAAAACATTTTGTCACTGAGGAGAAAAAATAATTCACATTTTAAACCTTAGAAAAAAAAATAAATAATAACTTAATTTGATTAAACATTCCACTAATTAAAAAATAGAAAAGCCAAACTGCTACAATGTAACAAAAATTTAGCAGTCTTATCTCCTATCCACAGTATTTTTTTCTTTTATTATTGTAATCTTAAAACAATAGATACAATACAAAATTTTGCACTGACCTAGCATTAATAAAAATTTAAAAATATTTTAATCTTTTGTTTATATACGTTTAAATTATGTAAGAAAACTAATATTATGGTAAACTGTTTTTAAGCAATTTCCAAAAAAAATCATTACGTTATGACTCCTTAATGATTAATTTTGTCGGTCAGGAATTAGCTTCTATTGTGTTAGCTAAAACTGCCTGCAATTGTGCATTTTAAAATTTTTTACCATTCATCTTGCTTGCTGGCCTGGGAAAAGAAGGCAAAATAAAAACTAACATGCCTTACATGAGGACAACATAGTTTAACGAAATAGAAAATAGAAGCGATTGGATTGATAGAATAATCGAAATTTTTGGATAAAAGTTTTATTCATTTTATCCTTCTGGTAATGGTAATTGTTTTTAATGTGAAATTTGTATCAAATTTAGTTAATTGGTAAAAGTGAAACATCATATTATATGATACGATCCGTGTAAAACTGAATGTTTGTCATGTTCATATTATTTGTTTTTTTTTTAATTCATTTCAACTTACACTCAAATTTTGGTTATAGTTTAATGATTTCATTTGTATTGATTTCGTTTCAAGTAGTTATAGCCTAGTTGGGAAACGATTGCGTTAAAAATAAAAACTAGACTGCAAGTTAAAAACAAGTTTGGTTGGAACTTCTTGTAAAAGCTCTTAACCACCGAGCTAGCGATTTTCTAAATATTAGAATCACGAATTTTTTAATATGTTTATATATAAAATCATTTTTTCAGTTAAACGCTGCTATATTGAATAGTAGTGAACACTGATTGTATTTATTGTTTAATTTTTGTAGATGAAGCTACTGATTTTTTATGCTATGTATTAATAGAATCCTGCAATTTTATTTGGTTTTTAAATATTCTCTATTGGTTAATATTCGATCCGGAAACAAGTATAGCTGTCCACAAAATCTAACATAATTGTTGCAGTAAAAAAACTCCTTATCCAACTTAGGTATCTGCAAGTCGGAAAGATGTAGAGAACTCCAATAAATTGTTTGATTTCCACAGATAAATTTACTGGATCATTCATGGTTCTTATATTATGAGATAAAATGTTGAATATTTAAAAGGAAGACCGACCCAGGAAAACCCTAGATAATAAAAATTTAACTGAATTTATGGACAACCTCTTGTCTGCCATCTACAATTCAACGGCAATCTCAACATAAAATTAGAAACTTTGCAGTAGGAAATACGGCAAGATAAAATTAGGTTAATTATAAGTTTTAATTCTTTTTTAAATAAAACAATATAACAACTATTCTATTCCTACTTATTGCCTTCTTTGTATATTAAAAAAACAATTTTAAGATATTATTTTACATGTAAAGGAAGAAATTAATGCTGTTTATTAAACTTTGGGAAACGAAAATTGCGCGACTTTCGAAAATTGGTTAAAATTATTAAGCCCATCGAATTAATTTAAGAACAATAATAATAAGTGATTGGATATATTTTTTGATGTAGTAAAACTTTTTCTAATTATACAAAAGCTTCCACTTTTTCAATATTTAAACATAACATTGTTTTCCAGGTCACTTGTGTACATGCACTAATTAATTTCTAAATAATAACTTTTCAAATAATAAACTATTAAAATCACTTATACGTCAGTTAAACGATTTTTAAAGCTCGAGTAATAATGTGATATATAATGTATTAGAAATCATGAAACCTGCTTATTTCCAATAACAAGATGATGCTCTCTTTAGATCGAATAATATACAAATTTGATAGCATTGAATCTTAGGGGTCTATTCACTATAATTTTCAAATCATCAAATGGGTCTCTCGTCCCATATAAAGTATATGGAAATGGCGATTAATTAGCAAGTTTTTAAAAATGTTAGAAAACTTGCTCATAAATTTATTCCACTATTATGTAGTGAATAGTCCCTTACCGTGATCCCTCTCTGTTCTACATATTATGTATAGTCTGGGAAATCTTGTCCTCTGTGTATTAAGGCCCATATTGCTCTAGGTCCTTTAAGAAACGACTTCATACGTTTGCGTAACTTTTACTTGAATTATGTCGCCTTCATTAAGATTACAGGCATTCGAAAAATGTCCATAAGGCGCTGTTATATAATACATAAGAACGTGTCACTTTTTAGCAAACATAGAATTAGTTACCAAATAGCCTGAAAAATTATGAAAATGTCATACATAAACAATTAAAATATTATTGAGATTTTATTAATGTTAAAAGCAGTACAAAATTTTGTGCAAAGAATGGTATTTATTTAAGTTTGGATGATAACATAATTAAAAACAATATTGTTGAGAGGACTGCTGAATTTTTGACTTTAAAAAACACATTGTAGCAATTTTACTTTTTTAGTTACTCTGTAAGAGTATTTTTTCCTAGATTAAACGTTTGTGTAAATATTCGTGAAATTTCGTTAGAGTTTTCACGACAGTACTTTTTTAATTTTTTATCTGATATTTTCCATAATTTCCAAAAATACCTGTACACATTCATCTAAAAAATTGACTTATTATTATTGGATCTTATCCACATATATTACCGTAGTACACATGAGCAAGTTGATTTACTTCCCCATAAAAAAAACTTTGTTTTTTGCGACTTCTTTATAGTATATCGTCCCATGCAATCTACCTTATGCCATTGTTTAATTACTTTGCCTGCCTTCTTCATTAAATATCGTAGTAATACTTTTTCACTCATTTTCACTAATTTTTATTTCCTAAAATGTGGAGAGGAGAAAGCGAATTTCAAATGAGTAATAAAAACAAAAAAACGGCAACTCATTCGATATGTTTTAGCAGAGCTCACCTAATTTTATGGATGTGTTTTCAAAAATCTAGCAATGCTAAAAGGGTTAAAATCTCTGCTAATTTAGGTGAGAGAAAGAGAGAGAGTAAAGGCCCTAGTAGACGTCGGACATTGTCCGTGTCCGGGGTAATTTAACTCGTCTACAGCAATGTCCGCGGACCAATCTGAAGGTCCGCTGTAATGTCCGAGTAAATTATGTGTTTACGCAGACATCGTGACAACTTCATACATTTTTAATAGCATGAAGATAGCAATGAAAGTATATACCCAGCGGTTAATTTTCGTTAATTTGTGCTCTTTACCGTATGCATGACCTTTGCATGCTAAAACGCTGCTATAAGCTATTGTCATTTTGCGACAACACACATTTTAGGAGGACAAAAAAATATTCTAAGTCTTATTTTGCTCTGTTGCGAAAATATTCTAAGTCTTTTTGGCGTATGTGTTTAAGTCATTTAGTCGCCAGTTGTTGGCAGTCGTGTGCAGTGTGTAGCATTTAAGTTTTTTTTGTGTTTTATTGTATTACTTAATATTAATTAAATAATATATTAATATTGTGATTATTGATGGATATTTTAATATCATCAACTTTTAAAAATTAATAAAAACAAAAATCTCTCTTATTTACGCTCTCCATTTGTGTATCCGGAGAGCGCATAAAATCCTCTCTTAGCATGGCTTTTCCTATCCGTTCGCAATGTTAATTTTCCTGCATGCTGGGATACCTAAATTTAACACGCTCGCCTCAAATTTGCCTTCAAAAAGCATCTAAAGAGCGAAATTTAACCGCTGGGTACATTTAAAGTATATGGAAAGCACGAATAAGAGAGAAAATATCCAACATGTTAAAAATTTTACTGACAAATGATTCAGCCATATACTTTATATGGGCTGAGAGAGCCGAATCATTGATTCGGAAAGGTAGTGAATACCCCGCTTTAGTGTATCCTTATGCATATGGATTCAGTAATAGTTGTTTAGACTTTTGAGCCCATCTCTTTTTTTAGACTATTTAGCCAAATAGTTTGAATTGAATTTATGAAAATATCTCTTATCATTTATCATTTTTGCTAAATCCCATAACACGTACGACTCCAAATTGCAGATTCTGTCACGCCCACTCACTTGCTCTTTAACTGTGGGAGGATATGGTGTCAAAGAGAGTAAAGCATCTTTTATAAAGATGCTCAGATTACTCATGATTTGTCAAAATGTCAAAAATATTTTTTCTATTACATACAATTTTATAAAATTCTTCATGTTAACAGTAGACTATTCACTATAAATTTCCAAATCGTCAAATAGTCAAATTTTTTTATTTTAAAGCAACAACAAATTTATTTTAATAAAATTAAAGCTAAAAAAAACTTTTTTCATTTTTTAAAAACAAACAAATAAATTGATAAACTTATAATATCTAATAAATTGTAAAAAGTTGTAACTTCTATTGAACAAGCATTAAGTATTTTTAAACATTTCAAAATTTATTAATCTCAGAAGAGTTATTGTAAATATACATTTTAAAAATATATGAACCCCAAATAATCTATTTAAATTAAAACTAAGTTAAATTCTCTATTTTTCATCGTAATTGCACAATCGCTTTATAATAAAAATAAAATGTTAAGGTCAACGAAGATTTTGTTAGTCCGGTTAATGGTTGCCTTAATTGATTCAATAAAATTATCAATAATGGGTTCATTAGAGGATTAGTTTAGAATTTTTCACCTTTTCTAGCATTAAAATTAATATTCGAATTTGTACAAAAGTTTTACGGTTTTGTGACAGCAGTATAAATTGCTTGTGCTACATACTTAACATTTTCTTCATTTAAACCACACATATTTATACGTCCTGATGATAGTAGATATATATGATATTCGTTCAGTAAAACTCCCACTTGCTCCACTTAAATAAAAACAAAAGATTATAAGAAAAAGGTCATTTTTAGATTTCAGTAATTTACCATTAAGACCTGTGTAAGAAAACATCCCAATTTGTTGAATTATGTGATCCCATTTACCTGGGGTATTGAGATCGATTAAATTTTGGTATAGACTCTGCCTCATTTTTATTATTCTAGATGACATAATTCGAATACATTCCATCCTAAAATTTTAATAAAGCAGTTAAGTTAAGATTAAAAGCAAAACAAAACAAAAACCGGTTGATTAGATAAACTTAAGTATAAGTTTTTCTCTCTAATATTCGAGACACACATAGCCTTTAAGCACATTTGGTTAGGGTGCACTTAATAAATTTGTATGGAAAAACGGTCTATAAATGGCAAATGCAAATTAAGTAAAAATACATGTGTCTCAGGTAAAATTTGCAAAATATTTCGATTCATTTCCTTGGAAAAATACTGGCAGTAGAAAAAGTAATGAAATATCAAATTAATGGAAGATTAAAGCAACAAAAATAATGAAATGTTTTGGCATGATGACATTTGACACTCGATATGTAAAAAAGAATCGCCAGTACTTTAGCTGTAAGTCACTTTGGCTTCCGTGAGCATCAAACTAGATGAAAATGACAGTTTTTATATAATAATGCAATGGTTGACAATGTCTCTTGCTGCTTAAGAATTTTGTTTCAAAGCACTCTTATACTTCATCTTAAGTTTTGCATATAGCTGTTGTTGTAGAATTTGGTACATTCAGTTTTTTGCATAAATTGATATTAATTTTATCATTGTTTAGTATCAAAATGATTGACAATTATTTCTTTTTCAAACAGAATGTAAGGCTTTCGATGCCATATTTTCTTTGCATTACAAAGCAGATTTCTATTACCATCTCCCTGCCCTCCCCTCAAGAGGTCACTCTTTTATCAATCAGTTGAAAAAAACTTCCTGAAAACATTTTCTATAACCGAAATCACCATGAAAACTCGTCATGAGTTGTTTTGCCCGAATAAATTTTCTAGAAAATAAGTTTTAATTTAAAAAACAGGTGTTAATTTGCTATTATATGGAAGTCTTTATAATCAAAAGTGTAGTAAATGGAATAAAGTGTCCTTGTAAAATTAAATTAAATATAATAACTAAGCTTGCTGTTATCGATTGCTCAACATTTATAACGTTTGTTATTAATTACTGTGAATTAAAAACTTTGTACAAATCTTGGTATAATATGATAACATTTTATAAGAATAGAAAGATGGATATGCCGATTCCGTCAATGTCAAAATTTTGAGATAGTTTTAGTTTTCGAATTCAACAGCTAGTATATCTCAAAACTATTGTGAGATATGGCTAAACCACTTTCTTCATAATTGAAAAGTGAATAGGTAACTGTCAAATATAAAGGGGAGTTTTATTTTCTAATAAGTTAATTTCGAATAAAATTTTAAATTTCAAAAAAGAAAAACTTTAAGGAATAATCATCAAAACAGAAATATATACCGCGCTTATTGGTTTAAGTATGAATGGGAAAAAGCGTGATTCGTTAGTTATAGGGAAGACAAAAATTTCAACATGTTTTGTATAAATGAGACTCAGTCTGAGTAAAGAAATGACAAAAAGAAGTTGATTACATTTATTGACTGTCCAAACCATTATAAAACTATGAATTTCACTAAACAGCACATCTTTTGATCGAGGAACATTTAAACACATAAGATGTGCTATCTTAAAATTTGTTTTTACTTCTAATGACAAAGAATACCAAAAATTCTTTTCTATTTTCCAAGAATATTCTAGATGAGAATAATTTAGGAATCCAGCGGGTGTAGTAGGGTGTACAGGTAGTATTGGATACTAATAAAACTTAAGCCTAAGGATGTTCAAATATTACGGTATTACGTATGACGTTCAGCGCTTATTATTTTCACTAACAATTTCTGGTCCTAGAATAATTCTTGGCATAATTTTAAGGTCTTAAGGATTAATTTTAACATTTTTAAGTTAACTTATGGTTAAAATATTGCTAATCTTCCCTTACCATTCTCCACGTAATTCAGGATCATTTAAAATTGTAGCTACAATACGACTACCATAAGCTGGTGGATTAGAATACATAAAACGTACAAGAAGTGTCATTTGTGAGTGAATAGATTCTTTCATGTTTCTATCTTTCATTACTACCGTTAAATTACCAACACGTTCACCTAAAATTAACTTCATTTTACTTAAAAACTATATATTTATAAATGGCATATCGGTCGATAAAAGTCAAGGCTGACATACAATTGCTCCGAAAATTCTACTTTATCATCAACATAATTTACTTTAAGGATGATATATTCACACTAACGCTTAACTTATTTTACCGGCCGTGTAGAACAAACTTTCAAATAGCTCTCATATCTACGAACAGCTACGAACGAACGTTACTGTTGATGGTCAGCCTCGAGATTCATTGACCTATCATTTAAAATACTTACAATAAAGTCCAAAATTTTTAGCAAAGGATTGCGCACATAGTAATTCAAAGCCTCTTTCTACAAAATGCCTTACTGCCCAGGCATCTTGATTGGGATCACCGCTTGCAAAACCTTGATATGCCATATCCAAAAAGGGAAAAAGTTTTCTTTCCTACAAATTACAAATGATTTATTATATAACTATATAAAAATATTTATAAAAATTTACCTTTATTATATCTGCGATTTTACGCCACTGATCTTGTGTGGGATCACAACCAGTTGGATTGTGGGCTACCGCATGAAGAATTATCACTGAACCCTCGGAAGCATTTTTTAAATCATCACAAAAACCTAAAAAATTTTTAATTCAATTTTTTGTTCTTTTTGTTTTAATAAACATGAACATGCGCTGATACTTTCGAATAAGAAGATTAACAAGGTAGCCATGCATTGTAGCAAAAAATGCTAAACAAATTAATGGTATGAGGACTAACAAACAGGTTTCGGTTTAATACATCCCTTTCTCAGTGAAGACAGTTATCAATTGTTTTACATATTTTTCGTTATATTCACATGGAACAACAATTTTTTTCTCTCTCACATTTTCATTAAACCAAATAAAATAAATCTTTTGACTGACAAAAATAAACATAACGTCTGCATTCAGTGAATGTTTTTCTTATTTTGTAAAGCACACAGAAAACACTATGAATAAAACAGCGAACAGAAAGAAGAAAAAAACAGGTGTTGCTCGCTAGCGAGCACTATAGAAGTTCGTCAACTCAAAAAAAAAAAAGAAATAATAATAATTTGACGTCATTTTCTGAAATTAGTTTTTAATGGCAAGTTTAATGTGATCAAAATATTTAAATTTTGATAACGTTTAATCTTGATGTATGATTATAGAATAAAAAATTTTAAAAAGTGAATAATTTTGTGTGATGAGTTCCGAAACTTAGTTTTTCGGAAGTATAAGTCAAAAGTTTGTAAAAAAAGGTTTAATTTTTACTGATTAACTTTATGATATCTTATTAAAGGATTTTTTTTAAAATAAATAATCATAGCGTTAAATAAAAAGCAATTTTGAGTGTTTGATCTTAAATCTGTACATTTATCACACGAGACGTTTCTCAAGGTCAACAAAATTAGCTTATAGCCCTTTTTAACATCATTTTCATTTTGTTTTTTAGTTAAAAATGTCTTGGTCTGCAAAATGAGGTTCAATTTCTACAGTAACGTCAATATTTGACACAAATATTTATTAAAACACTGTTTTTTAAATTTTTTGAACAGATACAATTCGCTGGATGTCAGATTTTCATAATATAATAGTTTTTATTATATTTACTATTGGGTGTACATATTATGTTTGGGTTTACATTTCAAACGTTGCAGTTATAATAAAATAAACTATGGTAAGTTTCAAAATATAAAAATAATATTAGGTACAAATATTTACTTCAAAACCTAACAAATTAATTGTTAATTTTATGTGATTTATGTGACTTTTTTACACTAAAGTTTTCGGGCTTGTATAATCAAAGCTGTGCGTAGTCAAAAAAGATGTTAAAATATTAGTGTATAATAATAATAAAAAGAATTTACTAGAGCAGTTGAATGACCTAAGGCTACAAATTAATTTACCTGTTTTGCTAAATAAATCTTTAATTCCGAATCTTTAGAAATTAATAGGTGAATGGAAATAAAATAAATAAAATCGAAGATAATGAAAAACGAATTCAGTCAGGATTCCAAAAATGTAAATAAATTTAGTAATTATAAAAAACGACTCAAATTACTTCCATAATCAAATTTATTAAAAATTTTCGATAAAAATAAGCTTACCTTCAAAATCAATACATTTGTTTTCCTTATCCCAATATCTATATTGCATAGGCTTAGTGAACCCTGCACTTAAGAAAACACTTCTATGATTCTCTAAAATGAATCTATATAGCTCAAAACAATTTCTACTTTTTTTGGAAAAAAATATTTACCCCATGTAGGATTAGAATAATAAAATACAGATCTATTTAATACCCTTGCAAGAAATTCTGCTCCTAATCTTAATGCTCCAGTTCCAGACAAAGTTTGAATACCAAAAGCCTTTTTAAAGTAAATTAAATCAAAAAAAAAAACAAAAAAACAAAACGATTTATTGCTATTTAAAAAGCTTTGAGGCTAATTATAAAATACTTTTTTATCCAACAATGCAGGTGAATCTTCGCCTAAAAGAAGCGTTGTCGCAGCAGTTGTAAATATATCAGCTCCTATTTTTCAGAATAATTTGAAATAAATATAAAACCAAAAGGTTATATTATTTTTCTTACCACAAATTGGCAAATATTCATGGTTGTAATTTTCATTTTGAGCAACGGCTATTTCTGTTTTTCTGACAACTGGAAGAACCCATGGTTTGCCTTCTTCTGTGCGATAAGCTGTAAAAATACAAATTTTATTAGTTTGAAATATTGTAGATACGGCTTTTTATTAATCATAGATGTTTATTTTACTAACAAAAATTTTGGCAAGTGATATAACTTACAAATTTACTCGGTAAAATTCCAGCATATAGAAACTTTAATATGCTGTGAGGATCTCTAAAAGTTATGAGAATTTAATTTTTTATCTTTGGGATCTATTTAGTTTTACGTACACAATTCTCTTTTTTATTTGAATCTGGCAGTGATTTCTGTATGGAAGCTATTTTTTTCGTAATGAAAAGCTGATTATAATGATAAGACTAAAAAGCTTTGTGTGAGTTCATTTTAAGGTGGGCACCCACTTAGTGCGTATATCTCAGCGAGTAACTTTTTTGACGTCAAAATGACGTACAAATGAATTTCACGCTAAAATATCCACATATGAGGGGGAACTTTAGCGTGAGTCTATGACGTCATAAAAGTTACCCGCTGAGATATACGCACTAAGTGGGTGCCCACCTTTAGATTTTGATAAAAAAGAGCGATTGAGCCAAAAAGAGTGTGTATTGATGTAATTTTTAGCCGGATTACTATTACCAAATTATTAATATAAAACAATGGAAAAGCTTCAGTGGAAAAATAAAATCTGCATTTTAATTTATTTTTTCAATTTAAATATTAAAATTTAACTCACATAAAACACAAATGGCGGAATTGTTACTAGTTTCGATGAAAAGGAAACTAATTTGATAATATTTGCCTTGATCTTTTTTCTTTCTATTTAAATTATCTTAAGTTCGAAGCATAAAACTGATATTTAAACTCTATAACTGCTTAAAATGTATGAAACTTATTCTTATAAAATCCTACATCTGAAAATATTGAAGAAACCCAAATTTGCAAAGGAAATTAAAAATCTCAAAAATTCAACTTTGTCCATTTTAAATGAAGATACTGTAAATGGCGACAATTTAAATTCAATTATAAGGAAAAATTCGCTTTTCATAAATTGCATAACTCTCCTTTTTTATTATGCCTTTAAGGTAAGTACTTATTGGAGTGTAAAATACTTGTAAAATAATTAAGCTTAATACATTTTTTATTCTCAATTATAACTTTGTCCTCACCTGTTGTAATAAAAGTCCAAAACGACGACAGCACTCACAAATTTGAGTGACAAAATATAGTAGTAAAGTGTTAAGCAATATATATAAACTTTTTTCAATTAACATTATTGGTAAATATGAAAATCTTATTTCAGTATAATAAAACTTAACTTTAACTTAAGCTAGATTGAGAAAAACCGGTCAAAATATCTATTTCATATAAATTTTTGAACAAAATTAGAACCAATGTCTAGTATTGCACAATGCATTTTTCTAATATTTAACTAGTTTACTAGTGTAGAAATAGGAGTTTATTACTATTTGAGGATATTCAGAAAAACATGTGAAGCAATAATACAAAAACAGATGACAATTTACAACAGAGTTTAACGATGTGATTAAAAACTACAACAAAAAAGTTAGCAACGTGGGAATCATAGAAGCGCAAAGTCAATGTTTAGAAAAAATAATTAAGAGGCCCAAAATCACTCTTGTGGAAATAGCCAAATTTAGATTATTAAAACAAAGTGACATGCAAGGAAAAAATTTTTAAAGTTTAAAAAATAGGGTGAAACTGAAAAACATTGATATTTTATAAACATAAAAAAGCAACCTTTTTTTTTCGTTTTATTAACTATTTTGGATATGAAAAATTATTCAAGTAAGACCTTCCACCTCATAGCTTTAAAAGCAGCTCTGCAACAGAGACTTTATGATTTTCTTTAAATCAATAACTGAATATGTTGGATTGGTACTAAATTCTTTACAAAACTTGAAGAACTTTCCAAGGTCAAACAAAATCAAAATAAGTTATTTTTATATTCACAGCAACAATTTGCAAGCTAAGTGATTACCAGTTATGACGTTAGAAAAAAAGTCATAGCACGTTTTTTGAGTTTAACTACGACGATATCTTATCAAATTTACAGATAATCGTTATTAATTATATATCGTCAAATTTAGTTGCAAAAATTTAATCTAATTTCAAGCTATAATTAATTTTAATAAAATTAGTAAAACAATTAATATAACGATATTTATGAAATTAAGAAGAAAATGACTTGCCTCCAACACCTAAGTTAACTTTGTTGAGAAATTTATCTTCTGCATATGCTTTGTTTAAAGCAAAAACTTCAATTGGTGGTGCTTGTTCAATAGAAAAATAAACACTTTCCATAATTTTCTTTTATTTAAAATAAATGTATCTAAAACAAAATAATTAAACACTTAGACAAAATGCTTTTGATAATTAAAAATTTCACCGGTTATCGCTCAACAGAACTGTCAATATTGGAATAAAATACAGTCTTACATATAAATAACCTCAATTCGCCTGTTTACATTTAGCGTGAAGCACATAATGAAATTCTTTTGAAAAATATTTTTAGTATACATATGCGACAGAGTAATTTTAGTTTATGATTAGAAAATACTCTACCAGAAAAATTACGAAGGCCTCACACATTGTTTACGTGTACATATAACAACTTAGCACTCCTCTCTAATTCCAATCATTGTAGACATAAACATTGGCATGTCCGCACCTGTAAGCATTGCAAAACTAGCAAACCTATTTGCGCGTGATTTGGTGGAAATCGATACTAAAAAACAAAATTGGTACTCCCTGTTGAATCAGCATAATTAGAATCAGATTCATCCATAACATTCAATATGTATGTATTTTATGCTTATAAACAAATACTTATTATAGGGGCTATTCATTATTTTTTCCAACTCATCAAGCCGCTCTCTCTTTCAGTGTAAATTAAATGGAAATGGCAGGCTTGAGAGTAAAAAATTAAACATGTTTCTTTTGTATTAGCCGTTCACTAATACATGCATGCCAAAAAATCATTTTAATTTTGCCTTCGAGGAGTACATATCTACCCAGCGGGAAATTTGGAATCAGAAGCTAAAAGAATCATAGATGAATCGCTTCATATTTGATTCTGCAGGATGCACCGGTAAGCAATTCATGTATTTTATACGTTTTACACATGCAAATAATCATTTTTATTCGTTTATATAGGAAATATAAAACTAACACATTAAAAGTTATCACACGTAAAATATAATAACTATAAGTGTGATTAAAATGAATAAGTTTTTTTGACATTTCGGAAAGTACGCGTTGTGTTGTGATGTTGTGTATAAAAATAAAATTAAATATTAGGAGACTATTTTTGTTTAATTTAATTTAATAAATTGTCAAAATATGGTATAGTTAATTTTAAATAAAAGAATATTGTTAAATAAAAGAATATAATTGTGAAAGTATGATGTAGTTAATTTTAAACAAAAGAATATAGTTAAGTAAGTTAGGACTTTCTTTAGGTTAAGTAAATTTAAGTTTTATTAAATAAGTTGTTCAATTATGAAATAGTGTTGTAATTAAATAAAATATTTAATTATATAAAATATGTTTAATTTATTCCATTTATAAGCATTTTATTGACTATATATTTATTTTTAGACTTACACTTACGTGAAAGAAGGATGGGTATATAACACATTGTGGTCCTATAGCATATGTGCTATTTCATCACTCTGTGTTATATATCCATCTCTCTTTTACTAATGAAATATAAAATATAATACTTTTTATAAAAGTATAACAGCTCATATATAGGAGTACAATACTAACGCAGTTTTCTTACATGTGTTAGTAAGTGATTCTCACTGCGATCATGCTTTGGTTAAAATTTGCTATGATTAGATGAAAAGAGAATCGATTCATAGCTTCCCAGGGATGGATTACGAATGCATTGAAGAATCATTCTTTTTCCCGCTGGGTAAGAAAACATATGAAAATGCTAACACAAGCTGGGTTTCTACAGCAGAGCTTTGATGTATGCGTTTATACGTCAAAGTTAAAATCATATTTAAAAAACAGAATTTGAGAAAAATACTTATAATTCTTTCAATTTTGCTTTTTTTAGAAACTTTAAGAATTTTTATTCTAGTCTTACCCTATTTACCTGCAAAATATGGCAAATATTACTGTAAAATCCTTGCGACATTTTTGTGATTAATAGGGCGTTTACACCGGCATCGAAATCATGATTTCGATATCATGATTTTGTGAAACAAAGTGAAATGAAACGCCCATGAATTATATATTTCCTTTTCAAAAAACTCGAGATAGCAGAATTTTTAGTATCACTTAATGGCGGATTGTTAAATGTCTACATTTCAGGGTATTCACACTGAGTCCGATAACATTTAATTTCACGGTAAGCGGAGGTGAAAGGTAAGATGGAGTTTCGCAAATTTCGAAAAAGCTTTTACCCCTTCCTGAGGCAGAAATATTTCTGCCTCATGCTTGGTATCTTACTAATACACATTTATATACACATGTTATCTGTAATATTTTCCAACACATATTCACATATTTTAGTGGACTGAGAATTGTAGGGGAGCATTTCCGAAATGTTACAAGCCTCAATGTGAATACCCGCTTTAACATGTCAACAACAGCTGACTTCGAAAATATTTTGGGCTACGTTTATAAAATAAATGTGCTGAAATTGAACCAAATATGAAACGTATCACCTTCGCTTGGTGATATAACGAAATCATATTGTGCCTGCAAATTTCATATAAAAATGCAAATGTGATTTCGATATCATGATTTCAATGCCGGTGTAAACGCCCTATAAAGCCTAGCGAGGAACAAGGCGTTTGTAGCCGCTACAGTAGCAGCTTCAGCTGCCGATTCAATCATATTGAATGGGTGTATCAAAATCTGGTTGACAAGTTTTTCTTAATGTAGGCTGCTTTTTTTAGTGGAATATTGTCTATTATTATTGATTATTAGTTTTGATTGTTATTATTTTGAGTTAAACTTAAATATTGCTTATTTTTGTTATTACTGTTTAAAGTTGATTTTTTAGTGTTTATTTATGCCTCTTGCTATTCAGTTTTTTTTTATTTTTGCTAATAATTGCTATGATTTGTAGCAATTGTTGAATTTATTTTTTTTTATAAATCTTTTCTTTTATTAAATAAGACTTAAATTCTAAATATTATTTTATTAATTCATTTTCTTCAATATTGTGAAGATGTTTTAACAATGCTATTAACGGATTCAAATCCAGAATCTTCTTTGAGTTATTTTGATAAAGAAATGGAAAATGGACATCAAACAATTAATTCTGAAATTCTGAAACACTTTCTGAAATGTATAATGAAAGTATCGAAAATATAGATAAATTCAACTATGATAAAGAAAGGTATATTTTTATTATCTTTTTATCATATTTTTAGCCAAATAATTTCTTATTTGCTTGAAATGCGCTTAAACGCTTGAAATGGTGATTTTTAATGAAATTAATTATTTTACTTTAAAAACAGTTCATAATATTTATTAATTTTGATTCTAATGAAATTTTAAAATTTACGTCTTGAGTAGATCGAGGATTAATTACTACTGACTAAATTCTTTTGTGGCAAATCTGTTTATACCTTCCTTTTACAGCGGATGTTTAATATTTTATTTTTGATTCATCAGCAGCTCAAGTAAGTATTTATGCATTCTTTTAATATTTGATGTTTGTTTGTTTAATCAGATTATAGTGCGTTCCCACCGCACGAATTTACTGACAAATTTACTAATGAAAGCCCCATACAAAAAAATAGCGTTCCCACCGCACGAATTTACTGACGAATTTACTGAAGAAAATTATTAAACGTCAAAAGTGTT
The DNA here is from genome assembly GCA_947359355.1 of Acrocera orbiculus. Lineage (NCBI taxonomy): Eukaryota > Metazoa > Arthropoda > Insecta > Diptera > Acroceridae > Acrocera > Acrocera orbiculus. Next base: position 45,508,990 of record OX375757.1, read on the forward strand.
AAAGAGTTATTATTGTGTGGAGTGTTATTAATAATTATTTAAATTAAAGTTAAATTAAAGCATTAATATAAATTATGGAACTAAGCGAAAGACAGAAAGAAATATTATCCGCTGTAGTACCTGTATTTCAAGCTGTAATTCAAAATTTAATGGTAGAAATGGAATTATTAAATATAATTATTACAGCTTGTAGGGATAGATTGGATAACTTTAGAGAATGGTCATGTTTTAACGATGTTTTAAAACTTCAAAAGTAAAATATATTTTAACTGAACACGGAGTGAAGGAACTCGATCCAAATACAAGGTTTTTTTCATTTCAAAATATGAATTTGATGGATTAAATAGTTTAATATTTTAGAGTTTATGGTTCATGTGGTAGATTATTTATTTTATCAAATGTTCCCAAAATGCTTGACGAACTTAAACAAAAACAAGATACATGTGAAAAACTAATGGAACAATTAAATGATAAGAAAGATTATATAGTTAGAAATATTAAGGAACAGGAAACTAGTTTAAGGGAATTAGTACAACAAAAAAAAAGATGCTGAAATAAAATGACTTTAATTTATTTTATTAAAATTCATCTAAATTGAAATCTGCATATGTTGCAAACTCATTACCTAAATTACGATTATGTTTTGGCTTATATTTTTAAAGAAATATACTTTGGGCCCATTTATTTACAATTTTTCCTGATCACATTATTATTTTTGAAGCTATCATTCGTACAATTTTAGCCATTTTTTGTATAAATTCCTCAGAAAGAAATGGTGGATCAGCTATTACTATATCAAAGGTATTATTGTAGAGTTTTAATGTTTCATTACAAGAATTTATATCGTAATATATAAAATCCTGACCATATGCAGAAAATCTTTTATCATATTCAAAAATATTAACTAAAATGAAAAGATTATTTGGTTAGAAAAATTAATTTATTATTAACTAAACGATATACCGTTTTTGTGAATATTCTTAATAGGCAAATATAATGAAGGTCAAGAAAAAAGGCCAATTTTATTATTTTCATTTGAAATTATACATTGACATATCTTTGCGAGATATTTTTTCACTTTTTGAACAGCAAATAATTACAATTTAGTCACTATAATTAATATAATAAACTCTTACCGTTTTACGAAATTTATTTTCATACATAAGCCATATCAAAATTAACCTCACAAAAAATTTTACACTACTGTCAGAATGACCCAGAAGCTTCGTTCTTTTCAAATAGATGAGAATTCCCCTCCGTGCTGCCATATGACATTTCAGTAAATTTCTATTTACTGATGAAATTTCTGTGGTAAATTTACTGAAATTTACTGAAGTGACTTATAATTTTCTTATATAAAATCTATGAATGTCAGTAAATTCGTAAGTAATTTTGTCAGTAATTGGGCGGTGGGAACGCACTATTACAGTCGACTAATGGTCTGGCTGTAATCTGATCAACATCCGTTGATATCGATGGAATGCCATAACTCGTGTAACTTAATTAATGAATATTATGTATAAATAATATAAATATATATAATAATAAATAAATAATTATTAAAATTAGATTAAAATTAAATTAAATTAAGTGTAGCTGCTGCCTAATCACAAAAGAGTTTACTCCGAGACTAAACCTAGGGCGTTTTTGAACGTAAGCCATAGCCATTTTGACATTTATCAACAAAGAAAATTATTTGTTTAGATCGTAAAGATTTTATGTAAAATTTATTATACAAATTTTAGAACTTTAGAGATATCTTTCATACAGCACAAATAATGGGAGCTGTTCTGGGATTATGCTCAGCAAGTCAGGTAAATTCCATTTTTTTTTATATTTGTAATAAACAATCAATAAATAATATAAAATAGTAAACTGAAAAAAACAAATATATTTAAAAATGTATAAAATAATGAAATAGTTTATAACCAAATTATGTTGCTTTTTCAAAAGTTTAAAAATTTATTGTTATTTTATTTTACATAAAATAAACTTTTTATTAAATTGACACAAAGGAAATTGCGTGATATTGTCTTCAAAAATTTTCCTCTATCTAAAATCCATTTTAATTAATATTTATCACTTAACGAGTTTTGAATATAGTAATTTTTAAAAGAAAATATTTTGCTTTATTCATATAGAAATTATTTAATAATTTTTTAGGAGTTTTTCATTCTTTCGTATTAATTTTAACTTATCATTTCCAATTTATTTTATTACTTGGCTACTTTTTAATATCTGAAAGCGAATTGTATTTTTTAAAATATTTCATTAGGGTATTCCTATTTTATTATAATTGATAATTGTTAATATATTCCATTAAATATTTATCATAAATTGTAATAAAATTCAAATAAAAATGATTAAAATGGAAACATGCTATTTCTTGCTATTCTATATGAAAATCTTCTCTTTTAACTCTATTTCCCTATTTTTTTATATTTTTTCAATTATTTCACATTTTCCCAATTATAATTGATAATTGTTAATATATTCCATTAAATATTTAGATCGAATTAGAGGTAATAAGTACTGAGGCACTGGTTTAAAGTAATACTCCAATGATTATTTTGTAGCCTTTCTAGGTCACTTATATAGACTGAATTACATCCTTTTATTATTACTTTTTTCTTATATAATAAAAATTAAATTTTAGCTTGCATGCTGTTGTACAGGAACTGCAGTGCAATTATGTTGTTCAGCATGTCCATCATGCAAAAATTCTACATCAGCACGTTTAATGTATGCAATAATGCTTTTGTGTGGTGCTATTTTGGGTGCGATAGCTCTTGCACCTGGCCTACAGGATACTTTACAAAAGCTTCCATTTTGTTCAGGCTCAGATGAACCATCAAAATATACAGTTGATTGTAAATACGCTTTAGGTTATATGGCTGTATATCGAATTTGTTTTGCACTTGTTTGTTTTTTTGCTTTAATGGCTCTTATAATGACGAATGTTAAATCATCTCGAGATCCAAGGACGCCAATACAAAATGGCTTTTGGGGTCTGAAGTTTTTAATTTGTATTGGTATAGCTATTGGTGCTACATTTATACCTCAAGGTGATTTTAGCACTGTTTGGATGTGGATTGGTTTAATTGGTGGCTTAATCTTCATTTTGGTACAACTTATGCTAATCATTGATTTTGCTCATAATTGGGCACAATTATGGTATGGTATGTAAACAAAATTTTTTAGTTTCTTACAATCAATTTATAAGTTATATTTATAGAAAAGTATCATGAATCAACTTCTCATGGTTGGTTTGCTGCATTATGTACTGCAAGTGGTTTGCAATATGCTTTATCATTTTGTGGTGTAGTTTATTTATTCTTATATTTCACAAAGGTAAAATATATATTTTTCTATAAGAATTAAACTATTTTCATATTTTACTTTTAGTCCGACGATTGTTCACTGAACAAATTTTTTATATCTTTCAATTTGATTCTTTGCATTATCGCAAGTATTATTTCGGTTCTTCCTCAAGTACAAGAAGCTTTACCTTATTCAGGAATATTACAAAGTTCAACAATAACTTTATATTCTACTTATTTAACATGGTCAGCAGTAGCTAATAATCCTGGTATAAATATTTTTTATTTTATAATATGGTAAATATTTTAATTTAAAATTAATAGATGCTTCTTGCAATCCTGGATTTCTTCCATTTGTGGGACAACCAAAAACTAAGGTTTTATTTTTGATTTATCTCTAAAATACTTGAAATTTAAAAATATCTTTGGAATTTTAAGGTTACATTTGATACAACAAGTATAATTGGTCTAATCGTATGGATGCTATGTGTTTTATATAGTTCTTTAAGATCTGCAAGTGCAGTTGGTGCTCCGGATGTTGAAAGTCAAGGTACATATATTAAAACTATCACAATTTTCTTGTAATATTTATAGACATTCATTTTTTTTTTTTGATACAATTTGTTTGCGAATAGTAATATTTGAGTTTTTGAACGTTTGAGCGAGCCTCATTAATCATTTATCTCGTTGCATTCAAGTGTTGTATTGTGTAATACTTTTTAATACATTGTTTTTTCGCTAGCTTTAGAGATATTATTATATATGCTTACTAAGCGTAAAATTTTCTTAAATGTAGAATACTTGGTCGATCACCAATCGTAGTATCCTAAATTACAAAAAGTTGTAGCGAATTACGTAGTTTTTTGGTAGCGACTACAAATGAAAGATTTATTTTTTAGATAGATAACTCTGGCAGCACGGAAATCAAAATAAATAAAGTATAAAAATTTGCTAGATTAATTAAATTAAGATTTAAGGTATAGTCAAATATCTTATAAGGTGACAGAACTTTAATTCTGTCAACCGGCCAATAGTGCAATGTTTATCTGAAGAAGTAATGGTTGAAATTGATTGATAAGTGTACCTATAAATTTAGATATACCTCGAATTCACTTGTTACATATGTAATAAATTCGATTCAAACTTCAGTTATTATGACATAAAAGGGTTTAATTTGCTTAAAATTTCAAATGGATGTTAAATAAAAGATTAAGGAATAGTAAGAAGTAAACTTACTCTTAAAATCCAAGAAAAAACTTTAAGCATTTTAAGCCAGTTACAAAATAAAGAGACTAGACTGCAAATTTTTTTCAGCACTGGTGAAAAAAAGCAATCTCATTATATAGGCTTAAATTAAGTTTTTTTTTGTGAGAACAATTTTTATTAATAAACTAATTATGCAATAAAATCATTTCAAAATATGCTGAAATCAATATGGGTCATTTAAAATTAAAAATTATTTTGGCTAGAAATAATAGTCATGCATAGGGTCCTTTTTACAGTATATTTTCCACTTTCTGGGCGTCAATCTCGTCAATGGTAATTTGGATGAAATATTTCAAATCCAAAATATAACTTTAGAGGCTTTTCAATAAAAATCAATTCTTATAAAAGCAGTGTGCAAAATGTTAAATTCTTGAGAAAAATGAGGATTCAATGATGTTAAATATTCACGGACACTTTGAGCCAAAATTACAAAACTTTCGGTTGAGTGCACTGCAGTTGGTTTATCCATTAACGATCCTGTTTGATGAGCTCCGTTCACAACTTGATCCACAAACTGTGTTGAAGTGCTTTAATTTGCCTATAACTAGGTATGTTTATAAGTATGTTTTCCCTACGTCCCAATTTTGTTCAAAGGAAAGCGCCTGATTTCATAAATTTCAAATATTAAACTAATTTTCGGACATCTCATTAATGTCATTCTATGTTTAAAATTTCAAATAACCGGTAGTTCAAAGTCCAAGCTCTAGATGGCTCCCTCTATGTTTATTGTTATTTCTTTTATAAAATTTTATTTTCTTTATTAACTCTATCTATATCACAATTGAATAATTTGATAATGTCACTTTTATTTAAGTCCGAATTGGTCTGATTAGTGTACATATTATTTCTGGAATTTTATGTAACGTGGCATTTGTATTTTATTTTCTCGCTTTGCATAACGTTACCATAGAACACATTTCTATTTTTAGTTAACTTTGAGTTTCATGTAACACGATTTCCATATAAAACGAATTAAAAGAATTGTAGGAAATTTGACGGGTGATATTTTACGTAGATTGTTGCATGGCTGGATGCATTTAAGCCTGTGAAAATTATTTTGCCAAAGCAATTAAAATACCATTAAGTAGAAAGTTTAATTTGGTGCTGTTAAAATATTAATCATAATTTTAACAAAACTCATTAGTAATGTCATTAAATTTTTCAATCAGTCATATCTTATTAAAAACATCTGTAGCTGGTTTAATGATTTCCAAAAGGTTCAATCAAACAGTTCAAACTTTAATTTAAAATTATGTACTCTTTTTTTTTTTTACTAAAAAATAGTATTAACAGAAACTTTAGCAGATGAAAGTTCAAAGCAAGATGGAGAAAAAACTTATGATATTGAAGAAAATGGTGTGGTATATTCCTGGTCTCTTTTTCACATTATATTTGTAACGGCAACGCTCTATGTGATGATGACACTTACCAATTGGTATAGGTAAGTTATATTTTTGTCATTATTACTTATAGAAATTTCAAAATAAATTTTAATTTTCTAGACCAAATTCTTCTCTTGAAACACTCAATGCAAATGCTGCTTCAATGTGGATAAAAATAATTTCTAGTTGGTTATGTTTGGGTCTTTACAAATGGTCCATGATTGCCCCAATTGTACTTCCAAATCGAGTTTTTAATTAGTATGTGTTTCTAATTAACTAAAAGTAATTTTGTATATACATAAATACTGGAATTATTAAGATAATCGTAGTTTATTAAGTAAATGGCTTTATTTGGAAAAATTTTTATGATAATTAAAAATTTTTCATTAGTGGACAAAAATTTTTTAAAAATTTTAATTATAAAGAGTCACTTTACTTTATAACATAAATAAAATTAAATTGATTGATGTTTGTTATCATGAATTTTTATTCTTTAATTATTCACTAGAAATTAAGTTTAATATAAAGTGGGACACCTTAATATAATGGTTAGAAAATTTCTATACAATCAAAGAAAATTTCAATTCCCAACTTTAATTAGTTATAACGAATAATTTGCTTTAAATATTGACATTAAACAACTTCGAATTCCCAAGCTCCTGATTCTACGATATTTGTAGCTGCTCGTTGTCCCCTAATTCATTTGAATTTAATTACATCGACTTCTATTGTTAATGCATCTTATCTGCTTTTTAATCCTAAAAAATATTTACTAAAAATGAATATTTGAAAAGAAGAGACTTTAATGTTAACGCGTTTACCCTGGCGCTGATATTCATTTTTTTCACTGCGTTTTATTTTATCTGGTGTTAGCTTTACTTTTCCTGAAAATGATTAATGGAGATTGTAATCCTTCTAGATACATTATAGTTATTGCCATTAACTGAAAGTAGCGTCTAATCGAATATATCCAAGTGTGATCTACTGGTATTGCACGACGGTCGAACGTGATAGTTAAATCTTTTAAATCCACAACTAATACAAAGATTTGACTTGCTTGTGAATCTGATTCCTACGTCTTTCTGTGCATTCATATACATTTAATTTTTAATATGGTTTAGTGTTAATTTATATTTATTTTCGGGAATATCAAATTAAAATAATTTATAGCGGTAGAATTTATTATTCTAGATTTATATTTAAATAAATTGAATTTTAATAAATTTTTAAAACATTTAATATACTTCTTAAAAGAACAACAATATACAATAGAGAATACCTTGCAACCTTCATTGCTAGGCTAAAAAGTAATGGAAATTTTTTTTATGTTTTGATAAAAGAGCGAACAATACTCATAACAAAAATGTTTATTATCAATTCCAAACAAGCTTGGTATCGAACATGAAGTAAGTTTTTTTATGTCCAAATATTTCTGATAAATTAAGATCATTGTGCTACTTCATATCGTTGTATAAGAAAAGGTCAAAACCCCTAGCTAATAGATTTTCTTGTGCTCGGATCTGTTGTACTCCTTCCAAAGTTCTTCGATATCCGAATTCGAAAAATGGAGATAATTTATAGGATTTTTATTGAAATTTAAAACATATTAATTTTGTCTTTTGTTTAATCAAACATAAAATTTTATTTTTTATTAGAAGATTAATTAAGCATTTGTCTTTCATGTGGCAAGATTGAAATGTCGGACAAATCAGATTACCAAAGTGATTTGATGTGATTTATTGATTTGAAATTTTCATAAAATATTTTCAGGAGTTTCAGGAGTTTGGTAAAACGAAACGACCGTTTCGGTCGTATTGTTAAATGTTCTCCGTGTTTGGAAGTGGAGGGGTAACATTGAGTGATCATAAGGCATAGATTTTATGATATGCTGGAATTTAAATTTTGACCAAATAAACTAAAATTCACACCTTAATTATGAGGGCATTCAATGCTGGCCTATATGCCTTTAACTAACGAAATATTTTTGAATTGAAATTTCAATAAAAAGTTAAATAAGAAAAACCAATTTTATTTATTTAGAAATAAACGACACCTAGTATACATACATATTTTAAAGTTGGATAAAAAAAAATGATTTGACTTCAATGAGAACAATATTCATAAAATGCCAAATAGCTATGAGAGTATATGTTTCATCCTTTTTATTTTATTCTTCTATTATTATTTTATTTTTCATAAAAAATGTATTTGGTGAAATGTTTTTGCTTATTTTTCTTCTAAAAATATATTTACTTTCATCCTTTAACAGGATAAGTTTTCAGAAAATTTCCAGCTCCAAAAAATAGAAATCATTTTATATTTTTCCATAATCAATTTGAAATAAACTCACGATTGCTTTCTAAATTGAAAAATTTACAAAAGGTGTAACTCTGACAGTTTCTTTTATTTCCTTAATTTTTTTTTCCCATTTGTTTATATTTGCTGAAGTATACAAAACACATTTAATTTTGTTGCATTTTTTTTTGTATGGTATAAACTTTTTAGGCTTTTTTCCTTTTTGATTGTATAATTTTACATAATTCTATGTTGATGACAAGAACTCTTTTTTTACTGTAAACCTAAAACAAAAACGTACCTACCGACTTAGTTATCATTTATCTTCGTAGAAGGCTTCTGACAAAAACAGCTCATTTGCATGAAGTTTTTGGAGGCATTGCTCTCGTTTAATGATAATTTATTATCATTGGTGGATTTTTAAGTATATAGGTGAAGAACTTGCTGTCTGCAACAGAATATGCAAATTATTTTCATGCCATTCTTACATAATTAAAAATTTTGTCTTCAATAAACACGAAAATAGGTCAAATATGTAAAATTTAAACAAAACCATTTTTAATTTGAAAACTTGATTGAGTAAAAAGTTTTGAAACTTTTTCAAATATGAATTTGAGCTGTTTAGAATATTTACACTGGTCAACAAATTTTCGACTAAAATAAGCTCAACTGGTTTTTATTGAGCATTAAAAGTAGTTTCATTTCTTGACTACCAAGGGATTGTTTTGTGGTAATTAACAGCTTAGCTAAACGCTTATTTATAATAATAATTTTAAAAATGTTTACTGGATGTACATTTTTTTTGATAATTTAAATTTCCAACCCAGCTAAGCAGGGCTTTACTTTCCATGATGGCGTAATTCCATACCCGTTCTTAATGGAAACTTTCTCCATGTTCATCGCTAACGTCTCCAATATTTTGATGTAAATAATTTAAATACGAGTCCAAAATATGTATTTTGCGACAAACTATACAGCCAAAAGCGTGCTAGTTTTGGATCATTTTGGATTTCTAGTTAGTAGCACTTACATTTCTTAAAAGCTTTGTGAAAACTTCACTAAATTTCGTACTAAAATCCCCTCTTGCATCTGTATCTTTAGAAAGTTTTCTTTAAAATATTGAAAAGTTTCACTTTTTTAGTTAACAAATTTTCGAAAGTTTTTAATTATTACTAATTTCAGGTATAACAACAGAAGTTTTTTTGATAACGATTGATGTAGTATCCTGAAGTAAAACGCGATTAAACTTACTGCATATCTAAAATTATAGCAATAACATTCAAATCTAAGCAGATATTCCAAAAATATTTCTCATATTTTATCTTTTCAAGATACTGTTTTACCCACAGAAGTGGAAGGATAATTATTACTGCTGTGTAGTAAAACAGCTTTTTGAATAATCTTACGATTAGATGCATCTATGAATAATTTTCAAGCAATTAATTAGATCGCCATCAATACTTAAAAATGACACACCATCAGACGCGGCTTGAAAAATGGAAAACTTTATGGGTTTGTTTAATAGATATCATTTGTTGAAACCCCAGCAAAGAAATTCTAACTGCGCTTTCGATAGTTCCAAGACTGCTTATTACAAATTATTGATCTTTTCATGAAATTTGATTTTGAACTTTAAATCTTCGGCTCCGTTCTCATGAATGAGATAAATTTTGACTTATGAAGATTTCTTGTAGTGATGCCTGATCTGTTAGATATGAAGTTGACGAATCATACTGTGTTTTCTTTACTGAGCTGTTTATTTTGAAAGTGGTGTAAGTCCATTTTTAAAGGAACTGGAGATAATGGTAGTTATAGATAAAACTTGTTATGGTCTAATTCTGCGTAAACAATTTATAGTAAAAAAAATTCAGATTCTAGTATTTGGGAGATGAAAGCTTCAGCTCTTAACAGTGTTGAAAATATGTTTATTTTGAAAGTGGTGCAAGTCCATCTTAGATTGGAATTAATTGATTTTGGAGTGGAAGGAATGACAATTCGGAAAACCACTTCCTTGTATATTCCTCAGGATTACGATAAAGTAATGAGAAATTGTCGAAAACAAAATAAATTTTTAGTACATGAAATGAAACGCGAAAAATTAGTTTCAACCCAAACTCTGGAGAAAGCAGTTTTAAAAAGAAAACAAAATACCGATGGAGAAACCTTGAATTGGTTAAATATATGCTGGATCAGATTTATAGGGGATGCACCATATAAAATGCTCTACAAAACTTCGTCGAACGAGATGCTGAATTTAAAATTATCGATTTGTCACTACGACGTGGAAGACCAAGTAATTTCGGGAATATAAAATTATCTTCTATGTATGAAGAAAGAAGAACTATTACTTCTGAGAAATACAAGGACATGAGGAATTTATTACCATACGAGTATATACCTCCCGTTCATCATGAATATTTTAAAATGTTAAATCCTGAATAAAATTATACCTACGTATAAACTGAAAATGTATAATTTAATTGAAATTTTTAATAAAACTGAATATTTTTTTCTTATGTTATTTTGTTATTTTCTATTAGAATATTCTTTGTTTCGTTTAGCTTTTTATGAAATGAATAAATACGAGAGATGATCAAAAAGTAATGATTCTGAATAAGAAATAAAAGCAATACGAATAAAATTAACATTTATTTTTCTACATGTGTAGTCTCCTTTCAAGTCAATATATTTCATCCACCTTTTCTCTAAACCTAAAATCCCTTTTTTATAGAATTCTTTATCTTGCTCTGCAAAAAAGGCTTCAAAAGCAGCCATCACTTCACTGTCGTCCTCAAATCTTTTTCCCATATTTTCTTCCTTTAATTTTGGGAATAGATAAATCCACTTGTGTCCAGGTCTAGAGAATACGGTAGATGATTCATCAATCCGAAGCCTGCATCACGGATTGATGCATATCGCAATGTCGGACTTGCTTTGTTTTGATGAAACAAAACTTTTTGCGCAAGTTTGCCTCGTCTTTTTTCTTTGATAATTTCTCCCAGCTTCCAAATTTGTTCTGCATATACATATTTGACCCATCATTGTGTTGCCATGTTCCAAATAATCGATTATGATAATTCCTTCTGCATTCCAAAATACTGATAGGGTTGATGTTGATGGGCGACCATAGCGATGTACATCTTTTGTTGTCAATATCTCCAGCTTAAACTCTCGACACCATTTGATGACTGTTGAATATGGTGGAGCAGACTCACCTAATGTTTCCTGTAAGTCCGTATGAACTTCCATAGGCGACATCTTTTTCAAACAAAGATATTTAATCACGGTTTTAATCTCGTTTTTCTCCATTCCGTGTTATCGCTTCAGTTGCTGTTATTCAAATGAATGCAGCTCATATAAATGCATCGGTATTTATACCAAATTGATATGATCGGCTTTGTACAGTGTAAGGATCAAAACCATATCAGCACTTATGATCTACACCTATTAATCATAAATCAGAATCATCACTTTTTAATCACCCCTCGTATTTATAAAAGTTTGAATAGTATTTTGTTTCTATAATTAAAAAAAGCCTGATGCAACTGAAAAAAATTTTTTGATAAAAAAATCTAATCTATATATTCGCCTCTAAATTTTCATTTGTTAGTTGGCTTCTTACTTTACTTTTAATTATATTCATGCAAGAGAACACTTGCTCGCAGGAATATGTTTATCCAAAGATAGTCCGCACTCAAAATGCCAACTTCTTCACCTCACTGTAGCAATCGGGAAGACTATTCCGTGCCTCAAGTCGCGGCATTTCTTTTAAAGCTGTCCACTTTTTTTGCGTTACGTACATACATATACATTTCTGGACCTTTAACTCTTACAGCTTGCTTTTCAACTCTGTAAATTTTTCACTCCACAAAGCTTTACTTTTTAAATCGATCAATTGCATTTCTAGAGATCCAGTATCAACTCCATATGGCTCAATGTGGATTTCATTACTATTTGTGTTGGGAGGATTTACTATGAATGCTAGAGTGGTTTTGTTGGTTTTGATTTGCTGAAATCTGTCAGAAATTCATCTTTAATTTTTTTGTAGGCCGCAAACTGTAAGCCAAAAGTTGAATTGTCATGTATTGTTTTAAAGTTGATACTCCTTAAAAGTTTTATAGATTTGTCAATAAAAGTCAGAACAGAGATTTATTGACCGATGGATTACTAGATTTAAATAAAATTAATTGAAAATGCAAATATACTTTAAATAGTTTTTACTATTTTTTAATACATAAAAACTGAATTTGACAAAATTTTCACCAACAATAACATTTTTAACAGAAAATTACCTGAATTATCGTTGTTTATTTTATCCTTTTAATGCCTATCTAATTTCAACAATCTCAAATAATTAAAACAGGAGCAATTTTGGTATCTTAAAATAAATTTACTTGAATTTTCTTGTTTCCCATTTCGCTTAAGTGTCTTTAGAGTTGTAAAATATTTACTAAATAGTTTTACCCAAATTTTGGCCTTTTACACAATAATATAATTACTTCTATAATGATCTTTTTCACACTTATATATTTATCCTAGAGCTTTTACAATTTCGTTTGGAGCCAAATTATCATCTTTTTGGTAAGAAACTAATATTCCTCAAATTTTTTGTATAAATGTTGAAGAAAAATATTCCAAATAATAATAACAAGATTGTTCTCCAACTGTTTTTGCAGCCTGAAGATCCTGTTTGCATAGCCTCCGGATGTTCACCTGCAATTACAGCCCGCACTAATTTTAATTGTTTTGTAATGTTCTTAAAGTTTTGATAAAATTTGATTTTAGTTAAAAATTTATCGAAAATTTAGTTTTCTGACTTACGAACTAAATTTGATTAGTTTTTTGTTTTTTTTATAGCTATTCTATAACTATTTTTAATATAATTTCATGAGCTTTGATCTTAATGAACAAAAATAAAAGGAAATTAAAAATAGCACAATTTCTTTCAACATTTGTGAATGAAAACATACTCAATCACTTCCATTCAGATTGGCGTAACTTTTTTAGTTCATTTTTAGCAAATTTATCATTGTTAATTAAATAAATGCATGTACACAAGCAATCGTGAAAGCCATGTAGCTAAAATTATGAAAATTAGATAAGTTGTACTTTAGTACCCTAAGAAATCATGTTCTTGGTCTTTGGAGGCCCAATGGGACTCTTTGCTCTTCGGATAGCGTTATTATATCGTCCAGTAAGGTAAATAAGAATTAAATTTAAAAGTTTAATGTTGATTTCTAAATTCATTCATTTATTATAGCTGTTCAAATTATTTTTTTACAATTGCAATCACCTACCATCGTCAAACAATCATATTCGAATAAAATTTTTCAGCTTTTTTAAAGAACTAAAAGAGTTACTATTTACGAGATTTGAGTTCCTTATATTGAAACATTATAAGATGCTTAAAAATGTTATCAACATATCGGTTAAAGCTATAGAAATTGACCAAGAAAGCGTTAGTATCATTCTTTGGGGATGCAAAACAAAATTTTCCCTTGTAGCCTTTTGAAATAGACAGGTGGTCATCCAAATTCTGTTCCCTTTCACACAGCTCTAAAGGATATTGCAAAAATTGGCGAATAAATTGTTGCCACCCTCAACTTATTTCCCAAATTCAAATCAATATGTAAAAGCTGCCATGAAACAAGCATTTCGACTTTCATCATAGTTTTTAATTCATGTATGAAATCCATAAATCATAATATCACAATAAAATGTATCGTGGTTTTTTTTACCAATTTTATTCATCTAAGCGTTAGAACTGTGGTAATTTAATTTATAATGAAGAGAGTGACACAACTTTTTGAATCATAAGTGATGCTAAAAGGTGCCTTAAAAGATAAAAGACCAGGTTTGTTTGGGTTTTTATTTGTAAAATTCTAAGAACACAAAAAGCTTAATCTTTATTTTATGTTTGTCAAAAATGACATTTAATTTCATACTTTGTTTATTTTATATTTCCTCATAATGTAGTTCCACTTTCATATAATAATCTTCTCAAAATGAGATTTATCAAATGTACATTAAGATACATTAATTTAAAAAAGGAGTGGGCTTAGAGGTATTACAAGGTGGCACTTTTGGGCTGAATTAAGAAAAGGAAATATTTTTAAGCACGATTTCCATTTACATCTTTTATAATAGCTCACAACCATTAAACTTCTTAAAAAGTATGTAAATTTCTTCTTTGTTTTATCAAATAATTTTTCAAAATTGTCTTGAATTTTCCGAGGTTTTTTCTAGAAACATTTTTTCAGAAATTGTCTCTACTGATTATTATCTATGGAGGAGTTGTTCTAGTTTTGAAGTTTCGCATTTTTATTTTAATTTGTCTTTTGTAACACTTGAAGGTATTTTGTTGTTTTAATGATAAACTGTTTGTATTATTCTGTTCAAGAATTATTCATGAAAATAAGAAATTTGAAATTTTTATATTCATGAAATATTAACAACATTTTAAGTAATTTATCAATTAAGTTTTTCAACCGTTAAGATTAAGCATTTTCGTTTATCTTATAATGTTGTTAATTTTATTTACCATTCTATTATTTAATCGACGATGATAATAATCACTTTAACAAAACTTTAATTTAAATGCATTGGCAACAATAGATTTTTGATTTAGGCATTGAGCAGCAATAGAGTTTCCAGTACAATCAGAAAGAAAAAATTATTTTTGCAAACTATTTTATTATTACTTTTCTTATTAATAACATAAGTTATGTTTTAGTAATTTAATTACTAAGCAACAAAAAGTTAGCTTTTGCCTTGAATTACGTATGCTGGTTTGCACTTCCAACGTTATCAAAATTGTATTTCATGTGACCATCATGGTCACACAAGTGACCATCAATTACGGCAGATTTTTAACAAACAAATTATTATTGATACACTATAAAAAAATTAACTAGCTTGCGATAAATAGACGCCAATTGCTCCTTACTAATATAGCGAAACAATCTAATTCCATGGATTCAAATAAATTTTATCGTAGATTTTCTTCACAATTTAAAAAATTCCACAAGTTGCAGTTAATACTTTTCCTTATTAATAATAACTAGTATGCCATCTCCAAAGTCCATCATACCTCAATATCACTAAATATCAATAACAACACTCCAGAGTTTTTTATAGTAAAAATTTATTATATATTTTACCTTAAATATAAAATTCTACAAAACAGCATTTTTTTATCCAGTGGAATTGCTGTATGCTACCTTAGAAAGGTTTATGCAATATTTTTACTTCTAGAAGCATAAAGTGATTAAAGCATTGAATAATATAAAAATATATAAAATGTATATATTCCTGTGGTATCTTTACTTTAAATTTAAATTATTTTTTTTGCACACTCAACCCATTAGTGAAGTTTTTAACATGATAAAATGAATCTTTATCAAAAAAAGAGAAATCAGATTTGGACTAAAATTTTTTTAAATTAAAATATTACACGTAAAACCCTTAAAAAAATTTTTACATTAGACGTGAACAAATTCAATTTATCTTGGAGTTGGTTGTCTTACAAAAAATGCGAGGAAAAGGTTTTTGTTTAAATTTTTCTATTTTTGTGAAATTCACTTCCATAACTTGGTCGTCGACTTCAGTCTTTTTTATTTTTATGATTAGCTTTGCTAAAAAAGTTCTACAAACTAATTGTAAGTCCTTGTTTGTAGAAGTAAGTGTAGATGACTGTTTAAAAGTCATTAGTTACTTTTTTGATTGATAATATAAATTAAATTTCCTTGAATTATTTCAATATGTAAATAAAAGTTTCAATAAATCATTTTCAAACAAATTAATCATTTCTCTTTAGAAAAGCTTCTAAAACACCTGCATAGTCTTGAAAATTCATTATTAATATCAATTCTTTTGAGAAAAAAAAATATTATAAAATAATCAAGCTAAGAGTGATAAAGTTATATAATAGCAAAGTGAAAATACAATTTAAAATCTATTTTTAAGTTGTTTTAGGATGTTTATTTAATTTTTTAGACTTCACTTTTTTGCTACTGTAAGAATTATTCTTCCCATCAGACGAAAGATTGATCTTTGAAATATTAGTATGGATAATAATTCGCCTTACCAAAATGTTGGATGAGTTTTACCATTCGACAAGAAAAATATGATTTTATAGTTCAAAGTATACTTTCATTTAAGCTGAAAAGATTTACTTCAGTGATATTCTAATTCATGGATTCAATCCCTAAACTGGGAACTCTGATGATGCTTCAAAGGGGGATTTATTATTTTTGCTTGATGAAAAGCTTTTCCTTTGCATGCAATTTTTTAGGATGTGAACGTAAACACAAACCAAAAAAGTTATATCTAGTGAACAGCTTGGGATTTGAAACAATTTATTGTTTACTGATTTTTATTGTACTTTAAAAAAAAATAATATCAAGTCTTTGTCACCTAATTTTACATTAACTTATCCTCACTATTCTATTCAGATCATTATTTATCGTCTTTTTTTGGATCAAAATTATAATGAACGAGCCAAATATTATGCATATTGATTAAATGATGTAATTTTTATCTTTCCAAAAAGCTGCAAATATTCCTTAAAAAGTTGCATTCAAATGTGCAGGCACATTGCACCACAGTGAAAACGGCTTTCTCAAAACAAACCTTTGCCAAAATATTGTAGGCTCTGACTAATTAGATTCTTAAATTTTTCACTCTCTATCGATTAATCAAAATTTTGCAAGACTGGATATAAGTATTTTATATTTTTGCTTTGATTTGTGGTGGTGATGTATGTTTGGCAATCATAAAATGATCTAACAGGCTTACTTCACAAATGTTCATCAAATATTAGAAGAATTTAATTATATTAATTAACTGATTGAAACAATTTTTATAGCATACAAGGTGACATATAAAGCAGCCTAAATTTTTTATTTATTGAGCTTGTCCCACCAATTAAAAAATTTACTTTAGATCTTTTGAACAATCTTTCCGGTTTTCTTCTTTGAAGCTTTAATTTTATAGAGCTTTTAGCTTACAAGTCGTTGGTGAATAGCAATCCAAGCTAGAAGGTATTTGGTTACAACAGGAATTGTGTTTTTTCACCGTTTTTAGCTAAGATATGTTTAAATATATTATATCATTGCATTTTGATAATTGTTTTTACTTAAACATAGGTCAGCCACTAACTTTCCTTCTTTTTTTAAATGAAGAGAAGTTCAGCTGAGTAAATGTCTACACTCAAAATTTTTTTGGAAGTCAATTTTCTGCTTACGTGAGAATGTGTGGGTCATTTTAATATACAAGTATATACATGTAGAATCAATGATATTGAGGTAAATCTGATATAGATTTAAGTTGTTTAAACTTGTATTAGTAAAGCAACCCGAGAACTCAGTTTTATTTGAAATTTATTGTTAGTTTAACTTCAAAAAGTGGCTACATTCCCCTTGTTCTTTCTATTTCTCGCCTTGAACTTCAAAGAGTATTGAATTTGAGGAATGTTCACTTGACAAATTATATAATGCAACAATTAAAACAAGTAAAATTTTTAAATGTAAATCTTAGTAAAAAGACAAATAAAAAAATCCATTTGCCACTTATTTAACACCCCAACAATAAATATTTTTAGCCATAAAACGTATAATTTTCATCATTGCACATAAAAGTTCACTTGTGTACATTATTTGCTTATATGAATTTCATGAGCGAATTAATGAAAGAGAAAATTTTTCCAACAATTTCCTATTTGAATTGTTTAACTTTCGATTTTACGGTAAATTCTTTGAAATTTTTTTACAGGTAGGAAATCGTTTATTAGAGACTCGGTTCTATAAGGAATAAAATTCTGTAAATAGCTTTTTTGAAAAGTAAAGAATTCTATGTTTGGTTTTTACAACGAATTCAATGAATTTCAAGTTATTTATGAAATTAATTTAAATTTTGTGTGTAATTTCTACGAATGAAATGAGAATTTTTAATTCAAATTTGACTTTTTGCAAATTGCATAAATAAATTCAATGTATATTTAATATAGCTTTTAGCAACATTAGAAAATGAATTTCATTTAGAATTAATAATTATAACTGAATTATGAATTTGAATTCTTCAAATGATGATGTTGTTCAAAATAAATTTATATAGGCACTATTTAGTTTTGAGTTGATTAAAAACCCAGATAGATTGTGATTTTTTAGGCCCAAATAATGCTTTTGTTACTCAGCTTGATAAGGTTTAAGTTGTTTTAGTTTAGGTTTTGCAGAAGAAAATATTATGAAGTTTTTCTTCGAGATATAGCCCAAGTATTAATCCTTAGGTCCAAGATGTCTTAACTAAAACGTATTTCGATTCCCTACAAATTTAAGTGAAATGTTTTCTCCTTAGTTTCTTATTTTTTGTGACTAATTTTAACACATAATATAACACAATAAATTATGGTGTAAAGTCTTTACCGCGAAATAGAAATTGGATTGTTTTTACAAATTGTTTAAAACAGAAAAATTTGAAATTAGAAAGCCACTAGAGAATGAAAGTGTTAGTATATTGTTGCCTGAAATTATTTTATTTACAGTTTAATCAGTTAGGAAACTACTTTCAACATTTTGTACGGAGAACCATATACGGAGATTGTTGCAAGTGTATATACAAATACAGCCTCTAAAAGCATGTATACAGAAAAAGTTGGAACTTAGGGCTGTGTCACTTTATTTTGTGCCTTAAAATACAAACCTTAAGGTTTCGACTAGGTCAGACCAGAAATAAAAAACTAGTACTTTTCTTAACTTCCCGGATAGAAGCCGTAGTCCGGAAGAACATTTGTGGTTCACTAATGCACAATTATTGTTATGTGGGTATGTGCTTACATAATTATAACGATTGTTTCAATGATAGCAGAATAATCCAATTGAATTGATTAAACAATTTAAAGGATTCATCTACTTTACTTTGGTTCTAGTACTTGCATTCTATTATTCTAATAACCGACTTTTGGGCTAATTAAATTATTTTTTTTGAAGAAACGAAGATCAATTAATTTATTGAAAATGTAAAAAGTATTGACCAAAAAATAAAAGAGATACCTGACCATTAGTGGTTTCCTATATTAAATTAATAATACCAGAAATATTTCTTATCACTTTTAATGTTTCGAGGGTTATATATTAAAGAAACACTGGGAAATAGTGCCCTACTTAATCCGCTGATCGCAGAAATTTTATTAAAAGTTAATTTTGATCGAACCTAAACTAAGATTATTTAATACACACTTATTCGGTAAAAACTTAAATTAATAAATAGAATTTAGTTTGTTAAAAACTATTATTTGTTTTAACTCAAAAAAACTTTGTTTGCTTATATTTCTATGTTCTTTTATTTTTTAATTAAGACGATAATCAATTTTAAAATGAATTATTTCAAATATATTATATTAATTGAAGAGGTATAAATTATTAATATTAAATAGCTTTTAGTTCTTTTTTGTCTCTAAGTGTAATAAAAAAAAAGCTACTTTACTTATTTTACAGCTTTAACCAAGCCAAGGCTTTATTTTAAACATTCATATATATGTATGTATGTAATTTTTATGTCATGATTTTTATAATAAAAATTGATAATTATCATAGTTTTTACCTTATATCTTATAATATATCTAATTAAAAACCATGGTAATATATCTTTCATTGTGTCTTTCTAATAATTTATTCCTCATATAGCCATTTAAAGCAATATTAACTACGAGATATCTCGTAGTTAGCAGTGAAAGGTATAGATAGACCTACGGTAAACATTTCTAGTAAAAAGCAAAATTAGGGTGTAGCTTATAGGGTCTATACCAATGCGTGTGTACATGACTGTATGAAACTAAGACCATACTGACCACTTCAGCTGAATACTGCTCACTGTCAGTGAAGTTTTCTTCCAAACGCTGAATAATTTCCCACTGAGAAGGTACAAAACAGTATTACTATTAGATAATTTCTACTATCATTTCAGAAGTAATTTAACAGCTGTTAGTCTTAATGATTTAACCTTACTTAATAAAATTGTTAAGATCAGCAGACAAATTACATCTCTGTATTATTTTATTCCAAATAAACTTCCAAGTTAATTTAAACTAACAGAAAAATCATTGTGTATACGAAAAACATTTCTATCTTTTATATATAAAAATGAAGTGCTTCCCTTTTTATACGATTAGACAAAATACTCGTAACTTTTCTAAAGTTTAATAAAGTTTTTTTGACTTGCTATCAAATATTGACATTCTTGTATCTTGCTCAAACAAATATAAAATAGCGAACAAAATTACTTTCTCAAATTTTATTCCCTTGATTTTGGATAAATCAAGTAAATAAATTATTGAAATATGATAGTTTAAAGAATTTCAAATAAAAAAATACGCCTTATATCGAACAGAAATAAAATCAATGTAATCAGAAGTAAACTACCATAAATCATAGAACACAAGTGCTTCCTATAAATTTTGTTGCAAATCAAACTTAAGCTACTAAAATTTATAATTCTATTTAATCAAATTACGACTTAATATATTCAATCATTTCAATAATTAATTAAACATAAATTCTTTATTTTAAAAGTGTAATAAAAATTAAAATATTAACAATCAAATCATAAAACTTTTAATTACAGTCTCATATATCACATTTATTAAATTTTTTATAGCCTATGCAGATTGATTGATTAAATTAAATAAAATATTCAATAACTTACCATTGAGTACATGAACTCGCACACTAGCAACATCTGCGTTGGATGGCGAGCAAGAGTATTTACCAGAATCAGCAAGGTCTGCATTTTGTATTAGTAGAAAAGATGTTGTAATATCTCCCTTTTCCGTAATTACTGAAACACCACCCCTAGATGAATCGTAATTAATGACCTGCAATAATTAACATGATGCTATATCGTTCAGGCATAATTAACAATTTTAGTCAAAATATAAAATCTAAATAATTTGTTAATGTTCAAGCATAATAAAGCCTAAAAATGAAAAATGTATCGGTAATTAAGCATTAGTGACCATAAAAAAATCTCTGTCCTTAATTAAATTCAGTTTAAAAAATATTCTCAAAATGTAAATAGAAATCAAAAAGATATTTTAAAAAATAAACAAAAAAAGTAGCACGTGTTTCAATAAATGAAACTGTGTAAAAAATTATTTTATTAAAAATGGAATAGAAGCTACACCGCCTGTCGACATAAACTTCCCGAATTTAATTATTACCGAATACTACTATATTTACCTACCTCATCATGATGGTACCAAAAAATATAAGCTGGTGGTTCCGGGCTATATTTTACAGTGCATGTTAAGTTGATTGTACTGCCTTTATCTACATGAAGGTCGGGTTCTCCCAAAATAGTTGCTGTGGGCACTGTAAAAGAAAATAATTTAAAGAAAAACTGAAAATCATGTTTTTTTATAATTTTAACAAAAATTCTTATAAAAACTTTATACACAATTTTTGTGATTTCACTGGACTTTAGGGAAAACTTAATTATGTATCTTAATTTTTGATGCTTTTAAAAGCTTTATTTGGTTTTGGAATTTAAACAAATTAGAGGGTTCTTTTAAATGTTATATTAAGGTTATGCACACATATGTAATTTAAAGGGAAATTATTTTTTATTTTTTGATAAACTATTTAAAGAAAGAAAAACTTTTATTTTAATGACAAAAATTATCATTTTTAATTAATTTTTGATATATATAATAAAAATTTGCTACCCTTTATTGCATCAAGCCTTTTCTAGGTAGTTTTGTCTTAATATTGCTACAAGAAAAGGAAAGACAGAAATTTTTCAAAAAGTCTTATGAGCTTAGCAAAAATAAACTCTTTTCAAGTGACTTCGAATATGGAACTTCATGCTAAACTAATGAACGATTTGATGATTGATGAAAATTTAGCATTTAAGTATCTAATAAAATTCAATAAAAAGCTTAAATATCTTCAACAATAAATAAGCAGCTGAAATGAACATGACACACTTATCAAAAACTTAAGGAAAAGTTAGAATCAGTAAATAGAGATAAAGATTCAAGAATTTTAAGACATTGTGGTCAAAATTATACTACAAATTAAAAGCAAAATAAATATCATTTTTGTTATTAATACCAATTTTTTATTTAAATGGACCGCTTAAAAAAACCGGTAGAATATTTCATTAAGTTGGAACTCACGTTTTTTTAATAAACATTTCATATATGACCTAATGTATTTGCAACCTTGTTGAACCTTGTTCAACCTTGTTTGACCTGAAGAGTATTCTGCAAATTTATAAACGAATTAGGGAAACAAAGAGTTTACATACGTGTGGGAAAAACTGCTTAAAAAGGGGCTTGAAATCGTTAAGATTTCGCTTATTTTGGATGGCCTTCAAGTTATTCTACTGGCAATTACATCGTAAAATTAAAATGTTTATGTTTGAAAATTGTCTTTTTAGTGTTTAAAATTTATATTGAACATCAATAAAATGATGGTTTATTGAATTTTAACTAATTTTTGGTGCCTGAGGCACGTTTCTCCGCATAATTTACTTTCAAAAAAGCTCATTTTTTTGCAAATAGATGATGAAAGAAGTTTTTAAAGACATTATTACTCAATTAATACCACCGACCACTTATCGCATTTACCGATCTTGCACCGTATGACTTTTTTTATCTTTCTTAAAACAAATGGTACTCTTTGGTTTCATTTTATAAATCAAATGAAGAAATTCAACAGAATCAGAGAATATAACGCAATACATTCTTCTGTTTGCTAAATCAGGGTCAATTATATACTAACATTCTAATCATTTTAACAAATACTATAAAAAAATGTAGGAAAAGTAATTTAATCATGGCATTTACACACTTATAAAGCCTGAGTTTGGTACCATTAAAAAACTAACATAAATAGCACTACCGAGTGTAAAAGAAATTTCTCTGTTTTTTCTTCCTTTTATATGATTAATCACATTTTTAAGTTATCTAATAATATTATCTGTAATAGTGCTTAAGAGATCAGTACCTTTGTAAGATTTCCCTACCTTATTTTGGGTGGATTAAGAAAATAGCAATGGGTTTGGCGAAATTTTAATTTCAATAGGAGCTGTTCAATTTTAAGTTCAATGATTTAAGCTAACCAAGACCCTTTTATTTATTATTGACTTTGAAATATGTTCTCTTGAAAAACTCCTTTGAAGGTATTAGATGCGGAAAAAACGAAGTGAGGGGATTAATTAAGTTCAAATTGGTACTACCAGTTCTTTAGGGTACTATAGGAATACGAATAAGATAAAAACATGCATACTAAGCTTTAATTACAAAAATGAACTAAAAAAAAATTGCGATCGAAAACTGAACTAGTCATTTAAGCTAATGACTTACTTACCAACAACATTTAAGTGTATGAAATAACTTCTCACAGGTTGTGTCGAAATTTGGCATTCATAAGTTCCGGCATCACGTTTTTGTGCCCATTTGATTTGTAAAGTCCAGTCTTCTGATTCTTTATGGTATGTAGCTTGAAATCTTTGGTCAGAGGTATAAGTATAGCTTCCAACTGTCAGTATATGTACATCTCTGTGCCTGATCCAAGAAACCTATAATTTATTTAAAAAATGGTGATTTTAAAATAAGTTTTTATGTTGTTTAAGCGAATTAATTATTTATACAAATATTAGATACAAGTTAATTACAAAACTACTCGTGGTGGAGAGTTTAAGTAGCCTTAAATCGCATGTCTTTGGTGACTTTTTTACTTCGTAATAAGTGATACTTAAGGTGGTGTAGTGCAACGCTTTTCACTTGATTTTAATTCTTACAGTCTTTTGCATTCACTATTGCTTGTTTAGAAAAGAAAAATGTCAAAAAAATTTTCATCTTATTTGTTTGTTTTGTTTATAATTTTGGGCTTTCATGGATTAGAAGATTGCAGCCCTTTTAAAATTTAATATCTGAAAAGTGAAGACGATCAAAAGTATAATATATTTTAATTTATAAATGTTGACTATTGAAGGCTACAATTTTGATTTATGATTCTTCTAATTAGATTTCTTTGTTTCAATTGAAATTTTATTCATTGAGTCCCATTTAAAAACGCCCATTGCATTAATTTGCTTGAACTTGCTCCTCTGAATAAATGCAATGGTATAGAACTCATAGAACTCACTACTATTAAGCTCGCGGGGATTGTATTCACTTAAAAGAATAAAATCAAATATTTTATTCTTATTTTTTATGTGGAGTTTTCTGAAATTTCAAATATTTAAATAAATTCATATTTTTTTAATAAAGAAAAGTCACTCTATTTATATAACTTCGCGAAAAATAATTAAAGGAGATTAAAATAATTCAATGATATATAAATAATACAATTATTATTTGCATTTAAATGTATTTTTTCTTTTTTTTGTCATTTAATGATTGATGCTTTATTTTACTTAAACATTGAATAAATTCTCTAACCTTCTTTGGAAGTCTACTTTCATAAAATTTATTTACTTTAACTTATACATTATGAGAGTCAATTTTACTGTGCTGTCGTTTGAAAATCTATTTCTATTTCTAGGGCATACAGTTTTTACAAATAAATAAACTTTTATTTTCAAAAATATTGTGAAAAATCACATCTTTAAAATTTATTGAAGTTTACAGATGAATGTCGAGTCTTATGCAAACAAAAACATTTTACCTCAGATAGTCGTAGAAATTTATTGTTGTAGAAGTTTTATTTTTGAAATTTCTTTGATTTGTATATTAAAGGTAACAAGTATAGTAAATAAAAAACGCCACTATATATGAAAAATGTATTCAGATGTCCTTTCTGTTAATTCAAAAACAAAATTATCTAGTTTTTAGTTTTTTTTTTATCACTTCGAATACTTATGTATTAACATATGTGCTGCGGTAAGTTTTTATGCTCCCTTATTTGGAAAAAAAGTATCCGCTAACCTTGTTTATGTATTTATAAATTTTTTTATGGTTAAGACCTGGTTTACAAAACTTATTCAAAAATATACTACAATGGATAAACTAAGTGTGTTAAATATGTAACGTTGTTTATTTTTTCATTGATATCACAAATAAAAAATCAAAGTTGATTAATCCATATTACCCGATGTCATAATATTCCTCTAATCCTCTTGCTTCTGGGTTAAAAAAGTATTGGCTTAAGTTATTAGATCCCATTTTGGGAATTTTAAATAAGTGTGATAGTAAATTGATTATTTTTTAGTTTTGCCAAAGCTATGTATGCTCAATTTCAGCATAAACTGAAACAAAGCAGTTAGGCCCGGTAAATGCAAGGCTTATCAGATTCAACACTTTTGATCCAGGTGTATTATCTTCTATCAAATGATTGAAAAGATCTAATTTAAATAATGAAACTCCTTTAAAAATTAAAACAATAAAACATGCAACACAAATTCACCTTAAATTTCAAATTAAAATCTTTGTTAAGAAAGAACTCCCAATTATCCATCAGTAGGATGAATAATCCATTCATCAAAAAATTTCATAACTTTATGAGTTAATTTTTTTACATTTACTTCTTCATATCCTTAATCCCAAATATTTTTTTGTATTTCACAACACACTTACGTTTTCAGTTTTATTTTATTTTTATTGATATTGTTAAGAGAGCTTAAACTCTTTTGTTGTCATTCAGTCTTCTTACAGTTCATGAAACCTATAGAGGTGGGTTTATATTTCCTAAATGCAATTTTCATTTGAACAAAACTTCAAGTTTTTATTATAAAATTTTCTTGGATAATTTAATTGTTTGTTAGCTCTCGTAAGTGCAGGTTGTTTTCTTTTGGCAGAGAGTCTAAGTGTTTGCAAGTGCTAGGAGCTCTTTTATCCATTTCTTAATTTCTTGGAATGAAATTTTTTGCTAACAGATTGAGAAGTGTGTAACAGAAAAAGTAAAATGCTTTTTCTTGAAAATTAAATTCAAGAATACATTTTTCTTTTATACTATTGGCTTAGCTATTATTAAAATGGAGTTTTATAAAAAAATATAATTTTTGGAACCACATATGTCTTTTTTCACATTATTGTTAACGTTACTAATGAATTTTAAGAATTGCTTGCTATTATTTTATAATTATTAAAGCAGGTTTAATTAAAAATTATGTGTTACCAGGGGATCTTTTATCTGTATCCAATTTTCCATGCACTTCTCATAAGTTGTTTAAGGTATGGTCATCAATTCCTTTTTTGAATTTTACCTTTCAATTGTACTAAAACTTTTTAATAACTAGGTATGCAAGGTTTGGAAGATATTGGGCGGCACGTTATTATATTTTTGAAGTCAATAAACGTTGTTCTATTCCAGAATAATACAATTTTTATTTTAATTATACCTATCTTAATATAAGCTATATGGACTTCTTTAAGAAGGACGTTTTATAAAATTTTGCATAAATAATTTCCAAACCTTAAAAAATAATTTCAATGATGTTGTTTTAAATAACAATTTTATCCACATTGATTGTCTTAAGTAATTTATGCCAGAGTTTTGTGTTTTTTTTAATTAACACATTTAAAATGGTAGAAATTAAGCTCTTAGTACAATTATTTTTTGAATATTATATATTTTTTTATAATTTTATGTTTTTAAATATAAGTAATTTAAATAAGTATCATTTATTTACCGTTTTGTTACCCAAATTGCGTACTTTACAGCTCAGATACGCAGATTTCCCTACTAAAGCTGTAACATTTCTTGGTGTCATTGCATCAAAATAAGGTTCAGCCCATTCTGGATGGATATAAGCAGCAGCTGTTGCTTCATCCAAAGAATTAAATCCATGCAATGGCTCCTGAATGTCACCATTTGCCATATCTAAAATTATAATATACCATCAATTTGGTTACTAAGTGTTAAATCAGAATATTTTATAAATTTTAAATTAACAAGCGGAGGTCTTTTAAATTGACCAAATAAAATTTCCCATTCAAATAGAGTAAAATGCTGAAAATGGTAGCATATTTACCAATAGTATGGATTATCCACCTGATTTCCATTGAAATTGATTTTAATCTCACTCATATGTGACTGATGCTGCCTAGCAGCACACTATGTAAATTTTCGAAAATTTTGCATTCAATGGTTAATAGAACTTGAATTTTTTTCCCAGATTGAGGATTTACAACGTTAAAGGTATGAAACTGGGTGCTTTATACGATTTTAGAACTTCTATATTGTTTAAATTTACAAGGTAAATTTTAAATAATTTTAAGTTATTTAAAATTAAAGTTTTTCTTTGAAAACAACAAATTATGTAATTTAGAAATAAGTGAAGAGGATGTTTAAATAGAAATTTAAAGCTTTTTCTTGTTTTGCTAAGCTTAAATGCCTGACTAGATTTAAATGCTTGACTAAATTAAATTGTCAAACAAATTTTTAAATGGGAAACTTTAACATTGACCTAGAAATATATAACAAATAACGAACAAAAAGTTTTCGTATATATTTACCAACCTAATAGATCACAAATTTCAGTAATTGTGCTTAAGGGAAGAAATCAATTTGCTAGTTATAGTAAGAAACAGACAAATTTTCTACTATCTCAAATATGGGATGAATAAAAACAAAATAAAAATAACGACTTAAATTGATTCTATTAAATTGTAAATGACAATTTTTTTGGAAACTCTTGGGTGGATCTGTTTTTAGGCACTTTGCAATCCACTTTGATGTAGGGCTGTAATATTGAGAAAGCTTGGGGCCTTTTTTTCTAGTTTTATAAAAGATGTAGTGTAGTATTATAGTAAGCAAATACACATGGATGGGTTGGCAATTAATATTTATCAGAATATATTACGTTAAATTATTAAAGCAAAAAAATGCAGTGTAGTAGCAATACCAAAATTATTTTACTATTTTCTGTTTAAAATGATATTGAAGAAGTTGGATACTGATAAAAAACATATAATTATCTTTTTTCGATGGTTATGGGGTTATATAATATATTGAGTAAATCTATAACGTGCGTTTGTTGGAAACAATTGCTCATTTATTAAAAAATTTGCCCCTGGCTTAAACAGTTTTGACGGTTTTCAATGAATTTTTACTAAACTTCAGAGATCAAATCGAACTGTGATTTTGTGAGTATTTTCCTTTTTGGTTTCTGTCAAAAAAATGAGGAGCTTTATTAATTGCGATAGATTAATATATTTAGCCTCATATCCGTTTGGCCGACGTGACTTCATTCCTAAATCTGTTTGGTTCGTTCGGCCTTTACTAAAATGAATGAACTCCTTTATATTGTAGGTCAACAATTACAGTATGGACAAAAATTTTAGGGGTTCATTTTTCAAATAATAGTCGTAAATAAAGGTAGCTATAAAAAGCAACAGTGTTAAATATGTTTAACCAGTTAACTGTGTTTGACGTATATATACGTCATGGACAAAGTGCAAATTTTGTTGTCATGACGTTCATACACAAAAATTATGAAAAATATGATCAGTCACGGCCACTTGACCGCTTGCTTTGGTTTTAATTGGTATGTGAAAATCATTTTTTGATTGTTTGCAAAACAGTGTCACGCAAATGTATGAAGTCACTGAAAGTTACTTCAAGCTGTTTCCATATAGATCATAGTCTAGATGCTGGTAACTTTCAAAATTAATAAAGACTTTTTGTTGGAAATAATGTCGCCCATTCTTTCTCGTGTAAAATAAGGCTAATTCTATTCTCCACATCCTTAAAATAAATCTCTATGAATATCATAATTTTAAAAATTTTAATTCCCTTAAAAAAAGTTCTTCAATTCTTGGGGCAAAATGGTGGTTTGGTGTGATCAATGAAATTAATTGAAATCATATAAAATGATTGGGCTATGAATATATGCTAGCTCTCTTCATATAACTAAGCTGACTGTCATGGGAATAATCTAATCTAAGGATTACTTCGTTAACTAATAGCCTTTCTTTATACTTATTTATCGAATTTATGGTTGAAAAATACAAGCTTAACAAAATCATTTGAATTGAATATTTTGACTTTTTTTTAACTTCAAGCTTTGCTTTAGAAATCATTTTTATATTAACAACTATGCAAGAAATCAGCTTAATAGGCTTATATACATAATTTAAGGAACTATTTTTTGCAGTTTAATTAAAGTATTAGCTTATTAATGCCTACAATTAAACTGCAGTATAAACGACCTAATTACAATGCAAATGAGTATTTCCTTTTTCTTCAAATAAAATTAAGTATTATGCTAAACATTAAAAATAAAATAAGAAATTTAATGCTTCTTTTAATTGTAGCCTTTAGTAACATACAAAACTTTAATTAAGTTTTATTGTGAGGATTAAGAAAGTTAATTGACTATAATTTCTAATATTCCTAAAAGAAGAGAATTTATTGATTCCTTTGAAGCTAATGAGCTCTTGCTAGGTTTTTTAAATCAAATCACAAATATAGTTTAACGATCTTGTATTTGTTTTTATTAGAAATACAATCACTTAAGATTAAATTAATCTTAATTTAAAATTTTTAAAAATCAGACTAAGGCTACATTTCAGTTTTAGTTACAATAATTAGCCTAAAATATTTTGCTTAAGTATTTAAAATAAGTTTTAGCATGTCATCATAGTTTTGTCATCAATTTTACCACTCCTTCTGCCATTTGATTTGCATTATATATCAATAAATAGATATTTTATATTTCTTATAAGAAAAATTGAGAAAAAAGGTAATAGGTTTCAGGCTTTTATTAAAAATTTAAAATTTGGATCAACTATTTTTGATATATGCAAAATTTAAAGAAATCAAAAACTTGAAAAAATTTTATGTGTATTAAAATACTTTTAGTTTGTATATATTAAAACTTTTAGTAATTTTTTTGACTTTACCGAAATTCGAGATTTTAATGTAAAGAAGCTCAGTGGCTGACTATTGAAGCATTTGGATCTAATAATGAATTCAGATAAATTTAATCTTTAATCTCTTTAACTTTCACTTAGACTATTTGCATTTCTCTGAGATTAGCTAAAAAATATGCATAACAAATCAGACAAACTTTATGAAACTTTTTTAATAGACTCGAAAATATTTCTTTTATCTGAGCTCTGAAGAAATGATAACACATAGAAATAAATTCTCATGCCACTGGCAGTTATTTTTCCTTATTTTTTGTTAAAAAATTAATGAAATCCATCATTCTTCCTAGAAAACAAAATATTTATAATTTTTTTGTTTCTGGTAATCAATAAGGAGTAATTACATTTTACTATGAATGCTAAAAACAAAAAACAAACCCTACATCCGGAGTTAAATTTCACACATTCTTTAGAAGATTTATAAGACGACCTGGTCACATTGAAATTTATGCCTAATCTAGTAAATTCTAATCTTTTGTTATTAATGGAAATATATAGGATTATTGAATTTAATTATGTAGGAGGTAATTCTTAAATTCAAATTCTTGTATCACAATAGAAGAATGGGTTTGGAAAAATTATAACAAAAATCATAATTAAAAACTTTATGTAATTTAAACAAGGCTAGGCTCAAGAAAAGCCGCAGTTTAATACAAAGAACTTTTTTTATGACATTTTAGTTGCTTTTTTAAATACTTTGTCAATCGTATCGTCTAGTAGCCTAACTAAATACATTTTATGCTAGGCTTCTAAAAATTTAACCGATTTGTATCTAAATAAATCTTTATCTAAACTTTTAATATTATTCTGTAATTCTCTTGAAGATTTAATCTGTGTCTGTATTTTGTAATTTAAAAAAATTTGTCTCTAAAAATTTTATTACCCAAAAATATTATCCTACAAATATATAATAGACATAGATTTTTTATTTTATAAATTTCATTATTTTGAATTTTTCTAGCACACTATACAGCCAAAAGTAATGTAACCCTTTGGAGCTTATATTTGCTAAAAATTGTAAATAAAGTCTTAACTTTTGGTAAAGAAGGGTAATTATTTTGAGAACTTTAGTATTTTTCAGCAATGAGAAAGCTCTTTGTAGAATAAGATCAATACTTTTGTATTAATGAAACCTACATGATATAAAAATTTTTATCAAAGAAAAAGATTAAAAATAAAAAGTGAACAAGTTTTGCCTTCTTTCGATTTTCTATTGTTGAAAGCTACTTAAAAGATTAAATACAACTTTAGAAAAAAAAAAAAATAGTTCATTCAAATCAGAGTTAAGTACAATGATTTCGTGAAAAATAAGCATTTAAGGTTCATTAGATCTTAATATTTGTGCTATATCTTTTTTACATATTGAATACGTTTGCAAAAATAAGCGTTACATGAGGAAATGTAAGAGCAAATTTCTTGTACGTCAAATAATTAAAAGAAAAAAATTAAAAGAAAAAGTATTATACTTTACTTATTAACACGTCTTCTTCAAGCAGCTTATTTTTCTTTAAAAAATTATGGAGTATGAGTATTAAACCCCAACATTAAATGGCGATTGAAAACAAATACCAAAAATGTGTATATTAACTCGCAAATGTAAAGCCGATGCCTTTAAAAGCAAAGTAAACTCATGGCCTGCTTAAGCCAAAAGTAAAAAGAAAAATTAATTTTCAGTAAAAACATGGCTTCTGCCACAATAGGTTAAGCAGGTGAAACATTCGTTAAGTGAAAACTGAGAATAAAGAAACTAAAATATATATCTTATTATAGTGAAGTTGATTAATTATGCCAATTGAAAACTAACTTCGGAGATCTCCTCTTATTTACAGGCCTAGTTCAATATTAAACACGAAAAATTTCTTTTAAATTGGAATTGTAAAGAAGCTTTATGTTAAAATACAAATTTTTTCATTAATCCATCTTATTCTGTAATTTTAATTTAGTGAATATTTTCTCAAATTTAAACAAAATGACAGAATTATAAGATAGTTAGACCCTTAACCATCAAGTCAATTTGATTTAAGTTTTTTTTTTTCGTTTTTTTTGATTAGTCAAAAATTTCCTTAAGACAGGAGTGCTAGTAAAAATTTGAGATTATAGCAAGAAATATGGCGTATATAATTATCAAAGCAATCAACTCAAAGCGCACAGACTAGGAGCAAGATTGTTCCAGTGTACAGAGAACGGTTTGATATCGTCCGCTGATAGCTACTACACTACACCATACACATTTTTGAGTTTGCGATAGAAATATTTGAGTGTATGTAAACATAATTTGTTAAAACTCTATGTAGAAACTTACTTCTAATTCCAAAAGTCAAATTTGGAAATAGTAGTTTTAATTGCATGTAAAAAATTTTGTAATACAAAATTTAATTTTTTCGTGTCAAATACTTCTCAAAAATTAAAAAATCTAATACATTCATATCTGCTGTAATTTTTCGAACATAATTCACCTTTATCTGTAAAAATTTTGTTATTGTTTGCTGTTCAAAATTAACCTAAAGCCTGGCACACACCTAAATCAAGAGCTGGGTAGTAGAAGTGGCCGAACTTACAATTATTAAATATGAAAAAAATTATTTACAACTAGTATCGTTAATCAATACGAACCATAGCAGGTAAAAATAACAAAAAAAAAGAAATAAATAAAATTAAATGCCGGTAAGAGCAAAGTTCTAAAAGTCCTACCTACAGCAATTAAAACAAACCCACGATAAGGAGCTTTGTTCGAACAATATTATTTGATAACTAATAAAATTTGACAAAAATAAAGAAAAATAATTAAGAAAAAATAATAATAACAGAGAATAATAATATTTAAAAGAAATTAGCAACCTTTATCTAAAAAACATTTTTTAATAAGGTTTTAAAAAAGCCTGTTGTTTGCAAGCTAAGGTTGTTGCTTTAAGAACGACTGCTTGTGGTCGGAATTAAGCTGCCGCCGCTTTTGCTGGTGCATTGGTGTGTGCTAGACTTAACTTCACAATTAATCAGAATTGAATGATTCTAGAAACATGGAAAACTTTCCCTCCGTACTGCCATGAAATCTTTAGTAATTTTAGAAATCTAATCTAAATTTACTAATTTATAGTTTCGTAATCTCCTTGAAATTTGATAAAAAAATTGAAACATTTTTAGTTCAACCCTAGTAATCTCACCAGTGAAAATATACTTTCAATTGTTAATGTATGTTGATTAAAACACTTAACAATTTTGTTGATCTTTTATTGTTTCCCTAAATAATTTTTTCAATAGTTTGTAAATTAGGATAAGAATTCCTATTTGTGTTACGTTACATGAAATACTCAGTCCAAAACTTTATTTTAGTTTATCGGTGGCAAAATATTTATGAAATTTCGCATTTTAATAATGTATTATTATTAATTATTATTTGTATTACTAATAATAGAGTTCTACCATATTAATATAAAAACCTGATCAAAATTCATGAAAATTACAACATTATGAAATTCTACCCATGTTTATAGATAATCGTTAATGCATATTTAAGTAAAATCTTTCTACTCTCATAAGCATCAACCTTTTTTCTATTTGATGTTTTCTGAAATCAACACTTTCTCTCGATTGTTAATAAATAAAATCGATTTAATTTTTAAAATCTTTCTTTCAGCTTGAAAAACTTTGCTCATTGGAGAATAAGTCTATAAAATTATTATCCACAATCCAGAGAATGTCTATGCTAATCACATCTTAAAGGATTACAAGAACTCTTTAGCTTATTTGGCTTTTATTGGAATAGATTTGTAGAGCTTTTTACTTAATTAAAATCATATATGAAATACCTACGAGTATTAAGAATTGGTTTTTTATAAGAATTCCAGTTAAATTACTACTAGATTTTGAGACTAATTTTGTTCCCTGATGTAATTTTCAGCATAAGATAAAGCTCAAAGCAAAACAAATTAACTATAGGAAAATTTTCCATTTTCTTTAAATGACTTTCATGAATAAATATGTAAATCAAAATTTTCAAACAATTAACAAAATTTTATAAAATTTAATCTACTTGTGGACACAAAAATATTCCAAGTATACTATTCTATTTTCCTATATTTTCATAACCAAAAATGGACAAAAATAATAAAAAGGGTATACGTAAAAAGTTTCCATAGTTAAATTAAAAAAGGGTTCAACGAAAATTGTTTTTTAAATTTTTTATTAAAAATCATACATTTAATGTTTTTAATTCTTTAGAAGCATTTTAAATATTTAAATTTTTTAGCACTTTTGGATTATTTGCATATTTTTATTAATTTATAATTTTCTAGTATTTATTTTAAAAATATGTTTAAATTTATTTGCTTTAAAGTTTCGTCTCATATAGTTTGATTTGCAAATATGAAAATCTAATAAGCAAAAATGTTAGTTATCCATTTTACATACACATCAAAAATCACAAAGCTCAGCAAACTAAAACTATTTTCATAGTCACTTCTGATTGTATTTTTTCTGCTTCCTTGATTTCATAGCATATGCAGGAAAAAACCAAGTACTCTAATTTCATTTTGTTTTATTCTAAAATGGAATTATTTTCTAAATATATACGTATGTATATATAAATATATACACATATACATATATATCTTGGTTAAAATGATCACAAATAGAAGAATTTTAGAAGAAAAATAGAATTTCAATTCGAAATATTTTTCAACAGACAACAAATCGTAGCATTTTGGTCACGTTTTTATTTCTTTTCCTGTATAAGCTTGAAAGTTATGGTGCAATTGAAGTTGTGATCCTGTTTCGATTTCTAATATGTCTCTAGGTTTCAATCTCATTTTAAATGGATAAGCTTTTCAAAAGAAAATAAAATAATACGAATTTGGATCAATGAACTGTGTAAGAATATTTCCATAGTTTAAAAATTAAATAAACTTTTTATGTATGTAAATCTATCATGCGAAAAAAAACAAAAGTTTTTGAACAATATTAAGTCAAGTAAAAGTAGTGTTTTCAAATATTTTATGGATATTACATTAGTTTCCCTTAGATAAATTTTCAAATATTTATGTTAATATTTATGCCTTCACTAGTTATATACTGTATTGATTTGGTTTTAAAGCACCAAAAATATTCCAATTGGTATTTTGCATACTATATTTCATACGAATAAGGGTGGTATTATCATTGAAAGATAAAAAAAATCAAAAAACAAAGAATCTTGGAACCCTTTAGCTTAAAAGTAAATATTGACTATCTACTATCCATAAGCATGAAGATAATTTTTTGCCTTTTTAATTTGAGAAGGCCCAAATTAACTTGAATTTTTTTTGTATTGAATAGCTCTAAATTAATTTAAATATAAAAAGAGCAAATGATGTATATAAAAAAATATAAAGGAATAGAAAGAAAAAAAGAAAAGAAAGTTCTGACAAATTATTGGACCAATAATGTCATTTCATTCTTTAGCAATAAAATTCGTGTTATTTATATGCAATTTATATAATTCAATTACTTGTCAGTTTATTCGAAATATTACAAGCTTTTTTAAAATCAACTTACCGATGAGATTGCTGCTGATTAAAATGATTGTAATTTCATAATGAAAGAACCTAAGATAAATTTAAGACTTCCGTAGTACTTTTATTTGTTGAAAGTAGCAGCTCGATAAGTTTTTGTTGAATTTATTAGAAGAGAAAGTGCTTTAGATGATAAAATACGACGAAATTAGAGCTAGTTTTTAAGACACATTTTTGAATATTTTAATAATAGTATGACTAAAAAAACCATAGTTTTTTCAATAGGACCTTATTTCCTGTGATTGCCGATGCCAAAATAACCCAAGATAGATAGATCCGATATTAAAAACTAAATTGCTTCGGTTATTGGATATACATAGCTCATGCTTAGAAAGAAATTTTTCCCAGAGTTTTATACAAAAAACTTCATCCACATTTTATTTAATTTTTGATTAAAATATTACAATCTAATATAAAATAGTTTTCTTAGAATTTTTGGAATTAGATTTCGTTTTTTTTTCATTTCGTTAAAGCCAATTAAATAAGCTTTTTATTTTCCTACTCCAAAGCCAAAAAAGTTAATAATGCCAAAGGGCAATTGTTTATGTATATATGGTACAAAATATTATTATTGTGCTCTTAATGTCAAACCAGTGTGAAATATCATATTATGTATTTACTTAAAAAATTTACTTACCACTCAAAACAATGGCAAAACCAAAAATAGCTTCAATAAAAGTCCTTGTTAACCTTATCATTACTACACAGTCAATATCATGTATCGTTTACATGTTTGTGTTATAGCTTGTTGCAGATGTCTTTCATCGAATGATAATGGTCTAACCTGAAAGTTAAAAAAAGGTAATATTTATCAAACACATCAATAAACCATGTCTAAAATGTCGGCCATAACATGATGGGAAATCTGAGAGAAAAAATTCATGTTTGTTGGCTTTAATATAAATTCAGAGTTCTTATGAGCTAAGGAACTCGTTACTTCTAATAACATCCCTGATGGGCCATTCGAGAAGCAGATGATGGATCTGTATACATTACCACTTTAGGATTTTCCATTTTAGTAGGATCAAGATAGTATAATGTTAATATATATGTATTGCCAATTTTTATTTTGCGGAAATTCTATGTTTTGATAAAAAAGTATATTAACTGGGTTGAACCTTATTGCGTAGTTTACTTTTGATCTGCGGTTCAATTTAAGCAAAATTTTTCAAAGTTAAAATGAGACTCTGTTTTTGTTTTTTGCTAGTAAATATTTTTTATTACTTGTATAAGGTTTAACTAAAAATAGATTCCTTGAAATTATCCAAGTCACATATATTCAACTAACTTAAAAGGCAATTCTCATAAACATTCTAAATTCAGGTACGTGAATTTAGGTCCTTAAGTTTTATAGTAAAATTCTCCTGAAGTGTCATTCGGGTGACCCTTTTACTTTCTCAAATGATTATTGATGTGATATTAAAAGCCATTACTGTGTTGGCAAGTACTTTGATAATAGTATTAAAGTACGTGTCTTAATGAGAGAAAAGGGTTGCTATATATAATTTACCTCAAATAAAACAAACAATAAGGAAGAAAACTTCTATTTGACTTTTATTGCAAAATTTTGTTAAGTATATAAATATAGCCTCAGAATGTTGTTCGAAATTATTATCTCAAATTATTATATTCGGTTTTGTTTTTATTTAGATATGAATGAATGCACACCATAAGATAAAAACTATTAAATAACCTGGAAGGATTGCTTTTTAATTTATCAAATATTTGACAAGTTTCTTATTTTATTAAACTATAAAAAATTTTATTATAAATTCAGTTTGGCTTCCAAAAATTAAACTATTCGCAGACTTTAATTGCACAAAAACAACGAGTATAATTTTGGCTTATTAGAAATTAACAAGAAGATAAGAGATATTAAAAATGGATGGAAGGAAGTCAGAGGTTCTAGCAATTGAAATAAGGCTGAGAGATGAAAAGAGTGTAGTTATCAATAGATGAGTTTTTATTATAAGTATTTTTGGTTTGATTTTAATTTTATTTGAATCCTCTGTCAGTTTTATACCCAAAATGAGGCACTGCTGGCTCAAAGTTTAGCTGAATAAATTAAAAATATACTTCCTGCTAGTTAAATTTATATTATAATCAGTCTTTAGCCGGAAATTAATATGTTTCAATGATAGACTGCTGTGTACAAGTAGTCACAAAGTGCCAATTAGAAACATTTCCTACAATTTTTCACTTTTTTTTATTGTAAACACCCAGACATAGGGTTATAGGTATTGTAGGATTAGTTCCATACTCTTTAGAGTAGTTTTAACTCGGTTTATTTATGCTTGTGCTACATTTTTCCGTTAACAGTGATTAACTTCTTATGCTCAAATTAAGTCAAACTTTCTTAGGGAAAAGTAAACTAGTTATATATAAAAATTTTTTGAATTTATGCCGGCTTTTTGGGATAAATTGCTTAACTATTTTTGCAATTGTAAAGAAATATAAAATAAAACACTTGACATACTGATGACCACTGGGTTTGTGTTGCTATTCCATAAAATGACATAAAATAAATATTTATCTCAAATAGAAATTTTCTTTTAATATCTTTTGTCAAAGTTCCATAGGAATAATAAGGTCCCTTCCAATATGAGATTTCATTTGAGCTTTTTAACGTTGTTAAATATGGGGCATTCTTTAACAAATCGTACAAAAATTGACTGACACATTTTTGATTTGGCTGAATTTTTTTTTACGGTTTTAGCAATGAAAAACAAGATATACGTGTTTGAGGATTTTTTTTTTTTAAATTTATTTTGGAAAATGGAGGGAGTCAAAGTTTTGAGAATTTCGTGATTTTTGTTTGAAGAGTACTTTTCAAAAATTCATAACTTCGGTTTTATTGGGGCTAAGAGATTTTTGTTTTTTTTTATCTTACGGCTAAAAGGTTGAATTTTTTAAAAAAAAATAATTAAAAAATTTTTATTGTTATAAACAAACACATAAATTCTTTAGAGGTCAGGCTATAGCACAACAAAGAGTTTTCTCCAATTTTCATTTTTGTTTTTATTTTTAAATTCCCAAAGGTGAAAAAAACCGGAAAAAAACGTAATTTTTTTCTCAAACTGCTGCAATTTTGTGCAAAAAGACTTTTTTTTAAAAAACACTCTTTGTAGTACCACATTAATATTCCTCTTGTTGAAGAATTAAGAAAGATTTTGTTCTTCAGATTACTGGAAGGACTGGAATCGTGCACACCAGTACACAAACTTTTCTTTAAGAGCCTCCACTTTGCAAGCCTGTAGTATTTTCAATTGTGACTTTTTGTTTAATATTATTAATTTTCTGTATTTTCAACGCATGAATAAACGAAAAATAAAAAAAATTTAGTTAAAAATATTTATTGGTTCTTTTTTATAGCGTCCGAAAAAGCACCCAAAATTCGAGCGCCTAAACCAGAAGACCCTCTTAAATAAAGCTCTTTTTTAATTCTTTTCATTTTCCAT
Source organism: Acrocera orbiculus (assembly GCA_947359355.1). NCBI lineage: Eukaryota > Metazoa > Arthropoda > Insecta > Diptera > Acroceridae > Acrocera > Acrocera orbiculus. The sequence continues at coordinate 45,548,128 of OX375757.1, forward strand.
TAAGCTTTTTTTGTTAATAACTAATGTTATTAATAATTGTATTCAATTTCTTTATACAAATAAAAATTAAAAATATAGATAAACATATGTATTACGAAGAAAAACAATATTTAATTAGAAAATACGCACCCAGTGGAGTGCAATATGGGGTGGGGTGCTAGAAAAATAATTTTTTTTTAATAGTACGAATAGTTTCTCCATCAATTAAAAATATGGTTTTTATTTAAAACTAGACGGTGAGCACAATGGTGATAAAAAGAACTCGCTACAAGGGTGGTATGACAGTTAAAAATCGATATAAACAATTCATTTGTTTATAACAATAAAAATTTTTTAATTATTTTTTTTGAAATATTTTTTTTAAAAATATTCAACCTTTTAGCCGTAAGATAAAAAAACAAAACGCCTTTAGCCCCAATAAAACCGAAGTTATGAATTTTTGAAAACTACTCTTCAAACAAAAATCATGAAATTCTCAAAACTTTGACCACCTCCATTTTCCAAAATAAATTTAAAAAAAAAAAATCCTCAAACACGTGTCTTTTTTTTCATTGCTAAAAACGTAAAAAAAAAATTCAGCCAAATCGAAAATGTGTCGGTCAATTTTTGTACGATTTGTAAAGGAATGCCCCATATATCTGTTCTTGATCCAATTTGATTTCTCAACAATTTCCTTTTAATTTTTTTGAAGATTTATGACAAAGCTAGATATGTATTATTCACCTCAACTGGCAGTTTTTATATAGTATACTTTATGCTTTCTATTTCAGGATAATTTAATCACAGATCACTTTGTTGGTGTGGAAGTTTTGTTTAAAAAAATAAATCTTCCAAAACTGTGGATAATTTAAATAAATTTTTAACAATTCTATTTTATTTGCTTCAAAAAGAGTGGTGAATACAAATTCACAGACTGAATCATAAGACCAAATTCACAGGAGTTGTTAAATAGTAGCAGCAAAGAATATCGTAGGATATTTCAGAAGTGTTAAATAATTAATTACTCTGGTCATTTATTTTTTGATCCAACAATTCATGTTTCCTGGAAATCTCTCGGACATGGTATTCATTAAAAATGCCATGAAGTTACAATTTGATCTTTTAATTTTTTATTCAAATTTTAGTTATGTAATTTAAAATTTCATATAGAACAGCATTTGGTTAGAATTACCTATAGAATGGGATTCAAAAAGTTTTTACTGATGGATGATTTTATACAGTTTTTCTATAAGTTTGCCAAGGTCATGTTGTTTTCTTTGAAAGAATAGTAAGTTTCCTAGTCTATAGAAGTGATAAGCAGGATTTATAAAAACAAAACATTTATTCATTTAAATTTAGCTAGCTGGAGCCTAGTATTTCAATTAGTGGAAAGATGCTTAGACCAATCTTTTAAGAGGAAATATCATATTGGAGTTTTCATTGGTCTTCGTTCCTGGTTAATGCTAAAGTGACTTTTACTATTCTGTTCTCTTTTTCTTATATTTCTTTTGGCTAGTAAAGGACGATATAGTTTAGTCCGCTATATTTTGATATTTAATCAATTATAGCTCTTTGAATTTTTACATTTTAAATTTTAAAACTAGCATATATGACCACTCTGTTGATACTTTAGGTAAAAATTTTAAAAAGTTTGAAGTTGTATTAAAATTTTTGTTTTACACCATTTGTAAATTTCCACAAATTGAGTCATCTAGTTGTTCAAATCTTACTAATTTAAATTTTTTTAAAAGTGATTTTGTAGACTTGATGGAAAGCAAATATTTGTGAGCATCTCCTGTGAACAACTTTGTGCTTAAATTTTACGCATTTACATTTAAAGATGTACTGAATATTTATAACATGTTTTTAATTATATTTTTAAAAAAAGTACACGTAGAAAATAATTTATAAACAGTTTGGAATATTCATTGAATATTCAGGGAATACTATAAATATATGACAGCATGCTCTATTCACGAAAAACGTGATTGAAAATCGGCTATAGCTCGGGAAAATGGTATTTACTAGCAAATAATGTTGGAAATGTAAAAAAAATCAATAAAGGGTTAATACAGCCATTTCTAAAGATTTTAAGTCTTTTAATTTATCAAATATTCAACAACAATAGTTTTTAAAAAGAGCAATAATTTATGAGGGGTTTTTACATGCTATAATTTAAAATACTTTTCTTTATTTTTTTACTTGCTTAAATTTTTAGCCTGCTAAAATCTCTTTTAATTTCCAAACATTGCAAACAAACTGTAAGCCTTCATTATGGATGAAACTTATTTTTTTTTACCGAGATAGACTTTTTGTGATACCAAATAGATGTTGCTTGATAGTGATTTTTGATAGCTTTTCATCTAGTAAGAAATAAAACCGCCTATAAATTTTTCCTTGGTTGAAATATAGATTTAATAGACACTAATAAATAATTTTAAGCTTCTCAAATTTAGTAAGCATATAAAGTCATTGAATCCCATTTTTAAAAACTTTGCAGATCCCAGAGCATTATCTATTAAGGCCTGTTTGGTTTTCACATGAAGGCTTTTAGAATGTGATCATTTTAAATTTTAGAGCTGATAAATGAACTACTTAAATAGATCTAGACGTACAAAAAATATTGGAAAAGGTATGGATAGATAGCCACATTACATGAAAAAGTAAATGACAACTCTGTTTTGGATGGAGTTTATGAAAAAAATATATAAACCGCAATCTGTCCTTCAAAGAATTCAAAACTGATATTCCACGAGGCTCTATGCTTTTACATTATTTCATAATTGACTTAGAGAATAGACATATTAGTGAACCAATTTTATACACAGAAGACACCATTATATTTACCAGTAGTCTATTTCTTCAAGTTGAGGTTAAAAAACTGAGGATCAGATTAGTAAAGGGTAAAATATATTTTAATAAATAAAACCAAAATTATATTAATAATAATTAAACTAACTACAAAAAACCTAATGAGTATAACCGCTCTTCAGAACTACTATAATATCGCCTATAATCTGCTGTCCAAATTGCTAATCCAGACATCAAGACAAAACATAAAAAGAAATATATATACATATAAATATATATAAAATCAAAATATCAATTAATCATTTACACGCCACGCACTTCGATTCACAAGACAATAAGTTTCAACTATACGCGTATATTAGACAAATAAACTGAGTACTTTCATAAAGTCCTGAAATTTTAGTAAAATTTTTCCATTCCACCGGTTTTCTTTATTTTTTCTGTGACCGAAGCTAAGTAGTGGCCTCGATTGTCTAAGCTCAATTAGTCAGTTTGAATAACCTTTTGATATTAAATTATAAATACATTCTTTGTAGATAAGCACCTTAATGTATAATAAATTTTATTAGAATGTGTTGAATTGTGTTCAAGTGAAAAGGTAATTTTCTGAAAAAAGGATTAAATAGACCAAATTTTATATAGTACTAAAGCTTAGCTCTCTCGTTATGAATATTTTAATAAAAAAGCAAATCTGCTTTTATGAGTTCATTTAACAAAACAACTAAGTTTATTATGTTTATATTTTTTTGTTATGTTTACAATTTTAAATAGTAAAATAGATTTTTCTTTATGTTATGCAAGCTTGCCTTCAAATTCATTGCGTTTTTATGTCGCTAATTGAGAGTATTTTAAAAGATAACAATTAAATTTTTAAATTTTTAAATTCGAGTTTTGATGATTAATTTTAAGCAAAAAATAAATAACTACAAAACTTTAATTTTAAAAAAATAAACCTAAAAATATTAGCTATAATGCGTTTGCACAAGGCATTTGCCACAAAATTTACTAGTATTCTAGCTGACAAAAGAATTTTATGATGACAAATTTATGTTTGAAGAATTTTTTATAAAACATTTTCATTTTCTATTGAATTTTAAATGCTTTGTTTTATAGATATTAACAAAAGAAAATTTTGGTTTGTAAATAGATTATACTAGTAAATGTCACCGGATCCCTCTAAGCAAAAGGTGCCAACAAGGTGGATAGAGTTAAAGATCTAAAAACAATTGCTTTTTAACTTTCCACTCAAACTGTTTGCAGTAAACCTTTGAATGCTTTATTGATTTTTATATTTATCTGATTTAAGAAAATAATATGTTATGTAAATTTTGAGCAGCTGTATAGTTACTTGTCATAAATAATTTCCAGGAAGCTATTTATATAAATGAAATATTTTCTCTTTTGGTAATAGTTTCATTAAACAACAACAACTCAATAAATATTTTCCTTGCAAAATATTTAATGAGAAACATAAAAGAATTGAGAAAAAAAAAACAAAAGCCTTGAAACTTTATTTAGTTATTTACACTCCTAAAATTTAGTCTTCAATTTGTAAATAATAAAGTTAAAGGTTCAATTGAAAATGAGAACTTAACATTCACAAAGAAGTAAATTAAACCCTAACCATTGCTATATGAGGAACCATTTTATTATTTATATCAAATATGTATAAAAGAATGTGTCAAGCAAAATAAAAGAAAAAGTCCATTATAAAAATATAAAAATATATTTCACCTTCTTATGTACGAGTATTTAAAATGAAAACAAAAACATGTTTGCAAAGGATCAATTTCAAGATAATAAACAATTTTGATACTTTTACACTAGAAGGCACGTAAAAGGGTCAGCAAACCCTTTGTGTAACATATGTTCAAAATATACAACCAACAAGGCCAAAGCTTTTAATATCAAAGGATTCATAATAACTGAAAGTAAATATTTAAGTATATAAAATTAGTATTTTTTGACACATCAAAATTTGTTTACAAAGTTAAGTGGAATGATCTTAAGTAACTTGAATAACTTATCACGTTAAATATCAAACTTATTTGTTTAGATTTTTTTTTAATTCGGTGTTTTTGGTGTTATAAATTTTTGAAGATTTGAAGTTTTTATATTTGTATGGAGGTACCTGATGAAACAAATTGACATGAATAAACAAAAACAACAAAATAATGGAAATTTTAGACAGACTATATACTCACATCCATTTTTTTATATACGAAAAAGACCGATGGATTTTCTAAGAGTTTCTTTATTCCAAAATGTTGATTTTATGAGCTTTTAAGGTTACTAATAACCTTCTGAGGGCTCCACATAATAGGCTTAAACTAACCAAAATTTCTTGCTTTACTTAGCTCCAATATTTAAGCATTAAAAGCTATAATTATATTCCAGTTTGTTTTTTCGATTTATTGTTGAATTTCGACAACTGGGTGATCTTAGTATAATTGATTAAGTAAAATATCAGCTTTCAAAAATCCAATAAATTCCTAAAAATATATGTCTGTTAAAATATTCATGCATGTTGCTAGTATGACCTGCAGAACTTAATAATCTTCAAAATTTAAGCCCACAAAAATCAGAAGTGTATATGAATCATGAAATAATTAGATTTCAAAAACTAGCAAGCATTTAATTGAATAAATACTTCTATGGTGAGTAATAAATACGCTTTGATAAGAAGAAGCAAAAATGTCATCTTGTGATGACACTCAACTTTTTGCTTCCGTGCTTCTCTTTTTAATCTCATTGGGTGTTTCCACACGAGGAAACAAGTTACCGCGAACACTTTTGTTTTTAGGAGAGAGCAGTAAGAAGTAAGGGGTAAAATTCGGAAAATTCGAAATTAAATTTGTTACTACAAAAATCTTGGAAACACGAGAAACAAACCTACACATACAAGAAGTAATTTATTTAAAGGCACACACACAATTATATTACTCTATCTGCACATGAAATGTTACCAGGAAACTTATTTCCCCGTGTGGACGATCAAAATTTGTTCGAAGAAAAATCCACTTTGGAACGAAAAGTTCGCGCTAACTTGTTTCTTTGTGTGGAAACACCCATTAAAAAACAATTTCTGGTTTTACTTTTCTGATTTTTCTTTAGTCTTTACAAAATAAGCTAAAGTTAGTAATTTAACCTTTTTATGGCTTTTGATAAGTGCACCTGATTTATGACGTTGTATCATACTTACAATTAGGCTGTTTCAAAAATTTCGTTTTTAGAGTTTCAAACTTGAAAAATTTGGAACTTTTTGGATAAAGTTCCTTACCGTGTGTTTCTACATAAGGGCTATGCCATCTAAGGAATGCTTACACAAAATTCCTAAACTAAATTTTTACCTGAAATTCTATTTCAAAAATTAAACGCAAAATTGTAATACATAAATGTAGTCTAAGTTACCGATTCGAAAAAAATAGTCAAATATATGCTATGCTACACATTAGTATTTTTAGTCATAGCTAAACAATAGCTAAACAATATTTTTTACTGTTGTAATGTATCACAAAGATGTCCTTAAAAGAGTATAATTTATATTAAAAATTATTTCCAATTTCTAAAAGATGAAAAGTTATACTTACTTATCTATTTCGTATATATGAAAGTAAACCTAAAACCTTAGTAATTGTTCGAAATATTTATAACTGTAGTGAATTTTAAATATTATTTATAATTCGTGATAAATTGCTAAAAACTGTTTATAATTGTTAATTGTTGAAAATTTCTTAGTATTGAAAAAAAAATATAATTGCTAATAACGTTAGCTAAATTCATGGATTATTCATCTAAATTTGCTTCTTTTCAAATCTAATCTCGTTCTTATTGGGCATCCCTGGACATCTCATGTGCTTTTACTTAAATAAAAGATCAACTGCCGATCGGTTAACTTTAAAAAATAATAGTGGAAATTAAAGCAATATTTATTTAAATTTTACAGTTTCATTTATTTAAATGAAGAAGAATTTAGCTCTTTGTTTCTTTAAAATTTTATTCTTTTTTAATGATTTATTTTTTACTTTACGATTTATGAATTTTGTAGTTAGTAGTAGTGTAGTTATTGATTGAAAAATTAAGTTATATAAATTTTCTATTATCTTATCTATCAAAAAACACTTAAAAGATCTAAAACCTCAAATATTAAAATAAGGATTGTTTTCAAATAATTTGCAAAAACAAAAAATATTATTGATAAAAAGATAACGGTCTCTACATAAAAATCCTTCTAATTCTAAATGTAAGTCCTTCTGTTTCTTTTTTTTATTTAATTAAGAATATAAAATAATACCACGCTTCAAAGAAATAATAGAACCATAAATGCTTCCCTCAGTTTTATTGAAAGTAATCTAAAATCCAAAACTTTAGTCACATAAAACGAAATTGCTTGCACAGGCCGCATTAATTTTATGTTTCGAAATTCATAAATAAATCCTTTGGGAATATTTACTCGTGTTGATTATTACATTTTTGAATAATCTGATTTAATAGTTTGGAATTTTTGTAAAAATGTTTTCATATTTATGTGTAATAATTTAAAAAAAATAAAATAAAAACAAATATAATTAAATTTTGAAGTTATTTGTGTTGAAGCTTCAACGAAACTTGAATAGTTTTAAGGAAAAATATTTCTGCTCTAGTAATGAATAATAAAATATATTAAATCGTAAACTGCAATTTTCTTAGTAGCTCCAATTTTGCAAAATTTGAATACTGTTCGAAATATCCAAATAAAAGTTTTGAACGGAATGAAAAAAAAAAATTTTTTTTCTTTGGATTTTAAAAAGTCAAAAATAAAAAAAATCCATATTTCCAAAAAAAGTAACACAGATAACCTTTATGTAATATGATTTGACAGATAACCCTAATAGACATAAATTACTGTGTTAGTAGTCAACACTAGAAGGGTATGAAGAAACAAAGGACATTAAAGAAAAATATATAGATGACAATTTTATTAAAAAAGGGGAGAGAACTATTTCATAGTTCTCGAGAACAATTTATAAACAGCTTGTGTATTTTATATGGAATAATTCCCTAGTTCCCTGAAGGTATCTTTTGTCAAATGTTTGAAAGAGAAGATGAAAAATAAGATTGCGGAAATTATTTTATTTTGAATTGTGGAAAATATGATCTCTTGAAGCTTATGAGCAATTCTTAGAAAATTTAGTTTTGATATATTGGAACCACATAAATAAATTGTTATGCAAATGAAGTAATTACTTTTAGCTTAAAAATGAACACATAGACACCAAAAATAAAATTTTTAAAATAAGTGTACAGACATTAAAATTTCCTAGACATAACAGCAAAAATATATTTGTAGATATTCTAGCTATCCTAAAATGGATATTAAACAGAAAATGTACAAGTATTAACTATAGATGCACAGTTATATTTGCACAAGTGATATTTTTTGCTAACATAATAACCAAATTTATATGGAAAACATACGATATCCAAGAATTAAAAATAGATGTTCAATTTTAAGAATAATAGTACTCTTTGTAGTATAACGGACACAAGTTTTTATAGATAAAATAAAATGAAAATAAATTGATGAAGTAATTCAGGAATCGAATATTATAAATCACCTAATTACAAAGCATTTGAAATTTTTATTCAAATCAACTCAAAAAAGTAGCTTTTATAAACCATAATTTTAAATCCCGTCTTATAAAGAATGTTTTGTGTTCCAACCAAAGAGCTTTGGTTGCTCTGTAGCTGCCCAATGTGAAATCTTTATAAAGACCTACAAATCTTTAAAGTAATATTTAGACAAATATAATTCAAATACCATAAAGTAAAAGGATATTAAAAATAAAATAGCAATGACTTATATATAACAGAAGAAGCAAATGAAGTTCATAATTAGGGAGTATCTACCAAAAGGAAAACTAAGAAATTGATTGAAAGATTAAGTAACCCGATGACTGTGACCTGCCATTTTATGTTTGTAGCTAGGATATACATACTTGTCATAATGAGATACAAAGAATTCAACAGAAATAATTTCAATCAGAGAAGGGAGGATCAAGCTTTAAGCGAATTCTTTCAATAGGGTTTATTCAATGCTTTGAAGAATACTTGAATAATAATGAAGATTCAATAAAGTTGAAAATAATATTTAATAAATAATTAATTCAAATCAATTTTGTATTCAATCCATGTATTGGTGTACACCTCAAGTGTTGTCAAAATTTTAAGTCATAATTAGTTGTTGGTTGTTTTACTTCAAAAGTTTTTTAGTTAAAATAATTCAATGGTTGTTGAAAAGTATTTTTAATTTTAAAAATTGAATTCAGTTGTATGTTTTTACATCAGCTGGCAATAGTCCTTGGAAGATTCTTTTTTTAAATGGTGTTTTACATTTGAAAATAGATAATAATTATTCTCTGTTGAGTGCATTGAAAAATTTTGCATCTTAACGATTGAAATAAAAATCTTTCAATTCTAATAAAATGTTGGAGATTATAGCATTATACATATTAGTATTAGAAGAACGGGAGACCTTGCTCTTTTCAAAAAATTCACAACTATACAAATGAATTTTTCTTTTACATATTGGGTAAATATGCCACAGTCTTTCGTATCTTGTGTCTTGTGAAGGTGTTTATTTGAAGGAATGTCATTTCCCTTTAAATGCTTTTTAGTTTTTCATCTAACAAGTAAGTTATATTCTAGAACTTTCCGAGTGTCCCTTTTATTTTATATTTTATACTTGAATTTTACGATGGCATAGAGTGTTACATCATAAATAAAACTTTCCTACAAAAAATTTTTTGAAATGATGTAAGGTCTTAAAGTTTCGATATTATTATTAGATCATCTTTTTTGAATACAAAGAGCTGTACTTTACTCTGCTGTACTCGAGTCAGCGCCAATTTTTGATTGTTCGATAATCCAAAAAAAAGTTAACAAATAAATGCAAAGCAAAAATTGCGTTTAAAATTGCTATATTGTGATGACAAATAAATTAGGGCAACCCAACATCACACTTTAAAAGTACTATAATTCAATTTGTGTAAGAGTTTTATGAGCGAACAGGCGTAATATTTTTTCCTCAAATAGTAAACCTTTATAAGAAAATCAACTTACATAAATTAATTATTTATAGAAGCTCAAAATTTTTTATTTGGGTAAATATTTTATGAAATTGTTCAGTAAATGTTTTGCTAACAATTTTTCGTTTTTGAGATAACCCTAATAAAATCATAGTTAAGTTAAAATGAAAATTTAGACAGCTCATACTGAAAATCTGTGTAAGAATTAACTCCATTTAATTTTCAAATTGTGTAACAAAAGAATTTAAAAATTTTGTGAATATGGTTTTTTTTAGTCACAAAATAAAGTCATGGCCATAACAAAAGCTATTGAGAATCATTGGGAAATATTTTTTCAATTTCAGTTTTATGTCATGTTATTTTTGGTAGGAGTTGTTTTGCCAAATTTCAATATCCTTAATCCAATTTTTTATGACAGATTTAAGAATCTTGAGATCTTGATAATTTTGAATCACCAAAATTATTTATCGAATTGTGAATACAAAATTTAAATTGTATATTAATTACTTTCTAGCTATCTTTCCTAGTCCACTATGAGACACTATCACTACAAAAAGTGTTTTTCAGAATCGAAATTTTTAAGATAGCAAGTATTATTTTAATACCTTTTCAAAGAAGTATAACTTCATAGCTTTGGTATTTGGTAATGTAATTCCCAAATTATTTAACCCTTTCACGACCAGGGGAAGTATTTTTTCCAATTTAAAATTTTTTTAAAATACCCTAAGATTGGGCTCTACATATGGTTTTTAATACTCATTCATTTCAATCCATCTTCATTTTATTGCAGCAAGAAAGTGAAAGTTTTGTAGAACAAAACAATCATTATAATGAAAGGATATATGAAATAATCCTTAGCTTTTTTTTATAACATTCGTCAAGGTTCATAAAGGATCACTTTTGAAGACCTAATTTGCACAAATATCGCAAATATCGATTTTAATGCTCTTTATTTAAAAAATAGTTGCATTTTCTTAAAAAGATTAAGGGTGTAGAAAGCTTTAATAGTTTTTCTGAGTTTTTGGTACACTTTTTATATCAGATTCTCTAGTTTTCCAACCAAAAGTACATTTTTAAGAAAGTTAAAAAATTTTTCTAAGCCTTAAATAATCTGTATTGGCATGGATTAGTAAATTAAGCTACGAAAATATATTTGGAAACTAAAAAGAAATACGCAAAATTAATTTTCTAGTTCTCAAAATTAATTTAAGGGTGATTTAACGTTTAAGAAATTTTTAAATTCAACAAAAACTAGGTGCACAATTAATTTCTAGGCATCATTATAGAATTTTTTTTATGATAGTGAACACAATGAACGTTCTACCATCAAATTTTATATTAAAATTTCAAATGATGGTATGAAAATGTTATCAAATATTTAGTGAACTTGTTTTTTGTATTCATATGGAAGTATAATGAGTATTCATAATGCTTGATGGCATTTGAAAATTTGTATACCTATAGTCTGCTCCAACCCTTCTTCACTCATTTTATTGTTCTGATATTTTATTTTAATGATGTATTTTACTGTTAAACTTTTACTGACGGCTCAAGTAAACTTTGAAATATATTTTTTTTAATGAAGCGAAAAATATTGGTGCAGTTTTCTTTGTATACAAACACTTCAAACTATTTACACATCCTCAACTCCAAGTTGAACTTTTTATTTGAAGAACATGCTCTCCTTAATAACATTGATTGTTGCTACAAAGTATTAATTCACATGGACAAGCTTAATGATGACAATGAAAAGTTTGACAAGTTATATGACAAGATTTTTGGAAGTAAATTTTTTTCTTTGCTTAGCAATTTTAGAGTTTTATAATCCACTAAAAGCAAAGAATAGGAGACAAATAAAATGATTTATACAAAAATAACATTATGCTGAATTACAAAAATTGAAAAATTTCAATTTGGTTAAAAACAAAAAACACAATTTTAACATTTCACTTTTTATCCATGCACTTGTATGGCGTGTTCAAATTAAGGATGAGTAATCTCAAAAAGTGGATAAGCTTAAAAGCAAAACTTATTTATTGAAGTGTTATGCTAGTTGAAAACGTTATTTCTTCCATAAAATACGGTAATTTACACATATTTTTTTTATTTTTTGGGAAAAAAGTATGTACTGCTATTAGCTATGTACAAGTCAAGAATGAGAATTTAATTTGTATTATGTATGCTGGGTTCATGGCTTAGGTGGCAAAAAAGAGAGTTCCGAAATCTTTAGAAGTTCCGCACAATTAGACAAAAGTAAGTAGGAGTTTTCTTAACTCACAGAATTAACAATCTTAAATAAGTGAATAAGTGGGAACGCAAAGCTTTAGAACTTTGACATAGTGTATGTTATGTGACGCATCCCCTAATAGTTATTTTTTCAATATAAAGAAAATAATGAAATGATACATTACTATACCTGGTGATTTGAGATAAAAAATAAATATTTTGTATTAAAGTGGTTATAAACGAGTTAATATTTGTGTAAGAAAAATTAATATTAATTTCAAAATTAAGTTGTTGAGAACTTATGAAAAGAATTTGCTTTGTTTTTATTGGAACTAAAGGGGCATGAATTTTCCTGAATACCAGCAAAATATATTTTCAGGATTCTGTTATTGAAAATCATCAACGAAAAAGTTTTGATAAGAAAAAGAAAGTAAAATCCATAGCGAGCTTCTATTAAAATTGCCTCAAAATATTAAGTAGGACATCGTGTGATCTTTCAACTCTTTGATAACAGCTTCATTAAATTGGCCTTCGTTTCTGAATAGCATGTAACAAAACTTTATTCAGTAAAATTAATAAAAATAGAGGAAGTCAGTTTGCTGAAACATATAAAAAGAGAATATAAAATTTTGGGAAAAAGAGATTTACGTTGACGAGAGTAAACTTAACATATTTTGAATTGATAAAAAACAAAAAGTATGTAGCCTAACCATGCGAATATTGATAGTATAAAGAATGGTGAAAATAATGTGACGATATTAAAAGCTATATATGGAAGCAATGAAGTTTATGTTTTATGTTTAGTAATCAAAGCTTAGTACTTGAACATCCTGAAATAGAATTTGTCAGAAAAAGAAGCAAAATTAAATTTTCAAAATGGTTTTTATACCGAGATAATGATAAATCCTTGAGTTTACGTTATTGGTAGTCTTCATGTGATGAATTACTCTCATAAAGTCATGACATCAATTCTATAGAGAAAATTGAAATATACAGAATATAAAAAATATTAATTGTGAAAAAATTCCCACAATCATTTTTCAGAAACTCTGTGATGTATGCCCTTCATAAACTTGAAGAGGTGTGTTAGCGTTCAGGAATTCATATTCGATATTACATAATTAATACGCCCACTCAATCTTGCAAAAATAGAAAATTTTCTGTTTCTAAAAGGTATTTTCCTGGAAACTTCTTCACAGCAGTTTTGGGAGCTCCATTTGGATTTTTCGTTTATCTTTAACTACGAGGATAATTGTTATTTTTTGCATAGCTTTCGTATTTGACGTTAGAGCTAGTAGCATTAATTTAATTGGGAAAATTATGTGGTAAAAAATATTACGCTTTATTATTTTATTTTGCTTTTAAAAATATTTTACTCTCTCGTTTAATAGCTAATTGACCTTTTCAGTTTCAATTTTTTGGAAACAAAAACAAAAAAAGTATGTAGTATGATTTTTTTTCTATTTTTCCTCTATTATTAATGACAGTAACTATAACTACAAAAACGAAATTGATTTGTAATTATATATGAAGCTCACTGAATATTTCTCAGTCATAGTAATTTTTAATGTTTGTGTTTAAAGTTTTTAATACTGCTTCAGGATTATTGTTTAGAAAAAATCGTAAATAATTTGCTTTTTTATATAGTTTGAAAAAATTAAGTACTTCGAAGTTCTTCCTTGTCAGAAAAGGTACTATATACAGAGCGTACTTAAATCTTAGGTTTTTTTTGCAAAACAAAAACTTAAAGATTTCAAAGTTTCTCTTTTAGTTTACTACAAAACACTGAAATTGGAACATAAATTTAAGTTACTACAGTTTATCTGTCATAAACAAAATACTTTTTTAAACTCAAATTGAAAGCTATCCAAAGATTTGTTGCTCATCTACACCCTATCTAAATAATATTTCCTCTGGGAATGGAGTTTTTTTTTACCAAGATTTAATACTAGAAAGAGCAAACGTTTTTATTACAAGTAGGTCTTGAGAGCACTCATATTTGTGTGGGTGTTGAATTACCTTCTCTTAAATACCGCACTCAACTATTGCTGTTCAGATTTTCTAAGTAGGGCTCATCCTTTTAGTATATTTTTCCACAAAAAACCAAATTATTAGTTCAACTGTTCCCGTTTACTTTTTTGGAAAAATGTTACACTTAATTTTGCAATTAATTCACCGAACCTTTTGTTACAATTTTCATGTTATGCAATTAATCATTTTAAAAAGTGTTTGAGAACTTGTTTTCGGTGTCGGCATTTATTTTTTTTAAAAAGCTTAAAATATTACATATTTAATTCCATTTCTTAATTAATTTAACTTTTCTTGTTAAGGTTTAGTTGTATTTTTAATTATAATTGATTTAGAACTGATTCTTATCATATGTTTTTTGGATTTAAACACAAATATATCACGAGAAGAAAAAAATAATTTTTTACTCAAGAGCTTACTTCATACTGTCTAAAGTTGAACTGAATCTCATCATTTGCACCCTGCTTCAAGGATGAGTAGAAGCTTTCAAATGAATCCCAGTATACTCAGAAGTAATCTACGCATGTCATGAGCTTTGTGAAAGCTTAGAATGTTTATAATAATATATTTATCCTATTTTCTATTATTTTCATTTAAACCCCATATATTTGGAAAAAATATCTTAAGCATTACTGTCGTCATGCAACTGAATTTATTGCAGACAGTTTTTGACCACTAGTACCTATTAAAGTCTATCTAAAAAGGATTCTGTCTACCTTTCAATCTTAACAAATATATCTTTTACGTGTTCGAACTTTTCGATTGACATCTTTTCTATTTGTTTGTTTTTGGGGTTTTTACCTCTCAGATAACATATTTTTATGTCTGTGACTGTGACATCTTCAATACAAAAAAAAAGTATAATAAGAATTTAAGCGACAAAATGCTGATGAAACTTTTGCAATTAATTTAAGACTAGAGAAAGGTGAAGCTCTCTTCCAGATAAAAAAAATAATAATATTTAATAGCAGTCCATTAAAAGAAAAAGTGTTGCTTAATCCGAGTTTTTATTTAATTTATTAAGCATAGAGTGTTAAATCTTGGAACTTAGTTAAGATATATACTTAGAAAATTTTCATAATTTATTCAAACTCTCTCTGCTTGAAAACTTTGGTTGAATCATATTTTTTGTCATTAGCTGTAGATTTCCAAATGGTACTACGTCAAAAAAAAAACTTCGCTGAGCTAGTTGAAAAGTGTAAAAATTAAAGAAGTTTTTAGGAAGCTCTATTTATACATCATACGAAAGACTAGGCATTGAGACTTACATATTTATTTTTTTGTAGCATTTAGAAGTCAAATATTTTTTATAAATATTCTAAAACTACTAAATTTCTGAAGATAATTAAGAAATAGAAGTTTAACAAATATTTTAATGCTAAGGTTGGAGTTTATAGTGCCTAAAATGGAAAAAATAAAATTATGGTAAATAGGAAACAATATTTAAAGAATATCTTGTGGAAATAGTTAGATAGTTTAATTGAAAAATGGCCGATAGTTAGATATATTTAAAAGACAAAACAAAATATTTTAACGAAACAAATATACATTTTTATTTTAATATTTTGACTGTTAAGGATCTTTGGGAAATTTTAAATTCACAATTTGATTTGGGGTGAAGCAAACAGACAAAGCACGTCAAATAAAATATATAATCTTCACATTTAAACAGGTTGCTTTTTAAATACAAGTTTTCGAGATAAATTGAATACAGTCCAAATGGTACTTTAATTTTACTTAATAATTACTTAATTACTTAAAAAAAATTACTTAAAAATTTTTTACTTAAAAAAAAATTTGTAATAAGATTTTCCATTTGCATTTATGAATTTTTCTAAAACTTTAACTTTTTTTAAAATAAACTGTTTATTGCTAAGTCAAAAAGCGATCTGAAAATTCAGTTTATTAACTTGTATTTTTTAAAATGCAGGCCGTGCTTAGTTCTTTTTATTTTGTGAAGAATTAAATCCAGTTTAACAAAAAGTATTTTAGAAATTCCAAGAAATTAGGATTTATTAAAGTTTTGCAATTATATAATTATAATTCGTTGGTCAAAAACAATTTTTTGAATCAAATTCATTGAAAATATATTTTCAGTTTTGTTATATATTAAAGGTATTTTTATTAAAAAATTTATTATACAAAAATTTGGAACTTAAAGAAATGTTCAAAATGATGTGCTTAGAATTTTTTTTACAGATGGTTTTTCTATAGAAGATTTGGCTTTGGAAATTTAAAAACTAATCTTGTTAAGATGACTGCAGTCTTTTAAACTTGAAGCCCTTAGGGCCCCAGTGTTGCCATGGTTTGTTAGAAATAATACCTTTAAGTTAAAAAGAACTGAATAGGAGTTTTTTACAGCCTCCAAAGCTAAAGTTGACTTTTTTTATTTTAATAGAGTGTTTGTTAAAAGGATTGTGTCTTAATCTGAACCAAGCTACTTAGCTAAACGGCATTTGACCTTTTAGTTTTCAATTAAACAATATATGAGATGTGTTCAACCTGTAGCTTAATATTAGAGTTGTCGATTTAGTATTTTAGTACTGATCAAATATACATAAATTGAGGTAGTGAGTGTAGAATGTGAGCACAAATATGAGTTATAATTAATATGTACTTATTTTGTGGTTGATATATTGGACTATTCGAATAACACTTCATGTTTTAATCAATAACACTTTATTAATAACATTTCATACTTTTAAGCTATTAAAAATGTTATACTTCACATTATTAATCCCAGTTTCTTTGCCAGGATTGATTTCTGATGCTTTTAGGTATAAAAATTAGGAAATTTATAGGATAGTTTTTAATTTTGCTATTGTCGTTATTCGAATTCAAAATCGAATCATTTATTACAGTTCATAAACTTGCTTATATTATTCAGGCTAACATATCAATTTTAGTTTGTATGCTTAAAAATTTTGTATCCCAGATATGCTACTCTGATGGCTACTTTTTACCATGCCAAATAGATGTATATAAGTATTTGCTGCAACATAATGGTGATTGCAAATTTTAAGGCAATAATTGTTGATGTTTTCTACGTTTTTCAATATGAATAAAGGGTTTTATCAGCACTGATTATGAGTGCAGTCAAAAATAATATAAGGCTATATACCCATATAATTGATGTAGCCCTCTTAGTAACATATTGCAAATGGAATTTTTTATATAATTTCTTGTTTTTCAAAAAGTTCATCTAATTGGTTATTTTAAAGCAATATAATAACTATTTAGAGGTTTTTTTTTTTAGACATTATCACTTACACTTCCTCCCTACCAATCCCTTTAAATAATTCAATATATTTTTATCAAAAAAACAACAAACATTTTGACTGTTAAAGGATCATTCACAATAAACTGTTTTTTCCATCTTTGCCCTTTCCAACTGTAAAATTTTTGAGGATGCCTGTTGTACACATATTGTCTCTTCTGACAAAAATGCTTATAGGAAAGTGTAGTTAGTCCCAAATTTTTGTCTTAAGCCTTGTACAGACCAATGCGTTTTTCATTCGCACGCCGGACAAGATTGTAAAACGGGTGATGCATTTGCTCTAGCTATAGCTAGAACAAAATTTTTGTTTCATAAAGATCAGTTTATGGCCTTCAAAATTTTTCCTTTGCTTTAAATTTTTGTTGTACTTATTCTAAAAGGGATAAGAAATGATTTTATTGCTTTTAGAGAAGCATTTTGTGGCCTTCAAAACTTTTGGTGTACCTCTAAAAGTATTAAAATCATTATTTCCTATCTCTTTTAATATAAATACAACAAAAATATCAAATACAACAAAAATTTCCATTAGAACTAAAATTTAAAATACAACAAAAATTTTGAAGGCCATAAAGTGTCCTTTTTCTGACAAAAAACAAAAACAAAAAAATTTTGTTCTAGCTATGGCTAGAGCAAATACATCACTCGTTTTACAATCTTGTCCGGCGTGCGAATGAAAAACGCATTGGTCTGTACAAGGCTTTAAAAGAAAGGAGATGATGGTTTCATTTACCTCTTAAAGCCTTGTACAGACCAATGCGTTTTTCATTCGCACGCCGGACAAGATTGTAAAACGGGTGATGTATTTGCTCTAGCTATAGCTAGAACAAAATTGTTTTGTTTTTGTTTTTGTCAGTAAAAGGACACTTTATGGCCTTCAAAATTTTTGTTGTATTTTAAATTTTAGTTCTAATGGAAATTTTTGTTGTATTTATATTAAAAGGGATAGGAAATAATGATTTTATTACTTTTAGAGGTACACCAAAAGTTTTGAAGGCCACAAAATGCTTCTCTAAAAGTAATAAAATCATTTCTTATCCCTTTTAGAATAAGCACAACAAAAATTTAAAGTAAAAGAAAAATTTTGAAGGCCATAAAGTGTCCTTTTACTGACAAAAAACAAAAGCAAAACAATTTTGTTCAAGCTATAGCTAGAGCAAATACATCACCCGTTTTACAATCTTGTCCGGCGTGCGAATGAAAAACGCATTGGTCTGTACAAGGCTTAAGAAAATCTGCAGCTATTTATTTTTGTTTTCCATATCTTTTAGATATGGTGATAGGTTCTAACATTTTTTTTATACCTTCAAAGAAATACCGTTAAATAAAAACTTATTGCAGCCTTTTTGAAACTGTTCAAAATTATTAAGTTTTAAGTGGTCATAGAAATTTCCTTCAACACTATAATATTTATGAGCTTTTACAGGCTGTGGAATGTTAACGTACTCTTGTTAGATCTTTTCTTTTTGCACGCTTTAAAAGGTAGGAAGTCATTTAATATTTGATTTTGAATATTCCGTTTTATATGAAATAATAAAAATGGACAATTGAGATTAAAAAGGAAACAAAGAAGTAAAATAATTGTTTTTTACAATAAAAAAGGGAAAGATTTAGGTCATATATGGCTTCAATATTATACTTTTGAAGTATTAAATTCGATGTTTTATCAATTGCACCACCATGATTTATTATCTAATTGTATTTAGCATATCATATAAATAACTGAAATATTCTAAATTAGAATTTTAATAGTGATGCATATTTTGCATGTATTTTGTTAATTTTAACTTGTTATTATGTCATACTTTACTATTTCCCTATTATTATATAACTAACAAGTTTTTATTTTAAGCAGCTTTTTCAAAGTTTATCTAAAACAAATCATTATCATTTAGATCTTTTCCTAAATAATAATGTTAGAAAATTTTAGAAAAAACTTTTTTCTGATTTTATCATTTAACTACCTGACATCAAATGCGTAAAGTACATAAACAAAAAAGAATTTAAAGTTGTTGGTTTTATTTAAATGTACAAATCTCTATAAAAAGAAGCAATTACCGAAAATAACTTAAACTGATAGGAAAACAAATTAAAGATGTAATCCGCTTTATTTTAAGCCTTGATATCTAAAGAAAACCTGAAAAATCCAAAATGATTTCGTTTAAAGGACTTCAATAAGGAAATTCATGATGACAAATCCTTCAGACACCATTTAAATTTAATGTGGTGAAAATGTGTAATGGTTACACCATGTTTAATCTATATTTGTCATTAATAACGAAAATAAATGATAGAGATTCAATTTTATAACAGATAAAGAAAAGAAAAACAAAGTAAAAGAAGAGCTTTAAATTGTTGAATAAATAAATTGAAAAAAAAATAAAAAAAATAATCAATTTTGTAAAAGAAATTTGTCCTTTGATGTGCTTTTCAATTATTTGTGTTATGCTTCTGCTGTTTATCTTTCAAAAAAAATCTTTTTCAGGTTAATGAACTACTGTTCTAGTTTTCGTATATTAATTTTTTATTTTTTTTTCCTTTACAAAATTCTGCATCATTATATTTGTCATAAAACTTGTGAAAATCTTTTATATCCCAAGAGTTTCTTTTTTATATTTAAAAATTTAACATGCGCCTAAAATAATTTTTACAAATCTTGGTTTTTCAATTTCCCTTACTATTAACCAAATGAGAATCAAGATTGAGCTAACAAGAGTTACAAATGATGCTGATTCAAGGTAAAATGCATTAACGGAGCTAAGGGATTCAGGAACTGAATTGTGGTGTCACTAGGTGTTAAATATATATTTAATTATTTATTTTATTTAAGTCTTACACTTAAAGCCAAATATCGTAGCTTCCGGCACAAGTAACTCATGTACATAGAAAAATTTCAATCATGAGTTATAATAATTCAAAATTTTTATATGTTGTAAAAAAAAAAGATTTTTTAGCTTCTATTATGTATATTTATCCTTAAATCCTGAGAACTAACATAAAAATAACATAACTAACATAAAAGCTTTTCATTTCAAAATGTTATTATTATATTTGAAAATAATACTGTTGTTTATCCTTTTTATTATTTAAGGAGAATACCGTTTCTGTACGGCAAAAGAAAGCATCAAAACCTGCTTGGCCGAAACGAATCGAACAAAAGACGACATGAACTCGCTATCGTAAAGCACAATAACTGAAGGTCACTTGAATATAGTGACCGGATTAAAGAAATTTTATTCGAAACTTTAAACAAGCTTTCCTTCGAAACTCTTCTTTTCATTCTTCTTATTCCGAAATTCTTGTCATGATTTCTCAAGCTCTACTGAACGGTCTTGTTTATACGTTTCTCTATCATACGAGCTAAGATTATAGCAAATTTCCAAGTTTTACCACTTTTAAAAAATTTGGAAAAGAAACAAAAAATGGAAAAAACTTCTCTTCTTTTCAGACAGAATAAATTCTAGTTTTTTTTTGCTTCAGATTAGGAAGAGGATTGTAATCGTGAACAGCTTCGCACTCTTATGAGACTCCTACTTTATCAGACTGTAACTTTTTGAATTTTTTCACTATTTCTTTTTCATATACTTTTTAAGCATTAATAAGTGGTAAAAATTTTTATTATTTGGTTTTTTATTACGCTTAAACATACTAAAAATTTCTGTCTCTAGACTAGTATACCTCCTTAAAGTATTGCCCACATTCATCCATATTTTTCATTGAATTGTGCCAACATTTATAAGTAGATTTTATTTAGTGATACGTTGAATAAACTTTATTTAAATTTAGTTAATTTAGGAGAAAATTTTGGTATCACAAAGAAAATAAATCTTTAATTAAATCAGAAGCTTTGAAATAATACTCTCAAAACAACTCAATTTCAATTAAATTCTTAACAGTTTAGCTTTAATATGTTTAATATTTCTAATTCGATTTATTTAAGGTGAATTTTAGTTAAAAAAGCTTTTTAAGCTCTAAGCTAATTCAATATTTTCGGATCATATTCTAAAGTATCATCTATCTATTACAATTATATTACTTGAAACTGCTGCAATATCTATTTCCTTCTGCTTCTCTTACCTAACTATGTAGCTCTTAAGTTTGCTATTTAAGGAAGATAAGGATTACGAGAAGTTTGTCACAATTTATCTTTTCTATCCTGTTAGTAATTTTATGGAAATTTAATTACTATAAATTTTTCATTTATTTCTTTTGGTACCTGTTAATCTTTTATTTTTAAGACTTTCTAAAGTTTTTTTTTATTATATTATTATTTTTCTTTTTTAGATTTTTGGAGTTGATCTTTGAAAAAAAAATAAATAGAATAATAAATAAATATTGCGTCGGAGACAGCCTTATGAGTATAGGAATTGAAAGTTAACTTTTAGAAAAAACGTTCATCAATGAGTTTTCTTTTGAGGAATTCTTGCATTAACTTTATCTGAACAATATCC
This sequence comes from Acrocera orbiculus, assembly GCA_947359355.1. Lineage (NCBI taxonomy): Eukaryota > Metazoa > Arthropoda > Insecta > Diptera > Acroceridae > Acrocera > Acrocera orbiculus. The sequence continues at coordinate 45,569,964 of OX375757.1, forward strand.
ATAGTTGCCTTTACGGACAAAAACATGAAATTTTACAGCCACATTTGTACGTAATTGTAAAACAATTTTTCTTGAAAATTTAAGTAAAGTAAACTTTTACTGATTTTGCAAGGAACTATCTTTGAAAGCTGTCTACTAAATTTTTTTGTTTACTTGTAATAATTACATATTTCAGGGTATAGTGTTAAAAAACATTTTATAAAGTCGATGATGATTTTTAATATAGTGAAATTAACTTGATTTGATTAGCTAATTTTGCTAATAAACCGAAATAGGTAAACTTATGCCAAGTAGGCTTTGAAAAGCTTCCATATGCTTATAGTTAGTAGTAAAGCTTTTCATATTCGTATCCTACCAAAAATATTAATGTTTATTAAAACAATGAAGTAGTTGTAAATAATAAAAATAAAAGTAAAAGAAAAGCTTAAATGTTTTTTAAAAATATTTTTACACTAAAATTAACCCACAAATAAAAAGGGTCAAGTGTTCGTCTATAGAATTTAGAAGCAGCAATAGGAGCAATACAACGACCCAATTAAGTGGTTTTTTTAAAAAACATGGGTGCTAATACCTTAAAAGAATATATATAAGGAACTTTTTAGAAAAAATCAACTGGAAAATGTTGGTTTATATAAAAAATTACATCAACTAATTTTTAATTCATGAAAAAATAATTGATTATTATTTTTTTTAAAATATGGTGATAAAACAGTTATTGTTGATGATATACCTTATAATTGACTGAAAAATGAACTTTTGTAGCCTTAATTTTTTAAACATTATATGCGTATTTTATACTTCATATAAAAGGTTGCTATGGTATTCACAGTTTCTCCAAACATTAGATTAAAAAATCCTTAGAGTAAATACTGCACAATAATTGCGTAGATAGCTTTTTGCAATGGAGGGATATGATTTGCGAAGACTCAACTTTCGAATGCGTCTTAGATTTTTTCCTTCGATAACTGCTAAAGCAATATAGTCAAAAATGGGATTGATCCCCACAAATATCACCCCTATCTGCACCACTGATTCCTAATAAATATTCTTTAATATTTAGCTAAAATATGAAAAATACTTGAAGGATACTTTGGATTTTGGGAGACCATTTATAGATTTCACAGCTTTAGAAACTTTGGTAGAAGAAAAAATATTTTGCTTTAAAGTCAGCCCAAATTTTGCAAAATATGTGGCGTGAATTACTGTCCAATTTAGTTAGTTCGATTTCATTGAAATTAAGAATAGCTTTTGAAATAAAATTTAAAAATACGAAATATGAATATGACTTATAAAATGAATTTAAAGAATAATACTAAGTTAGTTCACACAAATAGCAATTTTTGAAATAAGTTAAATTAATAGTTTACAATTATAGTCATTCTAATTCAAATAATTAAAATTGGCTTTAACTGTCATGCTAAGTTATTGAAATAAATCACTTTTTAATACTGAGTAGAATTATTTAAATTTATAATTATTTATAATTATTAACAAAAATTATTTCCAATGCAAAGGGTACAATCCGAAAATTACTGAGCATAAGTAAAATGATTAATTTAAAATTATTATGGAATCAAATAAATCAATTAAGAGAATCAGTAAAGTCCCTTAAAGGGGCTATGAAAGGAGACAATTATATTAATTTAGTGAATGACAGATTCAAAATTGATAATCCACAAAGTCATGAGAGAATGGATTGTAATTCAAATTTTCTTAAGGTTTTATCCTTTTTGTCAAAGATTTTGAATTTTTATGAGTACTGTACTCAAAAAGATTTATCTCTTCCAAGAAAAATAAGAACAAAATCACAAAAGGCCTTTTGAAGTATTTTTATTTATAACTAAAGCAATTTAAAATTGTGTAAATTTATTTTCAAAAGTCATTTAAAGTGACTAAGCTTAATCTAATCAAACTTTAAAAGGCTATGAAATTTTTGTTTACATGTCCTTAATCCTCATAAACTCTGCATAATTTGAGCTAAATCCCTTACATTAATCATATCCAACCGTAAAAAATGTCAAACAAAAAACTTTAATACAGACTTTGAAATATAATTTAAAAAAGAGCAATTTATTTTCTTGAAAAGTTAGTAAAGTTTTATGGTCCGTGAGCAATTTTTTGTATGGCAAATAAAAACCAAATTATAGGCATTTAACAAAAAAAATACTATGCTTTCAAGTGAATTTATATTTTACCTGAATATTTAACTACTTTCTGTTGCATTGGGTCGTAGCATTTTCAAGTCATGTGGTTTATAAATAAATAAATGCTCTTCCACTAGGTGTTTTAAAGTATTGAGTCCTCGATCTTTTTAATATATTTTGTTTATTTTGTTTATTTTGTTATATTTAAAAAAATGGAAGAATTTTATTGATATAAATAAAATGCATATAGTTCTTGCTTTGAAGTTCAAGAATCAGTGGGTTTTTCTCAAAGCACAGAGTAGTATAAAATTTTCCTACTCGGAGATATAGGGTACCAAGCAATGACTTCCCCATGACTGTCGAATAGCTAAAATTAGCTTTGAGAACAAAAATCAAAAGGAAACTTCTTTATATATAATACTCTAAAAAATTTTTACACATTTTAGGGTTAAAAATATTAATAAAAGCATTAAAATATGAATTAAAAGTTCAGATATTTTTATTATAAAATAACATCTTTGGTATAAAGAAGACAGAACAGCTTAAGCCGTTTCAAAGAAAATTTAGTTTCATTGTATCACAAAAAATACAAAACTTTGTGTTCAAAATTTTAATTACGAAAGAACTCTACATAAAATTGGCGTAAGAGTTCCTAACAATGTTGTCATGTACATTTCCCTTAAGACAACAAAATAACCTGCAGTAAAATATTTTACCTCCTAAGTGTGCATAAGAACAACTTCATATTTTACAGACATCAAGCAGTCTCCAGGGCCATATGTTTCAAATACATAGAATCATTACTTTTCATTGTTTTGAAGGAAACGTAACTTTCTAGGTTTTTGTTAAATTTCTTAGAATTGAAAATTATAAAATATGTTCGACTTGTATTCTCATTAAAATCTAAAAACTTGATGCTTTGTTGTAATTATCTAAAGATTGAAAGCTACTTTTGTTATGAATATTCTCGACTCAAAGGAAAAAAAATGTATTTGAACTTAAGAAATTTTCGACACTCACCTAATAGAAACGTATTTTGAGATAAAATTCAAGGATATGAGAAAAAAACTATGTTTCTATCTAATTTGAGCCTAGAAAGAAAGCACACTATCTTTACAATGTAGAAAGCAACATTTCTAAAATAAATATATTTGGTAATGGCTACAGGCATTTATCGTTAGGATACCTTTGTTCAAAAATTTTCTGTAAGTAGTTATTAATACCTTTACTTGCTTAAAGATGATTACATTTCTTAATAATTGCTGAAGAATTAGCTTATTGCTATTTTTAATTTTATATATTCCATACTGGTTAATAAATCACATAAATATAAGTAATTAATAAATATATATTATATATATACTAGGATCGCCCAATTGTCGAAATTCGACATTCTAACAATACATCGAAAAAAAAAAAACAAAATGGAAGATATTCTTCGCTTGAATATTGATTCGCTTGGTTTGTATGAGTCAAATGTGTTGAATTAACGAAGAATACCGAGCTTATATTCATGTCTTTGCTTGCATTGATTGGCTAATGGATCATTGCGATTTAATTAAGAAAAGCCATAAATTTAGTTTGTCTATTTGCTTATATTACTTGATTCACTTGTCCCTCTCTAAAATATACAAGAATCTCACTCTTCTCTTCGAAAAACTTTTTCCACGTGTATAATCGTGTTTTAAATAGGAAAGAAGATTTTTACCGATTTTTCATAAGTGGTTCAATTAAATTTAAAATTGCGGATACTTTTTATAGACAAGGTATCTTTTTTAATAAAATCCTCTTCAATTTGAGACTAAAACTGTAGAAATATCTTCATCTACTAACTGTTTTCTTAAAAATTATGTTGTATGCATTTCAAATCAAAATCTTCAACTTGAAGAATTCATTTAAAATTTCTTTATTTATAAATATTATTTAAGCCCCGTTAATCCAGGCTACGCTCTCTACATGGGATGAAAATATTAGTTATAGCCCATAAAAGCATTTTTTGAGTATTATCAGTATGGGGCTAAGTGCCCGGTATTCAAAAATGATTATAGTAATGCTTCAGGATTACATATATTCAGATCAAAAGAACGTTCATAAAGCCTTTTAATTAAAGTCTCTTAAGAAACAGTTGAGAAAAGTGCTTGAAAAGCTCTATAATTGACAATATCAGAAATTTTTATAATTAAAGCTTTTTATGGAGCATTACTTATAAATTCCCTCAAATTATATGCAATGTTAATCAATGTTTATATAAGGATTTAACGATTAGTTTTATGCTTAGGATACTCAAAAACAGATTTCTGGTACAGTTAATTCTTTCACAAATATTCACTCTTAACTTTTGACAGTAAAACTATATAGTTTCATTTAAAATTTCTATCAAAAAAAGTTTTGGATGTCTTTAAATCTAACAATAGATTCTTCTTATGAATTTTACTCGATATTCGGAAGATAGTTTTTTTTAGTAGAAAATGATCAGTATCTTCCTTTGTTCTACAAAAATGTAGGAAAAATATTTTAATATTTGTAGTTGTTAAGATATAAGCAAAAGCTGCTTGTCCTTGCACAAGATACATTTTCTTATTGTTAGTGCGCTTTAATTCGGTGCACTTAAAATTGTTTTAGATTACTTAATAATTAATAGTTTTGTTTATCACTTTTGTACATTTTGTGTGAAGCTTAACTGTGATTCTTATTATTTACTCGTTTTTTGCTTATTTTTATACATTTTATAAATTCGAATTAAGAATGTTTTTTAAGATCTCCTCAAGTTAGGCAGGTAAACAGCTTTTGAAACTGAAACATTCAATTACTCATAGAATTGAAATTGGTTGTTTGGTCAAAGCAGACCTTTTACTTCGTCTATATTATATTCAGGTGATGCTTTAAGGCTTGAAAGGTTTTAACTTAAAAAGAAACTTATATTATATTAATGATTTGATAAGATTAAAATTCACTAAACTTATTTAGTCGCTAGTTGATTTGCTGACACATTTTCAAGGCATTTCTTTTAAAGATAGATTTTTTATAGTAGGCTTTGCCAAATTAAAAAAAAATTCGAATAGACATTATTTGAAAGCAAATGTTTTTACAAAATTTTTACCACTTTTTAAATAGCAATAATTGTTATTAATAATAGCCTCTAACAATGATTAATCAAATTGATACAGAAAAACATGTTGAAGAGTATCACAAAGCTTCTGAAGATATCGTATATAATGTTTTTAATACATCCTTTAAGGAATATGAGAAGGCAAAAACAGAGGATAACTTAAAAAATCTAAGCAAAAGCATTAGCGTAAAATTAAACTCAAAAAATTCGAAAGAATTATCTAAAATTTTAAAATAGTGTATTAATTCTAGAATGGAATACAAGCAGTTGGATATTAACAACAAAGATATTGAACAATTTTTTGTGAATTTATATCAGCTCATAGGTATGATTGATCCAGAATCTCCATTGTTGTTACCTAGTTTGAAACTGTTAGAAATTATTACTAAAAACTCATCCGCAAAGACTGTCATATTAGATCGATGTAACTTTGTACCAATTATTGGTAAAATTTTGGAATCAATTAAGAATTCAGTAAGTTTTGAATCACCATTAGCATAAATAAAATAAAAAATATAATTTCAAGAATATAAGAATTAATCTGCTAACCATTCTTGAACAATTGTCCTTTGAAATTTCTATAACATGGCAAGAACCATATTTAGAGGGTATTATAAAATTTTTGATTAATTCAATACATACTCAAGAGGTTTGTTATTTAATAAAATTTTTTTTCATTATAATTCAATAATATTATAAATTTAAATTTTTGAAGAATGAAATTCAAAAATTAGCCCTGTCCTGTCTTGTAAATTTGTGCTATAAAAATTTACCAGCTATGTATTTGCTACTAAAAAATGTGTGCCCTGATGAATTTTTAAACAAAATTAAGACCCATAAAGCTTTGGTAATTTTCGAATAAATTTCAAAAAGAAAAAGTTAATATTTTATAATTTAAATTTAATTTAGATGTGCAAAATGAGTTTTTTACTGGAAAGTAATATGGAAAGAATAACAAGAGATGATGTTGAAAATTTTATTAAAACTACATTTATACAAATTTCGCAGGCAATCAGGTTCGTAATGACTTAACTTTTATATCTTTTCCTAATTAAATGAATAATTTTAAATAATATTTTTTCTTGATTTATGAAAAATTACTGGGTTTCATTAAAGATTTACTATAACTAAATAATCTTGAGATCTTTAAACAAAATATAATTTTTTTTTTTAATTAAAATTTTTTAAGCTTAAGCTTAATTTTCAAGCTGTCAAAATAAGCTGATTTATAATAATCATAAATTTCGTGAAATTTCAAGTATTTGTGAATGTGTAATTTGCTTTTGTAAAAAATATTTTTATTCATGCCTGCCAAAGTTGCTGACAATTAACGAAAACAGAAAATGCAATATGAAACATAATTTATGAATATTTTTTTAAGTGATGAAACACAATGAATAAGTAAAATCATTTATTTTAAAGTTTGTTTTGTTTTAAAAACTAATTTTGATTTAAAAACAAAGTTACTCTATATTTATTTCTAACTATTTCTACTTTCTTTTATGGGAATAATTTGTTCCATATGCTATATTTAAAATTTCTTTATAATTCTTTTAAAAGTTGTTGTTTTCAAATAATTATTGCTGATAACAAGTGCAAAATAGTGCATTTCTTGACCCAAAAATATAATTGTGGATCATTTCCTGTATCACTAGAATTTGATAGAGTGCCGAAAACTGTCTGTTAGATATTTGGTTTAAGTAATTTTCCTAGCATCCCCACCAAAAATATTAGGTTTATATATTATATTATTTGAAGAGTTGTATAATAAGCAGTGTTCAAATATATCTCTTTTTAATCTATAATTGGGATTTGTGGGGCCTATTTAGAAAAGTGTTTTTATACCCAACAATACTCATTTTTATTTTAATATCATAATGATATTAATAATTTAACAAATTTTTGTTTTAAACTAAACAAGAAAAGCTTCGAAAAATTTTATGTGAACAAGAAAAAGATTAAGCATCTTATTTGTCTTTGACTTTGTCCTAAATTTAAGTTCAGTGTAAACAAATTTTCAAACTTCATAACTCATAGTTTAATTATTATTTTATGAGTGTACTATCTAATTATATCCAAATTTTGATATTTAACATATTTTAATTATTTTCAAGTAATTATAATATGTGTAGAAGAAACAGTTTCATCAAAGCCCACTTCACTTTAATAATTTCTATATTGCTGAACAAAATCACTTATTTTGGGTTTTAAAATGCTATATAAATGCTTTGATCAATATTTCAAAAGTATTATTATTAAAGTTTCATTCTTTTATGAGCTCCACGTGTATTAAATGTAATCAATGAAAGTTAATTTCACACAAATTGCTGGAGTATGTTTTCTAATTTTAGTTCATATATGAGATAATATTTCTCATTTATGATTCAATTAAGCTTTCTTCTTAAAGTACCATAATAACAAAATAAATAATGAATTTTCTAAGCAAGAAACTCCTTTCTTCGTAACAATTACAAATATTTCACTGAAGATGGCGAAAAATATTAAGTTCTTAGTTTGGTCAAATCATTTGTTAAAAGATTTATTCATACTAAATTTAGCTTAGTAAAGGATAATTTTTCTATATTGAGCATGAATAATTTTGACCTTCCAAATTTTTGGATTTTGGAAAAAAAATTTCTTAAATTTTTGGATTTAATGTTTTATATCGTTAACAGCTCGTGTTTTTATTGAATTGTTTTAACAGCTGATTCCATCAGACCAACTATAAAATTATCTTACGATTTCAAACTTTTTAAAAGCAATGATACCGTTATACATGTATATCTGAAATCGATTTTCCTTGTTGGTATTTTCCAAAGTTTATCACGGGTTAATCGTTCGTTTACATACGATGTGGTTTTATCCTTCATCAGAAAACAAGGTCGACTTCATAACATTTCAGATCACTATGAATATTTTATGGCCAATAAATTTATGAAATTTTGGCTGTATGAAGACCAAGATTATTTGTCATTATAGCTTTCATCAAGCTCATAGTACACTGAAATTTATAAGGCGGTATAACATAACAGAACTATGAAAATTTATTTAAATTATTTTATATTTTTTGCATGTTTTCTTTGGTAAATACGAGTAATTAATTTTAATCATAGCTGGGGTTAAAATTCTTGAGTTTAACAGAGGAATTTATATTTTCTTCTTGAATATCACATATCAGTTAGTTGGAATCTAGTGTTCTAGCGTTACGTTTAAGCAATAAAAAATTTTAGTGCTTTTATAATGTTGAAAACTGTTATCAATTTGACAGCTGTGAAATACCAACAAACAATACATTTGATAGAAAATGATGTACTAAATATTGTGCAACGTATAGCAATCAAACAATTTTTGACAGTCGAGAAAATTCTGGGAGCTGCAAGATATTCTGGACAAAAGCTGGTATCCATCCAGGAAAATAATTTATGAAATACCTTATGAATGTAAATTATTGATGGTTTCCAAAGTTTTAATATTTGATTTGCTGAAAAAAGTTTGAACCTGATATAATACTTACCCAATAATTAAATAAAATTAAATAGGAATTGCTCTATGTAATTTTTTTGCCTTTTAATATGCAGTTTTTAAGATTCCTTGTTTGCACGCTACTACTTAGATAAAATTAATATTTGTGGATAGTCTCTTTTCTTTTTTTTAAATGAATTTTTTGTCTCATTTTTATCCCGAATATTTTTGGATTTTATTAAGAACAAACAGGATCCAAACTTCCTTTTCTATAAATCAATCTCTTTAAAATCTCTTTAAAAGCAACCATTATGTTAGACTTCTATTTTCAAGTTTTCGGGGTTTTTACTCTTTAATAGCGTTTGAGTATCATAGCCTAAACTAAAAATTTCAGTATATAAATTTTATTGGTTTTTTTCTATTAAATTTGACTTTCCCAATCGTTAATTTTTTAATTGAATAAATTCAGTTAGTGTTAAGCTTCAAATGAAAATTTTTAATGTAAATTTAAAATTTTATAAAAATTCTTGCTACACACAGAGTACAAAGTTATTTCTTAAATATGTTCTTGACATAAAAATTGAATACAGATATATTGATTATTTGGCTTCTGGCATAAGGTTTGAAAATCATAAGAAATCCGTTATCGCAAGGACGAATTAAAAACATATTTTCACTAATTTTTTTAAAATAAAATTAAAAATCGATTTTTAATTACGGCTTCTCTCTTTCGTTTTTTCTCTTTTAAACTTATAAACTTTAGAAAAAATCGAACTAACAAAAACAACAAATTTTATTCCTTTTTCAGATCAACTCATGTTTAATAGATTATTCTTTTTCTACCTTCTAGAACTAGGGAGTTAGTGTTTTTGTATTTTTTTGACGTCTTTGAATAATACAATTTATAAATTTAGTGAATGCTTTGAAATTATTAATTTTATGTTTATATTTAATTTTTTAATTTAAAATTTCAATTTTTGCTCTTAAATACCAAGGTACAGAATAGAAGTTTAATAGTTATTTAATGGCATTTTTACATTTTGACTGTGTTTAGGTAGTAAAATTTGGCGAGATCTATAAAGTAAGCCAACCTTTTGTATTAAGTTAAATTACCTGAAGAAAAACTTTTAACATATCTTTTTTCTCAATTAAAATAGGGCAAATTACTTTGTTGATATTATGTTTAAAAGCCAATATGTAAGAAAACTGTTTCGCTTTTCATTTTCAACTGTTTTTAGTATGCTTATTTTTGGTGTTAATACTTCGGTTTTTAATTCTTTATTCAGTACATTTAACTTTCTTTAAGGAACTGTGTTTCTTATGCGTCAGCCTTATTATATTCAGTTGTTAAATAAAACAGTCACTCAGTTTTCTAACTTATTTATCCAATTTCAATATTTCATTATAAAAACATATTGAGCTACCTACATTAACAAAAATGAAATAGTTGACACTTGTACAGATCCCATTTGTAACGGATTCCATGGCTTTCAGAATTTTCAAAAACCGATTTACTATTAAATAGTAAAATATATTTAAAATGTTGTCTAAAAATTTTCTAGTTAATCATAATAAAATTGCCAGAGAAAGAGCCTTGAAAGTTTCTGCCTACTGTGCCTGGTGCCGACAGTCTTTAACAGTGTTTTTCTCGAAATTCTATTATTGAAGTCATTTGATATGATTTCTGAAAATTTAATTAACTGACTATTTTCAAATTTTGTACAGTTTTTCAATAAAAAGTACTGAATGAATAATTCTTATCTATTTTGATCACAACCCACTTTACATGCCGAAAACTACATCAAAAATAGTACCCTTTTTCCCAGAAAATACAAAATTTTAAGTTTTTCGACTTTCTGTTATTCAATATAAAAAGAATGAGCTATATACATTGACTAATAGAAATTATTTGATTTTTTAATTTTGGATGATGAAGAGTTTTGGTGACATGATATCCAAATAATTAAATTTTTAAATTTGATTTGAAAATTTGAAGTATTTATTTATTATATTTTTTTATCGTGCAAAAAGTTTAAATTGGATAATTGAAAAGTCTATGTTGGAAAATCTGACATTTTCTCTTTCTCTTGAGTTCCTTTCGGAGTGTTGATCATTTAACAGTAGAGATGTAAAAGTTTTGGTTGATATTTTTTATAATTTTGGTAAAAAAAAAATATTTTTACATTATATAATTATATAATTACATAATATAATATTGCATGGAATATTTTATTTTAATTTCTGAAATTCAAAATCATCATTAAAAAAAATATCTCAGCTCACACCGACCGAAAAGATGCTCACATTTCTCTTTCCCAATTTTATAGATCATATCTTTAAGCGAATACGGGTATTTCTTAAATCTTTTCTACCTAAGTTATTGAAATTTTAGTATTTAGTAAGTACTCTTTTAATTATTATTATTCCTGGATAGCTTTATTTGTAAGACCAAATTTCATGGTCTTACTATGGCCAAATTTCATGGAGAGATTTAATTGTTTTTAGCTCTTGTATTTTCGAAGTATTTATGATACAAATGTTCATCTATTTTTTGTTTTTATTTATTTTAGCTTACTGTCTTTTTGTTTTATTGGTTGTCTTTGTATTTTTAGATATCCTTGTTCCACTAAAGTATTTAATTTTTGTTGTTTAGCTATTCAACTTTTTTACTGTTTAGTACTAGTACAAGTACATCAATACAATTGAAGTACCCTAGAGGCTATAAAAGAATTTAGCTGGTAAGCTATGAGATATTGTGAAGGAACAGTTTTAGTTGTAATTTTTTTCTAGGGAGAAAATAAATAAAATAATATTGTAAGCTCTATATTAAAACAATAGTAATAAAATGATTATTTTTGCTTTATTTGTATATTTTTAATAGCTTAAAACATTGCTTGAGATTGTATATTTGATTTTATTCGTTTAATTTCATCTACGTCATCTGAAGTAGGTAAAAATTCTAATGATTTCTAATGATATTTACATCTTACTGATATGATAAGGTAAAACACTTTGAAAATGTCATTAATTCTTCCCAAAAAACTTCTAGTAAAAAAGATTTTATCATTGAACATCTTTATTACCGTAAGAAACTTGACAGTTTCACAAAATTTAGTAGAAACTTTTTATAGAATGGACGCTAATAATTAATTCAAAGTTTCCATAACTTTTTAAACAGTGGAGTCTGTCTAGGAGCTTACCCCTCGATTTATTAGGATCCTGTTTAGATTTTTAAAGTTATATTGAAATAAAAAATACTTAAAATTTGTCGCTTTTGATTCGAGAATCAAATAATCGATAAATTAATTTAAATTGATTTTTAATTTTCATATAATTGTAGATGTCTTTATATTTTGTAAATTAGAATAAAGGTTTTAAGAGGTCATTTTAAATAGACAGTTTCAAAAATCAATTTTTTAAATATATACACATAAGTATAGAGTGTAAAAATTTAAGGACAATCCGAGAACTCCAATTATTTTATCTTTTGCGCTACTGCCTTAGCACGCAAATCAATCGAACATAAAATTAGAGTGAAGTTTATCTTAAAACAACGTTTTGGTTTTGTGCGTATATAAACCCCCTAAGCTGCTAAGCAAATATTTATGAATTTATACGTCTAAAATTAAAAAAAACGTTAAAATTTTTAATTTTATTCTTCTTTTTTGGTAAAAAATAGATGCATTGTTCTTTGAAAAAATATCCACTATTTTTTAATTTATGCATTTTTAATCATAAAAGAGCTTTGCACGTTAGCTAAAGTTAGCTGAATTAAATCTAAATTTTGTTGTTGGTTTTTATGGTCATCTCCATGGTTTCGTTAACATTGCCTAAAATATTCATTTATGAAAATGTAGAAAAATGTCTGCTTTTTAACAAGAGAATAAAAAAATATCTAATAACACATTTTTTGGATTAAAAGTCAAACCGTGTTATTTGAACTCATGAGAGTTGCATTGCCCAATTTCTATAGGGGAATGTCATTATTTAAACCTTTTAAAATTTTTGGACATGTAAATATATTTATTAGTTATTAATTTTTACAAAGCTAATAAAAATATAAAGTCGATTAAGTTTTGAATTTTTTAAAAAATCAAGAGAATGCATAAATTCGATTTATATGAGTGACACATATTCAACATTTCCCCAGTTCATTGCTACAGTTAACAGTAGAAGTAGAACAAAGTCCATCTTATAATCAAATTAAAATATCACTTTAGAGAAGCTTTTAAATTAAATTATTTACAGAATTTTCGATATCAGGCAGCTTGCACATAATTGTGCATTATTTAAAGATTTAAAGTCACATGAAAAACTATCATCATATTTCTATGACTATGAAAATTACCATAGAGATTTATTAAATATTTTTGAGGTATTTTTTTCCTAAATTTTTAATTTAATTTTAATAATTTTTACTGTTACAGTTTATTTCCAGTGCAAAAGAAAAGCAAGAAAAATTATCTGATTGTATGACAATCATTTTTGACTTTTGGATATTTTTAATTAATTTGCTTGGTAAATTATAATATTGTTGATGTGGGAATTATTTTATAGACTTTCCATCAGGTGAAAAAGAATACGAATGTGCTTTAAAGATTGTAAGATGCAGTTTGCAATGGATTTATCCTGAAAAAACAGGACTTAGTGCACTAGACGTACTAACAACGTTTTTTCAAAATTTTGGTAAGAATATATATTTATTCTTGAATTAATTAAAAAATTTAAAACTAAAATACTTAAAATGTTTTCGTAAAATAAGAAGAAAATGAATTAGTACTGAAATATCTTTACTGGCTGAAACTTAGGTAAAATCCTACTTGCCTCAGTATTATTGAAATAGATGATTTTTTTAATTTAGTAAATTCATTTGAATTCATTTCATTGTTGGCACATGAATAGAAAAACCATATTATCGGACTGTATTTCTATTTTAAGTGTAGCATTAGTTTCGAGGATATTAAGCGTGCTTGATTTCTCGTGGATTGCTAGTAAAATTAATTAAATACTTTTCATTAAACCAATTGAATAAAAAACGAGAAAAAAAATATAAATCACATTTTTTATCATTTTATTACACTAGTTTTCATATATTGGACGTTATTCAGTTGGTAGAAGTTTTTTAATCTTCTGTTTTTGAAAATATGTTATAAGCAACTTAACTACCTAATAAAAGAAGTATTCAAAGTTTTTCTCATTTATATCGGGTAAAATTTGAGATAATTTTATAAATATTTTATGATATCTATTCAAAATCAAATTCAAAGATTTTGTAGACAAACATAGTAAATTTTTTTTTGATTATTTTTTCTTTTAAGCTCAGTGAGATATTACATAAAAATTTTCTAATTGAAGTATTCTATAGATTTTTTTTAATCCTTCGGTTTTAATTTCCTCTGATATATGTACATTTAAGCTTCTCAGTGTTAAGTTAACCAAAAAGTTCAATTGTGAGTAACTTTTTTTGTTTTTGTAATATTCTTAGCACAACACAAGCTATTCATTAAACTTATTAAAAATTGTTTACTGGACTTTTAAGGTAAAGTTCACAGTCTTTCACAGAAATGCCTTTTTCTCCAATGCTGCAATTAAAGATATGAAATATTCAAAATATATTTCATCAGACTTGTAAATAAAGTATTAATTCATTTACAAAATTGAAATGAAATATTAATAATATTATGGAAATATAATAACTTTAAATGTTTAAGCGAAATTTCAGGGCGGGTAACAAAAGTCTGTCAATTTTTTATAACCAAAAGCTAACCTAAAAATATTCTCACTATGTGTTTAAAATAAGTTAATATATTTCAGTCTGTTAGTTAGGATATGCAAAGTTTCTATTCTATATAAATTTAAATTTGTGTACCCAAAATTCTGGAAGGAATTATACGTATAAGTTCTGTTGACTAAATTTGAAATACTAAAAGTATAAAATGAAAACATAATTATGTATTTTCAAAATACAGCTTTGCTAATTTTCTTTTAATTTTAAGGCAATTACACATTTAAGAGTTCTACGAAATACTGTGAAAATATACACAGAAAGTCATAAATAGCTTTGTTCTTGTGGCTCAGTTATTACGGACTGGTAGAACTTTTATTTACTGTTATTTAAAAAGCAGCATACATGGAAAAAATCCACTTTAAATGGAATTGGATGAAAATATATTAAGATATATATATTAAAGAGTATATGAAGTAATTTTTGCTATTAAAATAAAGGAGTAATTCCAAAATGAATGTGTTTTTGAGGAGAGAGCTTTTTTTTCAAGCATTGAAATTAATTCATTAAAACTGATTTTTAGCGAAAAAAATCTAAATCTCTGAGTGATTTAGAGAAATAAATTTATTTTCTTAATGTATATTTTACCTATAAAATAGTTTTCGTAAAAGTAGGACAGCAATTTCACTAGTTATTTAAATTAATTCATTGTTTGCTGCTCCTTGATTTAGTTATTCAGTTGGTTTACATTCCTTGGAACCTAGCCTCTAAATTGATTGGACATAATATCATAATATAAGGATCTTAAGTGCTCAAAATTAGGTTAAATCGGGTAACTACGGGATTTAGTGATATTTTCGGATAATGAGTCTGTTGATGGCCAAAAACAACAAAATATCAATAATTTGGCCAAACTATAAACATGTCACAATCGATAAAAGAAAGATCGATTGCTATATTGATTAGGCTATTAGTCAACTTAGGGGAGATCAGACTGTGGAAATTGTCTTAAGTGACTTAAACATAATAGTTATCTGTATGGCTATGGCCCGTGTATATTTGAATACAATCACAGCAATCACAAAGAAATGATTCCACTTGGGGAAAAACTAAGTGTTTTAGTTTTCTTTAGGTCAACACTTAGACACTGTGTCACAAGTTATTGAAAATAATGCACAAGTTATATAAATGGAGCTTCAAGTTGTTTCTGAATTCATAGTATTTGCGAATCCATCCAACGTAAGCTATTTAAATTCTACATTAGGCAACGAGAATTTGCTTAACTGAAGGAGTTATTGCTGTTTAAAACCAAAACTTAATTAATTTTACACAAATAATACAAAAAATTCTTGCTATCATTCTTGAAGAAAATTATATGATGCTTATTCAATAAATTGAAGCTGAGTTAAGCCAAAAAATTGTATTTTTATAATTTATTCTTATTGGCCACAATGTTATAAATAAAGATATTTGAAATTAAAATTTTAGAAGGCTGATATAAAAATTGTTACACTTTCAATAACTTGTCAATCCTGCTCGTAAGTAGATATAAGTATTTCTATAAAAGCACAAAAATTATACAAAACTAAATTTAATGGTTTCAAAATATATTCTTTATATTTTTAAATATTTTATTTATGAGTACTTAAGATCAACATATCTGAAGAAATCCTTAAAGTACTTAAAACCAACATTTTTGTAGAATTCCTTCTTAAAAAGAGCAACCCAGGAACATAAAATGTTTAATAATAGACAAAACGATTTTCGTTTTCTAAAAACATACACAAAATATTTTCTTGTTCATTAGTATTCCTGGAATAATAATTTTATGCCTAATAAATCAAAGACCAAATCAATATTTTCAGATATTTGTGCTCGTATTGAATTAATGGATGAAGTTTTCAACCAAATAACAAAGGCATTGATTATGGTTACAGATCTTCAATCCGTCTCATCGAAGTATATTTCATCTTTGTGTAAACTCTTAAATATTTTATTATGTCATCAATATAAATATAAAATTCCAAACGACGTTTTACTTAAATTTCTACGTCATACTGTTTTCAAAAATTTTTTTTCCGATGAAGCAGATCACGTAAAGTGCAATAGATTTTAATATTAAACTGTTTTTATTTTTTTAAATATTTTTAATAATTTAAGGCGAGCATTGAAGTTTTAGCTTTGCCTTATATAAAAATGTGTGTCTATGCTTTAGAGCTACTAGCTCAAGTGGAAAAACTTGAAGAAATGGTGGATTTTCATTTATTATTGAAGAGTTTACTAAATATGCCAGCTGTGCAAATTATAATTGCTAATGCTATGCTAATTGAAAACAAAGGTAAGTTGTTTTTTATTTTAAAAATTCTTCAACAATTGTGTAAATATTTTTCAGATATTTGTAAAATTATTTTTAAATTGACAAGAATCAAGGATTTTCCATTTCTTGACATAGGCAAGGTGAGTTAAATTTCATATGGTAATGGAGAGTTATAAAAAGGGTCTTAAGTACCTTAATATTTTAAAAGCATACTATCTAGAAATTCAGAACTTTGACAGAAAATATTTTTACAATTTTTTAAACTGGAAATTTTTTTATTACATTTAAATAGAATTATTTGTTCTAACTTAAAAATTACTTCTCGAAAGAAAAAAAAAAATCTGAATTAGTTCGGTGAATAAAAAGTTTATGTTAAAATTTCTTGATTTCTTTTACACTGAGAGCTTTCAAAACTTTTTAATATGGAAAATAGGGATTATTTTTAAAATTCATGTTGTATTTAAAGTACTATTTAAGCTTTTGCTTATCCAAAAGTCTAAACTCTTACAAAATTGCATCTAACTTAAATTCGTATTAAAGAAATGTTTTACTTATTGTTAGATGAAAAAGTTGAACATATTTCCTGAACAATTTTAATGTTTAAACATTTTAGAAGAAATTAAAAAATGTTTTCATTTCAACTGAGTAAAATTTAAATTTTGAAAATTTTTTCACAAGGTCTTCTCCAGTATATAGAAAAACCTTTGGAAAGAAAAAAGTTTTCAAAGCCGTTTTATATGATGCTTTTAAAACTAATTAAACACATCAAATTCTGTTATATAATTTTTTTATCGATTGGTGTAATTTAAAATATTCTATGTGGTTTGTTCTATGACTAAGCAAATTTCTATAAATATTTTTGGAGCTTTAACTTAACTTGTGGAGGAAGCATTATTTATTAACATTATTTTATTAAAGAACAAAAATATTCTTCATAGTAAAAGGAATAAAATCAGATCATAATCATAAGGCACATAGTATTCTATCTAAAAATTGCAATATTAAGTTTATGATTTTGTGTATAAAACAAAAACTTTCATTATCTCAAAGACTCTTCTCTGATTATGAATAATAAATAATACATTTATATTATTATTGAAAATTTTTACTTCGCATATAGAGATAGCAGAATTTAAAACAATGAGACTAAACACCATCTCATTCTTTCGTAAAATAATTTGTCAATCAAAAACTGAACAATTTCTAAAAGTATTTATCATTTTTCATAGATCTTTTAATTCATTAATCAAATCATGTTTAACTAAAATAACTTGTTTATTTTCAAGAATCTCATCTTAAATCAATCTAATAGCAAATTCATTCTTTCAGAAACTTACCTGCAATGGTTCAAGAGCTTTGGCAGGTATTTCATCAGATAAATTAATTGAAGAATCTCCCGGGTATTTTGTTGTAACCAATACAACAAATTCCACCATTGAAAGACGTTTAAATGAACTGGTAAACAAAATGTTAGAGACAGCTCAAAACCATGGGGTATATTCAATATTTATTCATCTTTTTAATCGCATTAATAATACCGACTTTAAAAAAAAACCAGACAGTTTCAATATCAATGTCGGACATTTTAGAACTTTTCGAATTTAAGATTTCTGTTTCATCAAATAATGAAAAGGATCAACTATCCCGATTAGATGAATATAATGTTGATGTAATTTTTCTTTAAATTTGAAATAATAAATTTAAATTTCAATAACCCATTTACAGATTGCAAATTTATCACAAAAAATTTCCAAGCTTTTAGCTGAGGTCACAAAATATCAGGCAGAAAAATTTTCTTTAGAAATGCACGTAGAAAGGTATAATTGGATTTTATTATAGAAAACTAGAAAGAAATTTTTTTTATACAAATGTTGAAATGAAAGAAGGAAAAAGGACTTAGTGACTCAACATATATTAGATGATTTCAAAAGCTGGAATTTTCTTATTATATTTTCCTGTTAAATGAGACAAATTTCTTGTGACACGTATCAATATTTTGTAACTATTAGAAATGATGAGAAATATTTGCTTATAGGTTGAAATTTTCTCAAATATTTTTCTAATTTATTGCTAGACTTTGATTTAATATATTTTCATAATGTAATCTTGCTGACGTTCAAGCTATTATGCTTTTAATTTAGAGAGATGAGATAGAAAATTGTTGTCGCTAAGGGATGCATACTTAATACTTAACCAAGTTGATACTTGGAGATAATTTTTCGGCTTACGATAACATCCTTTCAAGTATTCAGTAATAGAGCTTCACTTTTGTCTTATGTAATATTTAATTGCAAGTGTACTGTAATATGAATTTTATCCTTCCTTAAATATATTCATTGTTAGTATGAAAAATAGTTATACTATACATGTATGGTAGAAAGAAAACGATATAGTTAAACATTTGCTTTTAATATTTATAAATTTAGCTTTTGCTTTTTTAAGTTATTTTATTGAATCTAAATTAGAACTTAGAACTAATTGATAGGTTAACCCTAGAGACTTGTGCCTTAGAGACTGAAAGTAACAATTTATTGGAATGTTTAGAAGAATCAAAGGATCAAATTGAAAATGAATATGTAGAATATGCCAAATTGAGCGCAGAGCTTAAAATGAAAGAACAATTGATTGAAAGTGAATTCCATGTACTGTTTAAGTCATAAGTTAACTTTTTAACTTTTTTTTCCAGTTCTAGAAACAGACATAGGTGAAAAGAAGACTCAGTTAACATATCAGCAGACAACCATTGAGGAATTGTTTATTACTTTTGAAGAAGAGGTATGATTTTTTATACAGAAAATATGATTATATATCTATCTTATAGAAACAACTACGAAACTCTTTAAAAGATATAATTTCAAATATGGAAAATATACAAAACTTACTTGAGAAGCAAATTAGAGAGCAAAATGAAGCACTAATTAAAGCTAATAGGGATAAAGAACAGCTGGAAAATGTAGGTATATAACTTTAACATGTCAATTATTCATTTATATTTTGTATATTTCAGGAAAAAAATTATTTGATAGAAAAACTTGATGCCCTAGAAATTGAAGTGGGATTAAAAGATCAAGCCCTAAAAAATTTCGATACACACTTAAAAGCTGTAGGAGAAAATAATAAACAAGTTCTAAGTCTTTTACAAAATGTTCAAAGATAAAATGTAATTGTGTTGTTGGAAAAAAACTGTCTTCTAATTATATACAAGATTACTATATATAACTTTCTGTTAGTCGAATTGATAAAAAATTTACTGCATCAGTGTGACTTTTAATATCTATTAAACACTTAAAGGCACTTAAAGGCTCCTAGTCTATATTGAAAGTGAAATTAAAAGGAACTATGCTTTTGTTTTTGTAGTTAATAACAGTTTAATTTCAACTTTAATCATTACGAAATTAATGCTGTAACACGTTTTTATTTATTAGGCATTAACTAAAAAGTAAGTGACTTCAATAAATTGACGGCTTTTCTGCCTTTTACCTTATGTGTATTCGTAGTACTTAAAATTTACTAAGGACAATTATATTGATGTTATTATCCTTATATCATTAAGTAATAATATCTACTACTCCCAAAAAAGTTTAATTTGTATTTTTCGCTACAAAAATAAACTTAAACAAATATTATACTTTTGTTTTATCTTAAGTATATATGACATAGCAAAAATAGAAAAATTAGAATCAGATTTATTCCATCAACTTATTAATGTATTTCTAAAGATTTAAAAATCTTAATACAATGATCGACCAATCACAATAAATCTGCCAAAATGATCAATGCATATGTCTAGAATTATGAACAAGAGTATTCAAGTCTTATTTTTCTTAATAATTGTAGGTTTCAAGGAATTTTAACTTTCATATTCATATTGTATAATGGGATAGTGTAGCTTAATTACAAAAAAGTTAAGATAAAAATGCACGAACACTTTCTAATCTTATAGTTATCTAAAATGTGGAATATTTTCTAATTGAATTTTCCGATTTCATTTTTATTTTAATTCATGTAAAGAATTAAATGGGAATTATTGTATGAAAAGTTCGTTATACTAAAATATTTTCTTTATATGATGGACAAATTTTTTACAAAACTTTTATAAATACACAATTTGAATATTAATAAAAATTTTTCTTTTCAACACAATGTAAAAACTTTTGCTTTTCGAAAACAAAGTTTTAAGAAGTATTTAAATATTTTAATGTATTTTTGATAAAATACAGGAAAAAATTGTGTTTAAATGGAATAAAAGTTTTTAATTTTAGGCGTAGTTTTAAAAGTTAAAGAAATTTTTTTCAACAGTTATTCAGCATATGAATGACCTTCAAAACTTTAATTTTTGTGTGTTTAGTTAGTAAATTTTATTAATTTGTGTAAAAAAAAATTAAAAAAGTCATAATTTACTTTAAAAAGGAAACTAACAAAAACTTGAAAGTATAAAAGAACATTCTTATATTCTCATATAACATACTTAAATTTTTAATTTAAAAGTTTAAAAAATTCTAAGTTGAGGTCTTGGAAGAATTTTATACTTTTACTTTTATCATAAAAAGCTTGAACTCTATCATCAGAATAAGAAATTAATGAAATTTGAAGTAAGTTCAATTATCAATTATTTACTTTCACTTTTTTAACTTATAGAAGACTAAATTCTCTTAATTTTATTGATTATTTTCTTTCTAGAGCTCTAAACCAAACAATGTTTTAAACTTAAAAACTGATGTTTTTTTATAACATTATATTTTATTCACTTCTTTATAGTCTAATATACTTCATACTGACGAGATTAAATACTTTGTGGCAAAAACTTTGTCAAACCAAGCAATAGAAAGGATACAGGAAAACAAGAATACAAATAATTTAATACTATTTAAGTCTTTTCATATTTTATAGAGAAAAAATAACTTAAGCTTAAATCCTGATAAAAAGTCATATCATCAAAAATAACTCAATGTTGTAGTATTCCACTGATATTGTGTAGTAATTTACAATTGAATTGTAATTGAAGCAACACTTTTTGTAATATGTTATAATTGGCTTAATTTTCAAATACTTTTTTAAATTTAAGATTTTTCAACCGATTTTTTATCGTCAGCTATTGATTAGCTATGAAATGTATTCATATCGATATTACCTATGAGCTCCAAGTAAATCTGTAAATTTATTTACAATTTAACAAAAAAGTTTATTGTAATATTTTATTTACCCAAATTTACGTTTTTAACAGAAAAAATATTATTTGAAAATGTTACTCTTGCTGAGAACTTATTGTTATTTTTCAATGATTAATTTTGGATCAGGTTGAATACAGCAAGAATAAATGACACAGTAAAAAAAAAATTAATTAAGAAAAAATTTGAAGTTCATCGAAACATTCATAGCTTGTTTTGAATAGAAGCAGTTAATTAAATTAATTTAAACCTAAATATATATACAGCATTGCTCTAAAGATATTCTTGAATTATAATTTTAATTATAGTATAATTACATTTTCATCCTTTTAAAAGCCATAAAAAACATAAGAACATATTTTTAAATATCGCAGCTAGTATTTTTATTTTTAAATTATATCTGCAAGCTTGTTTATTGTCATCACTTTATTATTTTTATATATTACATTGAACCAAATTAACAAATAATAAAGCCTAAAGCTTAATTAATCACAATATGCTATACTGAATAGTTTCACAGTCTATTAAATATATCCAAAGCTAATTTGCATTTTATTAAAAACTCACATCGACTGTATGTCAATATTTAGGGAAAACGTAATAATCATCGAATTTGTACGTTTTCTATCTGTAGGAAGATTGCAATTGTTCAGCCTAGACAAAATATTTATGTAGCCAAATATTTGATTTAACTTGAAGCTTCCAGCCTAATTTCGAATGAATAAAACATGAAACTGGCATACCACTTAAATATATCAAAGTAAATGTAACGTCCAATAATTATGGATGAAATTAGAATGGAACACGAGATCAAACACCATGAATTGGCCTTTGCCATTTATTATCAATTTAAAATATTTATTATACATTAAGTTTTTTTCTTTCAAATTCATTTACTTGGTTTATTATGCTGTTTAGAAAACACAATGTAAATAATTTAAGAACAAATAGTTGAAAATACAATTATTTTGATGTATACCATGTACTCGTATTTGACCTAAGTCTACAATTAATGTTAACTAAGCAGTATTTATTTATTCATTTATTTAAATTTCATTAAATTTTTATGATTATAAAACTCTAAACGAAAATGTAGATTTCTATTGAAATGTAATGCAAATATATGTGACTTACGTGGAATTTTTAATTGGGCAAATATTACACTTTTTTTTTTATTATTTTAAACATGAATAATTACATACCATGGTTAAGACAAAACATATTTCTTGTTTTTTTTAATAAATAACAGAAAAAATTTCATTATATGGATTTTTCTAAATTATTTTTTGCAAAGCATTTATGGTAAAAAGTATTCATATGTACAAAATTTATATTAAAAAAGGATCATGAGCTGTTTTCTAATATTTGTTTTACTGACATTAGCTCAAGCAAACACATTTGTTACTCTCAACACAACTAAAATACCTGAAATTTATTATGAGCTTTTTAAATACAAAGCATTATACGTATGACTGGAGAGTTTTGGATTAATTTTTTATATAGCTTGTCGTTGTATTTAATATCTTTTTGTACAATAATAATATAATGGCAAATAGCATAAACGGCTTTAATTAAGGTCAAATTAAGGTCGTTATTGTTCAATTTTATTGATTTTTTTAGTTTGTCAACATGCAGTAAAATATTTTTCTTATTTTTTTAAGTGGATTTTTTTTTTTTTGTAATTGGTATTCAAAATTTTTCATTGAATTATATTAGCGTAAAAGATGTGATTTTAAAAAAGTTTTATTTTATACTTACACATATATTAATACAATTTAGCTGCTTGACTTTTGGTTATTAAATAAAAAGTATTGAAAATTAGGTTTAGAATCACTGAAAGCTTTTCAGCAAAAAAACAATTTTCCTATCTTTTCATTCTTATAATCTATCACAGCGGTCACCCTTAACAATTATTAA
This sequence comes from Acrocera orbiculus, assembly GCA_947359355.1. NCBI lineage: Eukaryota > Metazoa > Arthropoda > Insecta > Diptera > Acroceridae > Acrocera > Acrocera orbiculus. Next base: position 45,593,806 of record OX375757.1, read on the forward strand.
TAAGTTGCTCAGATTATCAACAATATACCAAATGCAAGTTAGAAGAAACACGCACTTTAGTTAAACTATGATTTATTACTAATAACGGTATGGGAATCCTTAAGATATTTTACTTAAAATAAAAAAACAATATCATCAAAAATATTGATATGTATTTAAGACAAACTTGATGGACTATAAGACCTAATCTTGTTAAAAGTTTATTGGTTTGATATTACATGTATTATTTGATTATGGGGTGCAAAAGCCTTATTCAACTCAGTTTAAGAAATTAAACAACCTCGAAACCAAAATGATGAAATTTGAAGATTTGTATGATATATTTTGATAGCTACTTGGATTATAATTGGAATTGTAGCATAAAGAACATTAGTTGTGGTGGTTAGTGGTGTTTTTTATTTTGTACCTTTAATTCTAACCGATGTCAGTTATTCTATGAGTGGGATTCAAACCTTTATGTTAGTCTCAGCAAAGAAAATTAATGCAGGATTTATCAGTATCAAAGCACTGATTTTGGTTATAATTTCAATATATTGACTAATGGTAAGTATTCTTGGTGTTTTCATACCTTGGTGACTATGCAGTAATTTATTATATGAAAACACCTATTGCTGTGTTTGAAGTATATATCAAAAACTTTTTTTAATTGAAGTAAGAATTTTATTGCTTTTTTTGCTTACTTTATTAGACTTTAAATTTTTTCAGATTTGTAGATTACATTTTAAAAAGAGTTGAAAAAATGTATTACTACCTTGATATATGTTGGTGATTTTAATTTAATCTGAAATTGATGAACTGGAAAATAAAATCAAGCAGAGAAGTGCTGTAGATCTAAAGAAAAAAAAAAAGAATCTTAATGAATAAATCTGAAAGTAATAATTATTTGAACATTAATTTAAAAATTGATTACTTAAAAAGGAAGAAAATTAAGGAAATATTGCTAACAGGGTTTAAAATGGATGTTGATGTTGATGACTTCCAGCTAATTTATTCTGTATTTTTTTCAAAACTTTTCTGTAAAAATTTTTCATACAATATTTTCCTATCTGCTTTTGGTGGCTTAATTTTAATTAGCATTGAAAATAAGGCAAACTTTGAGTTATGAGCGAACAAACTAAATTGATTTTTAATTAAAAATTTTATGAAATGCAATGAATGTCTTTCATATAAATTAACTTGTTGAATTGTTTTATCTATGTTATACATATATAAATTATTTAAAATAACTTTCTATTATTCATTTTTTTGAAAATATGTTTTTGCATAACAAAAAAATTTATTTGATTAGTATTGAAATTTCAGAAACAAAAGTTTATAAAAACAACTCAACATATTCAAAATTATTATGATTAAATGTATTAAAAGCTAGAAGTGAATTCTTCTGTTACACTACTTGTTCTTTAAAAGCACTCAAAGTGTTTGTAGTATTATTGATTTTTTCAAAAATAATCCTACCTTAATCTTCGTTTCCTTTGTTTACCAAGACTTAGTATTTTCAATTTCCTACATTGAAACTTTTTGACAAGTACTTTATAAGCTTCTTAAACCGTTTGTAAGGAGACTATCATATAAAATCATATGTTAATCAAATTTCGTGATGTTTCCACTAAATTTACTAGAGTTTTGTAAACAATTCACTTGTAATAATTTATGTAAATATTTAAAAAAAAACACTTCTTATGTTTTGACTAAAAAGTTAGAGAGAACATTTTTTTATTAACATTTAACTTTAAGTAAGTATACCCATGATTTGACTTGTTGTTTTTGATTAATTGAAAAGATGTAGTTTCTCTTTCAGATTGTAGTCCCAAGAGATGGAAAAAATATTTCAATAAAATATTGTTAAATATATGAAAAAAATGAAATATTATTGCACTTGCAAAGTCATGTTTTTCGAAAGGGAATATATACATTTTTTTTTTGATTAACAGCTTAATATAAAAGCGATATATAGATATAGATTAAGTCGATATAAATAAATACAGGTATTGGTCGATGTCTCCATCTTTCTAGTTATTCGATACTAATAATTCCTACAAATTTGGAGACAAAGTTCCGTGCTATTCAAACCCGTGCAGTTTGAAACTCGAGATCCATACAAATTTGTACATTTGTTTCTAAAGATTAGTTAAGAAAATAAGAACCAAATTTTTTTGTTTATTATTCAAATAATTATAGATGTTTACAGCATTCTGCCTGAAAGGGAAGGCATCTAAAGGAATCCGTTTATCATGGAAATCTTGTATCCAAATTCCATTTTTACAACGTTTATATCCCGAACGCAATCCATTCCTTTGATGTTGTAGAGCAATTTGTTAAAAATTCTCCTTCATTTTTTTGAATCATCCCAAAAGTTGCTACATGTAAATTTAATGGTTTGGTTAGAGTCGATATTTTCACTCCTTCTTTTAGCTTGCTTAAAATTTCTATTTTTTTCTAAAGTGCAGTAACATGTGTTTTCAAAGGTATTTGTTTTTCAAAACACATTTTGCAAACCTAAGATTCGAGGTAAAAACTGAAAAATATAAATTTGAGAACCATACAAACTTTCAACCTTGAGTTCGCATTTTGGAAAGCTAAAAAGCAGTCGCATAGATCAAATGGTCCACCCTCACCGCTTTATGCACTTATTTTTCTATGATATAAAACTATTCGGTGCATATATACGTCAACTTACATGGCTAGACTCATCACAAAATTTAAAAAAAAACATCATCTTATTCTTTTCCACCTTAAAGCTTAAGTATTTTGGTAGGTTCAGCATCCTGGTCGTGTATAGCCATACGATAGTAGATATGGGAACAACTATTACTTTACTAAAACATACTACAGATAATCGGATTTTTTTGTAAGTACTGGGTGTTCGACATCATTCATAACAGTAATTATCACGACATTCAATTCAAGTAAAGTGCTGTTCGATGCCTGTATTATATATTTATATTTTTCATACTTTTAAAATGTAATTAATTTTATGTTGGTGATTTTTTTTTGATAAGAAGAACAAATTAAGAAATCATATTAAATAAATCTTAATTTAAAAAACTATCTATTTTAATTTAAAATTTTAAATAATGTAGCTATAAGGAGATTTTTGTTATAAAACTGTAAATAAAAAATTTCATTTTAATATAGTTTTTGCGTTTTGAAAATATTTATTACTATCAATAGTACGCCACAAGGCGTAGTACCGTTCACCGTGAAAAAAGTCAAAAATATTTGCTTAATGCAAATAAAAAGAAGGTTGCTAGCAAAATAAAAGAAGATATCTTTTTTCTACATAAATCTCGAAACATAAAACAACTACATTTTTATTTTTAGTAATATTATGCAGAAAGTATCATTTATTCTTCTGTCCCCATTCAACGTATAAAAAATTTGGTTGTCTCCCTTTATATTTGTATAAAATGACCATAAATATCATTCAATTTTTAAAATGTTTATTTCAAAATGATCTTTGTTGTAATATACACTCATTTTTAGAGTTTATTAAAATTGAAGTAGTAAATTATAATATATAATTTAGCTCTTACTTACTCTTTTATATAAATCAAGAAATACTTTAAATACACATATTTTCTTTTAAATATACTCACAATACACCCACATTGATTTATTCAAGTACTTATTGTTAGTCACATTAATTATTTTTCAATATCACTGCATCTATTCATTACAATTTTTTTCTATATAAAACTTTTTCAACATCTTGTTATATATCTATAAAAGTTTAGTACTATTAACTGACAAAAGCTTAAAATAAGAAAAGTCTTAAGCTCATAACTTTTATTTTCCTTGTTCAAACGTTTTTACAGGAAAATAAAATTGTTTTCTCATTTTTTATTATAAAAAAACCTCGTCGCTTACAAAACCTGATTTCTTGAATTTTTCTACTCGGCAGTTTTAATTAAATAATTCTTGAAATTTGATCCAAATTGTTGAGCATTATAGCTGAATTTTTTACTATCCATTCTTAGCATAAAAAATAAAAAATTTAATTGAATTTTTTTCTTACAGAGAAAATTCATTGCTTTGAGGCAGCCTACCACGTGACTGTTTCACTTTAGGGGTATAATATTAGAATTAAACTGATAATAGAAATCTTTTTGCCACGTGATACGAGATTCGCCAACTGCTTAAACTAATAAGAGTGCTTCGTACTTACTTGATTTTTGGATCTTGTACCGTGAAATTTTTTAAAGTTGTTGATTTTTTTACTGCTAAAATCGAATAATAATTTTACTAGTGTAGCTGACGTGTTTGAAGTAAAGGAAGGAGCTTTGCTTATTTAGGAATTAAAAAACTCGTCTCGGAATATGGTAAATTTCTCAAAACAGCATTTTTCATGGATCAAAAATTGGTCATAGTACATCTTGGCTGACGACAACAAGTATAATAATAATAAACTAAAGCAGTCAAGAGAATTTACTTCTTTTTAACTCTTTGCTGTATTATGTCTTAGGACATATTCCGAGCTTTGTTCCTGTAGAGTATCTTATATCAGCAGTAAAACACTAACGATGAATGTCCTTTAAATTTTCTTTTTCTATGTGCAAGAAAAGTGCAAGGATATGTAATGGAATGGAAGTATATTTTCTGAAAACACTTTTCAAGTTTATAAAAACAAATTTTTCTATTAGATGGGACAAAATGCATTTTGTGTTAGGTCTTTAGCTGTTGCTAATATCTTGTTTTTGTCTGTTTTTTAGTGTTGTGGAAGCACATGCTTAAAATCCATCTCTTTAGAGATAGTCGTATATATTCTGAATTGGTAAGACTACTTTATATGGGAAAAGTAGGGTAAACTAGAATAATAAGGAAGTTAGCTTTGAATGAAAAATATAAATACTTAATATTAGAATCAATCAGTTTTCAAATTTATGAATTTGAAAAATATCTTATAAAGAACATTAGATTAGTGTAAGCCATGTTAACTTTGTCTTAAGGCTTAACTTTTATTTATTGTTAAATCCAATTAAAAAAAAAATTATTAGAAAATTTTTGAACTTATGAATTCATTTATTGAAGTTAATTGATTTGACGAAGAAAACCATCTCTTTAATTATCATGAGAACCAAAAGAAAATGCAGATTTTTCTTTTTCTTGTTTGACAGTATGCAAATGAATCAAAATTTCAATAATGCAGGCAGACAAAGTAAATAAAAACCTAAATAGCAAATCTGATTTAAAATTTAATTAAATAGTTTTTAGAACTTTAATAAAATGAGTCCTCTTATTTTTGAACACATCTTTATAAAAGTTGGATTTGCTTGTTAAAATTGTTTTATGCATCTAATTAAAACCTTAAAAGCTTCCCATTCCCATAAAAAAGTATTATAATAAATAATTTACTAATATTTTAGCAATATTTATTAATTTTAGCCCACGAAAAAGAAAATACATCATCTCAGCTCTTCAGATCTATTTATGAAAATTTTTATAAACATATCAATGATATATATCTTTTGGATTTACAAAATGTCTGAAAAATATACTTAGTTTGTTTTGTGCGTGACTATGAAGTTTACAAAAAACAAAAGGAAATAGAAAGTCAACGACAATGAAAAATATAAATCCCTTGTGTCTGTAATAAACTGTAACAATTCTAAGCTCTGTTAGCAGTTAAAAGTATTTTTTTTATAAACTTTGCCCACTGGACCACAAATCAGCTAACTTTTACTTGTGTTTATCAACGTGACCAGAATAAGGTCTATAATTTCATATGAAGGTGTTCACAATTTTTTATGAAATATTAATACATGAAACTTTCACCGTTCTGCCGGTTAGTGTTTATGAAGTCAAATAAATTGAACGTGACAAAATTATTCACTCAAAAAACTTTTCTTTATTCTTTTCTCGTTATGGGTTTTGCTTCAACAAAATAGGATAAAATTTCAAAAATATTAGATTAGTCATCCAAAATAACTCTGGAAAATGTAGTTGAATTATTTGTTATTTTTTTTAATTATTACTTGGATGATACAACCTTTCTTTTCTTGGAATTTACTTAAAGTTTGAAAAATCTGAAATTGTTTTTGCAACATTTTGTGAACAAATTAAAGTTATAGCCTATAATGAGCGCAAAGCTCAAGTAATTTGTTTTGATATACGTATAGGTATTTAATTCATTCATGTTGAAAATTTTTCACCTATCCTCAATTTGGAAAAAGATATAAGATAATAATGCTACACACAGCCTTGATACGAATATTAAAAATGCGGAAATAAAAATTTAATAATTCTAAAAATTAATTTAACAAATTTATTTCTAACAGTTTAATCCTAAAACTGCTAACATATATATTAAGGAGCAATGAAATTAGATTACATAGGTGTTTGATAACATGGAAAAAGCAAAATCAAAAACTTGTCCACTAGTAGGTTTATGGTATTTAGCCCATCTTAAACAAAGTAAAAAGAAATAAATAGCAGACAAATATGAGTAGAAGAAAATTAAGGAAATATTGAAGAACTAGTGAAAGTGAACTGTCAAATTTTCAAAAAAGATGCAGTCTGGGTTTTAAGGTATCTTCTTCTAAGAACTTTATGCAACTTTGCCAGCTTGAGATATTTATTAACCCTTAACGGTCCGGAAGTATTTCAAGTTTACTTCCTACCAGGTCCAGCTATTTTTCATACAAAAGAAGTTGTAAAATATTTCTAAATCAAGTAAATCAAGTAAATCAAAACGAAATATTATTATTTTAGTGAAAATTTATTAAAACTCCTTAGCGGTCCGGAAGTATTTCAAGTTTACCTCCCACCAGGTCCAGCTATTTTTCATAGAAGAGAAGCTGTAAAACGTTTTTAAATCAAAGAAATATTTTTATTTTAGGGAAAGTTTATTAATATATATAGAGGATAATAATACTTACAATATTATTTAAATTTTATATTTTTTTAGAGTATGGTACTTTTCGAAGCACTCTCCAATATGAATTCCGAGTTTTTCGGTGCAAGTGTCGCAATAAAATTTTGTTTCTCGTCTTCCCCCTGAAACCTTTCGATTCGAGCATACTATACAGTCTCTTTTAGTTCTACTGAGAATGATGTGGAGCTTACCATCTAATCGCTGCAAATCTTGTTCAGTATTAGCGCGTCCTCGAGGTGTTTGCATCATATGAAAGTCATCTACTAACTGATCAACCAATTCTTTCAAAAATTCGTAATGTTAAAGTGCTTTTTCGTTCTTTTCTTCCTGAACGGATTTATATAGAATGTACTAATTTGTAGCACATGCTTCAAGGCCTCAGAAAAAGAGTTTTCGCCACCATTTAAGGGATTTCCTTAAGAAAGAGTAGTTGGATACATAGTGATCTGCCCGATCGACACCACCCATATTTTTGGTATAGTTCTCTACTACTTCAGGCTTCGGGATTTTAATAGGTTTGCCATGTCGTAATATTCTACGGACGTTTGTAGTTTCTGACACATCCCAAGTACTAAGAAGTGTTACAACCCTTTTGTCCTTCCATGAAAGGAATAAAGTATTATTTTTTCTGCAGGCTGTTATGTTTGCTTTTGAAAATTTAGGCTTCTTTATTATAGGCGGTACACCTTTTCTATTTGTGTTTAATGTACCAATTAAGTGGCACTATATTTTCAGTAATTCATTTGCCAAAGGTATACTGGCATAATAGCGGTCTGTATACATATGGTATCCTTTTGCACAGCCAACGTTATCAACAAGTTTCTTAAATAAATGCAAAGGAATTCGAGTAGTTACAGGGAGATCCAATCTAGAAAGGTTGTCTGAAGTTATGCTGCCATAATACGGGAGAATTGTAGAAATGTACCCTGTGTTCGAGTCAGCTAGTACATATATTCTTATACCCCACTTTGCTGGTTTTTCGGGATTGTAGGTAATAAAACCTAATCTTCCTTTAAATTCTACAACAGACTCATCAACGGAAATATCTTTATATGGTACAAAATACTGTAGGAACTTTGAGTCAATATATTCTAGAAAATTGCTGACTTTTTCAATACGAGTCCTCATGTTCTGATTACCATATCATTACCATATCATAGAAATTATTGTTACCTTCATGTATTATTCTCCTATAATTTCCTGCCATATTTTATGATTTCAAACAAAATAAAATATAATAAACTAAATTCTTTAAAATGTCTACGCTGTCCTTAAAAATCAAAACAAGACTAAATTTGGATTCGAATAACACAAAAGTGCATGTACGAAAAACAGTAGCAACAATAATAGTAATAAAAATAATGAAATGGTTTTTGGCGCGTATATGGCGCCATTGGACCCAAGAGGTAAAATTGTCATGTCGCCTATATTGCACCATTGGACCCAGTAGGTAAAATTGTCATGTCGCCTATATTGCGCCATTGGACCCAGTAAGTAAAATTGTCATGTCGCCTATATGGCGACATTGGACCGTTAAGGGTTAGAGTCGTTGATCAAATACCTGTAGCTTGGTATGACTGCCTATGTTATAAATATTAATGAGATAAACTCTTTTATAAGTATTCTTTTAAGAAGCAATATACCAAGATAGAGTTGAGTTCATATTGCTACTCTGGATAAATTACATAAATAATTTTTCATCCAACTAAGTTAGAGAAAGACATGCTTCAACAATTTATAAAAAACAATAGAAAGATATATATAAGCAAAATAATTCCGCAAAATAATAAGCAAAACAATGAAAACATTACCTTAGCTGAAATGTGAAGCAGTCAAGTGTGTGAATTTGGATTTTTGGACCCTTAGGATCATCGTACTGATTTGACAACTAATCAATTAATTGTAAACTGCATAAATGCCATGCATCACCAGATCTGGTTGTTAAAGTACTTAAATAAACAGTTGAGTATGCCAGCTTCAAACTTTTCTGAAACCTATACTAAATTATTTGAAAGTATACAAAATTGCAAAAATTGTAAAATGAATATTTTAAACAAATTCTTTATCCCCTAATACTTGCGAAATATAACATTCATATTTTTTTGAACAATTCAAAAGCTGCATATTTAGGGGACAATAGGAATATGTAGGAATTACTTTTATGAATTTTAAAAATACTACAGTAGATCATACTCTCATTACTTGAAATAATAAAATAAATTCTTTAAGTCTTTAAGGTATTTTCTAGATACTAAAGTGTAGTTTTTAGAAAAGTCATTAATTTCATTATAACATTTGTCTAAAGATTTTCATGGGTTTATAAATATCATTTATTACTCGAACTTTCTTCTAGAAACAATAAATACAAAATGTCCAGCCTTTATTCTTGCAATGGGAAAATTTCTTATTCTTCTTATGTTCAATAAGAAACGCCACTAATGCAAGTAATTCTATTTTCTTTGTAACAATAGCAAAGGCAAGTTCAGCAGGATTGCAGGATATCTCTGCATGCTATATATGGTATCATCAACATCTGGAAATGAAAGAGAATGACTGCCTTCAAGTATTACTTGTTTCTAAGCAAATGTAAAAATAAACTTTTTCACTTGTATAAAAAAAAGTAAATATAACTAAAAAAAACAGTATTTGTGTCCATTACAGTTGTTTGCAGTCTCATCCCACAAAATAAAAGAATAGCAGTTGTTTTCTTTCTCTGAAAACAAAACGAAAAATCTGAAAAAGTAAACTTCTGTATATCTATTTTGTTTTCAAAAAGCCGACTTACAAATATAAGTTCACAGATTTAACCAAGAAAACTTTTCTTGAAGAAGTTGGCACTAGATAGAACGATGTAAAAATTGTTTACGTTAAAATAAATTTTAGATCTTGTCTTTACATTCAGGTCACGACAATATGCAACACTATAAATAAAGATATATAACAATGTAAGCTAAAAAGGAGTAGCATTTATCTGAAATATATATTTATATACAGAAAAATATTCAATTAGAAAATTTTACAAGCATTTTTCTTAAATTTTTGGCTAAAAAATGAAAGCTTAATCCATAGAAGGTTAAACAATTAATAGAAATATGCATAATTTTCAAGCAGTTCAATTTTTTCTTTAGCCTTTATAGTGGAGTCAATAGAGCATTTAACCTCGAACTTTTAAAGAACACCTCCGATTTTGATGATTTTTTTTAAAAAAGTTCCTATTTTTATATTATTTGAAATCAAAAACATTTTAGAGCGGGGACGGAATTATTTATATTGTTTAAATAATAATTTTTTATACCTATAAAGGGTGACCCAAAAATGTACAATTAAATGCTTAGGATAGAAAGTAGATGAAATTTCATTGACAAAAAACACAAAAAGTAGGCGTCTAACTTTTTTCGTTTGCGAATTATAGTTTTTTGAATTTTGCAAGCACCGTTTTTACTCCCACGCACTCTATTACTTATAACTTTTGAATCTATGGGATAATGAGAAAAAAAAAATATTTTTTATAGCTCGCAATATTTTTTTATTACTAAAATAGCAAAAATTGGAAAATAATAACAAATGATAAAGAAAAAAATTTTCAAGCAGAAAAAGTTGGCAAAAATTCCGAGCATGTTTTACTTTTTTCTTAAAAAATGCCAACATAATTTGTTTTTTTTTTTAATTTCTTAAGCTGCAAATGTTTTCCAATGAAAAATTGGTACGTTGTTATAGCGTAACTCTTTTCCATAGTGCAATAAAAATTTAGCAAAGTCACCCTTTCCCGATGATTTGATAAGAATTTTCTATTTAACTGTCTTTAAGGGCTAATCAATATTTTGACACCCACGTAAGATAGCTGTTTTCGAATACAAGCTGAAGATATGTGAGTTTAGAATTAGCTTAGTGGAATATTGGAAGTAGTTTAGTGGAAAGAGTTTGAAATCCGTTGTATATTATAAGTTCTTTTATTTGATGTATTGACGCGACGCTAAAATACATAACAAAGTGAGGATATATTTCATTAAATATAAAAAATTAATTGTTTTATCATTAATATAAATAAAAAAATAATAATATTTAAAAAAAAAAACTCTTTTTAATAATTGCTTACAAGTACCTACTTATTATGTGGAAATACCTGATGCATTATGCTCTTTTGCTTAACACTATTCACTTTAATAAAAATTAACGTTTTTATCGATAATTTATACACTGAAAAAAAAAAGTTAGCATCATCAAACCTATCACGAGGTTGAAAGATTTGTGATCAAATCAGGATTATATAGATTTGAATAATAGCTCATATGTTAGTTTAACCTTATGAATATTCTTTTGAAAACTACACGGTGGGGTTGAGTGCGGTATTTAGCAAATTTTATTTTATTTGCGATATATTTGATTTGATGTGAACATCAGGATGCCGCAATAGAGAATTACAAATATATTTTGTGTTTTTTACTTGGGAAAATTAAACTTCATATAATTTGCGATTTTGCAATGAAAGAAGGATATAAATACTTTTGAATTTTTTCAAAAGATTTACATTTTCAATTTTTACTTAAAACTTCATTTTGATAAATATTTTCATACTAAAATACATGTATTTAGAATTTTGTGGAAAGAATAGATACAAAGTAATATGGATGCATATCCTGCTTGGTTGTATAATGAAGCTCTTATAATTAATGGAAATGTAAAAAATTGGAGAATTTATTAATTTAGTATTAATGTAGTGTTTTCGTCAAGTTTATCAAAGCCTTATAGATTTTCTGTTTTTCGTATAATTTAAGTTTTCAGACCTAAAGTGAGTAACTCTCAATCAAATAATTTCATCTATAATTACATTCTACAATCAAATAATTCTTTTTTGTATTTCTTCAATAATTATTTCCATGTTCTTAGCCAAAAAGTTATTTTTTGTTTCAATTGTTTTCCTAATTACCGTCAAATAGACCTTTTTTCTTAGTTCTCTTAAGCTTTACATTACCTTGTTGACAGTCATTTGTAAAATTTAAAATACTTATCTTTACTTTTATCCATTTAATTATTCGTTTTCTTGCTTGTTATGAAAGTTTGAGGTCTACGAATGTCGTTTAATAAAATTTCATGTAAAGAGGACATTAGATATTCTAAAATATCTTAATATACACTTTATTATATGCTAGCTGCTGTAATCTCAAATATTAGAACTAATGTTCATCAAAGAATTTCAAATTTGATAAAATTAGAACAACTTAAGGACTTAAAGGTTAGACATTCACTTATTTTACCCTTATTTAAAGCCTTAACGTCAAAATGGTGTTAATTTCATCCTATTTATATTATAAAAGGTGTAAATCCTTGTTTTGATACTTGAAAAATTTAGGTGTTTTTTAAAACTTATCTGAAAAAGTTATTTCAGTTCAAACCTTTTTTTCTAATTTAAAATGCATAACGTTAAATATTTTCAATTTTTCAATTTCTATTCCATTGCTAATTCTATGTATGAACCTATTTTATATTAATGAGTGTAGCTATTGGTTCTTATTTTAATAAGGACTAAGCTCTTAAAGTGTTCATCATTTATTTAACTAAAAGTTTTTCAAATAATTACAGTTACCTCCATTTAAATACATAACAAGGGTCTAGCAATTAACTTTAAAATTAAAATTCATAGCCATTATTTCAACACTTTTTTTCTTATTTATTACCAATAAATTTATTTTGCAACTTAAAAATTGAAATTTGATATTCTGAATCTTTGGTATACTCTGGAAATATTTACACTAACAATTTTTACAACATTGAATTCTCAAACTCTTGTTGATATCTAAAATTTTAAATATGGCATTTCATTTAAACGTGATTTAATTATTAGTAAAGCTTAAAATATGGCATTAGATTTGTTGATATATTCTGAATAAAACAAATTCAATTTGCACCAAGAAACAATGCATTCAAATTATAAAAATAGTAAAATTTCAAAATTTCGTATATAATGTGTTTCCTTTCAAACTATATACTTTTTTTTTACTTTTTTTAATTTGAAGACACCTATTAACTCTAAAATCTTTGTTTAAAAATCTTTATTCCTCCTAAAAAAGAGTAATGCAATTTACTAAAATATATGAGAGATTCTTCTGATGAGATGTGAGATGTGTATCTTCTGATTAAGTACAAAAGTTTTCATTTATTTAACCTTACGATATCAAAAAAAAATACTTGCTTTTGCAAAAATTCCACTGAAATGCAAAAATAATATAAACTGCAAATTTTAAGTTTTAGTTAAAAACTTTTATGCATTGTATTCAAATTTAAGCATTTTCAAAGGTTTTTTCTTTGAAAGGCGTCTAGCAGCCGCGATAAAATCATATTTAATTATTTTGTAAATTAAGAAAACTTAAAGCAACTTATTGTTAGAGTTTTTTGCATTAATCAAATCAGTCATATGCCTTCTAAATCAAATTAAAAAGCATGCTTGCTGATGAAAAAGTTTTTCCAAAAAGTGATTCCAAAATTTTCCATTATAGTGTTGAAATTATGCAATTATGTGGCCTTTAGGGTAATTCACCTGCCAATATCTTCCATTAAGTTGCTTTAATAGTCAAAAAAATTTTGGTGAAACATTTGGAGAAGAAAGATTAAGTGTAGTAGTTATAGGTACAGAAAAGTTTTTGTAACCTGTGAAAAGAAGTTTCTTTCTACAGGGAAAGCAAAAAAAAGTAAAATAAAAAGACACATAAAATATTAATGAGAAATATCTTTTCTTCTTACATACATAGTTTTTGGAAAATAAATAAATATTTATAAATATTTTCTCGAAAAATTTATGGATAGAAACAAAAATTAAACTATTTTAGTTTAAAGGATTAAAATAACTAGTGAATAGAAGTTTTTTAATTTCGGAAAATGCTTTGCTAGTGTTGGAATGGGAACTTAGTGGGCTCTAGTAACTATAGTTAAGTTATTAGAAACTGTGATAAATCTTTGGGTCTATAGGAAGCTTGCCTCAGCTGTTTTAGCCCATGACTTCCATGCTCCATTGAGTAAAAAAGTGACTAATAATGGAAAAATTTTTCTTTCGCTTGTTATTATGATTGAAAACAATAAAATTAAGAAAAGGTTAAAACTAACAAAATTGAAATGATTTTATTTTGCCTAAGGATTTAATAACACATATTTTGACTTAAAAGGTGTAAAAAATAATGCAAAATTTGATATCATTAAAATAAAATCTATATATCTTTACTTTTGTTAGGGTTTCCTATTTATCAAATATATAAATATAAAATAACTTGTGGACTTTTTAAACATTCCTGAACTTATAATATAAGCTCAATTATTATCAACAAGCTAGAAAATTATTTCAATTTAAACAAAAATTATTTAAAAGATTTTCAAATAACTTAAGGATAATAAAAACTAAAAAAACATTAATGTCAGTGAGTTTTGCTATCTAAAGAAATACTAAGCTTTTGTCATACATTTCTCCAGAGAGAACTCTAAATTAAATTTAAACTTTTATTACATTTAGAAATTTTAAAGTCATCACAATGCATGCTATCGTGAGGCCAAAAATCTTACAAGTATGTAAGCACATACTAATGGAATTATATTTTTTTGGTTTTTTTAAAGATGAAGAGGGTCTGCCATTATCATATATATTGGATGATATTCTCAAAATTCTTACTTATCTTTAAAATTTTAACCATCATTTGCTTTTGGTTTTCTTTTTGCTTATAAATTTATATTCCCTACAGTTTTGATGATACAATAATTTTTCAAATTTTTTACAAATTCCGATATAACTCAACTGGGAGCTTTAACTTTTATACAGCACAATGAAACTTGCCTTTTGTTACAGTACAAAATGTTATGAGAATATTTTTTTGAACAGTATGAATGTATCCTTTTTCCAATCAGCCACAGCAAATATAAAAAATTATAATATTTTTTGAAAACATTTGGAAATAGATTTTTTTTCGGTATTAGCAAAAAGTAAGCACAAATTAAAATTCAATGCTTTGCTTTTTTGTAAAAAAATAGTAAAATTTAAAAATTATGTAGCTATCACAGAAGAGTAAAAGTTTTATCTCCTTCAATAAATAATTTTGAATTTTTGGTTTTGGATAATTCTGTTGGGAGTTAAGATGCGCACTACCACAAGCCTTCTAATCAAGGCGCCACAAGATATTCTCTTCCATTCGTTCTTATTTTTATTGTGAAATAAAAATTTGGGAGAATAATGTTTAATAAGCAGTAAACTATAACTATCTGCATTGCAAAAAAAAATTCTGGAAAACATGCCTTTTTTTCAAGTAATTAACTGAACTCAGGAAAATAAATTAAATAAAGGTTATATCAATTTGAACGTGCAAATAAAACTTTCTAAGCCAGCAGTTCTGACTCAAGTTTACTCTGCTTCTATAACTGGAAAAATTAATTATAATGACTGCTGCTTATTCTCGCACTGAAATTAATATTAAATTTGGGTAAACAGTTTTACCCTAATTTTAATAATTATTTATGTATTATAGTTATATAGTAAAAGACAAACGTGAGGAAAAATTTTGTGGGCATTTGAAAGCCAGTGAAAGCTGGATAACTTCATTACCACACTCGGATCTGTTTTTATATGGAACTGGGCAGCTTCTTTTATTTCAAAAAATATAGAATATAAATCCGAGCCTGTATCTAATACAACATTATGTATATTTTCGTAATGTACATTTATATTCTAAAAATATTACAATTTAAAAAAAAACTAATATTAAAATTTGTGGCAAATCGTATGGCTACCAAAATTATAAAACTTTTTATAACTTATTATAAAACAATATTAAAGTTTCCAACCTCTAATGTATGTTGATATTTTAACATAACAATTATAGGCACTTATTTTGAAAGCAAAATTTGATTTTGATAATTATTTCACTGAATTAATTCAAGTTATTTATTTGAAGTCCCAATGCAATTACTACATAAAATTTTTTCAACCCTATTTTTTAATATTAATATCTTTTCACACTTTTTGTGTTAAACATGTTATTTTAAGCATGCCTGTATACATGAATATTTCATTTCACGTAATCATTTTTTTCTAAAAATTAATTTTTCTACATTTATATATACTCATATAATATATTAAAATATGTATATTCTGAAACTTACATTTCCTAATGGCAATGGCTTCATGTTAACCTTAAGTTTTTATATACAACATCCTAGTATAGTATTTACTTTCAGAAATGTTTAGTGGGAAATTAAAACAACCTACATGCGATCTTAAGTCACTGGGATTTTAAATCATTTCAGTGTAAAACTTTACGTATGGTGATACATTAAGCTAATGCTCATAATTGTTATGTTTAGTTTTTAAACATTTTGGCCAGTTTTAAAATTTTATACTTCACCAGTTGAAAAGTTACTGCTTTCCTGAGATTTGACCAACTAAGAACTATAAAATCATAAGCACTTTCAGCAAATTATCTATTACA
Source organism: Acrocera orbiculus (assembly GCA_947359355.1). Taxonomy (NCBI): domain Eukaryota; kingdom Metazoa; phylum Arthropoda; class Insecta; order Diptera; family Acroceridae; genus Acrocera; species Acrocera orbiculus. The sequence goes on from OX375757.1 coordinate 45,610,138, forward strand.
CAATTTCGGTAATGCTATGGCCGATCAAGTAAAATATAAATAATAATGATACAAACAACAGATATGCCGATGTATTTATATTTTTCAATCACTAGTTCAAATTTCTTTCTTCATCAGTCTTTGAAATGAAAAAAATTCATTCCTAACTCTTGGATACCAGCGTAGTTCATTTTTATTTCAAATATTCATGATATTGGGTAGTAATTCTAAGACTGCCTGCAAAATTTATTAGCTCAGTACGACAAAGTGATAAAGGTGAATTTTACGTACAGAAAATAAGTCTCATGATTTTATTCACTTGATTTATATCTACCTCACAATTGAATTTCTAAACAAAACAAAACTGTTTGATAGGTTTGCTTTGTTTTAGTTTTTTTTTTTTTAAAAAAAAATGTGATTTAGTAAAAGTATTTCTAAAAATTTTTTTTCACGTTTGTAGCAATATCTTATGCAAAGTCTAAGCAGAAATATCCTTTTATCCTTCATTTTATTTATGAGGTAGCTCGTGAATAACTATCAACCATTACAATAGAAATAAAATATCTTCCTTATAAATATCTTTATCGAACTTTTACTGTATTAAATTTTTTATTTATATTTTGAGATTGATTTGCTATTAAAAGAAAAATCACTAAAGCTTCATTTAAGTGTATGAAATATTTAGTATTTATTTACTGAAATTTAAATAAATTTTATTCCATTAAATTGGAACAAACTCAAAATTATATAATTTTAGCTTTATAAAAGTAGGAATTTTTTATTTAAAAATACAAAACCAAATCTGAAGATTTTCGAAAATCTTAAACAAATCATTTTATTATTATGGTCACAAAGGATAGTAGAAATCTTGTGATAAAATCATTTACAAAAATAAAAGAAAACAAAATTGCCTGCTAAAAACAAAAGATTTAAGATTGCGAACTCAGATTTAAAATAAAAGTATTAACAAATTTTCCCTAAAAAAGCTACTTCCGGCTTCTTATTGTGTAATATGCTAAGAAATAGGATTCAAGCAATGGATAAAAGATTCTAATCTATATCATTGTTTTTTCCTTTTTGATTATATTTGCTAGAAATACTTGCTGTTTATTATTTAAATTTGCATATATTATTTATTAAAGTTATAAACAATTGCATTAAAGGACTTGTTTTCTCATAATTAGATCAACTTGCCTAGAGACTTACGTCTATGTGTATATTTAAGACTGTGAACATAGTTAAAAATGTTCTGAAAGGAAGCAAAAATTCATTCACCTTTTCCATGCTTTGTCTGTTTTTTTTTTTTTTGTTTTAAGGCATGAGGTTTAGTTTTGCATATTTTAGCATATGATTCTATAATGTTTTAATCATTGATTCATTTTATTGCCTTTTTTTCTTTAAAAATCAAGAATAAAAATTTGATGATTTAAAGAAAAAGTTTTCAATTTAAAAAATTTGTAATTGAATTACATTGCTTGAAAGATATTGCTTTTGCAGGTATAAATAATGTAACACAATTTTTTTGTGTTAATTGCAAATAGTAATTTCATTATTTTTCAAAGTGACACGAATATATATATATATGAATATTTTGCATAAAAAAATTTGAGGTAACTGATAATTTTTTGAGGCCTTTTTTTAAACAAGGACAAATTCTCTTGCCTTAATTTTAAGTAAAAGAAGCTTATACTTTTCCATCAAAATGAATGCCCAAAACCAGGGTTATACTCTTTTCAAATATTGCTTTTTGGAAACTTATTTTCAATTGCTGCAATTAAATAAAAAATACTTTCAAATAAATTTTTCTATAAAATTTTAATAATCTTTTTGACTTGTTCGAAAAAATTAATATACCGAAAAAATATGAAAAGTATTTGGAAATTTGTATTCATCATTTTGCAATACCTTACTTGATAAAAAAAAATATCAAGTGGGGGTTTTTTTAAGAAAAAAATAAGTCATTAAGTTATTTTCTTAAGAATGAAATTTCAATTGAACTATTTAAATTTCAAATTTCACTGATTAGCTGTGGGCTTGAGAATCAATTACAGATCTAATGACATTTCAAATGAATATTACTCATTGAAATTAAGTTTTAGTTTAAAAATTCCTAACATCAAGAGGGACGGCTTTCTCTTTATTTTAAGCAAATAAATTTATATTTTTATGAATGTATAAATATAATAATTTTTGTTTCAAATGAGATTGTTATTATTACATCTTACAGAACAAATTAGGCTTTATCCTGTATAAAACGTCTGATAATATAGGGTAGTGACTATTGATATACGATTAAATAAGTTATATATCAACTTTTAAGTGTTTGTATGTCATGATATTAGCAATTTTGTAAAATGTAGAAGAATAGCGGAAAATATTTTGACTATTAAATTGTTAGTTAAAGAAATTTGCTTGATTTATGGAAAATTTAACGGCAATAAAGAGCTTTTCTCTTAATTTTTCATTTTGGTTCTGTAAATAACTATTACAAATAGATGTTTGCCAAACCACTTGAAATTTTTAAAATTTTCAAATATTGTTCTAAAAATTAATAGCATTGTGACCTAACAATAAGTGAACTTTATATCACAAATAGAGTACTATTTTATGTCTTTTGAGATATAACTATCTGCAAACTATTTTTATAATATAAGAAAGATTAACCAGAAAAGTTTATTTTACAGGAAAGTTGAAGGAATTTTTTTCTTAACTAAATGAAATTTATGTTAAATAGTTCAGTAAAATTCTTCTTTTATGAACTGCTATCCATACAAACGAAAAATTTGGACCTCAGTGAGATTGTGAAATGGCACAATGAATTTTGTTAGTTCGGAATTTCATATCCTAGATAAAAAGAATTTTATGTATCAAGAACTGCCTCAGTTGTAGTTAATAGATTAATGACTTATTTTTCAAATAAATAAGTGATAATTTTTATTAAATGATGTATTGGAAAATGATAAATTCAAATTTTCAAATACTTTTCATATTTTTTCGGTATATAAATTTTTTAATAGTAGTAAAAAATATTTTGAATTATTTTATTGATGCTGATTTCCTTAAAAAAACTTTTATAAACATGTTTCATGTTGCCAAAAACTTTATTTTGTTTTTCCTTTTTGTATAGTTATAAGAGTCTCAGAAGAGAAATAGCTGTATGTCAATTGTCGTTCCTTCAAATTTTAGTTTCAAATTTCATGGCAGTATAAACTTCAAAAGAAAATTACTATAAATTATTTTAAGGAATATATTTACTATTTTTTGAACATTTAAAAAATATCTAGAGTGATGTTTTCCCCGGAAGCTCGTTGTAGCAATTTTGCAATACAATGAAAAAGGAGTTTTATGTTTCAATAAGGGCTACGTCTAATGCAGAAGTTCAATTTCCGGAAGGAAAAAAATGCAATCATAATTTTTTATGGTAAAATTGCAAAAGGAATAATTTTGAAAACATAAATAATGTCTTATTTAGCTCTGGTTGAGCTATGTCAAATTTGATGGAATATTACAAAATTATTTTTGAAAGCCATCTGAATGCAAGTTTAGTAAATGTTCATATGTGATAGTTGCTAAGAGCCCTGTTAGTCATACAATACTTTCAACCTATACTCCTCGAAATTCCATACAAAAATTTTCATCAAATATTTGAGAAAAGCTTTTACACGATACAATGACATCGTCCAATATTGATTGAAAATCATGGATGAGCCCCTTGGAAATTTACTAAGAACAATAAATTTTGGCAGATAGTTATTCTATATCTCTATACTCGTATATATTTTCTATATATAAGTATGTATTTTATCCAGCGTATGTTTTTCCACACATAAATTTAAAAGTAATGAGTCAAATTTGATTTTTTAATATTCAGAAATTTAGATTGGTCGTTTTTCCACAGTCTAAGTTTGCCGCAGAGTAAGTAAATGCTATACAAGTCATTAAACATCACACTGCAATAACAAATTTCCAAAGATTACCAAATTAAAAATAAAATATTTTATTCTGATTTATTTATGGAAACAAAAAAACAAGGAAGGGAGGAATTTTTGGGGTAAGTTATGAGTTTTGTTAATGTTGAAATTAATAACTTTGAAGAGTTTTGGTATTTTATTTAGGTTTCGGTATCTTTGATATTTTGGTGAATTTAGAATTTTACTATATGTTTTAGCTCGTGTAGATATCGAACGGACGGACAACAAAGAACTAAACAGTATTACCAATTAGTGCACAGCGTCGTAGAATCAATACTATTGAATTTTTTTAATTTAAGTTATTAATTTAATAACATTTCTTTCAATATAAAATCAATGTTTGAGAAAAATATGAACATTCGCTTTTGTATTCTAATCTTTTTAGAGTTTCTTTTTTAAATTTTATTCTTCAAGTTTTATAATGAAAGGTATTCTATTTTTTAAATGCTTGTAGCCTTTATAAACAACTATTTTAATACATAATAGTGTTACGTTCGACTGACTATTAATTTCTTTATTGACTTATATTTTATTATAATTTGAATATAGATTAAGTTTTTGTTAATAATTTAGTCCTTGAAAAAATTCTTACGAAAGATAATTGCTTTAGACCAGCCAAACTAGCTTCAATTTTAAATAGAAACTTTCGCTTAACCTCACATACATAAGTAACGCCTGATGCCATAGGATTTCACAGATTAGGGAAAAAAACTAAAAATTGCTGGTTGATTATTTGATTTTTATATTGACTTTTACATTTTGGATACATGCAACTGCAAGTATCCCTTAAATTGATAATTAATGTTAGGATTGTCATCTATGAATTATTTATTAATTATTTGAACATCTTAAAAAAAGTTATAACAAAAATTTTCCGTCTTTACATTAAACGTTTTTATGTTTTATTTTTACACTGAGTGCACAAAAACAACTCTTCAATTTGGTTTGTTTCCAAAAGACTGTGGAAGTAGAGAGTATTTGGAATTTATATATTCAAATTTTTTAATGGAATTTCATTTAATTAACTAAGCCATGTAAAAATTTAAAAATTTATATTGGATTGGTCTGCTAAACGGTTATACTCCGTTCAATTAGGAACTTGACGTCGGTCAGACACGTTCAGCTTATAAATTTAATTTTAATATGTTGTTACATATTTAATTAAACTTTACTATAGTAGCGAAAAAAATTATTGCTTAAAAAAATTGATATTCCTTTTCAACGTGTTGTTTTAATTATATTTTGTGTAGCTTAAGATTTCCTTATTACTTTTTTAACAGTTTTTCACATACTTTTAAATAGATAAATGAATAATTTTATAAATTTAAATGACTTTATGTATTTATATAATGTACACGTTATGTAATGTTAGTTATGTAATTAGAAAACGGGAGGGGTGGGGGTGGTAAATGTGGCGGAAATAGTAATAGTAATAAAAAAAATTGTTTTTCAGCGTTCTAGGTTTGTTTTTTGAATATGTCAAGCAAGCCAGGTTTGTTTACTTGAGGCTTGACATGTCATTCAAATAAAAAAGTATTGAGAAAAATAAAAAAATAAAATATACTTTTAAATTAATAATAAAACGATTATGTTAAAGTTATTATTTATTAATTGAGAAGTGTCATTTGTGAGATTGCTTTTAAAAAATCAAAGATATAGTATTTTAATAAAATATTAGATCCTTTAAAATAATAAGAAAATTGTGGTTTAATACCTAATAAACACCACAGAAACAATACCGAAATTCGAAATTTAATAAACGTACGCTGAATTTTTATATACTCTTAAAAACTATTTTTAAATGATTTTTGAAAAAATTTGTAAACTTATTTTTTGGTTTTTTAGTTTTTTTATATAATTATTAATTTCCTAAATTTATATTAATAAAAACTAAAATATCTGTAGATCTTAAAACACCTGCTACCTATATTTTATAAATAGAGCTTTGTAAAACACATTTTTGGTCAAAATCTTAATATTCTTTATAATAGCTAATATGAACATCCAAATCTTATTTTTTCGATAATTAATCAAGTGCTTATAAAATAAAATTTTCTATGTGATAATTAATGGCTATAAGGCCATGTGCTGTAACTACTAAAAACAATATTTAGTTTCGTAGGTTAAAAACCTGAAAATCAGAGTAAAGATCGCATTTATTTGTAATAAAAATAATGGTATCGATAAACAACAATGATTTTTAATTTTCCACTTATTGCCTTATTTAATTAATAAGTTTAAGGGTAAAGCTTTTGCACTTTATTTTATATGCCCATATTAGTAACATATTGCTCGTTTTCTGAATATCTAAGGTCATTTTTTCTTGTTTTAATTAATTTTTTGACTAATTAAATGTTACTTTCCAAATGCTGCCGTGTCAGGATTAGGTATGATTTTCCAAAGTAAGAAATATTTATAAGGAAATAAAAATTTCGATTTATATAAATTGAAGCTTACATAACCCAATGTTAAAGGATATGTATTTTGATTTACAAGCATTTACTTTTTGTGTCATAATTTTTAATCATTACAATCAAGTGTTATGCTAATAGATATCAAGTTTTATGAGTTTTTTATGTTTTTGGTGTCTATTTGAGCATTTGAATTAAACTTGATTTTGAAGTACTAAACGATTTTAAAAGATCTTAAATTTTGCCAATTTACTTATTAATGAAAAAACTAAAATGCAAATGTTCCAATATTGGGTCAAAATGTTAATTTTTGGTTCATATAACTTAAAACCCTTTTCTGATTCTTAAAAATTTTAAAGTATCTTTAGATGTGTATAATGAGATGAATAAGGAGGGGTAAATATGGTACAAAGGCGTAAACTATTTAAAAATTTGTATAAAAATTTTCATTATCCAATATATAATAATGTCAACAATTTATTTTAAAGTCCTAACTTTCACTTACATTTTTACTAGATTTTCATTTTTTTGTTTGCAATTTTGTATATATTCATCCATTACAAACATTTTCACAATATAAGTGTTCTTTTATTTGCACCTTTTTATTTTGTGACATTCTTGGGAAACTGTTATGCTGTAAGGCAAAAACAGTTTTATTAATTTTGCTTAATTTATAGTTCTTACAATTAGTCACTATTTAATTCTGTCAATTCCTGAATTTAAGTTTTACACTTTTAAAAGTTTCGAAACTTTTTCTAGAAATTTATTGATCTTTACTCTAAAAACACTTGGCATAATGATTGCAAAAGTTTTGATTCACTTGACGCCACCGTATTGTTTTTATTCAATAATTGTGTTTAAAAATTGTAGGAAGCTTTAGAAAAGACTTCCAGTTATATAGGTTGAACTTATTTGAAATTTTTATTTATCGTTAGATATATTAAAAGTATCCTTCTGCTGTTGTTTTATGTGTAGTGTATTAACATTTTCAGAATAATAATTTATAGCTACGTTTCTAAGTGATTCCTGTTTGTATTTAAAATGAATTTATATTTAATAAATTAATAAAACTTGAATTAGGCTTTCAGCAGTGAATGATCTTTTTTTCAATGCCATTGTGAAATTGTGTCATTACATAGTAATAGACTTAATTCTTTTACAATGATTTAATAAATAAAATTGAAAATCTTTTTCGTAAAAGCATTTTCTACTGGTTTATTACTGTCATCACATATTTTACAAAATGTCGTGTTCTAATAGTAAGTGTAACAATTTTATGAACACTATCAAAAATAGTTTTAATTATAAACTTTGTTCAACTGATAAAAGAATACATTCTCAAAAGTTTTTAAAGTTTTAACTCAATAAAAATTGTATCTTTTTTAATTGCTTTTCTTCAACTTGTTTTGTGTTTTTGTCTGTCTATTTGTGTCATTTCAACTTAATTTGGAAGCACTTAAATAAAACCTTCAAAGTTAATTTTAAGTGCACTCAATAAGTTCCCACAACTTTGGAATTTTCACCTTGTTAATCTGGACATTCAAAAATATAAGGTAGATTTTTTCTTATTATAGTAAAACTGATGTACCTACGCAAAGTTTGTAATAATTATAATACTATAATTTCTTTTAAAATTTAACGAGTAATAAATAATGTAAATAAAACAAAAAAATATTGTTATCTATTGCACAAACGCAGCAGTTAAACAATTCGAAGTACGGAAGATTATAGCAAGCTCGTTGCGCGTAGCATAATGTGAATGAGCGCCTATATAGTCAGTGTCCGCACGAAGATGTTTAAAAATTCATAACTCCTTTTCTTATGAAAAACAAAAAAATCTTTTTAAATATATTGATAGCTAATCGTTCAACGAATAAAATTATGTTAAAAAAATTACGCTACGCGTATGAGAAGTTTAGTAAATTTTCTATTGTTTATAAAAAAAATTAATTTTTGTTTAAAGTGAAAACGTCATATTCTTGTCTCATTGTTTTCATAAGTACCACCAAAATTTTGTTAGCTTTTATCAAATATTCTCCGAGTAATCGTCGTTTGAAAAATAATCATGTTAAAAAACTAATTTGTTTATAACTTTTACAATAGTTGAAATTTTTAAATAATATTTTAGGATCTTTATATGGGCATACAAACTCTCAAAAATCTGCAAAAAAAATATGCAATTCGAACAACTTCGAATTCGGAACTATTTTGTAAACATTAACTGGATCAATAGCAAGACAATGATGCTTTGTTTAACACCACTATTTTGTACGAATATGTTTGCAACGAACTTGTAGGTAATGCGCAGGTTGTTCCTCTAAGTAAGAATAAATTATTAATACTTTATGTGTTTGGAATTGACCTAATGAGACAACATATTTTCACTAATACAAATTTTTTTAGAAAAAAATAATTTTATTGACCAAACTTATAGTTAATGGTCAGTCATTTGAGGGAAGAAAAAAATTTTAATACACAAACAAAACAACAAAATGTTCAAGCAAATTAAATAGTAAAATCTAAAAGGAATTAAGTTTGAGTACTTCAAAAGCAAAGTCTTAAATTACTTGAAACTTTGTATTAATTTCTCGGATGTTGAACAATAAAAGGAGGTAAATTATATTAAGGAATTTTTCTTTTTTTTATTAAAGGTTACATTTATAAAACTTTGACTAATTCTACCGAATTTTTCCTGCAAAAATATTTTCTGATTTTTTTTAAAATCAGATATTGGTATACCATTTGCTATCGAAAATCTTTTAAAAAATCATCTTTTTAGAAAAACTTTAAAAATTTCCCCCATACATCAATAAATTTCCACCCTAGCTTAAATGGTATAATTGTAGCTTTACTCTAAAATTTCTTATTTATTTTATTTATAGCAGTCAATTCAATTTTTATGGTTCAATGGTATTTAAGGCAATTGTCATTTTGTGATTGTGAGTAATTCACGGATCAAAGATACTTGCAGTTCAAAGATACTTGCCGTAATTTTACATAAAGGGTAGCTATGGTTATAGTTAAACAAGTAATACTATAGCAGTTAATCGAAGGATATACAGATTAGCTTTGAAGCCAAAGTACAATTTCGTAATGAAAATTTTAAAGATAGGTATCTTCATATTTAGATGACTGTAATTTTACAAATTTTAATTGAGTGACTTTTGAAATTTAAATTAAAGTTGTAGTTGAAGTTATAAAACAAGTTTTCGTTCACTGTTACTGAGTTTCCTTTTGATATCTTAAACATCAAATCAACTTAGATTCCAAAAATATTGACTTTGCTATAACTAATTTGTAAAAGATGGAAAATAAAATGCAGAGTTTTTGAATCAAATTCTTTTAATAATAATTTAATTAAGTTTTAATACGTTACAAAATAATGTATTCACTTAACTTTCGAGGCACCAATTTTAAGGAGCATAGAATTAATATACTTCATCCTCAATTAATTTTTGGGCACATATTATGTGGATTTCCAAATATGCTCTAACTTTATTTTTGAATAGCATTTATGTACTGCATGTTCTATAAGCAATGCCTGTAAGCTATATGCCAGAATTTCTGCAAAAGCCTTGGGTACCAAGTATCGGACTAATTGGAAAAAGGAATCAAAGACAATCTAACCATTAAGCATCAAATATATAATATCAATTAGAAAACTATTCGGTAGCAACTTAGATTATATTAGAGCATCGATCATGATATCAAGTGATTTAATCACTCACGCAGTATACATTTTTGGTTAATCATGCAAATTCAGGTATCTTATATTTTGAAAGATAGGAGATATCATTATGTGCCCCGCTCTTCCGTCTTCCCTATTACCCCCTATTCTGTAAACGTAGCAACAAGCCTGAAAAAGTTATTATAAGTTTAAATATAAGACAAGCAAATTTAATAAAAATTAGCATATACTTCAATTTTTCTAAAACTTGTTTTATTTATTTCCTCTTATATAAAAATTCATTACCATGCCACAAAAAGTAGTGCTACATTTCAATATTTTCTTGTTAGTTTTTTTCCATATGCTGAAGAATATTAAAATTATCATTGCTAGTTGCTACATGCTTCCATCTTTGGGTATTGCTTTTTAGTATGACATTTCATTATATATCTTCTGCTTTTGAATTATAAGATATATCTTAATTTTTCTACTACTTTTTGGCATAAAACATTCATTACTTGTGTACAAAGCAATAAATGTTATTCTAGATCAGAAAAAATTTTTAACATTAAAGACTGTTATAGCTGATTACTTTGAAATGAAAACAGAAGCAACTTTTCTTTAATATTTCATAGAATGCCTTGTAGAAAATACTACACTTTACAGATTTTTTTTTAACTAGGAAACAATTAATAAAGTTTTATCATTATATTTGCTTATTTAGGTATTATTATTATTCCAGATAACTAATTATGTGATTAGGAAGTTGTTTGCATAAATCCATTCTAGTATTTTGAAAAACTAATAGAACATAAATACGTCATTACAGTTTGCAAATTAGAAATCCCAAAGATGTAAACCTTTAAAAAAAATATTGTAGAAAAATGTATGTTATTCAAGGGAAAATATGATAAACTGAACCCATTCCCATCAATTATTATTCTAATACCTGGGGAAGCTAGAAAAAATAATCAAAATGGGCGCATATCACACTTTAATTGATGAGATAAGATAAATTTATTTTAGCAAGTGGAAGTAAATAATCTGTTTAAGTATAACTTCATTTTATTAAAAGAAAAACTTTTCTTCTTCGTTAAAGATTTATTATCTCACCAGAAATAAAGCAAAACTTCATTGGTAAAAGAATTTATAGTGTGTATAGTTAGTTGTGTTATTAAAGTATAAACTATCAGCTATTAGATCAAATTTTAAATTTTTATAAAAATTCAGCCGAAGAAAACTATAAAATAACTCAATGAAAATTACCCTGGCCTCGCCATTCACAAAATAGCCTTTCACCTACAAAAAAAGAGGCTCAAACAAAATTTTTTTAGAAGGTTTTTCTGTTCAACTGTACCAATCTTGCTCCTTAAATCTAATCCTAAATTTCCTACGAGGAAAATTTTATGGTTCTTATATCGACGCCTAATAGAGCGATTCCAGTAAACAATAACTGTCAAATTTACTAACAATGTCTCCAATAAGAATATATCGCTTTCCACTAACGATTTAATTTTTAATAATTAAAAATTTTAATAAATAATAAAAGGTAAATTAGTATCATACTTTTATTTTTTACAATATTTAATATGAATTCATAAGTTCAACGCAAATCATTTCATCTTTAGTTTCGTTAAAATTATTTTCTTTAAGCTTCGTTATTCTAAATAGTTAAAAATCCCTTTGGATGTTGCCATGGTATCATCTAGGTGTAATTTACATTGATCCACTGATGAAAGTCTTATAAAAAAATTTGATTGTCAGTAAATTCTTCAATATATTCGTTCAGTGGAAATACACTACATGATGGATTTCGAATATGAAAATTTCAGGCAAAACTAATTTTGGCAATTTGTTTTCAAATAGCCAATAAAGACCGTAATATATTTGTTACAATTTTAGTAAATTCTTGATTGCCAGAAAGATGAACTTGCAAAAAGATAAATTTTATTTGCAAAAGAATAAAATCCATTTATAAATGCATGAGGTGCATTTGCAAAAAAAAAGAACTCCATTGGAAAAATAATGAACTCAACTTGAAAAGAATTGAACTGTACTCACCATACAATGAGCAGCATTTGTAAAAGAATGAACTCCATTTGCAAAAAGATAAATTTAATTATATAATTATTATTGATTAATTAATTTAATTAGTACATATATATATAATTATAATGAATTAAAATAGCTTCCAGCTACTTTAAACTATCTTTAGTGAATTTTTTGCATTCTTTCAAAAAGCGTTTATAATTATATTTTCGTTTTAATTATAATTTTAAGTACACACTTTAGATTCTTCATGAATTATTTGATCAAAAACAATAATTGAAGAAATTCACTCCTTTTGAAGAGTCCATAATATAAAAAAAGTCTTCTCACTAACAATTTATATTTCCTATTTTTTTATAATTAGTTTTCCTGTCTACAGTTTAAGTACTATCTAACCTCTGAAATGAAAATGTATCTGAATACAATTTCTTTTATCAGCGTTGGATAATACTTTCTTGATACAACAGCTGTAGATATTTACGAGTATTTTATTTAATTTCAGTTTTTCCTTTTGTTTATATAATGTAGTGAATAAAAACTCAAGTTTCAAAGAAATATTATTTAATGAGATAAGTAATAAAGAAGTTAAATTTTTTAAAAGAAACTTCAATGCAATTATTTTATTTTAATTCAATTAAATAAAACTTACAAGTAGCTATTAAGGACTTTGAATTATTTTTCAACGAGTTATATAGCTTTTAACATATTTTTCAAATTACATATCATAGTCCTTTACAAGATTCTATATTCATTTAATTAAGAGGTAATATTTTAAATTTAAATTTCTTATAAATACTTCTTTCAAAAAATTTATATATTATATTTTTTATTTAAATAATTTACACTATTTAATCGTAAATGGAAAGGTTTATGTTAGTTTCAATGGTACTCATTTTGAAAAATTAACATAAATTTTTTTTAAGATTTCTTTCACTATATTTTACAATTTTATTCTTATGTCTTAAGGAAAAATAAAAGTCAATGAATCAAAATCATTTCATCCATAATTTTTCATTTGATTTGACTTATTGTGTAAAGAATTTTTAAGCCTGTATAATTCTTTCTAATATTCAAAACCCAACGATGCAAGGATTAGTTTTTTGAATACTTGCACAATTTAAAGTTCAATAAAATGTATTTATCTCAAATTAGTTAAGTTCAAGCTTTGTTTAAGCAAAATTTTATAATTATCTAACAAAAGCAGTTTGAATAAATCTACCATTGCCGCTTAAAGAAGTTCAATGCCTTAACAATAAAGTAAAATATCTATTTTTGTTTAACTCTTCTATTGGGCATAACAAAGACACTCCACTCGCCTAAAGAATTCGTAAGCGTACCTTGATAGCTCTTAAAGCCCCTCCCTAAAACGCTGAAATGGTAACAGTTCTTAGCTGACCATATCAAACGCTTCAGTTCAAGAATAATATCATTTTCAAATAATTCCAACTAACTAATATTTTGTAAACTACTGAAAGATACGATACGATACGACTTTTATTGTCTTAAGAGTGGTAAAATAAATTTTTTAACATTTTAAAATAAACTGCAAGGTACTTGTTCTTTTCATTATTTTGTGTTTTTTTTAACCTCTTAAGAATTCACTCTAAAAGGTGTTATTTATAATCAGCATAGGAAATGAGAGCTACATTCAAAAAATTTATGAAAGGATGTTGGTGTCTCGGCATGTAGGTAGTATTGAATCTCTGCTATTTTTATAATTTTATTGATTATTATTAAACAAACAAAAAAAAGGGTTTTCCTTGAAAGGCATTACTAAAAGTGGCTAAAAAGCCAACATTGAAATAAAAATATGTATGTCAATTCTATAGCTTTATTTTTCGACAATTAGAACTTTTATGCCAATAATGGCTAACATAACGCACTATTTCTTACCTGTCAATTAGGGTCAATTGTAACGCAGCAGTATAAAAGCTGTTAAAAAGAATGTATGATAACTAAACCTTCTATATCCAATGTACTTCTTCTATAGTCATTGGATTTATGCAAAATTTGCCTAATAAAATTTTTCTCACGGAAGATGAGTACAATGCCCGTTATTTCTAAACTGCAATTCAATTACATTAAAAAAATTTTAAGTTTGCAAGGTTAACAAATTTCATAATAGAAAATATTAATGTGATTAATTAACGAAATTAATTAAAATAAATAGAATATGTATTTAACGTGTGATGACTCACTTTAACAATGTTAATTGCATATGTTGGGGCGGTTTGGAATGAATAAGAATATATATATATACTACAAATACGATTAAATTTAGCATATTTGTAAAGCTAAATTTTATAGCTTTAAATTAAAAAAATGTCTTATACTAAAACTGTTTAAAATATATCAAAATATATTTTTAAAATATTTAATAATGCAATTTTACTACATATTCATAGCTTACTGAAAGGCTAATATCTAAGGCAATATATTATTATATTTTTCTGCAAAAAAAAGATAAAATAAAACTTAATACTAATTCTCTTATTGCTATAAATAAATTTAAAAATACTTAATTTTGTCAATACGTCAACTCCCATTTTTTTATGCTGACAGCCCCCTTTCATAGTAAGCTCAAAGCCTACATTATTGCAAGCTTACTACGATCAATGTTACAATATATATTTATATATATATATACATACATATATACAAGGCTTACGCGTTAAAAAAAATAATATTAAGGTTATAATTATGCAAAACTTTTCTTCAAAAATGTCACATTACAACTGATGAAAATACACTTAAAGCTTTTTATTGGTTCTCAAAATCCTATGTAAAATATAAAGTACAATATTCCATGTTATCCACCTGAAGTACTAAGATTAAATGAAAGTGAAGTTTAAGAAAAGATTTGCGAGCCCTAATAAAATAATCAACCTGAGTTGGCCATAACTATATATGTATATAAGGCAAAAGTTTGTCAAATAATACTAGTTTACTGTGATTTGTATCCTCACGCTAACGCATATGGTAGATTTATACCATTTTTATATAAAAAGATAGGTAACTAAATTAGGCATTTTTATCCATATAAAACTTTCCATTATCTAAATAAGGTAGGAGTTATATACGCGTTTACGGAACATTTTCCGTTATTTTTAACAAACTTTTAATAAAAAAAGGACATGTTACTGAAGATTACACATAAATATATTAGTAAAAAGATGGGAATTCCTAATCTTATGTATGGAGAAATCTTTATCTTATCCGGAGCTTTTGCGTTTCATTATACTGCGGACTATATAAGAAGGAAGTTCGATTTCGAATAAATCACGGTTGTGTTTTCTTAAAGCTATAATTACTGTTGTATTCGTAAAATTAATTATAAAATGTTAATTGTAAAGCGGGAGTTTAAGTGCAAAATTTATGCAAACAAGTTCTATTATATTTATGCAAAATATATATTTGTGATACCACGAAATTTTAGAGATAAATTTCAGTGTCTTCTGAAAATCTTGACAAGTCATGGACACCAAATATTTATGGTATGGCTATATTCACTTTTTCCAATTGTTTTGTCATTTTGGAAACAGTCAATGTGTCACACAGTTAACTGTTACTTTGCTTATCCGACTTAAAACTTTGTGGACGATGACCGTATTGTTAAATATGCTTAAGTTTCTTCAATAGCACAACCATGCCATATTCCGTTTTCACAAAAATGGGGCAAACATTTAACAAATGTTTAAAAAGTACTAAAAAGGGTAGAATCACCATTTGTTACAATATAATTTCCTTTAATTACATGAATACTAAGCCTATACCCTTAATTATTCTTGAAATAGTCGTATTACATGGTCACCAGTCAATTTTACCTGTTGTATTTGAATCAAATTTCTTTTTTGGGCGCAATTGTGCAAAAACAACAATCTTTTTGGTTACAATAATAACCGTGAACATATTTTCAGAACCCCGGCTATAGAAGTTTCACTTCAAAAATATTTCTGTGTTATAACTGTTAGAATCTATGAGCATTCTTACTTAATATCTTATCTCCCAAAAAACTTTAAAAAGGAATACTTGAGTCTTGATCTAACAGAAAGTAGATGCTGGTGGAAAGAGGATGGGGCTCGTGATGAGAAAATTATCGCCGGATAATTTGAACACTGGAATCTGAGCACTGAGATTTTAAAAATATTATCATTTTACATCATTTTTCGTTAAAAAGATAAAAGGATGACAGAAATTTGCTTTTGAATATGAAGTGATTAGCGTTAGTGAAAGAAGTTATTAAATGCTAGCGAAATAAGTTTAGAGCTCGGGATAAGAGATCTGTCACTTTTTTAATTTATTTAACTATCGGATATCTTGATTTTCTAATTTAATAATTTAAGCATTTTTATGTATGTCGTATGGCACTTAATACTTTGAACTTGATTTTTCTACGGTCACAGACTGAAAACCAATTTTAATTTTTTGAATAAGATTTAGAGAAGTAAAAAATAAAAAAATAATTTTTAATTGGTTAATTAATTAAAGTTTCAATATAAAAATTAAATTATGTTACATTTTTTTCAATGTTTAATAAAACGATATCATTGATATTGCAATAAATTCAAAAATAATAAACATTTCACTTAATAACCATGTAAAAAGGCATATAAAAATATAAGTGATATTCAAACTTTTTGAGAAAAATTTCAAACTGCAGCCATACCCTAATAGATTCTTGCCATCAACACGACTTCAAATTCTTAAAAATATTTATTTCATATTTATTAACAATAAATAAATGTAATACGGAAGCTTGTATAGGGGTTAAATGATAAATGGATTCAAGAATTTTGATAATAATCGATAAAGCATTAATTTGGAGCAAATCTCATTTCCCTAAACGTGCTAAAGGTACAAATTGACCAATTTTTATGCTGAGCAATAAAAGAGAAGCACATGATTTGAAAAATTCCACAACATGTAAAAGTATCAGCATTTTCTATGAACTTAAATTGAAATATAGAGAAGTCTACTCATAAACTACTAGGAAAGTTTTGGGTCCTTGGAAATATCAAAGCATGTTTACGATTAAACTCCTACTGGTAGTATTGTCGATAAACTTAATTTGTATTCTTTAGTGCTGAGCATGCATATTTTATGTTTGTGGCTAGTATTTTTAAAATTTATGATAATATTCTGTTTGTCATTTGGCTTCTCTTTCTTTCTAAGAGCTTATATTATTAAAAAAAGATAATTTTATAATTTGATGTTATTTTAAATTTCCCGGAGAAAAAAGATAAATTTAGTTTATTTTTTTCAAAATTGAAATGTTTGCACTAATATTGTTTTGGAAATTTCTCATTGCAAGGGACTAAAAAAGTTTTCATCCACGATCTAAGAAATTTGGAATTATCAATCCCATGTTAAAAACTGAAATTCGAAAAGAATTCATACCTTTCTAAAGACGTTTTTAAATTTTTTTAAAAAATTACTTTTTATTTAATAAATTTAAGGCTGCTACAAAAGTTTGATTTATATTATTCCTACTAAAAATGGATGGCAAGTAAAATTCTCTATTATATGCATGACATTACTTTACTCAAATAGGATTAGCTCTTGATTTAGGCTAAAACCATTTGTCGTTATTATCCTTCGTTTTTTTTTTAAGCCAAATCTTTATATGTGGTTTCCTTTTCATCACGAATTAGCAATATATTTCTAAATTGCCTCCTTTTAAGTATGTTGAAGTGCTCATATGAAAAAATTATTTATTATTGCTAGATTTCATATTCATAAATTAATGAATTACTATAATTTTTTATTCTAAGAATAGATTTTTTTTATGAAAATTAATCCAGGCAATTTAAAATCCCAAAGAAGTGTTGTTTGAATTATATGTAATTATTAAGGCTGAGATTGATTTTCAAGGAAAAATTTACACATTTATCTTTCTTAATTGATAAGCTATTTGCTTATTAATACCAAGATATTCTGGCCAGTTCTTGATGGCATTGAAATACTTTAAAAACTAGCTCAAACCTTAGATCTTTAAGCCTATATTTGAAGTCTTTGGGTTAATTTACAATACCGAAAAGCAAAATAATATAAAATCACAATATATATATATATATATATATATAATTGTAGATAAATGATTAGAGGCCCACAATTTCCATATACACAAAAGCCTTATAACTTATATTTCTTAAATATATACCTATTTTGCAAAAAAATTTTCTTAATCTGAAAACTCGCTTTTATTCAAATCTATCTTTGGATGGACTTATTGGAAGTTCATTTGCCTAAATTAGACATCAAACCACAGTGGCGGATGGTATAATAGATTCAAAAATATAATTGCTGAAATCATTTATTTGAATGTTTGAAAAAAAAAAAACGATATCAACTCTGGTTGACGCCTTTGCTATGCTTTTGTTTGGAACATAACAAAAGCATTTCACTCTATCTAACAATTTCATCTACTAACAATGCTTTATTGTTAAAGCAGACTATCGAAGGATATAAACTATGATGGTATTGTCATTAGCTATAGTGGGAATAAAATCATATATAATATATATACATTATATCAGCTGGACAACTAAAGTTTTGTATACAACCCAAATATGCATCAAGCTATTTGTCTAGAGAGAACTTGATTTAAGTCTGTAACAAAGGAAGGAGATAATTTTTATGTGTATAAATTTACAAATATAAGTTTTGTTGCTAGCGTGTTCCTTGTTTGAGCCATTACAAAAGACTCAAATTGCATGAATATTCATTATTAAACTAATTGATGTAAAAAGATCATAATTTATGTAGTAATTAAGATCCAAAGCAAAATTTATTAAGGCTTAAGTTAATAACTAGTTATTTTTGTTTATCTGGAAGAAATGTTGAATTTAATCCATCTATATTTTGTTCAAAAATACATTTTTCTTGTTTTTTTTTATATAATTTCCTAATTTGAGTGGTCGCACTTACTTATATTAAAAAAAATCATAGTTATGGAGCGATCATAGTTTAAGAAAATTTTATCTAATTTTAGCTTGACCAGATCTATATTTCCTTATTTGTCTCTTTATTATTTAAATTTCCGGTATTCCATTAAACCTTTTTTAATTTATGTGCATCTAAAATTTCAGGATCTGACGAAGGTATTCATAGTATATTTAAAGGTTATAACATTTCTCAAATAGGAACCGCTAAAATTTTATTTTAATTTAGACAAATTTACTTGATAAAACATGAAACAATTCACAAAATCATATTAGTTGATTATAAAATGAAGCTCCATGAAGATCTTACACTTTCACACAAAGAGACGGCTTGGCTAACAGTATCTAAGTCAGACATCTAGACATCGAGGATATTTTACGAATATAGCTTGCCTGTTTTTGCACATGTCTTCATTTTGGTTTGCTTAGAGGGCATTGGAAGTGATAAATTCAATTTTTTCTCAGCAAAAATCTTAGTTTCTGGGAGATTATTCTCAACTATAAAAGATTGAAGTTTTTTCATTTTCCTTGCTTTTTAGTTAAAAACCCTTCGATTAAATAATAAGATCATTGTGGAAACTGAAGCTTCTTTTGGTGAAAAAGAATTAGAAAAAGAGTTGGATCAATCTTGGAAAATATTATATCAAAGAATAAATTCTAACTTTGAAAATAAGAGTATTTTAGTTTTTAAATTCTGTGAGCTTTCTAACGACGTATTAGGATTCCCTCTCTTGGACGTTTTTACTTATATTTTTTTTACTCTATCAGATTCTCTTACACTTAGCTCTTTTGAAAAAAAGTCTGTGCTATGAAAATAGTGATTCATACTAAAAAAATTTTTAGTAAAATTTGACAAAACTAAGATCGCAAAACAATCGCTTTTGACATTTGTGATATAAGTCGCTGAGCCAAATTAAAGTGAATTTTCTACTTTTAAGCTTCGGAGCAACAGCTCTCAAGAAAAATAATTATAGGTTTTTAATTTTATTTAAAAATAAAGTCAAAAACATACCAAAAGAACGTTAACAATCCTAATTTTCCATATTTTAGTATCCATACACAAGTTATTTAATACCCTTTAATTTATAAAACCTTAGCTTTTTAAATTTGATCAATTTTAATTTCATTAAATATAAAACTGTTGAAGAATCTTATCATATAAAGCCCTTCAATGCCTGATATCATTGTCTTGTAGCTGCATTCCAAACTTTTAAGTCTTAAGAAATTATCAATTTTGAAGCTAAAATATTTCTAAACTTTTATTTACTTTTAAAGTACTTTTAATTAATTTAAGTTAACTTTATTTGCTCCTAGTTTTGCCATATTTGACTGTTTAGTTAAAGTCAATCTAAAACTTGTAGCACTGAAATATTTCAAGAATAAACGTAAATTACTACCATTGCCATTGCCATTGCCAAAAAAGAAGCTATTTTATTGAAGACAGAATATTATTTGTCATTATAATAAGCGTAATTTTTTCAAAAAAGAAACATGAGATCTGAATAAAAAAATGTGTAATTTGAAATTTTTCACTTTAACTGGAAAAAATATACCGAAAATGTTCAATATTGAAGTTTCAAAGCAAAAAAATATCTGAATTATACTGACTTAATATATTCACATTTTCATTAAAGAAAGTAATAAAGAAAGTAAAAAGAAAGTATTAAAAATTAAAAAAAAAATTCTTTCAGAATATTTTGAGAAACTTTTAGAACTCTACTTTTGTTTGTTGTAAGCAACAACAAAAAATTTTTCATTAAAATTTTTGTAGAATATTCCAAATACCTGTAATTGGCAGAGCTGACAAAGTCAATATAATTGTTGATTAAATAAGGCAGCAGAATTGAAGCCTTGAGCTAGGTAGTTAAATGACTGCAGGAAATATTCTCAATTCATTTTATTTTACTATTAAAAATTATTTGCTTAAGCTAAATAACTAAGTTAATTAATTTAGAAAAAGATAAGATCAGAGTTTTGGTGATGAGTTCAAAATTTCGGCTGTAGGCTTTGTTTT
Organism: Acrocera orbiculus; assembly: GCA_947359355.1. Taxonomy (NCBI): domain Eukaryota; kingdom Metazoa; phylum Arthropoda; class Insecta; order Diptera; family Acroceridae; genus Acrocera; species Acrocera orbiculus. The sequence goes on from OX375757.1 coordinate 45,631,170, forward strand.
CTAACTTTTCCATATCCTTACATTAATTAAAAAGTTTTCTGGAAAAGTATTTTGATAATTTAACTTTTATAATCAATGAAATTTTAGTCATAATTTTACTACTGCTCATAATATATTTTCAAGTTAATTTTTTTAAGCTTTATTACTATTAAAAATAAAATAAAACAATAAATAATGTATTTTTTTACAATTGGTTATCCTTATAAGAGCTTAGCTGACACATTTACCCAAAAAGCTATAAACTTTTTTAAATATTATTAATAACTGTTATACAAAAATAAAAGTTATTTATATTGCGGTCCCGTCATGCATTAATTTTTTTTAATTTATAAACCTTTCAAACATTAAATTTTGCCAGTTTAGAAAAATTTTATAATTCAAAATATAGAAAGCAAAGCTTGAGTGCATTGAAGGAAAATGTAATTCCCAAGTCACGTATACATAATGTTAAAATGTTCAAAAATTTACTTTTGTTAAGCTTGTCACATTAACACATGCTTCGATTAACTAAAAGATTCTTTTCATTTCTATTCGATGGATGGATAATGCTTATATACTTGCAAGTCTTACAGATTTTTAAGAGAAAAATTTACGGAATATGTTTCATTCCTTAGAATTTTTTTGTGTGATTTCCACATTAGAAGCACCCTTTTTTATCATTTTAATATATCTAAGAAAAACTTTCAGTTTAGGCATGAAAAGATAAGTTCTTACACATGTCGTGCTTCTTGGAAGGTGCTATTGAAATATTCTCTTGAAACTATAATTGTCATTGTCAATTGACCAATTGATAAAACAAATTTGAATGTAAAAACCTTCTCTGAGTGATCTAGAAAACTTTTGTCTGGAACAATACTTCTTCTTAGAACTGAGACTGGTTTATCAAAGTCCTAAATTTCGACTGGCCAAGGTTTTGCTTTTACAGTTACATTTCGATTCTGACCTAGGCTTAGCCAATATGTTTTCTATAACAATAAGTGCGATATAAGTGTTAACAGTGTTAGAACCGTAAGTAAGGTCTAACATAATATATTGAAAAGCCTCAAAAATTGGGAAATGCTTTGTAAATTAAAAATAAAAACAAATTAAACTTAAGCAAAATTTTTAAGAACTACAAAGTATGTAATTCTTTACCTTAATATCATGCATCCTTTATTACAGAGTTAGAAATGTTGTCTGCTACTGCAAGCTGCACCTTTGAATTTTTGCATTTAGAGAAAAATGATAAATGTTCAAATTAAGTTTTTATAGTAATTATTATCCACTACAGACTATTTTCTTTTTACTGTGCACTAATTTTTGCACAGTTTTAAAAACATTATAAATTTAAATAGCATTATAGACAGCAATGACCAAAACATTTATTAAAAATTTAAATGCAGAAAAATTTTTTTAGGGTAAATTTAGAGGTAGGTTTAGTAAAAAGTATTTTTCTCTTGAGGATACTGTTGATGTATCACCAAGCAAATTATGTACTAAAAATATTAAAAAATGGCTTTAAACATGATTTAATATAAATGAAAATACTTTATTAATTTCAAATATTTTTATGTATATTAATAAGGTAACATTGCTGTTTTAAACTTTTTATTTTTATTTCTATACTCATGAAATATTATTAGCTTCAGTCTATATTATTATATCTGTTATTGTAGCCAGGGTTCAACATTTTAATTTCTATGAATAAAATTATATGTTTTGAAAAATTAGAGGAAGTTGCGAAGTTGAAAAATGACATTATTTATAAATTTTTTTACAAGGTGTTTCATTGAATATATACAAGTAATACTTTTCAAAATGGTGTCTATTTTTAACTAATGATGGCATTGAGATTGAGTAAAAATGTTGTAGGGCACTGCTCTTATATATGCTCTCATGTCAGTGAATTGATGAATCTTAGGATTATTCGGAGGAACAGTCAAAATTTTGAATTTGAGAAAAAATATTTTATTTACAAAAAATTATGATCACGCTAAGTTAAGACTAAGTTATATATGTTTGAATTATTTGTCATATTATAATTTTGTAAATATGTTATAAATATAAGACGTAATTAAATTAAAATGGGGCATATCTAAAAGCCCTTGACGTTTTTTTATATAATTTTAAATGAAAACCAAAAATTAAAATATACTGCATTTTTGAGCAGCTTTTAATTATTTTTCTTGAAATTCATGACTGAAACTCCTCTGAACATGCCAATTACCTAATTAGTTCTTTTCCTAAATTTCTCACTACTTAAAGTAAAAAAAAAATATTTAGTTTAAGCTTACCAGCTCATTACTTTGCAAACATTATGAAGGTATATAATTCATATGTTTCAGGATGTCAAAATCTTAACAAATTAGCAAAAAGATCCAAGGAACCCTTTCAAAAACTTTTAATATACATATTTAGGTAGAAAACTATAAATTTGATAGACTTTCATTTATGATTATTTCTTACAGTTATTGAACTAAATAGTGGCAGAAGAATGAATAATGCTTTACAAGGTTCATTTACAATTTTATATTATGTAAAAAAAGTGTGTGATAACCTTCTTAATCATTTAACCATTATAACTATCGCTCCATCAAATGTAATACATAATTATGTATAATTTTTTAGTACAAATTAATTGAATTGAAATTACTGATTCACCAAATGCAGTGGAAATATATAATTCATTCCGAAGAGGAGAGATTCATTCTTATTATTACACTAGCAATTTATATTACCAAGTACTTCAAAAATTGGTCAGAAGCTGTTACAGAATAAAAAGCAAGATAAATAAAAGGCCATTAAAAGTCTATACAAAAATGAATACCATTAAGTATATATTTTTATAGAAATACACACAAAAACTGCCTTTTCTAAGAAAAAATTTATTTTTCCGATTTTTCAAAATATTCAAAGAATTTAATTAAAATGTATCAACTTTTAAGATTTTATGTTAAAACAAAACAGAATTTCATAAAATTTGGAAATTAAGATAAAAAACTTGTTAAAAAAAAAACTAAGAAAACAAAGTCCCGAGGGTAAAATTATACGAAAGTTTTTAATGCGGTTTCCATAAAATTTTATTTATTTTTCCCTAAGATCATAAAAATTACACTTGGAAGAAAATTTGTTAATAATGAATATAGTATTGTCCAATTTAAGTATAGAGAATTATTGCAAAATATAATAAAGAAAATCAAAAAATACTCTTAAACACGAAACTGCAACAATCCTGGAGTTTACAGTAAAAACAAACAAATAATTTTATCCGACAAAATTTCACTGGTTAAATTCTATGAGTCTCCAAATGGTACATAATGTTCTGTAAATTTAAGTACATGCATGCATGAAAAGAGTGATAATTTGCAAATCACAAACGTTTCACTTAAGTAAAGTGACTCTCAAGAAAGCAGTGATTTTCAGAGAGCAACATCTTGCAAAATCCCCAAAATTTATTTTGCTGGCATTTCACAATTGACATAAAACTATAATTTTACAAATTTTAAGCTTTTACAAACAACTTTTGCTTAAAAGCCCACTAGTTCTTGGACTATAAGGAAAAGTCTGCTTGGGACTTTTTGACTTTTAGATATCATTTATTTTGCAGTCTTTCAATTTTTAAAACTCCCAGAAGGCATAACCAGAAATAAATATCAATTTTATAACTATAGAGAAGTGTTTTTTTTAATATAAAAACCAGTTTTAATTATTGGTGTTTTTGCTTATCTTCTGAAACGGGGTAGAAAAGTTTTAATTTATCATCAGATATCCTAGAAAATCCTAGTCATATTCTTCTTTTATTGTCTCTTATTTTGAAAATATTAAATTTTTTTGATGTTTTTTAATTGAATAAAAGTTTTTAACAAAAATTTTAAAAAACAAAGCGCATCTTACCATTTTATCAATAACTTATTATTTTTTTTTTTTGAAAAAATAAAATTTCTTGTAGTAGAAGTTTTTTTAAATTTTTGCATACTTATGATTGCTCCATCTGAAATTTTTCAGTTAGTCAAATAAAACTTTTTATCTGACATCAGTATTTTCTGTGTTTTTGATTTAAATCTATATCAAATTTTTTGTTAACAAAGATATTACCATTAAAATGTGGTTTATAACAATAGAAAATTTAATCTCAATTGTAAATTTTTATCAGTCTCTTACACAGCTGATCTAAGATTAGTATTAATATTCATGAAGTTCAAAATTCTTATTCTACAGCATTTGTCTTTCGACAAGTAGCTAATCCTTCTCAATCCATATTATTAAAATGGTAGAAAATTCTTGAAAGTTTAAGCTTTCTAAAACTCACTTCCTATCTAGTTCAAGGAAAATACATTTCCGCAAAGAGGTTTTCATTCTGTCATAATTTTTCTCGTTGATTTATTCATTGTTTCCGGTTAAGGTATATTCAAGAAAAAGTTTTACTATTTTTTCTTTTTATATTCATGGAAGTCATAGCACAGCTTAGTGTACCTAAAGAAATATCTGCATTTCTTAAGAAAATAAAATATGCATTAAAGGTTTTCAATGAAAAATTTAAGTGATGAAAAGAATTTCTAAAGTCACTTACCTCCTTTTTGCTTTTTATTTTCGTATTTGAAATAGCAAATAATTTAATTTGATTTCGTATATTTTATTAAATTTGTAGTAGTTCATATTAGATTTACAACTTTTTTTTATACTGTCGTTTTTCCAAGTATTTTTGTAAAGAAAAAAGTTCATAATGTAATTAATACAAATGCAATTAGTTCAAATTTTTAATTAGTTTTCTTTTCAATTATATTGACTTGATGGTAGTTTGAATCAAAAGATGAATAATTCAAAAGACAGGACAGTCATTAAGTTTTACAGAATTATAAAAATTTTTGAATTTCTTGGGACTGGATTATGTACCGCGAGCTTAAGATATATTTTGCTTCATGGTGGGCTTTACGAAATTCCATGTAATTGTTATTGATTACATTTTAACACATTTCTGGTTTGATATAGCGCCAATTTTTTCAACCTATGAAAGAACTGTAAAATACTGTAAAACACTCTTTTTAAATTGATTAATTAAAATCTACAAAGTATTAAAAATCATTGATAATTTTACAATAATTTCGTGCCTTCAAAAACTGGAAAACGCTTTCAGAAAAAACAATTTATAGGAATATTTCTATTTTAAATAAAATCATTCGATTGATTTTAAAGTATTTAAAATTGTAAGCATGAAAACAATAAATAATTTTAAAAATTTTTTTATTATTTTATAATTATATTTAAATTTTAGCCCCTAGCATCTTCCCAAGGAAAGATAACTAATAAATAAATTAAAATGAATTGCTAAAATAATACGAATTTTTCAAAACAAATAATAATTTAGCTTTATAAAATAACAGTACTTCTGAAGATTTGAATAGATTACTGCTTTTTTTATACCAAGTCATAAAATATATTGAAATTATTTTCTTATATCAATTATATTATTGATCTTTTTATGCAAATATTATAATTGTTAGTATAAAATTCCCCCCAGGTCTGTATAAGAAAACTCCAGAGTAAATTAAGAAAAAAAAATTTACTTAACGAATGGAAAGTTGAGTAAACTTAAAATAGGTTCAGCGTGGTAAACTTTGGTTAACTTTGCTATATTTTGGTATATTGTCAAATGGTTCGTGTTTTCATATATATTATAGAGGCTATGAGTTCTATTGAAACTGTTTCTTTATATTAGTTTGAACTGTTGCAATGTACAATAATAAAATTGTTAAACATATATATATAAACGAAAGAAATTCTTATGTTTTTTTGAATGGTTATTAACAAATTATATATAATTTTTTAAGATTAGTAGGTATTGGTACAAACAAAAAGATTCATAATTTACTTTAAGTCTGGAGTTATGTATGTTCAGCAGGCCCAAGTCAATTTCAAAACTTTTGCCTTGAATTACTTGCTTTTTTGATTTTCTGCACTTGATTTGTTTCTAAAATATACTACGTGTATATTTCTGTTACTTTCTAAATATTACAAGATCATTTTGCTGAAAATTTCTATAAAATATAAAAAAGTAATTTAACACCCAAAAGAATTACAATTATTTATACATTTTTTTTATTTTTCTATCTGCATAAAATTAATTTATTTAGTTTATAACATATGATGAACAACTTTTTCAATGTACAACAAAATTTACATATTTTATTTAAAATTGTTTTCTATTTACATTTTGGTTTTACCAGCATTACAATAATAATTAACAGTTTTCTGTTTAGTTTATTTTGTGTCATGTTTTTTTGTCATAATGATAACATTTGTGTGAGAGTTATATTTTTAAAATTTCATCTATGAAGTTACCTCAAATTATCCACAATTAATGAGTTTTATAGAATTCTATTCTTTTTGAATTTATTTATTTGAAGCTAGAAATTATATACAAAACATAGTTTAATATGTCCAAATGTCCTACTTTGTTATAATTAAAAATCACCGACTTAGCTTAACTACAGTATTTATACTATATTTAAGAAACTGATGATAATTATAATAAAATTCTTTGCACTGGTCAAAAATTAATATCAAATGCAACCCAACTAAATAGAATACTATTTTAAAATTAAATGACTTTGCTGTGCTAGTTTGCATTGCCTCTGGCCTCTCACCTGAAATAAAATTGAAAGAATTCATTTAAATTTTAAGTCGATAGAGCTTTTAGAGCTATATAAAAATGTTCAGAAATGTCTGTAGAATTTAGTCAATGGAAAACAGGGTTATGGTTCATATTTATCTTTGTTGATACATAGAAAACAGGAATAACAATTTAACTTCAATTTCCATCTATTCATATCAAGAGCCTTCGGATGTTTATTTTTATGTTATTTCCTTCTACTTTTTTCTTAAAAGAATATTTAAATTAATGTAGGTATACTTGAATATCTGTCATAAAAGTAAATCATCATTTTTTACCCAAATTCGAAAGATCTTTTGTCTTTTTGAGCACTCGGTATGAATACAACATGTGCTGAGATAAATAGATTTTTTAGAAATAAAAAGAGATAATTTACATACTCAAACAAATTTAAAAATGGCATTCAAAGAAATGGTGAATTTTTTATAATATTTGATTCGTTAATATATACCTACCTTTTTTGATTTGGATAGTGAAGAATCTAACAAAAAACTAACTCCTATATAGTCATTACAGCAATTAATATGTCCACAACTCTGCATATAAAAACAGAAATTTTTGACAAAATTGACTTTATTTATCAATTCAACTCTAAATAGTTGAAAAATTTTCGAAAAATTAACCACTGGTGATCTACTGAAACGCTGTTTAGGGAAAAATAACCAAAACATACGGTAAAAAAATCATGAAATTAGTGGAACAAATATATTCAACGAATGGATCGGTCATAACTTGAAAATTACCAACACAATAAAAATTCAAAAAAACATTCAGGTAATCTTTTTCATTTTTTGATTTGTTGTCCTCAAGCCCGGGATTTGATGTTATATCTCACCATAGAAAACGTTGTTACAGAATAAGTAACGAATAATGAAAACTTATCAGAAGGCTCTATTTCTCCCACCTACTACATTTGTTTTGTTAGTTTTTTAAATTCGTATGTATTTCATAATTCTGTGAAGAAGGCACGCCACAATTCAACGTGAAAAAATCTTAGATCCAGCGCTCTTAAAAAATTTCGTTAAGTTAAAATTTTATTTGCCTTCTTGAGACTTACAGCATTTTAACTAAAAAAATTAGAAATCTAGTAAAGTTTTATAAGAAAAGATATTTGAAGTGTCCCTGTTGGTCGGCATGTGTAAAGCTGAGAACAAACATACGGAACCCATAACTTATCTAGGCTTCTAGATTTAATGTTGTGTGAAAACTTACCAATTGGTTTTCTAATTTGGTTCTTATAATTTTTACACATTTATTACTAAAAGAATTTACTTGTTTGTCCTTAAAAACCCATTTTTTACCTAATATGAAACTTTAAGAACATTGGATCCATTTTAAATGTTTATCTTTTTTTTATTAAAAATATTCTCATCTTTGACTTTTTTATTATTTCAATAGCTAATTTCATATAGAAATATCCTTTTTACGATTTACGATTACATAAAATTGAGGAAATATAAACTTCAAGATTCAATACTTGAAAGATTAAATATTAGCTCTTAAATGCTTATTTGCTTTAAAGCTCTTGTGATATGAATTATTTAAAGAATTCAAAGATTTTTTTCAAAAGAAATCAAATTTATCTTCTCTAAATTAGATTGACTGGAAATTTCTCAAATTATTTATTTAATGATTTCCGTATAATAAAAATAAAATCCACCTTTTTTGTTTTAAATGGTACATTGAAAATTTTTAAATTTAATAAATTTATTCTTTTATCTTGATACAGATATATACGCCTCGACATTTACAAAAGAAAGCCTATATAAAAAGAATGATGATTTTATATCTTATATCTTAGATATTTCAATAAGTACCTAAAAGGTCCCTAACTGCATATGTAAATTACTTTAAGGAATTTTTCAATATGATACCCTAACCTATAAATGGTTGTGGCTTAGGTACGATTCTATGAAAACAATGTTTCGTGAATAGAGTTCACTTATCTATGTAAAATTCTAAAAACCGGCATGCACGTGATATCACGTTTAAGTTATATAAATTCTATGTAATCCCTCTAAAATTGGTACTCTTGATGACAAGAATCGATTACCATAATGTCGGGGTAACAATTTTCATGATAAAAAATCTATTCATGGTTTGCAAAAGCATTTTACATAAAATGTAAAACTAGGATCTTAGTATCTGTTGTATAACATTAAAAGTTTTCTACACGCACACACATATATATATATTTGAAGGCAAAAAATTTTCATGTTTATCAGGCCTATCTATGTTTTTATGTTTGATATTTGCTGAATTGAAAATCAACACTTAAAAATATCTCAAAATTTTGAGTGCACTTGAATTAAGTATTATTTTACTTACCATTGAGTACATGCACTCGAATACTGGCCATGTCTGTATTTGAGGGGTAACATGAGTAGTTTCCCGAGTCTGTTAAGTCAGCATTTTTTAATAAAAGGATTGATTTGGTGCCCTCGCTTTTGTTTGAAAAGAAAGTTATACCACCTCTTGTTGTGTCATCGCTAAGGACCTGTGGAAAAATAGTAAATAGATTAATTATAAAAACAGTTACTTAAGAATAAATTTGAAGCTACCAATATTTAACTTGCATTATGCTGGTAAAATCTAATCTATAACTTATTAACTTATGAGTTTACTCTTAAACATTTTCAGGAAAATCTTTTGATGTACAGACAAGGGACAAGCATGTTTTCATTTTAAAAGAAAATTGAAAACTACAAACTATAAAAGGTTACGTTTTAATTAGTCTTTTTTATTAGAGAGATAGCTTCTTAAAAGCTTTATTATCCTTGACGTCCAAAATCCATTGTGTGTTTAAGTACTTGATTTTTGAATTTTTGAAGAAGAATCTGTATCTGTTACTTTTATTTGTAAAGTAATTCAATATTTTAAGTTTGTATACTATTGAAAGGGATTAATAAAAATACAATTTAATGCTCTTTTATGCTCAATTTTATTGAAAATGAATTAAAATTATTATTGTAATTAAAAAGAAACTAAGAATTAACTTCCCAGGTTTATTTAATATATTATGATCGTCACTCAACAAAACAAAATTATTTAAAGAAAAGTTATAATTAAGTTCTTTATTTTTATTACTTATTTTTATTTATAAAACTTATTATAAAATTACAAAATTGCTTTAAGGAGTTATAACTAAGTTTTTTATTTTTATTATTTATTTTTATTTGTAAAATTTATTATTAGATTTTTATTTAAAGTTTAAAATTTTCCACAAAGTAGTTATCGAGTCGGTGTCCTCCAGTCGACTGACTGTTAGATCCCCTTTTTTTTAATTCCCTCGCTTATGTCTCGGGTAAGTGTAATTGAAGAACCTTGAGACATAAACGATGGAATTTTGCATTCAACAAATTTTATCAGCACAAATTTTATCAGCGGAAACGGTTTCGCGTTAATTTAATTGAATTTTTGTTTACGCTTCAAGTTCGGTTTTGATCTAGACTTGAAGCGTAAACAAAAATTTGAAACGTTTTTTATTTATACAAAGTTAGATAATGTTCTCTACAACATTATCTATAACTCCCCCAGCGTTATTCTGAGGCTCCGACGAAGTATTTTTAATAGCATTTTTTTGTCTAATTTTTACAATTTTTCTTATGGCATATATTAAAATTGTTAAGACTATTACAATAATAAGGTTTGTAGTTACATTTATTACATAATTTATATTTTTCTTTGCTTCTATTTCAATTATTTTTTTTCTGTTGTTATGTATATCCTTAATATGTATTTCTTCTAATTTTAGTGTTTTTACAGTATTGTTTTCAATAATTTTATTTAAAAAATGTGGCAGGACCACGATATCTCTAATCTTAGAATAATGATTTTCAAAAGAGCTATTATTTATTATTATTTTGCAATTTTCATATTTAATTAAATTGTTACCGTAAATAGTTATAGGAAAATTGTTACAAGTTTGCAAAATGTTAGTTCTATCAATATTTTTTGTTACTAATATTCCTGGCAATATTTCTTTAATTTCTTTCGAATGGAATTCTTGCATGGTGCAATGTGCTTCTCTAAATTTTATAATATTGAGTATACATTGATCATTAATATTTTTTAGGTTTTTTTTTAAATTATCTTTTACTTCGTTACTGTAAATGTTGTTTTGGCTATCTAATATTACGGAATACTCATTTAAATATATAGATTTATTTTTACTATTTGGGACCGGTTCTATTAGAATTCTTGACATGGGTTTTTCAACGTATGCAGGGATTAGTAATATGATTACAATTTGCTCTATGTGGAATGCTACGACAATTTTTATATCTCCGAAGCTTTCCAAATCGGGTACCAAAGCTAATTCTTTCTCCGTCAGTATGTTCCTTGAAAGTATTCGTAATTTGCTGGATAAAATAACGTCTTCGATGTCATCTATATGATTTTTCAATAGGTTGATGTCATAATTCACTTGATATACCTGTTGCATGTAGAGGATTTCATCTTCCAGTTTTGTTAATTTATTCTCGTTTTGAGTTTTGAAGCTATTTAAAAAGTTTGATATAGTATGCTGCTGGGTTTTTATTTGTTTTGTTATATTTTTGATTTGATCCGAAATTTCACTGTTTATTAGTATCTGTTTATTACTTTCCAATATGAGATTTTTGTTGTTTGTTGAAAGGGCTTCGAGTTTGTTCTTGATCTCTATTTCGTCATTATGATCCATGGTACCGGTAATATATTTGAGTCCCGTTCCTACAATATCTATGAGACCTCTCGATTTTCTATAATGTGGTTTAAGCATTTTTATTTTCCTATCTAATTGGTTAAAATTATGGGTAATTGTGGAATACATGGGTTTCATAAGGTTTACATTTTCACCTATTGTCTTCATATTTTCGTAGATTACGTTTCTAATATTTTCGTATTCCGTTATGTTAATTATGTGAAGGACCTTTATGTAATTTTTTATTATGCGTATGTCTTCTAGTTTGACTGTTACATACCCGTTATTATTATTAATATCCTGGACCTCAATCAGTTGTGCTGATAACAAGGGGATGGCTATTAGGACGACCAGGGTTATTGTTGTCGTTGCCATTCCGATCTGAAACGATAGTATTTTTCGTTTTATTTTTTTTTCTTTTTGTGCTTTTTGCTTTAATTGAAGGATTGTCTGCGTTTTGAAACTTCTTCTTCCTTTTTATATGTGATTTATAGTATTTTATTTTTGTATTTGTGTCTACTATGTGTTTGTTATCTAATTTTTCAGCGTTAATTTTTCTAAACTTTGCGTGATTTTTCCCTCCGCGTGGGTCTTTGATAAAGTTGGTTCCGGTCTCAAATTCTATGCTTTGTCTGCCATTATTTAGTTTCTCTATCGCTTTTTCCTTAATTTTTATAATTCTTTCCTTAATATGGCTATATTCTTCATTTTTTACGGTTCCGTTATGAAAGTCGATAGGTTTTTTATTCGTGGTGGAATGGATAGAGTTATTATAGAAATAGATTATTTTTAATATTTTTTCTTCGACCGTATCGTTGTCTCTATCTATATCGTGCCTTAAAATTCTAATGTGCTCATTCATTGTGCTGTGCAGTCTTTCTACGTCTGAGTTGGATGTGTGATTGTTACTCGAGGTAAAGTGTATTAAAATATCTTCATTTTTTAAGAATTCTTGTAACGGACGGGCTTTGAGGCCTAATTCATTGTCGGCGACTATTTTTTTCATTTTCCCTACGGAGGAAATGTATTGCAGAATTGCCCTTTTGAATTCAACCCAGGTTCTTGAGTTTATTTTGATTGCCTGAGCAAATTTACTAAATTTATCGATGAGTGTTAGGAAAAGAGTTTTTTCTAAAGAGTAAAACACATCGATATGAATTATTTCTCCTGGGCTCGACGGGGTTTCCGTAATTTGAAATTCATGTTTTATTGGCTTCCTATCGTACTTCTCAATGTTGCAGATTTCGCAGTTATTTATAAACTTGGTAACCTTTGAGCTCAATTTTGGGTGAAAATATTTTAGTTGTAATTCTTTGGAGACTTCTGTTATACCGCGATGATTGTTTTTAAGGTGTTCATTCTCAATTATTCGCGTTAGATCGTTTTCATCTATTACGTCTTCTAATAAGCGGTTGCATCTGATGATTTTTATCCTATTGTTTTTTGAGAAGTTTTTAGAATGTACTTCTTCTATTATCTTAAAGAATTTGTCATCTTCCACGAGGATTGCGTTTAAGGCTCTAGGGTAGAAATGTTCTTTGATAAGATTGGTAGCTAACTCTTGGTTTAACGAATTGAGTTCAATTATCTTTCTGGTTTTATCGAAGATTTTCATATTTTTCACTCCTAGTTGGCCAGAGTTTATTTTTAAAATTACTACCTGACATTTAAATATATTTAGCGGGGACTTACTTTCAGGAATTGAACATTTAGTTTCCAATTCACTAAGATTGACTTCAATACGTGAGAGAGCATCTGCGTTGCCATTCTTAACACCTTTTTTATACTTGATTGTGTAGTCGAACTCAGATAGTTTAAGCCTCCAACGCACTAGCTTAGAGTTCGGTTCCTTAATGGAGAAAAGCCATTCCAGTGGTTTGTGGTCAGTTTCAATTACGAATTTCCTTCCGAATAAATAAGGTCGGAAGTATTTAGTTGCCCAAATTACTGCGAGAAGCTCCTTTTCTATTGTACTGTAATGCTGTTCGTGGTCGTTTAAGGTACGGCTTGCGTAACATATTGGGTGACCTTCTTGAGAAAGTATTGCACCTAATGCGAACTGACTTGCATCGGTTGACAGGACAAAAGTTTTATTGAAATCGGGGTATTTTAGTATGGGTTCGTTAATTAAAAGTTTTTTCAGTATTTCTATGCTATCTATATATTCAGGGTCATTTAGATTCATTTTTTTTCCTTTTTTTAGATACTTTGTGATAGGTTTGGCAATTTTTGAATAATCTCTGATGAATTTCCTATAATACCCAGTAAGGCCTAAGAATTGCTTTATTTGTTTTGGTGTTTTGGGCAACGGAAAATTTTTTACACAGTCCACCTTTTTGGGGTTGGGCCGTATTCCTTCTAATGTGACAATGTGTCCTAGAAACTCAGTTTCCCTTTTTAAAAATTCGGATTTGTCTAGCTGTACCATGAGTTGGGCTTCCTTCAGTCTTTTGAAGATTTTGGTTAGAGAATCCAAATGTTCATCGAGTGATGTAGAATATATAATGATGTCATCTAGGTAGACCAAACAAATTTTGTTGATATATTCTTTCAAAACGTTGTTCATTAGACGTTGGAATGTCGCAGGTGCTGTTTTCAGCCCGAAAGGCATACGGAGGAATTCATAGTGACCGTTTTCGACGTTAAAAGCTGTCTTGTGAGTATCTCTTTCGTCAATTTCAATTTGGTGGAATCCTTTTGCCAAATCCAAAGTAGTGAAGTATTGACAGGTTCCCAATTTACCTAATATCTCATCGATGTTGGGTATAGGATATTTGTCATCGATCGTTATGTTATTCAATTTACGATAGTCAATGACGATTCTCCAAGTTTCTTGTCCACTTGAGTCTGCCTTTTTAGGGACGATCCAGACTGGAGCGGAAAAAGGAGAGTTGCTGGGACGTATAATTTTCTTTTCCAACATTTCGGAAATTTGCTTCTGAACCTCTTCCTTGTGTACGTATGGGTATCTATATGACCTTGCGTAGATTGGTGTATCGTCCGTTGTTCGAATTCTATGCTTAATGGCATTAGTGAAAGTTAAACAAGAGTTATTTTTATAGAATATACTCGAAAACTGCTTTATTATTCTAAGGAGTTTCCACCTTTCCTCATGGTTAAGGTGGTCTATCCTGATTTTTTGGTGAGGAGACCTCTGCTCTTCCTCTCCACTTATTATATTGAAGTTGCTATCGTTTACAACTGTGGTTTCGAGTGGCCTTATTGTGACTGTTGTAGGACGGTCTTGTTTTGATTTTACGAGAACTTGGGCTTCATAATCTTCTACCTTATATACTCCTTCGCACACTGTTATTTTTCCATCTGAGGACTTCTTTTCCTGCAGATAGGCTAGGCCTTGTCTTTGTAGTACTGGTATTTTAAGGTCAAAAGTTCCATTTGTATTAAGGGTATAATTTATTTTGTTTTCTTTATTATCAAAGTAAATTTTTGTAGTATTGTATTTGGTAGACAGGGTTTGGTTATAATAGTCAATTTTGCTTTCCAATGGAATTAAAATGTTATTTCCAATTAAGCCGTCGTATTGGTTATGGAAAGAGTATATATAGAATTGTACTTTGTTACTCTGATCACCCAGTTCGCTAAAGAGAGGAACTGTTGCCTGTTGAGTAATCGTAACTTCATCGTTTAATGTTTTAAGGGTTACGTTTTTATTGAGTGGGTGTACTAGATTGGGGTTACATAAAGCAGAATTTATGATAGAATGAGTGGCTCCTGTGTCTATTATAAACTTAAGTGGTCGAACTTGGCTTTTAACTACTATATAGGGTAGTTGGGTACAGAGGCTGGTAAAGGAAAATTTTGTTGTGTGATATTTGGTTTTATTTCGGTCTTATTTATTTCCATTGGTTCTGGGGGTTGTGATTCATTGTTTTGTTGTATAGAATTTGACCTGTCATAAAAGGAATTTCTATAGTTATTGTTGGGCGTTTGTTCGTAATTTTGTGAGTAATTGCCCCTATTTGCATTCCTATTAAATTGCGGGACTCTGTAAGCCTGATTTTGCCAGTTTGGGCGTTGCACGTATTGGTTATTGGTTTTATGATAGGAAGTTTGTGTTCTGGTTTGGTTCCCATTACTAAAATTTTTATTGAACCCTTTATTATTGTTGAAAGAGGGGTTTTTATTAAAATTGTGATTGTTTTGTTTATTGAAACCATTTCTTTTAAAAGAGGGTGTTGAATTTGTGTTAGCTGGGCTATAATATGCATACCCGGCTTCATGAAGGATGTCCATTGCTATTTCGATTGTCTCAGGTTTGCGACAATAAAGAATTGATCTCATTGGTTCCGGAAGCTTATTTTTAAAAATCGTTAGCGCCGAATTTTTGTTATTTTCCATAGTCTGTTCTGTAATAGCTAAATCATCTCCCAATGATAATTTTGTCTTTACATTGAGCCTTCTAAGTGCAGTTTTTATTTCATTGTAAAAGTTTACGGCGTTTGTTTTAAAAGAAACGCTTCGCATTTTATCGAATAACTCTTCAGTGTTAGAGCTATCGCCAAAATTATTTATCAGAATTTCTTTTATCTCTAGCCAAGAAGTAACATGGTTATTAATATCTATGATTTCCCGTGCTCTGCCTCTAAGTCTGTCCGAAAGAATGCTTTGGGATAAGTTATCATAACGTTGTAATAGTGGGTGTATTTTATCTATAAGGCTTATAAAGTTTGGGAGATCCCTGTAATCTCCGGAAAATTCTGGTAGCTTATAAAGATATTTAAGTGGATCGATAGTAAGTGATATCGGGGCCACGGCCATTGCTGCTTTTAAATTTTCGGTTTGAATAGAGATGTCGTTTTCTTTATTTAACTGAGTATTCTCGTTTGCTTGCGTTTTTAAATTAATTTTATTTAATAACTCTGTCAAATTGTCTAATTCTTTGCTCATAGCAAATCTTACCTTGTTTAGCGATTCTTTTGGTGTAAAAAACAAATTTTTTTTTTTGTATACTCGATATTACTATAATCTTAGTTTAAATTTTATAATTTTTCGTAAATCTAAAAATACATCTAGAATTTCCATAAAAATATTTACTTAAAACCTAATAAGAATAAATTTAATTGATATATTTATTTATTTATTTATTTTTTTTTTTTTTTTTTTTTTTTTTTTTTTTTTGTTAAAAGATAAAAAAAAAGTTTATTTTCTCGAGTAGAAATAAAGAAAGTTATTGGGTAAAAAAAATTTTCTACTTTCGTTTTAAATGCAAGGGTTTGACATAATTAAATTAATATATATATAAAAAAATTTAATTGTTAATATATATATATATATATTTAAATTCAATGTCCCTTTAAGCAAACAGTTAAAATATTTATTTGAAAAAAAAAGAGACTATTTAGTTAATTCATTTTACATTCATTTAATATATAATATCTATATAATATACATACAATAATGTTGAAAATTTCTTTTTCCTGTATACTTACGCAAAATAACGAAATTCCTCCTTTTAATTATTTGGATGAGTACTGTTGTGACAGTTCCTGAAAACACCAAGGTTGTTGATTTCCTGGGAGTTGTAGTTCCGTTGGGCCTAGTTGATTCCTTAATCAGTTAGACTCTTTTTGGATGCACTATTATACGTTAGAACGCAAGTGAAAGATTCACCAACAATCACTTATAATTTTTATTAGTATAAAAACTGTTTTTTTTTTTTTTTTTTTTTTGTGAAATATTAATGAATTCACTTAGCGCATCCTACCGACTGCGCGAATTAACTTCCCAGGTTTATTTAATATATTATGATCGTCACTCAACAAAACAAAATTATTTAAAGAAAAGTTATAATTAAGTTCTTTATTTTTATTACTTATTTTTATTTATAAAACTTATTATAAAATTACAAAATTAATTTAAGGAGTTATAACTAAGTTTTTTATTTTTATTATTTATTTTTATTTATAAACTTATTATAAAATTACAAAATTGCTTTAAGGAGTTATAACTAAGTTTTTTATTTTTATTATTTATTTTTATTTGTAAAATTTATTATTAGATTTTTATTTAAAGTTTAAAATTTTCCACAAAGTAGTTATCGAGTCGGTGTCCTCCAGTCGACTGACTGTTAGATCCCCTTTTTTTTAATTCCCTCGCTTATGTCTCGGGTAAGTGTAATTGAAGAACCTTGAGACATAAACGATGGAATTTTGCATTCAACAAATTTTATCAGCACAAATTTTATCAGCGGAAACGGTTTCGCGTTAATTTAATTGAATTTTTGTTTACGCTTCAAGTTCGGTTTTGATCTAGACTTGAAGCGTAAACAAAAATTTGAAACGTTTTTTATTTATACAAAGTTAGATAATGTTCTCTACAACATTATCTATAACTACTAAGCTCTGTCAGTTTTGCTTATACTTTTATCAAACTATGTTGCTTTTTTAGGACAAAAATCCTTAACACTCACAAAAGTACATTAACAACTTCATTCTAACAGTCAGTAAATTGTTTTTTTGGTTTCTAGGTAATAATTACCGCTTTGTTGACCTAAAAACTCGCCACTCACCAGAAAAAGCATTGAAAAATTTTTAAAGCTATTCATGCTGTTTGTAGGATTAAATTGTTTGAACTTATTAAAACAATCAAAAGAGTTGAATGGATGTATTTCTTAAAGTCGACCAGTAAAATTACCCCTTGAAGATTCAAGGCAATGTTTGAAGCTATTCATAAAGATATTTGCACGTGTCTATAACATTAATTATCTAACCCCACATTTAACTTTGAATATTAATTAATAATCATAAATCAGCGAAAAATAGAATATCTATTCATAGCACAAAAACTCAATCATCAAAAGTTTTCTTGCCTTATAGTGCGTTTTCACTGACGTTAGTACTTAGTATTTAGTACTTTTTTAAAAGTATTTTTATTGGATATCTCTAGCTTAGTTTTTAAATAAGTCAATAATAATTATTGAGTAAGTACTAGGCACTAGGTTCAGTGAACACGCACTATTATTTGAGAAATAAACTAGAGATTTTCCCTAAAAAGACTTTTAAAAAAGTACTAAATACTAAATACTAACGTCAGTGAAAACGCACTTTTATATATTATTTTATTTAGTTTTTTGATTTGACTGGTATTGAACGATTTATTAAAAATTTTAAATAAAGAAGGGATAACTGTCATATTTAAAATAAGTATGTATGTTTTCAAAGACAATAATATAACAAAACAATAACATTTTTAAAAGCGTCTCAGTTTATAAAGAGAAATTAACGTAGGAAAACTATTTAGCAGTTTTACTTCAATTATCTAAATAATAAATTTGATTTGGAGCTTAAGAAATTGCTTCAAACCATTCAAGAGCAATAGCTTAATTCCTTGATTATATATGAGTAGAGTTATAATTCTATAGAAATTAATGGAAAAGTTAATTTAAAACGAATTTTTTCTTATTATTCTCTAATTTTTAGTAAATACTGCAGAAAATTTTATAATAAATGATCTATCCAAATTTGGCAACTGAGTATATTTACTATGAACTTTGGTTTGAAAAAGATCCTTAAGCTTATTTATGCTTCAAGTTTTTCTTAAGATAGCTAAAATTTATAACATGTTAGTCAATAAACTAATCCAGTAGAAACTCAATATATTTTTTATCTTACTAGTTTTGTAAACGTTATTAAAATTTCGATGAAATTTTAACGTATTTTCCTTTTCAAAGTTTCACAGTTCAAAGAAATGGAAAGTTACATTCCATGCCATGATTTTTTCTTAAAAGGCAAAAAACTTTAAAGCTTTTAATGAGCAATAGTTTTTCAAATGCTATCTCAAACATCCCAAATTAATTTACTGGCATTTTTGCTTAGCAGAAAATTATCTAATATTATCTCACTTTTTACAATTATTCATATAAGCCAGCATGACTGGCTTATCTTATTACAAAAGCTTCTTTTACACAGATAACTCCAAAAATTTTGAAAAGATACTACTCTGATCTAAACTTTTTTGTACAAAAATTTAAAGTCATCAACAATCCTTAAAAAGTTTTTTCTAAAATTTAAAAAGAGATAAAAAAAACAAACAAGTTGCATAACTTTCAGAAAAAAAAGATACATTCTGCTTTTGTCTACTCAAAATACTGTAACATTTTTTTCATTAAAAGAAGCACAACCTCCTGTCCACTTTTTTTTATTAAAGAAAATATCTAAAATGAAATGAAATTTATTGTTTAAAAATTAAAACTTTTTTATCTATTAGAGTGTTAAGTTCTTTTTCTCTATAGAAAAAGTTTTAACAGTTTTGTAAGTAGGCATTCCTTAACAAAAGTTGAATAGTTTAAGGAGTTCAAGATGACCATATGTACTTGAAGGTACTAGGAGAGAAAGTTTAACTATAAATAAATATGAGGAAAACTATTTTATGTCTATCAGGAAAAGCAAAATTCAATTAAGCTTCTTATGGTTTTATATTCTAAGCTCGTATTTAAAGAAAACATTGCAAAAGAAAATCAGAATTGGACGGAAGCATATTTTAGCCAATATAGTTAATAAAAAACTTCACTAAAACTATATTGGTGTATCATGAAAAGCAATCTTAATAATTTTAGTAAAAACTGTTCATAATACTTGTTCATGTAGTTTTATTTAAGTTCGAATTATACATATATGGCTGGATATATACATATGTAAGTATCTCTACATGATAGTGGAACTAAATGCTGAGTAATAATGTCTATTACGGTGCCGGAGATTACGAAAGCTTGTTTTATGTACATGATTGGTAGCGTTGATCAAGACCCTCTCGCAGGAATACACCATTTTTTTAATTTTGTATTTGAGATATTTCTTGTCCTTCCACTTTTATTTCAGATCGCCATCCCTGTTACTTAATGTGCGGTCTAGAAGGCTTCCCTTTTTAGGTCAGGAGCGATGCAGCGAATAATATATTGCCTCACTTATTTTTATTTTTTTTTACATGCTCATCTCCTTCGTCCTGTTATTTTTTTTCTTGAGCCTTTTGAAGTATTTTGAAATAGTTACGAAGTGTGCTATACTTTTAAATTTCAAACAGAGCAGAATATTTTCAATAAATTGAGGACTAGGAAACTATTTTTTATTATATTTAAGTTATCTTTGGACCTTTATCATCCAATCAGAAACATTTTTGTCTATACTTTGTACCTATCTTATAAATTATACCCATTTATATAATAAATCCTTGACAATGCTTCAATTAAAATTGAGCTGCTATTAATTATTGATAAGCTTAGACGACATTTGGTTAAGTTTAATTTAAGCAAAGGCATAAATCAATGTCATGCTTAAAAAGCTTTTTAAAGGATTTGCATGAGTCAACAGGACCATGATAAATAGCTTAGGTAGAAGTGGCCGTATATTATATGCACATATACACCTGTTCATATAAATACAAAAGACATTATTTTAAATTATTATCCCTTTCATGCTCATTTCCTTCAGTAGAAGTTTTAAAGTAGAATTTACTTGTCCTAATAAAAAATATCCTAAATTTCATTGCTCAAAAGGCATATAATAAAACAAACAAAAAATTTAAACACAAAACAAAACAAAAAATTTACCTGAAAGATATCATTGAACCATTCTTACCTTATCCTGATGATACCAAAATATATAAGTTGGTGGCTCTAGACTAAACTTTATTGCACATGTTAAATTAATGGTACTCCCTTTATCAACGTAAAGATCAGGACCACCCAATATCGTTGCTGTTGGCACTGAAATAAATTACAAGCTCGTTAGAAACTTTTAGTAACAGTTAATGTTATATTTCAGGAGCACAACTTAAACAGTCCAAAAACAATAAATTGGCAAACTAAATTCAATTTTAGTATTTCAAACAACTTTTCGCTACAGAAACATATAGCTTTGCGCTTTTAAATTCAGTTATTCAAGTTTGAGTAGGGATGTTAGTTATAAACAGAATTATATGAAAAACTATTGAGGATGTAAAGTACAAATGCATTTCTAGCAAAAGTTTTGTTAGTCACAAAGTACTTGTTTTTGTTAGTGACACATTATATACCGGAAATCTATTTTAACTACAAACCAGTAACTTTCCTTATGGGTCCATGTAACCCAGAAAATTCATCATGACCATGATAAAGCCGTTCAGATTCCAAATGAAATGAATCATCATTATAAAATTGTTGAAGTAAATTACTTTCTTCAGCAACAATAGAATCTATTTAAAATTTTTACATAAAAAATTTTATTATCATAAATAATTTTACTTACCGACAATATTTAAATTTACTGAAAAACTTTTTACTGGCTGTGTTGATACTTGACATTCATAAGTTCCTGCATCTCTTTTTTGGGCCCATTTTATTTGTAGTGTCCATTCTTCAATTTCCCTATGGTATGCAGTTAGAAAACGTTGGTCAGTAGTATATGTGTATGTTCCAACAGTCAATATATGAAGATCTCTATGTCGAATCCATGCAACCTATAAAGCAAAATAAAAACGTATATTTTCCTAAACCTTTTATTATCTTTGGAGCTATAATACATGAAATATAAAGTCTATATGGGTAAAATAAACAAGAAATCTATCTGAAATAATAGCCAAAGTTGTTTTCCTAACCAAACTGATTTTGATTCTATATAAAATAAGAAAATCCATTGTAATAAATTCCTAAATTGAGCACTTAAGACTAGAAATTACGTTCATAGAATCAGCCGAGTCCATTAGGGAAAATTCCTTCTTTAAGCCAAGTGAAATGTTTGACCATATGTCAATTCTTAAAATAATGGTTCGGGTAATATATTTATTTTTGTTTAGCAAATAGAATGGAGATTTTCTATAATTTTATGATGTTCAATTTCAGAATTATAGCTCAGTTTAGTAAACAAAATATTTAGAAAAATAAATTTTCATTGATTGACGATAGAAAAATATATTTTGTGACATGAACATATTTGTTTTTCAAGTGAAATATGAAAGAAAATTTCATGGTAACTCTAATTTCTTATCAATAAAAAAGCAGTAAAAATGGTAAATTACTTATGCTGTATAAATAAAACTCTTCAAATTCATATACTTTCAATAAAAACACAACGGCTTATATAAAAATGTGATTGAAAATTTATTATAGAACCTGTAACAAATTTTTGTGGTCCAAAATTGATTATATATATTTCTGTTAATATTTTAATTTATAGCACAAAAACTATTTTATATGAGCGTTAGTAACATTCCTAAAAATGATCGATTTTATTGGAGAAGCAGTAGCAGAGGTATGTGTTGTTTTTACAATGCCAATCAAATACAAAACCGTAAAATATTACATAAATCCAAATACAAGTTTTTTTTACATTTGAAAATAAACTATTTTGTAAGGGGAATGAAAAATGAGAATCACACTTTTTCAAAATCTTTCATAACAGTATTTTAAATAGTTGAAAAAAAGTTCAGAAAGTGTGATTTTCATTAATTAAAATATTTTTAATTTGTTTTTTTGGGACAACTAATTTTTATTAAAAAACACTAGAGAGATTTAGTAACTAATTTTTGTTCAACAAATTTTTTTTTTAATAAAAATTTTTACAAGAAAAATAATTTGTCTAGATTGTTTAGCGAAAATTTAGTAGTGTTTCTCTAAAACTTTTGCTTCCTGCCTCTTCCTGCAACCAAGAAATATCTTCTTTAAAGTATCCTCATTTTTTATCTAGAGGTATTCAAAAATAGTAACTCATTGGTCAACTTTTATTATTTAGAGTATTAGATTTGAAAATTGTTGTCAATGCACAACTCCTTAAAAATTTTTTAAATACATCTATAAAGGCCATAAAAACACCAATAATTTGGTTGTTGAAATGAAACAATTACGAGTGCTAATATAAAAAAATAACAAATTTACCACCGCTTATGATTTGATAAATGAAACGGTTGATAACATTATGATATAAACAAAATGTTTTTTGGGGGGCTATTTATTTTTTGATTATTCCATATTACCATTCCCTATTTAATTGACGAAATCGGTGATTAAAAAGATTCTTTAAATTTTAAATATCTGAAACTCTGTGTCAATATTTGTTTAAATATTTTTCAAAGAAATTGCATGAGAACATAAAATAAAACGGGATATCATCACGAAACAAATTTCAAATATTCGGAACTGTGCCATAAACTAAAAAAAGAAGATTTGTTGGACTATTTTTTTGTGCCACATACGATTTTAGGTAAATACTAGCACAAGTATACACGTATATTTTTTTTAAAGCACACAGATAAAAGTAAACAGAGGTGTTAAAATTGAAACAAGCACAATTAGCAATAATTTTGAAATACTTTTAAAATATGTATACCAACCCCTTATCATAATAAAAAATGAAAAAAATATCCTGCAATAGCATATATTAGATTATGCGTGCTAGATAAAATTTTATAAAAAATTTATACAAAGGGTGCGAAAATTTAAACAAAAATCTATTGACTGGAAAAAAAATCTTTCCAAAGTTGGCACAAATCTAATTTTTAGTTTAAAGTGAAATTTAAGGAATGACACCCCAAAAAAGGGTTAAGTCTAACTAAGAAAGCTCAAAATATTACATTAAACCTTTTTCTGATATATTTTCTAAATATGTATGTTATCTTTTAAATAAATTTCCCTAAATGTCTTTATACTCATAGAACTGGTAGAGCGTTCTTATATCTTCTAAGCTATTTATAAAAATACAAAAAATTACAAGGAGTGAATAAATTGGAATACGATGCCTTAAGATGCAACAAATTTCAAATTCATTTTCTCTTTTTACTGATAAAATTTAAAATCCAATCAAACTGAGTGGATTTTAAATTATCTCACAGCATGAATTTGCTTACCATTAGAAATTTTATTTGGCTTGGGGGGCTTTCGAATTAACTTTGATAAATTTTAGAGAAACTTAAAACTTAGACGTTTAATAAGTTTTTATGTGCTTCAAGAACAGATGATATAAACACTTATCATTGAAGTAATAATATTTTTGTCATATTTTAACACGTTTTAAAAAAACAAATAGTTATTTATGATAAAATTAATATAAACTAATTAACAACAAAATCATTATTAGTATCTATAAAAACAAATTTTACTAAATATCAGTGTTAAAAGTGAAAACAGTTTAGCGGTGCGGAAAGCTAGAAACTGCTACAATTTTTCTAAGTGAAATTTGTTGAAACAATTTAAAAAACTAAAATATGCTTTACACTAAATTTTATACTTCAAGAACTTCACTAAAAACTATGAAAACTTTTTCTAACTCCAAGCTATGGTAGCCAAAAGCTTGTATCTTCAAAAACATTTTTTGGTGTTCACCGTAATGAAAATAATTTTAATTCCCTGAAATTATGCAATCCAATCAAATAGTTTTAGATTGGAAAGGAAAATTTATCTAGTATTACTTGTAAGGACGTCAAAATCTTAAGCAGAATTGTAAAGTAGTGAATTTGTCAAATAGTTGTAGTCGCATGGTGAATAATTTTTTGTTATATTTATCAAAACTATTTACTTTTCTGAAATAAAATCAACAAAATGTTTTAAGTTCTGAATTTACAGAAGAATTCTCTTGGAATCAGTTAAGCTGTTAAAATTTCTAAACTTAATAATATCATCTAAATTTTCCGAGTGACAAAGTGAAAACTTAGCTGAAGCGCTTTAAAGAATCAATAAAAATTAATTTGTACACAATATTTTAATTCATTTTGACTTAAATCTGTACATAGCTCCATAAATAAATTCAATTGCTTCAATGTAAAAATTTAAATTCAGTAAAATTACTTTTAATCCTATGATCAATAAATTTAATTTAACAAAGTAGTCATAAAAGAATTTTACATTCCTTGCATGAATAAGTTCTGTGTTAATTCTCTCGTAGTTAAATCTATTTTGTTTCAAATTTTATTCCTAGCATCTGGTCTAAAATATTTGCAAAAGTTTTAAAAACTCTGCCTGAAATGGAATAAAAATTAACAGAAAATGTTTTCTTTGTTTTTTTGTAATGGATTTCTAGATTGTTTTAAACAATTTCAAGGTAATATACTTAGAGACAAGAACGAATAAATATTGCTTAAGCCAATATCGAACACTTTTTAAAAAAATGTTAAAAAAGAGAGCTTGAAATCTCTTGATATTGAATTTTGAGCCCCTTAGGTTAGCTCGACGCATATTTATTTGTGGAGTTGCAATCCCACAACAAAATAAAATTTATAGCAGAGCTTAGAAGTTTTAGTGCAACAACTGAATAGTGAAAAAAGCAAATTTAGAATTTTTGTTTACCTTACTGATTTATTTAATTAATTATCTCAGAATAATACAGCATTCAAACAATATTCTATTAAATCTCCCTATCTTTAGTTATATTACATTTTTTGAATTTTAACGAAACGTTCAACACATTCTAAAAATAAAGGTAAAATGATACTTTTATCATATTCTATCTTTGTCATTAATCGCACTTCGATGCAAAACCTGATCTGACTAAAACGACTTCAGAATATGTTTTCCAGTTCAAACCAATTTTACTAGGTGTAAATCACTTTTACCTGACTAACAAGTATTTGAGATGTTTTTGTCTAAACAAGTATTTAAAACTAAGTTTCGTGATGTAGTCAGAAAAAGTTGAATACCATATTTGTTTATTGTCCTAAAATGAAAGGAATGAAAAATGGTGATGATCTTAGGTTATTTTAGCCAAAATAAAAAAATCACTTTAGTATGCACTTCACTTTTAGTGAATGCTTTTGGAAGCATTTCAACTAACTTAATATCTTACGTCAAAACTCAAAACTGAGCAAGTACTTAAAGCATTAATCACAAGCGTCCGCAGAACAAAAACCATAGTAAATAAAAGTCTATTAAATTATGACTAGAAAAAGAACCTGAGATTGTAGTAAAAAAGCTATGACGTAGATTTTCAAGCTGTTGCGCAGCTAAAATTATATTTTTATATTTATATTTTCTTCAAATTTATAAGGGATTACAGACAACATATGTAGCAATCTTTTTGAAACTTTTTTTTATATTTCACCTTTGAATTAGAATTTTCTTATGTCACTGTAAAATTTTGTTTTTAATATTAAACGGAAATTTCTGCACATGTCCAAATAGAAGGGTACCACTGTTTTACACTTAAAAGGATAAATTTTATTTAACTAAATGGGTTAAATTTGCCAAAATGGCTTAAATAAAGAAAGATTTGAATACGAATCTAGCAAAATTACATGTACGACTGCCAGAAGTATAGTTTAAGTGGTAACTCTTAACTTTTTTAATTATTTTATTAATAAAATTATTCATTATTTAGATTTTAAATCTTATAGTATCTTTGCCACAACTCTGGTAAAATTTCTAAAGTCTATTCAAATCTTAAAACTTTTTATGAAAAAAAGAAATGAAAAATTAAAACAGAAGCTGAAACTAATTTACAAGGATTGGCAGAGAAACTTAAATTATTTGCTATTCAAATCACGTTTACTATAAAATTTTATTTGAGAAACTGTTTGTCTACTTGTAGAATTTAGCAGAGACTTATAAAGACTAAAACAAACTATATTTGATTAAGTTTACTCCTTAAATTCAGAAACAGTAAATTTATTTAATAGCAATAATTTGAAATTTCAACTTTGTATATTTAATTTTAATAACAATAATAATTTTAACAGGTTCATAGGATTATGAGGAGAGCAAAGAATTCCCAAGATGATTATTGCATACCTTGGAGATAATTTTTTGTTTATGATTAAACGGAATTAGAAAAATAATAATTTTATGAGGTCAATAATATTTTGATGGGTAAAGATCTATTATTTGACATGGCTTATGTTAATTTATTAAATAAATAGTACAAAGGTCATTTTTTCGAATATCTTTTTTATGATTATATATTTTTTAATATACACTAAACTTTTAATTTAAACTGCCTGAGGGTATTGCTAGTAAAAATTACTTTTTTGAATTATTCAAAAAATGACTTGATAACCAAATCTCTTGCTACTTACAGTTTTATTTCCTAAATTTTTTACACGGCATCCTAGATAAGCAGACTTTCCCACCAACGATGTGATATTTGTTGGCATACTTGCATCAAAATATGGCTCCGCCCATTTAGGACCAAAGTAAGAATGTATTGTATTAATTGATTTTTCTTCTACTTTGTTATGATTTTGGGAAGTCCTTTGGTAACACATAACTAAATCTGTAACAAAAAGAAAAATATAAGAAAATTGAAATATGTTTATATTGCTTATGATGCCTTGTAAAGTATACACAAAACTTACAAATTATAAATTTCCTGAATTTCTTGCTGTTAAAATACGACTTCAAAAACTGTTTTAGTACTTCAAATGAAGCAAAATATCACTATGCAACTATAATTAAAAAAATTTTGTGGAGTTGCTATTTAAATATTTGGTATGACAGTTTAAAATAACCTTGAGTTGAAAACTGCATTATTTTCACAACTGCAAACTTATACACTGAATCATTCCACATACATAGAGGCCAAACAAGTTATCCTTTGCGGATGACGTATAAATAATTTAAGCATTAAAATGCAAAGCTATTTTTAAATTTCAGAGATATAACTTAAATTTAAAGTCAAATCTTGTAAAATAACATTTTAAAATTCCTTATTATATTTATAGAAAGAATTTTCACAGCTGTGCATAGTTTTTGTCTTGGAAAATATGTGCTTTAAAAAATTTTAAGTAAATACAACATCTTACACCATTTTAAATTCAGTAAGTTTTAAAATTTATTGCAATATTCAAAGAAAAATTTAATTTTTACAAAAAGCAAGACTAATCCGTACAAATCAACGACTGTCTTTTGGCTAAAAACCTCATTTAATTTGTTAAATAGTTTTAAATATTTAACAAACCGCTATATTTATGATTAAAACAGACTAGTTTTTTTCTATTTAATGCTCAGTAAATTAAAAAATGTTGGAAAAATTTAAAAAAAAGATATATTTAAAACTAAGTGAACACTTTTTTTAGTATCCTTGGAATAATTCTAATACAGCTTTAGCCCCCTTTTAAAAAACTTTTAATTTTTCATATTGTTAGCTTTTCCATTTTAATCATAGCCATTTGTTATGACTTAAAACAATACACCGTGATTTTCTAAAATAAAGGTTTTATATTAGCAAAATATGTTATTATGTTATTTTAAAGTGATGACTTTAGCTTTAAGTATCCTTAATTTTGTTACATTATAAAAAATAAATTATATCCCCAGTTGAATTTAATATCAAAGCTAAAGGGTAAACCAGTATAGTAAAAACTTTTTTCTGCTTTGAATAAATTTATAAAAATTAATATTACAACACATATATACTCTGTATTCCATTTAAAAAGCTATTTCTAAGCCCTCATAATCATAAATTAAAGTTAAAAAAACTTTTAGTCTTTTTGTAAGTAAAGCTTAATACCATTTATTTCTCATGGAGTCATCATTTTATTCATTCAAAGTTCCTTTTAACAGGAAGTTAATTTACAACATGCTTTTCCCAAAAGTATAGAATAAAAAAGTATCCTAGCACCGTCTGTGTTGGTTATCAAAATGCCCATTAAATCCATCTAAGCAGTCGTTCCGGAAAGCACTTGCCCTTTTACAAGACCAACAAAAAGTATAATTTGTGTCCTTTTGGTACGAAAAAAGAGCCAAAAAGTCCTTGTGCCCAATTCAAAGGGTATAAAAAGAGTAAATGGCAAAATACTCTATTCAATAAAGGGATAGTGAATGTCAGAGAATCTCACCATTTTATATAGGAATTTCATAGTAAGAGTTATTTTTATTCTTTTTATTTTTTTTTCTAAATTTCAAATATAAGTAGTCACCCATCTAACTCAGAATAAAAACCTTTTTTGTCATGATAGATTTAGTCATAGTCCTTTGAATAAGGCAGAAAATTCATTAATTACATTCGTTTTGATAAAAGGCTAAGTAGAAGAATGGAGGCATATTTAGCAAATAAAAAGCAATATTTCTTGACTAAATTGAGGTCAGTCTTTTAACGAATTAAACCATAAATATACTTTTTTAAGTCAATAATGTTTTTAACTTGATTTCAAAGTTATTGAATACTTTTTCTTTTTTTAAAAGAAATATACCAAAATTAGAGTTCAAATTTTAATATAAAAATGGCATTTAATATTTACACACTTGTAAGTGGTTCAAAATAATTTTTGTGTTTCCTTAATAAAGCTAATCACGCCTTGAAGAAAGGTTATGTAAATTTTTAGTAAAATATTGAAACCATTTTTAAGGTAAACGTTGAACTTAAGATACAAGTCGATTACTATTTGTAAATAAGTAATTCTTTTGCCTTATTTACAAGTAATTTAAAGCTATCCAGGCAAAATTGTTGCTTCTCAGTGTTATCGAGTGGCTTTTTGATAAATTATCTTTATAATTCACGCAGTTTGAAACTGTTGTTGAATTTATGATTTAAATACACATTTCTATAACAAACATAATTAACTCACTGCAGAAAAAATTTTTGTTTTTAATTTACGGAGTTAGTTATTAAGTTATATTATAAGGTTTTTTTCTAGTATTTATGTATCTTTTAATACGTAAGTTGTTATAGACCGAAGTTCAATCAATAAATATGTTTTTCAAATTCAAATTCAAAAAATATAATCAGCTCAAATTGTATTTACTCAAAAAGTGAAACTAACTTCTTTTTCGATATTTATACTTAAAGATTTAAGACATTTTCAGATTTTACAGGAAAAATGTATTCAAGTTTTATGACGAACACCTTAGTTAGTTATTTCAAAAAATTTTACCTCTTCTTTTGCGAACATTTATCGAAAATTCTTGTACTAGTTTAAATTTTACCTTTGCTGAAAGTATTGCTGCCAAAATGAGGTAAACTTTTTTCTTTTTTTGAGACAAAAAGATTTATCTAAAACTTAATTGTATTCAAGACCGAGTTAACCAAAATAATTAAGTTAAATTACTGTTAAAAATGGGAAACTTCAAAAGTTTTAAGTGACACAAATGATAATTAAAATTAAATATTATTTCCTAAAAGTAAAACTAATTAGCAAAGGTTAACACCCAGGTTTTCAAAAGGAAAAATATAATTCTTAGCATTTTTTCTGTTATTTTTTTTTCCGGTATAATCCCCAAAATTTAAGTTTTTTTAGAGCTTTATATATTTTAAGAAAAGTATTTCAAATTTACTAAACCAATGGAAGCAGAGTTCTAGTCTAGTCCGTAGTCCTCTGTTGCATCTCTTTACTGCATGGTTGTTTCATATATCAGACATTATTTACCTTAAAAATTCAATCCCTAATGTATGGAAATTTTAACATACACATTTTTATGCTCTAAGCACAGTAATTTTTTTACATTTTACTTCAAATTTTATAAGCTTAAATATGGGTTGATGTTGATTTCGATTCCTATCCCTATTAACAATAAAAGGACTTAAATGTTATTTGCCTTAATCCGTTGCTATAAAGCTTTGAAAATGGTAGTCTTTTATAAAGAAAGCAGTTTTAGCTAACATCGTACTTCAAAATTTGATTATAATTAGATATATATTGTGTTTAATCAAACAAAACAAATAAAAATTTTATCAGAAGATAAATTTTTTATACTACTTTCAGTTAGGTCGATAAATTTTTAACCAATTTCTTAATTTAAGATAAAATTTAACATGCCTCATCCACATTTTGTTTGAGTTCAATATGCAGTTCAACCTATCTGAGTATATTTTAAACTCCGATAGATACCTCTACTCTAGAAAATCTATTCTAAAAATTTCCTTTAAGCTCACACTGACTAGGATCTAGTTAATTAGGAAGTTCTTTATCAATTTTTTAACATTACAGAGAGGTAATTTTCCTGATGGACTTTTTATCATAGTGTATTCACACTTGAGGTGTATTTTTAGTACTGGTATTACTACTTATTAAAGTAAGTGTAAATTTGTGTGAGTTTATTGTAATTGGTTCAAACTAGGGTAAATCTATTTAAATTCATTTGCATAAGTTTTTTACAGCAATTGATTGTATCAAAAAACTCCATTGTTTTGAAATTTGAGTAAAAGGAAGTTTTTTATTTCTAGTTTCATGTCACATGTCTTTTAAGACCTCTTGGATTTATATTACAAATAAAAAAATTGTAACTAATTGGTTGGATTTTACATCAAGAATTTTTCATTTGGTCGAAAAAGTATTTATTTGCATACCCCAAGGGCAATTTTTATATTTAAAATTGAGCAGATAAAACGTCATGTATTTACTTAATAAAAGAAAAATTTGTGTTACTCCATTTTGATTAATGATTCAAAAGTAGAATCATTTAATATGTTTACTATAGCAGTAAAAACAATATTTTAGTAGCTTTTTTCTTTAGCTTTTTTCTTTAAAGGAATTTTAGCTTTTATAATTTATTAAAAGCATATAAGCAGTAGAATAAAGCTTAAAGCTTAATTAATAAATTAAATTTGAAATCATGGTTAATTGTAAATGACTTTTTTCATACTAAAATTTTATAACATTTTAATAATTTTTTTCAAATTTTTCCTTAATTTACATATTTTCAGTAAACAGTTGGAACTTTTTAATTTCAATTTTCTAATACCTAAAACAATTTTGAATTCATTTCTGTACTTACTAATTCAGCTATTATAATAAGGACAAAATAATTTTGGAGCTGATAAGCTTGAAAAATGGAAGCTTATTTTTTCTAATTAAGCTAAAAATATTAATTCGTGAAAATTAAGGCTGTTTTTGGTATTTTAATGTTTATAGGAAAAAATCTAGCTAATTTTAATCTTTAATTTACTGTGAAGGTTTTTAGTTTCAGATTATATAGTTACTTAGCCAAGTGAATGAGTTTATTTTAAATTTAATTAACGTACATTAACGGAAACAGTGATTTATATTACAATAAATTACTTTAAATCTTATTTTGAAAGAATGAACAAAAACAAAAGAAAATTTTGTGGCAAAATTGAATATACAGCACCATCTAAAAAATTTTATTTTCGATTTAGAAAAACTGATTTTATTTTTACAAGCGAATGTTGAGTTTAAAAATAATTAAAACAAAATCTGAAATTTAGTTTTGTTTTTATTATCTTTTACAGAAAGACAGAAACTTTTTTACTTGACATACTGAAACACAATTACTAATGATCTAACTGAAATAAAACTTTTGCAGTCATCTTTTCAACTTTGGCATATTTTAACAACTACAAGAAGTTTTTTTTACATAACTTTTTTGACTACATATTTTTCATTATTACAATTTATCATTAATTTATAAATAACCTTCTAATAAATGTAAAATATGAATTAAATAAAATTATAACTGAAAAACTGAAAATGAAAAATATATATAATATTTTGGGTAATTCAATAAACAAATTATTGAGAATAACTGAAATCTATTCTTTAACTCTTTCGAAAAAAAACTTTTACGAAAATTTTCCATTTGATTATAAATTTTATTTGTATTGCGTAATTCTTTAGGAAAACATCACATTTTGATCTTCCTCCAATTCAAAAGAAATTAAAAAAGACAAATATCATTCTAAATAAAAACAATTTCTTGAAAGCTAAGAGAAAAGTAAATAATAATAGGGACTATCGAATTTATTGCAATCAAGTTAATTATATATATTTGTTCTGGATATTACCTATTTCCTTATAATCTAAGCCTATAAATAATTAACAAGAAAAATATATGCTTTGAAAGTAGTCTTTAGGAACAATTCAAATTTATTCACAAGCATAATCAGTACTGTAAATATTTGATGTCATGCCAAAAGCCTACAGTTAAATTACATTTGCGTGCTAAGCAACTAGAGGAAAAAGTACTACCAACAAAACAAATACAGAAAGCTTTTTCAACAAAAATATATAAAACAAAAATTCTTAATAAAAGGATTTGACCAGGTTGTCAATCGGAAACACTGAAATTAATCAATTTGTATAAATTAGGATTTGTGTAGACAGATGGTTAATACCAGATTTCATGAAAGCACGTTCTTCCAATTAAATAAATTCTCTGATGAATTCTAAAACACTAATTTCTTTGAATCTTTATTTCCTATACAAAAATTATTAAATTGAGTTTTACGTAATATTGTTGAAATTTTGCTTTGGAAAATTTAATTTATATTTCTATTTAAGTTTATAAATAATTTAAAGGCTGAAATTCCAAATCTAAATCTTGAATTCCTGAAAACTCTGATACCTTTGTATAAATCAAAAAACTTAAATCGCTAAGTTAGCACACAATCGAAATGGGATTTCCCGTATTTTTTCTGTTTCTGAAATACAATTGAGATTTGAAATCCAATGAAGTATTTTAACTCAAATAAAGTTTTAATGATTAAAATAAATTCAGAATTTAAAGCTTAAAGCTTGCTTACTTATTCGACTTTTAATGACAATTTATAGTATAGTTGATAGCTTCTACTTTTTTTGTGAATTTGAGCCTAATGAAAATAAAATCTCAAATGCATATCCTAAGGGACAATCAATTTTTGATATATTCACGTTGCAAAGAAATTTTTGAAAGATGAATGGGAGCAAATCAGGTCAAATTATTGATTTGAATGTTCATAAAAAAATTTCATATGGACAAATTTGAAAAACTTTTAAATTAAATAAAAAGTGTTTATATGACGCAATTATTATTCTGTAAATCCCTTTAGAAGGAGAAAATTAGATATCAAAAAATATTTTTATACATGAAATACTAACATTAAAAGCTTAGTGGTAAAAACAATTCCTAAATTTTTCATATTTCATAATTTTTTTCTTAAATAATAGGAGATTTTACTACAGAAAAAGAAGGAGTAAGGAAAAGGGTCTAAGATAGTAAGAAAAAGTTGAGCACAAAAATCTAATTCTGTTTATTATTTGCTTTAAGAACCGTTTACCTAAGACAATTCTTGTTGCCTTCGAAAAGACCACTTTTCACTTATATTTACATTCAAAATTAGCCCTTCTTTAAATTATTTTTCTTTTCTGCACATATGATAGTCAGTAATAAAGGAAACTTGCTAATATTTAATAACACTTTTTGTGTGGTCAATTAAAAATACATTTTATATCCAATCTACATTTTAATTGATTGCATATGTTCCACTTTTTCAATTAAAAGTAAAAAGATGGAATATTCCAAAATTCAAAATTTTGAAATTTTAAAATGATATCGAAATTCATAATAAAACTCTTTCAATAATCCTATAAATTAAATTACACTTTTTATGAGTTTTAAACTTAGATTTTTATATTAAAAAATCACGCGAAAGTTTTTAAAGGATTTTTATTTTCAAAAAAAGTTCAAGCAACATATTTGTATCCAGGCAAGGTATAATAAACATCCATAACTAAGCCCAATCAATAACATTTAAGGTATCCAGGATTTAACAAAATTTAAACGTAAATTGTTTGAATAAAATAAATTTGCCATTCCTTCTACATTTACTGAACTAAATGCAAATTAAATTACAAGATTTTAAAGAGGTATTATCCTGTAAAAATGTGCCTGATCATCATTAATGGACCAATAAATCATTTGGTATTCATTAAAAGGACCCAATAGAGAAACATAAGCTTCTGTAGAAAACACCTGCTTTTAAGCATTCCTTAGAGATATTCAATCTTTGGTGAAAGCTCAAAGATACATACATTCATTACATTTGAAATATCAATTCAAGTGTTATTCATTTCTATTCATTAAGGAGGCCTATGGGGAGTGATTTATTGTATTTCAAATAATACAAAGAAATTTCCACTAGTGAGAGTATTACTGCTGTGATTATTATTGAATGATTACGAACAGTGTATTTAGTCGGAGAATTAATTAAATGATATGCTAAAAAAAATTTATTAAGGATATATTATTTAAAAGCTTCTATCAATTTATTAAGTAAATTTAATGTGATAATTTAAAAAAAATATTGAGTTAAAAAAATGTTGAAAAGGGGCTAACGAGTGATAAATAAAACCAATTTTTTACGAATTTATATCTGGGATATGGTTGAAATAATTACATTTAGATATTTTTCGTGTTATTAAATAACTCTTTAACAATTTCCTGTAATATTTTTGTAGAAAAATAAAAAGAAATAAGTCAGTGGCTAAGCATTTCTCAAGTCTTCTTTAAAAAAAAAATCAATTTGACGTTGAAACATTATCTCATTATCTCAGTAAAATAATTTTTCTATTCCTACTTAAATTCAATGATCTTTAAAAATTGCTCCAATTTTTCAGGTATGAAAAGAACCTTACTTCTAAGCTATACTCTTGCTTGGTTATGTTTATTACCACTAAATAATGTCATTAATTTTATGTAATTTGATTTGGATTAGGATTTATACTAAATTTGTATTAAGCTAACACAGCATACAAAACAGCGAAACTATTTTTGGGAGAAAAAAAAATTAGGAGAAAGTAATATAAAAGAAAATCTTCAAAGTCAATTCCTATATAAATTTGTAAATTTACTTATAAATTTCTCATTCTATCCATCTCTTATAATGCTTCATTATTGCAAGGAACCGTTCCAGACAGTTTTGAGCAGCCCAGTTCTTCAATTAAAAGTTCACCTAATAATTTCACACCACTCAAGGTGACATCTGCTTGACCTGCTGCGAAGAATTTTTAATCCTACATATATTATTGCATAATTTACAGTCCTGCCTTACATCTTATGTACTTTTGATGTCCATGATAGTATTAATGGTAGCATTCTTCCTTCAGTGTTACTGTAGCTGCGTTTGGGGGGGGGGGGGGGGGGGGGGGGGGAATGGCACTGATATGGACTCGAACACGAATATAGCAAAAGTTCACAGTGGCTGATAGAAATGGATTCATTTCATTTGAAAGTTTCTGAAACACTAGCACTCTATTTAAAGTATTAAAAATTATTTAAAAATCAAATAAAGAATTTTACGCTTCGTCGAGCTGTGATCCAAAGGCACGAAAATTCTATGCCCACGTTGTACCAACTTTGCCATTGCAAGATAATGTTTTGCATTGAAATCTTTCTCTAAAATCTAAAAAATTTTCTGACTTTTTTCTCCCACTTAAAACTAAAAATCAAGTTTAATTAATTTATCCATACTTGGAAAAACTGTATCAACATCAAGTATCAAAAAAGTATTTAATTAATGGTTCAAAATTTGAACAAGATAAATATATATAATGAACTAATTGTTTGATTTTAAATATTTTCAAACAACGAAAAAATTTCCTTAAGTTTATATTTTTATTAAAAAAGAAAAGGAAGTGCTTAATACGCATAGTTTTCAAACTGATTTTATTCTTCATACCTTTTAAGTTAGGACCCCTTTTAAACACAAAAAAAAGAAAAGCTTAAAATAAAATTTACAATAAATTACTAATACAGTTTAATATTAATAAATCAAAAAACAAATATTTTTAATAGAA
Organism: Acrocera orbiculus; assembly: GCA_947359355.1. Lineage (NCBI taxonomy): Eukaryota > Metazoa > Arthropoda > Insecta > Diptera > Acroceridae > Acrocera > Acrocera orbiculus. The sequence goes on from OX375757.1 coordinate 45,667,922, forward strand.
AGCTAGGGTGTATTATAAAAAATTCAAAGCAAAATACATAAATTGCTTAAATGGCAGGCAGCAAGGGTTTCTAGCTATATTTTTATTCCTATATGTTCATTTAAGGCTTTATAAGACAAAAAATAGAACAAGGATATTACACAAGACTTATGAATAAATACAAATGCTAACGCTTACTTAAAATAAAAACAATGGAGTAATACTTGTTTTTTGTAATGCTAAAATATGCACAAGTCTATTGCTTTGTAAGCTTTTTGAACATTTTTGCATATTAAATTGTACTATAAGGTGAGTTAAATTTAAAATTTTTGCATTTAATTTAATTTATTTTAGCAAGTTTGAAAAAAAAGGAAAAGGAGGAAAAGAAAAAAGTAATACATATATCAATCCCACAACCTTTTATTTAAAATGTTTTAACGATTTCATTCTGAAAGGAAAAACAAATCAATTCAGAGAAAAACAATATAACAAATAGTCTCATTGTGTCCCCATAAATTAGAGTATACGTCATGAATAACGAAATAATTAAATTATCATTTGAATTCCCTAAGGATTTGCTTAAGTTGTAGCTACTTAAGGTCGCACTTGGTTTTGCTGCCTACAAGCCATATTTTATAAGTCACTCGTAAATAAAAGAGTTTATAAACAACATATGTGACACCCAAGGTCGTCACTCATGTTCTACAAAATACTGTCTCCGAAATTATGTCTTAATCTCGCTAATGTTGTTTTCATATCATCAAAATAAGCTATTAGTGCCAGCGTGGGAGATGGTGTCATATTAAGAGAGTCTAATTTTTCGTAAAACAAATCGCATGATTTGCGGTTTAAACAGAAATGGAATATTATACAAAAATGATTTTTTTTAAATTGAAATAAATTGTTCTCTAAAAGACCAAACAAAAAGAAAACAAATTTATATTCATTTATATGAACTGAAAATAATTTTTGAAGACACTATATTCATCTATTTGCAGGTTGTTGCTACCATTAGGAGAAACATAACATCAAAAGTTAATTCTATACTTAGCTTTGGATGAAGTACCTGTGTATAGTTTTGCTTTGTTTTCAGTTTTCAAATGACAAAAAAACATCAACCTTGCATTGTTCATGTTGCAATAATTTATTTGACAGTGCCTCCGGAATTTTATGGCACTTTATCGCCAGTCTCTGTTTTTCTACGGAAATTAAGTAAAGTAGCAATTAACTAAAAATACCAAATGCTGGGGCGTAAAATGCCTACATAGTATATACTCGTATATCTACATTTAGTAGAGATCTCAGCTTATATTAATTATTTTGATGCTGTTTTTTTCTAACGAATGATCATGGAGAATGCAGATGGACTAAAATTATATTTATGCCAGTAACATGAACTCTGCATTAATGACATTTGTTTGACGTAAAAAAAATTTTTTGTCTAAAAATGAATAATTATACATGATGGGCGGTCTAATTCTAGCTGTTCATAGAAATTCTATTATTTTGGCTGTTTCTTGAGAAGAGACTTATATAAAACTTTTGGTAATTTGTTTTTGATATCCATTAAAATTTTTACTGGATTATTTAGTAATTGATATACATATGCTTTCAAATAATATAAATTTAAAATTTGTATATTTAATGAAGCTTATATTTCAACGTAATGGTCATATGCTTTTAACTTGTTCAAAATTTGTATGAGCAACAGCTTGTAAATTAATTTACGCTGTCATAATATAATATTCTAAGAACATATTTTATCTTCTATTAAAAATATTCGCTTAGTAATTTTCTTAAATTTTTTATATGAAACAAATATGTGAAAGTAATTTATATTATAATTAATTAATTCAATAGGTAAAATATAATATATTTTTTTTTAGTACATATAATTCTATACTAATTAGATAGCTTAGGTCACTTAGGTATACAAAGCAGTTTTTGTAAGAGTTCTAATTGTGCAACTTTTCCAAAATATCATTTACATAAGCTTTACTGTTTTTCCAAATCTTTGAATCTTAATCTTTAGGAAGAGATATACGACCACAGGTTTTCAAGCATTTCACACTATCACCCCCGAAATAAAGATTCTTAGATCATAAATAAATCATTTTAGCTTTATAAAGCTTCGTAGTTCTTGCTTTAACTTTTCCTCAAAAAGTAAAATCCACATTTTACTACCTTCAGAAATATGCCATTCTCCCTTAAGGCCAGGACCTGAAATTCTAGACCAATGCAGATGCTTTTAATTTAGCGCTGTGTTTGGCTTACTAAATCATCCATCCTTAACATGTTAAGGATGGCGTGTATCATCGGTGGTATACACGAGAATGTTTTATCTGGCGGCGTGTACTACTGGTGGCTCACATCGTCTATAACTTTCTTAAATGTGGTAAAAAATAATTTTTTGCTAAACAACATTTTATGCAAGGCATATAAGTATGATATTCAATGCCGCTGACTAGAAAAAACTATGCTATCCTGAAAGCGTTTACGACTAACTGGTTACGAAAACAAAACCCCTTTTTTGCATTTACGGAGCTGCGTAATGGATACAACTAAACGAAATTTTCAGAATGTTTTTTCTAATTTTTCAGGGAGATTTAGAGTTAAGCTTAGCAACGGATATCCACAGTGTTTATAATTAAAAAAAAACAGTTAACGTGCTTTTTAATAAAGCAGGAAGACCTATGAACTTAAATGAATTTAAAAAAAATTTTAATTCATTAATTCCACAGACAGGAGTAAATTCTTCTTGTGTAAAGCAGGGAATCCAATGCCTCGGCCATGTAAAATATATGGCTGAATCTTTTATGAGTACATTTTAATAATTTAGTCACAAATAATTCAGCCATATATTTTATAAGGCTGAATCATTGTGTTCCGCACACAGTGAATACCTGCTTCAAGCCAAGCAATATCTAAAAATGATGGCTCTTTGATAGTATTTTTGTTAATTTTAAGTTGTAAACTATTCCATTCAATACATTTCATGACATCTTCGTAGGTCAGCCATACACTGACCTTAATATCTTCTACACTCCTGAATATAGGGCACTGATAACTTTTTCTTCTAGTTTCCATAATAATCCACAAGTTATTCGAGAAATTATTAGCAGGAAAATATTATCTTAATTTTAAGGAAGTAAGAATATTGTGTGAGATATTTGTCATTATTGTGATTTTTGATACGTGATACGTGAAAGTTTATTGCTCGAAAATCTCCTTCAAGTATACTTGAATAATTTTAACTAGTTATCAAAAATAGTATAGAATTGATATATAAATCATATACATATATATACATAGTTAAAAAATGTTATGCTTTATAAAACATTTGTAACCTTTTTGCGCGCTAAACCTAAAATTTGAAAACATATATATTCATTTTACTTAACTAAAAAATGAAATAAATTCCTCGTATAATATTTCCCCAGGGTGGATAGAAGGATAAAGTTATTCCATTTTTCAAGCTGAATTCTATTAAAAAGAATGTTTTTCTTTTATTGAATACAAAAATAACTAATCCTGAGGATCTGTTTGACTCTATAACATTTATTTGAACTTTTTTAGCTCTACATGGAAACAAGAATCATGACATATTCTAAGCCAAGAAACTTTAAAGTTATATATGAATGTGTTGCTGCCTATAGTTTTCTCTAGCCAAGCTCAGATTTTTATCAATAAAAATTATATTTACTCAGAATCCAATTTTTTTAGGACGTGTAAAATTTATTCATTATAAGGATAAAATTTTATTTACTAAAAGTATGCTACAGTATGTAGTTTATTTTAGGAGCTTAATGCTATGTAACTGTGTCATAACAAAGAGGCAGTTTTTTGCGAAATTTTTCAAATAAGGTAATACTATATATATATCGAGCTGGAGCAAACATCTGCTCTTTTTTAACTTCGAATTAGTTTCAGTAAGAAAATATTCATTACTTACTACTGAAATAAAAAATTTTGTCAGACAAGGATATCTCTTATACATTTTAAAATTTAAATATTGAAACTTTATGATGATAAACTTGAAATTTTGACAAATCAAAAAGTTTTTCAAATCGTTTTAAAAAACTTTAAACTAAAACTAAAGATTTGCTTATAATAAAGTTCTTTTTTAATTAAACTCCATGGCATCCCTCCAATATTCATTGAGTAGAAATACTGGTTTAAAATGAAAAATATACCCTTAAAGTGAATTGCTTGAAAAGTTATTTTGGTTCCACATTCAATAAAAAGCTTCCCTTAGGCACCATAAGCATGAATTTTACAAATAAACTTAAGTTAAAAAGTAAATTCAATCAAGAAACTCACACTATAAAGGAAATTTTGAATACTTCCACTTCAAATAGGCAAAATATTTATTTTATCTTTTGTAGATGCAATACTTCATTATTCAAAAGTTTGGGATACACAAAATTGCTGAAGTAGTTTTGGAAATTATTTTTAAACAACTCTAGGTGATTTGTTTTATGTTTTCTCTTTTTATATAGGGAAATAAATTGGTTGTTCCAATTGTTTCCTGATTTTTACCAGCGGATTTTGATGAAGTATACTATACAGAATTTCTATACAAATCCAAAAATATTTTTGCTATGTATTGGAATTTCTAGACATCCATCGACATCCATCCATAGAATTTCATCGACAGTAATGGTGGTATAAAAAAATGGTCATAAAATCTATGCTTGGTTATTTCATTAGTTGTATATATTGAAACGTTAAAGTCTGTAAATTAAAACAACTTATTCATATCTCATGATGGAATTTATTTTCATTTGCTTCACGTTGCTGGATAATCACAAAAAAATTAAGGTTACAAAGGACGCTAAAAGTAAAAAAAATATGAGCTACATATATGTCAAATATTTGCAAAATTATTAGTTGTAATTGCTAAAAACAAACAATAACCAAATTCAAAGCTATATACCCATATACTAGGAATACAAACTGAGAAATTTCAATCTATGTTCAATTTAAGTGACAATGACTAAAACTCACATGATACAATTTATTACATGATTTCCTGTAATTATCCTTAAACTATCTTGCTTTTTTAAAACATCTTTTATAGATGTTGTGGTTTATTTTAATATATGAATTTTTACAATATGAATATTTGGGCTGAGCTTAAGTTTTGGAACTAAAGTTAATGTTTTTTATATATTAAAATTTAAACCCTGAAGGTTGAAGGAATATTCTCATCCTATTATATTCCAATTGTATGAGAAAGTGAATGAAGCTGATATTTAATCAGCCATCAGAGGCAAAACAGCCACAGGGATATTGAATTCTTACATTGGCTTTTCATCTAATATGTATTTATGTATGTTTATAAAAGAGCACATAAAATATGCTGGTGCATACTCTATCTCGAAATAATAAAAAATAAAGCTATTAGGATAATTTCGTTTTATTTTCAATATCTTAATAATTACAACTTTCATTCTTCTTACAATGAAATGCAGTGTGGTTTGCCCAGCTTACCACCATATGGTAAAATGTAATTTTAAATTATATAAAATTCCCTTATTTTACGTATTGATTTTTCTCACTACATTGAAACTATTTATGTGGAAAAGAAAATACAATACCTAATTCTTAAAACGTCACATACACCCACTATAAAGTAGTTACTATTTATCCCTTTTGTAGCCAAATCTCATTCTTTATGTTTTATAGATTAAACTCTTTTAACGACCTAATTTTCTCCTAATGTTGAGATTAAAATTTTACTCAGAGTTTTTATGAACAATATAATTATCACAATATTTATTTCTGTTTTAGGAATGTTTCTAAAATAAAAATCTAAATCCACGGCTGTGGTTAATGGCAATTTTATTATACTATAACCTCTTAAGGATTTAATATTTTCAGATCATAAATATATTTGGTTGTTTACTATTTCAAAGTTAATTGTTTCGAGCAAGGTCAAATAATGATTATTGTAAACGACATTTACAAATAGGTTAAGACTTCAAATAAAAAGAACTAAGGATTCCAAATTTGTATATATAGTATATATGTGTATATACGCGCAAATACCTATTTATATATAATATATATATATATATACATACGTCAACACTTTGAGTATATTCTTGATAGCCAACGACACTATAAGCCCGATTGTGTACAAAGTTTACATTAATTATAATGTTAACTTTATGAAATATTTAATAAATTTCACCATATATTGATTGATTTATACCAAACCAATTTTTTTTGGAATAATAAAAGTACTATTTCAACTATGCCTATTTTACGGTCCTTGAACACTTGGATAGTAGAATTGGATAGTATAAATGAAATATCACACTTAAATCGTCCACAATTAACATACTTTATTCAAATCTCTAATAATTCCATACAGTCTAATAATATATAATAGATTCTTCCATTCATTTCAACCTTTAAAATTTTTCAAAAACTTTAATTTTCCAATAACAGTCAACATAAGGGAATCTGTCTTTCTTAGAAAATTAATTAAATAATAATAAAAATTGCTTTGACTCCTGTTCAATCACAGATGAAATAAAGATTTTGTCTTTATTTCAACAGTAAAAAGAGCATAACTGATTCTCCAAAAAATTGTGTAAAACTTTTTTTCAATTTCCTTTGAAATTTTGTGAAAACAGTTGATATATGTTGACCATTTAACTGAAAATATTTAACAAATAAAAAAGCAATATTCTGTATTCTTTTAGGTATAAAAAGGCATTGAATTATAAATTGAAAGAATTTAAATTTATAAACATTAACTCTAAATAAAACTTTTGATAGTAAATTATCCATAGCTTTATTCAAGTTTAAGCATGCTCCACTAATAAAATTAATGTTCTTGGAAAAAATTAACTAAAACATCAAAACTTACTAAAGTATGTATTTTTGTGCTTGTTAATTTGCGTTCTAGCTGACATTTAATGATATTTTTATCACCTTTTTCAAAATTTAATTAAAATTTAAAAGCTAATAGCATTAAAGCATAAAATTCTCTAAACATTTCATAAACATTTTTATTTTTTGTGATTTTAAAGTTACAATTAAGGAACGTTTTACTATCTATGGTAAATATAATAACTTAAGTAAATCAAATTCCAAATTAAATTGAGCTTCTTGCTTTCAAATATTCTACTTAAAGCAAGATTTTTTCAAAAGATCCCTTGAGAGTGCAATTAATTTAGTACAGAAGTCAGAGACTTTCCAGACTCATGATTTCCTCAGTTGGCATTTATAAAACTAAAATGCTAGAAATTTTACTTTTTCATAATTGACACTAGTTTTCGTTGAACTTTGGAAATTAATATTTAAAGCTATGTATTCATATGAAGTCATAGCTCTTGCAAATTATATAACAGTAAAATAAAATTACTAAAAAGGGCTTTGAAAATATTGCATGAGATCTTCTATTTCGTTAAGTAGAAGTTTATGTATTTAATGTCAACTATTCAAATTTTATTTAAGGCTTAAGCTTCTCAACCTAACAAAGTTTGTCCTGTTAAAATTAATATATAAATGCCATAAATACTAGGGAAATAACAAATTTTCAGTTTACCTTTGGTTTTGACAGAAAGTAACATTACAAACTTAAAGTAACTAATAATAATTTATCCAAATCAATTGGCTTAATCCCAATCCCTCTGTAAAGGATACAATAAATTAATTGAGTATTTTCTTGTGAACTTAGAAGAGTGTTTGCTGCCATACTTTATCTGCACCAGAGTAAGATTCATTATCTCCAATGAAAGACAAACAGGGAACAAATTATGAGAACCATTACGCTAGATCAGTCTTAGCTTGAGCACTAAAAATTATTTAAAAAAAGTGCATTATTTTACTGCAAAAGTATGCAGTGATTTTCTAGATCTTATTCAAAAAGATTTTGCTATCAGTAGGCAAACAATTTAAAGTAGTTTGGCAAAGAGCAAGCTCACTTAACATCTTTATGCCGTTGGCCACATTTGAGGATGGTTGATTTTTTATACTTATAGCTACTGTCAATAATAAATAATAAAAAATTAGAGAAAACTTTGATAAAAGTTTATTTACTACAGAATCCTTCAATAAAAGAAATACAAATTTGGTTTAAGTACACTGGTAGTCATAAGAGTAGAATTAATTTAGTTATTTTATTTTTGGCCATAAAAAAACCCTCCCTGAAGAAGTTGAATCTATACATACGGATAACAAAACAGTTTATCTGAAGTAAACATCCAATTTTAAGGTGGAAGTAGATGAACATGCCAAAAAATACTAAAATTTGCATCAAGAGCCCAGACAAATCTAACTACATTTTCTAATTGAAAAGATTGATCTACAAATAATACTTTTCCACTGGTCGAAAAATTAATGGAGCATATAATTTCTGAGTTATATAACCTTATATGTACCTCACTACTTTATGTCAAATGAACATAATCTGTCATATTTTGAGGTTTCCATTTCCATAAAAATATGTTAAATGCTATATTTAATAATTTATATATAAAAGAAATAAATGGTATGTCTAGGGATATCCAGTAAGAATGAAATTGTTTAAGTTCTATTCTATATCTACCCGTTTTTACCTGCTTTAATTATCCGTAAAAACCACCAATTTATCAAATAAAAAATATATTAATAAGACAACCCTTATAAACAAAAAAGAAAACATTTAACAATAATAATACAGAACCAACAACTAAAAACAATAATTAACACCAAAGCGAACAATTTATCGAAAGAATGAGATTAAAATTTATTCAAAAAACACAACAATTAACAATTATAAGAAACTTGTAAATTTTTGTAACAGAATTTCGTATTAAGAATTTTGTGTTAGCATTCCTTAAAAATTTAAGCTTAGCCCTCATGATAAGGAAGTTGCTCCAAAAATATATTTTACTAGCTTTATTTTTACATAATAATATTAAATTAAGTCCGTAAAATAACCATATCAAGGCCTTAAAATTTAAGCTTTAACTTAAGCTTAAAGTAAAGCATAGCTAAAAATTAAAGGAGAACTGAAAAGCTTCTACTGGGCTGTTTTTTTAAATTTATTTTTCCTTCTTGTAGCTAAACATAAAGATTTATATATAAGGATTATGTAATGTATTTATAATGACTCTATGATGAATAGATCTACACAATATTCTATAGAAATACTATATTGACATTAACAAGAAGGAAATCAATTGAAAATATATCATATGTACATGGTACATATATATTTATTTTCTGATATCTCAGTTTTATTAATAAACGCACGTCTGCCAGCTTTTTGTTAGCAAAAATAAACTTAATTGCCGTCTTGGGAGGGCTTTTCTCACATTTATATCACATGAAAAAACATTTCATCCAAAGTAATTTAAAATTTTTAAAGCATATGGTATAGCCATAAATGTTTGGAAATTCTCTAGGTCAACAACAAGCAATAAAAGTAAGAAAACTTAGAACTTATATAATGAAATTCTGGCTTAGAACTACATGCATAGGTTTTATGAGGAGCTCCATCTCTTTTTCAAAGAAACTAATTTCACTTTTCTTACTTATTCAAGTATCATATAATTCCTTTATTTTGTCACTCCACAGGCCAAAATATCCAGCAGTTCACTGTTGTCGAAAAAAGATTCACATAAGAAAAGTCAATCAATCTATTTTTCAGCATGGATGTTTTGTTAAACTACGATTTGACTCTAACAATATTTATACTCTATCCTCGAAAGCTAAAACTGGGCTTCTTTCTAGAAAATATTGAACTTCCGGTTAAGCACTTCTTTTCTTTTTTATTTTTTTTTTGCTTCATTTAGTTTTAAAAAAATGTATAAAAACTGAATAACTTTTCCTTGCACTTTCGATACCTTACTCTTCCGATATCTTACTTTCAAAAAATCAAGTTTTTAAGTTGCTGCAAATCTTTTTTAATACAAATGAGTGCGTAAATTATTTAAAATAGAACAAATCATAATTCGGTAATAAATAGTCTGAAAAAATTAATAAAGTCTTTATCTACACATGGAAATTGTGTACCGAGTTCAATTTTTAAAGAAATATGAAAAAAATATATTTGCTTTTCCTTAGAAAAAAGCAACAGAAATTTCTCCAAATCAAGTTTCTAGTTTAAAGAAAGTGAAATAAAAGAATGGAATTATAAATAAATTTATCATCTAAACTTAATTTTGTTTTTCCTTTTTGAGCTATCTACATCTTTCAGTGGCCTCATTTTTCTTTCACATGGATCTTAGAGCCTTAAACCTTATAGTCTAGTCCTAAAAAATCACAATAATGATACTGTTACTATCAATTTATCTGAGGGTAGAGAGCAGCTATGAAGGAAACAGAAATGTATTTTACATAATAATTTAATACCATATGAGCTAGTTTCTTGCGTGCTACAGTTAACTAATTTCTAATTGGACAAGAAATTTAAATTACATTTTTCGCTGGTCTTGTCTTGCAAAAACAATCCTTCAATATAATTACACTAAACTATTTCATTTTTCACATGAAATGAATTGAAAAATTGCTCATAATTACTATTTTCTTAATTTTTCTAAATTTCTAAATCAAGATTAAATATAATTGCATAGTAAAAAATCTTTTATATTAATTGCATCAATTTAAATTTAAAAATGACAGTAACAAAACAAAGCACTAAGCTATCTGCCGTAATTTAATTAATTATTGACTACCATTAGATTTTCACAGCCCTAAAGTTATTTCCTTCCTAATTGTTTCATGTATTTAGTTTTAAATTAACAGCACGCAAGTGCTATCTAATTATCGTTATCCTTTTGAATGAAAATAATACCAATTTTAACTTATATACACAAGGGACCTAAATGAAATTTAAAAAAGATGTAATTTAAAACTCTTTGACGGAATAGGAAAGAAAATCAATCGTTTGACTTATATTTGCTTCTTACAAATTAGTGTTTTTCCTCAGAAACCATTTAAAAGGCTTTTTGAATAACAAAATAAATAATTTCAAAAATACATTTCTCTGGATCTCTTAATTTTGGGCTACACTTAACTTTAATTAGAATTTTAAGATCTACCAAAAGTTGAGTCCCTAAAGAAGCCACAATTAGTCATCTTATTTTTCATTCAAATGTTTTAAACTAACCTCTGGTAAGGCTTAGAAATCATCGTAAATTATGAACGGTACTGGATATAATTAAAATAGATTTATATAATTTCAACTAATGATATTTGTATTTTACGCAAATATTTTTTTTGTTATTTTACTGTGAATATTTATGATAAATATATTAATATCTTGTGTCAAGAAAAATTGTTGAATGTCAACGTCAACGTCAAAATGAAAAGAAACGCAATAAAACGTATTCAATTTGCTTGACTGATATACTTAAAAGGAGAAATTTAAACCATTGATTCACAAGTGTTCTCCGGAATATTCATCAACTTAGATTTTATGAAAAATTATTACTTTTTCCTTTATCCTCCTTTTGTATATAAAGCTTACCCTTCTAAGGGAAAGTAATAAAGTTCTAGGTATTTCTAAAATAATTTCTCAGTTATTAAAAACTTCCTTTAGTTGATTCTCTTGATTTTTTTTGAAAACCTGTGAAAACTTTTGCATAGTTGTCATACAGTCATTCCTATGAAAAAATTTTTTCTTCAATACTTCAAATATTTTCCAAAAGAAACTAAAGTTTAGCATGCAAATTTTAAAAGTAAATGACCTAAAATAGTTTTCGAATTCCAAATATTAGCGAAAATTTTATACAACACTCAGACTTCAAACTATGTTTGAGTTAAAATGTCTGACAAACTGTTATTGTTGTTTAACCCTCTAAGCACAATGAAAGCGAACTCTAACGAGTTACATTTTCGCATTTTTCGCATTTAAGGATATTTCCTATTTATATGGGGTTGATTGACATTTACCGCAAATGCTGCTAATATGCTAAAAACTAATCCAATATTTAAAATGTAGCTAAGTTCCAAAATTGATTATTTGTAATAAGTTTTCGTAGGTAACGAAGAAAGAAAAACTAAATTTTATACTATTTCAATTATGTATTCCAGAGATTTTGTAGCTAATTTTTTCTGATAAAAGCTGCAATATGCCGCCAAATTATTAAGTTTTTATGCAATTTTACCGAAACCAGTTCTGCTAGACAATCTGGTTATCCAAAGGTATCAGCAAAAGATTTTGGTGAAGAAGAAAACTAAATTGAAAGTAAAAGTATGAAAACCCATTGTTCTACTCTAATGAAGAAAACTATATATTTTCAAACAGTTTCAACACTTTATATTTATATCCTTTTTCAGGAGTAAATAATTTATTTCAAAACATTTTCCTTCTTGTGTGTGTGTGTGATAATTTTAGCAAGTTGACTATACATGATTTGAAAATAATCGTTTTGGAAGGAAAAGTATGTGTAGTAGAAATAGATTTAAAAAAATTACATAGAGAAAAACCACTTTTAATACTGTTGAATTGAACCTAAATATCTATTTTACAAAAGTTATTTTAATGCTACAGTTTTTTTATTCTTATTTACTCAAATTTTTCTTTGCGTTCAATATATGTGCTATATTAAAGTAGCATACATTCTTGAATGGCTTCCGATCTAGGACCGAGTTGAGTTTTCTTTAACAATTTCTTCACCATTTTGCTATACTATCTAAAGAGATTACTTTTCAAAATTTTAAATGAAATAACTCATCATAAGGTTGCACTTGCAAACGTGTCATTGTATTATCATCCAAGCAATTTATGATTTCCTAATTTAAATGTCAACAGTTCCTCCAATATCAATTCTAAAACTCCGAAATTTATATAATATCTGACAAAACTGCTTAAAAAAAAACTTTAACCTAAACGAACATTTGCTTTGTTATAATTTAAAAAAAAAAACACAAAAATATAAAAACAAATTTTTAGACCTATTTTTTATGTGTGAACAGAACTTAATTAAATTTTTTAATGCTACCATAAAAGTTTAATATATTCAGATTTTATTGTCAATCCTAAGCTTGTACGGTCGTTATTTAAAAAAAAAAACAATTTATTCAACACAAGACTAGAATTTGTGTCCAAAGTAAAGCGGAATCTACTTGAGAAGTATTGATGATTATAATATCAAAGTATAAAAATTCTAATCTCACACTATCACTACCGCAACCACTTTTATGAAAAATTTCTACTTATAGCTACACTTTATTTTTTTTTTCTATTCTTTAGTTTTTTTGTTTTTTGAAAAATGAATTGTTCTACTTTGAACTTGAAGCCATTTTCTGTTGAAATCTCTTAGCTACAGTAAAACCCATTCTTATTTTGTTAAAGATTAATACATTTTAAGCTTAAGCCATCACCTTGTATAAGCCTTTGAAACAAAAAAAATTCCATAGTAATGTTAAAAAGATACCATTGAACATAATTAGAAGATATTCCACAAGTTTAATGGAAATAAAGCTGCAAAGAACAAAAAGAGACTAAAAAGTCTTTTAAGTATCAAAAACAATTTTATGGATTTATTTAATGTGAACTAAAGGAAGATATTATTGTCGGATATAGCTCTTAAAACTTCATCCTGAAATTTAAGAGAATAGCTCAATCCTTAGGGTTACAGAATGAACATATAGATTATTTCAACGTACGTTTTATATCCCTTTTGCATAATCCTACACTTTGTTTGTTGGATTATAGAACATGGTTTTGGAATTTTGGTTTAATTTTGTTTAAAATTAAAGAATTTCAATTTTTAAATTTTACAAAAATATTTTCTTTTTTAATTTAAATTAAACAAATGTTTATTTTTGATTACATATAAATAAAATTTCTGACTTTTAATTTAGAAATTCTTAACAAACTTGTATAGTCATTTATTATTATAAAAATGGAGAAAAATTGTCATCAAAAGATAAAAAAAAACATCAAACACAAAAAAACACCTGTTTACAAAAATTAAAACTTTTTTTTTGTTTGTGAAAACTGATTTGGGTGGGCCATTCATTAGGTAATAAAAAAACCATTATGCAATTGAAATGAGATCTTAAATAGTTTTCTAATTTTATTTATAGTTAACACATTTCACTTAGCATGCATTTTGTATTGCCTGTTAATGGTCTGTCATATATTCTGTCAAAATATTATTTATTTGAGTAATCATTTGAAATGTAATCAAGTTTTTATATGTAATATATTACTTAATTTCTATTAATTTTATTTTATACTTATAGGAACTAAACTTTTCTTTGTATTACTGAAAAGATATTTTTGCCGTTAATTTACAATTAAACATTTTCTATAACCAATTTGATGCATTTATTATCTTAACAATCATCTTAAGATTAAAAGATATACCATTGTTTACCGGCGGATAGAAGTTTATTTAAATCAACAAAATCGAGTGTTTTGAAAAGTTTATATAGTTGATTAGTTGTTTTTTTGCTTTTTATTTTGGAAAAAAAAACATTTTTTTCCAAATAATTTTGCCTTTATCAAAAAAAAATCTTGCCTGCGATATTTAGTAAGAGAAATTTTATATTTTGTTATCTTAGTACGCATAAATTTTTTAATTTCGTTAGAAGTAAAGGGAATAATCCAATAAAAAATATTAAATAAAACAATTCAATTGTTTTCATTGCTAACAAAACAATCAAAACGCATTTCAAGATAAATCTTTAGATAGTTAAAAAAATAAATTAAATTATAGCGAATTCACAACATGAATGTATCCACATGAGTTCTAGTATTGATTCAATTTCTGTATGTTATTAATTGATATCAATATTTTAATGTTGATCTTATCAATCAAACTAAAATCAATAAAAGCTCCTATTGCTCGTAGCCATTGTGATATTGGCATAAACTCTTTTGTGACATTAATTTCTCCCAGCATGTCACTAAAAACTAATCAAGTAAAATCTTCAATAAAGGATAAATTTAGTTATTTCAAAAGAATTAATATTTTAAGACTTTTATTCCGTTTCCAAAATTTTATTTGAATAAAGTTTATTTAATTAATGCAGTGAGATATTTCTTTAGAATAAAGTAAGACTAAGACTCCTCGAAATTAAAACTGCAGAAAATAAAGAAAAATAAGTAGAAAATTTTCTATAATTTTTTTGTAGCCGAAAAATTTGTTTCAAAATCTAATAAATATATGATTTTATCTATTTTAACTTAATCTAAAAAAGGTTTATTTACATAAATATTTACATATTTACTGTATTTTAGCTCTCATAAGATATTTGTTGATAGGTACATTTACACAATTAATTAGATCAAAATAAAAAACTTATTGAAAAGAAATTGCACAATCTTTTTCCACGATTTTGCTTACGCAATCTATTAACCCTAATAGAAAATGAAAATTTGATTTTCACTAATATTATAGAAATAATTTTGTTAATGGGTTTTTAATTGACACCTTTCCACATATATTATGTTTATTTACGGGCTACACATTTCTTTTATCAAATAAATCAATTAATTGGAAGATTACTTTCTTTTATATTAAAAAAATATTTCAATTCAAGCTATCAATTGACTGGCTAGAAATAATTACCCGATTCCATTTCAGATACCAAATGACAAAATTTTTGTCCTCATTTTGAAAATGTTCAATCAGTAAGACCCAAGTTCATTTGTTAAAGACTGGTATCTCAAAACCGAAACCACGTTATATTAATAATATTAAAGGTGAAATGACATAACTGCTCAGAGACCAATATAATCGAAGGAAAATTTTGGGGTAGTCGGCTACATAATAACTTTGAATTTCAAGTATTTTGGCTTCGGTTGTTATTAGAAAGTAATCAAGGTCTCATTTCATTTATAATTATAGTGAAATTCAATCAAAGGATTATAGGCCATAAAAAAGCAGTGACTATGTACGAAATAGAAATAAAAGCATGGATATTTATAAAATTTTGCAAGAGAACATTCATAATCATAATTATATTAAATATAAAAATTTTTATTGTTAATAATAATAATTAATTAATGAGTAGTTTTAAGTTTTTAAAAACATTTTTCTTTATTTTTGCTAAAAAAGCCAAGACGGTTTGCTTGAGTAGTAAAAATAATGTAAGGACTATTATTTCTTCTAAAACACTTTATTAATATTTTGTATATTATAACAACTGTTTTCCTAAAAACTCTTCCTAAGAACTAAGAACTGAAGGAAGTTAAGCTATTACTTGTTGTACATAACTGCATTTATATATATATATAGTATATATATAAGCGAACCTTAAGAAAGGAAGATAACTTTTAATATAAACCAAAATATTAGGTCATATCCCTTTAAGAAAGATTCAGTGTGAAATCAATTTGCCAATATGTTTTGAAGCTTTAATGTAAAAGGTGTTATGTAAAATTAATGTAAAAAAATGTAAAATGTAAGTTTATTTATATTGCAGTATTGAATAGGTTATTCAAAGCCTTTAAATATAAATAAAACTTAATAATTTAAAAGGAAAATAGGTTTTTATTGAAACTTAAGTCTTTGACACTTTTGTATCTGCTACCAATTTTTTTAGGAATATTTAATTCATGGATTATATCGAAAACATTAAACTGCATAAAGAAAGGAAATTCAACAAAGGATTTTTACGTTTGGGTTTAGTTTTCTAGCCTTAAGGTTTTTACAATGAAGGAAAACTTTGTTACAAAATTTAAGCTAATAAAATTTAAGACAAGACAAGATAAAAATTGCAAGAATATCATTCTCAATGTCATTACATAAAATTTTCGAAATAAAAGATAACGACACAAAAATTTTTATTTGAATGCTACCCATTTCAATTTAAGGATTGATTTGCTTTATTTCATTGTCTGTCAACCTTCTCAAACTCCTTAAAATTTATGCCAAGCTCGATAATATAATCAAACTGTAAGTAAAAAATTTGTTGTTGCCAAATATGAAAATATTTTGTTTTATTAAAAGACCTACTATATGTTACTCAAAGGTAAATTTAGATACTTGAAAAAGCTAAACGGTTTTTTCAATGATAAGGAAGAACTTTTCTCCAGCTTAAAAAAATTTTGAATTTTGTTATCATTCTTATTTTTATAAATTCAGAAATTTCGTACATGAGAAATAAGAATGACAAGAAAAAACCACTTTAAAAAAATTTTGAACTTGAGCTTTCATTTACCATTAAAATTAGCTATGCAGATATATTACAAATTTAAAAAAATAAATTTTGTTGATTATGTTAAAGAAGGTAATAATTTTTGGTATCAACTTCATCATTAGAGCAGTACTAGCCTAGTACATGTCGGATATTGGCAACGACATAGCTGATTAAGTATTATGTCGGAGCTTATAAGCCCCTGTAAGTCTACTTATGTGTCGTCACTTTTCGCAAAAACCACATTATTTTTATCAAATTTAATCCGATTTTGGTTTTTCAAGAAGCCTTCTTAGACAATCTTATTTGCTTAGGGCAGAGGGTAAAAAAATATTCATATTTAAGTTAATATGCTAAAGAAAACTTACAATAGAATATGACAAGTTTGTGTTTTCTTCTTTTCCTTTGCAAAGACATAGTATATGATCAGAGATTTTTTTTTTAATAATATTTCCTTGTTATTAACTTCGTATGTAAATTTTCTTGTGCTTTCTTTATAAATACATAGCTAGAGTAGTTTAATTAGGGCATTCATCCATAGAAAAAACGTATTTTTATTTTTGGTGAAAACGACAACAAGTTTGTATATTCTTCCTGAAGGTTTTGTTGGATAATATCTTTCTAAAAGGCTGCCTTAATTAAGGTAATACGTATGTAAATTTTTGAGATATGGAATTTCGACATCTTTGTTCAATATTTTCTTCTAAAAGAGAGATAACGAGCAGTTTTTTGTTTCTTAGGTTAAGTTTCATGGTTTTTTTTTTTTCAAAATAAAAAAATAATAAACCATTTTTAATTAAAAGAAAAATCTAAATAAATTTGAAACAAAAAAATCAAATATATAATAATTAAATTAAATTCATCAAAATAACATTTCTCTTTTTTGCTATGCTGAAAATTAAATGAAAAACTGGGATCTATATTAAATCGCTTTTAGTTTATTTGAACAAGAATAGAGTTGATTGAAGGTTGACATCCTTATTTAAAGAACAGCAGTGAGCTATTTATTTTAAATTTTGGTCAAAAAAAACTGTTTGTCTAAGAATGCAATCTAGTGCAAAATACCCCTTCCTCAGTTGTGACTGAATTCTCACTTATTTTACGCACGGATGCAAAGAAATTTTAAGACCAAATTTTTTACTACTTTTAGATATTGGTAGTTAATATTTGGATTAAGAGAGCATAAACTGCTTGGAAGAGAGTCCAAAGAATACTTACTTTTAATCACGAAAATTGCGAAATGTTTAGGGATTAGCTGTTTTGTTCCTTCAATATGAAGTATGAAATAAATATACAACTTTTGAATTGCACCTTGTAAATCAAAGAAAAATAACATTTAATTTCGATTAATAAAAATAGAAGGATAATTAATGCTTTTTACAAAATTTATTTGCCAAAGTCTGTCAAATATTTGTCTGTCAAAATAATTATCAATTCCTACATCAAATACAATAATAATGAATTCAATAATATCATCCCTTGACCAATATGAATAATATAAGTAAGAAGTGCTTTGAGAAATCGTTGAACAATTTTAATCTTTCGTGATCTTTTTACATTTAATTTTAAAAAACGATCCAACATTCATTACCAAATATTCTTGCTCAAAGTATCTTGGAATCAGTTCTTGCGATCATGGTGAAAGCTCTGCTCAACACTAGTGAATAGTGTTGAGAATATTCCAGCACACAACACAAATCTGACTAAATAATCTTCCGTTTAGGGAGTTTTCCTGTGATTTTAATTATCTTTTTATAATAATTCATTTTACTTTTGTGTCTATCTCAAAATTTCTAGCTAATAAAATTTCGATTCTCTCATCACTAGTTACTCATATTGTTTAAAGAAATTTTTTGGATAATATATACATAATAATAAAAATGAAAATCTCTGAGACGCCCTCATGTCAAACATAAAGAGACCTAGACTATTAACTATGATACCGCTATACAATTAAATTTTTGGAACTACAATACAAAATTTTTCATAACAAATATAGTTGATGATTTGGCGTATATAGCAATCTAGTGAAAGTAAGGCTGATTACTACTGATTATGAAAATAAAATCTTAACGCATCATCATCATCATCATCATCTTATGAAATATTGTTTAACTACACTCTTCTATCTTCTATTGGAAATATTATAAGAAAAAAAACTAAAGTAGATATTCTATTTGGAAATTCAGTCTAAAGTTCAATACATGATGAAGAGGCTGTAAGTAGATTTTTCTTTAAACTTCCAGCAGTATCGAAGACTTCCTTCCTGTGCTTTTTCGTATGAATAGAAACATCATTTATTATTTTCATCTGAAAAAAATGCAAATACAAAGATATGCTGGAAAATTTACTAAATTACGTCTTAAGATCCGGGGAGTATTGTAGTTACATAGTTCTTAGTAAATATTAGCTCTCATCAATATTTACATTCTTTAACCTATTCGATGTACTTTTTATTTGATTAGAAGTTAAAATGGAGATTTGTAGTAGCCCCAATGTGGTAGTAAGACGTAATAAGATTTTAAATTTTAATACAAAAATTTTCAGTACCGCACCATTTAAATATTTAAAATAATTGAAATGAATTCTTTAGTAATAAATGATGCAGAATATAGATACTTTTTTGACTTGATACAAATTTTCATTATTTTTAGGGTACATTAATTTCCAAAGAAAAATATAAATCATTATTACAAATTAAATCAGTTATTATTAATAATAATAATTATTTCTTAACACTTATTTCGGGACATTTTCATATCACCCAAAATTTATGAAAATATAATATTTTTGAAGGAATGATCACAAAGTACCAATTGTAAAGGGAAAATTGCTGTCGGTAAATCAATCTGCTTTCAAAAAGTCGGTATTTAATGATAATAAATACTGACTTTTCTAGAGGAATAAACTCATATTTAACATTTTTTTTCCAATATAAATCTTAAATAATGATTTTAGGTATTATTTTTTAAGCTTAAAGGAAAATACCAAGAAAGCTGAATGCATGTTAATAATAGGTATAGAAATTTTAATTTATGCACGCAATTTGTGAAATTTGTTAGAAAATAATTTCTATTCCACCTAAGTATATTTCACATCTACTGTTTTTCAAAATTAATGACAAAAATTGCATAAATAACTAAAAATGTAGACAAATTTTGAAGTTAGAAAAAGACCCATAACAATCGGAATCAGTTTTAGAATTATAATTAAAATTTTTGAATTGCTTACATAATATGACATTCACGAAGCTATAAATGAATTTTGGGTAAATCACGTAATAATCGATTCATGCAGAAACTTAAACAGAAAAGTAGCTACCAAAAACTGGGAATATCGAAAATCTTTACAGGTGATGGGCAAAACATGAAAACTTTAACTTATACTTAGCAATAACGAAAATTTCTCAATTAATAATTTGTATATAAAACAAGTAAACATAAAATTTTTTTCTGATCTTTAAATAACTGAGAGAAAGAAAATTTTGTTTTTTAAGTTTTTAAGGAATCAATAAAATGACAGGAGAATATATAAAAAAGTTACCCCAACAGCATAAATAACAAATCAAATAACAAAATGGCTATTAACCTTAATTCTAATATTACAAATTTCTGTAAGCACAAATTTTATATGTTATATAATTTATAGCAGGACAAGTTAATTAAAACAATTTTTTATTGAATTTTACTTCATATAAACTCAACTTAAAATCGTGCTAAGCCTTCATAAGATAAAATCTTCAAAACCAATAATAAACAAAAGTTTGAAAACTTTTATTTTTTCAATTAAAATTTTTTTATAACTTCGATCTCTAAAAATACAATTCAAATTATTTTTTTGAAGTTTTTCTAGTTCAAGATAGCTTATTATAACTTGAATTATCATTCCTTTAAGATTCCAAACAAAACAATTTTGGATTAGTAAATATATATATCTAGGATAATAGTAATTAAATCAAAGTATTATCAATTGAAAACACTCCCAAAATTTCAGTTCATTAGATTTTTATAGAGATAAAAATAATTCATTTCCAGTGTTAATGTTATTAACGAGGAAGAATATTTAAAAAAGTTTATTTTCTATAATATCTGTTTAATGTTCAATAAATTAAGTAAATAAAAATATTTTATGTGTTTTAAGTAGCACCTTAAGATGTTAAGTTATTTGAAAAAATATAAATATAAATTTATAAATAAACGTTTTGGGAAAATGCCCTACAAACAATAAAATAAAATTATACCGGCAGTAAATTAATATTTGAAAATTTTACTAAGACCACCCGTAGGTAAATTTAAAATTAGAAGCATGAAATTTAGGCAGTATGCAAACATTTTTCTTTTCTTTCGATCATAAACTTTGAAGCAAAAAATTTACCTACTCTTTTATTTATTCAAATAAGGTGTTACATTAAAAATTATTGAGCGTCAAACAAAGACTTTTTTTCTGTTTTATATTAATTTTAAGGTTTTATATCAACTTTGCAAATAGGTATGGAAATAAATATTTTTCAAGTGGGGTAAAGTATTCAAAATAATTTTTGTTATGAATTAATACATTATTGGAATTTCAAGTGAAATAAATATTATGCTAATTAGCCAAAAAACTCTTATGAAAATTCATCTCAGTGTGACGACAAATTTAAAGCTATATAAAAAGAGTGAAAAGATTAATTAAGAATAGCAGAGTAAATTTTCATTTTGTATAAATAAAAAGCGCAGGTTTTTAAAAAATATAATATCACTCGAATTGGTCTTCTTTTGCACATATAAATGCTCATATGAGTATTAAACATGCCCGTATGAATTGGCACGTGCCTCTCTGCACACAGTTTCCTGTCTGTCTACAAACTAGTGTGTACTAGTAATTTATCGATTATTATGACATTATGACATATAAGCTTATTTTAAGGGCCCTAATTAACACGTTGCATTATTCAAATTTACAACTTTTTCCTCGCAAATATAGCACTCATTTTTTTGTGTCTTTTCACTGTTGATCCGTATTTTCCGAACGAAATAAATTTATGTTATTGTTATAATGAGTGGCCAGTTTTATTAATCATTCCCAATTATTATGGATTACCTTAAAAATCATAATCAAGTGTTTTTCAAAAACTAGATATCATTTTAATCTTAATGGAGAAACATTTGAACATTTTTATAAAATCTTAAATCGATATTTTATTTTTTTATCCCTTAATATAATCAATAAACCCTTTTTTCAATTACTAACGGAACAACAAATAGAGTGAAACTCAAAGCATTTTACTTAATTTACTTATTTTAAGATTTTTTGCGAGCTACGTATTTCTTTAAATGTTATAGACTTTTACTAAGTGTGATATTCCTATTTTTTTTGCTAAAGGAAACCATTTTCAAAGCACCGTTTAATCATGTCTCTTTGACTAAACTATAAAAAATGGATAAGTTAAATAAAAAAACGACAATATCCTTGTAAAGGAAGTACTTGTAATACATTGAAATTCTTTTCCAGACATTGGTCATTTAAAAGTATCGATTTAACATAAAATGTATGTTATACATACCCTAAACGATTACTAACACGGTTTTTAATTCAGAAGTTAAATTTGCTTAATGCTTACAAGCAAAAGTGTTTAAGTTAATTATAAGAAAATAAGTAACTATAATAGATAATTACTCTTTGTTCTACCAAGGAACTAAATAGTGACCTTCAAATTCGAGTCATCATTCAAACAAAATTTTAGAAAGTTATATACCTTTACTATATACAAAAGTTACAGTTAAGCTTTTGTTTTCCGCAGGTATGAATAAACACCTAAAAATATTTTGAAACTTTATAAATTCAATTCTGAAGCTATGGTTTATAACACATGTTTTAGCATTTCGTTGATATTCAGTAAATAAGGACAATATTTAAAAAGCAAAAGTACGCAAGAGTTTTACAATAATCCTTTTACCTACAATTCATAGGAAGTTAAAATCGAAAATTCCTTGAAAATTAATTAAAACTCTTTTTTTTAATTTCATTATTTAAAACAGGCTTAAATTTATTATAACTATTCTCAATACTTCATATTAATTTTTTTCATTTCAAACTTTTCGTTGATACTTGCAAATGCTTTCGTTGATACTTAAATTGCAAATGCTATATTCTATAACAATAAAGAAATTCCACGTCGGATAATAGAATGTAGTATTAAAAAAATTTATAATAAATTTTGCACAAGATTTTATAGCACATTTGAAAGTATTACGCCCACAAGCTTAAATAAAAATACTTTCGCAATAACAAAAAATACCCGTGGTTTCTTCAAACTGCGTAGATAATAATCGGCAAAAATAGAGAATATAAATCTAGAAAAATAATTTCTTCCTTATATGGTAGAGAAACAATTACACATATTAAGAACCCAGAAGAAGAGATATTTGACTACAAAAACTTTAAATCATATTTTAGCCTTAGATACAGAAAACGTAAAATATTTTCAAATGGCTACTGAAAATTTTATGTTTTGCTGAATCTCTCGAATTGTTGGAAATGTTCTATTTTATATGAAGTACAAAAATTTACTTAAGAATAAATTTTTCTCATTACCAAAACCATCATGCAAAATTTTTAAACTTTAGAAATCATTCTTAGTCTTACGGTCTTTTAACTTTTTAATTTACCAAAAAATCATACTAAAAATCAAAACAACTTTCCTTGGTCTTATTCTAGAAATAGGTCAAATTATGAATACAGAATTTTTTATTTTGCTCAACATATCAAACTTACACTGCTGAAACTATTTTCTTTTGTCGAAAGGATATTTTGTTGGATCTATTCAGTTTATATCAATCTACTATATACACAAAATATTCTATTTCAAATATAAAAAAATAAAATATCTGTTAGAAATTATTTTTTTTTGCCCTTTTATAGTTTTGATTATATGAAAAATATATACAAGTAGCAACGACTTTTCTGGCTGATAGTATCTTATTTTTTAATACCAGTTTTGTGGAATATTTAGTTATAATAAATTTTTCCGACAGATTGAGGATATATTAAGCAAAATTTGAGCAACGAGATTAACTTTTTTATGACAGCATTCTAGATGAAAATCTTAAATTTGGGTATAGAACTTTTTACTTTGTGTATAGATAGATAGAGAGAGAGGTCATAGCTTATCAATATTTTTGGATGAGATATACATAAATAGATACACATGTTTATATAAATTTGGTATTTGGGTACTATTTTTGTGATTTAACTGCTCATTATGTGAAAATAGAAAATTTTAGATATTAGCAACTTTTGTAATGTTCATAAATTACAGAAAAAGTTCTGTTGTGAAAATCCCTTCTATTAATAAGATTATCTATAATCTTAGAAAATGTCAATTTTTGTATTTCCTCTTTGGATTGCATGACTAGAATCACATTTGGGTTTTCGAGGACTTGTCTCAATAGACAAAAAGTTTTTGCTATGTCTTCAAATTGCCTATAAAAGTTTATATCTTATGCTTTCTGTCTAAAACACTCTTCCTAGAACAGTTGAATACTTAAAGATATTTGTTTTATTTTCAATTACTACTTGGAAAGTGTATAAGTTTTTCCGTTTTCTGATTCCAGAATTAATTTAGTTGAAAATAAAATTATGGTATATTAAATAATATTCTCAATCCTTATTTGTGTATTTCGAGAGAAAGTTTGCTACTTAGCTGCTTAGCTGCTTAGTTTTTATTTTAAGTAATAATAAAAATAAGACTAAGTATCTAAATTTATCTTTAGTCAGCTATTTGCACAGTCATATTTGGTTCCCAGTGGAAGGGAAGCTTGACAAATTTTTTCCAAAAGTAAATATATTACAATTTTTTGTATGTCAATTACATTAGTACCTAACATTTTAACGAAATGTATGTATAAAAATAACAAGAAATAAGCCAAAGCATTTCTCAAGTCATCTTTTAAGAAATTCAATTATCTCTGTTTCAAATCAAAAAACGGAGTTTGCTTAGCTAAAATATACGCTTTTCCTACCCTTAATGTCCTTCTGCGTTTAATGATAACATCTACCATTTCATCAATATAAAAGCCCTTAAATGGTGTGAAAGAACAACATTGAAATTTCTGTTTTATTTGTAGAAAATAAATATAAAATTTCAAATGAATTGGTACTGTAGTTTTTAAATGCCTATGATCACTAGGACATCATTTCGAGAAATACGCTTTTTAAGCTTTGAGCTCTGAAAAACTGAGTAAGAAACTTTACTTTACTTAGGCTTTCGCTTCCAACTTCATGAATCCCATTTCTTGTAAAAACTTCGTTTTATTGGCCTTCATTTTTCAACGTATTATTCTGGCTCCTTTACTATGCTGCTAAGCTTCTTCTCTGCACTCCACTTTTTTGCAACTTTGCATATTCACTAATGGTCAATAGTAAAAACAAATTTCCCAAATGGCATTTTTCATGTTTGACATGGAACTGACAAAAAGTGACGTAAATTATCAATAAATTTTGCGGCCAATTAAGCTTTGCCTTTTTCGAATATGCTCTAGGCATTCATTTTAATTAAAAGTTAAGCTCACGTCATATGTTTTTGTGGCACTCTTCAAATTTTGCAGCATTTAGTTTTTTTTTCGCCAGAGGTTACAATCTACTCACAAAAATATCATTGATTTTTCTGGTCTGATATCACAACATTCTTTAAATATTGAACAATAAGAAGACGCAATGAAAAAATCGATTTTTGCAAAGCGTTATCTTTTACCTTGCTTAAGGACATGTTTATTTTTTAAAACTCTGACAAGACAATGAAAGCTAATCTTCGTTCTCAACAAGTTTTATATTTCAAAGTGAGCAGCTTCAATTCTACATTGAAATTTTCATAGCTTAACTTCGTAATTTATAAATTAAGGACATTTTTATTATAGGATAATGTTTAAATAATTTGTATAATTTAATAAATTATCAAGTTAATTAATTTAAAGTTAAATATACTATAAGAAAACTATTAAAACCTATAAAATTCGAAAATTCTTTGGCTTTAACCTTCAATCTTATTAAGATTGACTTTTCAAATCTCATTAAGATTTTTTATACACATAAGGAAAACAAGTGCTGAATTTTTTCAAAATTAATATACGACATGTGAATCTAATAAAATGCTTTAACTCATTTAGAATCTATATACTTAAGAATCTTTCTTTTATTCTAAGATAATTCAATCTTAGAAAAGTGTTATGCTAAGAAAGTGAAATATTTTAATATTCTATGCCAAGCTCATACTTAAAATGAGGCTAAAACTAATGGAAAAATTCTAATTTAAAATATTTGTCATTTTATGATGGTTTAATTCTGTTACTACATATAATAAATTTGATTTGTTTTTGTAACTTTTGTAATAATTCAAGGCATGTGGTGGGAAAAAATAAAGTAAATAGAACAAAATAATGTACAGCTTTTCTTTGCTACATAAAATATAAAGTGATTTTTACTGTGTAAATGTAATTCCGTAGGCAGTTTTGATTTTTACCGCAAAAGTTTGTACATTTATTTAAATTTTTAATACGAGACTTTTGTAGAAGTTTTGTAGTTTTAGTTTATCTAACGTCCTATATCTGATCAATTTTCTGAAGCAATATATTTGAAAATATTTCCATTTAAAAAATTTACTTTTTCATTTTAAACCAAGTAAATATTTTCTGATATTGTTTCATTTATCAAATAACAGATATTTCATTTTAAGAAACTAAATTAGCTATGTGTAAGTTGAAGAATCCCCATTATAAAAAAATATTCAGTAATAAACTGAAAATTATGTGTCAATAAAAGTTAAAATTCATATATTGTAGCCAAATCAATTCAATTGAATGTAAATAACCTTAAACTTTCAAAAACTATATATTCAAAGCGAAATTCATAAAATGTGAATTAAAATATTTTTTTGGATAGATTTCTAAAACCTATTTATAGCCCATGTCTTACCAAAACCTTCTGTACAATAGATAGAAATAATTTACTAGTTCATTATCTTGGAAGAATATTACATCGCGTTCTTAAACTTCCAAATTATTATGTCCTTAAGGGCAATCAATTGATTTTGTTCAAAACTCACAAAGTACCTAATATTTGCACAAAACTTTGTAGAAGTTTTTTTACCTAGCACTGTATTCAAAAGTAACAATATTATTTTTCAAACCTTAATCTTCTTCGGATTACCTGCTTCTACATTACTACTACTTCTTTTTAAACTTTTGTCCTGATTAGATTGTGTCATTTTTAAAAGAACTATAAGATACTTATATTTCACTTTACTTATATGACTTATAAGAGCTTCAGTTATTGTCTATGTTTTGAAAATATATAAGTTTATGTAAAAAACGTCTTCAAACTAACTAAACCTATTTCAAACTAACAGCCTTTTAAAAAAAACATTGAAATATGCCTAAGCATCTAACCAAAATGCCGTGCATTGCAGATTTTAAGCTGTTTTAAGTAATGTTAAATAAATATCAACAAATTTTATAAGTTTTTTAAGTATTTTTGAAATACAATTTTGACTATTTGTCTAAAAATCTCTTGAGTCAGTAAGCTAGTAAATAAGTAACATTTTAATAAAATGAAAGCTTTACTGTAAAAAGGCGACTAAGTTCTTCAATATTTGACATTTTTTAACTTAAAGGATTACTTTGAAGTAATATATAAGGAGCATTAAAAGTTTACAATATTGAAAACATTTGATTATATCAAATACTGTGTTGGTAGTTCTCTTGAGCTTTTGGTAAAATATACTTGTGAATAAATAAGAAATTTCAGTAAATGTGAAACTGACTATGAAAACTGCTCCCATGCGCATAGTAAAATATTTGAATACTGGAAAATTTTATCTGTTCAAATTTGAAGCATTTGTTGACAATGCAAGTTCTATATGGTTACTTATCTGGAAGTATTAGTATAACAACTTTTTTGATTATTTTAGTACATCCACCGTTGGTTTCGAATTATATTTGTTTCTTTTTTCTAACTTTGTAAGAGCATTGCAAACGGATGATTCTCATATTTTGAATGTATTTTTTTTCTTAAAAATTCCTTCTTTTGGTTTCAGGGTAAAAGTTTCAACTACAGAATACAATTACAATTACAATAATTAAGTTTCCTAAGAAATAATTCTTATAATACAACTCTTATTTAAAGACAAACTTTGTTAATCTTCTTTCAAATTTTTCAGCTATCTTTTTATCTGTTTTATGAAACTTATATGCAGAGTTTTATAAGTTTCACGTTAGTATGCTCAAACCAAGTTTTACGCAGATAGTATGCTCAAGCCATTCAATAAACAGTAGACAGGTTTATGACTTTTGCTTATCGAAGAGGTTATTTTAAAATTGAAAAAAGCATTTAAAAAAATTAACTAAATGAGTTAAAGCTTACCTTTAAAATTATTTGAATTCAAAGTGAAAAAACTCTGCGGAGAAACAAATTATAGCATCATAAAAAAAAAGAATTAAAATGCAAATTACTTATTATAATTATCAGTTCATAAAAGAATGATAAGAGCACAAGAACAATTCGCTAATTCTATTAATCTTTAAAAAAATGATGTGTTTGAGTACAACTTTTAATAAAATTAATAAACTGTACATTCTACTCCCAAACGCAAAACTTAATTGATAAGCTTAAAATAAAAAATACATAGAGAATTTCAGAGAGATATATGTAGGTCTTGAGTTCCAATTAAAGAATTGAGTTACTTTCCCCTCATCACCTTCCTATCAGATTCCATAAATGAAAATAAAATAAATAGACCATTGCTTTGTTGTTGTGATAAGATGAGTACGTAAAGATCAAAGAATATTGCTGGCTGTAGACTATCGCAATCACTTTTTTAATCGAGAATGTTAAAAAACGCTTCATTAAGTTACATCTTGTTGTTGTAATTACCCGTTGCTAATTGCTATTGCAGTAAAAAATTGCAGAACGTTCTAGTTACTTGCTATTGCTTAAAATCCGATGAAGTACTGCTTTGAGAATATAGTGAAATGCTGTATCAAATTGATATTACCCAAAATAGAGTTATTTTTTTGAAAGAAGCCGTGAAGATATCAAGTTAAATTTAAAGAACGTAATAAAATTTGCAGAACTAATCCTCTGACCTTAAAATTTATCATATAAAACAATAGAATTTTTTTTAATCTAGCGATGTTTTAACCAAAAAAAAACTTAACCTTTATGTAAACATAACTTCTGCCACATATTAAATTCATTATACAAACTCATACAAATATTTCTCTCACTAATGTTGTTACAGCTGCTAAAATAATTACAGCTTCAAAAATGGACTCACAACTTAATTTAGCATTAAAAATTCATCCTAAGAATAACTTCTTTGATTAAGAGTCTAAAGCTCAAAATATATTTTCCTAAAACTTTAATAACGTATTTTTATTAACACTCGAAATTTTGTATTAGTAAAAAAAACTTTTTTGAGAAGT
This sequence comes from Acrocera orbiculus, assembly GCA_947359355.1. Taxonomy (NCBI): domain Eukaryota; kingdom Metazoa; phylum Arthropoda; class Insecta; order Diptera; family Acroceridae; genus Acrocera; species Acrocera orbiculus. Next base: position 45,697,456 of record OX375757.1, read on the forward strand.
TGAACCTTTGGCTATAGAAGAAAGCATTAAAATTTATTATGGACTCTTTTTTGGCATATATAGTTAATTTTCAAATAATGAACTTTTCCAAAAACATATATTTCCTTTTACCTAATTAATTATTATGAAGATGAAACTTGAATTTCATATGGAATTCTAATTATTTTTAATTTTCTGAAATTTGCATACATAACTTTAATATAATTGCCAATATCTTAAGTTTGCAATTGAATTAGAGCTACACTAAAAAATTGTATGTGTTTAATTAGATACAATCACCATAACAATTAATCTTAATTCATCATGATGAGAAAAAAAAACAAAAAATAAACATTAATAAATTAGCCCTTAGGGTAATATTAAAATTTCACGATGCCAGTTTAATGTTCCAAAAGTGGCCCACAATATAAAAATGTTACCCATTATTTAACCATTTTCCTTTTTTATAAGCTTTGAGCATTTAAAGGCATATGAATATATATCTACTAATATTTCCAAAGACCTTTTTTATATCGAAAATATCCAATTACATACATAAGTTTCCTGATTTGCTTTCATGCAAAGCTGTATACTTAATAGCACCCATGGGTTTTAATTTTTTTTAAATATATCGGTGTTTAATTTCAATTTATTTTTTTAAAGGAAAATTTTCATTTATATGATTTTTTCTACTTTGTTTTTTCTATACGAGTATTTTTTCAAATACTTTGCAAAATAGTTTAAAAATTTTAATATTTAATTTTGATGTTCGTTTAGTTTTACATTTAATTTTTGATTAATATTGCCATAACTTTAAGCTTTTATTTGTATAAACTAGAAAATAGCTTATTAGAAATTTCCAAAAACCTTTTGTTGTTTCGTTTAAATTTATATTCCAAAATTTGAATTAAGTAATGGCAACAACCGCTACTCAAGTGCACTGTTTTTGGTATACTTAAAACAAATTTTCAAATCGCCATACGAAGATTTAAAAATTTTGTGATAGTAAAAAGTCAATTCTTCATTTATAACAAAAAATATAATTATTAATAATATAACAAAGAATTATTATATCAGTACTTTTAAAAATATAATAAATTCAAATATTTAAGGATATATACCGAAAAATAAAAAATTAACACACTTTAAACGCATTTAATTAATTTTATGGCCCCCAAATATGCTTAAATTTACCCAACGGCTTTTGATATATTTTGAATAACAATTTAAGGATTCAAAATGACTTAAAGAATCAGTAACAAGTTTAATAATGGTTATAATTTTTTTACTAAGAAATTTCATTATAAGCCACATAAGCTTATTTGAGGACAAGTTTTTCCTTAACTTTTTCGCTTTTTTACAAATTTTGTGGAAATTGTATTCATAGTTTCAATGTATTGTTATGTCATAAGTTTTTATTGCATATAAAGTGGATTGGATAAAAAAAGTCGGTCTGATTCCTAACACCTTAACCACAGGTAACACAATCGTTTCAATCGTCAATATTATTTCTATTTTCTTTAATAGAAAGAAAACAGCAAAAAAAGGAAATAGCACAGCTCTAAATATTTTATCCGAAATCCACAAGTCTCGTAAATATTCAAAAAGTGTTCGAATTTAACTGAAAATCTCTATAACAAAACAAGCCCACTGAAATAAATTATTGACTAACACGCAACCGAAAAAATATTCCTATTTTAATTTGTAATTAAATAAAGACTTAAAGTGATAGATCAATAGTAACATCTCGTTAGATATTTTCTTTGAACTTACAAGTATTCATAAGTGATTTAAAGATTTTATCTTCAAAATGTATCTTATACTTTGCTTTTTTTTGAAAATATAAAAGATTATCAGCCTTCTTAATATTTCTTAATATTTTTTACCAATTCTTGGAAATTCAAAATTTTTTATTCTTATGAACTTGACCACTAGAGAGCTGGTAAAATCATCCACGTGGAGATTAAAGCTTAAAGTTTGTATACATATATATATATATATATATATGTTGGCTTTTCAAAATTTACTGAAACACATTTTTATTGCTTTAAAGAATTTTTATTTTACTTTTAACTTACTTGTGAACAGAATTAGTAAAATGTAAGAAAATTTTAGAAAGCTAACGACTACCTTTTCCTTCCCTACGGCAATTTAATAGCGTAAGAAATATTATCATTGTTCTTGCTTTTTGAAGCATCAAAATTCTTTTAAGCAGAATGTTATGTAAATTTTTAAGCTAAATAACAATATTTTATGGATATATTAACAATTAATATTATGTGTTACAAAACTACCTTAGGCCTAGTTATATTTTGAAGCATAAGTGTTTAATACACAAACCAGTACAAATTTCTAAATCTTAGTGTGTTTTAAGTAAGCAAAAGGAAGAAAATAGAAAAAAACGATATCTAAGTACCGAACATTTTTAGTTTGTGGTATTCATTAAAAATTTTCTAAAAAAATCTCGAAAACTCTTTTCTCACGTAGATGTCAAAAGTAAAATAACTTTTATTGTGCTTACATTTTTATAAAGAGAGTTTATCCAAATTTTAAATCAAGTAAAACGTGCTCCAAATTTTAACTAATATCTATGAGAATTAAAAGAAGAAAAAAACCTTAATCGATTCTTCATGAAACTTACTTAAAACCTTTATACTTAAATTAAATTCTAATTTAATAATTTTTTCAATGTGATTAAATTCTATCGTTAAAGATCAATATTGAATTGAGCGTTTTATAAATTTCTAAATAGTAAAAAAGAAGAAAGTTTAATTTATTTATATAAACTTTAAATATAAAAAGCGGGATTAATATTGTTAAATTAAATTTAAGTTTAAAGCTTTGAATAAAAAAATATTTCAAGAATTGCCTATAGAAAGCATTATTTCTCTTTAAACTTTCTTGCCAGCCTTATAAATCCATAACTTAAAATGAAAAGCAAAGCAGCTGCTTTTAATTTTTTTTCACAAACTCTAATGACACTTTAATAAAAAAAGAAAATTGAATAAACGCTACATAGAATACAATAATGTATTACATTTTTTAGAGTTATATATGTACATAAAAAAAGTTTAAATTGTCCCCATGACACCATAGATTTATTTATAAGAAATTAACATTATTGGAAATTTTGAATCTTTGTATTGACTTTCCCACGAAAGGCTACCATTATAACATGGCAGGATTTTACGTTAAATATATATAAGTTTCAAAGCTTTTCAGAAATCTACAATAGATTAATTGTAATATAAAGGTACAAAAATAATTTCAAATTAAACAAATTGTTTTTATTTATTACTACAATAAATTCTATTCAGTCCTAATTCAATTTATCGGTATCTGACTATGGAAAAATAGACTGGTTATTAGCACTGATTGAAGTTTTTGATTTATTATTATTACCAGCGAACAAGGCTGGTATGAAACCGTCATTACTATTGTTTTAATAATCCAAGTCAGAATAGGTAAGCAAATCAGGGCCTAAAATTATTTAACGGTTCATTATATAAAGTTTCAAATAAGATGCACAATTACTGGAAGAAATCAATAAGACTTTAATAGTTTTCACTTAAAGCTAGTTTTGTATGGAGTATATGTCCAATTTACTATTTCAGCATTCACTACGCAGTATTCTTTACCTAAGCTAGTTATGACATTAAAAGCGAATTTTTATTCATTATGGCAAATGTGAAACTTTCCAATAAGTAACGGAGTACTGGCTAAGCTTATTTTTAACCAAAATAAATATAATTTAACTAATAACTAAATTTCAGCAAATATAGTAAAACAAAAAAATATTTTGTACCTTGAAACAAAAATTCATCAGAACAAAACTAATGACCAAAATCTTTTCTAAACTTCAAATGAGAGAAAACAAACCAAACCCAAACGTTTTAAAATAATAAGCGACATGAAATAGAAAAGAAAAAGCAAAACTAAAAAATAAGAATTTCAACTAAAACCTCAATTTTATTATAATGTAAAAGAGGTATTAAAATGCTATACAGGAGTTTACGGTTTTTAAGCATTTGCTTTAAAAGTAATCTCCAGTGGGAATAAAAACTAAGCTCATTTGTATATGCATATATTTATTATAATTATAAAAAGATGTTCAGTTGTTTTATATAGATTATATAGTTTGATAAAATATTGCATAAGCAGGATAACTAATAAAAGAAATCAACGTGCTTTAGTATTTGCATTTGTACTAAACTCTGTGATACTTAAATATATTTAAGATAAGTGAAGGCAAGAATCAGAAATGTATTTATAAAACTACAATGCTCATTTTTGGTTTCTTGCTGCTGCTTCATAAATGATATGGAATTAAATAAATTTTAAGATATCAATCTTAATTTGTAAATAAGTACACAATTTAAGATGAAAAAGATAAATTTCTTACTCTCAATTACGAGAATCACAATACAACAAACTCTAAAATAATAAATCACTAAATACACCAAAATCAATAGATGGAAATAATCGACACGATATAATAGCTACAGTTGTTATGAAAATCATTTACACAAAAAAAAAACCTTAATATCTATATAGCTAAAGTAGTGCCTCAAAAGTAATATAACAACATCAATCAGGATTAATTAATCTTAGATGTTTCTTAATTCTTACACACTTTCACAAACCTGTACATATTATGAAAAGGAAAATAAAATTAAGAACATAAATGGTCTAGCCAAGTTGAACTTGTGAGGTTTTATAAATGTAGTTTGGTATCTTTTGGCTTAACGAAGAAATTCAGAATTCACAGGAAAGTTCATAAAAAAACGCTCAGTTTTAAACAAAATCTATTTGAAATATTTGTATCCAAAAAACAGTTAAATTAAGAGCGCATCTCAAAATCCAATTGTTTTGATTCATCTTAGCTTTTAAATAATGCTCGAAAGAATACTTTTATCTTGAAAATACTTCCACAAATAAATATTAAAAATAAGAAAATGTTTACATCAACAATCGAAATACTATTTTATTTTTACGGTATCCAATAAAACATCTGATGATGAAGAATTATATGAATTATATGGATACATTAAATGAATACAAGAAAAATAGAGAAATTATAACAATCCTTTTAAAATGAAAAATTTTGCTACAATGGAAATCTTCTTACCTTGTTTTAATATTAAATTACACTTTTTAAAGAACACTGACAGCTGAAATATATCATACTTTTAAAAATAATAAAACAATATCCTTAAACAGATTTCTTGGAAAATAATATTTAAAAAACTTTTTTTCTAGGAATCCTTTTACTCTAATGGAAGCCATCATATTAATCAATGACTATTGCCATGTGCCTAAGAATAAATTATTTTACATAATGCTATTATTAAAATTGAAGCACGTTTATATTATAAATGTTGAAAATAATCACAACACTTCGGCCACCATAGTCTTCCTGAAGAACTTAAATAACGTATAAAATGGAAAATTATGTAAACATTTAAAAAATACAAGACATTAATGAGAAATGTTAAGTTCAGTGGACTGAATCAAAATCTGTCAATGTTTTCTTTTTATATCAAAATTCAACAAAATTAATTAGTTTCTAAGAGGAAGATAAAACTGGGCTCCACATGGTAAAACACTTAGGGGTTATAATATTCTCTATTAAGCAAAAAGCAATTTTAATATTATATTTGTATTTAAATTATTGAAAAAAAGCTTATGAAAAAAAAGCATTTAAATGATAAATAGTTTCAAAAACTCAATTAAACCCAAAGCTAAAAGGCTAAAATTCTAATAACTCTTTTATAATGATTCATTTGAAGTTTCTAAAAAATATAGTGACTTTGTTTTAGTTGAATACATTAACATCTTAATAAAAGAGGACAACAATAGCAAACTGATAAATGATTTACAAAATCTCTTACTAATCAAAAGCTTTTCATATGGTTATTCCTTTGATGGCTTAATAAATTGTATTATTTGCAAATAATAATTATTACTTATTAATAATAATAATATATTTGATTTTAATATCACTAATTTGAAATTAATTGCTTACAAGTTATAATGTTCTAAGATTGTTTAGACATTTGGTACCGAATTGTTTATATAACAAAATAAAATAAAGATTTTTAATGATTAAATTGAAAAAAATTGTAGCGTTTACTTTTTTCAAACTGTATTATTCTACTAGTTTTGTTTGTCAAAGTTAGACACAATCTTATAAAAATTCTTTTTGTGACATGAGGCAATTTGATTATCCACAGAAAAATATAATGTTTAGTTAAGATATTATTCTGATACTTTCAAGTAAGGGCAATAACGAAAAGACAACATAGTAAGCTATTATACATATTTCCCTCCTAGGGGCACTGATTTTAAGCAAACCATATATGCACCCGGATTCATTTTTTACCACAATATTGAAGTAATGCTTCAAAAACTTCAAGTAATGCTTATAAAACTAAAGCCATTTAAAGGCAACTTGAATTAAATTCTTAACAAATTTGTTTTCAGTTAAAGCGCAATTGAACTCTATTAAATCGAAATGTGGTTAACACCGAACTTGGTTCAGAATTGAAAGAATGGAGATTGACTAACCCGTTGGGGATGGCGCAGTTTTTTCTATTTCGCTTCATCCGGCAGCAGTGAAAATCGTTCTTTGCTTTATCTTGAACAAAATGTTGTTTAGCAAGAAATTGATTTAAATAAAACAATTGTTTAGTACCACATAAAGTTTTTTTCATGTAAGGTGGTACATATCAACAGATAAAACATTCGCGTTGCCTTTTTTAAATAATTCAAACAATAATTCCTAATTACAAATTTTTCCGTTTGATATCTTTCTATTCAAAAGTTTCTTTCCATTTTCATTCATATTGTCAATTGCATAGCATAGCATAGCATAGATAATGCTTGTTTTTAATTTTTTCGAAGCTAGAAAGCAAATACCTTAATTTCTATGAATTCAGAAAATTTTAGAAACCAAAATTTTAATACATAAATGTGTCTATTGAACAAAAAGAGAGAACAATGAGTATGCAATTCACATAGCTCTAAATTTACATATAATTTACAATGACGTCTTTTTCTAGTCCAAAACAGTGAAACAAAATTTTTAAAAATTAACATATTACTGTTATGTTAAGGCGAAATAACCATTTTGTGGCAATAACATACATATATAAATAAACGAATAAAAAATTTACAATGTTTATTTTTCAATGTAAATAAATTTCCTGCTTTCTCTCGTAATTTATTTCTTAAAATTGGGTTAGCTATAACCCAATATATACTTTTTATGTTTGTATTCAATTAAGTGTGTTAGCTTTTACCCAAGTTGACCAAATTAATGTGATTACAGGTTTCAAATACAATGAAATGTTTGATAACTCAAAGAAAGTTGAAAAAAAAAAATTTCTCTATGTAAATTAAAGGACCAGTACAGAGTGTTAATAAAACGAATAAATTTACACATTTACATTGTTTATTAATTTTCAGAAAAAGTTGGTTCTATTTTGATTCATTTTTATGTTAGAACCAATATTAATATCGATGGGTAAAATTTTTTATTAATAGAAAATTATACAAATGTAGGCGCGTATAATCCATTTTCAACACTCGTAAATTTTTACTGTCCTTCAAATTAACATATTTATATCAGGACTGAAGTAAATCCAATTAAATATAATTGTGCAGAACTCGTTTAATTAATTATTTTTAAAGCCTTTGAATATCGTATTCATCGCGTGCAAAGTGATACTATACGAAAAGTGATATATAAGAAAATTAAATTTACTATTATGAATTGACATTTTACTTATTACTAAATATTATGATTTTACTTACTTATTAGATGAAAAATTATTCCTGCATGTAGCAACATAATTACTGATTTAGCAAATGCTTGTTATATTCCAGATGACTTTAATTCGAGCATTTTGAAGGTTTAAAATTTGAAAATCATCAGTTTAAAATAAAACGATTTTCAAAGTTTTCTTTTTCACTAATCATCCATAAATAAATTTTTTCAATTAAAGCAAAAGATTGTATATAATTTTTATATCAATTTTGCTAGTTTTCTTTTCAAATTTCTAACCTGATGGTGCTATTCTAGTAGTAATCAAATTAATTAAACATCTTTGGCATAAAAAAACAAACAAACAAAACTATTAACGCCTTAAAATTAGCTCAAAAATAAATCACAAACTCGACACAACACTAAAGGGAGCATTTAAAGCTACGAACTCACAATAAAACTCGAAATCCAAAATTTTTGATCTCCGACACGCAAGAATTTGATATCAACGAAAGTCAACACGCAACTAAAGTTGGAAGATTTTATACGGTCAAGTACATAGAAGAACAACACCCGGTTACATGAACCCAGGTTCGGGCTTTTAAAAGCCAGCAGTTCCTCTTTTAAAAATACTTACACTTAAGATCCAGTACTTCTCAACATTTTCTATTTGACTATACTTTATGTAAAGCATGCGCGTTTTATTTTCAATGTTTATACAAAACAAAAGCTCTTCCTTTTATATTTTTAAGGGGAAAATTAAACTCCCAAATATCAACTGCATAGAATTTGTAACAAAATTTTAATTTATCTTTTTTCCTAGTTTTTGAAAATATTTGGAATGGCTTTTGGATTTAAGTCTTAGGATTCAACCAAGCTTTTTGACCTTCGGTACAGTGGGTAGAACTTGAAATGAAAAAATCTATTCGAATTTAAAATTTATGAACGTTTTTAAGAGAAATTTTGTATTTGTCATACAGCCAAAATTGTTTAAAAAAAATATATTTAAATATAAGAACATTTAAAGTAGAGCATAAATTGCAAAAATTATTGCATTAGATAATTAGATTGCTGGTCAAATTATTTTAATTCAGGATCCAGTCTTTCAAGCGTTATATTATTGATTTTTTTCGCAAGCTGACAAAAAACATTACTTATCTAATATTTTTTAATATAACTAATGAAGTATTTCACTTAAATTTTTAAACTTAACAACATTCAATAATAACTTTGTGAATTTTTTCAAGCATTGAGACTTCATTTCCTTTAAACCCCTTAAAATATATATTGACGCGATAGCTCATGATAGATTCATTTGAAATTAAAAAGTCAAATTATTATTGTTAGTAGATAAACATATATAAATATTGCTAAGAGTGATCTAAAACAAATTGAGCTTTTGGCATAATTTTCACATCATATTGCATTGTAAAATTAATTGTTACTTACATAAAACTTAAAAATACTTCAACTTTTATAGTTAAAAAATGTGCAAAATTTGTAAAAGTTCAATATATTTCAATATTTTATATTGTTACATGTTAAAACCCTGCCGTAATCCTGGCATACAGAATGTATCTACAACAAAAAAAGAAAATTTAACCCAGAAAAAAACTGCTCATGATAACCAACTCACTATGCTGGAATTTTAGCTAATGTAATTATTATAAATCTAAATGAATTGCAAGTATATATTTCAATTAAAGATGTATATTATGCCCAGTCTTTAAAATTTACTTTCATTGCCAGCTTAACATATAATAATTTAATTTAATTTGAAGTGAAACTGGTGGTTCTAAGAATCAAATTTGAAAAATAACAAATAAATTTTAAACACTAGCAAAATTTTCAATATAACTAGAAGTAATAAATTACTAACAATAAGCAACAGTTAAACATTTTATTATATTGATGGAAAGTTTCAAGAGGAAATTATAAAACTTTTGAAAGCAAATTGTTCTAAAACTAGTTTAAAAAAATAAGAATCCATTCTTCTTATCCAGCTATAATTTTCTCTTAAGCTAAACTTTTATTTTAATTGGAAAAATATATTACATTTTTCAGTCCTAACTTAAATTGTACTCTACGTCTAGTTCAAGTGAAATTTACAAATTGAAACAAACGGATATTTAAAATTTAACATTTGAACGACAGTCTTTAAAGGCTATAATATACTTCTTTTTTAAATTGAACTTTAAATCTCTTTTCAAATTTTTCAAAATTTGATTAAAATTATATCATTTTATAAAGGAAGGGTGAGTTGAGACTAAAAGATGTTTTGGCTCTGGCAAGGGAGCTTATATCAAGTTTCCTACATAATATAGCTGGCGGGGAGCACAATAGACTGATTCCGGTCGCATTGCGGCATGGCCTTCTAAGCTTTTAATAAAAAAAAAATCATTTTATAATAGATGTCTCACCTTTCATTAATATTAAATTCTCTAGAAAGTGCTTTTTATTAAGGTGGGCACCCACTTAGTGCGTATATCTCAGCGGGTAACTTTTTTGACGTCAAAATGACGTACAAATGAATTTCACGCTGAAATATCCACATATGAGGGTAACTTTAGCGTGAGTCTATGACGTCATAAAAGTTACCCGCTGAGATATACGCACTAAGTGGGTGCCCACCTTTATATAAGTGACGGCATATAATACCGATTACATTTCTTGCATAGTACCTCTGTTTAACGAGTAACAAATTTTCTATAATAATGTGTTAACTGTTTTTCAATATTAAAAATTTGATCTTTTTTGTTAATAGTTTTTTCCTTTTGGCTTATTTTCGTTTTTAGTATTAATTTTTGTTAAAAAAAAAATTCAAAAATTTAAGAACAAGCACTGAATATATTAGCACATCTTAAAAGTAGACGCTTAAACCTCCGTCCATGACCATAATAAAGCCTCAGTGAAATTAAGATATGTTCTGATAATATGAAAATTGGCTAGGATATCATCTGACAAATCAGTATCATTACTCCAAATAATGCCAAACTTTTAAGAAATATGTAATAATTATGATATTGAAATATTTTTTTGAATTTTTAAGTATGCTTTTAAATAAAACCACACCTATATAATTGGGTAAAGGGTTTATAAACGTTATATAAAAAATGCAAAAAAGAGAAGCATCTAGGAACAAATTTCAAGTATTTGATTTAATAGAAATTATCACACTTTATTAGAGAAATTTTCACTGAATAACAGAACAAGTGAAAAGAATTATTAAGAATTATTTTCTCTAGTTATAAGTTTTCATTGTGTAAATAGCATAAAGAATTATATAATTGTCATCCTCTATTTATCTGTCTACATTTATGTGTAATAGCTTTAAACCAGAGCAACTTTACTACATTGAAAAATTTATGAACCAATTTATTATGATTCTAATGCAAATAAAATGAAAAATTTTGATTTAGACATTGTTTCAGAAAATATAATAATAATTTGTTTTATGACCACTAATTTTTCTAATTTTCCAGCTTTATGGATATGATTGCATGAATTACTAAAATTATTACAGGTTTTTATACCGAAGTGATATTTTTAAAGAAATTATTTCAGTATGCTTGAAAAATTTTTATGGAGCATTTTCTCCCTTTGCAAAAAGGCCATTTGTTACTACAAAAATTGTTTTAAAATAACTTAATTTCATTTTCATTATCTTCATGGCATAAATTTAAAATTTCATTATTATTAAATTATTTTTATCAAAAAATACAAATTATATAATTTAAAAAAATTATGTAAAATATATTTGGTTATGTGCCCCTTTGTAGAAAAATTTTTAAAAATTACTCTAGTTTTTCAAATATTTTTCCGCTATGAAGAAATACTATGCCAGCAGTACTAGTAATTCGCCAGTTTTTTAGAGTGAAGGTATTTGCTTCTCTTTTTCCCTACATACATACTAATTAGTCTCTCTGATTACATTTTTGCGAGCAATAAATCGATAATAAATCATATTTTTATTCATTGTTTTTTTCATCCATTCATAGTAATTCTTATATAAGAATAATACATGTAATTATTCATAAAGTGTTTCAAACAATTGCTTTCTTGTTAATATATGAAAACTATTTTTGTATTAATGAACGAAGCACTAATAAGTATTATACTTCAACATTGAATCCAAAACAATCCTTGCATATCTTTTCTAAAAAGTTTTTTTATTTCAACTTCTGTCAAAGTAATATAATTAGCTACAGTCTATGTGCACTACTTAAGTAAAATGAAGAGCTCTCCTTCTTAACCACAAGCACTTCGGGTACCTCTCGAAAAATTAGGGAATTTATTTTAATCCATTTCGTCACTTTTCTTTTATCTAAAAACAGGGGAACTATAATTTTCATAGGTTACTTGAAATAATTTAAATCATTTCAAAAAATACTTGACTGGCAAATTTTTTGCCAAGCCATAAAAGGACTACAGAAAATACAAAAATAAAGTCTATTTGCCTTAAAAGATCATAAACTACGTTGTAAGTTGAATAAGAACCAGCATTTAATAGAATTTTTTATGATTGTATAATCGCATTATTTTGAGTTTTTTTATAAAGGAATATTTTACCAGTATTTTTTAATATGCCTACTATTGTACAGAAGGAGTTTTAAACTGTAAAAAACAACATCAATTTCTGATAATTTACGTAGCATAAAATTGAGATCAAGAAATACCATAAAATTATATACAGAAAAAATTTTTCACATGAACATAGCTCATGCGGAATAAATAAAAAATGTTTTTATATCCAATAACATTATCCTAGTATCCCACTTTATTTTTCTCAATTTATGAGAAATAAAATTAAATCCATGATAAATATTTCCGCATTACTTCTTATATGATATGAAACATTAAGACCATACATCAATATGATGTGCATTGAGGCTTGGTTTGACATATAAATACATGTACCTTTAAAAAGTTGGTTTAAAACTTTGAACCTTTTTACAATAATCCATTGAATTTTCAATATATTCATATCAAATAACTCAAATAGCCATCCAAAAAGTGTAAAATTTTAATAGTATTTTTATTTCATTTTTATCATTCGAGCCACATGACAACATGAATCTGCGGTTTGTTTAAAATAAGTTTTTATATGATTTTTTAGAGTTTTGGGATTGAAATTTTTAATGATAAAAATTTACTTAGATTCTTAAAAGAACAATAATTTTTGGCCGATTTTTCTATTGTTGAATTTTTAGGAACATCTGCATTTTCCTCGGGTACTCGAAATATTGTACCTACTATTGTAATTTTAGATAACTTGCGGTAGGTAATTTAAACGGTAAAAAATTATTTTAAGTTTATTTTTCGAGTTACTAAATACAAATGAAGTTCTTTTCGCTTTAAAATTTTGAAATTTTTGAAAAAATTTTTGTTTTCAATAAATACATCACGTGGGAAAAAGACTTAATATTTTTTTAGCCTTTTGAATATTTTGGAATTTAACTTGTAATTTTTAAAATAATTTATGTCTGTTGTAGAAAAGAACTTTTTAAACTAAAGAATGTAGTCTAGTCAAGCGTTATTTATGAACTTTTCTCTGTATTGGATTTTTCATAGCGATTAAGAATAAATGTGATAAGTTTATATTTATTTGTACTAATTATATATGTAGCCAAATTTTTAGTAAAAAAATTTCATTAAAAAATTAATTTTTTAATTGTTGTTTTATTTTCTTCACTTTTATCCAATTGCAGCTGAAAAGCAAATGAAAACTAAGCCTCAGTTTTTATTCAATTTCAGTTTACAGTTAATAATAACATGTGAAATCAGTATAAAATTTATTTTTTTGTCTAATTTAGGTTCAAATCAATTTTCTGTTTTGACTTGCCCATTTTCAGTTTAAGTTCCCACATACAATTTTTCAACCAAATATGCAAAAATTAACTTCAAACAATATGGAAAATAAACTAAATGAATTATGTTAAAATAAATAAATAACAGAAGATGTAAATAAATAAATGAATATCACTTATTTTCTAATTAATCTATAGTAATAAATTATGGCAATTATTATTGGCGAACTACAATTGTGCCTACTGGTTTTAAAAGAGACCTTGCAGCTAATCTTAACTTTTGCGATACCAAATGAGCAATTTGTGGAGTTTTCTTCCAAATAAATTCCCTTGTCCTATCACGATTATCGTCACCATCAACTTGCACCTGCAAAAACATATGTGTAATTATTAGACTAGAAAAATAACCTTTATATATTTTTCTTTTTTACTTTTTTCGGTTGTTGTACTTTAATTGATACCAAAGTAGCTGCTCCATCCATAATTCTTAGTTTAATTTTTCCTATGAGCTCATTAATAGTTGCTGAAGCACTTTTAGTACTTCTAATACTTCCACGTTTAAAACTTCTTTCAACTTTCAGTGTCAATGGGCCCAGTGTAAATTGACTTTTTACTGTAGAATTACCTTCATTTGGATATATTTTAACATTATTTATTCGTTTCATGGATGATAGCCCATGAAGTGTACCCTTCGGACTTTTAACTTTTTGAACTTTAGCTTTAGTTTTATTTGTAGTTGCTGGTTTTGGTTTTGAAGGAGATTGTTTTCCACTCTCATATTCTGCTGACTTGTCAGTTAATTCATTTCCAGATTCAATAAAATTTCTTGTTTCATTTTGTATTACTTTAGTTTCTACTTCTGAATTCTGCCTACTTTGTGATCGTGAACTTTTCCTTAAATATTGCACTATTCTTCGATTTTTTTTTACTGTTCTAAAATATATTTATTTTTTTAATTAAATGAAATTGTCAAACCTTAAACAATCTTAGTACTTTTTTTTATCTTTACCATCCTTGGGTTGAATTTTTGTTTTCTTTGCTGGTAGAGATACCATAACTGGATCATATGATCGCTTTAAAATTTTATTTATTCTTGTAAAAATTCCATCCACTAGCTTATTATACCGACTTAACATGACTTCTGATACACCTGAGTTTTCTAAGGAACCTGTAATATTGCCAAACTTTCACCAATTTTCGAAGATTTTTAGGTTAAACTAATCGTTTCTTATTCATATATTAATGTTATTAAAATTAATTCCCGTAAAAACATCAGTAATATGTGCTGAACTAAAGGTTTGATGAATGAAATTTCCTCTATACAGAATAAATAAGCTTCATTTATGTTTCAGTTCGTTATTAAATATGATAATTATCTATTAACATATCACCTCCATAATGCAAAGTAAGTCGTAAAAGTATTGATTTTAAATGAATTTTTAGCTTTGTGTAGTCCTTAATGAAAAGGCAGCTCATAATCAAACTACAATATTTCGAATAGTTATAATAAAATAACAAAAAATGTCATAAGTTATTAAATCAAAATGAGAGTACTTCAGATACTCTATAAATAGCAACATTCTGTTAATTTATACAATTCCAAGGAGTTTGGCAAAAAAGTATCCAAAGAAACACAATATATGAAAAGAGACCTTGGAAATTATGGCAAAATGTCACACTCAATGTTCCAAAACAGGAAAAACATTGACATCCTGTAACATGACTAAAACACTTTTGGAACATACGATGATGCTAAAATTAAAATTATTTAAAAGAAAACGACAATTTTTGGAGAATACCTTTGTAGTACTTATTTCATTGCAAACAATTGAGTAACTTATAAGAATATAAATTTGAGATCAAATTTTATATTGCTTTGCTCAAACTTAGTCTTAGCTCTTTCAAAATATTTTTACCAAAGCTTTATAAACATCACGTTTAACTAAAAAACTCATTTAACTAAAAAATTTCCACAAAGTGCAAATTAATTTTCTAGTTGAGTAAAATCAGTTCAAAAACTATATTCACTCAAACAAATAACAGTTAATGTAAATTTTGGCATGAAAAAGATGTTTATAATATATGTGAAATATTCAGAGTCACTCAAGCAAATAATATATTTAGATCTTAAATTTTTGCAAACCTCTAATCTAATCCAATTTAATTTGTTTTAAAAACGTAAAAAGATTTTAGTATACAATTTAGATCCGTAAACGCAGATCAGTCAATCCAAATGCAAATACATTAAGTCAAACTAAAAATTATATACATAAATTATAAAAATTTTGAATTATAATTAATTATAACTTATTCTTAGTTTTACTAAAAATATCGCTAACTTTCTTGATAGAACTTTTGTTAAAAAAAGCAAAAGAGCTTACAATACCTTATTGTTGAAATATACATTGCAGCGTGGAAACGTCGCTAAGGCTTGTTCACGTAATTTCAATACAATAAGTGAAATGTGTGTAAATCTAAATGCTTAAATAAGATCTAAATCAATGTTAATCCTATACTATTATTTATAAATAATAATCTAAGGCTTATTCAGTAGCTTTATGTATGCTTCCTTAAAATTAGCCCACCAAAACGCTTGAAAAATATTTTTTATTTAGTTAAACCTTACCATGTTAGTACTAAAAAAGAAAACTACAGGTTTTATTTTTTCAACTACTTATAATGACCAGACATTAATAAATAAATAAATAAATAAATAAATAAATAAATAAATAAATAAATAGTCATAGAAGTGCACTACAAAACTTGGTTTTTCAAGCGTTTTAATATCTTCTCAGTAACTAAAGAAAACCACAGATTATCATCGTTTGAGAGATTTCGACTCACGTGCGTTTTTAGCTTCAATAACGCTTCCATTTATGAGATCATCATCGTCATCATCATCATCGTCATCATCATCATCATCCTCATCATCATCATCGTCTTCTTCTAAAACACTTTCTAGCCCACCTAAAATTTATAAATTTTACTAAATTTTATTATATTTATATTAATGAACTATAAAAAGTTAATTTAATTATTATATTTATTCTAATGTAATATAATTTTTATTACTTTAATTTATATTTAGTAAATATTTTTATGAAAATAAAAAAAAATTTATTTAAAGAATAATTAAATATACATATATTTATAATGAACTAAAATAAATATAATTAAAATAAATATTAATTATAAAATTTAAAGTATATTAATTAATTTTATAATATTATAAATAGTAAAATTAATCTTAAATTATTTAAATTTACCCCTTAATATTTATTTTAATTATATTAATTTTATTAAAAAAAAAATGATTAAAAGAGAAATAATTGAATAAATTATAAAATAAATAAATCACAAATTTTTTGAGATTATTATTGCTATTAATATTCATCTTAAGTGATTAATGGAAGAATAAGCTATAAATTTTCGTAAAGAAAATTGATTAAAACTACCTATTGCTCTTACGATTGAAGAAAAAATAATTCTTATTATAATTACCATCTTCTGTGTCTTCCCCATCATCATCATCAGATTCTCCTACTTGGTTTGAACCTTTTTGTGCAAGATTTATTGCATTATCATCTTGTGGTTTGGTCAATTGTTGTAAGTCAATTTTTGTGTCAATTGGCCCACTATCTTCATCATAGAAGGTCTGCTCGGCTTCAGCTGGATAATCAACGTTCAATCCTGTTGGGCTATCAGGTTCAGAATTGGCACTAGGGGCTAATGTATCAGCTGATTGTGCTACTTCAGCAGCTGCAGCAGCTTGTTGAGCTCCAGCATCAACAGTAGATTCGTCATCGTCATCATCGTCTTCTACAATAAATTACATGATATGATAAAAGTGTGTTAAATGAGTTTTGAAAAAATCACCATCTATGATATCGCCTAAAAGTCCTTCAAGTATTCCTTCATCTTCATCATCGCTTTCATCATCATCATCGTCGTCATCATCAGAACCAGCTTCACCAGCTGGTTTTTGTTCTTCTTCATCGTCGTCCTCATCATCATCAACTTATAAAAAGTTTTAAATTAAATTTCACATAAAACTTTTACTTCATTTTACCAATCGCATCTAACGCAGTTTCAATTTCATCATCATCATCATCATCATCCTCGGTGGAAGCAGCTTGCTGTGCCGCTTGTCTTCCTTCAGATAAATCCTTTGCTAAGGAAATTTCATGTTTTTCTACAATCTGTACTGGAGAAGCTATACATTCCCAAATTAGACATGCTAAGCCTAGTAATAGAATGACCTTCATATTATGTCAAATCTAAAAAGAATTTAATTAAAAATGTTGAATAAAAAAATCTTCGAAAAAGTAATAAAATCAAGAATGCAAAATTTTAATACTTTACAAAGTCAATATGTTCCACTTCCCTGCAATTTCTAATCAGACATTTTTCTTTAAAAAAATATCTGCTTTATTTGTTAAATTTAATCTGACCTAGTTAAATTATAAACGCGATAATGAACTTGATTTAATCATCTTGCCAACAAAAACTGGGTTGATAGGTGTGCAGACAGGTTTTGCATGTCAACGAACTGAATATAGTTGACACTTACCGTTCATCTCAAATCATAAATAAATGAAAATTGCGTGCTTCACATAGTAACGGAAACTTTAATATTTAGCTAGCTAGGAAAAAAGAATAAGTTCAACGTATACCTCTGCGTATACAACAAGTTCAAAGCATAAAACGGGAAAGTTAGCTGTTAACACATGGAAGTAGCTCAGCTATGAGTTTACTCTACTGGTAAAGATGCTTTTTTTAGCTGTTTGTTGGTTTCACTCACAGTGATAGGCAACATTTCTATTAGCTTCAGCCACTTATTATCTTATGATAGTATCACTTGAAGACGGTTAATCGATAAATATTCATGACCTTAATTTTTTTTTTCATATATTTTTTTATATTTTAGTTTTAAGCTTTTTAAGCCAGCCAGACTTTTTAACTCAGGGAATCGATATGATCTTATAAAAATAGGGTTCATATTTAATAGCTAAATAGCTCATAGGGGACAATAGGGACTTTTATACTTCTGCTTGAAATTAATATCTTTTGGAACGAAAAGAATTTGAGTATGCCTTTTGTTTAGCTTTTTTTAAAGTAATTTGCTCTTTCTTATGAAAAAATAAGTCAAAATTATATTAAAACGTACTTTAAATGCAATAATCATAAGATTTAAAATTACTCAAATCAGAGTACTATTTAAATGAAATTTTACTAAAAAGCCATCATCTGCAGAAAGAATTTCTTTTGCTTTGCTCTCTTATTTTTACAACCTCTAAAATTTAACATATTTCTTTTATTTCTCATTTTATCGCAGCAAACTCCTCTTAAAAACAAATTCTTTGTATTGTATTTGTTAAACAAACACAAAATGAGGTCTGCTTTTTAAGTTTGTAATATTTTTTGATGTTCTACTAATATTTGTGAAAAATATAGTAACTTGGTATTATTACTCAAGCTGTTGTTAACTTTAATATCTTAGTTGTATACTAGTGGACGCAAAAAATGATACTAAAAGTAAAAGAGTAGTTCATAAATTTTTTTGGGAGTAATTTGTGTAATATTCTTGTCTAATTTACATAACTGACTGCATTAGTGATAAAAGGTTTAGGTCATATGAGTATAAGAAATGTTATTGCTTTTTTAGTAATAATAAACATATTTTATTTGCAATTTTATTAAAGATAATTTTTAAATCCTTGTCATTAACTATAAAGAAGAAAATATTTTATTCAAAGGATATACAATTTTTGATTTGCTTATTCTGATAGAGATAATGTTTACTTAAATTACATAAAAGTTTTTAATTTATTTGTATTTGCGTTTTCGTGGCCAATTTGCATTTGTTTCGATGAACGAATTCTAATAAAAACTAGGAAGCTTATCAGATGAACTGAAATATGTCGTTATTTAATTAAAGCATTACAAATCAAAGTGAATTTACAAAAGCTTTAGCCAACGTAACAATTAAAACTTAAAGAATAAATTAGTGTAGCATCTCACACTACAATATACTTTGGTGATTCATTTTCACAATAGAAAATGAGTAAAAAATGATAAGTCTCCTTCTACAAGCTCAAAAAATATCCTATATTGCAAAAAAAATGCTTTTAGGAATTTTTTGCATTCTGAATGTATGTCTATAATTTGGTGATAAAGTTTTACTATATAAGCAGTTTCATAGAGCAGAAATGTGCGAATATTATTCAAATATGGAAATTTGCTGGCAAATTTAACAAGCAGATTACCCAATGTTTTAAGAATGGAGTACTAAGATATATTAAAAAATTAACTTTAGTATAATTGCAACAATGCACTACATGTGATCTGGATGTTGACTTAGGTGAAAACAAACTGGTATAACTTGGCAACTTTTATCAAAAGAGTTAAAAGTACGTAACAGTGAATTATATTATTGGGTAATTAAAAAAAACAAAACCTTTCGAGTTCATCGGACATTAGAAGAATTATTAAAACCCTGGCTTTATTTTATATATCAACAAAGGTTAAGAAAAAACCATTGATAGTTTTAACCCAAGTTTAGACCATAACAAATAAAAAGGTGAAGGATGTACAAAGTTAGAATTTTCTTATTAAGACTAAGGTTAATTTTCTTTTAGAAAAAATTAAATTTCTCTAAAACTTATTACTTAAATAAGATTTTATTATATTTATAAAAAATTTTATGTTAAAAAGTATTTATTATCGTCACAAATTAAAATCAAAAAAGGTAAAAAATCTTCAATAATATATCTTCTTATCATATTATTTTCTAATACATTTATAGGACACAAACAATAAAGTGAAACTACAATGAAAATATGTAATTTCAGTTTTAGAGTTAAAAAAATCCAAAATTACAGTTTTCGTCAAATTCTTTCATCTTCTTAGCATTTGTGAGATGCTTTCATACCCAAAAATTAATTCAGTATTTTTAAATTGCATTTAAATGAATGAACTTGTGTTTGTTTTGTTCAATTTGCTATTGGATTGATTTCTTAGAATTTGTTAAAAATGACATATGGAACTAATAAGCAAAGAGGCAAAGGAAAATATTGAATAGACTGATCTTTTCTATAGGATTACAGGAACAGAACATCTACTTACACATTGACCTCTAAGACCAAAAATTTAACTTTTCAAAATGACGTGGTATGTAGACGTTTATTTTATGGCTTATAGAATCTGAACAGATAATTGTAGAGCACATCTATTCCAAGCTCAACTTATGAACTTTGCTATTGTTTTAATAAAAGCGTTCTGCTCAAATTGAGCCCATTTTGTCTTTTAGATATATAGACAAATACAGTTTGGAAATTTAAGTATATTATAAACAGAAAACTTTTAAAATTGTAGAAATAAGTAATTTCTTAAAAAGTCAATAAATCTCCGAAGCAATAATTACGTTGAATTTTAGTTTTAACTCTCTACTATTGATGTAATGAATTTCACCATCCTTTTGATTTTGTTATTATACTATTTTTATCAAAAGGAAATATTCCAGAATATGGTCAAACCATTTTTATTAATAATTCAATATTTTCATAGTATCATTATAAAAACTTTAAATGCGTAAATTTTATTTTCTTGCAAGAAAAATTATTGAAAAATCTTAAAATCCCGACTTTAATATGAGGCTACCATCTTAATTCTTAGGTTCCATTTATGAAAATAATATAAATACTTCGGTTTTTAAGTCCTTTCAAAAAATTTTTAAAATCATATTCTTTAAAATAGATAAGCTTCCAATAGAAAATATTGAAAAATTTATTGAATATATATTATTTCTATTTCAAATTTATAGCAAATTTTGAAAAATAGAGTACTCAATTTTTTCAAATTATCGAACTCATAGAAAATAGCATTAAATATTAACAAAAACTATTAATTAAAATAAGCTTTAAATTCTATAAACTCAATAACAAAATTTCTATCAACTGAAGCATATTTGAATACAAAAATCCATAGAGAAATAAATTTTGAAGATCTTGTCAACTATTCTTTTTATTCAACAAAGACTTAAAAACTTAGTAATATAGATGGAAATCAATTGAAATTTTATATTTAGGTTTCAATAAAATTCAATTGAAATCTAAAGTTCCGAGTGGAGAGTCTGAACTCAAGGATTGTATTCACTGAATAAGCTTATAAAGGCTTAAGAGCTCGTAAATGCTAACAGGACTATCAAAAATATTTCATAGAACTACAAAAAACATAATGAATTCAAGTTTATTTATCAATACATAGCTTAAGGAATAATTTCCAGCATATCAGAAAAAAGAAATGCTATATCTACTTTATTTTAATTCAAATAGACCAGCTTTCAATTTCCTGAGGAAATTAAATTTAAGGCTTAGAACTTTAAAACTTTAAGCAATAGAAGTTTTGATACTTGAAAACTTTAAAAAAATGATAACAACAGCAAGACATTTGCTTTAAAAACTTTGCTAAAGGCTAGTTTTGGCGTTGACATAGAGAATAATTTATTACTTTTTAAAATTTAAATTTTAATTTTATTATATTTGCTACTTTTAACCGTTTCATAGAATCTATGTAATTTTTTATGCAATGGAGCATAGAATTGAAATAATTCTAGGAATACGATATCTTCATACAAAGATATAAAATAAAATAAGCTGACACAAATTTTGTCATTTAAAAAACTTCAGCAAATATTTTCTTTCAATACTTTGAAATGAAATATGGATTCAAACTTTCAGTACTCCTCACAATATAATTTAAACTAACTTAAAAATAGGAGCTACATGACCCCAATTTTGTTTTACGATCCACCTGAGAGATTTTTGAAGCATTCGATGAATGACAAGGAACTTACTTTAAAATTATTAACTTTTTCCTTATGCATGGTTAAATTTTATAAAATCATTTTATCAAGAAAACTAATAAGCTTGGTTTATCGTAAAAGTAAATGATTTCGGGGAAGATAAAATTATAATTTAATTACAAACTTTTATATTAATTTCCAATTTTTAGTTATGACCCAAAGTACCCCAAAGTATTTTTTGCAGATTTTTATTCTTAATTCTTTTACAAGATTTCTACATCAAATTTTATTCTGCACTCTACTGCTACTGTTTAGAATAATCTAAACAATTTTTCTCATTTTAAGAAATTTTGACTATTATAGAAGAGTGGTTAAATGAGTTTATAATGAGAAAACATTTCTGAGTTTGTTGAAATACAAAGCAAAATCTTCTATAATGTAATGAAAAGCAGGAAATCTGCGTAAAGACTTCAATAAATTTGTTTATTCAATGTAAATCTTAGTTCCAAATTATGGTTTTTAGATTGAAGATCTGCTTCTTTTTTTTTTTTTAATCGAATACACAAAAAAAAGTTCTCTGAACTATATAATTCTTCTTAAAATCATAAATCGCGAATATTTTCTTCTATTTTTCTCTACAGTTCAGAAACTTAGATGATATCTAGTCTTGGGTTTCCAAAATAAAACAATGCCAAAATTTGGCAATTGATTTTTGAGTGTGAATCAGGAAGTAGTTGCAACTTCCCAAAAACAACGTAAATATTTTCAAACAGAAAACACAGATAAACTATTTTCTAGATTATCTACAAATGAATTTTTCTAACAGAAACAAAAAATTCTAATATAAATACTTGTCACTTCAATTAAATGACCGGTTATCAAGGATAAACTTCAGGATAATAAAAAAAATTAATTTATTTATTTATGTAATATAACCGCATTTTGCCCTAAATTTATGCTGAACTCTTAAAATAATTGAAATCGAAACATCTTTTACGGATCATTTTAATGTTTTTTTTATTTAATTTAGTTTCAATCACTTTCAAATTTATCCATTGTAAATTTAGAAAAATTTAAAGTCTCTTTACACTCAGTAAAAAATGCAAACTAAACTGAGGTTGAATTTTATTCTAGACACTTTTTATAGCAAGATCGAACACTATTAACACCAACCTCACTAAATTCATAAAGATAAGCCCTTAACACTTTAGGCTTATCTCCATCAAACAATTAAATACAGAATTGAATTAAGAAAACACTATTCTAGTTAAACTAGCTATTTAAAAATTTCAAGCAATAAAACACGCCATGCACATACCTTAAGGTCGAGATATCCAAAAATCGGTAATTGTCTTCTCGTTTATCTGATTAGTACTCTCAAGAGGTTTACCCGGATCAACAGTCAGTAAAAGACTTAAGTAAAAGAAGGTTAGTTCTTGAAACGTAAACTCTACAGTTAACAGTTAGCACAAATACAAACGAAGATGTGCAAAGTGAAATCAAAGTAATCAAACCTGTGGCCAGTTTACTTCCTGGTTATTTAGTGCTATAGCCCACATTAGTAAGCGGTATAAAAGCATTTGCATAGCATAACTATTCACCTGTCAATTTTCATTATTATGATGCATTTTGATGCTGGTACTAGAATACACTTAACCAGGTGGCATGATATGACTGATAACCAATGTACTCTCACTCGTGTCATTGGGTGTGCGTGCTGATACTATAGGTGTGATCAGAATATTTTACCATTGGTTTAGATTTCTTAATATTGACCTCTTTAGATTCTATACTTGTATTACTTGTCCAATATTAAAATCAAATTTGAGAAGTTATAAATTGAAAAAAATACTATAGCAAGAAAGTATTTCTTAATGTGAAAGTTTTCCTATACAGATAGAATGACCTCGGTGGCATCAAACGAGGCCATGGAACTAAAAGAAAGTAAGAATATAAAAGTGGCCGAGTTTTTATTATAAAGCACAAAAAATAAAATTGATTTACCAAAATATAATTATATGTCTTTTTCTGTTTTTATGCATACCGACTTGTATTTTATAGCGACTATACGACGTCTACAGTAGCAAAGACGTATTGTTACTATAATTTTTCCAAGAGTTTAATTCAAACCAATCAAAATTCAATATTTTTCAACATAACTTATATTAATTTTGTCTACCTAACAAACTTTCATCGTTTTTTTAATCACATTAGAAATTCCTAATAGTATTTTTAAATATTTCAAACATTTTGGTGTTATTAATGGTTTTCAATAAAAGCTATTCGTATGCTAAATACACCATTTTTATTAAACTATTCAATTGGGTGGCGTCAATCTGCAACAACTGATTGTAGAAAATTTCAAAATTATGCTCTGCTTTTCATTTAATATCATGCAAAAAAAGATAATAAACTTAAGTTAAATATTTTAACCCAATCAAATAAGAAATAAGCCTTTCAAATTTTCTTAGTTCTCGTTGCGTTTTTATTCATTTCTTTTGTATAAAAGCAGCATATGAAAAACATCTCTAGATCTAAAAGTTTTTTTCTTTCATAAGCAACACCTTATATATAAAAGTTAGTTAAAAATAAAATACTAAAATTATTTATCTAATTCCTCCAATGCCAATGAAAAAGTGCTTGAAGTCAAAAAAAGAGAATGAGACTTCGAGAGATAAATTAAATAACTTTATAAAATATATCAAATGTATTTTTAGTAATTTTACCAAACACAAAGTTTGATTTGATGAAATTTATAAAGAACAACAATTAGAGGCTATAGTTCAAATCACTCTAATTCCATTTTGATACCTACAGCAAAAAAATTTTTAGTACAATTATTAACCTAAATTTTTTGTATGTTCAAATAGAATAAAGAATCGCAATCAAATAATTTTAGAATTCAAGAGCACAGGAAAGTAAATTTTGTTGAGAGCTTCTACTATTTCACTTAAAATCACTTAAATTTTTAGGAAAATTTAAAATACATAAAATTAAAGTTTAGTTATAATTGAATGTAAATGCTTTCAAGGACCGCCTCAACTTAGCTTTTTACACACTCTTGAAAATATTATATATTTTTTTAACTGACAAAAATATTAGGATATTTGTATTTTGTTTTTCAATAAAGCTTGCGGTAATGTCTCTAAAAAGTTTTTAAAATTACTTAAAGTAAGTATATTTTATTTGTTTGTCTGGAAAATTTTTGTCATTTTCTCAAAATAAAAATTTAACATTTAACTCAATGGAAACCATCTTTTGACTTAAAAAAAATAAATATTACTTAATATTAAATCTGGGAAAACTTTAATAAACAGGAATTACCTCTTTCAAAACAATGTGGCAACCCAATTTCTCAAGAAACTTTATAAATTATTTTTAAAATAAAAATTAGCTAATCTTAAATTTAAGCTTAAGTTTTTTCATGTGGAAGGAGCCCAGGTTAATGTAAAATCGTCTAAAACTTTTGAAGTGCACTCAACTTAATATTCGACATCCGTTGGTTGCTTTACTATTGGGTTAAAATGGGACAAGGGTCATTGTTTAAGAGCTCAAAATTGTGCACACGCTAATTAAAAAAATTTTAATTTATAGGGTCATAGTATTAGTAAATTGAAGTTAGTTATAATTCGTTTTTTTCTCTGAAAATGAAAGTTTATAGAAAAGCTTTTCGAAAACTTCTAAAATTAATAGAATTTTCATTCGTTTTGCAAATAATTATAAGCTAATTTTAAAATTTCAGATAATTTTCTAACATTCCGGTGATAAAACTATTTTAATAATTGAAAATTTTTCAATTTAATCAAGTTTCAATTTATTTATATTTTTGTTTCTTGGGCACCAACATTTTTTAAGGTTCATCTAAAGTCCTCATATCGCAGGATCATCAATGGCTAACTAAAAGTGAGGGTTCAGTTATATATTGCATAAAAATTGATTATCAATTCATATTTTAAGATTTTTACCAAAATCTCACTAGAATATCATGATATCTGATTTTTATGTTGTATAAGCTTAAATTTAGACTACAATAATTTCTATAGAAATCTTTCGCTGTTTCTTTCGACTTAATCTAATAAAACTTTCTTCGGGAAAACATCAATAAATTTAATTAAACTTATTAAGTTGAGGATCATTATACTCATAAAAATCGACAAAGCTTTTTTGAAAAGCTTAAATAAAGTACCTTGAAGCATAATTTTACCTTTTTCTATGAATATAATGTGATAAATTAGTTTTTAGGTATAAAAATAAATTTTATATTTCATGTAGGATCTTCTAACAATTAAGTTGTAGCTTGGTTTATGCAAGTGGCTCAAAACAGGTATGGAAATCTTTTACTTAGTTACATTCAAACTTAAAAGGAAACTCTATTATAAGCAATAAATTGGCTAGGCCTAAGTAAATAAAGTTCTTTAATTTAGTATTAGTAGTTTATAGGACTCAGTAACAAGTTAAGTTACTCAGTAACAAGTGCTGTAATCATAAATAGTTTTGCTATGCTCCAATTTTATTAGGCTAAGATACTATTTGAAATGAATATGAAACTCATCTTTTCCCTAAAAGAATTATTTCAAAAAGAAAATTCGATGTTTTATTAAAAATATCATTTAACCTGCGAAAAATGTTTTTTTTGAGCACTTGAAGCTCTTCAAACACTAAAAAAAAAAACCTCTTTAAAATTTATGTATGTAAAGAACCCAACTTAAAAAGCTATAAAATCAAGACAGAATACTGAGAATTTGAAATGATATCAAATTATTTAAAGTTTTAACACTCTCTTAAATAACCCTCAAAATAATATGTTTATTGAATTTTTTTATAGAATTTAGTGGACAACATATGTATGAGAAATTTTTTTAAGTAAAATTATTTAAACAAAACATTAGAGCGAGAGATTAACTATCAAGTATCTAGATCGATATCAGCAAATCGATATCAATCCTTTAACTTTTTTACGAATTTCAATAAAAAAAATCTTTTAGAGTCTTTTTTAAATAATAGTTTTCTTTTGAATTTCTTAATTTCTATGTAAACTCAAAAAGCACAGTTAAGATTTATAATCTCATGTACTATGCCTCATGAATCATTTCTCAACTCGACCCTTGAGTTTTATCTATAGCTAATCATTAATTAAATAGGCATATTTATCCTCTTGATGTTAAAAGGAAGAAACAGCTTCCATTTGTTCGTTTGTTTCAATGAATTTCATTATAATTAAAATAAGAATGTTACCACTAAAAATTAAATCATCCTAATTTAATTTACATAGAAAGTTACTTTACTTATTTAAACAAAAGCTATTAAGGCTTTAATTTCATTTTTAAAATACTAAATAAAAACCGTAAGTTTCCTCAATCCCACAATTAACTATATAAATTTTTATGAAAATTGCTTCTGTTGTAAAAACATTTTGGTGTTATGAGCTTAGCTTAAATTGTTACATGCCAACAAGAGAATAAAAGAGGTTATTTATATAACTTCTAATCCAATTGTAAAAATCAAATTTAGTTTTACGTAATTTTTAAAATGTTCTGATTTTTCATTCAAATAAAATGCTTGATTGACATATCCCTACAAAAACAAGGAAAAATTAACTAAACGAGACAACACAGCAGAGAGTTAACTAAATTCAATTCAAATAGAATTATCCTGTAAATAGATCCTATCTCATCTGTAACGTTGATACCAAGATAAAAACTTTCAATTGGATTACGTGAGCTGCTGCTTTCATCTATAAGCCGGAATAATTTAGCATTGCCGTATTTTGAGGATTTAACTTAAACTCAGGTGTATAACTAAACTTGTTAGATTTAGCTTAAGGCTCCTTTATTTACTTTTTACTAAGTTCATACATAATTAATGCACCCCTTGAGACTTAAAATGCATTTGAGGACGTGGATATACGTTTGGTATATTAGGTTTCCGTTTTCATCCATTTTGGTATATATATTTCCTTCGAGTAGAAATTATTTGACCTAGAATGAACCATTCCCAAAAGAAAATTATCATTAGCTATGCGCATGACTGTTCTTATTTGTGCAAGTAGTTTTTGGCAAAATAATATCGATTGCATGGATAGAAAGAGCATTACTATTGTCCATTAGAACAAAAAATAAAATTCCTTATTGCTGCATAGTTTTCATTGCTACAAATTTTTTTATTCAGCGCTTTGTATAAGATCCTTGAAAAACTTTGACCGAATATTTGAATGAAACACGCTACCTTCATTATGTCTTAAGATTTTATAATAAAGGGTTAACAAAATAAAAACAAATTCTATATTAGAAACTGATACTCAAATTAATTATTTATTCCGAATTAATCTTGTCCTAAGACTATATTTCCTAGGAAATAGAACTTTAAGTAAACTTTATTTTGAGAACTTGAAATATTAATCATAGATTGATGGACTAAAAACCAAAAAAGAAAACAGATGAGCTATTGGCAACAAAACTAATCAATCATTTTGGTAATTAATCAACAATTTAGAAACACAGGGATAATTTGACTTAAATTATGGATAAAAGGTGTATATGGTGAATCACAATGGATTCATATAATCTGGGTCATAGGATGTGGGTACTGAAACTGACCAATTTAGCAAATGAAATGATTATTTTATATATATATATATTGGAATTAATCAAGTTTATTTGTTTGTGACTTTTAATTATACTTTGAAGAGCGGGTGCAAACTAGTCGCAAGATTTCCTTATTTAAATTTAACTTAGTTTCGGCTTATTTCATGCAAGTATTCCAGATTATAAATTCAAATAGTTGCAAAATTTTATGCAAACTTGTTCAGGATATAAATTAATGAAATTTATTAATATTAATTAGAGAGATTATTACATGCTTTGTTGATCATGACTGAATTAATTGAAGTTTATTTCCTCTATTTGAATATTTTATTAATAAAATTAACAACTGGAGGCTTACTTGATGAAGTTTTCTAAATCGAACTGTATATTTTATTATGTGATTTTTATTGCATATCTTTAGTACAGTTTTAAAAAAAAATTACATATTTTCTGTTGGCCAAAGATACAGGTTTGTGTTGAATGTTTTATTAAAATTATCAAGTTGCAAGAAATAATATTGTTTGTATTAGCAATACAGTAAAATCTTTTTCTTAGACAATACAACCTTTGACGTAGTCAATGGAAAATCTCAACTCCATGCAAAATTTCCCTTACAAACCAAATTTTTATACGTTTTCAACTTTTCTTTCCAATATATCAAGTAAATGGCTCCTTTTTGAATGAAAAGTACATTAAATCCTATCTAAATAATTTTCCCTCATGAAACTTGTACTTCACAAGCACTAAGTTTTCCCAAAAATGCAAACCTTTTAAAAGTATTTGTTTGAATAATTTAAATTTTATAGT
Source organism: Acrocera orbiculus (assembly GCA_947359355.1). Lineage (NCBI taxonomy): Eukaryota > Metazoa > Arthropoda > Insecta > Diptera > Acroceridae > Acrocera > Acrocera orbiculus. Next base: position 45,727,201 of record OX375757.1, read on the forward strand.
TTTATACATGGAAGACGATAAAATTTTCGTCCTGACCCAAACACAAAAGACTACATTATTGACATCTGCAACCATGTAACTTAAATATAATTTTTAAAACAGAAATTACTAGAAAGGATATCATATGAAAATTTTGGTAATGGAACTTTTAAACATTTTACATAAATTTATTTTATATATACTCGAACTACTAAACTGAGATCAAATCAGATCAGAAGAGCACCACAAGTACATTTATATAAAAATTACAGTTGTTACTAACACTAGTCACACCAGTATTTTAAAAACCAAAATTGTTGGTGTATTATTCTTACAAAAAAATGCTATAAGTAAAATTACTGAGCCCAAATTATTAAGCCCAAAGAATACTTATTAAGGTTTACGTTTTTGTAATGCTTCAATATGACCACCAGTTGCCAGGTGGGTTTTCCTTTTTAATTATAATATTTTTATTGATTAAAAGTAAGTTTTTATTTTCTTTGATACTTATGTACTTTATTACTATAAAAATTTTATATATAATTTTTTGCAATCTACTTTATTTTCAATTTGCTTGTTATATGCCTTTATATAATTCGCTTTGTTTTTGTTTTTGTTTAATTATACCATTTAATTTTTGCAAAGAAAATTGATAGTAAAAACTTTGAAATAAAAATTTATTTTTGTTTCATTAAAATATTGGTTTAAAGGCTTCCTATAACTATGAAATTTTTCATTTATACTAATTGTAAGTGGTCTAAACATTTGAAAAAATTTAAGATTTCTTCGAATAGCATATAGGGTTGATGGGTTGTAGGAACTTATTTGCTTGACCTATCAAGTTTTTGAACTCCAAGCTAACTGAACCTGAAACTGAAACTGAAAGTATATTTTATTTTTTCGTTTCACTGATACCTAATTTTCTTCTAATTGAAACCAAAACGCCTTTCTGCTCTTTGGCCTACTTATTTTCAAAACAGAAGATAATTTGGTATGGTTGATGCTAAAAATCACCCTTCAAGTTTGTCTGATATAACTCATTGTATCAATTGCTCAATTCTAAAATTTGTCAGTTTTATGTATTTAATTCAGTTAATCAGTTTAAATATGTGATGAAGAAGCAGACTATTAATATATTCTTTAAGTGAATCAGTATTGTCAAAACGTTACAATACTTCATCTTTTCAGTTTATAAAAAAGTTTTATTGAACTTCTTCATATCTAATTTCCTGAAGATAATCAAGTTCGGAAAATAATAGAAACTCGCCAAAACCTTTAACGACGTTAATTAAGCATTAATCAAATATTTCAAATTTGATAAAAAGAAACTTTCGCCCTAAGCTACTGGATTTATTGTCTTCAAATAAATTAAATGGGAAAATAGTTCCTGTAATGATTAAAGAAATAAAAGTTTTTCTAAGTATAATCTTAATAACTACTTTGAAGTTCAGAAATCAACAATTGTTAATCAACACAATTTCACTGTTCTGTTTTACAGTTAGAATAATGAGCCCTTTAAATACAATTTTAGCAGAATATTTCTCCTAAGATTTCCATTAATTTTATTCAACTCAATTAATTCTATCCTTGAAACTCTACCCATTTTGTGAATATTGTTTGCAAGTGCTTTAAACTTTGCCTAAAAGTGTGAAGCTCATTTGAAAATTTTCATTTTTAATCAAAAAAGAAAGAGTTGTTTAATACGATATGTCCTCACGGCTTTATATAAAATTATTTTCTAAGTCGAAATGGCAATAATAAAAAAATCTTAACTTAAAAAGCTCTTACCGTTAGCCAACTTTAGTATTATTGAAAGAAAACTGCATCCTAATTCAAACCATTTGAAGACGATTTGTTGAAATTAATCTTAAAAAATTTTAAGCTCATAGTATGAATTAAATAAATAAATAAATAAATAAATAAATAAATAAGTAAATGCATATCCCAAGCCAAATTTAAGCCAACAAATGCCATTATTATTCCCTGATATTTTAACTTAAATTTCTCACACCCTCATTTTCAGGCGAGATATTGAGTGTGTCGCCCGTCGATCAGCGACCTAAGGTTTCAAGGTAATTGGAAGTCACTAATAATCTACAACAAAAACTCATATGTTAAAATATCTTTGCTAATCGAAGACAACAACTGAATTTCATCTGGAATCAGCTAAAACAGAAGATATTTTAAGCTTAGCTCTATCTCTAGTAACTCAATTGCTATCAAGAGAAGAATTCGATGTGCCAAAAAAGTTTTTTTAATACTTTCCTTAAAAGGTCTCAAGCCGCTAAAAGATCTCTTAACATTAGCATGGCCAAAATCAATTGAAGCTGTTAACACAAAAAAAATGAAAAAAAAATATCAACTGTTGAAAATTTACTTGCTCCAGATCTTGTTCGAGAAATTTCTTCTTTCCTTTTGACTTCTACATTTAATTAATTAAAACTTTTAAAGTTTATTCACATTTTCAAAAAGAATATGTTCTTCCACTTTTAGCTAATTTTTCTCTATAATATAAAAACTCCCTAAAACAAAAAATTGCTTCTCTACCATGTTTAACTGAGCTATTGTTTGAAATATCAGTTTTTGTATGTATGTATAAAAGTGCAGCTTTTGAAGGATTTTTATATCTCAAGTCCTTCTTTTGAGATTTTTATGGATAAGCAGAAAATACCCTGTCTGCAATAAATACAAGGGTTGAACTTTGTCAATGACATCATAATGAGATAATTCAATCATAAAATAAAGTTTTTTGAACTACTTGGTTTGTACTCATTGAGCAAAGTACTTGTAAGAATATAATACCAAAGAGAATTTCAAGTTTTCGATTGAACAAAATTAAGAATTTTGAACTTTGTACTGAGTAAAATGAATTTCTTCATCTCAATGGAATTTACTAAGAACTAATTTTCATTTGTTGCTCAACCATATTATTTATCATAAACTTTTTTCATCTATGATATGGGAGTTTAAGTTTCGCAATTGAGTGAACAAATGAATTCCTCAATTGCTCTGGAAAACTTAAATTATTTAAACAAGTTTACTATGAAAGAATATTCATGTAGAAACCATTTACACGTAGACTAGGATTATCATGGGAATGACCATAGAAATTTCAAAAGGATAACTATGACAAAATTTTGCTTACTGAAAATTTTGAAGAGTAAATACAAATATAAAAGGATGTTAGGTACATAGATATAAATTGAATAATAGGAAAGCTTGAATAAAATCGAGAATTAAAGTTTTTTGCAGCAATTCTCTATGAAGATTATTAAAGTATATATGTAGATATTATGATGCTATATTCTATTCATAATAGTTAATTTCTTTTCTTTATGAATAATTTGAGAACAAGGCTAGATAGTACTTAAAATAAATCAAGTTCACTTATATTTCAATGAACTCATCATAAATTACTAAATTCCCTAAGCCAAATGGCTTCAAAACTTGAAATTGAAAATTAAATAATAATTGGTTATAGCTTTTCCACTTTTTTTAATTTTTCTGAAATAAGCTAATTATATTCGAAATAAATCTATAATATTCTATACTTATTCAAAATATTAATAAATATCATGAAAGAAACTTTCCATATTTGTAAATTACATCAAAAGCAATTATCCCAATAAACTACAAATCGGTTAAGTAAGGATTTAACAACAAAAGCTGTAAGCAAAGTCGAATAAATAAACAGTTCTTGATGCAATAGTACTTTAAAATTTTCGGACCTTTCGTGCAATACAAATTTTCTTTGATAAATCCATGAATTCGCGCTCCAAAGACACTAATGAAGTAATCACTAGATTTAATGTAATTAGGGTAAATTAAACTCATTGGTTGGGTATAAAGTACATGGTTCAATGGACTTAATAAATATATTTGCATAAAATGTGAAAATGAAATTATCTTAATTAACTACTCTTGTTTGGCATTAGATTTATAAGACACTGAATACAGTTTAAATTTAAATAGGAGCTATGAAAGTTACTTAAATTTTAATAAATTATATGTACAGTGTGATATTTTTAACCAAAATTTTGAAGCATTGATTATTTAAAAATTTATCTGTAACATAATCCTTATATTTTGAAACCATTAAATCTAAGCAGTAAAATACCAAACCAAAATTATAAAGTCAAGGTTTACCTTATATATCATTTCTCTACCTACAATTTTTACATTATTTCGGTGTTGAAGCTTGAACATTTACACAGCATTATATTTTGCTTTACTATAAGCTTAAGGATTATTTGAATTGACGCCTATGAACAAAACAATAGCCTGATTATGGACTTTTAAGTAAATTAAAGCTATATAAGCTTTTGATTTTTTATATATTCTGCCGTTTACAAAATCATCTTTATTAGGAAATTAACTCGTTAATCAGATAATTAAACTGAATAAGCGTATATTAACATTTTTCAAATCAATTCTAAGTAAACATTTTATCAAATTGCTTATTAACTTTTTGGGAAACATAAGACATAAAAATAACTTTATTGGTAGGTCAGATTGCTCTCAAAATAACTTTTTGATGCCTTCTTTCAACATTGGTATGGTGTTAGGAGGATAATTACTTAACAAATATGTGTAAATAAGGGGCATTTATTAAATTTTAATGTACTAATATAGGTGCGTATAGAATTTCATGTTGTTAAGTGTAGACCACTTAACTTACAAACATATGTATACATATGTATAACTTACTTTTATACATGGGCCGGAGGTTGGTAAAAAAAGACTGATACGTATGATACTGAGTTATTTATTAAACAACAATTTATTTATTCATTTTATTTTTAATATCTTGCGGCTTCTAAAATACAACCAACCTTTACCTTTATGCTTTACTATATGAAACTGTCAATAATGTAGTTCATCTTGAGTTAAGACAAGAATTCAAGGCTTGTGTATAAATACTAGAACGATAAATTTAGATAGGAAAAATGAGAGTCGATTTAATTTAGAAAGAGTGAAAACGGGGCTTTAAAAGGCACAAGTTATAACATTTTATGGTCACGCATATTTTTATATTATTGTCGTGTATAAAAAACCCGAAACACAAATTTTATAAGAATATTTAGAGTATTAAAAAGTCCTAAAAGGAATATTACAATTTACAATAAATATAGATATCTAAATGCACAAAAAATATTATAATACAAAATTTCAATAACCTCACCTAATACTCCAAATATTTTCTGTAAATTTACTTTGTCACCTACCAATGCATTTTTTATTCATGCACACATAATATTAGTTCAACGTACATTGATCATATGAGCAGATGCTGTTATGTGATAGGTAGTATCCTTTTTGGTATAAGACAAACTTTCCTTTGCAGCAAGAATCATTGATTTCCTTAAGAGACGTCCAAATTGTTGACGATCTGTTGACCTCCACTTTAGGAGTGATCAATACACTTTTGTAAAATATCTCAATTTCCAGATTTTGTTGCTGACTGAAGAAAAAAGTAATGATTTCAACTTTTCTGAATCATAAAACATTTAATTTTTGAGAATATTACAAGATTTTTTCCACTAAAATTCACATATTTTAAATCATGATAACAAGAACATCAATATCTGAAAATATCCTGGCAATTAAGGAGCCCAAAACTGTAGCTAAAACACTTATATAATTTAAAGTTATATTTAAACGGAAATTGTAGTATTAACTATACATTAGTGATTGGAATTTTAAGCTTTAAAATAGGATATACTCAAAATTCTTAATATTTATTAGAAAAATAAAACTAATCAGAATTAATAATTAATCTACAAAGCATCTATCTTGAGCTACTTAAGAAGAAAACATGGAAAATACAAAGATACGACACATAAAGTTTTCAATAGTAAATGATTTTCATTTTTAGAAAGAATATAGAATATCAGAAAGATCAGAAGAATAATAACTTCCTTACACTTTCCTAAAATCTCAAGTATCTTTAATAGGAAAAAGCAAAACAGCATTCTCAACTTTAAGATATAATCAATGCCTTAGAATTCAGCCAAACAAAACAAAACAAAAGCAAAACGGAAACCAGAGAATAGGAAAAGAGAAATTAAAGTATTCAGGCAACATTTAATACAAATTTTGTAATATACCCAAATTGAAATAAAGACACCGGACTTCTGGCCAACTGGAAACTTATTCGTTGTCAACAATTAAATGTTTCATTCTTGTTCAGACTGAAAGGCAAAAATCGATTTTTCCCTGGATAGCTTGTTTGAAATAATAGATGTAAAACATGCACACATTTAATGGAATCCAACAATAATGCTGGGAAATGCTTAATGACTACAAACTTGGCTTTTGAAAAAGATTTGAGTAGGTTATATATAAGAAAGCTTCTTTTAAAGTTTAAAGAAAGTTGTTACAATAACAAAACATAACGAAGCGCTCATCCCTTGGACAAATTTTTCCATTGATATGATTCAATCCTTTATTTTTGGGATTGTAGTGAAATTTCTGGGGCGTAAAATCCGGAATTGATTTTGATGGAATTTTTTCGCAGGTTATTTAAAAATAGTAAATACTAAATATTAAATCACATTAAAGTGAAAAATTTAGCAACCAATAAATTAAATTACATCGATTTCTGAACACTAATGATAATTTCTATAATTACAATAAGCACCCAGAGATCAATATTACATAATTATTTTATTTTTCAATTTTTATACTTCTAACGCCTGATTTAATATTATTTGCATTATTTAAACCATAAACAATTAGGGTGATGATGGAGTCTTTTTTCATGTTCTGCAGCGTGTTCTTGAATGACTTCTTTTACCCGTTTTATTTTTAGATCTTCATGTATCTCTTTCTTTGTCACGTATCGGTATGCGTTAGTTATTAGTCGTAGGGTCTTATTTTGACAAGTTAGAATGGTTTTTATGTTGCATTCATGCGTACATTCCCATAGTTGTATTCCGTATGGCCAGATTGGTTTTATAATTGTCATATATATTAATCTTTTGTTCCTTAGATTCAGTTGCGATTTGTATCCAATTAACCAGTAGTACTTCCTTATTATTTCTTTGATTTGTTTGGCCTTCTGTCGCACATTAAATTTCCAATTTAAATTGGAATCTAGATGTAGACCTAGGTATTTAGCTGATTGTTCCTAGAGAATTTGTTCTCCGTTGATATATGTATGCAAGTTGTTTACTTTTTTCCTCAGCGTGTATGTTACGTGAGTTGATTTGGTTCTATTGAGTTTGATCTTCCAATCTGTGCTCCATTTGCTGACTTGATTTAGTGTAGATTGTATTTTTTCCACAGCTTTTTTTTTGTGTTTTATCACTTGATATTATTACTGTGTCATCAGCAAATGTGCCGATGCGTGTGTTTTCTGTTGAAGGTATATCAGAGGTATATAGCAGGTATAGCAGTGGTCCCGACACAGTGTGTTCCTTGTGGGATTCCTGCCTGTACTGGATAGAAGTTAGACTTAGCGTCTTCATATTGTACTCTGAAGTTTCGATTGGTTATGTAGGATTCCATCAGTTTGCAGTGATTTTGAGGTAGCTGCATGCTCATTTTATATATGAGCCTTTTATGCCAAACTCTGTCGAACACCTGAGCTACATCTAAGAATACCGCACAGCAGTATTTCCTTTCCTCGAAGGCCTGTTCTATTTTACTTGTTATTCTGTGTACCTGGTCTATTGTGTAGTGGTTGTTTCTGAATCCGTATTGAAAGTCAGGAATTTTTATAAGTGGCTTTAGTCGTTTTAGTAGAACTTTTTCGAATATCTTTGCGACTGTTGACAGCAGTGATATCGGTCTGTATGAGGAGGTTTCTTTAGTCGGTTTACCCGGTTTTTTAATTATTATTATCTGTGCAGTTTTAAAGCTTTCTGGTACATACTGATATCTTATGCAGGCGTTATACAGTTATGTGAGCAATTTTATTCCGGATTGAATATCATGTGGCTTGAAGACTGTTGCTAAGTATTGAGGGAACAGTTTGGCTTTTTCTTCCTCTTTATGTACCCATTTACCTTGTTGGTTTCGTAATGGAGGTATTCTTTGTTGTGGACGCTTAAGTTTGCATGTTGCCTTACATAATGTATATTCTCTGTCTTTATCTGGGCCTATTTTGCTCATTAATTTGTTGAAACTTTCTGTTTTGTATATTTTCATTAAGGTGTTGACTTTATTGCTAATGCTATTGAATTTGTTTTTGTCTACTGGATTTATGGAGGAATTCCAGATCCTGCGCGCTTTTCTTCTTTCTTTAATGCATTCTCTCAGCCGTGTAGGTAAGCCTGTATAAGTAGTTGGAGTCATCTTTTGGTGCGTGCGTGGCTAGGATTGCTGCCTTTCTAATTAATTCAATGATTGTATTAGATTGATTCTCTAAGTCGTTCTTGCTCTTAAGTTTTATTTTTAGATCGATATGTTGTTCTAGGTGTTCTCTGAATAACTCCCATTCTGTATATTTGTTTGTTAAGTTTTCGTTCTTATTTTTTTGCATTATCTTTGCTTCTATAGTTAGCAGCACTGGAGTGTGGTCTGAGCTTAGATCATAGCTGTCGTTTGTTTTCATGTATTGTAGTTCGAAGGGACTTCTTTTGTAATGAAAAAGTCTAGTAGGTCTGGTATCTTATCTGAATCTGAAGGCCAGTATGTTGGTTTATTCGTTGTTTGATAATTGCAATCATTTTCTTGAATTGCTCTTAAGAGTTCATTGCCTTTGCCTGGCGATATGAGTCTTGACCCCAAGCTGTATGTTTAACGTTGAAGTCACCTCCCACGATAAACCTTGGTCCAAGCTGTTTGAAGATGAGTTGAAACTGCTGCTTTGTTGGTACGTACTTTGGTGGGCAGTATGCAGCCGCTAGGTTTAGGGGTGCGTTGTCACATTGGATTGTGATAGTTGAGACTTGTATGTAACTTTCTCGTATTGATGTGTGTTGTTGATGTTTTATTTAATGGCAATAATTAGGTATTTGTAACCCATAAAAAAATACTGTGTAAAAATATACTTGATTTCTTTAAACCATCAATTTTTCCCAAACTAGTAAGTAATAAGTCAATTAAATATTATATAATTATTGATTTCGATTTTAGAAATTTTATGGAAAAGTAATATTCGATTTAAAATTCTCATTAGCAATTTGTTTGTAGTTTAAATTATTCTGAATTATTGTCATCTACGATATACTAAATTTTGGTTTTCTCTCAATTTGCTGCAATATTCTTTGATCTTGAAGTATTTTATATATAACAATAAATTGTTATTCACTGTGACCAACTTTCTGAAAATCCAAAACTACCAGAATTCAATTATTAAAAAAATTCTGTTAATAACATTATTTAATTTGATAATGCTTATTCTCACTTTGGAATGCAAACTATTTCCAGGAACACTTTAAAAAAATGCCATTTTAAAAAAAACGATTAAATCGAATATACTAACATTCAACAAAAAAATAAATTTTTCTAATTATCTTCAAGCAATTTTACCAAAAAAATTATTTAGGTGTAGTATTAAATATTTGAAATGTTGTTTTGAACCTACCTACGAAATTTCATAACCATTACTACGAACTCAACAAATATAATATAAGCTTAGTGTGTTATGAAAAGTAGAAAAATGATATAAAAGTTATTCTTAATCGATCCTTGTATGACTCTGGTGTCTGGTAAGTAGTTCTAGAGAACGCTTTTGTCGATTAAAGAAACAGTTTTCTACGCTCAAATTGAATATTTCCTCGAAAAAATTTTCTATTTGGATTGTGTCCAAATTGCTTCCTGGCTCATGGTAATTTTTTTACAGAACACATTGCAGCATTAAAGAAATAAAATAAATCTGATTTTATTTAAATGGCGAACGTGCCCCAAAAACAAAAAATGAATTGATACCATGACAATTGCTTTTATTCCATACATTTGTTAAATAATACTTTATACACTCGGAAATTTCATTTAATTCAGCCCTTTGCAAGTGCTATCGTAATATTTTTTATTCATGATGTAAAAAAAAATAAAAATTTACTTTAATCGACTATGTTTGTACCTAAATGGTTCATAAATTCACTGTTGGATGCTTTTTGTTTTTGTTTATTTTATTTTTCATTTAGAAATTTTAAAATAATTACACCACATCTAGAATTATTATGAGAACATTTTATATCCTTTCAACTGACTTTCATTTGAAATAAGTGAAATGGTAATGTGGTTTATTAATGTTTGCTTTTAAGATAAATACACGTATACATATATATACTACATACTACTAAGCCATCTGTTTACCCTCAGATATATAGTGATTACTTGAATGAATAACGAAGAAATTTCCGATAATGCCTTGGAATTGTTTTTTTTTTGAGTGACATTTTACAGACAGATTTAAGTGATTTAGGTCTGATACGACAAGATTAATTTTTTTATTCTCATACAATGTATTAAAATTTTTGTGTTTTATTTTTGTACACCTTTGAAGTTTTTTATTAAGAAATAGAACTTCGTGTCTACTCAAATTTTAAAGATCAGCTTTATCTTTTTTAATAAAAAGATGACTAATTTTATCTTAATATAAATATAAGCTGTATAATAAATATGAATCTTTTATTTTTTTTATTTACCAAATGAGAATCTTACGTCAAAGTTATTTAGATAGCTTTGATGAAGAAAAAAACTTAGGTATAAAATAACTTCCACACACTCTTTAGCAGGGATAAAATTTATAATTTCAATTTTAAAAATAGTCAAAAAAGAAATAATTTTATTTATCATTATTTAAGATTTTTGGGAACTTAACTTTTTACGTTTTCAGCATCCTTTCAAATCAATTATGAATTATTGAAAAAAATACTTTGTAAACTCAAGATATGCAAGGTCTAGAGTCTAGACTATCTTACTTTCCATAGTTTGCAAATTATTCATTCATTGCCATTAAAAGGATGTATTTTACGCTCTTTCTTTTAGATAATAGATATGAACTTTTCAATCAGTTTTTTGTTTAATCTAAAAAGGATATTCTTTTGAAAAAAGTAAACAACACTTGTAAATTCTTTTGTAAAATAAAGAAAAGTACTCATTTACTGCTTACTTCAACATATAGACATTTCTTTTTTGCTTTATTATTTATGTTCCATAATGTGCATTCGATGTGTAGCTCACAATAAATTGAAACTGTTTCCTAGTAATTATTTTTTTATCAAATTGTATTTGTTAAATAAATATTTTCAATGACATAAATAAATTCCAATTATGATAAGTTCATAAAATTAATGTTAAATAAAATATAATAAAAATAAATTTCTGGTTATTTTTATATATTATTTAAATAAAGGAATTAAACTAACGTCAGACTATTGAACTATGTCAGTTTTAAAATAAGACCACCTCATCATTAACAATTGCACGTTAAAAAATAATAACATTGTGCAGTACACAGAAATTAATGAGAAAATAGCATGATATTGCAACCTTTTGATGAACCCTAAAGCTAAAAGTAATTTTAAGCATACTACTTTGAGATTACTACCCTGATTATTACTTGTATAATCCTATGGTTAAGTTAAACTTAAATTAAACAGGGCTAAATTACTATAAATATAATTATTACAATACTGGAAAATTTATTACCTCAAGATATTTACAAAGGTTAAATTTACTTTAATTAAAGTTTTAATTAGTTCACAAATAGTAAATTTAATACAGCTCACGTTTTGATAAGCCTTGCTGGTTAAAATTTTTGTAAATCTAGCCGGAGGTAAATAAACAACTTTCAATATAATTACCTGTATCTATTTTATGCTATTAAACCACCAAAACCTTTAAAGTCCTAATTAAATTTCAATACAAAGAAAAATCTTTATATTATTTTAAAGGAAAAAAGATCTACACAAAGTATATCCTAAAGAATAGGACAAAATACAGTATTGCTATTGTTAAATACATAAATAGCAAAGAATAGGCTTTGAAGGCTAAAAGAAACACATTTTCTTCAATGTTTTTCTAATATGATGTGTGAAATATTTCTTTCAAACTTTTTTAAATAGAAAAAATAAACATTAGACAAAGATTTTGTTAAATTTTTAATAGTATAGTTTTTAAAATTCAGCTATTGGGTCTCCTAATAACTCAGTTCATTTGGCATTTACTAGAATAACTTCATATGGAATTTAAACGAAATTATTTCTGTTAGTAGAAATATTCTTACATATCTCGTGCTAAGATGAACAAAAAAACTTTTATTTTTATTTTTGGTAGAGTTATATATAAAGACTAAAATTACCTGTAAAAACTTGTGCTTAAGTCAGTTTCAAATTACATAAGTGTGCAAAATTTCAAAAAAGTTATTCTTTAAATTTTAAGATAGCATGGCAACCGTGACAATACATCAAGCAGAGCCTTATCTACAAGATATTTATTCTAATTGAGTTGAAGCCTTATAAAAATACTCTACACATATTATGCTATTCAGTCTATGTAACCCTTTCGTATAAAAAATTTATCAATTAATTTAGATATTTAATATCTTTCTTGGAGCTCTAAAAGAATTCATTTTGTTTATTTTGATGTATGGTTGAAAGGAAATTTCTATAAATTGTCTCAATTTTGAGCAAAAGAGAAAAATTTATTTATAGAGCATGCAGAAATTAGAGATTATAGCTACTTTTTCATACCAAATGTAGCCAAACTGGCGAGTTTTACGACTAATCCAGAAAAAATTTTATTAATGTTGTCTCCAAGGAGATCGTTGCTATGACTAAAATGTAATCGTCTTTCATTACTATTGTACTTTACTACTTAGTCAGTTATTTTTTCTTTTGTTTTTGAAATTATATTGGCTATTTATTATTTTCCTTGTAATTTCTAATAAATATTATTTACAGCTTAAGAAACTATTTAAACAGCAAGTTATGAATTGTTACTCCTCCAGGAAAAGTGAGTACTAAGAAGTGCAATATTCAAATTTTTACTTATATCGTTTTTAGCCCTTGTTCCATTTTTACAATAATAATATTAAAAAACTAGTTCACATTAAAACCAAAAAAAAAGCTGAAACAAAAACCTAGGAACAAAATAAAATAATAATATTGACGTTTTCTTTTTTTGAAAAAAAATTTAAATTTTGCTCTCTCCTAAAGAAGTGATAGACTTAGCTAGCAAGAATTTGAATCAATAAGATTATTTGTATCGAAAAATTATGGTAGAATATTCAAAAAATGATTGGAAATCAATATTTGCCAGAAATTGTAAAAAAAACTATCTTAATAATTTCCCCAAACACATACAATTAATTTATTCTATAGCCCATGGCACCAAAATCTGTCTAAGGCGCCGCACAGGAGATTTTACAAGAAGACAATTCAGAAGAGTATAAACTGCCACAAATAAATCATTTTTCAGCATTATATCTTTCTCTTACCACCACATTTTCCATTTTGAATTAATGTTAAATTTGTGCAACCCAATACCAAATTAGTCTTATTATAAAAAGAGATTTTCAAAGTATGAGATTACACCTACCTAACTACAATTTCATAAATTTTCATATAGCGCAAAGTACCTTAAAAGCTTGAAGTACACTAACCAAAATTAGCGTAGAACTCCCACTTCTACTATACACGACCATTATCAAAGATAAATTGAGCTAATTAGCTTAATCTATATTTGTTAGAATTTAAGCTAAAATTGTTTCAACTATCTAAGTGCGACCAAATTTCAAATTTTGGTATCCTGTTCACTACTTGTTAAGTAAAGTAATCACTTATCTGTGGGTTTGTCATACATGCTTTTCGGCTCATTACCCGCATTGAAAAATGTCAAACTGCATACAATTTCACTTCAAATTGATTTCAAGAGCTCATTTAAATATATTTTCATTTTACATTTAAAATTTTAGAAGAACATCTCTTAACACAATGATTTATAAAATGAACCAATAAGGAGTATAACGATAAGTTTATTTGCCATGAAGCTCAACAAAAATGCCTCTCCTTACCAGATGGTGATTTGTCAATCTAGACAAGATGGATGCTGTAAGCAGACGCTGAGCTCCTGTTTTATGTCATCATATAAAATTTATTTAGTTCTTAAGAGATCGGAAGCCTGCTAAAAATTTATTGTCTGAAAATTTTTATTTATTTAAGGCAATAAAATAACAATTCTGTTATGATACTACAAAGGAAAGGTATGGAAATGAGAAAAAACGCTATGGCCAGCTTATGATTATTCTAAAATTTAATGACTGGTGGAATTGTTATCTTTGAATAATAACAAAATTAGTATCTGTTTGTCAAGCAAAGCCACTTGGAATATTATTTATAGTTGTAATAGATAAATTTAAGATGATAAATTTGTCTAGAAGGACTATTAAAGTATGAATAATCAACTTTTATATTGCATAAATGCTCTTAAGAATTGAGTATTTAATGGCATTTTTTCGAAATATTTGAAAATTAGTTTTACTTTGCGTAGAAAATAAAATTCGGACCCAAAACCAAAAAAATAATCAAAAATTTTTATAAACCTAACTAAAATCTAAAAAGAGTTTTTTTACAAAAATCTGTAAATTTTTCGATATTTTCTAAGTTTTAAACTTCAAATTATATTTGAGGAGATTTTTTTTTTAAGCTGTGACATTTATTTGTATCTATATCTTTGCCATAGATACTTTTTATTGCTGCAGTGGTTCTTTTTTTTTTGGACATGAACCTTAAAAGATTTTACTGTTTACTACCATGTATTCCAATGGACCAATGGGTGTTTTGGCACGGGCTACCAAACCCTTTCAAAATTTCATTCGCACAGTTACCATATATTTATAGCTAAGTAATTTTATTTCAAACAATTCTATCATGACGTCAAAGGCATAATTTATTTTAGGTCACTTTAGAGAGAATAAAACTATGTCATCTATACATGTCATGTATTCGTTTACATTTTCTAAGTAAAATGTTTGAGTATAAATTTATAAAAATCAAACGATTTACACATCAACTACGAATATACAAAACAGATTAAAATAAAAATTGGCAAAAATGTTTATTTCATTTTTCTTGAAGTTTCACCATGCTACGATTTTTTCCTTCCTTAATTTATTTGAAATACTACACAGAATCTAGCATAATCAATGAGAAAAAAGTGTAGTGTAACATTATTTATTTTAGATTCTCACAACTGATTTGCCCAAGGGTCTGGTTAATAAAATCCATTCAGACTCATACAAACGTACAATTTTTCACTAAAATTTCATATTAAATATCAAAATATTATCCGTCTAGATTGGAACGCTTAATCTACCGCATCATGGATATTTCTTTACCAGCCGTTCAAAAAATTTTACTTCAACGATTAAATAGCCCTCAGGCTTTCAGTGATGACAAGCCTAATCTTTGCTGTTGACGGACCATTAATCACTGGAAGATAAATTTGATAAACACGATAGATGCAGAAGTAACATGCAGGTCACTTTAACCACACTCTTTTCATTTTCATATGGAGATATTTTTTGACGAAGTATTTAATCAATGAGGCAGTATAACGATTGCTTGTTTCTTTCTCTAGAGTTCCTTCCTGTTACATTCGATGGCTAAAAACTTTAAAAATTTCTTCAACAATGGACAGTCTACGATTCAAAAAAAAATATTCAATGGTTAGCTTTATAACATAATTTTATTAAAATTATAAGGAAATTAATACCGATAGTTTTACTCATTTTAGGCTGTAACTTCAAGGAAAAAATACCAAAATCCCCGTGATTACAGTTTTGTAGATAATATGCAGTTGACTTAGTTAAAATTTCTTGCTTTCCAAATCAACTCCTGATAATTACGTAATAAAAAATGAAATATATATTTATCAATATTTTAATTATGTTTTCCTAGTTCTGAATTAGGATATATAAATAAGTCTAGCTTTAAAAATTTTTATACAATTCAAAATTGATGATCTTTAAATGGATATAATAGAGTCAAATCCATTTTAACAAAAATTTTAGAAAAAAGAAAGGATAGCTAAGGTCTTATTAAAGAGTTAATTATAATTTTTATATTTCTTTTTTAAGGCTATTAATTCTGTAAATATATATATATATACAAATCTTCTGATATATGTTAATATATATAACTTTAAATATTCGGTCATAATTCTCTGGCATAGAAACCAAAAATACCTTGTTAAAAATATTTTATACTTATTCACACATTCTCTTATAAGATTTATACCTTTTACATGGTACAAAGAATTTCGCTTACAACCTGCTGAAAAATTACTTTGTGCATTTTTTTTAGCTTTTAACTCAAGTATAATCAAGTGCTACTCAAAATTAACACAGAGTATACTCTTCACTCTTTATTTGAATGTAGCTAAGCTTGGGTATTCAAAAACTTTTTCGAAGGATCAGCATCTGTTTTTACATCATTTGACTTGACAATATATTTGAATTAAGTTCTCCGCCTGAAGAAGATTATGAGCCTCCTTGAAAAAAAATAAACCAAATTGGATTCATTTTCTTTATATTTTTCAAAACATTTTGTAATTGTAAATTATTACTTTTGGTATATATGAAGTAAATTAAGTAGATTAATTTACCAAAAATATTTTATTTTATGTGTTTTGAAAAAGATGAAAAGCTAGTAAAAAATCTTATGAAAAAGTAAAAATTCAGAATTATAAGTGAAAAAAGATAATAATCAAAATTCAAAAGGGAATAATTATAAATTTGTGAAAAGTACTTTATTCTTCAATAAGTTTCGTCACTCATTGTGGAACGTTGCTATTTCATTTGTTCAATAATTGTTCAATGAAGTTATGTGAAGTTTCGCGTAAGTCTATAAGGCATAGAACATTCACACCTGCTAAATTTACTATAAACTTTAGTACCAATAAGGTTCATTTAGGAAGAAACAAACTCTTAACTTTCCCAAAAAATATTTATGGTATTACTAAGGTGACCATACGTCCCGCTGTCCCCTGCGAAAACCAAAATGTCCCGCTTTTGTAAATAGACTAACAAAACAATTAGGAATACTCAATATATCATTATTTATAGATCTCTTTTATTTTTAAGTTATTTAACTGACGCGCGCACTAGAAATGATTGCAAAGAATGACAGTGTCATACCTACTGCCCAAATAAAATGTAATAAAAAGTTCGCACAAAAATTTTTATTTATGTTTCTTCAGAATTTTTTGAAATTGTTTTAAGACAGCACGTTTCTGAAATGATATGTGCATGTCTCTTAGACTTTTGACTAGG
The DNA here is from genome assembly GCA_947359355.1 of Acrocera orbiculus. Lineage (NCBI taxonomy): Eukaryota > Metazoa > Arthropoda > Insecta > Diptera > Acroceridae > Acrocera > Acrocera orbiculus. The sequence continues at coordinate 45,744,407 of OX375757.1, forward strand.
AATAATGTCGCCGTCGAATAGAAATAAGCCGTGGTACTATTTAGTATTTTTCTTTTAATTTAGTTGATTGGAGTTGGTTATTATAAACAGACGTGTTTTGCTCAAATTAATAAATAAATCAAAGTTTTTCATATTATTTTTAACCCATATCTATTGACATTAGTAATATGCCTAAGACCAAGTGTACTTTTAATAGTCATTTGCAAACTAAGTATTCGTTTATAAAACAAAAGGGTGTTGTAGACGTTACGTATGATAAGTGCCGTGCAGAATTTAGTGTTGGATATGGTGGTGCAAGCGATATTGAGAAACATTTAAAATCGAAAAAACACAGGCTTTCCGATCAAGCTGCTGCTTCAAGCTCATCAATGCTTGCTTTTTTCAAAAGAACTGATCTGCCAACTTCAAAAGATTTAGATATAGCTGCTGCGGAAGGTGCGTGGGCATATCACACGGTGCAAGAAAGTCACAGTTTTCGTTCAAATGACTGCGCTTCTAATTTAATTCAATCCTGTTTTGAGCAAAAATTTAGATGTGCTCGTACAAAATCCCAGGCTATCGTTGTCAATGTGTTGGCACCTATGTTAATGGATGAGTTGAAAGAGCACCTTCACAAAGCCCGCTGCATAAGTCTTCTAACGGATGCTTCAAATCACGGCTCGATAAAATTATTCCCTGTGTTGATTCGCTATTTTTTACCTTATACAAAGGCGTGAAAGTCAAGGTTTCGGAGTTTCGAGAGCAGCCAGGTGAAACATCGGATATCGTTGTCAATTATTTGAAAGAGATTTTATCTTGCAACGATTTAAATAAAAAAATAGTGGCATTTTGTGGAGATAATACAAACAGCAATTTTGGAGGAAAGAATAGAAAAGGAAGTAATAATGTTTTCGCTAAATTGAACATATTACTCGGGAGACAACTTATTGGGATCGGATGTGGAGCTCATATAGTTCATAACGCGATCAAAACAGCTTCAGATTGTCTTCCAATTGACTTTGAATGTATCGTTGTGAAAATTTATTCATTTTCTTACATTTATAGCGTTCGAACGAAAGCTTTGAAAGAGTTCTGTGATTCTACTGACACAGAGTATCAGAAATTGCTGGGCTATAGGAAAACGAGGTGGCTCGCGCTAATGCCTGCACTTACAAGAATTATGAAAATGTTTCAGCCTTTGAAATATTATTTTCTGAGCATCGATAAATGCCCAAATATTTTGAAAACATTTTTCGAAAATCCCTGTTCTGAGCTATGGCTATATTTTTTAATGCACAGGCAGCGACTTTTCATCAAGTGGTGCTAAAAATTGAAGGACAACACGTGTCTGCAATACAATCTGCTAAGGAAATCAATCGTCTTCGAGACACCTTAGCACAAAAAGAGAGCTCGCTTTTCCTTCCTTATGATGTACGTAGTCTGATGGAGAAGTTAAAAGAAATTGACCCTGCTATTGTTCAGCTTGTAAAAACTGCAGCGGCTGAATTTTATAAAACCAGCAAAGAATACTTAGAACAGTGGTGTCAATTCAATGCAGAGTTAGATGTGTTTGAATGAACAAATTTGAAAAAAGTACCTACGTGGGAGGAAGTACAGAAAGTAACGGTTTTGCTGATTAAGCAAGGATTTCTTAGCAGCAATCAAGACACGGAAATGTTCAACGAGCATTCACTCATTTCGAACTACGTTACAAATGAAAAAATAATAAGCTGGAATACTCAAAATATTGTTGCCGAAGACCGTTGGGTGGAGTTATTCACATATTTCCGCGATAAAAATCTGAATTACGGAAATTTTTGTGTAATTATTGAATACGCTTTATGTCTGCCAGGAAGTAATGCACCTGTTAAAAGAGTTTTTTCTCTAATGAATAAAGTATGGACAAGTGAAAAATCACAGCTAAGTGTTACGGTTTTGAAAGCAATTTTAACGAACAAGACTAACATCAACATATCATGCAATGAGTTCCATTCTTATTTGAAAACTAGACCCGATATTTTGAAACTGATTTGCTCCGCGGACAAGTATAAAATAAATACGTCTAAAACTGCAATCTAACGTGTAGGATTATATCAAGTAACGTATTAATGAAATTCAGTTAACTTCTCTTGGTGATTGAATAAATAGCATTATAATTTTTTTGAAAAATAGCCTTGATTTTTGAAATTTCCTACAGCGTCCCGCTTTGATAAAAAAATAAAATAGTCACTTTAGGTATTACCCATGTGGTTAATGTAAGCACACTTTAAAGGTAAAAAGAACGTTTCTCATTGAATTGATATTAAACCAGAAACTAGCTGTATACTTTTTTAGTAAAAACTTTGAAAGTTTTGTTCTTACTTATAACCTCTCTGACGTAGATCTACCAATTTTTACTTCTCCACAAATGTAAACAGGCCATATAAAATCCATATAAAAACTTGGGTTTAAATCTGAAAATGACAATTATTCTTTCAATTGTCAGGTAGTTACTATTTTAATTTTTTTTTTTTTTTTCATGTGAAATTAATGATTTCAATTGAAATAATAAACCTTCGTTAAGTTCCGTCCTTTCAAAGTTTTAAGAATACTCGTCAGTGCTGAAATATGAACCACATCAAGTTATTCAATTACTAATCTACTTGTTTCAAATCTAATGCCGAATTCTTTTATTAAGAGCAAAAATCAAAAATTTTAGAAAAAATGTTTTTTAACATTTATCAATTGATAGATTTATAGCTCGGAAAATTTTTGGAACAGCTGAAGCTCATGTAATCTTCAATACTGACAATTGCAAACACAATAACTTTTGTGTGTTTAAGAAATGAGAACCACAAAAAAACAATTTATATTATTCTTTAACTTTTAAATCTTCACCATAATTTTCTTTATCTGGGAAAACTCAATCACATTTTTTTCTTTTGGATTTTCCAATTTATTTTTGGACCTTTTTTTCAATCCAAACAAATTTTTTTGTTTTTACTTTGTCTGATATAGATTACGCTATTCCCATCACATTAGATCTGATAAAAATATTTTTTATTGCTTCTGCTGGGGGTTGATTTTTTTGCAAGAGTCTTATTGATTTTCTAGAATTACTATCAACAATAATATATCTTAAGTTTTATGTCATACTTTAATTTTTGATTATTTCAAAGTCCATTAAATATTTTTAACGATTTTTTGATCTTATGTTAGTAGAATACAGTACCATAAGCACTCATGTTACTCGTATTCATATAAAAAATAACATTTAAAACTTAATAAGCTGACGTGTTTTTTAATTTTGAAAAAACACATTTTGTGCAACAATTAGCCTTCTTGACCAAAAGTCTACATTAATTTATTACCCTTTTATAGTATATTAACAACTAAAACTTAAATTATTTATTTTACAGAAACAATACTTCCACCACAATACCAACAAAATATTTTTAAGTTGAAGGGTAATTCGAAAGTTGAAAAGTATTGGAAGGTAATTCTTTGCTAATATAACATAAAAAAATTAAACTTACTCTAAGGTAAGCAAATTCATTATACCTCAATTCTATTTATTTGATTAAATTAATTTAAAGAGTTAACTTATGTCAACTCTAGAAAACCAATAAATAAGTCAAATTTGATCTAAATTGATTTATTGAATTTTTCAAATGTTTTGATTTTGTGATAAATTTTTTATTCAAAACGAAGACTTAAAAGCTTTGTGTAACTAAATTATGCTAAGAAAAGAAGTGTAAAGGCATTTACACTTGGCCATCAGAATTGAAATTCAAGTACAGGTCTTGCAGCAAAAGTTTATATCTCTGCCTGCAAGACAAACTCAAAGTACAGAAATTTAATAGAGAAGAGAAAATTAAATTGAATTGATAATATTCAATTTACTTAAAGTATTCACAGTGATGACATTATTAAGAGTTTAATTGGCAACATTTTTAATATTAATTTAATTATTTTATAATAAGAATATAGAGAGGATCTGTGACTACAATAAAACCTTTTCTAATATTTAGACAAAATTTTAGTATAATTATTTACTATTTACATATATATATCTGAATTTTATTTATTATGTTATTTTTTTACCAGCTTGTTTTCACCAGCACTCTAAACACCAGCAATAAAAGTCTAAAAATCCAATCCTTGAAATACAAATATTAATTGCATTTGAGGGTATATCTGCCATTATATTTTACATAATCAATGATCTATATAGAATTTTATATATTTTAAGATTTCATTATCCCATAAATATGTACATGGGTTTGTTAAAACACACAACGATGAAATGTTGATTCTCTTATATTCATAGATTCAAATTTTAAGGTATTAATTATAGTTCTGTTGTAGCCAGGACATGCTAAGTGCATGCAAAATAATGTCCCTTGTACGTTGGTACAAAGCTTCTTCTAACTCATAAATCTTCTTTAAAATCTGCATAAATTTTTAATGTCGTGACCGATGTAAACCTAGCTACCTTGCTGATTCACAAACTTCCGTTATGATTACTAAATAAATAGTTTAATAGCATGCTCATATTCGTGAGGAAGTGTTTCAAAACTATTTAAGTAGTGGTCTTGGTATCTATTCATAGATTACTTTTTTTTCAAATGATTACTTTAATTTGATCTGATTGCTAATTTTTTAAAGGAATGCAACTCTTTTGCCCTGGAGAATTATTATATTGATTCAATTGACGATGCATGCAAAGTACACGAATTTCATTTTGTGGTAATGAAACTTGGAGTTGAATTGACTACCTATAAAATGAAATCTTTTTAGAAAAATTATTGTTAATAGAGAATTTTAATTTATCTAAGTGTTCTTTTTGGTAAAATTGCTTTAAGAAAAAACTAACCAAATTTTATTTATATTTTCGAAGGTAATAATTTAGCATATTAGAAGGACGTGAGTCTATTCAGTCGATCAACTCCTTTGGCTTTCAATCAGTTTCAAATTTCATGTTCACAATTCATTTAATTTGTTTTTGAAAATAATGAGTACAATACGTTATTTGTAATTTCAACCATAAAACTAAATATTTTTGGTATTAAATATACATTAACTTAATGTTAAATTTAATCCTGAAGCGATAATGTGTTGAGTGGATTCTAATTTTAAAGTATTTTTTGTTAACTTCTCTTGAGAAGTTACTGTAATAGGTCCGAAAATCGAAATCAGTAATTTTATGTTTTCTTTACGTTTCAAGACCTGGAGAATCATTTGCAATCATTTTTAGAGTGATGTCTGTCTATGTGTGTGTGTGCGTATGTATTTAGGGATGTGAGCTTTTTTATGAGATTCGATTTCTCAAAAACTACTGGACTAAATTACGTGATATATATATCAATCAATACGCCATATCATGACTTAGATCTGAAAAGAGTCTGAGTGAAATCAGCCAAGCGGTTGGTTTTTTATGAATAAAAAACTAACGTTCTCAAGCATGCAACAAACATTTTTATGTAACCTTCATATTCTAAGTATCGAGGGGTACATGGAGGTTTTCGAAGGTGTTGATTTTGAATCTTTTATGAGTTTTTAAAAATTCAAGATGGCCGACCCCATATGACGTCATTTTTTTCTTGAAAAATTCTTCAAATTGGAGGAAATTTAGTTTTAAGCGGGGTTTCAGGTAGATGATTATAAATTATTGTGTAATGTTGAAAAGTTGTTTCTATTTTTCTAATTTTGAGCTTCCTCAAACTTAAAAGTATGGATTCGTAGAGTTAAAATAGATATTTATCGAAATGCTTATGTTTTTGTCTAGTCTATATAGATAGTGCCATATAAGTAGTAATCATAAGATAGTGTCGAATGATTGTCGAGGTATCGGAACATTAAAAAAAAATTTTTTTCTCAAGAGAAGTTGCTTGTGCGGTTCCTGCTGCCGGACGTTTTTTTTATTTAAGTTTCTCTTTTGACTTAATAAAAAAATATTACAGCTAATAATGCGTAAAAGTTATGTACATGTTAGGTTTGGAAAAAAATGCATTAGCAAATCTGAAAAAGGAAATGTCATTTATTTCGAAAAATTTCTCTATATTCTTAAATTTTTTTGTGATATTTGCTGTCCAATTTTCATTATTTACTCAATTTTTTTAATTTAAAAATTGGCACTTAAAATCATTTTATATTTGTTGGTAAGGGCCAAAAAAAGCCTAAAATCTTAAATAAATAAACTAATGAAATAGTAAATTTTATTTCAAAATCCATAGTAAAGTAAAAGCCTATTCATTAAACTATTTATAATTAGATAACTCAATAAGTTTGTCTACCGTTGAATATGTTTTGTATCAAAGAATTTGTGATTTAAAACGACCTCAGAAAGTGATGTACGATAAAATAACAAAATAAAGCTGTCCTCTGCGAAAAAATTTAGCTTAAAGTGAACCCTGACAAGGAAACAGGAAACATAATAATTAAAGAAACTGCTAGGAGCTTGACTTAGGTGAATGGAGAAAATATTTTTATTTTTACTTTTACTGTTATAATATTTTTAAAATTAAATTATTTTTATTTTTTTAACAAAATTATTTAAACTATTTTATTTTTTAAATAAAACTAACCTTGCTGATGATATTTCGTTTTTATAGTTATTAAAATCACAGAAGCAAATACTTATTTACTTTTTTATAATTTTTCAACTAAAAATATAACTGCTAGCAAACAACAATCAAAATGTGAAGCAGGTAAGCTTTTGTCAAAGCCTGCTTCCCTTGAAATCTACTAGAACTTATATCCATTTTTATATTTCTTTTTAGAATAAAAAGTAAAACTTACACTTCAGCGCAAAATAAATTCCACTATATCCCTCCCCCAACTGAGAGATCAAAGATCCATTATGTTTAAGTTGTTAAAAATAAATTTAAAAAAAAAACAATAAAGTCAATTATATTTATAAATCGATTACAAAAGTTTTATAAGACAAGAAAAGTTTATAAGAAAGAGCTTCCTAGTTTTTATCAAAAAATAAATAAATAAAGAGATTTTTGTGTAATATTGCATATGATACATTTTAGAGATTCGGGGCCAAACACAGCCCTGGCAGCACAAAAATCATTATTAGCAAAACTCTTATTCAAACTATATAATATTTGCAAGAAATATGTGAAGATCTTATACCTAAGCCATTAATACTTAACCAATATTCACTAATTAAGGCACCAAAGTACAAGTTGACTTACTTAGTATTCCTTACTTGTTCAGATGAAAAGATTTGTAGACTAAAAATACAACTAAAAGAAATTAAAAAATTGGAACAAATCATGAAATTCTTTAGGCTAGTAAATTGTACTGGATTTATGTCATGTATAAAGCAATTAATCATGGACATTAGGATCACTTATTTAAAATTATGCAACAAATACAACAAGCCTACTATACCAACTTATTTTCTTTTTGATGTCTATCTTTAAGATATATTTCAAAAAATTATATACGTGATAAGAATGAATTTGTAAACTGAATTTTTTTCAAAATAAACAAAAAACACAATTTCTTATAATTCTATTTTATGGTAAAAGACTTTGTTAAAATAGAATTTTCACATTATTCATGCGGGTATTCTTCTGATTCTAACTAATTCATTAATTTCACCTCATGGAAATGATTTAACCTAAAATATTTAATCAGCTAACTGATTTTGTTGCTGAATAAATCCTTTTACCTTCAGTCAAATTTATCTACTCGCAATATAGTTAAATGCTAAGTTAATATCAAATTCTATATACTATTTACCTGTGGTACAATTACACCTGGATAGTTGCAACAAATTCAACTTTTAAGCATTTAAAAAATATATAGCTTCTTTTTAAATAAATTTCTGTTGATAACCCAATAAAAGCATTTTCCTGTAGTTAAATAAATAGTGTTAAGTAATTTTAATAGAAGTAATTAAATTAAAAGCTATTTAAATTATTGAATAAATAAAATAATTTAAGAAAAGTATACATTATATAAATTCTTCTTCTCAATTTAAATTAGTTTAAATTTTTCTTTTAAATAAATTTTTAATCAAACATCTATAGACATTTGAATTTGGTTGATTTGATTATAAAACAGCCAAAAAAAACATCGAAATTGCGTAATCATATCAGAACTGCTCAAAAACGCTGCTAACAATTTTCTTAGTAAACAGATATTTGGTACTTATTAACTTAAATACTTACTTAAAATGTGTATTTTACAACCTTTTAGTATTTTAGGATCTCACTCATAATCAACCATCTTTTTATAAATTGTGTAGATTCATGAGGCATTTAATATTTTCTAATTTCTACAATAGTCTTATTGTTAGAAAAAGCAATTAGTATATAATAGTGTATAATTAAATTAGTTTGTGTAAACTTTATGCAGGAAAAAATCGATACTTCCGCGTATGTCATATATGTATGTATATTATTTTTGTGAAATTATTGTTTACTGTTTTTTGGGTGTTGGTTCAGTTACATTTGAAAATTTTGTAAAATTTATTTATTTTAAACTTTATTTACAAAATGAAATTAAACCTAGAGATAAAATTATAAGTTACAGTCAAAAATTAAATAAAGTTCAAGTCCGTTAGATAGAATTTTCCTGTTAAATTTGGGGGCAAATAAGCAGCCAGTAAATCTAGCTAACTTTTTAACTAAAAACTTCACAATTTAGCAGATAATACAAGTAGATCATGATTACAAAATAAAATTTTAAAAAGAAATAATCCTGAGACATGATCTGTTCTTTTGGTTAGTTTTAAAAACTTAAAATAAAGTATATGTAGCAAAATTATTAAAATTATGGCCAGAATCAAAAATTTTAAATTGCGGAATATTGTGTTGAAAAGTATAAACTTAATTTTTTATGAGCTTATGGGATAACATATATTAATATAATAAGTTTTTGTTCAGCTTTTAAAATCTTATATGAAAAAGGAAAAAGTAACGAAGTATTAAAGGATTTAACAAAAATAATAAGAAAATGAAACAAGGAAAAAGAGAAAATCTATGTGTCTGGACAGTTTTCAGCATTGAAACATCCTTAGTGAAAGGATTCTTTTTATTGTTATTTCAATAGTATTGCTTGTTGATTCACAAACGTAAAAGGACAAAAGAAAAATTGACTCATTTGCAAAAATTTTTTTTAAAATTTAAAAATTGTAATTCACAAAATTTTCCCAATTCCTTTTGTTTTAAAATATTATAAAGTAAAAGATCTTAATATTATTCCAAAGAACTCCTTTCAGAATATTTACATTTTAAATATTTCCTAAAATATATACGAACATTTTTTAAACAACATTCGTAGATCTTTAAATGGCATCAGCTTTTATGTACTTAAACTTGGGATACAAATGAATATAATCAGAGCTATTATTTTGGTTTTGAATAATTAATTTATATACTGAACTAGTATATTTAAACACTTTTTCTTAATAATTTCTCAACAAAAAAATCATGTAAGGAATACAAATTTAGCTGTTTGCTGCTTGATCATAAATTAACTAAAAATTTTATTCATCTTGCTAACAACATGATAACACTTATCCTTGAATAAATATAATATAAACTCAGAATTGTTTGAGTTATGTAAATCATTCTCTATGCTTAAAACAAGGATCTTAAGAATTTTTTAAATTAGAATCCTTAAATAAATATTTTAACTTCTCTTGTACTAAGAAACAAATAATTATGCAAATAACTTCAATTTAAACATTAGCACTGTTTTATTTAAATATGAAATCTTAAATATTTTAAATACTCTCAGATATATAAAAAAGTTCTTATCAAATTTTTTATGTATGCAATATTTATTGCTGTGTATATAAACTTAAAGGTACTCACTTCTCTGTAGCTGGATTAGACACCTGATATTTCAATCAATCATAAAAATTATAGTAGCTCATCTCAAGAATATATTGAAAGCAATTTAAAAAATATTTATTTGATAACGTGTCCTTATATTCTCATACTTTATGTGTCTACATTTATAATTTAGCAATGGATCGATTTCATCAATAAATATTTTAGTGTACCATAAAAAGTTGTTTTAGAAAACATTTTAAAAATTGAAATAATTACGATAAAAAATAAATTAAACTTAAACATGAACAGATGAAAATTGATGGTTACAATTTCAAGTTTAACGCCTAGTGATGCATATCATTTATAGCGTATGTTGCAAATTTGTCTCAATTTTGATTGATGAGTATTTATTGAAAAAATAAAAAAAATGCTTCAAGCTTTGAAAATTCCTTCTTGATTATCACAAGAATTTGTTCTTAAAACAATTAAATTAAAGAAAAAAAATTTATACTTTTTCTCAAGCGCGGAGAAATCCGAAGTTTAATTTAGAAATAAAGGAAACTTTTTAGATAACAATATCAGCCTCTACCATTTTCCTAGATTTACACGTGTTTAAGAAACAAAATAATTTAAAAATGTTATACATTTTTTACTTCTTTCTAAAAGTCTTTTGGAAATCTGAAAATCTTATTCCCCACATAAATGGAAATCTACGCAATTCAATAAATGTGGTAGGTAGATTCATAATAATATAAGTCAAAAAATAATCAAGCGCTTGCCAAATGTCAAAAAATTAGCTAAAGTCTTGTTTAAAAGTTATGAGTATTTTGGAAAATTGTTAGGAGGATGACCGGTAAATTTCGTTAATTTTTTTGACTATTTTTATCAAAAAATCAAATATCTCACTCAGTTATTAAAATTGATTGATAGACTTGATTGAGAATTCTTTAATGAGAAAAAAGATACTAACTATTAATTTTGTAAAAATCTTTTTATTTAACCCTGAGAGGCGCCATTACTATTTATATTTATTATAATATATACCTTAAATTTTGCATGTATTGTAAATTTTTTTCCTAGGTGTAAGATTCATATTAAATTATCAACATTTAGATCCTCTAGTCTGCATACTATAGCTTTTCTGGCAAAATTGTAGCAAAGTTTTGGTACTCTGCAAAGTGAAAAATAAAAGTTATATCCTGGAGAGATAAACGGGTTTTGACTCGAATTGGTTCAATGCTGGAATGACTACCGTAAAAAGGTTTCAACGAGGTGGTGTTGAAATTGTTGTTAAGAAACCAAACGGTATTCTAAAATATATTGAATTTATATGGGGCGTTCGTCGTGCCGATCAATATATATTATGTACCGTTTTATAAGCAAATTTTTAAAATGGTAACAAAAGTTATTTTTTTGTGATTGAAAGTATGCGTGATTTTATATTAAATGGTAAAAACCCACAGAAGCGAATGATCAATCAGTCATTTAAAATATGTGGAATTGTAAGTGAATCAGCTAAAAGGAGAATATCGGTAATAAAAATTTGTATTTTGTTTTATTCCAAAAACGGATAGAGCTTTCCGGTAGACCTTATATTTGTCCAAATACAATGAAGTATATAAGTCTCTTGTCACGAAGTAATAGAAACTAACAAGTATACCATTAAACTAGCTACAATCGGCTCAACCAGATATTACCTAGATCCATAATCCAATATAGACAGCTTTTTATGTAAAACCAAGCTGTATTAAAATAAAGAACCTCGGTTCAATAACCATCAAAATTATAGATATTGAATACAAAATAAATTGTTAGAGATTTGAATAGAATATCCTTTCAAATGTTCAAATCGTTCAACAGGGAAATATTCATTCTATAAAAATTACCTCTGTAAAAAGGAAAGATAATGAGAGCAAGTTGTAGATTCTACAATGAGGGTACAACACAAATCTACCCATCTACAACTATAGGTTTATTGATACGCTAACATTTTATTCCACCGTTGGCAGGCTTTATCTGCTACTGTTGAAAAATTTAAGAAATTATACAAAACTTCTGAAATCATTAAGAAAAAACCTGAGAGTAAGGTTATACAGTTACAGTTATTTTGGATTGACTTGCTTATATGTTATTAAAGAAATTTTCACAACTGAATACAATTTAGAATGCTGCGAATAAAAAAAGGTAGTACAAATTTAGCCGATTCTATTATGTTGAATTAGCTACATTTGTGTTCCAGATATCGCGAGGTTTATTGTTAACTTAGAAACTAGAAAAATTACATTAAGCTTCGTCAAATTTTTTCATAAATTCTTTATGCAGGTTAACCAAATTATTAAAAACATATCCCAAAATACTCGACTATCTTAATTACTTAAATTGAATGTAATCAAGTAATTCTTTTACTCAGTGTGCTACCTAAATACAAGCAAATTTATAATATGTCCCTTATCAAATTTTTATGGCTTGTAGACATTGATAAGCAAACAAAAAAATTTATTTTTAAAATGTGTTGTCAAGTTTGGTCTACTTGATGTCTGCTTTTAAATAAAGTTTTATTTCTATACATAAAATTCAGTTTTTACTAGTGATAACATTTTTTTTTAAATTGTAAATTAAGGCACTTAATATTACCTTAGTTTATGATAAAGCATAAAAAATTTGTTTTTGCATGTTTACGGTTAGTCAAGGCTGATAAATATAGTAACTGATATACATATAAATAAAAAGGCTTTTTTATTTTGCTTTTAACTTAGCTAAAGATGCAACCTTTTCTTCTAACATATAGCATTTATACATTAATTGACCTTCATTTATAATCTAAAAATATTAAAGAACTCTGTTATTCTTTGATTCCTTACTATTTTTGATAGTTTTTATAATTATTCCATCCAAATTTTCTAATAAATCTAACAAAGTAAGGGCTGATTGTTGATTGATTAGCAAGAAACATTTGCAGTCCCTAAAAACAAACATATTTTTACAAATTAATTTAATAAAAATCAACCGATTTAATATTTCCGATATTTATTTTTCTAAAAAATAAAAGTCTTTCCTTGAATTAAAATTAATATAAAATCTATTGGCTTACAGCCATTTAATGCGGAGTAATTTTACATAAGTCTAGAATTCATTAGAAATAATTATTAACCTATTTTTAAAAAATAATCATTTTCCATTAGACCAGCAATCAAAAATAATATCCACGCAAACTACCTACATTTGCTTAGGAATTAACTTTATGAACTGTTTGAGCACGACCTGATGGATCTTCAGCACATCCCCAATCTTTTCTTGGAACCCATTTTTTCACAGTATTTGAACAAACACCGCCTGCAAAAATATCCTCAAATATTGCTCTGTAGTAAAATGCTTCTTTTGATGATGGTGTATTGATTGGAAATTTATTAGCTGCATTTTCAAATTCAGTATCAGAAATTTGTGCAGATGCATATTCTTTGATTGAGTCAATCCATGAATATCCAACACCATCTGAAAATTGTTCCTTTTGCCTCCAGAGAACTTCATCTGGTAAATATCCATCTGCAAAAGCAGCACGAAGAATATGCTTTTCAATTTTATGTGACGATTTCCCCATAGAAGAAATTCTAAAAGTGTTTAATTTCCCAGGTATTTTCTCTTCAGGCTTAATTGACATTGCATAATTCACGAATTCCATATCAAGAAAAGGAACTCGCAGTTCAACTCCCCAAGCCATAGATGATTTATTTGCCCGTAAGCAATCGGATAAATGTAAGTTCATTACTCTAGATACCAATTCCTGATGAAATTGTTCGTAGTCTGGTGCTTGAAAAAAATACAAATATCCTCCAAATATTTCATCTGCACCTTCTCCACTAAGTATCATTTTTATTCCTTTACTCTTTATGAATCTAGTCAATATGAACATCGGAATACTGCAACGAACTGTTGTTACATCATAGGTTTCCAGTTTATAAATTACATCACGAATATAGTCTAAGCCCTCTTCAATACTGAAATGTATCTCATAATGATCACTTTCAATAAACTTAGCTACCATATTGCTATATTTAAAATCGGGTGCACCTTGAAGGCCAATACTAAAAGTTTTTAAGCGATAGTCCGGATATTCTTCACGTTTGATTTTTGTAGCGATTGAAGCTATAAGACTAGAGTCAACACCACCTGAAAGAAGTGCCCCAAACTGTACATCACAATGCAGATGTGTCCTGACAGCAGATTCCAGCTTTTGTCTTAGTATTGACAAGTCGGTTTTTAAATTTGGTACTCTTGTCAACCAGCTAGGCTGGAAATACTGTTTTGTCTCTAAGCTTCCAGCTTTTCCAATCATCAATGTTCCGGGCGGAAAAACATCTACCTTAGCACAGACTTCATATAAGCACTTCATCTCACTTGAAACCCAAATGTTTCCTTCAGAATCTTCACCTTTATACATTGGAATAATGCCAATTGGATCTCTGGCCAACAACACTAGTTCTTTTTCTATATCATACAAAGCAAATGCAAACATCCCTGTAAGATACTCAACCAATTTTTCCCCATAGTCTTCGTATAACGCAATGATAACATCACAATCATTTCTAGGATAATAGGAACCACGTTTTTTTGCTATCTCAGCCGAAAGTTCAAGGTAATTGTAAATTTCTCCATTAGCAACTAATACTATGTTTTTATTACTTGATAGGAAAGGTTGATGACCAGTGTTCACACCAACGATGCCTAATCGTTCATGCAACATTGCAACTCCATACTCTTCGATGACGTGTACACCAGTATCATCTGGACCTCTATGTCTTTGCCTTCCACTTTGATGATAAGCTATTTCTCGCAGAGATTGTTTTAGGCTCGAGTTGTATTTCTTTAAGGCAATCGGCTTATTTGATTTAGAAAAAACCGCAAAAATTCCACACATTTTCACTACAGATAATATTTACTAATCTCACTAAACTTCCCGGATAGACTGAGGAGGATTATAAGTCGTCACTGAATTATATTCTAGTTGTTGTACTAACTTCTGAGCATTTTACAAGGCAACATTGCATCATCCTCACTACATAAGAATATAAGTATATTATTTACATTTGTGTATTAGTAATATTCTTATTAAGTGCATAAATTTTTGACTGCAAATAACTCAAAATAAATAGTGGTTAGCTTTACTGTAGATTTGAAATGTCAAGCAAGTCTCCAAAGTTTTAGTGCGAAGTTTTACAGTCATAGGCATATAATAATACGCATCAAAATGATTTAGCGAATGAGTGAAGTTTAGAGTTGTAGCGAATGAATGTTCAAGTCCATCAAATACTGCAATGATTTGAATTAATCGAAATTTTAAAATCCTGCTTTTACTTGTCGTCCTCCAAAAAATCTCCCATTTAAATCGACAACCGCTGAAAATTTTCAATTTTAGAAAAAAAAATTTAATATGTAATTTCATGACACCCATTATAATTTTAAGTTTTTCACGTTTTTTATCATTATATACGTAAATTTATTATTTATTATGTAAATGAAGTAATTAAAAAGCTATAAAATTTTGTTTTTTCGTTAATAAAATAAAAAAAAAATAGACACAAAATAGACTCTTCTCTTAAATCTTTAACAGTAGACGGTGGGCATTACAAGTCAATGTACCAGACAGTGACAAAAACTGTGGGGGAGTCCTTGAATGTTTGGACTATAAAATTGGAGCCACAACAATGAACCTGTAATTTTTTACATTAATATACTTTAAAATAAACAACATAGATTTATGGTTGACAAAGGTATGGTTGTGTATCTTAAGTACTAAAAAGACGTGGTTTCAAATTCCTGATAAAGTCAAAAAAAAAGTAGAATTTAGAGACTTTAACAATCGGCATTATGAATATTTCGATAAAGTATAAAACAAAAGTCTGACTCGGACTTTTCTGTCCTCCAGCACTGTATATCTATAATTTTAATTTTAAATAATGTTTTAAGAATGCAAATAAAGATATTTTCAAAGATCTGTTTCTCCAATATCTCTGTCTTTATCGCCCTCTTGTGAAATTAAAACTTCGATATTTTATATGTATGTTCAAATATGTAAAATAACTACAGTAAATACAAATCATGTCGCTTTTATTTAATTGTATTTAGATTATATAAAATATATTACAATATGACGTATTTAGAGTTCAAATTTTTTATCTACCCTAATAAGGTGGAGGCTGATGTGAATACTGTTGCCCAAGCATTCCAGCTTGATTCGGCATTTGACGCTGCAATTGAGCGACTAAAGCCGGTGTTTGCTGTTGCCCCATTCCTTGGCCTTGTGGTTGAACCATACTCCCTTGACCTCCTCCTTGCTGACCCATACCTATTATAAAATTAAATTAAAAAATTGTTTCTCTTTTTGATTATACTATATTTTATTTTTGATATTACCTTGCATCATCATCTGTTGACGCATACGTTGCTGTTGTTGTTGTTGGAATTGCTGCTGCTGTGCAGAAACAAGACCAGGTTTACCCCCAGTATTCTGCTGACGTGGATATGGTGGTGCTGCACCTTGACCTTGCATCATACTATTCATAGTTACATTTGGGGCTTGCGTCATAAATTGACTACGATTTACTTGCATTGCTCTCTGTTGTGCAAGATATTCTGCTTGTGCACTTCTTTGAGAATTCATTTGATTAAAATTGCCCATCATATTTTGTTGAGCATTTTGTTGATTTATGTTTTGATTACCATAACTAGCAAAATTTTGATTCATGCCAGCAAATTGGGCATTTTGGTTAACAATACCTACGTTTTGTTGTTGCATTAATCCACCACTTTGAGGTAAAGATGATTGAACCATTCCCGAATTTGGTTGTCCCATCATACCTGTTGAAGGATTATTGGACATCATATTACCTTGAGTCAATAATGGAGTACTTTGAGCTGTTTGACTCATTGATCCTTGTTGTAATTGAGATTGTTGGGACATCATATTTGGATTCATAGCTTGACTAATTCCAGCTTGATTAATTCCTCCCATTGCATTTTGACCACTAGACAATTGAGTGGGTGCAATGCCACGCAGTGTATTTCGCATAAATTGCTGTTGTTGGCGTTGTTGTTGCTGTTGCTGTTGTTGTTGTTGTTGTTGTTGTTGTTGTTGTTGTTGTTGCTGCTGCTGCTGCTGCTGCTGCTGCTGCTGCTGCTGCTGCTGCTGCTGCTGCTGTAAGCTGCTAAAAGCTGTTTGGTTTTGATTAGTTTGGTTACCAGCCATGAATGGGTGACGTTGTCGTAGCATATTTGAAAGTGCTTGTTTTGAAGGATTTACTGCTGGTCTTTCGAATCGATTGACTAAAAATTCAATTGTTTTTATAAGTTCAACAATTAGAAATGCTAATTTAATAAATTACTTGGCATGCCCTGTTGATTATAAAACTGTTGCTGTTGCATTTGATTATATCCTGCCCATTGCTGCTGTTGTGGACCCTGATTGATCTGATTCTGTCCACCTGGTACAAAACCCATTGGAGTATTTTGAGGTTGACCTACTGTGTTTATGTTTTGTTGTAAATTAGCTGGATTTTGCATTTGTTGTTGTGCCATCATTTGATTTGCATTTTGTACTAAATTTTGTTGATATTGTTGTATATTTGGATTAATTTGGTTCTATAATAATATTTGAATAAAAATTAGTTTCATTGAAATATATTCACTTTTATTTAATTTGATTTTACTTGTAAGCTCATTTGCATTTGATTTAATTGAGTGTTTTGAATTTGTGGTGCCATTTGTTGTGGCGTTTGATTAATTTGAAGATTAGTAGCATTAGCAGTATTTGCTTTTGATTTTCTTGGCTTTCTAACAGCTTTACCACGACCACGTCCTGTAATTGTAGCACTAGGCGATTGATCAACAGAAGATGGTGTATCTGCTTTCATATCATCTTTCTGCTGAGTACAAACATTATTCATCGCTTCTTCCCGTTTACAAAATATATTTACCACTGGCTTTTCAGGAAGAGGTTCTAAGTCTTCTGGTGGAAGCGGTAGTGGTTCATAATAATAGCTACTTGGCTTGATTAAGCTATGTGTATGATATCTTAATAAGCGATGTGTTTCTTCATATGTTAAAGGTTTTCTTTCAAGTTTAATTGCCCCAAACCAAGCCCATGATAAGGGTGCTGGATTTTTATGACCTTCTAGAATATCCCAAACGTTAACACGTTGTTTATCAGATATTCTTAATCCCTTTAATAATAATATTAATAGAAAAAATTAATAAAATAATATTATAGGGGGAAATATTAAGTTAATACATGTTTTTTGTCCAAATCAAATCCACTGATTTTATTTCCTCTTGTATCGACGCCACCCTGTTCGCATGATATAACCTAAAATATTGTAAATATAGTTTTAATTAAATTATTTAAGTTTTTAATTAAAAATTTACCTCCATAGTTTGTTTAGCTAATGGCAACATTTGTCGTATAAATTTTATTGAGCCATTGTTTTTATCACCAATTTCTTTTTTTAATTTTTTCATAAGATTTGTATAAAGTTTTTTATTTTCATCTCTTTCTGATTGACTATCTGATACCAGAGTTGAATGTATAAGTGTAGCGAGCATATCTTGTACTGTTGTAAAAAGTTCACTAAAATTTAACAAAAATATCAAATAAATTAATTAATTTACTATAAATTAATTTTTTTATTTACCAATTTGTAGTTAAATCAATTACACCTTGACAAACTAATTGTGTAAGTAAGATTGCCCAATCTGTTGTAGATGTACCATTTTTTTGTATTGCCTCAAACATTCCACCAACAAGAGAAAATCTTAATTGTAAAGCATCTAACATTTCTTCCCTTCCAAGGGGATCTTCAATACCACCAACATTTTCGAACTGAAATAAATATTATAAGTGTTTCTTTATAATTTTATTTTTCAAAATTTTTATTTACTTCATTAATTGATTGTAGAAATTGTGATAATTGTGAATGTAATGAAGTTAATAATCCTTCTTTTTGTTCATCTTGACCCTTTAAACATGTTAAAATAAGTCCAAGAAATGGTTGATTATTTAAGGGAAGTTTCTTTTTTGGGCTATTATTTGTTTTCTCTTTTTCATCACCAATATCTTTTGATTTTGAAAAAAAATTTGTACTTTCTAAAACTTGGCCAGCAACACGTAAAATACGACCTTGTACAGCACTTGGTAATTTTGATACAAGTGGTGCTATTAACCATATTGATGGCTTAGGTTTATTAATTTTATTAAGATTTTCATCAATTTGAAAAACGTCAATAGCTGCTCTAGCTATCATATCTAACCAATTATTAAGATCAGTTGAATTAGTTGATGTCTGTTTATACATTAATTGTAAATTAAGCCAAGATATTCGTAATGTCCATTGTTCTAAATTTTCTAATATACGTACAATTAATGCTTTTTGATCCATATCAGCTATTATATTATATATATTTTCTGAATAACAAATCATATGTAATAAACGTTGTACTTGTTTTGATGTTAACATTGGATCAATTAACATACCACATAACATTTCAGCATTTTGAAGGCATTTCTCTAAAACCCATTCTTGTGAACAAATTTGTTTTAAAACATGCTGTGCAAAATCTGATAATGATGCTTGATCATTTTGATTATTATTTTGTTGTAAATCTAACATCATTTCATCAGAATCACCTAATATATTTAAATCACTAGTACCAAGTATATGACTTAAATCGACTGGCCTATCATGATTTTTTGGTGTACTACCTGGATGTACTGGTGTATTTAATCCACTACGTTTACCATTACTAAATGCTGATGAAGATGATTTTTGTGCAGTTGTATCACCAACAAGTAAGATTCCTTTTAAAACAGTCAATACAGCTTCAATACGAATATTTTTATGTGCTGCTACTAATAAATGACGATCACAACTTAATTTAATATTACATGAAAGTCCTGATGATGTTATTGGATTTGGTGATGTACTAACTGAATATAATCCTGGTTGTGGTATTTCAATTGTTTTAAATAATTTTAATAATAAATGACATGATAATCTAGCACCAGCTTCAGCGTCTGGTGTTATTTCTCTACCACCATTACAAGCATTACCAAGTGCTGGTAATGCTATTTTAACAACAAAATCTTCTAATGAAAAACAATGGCGTGCAACTAATATACATGTAAAAACTGCTAAAGAATTATGTATATTTAGATTTTGTATATCAATTTGTCCAACTAAATCTTGATAAAATGGATCATTACTAGATCCACATAATGCTTCTAATGCACCAATCCATTCAGCACTCAATGAATTACAGCATGCAGTTAATTCAGCACAAGATATACAAATATCATTTAAACGATCATTGTCAGTTTCACGGCAAATAGCTACAATTGAATTACATACAAAACTATAACAATTTCCAGGTGATTCATTTAATTGTCTACCCCATGCTGGTTCTATTTTACCACCACGTTTAGGTGATGTTAACATTTCCAATAAAAATTGTGGATTATATGAATGTGCTGTAGCTATTGCTTGTATTGGATCATATAATGCTTGTTTTATTTTTGGATATGCATTACGAAATGGTTCAGTTGATTGTGGTTTTGCTTTTAATAATGAACACGATGAATATAAATCATATAAATAAGCTAATATACATCTTTCAGCTGAACTACAATCACCTGGATTAGTTACATGTTTAACAACTTTACAAAGACCTTCAAATACTGACGAAGTTTGATCAGGTGATAATAATAAACAGCTATGATAACGTCTTAATATACCAATTATATATAAACCAAGAGATGTTGTATAATTTTTAATTAAAATTGATTTTTTTAATATGAGCTGTGCTTCAACTTCTGGTAATTCTTTTAATATTTGTATACACATATCAATAAGACCATATATATTAAGAGCCATTTCCATTAAATCAAACAAAAATGCAACATGTTCTTGTACAGGTAAATAATTACTATTACCAAGTGAAAAACTATTTAACATTTCTTGTACAGTAACAGCACATTGCCATGTAACAACATGTTGATCAAAATATGGTAAACTTTGACATTTATTTGTAGTTGATTCAAAATTAAATTCATTTCTTGAATGTTTTTTAACTTTTCCACCTTCTGCAACATCAATACTAAATTTTTTTGAAAATAATTTACAAATTTCTTTAGACATTTTTTTAACAGCATGTTTTTTTTCATCTCTTTCTTTTCCAACACCAAAAAGTAAAATATAACGTTGATTACAATCATGCTGTGATAATGGATCATCCTGTGATAATGGAAAATGTTTTGTATAAATAAAATGTCGTGATATTGGTGGATCTGATGTATTTATTCCATTTTGTGCAACATGATCAGGATCTTTTGGACTATCTGGTGCATCCATAGCACTTTGCTGATCTTTTTCTTTAATATGTTGTAATAATTTATCTAAATCATCATCAACATTTGAATCGTCAAATTCTTCAATACTTTGTTTAAAATCCATACCAGTTGAAAAAACATCATCATCAAGTCCTTGATTTGGTGATGATGGTTTATTTGACACTGGGCCTGTACCAGTTATAGAAGTTGAAGAATTTTGTTTAGATATAGCACTACCAGTTAATAGATCACCTCTTGATATTAATGTACATAAATATGCATCATGTGAAAATACATCATGACGTATTAATTCACTAAATAAATGTACTAAATTGGTAAATTGTGCACGATTTTGTTGTGTACCATTTTCATCTAAAACTGGTGCATCATTATCAAGAAAATTCATTAAAACTGTCTGAAATACTGGAACACCACCAATTAAACCAATACCAGAACTAACCGAATCTTTATCATCATTATTTCCATTATTATTTGAATTATATGGATCATTTTCATTTGTTGTTACTTCTGTTTGTCTTTTATCTAAAAGCCAAGCAACAGCCATAGCACGATGTTCACCCCATCTTTGCCATGATACAGCCCATTCACAAAGAATTTTTACAGTAGCCGCATCCTGATTAGCATTATATTCAATTTTAATTTCTTTTGTTTCACCATTACTAGTTGTTTCTTGTTTTATTGAAATAAATGGCTGAAATATTTTTGCATATAACGTTTCAATTGAATTATTGACATCCATTCGATCAAAATAATGACTATCAAGTGCATCTAATATAGATAATACTTTTGAATAAGAATTGGTATTAGCTTTTTGCCATTTTTCTGTACACCAACGATTTTCAGCATGTTTAGAACGGATCCTAATATTTTCTTCAGATTGATATAATTGACGTCGTATCTCTTGATTTGTATTTTCACATCTTTTAGGCATTGGTAACATCGACGGTGATATTGGTAAATGATCTAATGGACTACCTATTAATGCTGAAGAAGCTCTATTATCACCTATTCCGCTCCATACTAATGCTGTTGGACATTCAATTGTTATTATTTGTAAAACTGCACTTAATTGAAGTATAATATCACGATGAAGTGGACAATTAACATATTCATTCAAAGCATTTTCAAATGGATCTAATATTAATTTATTTTGTTTATCACCATTTTTTACTAAATTTTGATCTGAGTTTAATGCTAAATTATTATTTTCAGTTTTAATTGGTATTTCAGTTTTAATTTGTATTCCAGTATGTTGATTTAAATTAGAATTTTGTGTATCTAATGCATTATTTAATAAACTTGTTAATTTTTTTGCTACAATATAAAATAGTTTACGTGATAAACGTTCGGATTGAACAAAATCTTCCATATATTGTAGAGAAAATGGTAAAATTAGTTTTAAAATTCCCTCATCAAATGGTTGTGAGCGCATTTTATCTAATAATTCTAATACCCAATTAAGAAATTCTTGACGATCTAAGAGTGCTTCTTCAAACATATATTTACATAATTGGGAACAATAATTCCATTGTTTTAATACCATTTTACTATCATCTAGAGTTGTTATTTGAAGATTTGTTGATGATCCTGATGTATTTGCAGGACTATGCATAGCAGAAGTAGTTATAGGTGTTGATATTGTGCCACTAAAGTTAGAACTATTTGTATTATGTGAAGAGTTGTATTTTTCGGAATTTGAACCTGAAATAAATCAATTTGTTAAGTTTAAAAGAAAATCAATTCGTCAATTTAGGATCTTTCCTTAATAATATAGAAGCATTGGGGTTCTGATGGGATGATATTACCCACTTTAAGAATTTTCGTAAATGCTGGTTCAGAACAGGGCTTTTGTTTCGGTAAGAAATCAGAATGAGAATGAGAAAGTCGGATTTTGACAAACTTTCCATAAATTATATGTCAAAAAACGACTTTCTCATTCTCACGATGACTTCTGACAGAAATAGAATTCCACTTCGGGTAATAATTTACCGGAAAATACCACGCACCACAATTAATTCTGAAGTGTACAGTAATCAACTGAACAAAATGTATGATTAACCAAAACAGAAAAAGGCAGAATTGATAAAAAAAAGAAGGTATAGTGTTTCATCACGATAATGCCAAACCTCATATAAGTTTGTTAACTCGCCAAAAACTTTAACAGCTTGATTAGGTTGTACGACCACACACCCACCATATCCTCCAGAATTGTCACTTCCAATATGACCAGAATTATTTTTAATATTAAACTTAAATAATAATATTTGTTATTTTACTTTAAATATCTTGAAAAAATATACACTGCACTTCGATTTATCTAATTGACTTGAAAATTTTAGTTATTTGTTATATATCGAACATAAAGGAGTCTTTCCACAAACCAAATAATCTCGGCAAAACAGACCATAAAGTGTAAAATATAAAATAAAAAAAGAAATAATATGGTTAAGAGAGCACTTTGACGAGACCGTTTCGTTACGAATAGGATTATTTTCACGAAGAGCAGCTGCGGCTTTATACAAAGAACAGTTAAATCTAAAATATTCCTGAAGTATAATAGACAGAAATTCAAGGACAATACCAATGTTAATGTTTACGCAATTAGCAAAGTTCGAATAAATATATTCTCTTTCTCAGTTTTACTATGAAAAATTATAATTATTCCTTATAAAGTATTTTTAACTTGCGTTTTCTATATTAAGAACTTATCTTGTAAAGTGGATTTTACACGATTAAACGTTTGCCCTGAAAATTCTTTTGTTCTGTCATGAAATTGATTTTTAGAGCTTGTAAAAATTTGATAGTCATTTGTGAAAGTTTTTCTTTAGTCGAATCAGTTTTTAAGCTAATTTCATCAAAAGGAATAGAGAAATATTAAAAATTATATCAAAATACAATGAAAAAAAGTAATAAGTAACAGAAAAATTAAGGAATATTATTATTTTTATACCTTGATGATATTGTTCTTGTAATTTTGGAACTAAGTCTTTCATAAATTTAATTAAAGTGCCGGTCCATTCAGTTGCTGGATCAGGCATTTGTCTTTTTTTAATTTTAGCTTCAGAAACAGCAACTGTATATGCTGAACTTAATTTAATAAACCATGATGCTCTTTGCATACTAACTTGATTTTCACATAACATAGAAAATATTTCTTCTTTTTTATTAAATGATGGCGCTTTTTTAGCTAAACTTAATAATGGTTTATTTCCAGCTAAATCTTTAAACCATGCATCTAATGCACTTTTAGTTCTTGGTGATACTGGCCAAAAATTATCTTTAGTATTAATTTGTTGTTTTTTACGTCCTGAATCTTGTAATGTCATTAATTCTTCTTTTTTAGCTACAATCGAATTAAAAAAAGCACAGACTTTACTAGCACTAACATTTGAATTATGTGCAGTACCAAATTCATCCGATAATTGAGGCATTGTAGCAAAACCATGTTTAACATTCATAGAAGTTAATTCATCCTCTTTTTGTTTAGCTTCTTGTGGATAAACATCTGGTGGACCTAATCTTGGTTTTTTAAGTGGACGCTTTTCATGTAG
The DNA here is from genome assembly GCA_947359355.1 of Acrocera orbiculus. Lineage (NCBI taxonomy): Eukaryota > Metazoa > Arthropoda > Insecta > Diptera > Acroceridae > Acrocera > Acrocera orbiculus. Next base: position 45,769,111 of record OX375757.1, read on the forward strand.
TAAAGTTAACATTTTTTATTAAAATTAATTTGATCTAAATTTTATTTTCAATTTTACTTAATTTAATTTGTAAAAATACTGTAGGCAAGAAGCACCAAACCTGCCATATTTGATTTTACTTGACAGTTAAACAGCAACAACTTCTATGTTATTTACATCTTTCTCAATCCTTTTTTTTTATTTCCATTGAATGGTATGCTTCAAAGTTTCGAAAAATTGAGTACTTAATTAATATGTTAGATATAATTTTAAGAAATAAATTATTTTTTCTGTATTTTAATAATGTTAGGGCAAATGAGTAGATATAAGATAATTACTTATAGTATGAAAATACATATTTTAAATGAAACAAAAAACTGCAAAACTTCTAATTTTATACTAAAAATTAGGCAACTATTTTTCTAGTTTAATTTGAAATATATTTTTTCCAGTTCTCCGTCTTTGAAAAAAAGTTCAACTATTTTGCTCATAACCCGAATAACCTATATGTATTTCGCACACAGCCTAAGTTTCTAATTGGAGTTTTCCTCTTTCATTTAAAAGAAAATCAGAAACAGCTGACAAGTTGTCATTTTAAGTAAGGCCACGTAAACATTGAAAATTTACAATTTTCTGCATTTAACTGATGACCGGAATTATATTAGAAATCGTTTTTAGAAATTGACTATTTGTGTGTAGTAAAAACAAACATTTTGTGAAGTGTTAAAAAAAGCTATGAGTAGTGGAGAAGGACCAAGTACTAAGCGACCTAGAAATGTAAGTCAAAGAATTTTTATTTACTTTTCTATTGTAAATTAAATTTCATGTTTAATTTTAAATGAATACATTAAGAAATAATAATTATTCACTTTTTAGAAACACTTTCTTTTTTTTTAAACCAAAAGCACTAGTAATGTGTGATTTCTATAGTTTTTATTTATTAGGATATCCGGACAATAAGTCCTTAAAATCTTTGTATGACCGATATCACAAAAGTTACTATAATTCTGAATAATAAAAGAGATTATTTTTTTAATATTGTATCCTGAAACTACTAAGCTTTTTAGGTTCAGGAGCTAAAAGTTGTAATTTTGACCGGCTGAAAAAACAAGTGCATTACCTTAAGTAATTTTTCAAATAAAACCTATAAAATATATTTCTTATAGCATTATTTGTAGGGCACAAATTGATTTAATATATTTAAGAGTTTGGTAGCAGTAGGCAGATGACATAGTTTTTTGTAGTATCAAAACTGGCTCTAAAAATCTTTGAAGTCTTAAGAGTATTTTTATTTGAAAATAATATTTAGTAGGCCAATATATATTGTTATCAGGAATCAACCCTTGACCTTTCTTTTAAATATTTAGAGCGCATGATATCAGAAAAAAAATGTAAACTTGAGCTAACTGGCATTTTAATTTGAGATTTAATATATCTGAATGTATTTTCTATTACAAATAATCTAATTTGTAAGTATTTTGTAGTGCTAGGAGAATTCACATAAGCAAAATAATAGCTAATAGAGCAGATGGAGTAAAAACTCTTGAAACCTTTGAAATAAATTTCATTTAAAAAACAGTCAAAATCTCATAATTGAGGGTAGCTTTGCACTAAAAACACATAAATAAGTATAATTAAAATCAAAAAAGAGTAATTATGTTATCTAAGTCTCGACACTGGGCAAAGATACAAAATTTTAGAATTTTCTTATAGCTTTTTAATGTTTGTTAAATTAAATAAGTTCTAGTCAGCAATAAGACTTTCATTTCAGTCTAGCAAACATAATAATAAAAAATCATTTATTTATATAAAATCTTAGTAGTCTTTTAAAAAATAAAATCCATGACAAGCAAAAAAAATTACAGAAATTTATTATGCTTTCAAATTAGTTAATTACTGTAAATTTTGGAAACATATTTCAAATAGAAATTTAAGGGGGTAGTAAAGTACTTTTTTTTTTTTTCTTTGAATTTTTTTTGTTGATGTACAACATCTTAAGAATATTCTGTGAAAATTTGAAAGCAATTGAAGTAAAACTAACGGAGATATACACTTGCAAGTCTTGTATTTTACGTACTTTATAAAGTAAAATTCAAACTTTCAAACGCGTTTTTCTCACACTTAGCTTTTTCAAAGTCGGTGAACTCTGTAACTCAAGATCTACTGAACCGGTCCTTTAAAAATTTCGCACACTCTTTCTTTACATAAATTACAAGGTAACGCTGTTGAGTTTTTTTTATTTTTAACTTATTTTAAAACAACAAAATTCCTGATATTTTTAATGAAAAATAAGTATTTTGACTTGCGAGCCTTGTAAAAAATCAATAAAAAAAGGAAAACTCGACAGCGTTACCTGGGGAAACTTATTAACCTATCAAATCAATTTAGATTTTTAATTTCACTTAACCCAGTAATGAGTTATGAGGTTCACCGCGAATCAACTTTTTTTTAGAGACGTCTGCGGAGATTCCCTGTCATCGGCTCATTTTTTAATATTTATTAATGAAACTTTCACAGAATATTCTATAAGTATTATATAATCAAACTGTATATATAGAAATAAATAATTATTAATTGTATTCTTAGAAAAAATTGTAGAAGATATACTTTTTTTCGGCCGAATTAACTTTTCTACCCCCTTAAATGTATTTACACTTACATATTTCTTATTGTTAGTTTGCATACTTTCTCTCTAAAGTTTCTAATACAATCTGTGCAAAATTAGCAGAATTTTCCTAAAGTAAGTCAACAGTTCTATGAATTATATTAAAGAAAAAGTAAAAATATTGACTTAAATAATTTTATATCTGACCTTATTTTACACATGCTAAGTAAAATTTCACATAAAAATCTAAAGTTTGTTAAGCAAATTCAACCAAAATCTTGTAGGACTTCTGGTTTGAAACAATCTGAGCTGACTTCTTATTTCATTTACTTTATATTTAAATTTTAATAAAATTCTTGATTGATTTCTTCCTTTCTGTCGTTTATCAAATTTAATTTAGAAATGATGGTAGAAACATTTTTATCCTAAGCTACTGTAGAAAGAAATATTATTTTATTGAAAAGCGGATTTTATGAAACCCCTTTAACATTATATGCTGCATTAAAGTAGAATATCCTTAGCTTTTTCCATATCGAATCTATTTTGTAAGTAAAAACTAAAATAGCTTTGAAAAGAAATAGAGGCGTGTCAATTGATAATACAGAGATATTTTTGATCAAGTCAAAACTTCTGATTTCTGATGAAGTTCTGTTTTTGATATTAACCCTAATAGATAATATTTCACTATTTCTGACATATCTTTAATTCTTATATTGAATACTAGGATGAAAGTTATTAAAAATACAAGCAAGTACATGAAAGGGTTAACTGTACTAGGTATTTTTTCGCTTTGGTGGTTTTGGTGATTCGCGACCACTTAGTGCCGGTGAGAAAAAAAATTTTTGACTTTTAGAACTTTGCCTGTGTTAGTATTTTAAAAATATAAATGTAACATTTTGCCTTATCTAAACTTCAATATGATATCTATAGGCAAAAAACCTAACTTAATTAGTTCAAATGAAATTTATTTTTAGTACTATCTTCTTATAAAAGGGAAAAAATACCCACTAGAAGGTATAAGAGTTCTTGATTTAACAAGACTAGTTGCAGGCCATTTTGTAGCATGATTCTATCAGATATGAGCGCTGAAGTTATAATCTAATATGTTAATTAATTTAAAAAATTCTTAATCCTTTAAGAAGAAATTTATTTGAGTACACTTATGTATATTAATTCATGGCAAAAATGTAATTCATTTTTAACGCATGGCGAAAAAGCCAAATTGAACAGTTTAAACTGAATTTAAAATTATATGAAACAGACCGAAGACTAAAGTCTGTTTTATTTTTAATTATTTTCAAAATGTTCAATTTTTCATTGTTTCTTTATTTCAATGACTGAAGCGATTTAATCGTTTTTTCAAGCGCTATGAATCAGGAGAATAGAAGCACCCAAAGAATAACCAATTTAAATAAATCAGAAATCAATAAATCACGATATTTAACGAAATACCTTCTTGAGTTATTGTTATCGTTAACAATAAAATTTTTAGAAAAAATAGAAATTAGGTTTTTGAAAAAAGGTTAAGGGTGGACCTTTGTAATAATTTTGGAATTTTGATGGAAGGATTAAAGCTAAAAATCTAAATACAATCCCAATTTAGCTTTGTTTTTCCAATTTTTGTTATAGTAATGTGAACATTTCCGTATAGTCCATTTATATAACTATAGTTTTCTAGTTTCTAATTATTTAAAAATTAATTATCTAAAATTATACATACATTTTTCTGATTACGTAAGCAAAAAATAACCCAAGCGAAAATTTTTTGGTACAAAAATATTTTAATATTTGCATTAAATCTATTATACTTTTTATATAATGTTTGTTAAGGTTGAATTTAATCATTTCCATCAAATTTAAAATTTTTGAATTTGAAATTCAAAATAAACAAAGATGTATCAGGTATAAATACCTTCTATGTCGAATTATTTTGCATAGTGATTGCTTTATACCACAGTAATAAGCTTTTTTTTCTTACCAAATAATTAATGCGCATTCTACATTTTGTTTAACTGTAATTTTTGCTTGGTTAATTTGCCTAATAGTACAAAATTTACTGACACTTTTCTGCTTGGAATATTTAGCGGGCTTTAATTATATATAAATATTTACACTTTAATACATATGTTTAGTATACATATATACTATGTTAAATTTTTCTAATGTATTGAAATAATTATCGTTAAAACGTTTTTAAATTGAAAGTAACAAATACTTAATTACTTTTCAATCAGCGTATTTTTCAATGCATGGAGAAAGTTAAACTCATAATTTATTCGTTATATTATGATTGGTTAGTACTACTACAAATACTTTTAAACGTAATAAAGTTTCTAAAAAAAATCTAATTTATTTTTAATTTAAATGATAACTTAATTTTATATTCTGTTAAAACTTAGAAGTTCTATTATTAAAAGTTACGCGTAGACTAAAATAAGTTGCTTTAATGAAATCGATGAAAATTTAAAAAAAAAATAAATAAAATAAAAAGTTTAATTAATAATTTTGTTTTAAATTATTTTACGATTGTAATGCTTGCTTTTTTCCAATATCAAAATCTTACTTAATTCTTAATCGATCTAACAGCTGTAACAAGTTCAATATGAAAATTGTCTTAGTTGAAGGCTAAAGTCACAAATTTAATTAAATCAATTTTAACTTAAATTTGGTAAAAATTTCCATCAAAGCTATATATAAACATAGTTTTATTAAGTTAAATATTTATTAATTTTGATCGTGAACTTCATATCAATAATATTTTTAAACTTAGTTTAAAATTTTATAAAATTAAAAAATTAAATTTATTTTGATCTACACCGTTAACAGTGTAGGTAGTAAGTAAAAAAATATTTGTGAAAAAACAAAGAAAATTTTAATTTGGTGAAGAAAATTTTATTAAGCTTGAAAATGTTTTTGTGTAATAGAACTTCTCTTTGGATGCAGGTAAATTTTAGTTTCTCTTATTTGTTTTAGTTATTTTAAAATACAAAAAAAAAATGAATTTCAAGTATAAGTATAAAAATTTTAAATATTGTAACTTTGTTATGGAATTCGATTGATTGAAAACCATATACTTACTTGATAAAGATTTTGTTCCCTTACTTGGTGTTCAACAAGTTGAAGTTCAAATATAAGAGAAATCTTAGGCTTTTGTTAACATTTTTTAAAGAAATTATTTTTTATTAATTTATAACGTGAAAATAAATATTCGCTATGTTTACTGTTTGAAAATTTTGATTACTATGCTCTAAATGTGACCTGTAGAGATTCTTAGACTGTAGTCCTAGCAGAACTATTTTAAGTGACCTTAAACGATTAACAAATTTCTCTATTAACATGGAATTTTTCGATACTGTTAAGCAAATGTATGATACCGAGATATTGCACAAAAGATGTTAGTCATTTTGAAATTTAGTTCAAGCAACTTTTGATAATGTAACTTATTGATTTCATAGCTATGAAGTATGTCACTTAAAAGAGATCAAATGTATGAATTTTTTCTATATTTTTTACTAAAATCAGAGCTTTATGCTGGCTGGTATTACTTGTTTGGAAAGTTAATTGAAAGATCTCTTGAATATTACTTGTAAATGATAGTTATTTATGTAAAATATATATTGTTACTTTTGATATTACTTGTATTACCGCATATTGAAACAGGAAGTATTAGTCGATTTTGTTGCCATTTTGAAAAGAAATTGAAATTTTTTCTTGATAATATCTGAGTTTTGTAGAATTGTAATTTGTAAACACGTTCGCAGAATTTTTATTTTTTAATTAAAACTTTCGATAAAGAAATTGTAGCTAACCTGACAAACCAAATAAATTGTAGTAAAATATGATACTAGAAAAACCATCTCCAATTCAATTGAAAGTTGGCAAAATTTAACTAATTTAACATGTGAAACTTATCCAAGATTCGATTAAGAGGCTACATTTTTTCTGACTCTTTAAGAAATCAATCTAGGTTTAAATTATCTAAAAAGATTTCCAAAATTTGATTCGACAGGAATTTTTATTATTTCTCTTAACCTGATTGTCTGGTTTGTATGCAGTACGACAGAGCGTTGATCTATCTTTTTAATTTTAATAATTACATTTAACCGAGCAAAAACATTCATTTCTAGCACCTTTTGGCCTTTAGTACGAAATTGAATTTTAGAAACAATCTGTTATTTAATCTGATTTAAGGAGAGCGGTAAAAGGTAAAAATAAAATTTTAATTCAAAGATTAATCGTGGTTTGAAGCAGTTTCGAAAATAAAACATATTCAAAACTATGGCCTACGTGAAATATTTTTATTTTTGACTAATAACCTTGATAAAACACGATATTAATATTATTTAATATATAATAAATATATAGTTTTAAAAATGTTAATATATTTTTGTTAAAAACTAATATTTTGCTATCGAATTTTCGTTTCCCTATAATTTGCCGGTCAAATATTTTTACCAAAACTCAACATTTTATACAACCCGATTACAATATTTGTATAAATTTGTAAATTGATGACCCTTGTGGTTAATTAGGTTAAATTATAATTTGCTTGGTTAGATTTCATATCAAAACAAAAATTATCGGTTTAAAGAAATGCAATTGATGAATCTTCAACCTTGTTATCAAAACGATAATTTTGAACTTAAAGTTGTAACTTCTTCCAGTAGTTCAATTACATTTCAGTACTTTTTGTATATACAATCATTTTATATAATGAATAATTAAATATACACAGGAACTATGGTGCAGTATGGATAACGGGGATCAGAAGATTTTAGGTTCGACTCCTGGCAGGGTCGTTAATTTTTAGTAAAGTATTTTTTTTTTATTTACTTTTTTTATATTATTTTTGTGTATTTTATTAAATTACATTCAATTTGTTAAATAAGTTTTACAAATGTTTATCTTCATAGTTTAATGACGAATTTAGCTCTATGTTTATTATCAATTAATTATTTAAAGGAAATATAAATTTTTCAAATTTTAAAATGAATTGAAAAGTAAAACAAACAAATTAAATATGTTTAAAAAAAGCTTAAAGGCTATACATTTAGTTTTCTAAATTACTCATATGACATATAATTTTTAACAAAAAACTGAAGAAAAACAAAACAAAAACACAAGCTAGATATTTTTTTATCCATTATATGAATTATTAAAGTTTGAATATTAATTTGGTTAAAAATAAGAAATTAGCTATAGAATTATAATTATACTACTTTAAAGCTAATTCGTAGGGGAATTCGTATTTTAAAGGAAAGAAAAAAGAAAACTGCTTTCTAAATTTAATTTTATTTGATAGCTTACAGAGTTTAAATATTTATTAAATTTAAAGCCAATTTTATTTGTTACTAAATATTTCAAATGTTTACACATAATTTGTAAAAATATTATGAGCATTTAGTTATATTGCTGATGGTAATATTAGTTTTAATCAAAAATAAAATATTTATAAAAACTAATTTATTTCATAATTAATTGTCACAGCTACTTTTTATGTATAGAAAAGTATTAATAATTATTAAGAACTTCGGAAGATTGCAATTTTTGCTAATTGAAGTAAATTGTATTTGCTGTCACTAATAATTGATACTTTTACATTAAAGAAGAAAACATAATTGAATAATATAAAGGCAAAAAAATTTAAAAGTTCCTAAATTTGCAATTGATTAAAAATAAAACAAATTATACCGTGAATTATGAAGAACTACGACAAATACTTTTATGCCTTTGAAATTATGTGCGATTTTAATTGATTTAAACAGTGAAAAGGAAAACTAATTTCTCTGTTGAGAATCAAAAACTTCATGAGATTTACAGAGAAAATTTGGGTGTAAAAAAGATCCGAAATATATTTATATATTTTTATTACATCGATATCAATTTACCTTTTTAGAAATGTGCAAATTGGTTACTAATGATATCCAAGTAAAAATATTAGGAATATATTATCAATGAAATTCTCGAGAAAATTATAAATAAATTTTCTATTATTTTTAATTGCTGTGTGCAATTTTTATACAACTTTTTAGCAAAGCTTTGATATTTATTTAAATGTAAATTAAATTTTCTTAAGAATAATAAAATTGTACTTTTTTTCTCGTAATTATAAAAATTTTTTAAGAAATTTAATTTCTAATTTAGTGTCTTCAAGTAGCAACAAATGTAACTGAACAACAACATAAGATTACAAGAGATATTCGAGCAAAGCAACTTGGATCAGGAAAGGGCTTCAAAGGATGTACAGTATGGTTGACAGGTAAGCATTTCGATAGTTTGATTTTATAATACAGTATAAGAATCGAAAGAAATACTAAAAACGAAAATAATTGCACTAATCTAAATTTGTTAAAAAAGTCTGCATAATACTTTGCCTTAAAAATCTCGGAACTCAAAATAACATGTTAAGGACGGCGCAGTTTTTTCTTCGCTTTTTCGGGCGCCAAAGAATATCGTACCACCGGTGGTACACGCCGTCCTCAATGTGTTAAATAATTAAATGGGGTTTTTTTTCAATAAAGTGTTCCTCGGAAGCATTACAATCAGTCCACATTATGGCCTTAGTTCCTACATTCACCTCAACATTGAACAAAACTGTTTTCCTTACAGTATTTGCTTTTAGTTCGTGGTGTCAGACTTCGAAAATCTAGTGAAGAATCTGTTTCCAAATTTCTTCATTTATTTGCTTGTAAAATAGTTTTTTTTCTAATTTCCCCTTCAGTAGTGCACGGTAAGTCTTGCCAATGACATTTTTTTCCTTTTAAAGATAATCAAAGTAAAGTATAGCTTATGCATTCCATAATCAACCATCCATCCGATCAACTATTCAATTTTTGGCCATATGATTTGGAGCTTATCAGATCTCTTCAATTGAGAATACCAACAATTTGATTCTCTAGTGTAGTGGTGGATCCTAATAAATTCTACTGTCATATATAACAGTGCAAAGAATGTTTTTTATTCCACTTAAACAGCATTCTATTTATCAGTCGATGACGTACGCATTTCTATTATAATTCACACATATGTAAATTCCTTGCTGTGGATTATCCGAAAGCGTTAATTTTTATAAAAACGTCAATAGTTTCTAAAAATTTACTTTAAATTTTTTTGTTTAGAGATGCACAATCACTTCTTTTTATGTTCATTTGTGACTCACCTGATTTAATTAAGCTAATTTTATATATTGTTATTCCTTTCTCTGATATATTATGTTTCGAGCTCTTTTATTAAATTCATAGAGGTACGAAACTTACAATAGGATAATATTATTTTTAAATACAATTGAACTTTTGTTTGTTTTTTTTTTTTTAAATTTCAATAATTTAGGTTTAAGTGGAGCTGGAAAAACATCGATTGCATTTGAATTAGAAGCCTACCTCGTCTCCAAAGGTTTACCAGCTTATGGGTTGGATGGAGATAATATCAGAACTGGTCTAAATAAAAATCTTGGCTTTAGTCCTGATGATCGACAAGAAAATATACGACGAGTTGCTGAAGTCGCTAAATTATTTGCTGACAGCGGCGTAATAGCCATTTGTAGTTTTGTTTCACCATTTGCCGATGATCGATATATGGCACGAAAAATCCATGAGAATTCTGATTTTGAGTAAATAATTTTTTTGTTACATAATTAATTGAATTAATAAGAAAATAATAATTTAATTTAAGTTTTTATGAAGTATATATAAATACACCATTATCGGTATGTGAATCTCGTGATGTTAAGGGATTATATAAGAAGGCTCGTGAAGGAACTCTTAAAGGATTTACAGGTATTACACAAGAATATGAAACTCCATCAAAACCAGATCTAGTTATTAGCACAGAAGGATATACAGTCAGTGAATCGACTGAAATCGTAATAAAATTTTTGGAAAGTAAAAAAGCTATACCGTCTAGAATTTCAGAAAATGTATTAATGTTTTTCTATGTATTTTAACTAACTCTAATAAATAAATAACATTAAAATTTAGGTTAAGGAATTATTCATTTTACCTTCAAGAAAAATGCAAGCTATACACGAAGCTCTTTCTTTGCCTAAACATACAATTACTAAAATTGAATTACAATGGCTACAAGTATTATCAGAAGGTTGGGCTTATCCTTTGACTGGATTTATGAGAGAAAATGAATATTTGCAAGTAAGTTTTGTATTTAACTTTAATTATGATAATACAACAAATAAATTTCTCAAGTATTTGTGGATTTTATAAAGGAGACAAGAACATTTGGTTTTATATCATTCATACATTCAATTTACTGGCAACTTAATTGGTATATTAAGCATTATGATAAATTCAAATATTTATTAAAGATTGTAAATGAAATTAAAATTTATTCTTTAAATTAAAATATTAAACTGAAATACAATAGCAAATCTCATTAATTTACCTTTCAGAGTTTGCATTTTAATTGTTTATTAGATGAAAATAAAAATTATCGGAATAATCAATCGGTTCCTATAGTCCTATCAATTAGTAGTAATGATAAGGATAAATTTGAAGGTAAAATTATTTAAATATAACATTGAACTATTTAAGAATTTTTAAAATATAGGAGCTAATGCTTTAACATTAGTTTATCAAGAAAAGCCAATTGCTATACTACGAAAACCAGAATTTTATTATCAAAGGAAGGAAGAACGTGTTTCCAGACAATTTGGTACAAGCAATCCTTTTCATCCATATATAAAAGTAAATTTACTAAAAACTTTAATATTAAACTTAGTTTAATAATTAAAACAAAAAACTTTCACTTTTTTAGATGATATATGAATCAGGATCATATCTAATTGGTGGTGAACTGGAAGTATTTGAACGAATTCGATGGAATGATGGCCTTGATAAATATCGATTTACACCTAACGAATTGAAAAAGAAATTTAAACAGATGAATGCAGATGCAATTTTTGCCTTTCAAGTAATTTCAGTTAAATAATATAAAAAATTTAAGTTTTTTAATACAAAAACAAAAAATAATTTAATTATAGTTACGGAACCCTATTCATAATGGTCATGCACTTTTAATGCAAGATTGTAAAAGACAACTTTTAGAAAGAGGATTTAAAAATCCCGTTTTATTATTACATCCGCTGGGTATTAATATAAAAATAAATATAAAATTCTGAATTTATTAGTTTTAATTTAATTATTTAAAGGCGGATGGACTAAAGATGACGACGTTCCTTTAGATATACGAATCGCTCAACATCAAGCTGTTTTAGATTCAGGCATTTTAAATCGCGAAGAAACTGTTTTAGCTATTTTCCCTTCTCCTATGATGTATGCTGGACCAACAGAAGTTCAATGGCATGCTAAAGCTCGTAAGTATAAATATTTTTGTTTAATGGCCATCACTTCATTAGCATTTCTATTTTTTTTTTTTTTACCTACAATTGATTCAATTAACAGTTCAAGTTATGGCTATTTATGTCCACTGTTTTATTGCTTTAAATCTCAACTGGTTAAAGTGTCAAAAAATAATTTAAATTATTAAAAAAAAGAGATAAAAAGATTAATTGTATTAAATTGAATGCTTAATGGTTTTTTATGAAACTATTCCTAATTGTAAGTAAAATTTTGTACTCACTTTTTGTGTTTTAATTACTTTTTTTTCGAGAAAGACATTTCTTAAACATCTTATATTGTATTTTTGTTAAAAAATTTTCATAGAATTTAAAAATATATTTTTTAATAGGAATGAATGCTGGTGCTAATTTTTATATTGTTGGCCGTGATCCTGCTGGAATGCCACATCCAGATCAAGAAATGTATCCTGATGGGAATCTTTTTGATGGTACCCATGGGGCTAAAGTTCTTAAAATGGCACCAGGTCTTGATAAAATAGAAGTAATGTACACTAATTATGCTAAAAAAAAAACAAAACCATTGGAATTTATTTTATAATTTATAGATATTACCATTCCGTGTTGCAGCCTATGATAAAACTATTTCAAAAATGACATTTTTTGATCCAGCAAGAAAATTAGATTTTGAATTTATATCTGGTACTAAAATGCGTTCTCTTGCTAGATCAGGAGAAAATCCTCCTGATGGTTTCATGGAACCAAAAGCTTGGAAAATATTAGCCGAATATTATCAGTCATTTTCTTGTTAGCCAAAAGTTACTTATGAAGAGGTTTGTTTCGTTAAAACAATATAAATATATAGACCTTGAGTTGTATTTCACGTAACAAGTAAATGAGTTTATAAAAGTTTAGGAAATGAAAATTTCATACTGTATGTCCCAGAAGAAAATTTCAATTATCAACTTATAATTCAAATCATAAAAATTCACAAAAATTATAAAATGTAATAAAACTTCATTTTTCTTTTAGGCAGCTTATATATTCAACAACAGCTTATAAGAGGATAACTTGTGATTAATGCTTTAAACGAAAAGTATTTTATTTTTTCCTTTTTGTGAAATTTGTCAAGCATTTGTTTTAAGTAGAAAATGTTAAGCATATTAAATATGTTCGTCCAAATATTTATTAGTATTGTTCTTTGTCTTTAATTTAAAAAAAAAAAGTTTTAATTATTTTTTGCGTACTATTTTCTCTTTTTATTAATTGTAAGTCATATATTTGTATACATATGTTATGTAAAAGTTAAAAAAATATATATTCAATGTTTATTTTGTATAAATTTAATTTAAGAAATTATTAAAAGGGCAGCTAAAAAAATTTGTGTATTAATTCTAAATACAGTTGTGGTATTGAAGTTTCAAATTCCCACATTTTAATTTGTTTATTATTAGGTTATTATGTGTTCTTTAAACCGCAAATTATTATAACTATTTCATACATATTTTTACCACACGGATACAAAAATAGGATTAATATTAGTCAACTTAAAAATATAAAAACTTCTGATTGACTAATAATCATACTATCAGGCAAGTAAATTTATAACGTTTTCATATTTAATTTTTAAGCCAACATTGAAATTTTTTTTTTCGCATGATATTTAGAATCCCCATATTTTATCAATTCTCTTTTATTCATTTTTATTAATTTATTTATTTTTTTAAGTTAATTTCTTATAAATATTATTGATTATTACAACTAAACATAATTCATTGCAAATTACACTAATCAAGTTTTTATAAGAACAAGTAATATACCAACTCGACGCTTGAATTATTAACTGAATTAGCAACTGTCAAATTTTCATGGAGATAAAATTAAATAATAATCGCTTGTTTGACATAAAGCCTACAAAAATTTATGTAGCTTTCAACATTTTATTTTAAAGTAAAATATAAAATTACTTTCTATGCCACATGATTTCCGTCACATAACACAAGTGTTCGGGGATTTCAGTATTATTCAAGGATAAAAGAAAAGAAATTTTCGATGGATGTATGCAAAAATTTCGGGCTCATTGAAATGAATATAATATACAATTTGAAGGAGAAAATTTTAATAACGGTTTCCTCAAATGGTTTAATTGTACATGTATTTAAGGCTATGCTAGGCTATTGTTGTTAAGTTAAAGACTCTCAAGACATTTCTTTTAAAAGTAAATAAATAAGATTTAAAAAAAGAAGTACTAAACCTAAATTAATCAGATGCAATAATTAAGAATTTGATTACAATTGAATTACTTAGGTATGAAAATCATTTAATAAACCAAATTACGTCACTTATACACAATTTTATCCAATATTATATGAAAATATAGATATTACAATCTTTGGAAACTATTTAAACATTATTTTTTTCACAACTCAAACAATTATATAAAACTGGTAAATCAGAATATATATCACATATTGAATATTTTATTTGGTATAAACAATGACACAATTTTACTGACCTTAAAATTATATAACATTTTTATTTTTTAAATCAATAATTATAGGAATACATATTTAGGTTTATTAATTGTTATATTTAAGCTAAAGCATAATCAATTTTGTTCTTGACTTAGTATATTTCATAAATTAAATACATCAGTTTACTAAGTATATATATATATTTTTTTTTGTTTTTTACAAAATATATAAAGAACTACAAATCAATAATAGATAACATATTTTTAACATAAAAAATTAACAATAACAACTAGAATTCGGCGGAAGAATAAACAACATTTGTATAAAAAAAACCTTAAATACAGGGAATTATTGGTTTCAAAGGAATAATCATGATATTACACACATTTTTCTTAGATCACTGTCATTTGCATCATTTTCAAGCGCACTAGTAGTAAGGAATGTTCTCCCTTCAATATTAGGTAAATAAGGTTTATAATCTAACCCTTTCCTTTCATAAAACAATAAATATGCAGAACTTGGATCTATATTTGGGCGTGAATGCGTTTCACGACATGAACTATCATTATAACAATACCATGAACCATTTGGATTGGCAGCATAGGAAACATAGTGTCCACCATTAAGCATTCCAGTATGTGACTGAAAATTATATAAAGAAGATTTTATAAAATAGAGAAAAGTAATTTCTTTACGTATTTCGAAGCTTCATAATATTTTCAAAATAGTGAAACCAATAACTACATAATATTAGCTGAAGTTTATTAGTTGAAACTTGAAAAAAAATTTTTTATTATTATCGGTACGCACGATAACTCAAAATCTACGAGACCGATCGTTTTGAAATTTTGCACACAACTTCTTCCCATATTTTACCAGGTAATGACAAGAGCTTTTTCTTCTGTAATAATTATCAATTTTACAAAAACAAATAAGTTTATTTTGTATGTGAAAATCGGTATTTTAGGTTCCAAAGGCTAGCAAAAATTGAAAAATCGTACAAAAACTCCCTTCATCATTACCTCTAAAAACACCTCCTTTAATAAACAAATTTTATTTTTTGGTTTTGCGAGTTATGATGCGCAACGCAAAACAACTTAAAACAAGTTTTTTTAAAGCGCCTCCAGATATTCACTGCCAGTCACTTATTATTAGTTTGATCAAATATTGTGTTATCATATAGAAATTAACAAAATAAACTAGAACTACCTGTATTGCAAAAAAAATTCTTGAAAACATGTCTCTTTTTCAACGAATTAACCGAACCATCCCCTTAAGGAGGGTCTCATACACATTTCCATCTAGTTTTCTTATTCTTTTATTGCATTAAATATGGTAAAGCCTGTAGTTTCATTAAATTTTCCACAAAAAACAGTTTCTCAAACACTTAATATATGAAAATATGAATAGATAGATATCTACAAGCAAAGATGATAATAAATAAATCAATAATAAATTAATAGATTGTAAATAAATTAATGATAAATGCGATATGTGGTGCGATATGTGGTTCGTGTCTTTACTTTGAGGTTAAAACAAATTTAACTTTGGATCCTAGTAAAATTTAAAAAAATTTACTTGCAATTAGACCATCTTAGTCAGGGGTCCTTATTTGAAACTAGTTTCAGCGACTTAATATATTTGGACAGGAAACGATGTTTCCTATTCGTATGAGTATGCTCGATAACTTGTTATTCAAAAGTATGGCAATGAAGTCGCACGAAGCAAGTCGTTTTCATATGAACTACAACCTTAAACTTTCAATAAAGCCTTTATTAAATTATACTTTGGTGGAAACAAAGTTAGAAATTAAATTTTCCAAAACAATAACAAGAATAAAGTGTAGCGTCTTGCTATTATTTGCAATTTGATCTGTTAAAACTTTACAACAGAAATGATAAAATCTTGGATATAAAAGACTAATGTGATACCAACTCGTACTGAAGTTTAACATTTATTAAACAAGCACAATCTTTAAGAGATGTTACCTATCATATGCTCAGCATTACAATAATAATATTAAAAGTGTTTTATTTTTGGAACAGAATATTTATAGTTAATAATTATTTATTTAAGATCAAAAATGTCGCAAGCTAGAATAAAAAGTCAAGATATATTAGCATAGCGGTCATTAAGTCCCGTGGCTGAAAACTAAAGATTTAATTTCTTTTGTTAAAAATCGATAGCGCGAAAATAATATCTCGTTCAGACACTTGGGTAAATATACCCGATCTATAAATACGAAAAAATATATAAAAATATATAAAAGAGGAAATGTTCCTATTAAGCTCCTTAAGTTAAGCTTCTCAAAACTTTTATTCTATGTTTTTTAAGGCATTTGTATATCATAAAATGAACAAAATAATAAAAATTTAACATTTTATAAAGATCAAATAATACATACCACAACTGCATAAAGTTGATATTTAGGATCTAATGGATCAACTTCAGGATTTAATTTATGCTGATGAAAATCAGTGAAACATCCATCAATTATTGGTGTCTTTGATAAACTTGTTGATATTAGACGTTTTCTTTTTTCTAATGTATTCAAATCATTTTTATTCTTTCTATAAATTATTTCACCATCATTTATAATATCACATTTTTCTGGGTATTTTTTCGGAATTTCTTTGGTAAGATCTTTTGAAATTTCAATATCAGATTTAACAAAATTATTATAAAGATTTTCACTTTTTATAATTTCATTTTCCTTTTCATCAATATTTTTTAAATTATATTTAATTTCTAAAATTTCTTTATGGCGTAGTATTGTTTCTTGTGGCACTGATGCTAGATATGGTGTTGGATCAAATTCATCAAAAGGAAAATGTACAGGTTTTTGTGATTTAATCCATTTACCGTTAACACAATTAAATCGTTTTAAATGAATTATCTAATTATAATATAAATTTTAAAATAATATTATTATTTCAATTTTTTCTTGGTATTATTTTATGGTAATATCTTACCAAAATTGGTGGTAGTTTCCATATCTGAAGTTTTTTTGTTGCAGGTTTTTTACCTTCACAATGGCTACAATAATACCATTCTTCTAATTTTTCTTCAGAAGTAAAAGCTTGCAAGCAATGATTAAGGTCAACAGGTTCTGTTTGTTGCTTCCGACATATTGCAACTGTTTCATGTTCGATCCATAGCTGAAAAAAATTTTTATATCATAATTTTAATTTGATAGTATTATTTTATTATACCTTTTCTCTAGTACTTTGATAGCGTAAATGTAAAGCCGTGGGATCCCAATCAATGGCAATATTAATTTCACTATAATCAATATGATTGTGCAAGTCTGAAGAAGGAGTTGAAGATCTACTAGTATCAGATTGTAGTGAACATGATGAAAATTTATTTGATAATTTAGGTGTCGAAGTATTACCTGAAAAATATAATAATGAGTTATAAAAATAAATAAATATAATTATTTAAATATTAAAGTTAAAAATAATAAAAATACAAAATATCTAATTTTTAAATTGTGATACAATATTGATTTTTTTTACTTTGAAAATGATGGATTTAATATAATGGACAGGGAACTGGAGCGAACTAAGTAAACAAAATGGAAAAACCGCATTTGATCAACCAAGAAACCCCCTCAATCGAGTCTCGTAGCTAATTTTAAAATACCTATATATACATATATAACATGAAAAATTTAGTAGAAAATCGGTGCAATTTTTGCAAAGTTTTAGGTAAAGAAGAAAGAGCTATTTTAATAAGAGGATTGGGAAGAGGCCTCTGTTTTCATATTCTTAAAATATAGACATGAGTTATGAAATTTAAGGTACATTCGTTAGAAGTAACTATTAAGATAAACATGGAGCACATCCAAATTTAACCCCATCTAAATCAGGTGATATGTAGTTCCTATTAAACCTGTAATTGTACACCATCTATTGTTAGTGTTTGGTATAACATCCGAAAGTGCTTGATACCAAATAATTAATATGTGAAGTCACTTATAAAGAGTTTTGAGACATAGACTTTCGTCTGATAGATAATTAAATAATAACTAATTCGAACATAGCTTATTAAGTTTTCTTTAGAAACACGCTCTGAATTTTATTTCAAAAATTTTTTATTTAGTAAAAGAAAAAACATTGAAAGTGTAAAAAATGTGCTAATTTTTGTTCAAAAACCTTTTTAAAAATTTTTGTATGATAAAAGCTCAGCTTAGAAAGTTGTGAAATCAAAAAAAGGCTTATTCAAATTTTGAAAGAATATTAAATTATTTAAAGTTCTACCTATCTCTTAAACAACTGATAAAGAACAATATTTTTATTAAAAGAGATTTAAGTGGAGACCATAAGTCTTATAAAATTACTTTGAATAAAATTATTTAAACAAAATATTTGAATAGAAAATTATTATATATTCGAAAAATAGCTTTAAAAAGGTCTTCTTGATTGGATATTGCAATTTAATCAAATAAAATTATTTGATTGAAATATTTTCGAAAGGTTTTAGAACAAATATCAGCGAGTTTTTTTACATTTTCAACGTTTTTTTCCTGTAACTGATATCAGATGAAAATAGCTCAAATATTAATAATTAGAATTTTACTAGTCAAACTTTTAATTTTATTTTTTTTATCTACCCTTCTCTTTCTCTTAGACAAAAGCGGATCACTCAAAAGCATCAAATCAACTACAAGTATAAGTGAGTGATGTCACGCACTTTCCTATTGTTTTTTTAAAAATAGGAAAAATATATCGAAAAAATTGCCAGGGATTTTGAAAATAAAATGTACCACAATGAAATTTTTTCCAATTATTTAGAGACTAAGGTATACTAATTTGAACGTAGTTGACGGTCTTTATATTTTGCATACTCAACAATCTACAATGCTTGCATTAAAAACTAGTAATAATTTATTCAAAATCTTACTTGAAGGTAAAAAAAGTGGTACAAATGATCCTTGTAAAAGTATATCATCATTACATGGTATTTTACATCCTCTACAAAAATTAGACCAAGAACATAAAGCGCATACACGTCCACCATCAGTTACAGCTCTTAATATAAATGGAAAATCATATCCAAGGCTATCATCACTATAAATATAATTAAATATTTTAATGAATTCAAATTAAAAAGTAAAAATTTACCAGTCTGCCGCATGATTAGCTGTATGATCTGCAGTAGGAGGTAACGGACTTAAAAAACGACTCACTTGCATCCATACAGCACAATATAAATCTTTGTTAGTAGCATTTTCATAACATGGAATAAGTAAAGGTATTCCAAATAAACTCGGACGAGTTTTATGATATGATAAAAAATATGTATCTTGTCTAGTTAATTTTCTATGTACAGCTATAAGATATTTTCCAATTTGACAGTCCTGGAATGTATTTGATAAATAATTATTTTTTCCTTTACTTAAACGAAAATTAGACGTTAGACTATCATTTTCATCACGATTATCACATAAAGTTTTACAAGGACACTCAGTTTTTTCATTTTTATTTTTTTCAACAAGACATTCACTTTGTAGATCTTCATCTAATTCCTCAAAAGATCTTTTTTGTCGAATTATTTCATTTTCATCGTTATTATAGTTTTGTATATTGTTTTCATACAAATTTGTCGTTAATATATTATTATTGCTTGTAAATGTGCTTCCTGGACTTGAACTTATTTCTTCTGAAGGCTGAAAGATTCGATATTCCTTTTGAAACTATAAAGAATTATTTAAAATTATTTTCTATATTATGATTAGTATGTAAAACAAAAAAACGTGCAAACTACATTTTAGTTAATTTGAATAAAATAAATAAATGTTTTATGTGTTTAGAAGTAGAAAAGACTAAGAGATTAGGATTGCAAAATGTGTAGTTTTGTAAATTGTAAGAATCACAAATTAACTAGCATACTACCCTATAAAACTAACTTTCGCTCATAGTCCTAATAAAGTTTTCATTTACATTTTACTATTGTAAATTAAGCTTTAACAAAAAAATATTTAAAATTTCAGAATAATTCTTAGAAATAAACTCAAATAATATTTGTAAAGGATTAGTTTAAGATAACATTTCGCCATGTTTGTCTGGTTTTTATATTCTAAAGATGCTTATAAGACTTTAATAACGTTTTAAATTATTTTGTTGTTGTTGTACCTTACGATATACCCCAGCAAAGTAAAAGTAAAATTGTAGAAAGTAAAAAAACGCAAAAACAATTGATCTAAAATATTCGTTTCAGAATAAGCCTTGAATGTTTCAATTTTTATCCTTGCCCTCATGTACTTAATCGTTTATTACCTTTGAACTAAAGGAACTACAAAAGTAAAATAAATGCTAGTCTAAAACACACAATATTGACTTTGAATTAATAAAAAAAACTTCTAAAAAAATATATTACGAGCTTTAGAGGAAAAACTACAAATTCTTTGAAGGTTTTTGCCAAATCTCCTCAAATAACCTATAAAAGTGTGTTTTAATTTTTCAATTTTTAAGACGATTAAAATTATATTTTGTAATATTACTTCAAAGTGCTCATGCTAAATATTAAATATAAAAATGAAAAAAAGCAAAAAAGTTTATTTATTTGTAAATCAAGCTGTTTATATTGTCATCAATAAAAATGTCTTCTGTATAAGAGCTACCCGGAATTTTACATTTAAATTAATCAGTCAAAATTTCCCTAAATGGGTATCACTTCCCCTATTTTCCGATTAAAATTTGAATGTTCTTCAAACTAAAAAAACTGCACCAAATCACTCTAAATTTAAAGCCTTGTTCACGTTTTCCTTAGCTGACGTGGTAAGTTGCATTCTGAATTTCTTCTGGACAGAAAAACAAGGTACAAAAGATATCATCTGAAAGTTTTAGAGTGTTAGCGTGGAAATGTCCAATATAAGAGGTCGGATTTATGGAAGGATATATGATAGAACAACAATGGCGATAGATCACTAAGCAGATCACAACTTAATTAATACCATCTTTTTTGATTGACGTCTATTTGGCTCGGTTCCGTTTTCACTTGATCTTGCACCATGTGAATTCTTTTTCTTTTAGCCAAATTGAAATTGCAGCCCTGTAGAACCCATTTTACATTATTTGAAGATATTAAACCGAATTCGTAAGGTGCATTGAAGACAGCACCTTCAAAAATATGTCTGGATATGTTTTCGACGTTATAACGAAGAGAAAAAATAAATTTGTATAATTAAGTTTCTTTTTTATCAATTTTGCATAATTACACGCTAACTGAATAAAAAAATTGATTTTTTTAGATACTGAAAAAGCTCAAATATTTAAAAAAAGATCATAGCAAAAACTCTATATAATTTAAACTAAAACAGTGTACAATTATATAAGCATTTAAAAACAAAACTTTGCCAGTTAAGTGATGCTAAGTTTAGAGATTAATAATTAAAAACTTTCCCTTGATTACACAAATCACCTTGTAGAAATTAAATCTTAAATTATTAAATTTTTTTTTCATAAAATAGAATATAAACTAAATCAATTAGACAAAAACCATACCTTAAAGCACAACAGGGTCTGAGGCATGCACACTGTTTTTCCAAAGCACCGGCTTACCTTCGATGTCCTTTTGCTGGCAGAAATTTCATCAGTATTTATTTCATTTAATTTATATTCAGTACTATTATTACAATTACGATCACGAATTAAACTAGGACCAGATTTTTGTTCGGTGGGATAATTTTGATTTGAAGAACATGTTGTGTCTGATGAAATTAATAGAGCTTTAATAAAATTATCAATTATTTAAAGTATATTAATTTGTAAAAAAATTGCTTAAACATTTATATACATACCAGGACTTCTCTGAATATCTTTTAATCCTTTTTCAATGTTAATACCAATAATAGAACCTGTTATTGATTTACATTCATCATTACATTCAGGTAACTCATAAATATATAACTCTGTTGCTGTTGATGGTATGATTTTTTGTTCAATATTTAGAATACATTTAACTTGTGAATTAGCTAATTCACATATAAGCATTAATTTTGGATTTACATTACATAATGTTGATAAACTTAATTTTAAATCGTTATATTTAGAATCAGAATTTAAACGTAAGCCATATTTTATAGGTACGGAACCATCAAGTAAAATTACTGAAAAAAAATTAAAAATTTTATTCGTTTAAATAAAGTTATTGATTTTTAATTAATTATGGTAAATATATATAAATATTACTTACCTAGAACTTCACAATAAATAAAATTCTCTAAAGGTAGCGGAAGGCTAAGTAAACTGAATGGATCAAATCTAACTGATTCTCTACCACAGCAAAGGCAAATTACTTTTGATTTTAATTGTCCATAAAATAAATCTATAATAATACTCTGATTTCTAGCATGATGTTGATTCCAAGCTTCTTCAGCAACAATTGCATCAGGTCTGCCATCTGAATCTTTAAGTTCTGTATAAGGTTTTTCTGTAACACGATTAAGATCTTCATGAAGTGCATCTAGAAACCATTCTAAAAGTTCCTATAAAAGATATTTCATTAAAATTAATATATTAAATATTTTCATTTGAAATAATACTTGAGAATCATGTTGCCCTCCACCAGAAAATTGTGGGGCATGTTTTGTTATACACATTCTTAATTTTAAGGGAGCAATTGATCTAGTTGTTGCAGTCCATACCTTTTTATTACAAAATATATTTAAATTACTTTTTAAATATTTTTTTAAAAATAAAAATTTACCTCACTAAGCAATTCTCCATATTTTGTTGCTAACTGACCTTTTGTACCTAATTTGTTAATTATATTTAATTCCGCCATATGCATATTATTTTTAAAATACTGTGTAAGGGGTTGAGTGTTAAAAAGTACTTGTAATGCAGAATTTATAAAACATGTATTTCCCAAATTATGTAAACCTGTTGCACCTGGAGCATGTAATGATTGTACTGATATTGTTGTAGGGCGACGATCTTGAACAATATTGCTTGATAATGATAAAGATCCTAATTCTTCGGGCCAGGTTAAATCCTTATTTCTTACTTCTAATAATATTTGATCATTATCTTTAACTGAAAGTTCTTCTAAAGTCATATTTTCGTCATCTAGTATATAAGCAACATCATTATGTGTATGATCACCGTAGCTAACAATATGCCAAAGTCGGATATCCTCTAATTTTAAGTTTAAACGTTCACAAAGAAACTCCGCTATTCTTTTAATTGTTGCTAAACGACTAAAGGCTGCTGTATAAGCAAGATATTTTTTTGGTGGCTGTAAATTTTGAGACATTGATGAAATCGTATTATATCCACTTCCTGATACAATTGGACCATAGCCACCTCAAAAAATTAATATTATTAATTAAAGTTTATTGTTATTAACTAACGTCTAGTTTTTTTGTTTCAAGGAAAAAATTTTATTTCATAAGTTATTTAAAATTTCTAAAAAATCCTGAAACTTAATTAATACTAATACTCTTTCTTAAATATACAAAACTTACCAGCTACTGTTCCCCATGAAGAAACAGATTGATGAACAATTGGAATCTCCTGATGTCGTAATATTCTCAAATATAAAGGATATAGCTCTAAATCAACATCTATAGAATTAGGTGGTTGTATAACCTTTATTTTATATAAAATTAGTAATATGTTTTAAAACTATTTGAAATTATTATTTATACTTGTCTTGGTAGTGAAAGCAGTTCACCATACCAGTGAGATAATGCTTTCCATAAAGAGAAAGGCACCAATTCAAAATCATGTCCCTGAGCAAGTGTAACATCTCTTCTTAAATGTCCGCCTTCACCTGTTAATGTTTTAACAGTTTTATAAATATTTGTTATCACCAAATTTGTATTATCTATTGGTCCTGGTGGTAGATTTGGATGTCTTCCACAAGAAACACCACTACTTGTTGACCCTATATGAAAATATTTTATATTTATATATATCTTATTAAAGAAAATTTATGCAACCTAAACT
Organism: Acrocera orbiculus; assembly: GCA_947359355.1. Taxonomy (NCBI): domain Eukaryota; kingdom Metazoa; phylum Arthropoda; class Insecta; order Diptera; family Acroceridae; genus Acrocera; species Acrocera orbiculus. The sequence continues at coordinate 45,793,432 of OX375757.1, forward strand.
TGATGAATCTGTTGTTGCTAAAAATTCTCCAGTCGATTCTGATGAATTTGATGTAAAACTTTCATCACATACCATTGCTTCATCAACTCCAAAATTTTTTATTGAATAAGCATTTTTACAATGTAAGCAAGGTGTTGTAGTTATAAATCTAGTATATTGAATCCAGCTTCCCCACCATTCAGAAGATATTAAATACCAAAATTGACCGACTCTATATCCTCTTCGTTGTTCACGCGAAAGCCAACCTTTAACTAAAAATGAATTTAATGAGTTTTTCCTTTGGTTTTGAAAATTATTATGTTTATACATACCAATATCATATTCAATATGGCGACACTGGGGTTTTAAACCAAAAATAACATGGCAAATTTCAAATAGTAAATCTAAGAATGGTTGAACAAGATTTAATTTACTCTCAATATTCCACATCATGAAATCTTCTTGAGTCATATTCTGCCTGTTATAGTTGCTAGATAGTTCTGAGACCTAGTTTAGATGAATAATAGAATATAATTTAAAACTATATTTTAATATTTGGCTTTTTAAACAACAACAAAGAAAAACACACGACTTTGTAATTTAAGAAGCCCTTAACTAAATTTGACTGCTAATAAAAGAATTATGGAAAATAAAACATAAAAATTTAAAGTTTTATTAAGTAGAAATTTGTTGGTCATTGTAATATTTATCAGAAATTAATAGAAAATTTCAGAACTTCAGAATTTCAATTTTTATATATAAATATCTAATGTTGATATAACATTCGACTTAATTTTTTGGCTAACAACTTTATTTGTTAAAATTTTAGAAAATAATAGAGAAAAGCAGAATTTCCATGATGGAAAAAGGATATAAAAAGAGATGGGGAATATAAACTCTATATGGTAATCCCAGTAGAAAAAGTAGAATATAATATCAATGAAACAGAGCTACCTTTCGGATATAACTTCTACTTTTCATCTAAGAGAAACTCACTAAGGCGCATTTGTTTTACTGGCAGATTATTATTGTCACAATAAGCACCTCATTCAATAATGTAAAGATAAACTATTTTAAAAATTATGTTTTTCTTTAATTTGTGTTTAAATTAAAATCTAAAAATAGTGTTGTTTACTATTCTTGATTTTAGCGAAAAATATCACCAAAATTTTAGAATATTTTTCGCTGTTGGCCAGTGTTTTATTACATAAGTTAAACGTACTTTTGTTACATGTAGGATTCCTTGAAAATTAAAAAAAATTGTTATAGATTATGGAGTAAGTTTTTCAGTTAAATAATGTGAGTTTGAATAGAATAAAATAATCTAAAGCATTTAAATTATTTTCCGCCATTACAGTAAATTTAAACATTTCATTCCTCTAAATATGCTTGAAATTCATTTAAAGTAGAAATGACCTTTCTCAAATTTAGTACCAAACAGGAAAAAAATATCATGCCTTAAACAGTAGCGAATATTAAAATGTATTACCTCTTGGAAATTTCTAAATTACACCATTAATCACTCTTTTCACGAAATTATCTCACTCCTATGATACTAGGATTTGCCTATTGGTAATTAAAATTAAAACAAATAATGTAATGAACTTTTTTAAAATTTTCAACCACACGAAATTATGTCGTCCTTCTAATATAATAAATGTTATTTGTTATGCAAGTAAAACAAATATTTCTTTGCTTGGGAGAGGTTTACCAATTAGAAAGTCAGAAAAATCGATTTTTCTATTTCTTAAATCAATACCTAAGATGTGGTTTACACCGGTCCTATATATAGTAATGTTTTATACATCTTTAATATACAGTCCCAACCATTAGGATGGGTTAAAAGTATTTTCAAATGTCAGAAGAAATCTAGAAGCATTTTATCTACTGTAAGACCTAACAGCGAAACTTAACCTGCGGCTCGTAGAATATTTATGAGTGGCCCGAGCTATTTGACCCAGTTGGTAGGTTGGCATGTGTACTTGGATGCAATTATGCAGAATTATTCGATGAATTCATTGAAATGAAAAACAATACACACTTAGAAGCTACTTTCAATGAAAAGAGGGAGACAATGGAGTATGCAGAATTTTGGAAAATTGTGCCAGAAGAATATAAAATTGTACAGAAATGTGCACAAATTTTTCTAACGTTTTTCACATCAACACACATCATGCGAGTTGTTCTACTCAAAAATGAAATATGCTAAGAATATTTATGGAAACAGGCTTATTGTTTCTCATCTAGATGATATATTGAGAGTAGCATGGTCAAGTCAAAAGCCAGATATCAACGCAATTGTTGAAAATAATTCACAATTTCAAAAGCCCCATTAAAAGTTGTATTTTAGATGCCGCCAGAAATTAAAAATAAAATAAATAAACAAATTGTTTGTTCAATAAATAAATTCATACATATCAGTTTTATATTACCAACCTGCAGCCCGTGTATAAAAGGAAGTTATATGTATGTGGCCCGGAAAACGTTGAGTATGGCTGCTTTAGAACAATGAGGGTATCATTAGTATAAATATCTGTTTTTCCCAGAAGTGTGTAATCCTTTGATTACACCTAATAAAAGGAACCCCATACAAAGGTGGTCAATAGGATAATTTCAACATTGGTTTTAGTAACTCAGGAGTAGATTTCGATTCCAACATAAATTCAAAAAGAAATTTAAAGTAGGTAGATAGAGGAAAGATATGCAAAAGATCCACGTAGATACCATATTTCAGCCTTTTTTTATACAACTCTTTCAAATATCATTTTGAACTGTATATTACAAAAAAATATATATATTTGCGATATTATACAAGATGAGAATGAGAAATAAATGTTTCTCATTTTCTCCAACCTCTTTGGTGCTCATAATTTCGAAATATATTATGGGAACTTTATTAATTCGTTTAAAATTAAATCTCAGAAATCACAAAATTACAACAATTTAAATTTACCTTAGAATTTCGCTTATGCTTTTTATTTGAATTTAATTATAAAATCTTTTATATACTTTGATGTTATGTATATAAAATTATTTAAGATAAAAATATATCAACCAAACCAATTATTAAACATTCAAAAATATGTATACAATCACGCCCGCCAAGTGTAGAAAAATATAAAAATAAAAATGGAGGTAACTTGATGCAAAGTTTCCAAGATGTTCGAGCACTGTTCGAAGTTTCACTTCTTTAGGCACTGCTCATCGAAAAAACTAGCTTTTTTAGCTTAGTATAACTATTCTTACATATCTTGGTTATTGATTTAAGCCATAAAAAATCTTTCAATTGGGTGTTTTCTCTTGAGGACAGTATTTCACAGGAATTAAATGAAGCAATTGTTTTGAAGCGTCCAACAAAATTATTCAAGCTTAAGCATAAGCTGAGTTTATTAAATTGCAAAATCAAAGTAAAAATAATGGCCGCGTAAACATAATAATTTGAAAAATTAAAAAAAATAAATAATAAGTTAAATTTTGTTACGGAAATTCAATTTTGTAAATTGATTGATTAAAATTGAAGCTATTGACACTAAACTAAATTTTATACATTTTTTTCTTTATATACTGGTATAAGATTTAAAATGATTCAAATTTTTTTTTCAGTGATTAGCAAAATTAAAAAGTTTCAAAGTATGCACTCCTTGTAATTGAGTTACATCATAAAAATTTTGATTAAAATTTTATTAATTATATTACCTCATTTCCATTTTTTATAGATGTATCTGTAATAGTTTTCTTTAAATATCTTATAACATCATTCATAACATGCTTCGCCGTTATTGTTTCATAAAAATTAGCATTATTACTTTCTTTTGCAACTAGCAAAAGTACATCAATCATTTGTTTTATTTCTTCATTGCTTAGACTACCATCTCTATCTACATCAAATATTTTAAAGCAAACTACAAAAAACAAAGATTCATATAATTTAAATTAAATTTGAAGAAACTTAAATACTTATTACATTTGCTTCTTTCAACAATTGGTCCACGACATGCAGCACTAACTCCACAACAAAGCTCTTTAAAATCAATATGACCATCACGGTTTTCATCAAAAGCAGATAATAAACCAGATAGAGCTGCTTTTGGAATCGGTGGACTAACTAATGGTCCAAGTGAATCAAAATCTAATTGATTATTGACTGAAGCATTTTTCAATTTCCAGAAAACTTTTTCAAGTTCAACTATATCCTATGATCAAATTAATTTTTATTTGAAATTCCTATTAAAATTATTAAAATATTTACTTGTTCTTCTAGGTGTGTTACACCAGCAAGACTTTGGTAAAATGTTGGCGTTTCTAATTCTGATGTCAAATGTACACAAGTTTCAGATAAAAGCCATTTTGATATAACAGTTGCTGTTCTATGATGTATAATCCATTCTCTAAATACATCAAAATTGATTTTATCACTTTTTGAAAATAAAGATATTAAAATGCTTGTATTTCCAAGATTAAGAATTTCACTGTTATTAGTATTTCTTAATCTAGATTCCAATTGAAGCGCTTGTGCATAATCAGACTTTAATATATATGTTCCAGACTCATTACAATATAGATTCCAAAGTAATCTGAAAAAATAAAACAGTTGTAGATGTAATCATACTTAAATATATTCAGACCTACCTAATTTTTTCATCTTCAGTTCCTCTAGTTAATAAAACTAATCCACATATCAAATCTCTGAATGAAATCCCTTTTTGTGTTCCTCCGCATGCACTAAACAACCAGTCGGCAACAACCGAAGGTACACCTTCACACAGAACCTCATATAAAAAAGCTCTTTTACTAAGAAAATTTGTTGTAGGTTCCGCAGATTTTTTGAAGGCATTTTTGATTCGTCTAAGTTCGGTTTCTGATACTGAAATGAATATTTTTTAATGACATAAATTAATTTTTTTCAAACATAATATCTATTATCTAAAATCTTAGGTATAGAAATAAAAACTCAATACCTAAGGATATTAACAAATTCAAGTGTAGCTTTATTTTTCGGTTAACTTATATTAAAAATAAATCAACAAATTAATATTCAATACAAAAGATATAAGCTTCATTCGATGATTTTTGGTTAAAAGAACACAAGTTTTTGACATGTACGCAAAAAATATACATTCAAAATACTTTTCTCTGCTTAGCTACACATTTTTCCTATCTCTTGGATAGTTTCTGCATAAATTGCCAAAAATATTCCTTTTCTCAAAATAAATTATCCATGAAACTGTTTGCAAAATCGAGGCTTTGTTCAGAAAGCACGTGGAATATCAACGAAGACAGTCGGAAGGGGGCAAGCGTAGTAAATAAATGGGATAAGGAGTCATTTTTACAGTTGCATATCTAAAACAAGTTTTTGTCCAATGTTAACGTATGCACTGTGACAAAGCCATTAAGGAATACCAGCTTTTCCGATAAATTAATTAGTTTTCGATGGTAGCTGTGGGCATTGATAGTTTTTCCAGTTTTCAACAGCGCAAAGTGGATGATAACCACGGCCGGAATAGAAAATTTAGAATGAAAAAGAAATGAATTTTAATAATTACTGTTTAAGAAGATTATGTTACTTTAATGGAAACCATCAAATTATGCGGAAAAATTGTATTTTTATATCACTCATAATATTGAGTCATTTTTTAAATGGGACTAAGCTCTAATATTGTCTTTACATCGATATCAAGAATGTGATTTCCATGCAACCATTGTCTTGGTCACTCTAAACGAGCCCTAGAGTTAACTGGCATTTAAATAACATCCAAGTTAACTGAGAACTGTAAAACCTAATGTAAAACTCTCTAACTTTTTTTAGTTTAAAGTGATTACAAATCTTCGGTAAAGGATTCTTCAAGTTTTTTGAAAATTAAAAAAATGACGTATAATTTACTTACTAACATGACTAAAAATTTCTTGTAAAACTCAATTTAATCAGTAATTTTATATGTAATAATATTACTAAATATTAAATACATCCATATAAAAAAAAACTAATTGTTGTGATTGTGTTTAATACTTAACTAGCCATTAATATTAATAATGTTATTATTACTGTAATTCAAATGCAATTAAATAGATAATTGTGATTATTTTAATTTGGCTTTATAATTATGCAATTTTTGTTTATACACAAATCAACAACAACAAATTATGATAATGAGGTTTCTCAAGCCACAGTAAAAAAAAATTGCTAATATTTATTAGATGTTGCCGAAAAAAACAAATTTATTAAATTTACTATATGTTATATAGTAGTGTATATGTATATATATATGTATTTATTCACAAATGCAAATGCACTAGATTTACAATTTTTTATTTCAAATGCAAATTGATTATGAAACATAAAGCATTTCAAAAAACTAATAGTCTAATATATGAACTGCTAATTTTTAACAACTTTATATACCATATATATTATTATATTACATAATAATAATTTATATTAACAAAGACAAAAAAAAATAAAAACGTATGTCTTACATCTTTTAACAGCATCTTCATAGCTAATACAAGAAGATTTAGATTCCCTACCACCCATAGCTTTTTGTTTTTATTATAACCACAAACTTGGTAGCATTATTACTATATATTTCTATTATTACTGGGCTTTCCAAGAAAAATTATATTTAAATAAAAACAATTCTATAGCATTAGAGTAAAATCTGACATTTTAATTAAATATTCTATTAAACAGTTATACCAATATTTATAATAGAAATACCTGTTGGGGATGTGGGCTGAAGTGAAATAAACATAAAATACAGAACCAAAATTTTGTTTGTACAAATAAAGGTTTCTTTTAAATTACTTTAATCAAATTTTAATAAATAAAAAAATTTTTATTTACCCAAGACATGTGTCAAAAATTAGAATTGCAAATATTATTTTGAATTTTATACATATATAATAAAATAAATATAAATATTTCATCATTTGTGACAGCTTTTTCTTTAAGTTGGCAACAAGTTTTCTTTTGTAATTGATGGTAAACTTATTCGTCACATATATAATGGTTCTCGAATAAAAAAGTTGTGAAGTTAATTTATTAATTTTTAATAGAATTAAATTTTTTCTAAGGAATTTTTTTATACTATTTTGTATGTTTATAAACAAGTGTACTGAAATTAATTGTTTTAAATGGCTAAAACATATGATTATTTATTTAAATTATTGTTAATTGGAGATTCGGGTGTTGGAAAGACTTGCATACTTTTTCGTTTTTCTGAAGATGCCTTTAATACGACATTTATATCAACCATTGGTAAGAAAATATTAATTAATATTTTTTCAATTAATTATTATAAATTATTAAATTATATTCAAAAAAGTTGTTAAATTTAACTAAATTAAAAACAAAAGTATCAGACTGAAAGAGTGAGAAGTGGTTGTCTGTAATTTGTTTATTATTTTTTTTTTGCTAAATATCAAAATCGATTTATAGTCTTTATGTGTTGTCACTTTTTGTTTACAAGTTCTATTAATTTAGTTAAATCAAAACATTTCACTAATTATAATAATAATTGATACTTTTTATATTATGTAGAATTTCTTTGTTACCATTTTTTTTATATAATTATTAAATTGAAAAAGCAATATACAATATTCTTTTCATAGTTATTATCAAATGTAACATATTAAAAATAGACCATTTATAACAAAGCTCAGTATCCATAAAACTAGGGAATTATCATTTGTCTTTGTAAGATTATTTCTTTATTCCTTTGTTTAAGAAAATATTTATCTCTTAAGGAAATGAATATGCTTCAAGTCATTTTTTATATGAAGCATATAGCCTAAGGTTATGTAAATGTACTTTAAATACAATTAAAAGAAATAGTTCTTAATTAATAACCGTAGTCCAAAATATTTTGCAGATTATTGAAATTACACTTGGGCACTGTGCAAGCAAATTTTGGTCGTCCCACTTTTCGATGCCATACATTTGTGTAGTTATTGTCGATCAATTTTTGCTAGTCGCTTTCATTGTGCTCACACCCTAAATTGGATAGCAATTGCTCTAATTTCAAGATTTAATTTAATAGAGAGCAAAAGCAAAACCTAGCTATGAAATGCATAGAAATTAACAAATTTTATCCAGATAAGCTTGATCCATGATACACTTTCCTATTATTAATTGTTACCATGCTATAAATTTTATGAAACCACTAACAGGAAGACTAGCACAACTTTGTACGATTATAGAAATAATATTTTAGGAATATTCCACTAAATTTATACACCTAGGTTTATTAAGGCGTAAATTGAGGAAACCACATTAAAAAGGATCTTAAAGAAAAGTGGGTGTGCAATAAAAGAATAATATTCCTAATGGAAAAAATTGTTCCTGGCATCGGATAATTAACAAAAAAAAAACTAATTGAAAATATAAATAGGACTATATTTCAAAATACTAATCAATATATACATTCATTCAGTATCACTTACTGCAATACAAGGAATCGGTTTTCTATGTACTCCAAAAAATTGTTTTCGTCTCCTTTTGAATTCTTCTTAAGAATTTCCTTGTAGGAAGCTATAGAATTGCTTAGATTTCTTTGAAATCTTAAAAGAGCTGTGCATTAGGATCATTTATAATAAAATGATGATCAAATTTTTTAATTAATTGCAAACATGTTTAGGTAAAACGTAATTAATTCCAATCAACACTAAATAATATGTTTCGAGAAAAAAACCTTTTGAGTAAATACTGCTAACAGGATAAGTAAAAGCTAAAACGTGTAAAATCCAGTAAAATCGTGTAATAGAAGACCGCGTAAAAGCAGACCTAGGTGTATAGTTAATCTTCACCTCCTATGTTACTGGTTGAAATTCAAATTAAAGAAAAATATAATGTTCCGCTTTTCAAGGAGCCGTGTAAACGGAAAAATCTAAAAAGCTTTTATCACCTTATCGCTAAAAATTATTACCATTTCATGTTGTTTAATAGAACCAGACAATTGTCCTCTTGGACAACCAAGAGATTTTTTGTAAAAGAGGTGCGAGGTGTATAGTTTCTACATCTTCATCAGAGTAAGAGTTACTATGGAGATAGCCATGGTTCGAGGGTGTAAACAAATAATTAGAAATTTGAAATTGATTGTCAGGATTTAAAACTTACAATTACATAATAAATTTCTTAGTTCATTTTTTTTTTATTTTTTATTTTTAAATACTATAAAATTAAACTCAATAATGCTAATTAGTCTTTTTTGTTATCCAAACGCTCGTTTTTATATCTTTCTGTCCTGAAACATGAAGCCCACCGTGATGGGCAGCAGCGTTGAAATCATCGTGACGTTTTTTTATTTTGATTTATCATAATTATAGAATTATTTGTGCTTTTCGGTTGGATATAGATTTATTTACATTCGTTTTTATTTTTTCTCGATATTCTACAAATTATTAATTTTTCTTAAACATAATTTGACAGATATAAACTATTTTAGATTCACATAATATTCTGTTTGCAACTTCATATCTAAATCATTCCCAGAATGAAAAGTTTTATGTGGAAGTGTAAACTTCCATAAATTTTTTTATTGATTTAGTTGATAGTGTTTTGAAATTTTACCAAAAGACTTAAATTGAATTCTATATTTTTATTATTTGAGAAATGAATTTTTCCGTAAATAGTGTTTCAATATAAAGGTTATAAGAACAATAATCAAAAATAGAATTTTTTTTTTACGAATCCCATTATTATTATCAGAGTAAACCAGTTGGTCCTCTATTCTTTCTATTACTTCAGTGAGGATTTTGGGATGAATATATACTTTTTTATTTGCATATATCAGATAGTCACCAGTGAAGAGCGATGCTATCAAAATTTTCTAGACATAGTATAACCTAGAGCATCTGAAAAATCATCCTAATTCCTTGGAACATTAGTTTCTGACTAATCCAAATTTCTACCTGCATTTTCATTATTTGAATCGTTTGAATCTAGTAAATGGAGTATTCTTAGTTTTGACGCGGGAAATAGAAAAGCAGAAAGCTAAAGTTTTTACTTTCGCATGTGTTTCCTAAACTCATTTTCCGTTCAAATAATCAGAACACACAAATCTACAACAAAGAATTATCGATTATTAATTCCTTTCCAAAACCAAAGCAGTTTACTTTAAACTTTGTGTGATATTTATAAAGCTATGGTCCTTACAGAACTAATTTACAGGATCCTTTGGACGTTCTACTGGTAATATTTATACATTTGAATGACAAGTGTTAATAAATAACATATAAATGGGAAAAGTCATTAGTTGCATAAATTTTGTATTAAAAGTCAATTCTCCATAGCGACCACAGCCTATGGCTTTTATTCTTCTGACTAGGATTCTCTAGTACTTGACCGCACCAATGACGTGAGATTTTCGATATCATTTGACAGTGGTATCATTTGCTTTTCTATTAAAAACAAGAATGTTAATGAATCCATTCGGATTGGTTTTAGGGAAAACTCTTAATTTTTAATATGCTAAATCGGCCAAAAGGCCAAATACTACTGATACTTAGGCATTATACTTTAATTAAACATATATTTTCCATATTTTATGAATTTTTTGTTAATGTCAACGGCTAGTTTATGGAGATTTTTCCATGAATAATTTTGTAAAGTAGCTCGAATATTGTTTAATTGTATTGTAATTAATAAAAACATTCAGCAGTACTTGTATCGATGAGATAGAAATTTTCAAAATATATTGTTGTTTTTTTTTGTTTCCCTACCCCCTCTTATCCCTTAATGAAAGATTTTCAATTTTCATTTAAATATTTCACAAAACTAGGACATTATTTCAGTTATACAAAATTCACCACCGATTTTGTTTTTATTTTATTTTACATGAATTTCCAAGGATGTTGAAACCATTAGCATAATTAGTTACACCCATCCTAATTATATAACTGTTGATTTTTCTTTTCGTCTAGACTCTAGACATATCGCTTTAATTTCATCTGTATAATTAAAAAACTGTCAACAATAACCCTTTTTTCTCTGCACCCAAGGCTTAGATAAATTTACCAAGGTACAATTTGTAATCAAAACAATTTATCTATAAATTGACTTTAGTTAATTTTAGCATAGGATTTTATTGAAATAAAAAGAAAAAATAAAATAATATTTTCAAGGAGCTCATTAATTTAAGAACATTCAATCTAAAATTGTTTTGGTCACGATTATGTAATTTGATTGTTAATTAAATTTTTTATCAATACGAAAAGAAAATTTATCGAGTTTAGCTTAGTTATTTTCAGAAATTTGTACTTTTAAAGAATTATTGCGTTATCAAAAATATAATATATATTCTCGTGTTTCGGGTTTTTTAAATATTTATACCATTCATCATAATGAATTTTTGAGTTTAAAATTATCAACAATTGAAAACTGAACTTATCTTTTTAATATTTGAAATATTTTCAAATTCCATTTTAAGATTTATGTTAATGAAGTTAAAAATTTTGATAATTTTAATATCTGGACATTTAATTAACAAAATTAATTATAATTTGATTTATTTACAGGAATAGATTTTAAAATTCGAACTATAGAGCTTGATGGGAAAAAAATTAAACTTCAGATATGGTAAGCATTAAATCAATGATCAATATCTAAATAAATTTAATATTATTTTTAGACTAAAGCTTAAGAAAATTTCTCATTAAAGTTTGGAAATATTCGGTTAATATGTAGAAAATTGCATTTTATTAGACTTATTGATGGTATTAGTTACGATTTTCGTGTTTTTGTTTTTGTAAATCGATTAAAAATATTATTAAATGTCCAACGATAATTTACATTGATCTTTCATATGGCCTGTTTATATTTATGGGAAAGCATACCACAGCTGGTCTAAATATTTTGACATGCTCTATTCCGGGACACCGTCCTTTTCAAAAACACTTCTATTAAATAGAAAAGATTCTGCCAAAGGGGCCAAATAGGCGTCTTCTGTTAGACGCTAACGCAACCTAGATAATAAATGTTTTTCAAGTGTTGTGTAGATAGACCAAACAGAATTAACCTTAGAGTTGTTGAATATAGAACCCATCAGAAGCATTAACTCTGATGACAAGGTTTCGTTTAGCTTGCAGACATTTTGTGCAAGTATATAGAATAGGATAAATGTCACTTGTTGCACAAAGGCGTTTTCGTTATTCCTGCACCCTTGAACATAAACGAATACCGGAAAAGTTTGTGTTTTATAACTTTTATTTTAAAATCAGAAATACATTTATTCCATATAACTTCTAACTATTACAATTTTAGCATACTCCATTTTTTATTCATAACGACTCAGGCAAAACATCGATAAATAAATTTCCTTCGAAAAGGAAATCCTTATTTAACGTCAAGACTTCATCATTCATGGCGTGATTTACTTTTCGTGACTATTACCTTGGCAGTTATTTATTTTAGGATTAGTGTTTTTTCTTACACGATACGCGTTTCTTATTTTTATGTTGACTTCTTGAATAATGTTGGATAATAACCATCCGTTAGTTTTTGCATTTAAGCATATAGTTGATGAAAACTGTAGCATAAGAATATTAAAAACCAAAACTATTATTAGCCAGTCGATATTTTTATTGCTTTATTTTATCGAGAGTTAATAATAATTGATATCAAAATTTATTTGAATCTGTAAAAAATTACGTTTGGTTTTTAATAGAATAGCATCTAGTTTTTGGAAAATTAAAGGGATTTGTTCATTTTATGGACTGTTTAATTTTTTTAATAAATTTTTTTCTCTGCCTTTTAAGATCAAAATTACCTACACTTGATTCTATTTAAATTCGCTATTCGTCAAAGTTTTATTGAGATCATTAATTTTAAATTTTATTTTAATTAAACAATTTGATTTTATTTTATTTTAATTTTCATTAAAAAGGGACACTGCAGGACAGGAAAGATTTCGTACAATTACAACTGCTTATTACAGAGGAGCAATGGGTATTATGCTGGTTTATGACATCACACAAGATAAATCATTTGAAAATATAAAAAATTGGATAAGAAATATTGAAGAGAATGCGTCTGCTGATGTAGAAAAAATGCTTTTAGGGAACAAATGTGAATTAAATGACAAAAGACAAGTATACTAATACATATATACCAGTTTAAATTTTCAAATTAAATTAAATATTTTTTAAGGTTTCTAGAGAGCGAGGAGAACAATTAGCAGTTGAATATGGTATCAAATTTATGGAAACCTCTGCAAAAGCTAGTATTAATGTTGAAGAAGCATTTTTAACTTTGGCTAGTGACATTAAATCAAAAATGGAAAAAAGATTGGTATATAATATTAAATTATTAAACTTGAAAACAAATTTTTTTATAGATCTTTTAAACTGTTGAATCCAGAAATGAAAATCTTGTTGTTTCAAAATTTATTTTTAAAATATTTTTAGGTTTTCTTTTAAGGGGGTTTTCCAGTTTAGAAACTCGAAAAAAACCTACTTTTTTTGCATATTTTCATAGCTTAACCTCTTAAAAAAATTATCCCAAGAGGATTTTTTTGAAATTCAAATAATTTTCGGAGTTACAGCTCATTTTGTGACACAGTTAGTCTCAATTCAGTTCAGTCTTTAAAACTTTAAACGCGTTTTTCACGAAACTATTTTTTTCGAAACAGTGTGCACGATATCTTAAGTTTTATCTAACCGATACACTTGGAATTTGGCACAGAGATTCTTTATATATTAGAGTATGGGACTTCGAAGTTTTTTGTTAAATTTTTTTTTTTCTTAAAAAATTCCGAAAGGGTAAAAAGAACAGGGAAAAAACGTAATTTTTCTTCAAACAGCCGCCATTTTATGAAAAAAAAAATTTTTCTCAAAAACTCTTGGTAGTCTAATAACTACACCCTTCTTGAAGAATTAAAAAAATTTTTTTTTTCATATTACTGGAAAAGATTTTAATAAAAAAAATTATTTTTAACCACATAAAGTTTTTTTCATCTAACAAAACTATAGCCGATGTGTACTACCGGTGGTACACGCCATCCTCCGAAGGTACTGTTTTTATAATTTTACACAAAAAACATGAGCAAGCGTAAGTTGCGTTCGTAATTCAGCGGTGAAATATTCTTCATATATTTTCGTGCAATCTACGTGATTTCTTTTACAAGAAAAGTTTCACTCATACATGATTACAGAAAATTACGGACCAAATGAAATCTATGCGTGCCATCCCAGTCTTTTTGTCTTATAAAAGGTTTGGATGCTGTCATATAAGTTACATAAATCTGTAGTTAACTTCATATATTCAGGTTATTCACATTGAGTCTGGTAAGAGTGGGTTCACACAGGCCAACTCACAGCGATTCTGTGAGTTGGCCCGTGTGAACCCACTATAACATTTGATTTCATGGTAAGCGGAGGTGAAAGGTAAGACGGATTTTCGCAAATTTCGAAAAAGCTTTTACCCCTTCCTGAGGCAGAAATATTTGTGCCTCATGCTTGGTATCTTACTAATACACATTTATATATACACGTTATCTGTAATATTTTACAAACACATATGCACATATTTTAGTGGACTGAGAATTGTAGGGGAACATTTCTGATTTGATACCGGTCTCAATGTGAATACCCCCATTAGGACGTCGTAAAGTTAAAAAAAGGGGAATTTACCGTTTATAATTTGTGCTTTTTTCTAATTATTCCATTTTAGTTTTCTTATACCTTTATAAAAGGTGGTAAGAAATGTCTAAAGTTAACTTGTTCCATTGATTTTGTTCTTCACTGATATAAAAATATTTTTTAACTGTACTCTTCTATATAAAATTTAAATTTTTAGGTGATGTGATGATAAATGAAAGACTTTTATATTCTTTTGAATAACTTTAAATTTCGGTTTTTATAGTAGACAAAATTTAATTTTATTCTTCTTTTTTAATATAATAATTTTCTTTAGGAAGCCAATAACCCACCTAAAGGCGGTCATCAATTACGGGCAACAGAACCAGCACGAAAGACTGAAAGTTGGTTATCTAGATGTAGCCTACTTTGACGAGATAGTATACGACAATATTAAAAGAGAGATATTAATATATTTAAGCTCTTAAAAAAATGAAAAAAACTAAATAAAACTGTAATAATGTTAATAAAATATGTAATTATGATAATTATGTACGAAATGCCTTTTTTAAACTTTTGATCGTATAGATAATCTATATGATAAACTTTGTGTGATTTAGCACACATATCTTATTTATTTTTTTATGATGAATACAAACTTTTATTTTATAGCTAAAGTATAAATATATAAATCTCATTTTTAGGTTTTGTTTGAGAATGTAAAAAAATTGTTTTTATTTTTTTTTTTAATGAATTTTTTTGGAACAAGTTTTATATATATAGAAGTTTAAATCAATAAATTAACATATAATATTTATGTTTTTTTCTAAATTTTTAAAGTTTGACAATAATTCTGTTAAACTCATTTGTATTGTCGCACTATACACAAACAAACAAAAATAACGCAACCAAGTTGCGTAAATATTACTTATAAATAGTTATATGAATTTGAAAATTAAATTTTTGACCATATGGTTGTAAAAATGGTTGCTACGCACACATTTATATTTAACGTAATAAAATTCAGTAAAAGAAAAACAATGCATTGTCAATTATTTAAAACTTTTAAGGTATAAAATACTCTATTTTTTTACAATACCGTAAATCACTGGTACCAAGATTCGGTTAAGAGTATCATTGTTTTATATTTATTTCATTTTATACATATATATGATAAAAAGAAAATAAAAATTTTCATAGCATGTTGATATTTTACTGTTGACAAATTGATAAATATTTAAAAAAAGGAACAACACTCAATTTTCCATAGTTTTACGATAGTATCATTTTTTTTATTCCTTCGCTTGCGTTTTTTTAGTATTTTCTCGAACCAGAAAATAAAAAAAAGTCCGTTAACATTCTCCTATGGTTTATCGTAATCCATGATTAACTTAAACTAATATTATTATAATATAAGCAAGATATTAATAATTAGGTATAGATTCTGTGAGAAAATTTAAGACTAACTTGGATAGGGATTGAATGGAACTGCCACCGAAAAAGAAGAAAAATATGGTCTTCAGGGAAATTTTAACGATGACACAGAATCTTGAAGTTAGGTTTCGATCCAATAAGTATTTTTGGCATACACAGGCCCGAATAGAAGTAAGAGTACATTTACTGTCCCCCAGATAGCACAAAAAAAACCAAAATTTTGAATTAGGTAAAACTCTAAGAACTACGTAATAACAATATAAATTCGTCAAAACATACAAAAAGAAAACGCGCGTAAACAATTTTAAATATTTTATTTTTAGAAAAAATCGACTAACATTTACAATATTTGAATTTAATAGAACTAGAATACATTCCTGCATATTGGACAAGTTGATTTGCTACTAGTAGTAAACCATTTATACTAGAATAAGAAAATAGTTTTAATGTTTTATTAACAACAACATATATATAAATTTATAATTACCATACATGGTCCATGAAATTTCTTACGACATGTTTTACAAGATAATTTCGGTAGTTGACAAGTATCTTGATGAATAACACTGTAACAAACATAACATTCTTCAACACCTTCAAACTTTTTATCTAAATTACTTTTCCATAAAGTTAAACCATCAAATATAGAACCATTCTAATATTTAAAAAAATTTGTTTTAAATTTTTGTAAAACAATAGTGTGAAAAATTTCTTTAACCTGGTGAGTTAAAAAGATTGAAAGCTGCATAACTAGTACTCTTGATTGTAGTTTACCACCAATTTGTTTTCCACTTTCAACTTTAACAGGACCTAGTGGATGATTATTTGCTAATGTTATTACAAGTTCGATTCGAGCCTCATCTATAGCATATATAGCAATAACTTCTCTTGTTGAATTATGAACAGTAACCTGTGATTAATTTCAAATAATTAAAAAAAAAACTATTTAATTAGTTTTGAAATAAATTACCTGCATATTTTCATGTTTATCTTTTTTAATTATAATTGCACGTAGATCTTCTTGACATATCAGACTAGATACATAATTTGTAGTTAATTTATCAACAAAAGTTTTTTGACGGGCATTTAAAGCAGTCCACCATTTTCTTACAACAGCCGGCAAAAATCGCAACATTTGTGCATACAAATGACAGACATATCGTTCAACGGTAATATTAGGGTCTGAAATTTTATAAAGGTATATAATTTAATTTGAGAAAATCATACATTTTTTAAAAATAATATTAAGTTCTTAGGCACACGAATGTCAGATATAGAAATCTGGATAGCACTTTAATTATTTATGGATATAGATTTATAGAAAACTGATTTTTGATATTTTTTTCTATTTTATAAAACTGTTAAGTGAGTATAAGGAGAAACATCTGTAAAGGGAAGAATTAAGAGTGAAGCAAAACTCCTCAAATCGTGTTGCACGAGCTCATCGACACGACCTTATTTCATTATTCTAAATAAATATCAAAATTTAGTTAGCAAACTGCTAATTGTACAATAAGATAAAATGATAAATAACACAATACAGCCGTTCATTTTAATTCATTATAATCTATATTTTAATACGCAAGGTGTTTTTTTATACTGCCTTTCTAAGGTATTTATACTTAACCGATTTTACTAAAGGCGGTTTCATTCGAAGGCGACGTCGCCAAGATGTGCGGAATGAAAAAAATATTTCAAAATTCTTCACATGTCACTCGCAAATGAGTATTGCGTGTTGCATGTTTCATCCCAGATGGGAGAAAAAACAACAATAATATAAAAACAAAGCAAAGCTTTTTTCGATGTATTATTGAAATTTTCAACAACTGGACGATACTAGTTCTTAATTAATAGATAATACCTAGATGGGATTAAGCGTTTTGAGTTAAAATTTGCTTCAAGTACTAATGTTAAAACAAACATTCATAAATCTACAACTTAAAAATGTATTTTAGCATAGACTAAAAAGTTTATTTAGTAAAAATATAACTTCTTTAATTTAAAGGTGTTAACACCTGTAATGCCATCACATATATTAATAAAATAGAAAGCAACCTTTTTTTAAAAATAACAACAATCAAATATACAAAATTTTACTTTCCCATGCAGCAAAAGTAAAATACATATTTGTAACTTGATAAGTTTAGCAATTTGATTAAATTTATATTTTCATAAAATTTGCAATTTAGCTGATTAGGAAAAAAACATGAAAATATTTTTAAATTAAATTCTTAAAATAGAAGATTTCAAGAATGAGAACAAATGAATTTGGTTAGAATTCACTGAGGAACATTTTAATTAAGTATTTTATTGCTTATCAAATTTACTTTTAGGTTTAAATGGAAAAATACATTTTTTCAGATTTTTAGAGTTCAAGATTTTGTATAAATAAAATGAAAGCTTTTGAGTAGCTTTTTGATGCATTTAGCTTAGAGGCATTTACGCCATAGGGTTTTCGCCATAAAACCGTTTGAGTTATCAACACACGTGTTTTACTTAACTTATTTGTGTAAAAAATAAATAAAAATTTGTTTTATATTTATTTTATTGATATTTTTCTTAAATTAAATTAAACATAAAATTAAAATTATTAAATCAAAATTTATATCTTATAAAAGAAATAATGCCTTATCGAAAAATCATTTTTTAATACTTTTAATATTTTTAAAAATTCTAAAAACGCATAAAAAGTTTGCCATGAAATCATAATTGATAGGTAATATTTTTAAATATTTTGTTTATTAAAAAAATTTTCAGTTAAAAAATAATTAATAATGTGTGAAAAATTCGAAACAGACTTTTATAATTTAGAAATTTCGTCACTAGATTCAAAAGAAAGTTTAACAGAAACAGAAATAAAAGATGTTGCCGAAGAATTAGAAAGAGGTCGAAGACTAAAAGATGAAAGGTTGAATATAAAACAGTTTAGAGCAAAAGATATAAAACCATTGTATGATGATAAGCCTGATCAAACAAAATTAAAATATCACAGATTTATATGTGAAGAAAATAAAAAAAAATCATATCCTCCATGTAAGCACACAGGATATATATCAATCAATAGATCGATTTTGACAAATAAAGAGCATACAGAGTTATTAGCAAAACCAAAAAGAGTAATAGAATAAAAAAATTTAAATATTTTTATAATATAAAATATTTTTAATTTTCTGTTATAGAGATGTGAAAATACACGTTTTAATTGTTATTATGTTACAAGATATTTACCAAATTGTACAACCCGTGTTGCATCTTTAGCTATTCCAAAAAAACGTAGAATAATAGAAAATTTAAAAGCTTATTCTGGTCGACTTACAGGAGATCAAATTGAAAAAATGACACAATTATTAAGTGGTAAAACAATTACAAATATCGGAAGTGCATTGACATATTGGTTAGAAGAAATTAAACAAAAAAGAATTGCAAAAAGTCGCATAAAAAAGGATACAATTAAAATTCAACATAAAATTCTTGTTAAGAAAACACAAATGGCTAAATATATTATATATCAAATATATGATACAATGAAAGATTTTCTAATGCACATACCAGAACGAAAATTGCAAGATAAGGAAGCTGTTTTATCGGATGTTCTACTAAATGCTATTAACAGTTTTATAGGTATATTTGTTTATTTTTTTTTTAAGAACAAAACATTTTAGCAATACTTTTTATATTACCTGGCAATGAATACGCTTTGTAAACTGTAAATCTGTTGTGTTTCGTGAGACGGATACGTATATTGTGAAAATGCTATCCTATTGCAACCCCATGCAATCAAACCTTTTAGCAAAATATACAATTTTCCGTTTTGGTTTTCCTTACATTACAGATTAATTTACTAAAAAATGCGTCACTTATTAAAAACCATGTGAGCATGTTAAATAAATTACGTTACAGCCTACTAGGGTCTGAAAAATTGTTTATCTTTTATTTCAAGAATATATTTGCTTGGAATAAGTTACATGATTCGGATTATGAACTTTTAGAATTTGACAGTTTTTATATGGGGCCATTGGTTGTAAGATATTAAGTGCTACAGCATGTTTTCTAATTTAAAAATATACATTATAGTTTTTATAAAACTTACATTAACAAATTACTTTTTAAACTAATAGGCGAAGAAAATATGTCACATGAATTAAAGGAATTATATGAACAATTTTTATGCCATTTATCAATCAATTTAGCAATTTGGATGCTTAATATTGTAACAGCTTCTGGATTTAATGAAAAAGAACACTACGAAATGAAAACGTGTAAACCTCAAATTTCTCAACAACAGACTACCAAATTGGATGATTACCCAATTGATGATTATATACAAGATGTTTATTCTGACCAAACATTAATAGAAGAAGCAACCGAAGAAGGTGGTGAAGAAAATTTTGAAGAGATAAGTGAAGAATAAAATTTATAAATTGTTAATATAAATTGATTTAAGCTAAATACCTTTTATGTTTGTCCAATCCAGAATGTTAAAAATTTCAGCGTTTACAATTTTAGAATCAAAATTTTTTAGAATTTCAGATGGCATTGCACGAAATATAAAGTGTAATATTTTCTATGAATAAAATTAAATATATTATTTTTTTGAAAATAATAAAATTTATTAATACCTCTTCGAGTTGATTTTTTATTATATAGGAAGCATAAGCTGAACGTAGCTCAGATGGTGCTTTTGAGCACGCATAAATCATACAATCCCAAAGTAAAACATAGCTTAAAGCTGAATGTTTTATGATTGGCGTAAAATTGCTTAGTTCTGTTAATTTGTAACTAATTCAAAAATTTTAAATTAAAGCATAATTTTATTTTAAAATTTTGATTTTTTTTTTTTTTAAAAAACTGTTAAAAAATGATTGTCTGAATAAATATCCAGCTGCAAAATATTTACCTGAATTCATTTAAATAAATTTCCAAACAGCTTTCGTATTCTTTTAAATAAGAATAAAATTTGTGTAAGGTATGCCATTCATTATTAGTTGAATCCTGTATTTGTTCACTTTGCTTTTCTAGCTTTTCCATATCCATAGAAACAAGTTTTGGTATAAGTTGTTTAATAATGAAATATGCTGTTGTCCTTACTGCATGAATCCTGCTATTAAGTTTTGTTATCTCAAAAGAAATAACATCATCTAACGAAAGTATAAAATTTCCAAGACATGCCTATAATCATATATTTTTAATAATCTGAAATTTTATAAAAAAATAACTTACATTTGCTATTAGATTGTAGTCGACAAATTCTAGAGTCGAGCTGATTGTTGTCAAAAAAACTTTATAGCACATTGTTAATGCTGGCGCTTAATTATGAATAAAATAAGATTATTAACTTAGAAAAGCTCTAATAGAAATAAAACTAATTTAGGTTTAAGTTTAATTCCAAATAATTTACTGTTAAATAAGGAATCAAAACATATTTTAAATGATTACAAAGAAGATATTATTTTCAAATTGAGTTACCAAATATACCTTGTATACAACATAGAAACCGAAACCGATTAAGAAGAAAGTTAAATTTTCCTATACTAGTAAAAAAATTTAATACTGCCCGATTCGCTTATATTTAGATAAAAGTTTTCACCTCTCGGCTTTTAATGGACATTTGTAAACAAATATCATCATATTTATATTTACTTAGTATTTCTAAGTATATCATAACAGGATACACCTATCTCCCGATTTACACGGTACTTTTTTTACACGATTTCGCTTTAACACGTTTTTTTTGATAGTCTTATCCTCCGATTTGCACGGTAATTTTCGCTTTTACACGACTTGAAGTGTAAAGGCAAAATTAAAAAGGGTAAAAAAAAAATTTATATTGTTACTGGCGACAATCAAAAATTCCGCGACAAAAAGGAGCCGACAATCCTCCTTTGTGTGAAGAATATTTCATCAGGAAGAAAAGATTAATTGCTTATAATAGTGACGATAGCGATTGAACTATTGTATTAATTTTCATTAACTTCGTATTTAATGTTTTTTTTTTTTTCAATTTTATTTCATTCTTATTTCACGTTAAAATAAATGAATTAAATTTTTAAAAAACTGACTAAACTATGCTTAATATATGTTTCTTTTCGATTTACACGGTTTTTAGTACAAAAAATATGACTTCGATTTACACGATATTTTAGAGAACCGATCTACCGTGTAAATCGGGGGACAGTGTATATCTAAATTAAGAATATAAAGATTTCTAATTTCTAATCTGGAAATCTAATTAAAATATTAAATTCATAGTAATTCAATAAAATTTCAAACACAAATATTAATTAATACTTTAATTTGATATAAATAAGTCAGTAACGTAACTTATCTTTGAATTTTTAATCAAAATCCAACACACGACATACGATTGATTTGATTTTTTTGATAATTACGCTTAAATTTATCTGTTATATAATTTTTAAAGCAATTATTAAAAATTATTTGGAAACTTAAATTGTATTAACACGGAAAACGATATTTTAATGTCCTCGATTACTAAAATAAGACTTAAGAAAATATTTGGCTAAGAAGCTACAAGTTCATTTTTTGGATGAAATTTTATTAATAATGCATGAGTTATTGTCTTACTTTTATCTGGGGTTTTTTACATTGCTTTTAAAAAAATACAAAGCACATCCCATATGCCCACTGAATAAATTTAAATTCTTTAATAAACCCTGTGGTTTGTAATCACAAGGTTTTTTTGACTTTTGAAAGCATAGTCGTACTTCTATACTTTAATGAAAAAAAAAATTGGGACTACTTTTTATATAAAATTTCAAGCGGTGCTTTAAAACCGGAAATAATGGCTATGTTAAAGATTAGATTAAAACGCCATTGTGTTTTAAAGTACTTTAAAAAACTATATATAAACAAATGAAAATAAAGTTTTTTTAATTAATCTTAGTCAGGTGAAATGAAAAGTTTATTAAGTTTATTAGCATTTTTCGGACTTTGTGAAGCATTTTCACACAAAAGTAAGATCAAATTATAAAAATATATAAAAACAAAAGATTTAATTTAAAATTTTATATAGTCTTTCCACCACAGCTAAGTGGAAAAATAGTTGGTGGACAAAATGCTGAACCAAATTCAGCAAAATATCAAGTTTCTTTGCAAATAAAAAATAAACATTTTTGTGGCGGTGCAATAATTGAAAAAAAATGGATTTTAACAGCTGCACACTGTGTTATTGGGTAAGTCATTAGCAAAAATTTTAATAGATTTAATTAACTAATCTTTTAGATCAATCAACTGTAAATTTTTTAAAGTAAAATTTAAGCGAAATTTTATTTATGTTCATCTAATAAAACTATTGTAGGTTTTGCAGATTAATTTCATCCATTTTGAAAATGGAGTTTATACTTTTGCAAATTATTTTCATACTTTTGTAAATAAAATTCATTTTCTTACAAAGAAGATTCATCCGTTTGCAAATGGAATTCATTCTCTTACAAGTAAAATTCATCCTATTACTTGAACGAAATTAAACTCAATTTTATTTATAATCCTTTAAAATATTGTTCATTGAAAAATTATATTAAAAACAAATTTCAATAAAATTTAGTTTAAGAAAATAGAATTTCAAATAAGCAAAAAACATTAGGTTACGTGTATAAACTTCCTGAATGTTCCAAGTCGTACAATTAATTAGCTCAAAATCGACCCCTAAATGACCATGTTTCAAATTTATTTGAAACTTTAACAACTTAAAATATAAATAAAATTAAAAATTTATATAAAAATAATACAAAATATCTCGTGAAAAATGTATAAAATTAATTCTAGAAGGAAACCCAAAAATTTAAGTGTTTTAACTGGAACACATGACTTAAATGAAGGTGGTTCGACCTACGATGCTGATATGATATTAACACATAGCCGGTAAGATATATTGTGATATTAAAATTAAAAAGTCTTACAGTATAATTTTTTTTAAAGTTATGGAAAGCCACAATTTCATAACGATATTGCTCTTGTACGATTGAGTACCGAAATTAAATTTGATAATTCAACTAGTTTAATTCCATACTCTTTCTATCAACTTCCTGACGATGCTGTTCTCACTTTAACTGGTTGGGGTAGATTAAAGGTAATTTATACAATCAAAAATTTTAAATAATAATCACGTGAGTAAATTTACTTAAAAAAGTTAAGCAAATATTTATATATTTAAAAAGATTTTCTTGGATTCAAAAATAACCTCCTTTATAGAATATGTCTGATACAATCTTAGCACAATTAAATTATTACTATTATTAAAATGTGCTTATCAATCAAAATATGTGCGTGGTTGGCTGAACCAGCGCTCAACTCCCAATGTATTAGTTTAAAGGGATCACAAATTAAGTTAATGTTTAGTTTTTTAAAACATTATCGCTTAGCTATCTAAAATACTCTTTTATTTTATAATTCTAAAAGTGCCCGTTAATTGTAGTAAAAAACAGGACGATTTGGAAATGACGTTCAGGTAACGTCAAATTATTTTTTTGAACTGTTCGGCACAGCGATCATATGAAATGGATGAGTATGGGTGCTTGCTATCAATAGCAATATTCAAAATTTAAAGTCGCAGTTTTTACAAATCAAAAACAATAAAACAAGCATCAAAACGGAAGTATTAAAACAAAGGATGATCGTGAGTTTCGACGTCACTAATCCTTTGAATATTTATCGAGAAAAAATTTTGCAAGAAGAGCAAATTATAAATTAATTTTTTCATATCAATTTTAGTTTATTAATAATAATAAATATACAATTTTCATATTAGGCTGGAGGAACAGCACCTACATTGCTACAAACAATCAATTTAAAATATTTACCATACAAAGATTGCAGAAAAGTATTCAATGATGATCCTAATTTAGACATAGGTCATGTGTGCACCTTTAATAAAGAAGGAGAAGGAGCTTGTAATGTAACTAAAAACAATAACCTAAAAATATAAAGAAATTAACATAGCTTTTCATGAATTTCAGGGAGATTCAGGTGGTCCTCTTATATATAAAGATGAGTTAGTGGCTCTTGTAAATTGGGGCGTTCCATGTGCTAGAGGTATGCCAGATGCTCATGCCCGTATTTCTTATTATCATGATTGGATACGAACAAATATAAATAACAATTCATAAAATGGTCTAGCAAAAATAAAGTTAATTAAAAGTAATCAAAAGTTATACTTCAGAATAAATAAAACAGTATACTTTATACATTAGAAAGACTTTGATTTTTTAATTTCATACTTCACTATAAAAGTATATAATGAACTGTTCATGGGGCCGGCTATGTGCCTGTACAAAAAGTTGTGTATTTTTATTTTTTTTATCCCTCAGTTAGTTTTTTAAAATTCTTAAAAAAATTATGATTAGATGGGACTATTTTTGGAATTAAAATTATACAAAAGATTTCTCCAGCTAAAAATATTCAGGCCAATTCGACTTGAAATTACAGTCAATTTCTATTCTACACACAAGATTGAATAAATTTGACCTAAACAAAAAAAAAACTAAATAATCCGAGTTTTGATAAATTTCTTCGGTAAGTACAAGTGGCTCGGACCTCAGAGTTCGTTTTCGATCAATATGTGTACCCAACAGAAATATGTCGTAGGATTTTGCTTAATTTTTCCCTGATAGTCTCTCCCAACTCCAAGTAAAGCAGATACTTTCTTTTACAGTCTGTTATTTTTCGCTATATTTTGTCATTTTTATTATTTCATCAAGCATACCAATTTTCGCCGGGATATTTTAAAATTTTGAGTTATGTAGATTAATCAGCGCTGATTGCTGCTCTTTTCTATGCCGCTTGGTTAAAGTAAATATGGAACGGGGTGAAGCATAGCTGTCTCTATTATAAAAAAAACCCATACTCAAATTGAATATACTTTCCTCGTTATGTTAGCAAAAGCTATCAACTTTCTTAAAATGTTATTCTCTTGTAAATTTTCAAAACTTTAAGAAGATTTTCGAAACATTAATTTTAACTGAATTTTGTTTTTCTCGTTTTTTATACTACTTGGCTAATTAAAACTAAGGGAATCAATCCTATAACTTTTAGACCATAAGTAAATGCATGACTTGAACAGATTATAATGCTTTTGTGAGAGAAAATCGATAACAAGATTGTAAAAGTGTAAAATTTTCCTTTTGCTTGAGATCATTATTATGAAAAATTTGAATTTGATCATTTAAAAATCAATTTGAAATACTTCAACAAATTTAACAACAAAATAAGCACCATAAATTTTAAGCTTACCTTCATTTGAAGCGATATGATAATATCCATTGAATATAACAAGGTTAACTTCATTAGAAAACAAATTTTCCCATTCATCTATTATATTTAAAATTAATGCAGAAGAGCTTTTTGATTTTTCTTCTAAAATAAATATACGGAGTGCTTTGTATAGTTTATAAATTGATGATATGAACATGGAAACCTTAAGATTAAAGAAAAAAAGAAATGAAAAATTTTAATATATATATATATATAAATAAACTTACTTTGGGATTTAGATAATTATCTAAACTCTTTGAAATACTAAGTATCCAAGAACTTATCGCTAGACGTAAGAAATCCCAATTTTTAATTGAAAGTTCTCGTGGAAAATGCTCAAGAATATTTACTAAAACATTTGCAATTTCAACAACAGCCATAACATTATCAATATCTTCTGAATATATATTCCTAGAATTAACGATATTTAATTAATATATAGATAACTAAATATAATGTTTTACGTATTGTAAAGTAAAAATGATTTATCAGTTGCTTGTTTTAATGCTAACTCGTCCAGAAGTGACAAAGTTAATGTAATAATTTTTCTATCTTTCACTTCGTTAAAGTTACAATTAAAGTGATTAGTAATAAGGCATCTGATGGTGGCAAACTTTATGTAATAATTTATATCTTCTACAAATATTGCTTGATTTATTGCAACAACTTTGGGTGGTAGATATGAAAGAAAAATCTAAAAAAAAATTAATGAAAATGAGATTTTAATATTATATCATTTATACTACCTTTAGTATATTAATGTAATTATCAGGTGTTTCATCTATTTGGGTCAATATATCTTCATAAAGTAAAACTGGGCCATTTTCTTTGCATTTATAACGGGAGCTTGTAAGAAAATATGGAAAAATTCTTGACCAAATAAATTCTTTACTATTTATAAGAATAAAAAGTTTTTTTAATATATCATCCAAAAAGTTTTCATTTAGAATCGACAGCATTGAAGTAATTTTATCTTTTGAATTATTTAGCAATGATTTTAATTTAACATCATCCTAAATATAAGTTCAATAATTAATGAATAAAATTAATTCAATAGATACCACTTACAATGATATTATTTTCAACAATACAATCCCCAATCGAAATTGTTTGTATTCCATGTAAAAATTGAATATAGTTTGGATCTGATAATATAATTTGTACATCATCTGAGTCATCATTTATATAAGCAATATTTTCTTTATTTTTTGAATTAGTACATGTTAATTCTGATATAACTTCTAAAAATAAAAAATATCTTTTTAAAGTTACCCAAAGATAATTTTCTTTGATATCAATTGCAGTCTCCTCTTTAATGGGCATTACTACTTGATTATCAGTTAACAACTCGATATATTGGAATAAATTATAAAAATTAGAATCTTCTTCATTTGATGAAAAATTCTTATTATTAAATAATACTTCAATCATTAAATTTATTTTATCATTTCTTGAATTCTCATTATAACCATTTTCTGTAGAGCATAAAATAAGTTTCGTAATATTATAAGCAGTCTGTTTTATATCCTCAATATTGAAACTATTTGTTTCATAGATTTTATTTATAATAATTTCAATACATTTTTCAAAAAGATCTTCACTCATTATTAAATCATTACTTGATAAAGCATCTTGCCAACAGGTTGTTATTTCCCAAATTGTATCTTCTGATAAGTTTTCATTTGTCATCTTATTTATGCTGATTTTAAAAAGTTTCAAAAATAATAAATTTTTTAAATCTATCAATTGAAAATCTAAGCATATAACTGGCATAATTTGTGATAAAAAACTACCACATTTATCAAGTTTATGAACCATTTTATCATTTTCTAAAGGCTCAGATGTTATAGAAACAATACCTTCAATTGTATCTTTACTAATTAATGTCTTTTCTGAATCAACTTGAAAGAAACATTTATGTAATAAATTGATTTTATCGTTAGAATCATCATTTACAAACTCTTTTGCAATACGTAAAATTATTTCAGATACTTTTTTCTGTGATAAAATTTCTTTTACGAAATTTTCCATGCAAAATGGATAAGATAATAAACGATGTAAAACCCAATCTTGAACTGAATTATTTGGTATCTAAAATTGAAACAATAAATTTATAAATATTATATTAGAATTATTATTAAATATGATTATGCTTAAATTTTTTAACAATTCAAAGAATTCTGAACAATAAAAGGAAATTTATATAACATTGGCTTTATATTTGGGGGAACTTTACTTTTATATATAATTTCAATCCTTATTTACAACATGGTCCCATGTATCAGGAAGTGAAAATATTCCAAATTTCAGAAATCCCAGAATTTATAAAATCAAGAAATAAAGGTTGAAGGCCAGTTTTTATATGTTTTATTTGATTTATTAAGGCAAAAATGGTAGTCGGAAGGTGTGATGTTTGGTGAATAAAGAGGGTATGAAAAAAGTAACCATTCATGTTTAGAAATTTGTTCACGGGCTTTTATATAAATATAAATATATATGTAAATATTTCACATAATAATGTTTAATTTGTCTTCGTGTGAATAGGAACATTAGAACTAAATATTTATAAGCTTTTCCATTATTTAATCGAAAAAATTGTGATTTAAATGTTTGAAATAATGGAGTTCTTATTTCTAATACATATTGTGATTTTTGAGATAAAAACTTTTAAATTTTCATTTTAGTTTTTTAAAAATTGTACTTACCAATAGCATGCGTTGAATATATTCCGCTTGTTTTTGTTTTTCAACTAATGGAAGTATTGCAAAAACGAGTTCAATAACGTTTTCAGAGCATATTCCTGGCTCTTTAAGAAATTCAATAATTGCATGCAATATATCTAATGGAGTGTTTGAATTGGTTAAGCCACTGTAAAATTCAAAATCACCAAACATTTGAGAAAGTGCTTTAAGATCCTCTAAGTAAGTAGTTATTTTGTGCTTGCTTGTTCTTTCTACATAGACTTTTGCTAACTCAATTCCAAAACTCTTTAAATCTTCTTGATCTAAAATACTTTGTTCATTTGCTTTGTTAACTGTCCCAGTTTCATCTTTATCCAGTGATTTAAACCTTACTTTAGCTTCCAAAATTCCAGCTCGATTCGAATTATACAATGCTTGTATGAGATCTGCCATATGCTTTAATTCTGTATCAGATTCTTCGTTTTTTGCTAAAAATTTCAGTAATTCTAGTAAACCAGACCAAAATTTTTCTAATAACTTTGAATACACATTTAAAGATTTATTGTTTTTTGTCCAATATAAAATTAAATGTGCAGTTTGTGTAAATATATATTTTGAAACAGTTTGATGAGTAGTAATTGCCCATTTGATAACTTCTGCTATATTTTCATTAAATAAATTTTCACATTCTGACAAAGAAATATCTGTTTCTTCTTTAGCTTTTTTTTCTATAACAAATTTTAAACATTCAAAAAATGTTGTTATAATTGCAGATTGATAAGCTTTGCTTAATGCTGTTGGTAATTTTGTAAAGGAATATTTCATAGAGATAAAGATTTCTTTATAAATATCATCTATACTGTAGGGTTGAACTTGTTCAGGTAAAAGCTTTGATATAAATGGTAAAATATTTGGATAAACATTTATATCACAGGTATATGGCTCAGTTTTTAGTGTTGATAATAATTTTGGCATAATTACTTTTTGAAAGTTTATAAATTTTGACCTATATATAAAATCAGTTTAATTAATTTGAAAAAAAATTCAGCTAAAAGTTTACGTACCAATCATTGAAATTTATTTGTAGTAATAAAATACAGCCCCATACTTGGGATTGAACAGATGAATCTGAACTATCCATATTTTGAAATATTAATGTTATTGCCTGTTGTTTGTGATTAGCTAAAAGATGTGGAGTGTGATTCAGAATAGCATACAACGCTTCAAACCAAGCTGATCTAAAATAATAAAAGACATTATTAGAAATGAAAAACAGTAAGAGTTATGTAAGCTATCAGCTCTCACTTATGTACGGTTAATAACAATTTTTAACACAATTGAAGCAACTTTTAACGAATTCAAAAGTTTTTTTTTTCATTTTGATGGAAGCGACTTATTTACTTAAAACATTTGAGTGAAAATTTTCGATAAATTCCTTACAAATATGAAAAGTTGCTGGTCGCTTGAACTATTAATGCACCCTTAATAAAGATAATTGTGAAAATATCTTTTATTGGTGTATTATTAAAAATTTATATAATGTAATTTTTAGCACACAAAAAAGTTATCCAAAATTCTAATAATATAATTGATCTTAAAAAAAGTATACCTTATTGTATTCATTTTATGCTTTGCATAGCTCCAAAATTTAGGATTTGATAAAAGTTTCTCATTTTTAATAAGAGCATCGTCAATTCGTGCAATAGGTGCTTTTTCAAAAAACAAAGCATACGTTCGTAGACTACATAAAATTAATCGAATATCCTTTTTTTCTTCATCTTCAGATTTACCTTTTGAGCTATTCTGGCTGTTTGATGTTAAATTTTTTATAACATAATCAATAATTTCGTTTTGGCAAAAGATTAATACATCATGCATTTTTGTATCGGAAAACATTTTTTTAAATGAATTATATGCTATACTAGCACTTGGAGCATAATTATCAAATCTACTTGCAATCCATATTGGAACAATTTGTTTTAGAAATGGTGCTATATTTTTTCCAGCTTTATCAGCTAAAGCAGCCTGAGATTGTTGACAAGATTCTCTTACTCTATGTTCTAAATCGACTGATAGGTTCGAATAGATTTTAGGCCAAATAGGAAGAATAGTTTTAATTATATTTTGATCTGCTGTTGATATAAGTAAAGTAAATTCTTGTAATGCTTTAACTTTAGTGACTGGATCTTTTTTTGACATTTTTCTTAACACAAGCTGAAACTGTGAATCGATATTTAAATCGGATTCATCTTGTAATGATTCTATTGTTGAAAAACCAGGTACATGCGGTATAATTCCCAAGTCTGCATGTGATGTAAAACCCACAAAAGAAGATATGGATGAACCTAAAATTTCTGCGCTTCGTCCACTACTTGATGGCTAAAATTAAATTTTTAATAAATTATTCAAAAAAACATATTTAAATCAAATATTCAAATCTCTCACCCGTGCATTATTTTTAGTTCTTTGAGCCTGTTTTGTTTTCCCACCCATATCTAAATAAGTATCTAAAAATGAATTCGGATAGAATTATGAAATTTTAAAGCCAACACTTAAACCAATATTTGACATGACATAAGTAAAGATAGTTTCAGTTCTGACAAAAATGGGTTAAAGTAGTAAAAGTAAGTTTTTATCACTTGAACTTTTAAAAATTCACTTTACATTTTATTTTAATTAAAACGCTTTTTACTTTTTTCTATCATCGGAAGTTAAATAAACACAATTAAATGAAGATGAAAGTATACAGTTTTATAGAATATCCCTCTAATTATATTCTTTTAGTTTTGTTTTAGTGTAAACCAAGCATAGAGAATAAATGCATTTAGCACGTGGTGTAATTTTATAGCTAAATGTCAAATTTCAACTAAACTTACAAATTTAAGATCTTGAATGTGTAAAAATGGCAAATTTTGTAACATATTATAGTTTGTGTCCTATCCAAGATAAGACGGAATTTCTAGGAATTTCAAAAGATTTTGAAGAAGGAAATATTATAATTACTCATCCAAGGAATACTGTGGCTGTTATACAGGTAAAACATTTAGCGATTTTTATATCTAAAATGTTTCTTAAGACCTAAGGCACTCAGATATAATAAGAAATTATACGTTTATACTCTAAGTATTGTACACATTTTTTCACATTAATTCATTTTATTTTCAGCTATCATCACAATCCTATATTAAAACATGGACAACTTCAGATAAATTTTCAAGCAAGGTTGTTTACGATTTTAAGAATCATCAATATGTTGGAGTATTTTCCAAAAACTTCTTAAAATGTTGGAAAGAGGATGAGATAAATGTCAATAAAGTAAAAAAAATTAAAGTAAATATTAAGATAATATTTTCTTCAAAATACTTAAACAACACAATTTTAAGTTCCAGAAAATAATAGTTGATTTAGTACAAAATGAAGAAGGGGAACCTATTTTGATATATGGTGATGAAAGTTTTCAACCATTGAGTACTGCAATTAGTACACGTAAAGAAAAAAATAATTCTACTATTGAAATTAACAATGAAGTAAATATTGAGGATGCCAGTTTACGATCTCTTAGTGCTTCCCGTAAAATGCTCACGTATTTTATTAAATTTGCCAAGAGTAAATTTATGAACTTTGTACTAGTTATACTAGAATCAGAAACATTAAAACCTCTTGGATCAGCTAAACATTTTACACTGAATCGTCCGGATCAAAATGTACAACTTCGGGCTTATACTGTCGTGGAAAGTTCAAATTTACCTTTTCTTATGACGATTTGTTTGTTTTGAAATATTTCTAACATTAAATGATTATTATATTTATTTTTAATTTCAGGGTCTGATAAAAGAATTTTTACAATGTCTTTAAATCCAAATATTTCTTCAACTGAAGGAGTAGGAAATTTTGTATCAATGATAACTGTCTTAAATGTTCACAGTCCTTTATCATTAGTCGGAATATCAAAATATTGTGTAGCAATTTATGGTGCTAACAGTACACAAGAAGGATCTTCTTTGATTTTATATAATACACAATTTAAAGTCATCAAAGCAAAACAATTTTTTAAAGTTTTTTTTGATTTTTCAAAGCTATGGGTATGCCCAAATTATATATTAATTGCAATGGGTCAAAATTTATCAGTCGTAAAATATCGGGTATCGAAAGAGCTTTTATCAGAAATGATTGGATCACATGTTACAACTGATTATTATTCACAAATTGGTAGGGATTTTATAAATGAAGAAGATGAATTAGAAGAAAGTATTAGTTTTTATAATCAACAAAATTCATTAAAAAACAAAGTTATTGAAAATAACCAATTAGATAATGAAAAAAAAAAAGATATGGAAGTTTTTGCTGATGGTTTAACAAAACCTTATGACACATTTAAAAATTTTGAGAGTACACTTCATGAAGCATGTGAACTTTTAACAAAAGCCGATATTAAATTAGTTAAAGATTGTAGTGAAGAAGTTGAATTAAATTTAATATCTAATACCAAAGATACTGGATTTGAAACATATGAAATACAGCTACTGACAAAAGAGTTAGAACAATCAGGATCTGGTGAAAATGAAATAACTGAAAAAATTTTAACTGTCCTAATAGAATTGGGTAATTACATTGATATTTGTACATGCTTACGACGCTATAGAAATATAAGTGAAAAAATGTTTTCAAAAATTTTAAAATTTGCCCTTAGTGAGAAATTGGATGAATCATTAGAATTAAATGAAATAAATAGAAAAAACTTATTAAATATAGTTATATCCTGTTCAGTCAATTTTGAAAGTTTAAATATTTATATAAGAAAAGATTTAAATTATGATCAGGTTTTAATGTTAATTGAACATCTTTATGAAATAATTGAAGATGATAATTTTAATTTAGAGGAAAGGCCAGAAACAGTTTTTTCTTTAGATATGGATACAATTGTTTTTAAATGGCTTGCATTACTAATTGATACTCATTTTCAAGAACTTGCTTTATCAAAATGTCCAAAAGTCATAAATCTTTTATCACAATTAAATTTATTTTTAAAGAAACATAAAGAAACTTTAACAAAATTAAATGATATGGCGGCAATTTTGTATAATTTAGTGGATCGCAAATTAGTTTGTAAAACAAATAAATATTCAAAATGGTATTCAATTGAACAAGTTGAATTATATTAAAAAAACTTTTTAAGTTTAAAAAAATAAAACTTTTTTTTTAAGAAATCAATTTCTCAATTCTTCATTGTAGTTAGTTTGAAGGAATATGCATTTTTTATTAAGGAAAAAGGAGTTTACTCTTGTGTAACTTTTAGTTTACACAATGAATAATTATTATAATAGTTCTTCACAAAGAATTAAGTCTTGGGTTTTTTTTCTTTTATAAAAGTTAGAACCTAAATTTGTTGGTATAAACATTTAAGAAGCTTTATTTTCCGCTTTGTGTGCAATGATATAGCATGATAATTATAGAACTAGGAATTTAGGATTATTGTACAGGGAACTAAATATAAAGGCTTCAAAGGTTTTTTTTTGAGAACATAAAAAATAATTATTTTGGTTTATTTCAGGTTTTGGGTTCGAGCTTACCGAATTTAAACTTTTTTTGCTTGACATAAATTGATCACTCTAATAATAATATTTAAATATACTGGCAATACTTCAGGTGTGAATTTTGTTAATTATGTAAGTTAAGGCAATATGTGCTTAAGTTAGATTTTAAAAATTTGACAAATTAAGGTAAATAGGGTAAAAATTTTATATAAAATAAAAAAGATTAAGATAAAACCAATGAATAAAATAAAGTAAGCGAATTTGTCGAAAAATGTTTGTATGCAAGGGTTGTGTATTGCTTGTTTATCCTAAAATAGGGTTGTAGAAGGCACAACGGAACCTTTTATGTTAAAAATCCTACTTACTTAGAGTGGGTCTATACAAGACAACTCATAGCAGAAACTCAGCGATTTTGTGAGTTTTGTATGAAAAATAACCGGTTTCGGTGTGAGTTGTCCTGTGTAGTGTGTTGTGTGTGTGGTAATGATTTTCAGGTTAATCACAAGTTCTCATTTTTTTCTATATGAAACATTTACACATTTGTAATCAAAATATAGGCATAAATTCCTCATAAACTGTATCGAAATCAGCTTTAATTTATTTGGAAGCTATGTCTTTTAAATATAAGATTTTAATTACCGCTCAAAACTCATTTTTTTCCAAATAATAAGCAAAAATTTGTTGCTTCAATTGACAATACAACTATGTATAACTTAAAACGAGAACTGTTTAGTGATTAATGATGTTTACCAAAAGCAAACCATTACTTTACTATTACATAAATGAGTTTAAACGTGGCCGAATAAATACAAAAAATGAAAATAGTTCAGGACGTCAAGTGGAATTATTCCCAAAATCTTTGATTGACGAATAAAAAACGGTTTTATGCTCGTAGTTTAAAACTAATTTTTAAACTAAATTTAAACTAAAGTTCATTTAATGAAGGGTTTTAAAGTAAATATAGCAAATTATTTAAATAATTGGTAACAAAGTAAAATTTTATTTTCATATTATTACCTACCCCATAACAATACGTAAATTTATATGTAGATTAAAACTATTTTATACTCAGAAATTGCATTTAGAAAAGCACTTTCTAAGTAGATCCAACGGGTTGCTATGCTCCTTGGATCAAATAATTCCAGATTATAAACGATGCCAACAGAAAACCAGTTATTATATATATCTTTAAAACTACTTTTATACAGACAATCTAAAAGACAAAAAAAAAAGAAGATATTGATAACAACGTGAAACTGAAATAAGACTTGTTTATTTTTTTCCGTTTTTTTTATGACTGTCTTTCCTGGGTTTGTGTATTGGCAACAACCATTAAATCGTTCCTCCATAACATGAACTGTGAGATAACGACTTTATGCAGCCCCAGGTATTTTTATTATAAGCCTTAGGAAACTTGTAGTAAATATTGTTCTTGATGAAAATTTATTTTATTTTATTTTATTCATTTGATTGCGTAGGATTTTTATTTTTAGAAAACAATTGCCTGTTACTGGGCACAATAAAGGGCGCAAAGAACCGCATTCCATAAACAATTTAAGTGGATAAATTTAATTTGCTTCATTTCTTTGATTAAATAATATCTTTTTTTGTCTTTGAATCTCTTTAATAAAGATATTAATTTTAGATATTACTCATGTAATGTGAGTGGTTTTAAGAACAAAAACGCTTAAACTTTTCATAAAAAAATAGTTCGTATGATTTTTGAAGTTCTAAAAATCATGAGCTTACACTTAAAAGGTTAATTAAATCGTTATTCAAAAATTAACACTACTATTTGAAGGTATACTTATCTTTGCCTTTTATTTTATAAAATTATCATTATAAAAAACTTTATTTTTTTGTCCTTAATAACACATTGGTGTTCTAACTTGTCATAAAATATGGTGGTATCCAACTTTTTACGTCTAAAAAACCCTGATGTTTCATATTTATTATTTATTGAATCTAATACCAGTCATTGATTTTGGCAAAATTTATGTAATTCCTGAATTAGTTCGGCCATGTGTACAGCAATGAATGAGTGCCTTAAGTAAAAGTATGTTTAACACTTATTTATAAGCTTTATTAAAATTGATTATCCTATGATTTTTGTGATCTAAATTAGCTTCAATTTTGGAAATTTTAATTTTAAGCTCAGTCGTGTATGATGTGAACAATTGGCTCCGAAGCTCTTTATAATTCGCTATCTCAATACAGATAACAGAATCCAATTTTGATTCCATGAGAATGAAAAATCTAGTTTTGGCATAATTTAACACAAAAGTTTCATTCCCTGTGAGAATCAAAAGAACGATCAGAATCTTCGCCTGTGAGTAATATTTTCTCATCAACCCGTAAAAAAGTAAGAATTTACAATAAAAGAAATTTAAAAATCTTAGGCAAATAAAAAAAACTACCTAAAAGTATGCAAAGTATAGCGCCCTTCTTTATATTTAATATCTTAAAAAAAAGTTGTGTACTGTGAACGAACATTGAGGACAGTTTAGTAATAGTTTAATTGTAAGTCAAAGAATTTGGACAATTCTGTCGTTTTTATTGTTATTTTGTAGATCATGTGTAAGTTTAATTTCAAAGGGTTTCATTTTCATTGAAAAAATGAAAGCTTTGCATGTTAAATAAAAAAATACAACAAATAAAATACAAATATGAAAATTAAAGCTTTTATTAACCAAAACAAAACAAAGAAAAGACAATATTTCTTTTTATTAAAATTACTCTAATTCAAATGAAAATAAATAAATATTTTTACAAGTCGGCAAATATAAATTACCTTAAGATACGATGGGAAAAATAATAATCGTAAGTACATTAATTGTCATAGAGATGGTGAAAATTATAAATACGAGTATGTCAATCCTTTATGTTCTTATGTTATAAAAGTTTATTAAATTTAAAATATACTCAAATTTCCTATTTCGTTTTCTAAACTCTAGTAATTTAGCTGAACTACAACGATATGAACAACTATTTAGCGTTTTAATTATTTTTAATTTAAATATAAACATTCCGAAAACCGACACCAGGATAACAAAACAAAGGACGAAGAAGGAGTTAGTTCGTTGATTTACAGTATAAACAAAACTCACTGGAACTTTTTTTCTTGTTCTTCTTTAGTTTTATATTGTTTGATATGAAAAATAAGGAATTTTTTGTATTGCCGATTGTTGAAATTTTTTTAATATTTTTAATGAACTAAAAAATTATCTGAACAACAGTTTTTTAAGATTTTTTT
The DNA here is from genome assembly GCA_947359355.1 of Acrocera orbiculus. Taxonomy (NCBI): domain Eukaryota; kingdom Metazoa; phylum Arthropoda; class Insecta; order Diptera; family Acroceridae; genus Acrocera; species Acrocera orbiculus. Next base: position 45,831,150 of record OX375757.1, read on the forward strand.
CTAGGTTTAATTTTCATTTATTACTTTAATATTAGCATTAAGAAAGGGTGCTAAAAGTTTGAATAAAGACTGCAAAGAAGAGATGAAAAAAAAAAAAATAAAAATAATGATGGGAGCTGACTTTTACGACTCTAACAAATTCAGTTTTTTCATGTTTTAAACTGGAACCTCAAAACACGAAGTGCATAGTGGATTCCATACTGAGATAAGTGGAATGCTTGCTTACCAGAAGTAAAAACAAAAACCAGTTTTATACGAATTCAACTTGAAATTTTATAACATCATCGCGCGCGCATTATTCAAAAGCAAACAAGTTCTATAGACATTGAATATACAAAAATAAAAAATAAAAAGGTAAAAAAACAAAAATTAAAATAAAAACAAGTTATTCAGAATCTTTTTCTTTGTACCAAAAAGACGATCAAATTTAGAATAACCCAACATAGGATTCAGAATGTGATAGTAAAATAAGCAAAAGAATGATGCAAATTCCTTTGATGACCTGGAGCGTGATACAAAAACATCGACAATAATGATGCTGAACAGAAATATTGCTGATGCAAATTTACCCAAAGAGAGCCTTTAGGGTTAAATTTATTTTGCGAGTACCATAAAAAAACATATGAAGTACATTTAAAATGGAAGATAATGTATATATATAGTATATATAGAAATGTAACTATGTATATAGAAACAAGCCAATGAAAATATTTTATTTAGGTCCAATATTAGCGGCCAGCTATTCAACTTAATGTCGTGGGCGGCCATTTTCACGCTGGGTTTTAGTTACCATGCGGATATAATTCTAGTGGTGCTACACAATGGTAAAAGTTCGCCCACTATACAGATATACTTACTTATTAGAATGAATTGCCATTTCTATTGGTAAAATTTAAGAAAATAACGAACAAAGAATTCTTATAACGGACAGCTTTTTAAATGCCGAGCATGATTCATGCTTCTTGATTGGAGTCTGCTGTTTTTATAGTTTAAACTAAGGTCATAAAACTGAAAAATAATATCGAAACTTACATATATATATATATATATTCAGCATTTTATAGTTTTAATGAAGTCTATAGTTTTTTTTGTTTTTGTTTTTTTGTTGTGTTACTTCCAAAGAATTTTTAGGCTATTATTATTATATTGATTTTAAAACTAAAAATATTTGTTTTGTACTGAATACTTGTTTTAACTTATCCAAATTTCAAAGTCATTAATAGTTTTCTAAAAACCTTGTGATGTTTTTGAATTTTGAATTTTTGAAAAAAGAAGTAGTTTAATGCCATGAACAATTTGTTTTCTCTATCCAACACTTAAGAATTCATCAATCCCTTGCAAGCTATCCTCTGCTTATATCTTAATAAATTTTCTAAAAGAAGGTGCAAGATTAATTATATTTGAAGTTTGTTTTGAAGATTCCTTTTAAGTAAAATATGTTTAAAAAAAAAAGAAAAAATTAATCAAATTTGATAACAGTTTTTTTCAAAAATTGACTTCGGTTGGAATTAAAATGACTATTTTTAGGTATCCAGTTGAGGTCGAATATTATTAAATTTTTGGCCTTTCTAAATATCTTTCCTGGTTTTATGCAAATGTTTTTTCGCTGTTGATAAAAAGCTCCAAGAGCGATCTTTGTTGGTTTTTTCTTTTTACTATAAGAACAGAAATTTCTTGGAATGCACGTTGAATTTCGTTTGGCGAATAAAAAGTGAAAGTACAATAAAACTATTATTGGTGTCATAAGAGTCTCTTTAATTATCTTTTTTCTGAAATTTCAATCTATATCTATATATAATATATGTACTAGATACATGGGTGTATAAAAGATAGCATTTCCTGCTCATACTCGCGACATTAACAACATTCTTAAAAAACCGAATGCAAACATAGAGCCGACATGTCATGATATTTTAGGAAATCTGTTAGATTTGGCCTTTTCCTGAAATTTTCACTTCAATATCTTTTTGCATGGACATATCTGTTCATATACTACCTATTATTACTGTAAGTTTCCATAAAATCCAATAAAGTGACATTAATTATGCAGCCTTTCTCACTCTGAAAATAAAGCATTTAATTTCTTAAAAATTCGTCGACCTACTCATTGTTTTAGAAAATGCGCTCGTTCGTTAAGAATTAAAATTGTCAAAAATAATAACTCTTTTAGAGCCCGACAATTAAAACTTTACCGAAATTCAAATCTTTCATAAATTAAAACTAAATTCTTAATCATATCCGCATATAGTTCTTTGATACAATATTGTTTTTTTACCACTGAGATTTTATGCTCTTATGGACTTTCTAAACTTTCTTTCATTTATATCCATAAATAAGTTTTGCGTTGAGGAAGAAAAATACCTCAATTCTAAAAGAAGGAATTAGTTTGTATGGTATGAGATCATTATCAGCTTTCGTTATGAATTAATATTTTAAAGTGAGTTCACACAGACCAATTACTACGAAATTTACCAACTTTTTTCTAGCAAAAATTTCTTTTTGGAAAATAAACAAACAATTTCATCCTAAGCTTCGAGGCTTTAGACTTTAGACTTTCCACCAAATAAAAAGATTCACTTTTCTGTCTAAAATATATAATTCTTGATTTATATCGCTTTGGGATACATGTAAAAATACTCATTGAGTTTGGATTAGGGATGGACGTATACATTGATTTAATAAAAACATTCGATGTTTTTAGAACGATGCATCGAAGAAACCGATGTATTTTATGACGCTTGATTTATTCGATATATCGATGTTTTTTTACGATACATCGAAAAAGTCAGCTATGTTAAAAGTTAAATATGATAAGTAGAAGCACTGGCATGACAAATACTTCACAAGCAGTAAAATTATTCCTTTAATCCACTGCATGCTTTATCAAATTAATTCACTTGTAATAGAAGAACCTTTGGCCAAGGAAATGCAGAACCTTATTTTAAAAGAAATCAACAAAAGAATGGATTCTATAGAACATGTGACTTCTATTGCTATTTCCAGTATTTTGGATGCACGCTTCAAAAAAATGCACTTACATGATTCTATGGCTTGTACAAATGCTATTTCAAAACTTAATTGCAGAGCGCAGATGAAATGGATTCCAACTCAGACAAATCAGAAAAAATGGAGAAAGTTTTTCCATTTGGACTGATCATCATAAATTAGTTTATCGTAATTGGAAATGTAACAAATCCGAAGACAGCCTTTGAGATGAGCTTTCTATTTATCTTAGAAATCCAGTAGCAAGATTGAATGAAAACCCACTAGAAGTCTGGAAAGATATTAAAATTCAGTTCCCAAAGCTATATAAAATTGCATTTAAGTTTTTAACAATGGTGGGCACATCTGCACATTTTTTGACTAAAAGTAAAGCATATCTTATCTAGTGTATGAATATTTGAAATTTTTCTTTGTTTAACTCACTTCTGACTTAAATGTTGAAAAAGAAAATTTATTGAGGTTTCTTATAAATCCCTCCTTTTACATAGTACTTTTAAAGCTAAAAAAAATTTACAATTTTTTGTAGGAAGTTCTTTTTATTCTTTATGTTAATTAGAATATAAGAAATCTTCTATGCTTCAATATTTCCGTATTTATGTTTTTGCAAAAAACAGCATTGATAAAAGAAAAGACGTCCTTTTCGTCTATAATTTTCTTCTAGATATCAAGAACAATATTTTTTTAAAGAGACAGTAATAAAAAGCAAAGCTGAATTTCGAAAATTCGAAGGTATCATTTCATGGATACTTTAATTTCTTATAGCAAAATACAACCATACAATTATATTTTCCAGCTGCATGTAGCATATAAAGTCGGGAAATAAATTCGAAAATATACCACCTTGATCGTAGTCTACTCGTATTGAATACTCCTATGGAAATTTGGACAATAATTAAAAATTAGCTTTCAAGTTACAGACTTTGCATTAGTTATAAAAATGTTTTAGCTTATTTTATAAAATAGAAAACTTTTGATATCGCATTTGGACAATTAAATAACTCACTTCAAAGGCTCACCGGAGAATCACGTTAAAACTTAGTAACTTTGCTTTTGTTGTGGTTGCCATAATCATCAAGTTTTTGCTTCATTATTAAAAACGACGATTTATTCTCTATCCGAGCATTAATGACCAATAGAGAGCTATAAGCAGGCTTCATTTAAAAACATTACATAACAACTCTTATATTTTCGCAATTTCTGACTTTTTCCCTGGCGATACTTTTCGATAAATCAAAACTTTCTTATTAGTTGCTAGACACCATTATAATGCATCAAAGAGAAATCAGTTACTTGTACATCATTGTTAAATAAGTCAAGTAAGTTTTAAGTGTGCACGTTTTAATCTAAAAAATTTAATTTCAATGATGCCGTGACCCAGCTATACAAAAAATCTTTCGTGCACAAGATTGATCTCATTTAAAACATTTTATTTTTAATTCCTTAAATATAAGTAAAACTTGACAACACTTAAGATTTCAAGTTCATTTAAAAAATATGATTATTAAAATATTTAAAGTACTTTTCTAGCCCCAAGTAAATAGAAATTATTAATCCAAAAATTTTAAGACTGCTTTTATTGATATAAAGAAAATTATTTTTTTTTTTGAATAGATTTAATTTTTTTGCATTTTCTACGAAAGTCATAAATTTTATTTGGTTTTTTTTTTGTATAGTTACTTTGTATGTATGATGGAGTGTATTAGCCAAGAGTTGTTTTCCAAAAAGAAAGTTATATCATGAAAAAAGTATTTGCAAACTCCCTGGGAAAATTAAATTTAAATATATTTAATTTTTTCTTCTTATATATTCAAAGATATTTATTTACCAATGTTCATTGAGGAAGTCGTTTGCTTCCAACTCACGTTCGCAAATGTACAGCAATGAGTAAGCATTGCTTTTTGCATAAATTTTTTTTTGGTTAAAAGTATTACAAAATAAGAATGTTTATTGTTTCATAAAAAAATTAAAAAAACTACAGAAAATACATTTATAAAGTTGAATTTAAAGTTATATATAAAACTTTTGGTAAGCCAAACCATAAAAGATAATTATTTTTTTACTATAATAAAAACTGTTTAAACCTGTCAGAAATTAAAGATATAATTTTTTTGATCTAAGAAGTTCATATTTAAATAAATGGAATAAATGTAAATATAATAGGCTTGCAGGGAATAAGCATCTATTTCTTAAGTGAAGATCAATAGATTTTTAAGAAGGCGTGAGCAAAATATTAAATATTAAAAAAAATTTGATTTTTCTTTATTTGTTTATACATAAAACAAATTTACAGCTGATTAATAGTTGAAAAATTTTCGAACATTGAAATAGATGGCTCAATGGGCGTTTACCAACAAACAAACCACCACCTAATGGATTACAAAAAGTTACTTCTAATTTTTGGTTTGGAAAACCAAAAAGTATTTCTTGACATTTGATAATCAGTAATCAGCAAAGCAATAAAATTTATTAAAATGTATATTTTTAATTTAAAAACTATAATTAGTAACATAGCTCAAATGAATTTTTCTTTTGCAAAGCGGCAAAAATACCAAATACATTTATATATACCAACATGTACAGAAACTGTATAATACGGAAAACATTTTTCGACAGAATTTTGGTTGTGATGTGCGTTGTAGTATAGAATAGCCCTATTATTTGGGATTACACAAGTTGGCTGCACTTTCAATCCACAAGCGATGTCGATTCGTCCTGCTGCTGGCTAGCACGAGATTATACTCTTTCTTAACAGGCCGATTTACACATTTTCTAACTAACTTTCCAACTTTCTAACAGAAAGCCACTTTTGTATGGAGAACTGTGTACATAGGTGGTTGGAAATGTGTAGTAACTACAGCCTTTTTAAGTCTGTAGACACAGAAAATTGAGATCTATTGTGAATTTTTTCTTATTGGATCCTCTGCTTTGTGTATCTCTAGCTCTTTTAGCTTCATTAATATTCATTGCTTAACTTTATAAAACAATTTACCAAAATAAATTAAGAACTTATTAAGTGATAAACAATAAAATTACAGAATGAAGCTCACTGCACTGGAGATCAATAACTATATGTTTTGGTAAGATACCAATTGAGAGATAACAACATTTTTGGCTCATGAAGTTGTTTGAACATTTTCAAAAATTTCAAAACTTGCCTTTAATCTGTTTGATCTATTCAATAAACAGCCGCTGGTTCAATGGGGATGATAAAATTGAACATTATCGAACTTTGATGCCCTAACCAAAAGTGATAATAAAATAAGTATAAGCAGTTCGTAAGAGCCAAAAAAAAAAGTTTTAACTAACATTTGGACTAAAACATTAAAATTATCTCAAGTTTTGTTAAGCTGCTGTAAATTTGTTGATTTTTGGGTTTTGTATGAACTTTAATAGGCTAGACTTACTTTAAGTATTTCGAACAAAGCATTAAGAGTACCAGATCATCTCCAAATATTCAGACGAAAGATCATGTCTGCTCGATAGCAATGGGCCTGAAGTTTAGAGAATTTTAAGGATTTTTCAAGTGGATTTAAATGGAAATTTTTACTACTTTGTAACTAGAAAAATATAAACTTTTAATACAATATGCAGTAAAAAGGGCAAACAAAACATTTTCTGGAAAGTGGTGGAATTTCACTAAGGTGATTAAATACTACATACTTGACTCACAAGGCAATGGCTTTCATTATTGGGTTTTTGAAGTTTTTTTTAAAATGAATGAAATATATTTTAATTAATTTTCTCATGCGTTGCATCTTTAGATATATCTACAAGCGACAGCTTTTTGCTTTCAAATCTCGAAAATGATGAGAGAGAAACATTTACATAAAATGCGTCACAATTAACAGTCTTTATAATTTATATAATTCTAAAAGTATCCATAAGTAAGGGAAAATTATACCAAAGGTTTGATAAAAATTTTTGCAAAAAAAAATTATTATCTCTGTTAGTTCACGAAAAATGCGTATTTGGGTCAAAGGAATTAAAGGCCAAGTATTCCGATTTTCAATATGATAATAAAATGCTGGTTTATTTTTTGAAATTTATAAGAGATAATCTCATAGTTTTTGTTCTTTTTTCCACGATGTCATATCCAAAAAATAACTTCTTCACCTTTGAAGAAAGATGTTATTATTAAAAATTGTAATATTTTCCAAATTTGTTCAAAGTTCTTAAAAAGTATTTATTGATATAGCTTTAGCATTTTTGGTGGTGTATGTAGAAAGAGGGAAAATAGGTTATATTAGTACTCTTCTAATTTTTCTGGAGTGATTTTTTCGTAAAAATACTACATCTCCTGGAATGTTTTTCTTAAGCAAGTAATTGGAAGAATACTTTCGATTTTAATAAGTTTAATATTGAGCCAAAAATTATGTTATATAAGAAGCAACATTGAAGTCTAATATTATGGCAGAGCTTTAGACTAAGCAAGCTCGACTTATATTAAGCCCAGTGGCCCAATAGAAGCTATTTAAAATTTAACAAAATATTAAAATTGAATGCATTTCAAAGCTTGGAGCACAATAATACTATAAATTTTTTAGTTAAATTATAACGAAAGGAAAAAATTTACTATAGGGAAACGAGATGTCTGTCTGTATGTAGAGTTTCGTATTTTACTCTAGAATATTAAATCACTTGAACAAACTCAGTATGTATATATAATCATTTTGCATGTATACATTTTAATGCATGCTACCTTACACTTGGGTATAGCCAGAACACAGTCTTGGAGTCTTAAATAGACGCCATATTGCATTAATTTATTATTAAAGCCTAATGACAATCGCCTAAGTTGCACAACTACGCTTTAAAACAAAGTTCCAGCTTTGATCATTTAAAGTACATATGTTCGCTTTAATATATCCAAATGGAAGCATTCTCGAAATTTACATATCCTTAAGAGTTCTTTGTCACTATAATAAGTCCCAATATAGCTTTGCTATATTTGTAAACTTATATTGTTTGTTATGGGAAATAATTAATGAAATGAATTACATTTATTTTTTTTATTTTTTCAGGAAGTAATTTAATTATGTAACAAAACTAAAAATAGCTTTCCAAATCTTCAAAAATATTTGACAAGGTTCCTTTTTTCTTGAAAGTTTCTATGAGATCCAGCTAAGAGTGTTTTTACATTATAATTCATAAAGCCTTTAAAATTCTGTGGAAAAATATTTTCAGTATTACATATGCTGTGAGCGATGCACAGAGAAACTAAATTATAAAAATTACTAAACTTGATTGGGTGTCAAGGTTAGCGTGTTTATGGACGTCATTAATACATTCTGTGTATGTTGCTGTGGTTTTTACCATCTAAATCAGGGATTCCCAACCTTTTCTGTCCCAACGCCCACTATACAAGAAAAGTAATTTCAGCGCCCCCCTCTATAATAGTTATAACAAACATTAAGAACTTATTTTATTTTTTATACAATTTTTTTTAAGAATTACAAATAAAAAATTACAAAAAGATCATCAAATGTAGTAGGAAATTTTTTTTTAATTTAAAAATAGCAAAAAATAGGCCTTTTGATAAAATTAATAAGAATGTTGAGGCTGGTAAAGTTTCACTAGTTTGTGAATGTCGGGTTCCAATTTTATTAACATCTGTCGCAAATCGCCACGTTCAGTAATTTGCAATCTATTCTTTTTCTTGGATAGTAAATTCGTTACTGTACTGAAGCCATGTTCATCTAAATACGTGAAAGGAAATGCAATTAAAAATTTCTGTACTGCTTCCACAACTTAGGGTAAAGCGCTGATAGTCAGAACTCCTGATATCCATTTTTTAATTTTACTCTTAGTTCCTCATTTGTTGTAAGTTCTATGAGCTCCTCTTCTAAATTTATTTATTCCATTGTATCTGCATTTGTGTAAGGGTCTAAAATCCAGCCTGGTATATTCATGTCCAAGATATCCTAGAAATGCTCCCTGAAATTAGCATAAAGACCCTCCAAGTGTCGACAATAAGTAAGTAAATCTTCCTCTTTTGCTGGTGCTGGTGATTATTTGGGAAATTGCTTGTATATACCTCTACCTAGATTTCGTTTAAAAATAAGTAACTTTCCCATAAAAGCAGTTAGGACGATTTTTGTTTTAATTAACCTTGCAGTTGTAAAAATTCATTAAATATATGAAATAAGTCTGTTACATAAGCGATGTTCCATTTGAACCTTATCAGGTTGGTACGTAGTTTTTCGTCCTTATTTTCAAGAAAATTTAGTACTGAATCAAATAGACTGTAAAATCGATTCATACAAGTACCTTTCGAGAGCAAACGAACTTTTGTGTGTAGAAGCAAGTGATTGTCAATACAGAGCTGGCCAAAAAGTCTGTCATTCAATGAATTTCTTTTTATCTTATTAACTACTTCTATGACGATTTGCAGTGACATATTTAGACGTTAATTCATAATTTTTGCCACCAAATGCTGACTAACACACGGTATTAACAAAATGCACGGCGAGTGCATATGGTACTTTTTGTTTTGAATTTCGATTTAGTATAATAATATGCATATCTATTTATTTATTCATCTATTTTTTCTAATAATGAAAATAAAATTTAATTAGCGTTTGAGTATATAATGTAGATACTGAAGATAGATTGGTTTTGTAATCAAGTATAACAAAGTACTTTATTTTTATCGAAACACACTTTATACTCCTAATAGCATGCAAAGATAAGTGACAGACCAGCAACAGAGGTTCCAGCACCCTCTAGGGGGCGGTACCGCCCCCGTTGGGAGTCCCTGGTCTAAATGTTTGAAGTGTTCCCTTTCCAGCCTAATTGAATATGTAGATTGCTAGTTTATCGGAAATACCCACATTATCCAATAAGGCTTGTACAGTGTATTAGCCTACCGTACAAAAAAATCATTTCTCCAATTGTCTGTATTACGAAAATTTGATGGAAATGTCAAAAAGTGTCATAAAAGTGAGCATTGAATCTGTGAAAATACACAAAATAATTTCAATGTGCTCACTCGTAAAACCAGTATTAAACTAACTTCTAAATATTATATTAAAAATAACCTGAAAGAAGGATCAATTATTTTTAATTATTTTTAAATATAAAAAATTTTAATATACTTACTTTTTGACACACTAAATAGGGGAATTTTAATGTTTGGACAACCTGCCAATTTACAATAGATGCCAAAATTTCCCTTATACAGCCTTTCAGTGTATTTTAAGACACGATTGCAACATTCTTAATACACGTGTATTACATGCAAAATTTCCTTCCGTGTATTGTAATAATGTGTATAAGCATCAAGGGAGAATGGGTATAACAACGATAAATCGCTCCTGTTTAGATTAAATGATTCAATACATTGATCATTATTTGGCTAGTGAAACCTAAACGTAGACAAACTTTAAGAGATTTCTGTATATTATATCCCTATCTTCGCAAAATCTCAAACAATTTTCAAGCTGTACTGCCTTTCAATATTTTCTTATAATCTAATAAATATTCATTTTATTATTTGATAGTGTGTGGTTAAATTACTAAACTATACATTTGATTGAGTAATCATAAATAACAGAAAAGCAATGAAATTCTAAAGAATATGAAAATTTATAAATATGTTTTGCCATTCGAATAACAAAACTTATTAAGTAGCATGAATTTTAAAAACTGTTACTATTACTTTCTGCCTTATAATCACTTTTTGTTTAAATTATAGTCCCTACCTTTTCCACAGCAATAAGATGTAACAATAAAAAATGTAAATTGCGATTTAGCTAATAGTCATCGAACAATTTGATCATAGAAGTTTTAAATTAGATTTCTAAGAAGTAATTACTCACTTACTATAATTTTTTTTATGCTTAAATCTATTGATCTATTATAATTTACCTTTCAAAAATCTATAGTAATGTATTAGTTGTTAATAATGATTTCATTAATTTTTTATATCGTATACTTTTTAGTTAATTTATGTGTAACCAAATCTATTTCTGAAGAAAAAACAATCCAACTTTGAAAAATTTATCACAAAAAACTAGTTACATTAAAAAATTTCAATACATTTAATGATAGTTATCGTACATTAAAATTTCTTGTTGATGGATAATTAAAATTTTCTTTGAGCCCTGAAGATGTTAAACATTAATTATTTATAAATTTATTTCTGTAAGCTTTAACTTGAATTGTAGAAGTGTAGAAGTATCTTTTAGAGAATCGACATAATTAGAAGAATTTTGAAACTATTAGAAAATACAATTTGTATCTCTTATGTATCACTGAAATAGAAATTATAAAAGAGACAATCTTAACGATACCATCAAATAATAAGAAAAAATGTAAAATGAAAACATTCCTACATTACTGAAAATTAACATTTTAATGGTGTTATATTAATATTTGTCTGTTAAATTAATTGCAGACATTTAAGAAATTTTTTAGAAAACCTTAAAATGCTACTATGTACAAAAAAAGTCACAGGTGCATTAGAAAAAGAATTTTTTCTTTTTAAAAAAGAATTTTGGTGAAAATTTCTAGTTTTTAATTTGCCGTTGTAATTATTTCTATATATTTTCGTGGCCATAATCATATTTTTCTTTGGAAAGGTTTAAAATCAATTTTGGAAGTATAAAAGGATACAAAGATTTTCATTTCAAGGTTTCATTAAGGTAGTTCCAATTAAAAGGTTAAAAACACACATATTTTTAGCATGCTTTTCTCGGCTTCTTTATAACAAAATGAAGTGAAAATTTTTCAATTATATTTTTGCATGTTTTGACAGTAAAATAATTCGTTTTTTTTTTTAATTCCCCAGCTACGTCTAAAAGAAGCCTCTGAAAAAAAGTGCTTCCATGGCGGACAGTTAGTCTCAGGATCAGCAAGTCTGAAACAAAAAAACCAAATGGTTTTTCAAAAAAAAAAAAATAATAATTTAGACAATAAATAGGGGAATTTTTGATTTTATTTTGTTAGACAACCTGTAAGTTAACAATAAATGCCAAATTTGCACTTAAACAGGATTTCAAAGATTGCAACATGCTAAATACACGATTCTCCATATAAAAATTATTTCCGTGTATTGTAATAAAGTGTATAAGCGTCAATAGGAAAAGGCTCATAAGCTTAGCCGTAATTTTTTGGAAAAAGTTCCAAGAGTAATATTTTAAGAACCTTTTTTGAACGTAATCATACAAGAATAGCTTTAAAAGTATCTTTAAAGCTCGACGATTTAATTAAAAATTTCACCAAAAATTAAAAATCTGAACATCAGTCCAACTCTAATTTTTTTAGATTAGCCCGATAAATTATTAAAGATTTTAAGGACTTGTAAGAGTATAATAGTTCTATAAGCGTTCAAAAAGATTTGTAGATCACCAAAAAATTAGTTTATCAAAACAATAAAAAATTTAAAAAATCTGAAATGATTTGTCTAATTTTTTCTATTGAAATCAAAATTCAAACAATTTCATAAAAAACTTAGTTTTTGTTTTCTAAGATAACCGAAAAATCAAAAATATCATCCAAATAAAAAATGAAAGCTTCAGATTTATCATTTTAGTTTTAATAAGTCTGTCTCGCAATTAACATCCACCAACAAGTAATTCAATAAAACTATATATTTTTCCATTCCAAAAATAGTAGTGCTTAGGATTTTTTTTCTACATTCCATGAAATTGAATGTAAGGTTAATGTCTTTAGATCTAGTTTATCCCTTCTTAGGTCAAAAAACCTCGGGAATTAGTATACTAAAAAAAGTTTTATATATGTGGTATCCCTTCGTTGGCCTGTGATCAGATGATTAGACGTGGGCAAAACCGGTCTCAGAAATTTCTTATATAGCTACGGTTAAACAGCAATTCGTACTATTATCAAACTGAACAAAGTTAACAAATTAAATTCCATCTAACCCTTCGAAATTTGATTTGTATCGGACACTTATAATTTTTCAGCATAACTGTTTAATTTATGATTTTGTTCAGGATATGATTTATATTTAGTCTGTTTGACAAAATTACAAAATGAGTAATGGTAGAAAATTTATTGTTAATGTGACTAAATTGAAGTTGATTTTAATTGTCTTTTTAATGGAAAACTATTATTTCTTCACTAAATTTTCGAAAAATATTAAAATATGGAGTGTTCAATTTTTTGAAATTTGTTATTTCGTTCTTTTAGTTATATTATAAGTAAAATTGGATTAACAGATTGACTTATGCCGGATTATTTCTTACTATGGCCTAATTTTATTTAATTTAAATTCAACCAATTAAATATGCGGTAACTTTGGGAGTTACTTTAGACAAAGAGTTCAATATATTCAGGCAACTATGGGCTAAGTTTGCAATGCTCCTACATGGGAGTTATGTTAGGAATTTCATTAATATCATTTGTATGCAAGCCATCCAATTCTTTTCCATAATTATTTCATTTGAAATTTTAGATTTAGGAATTTAAAGAATTGAAAACAACATCTCAGTTTGGTATTTCATTATTTCATTATTACGAGCAGTTTTAACTGCCTCCAATATTCCATAGCGAACGAGGACCAAACTTGTTTCATACTATTTAAAAGCGCCCAATCATTATAGCAAATACAGCCGAGCAGAATGACAGAAATGATGTCAATTTTTGTTCGCCATAATGATAATTAGATTGAATTGTCATGTAGTTCAAAACCATAAGTATAATTACATGAGCATATGTTAAAGTTTGTATCACGTTTGCTCACACCAAATTAAAAACAACTTCATGTGAATCTTTTCAAGCAAGATAAAAAGGTCTTCCTTTATCAGTATAATATGATAATGCATAAAACATAGAACTATTACTTTAACCTTGAATCAAAAAATTTTTAATCAAGTGAACAGCCAGCGACTTATACAAAATTCAATTGGAAAAATTATGGCATCCGTAGTTTAGTATTTTTTTATCGTCTATCTTGAAAAAACTAAATCTTTTAATACCAGATATTATATATTATTATTGGATCGAATGAATGCAAAAACCAAATAAATGATAAAATTTTTGTTTGAACAGGACAATACCCTATGAACTGTGTCAATGAATTAGACTTGAATTAATTCCACACTCATTTCTCCCTTGAGATCTGACCCTCAGCTATTACCTACTTTCTTAAGATGTTCTTAAGAAAAGAAATTCAGTTTAAATGAAAAGTGATTGTGAAAAAGACAAATAATTTTACAAAAGTTAAAGGAATATTGGAATAAATGTGTTGCGCTGAGCATGTTGTCAAATTTCATAAACATAAAAATTGTTCTTCTTGCTCAGATTAAGGACTTTTAGAATAGAAATTAATACAGATTTGGCAAATGTAAAAATGTCTTCAAAAGTATTTGTTCCCCGATGCCTTAATAGACTTGGGATTGAGTTATATTTTTTTAAACTGTTCTGTCATTTATTTTTAGAGGGGAAGAATAGTTTTACATCAGGAAACGTGTATAAAACAAACTGCAATTATTATGAAAGATAAATTATTTAAAGGTTTAGGGAAAAAATGAGTTTTTGAATGATGAAGAAGTAATATTGCAAGTTCTCTAAATGTAAATCGATGCATCAACACAAAATTAATCTACAGCATTCTAAGAAAGAAAATTGCTAAAAAGCGGTAAAAATTACAAAAACAGCCAGAAAAGCTATAGCGAAAAATAATAAATGAATCATATTTTTATTCAAAAAAATGAACGAGTTTTCAGTACAACAGGAGTTAGAGCTGACAGATAAACAGCTATTGTAAAAGGACGTTATAGTTTTTGAAGAAAGGTATCTAATACATAATATACTGCATTAGACAATATCGATAGACAATTTTTAAGGAGAACCATGTACAGCCTTCAAAAGCTTGTACATAAGGATTTTATGCAAGATACGCGGGAAAATAAAATTAAAAATTAAAATCCCTTGTTCTGTGATAACACTTCTTATTGTAAATATTTTAATCACCTTAAATAATTTCATTTGATTCATTAATCCTAATAAAATAACTTGCATTTTATTTTGGACTATATTCCTTAATTAACGTAAGTAAAGCAGGCAGGACCATTATAGCAGAAACACTTTAAAGCATATGGATAATTAGTTGACTATCATAAGCACTTTTAAAACTCTATTTTAGTTTACTTAGACAATTCATTGCTTTTTATTATGAAAATTAACAAGACGTTTCGATTACAGACTATAATACAGCACTTTTTGGGGACTTATTTTACAGAACCTGTTGGTTCACTTGCGTGAAAAGGCTATTAGGTAGAATTTGTTCAAAATTATACCAAATGAAGTAGATTACAATGGTTGAGGATTACACAAGTCCATAAACTTAACATAACATAACATGAAATGCCATCAAAATGTTACAGAATTTATTTACAAATTAAAAGAAGTCAAAGAATAGGAAATATTTCATTACTTTGTATTTTATCTATTTTATTCAATTTTGTTTTTTATAGATAAAAGGAGCAAACTTAGCTTGATTGTATTTTTAACTAACCCGATGATTATGTAAGTTTTAAAAAATAGTAATTTTACCTAACACAACAATAAAAATCCAGCATAAAATAAATGAAAGTTAAATTATTTTCCTATTCATGAGTTTTTGATTTTTTTAATAAAAAAAAAAAAACAAACAAAACAAAAAACCAAATGCTAGTTAGACAACTTTCAAATAAGACCAGATTAGATAGTCCTTTAGAACTCGTAACTAATTGAGAATTTAAAAATTAAAAATTTCTCGATCGGAAATCATGTTAGATGACTTGTAATTGAAAAAACTAAAAAAAATATAAAATTTGTTTATTTCATAAGTACGCACATAAGATAAAGAAAGACAACTGGATGTTTAAATACCTGACAAAAAAAAAAGTTTAAGACCCGTTCAGCCGGCTATTTTTTAATCCAGAAAAACTTGTAACATTGTGCGAATACTTATTGGAGACAGAAAAAGTCCAATACCCCTTTTCATTCCTATTAAATTCATTTGTATTTTTAAAATTAAAATAAAGAAAAAAATTCAATATGTACCATTATAACATTCATCTTCTCGATCAAAGAAAGGTACGCGCACCTAAACCAAAGTCAAAAGCTAAGCCATCTTCAAGAACCTCTTAAAACCGCATGGCTACAGCATTTACCTTCGTGTTTTTTTTGTTTGTTTTTGCCTTAAGATCATGACTTTAGACTTCTTCAGCAATATATATTAGGATATTTATCTATATGTACATGTATATAATGATATACATAATATATATTTTTGTATTATATACAACGTGTCTTAAAAGACGCTATTCACATGAATTCCAAAGGTATGATATGCACAATGGTAACTATATATATATGCGTTGGAGTTGTTTTAAATTTATATACCTAACATAAGTATATATACACTTTTTTTTGTGCATTTATATAGAATATAATGATGAAGAGCAATTTTTAAGAAAACTGGTTTAGCTCTAAACTCCCGCATTTTATGAAACCTCTTTTCTTCTTCGCGGCCAATTAACCTGATGGTACAACAGGTAGGGCTCAGACGTTGTCTTTGCCTGAGCTAAGCTTAAATATGAAACAAAATTTAGTCTTCTGGTGTTTAGTGACGGAGGTATATACTAATATATTTAGTGTGGCTTTTTAGAATTAGCTACGTAAAAAAAAAAACAGATTATTTCTTATGAATTATCTGCGTAAGGACTAAATATAATCAAAATTTTATATTAAAATTTAATTAAAAATTTTAAACAAGTCACAAGAACAACAAAAAACCAAGTGAGTGCGGTTAATTTCTGAGATTTTTCACGCTTCTAGATTGGAATTTCAACAAGAAAAATTTTTTTTTCTTGTCTTTTTGCACAAAGCAGTGCAAGCCGTTCTTCGAATTTTGGGAACTCGCAAAGCGTGTTTAAGAATCCAAGGTTAAACAGTGCTTTAACCAAAGGTAATTTAAATTTTGACTTGATTTTGTTGTTGATATTTTAAGCTGACCAAAAAAAAAAATAATTTCAAACATGATCTAATCGTCAAAAATAGCGTTGATGGTAGTGATTAATTTAAAATACACCACGTGTTAAGTGATTTAAAGCCGGTCCAACGAATATATATATATATATATTATATTAAATATAATTAATAAATAATTAATCAAAGTTTTTCATTTCAAAATTTTTAAAAATATATTTTCAAATATTTTTATCCTAAAATTAAAATTTTCAAAAATGGTGACGTCAAACTCCGCGTGTGCTTAAATTTCAAGTAATAACGACTTTTATTGGACGAAAAATAATGCTTTTTTTCATTAAGAGCTTATTATTAATTTTAGGATAATTTCAAAAAAATTTTATGTGGTTCATTTCTAAATGTTTTCTTTGTAATTTTTAGGATAATTAATTTATGTAACTAAAAAGATATTCATTTCTAAATAACTTTTAAAGTGATATTTTTGGTGAAGTACTTCATAATTAAAATAAGATTTTTTTTCCATTAAATATTTAATTATAAAAAAATCAGACTTATTATTTTATTTTAAATATTTTAAATATTAAGCAAATCAATTTTTTGAACAACAGTTAGAATAAACTTTTTTATTATTAAAAGATTTTTCAACTTTTTTTGGCTACACCCCAAGCGATTAATTTTCACTTCTTACATTTAAATGAATTCTGAAAGTGTACAAAGAGGCCCAATATAATCTAACACGTTCGCTACCAACGCCGCATATATGTATATCAGTTCTTGTATTTGAGCCTCCAGCCGCAAAATAGCAGCGTGTTTACTCTTTCAGTTTATAACAAATTCTTACACTTATTTTTAGCCGAAATAGTTATAATGGCCTGTAAAAAAATAGAAAATGGATGCAGGCTGAGCTTAGTCAGCTTTTCCGCTTCATATTAAGTTTATAAATATAATATTAAAAAATTCAATGCTATTTAAAGTCATATTCCCTGAGCTGTAGTACAAAATTTTCTTCTTCAGCACCAGTAGCCAAAATCAAGTCTAGTAATTCTAATTTTACACACTCTTATGTTTAAGTGAACAACCCATTCCGATAGCAAATTGTTAACCAGTAAATTTTAATTCTTGTTTCTCTTCAATGAAAATACTAAAATTTAAGGCATAATTTTTTAAAGATTTTGAGTTTTGAAAATTTAGTGCGATTAATTTTCTTGTGTGCACAGTTAAATACTTTTAGATTGAAAAAGTTAGATATACCATTCTAAATCTCGAATCGTACGCAGTTTCATGCTACTTTGAAACTTGTTGTCTATGTATATTTATAAGGGATATAAATGCCTGCGTAAATTTCTTATAAAAATAATTTCTATAACCCCTAAAAATAAGCAACAATATGTTTTCTATGTGTTACATGTGATTTCGAAAATTTTTCGGACACTCCTTACAATTTCTACTTGTATCTCTTGTCTAAAAATGAACTCAAACCCGCAGTTACATGAGGGTGCATGCACCGTAATAGAGATTTATGCTTTAACGTTTATGAACGACAAACGCAGGGTTAATACAACCAAAAGTATAAAAAAAAATTCAAAGCTTCCAGAAATATTGTTTTTGAAATGAATAGATTTTCGAATAATCTCTTGAAGCTTTAAAGGACAAATTTTTTTATACAACCATAAAAAAATCTTTGAATTTTGCTTTTATGATATGTTCAGCTTTATATCACAGGGATAACTGACATAAGTAAAAAAATTTTTTTTATTTTTCACATTTTAAAAAATGTCCCTATAAAATTTTGATACATTTTCAAAACACATCTTATCTTTGTATATGTAGAAGTATGTTGAAATATTTTGAAAATTAATTTGATACCAGAGAAATATAATCCAAAAGTAAAACAGATGTCTCGTAAATTTACTTAAATTAGTTTTAATATCATTGATATTAAATTTCCATTTAAAACTAACCTATCTAATTTTCACATCAACTTTCGAGACCATTGATTTTAATTCTAAAGTTTCTTGTTGACCTTCAATTTGGACAGAATTTTTCTGCTACTTAAAATACAGCCTAACAGATCCAACACTTAAAAAATCATTTTTAGTTACCAACTGTGATCGTAAAATCTAACTTAAAATTTTATGACGAGCTTAGTTTGACGACTTTCAACAAAAGTATTCAATAATTTTTATATTTTATTTGAAGAACTAATTTTTTGTTAAAATAAATAAAATAAAAATACAGTTATATTACATGACTTATTTCTAAACATATCAATAATCTATTTCAAATGGTGTTTTTTTTTTTTTTAATTACAAAAAAAAATTAGCAGTTAGTTTGAAAAAAAAACCGGTTTTGTGTGATGATTTTTGTTTTTTCTCTTTTGAGAAAATATATTCGAAAAATGTTGAGCTTTAATTATAACCGAAAGTATGAAAAAAGTTTGTACATAGAGCCAGATCTATTAAAACTATCAAAAATAAATTGGTTTAAAAAAATAATCCAGAATTATTTCAAGAAATGGGTTTTATTTATTATTATCCTGTAAATGACTACAGAAAGGCATAACTTAATTCTCTTTTTGAAAAATATTTAACAGTATTCACAAGATAGTTTTTAAATAATGTTTTATTAAAAGTAAAATTTTATTTTTATTCCTTTTTTGGAGCACCACTAAGTATTTGTTTTTTGTGTAATATTTTATTTTCAACGTTTAGTTTAGTATTAATGTATCAAAAAACTGTCAGTTTTGAAGTTTGATGGTCGAAAATATTGTAACACCTAAAGTAAAATATGGATTTTAACCAAAGATAGATAATAGCTGTTTTGAATTATTAAAGTAAAATGTGTTTTTTTTAAAAATGATTTCAACACAAATCATTGAAAAATTTTTATTTTATGAAATCCATTTATGAGTAAAATTTCAAAATGAAATTTTCAATCACAATAGTATTCAGCTATCAGCATTTTTTAAGCAAATAATCGACATCTTTAACCAATTATAATTCTGAATTTAAGCAATTATGAAATTTCTTGTAAGTGCGAAAGTTTCGAGTTTAGGGAATTTATTTATTGGATTTTTATAAATTGATAAATCCAATAATAAGTTTTTAGCCAAATATATTAACTGAAAGAACTAGATTTATGGTGTATTAGTTTTGACACCTACACAAATAATACAAAATTTAATGTAAAAGATTCCAAGAAATTTTGAATAAAGTCAAAATATGCCTTTTTAATATAACTCAATTATTACACAAGAGTTTTATATTTCAAACTAAAAAGAAATGGAGATCACACTAACAAAGAATTTCATGATAAAAAACCTTTTTAAACTAACTTTGTTATATAATTTTTTTAAATTTCATTATGAATTAGAACTAAGCAAAATTTTATCTTTCTATGTCTTCAGATATTTAACTTAATCACTGAATATGCTTACACGGTTAATATCATAATTGAACTTTATACTTCCTTCACAAGTTCTTTTAAACAAAGAATATTTATCATAATTTCATAGCTTAACTTTTTTTTTTTTTATGTTCTATGCTGCCTAATTTTTTTTATTTAATTTTCGTCTGCTGATTTTCAGTGAACTGACACCATGAAAATTAAAGTATTATTCTCACGATCTTTTTTTTTTTGTTTTGTAGCATAAGATAAATTTGGGCATCTATAATAGACATAAAATTTGCCTAACTATAGTTATATAATTAATGTTATGTTATCAAACATAAAACAAAACTAAGTAAAACAAGAATTCTAAAATAAAATACACAAAAAGTAGATATAAATTTTTATAAGTGGGTTGAGAAAACCAGTGTATCGTTGCATGAAAACTAATTTAAATGGACTCTTAAAACTAAGGTGAAGACTAGAAATATGTTAACGAATTAATTGCTTTAGCGTAGGCTGAAGATTAATCTAACGATAAAAAAAATATAAAGTACATTACTTTCAACAATGCTATTAAAATAAAATTTTTTTTATAAAGTTCTAACACACGATTAAGTTTAAGTTAAAATGATAAAATATATATTTTTTAATTAAAATTACTATCTTCTCCTTAGCCTTTTAAATAAATAGAGATATCCAACTAAGCCAAAGTCGTATTATTTGCAGCTTTCAAATTATAACTCTAAGTTTTTAAGTGTATAATTATATTTGAAACATTTCTTATTTGTTTATATGGAAGTATTACATTAAATTAGGTCGTTTTTTTTCTGTTCTAGTCCAAAAATTGCAAATTTCGAATCCAGTGTTAAATGTGCTATATCACTTATTAATACATAAATTTCCTTTTGTTCACAATTAATTTTCTCTATAGAAAAGAATGGCTAAATTTTTTAGACCAAATTACAAAAAAATGATCATATGTTTGAAAAATTTATACAATTTTTGCTCCTACTATTTTTTCTGATGTTAGGGAAGATAGATTTTCAATATTTTCTGACCTTCAGAGCAATTTTTGTATTTTAGAAACCGGTCGATTATAGTTGAGCGTATACAGAAAAACTTTTTATTTAAATCTTAATTCCTAAGCAAAAGCCCTTCAAAAACTTTGACTACTTTTAGTATTGTTACGATTTTCTTATTATTATATCAATTTGCTCATAACCAAGTTGAAATTATGAAGGTCATGTAAAGATATATATCTATAAATAGATTTATTTTTTTTTCAAGTAAATATTGGTCAATACTAAACAAAGCCTAAAGCAATTTTTTTTTGTTATAAATGATAAGCATTTATTTGAGTACTTTAAATAAAACAGTTAAATATTTTATCTTAATATTTTTTAATTTTTCAAAAAGTAATTTCAACAGAAAATATATCGAAAATAAAATAAGTTTAACTTTTTTTGAAATTAATTTTATTATTTTTGAAAAAATCAGTTTATAGATTGTAACAACTTTACAAACAATTTTAAAGCAATATAATAGGTCTTGGAATTAACATACTAAATAAAATTAAGTAATAAAATACTTGTATTTTAGCATTAAAAGCTTGGAATTAAATAAAGTCTTTTAGGTAATTGACAAAAAAATTTTTAGTCAAATCCAATTTTTCAAAATAAAGACTTAATAACTTTTCATTTATTTAAAACAAATCTTGTTTGTTGAAATCATTAATTTTTCTAATTGAAAAACAAAAAATAATAATCTTAAAAATTTGTTAAAATCAATTAGCATTGATTATAGTAATTAGCGTTATTTTCTTCAACACAAAAGTGCTAATGAAAAAACAGCTCATCAATCAATAACTTTAAAAAAGAGCTACGTTGTACATTTTAAGAAAAATTTGCCAATAAAAGATTTGTTATAAAAAATTTTAAATGTAGGAACGTTGAAGTCTTCATATTTGTTTTGGGAATTTGGGGAATTAAAATTCAGAAACTATTGCGCTTATGTGGAAATTTGTTCTTGTTTTTAGTATTACAGTCATTTTGACTAATTTTGTATAGATATACATATATATACAAGTATAATAAATGGCGATATATGTGTAGATTTTAATTTTTTTCTGTCTAAAATTTGAAGTTTTATTTATTTATTTTTTATTTTTTTTGATAACTTTTTGGCTTAAATTAAAAGTTGTTAAAAGTTTTGTGTAAATAAATGCATTATTTATAAAAGCCTTAGTCTAACTGATCTCTTCTTTCACATATAAATTCTACACAAATAAAAAAGGACAAAATTCAAATAATTGTGGAATAACTTTGAGTAGAAGAAATAAAATTAATACAAGATTAGATTAACTTAGGGCTGAGACCATTTTATCCTACCATTTTCTATCACCTGTTAGCCTTATAAGAATTGTAAATTTAATTTAGATGACGACTTTTGTATAGTTGGCCCAAAAAAATCTTCTCATGTTGCAAAATCAAAAAATAAATTACATGAATGTCAATTTACATTAGGATCAAATATTAAAAAAAAACAAGCTTTTATTAGCTATTGTAAAGCTAATTTATGCAATGATTTTCTTTAATAAATTTGTTGGTAATACCGATTTTTTAATAATTTTTACTATAGTTTTACTTATTGACATTAATTTAAATCTTAGAAAAACCAGTCCTTAAGTTACATTATAGGAAACTTTTTTATGTTTTTGGGGACTTTTTTTTTGTAAAATAGCTCAGTAAGAGACTGTTTTGCTTTTTGAGATTAAATAGTTAAATAAATAGTTGAACCCTTCGAATAGAATTGCCAAAGTAAACAATAAAAATTACAACTCCCTCATACTTAATTCAAAACAAGACATTCAGATTAACGAAATCAATTAATTATTATTATTAAGAAGTATTTCAATTAAAATAATGAATTATTTTCTGATTAGCAAATTTATTTTGTTCATAACAAAAATTATTTAATTTGATTTTAAAATTTTTTCATAGTTGAAAGTTTTCTAATTAGCTCTAGGCTTTTAATATAGTAATTAATAAATTTCAGTTGTAATAGTATTTAACAACTTTAAATTACAAAATCCTAAAGGTTTTTATTTTATTTTTCTACTCTTTTAAATAGATATTTTAATTTAAAGTTTTCTACAATTAAAGTTTCACATTTTGCACTAATTTTTTTTACGGCTACAACTTGTACGGTTCACCGCCTATACTTGGAAATGGTCAGTGCTTTCCATTGTCTGTTTGTCAATAGAGTCTGAGAATTTTACCTTAAGAAAACTCTTTTTAAATTTTGTATTATTCTCGTTCCAGTCACTTGACCAACCGAAACATTAAAAAGAATGCGGATAACTGAATAAAAAATTCTTAAGGGCTACACTTTCTTTATTTGTCTATATCTTTGCACAGCAGGTTTATATTTAGTGTTTCACACGAGGTGGAAGACCTTCACCTTTTAACTGATTTGTGAATTAAATGATAGAAAATTAGTTTAAATTAAAAAAGATATACATATATATATATATTTTATTTTAAAAATATCAACTTTGGAAAAGTGTTTTGCAGTTAAAAAGTAATCCTAAAAGTTATAAAAGTTATTTAAAATTTAAAGTTGTTTTTATAAAATCAAAATGGCATTAATATTTCATTTATAAGTTTTTCAAACTATAAAATTATATTTTTATATAGAACTTCATTAGTCTTTTTGTGAACTATCTAAAATTTGTGTAATATAAAAAAGATAACTTTTACAATCCTATTTTTGTTGATCATTTATTTCTTAGTAAGAAAAATGCTTGGAACTGTTCATTGCACCCATCTAGTCAAAAGAAATCGGAAAAATAACAAAAACAATTACATTATTTAATACTGTCGAAAATGTTTCCAATACAAAACAATATTTTTCAAAACTTTACTGTTATCAATATCTGTAAAAACCAGTTTTGTAAGCAAAAATTAAAGAAAAATTGTAACAAGCACTTGACAAATTTTATATTCACTTATTTGGTAACATTGGCTTAATAAAGATTACAAAAAAATTTTTTTGTTAAATTTTTCAAACTGTAAATTAAAATTTACAAAAATTATTTTATAATTGCTAGATATTATTATTTCAAAATGTTTATTAATCAAAATTTTAAACTTATTAAAATAATTTTCATGATTCATTAAATAAAACAACCTTAAAAATTTGAATAAGTTAAATTTAATAAGTGTGTTCCATTTTGAGTATTTTTTATCGAGATAAATTAATGCAAACATAATTTAAAGTATAAGGCGTGGGAGGTAAGAATCTTTGAGAAAAAATTACCTTTTACAATACCACGTCACGTTTGCATGAACTGTCTTAGTAACAGTACAATGACCATTTGGATAGCTGGTATTTTCATAGAAATGGTGATTAATAATTTTGCACGAGGTGGACAAAAAATAAATTTAGAATGGAAATTAAATTGTTCAATAGTCATTAAGAATTTTTAACATGTAGCAGCAGCAGAATAGTTTTTAACTGATGGTGTCATAGTTGTCTTTGGTTATCTAGCTGTATGAGTGTAAATAACGTCATAAAGCTAGCTTACCGAAGTTAATGTTGACGCTTTTTCAACAAAAATTTCTATAGTTTATTAAATTAAATAGTTTAGTTTTATATGTACAAGCAAACATTTTTTAAATACCTGATCCTTGAGTTTTCTTAGAATGCTGATTTTTTATTAATTTAATATATAAAAGTTTGTTTTATTCACTATCAATTTGTGATTAATATAAATACTATAAATATTTGAATTCTATATGAACGTGTACAAGACTTTTTATACCTATTATAAGGCTACAATGAAATATACCTAAGTACATTAAACTATGGAAGAGCATCATCGAAACGAAGTTGCTTCTTAATACTATCAATTTTTTTTTTAAACATTAAGAAACAATAATTTTATATTTCTATAATCCTTAAAAAGTCGGATTCAAAAAAATTCAGAAACAGGCTCTATTTTTAGATTATTCAAAGAAAAAATCACTGTGACGTCCCAATTGAAGTCTAGACTTCCAGAGATTTGTTCACATGTAATAAATAAAAATATTAAACTCAACAATCCTTATATAAAAAGTGTTGCATGAATATATTAATCTATAGATTAAACATTAAAACTCAAAGTACAAAAGGTATTCCTAGCCTATCAAAATGGAAAAAATAAAAATAATAAAATATCTAATTCTTTTTTTGACTTAATGTATATGACTGTCTCTGTCTAATTATTTCACTTTTACATGTTAAAACAAGTTTAATAGGAGATATTAAAATATAAAATATTATCTTTCGACTCAAGAACTTCCTTAGAAAAATACTTATGATTTTTACATGCACAAATTTAGTTAAGTACAAAGAGTAATGTCAGTTTGAATGGTTTCTTTTGTGCATATTAATCAAAAAAAGTAAAACATGATATTTTATAATTATATTTTAAAGCTTAATTTTGTCTTCAAGAGAAGTGGAAATGAAAATGAATATAAGTAAAATTTTTAAATATTTACTGAACATAATACATCAACTCCTAAATTTTTCAGTTTAATTTTCTCATATATGCCTTCAGAGTTTATTTGCTCTTAAATGTCAGAATATGGTCAACCAACCATATTTTATATTTCCCACAAGTAAAATAATCTCATGAAGTTTATAGTTCGTTGATTTATACTAAAACAAAACTATTCTTGATATATTAATTCGGATGTCTTTAAAGCAAGCAAAGTAAAACGAAAACTTAAAACTTTCAGGTTCGTTTAAAATAATTGTTTAACCCTTAACATTCGGATTTTTCTAGCACTAAGCGAGCCCAGCTGGCTATAGTTTTTTTACTAAAATAGGTACATCATTGGACAAATCTTGTAAATATACAACTCCATGACTTTGTTGTTATAAGACCGAGAAACTTTAATCTACGGAGGGTACTTTCAGTGTTGTATATTCACAACATTCATCGGATAAAGGTTAAGAGAAAAAATTGAGCATTAATTTGATTCAAATCTTTCACACTGACTACAATCCATTTAGGTTTCTTATTTTTGGCTAAGGATGCAAAAGTTTTAAAAACTGATTTTAAAATATTGAATTTTTGTATAACGCCACTGAAGGCTTGTAGTACAAAATTCAAACTAGGAAAAAGCACTGCTAATTTCTGCTTGATAACTTCTAAAATAAGCATTTCTTAGCATCTGCTGATTAGCAGGCCAAATACCTAACAATTATCTTCTTTTTTTATATTAAACAAATAAAGTTTTTTAAAATGTAAATTTTATAATAAAAAATTATAACTATTATACTATTAAGGTCCTCTTTCTCTAAAGACCAATGTGAAACACTTAAAACACTTTTTGATAGAATATTAGTAATAGTGTGTATCAAAATGTAAATAGGCTTAATAAAGTGCTACTCTTATTCAGTTAAGAAAGTGAAAAGTTCGAGGGGTTTTCGAAAACCCAACACAAGCTTCTTAATGCATCTTGACTAACAGCCCATGTTTGAAGTTCAGCAACACAAACATATTTGTCCATCTCAAAAAACAAAATTCTAACGTTAATTTTCGAACGCCACTTGCAAAAATCAACGCTGCCATATATTTAAAACAACGTAATAAGTTTTTTAACTTTATTAACATAAATTTCGTGATCCACTATTCAAACCGAGCGATTTTACAATTCATAAACATGAAAAAAAAAATAATTTCTCACTAAGTATGGCTTGCAGCTTAAAAAATTATATATCCCCTGAATTTGACTTTAAATCAAAAACTACAACAACTAATAATATGGTCAAGTAACTCTGATCTCCGGGACACGTAGCTTTATAGACTTGTTTTGTTGTTGTTTGTTTAAAGAACATATAAAACTATAATTCCCAATAAGTAAAGTATTTTTAACTGATTACGTCTGAAGGCTTAAGACTAAAAGTAATCCTTTAATCGAAATTTTAAGAAGGTACTGAAAAATGAAAAGCATTTACAATCGTGCATAGCTTCTATATATATATGTATATCAGTTTGGATAAGAATTAAAGTGAATTAAATAACGTTTTTTCCTCATTTAATTGAGTTGTTTGTATTTTTGTGTTTAATTTCTGATTTTAAATCCAGAGACACCTGGAAGTAACAAAGTTCCATATATCCTATCCTTTAGCATTCTTTTTTGAGTCAAACCATTAAAAAGAATAATTAACACTAAAACTAACAATTAACCAAAAGAAAATGAAAAAAAAAATTATCTAAAAAACACTACAACTAACAATAATAAGAAAAAATTACATTTTTGTGTTAGAAGTTCGTTTAGGAATTTCTTGTTTGTATTCCTAATGCCTAGGACTCACTAGCGCTTAGCGTATGGGACGACTTAGCACAGTAAAAATGGAGAGTTTTTCTAAATACCAATCGGAGTGGACCCACTAGCATATTCCTGTTTTTATTGACAGATAGCAAAATGCCAAAGTGACAGTTCTATTAGTGATTTATGTGTTGTTATTTGCTTTAAGTAAAAAATCTTAATATTCAATGACTCAATTCTTCCCGAATTAAAATATTTGTTTGATTTTCTTTGAAAAACCCACAAGCTAACTAACGCTAACTATAGTCACTAATTCAGGCTATATACCAATTCATTGGAGCCTAATGGGCTCATTAGCATTTACTGCTAAATTTTGTGCCACTAAGCGCTAGTGAGTCCTAGGCATAAGATGCTATTTAAAGTTTTCGGGCCTAGCCCTCATATTGAAACTCGCAATAAAGAACTTCATTCCAAAAGAAAAGCAGATTTGTTATTTTTCATGCCGATATTTTATTTAACGCGATTAAAGCTTTGAATAAAACTCAGTTCTGATTTAAATTTAATAAAAATTTAGACATGCTTGCTCTGGACATTATACTGTACCATTTTTTTCAAAATATCAGTACCACCAGTGGTACACATCGGCTATACTTTTGTAGATAAAAAAACTTAATGTGGCTAAAAATAACTTTTTTATTTAAATCAACTTTCAATTACTTGCTAAACAACATTTTGTGCAAGACGCCGCCATATAAAGCAAAGTACGATTTTAACTGCCGTCGGATAAAGCGAAATAGAAAAAACTGTGCCGTTCTCAACGTGTTAAGCTGTATGATCGGGAAGCATACTTTTAATTAAATTTTTATTACTAAAATAATAAAAATTTTTTTCCGATAATGGTTTTGTTACAATAGTAAAATGATCATAGAACATAATATTTTACATCAGCAGGCACAAGAGTTTAATAGAAAAAGTGAAGCTCGATCAACTTGATCATGATATTTATTGTATCCGTATAAAATTGTTAATATTTATGGTTTTTGTTATAACCAAATAAATTGTAGTACAGGAAAATTTAAACTTAACTCAAAAAGGATGCTTTTGTAACTCTACTATAATCCTAACATATCAAGAATATCTCATCGAATATTTTTAACTAACAGTTAGTATACCTAAATAAAAGAATTTCTTTAATCTCAATTAATAGATTTGGTTATTATGTAGAATTGATTACACTGCGGGTTTGATTTGGCGAAGATCAGCAGGTGATTAGCTCAAATAATTGAACACGTCAAACAGCGCAAAATGACAGCGAAACCCAACTGAGCTACTAAGCGATGTATTTATATTAATAAAGTGAACCCAATATACACGTAACAAAAAAGTATATAAAACCTGATATCAAGTTTATTTGCAAATACTCATATATAAGGCAATTAGAATAAGGACAATAATAATTAATTTTTATGTTAAATAAAGTAATCTTAAAAAACTACACCAAAAGTCGATTTCTCATCAAGTGACGCTAAATTTAGCTTGCAAGAGAATACTTTAAATTAATTAAACTTAATTTGCAAGAAAAATAAAATTTTGATTTATATAAATTTTTCTGTTTAGTTGAAGATAATTTAATGAACTCTTTGGTATGCGTGTAATTTTTAAATTATTTGTGATTTCAATTTTGTAGTTCGTGATTTAAAAATATTAAGCAATTATAACATATGCTGCTGTCACTAGCGTAAATCTTTTGTAACCTCAACAGGAGAAACTTAATACTTTAATAAATTTTACTTGAAATTTGTCAAATAAGATAAAAATAAAGTTTTTGAGCTACGTTTTGGCTAATATTTCATTAGAAATATGTACTTGAATAGTGCGGATATTAAATTTTCAGTATGATAGTCAGGCATATCTAACAAAAAGTTAATTCCCTTTTGAGCTAATTAAATTTTGGTTTTTTTGTTTTTTTCAAATAATTCATAAAAACTTTAAATTCATTGAAATAAATTTCAATTAACATGTAAACAATACAGACCACAATACACAAAAAAAAAAAGACCATGAACAAAACTAACAAATTATTTTCCCTTTTTTAAGGTAAGCAATGCTGATGTTTTTTTCTCAAGAAATTTTTTATGATAAAGAGAGAAGTTTGGCATTAATGTAATTCTACCATCATAAAAAGTCATATAAAAAAAATTCTTTATTATGTCCGGTTTTGCATATTAAAACAACAAAAAACAAACTAAATAAAAGTAATTTTAATATGATAAGATCTTGTTTTTTTGTTTTAAGTAACAAATTATTATAGAATATTATATTTATTATTAAGTATGTTTCTGTTATTTATCTATAAATTATTAATAATAAAATATTTAATACAAAAATGAACTTTTAAATAATAAAATTTTTTATTATCATTAAAAACTAAAACAAGAAAAAACTACTAGTAGTAGTTGTAGTGGAAGAAACGGGACGAAATGCACCACGACCAGAGTCGGTCTATTGTAATCCCCGCCAGACATGCTATGATGGAAACCTAATATCCAGTTTCCTTGCCAGAGCTAGGATATATCAGGTCACTTGTCACGTGAGAAGATGCCTTAAGCCTTGTACAGACCAATGCGTTTTTCATTCGCACAACGGACAAGGTTGTAAAACGGGTGATGCATTTGCTCTAGCCATAGCTAGAAGAAAAATGTTTGTTTCATGAGGATCATTTATGACACTAAAAGGACACTTTATGGCCTTCAAAATTTTGTTGTAAGTGAAATTTTTGTTGTATTTATATTAAAAGGGATAGGAAATAATTATTTCATTACTTTTAAAGGTACACCGAAAATTTTGAAGGCCACAAAATGCTTCTCTAAAAGTAATAAAATCATTATTTCTTATCCCTTTTAATATAATTACAACAAAAATTTCAAGTAAAACTGAGATTTCAAATACAACAAAAATTTCATTTACAACAAAAATTTTGAAGGCCATAAAGTGTCCTTTTACCATTATGAAACAAAAAATTTTGTTCTAGCTATGGCTAGAATAAATGCATCATCCGTTTTACAACTTTGTCCGTCGTGCGAATAAAAACGCATTGGTTTGAACAAGGCTTTAAGCGGGGTATTCACTATAAATGTGAAACAATGATTCGGCTCTCTCAGCCCATATAAAGTATATGGCTGAATCATTTGTGAGTAAAATATTCAACATGTTGGATATTTTCTCTCTTATTCGTACTTTCCATGTACTTTAAATGGGAACTAAGAGCCGAATCATTGATTCACATTTAGAGTGAATACCCTGCTTTACTCTCTTCGACACCAATCTCCTACAGTCAAACAACAAGTGGGTAGGCGTTTCCTCCATCTCATGACATAATATGCAATTTAGAGCCATTGACTTTCCCAGTCTATAGAGTCCGAAAAATCCAGTAGCTTTACGGTTATTGTTTGATATCTCAACAATATCAAACACTCAAACGTTGAAGTTATACTTTAAAACTATTTTAAGATAAATAACTCACTGGATGAATGCTCATAATTCACTCTCAAAACTCAAGCATACACGTGTCTAGAGCAATGAGGAAGCAAATTTATCTCATCAAATTTTTTAACTAAATTCAATTGTCTTTCATACAACGGGTTTAACATGAACCTTAATTTGACTTATTTATCCAAAAAATTAGAGCCTTGTTATATGTTTCCATTTTAAAACAATTTAAACCATTTATTTAACCACCTTTAATTTAAACTCAAATCTCTGAAACAAAAAACCCCTAATGGGTTAAGCAGACTACTCCAAAAAACAATTGAATTCCCAAACTAACGTAAAAAAATTACAATATCAATGAAGCCATGACAAAAAATGCTTCAAAACACTAACAAAACATAAAAATTTCTAAATTTCTTTTTAAAAAAGTCTGTCAAACAGGGTGAAGATAATTTTGTATCTTGCTTAGTTATATCTAAAGAATTAAAAAGATCTTAACATTCAAGAAAGGCATAAAAAAATTGGTTTTCATTTTTAAATAATATTGAAGAGTAGTTTGATTTTGTAACTTATTTCGGACTCAATTAACACCAGCAGGGTGTCTAGTTAGGGCGATTAAGAGAAAAAGAGCGTTTTTTTTAATAAAATATGCTCAATAGTTAGGGTCAATTTGATTTGTGGCTTATAAGGTTTATATTATGCATTTTTATTATAAAAAAGTCAGGTAATATTCTCTGTCTGTTAGAAAGTGTCAAATAATCAACGTTCAATAGTAGACTTTTAATTATGTTTCTTCATCTTTTTCTGTTCCATAGCTCAATGTACTTAAAATTTTGATCTTTTTCAAGGGGAATTGGTTAATATATTCCAATTTATTTTTAGTTTTTAGAATTAGATGTCAACGAAAATATTTTCTAGAAAAATTCATTTATTATAGACTTTTATTTTCTTTTCGTTTGTTTCTTTTATAGTAATCAATTTTTGAAGAACTTGGCACTAACATAAGCTTTTTGCTTCAAATTTAGGTAACATAAACTGCTAAGAGTGTAATCTGGTTAAAAATTTTAACTGAATATAGAAATATTAAAGAATTAATTTAAATTAAAAGAATGAAATAAATGTAAATGAAATTAGTGTACTAAAAGGAGAAAAATAGTTTTTTTATACCGCTGAATTAGAACAGGAGGATAAATAATGTACAACTAAGGATAATAGTATACAATTTTCATTTTGCCGTCAAGTTTACAGGTGTACTTCTTGTTAGTAAAAACACTACAGGAGTTACAGTGATTTCGTGACACTATTTTTTTTATTTATAAAACAATTAATTCAAAGCAATTTCATGAACTGATTTATTATTGATTATATTAATATAAATAAATATCATCCACACCTAAAGCTTAGCTGGATAAATTGGATTGGCTCAAATGACGAAGTTATAGTTAAAACTGAGAGCTACTTTAAAATTAAGTAAATGATCCAACACGAGTGAAATTTAAAAGTTAGGGAAGCGTTGGAATATATGTATGAATCATGAAAGAAATCAAAATTATGAATAAAGTTAAATCTTACAAAAAAATTGTGTTCTTGAACATCAGCCACGGGATTAATTGACCTATATAGTTAATTAAATACCATGTATAAATTTTTATGTCTTTTTTATACAGCTTGGCATATAAAGTAATCTAATAAATTTCAGCCATTAAAAAATCATTTTTATCTAATTACCAATATTAAACCTTCACTGGAAGTTCATAAAATACTAAAATCCTTAATTTTGGAATAAAATCTTTCTTCTAAGAAAAACTCATGAGAAAATAGAGACATTACGTTCTATTTTGTTAAAATAAATTTAAAAGCCATACTTTCAAGATAAAAAGTAGCTCTAGAACAGGCATAAGCTTTTTCATTTAAAACTCCTTAAATCATTAATTAATAAATTACTATAACTGGACACGATTTCATCTATCTACTTTAACTATTACTTTTATACCATATAATAAATTTCGAATTTGTAATTCATTCTGTAATGATATCATGACTTTGCTGTATAGCTAGACACTTAACCCAGATAAAAATTTATTTCACATTTATCATTTATGTTATGAAGATTGCATTACATTTAAACAGGGTCACAGTTTTCTAATGCATTGATCAATTGACACCTGAATAAAGTGAAAAATTTTAAAATAATTTAACAAATCTCTTGTTCTCATTTCAAAGCATGCGATAGACATTCAAACTTCAACTATAAGTAAATCTGAGTAAATTGAAAAAAGAAAATTGACATAATTGGCAACTTAGTTTTAGAAAGGTAATAAGTAGAAGAGAGTTAAAAATTTAATATATTATTCAAATTCAGTTCATTTGTGGGCATATAAGATAAATAAATACTGTGAGTGGCGCATTGTGCCCTTTTATACACTTGGGTAGGTTGCTAATGTATAAGAAAAAATAAAAATTATTTGATCATATTCTAATAGTAATATTATGTTAATATTAAAAAGTTAAATTAATTGATATCTTTAGGCCGCGCATGTGATTCAAAATTTCAGGAATTTTCGAAAAAAACGACGTTTGGCTAGCCCTATATATTTTATCAAGAAAGTTTAAAATATTATACTAAATGCAAGAATAGTTAACGTAGTATAAAAATTTGTTAATAGAAAACATTAATATATTGTAAAAAAGAATTTAACAGTTTCTAACTGTTTTTTAGAAATCGAGTTGGAGGGAAAAATTTTTTGGGTAGTTTATTGCACTCAAATTCGTGAGTTTGCATTGAAAAAATGTTCAATATATATCAAGCATTTACTAAAGATCATAATTTGGATGGAAATATTGTAAAGTTCTCATTTAATTAGATTTATTCGTTATCCTGAATAAAAGGTAGTTCACCCTCTTATGATGTTTTTTGCTCACAAACAGTCAACTTTTAATTTTATGGAAATAATTTGCTTTTGAGTTTCATTGAAAAATAATTGTTACAATTATATAAAAAAGTTTGTTTTTGGATAGTTTTCATCACTTTAAAGTGAATATTAGCCGATAAAAAAAATACGACACAAAGTTTTATTTAATTGACATATAAGTGATTTTAATAATTTAGTTTTGCTTGTGATCATTCAGATATTTTATCCTCTTTCAAAGTTTTGAAGAAATAATACCATCCCAAAAAACAATAAATATCCAAAAGATTTTCATGGCTTTTGTTATTCCATATATTTCCATAGAAAATATTTCAAAGTAAGAAAGTAAAACAAAGTAATTTAAGAACGGTTAATTTTGAGGGCTCATTTCAAATTGAATGAATGACAAATTTATCTTATTTCCATACAATATTTAATACTGTCTAACAATAATAATCTGTAGGAGTTTAATCTTATTAATTTAATATATTTTCGTGACTTATGTTAGTTCCTAAAACAAATTTTGAGAAATTTAATTAAAAGCTTGAAAAATGTTGGCGCTTTAATTTATATATATTTCATGTGTGGCACATATGTGTGGATTTTCTAATACTATGGACACGTGGTTACTAATTATTACTTTTAGGTTATTGAAATTTTTACATACTATTATTAGAAAATTAAAAATTTAACGTTAAAATTTTTTTAAGGGAAAATTATTACAATTTATTATTGGTATACAAAAATAGTCAATAATATAATTTATCAAAAAGATTTCATGTTTAATTTAAAGTTGAGAAGAGGCGTGATTGAGCAGTACAAAAAATGGAGCAACTTAACATATTTTTTCTTAGCAGCGTCACGTATAGTGTCAATAGTATTAAAAAGTGGGAAGGGAATTAAATATAAAAAATTTATTTGGTAAAAAATATCAAAAATATTGCTGAATGCGTAATGGAAATACTAACACTACAATTAGTGATCCCGACAATCACCCTAATCACACATTGTTATTCCATAATGAAAAAAATTGGTTATTATAGTGAAAATAGCATCCAAATATTAGTGTTGAGCAGTACAAACTAAAGAAAATAAAATTTAATGGATAGCTGTCAACGCACAGCCGGTAACCCAACATCATCATCAAGAAATTTCTGACTGTGAGATATTTATCAAGCATGTCTACATTTTATTAATCAATTGACAATGGCAGGAATAAAATTCTTAGCTGAGGCAGTTTTATCAGTTTTAACTGATCCACGTCAAGGATAAAAATTTTAACAGAAGGTATACTTCATATGCCGAGAGAATAACAGGATTCAATATAAATATTGTCATTTTGACTATTTCATTTTCAATAACAGCCAAATTCAGCCATAATTTTTTGAAGGATTGATTTTTCTGTATAAGAAGAGTGTTTTTATTATACTTTTCTGACCCGTAGTTTATTCATCTGTTATTAATATTCTGCATTAGTGTTCAAAGGCGATCCCTAACACACTTTTCCGATTAAAACTTTTCAGTTCCGTAAGCAGATAGTCTCCTAATTAAAATGTAATATTAAAAAAAGTTACCAACCCAAGTCAAATAACTTTAATTTTAAATATTTAGGTCAAACCTTAAATAAAATCTTTAAAAGATTTAAATCGAGCATGTTTGAACCATTTTATTACTAATTTAATTAGGATTAAAGTTGATTAAAAGTGCTCGATTTAAATTTTATAAATAATAAACTTCCAAAGTCGCTATTTTCAGCGACTTCGTACATTTATATAGGATTGATCGACACTTATCGAACAAATCTAATGGTATGTATACAATGTTATACAATAAAAACTCGCTTCCAAATGGACACATACTAAAGCTACATAGATAGATTTAATAAAAAGGAATTCTTGCTGCATCTTTTAAAGTACGTCGTTTTTAAAACTTTTTCTCTTATTTTTATAGAGATCTGCAAAAGTATTTAATGCAATACCAACACTTAAGGCTTTAAACACAGTTTTCTTGAAATTAATTTGCATAGCATTTTTCTAAAGCGATTCAACCGTTTAATTTTAATTTGTGTTCAGCTTGTTTTTAAGGCTGCTTTTTTTAAAAAAAGAAGTTTAATTTGGAAAAAAATTAATGGAGAGACCGAAGAAACACATACCCCTTAAAGCACATTTAGTTAATGTGCATTAAGCGAATTTCCCTAAATATTGTGTTTATGTTACTGGTATAAGGCCCTTTTTATAAACATTTGCATAAAACTATGTTAAAAAATCCTTTATTTCAGATGAGATACACTGAAGGAGTAAGTGTCTATAGTTTTTCTAGTAAAAACAAATTTTTTACAAATTTTTTAAATAGTTCACAATTTACATTTATTTATTCTGTAGAGAATGTTTAAGTAAAATAAAGTAGGCATGACTTAAAAAATCATGAAAATACATTAATTTCTCTAACTTCATTTTCATATAATTTATTGTTTAGATTTGTTTGTATAAGAAATTGTTTCATATTTTATGAAATTTCATTAATAGAAAATTTAGTGCTTTTAAAGCAACTCCTAATAATTACTACTAAAACAATAGATTTAAAACGCTTTACATTTTTAAGTATTTGTCACTTTACACAATAAAAGCAGCAATTAATAAAATCCAAAGATGATTATATTTTCCTTAAGTATACTTCAAAATAATCAAATCCTAAAAATTGTCCTAAAAGCCTCCTCTTAATGATATTTAGAAACGGAATCCATATTTCTATTCACATCCAATCAAAAACTATTTTCATCCTACTTAATGGAAATATCTATTAATCAATAAGTATATAAGATACTCAACCAGACTTGAATAACCTTAAAGAGTCCCAAAATTGTTTCAAACACTAAGAAACGCCATTGTCTTATTACATAATTCAAATTATAATTTTTACTAAATACTCTTAAAAAAAAAAGAAGTGTTTTCAATAATTAAAAAATTATTATTTCATAAAAAACATAAGCATAATATTTCACGCAAGATTGAAATCACGTTTTAACTCAACCCTCTTTAACATATTATTAAGAGTTTTATATTATTTGCAGCCTCTTGCGGAGGCGTATACGATTTATACGATTTGAATTTAGAAGAACGATGGCCTATGCATGCCTCAAAAGCCCATTTTCATAAGACAACTAGCTACCCATTAAACTCAGCAAAAAGAATCGTTCAAAAAGAACAATTTCTTTAATTTCATTTTCCAACACAAGCTCATTAAATCTCAGCGTTATCTACAGCACAGTCTGGACACCCCATTGAATGAAGGAACAAGTTTTGATCATCAAAAAATTGAATGATCTTTGTTGTTGGTTATTTTTTTTTTTGTTTTCTTTTTATATCTTTGCGTCTTCATTGTTGTTGTTGCTACCTTATTGAATGTGCAACCAAGTCAAAGACAACCTACTTCTCGGAACCTGTTCGAGATTGTACAAAGCAATCAATTAGGATCAGGCCTCAGACTAAAGCAATATATATATATATATATATATATATATATATATTTAATTTCTTTTTTCATTTTCTTACCAAACTCTACTTTGAAAATGCCAGAAGTTATCAACCATTTTCTTAAAGAAGGGAATGTTCAAAGCAATCCAGCATCCTACTCTGATATGTTACTCATCCCTGAGATGGACAGGACAATAAATTACGGATAGACAGGAGAGATATAAAACGAAAGGGTCGAAGTATAACCTTAAAGGGAAACGACTTGCTGGACAATAGCTTTACCTGTAAGTACGGAACATCCAAATCAAGGTACACAGGTAGAAAATATTTTTGCTTGATGAATACAAAAAAAGACCACAAAAAAAAGGTTTCAAATATACAACAAAAAAAAGTTATTAAGGGAAAAAAGTTGAACACGTTTTGTCGCTTTGCAATGAAAGAAGAAACTAAAAATAGAATACTGAGGCCATTTGACTTTGTTGCTGTGTGGTGTACGATGTATCTGGCATTCAATTACCGACGCGATTAAGGTGGGCTTCGGAATTCACTGCTTGCTTGAGTTTCCCATAAGCCTATTAGCTTGATAACTATGAAATATACAGCATCCCACCTGGAAATATGTTCTCGGCAACCCTCCAATACTTTTTCTCTCACATATTTTATGTTATCCATGTTTTTTAATGTTTCCTCATAAATTCGGAAATGACGTTTTAATTTTTTTTTTTTTTTTCAAATTGGTTCTTTTTTTTTTATATATTTGATTCAAGCAAATACTTAATGTTGGTTGAAATACATAAATTTACTAAGAAACTTTTTATATATTTATATCCAGAAAAAATAAAATTGAAATAAAAATTATTCCTTTTTCTTGGTTTGTAATAGGCGACAAAATTTTTTAAAGAATTTCTTGAAGCACTTTATTTTGATTTTATTAAAGTGTAAACAAAAAATCATGCACAAAAAATAATAATTAAGTTTGCTGTCCTTATATTGCTCCCTAAAATACTACAAAAGTAACAAACAATTACAGATAAGATTTCAAAAGAAATTAAATAAATCTAATTTTCGAAACTTTTTTTTCGCCACAATTTGAGATTTAATTTTATAACTTATTTAGTTTATCTACTGAAATAAAAAATATCTTATGCAAAACATTTTCGATTGTTTTTAAAACCAAAAATTGAAAATCAGGTGTCTAAAACTTCTGTCTCTTGTTCTCCGAGTTTGAGAAACCATCTGTAGGTATATTTCTGGGGTCTGCTGATGTTTTTGTTATTTTACATTTCTTTTTTTACTTATACAAAAATATAATAATAATTAATTAAACTTGTTTTTATATATGATTTTAACTGAACAAATTGAATCAAATTTAATGAATTATTGTTTAATTTTTCTTTAAACTTTGCCAAGAATAATTTCTCAAAGGATCAGTGTTCTAGAAATAATGTATTTTTGTTTCAGGCTGTATAAAAATCTAAGCTGTTAGACAACAACTTAAATTAGAGTTACAATTTTATTTTAGCTTTAGTTTACTTATAAAACAACAAAAAATTCATAAATTTAAATTAGAGCTAAAGTGTGCTCATATGCTTAGGCTTTTTCCAATGCCAGACTCAGAATTTATATGGAATTTACAGATGGTTAAAAATCAGAAAGGTGAAAGGCAAAACGAAGTAACGAATATTTGAAATAGCTTTGTGAGATTACCTCCAGTTTCCCAATTTATCAATAAGCTTTTGTTAATCATAAATGAGCAAGAAAAAGCCGGATTTCAACACACCTAATGCATAATATATTTATGAAATTCAAAAATTTTAAGATAGACAAAAAGGTAGAAATGGTGAGGGAAAAAGTTTAATTTTTAAATTGTATTACGCTTTAAAATAACTCTGAGCCTAAGCTTACCTGAGAATTCTACGCCTAACTGCAAGCATCACTAGCAAAAATGACGGCTCTTTATGTCATTTTAACAGAAATTATAATAATTTACATTTGTTACCTTAACTTACCTTATAAAACGAGCTTTCAGTGAACGCAAAAGAGAAATTGACCATTGGCGAGGTTACATATAAAGATATATAATTATTCCGTAGTTCCCACATGAAATGTTTCTATAAAACAAAAATTTTGCTGCTTTAGAAGTCATTCCACATGCAATACTTCTATTGGTGCGGAAATTATTTTACGAAAATTTGGACAAGAATTTCATACTTTCTCCCACAAATTTTCCTACAGGAAACTTCTTTTCTATAGTCTTATTCAAAAGTATCAGTAGAATTCTATTGTAATTTTTCCAACATTTTATTTTAGCACTTAATTATCTGAAGTAAATTTTATTTTTGTCTTGATTGATTAAATCAATATATACCAAAAGAATTATAAAAATTAAAAACTTTATGATTTAATTACTAAATTATATTCTGAGAAAAAATTATATTCAAATAAATTTCCTATGAATTTTTATTAATGAGATTAAAGGCTAATTATAATGAATATAATTTAAAGCTACGAAATGAAACATTTTTTTTTAAAAACGAAAACAATAAAGAAAATAGTTTCTTTAAGGAAAAATAAAAAGGTGGAATGTATCCAAAATTCATTATTTATCATATTTATGGTAATGCTTCAATTTCATATTATTTTACCGAATTCTCTATGCTTTTTGTGTAAAAAAAAAAAAATTGTGAATAAGTTTGGTGGCAAAATTATTTTTATTTGGTGGTCTATATTAAATGATATAAAGAAAGTCTTGATCTCTGTAATAAGAGACAACGTTTTATCAGATGTGAACCAGTTTTTAAAATTTTTTAAAATATTTCTTTTTTCTCAACCAATTTATTTGACTTTTAGAACATTAAAAAAGTTTAAATTTTTAATTCATTGATATCTGTTACTTTTTTGTGATAATTGATTTTAAAAATTTCTTAAAGTTGGAATTGACATTCCTCAGTATGCGTACAAAATTCATCAAATAATAGGTAAATGTCTTTCAAATCGATCGAAAGTTAATTCTTTGCAAAAATATTTCTAATACACAACATATGATTTGAGAAAATTGAATGTTTGCATAAGATGGAAACAATAGCTTATCACAAAATAGTACAAAATTCCAAAATGCAACCATCACCAACTAAAATAAACCTGCAGCTAAATCTCTTACTCATTCAAAGGAATAAAAGTAAATAATTCAGAATATTTTGATTTAAAAATTTCTAAGGGAAAAAATAACAATGCTTGATATAAAAAAGGACATACTGAGCTTTAATATAATATTTCTGTTTTTTCATTTATTTTTTTAAGAAATCTTAAATTTGACAATAGTAAAAAAAAATAAATTTAAAATTTTTAAATTATGATTTTATTTTTCAAAAAATCCCATTTTACATTTAAGAAAATTCCTTTTCATTTACTAGTTTCCTTTTCACTAATAATTCTAAACATTTTTTAATGATTTTAGTTCAGTTTTGATTTCAATACAAGGTTTATATTTTGTCTTGACTTAATAATAAAAAGAACGTTATCCGAGATTGGGTATACTGACAAATTTTCAATGATTTTAGAGTTCATACAGTGGATCAAAAAAAAAAGCAATAACTTAGATTTAAAAAGCTTCGGATACACTTCCGTAATTTAAATATTTCAATTAGTTATGAGACAAAAGTTAAAAGTTATCAAACAATTAAACAAAGTAAATATGATCCAATATTAAAAATTTATTTTGAACTAATCAAAATCAAAATAATTCGGCACTTAGCAAGATCAATGTTCAATAAGAACAACTTATAAAAATAACAATTGCTAAGGGAGTGATGGAAAATTTAAGCCTACAGGATGCTTCTAACACATCTAATAAAAAATTTAGGAAATCATATGTGATGCTAATGAAAAACTATTACATTCGTGAGGATAAAATTTTAATATAAAACTTAATCCCATAATGTAAATGGTCGTATTAAAATGTAATATATTGAAGTGACGAAATACTTAACTTACAATTTCGCTTAAAAATGAAAGATTATTTGTCAAAATACCTTCTTATCCTTACCTAAATTTTATCTATTTATTTGTTCTGTAAAAAAATTAAGTCAATAAACGCTGAAAAAAGAATAAAAATTTCAGTTATGTACCTTAGAAAATTTCACTTACCACTCAATTACAATACGTGAAGTTGATAAATTATACGGAGTTCTGAATTTTTTATCTACTTAAATATGTTAATCTTATAAACAAAGTGGTGAATTAAGTAAGCGATAGATTTTAGTTTGAAAACACAGAAACAATTTTACAAAACTCTTAAATAATCAAAAAATCAGATTATTTGAAATAAAGAAAATTTTTTATCAATTAGAATAAAATAAATTTACAAGAAACCCTACCGATATATTCTGAAAATTTAATTTGAACTGCTTTGATTTTTCATCATTTTTTTTCTGTTTTTTTCGATTCTTCATCGCTGGCCTTTTTTAATTCCTCATTGTATTTTTTATGCCAGTCTACATTATATTTTTGTACAGACTCACCTCGGGCTCTAGCATTTTTTCCACTAATTATCATTAAAATACATCCCAAAACAGTACACAACATAAAAATATTTGCTACTCGAATACGCATTCTATTACGAGCTCTGTCCATCTCCTCATTGCTAAAAACAAAAAATAATATTTTTCATTACAAAAAATTTATAATTATATTTTGATCATACAACAACATATCCTTAAAGTTTCAAAAAAAAAAAAAAAAAGTGTCAAACTTAAAATTAGAAAACTCAAATATATCTCAAAATTATCTTCTAGAAAAATTAAATCAAAATCTAATTGCACACCGTGTTTTCAATGTATTCCCTAACCAAAAAGACCGATTGCATACTATGTGTAATGGTTCTAAGGTCTTCAAAAATATTTGCTGTCTGAAAAAAGATTCATACCGAATCGTTTTTTTTTGTTGCTACTTTTTGCAACTGTAAATTTGGTGATTGGCAGATTGCTGTTGTTTTATTTATTACTAAATCAAATGCTAAATGCTTCTAATTGTAAGTAAGTGTTTCTAAATTCAAGTTGGAAAACGCAGCGACGGAAAAAATGCTTCGGATTGAACGGTCATTTATAGAGCTGCTCTTGTTTAAATATTATTTTAAGCTATTTTGCAATATAGCTATTATTTATGTCCAAAGCTTTTTTTTATTTTAAATAATTTAAAAAAATATGTCACCAACTTACCTAATCACTTCAGGAACGTCTTCCATTGACTTGTATTTTTTATTTGTCCAAACCAAGAAGCGCTTGTCCAAATTTGTGGGTTTGTAGTTTTTATTTCCCATAGAACTTTGTAATAAGCTTGCTGAAGTTGATAATGTCCTAAAAAATTTACTCCTGTAAGAACACTTTAATGCCAGGTTAAAACTTCGCCCAGATAAAATCATCTTAGTTCTAAAAATAATTCATAATTATTACAAAATTTGATTTGAAAGTAAGCTATTACATTAAAAATTGTAGAGGTATTTTGATGTAAAAGTTTTAAATTACTAGAAAAATAACAACATAAATTATATACTAATTGTCAAATTGACAGTCACCATTTTTAGTACTGCCAATGTTAATACACTTTACAAGTGAAAATCTCTACAATTCGAATAACTTCAAATCTGTTGATGGATAAATATATATTATTATTTTTTATTATATTGATTAGGCTAATTGACTAATTTCTTTTTTAATGAAGTGCTTTGTAAGAACCCAAATGAAAAACACTAAATTTCAGTATAAAATGATGCTTTTGATTGATATGGCTTAAATCAAGGGTAAATATAGAACAATTTTGTATAACCAATCAGGGTATTCATATTAAGGCCGGTATCATTCTATTTCAGGGTAAGCGGAGGTGAAATGTAAGACGGAGTTTCGTAAATTTCGAAAAATTTTTACCCCTTCCGGAGAAATATTTCTTGGCATCTTACTAATACTTACTTACTTTATATTACTTTCTGTAATATTTTACCAACACATTCACATATTTTAGTGGAGTGAGAATTGTACGGGAACATTTCTGATTTGGTACCGGCCTCAATGTGAATACCCTGAATATGTGCAAACATTTGGTTTACTGCTCCGATAATAAATTGCAAAGAAATTTTTATGTTTGGTTCCACTCTGTTAGCCTGTTAGACTTTACCTATCATGGATCGGATCCAAAATATAAAGCAGTAAGGAACAAATATCTAATGAAAATAAAGATCGCAATTCGCGATTCCAAAATTCAAAACTAAATGAGATAATAGACGAAGGTAACCAGGAAGACATTCTGGAAAGTATTATAAACATTATCTATATAAAGATGGTTTATTATGAAGGTCCAAGGAAGTCACTCTCTTAACACATTACAGCACCTACGATTTGTGAACTCTAAAGAACAGATTTTTACATGCGGAAAACACAAGAGAAAATTTGCTTGGAGGAGGAAAATAGAGATTTAACTGAAAAGGCACCTATAAAAATAAAAGTCTTCTTCAATGAAACATGGAAAATAATAGGAAGCAAGAGAATCAAGGCGCCTCAGCTGAATAAGAAATTTACCGCAAGTAAATTCGTATTGCGTGTTTATTGACAAAATCAAACCTTAAAGCATTTTGGATCATGCCATCGTTGTTGAAAATTTGTAAAAACTAAATAAACAAAAAAACGAAACGAAAAATTATAACCGAAGCTAAATTAGAAACAAAGAAAATTAGACTGAATTCGATTTAATCTTAACTGTTATCGAAAAAAATTAAAAATATTAGTGATATGATTAATATGAAATAAAGGAGAAGTAAACGATTCCTGGGATTGGCTAGAATCAAATAATTAGAAAAGTCCAACTGATGATTTCACGGAGATATCAAAGTTTTAAAATTTTATTTGTAGTTTGTTAGAATATTAGAGGGATTTTCAATTTCAGTTTATAGGAAATTTCAGGATTTTTATTGAATAAATCCAAATTCGACCTTAGATGATTATAATTTTAATTGCAAACATAAAATTTCTAAGCATTCTACCTATACTAGAAAATGTGTATATGCATTTCGTTTAATTTGTATTTTTTGTTGTCAAGATGCACCAGCTT
This sequence comes from Acrocera orbiculus, assembly GCA_947359355.1. Classification (NCBI taxonomy): domain Eukaryota; kingdom Metazoa; phylum Arthropoda; class Insecta; order Diptera; family Acroceridae; genus Acrocera; species Acrocera orbiculus. The sequence goes on from OX375757.1 coordinate 45,875,766, forward strand.
TAAAATATGACCTGCATCTTTCATTAAACGCCTTAAATGACCTCTCCTTAACAATATCTTCCACATTAAGCTCTGATTGAAGTAAGCGTAACTAAAAAGAGCAAATATACAACATATATCTTCTAAGCCCATTGATCAAATAATAATAACCATGTTGAAGGAATATAACTAATATAACGTATTACTGTAAAAATATTATTACCTTTCTCTGTTCAGATTTAAATTTTTTATTTAGAATAAAATCATCCCGGTTCATATCCCGTTCTTCTTTCAAAGTTTTGACTGATTGAGCAGTATAAAGAATACAATTTTTTATTGCTTCCTCTCTTTGTTTATGATTGCCTTGCAATTTTTTATAAAGATCACTACAAGTTTTTTCACCATTAACTTGTCCTCTAAATGATTCTGTTGGTATTGATGTATTTAACATATAAATTATTTTATCATCCAAATCTCGCATTTTTTTTAAAGATTCCTGAAAATCTCACATTTAATAATTACCCTTTCATATAATACTATAGTTAATTTTTTACTTGAAATTCCCAAAAATCATTACACGTATTGCTAAAAGTCATTTTATACTTTATTTTTCTAGATTTTATAACCCGGTATTATTTTTGTAATATGACAATGACAGTAGGCCACATGCATCTATAGAAAGGGCTAAATTGAGCAATTTACAAAAAAATTTTCTTTTATATTACTCAGTTTGAAATAATTTTTATTACTAATTATAATTGAATAATTGATTTGAAAAAATTAATTGTATCTCACAAAACTAAATTAATTTTAATTATGAGTCGAGAGGAAGATTATAATGTATATGCACGTCCTTAACTGTCTTTCCTTCCTTCATAGCTATAGCTGCTAATATTATTTGAGTTGCATCCTTAATTTCATTATATTCATGTAATAATTGCATTATTTCGGTTTTTCTTATTTTATCGTTCTTGTAGCCAATTTGCTCAAATTCCATTCGTAATTCTCCAAGCTTGTATTTCAAATTATTCATTTCAGTAGACGAACTCATTTAGATTTGACATTCACTTAGAAGTATAGGAATTGTAAAATTTAGCTGAAATTTATTTTAAAATATTACTTGACTTGAATACCCATAAGTAAACGAAAAAAGTTATAAAAGTATGTAATATTTTTACCAACTATTATTTAAAAAAAATAAACCTCTCAAAAATTAGTTTCACACCTTTGCGGAAATGTCAACTTATTCTTGCAAAATGGCTGCAGTTTAGACATATTTTGACACTTGACTGACTATCCGACGAATTTACTATAGACAAATAATTTGGAGAATTTATTGTTTTTATATAAAAAAATCTCAAATCCTTTACAGATGGCTACAACACATAGAAATAGATATAAAAATGCTGGTTTATCAACATCAGAAATGCGCCGTCGAAGAGAGGAAGAAGGAATTCAAATACGTAAACAAAAACGAGAGCAACAATTAATAAAACGACGAAATGTTGATATCCCACTTGATATGGACAACGATATTATACAAGTAATCCTTTAAATAAATTATTTATTTTACTTAAAATAATTACACAGGAAGAAGAAATGCATTCTCCAAACACTTCGGCTATAAATATAGAAACTGTAAAGGGCCTTTATAGTGAAGATGAGGAGTCCCAGTTAATAGCAGCTCAACGGTTTCGGAAACTTTTGTCAAGAGATCCGAATCCACCAATTGATGAAGTCATTCAAACCGGAATTGTTCCACGATTTGTTTATTTCCTTAGAAATAGTTACAATTCGACTTTACAAGTAAATTAATTTTAAATTTATATAGTTTTAATTGTGTAATTATAATTTTGATAATAGTTTGAAGCTGCATGGGCCTTAACGAATATTGCTTCAGGAACACCCAGGCAAACAAGAGTTGTAATTGAAGCAGGGGCTGTGCCAATTTTCATAGAATTATTATCAAGCCGTGATAAAGATGTTCAAGAGCAAGCAGTCTGGGCCTTAGGAAATATTGCTGGGGATTCCCCAGAATGCCGTGATCTTTTATTAAATGCTGGTGCATTACCACCACTATTACAGTGAGTTTTATATGAAATATAAAGATAAAAATTTAATTATATATTGTATAAAGGGTGTTAAGTAATGAAAATAGAATTTCAATGACAAGAAATGCTGTTTGGACATTATCTAATTTATGTCGAGGAAAAAATCCACCTGCAGATTTTTCCAAGATTGTTAGAGGATTGCCTATACTAGCTAGTTTATTAAATCATCAAGATTCAGATGTGCTAAGTGACACCTGCTGGGCTATTAGTTACTTGTCTGATGGACCAAATGATAAAATTCAAGCAGTTATAGATGCTGGAGTTTGCAGGCGTTTAGTTGAACTTCTTATGTAAGTAGAAAATGTATACCTTGCCAACGAAAATCAAAACTTTAGAATTTGAGTCTTGTTATAACGAAAACATTACCAAGTAAAAATTGATCAAATCAAAATTATGATATTGAATTTAAATACAAACAATGAACTAGTTTTTTATCATAATTCTCGATATTTAAATGTATTTAGTTAATATTTGTCTCATTTATAAAAACAATTACATTACATTACAGGCATTCACAAAACAATGTGATTGCAGCCGCTTTGCGTGCTGTAGGAAACATAGTTACCGGTGACGATGCACAAACACAAGTTATTTTAAATTGCCATGCTTTACCATGCATTCATCGACTTTTGACTTCTCAAATGGAATCAAATAAAAAGGAAGCATGTTGGACCATTTCAAATATTGCAGCCGGAAACCGACAACAAATACAGGCTATAATTGACGCTGACATATTTCCTATATTAATAAATATTTTGCAAACTGCTGATTTTAAAACAAAAAAGGAAGCAGCTTGGGCTATAACTAATGCCACTAGTAGTGGAACAGCAGAACAAATTAAATATTTGGTAAACTTTATATATTATAAAACTTTTTGAATATTTTATTAAATTTTAAAAACAGGTTCAAATAGGATGTATACCACCAATGTGTGATTTTCTAACAGTTCTAGATTCTGATATTGTTCAGGTAGCAATGAATGCTTTAGAAAATATACTAAAAGCTGGTGATAAGTTCCAAAAACGGCCAAATCCCTATGCAATGTTAATAGAAGAATGTTCAGGTATATAAGAAAATATTTTCATATATCACGTATTTTAATTAATTTGTAATTTTTTTAGGCCTAGATAAAATCGAATATTTACAATCACATGAAAATCGTGATATTTATTACAAAGCATTTTTTATAATTGAACAATATTTCGGAAATGAAGAGGAAGATGTACGTGTAGCACCAATAACTGAAAATAATCAATATCAATTTAATGCAAATCAGTCAGCACCTAATGGTGGATTTAATTTTTAAGTAACTAAAAGTTACAATTTTCTTATATAGATTGAAGTTGAACATGATTACTTTTATATCTATATTATGAAATATCAAAAACTAAAAATTTTTATTTTTGCTGCGATTTTATGTGTATATTGTTAATATAATTAATTTTTATAGAATTACTATAAATTTCAAATGTTAAATATGGTTAGAGAATATTAATTTTTTATTTTATCTAAAACCATTCATATGTTAAATATATTTCATATTTATATAATTTGAGCATATTTTTAGTCATATTGGCTTTTGTTATAGTTTTAATTACTAGAATTATGGAGAGATGGTGATACACGTCATACAACATTAATTAAATGTAATCAGTAAAATATAATTTTGAAAACTGTCTAATAATAAAATATTTCTTTTACTAAAAGCATTACTTTTAGAACAATTATCTCGGTGTGTTTTATTAGATATTAAGTTAATTTTTGTAAATTAATTGACAATTAATATTTTCAATATTTCAATAACAAGAAACTAAAAGTTTTTAAGTTGACCTAATTGTATATGCTTGACAACGTTTTTAGAAATGAACTAGGCAAAAATTGTTAACGGTAACCTTTTCTTTTTGTAATTAGTGTCATTCGACATGTTCCATCGCAAGACATGTTACTCAAAGAAGTCTTGCTGAAATTTGTAAAATTCAAGCCATAGAAGGAAGAAATTATTTTGATAAAAATTATTATAATAAAATTTTAAATAAAATTTTTATCAAAAAATTTACTAAAGTTTTTTATTTACAACTAAAAATACAAAAAAAATGCATAATATACAATATTAGTTTAACCAAAAAACTTGGTCAGTGATTCTTGCTATTAAAGGGGGACGAACATCATTTTCTAAAGAATTCTTCCATAAATCATTTAATATTATTTCGGCTTGTTTAGCAGGTGATCCTGTAAGAATATTTATTATATAACTAAATACGATGGAAAAAGTGTTTTTACCTGATTTATGTTTTGTCGTCAAGGTAAGAAATATTAACATTTTTTTGATAGCCGGGTTAATTGTGTCACAAATAAAATGTAAAGATTTTGCAGCTTGGCTTGGTAGCTAAGATTTATGATTATGATTATTATTAATTTTAAACTTGAAAGATTTAAAGAATAAGGAAGAAATGATCAATAAAATTAGCAGTTATTTTTTTGGCTACAGGCAAGCTTGAGCAAACAATTTAAATTGCAAAGTCTATTATTATTGCTTTCGGAATATTCAGCTTATACAAACATTGAATTTCGCTTTTGTAACACTAAATGTTTAATAAATTTATTTTTAGAAAAAGAATTATGTAACATATCTGCTAAATGAAAAACTTGGAATGGTTAATTTCTTTAAGATTACCTGTTCTAAATCTGTAATAGTTAATACACCGCCTTCATTAAATTCTTTTTTTAGTTTGTCAATGATAACACCATAATCATTTAAGGCTTCTTTTGATATTAAATCAGATGCTTTAACAGCAAAAAAATGCTGACCTAAGACACAAATAAATTATATTATTTATATAGATTTAAATTTATATACCCAAGTGTTTGGCGACTGTTTCGGATATACTTGCAACTAGTTTATTTGATAATCTATCACCAGTATGTAAGAATAAAAATACGCTTGAGTGGTCCTTACTTAAATTCTCGATTCCAAGCTCTAATGCATTCCATAGTTCTGGAGTTTGGTCTTTATATTTTATTGAAAAATTTTTAAATAAATACTTTGTTGTTGAAATCTTTTGTTGGAAGGGTAACATTAAAAATAGAACAATTATAAACATTAAAAAAACATAGGTCAAGTACTTTGTATTCCATTTGTCATAGTATTTTATATTTAATTTGTCATTTTCTTGTTCTCTTTTTATATTCTCAGATTTTTCCAAACCCTCATGTGGTGTGTATTTTACTTTAGCTATAATATTTATATCTGTTTCATTGGATATTTCCGAGTTAGTCAATATTTCTTCATTATTATTCTTAGTTACACCTCTTTTGGTGGCTTTTCCACATTTTTCTTTGATTTCAAAATCTTTCAATCTTTTTATTGGAACTCGACACTTAATTAGTTTCGACATTTAAAAGATGTTTACCTAATGTTTATGAAGAAAAATTTTACTATGTAAATGCTATATATAATTGTCAATATTGTAAATTATACAAAACAGTTTGAAAATCATGCTGGTTATGTTTTTGTGTCTAGATTAGCGATTTGGGCAGTAGTAGTTTTTTTGAATTTGGCATTTTGATTGAAATTATGGTGTCTAACTAGTTTTATTATTTAAATTGACTCAATGTAAATGTAATAATGCATCATAAATGCAATAAAATTATATTTTTCAAAAAGACTTGTAATGTCCTTATTTCAGTCAATATACTTCTGATTGTGAGTGACAATATAGGGTTTGTTTCTTTATTATGGACCATGGACCATGGTAGCAATCTAGTACATTTTTTTCATTCTAGTCTCATTTGGAAAAGCAACAGCTGTCATTTTGATATTCAGTAAAAATTAATGTTAAAAAGTGAAATTTTTTTAATATTTTTTATTTAAAACACTTCTAACTCCAGATATATGTGATTATCCTTGTTCCACATAAAATTCAAAAGACATTTTAGTCAAAATAAGTCTTAAAAAGTGAAATTTCTTAAAATTTCTTTAATATTTTTTATGCAAAATACTTTTAATTCAGATATTAGTGATATCCAGTAATATAAGTATGAATATTGTGGAATCTGGGCATAAACTTTTTGGGAAATTGTTGGAAAACTTAGCGGTGGAAATAAGTGAAGAAGACGATGAAAATAAATGCCTCCATAAAACTCGTGCTTTCTATGAAGAAACCATTCCGAGATATAATGGGCAGCAATTTAAAGAGCATTTTCGAATTGATCGAGTAACTTTTGAAGCATTAAAGAGCATTTTCAAATTAATCGAGTAACTTTTGAAGCTCTTATTTTTCAAAATCTTTAGATATTCTTCGAAAAGCTGGTTATGCTTTTTTGCTTCCTCAATTATCTCACCTAACATTTTTTGTCTGAGATTCTCATTCTTTTTTTTTTTCTTTTCTTTGGTAGAGGAATGATTTATGGCAACATCTTCATTATCTGGAACACTTTCTATTATGTCATAAAAGTCATAATCTTTGTTTGCTTTTTGTCCCTCTGGGAAGCGAACAAAAGATTCAGCTGAGCTACAAGTTGCCTGTGGTTCGATTTCGGGTAATTTTGAAAACACAGGATGCAGTACCTCAAAATATTCCCAAAATCTACGGTCATTCCCACTTTTGTTATTGTGATCCTTAATTTCTTTGTACTTTGTTTTGAGATGCTTGAATTTTCTAATACATTGTTTGATTGTAAACTCACGGCCTCTTACAATATTGATTCTTGCTGTTATGGTACTCCATAGCTTTTGATCATTAGTAGAGCTATGTTCAATATATAAATCTATCAAGCAATGGATATCTCCTGATCTCCATTTTTCTACTTTATTTTCTGCAAGAGAAATATTTTTTCATCAACAATAAAAATAGAAAAATACATTACAAGTTGTGAGGTGTATAAAATCTTCTTTCGAAAACAAGATTTATTCAAAAAACGCCATTTATATGAAAAATATAATTTTAAAAACTCACACTATTTACAAAATATCACGTAAGAACTTTGGTCCTCCTATAGCTTATTAAACTTCCTTTTTTTAAATAAAAAACAATACTTACCCTTGGAATCCCCCATTTTATGCTACACAAACTGAATATACTTTTTAACTTTTTACTTTTTTTCGGTCCGGCTAACTGGATATGTCATATATCTGGAGTTAGAAGTGTTTTAAATAAAAAATATTAAAAAAATTTCACTTTTTAACATTAATTTTTACTGAATATCAAAATGACAGCTGTTGCTTTTCCAAATGAGACTAGAATGAAAAAAATGTACTAGATTGCTACTTATGGACCATGGTCCATAATAAAGAAACAAACCCTACCAACCACAAGTAAAAAAAAATTTGGAAACGGAGCACGTTCAACTTTCAAAACATACCTTGAAAATTGGTACAAAATATTTGTCAAAATTTGACAACTTGTTTTTCTTTCATTATTCAAATGAAAACTAAATTATAATATTAGATTAAAATTTTAAAATGACAGGATTTTCACTAAAATTAAAATCAAAGCAAGGTCAACATGTTTTAGAAAATTTATATGAATCTACAACAATTGCAGATTTAAAAGCAAAAATTTCTAAACTTACAAAAATACCTGAAGCAATTCTGAACGTTTTAGTTGGATACCCTCCAAAACCTTTAGATTTAACAAAAGAGTGTGATAAAATATCCTCAATTCCTATTAAAGGAGGTGAAACACTCATTGTTGATGAAATGAAAGACTTAAAAGAAGATGCTAAATTAGCACAAAGGATTGCTAATGAAGAAAATCAACATATGCAAAATATACATTTAAGATCTGATAATGAATATGTGGATATATTATTAAAAAAACCAGTACCAGCTGATAATTCTTGTCTTTTTACAAGTATTGGATTTGTAATAAATGGAGTTATTAACACTGAATGTGGTGAGTGACTTTATATAATTCTTGAGACATCATTTAATACAATTCAACTTTATTCTTATTTAAAAAGGCATTTTTATGAGAAGGATCATAGCAGAGCATGTTGCAGGTGATTTTCAAACGTACAATGAAGGAATTTTAGGTAGACCCAATTTAGAATACTGTCATTGGATTATACAACCTGATTCTTGGGGTGGTGCAATCGAAGTATCAATTTTATCAAATTTTTATGAAGTAGAAATTGATGTAGTGGATATTACAAACGGTATAATTAATCGTTTTGGAGAAGATAAAAATTATAGGATTAGAGTTTTTTTATTATTTGATGGTATACATTATGATCCGCTTTATATGGAATCACTTACGGTATGTAACAACTTTGAATTAAGATTACTTTGTTTAAAATGATTTTAAAAAATAGATGTTTTTGTATTTGTTTTATAATAATTAATTCTTTAAGGGTGGGCCACCAAAAACAATATTTCCTATAGAAGACCAACTTGTGTACCAACAAGCAGAACAATTAGCTTTGGAAGCGAAATCCTCTAGACAATTCACTGATGTCAACAAATTTACTTTACGTTGCGTAGATTGTGAATGTAAGTTAGTTGGTAAAACGGAAGCTCAGGAACACGCTAAAAATACTGGACATTTTAATTTTGGAGAAGTTTAATATAATACAAAATTCAGAAGCTTAATTCCAATCAATTATTAATTTATTTTGCTAAAAAACTAGAATGAAATTGATATTAATTTAAATTTAAAAAAAAAACAAAAATTTTAGTACTAAACTAAAAATAGTAAATGTGGATTCGGGTATTTTAAAATTTTATTTACCTTTTCCAAAAAGTTTCAACAATATTTTTATTACTTATTAATTTTTTAATCAAAACAAACAATCTTTACGAAGCCCATGGAGGAACCATTGGAGTTGGATTTTGAAGATATGACATCACTACTGCACTTACACTAAGCATAAAAGACGATAGAACCTGAAAAAAGAAAATCCAAATATTTTTAGGCATTAAAATTTAAGATGTATATTAATTTCGAAATAGATTTTGGTTAAAAAAAAAATTTATAAATAATATAGCGTTAATACTTGCAAAAAATAGCAAAATTAATACTTCATTTAATATTTAAAACCGATATTATTTGTTGATTGACATTTATTTATTTTATTTGATAAATAACGGGTTGAATAGAAAATTCACTTTTACAGTAAAGGCTCAAAGACAATACACGCGGTTGCGGAGCGGAATTTATTCTGATTTCTACTTTGTTGTCACCGCTTCCGCTTCCGCTCCGCAACCGCGTGTATTGTGTTTGAGCCTTAAAAAGTGTAAGAAAACAATTTGTGATCACGTAAAAATATTTTTCTAATTGAAATAGGAATTCTTTAACTCAAAAAGGTGAAAGAAAATTGATATACCTGCTTGGTATCGTCACTAACGCGTGTATTTGCAAAACTAATGCAAGAGCAGTAGAGAGCAAACCATGCACACCATTTTAATTTCATCATTAGACCACACATTGAAAATATCATACCTGGAATATTTTAAATTAATTATTTAACTTTTTAGATGATTTGGATTAATATAGCTTATGTGTGAAAACAGTTGCTTTACTTTGAATTTATGTGAAAAGTTTTATTAAATACGATTCTAACTATGCCCTTTGCAAGATTACATAGATCATAAAAAATTATTATTATTTCTCAATCTAAATATAAGCTGCATTAAAAATTGAAAATATTAGTTGTACAGACCAAAAAAAAATTTCAAGCTAAAATGAAACTGATACAAACAAATTATTAAAAAATATGTCGTACATGTCATGGGCAAATGAACTGAAAAGAAATTTTCTGTAAAAATCCTAATATGGTTTATCAATTTATAGTCTAGATGCATTAAAAGAAAAATAGGGAAATTTGAATTTCTGTAAAAGGTAGAAATAATACGTAAATACTACTTTTCAATGGCTTTGAAGTTATATTAAAAATGTCAATGAAATTTAGCTTCTGGACGACGTAAAGAACAAGTTTTTATTCTTATCCCATTATAAGTATAACCCCAACAATGAGGAATCGGCAGTTAAAAGTTTTTTAAGTTTATAATCTGCGAGCGCACATGAAGTCAGTTTTTGTGTCGAACTTTGCTTCCTCACTTAAGTTCGTAAAAATTTATCAGTAAGATGTCAAAAGAGAGGCACCAAAATTTCAATCTTGATTTTTACCCCCCTTACTTGTTAAAACTAAGAGCACGATCTTGTGTCTCACCACGTATCTACTTATTAAGTATTAATTATGGAGGATTCCTGAAATTTAATTTAAATTGTTTAAAACTGAAAATTTAGTTTGTTGAACATGAATATTGAATTTTTAACGACATCTGCATTGTAAAATGATCTTGCGCTTCTTTATTTATTAATTGTTTATCAGTGTTTTACTATGATTGAGAAGAGGTAAACTAGGTCACCCAGTTGTCGAAATTCGACATTTCAACAATTCATCCAAAAACAACATGGAATATATTCTTCACTTGAATATTATTTCGTTCTGTTTGTATGGGTGAAATGTGTTGTATTAACGAAGAATACCGAGTTTATATTGATATCTCTCCAATACAAATATAAGGCAAGTGGAAACGTAAATATACACCCGGTTTATCCACGTCTTAACCGAATAGAGCCGAAGAAAAATAAAGACTTCTTTTCTTTTATATTGTTGTTTTTTTCTCCCATACATTTTCATGCAACACACATCACTCATTTGCGAGTGGACCTATGTAAAATTTTTAAATAATTTTTTCATTCTGCACATCTTGGCGACGTTACCTTTCGAATGAACCCAATTTAAGTAAAATCGGTTGAGTATAAATCCCTCTAAAAGGGGGGACAAAAAAGCGACTTACGTATTAATATATAGATTACTTTGTAAACCATAGCGATTGGGAAAAATTGCCGACAATATTAGAAAGTTTTAGTTGACAGGTAAATCAAAATGAAAATATCTTAAAATGAAGTCTCAACAAGTTCTAAATTAACCACTAAGTTAAATATTTTGTTACCCGAAAAAATTAAAGTATACAATGCAAATTAAACGTAAGATTAATAAGAAATAAAATATATTTACCTAAAATATTCATGTAATCCGGCATTAAATCTTCTCCAGCAGGATTTTGTCCCTGATTTTGAGATGGCTTAAACCGATTAACTTTGTCACGTCTTCTTGGATCTGATGCTGAATTCATTTTGCTTTAATTTATTTTTAATTTTTTGAAAAGCCTTGTATTTTGAAATTTCTAAAATAAAATAATGGAATAGAGAACAGTGGACCTGCTTTGACAGCTATAATGAAATTGGGCTGTGTTTATTAAGCCAAAATATTTTGAAAAATTAAAAATATAAATTAAAATGTGAAACGATTTTTGGAATAAAATAATAATTTAATTATTTTCAATTTTAATGCAAAGAGGAAATTTCTGATCGCAGTGAAAAATGCAGAAAAAAGCAGCTAATTTGACATTTGACATAATTTTCGTTAATCTTATGAACGAGATACTCTTACTCGCCCAAGTCTTACAAAAACCGTTAAAATTTAGCAATTCGCGTGAGGCACTCACTTGGTGTCCAGATTACCGTTTTGGATAGCGGTAATTTGGAAGCAATTTTCCACATTGACATTTTAACTAATTTTATTGCATTTATAAATTATTATTTACGGTAAGCCAATTTAACATAATAAAACTAGTTAGAAAGCATCAGTTATATATTTTCAATCAAAATGTCAAACTCGAACAACCGCGACTCAAAACCTCTATAAAACCGCTGTCCAAAACGCTAATCTAGACACATCCTCAGTTATTATAGTTACTAAACCCCGCGCATCAATCACACGAGGAAAAGAGTTTTGGGAGTTTTAGCAACACATTTACAATAAAGATACACTATGAAGTTCACTCCACTTGAAATTGAAATTTATTTATTGGTAAGATGAACAGCAAGAAAGAGTAAAGTTTCTGCCTCACGCACGGAATAGAATTTTTCTAAACTCCTAAACTGCAGCATTCTTATCCTAAAACTGACAGCTGCCAACCTCGTGTGATACACCCTATCTGAAGACTAGAATAAACTTTTAAGGATTTCAAATCAAACCGCAAGAAAAATTATGTAGCTTGTAATTATGTAATAGTTTATATGAAGAGAAAATAAAAACATTTTGGATTTTGCACTTAAAACCTTTATTTTTAATTTATTTCTTCTATTTAACCCTCTCAGAATATAAATTATAAAAAATGTGTAAAAATATCAAAAAATTCATAAAAATAATTTTAATTAAATTAAAAAATTCACAGTTAAATATATATATGTATAACATGTTTGAAACCCCCGTTTTTATCAAAGATGTGGATAAAAATTGTGTAAAAGTCATTTAATTTCTTTTGTCAAGTTTTCACTTAGCTTGTTCATGAATTCAAATGTATCCAAATAGTCACTCCTTTGAACATTATCCATTCCTTTGACACAAATTGCTAAGTCTTTGGTCATGAATCCAGACTCTATAGTATAAATACAAACTTTTTCTAAAGTTTCTGCAAAGTTTTTTAGTTTTTCATTATTGTCAAGATTAGCTCTATGCAATAAGCCTCGAGTCCACGCAAAAATTGAGGCTATCGGATTTGTTGAAGTTTCTTTCCCTTGCTGATGCATTCGGTAATGTCTTGTAACTGTCCCATGGGCAGCTTCAGATTCTACTGTTTTACCATCAGGACATATCAGGACCGATGTCATAAGCCCTAAAGAACCATAACCTTGAGCAATTGAATCAGACTGAACATCTCCATCATAATTTTTACAAGCCCAAACAAATCCGCCTTCGGACTTCATGGCGTATGCAACCATATCATCAATTAAACGGTGTTCATACCAAATATTAGCAGACTCAAATTTTTGCTTATATTCTTTGGTATATACTTCCTCAAATATATCTTTAAATCGGCCATCATATTTTTTCAAAATAGTATTCTTTGTACTAAGATATAATGGATATTTACGAGAAAGAGAAAACTTAAATGAAGAATGTGCAAAGTCAACAATCGACTCATCAGTATTAAACATACCTAATGCAACACCGGGCCCCTTATATTCATTTACAGTATATTTAATTTCTGGATCACCATTTTTAGGAACAAATGTCATTGACAGCGTACCTGCACTGGGAACAACAAAATCAGTTGCTTTGTATTGATCAGCGTGAGCATGTCGACCAATTATAATTGGTTTTTTCCATCCGGATACAAGACGAGGTATATTTTTGCATATGATTGCTTCTCTAAACACCGTTCCTCCTAATATATTTCTAATAGTGCCATTTGGAGATTTCCACATTTGTTTTAAATTAAATTCTTTAACACGATTTTCATCTGGAGTAATAGTTGCACATTTTATCCCTACATTATATTTTTGAATAGCATTAGCGCAATCTATTGTGACTTGATCATTTGTTTTATCTCGATTTTCGATTCCTAAATCATATGTATGAATTTCTAGATCCAAAAATGGTAATATTAATTTTTCTTTAATTAAATTCCATATTATGCGAGTCATTTCATCTCCTAATACGTCCACAACTGGTCCAGCCTTAATTTTCGACGGCATCTATAAATTTAGATTTTGATTAGTACACACTCAACACAAAATTTATATGAAACTTAAAAATAAAAATACAAATATTCAATACATATTTCTAAAAGATGGGATCGATTGAAGATAGGACATTTATAAAACCACAAGCATATTTTCTTAGATCACTTTATATTTTTGTGAAATGCAACGCATATAATTAATTTTTTATTCTTTGGAAGGGATGTAGTATATATAGGGCTTCTATTTATATCTTATCTTTACATATATTATATACAGACAATTAGGGAAATGATATATCGCCAAAAAACATTAAAACAGGATTTTTCCCAAGTAACAAACTGTTTGCTTGATTATCCTGATAAAATATACAATGAAGAACAAACCAAGAATAAACTATTAAACTAATACATAACCTTATCATATATAAAATTATGATGTAAAATTAAATATTAAGAATGTTGACAAAATTTTTAAAATTTCCTATTTTATCTTTGTTAACTAAATAATCATAATCTTTATCGATTACCAAGAGGTAATTGCACTTTTGATTCTATATGAATAAAAAAAACAACAATTTCTTTTTTGCATTCAAATATATTTTAGCGTTTCGTTATCTATAAAAAACCATGTCTTTTAATACTAATTTAGCTTTAAGATATACCAGCTTTAAAAACGTTATATTATTGTTATATAAAAAATTATGATTTTTCTTTGCATAAGAATCAATATTATACACCAAATAAGCAAGATAAAATGGCATTTATATATATTTTGTATATTTTAATACAAAGTGCACTACACAAAATTTTCGTGAGATTTTCTATATAGTTTTGTTTTAAATTTAAATGCTACAAAAATAATTAGGAAATATACTTACTTTACACAATTTTATTCAAAACCAAAAAAATGACTTTTAAATTTTGAACATATGTATGTCCAAATTATTTTTAGTGCCACCTCAGTAACAGTGCTGCCTTATTTATATTGTTATTTGCTGCGTTTTTTTTCTCAGCGTGACAGAGCGTGTTCAAGCAAAACTACGCATTTATTATATAATAACGACTTTTCAAATGTCCAATGAAGTGTGACTTAAACCTCAATGTTATATATATATAAATAATAGAAATGATAATTACCTTAGTTATGCCTTCGAATTTAGTTATTACCTATAAGGCTGTTAAATCTCCTCGCATCAGAAATTGCTTTGGCAATTTCCTGCTGGTTAGACCCATTCTACACAGGGCAACTCACAGCAGAAAACTAGCAGCGAAACCGGTTATTTACATACAAAACTCACAGAATCTTGCTTAGTTCCCTAAACTATTTTAGTAAAATTAACAAAAACTCTGTCTTCATTTCTTCAAACTAATAACATCGGAATTAAAGTGATTAATTAAATATTTCTCAAAATTTTATAAAAATTGGGTCTTGACTGAAAGGTTGACTTGTACGTTACATTTGAATTTGAATTTATGGAAATCAAGCTGAAAAAATTACTTTTGTTTTTAATTATTTTAATATATTTTACTAATTTCAATTAAATTAGACTATTAAGTTGTTGGTTCAGTAGCTGGCTGACGACAGTGCGGACTTTTATCTTCTAAAAATTATCTTTCGAGTTAGAAAATAATCTGTGGCTACAGTACTAGTTATCTGCTTATATTTTTGACAAAATTTAAAGAAAATATAACAAAAATTCATAATGTTGCTCTGACTCGAAGTTTTTCAAAAAGCCAGCAAGCGTACCCACCGAGACGGAGCTAAAACTATATAAATCATCAAATTAAATTAAAAATAATATCATGCCCATCATACCAAGCAGAAAATTTCATGATGTTGTGTTGATGTTTTGAATAGCACGCTCCTAGGCATTAGCAACTATCGCCACAGCTTTTAACTAATTTCAATAAATTTTTCTATAAAATCCAATCATCCTATCATCCGCAACCCCAAACCCTCCATTTTAATCATTTTTTCTCACTCAAAAGTTCGTTTTTTGCAAGTTTTGTTCAACAAAATTTATATAGAAATGGACTCAGACTCAATTGAGTTCATTTTTTTGGACAAAAATCTTATTTTAGAATATCCTGTGCAAAAAATCTTTAAAAATATTGTAAATGTAGAAATTGTGTACCAAGTTTGAAATGAATCGGTAATGAAGTTTTTAAATGGCAATGAACACTGATTTTGAAAAAGTTGTTTTGAGAAAAATGCGTTTAAAAATTTTGAAAGCTAAAAAAGAATGAATGTATGAGTAAAAGAGAGAAGACTATCGACTTCAAATTATAGAATAATATTCTTTAAATATTTAAATAAAAGACTAAAACAATCGATTTTTCAAAAGTGGAAAACCTTAGCCTTGGCTCTTAATTTTAATTAATTCTTTTTTGTTGATTCTAGGAGCTTGTAAGACTTTGATGAATATTTTAAAAAAGCTTCTTATTTTATTCAGTAAGGTGGCAGAAACTTACATTTTGGAAAAACTAAAGGAGCTCATAATTTATTTCTGGGTTTTTGAAAAGGTTATTATTAACTAGTAATTACCCACATAGTTTCCAGCGGTTCTACTACAAAGCCACTGCTATCTTTATGTACTTATATTCTCATGGTGTTCTTCAATTTAAATCCCAAAACTGTGTGGAAAAAAACCCAAAACAAACAACTTTATCAGAATCGGAAAGGTCGAAAAGTATACAGTACGTTTTTTAAAAGTTTGAAAAACAAATTTTATATATATTAAAAGTTTAAAAATAATCTTTTATAAGATCTAAATGTAGATTTATAATAAAGTGCGCAATAGGCAAACTATTTTTGTAAAAAGAAACAAATTACAGAATTCAATTTGATTAGGTTAAAGCAAATTTCCCGATTCATTGTTTCACTATATTAAAAAGTAGTAACATATATAATTTAAAAATGCACCGAATTGTAGTATAAGAAAGAATGGTTAATCAATCTACTTAAATTTTTATATAACAATAATTTTCTTTATTAAAAATTTAATATATGCCTTTTATATCTGTATTCTTTGTAACTGAACCAATAATATTATAATTATTATTTAAAAAAAGTAAGCATTTATAACAAACAACAACAACAAAAATTCTAAAAGAAAAATAAAAAACTCCAAACACGGCAAAGCGTAAAACTTCTTAACCACTAAAAAGTTTTTAAAGTCGTTAAGTAAAGAAGATCCTAGACCCATGAGTAATGAGCTCAAAGAACCGTATACATTGGCATTGCGTACATATAAAGCTATGCGCGATTGAGTTTGTTTCTTTGGCTGAAGAAGTAGAACACAAGTACAATGACCAAAAGGTATAATTCTAGAAACTCCAGCTTAGAGAATATCAACGTATGGGAAGTAAATTCTTTATACGGAGTCGTTCCATTCTTTAGCTGGCACTTTACCTGTCTAGTTAACACTTGATCGTCAAAAGATGTTTTAAAGTCAAATTATTGACCTAAACACTAGTGGTTAAAAAGAAATTGAACTGTGTAGAGGTGAAGATTAAAATAAGCGTGTTAATCATTTGATTAATTATATTTAACATATTTTTAACGGTTATTCTTTAGTTTTCCTGAAACTGAAAATTGATTATTTTATTAGCAAATATTTTTTACTACAGGAATCAAAACTCTGTCCCCCGCGGTATTGGTATTTATTAAATTCCGTGGATTGAATAATAATTTCAAAATGAATTTCCGATTGTCTATTTTGGTAAGTTTCTTAAAATAATTTAAAAGAAAACTTTTTACATAAATTATAAATATTGTTTTGAATCAAATTAATCTTTTTAAGGTTAATAAATGCTTACAGGAATAAAAAACGATTTAAAAAATAACAAATTTAGTTAAATATCCCTTTTAAAATCTGAATAATTTATTTAATTGCTGAATTTCCATTTTTAAATATATTAAGTGAAATTTTTTTCATCTTTCATACACATTAGTTCTTTTTATTTGCAATATTTTATAGAAATTAATCAGGAATTATATACTTAACATTTTAAAATGAGTAAACAGAAATGAACTATTTAAAAATTTGCACAATTCTTATTATGATGCTTTTTTAGACACTAGTCATCATATTGCAAACCACATTTCCAGTCTTTGCAGCTGAATTAGGAATCAGATGCCAACATGATATGGACTGTTCAGATTCTATTAGAGGTAGCTACTGCTCAATGGACAACTTATGTGAATGTGCTCCGTTCTTTGTACAATATAATAATACAAAATGCTTACCAGGTAAGTTAAGTTAATAAATAAATATTTAAACCAAAGCAAATAGTCTTTCACTCGTTGCATGTTAAGTTTTCTAATTTTTTTCAAGTGTTGTATGGTTAATTAGCAATTACAATTTCATCAAGTATAACATTATCCTTTATGTTTTTTATTTCTTTTGTACAGCACAGCTTCTGGGTAGTGATTGTATTTTACCTGAACAATGTTCAAAGAAAGTAGCTAACAGTAGCTGTTTAGATGGCGCCTGTCGTTGTGTTGAAGGCTTTCTTCAATTTAGAAAGCATACATGTCTGGGACGTAAGTATATATTTAATGTTAGGTTTTTCTTTAAGATCCCTAAAATTATTTCAATCACTTCTATCAGTTCTAATAACATATATATAATATCCTGTAATTATAATAATGAAATTTTTCGAAATATCACATCAAAGCTTTTTTTCTTTTGTATACATTTTTTTGTTAAAATAGATATTTTAATTATTACGAACTCGAGTTCAAATGTATTTGAAAGTGAATATTTTTCAAGTTTTAATTTCTCATAATTCTTATTCGTATATAAATAGAAAGAACTGCCAATTAAGAATTCTTGAAAGCTAGTGAAATGACAATTTTTCTTTAAAGAATAAACAATCTGTAATCAATAAACCCACAAAGTTTCCTAACATGGACAAAATATGATCATAAAACTAAATATAAAAGTTCTTGAACTTTGTCTTTCAATCAAAAAATTGGCTTAAGAAATACACAAGATTTAATACTCTGATAATTATTTCTAAATGCAGGCCACTTTTCTTTTTTTTAAATGTTTAAATTAAAATTAGCCCTATTGAAATTACATCATTTTAAAATTTTTTCGATTTGAAAATAATTAAATAATAGCAGAAAATTAAGTTCTTAACTTTTTTGTGATTATTAAAAAGTTTTTCATGGGTAAACCATTCAAAAGTTATGAATATTTTTAAAGTAAAACCTTTATCAATATATCAAAACGTAAAAAATCTTTTGAAAGATTGGCAAACGCGTTAGCTTCTCATAAATCAACAAAAAGATGTTCAATGACCTCTGTCATGTGCCTTCAAACAAACTGAGCAATGATAAGCATGAAAATATGATGGCAAAAAAAATAACACACATTGTGAGAAGAATTACATTTATGATATTTATTTAACTGCCTATTTTGCATTAGATAACGATCTTGCACGTGATTTCTCGAGTTGCTATTTGAGCCTTTGTTACATTTCACGTCTATCTAACTTCTATTCAAATGTTTTAATTAAAATTCCATAATATACAATAAAAAGACTAGAGAAACACACATATTATTGTAAAGTGCCCTTAGTACATTATTAAAAAAAGCCCACAAAGTAAAGATACCAAATTCATTAGCTTTAATTGTTATTTAAGCTTGTTCACAAAGGCTTTAACAAATAATAGTTAAATTATTGTTTCTATTTGCAAAAATTATTAAACACAGAACTTATTGTTAGTAACGGAGAACAAAGTTCATTAAAATAATAATTGATTTTCCAGCGGATTTTATTTGTTTACCTATAAATAACTTTTTTGATGTAGACGAATTCATTTCAAACATTATCTCGAAAAAATTATTCCTTTATGTAAAAATAACTGAATAAATTTACTCTAATTTCCATTTTTCAAATTAAAATTTTTATTTAAAGCTGCTCAACCTGGGAACGTATGCTATAGTAACTCCCACTGTCAAATGTGGGATATAAAAAGCCATTGTGACTTCTTAATACCCAATCTTTTTGGCCGATGTCAATGTACAGCCCCAGCAGAACAATTAGGTTCAGTTTGTACTTACGAAAGTAATACAACCGACAACAATAATACCATCGAAATTTTGGAAGTAACAGATGGTCTTAGTTTAGCCGACTCAGTTAAAATGGTATTGCTTAAATCTGATAAAGAGAAACATAGTGCCAATGCTAGCAAAACAAATCAAGAAAAATTATTTAATGAAACGAATAGTTCTGAGGATCAATATAAAGAGAGTAATTTTAATTTTTCTAAAGATTCATCAATTAATGACTTATTTACAACGGAAACAATACCAGACTTTGTTTTACTTAATCAAAGTAATTCAGAAAATAAAAAACTACAGACTGAATTTGAGAAAAAAACAGGATATATTCCAGACAATAAAAATAAAGATTATAGCCATACAGAAAATAATAGTCTTCTTTGGGAAACAAGTTCATTTCAAGCAATAGAAAAATCTTTAAGTAAAGACAATAATTGGACTATACACAGTAGAAATAATAATCAAAAGTCTGGATTGGAAACTAGCTTAAACAACAAAAATGACATACCCACATTAGAATCTTCACTAGATAAAAGTGAAGAATTGTCAAAGAATACTAAAAACAATGGAAAAATAGAAAACAATTACTCAGAAAATCAGTTGCAACAGAACAGCTCATTTGATTTTATGAAGAAGAATATAACGGTACCAGAAGCAGGGAAATATGAATTAGAGACAGGTAAATATATTAAGCGCAGCATAACTAATAACTAAATAAATGAAATATTTTAAATTGTACCCAAATTCAGGTGTGATATCTAGCATAAAACTCAGCAATAATTCTAAGCAAGAATCATATGATCCAATTTTAATGTCCGCAGAAAAAAAACAACCTTTCTTGAAAACTAACGAATACGATAAAAGTAATATTCAAAAAATGGAAATTCCAAATCCAAGTCTAAGAAATAGTGTACATAATATTTCATATATACCAAAGAAGACGACTGGTAAGCAATCAGTACTTAATACTTTAAATAACTAATATTTTATGGATACAATATCAAAATTTCGTTACTTTTTTATGCAGAAGTTCGTAAACGAGTAGATTTAGGAAATGGTGCCATTTCTTTAGGACTCAAATGTGGTACAAATTATCAATGCCAAATGGCTGATCCAAATACATTTTGTAATGAAAATGGAATTTGTGACTGCATATTTGCTGCTGATTTCAAAAACAGATGTTCTGCGAAAAGAACAGGCTGCCATTCTGATACATTCCAGGTTAGATCATGTTTAATACAAAAAAAGAAGCAAATAAATTTGTCAGAGGACCCATGTACATAAATTAGATAATGAAAAATTGATATAAATATTTTCTTATTAGGAAAAAAATTAATATTAATATTAAATACATTAAAAATTTCAGTGCCGTTCAAGTGGAATTTGTATTAGCTGGTTTTTCGTTTGTGATGGTCGTCCAGATTGTAATGATGCTTCAGATGAAGAATGCATTCAAAATCTTGAAGAAAATATTCATTGTCCAAAAGAATCATTTTTATGTTACAAAAGTGGACACTGTGTAAGTAGGGCAGCAATATGTGATGGTAAAGAACAATGCCCCGGTGGGGAAGATGAAATCAATTGTCGATCAATAAAAAGAAAAGATTGCCCTAAAAATACATTCCGATGTGAAAGTGGAGAATGTTTACCAGAATATGAATATTGTAATTCAATAATATCATGTAAAGATGGTAGTGATGAAATGCCACATTTATGTGGATCTAAATCATTATCTAATTTTTTATTTCATATAATACGAAATTCTGCAAAAATGCCCAAATTATATTGTCCATTTCAATGCAATAATGGTCAATGCCGTTCAACGGCTATTGCTTGTTCAGGCCGTGATGGATGTGGTGACCAAAGTGATGAAAGATTTTGTTCAGTATGCCGTAAGTTTTTATATATTACCTGCAAATTTTCTATTAAAAAACGTTAAAAAAATATTATAGGTTGCCCATCTTCACCATACAGTAGTTTATCAAGGCTAGCTTTTAAGTTTTGAACGGAGTATCGTAATAAATATATTACGCATAAATAATATTAAGTAATTTACAATTGTATTAGTTTCTTTCCTTGTAAGATATGTAATTGTAAAAGCCAAAAATAAACATATTTTAATATTTGATAATAAATACATTTTTAAATACATCATGATGCATGATAAAGACACTGGAAAGTTTTAAAATCGGAACAATAAATTTAAAAAAAAATTTTATTAAAGATTTTTAAGAACTATAAATTATATATCACTTAACTAGAAGGGGAAAATCCAGAAAACATAGTTTTCTTCTAGCTGGAATTAATATAAACCACACACATTAATAATTATACTCATACATTATCAAAGCATAAGTATAAATCTTTACAGCTTCCGTTTATTTATAAATCGGATAAGACATTTTGAGAATTATCTCATTCTAGTTGCCCTTCTTATCTTAGTATAAGCTTGAGTGGCAGAAAGTGTGCTTCTTTCTTTAGGGAGTTTTTTTGTTTTTTTAAAAAAAATTTAAAGTTGATAGTAGTAATAATGAAAAATTTCCAACGGAATTTTTTACGTGGACTGCCATTCATATTAGGTAAATTGATTGAATGGAAACGATCTAGAGATTAACATAATGAATAATTTTTAATAATTTTAAGTATTAGCAAATATTATAAATTGCTTTGAAGAAGAACAAACACAAAACGGATGTCGTATAGAAAATGGTGCCTGTACATGTTCTTTTGGATATAAATCAGAATTTCGGTACGCCACAAAAAGAGAATGTATGGATTCATTAAAGGTGAAAGATATTTTTAATAACAATAAAAAAAAAAATTTAATATAAAATATCAGGGTGTCTCAAATGATGCATGCGGCAGAAATCCATGTTTAAATGGAGGGACATGTATCCAAATTTCTACAATGCCTGGTTTTAAATGCCATTGTGAAGGAACTGGTTTCTGGGGAAGTGTTTGCAATTTATGTATGGATTTTTACATTATTTTTATTAATATGAATTATATTTGATTTTGACTTTTCATAGCTTGTCGGGATCAAAATAATCAGTTTGCAGTTGCATGTGTGGTAATTTAGGTAATGTTAATTAAATATATTTAATTGAAAATATTTTTAACAATAAGTTTCATTGATAAGAAATACCAAATAAGTTTATGGATACTGAAAATGCAATTATTCCAAAACTAATCTTGTGCATATTTTTGAATATCTATATATACACATAAGCACACTAAAAACTGTGTAATCAGTGGTGTAAAATAATACAAAATGTAAAAAGTTATTTTAGTAAATAATTTAAAAGTAAGCTAGTTAAAACCGTGACATATACTAAAGGAAAAGTTAGAGGAAGATTACTATGTTAATTTATTTAAAACGTATATTTAAACACAAAATCATCTATTTGCTTAAACATATAGTATATTTATTGCAAATATCTTATTTTATTTATCATTCCAATTGAGAAGAATCAGTATATAAATAATACATAAAAAATCTATCTTGTTTTAGATTCCATAAAAATATGCTAGCTAGCTTTTTGGGATCGTTTGAAGGAAACACAATTAGAAAAAAGAAAGGTTGACCTAAAATAAAACTGCACTTGAGTGAATACTTATTAAAGCAAATTAACAAACATTTTTGTATCATGTAAATATTCAAAGAGATTACTGATTGTACTTATTTTAATATATATCGTTGTTGACATTAGATTTAATTAATAAGATTATTATTTTTTAGGAATAAATTATCAGTACAAGTTAAATTAAACTCTTGAAAAAATTTTTAAACATAAAATCCTTCACAAAAGTAATTTAAATGAATGAATAGCTATAAAAATTAGAGAGCATTAAACTAAACTGACGAAATTTTGGCTAAAAATTTGGTTACAATTTTATTTAAGGTTTGGGTACAAAGTTGTTGGGTATTTGAAAATAGGATCGCCCAGTTGTCGAAAAAAACAATATGGAATATATTGTTCACTTGAATATTATTTCAAACTGTTTGTATGGGTGAAATGTAGCGAATAATTATTAGCGAAGAATACCGAGTTTATATTCATATTTCATATCTCTCCAATACAAATATATGGCAAGTGGAAACGTAAATATACACTCGATTTATCCACGCCTTAACCGAATAAAGCCGAAGAGAGGTAAAAACAACAACAATATAAAGGCATAGAACAGCTGCTTTGCGTCTATATTGTTGCTGTTTTCTTCCTCCTTACGTTTTATATGGGAAAAAGCGTCACTCATTTGCGAGTGACATGTGTAAAATTTTAAAATAATTTTTCCATTCCGCACATCTTGGCAACGTCACCTTTCGAATAGAACTGGTTGGAGAAAAGTCGGTTGAGTTTAAATACCTTTACAAGGGAGGACAAAAAAAACGCCTGGCGTATTAATTTTTTTGCGTCAAAACTTGATTAATTTTTTATTATATTAAGCTTCGAACTGGAAAATTATAATAGTTTAAATATCCAAACACACATTTTACAATCTCTTCATACAAGTGTATTTATCTAAATAATTGCTGACAAGGAATTTATATCTAAATAAAGGTTTTTTAATTAATCCATTAAAATTTTGGCACAATGGCGAAGTCATGACTCCGCCAAAATATTTTTCCCCTTTCTTATGGAGACCGACGTTAAAAAATTGTTTAAAATTTCCCTGATATCATTTATAAAATAACAAAAGAACCTTCAACAACATATGTATTATGAAATGAGAAATATTTGAGCGATAAGGAGAAAAAGTGAAATTTATTTTGGGAGCTATAACTTTGTCATCGTGCTAAAATTTGTAGCAACTTTTTCTATGAAATTAGTGATAAATGTAATGTAACTTTTAATTATAATAGTAGATACTTGTAAAATAATTGATTTATTTTATTTTTCTCTATAAAAGCATACTTTACATTCCAAATCAGTATTTTTTCTTTAGTTAAAATTAAAATCAAACATTTTCTGCTCTACCTTAAGTTTTCTTTATCTATTAAAGCAACTTTTTATTGTTGTAGGCTAAGAAATTTTATGCTATAAAAAAGGCCATAAATTATAACTTCCAATTGTACTTAAAAAATTTAAATTAATCTAAAAAAATTTCTACTCGTCTTACGTATCGGTATTTGTCCTCTATTTCTTAATCGTCTTACTGCTTCTCTTAAATACTTAGGTTGAAGTGCTCCACTATCACCAGCCTTTTCCATTACATCTAGTGCTGAAATTCAATATAAAATACATATATATATATATATTTAATTGGCTAATTTACCTTCTTCTACAACTTCAGTTGCAAATACTTTTGCAATGCCGGCCATTGCAATAACAACATTTTGCGAAACAGAGCAACCTGTTATTGTTTGCATTAAACGTTTAATTGCTGCTTTAGGAAAAGCAGATCTCCGATACATTTCATAACGATCAAGTTGTTCTTCAGTAAAATTAGAAACAAGAACCCTACAAGTGTAATACTATGGGATATATATCTTTATATAAAAGAATTTTTTTCTTACTGCATTTTCTCACGTTCTTCTTCTTCTATTTCTTTTTTTGTTTTAAGCTCCTTTCGTTTTTGATATTCTCGCTGCATTTGTACATTATCTTGTGAATTTTGAAATATTTTAAAACTATCATTTTCATCGTATTTTTTATCATAATTAGTTGACACTTTAGCCGTCGTCGACTGAGAAGTAATATCCTCAAATAGTTTAATATCATTTAAAATTTCTTCATTTGAACATGGTGGACTTTCTTTTAGCTTATTATAACTTTCAACACTTAAAATGTTTTCCATATTGGACAAAAATTAGCTGGATTAATTCCTATGATGTTTCTTCTAATTTTTATTATAATTCTATATACCTGTAAACTTGTTGAGTGAAAAAAACATCACAAAACAAATACAATACAAATATTACTTGTAATCACTAAACAAATACAAATATTAGGTAGGAATCTTTCATTAAATAACAATTATTTATTTTAATTCTATGCAGTCTTCTAAAAATGACAGACACACACTAATGACAAACAAACCTTTTCTTTTTCTAGTATTTAATAAATAAATTCTATTCACTACACAAAATGTATTTTAAAAAACAAACAAACATATACGTCACGCATGCATTAAATCAAAAACCATTTACTTTGATAAATAAATCCTAGTTTTTATTACTGTAGTTTAAATTGACATTTTTATTGTAGTTCAAGTTTCTGAGCGCACTATTATAGCACATTTTGACATTTTGTTGAGTTTCTGAACGCACTACTTACCAACACTCCAAATGCCTCTTGCAAATTTCGTGGGTTTTAACGACCCCGAACGACTCCAAACGACCCCAAATGACCCCAGTGATTTGGATAGCGGTATTATAAGAGATTTTATAAGAGTTCTGAGGCGCGGTTATACTGAGCAGTATATTGAATGCAATAATTAAATTACAAATCTTTTATAAAATTATAATTTGTACATTATTCAACTAACTCTATTGCATTTATA
Organism: Acrocera orbiculus; assembly: GCA_947359355.1. Lineage (NCBI taxonomy): Eukaryota > Metazoa > Arthropoda > Insecta > Diptera > Acroceridae > Acrocera > Acrocera orbiculus. The sequence goes on from OX375757.1 coordinate 45,901,970, forward strand.
ATGTATTATAATTTACGGCTAGTCAATTTAATATAATAAAACTAGTTAGAAAGCATAAATTATATATTTTCAATCAAAAATGTCAAACAATTATTGCAGTAAATATAATTCTGAGTGTAAACTGCCTCAAAAGCATCTATAAAGACGCTTTCAAAAACGCTAATGTAGATACCCATATAGTTTCTAAAAATAACAAAATAATTTAAAATTAATTTAGAAAATTTCAATTTTTGTTGAAATATATTTAAAAAGAAAAATTCTTCCGATTATATTTTGAAGTTAGCTCATTCCTCCTGTAAATTTACAAATTTTTGAGCATTAAAAAGCTTATTTTTTTAATTAAAAAAATTATTTTATTAACTTTGGCTATTTGTAGAAAAATATAGGAAAAAATGAACTACATTAGCTTTGTTATATATTTATGAAACTTTTCTCTAGTCTCCTCAGCAACTTGATTTCAAAATTCACGTCTGACAAAAGGCATTGTAGCAGTATAGAATTGTAAAGTGTGTGTGTGTGTGTTTCCTATACTTTTCTTATAAATTTTCAACTATTCATTTTATTCAATTATTGTAAATTTTTTGTATAAAACTAATTATAAAATATATTTTCTATATAGTTGGATTCATTGTACTTTCTTAGAGTAATGTTATTTTTTTGTTGAAATTAGAACCAAAGGGTTCATTATAAAGGAATTTTTATTAAATAAAAAAAATTATGACGACAGCTGAAAATTCTATACGTTTTAGTGATCATACATTAGATAAGGCGACAAAAGCTAAAGTTACACTTGAAAATTATTACAGCAATTTAATAACCCAATGTGGAGAAAGAAAACAACGATTGGCCAAATTAGAAGCCCAATTAAAAGATGAAACGCTATCAGAATCACAAAAACAAGAGAAACGATTACTGCATGCTCAAAAAGAAACAGAGTTTTTAAGGCTTAAAAGATCTCGACTTGGAGTTGAGGATTTTGAAGCTCTAAAAGTAAAATATAAAATACCCAATAACATTTTAATATGATAATACTTGTGATAATAGGTGATTGGAAGAGGAGCATTTGGAGAGGTCCGTCTTGTACAAAAAAAAGATACAGGACATGTGTATGCAATGAAGGTACTAAGAAAAGCAGATATGTTAGAAAAAGAACAAGTTGCTCATGTTCGTGCAGAAAGAGATGTTTTAGTAGAAGCTGATCACCAATGGGTTGTCAAAATGTATTATAGTTTTCAGGTTTGCTAGCAATTTTTTTTTCAAAATTTTTTTGTAATATTTTTAAATCCACAGGATCCTGTCAATTTGTACTTAATAATGGAGTTCTTGCCTGGAGGTGATATGATGACGTTGCTTATGAAAAAAGATACATTATCTGAAGATTGTACCCAATTTTATATTTCTGAAACAGCTTTAGCTATAGATTCTATTCATAAATTAGGATTTATTCATAGAGATATCAAACCAGATAATCTTTTGTTAGATGCAAGGGGACATCTCAAGGTTTTTATTCTAAAACAAAAATAAAAAATATTTTATTCCACTATATTAATTCACTTCTTTTAGTTATCGGATTTCGGTTTGTGCACAGGCTTAAAAAAATCTCATCGAACAGATTTTTATAGGGACTTGTCTCAAGCTAAACCATCAGACTTTATAGGAACATGTGCAAGGTAGATAAATTTGTTTTATTTTATTTTTTTTTAATTATTTAAGTTGCCAGCTTTTAAATGAGTTTTGTTAAAAATATTTCACTTTCAAATCATAGAAATGAGTAATGTGGGAAGTTTTTAAGCTAGTGCCTAGCTTGGAGCTTAAAATCTATATACACATACATGTTCTGTCGGTGTTTAGCGAGAGCTCTTACCTATCTGAAAGGCATTTAACTTTTAAGAATACAACTCAAAAGATGCGCTTAAGGCATTATATGCTATCCAAAAATGTTCAAATAATTCGCAAAAAATTTTATGAAATTGTATTTTGGGTTAAATAAAAACTTTTGATTTATGTTCGTTAAGAACATAACTTGCACCTTATAACTGTTTAAAAAGAGCGCTGATTACTTTCTTTTTTTTTTTGTTAAAACTTTGAAACTAAATGAAGATTGAATTTGTGAAAGTAAATATATTTCTTTTATACAGCCCAATGGATTCAAAACGTAGGGCTGAAAGTTGGAAAAGAAATCGTCGAGCATTAGCATACAGTACAGTAGGCACACCTGATTATATTGCACCTGAAGTTTTCCTACAGGCTGGTTATGGGCCAGCTTGTGATTGGTGGTCATTGGGAGTTATTATGTATGAAATGTTAATGGGTTATCCGCCATTTTGCTCAGATAATCCACAAGATACCTACAGAAAAGTTATGAATTGGAGGGAAACTTTAATATTTCCACCAGAAACACCAATATCGGAAGAAGCAAAGGATACTATAATTAGATTTTGTTGTGAAGCAGAGCGACGTCTTGGATCACAGCGTGGAATTGAAGATGTTAAAACGATTTCATTCTTTCGTGGGGTAGACTGGGAGCATATTCGTGAAAGGCCGGCTGCTATTCCTGTTGAAGTAAGATCAATTGATGATACATCTAACTTTGATGATTTTCCCGATGTTTCTTTAGAAATACGTAAGTTTTACTTATTTTGCTTAATTTTAAATATGTAATCAATAAATTTTTTTCCAGCATCTGCTCCATTGCCTCAAGATGGTGAAGTTTTAAAAGATTGGGTATTTATTAATTATACGTTTAAGCGGTTTGAAGGATTAACACAACGGAATACACCCATAAAAAAATAGATTTATTTTTCTATAATGTGTTTAGGAAAATTTTTTGTGGCAAAAAATTCAAAACGCTTTTTAAAATCGTTAGAACGATTTGAATTTTATGAATTTGAACTAAGGTAATGATTTAATTCGAGCTCTTCATGTTTGATTTAGTACAAATCAGCTATTTATTTTATTTTTGTTTTCATATACAATAAAGCTCTTATGTTAAGTGCATATTATTTTTCTTAATTTAACGTGTAAAATAATTTTTACTAGCAGAAAAATCAAAAATTTTACAATTTTATTGTTTATTGAGGGTAAATTGTCAAATTATATTAGCATTGGGTTCATGTGTTATTCTTATTGAAACCACACACAAACAACCTTAGTTGTTGACCAAGAAAAGTTTTGTCCGTATCATATTTAAAAAAATTAACGTTAACGATTTTTGAATTAAATAAGTGATTTCTTTCTATTTTATTGAAGATTTATTTATGAAAATCTTACATTTTGCCCAAATTTGTAATATATGTACATAACTAAAAAAAATCAATTAAAATTTTAAGTACTTTATTGGAATTTCCACAAAATTATGATTTTTAAAGATCCTTTTAACATCAATTGATTTTACTGATGTTTTTAAATACGATAATATCCTACAAATTAAGCTGGAATTGTTGCTTGCTCATAAAAATCAGGCTCATCATCAGCATCAACTTGTGTTTGATTGCCATCGAGCTTGAAAAAAATAAACAATTTCAATGCAATATTCTAATAAGAGTATTTCAAAAGTACTGCATCTAATTCCAATTGTGAATAAAATGCTGTTAACTTCATTCTCAATGGAACCATCATTATTAAAAAAAAAGGAAAAGCCAAAGATATTTTCGATGATTTGACAACCCAAAGAACAACTAAAAGGAGTATTTGCACCAAAGTAAATAAATGCAATTTCCAAGTACGTACTCTATTTACGTAAGGTGTTGGGGGATGATGCTTTACTGGCATAAAGTAAAGTCTCAATCTAAAAAAGGAATATTATTTGATTGATGTCCAGAATTTATATGAAATTTACCTATCAAAGAACTGTACGCCACTAATCGAAGCTACTCCCATATATAAAAATACTCCGAATAGTACTGCCATTGGGATAAGTCTAAGTAGTGGTGCCATTGTAACGGATAATCCCACCATTATTGATACAAAAATTCCTGATAGTCTTTGTTCTTTTACTTCAATAATTCTTGCTGATTCTCCTGGCGCGTGGGTTCTTGACATTATTGTGACAGCAGAAACGTGCGCTACTGACCTAACGGTTGCAGCACAATGCCATGGCATTCCACAAACTCCACAAAGTACATTCAAAAAGCATAACAAAACTATATCTAAATGTAAACCAGATCCCTTTTTAAGTCCTCGTTCCGGTTTATCCACAATTAATTCCGATATATGAGTTTCCATAAAAATTAATATATAAACAAGGAGAGCTGGAATTAGGCAAACAAAAGGGAACCATATAGGTACGGGGCCAAATGGAACTAGCCAAAATTTTCTTTCAGGATCACTCGGTGAAATTCCTTCTGGAACACTAAGTTTTTCAGTATAAACTTGTGGAATAAAGTAATCTACGGTAACAAAAATCGCAATAGCAATTGGAACTCCAAAATCACCGAGAGCACGTCGAGCATTTCGTCCAAGAAAATGCGAATTGCGGAATAATTTTAGATAATAAGCCAATGTGAATGTTCCAAGTGTTAGAATGGTACAAAATAATGCAGTGTTGGGTTGATTTATCATTCCGGTATCATCCTTTTCCGATAATTCACTCTTTGTTTGGTTAAAATTAATTTCACTACTATTATTCTGAGAAATTATCAAATCTGTAAAGTTTGTTGTTTCACCTTTTTCATCACTTTCGTATACATACTGGGATAAAAGTGGATGTCTTCCATAAACATAAACTAGTTTCATTAGAGTCTCATAAATATAAATCAATGTTATAAGGGCAGAAAATATTTCTTGTGTAAATCGAGTTAAAAGTCTAACATAAACACTTCCCTCAAACGCAGATACTATTAGGCCAATAATTACAAGCCATAGGCTTACATAAGCTCGAATTGTTAAAAAGCTAATTTCGTTTTCTTTACAAAACTGATAAAGTGCTTCATCAAAAAGTAGTAATGGCCCTGTTGTTCCAATTATTACTAGTGGCTGTCCTGAAAATGTATGAAAAATAAATCCAACTATTGAAGCTGATAGCAATGTCTCAGATATTCCAATTAAATTATGTGTTTTATCAGATGCTAATCCACCAAATGTTATTGCAGTTGATAAGGCAGCAAAATACATGAATATAGCAGCCGCTAAAGTTTCACAATTTATTCCATCTACAATATCACTTTTGTACATAGGCATTCTTCTTTTAATATCGTTACGTAAGCCTCCCCATAGGATGTTTGTTTTTTCTAAAGGACTACGTTTTTTCTTATCTTTTTCAGCTTTTTCGGCTAACAATAGTTTGACTTCTTCTTCAAGAACACGTTTTTCTGTTTTTTGTTTTTCCTAAAATTAAAACATTTATCCATATTTTAAAATAGTTTTATAACCAAGTTATGCATATATACTTCTATAGCTTTATTTTTTCGGAGTCGTATCCAATCTTTTCTCGCTTTAAGTTCTTCAAATGATAATAAATCATGTCTATCCCAATTTCCTGGAGGTAGTACAATCGAATCATCAAGAAACTCATTAATAGCGGATAATAGATCTTTGCGGTCTTCTGCTTTATAAGCAATTCCATGAAAATGATCATTTGACATCAATGTTGCAATAGACCTTCCTACTTCATGGTAGTCAAGATCAACTTTTTTCGGGCCTAATAATATAAAGAGAAATCTTACTGGAATCGGTACTTCAGTTATACTAGACATGGGTATTCCCTCTGCAAGTCGTACAAATGCAATTGTTGGTTGATCAAGAAAATCAACTGCCCCTACCTTGAGTTATTAAAATAAAAAAGAAAAGAAAAAAGGTTTATAGTATATATTTGAAACAAATCAAAAAATGATTTGTTTCATTTTGTTATTAAATCTTACTAGAACTGTTGTTGCCTCAGCACCTTGAGGAATTCTGCGAAGTATTGTATCGTTTTGTAATTTTTTCAAATCTTCTTGTGATGAAGTGTAAGTATCTTCTTTGATTTCCATTTTAAAGTCAGCGCTTTTCCTTTTATTTCCATTAATTTCGTTACTCGAAACAATTTTTGGTTTTTTGTCATCGGAAAGGTTCTAAAAACAATTTTTTACAGAAATATCTTTGCAAATAGAATGAATAGGAGGAGCTAACATTACAATACACATTTTTGCATAAGAATAAAAAGAGGTTACATATTATCTATTTCAAACAAAATTTTTATCATTTATCTAGAAATATTTGCACTTGATAAATTTAGCTAAAATAATACAGAAAAAACTGTAACTGTAAAATATTTACTCAGGACATTTTTTAATTTTAGTAACATAATAAACCTATCAAACAATTGATGAAAATCGAACAAAAATATAACTTAAAACATAGCAAAAGGCGAACACATGCGTACAATTCCATTTGATGTCTAAACATTGTAACTGCTTTTTAAAAAAAGCAAAAGAACATTTTATTTCTAATTTTTAAAATCAATTTACACTTAGATGTGAAAAGGATGAATTTCGTCTTTTGTTGGTATACACTAAGTTAGGAGGCTGAATTCCAAAAGAGATACTTTGAGTTGAACAAATTGAAGTCCTGGCTGCTGTCATCTTATGCCGATTGGTTTCTCCAAACAAATATTGCTAACACGAATTATTACATTAGTGGCTTAAAATATTTTTAGTATTTTTATACCTAAATTTTCAAAAATGTCTATAACAAACAAAATAATTCAAAAGTCTTTAACATATTTTTATAAAGACAAAACTCAATTAGTTGTTAATTCAAGCGAAATCTTTGGAAATTTTTAAGCTCCAAACAAGAACATTTTTCACTAAAGTTTAGTTAGAGGGTAGAAACTCAAAACTAAATTTTTAAATCGAATTATTTAGGAAAATTTTGAAGAAAGCTTTATTATTTATAAAACCAAAAAAATTTCCTCTGCCAAATTTTTTTAAAAGAATTTCGTATAAACAAAATTTAAACTTTAACTTTCATTATTGTTAATGCTAATTAAAATTTTTAATGGTAAATAGCTATCATCCTTACCTGTAAACTTGTGTAACTGTTATATTTCTTCCTACCAAAAGGAAAACTGCTGTTGGAATACTCATTCACATGCCGATGTCGCAATAGTAATGCTCGCATAACAGTCGGTTTATCATCTGAACTGATGAGATCTTCTACAACCATCTTTGAGCTAGGTAACGTAATCTGCTTATTATTACATACTTTACCTGTTCCACAACACGATAGGCAACAGCTGGAAGATCTTTTTCATCTAAATCCAAAAGGACGACACCTGTTTCCAAACAACGTCTCAAATTAAGTAGAGAGTGAAATGATAAAGATGCTACATGTGGTCTTCCCCATCTATCAGACCCTTCTTCGACATGTTCCTCGTATTTAATCCAACGTGCTGTTTCTTTCCATTCACGTTCTTCACCAGACCCAATCAGCTCATCAAGTTGAACAAATACCTAAATTTCAATCCCAAAAATACAAATGTTATTATTAGCGCTAATCTTATACAATTCTCAAATAACTAAAGATTTTGTACTTCAAAACAATTTGAAAATTATTTTAAAATTGTATTATTTACCTCATGTGGGCTATGATCTACAGTTTTTTTAGAATGTGGACCTATACTAAAATTTATTTTTGGAAGTTCTTTAAGCCTTATAGATGAATGGTGTATCTTATGGCGGCGCATTGCTCTCGGATCTTCAGAACGATGTGATGTTAATTCATTGATGTCCGCTTCCTAGAGAAATATGAAGCTAATATCTGTTTTCGGAAGTTAAGGTAGGCTAATTATATTTAATGAATTCTAACCTCCAAAGCTGAATCTTCTGGTTGTACCGAGATTTTGCGAAAATCTACAAATAATTCTCCAGTTTTCTTGTGTTCTAACACCTCCTGATGTGAATATTTTCGAGTTTTGTAATAGTGATGACGGCTGTCATTGGTTTGAAAAACAAATGACAATTTTTTCTATTTTTGTTTAATTATTAATTAAAATTTGTATACCTTTTTCGTCGTTTTCTTTCTTCATATTTTTCACTCGAATCTGGTAAGTAAAAGGATGCTTTTTTTGATTTAAATTGAACATGTTTTCCATCAAGTGATGAGTCCTACAAAAATAACCTATACTGAAGAAATTGACACATATATTTGTTTTGTTTTTTTTTTTTTTACTGAATGTTCTCCAAATTCTGCTCGTTCAGATACTAAAGGGCTTTCTTCTGGAAGATCTTCTTTAGTTTTATCAGTATTCCATGTAGAGATCTCTTCTTCAATACTTAAACGATTTACTTTATTTGAATCAGTATCCAAGAAAACGGTATTGCTCTGTTCTAAATAAACTTATTAAAATAAAATTAAAATAATTAATTTACAATTACGCTGTGAATTTCCATCATTTTTATCTAAAGAATTTTTTTTATTTCCCAATAATTTAACAACTTTCAATTGTGGATTTAAATCAGATAGTGATGAAAGATCAAATTTTTCAGATTGTTTAGTTCCAGCAAACACTTTTTCCATTTCTGCGTCCAATAATACCAGATCTGGGTCTTCATTGTTAGATCGCTAAAAAAATATAAATAATTAATAGACACTAGAAATGAAATTGTATATACATATATGATTGAACAGAACAAAACAGCTTGTTTTAACCATTTTGCTTTAGGTATAGTACCTACAATACAGTTTTAATTAAAATCTATTAGCATCAATTACGCACATGATAAAGAAACAAGTGGCTGTCAGTTACAGCCAGTTAGCTTTTAAGAATTTTCTAATTTGCCTGATTTTTAAAATAAAAAGTATTTGATTGGTTCGATATAGATTCAGTGTCATATTGTTTGTTTTCTACTTGAATCTAATATTTTGTAAATTTCATGTATTCTTATCCTATAAAGGGTTGAATTTCTTTCTGGATTGAATTTGAGATGTACATTAAAATACATTTTAAGACAATTTGAAAATTACAGTTGCTAAACGAAACTATATAATTATACATACTGAGAGCTGGTGGACTTTACAAAGAAGATTGTTTTTAATGGCTGAAAATTTGTAAAATTGCAGTTTTTTATCATTTAAGTTCGTGTGTAATGCTTACCAACTTAGTTTTGGTACATTCTCAAGTTATTAAGCCTCAAATTTTTTAATTTTATATGAAAAGATAACTCCCTGAAGTAAATACATAGTTGAAACTTTAATCTTTTTAACATTAAATTTTACTGATAATTCAAACAAAAATAAAATAATAAATGTATTGTTACTAATCAACTTGGAAAATTGCAAAATTTTAATGTATTTGCGAAATATTTAAGTTCAAATATGCATAAAATTTGCATTTAATGCGCATTTAAACTTTTTGATGTACAAATTTAATGCAAATTTGAATTTTAATATTTCCCAAATAATAATAGATTTGTTACTTAAATTTTGATTTAGCTATCACAACAATTTAATATTAAAAAGATTACAATTTATTCTATTTACTTCAAGAAGAATTTTTTTCTACAAAATGGGAAACTTTAACATAATAAAATTAGGATGCAAAAAAAATTAGCTTTAACAAGAAATTATTTTTTGGAAAAAATGAGAACTTTGATACGTGATATCTTACGAACGCAACAAAACTAATTTGGCAGGAATTACACACGTTTTTAAGTGAAATGAGAAAAAAAAAAAACAATCTTCAATTGAATCCTGAAAATTTTAAAATTTTAAAGCTTAGACTAATTTTCTGCAACTATTTAAGTGCATTAAAATTGGTTTTCATTTTAATTTTACAAAAATGTTTAAAATACGAGCATAAAAAAGAATCAAAAAAATTTCAAAAAAAATCTCATCAGGTGTAGTAAAGAAGAACCTTTTAATTAAAAAATTGCTATAATGATAAATTATTTGAGTTATTAAATAGGGATTAGAGAAAAAAAAATTAATTATTTCTGACAAGTTGTTATTATTTTAAAAGCAAAATAAAAATTTGAACTAACGGTTAACACTTAAATTTTTAATGAACATACTTTTGCCCGGAAGTTTTTAAAAAAACTTAAACCATTTTTAGTCCTATATTGAACTCTATTTTTACTTTTTTGATTTCCTAAATGAAACAGTTTCACTATTTTTCACACCTGTCTTTAACACAAGTCTTCAAATAATATAGAAATGCACAAGAATGCATTCAAAAAACTTATTATTATGCAATCAGTAGCAAATATATATATATATATATATATATATATATATACGCATACAGTTATCTTTTCTGACGTTATATTTACTCCATGTACAGATTCCAGTTTCTTTTTTTCTTTTATTTATTTATTTTTTTTTTCATTTTTCATTTTTATTCGGCCAAGGGCAAATACAGCAAGTTCCCAGAGTGTTCTCTGCATTTTAAGCGCAACTCACTGTAGGAAATTTATTTTAAAGGCATCATCAGTAAAAATTGTAAAACCACCTGTTATGCTTGCTTGGAACTTGGAACAGAATCAAATTCATTACTATTCTAACCATCATAAAATGCTTAAATTAAAATTCAATGATTATTTATTCTTATGTTATAATTTAAAAATAAATAGCAGACTTATTAAATTAACCAAAAATTATAAAACTAAAATGTTAAATCAATAAAATATGACCTTGACCATAAAGTTGATTTCTTAAACACCAATCCTGGAAATTAAAGCTTTTATATTGCGTTATGTGTTTAGAGGCTCTGCAGTTATTTAGGAATAAATTTAATGAATAAAAATAATTTTCTAAATATTTAAATAATTTTACCTTTGTACTAAAGCCCAAAAATGAAAGTTTCCTGGTTCTGTTATCGTTATTTCGACTCATTCTGGTGTTTATTTGAATTAATAATACAGTCTGGATAATTTTAGTTGATACTGTAGAAAAAAAAAAAACATTTAATATCTAAAAACATAGTTAATATATACATATGTTAATATCAAGCGGAATTAATAAAATTTTAATTAAAGATCCCTCTTAAGCTGACAAAACTTGTTTTCTAAACAGTTTTCTAGTTGAAATATTTTTGCAATTTATTTAAAAATAGACTTGAATACAACAAATTTTATTTATCGTACGAAGCTAATGGATTAAGAATTATTAATTATTTAGACAATTAAGTTTTATATAAAATTATAATAAGAATCAATAAAGCTTAGGCTTTTACATTAAATATAAAAAAAATTTGGTTTGATCATTTGATAAGAATTAAAATAAAGGAAAGAAATTATTGTTATTCAATATTTTGAATTTATTTAAAATTTTTTTGTTTTAATATAGCTTTTTTAAAACTATGTTTTTATTTAAAAACAAAAAAATAAACAAAATATGATCTACCATGATAATTATGTATTTAGCTCCGCTTACCTTCAATAAATAATTAGATTACTCTGACTGATGATGATTAAAGGCAGAAAAGCAATACTGCTGCTGATGAAAAGTCAAAGAAAAATTCTACATTTTGACAATAGATAAAATTGAAAATGGGGCCCACAAACTTTGATCTTTGGTATTTAACGGTAACCATGCAGTAACAGTAGTATAGTAACAGTGAGAATAACAAAAATGCATATACTCTAGAGAAGAGAGAAAAATAAAGTTACACCATTTAAGTGATCAATGAAAAATTTAGCTTCACTATAAAATATTTTAAAAAAAGCTGACAAGCCACAACAAAACTTTAACAATTACGTTAGAGCATATATAAAATAAAAATGTGCCGTTGATTTTATATTTAAGAACTCTGCTTTATGACATTAAGACAAAAAATTTATCTAATAAAATAAAAACAATAAAAATATACATCACATGTGTAAATAAGATGCAAAAAAAATTTCTCCGACTAGAACGATTGTTCTTTAATTATTATCACTTTTAGAAAATAAAAAAAAGTTTAATTAGTCATTAAATGAAATTTATTTTTCTTTGCTATTAATTAATAAAAAATTTATTAGTTCCTGTTTAGCAATATAATGCAAACTTAAAGTTTTTGTTTTACTGTCTGTAAAAAACATAAGCAAATGAGTAAAAGTTAGCCACAGAACTTTATATAAATTTTTAAGTACATCTCAAAATAACTTAAATTTCAATAACGTTACCTTCACACAAAAATTAATTATATTATGTGGTTCCACGAGCCTTAGTAATTTGGAGATTTAGAACCAAAGTAATACTTGTTTATCACCTCCCAATGACTTCTATCTAATTTGTCTTGTTGTGCTGATGAGTAGAAGTGGATTAATGTTTCATCAAGTCACTAATTAATGTGCAATTTGCTCTTTTTATAAACTAAGATATAAATTTAAAACTACAGAGCTAGCTAATATTTTATAGCCTTATTCATATCATAGATATTTGCCATTTGTGGGTTGTTCATTGGAATAATTTAATTTTTAAAATTAAAAACATAAAATACATCAACAATATACATGGAAGTAGCAGTATATTACGTCAAAGTATTGAAAATTATTAACAAAACCTGCATTAAATTTTTTGATGAATTATTTTTCTTAGTCAGATTGGATTCCTCTAAAGAACAGGATGTAATATTTATCACAAAAATTTTCTCATAATGTACAAAATAAATTTTATAGGAATTATTATATACTTTATTCCTGCTGTGAGGATGAAACCGTTTAAGCTTATATATCTTAATTTCTGCTTGGCTTAATCATCAATCAATCAGGTCAATCATAGCCTGTGTATGCCATAGAAATCCTAGCAGATGTCATTTTGTTTTATATTCATTTTTATTGAGGCTAGTATCCAATTAATGTAATGTCACAGTTTTCCTAACCTGAATTCCTACAATCAAAAAGGTATTCTCCATCTAGCTCAGTCGGCTAGGCGTGTATTTCGATAAACAAAGAAATTATTGCATTCTCTAGCGTTATCCCTTTATATGATTTAGGGTCTTCTGCTGTTTTTCAAGTATTTCTTTATTAAACACTTCCAAGTATCTAGCAAACTTTACCACTCTTTTTAATAATTCATTATTTATCTATAATGGTATTTATATTGAGTGTACAACTAGGATTTTATGAATTTCTAAGAGACGGCATTACTCATACATTATACACTATATTAATATTGTTTACATATAAATTGATAGCTCAGAATGCTAGCTTTAGAACGCAGTATAATTCATTCCGTTTGATCAAGAAGAAGTAATTCATTTATACAATCAAAAATGGCCAATTTCGTGCCTGAAAAAAGTCACTTGGGGGAAAAGTTTTTTTTTGAAGAAAAGTACAGTTGAAAGTCATCGTTTGCTTGTGGTGCCTTATAGTAAACATTCTCCATCGCCAAGCACATGCGAAAAATGGTTTCAGCGTTTCAAAACCAACGATTTTAAGCTGGAAGACAAAGAGCATGGAAAACCATCAAAAAAATTTGAAGAGAAGAATTGGAGTTTTTACTCGATGGAAATCCATGTCAGTAGGAAGAGGAACTTTCAGAATTCTTAGGAGTGAAGCCACGAGATGTGGAAAGAAGGTTTTGCATGTCCGAAATGCTGCTTGAGCGCTATAAGGGAAGTCATTTTTTCATCGAATTGGGACTGGTGGTAAAAATGGATTCATTACGACAATCCAAAATGCAAACATTCACATGTGAAGCCCGGACAACCAGATAAATCAACGCCAAAGCCCAATATCCATGGTGCCAAGATAATGCTCTGTATTTGGTGGGACCAAAAGGGTGTCCTCTATTTCGAGCTGTTAAAGACGGGCCAGACGATTACAGGAGACGTCTACCAAGCACAATTGATCCGTTTAAAGAGAATCATAACCGAAAAACGTCCAGAATATGCGATCAGACACGAACCCATAATTTTTCATCATGACCACGCTCGGCCACATATTGCTGAACCAGTTAAGAACTATTCGAACAATAGTGGATGGGAAGTTTTCGCTCATCCGCTTTATAGTCCGGACCTTGCTTCGTCCGACTACAATTTGTTTCGATAGATGCATAACACTCTCACTGGGATACGCTTCACTTCAGAACTTGGGAAAAAGTAGTGGCTAACGATGGACAATATTTTGAATAATGTACCAATTTATGATGTTATTGAAATAAAGTCTCAAAATCAGAAAAAAATCCGTAAAATCATAGTTGTACATCAAATAATTTCAAAAAAATGTTTTCCAAATGAAAGTCGAATCACAAGAAACTCAATTGTTTTATATAAGGGAAAAATTTTCCTGTTTTGTGACGTTTGCTTTGGCTTGGAGATTGCTATATTTACAGTCTTATTTTCCGCATGGAAGGTATGCACCAAGCTTCCTAACCTAGACTAGACTAGTAATCTAGACTAGTAGTAGACGATTGTATTAAAATTAAGTAAAATAATTTATCAAAAAATTTCTAATATAATAAATAATAAGATATTTTTATTTAATTTAATAATTTGAAAATGTTTTTGCTAGATAAAATAAAATAAATTATTTGATCAAAATACAAATATTTTATATGAAGTCAATGAGGTTTATTATTTATTGTATAATGTGGTATAAATAAAAAGAAAAAAAATTAACAATAAAATGAATAATTATAAATCATTTATTAATCAATACAGAAGAAATAAATCATCAATTAATGAAAGATGTCTATAGTACCAATTTGTGGCAGGGTTTGTCACATTTTATTTATGACAAATATTTTGACAAGTTGAAGTTTAGTGTGTTAAGCTTTTTCATCAAATGGTAGACAATATTGACTGGTAAAAAATTTTTGATTTTTAATTTTATACTCACTTCACATACGATCAGGATTATAGCTAACGGCTATTACTGACGGTAACGGTGAACAAATACGGTACTAATTTTCGAAGCAAACTGACCTGACAGACAGAACAGTTACCTTTTTTTTTAAATGCAGCTAATCTTCTGGCAATGATCTTACCAAATGACTTTTTTTATCAAAAAATTTTTGTTATTCTATTTAAATAATAAGATAATTACGTTTAAAGTAAAAAACAAAGAAAATAAATTCATAAAAATATGTGTGCTTCATTTTATTCATTTTCCAAACGAAATTCAGTTCATTTATTTTCTTTTTGAAAAAGCTTTTAAGTTAGATTCCAGGTTTTTTTTGTTATCAAGCAAATACAGTTAATACTTACCAATATAATTAACAATAATAATGTTGTTAATTTAAGACAAGATTCAATACGAAATTCCAATGCCTTATTATTTCACAAAATTATATAATTGATATTTTATAATTCCTTTTCCTTTTTTTCAAAAAATTGTAGAATATTTCATTTTTTCATTTTGAATTTTAAAAAAAGTGAAAAAACATACGCAACAATTATTCTTTTAGTTATATTCATATGTAAATGATTAAAATACGACTAAAATAGTACATTTAACAAAAAAAATCGAAAACCCATTTATATTTTAACAATTAACATTTAGAAATTAAAAAGTCGTAAATAATTTGATAATTATCTTAATAACTACAAAACTATTAGTTTTAATTGAAAAATAACAAAACTTATTAAAACAAATTATCACTCCATTGAACTGATCAGTAAAAAACAAACAAAAGGAAGATTTTAGAGGCACATTTTAATGCTTAAAATTGCTTTATATATCCCGCTATAAATCATACTAGTCAGCACTCTTTCCGACGCTTTACTAAGGTCCGTTTTCTTGGGGACCTCTAAAGAAAATATATATAGCAAAAAAATATGCTTGGAGGGGGAATTTATATTTTATTTATTCTTTTATAGTACAAGTTTTTTTCATAACCAATACTTTATAAGTTCACAATATAGCCAAGAAAATATATATATATATATATATATATATGCATGCAAGAAACTCTGAAAACAAGAGAATGTTTTAGATAACATATCTTATTCTTTCTAACATTATACCCTAAAAATTATTAAATAAATTAATTTTGCATAAGTTTTTCTTATTACCAAAAGCTTTTGTTTTTTATAGGGAATTCTCTTATTTATTTTTATAATTACGTATATCTTACATATATTTTTTGTTGTTAATCTTTTCAAGCTAGAGAATATTTCTTTTAAATGCGTTTTCAATAACTAAATATGTATGTAGATTCGGTACACAATTACTAATTTTTTTATTTCAACTAGCATATTAAAATGTGATGTAATCATAATTAAAATCATTTATATATTTAGACATGTCAAAAAATCTTATTGGAAATTTCAAAACCTATAGAAAATCAGTGGAATTTATCTTTTGTTATAGTTTTTCATTGGAAAGTTTGGTAAAAATAACGAGACAATAAGTAAACAAAAATGTTTAAAACAAACTGTTTATATTAACTTACTTACTTACTTACTAACTTAATCTTTCACCTAAAAAATGTCTATTAAACCAGTCAATTATTTTAGGATGAAAAGGAATAAAAATCTTAATTGGTTAAAGTTTATTTTTATAATGTTAGCAAAATAAAGATATTTTTAAAATAATTTTGTTATACATTTTACATTTACAAGCAATAATTATTCCGAATTCTCTCTATTAAATAGGCGGTAGAGCCCAAAGTTTAGCTGTTTTATCCGCAGAAGTTGATAAAAATGAAAAGTCAGTCGGATGCCAACGACCAGATATTACTTTATCATTATGATGAGCAATTGAAATTGAAGGAAGTGGTAAAGTAAGATCTCCTTGTAAGTCTGTTAAAACTAGTTTGTTATCATATCCTGCTGTTAATAAGTAATAAGCTGAAGGTGAAAATCTGATAGATCTAAGAAAAAAAAAAACTATAATTTTTTAAATTTTTTGAATCAGTATTACCTTATGTCCGCTGAATGTGGTTTAAAGCATTGAATTGGCCTATTTCCTCGAATATCATAAAGGATACAAGAGCTATCCTCATGGCCTGAGACCAGAAGTCGGCCTGAAGGATCTACACAAACTGCTGCAACGGAAGATCCTTGCTTATAACCGTTAGTCGTTGGAGTAATTGTGTTAATACAACTCCTTGTCCTTAAATCCCAAAATCTTATTGTTTTGTCCTGCATGTATATAAATATATATATATAGATATCTTTTATTTAAAAATTTATTTTACATGTGATCCTGATACAAAAATAGCTCCACCCCAGTTATAAATTGATAAAACTTGGCCACTATGTCCAGGAAAGGACATGAAAGGAGTAGATGTATCACAATCTGTAACATATATTTTGCAATCACCAGCTCCCCCACTTATAAGAAGACTTGATTTATTTGTACTATCTTCCAAAAAGCAAAGATCACGTACAGTTCCATCATGCATTGTTAATTCTGTTTCTTGTCCTTCTAATTGATGTTTAAAATCATCATATCTCATTAATTTAATTGTTTTATCATTAGAGCCAGTAGCCAGTAGTTCTCCATCAGGAGACCAGCTTATGCAATAAATAGAGCCCTTATGATGTTTAGTTCGCTTAAAAAGTACATTCGGTTCAAAAACAGTATGTTCTTCCCTAAAATAGGAATAGGAATTCTAGAAAATTGAAATAATTTTAAAATTGTACAACCTGATGTGATTTAATTCAGGATATTCACAAATTCTAAGTGTTTTTGAATTGGATCCAACAGCATAAATTTTACCGTTTGGGTGAAATTCAGCACATCGAACAGCCTGCGAATCTGTCAATGCACTTACCGCAATAAATTGTGGACGATTTTTCTGTTCAATTGATTTTTATTAAAGCATTCCAAATAAAATATTAAATAAATATATAAAACTTGAAATTTAGGTTTAGGTTAAAATTATTTTTTACAGTCGTATACATCCTTTTTCTTTTTGCATTTTTTTATGAATTTTATATAAATTTAAATCTGAAGAAAAATGGTTAAAAACTAATACAAACTGTCAAAGAGAGAAAAAAAAACAATGAAATATAATTTGTTGGTGTAATTAGTCAATTTTAAGACAATAAAGGTTAGTTTAATTAATCAATGTTAAATGTTGATGTTAAATTAAATTTAAAAATAACCTGCAAATTTCGCCCAATATCATCTACAACCATTAGATTTTCAGTTGAATAATTTTTTGCTAGTAATCTTGCTCTTGAAACATCATTAGAATTTGAATTAAACTTTTTTCCACATGATCGAAAACATTCCCAATCAAAATGAAATTCGTTATGATCCTTTCTCAAATCATTCATAGAAACTGATTTTACTTCCTTACACGAATACATCGATTTGCTGAATATTATCTAGCATTTGTATACTTTAAATAATAATTTTAAAGTAATATACCTCGATTTACTAAGAACTTTCTTTTGTAATTTTTTATTATGCCTTTGAGCCAAATAATCTGATAAATTACCGTAATCTCTTAAATTATTTTTTGAACTGATATTGGAAGATAGTTTTTTATAATCCATACTGCTTTAATTTGTTTAAAATCAATCAAAAAAAAAAAAAAAAATTATCAATATCTTGCAATTTTACATATTTTGCTTAAGATTTAAGTAACAAATCACAAAACTAGCTTCATACATCCACTTCACACGACTCACTACTTTTAACTATATATATACTTTGAGGTTATTTTAAGTTAACCGTACCTTTACCTTAATTAAGCAAGTTTCTCAGTAATAGATTAAAGTGAAACAGTAATAAGAAATTAACTGAGTTTATGAGTATGGCATAAGTTGGTTCCGTTCCGCAAAGCTGACCGTCTTTCTTATTCTATATTGTTTAACTGCATATTTTATGGAATAGAGAAGGCAGGCGTGAAAATAACCTATGGAGCTCAATTTTATTAATACTGAATAAATGCAATTGAAAAATATAATTAAGAATTTAGCTTCACATTTAATGTTACTTTTGGAGTAAAGAATGAAAAATCACATCCAAAATATGTAAATGTTAAAGCTTTGCATTTTGTGGAAAAGTACTAAATAGAAAGCTCTATGCTATATGGCTAATCTTTTTCAAACTTTCAATGTGAGAATGATATACTTAAATATTCAATGATCATTTCATCTTTATGATCATAATTAAAAGCGAAAATTTTATAATTTTTCAGCTTAATGAATAGTAAAGTTAGATTTTTCCAAACTTTTAAAAGTATTATAATTATATATATAAAAGTTGAGTTACATACGCACCTCTTAGCAAATATCTTGGTTTAATCCATAATATTAGTTTATCAACATAGAACAAAGTAGATATATTTAGTATAAATTAGTTCTCATTCTAATTAAATTTTTATTAAATGCATGTGGTTTGTTCTTGTTAGTGCAATAACATAAAGTACAAACTGATGAGTCACCTCTTCGCCTTTACTTAAGTTCAAATGTGAAATTCCTTTTTCCATATAATCCATTGAATTACGTCGCATCTCTAACGAATCCATAGAAATACATCTGCTTTTGCAACTTTCATCTGATAAAGTAGATGTGGTTCTAGTTCTTGGCCTCTCAACATCTGTTTGTAAAATAGTTACATGTTTAACCAAATTTTCCTTTGTTAGATTATTTTTTAAATTTTCAATATTTTTATTTGAAAGAATTGATGTTGGTCGAGAGGATTCATTGCATATATAATCACGTATAAAATCATTTTTTGGCAATGAAAGAAATTTTAACTTTGATTCAACACTATTGTTTTGTTTATTATTTAAGTTTGAAGAAATATTATTTTGAAAAAATGTATTTTTATCTAATTTCTTCCAACCATTTCCAATTTCGTTTAAAGCACTTGTACTTGCCCTACGATTATATGCCATATTATTATTATAAGAGGTGGACTTTTTATTTGGTACAACTGTTGTTCTTAAGAGGGAAGGAAATGCGGAAGGATGTTCAATAGATTTGGAGTTTGCTGCACACCATGATAAGCGTTTCCTAGAAAATATAATGTTATAACTTTTTAGAGAAAAAAATAATTTTATTTGTTTACACCTAAATTTATCATGAGCTACGCTATCATTAGATGGCCTTCTAATGATATCATTCTTGAATGTGGTTTTAAAAGGTAAATTTTCAATTAAATTATATTGATAATGCTGTCGATCAGGTGTAACCGATGACCTCCTTCTATGTATGCTATGTGCTTCACACTTTTTTCCTGAATTGGCACTTTCCAATATAATTTCACTTTTTTGATTATCATTAAACAATGCTTTTATACGTTCCACTTGACTATATGAATCGTTCTTACGCATCATTAATATATAATTTACACTTAATGCCACCAACCAACCGAAAATATTAAATCACTCGTAAATGAAAGATCAGACACAACTGAAAATACATTTAAAGTTTTACTTAAGATAGTTACGCCTAACTCTGCCGTCTAATTACAAATTCCACCTAAAATGGAGAGAGAATTTTTCTTGTTTTTTATGCAAGGCCGACCACACTGAGCTACATTTATATCTCGAGCATAATAAAACTTTGTTTACAGATATTCCATTGAAAAATAATAATATATATTAACTATGACTAATTCCTAAAGCGCTAATATTGGAACGGAAAATATCGATTATATCACCATATAGTTAAAAAAAAGCACAAGCGTTTTATTAAAATCAGCTGTACATTCTTGTATGCGATAATATACGTTTCATGGTTAAACAATAATATATTCCTAAAATTAATTTAAATAAAGATTTTTAAAAAAACAGAAATTTATATAGTTTTGTATGCGACACACGTATTCAAACGGTAGAGATAGTTTTAATACTAAAAAATAAAAAAGGTAAACTGCGTAGAGCTTTTTTTATTAATAAATTTGGTAAAGTCGCACAAGTTTAAGAAAAGAAAAAACATTAAAGCGTAGAACATTTTTTTTATTGTAAAATTTCATTTGGAAATTTTAAAAAAATGATTAGAAATATTCCCTAATAAGCGTTCGTACAAGGCCAATTTGTATTCAATAAACAGCGAAATTTTTGTTTCTTTTATATTATTTTCATAATTACTATAAGCTTATGAATTGATAAAGTACATAAATTTTAAAATGAAAAAAAAAAATGCCTTTTTTTGAAAATATAACATGAAATTGAAAGTATCAGTGTTGCATATGCTCCAAGATCTAATAAATAATAGCACTAGCAGGCAAAAATATTGTATATCACGATTATAATTTGAATGCTTCGAGCGCAAACAGCTTTTTTCATTAATTGAATTTAAAATTGTCTTTTTGGACTTACCTTTAGGGTCGGGTTTGTATTTAAGACTCCCAAATCGTTATACAAAACGAGAGAGTCGAATCATTGATTCGGAAACAAAGACCGATACTTTTGATTAAAACAAGGAAAATTCATGGGAAATTTCGAAAGCTTTTTTGTGAATTATTTAGAGCAGGGATGGGCAAACTTTTTCGGTCGCGGGCCAAAAATCGAAAATTAAAAGGTTGGCGGGCCAAGATAAATTTATCTAAAATTTTAAAAACAATATACAAGTATTACAATTTAAATAGGTTAATGAGATGAATGAAATTTTGCGATTTTATTTTTAAAAGTTCCTTATATTGAGGTTTGAAGTGAGATGTACTGATTTTAAGGAACGGGGCTAAATGCTCATTTGTCAGTACTTCAGAAATTATTCTTTCTAAGGTTCATAGTTGAAAACACTTGTTCACATATAATTAAGATGGAGCAAACATAGCACTGATTTTCTGGGTGTGAGATATTAAATTTGGGAAACTTACTTTTCATAATGATTTGTAAAACTTTAACTTTGGCATATTTAGAAACAGCTGCTTGAGATGATTGTTAGAGGAGAACTCAATTAATTCAAGCTGCAAATCTGATCTCACTACTTCACAATTTACGTTGAAAGGCATGGTAAGGATGTCCAATTCTGTTTGAATGGCACTGAAATCTTGAAATCTGCGTTCGAACTCAAAATTCAATTTTTTCAAGCTTGGAAGCTGCCTGTGCTAACTATTTCCGTAGATTTATGTTTTGTAGCACAAAAATAAAAAAAGTAAAAATATCATCAGTCCTTTGAAAAAAAGGAAAAAAGAAATAATATTTAAACAAAGTAGAAAAGGAGATGGATATACATATAATATATAAATCTTATTTCTTTTAATTCCCGTCGGACCGGAGTTTGCCTGCGGGCCGTAGTTTGCCCATCCCTGGTTTAGAGGATTACTAAATTTTGTCTCCAACTTTACTGCAATTTAAATTTAATATTTCAAATGGTCAACTTTAGAGATTTTAATTTTTATTATGATTTTAAACGCGTATTAAGCAGTTAAGTGCGCTTTTCGTGTATACACGTTAAACGAAATCTCTATTACGGTGCGTTCGACGTGTGTACTCGTCGTTGTTACCATGTATGAAAACTATTTTTATATTATTTGAGAATTTTTAAGTGTATAATAACAATAACTTTTGCAAAAATAAATGGTTAAGTTTCTCTTAAATAAAAATGTTTTTGTTTGTTTTTCATAAAATTTGGAATAGGACCATTTTGCCTTGCATACGTCATCGCTAGATTTTAATTCCGCATACTGTGAGGGGTTTAGGGTTGAGGGTGAGGAGTTATACGGTAATGTATAATCAATACTGCATAATATCGACCAGAAAAATTGGCCCAATAACCCACGACTCAAAATAATTTATCCAAAACGATTTCGGATTCTGCAGCACACATGACACTTCACGTCTTATAGTTTCTGTATTAAGGTTATTATGACACACACCAGAAGTGGTGATGGTTAAAAAATCACCATGATTAATTAAAAAAAAATTACAACAACTGGTCGTATAATTATTGTGCAACACTTACTAACATCAATGGTGTGAGCTAGCCAATTAAGTCTGCTTTAATTCAATCTTTTTTTAAACGGTTTCGTTAATATCCGTGATTTGTTTATTCGAAGATACGCCTTTTTTACTCATTTTAGCTTTCACAGGCCCTGTTAGCAGTATTTATTCAATATTTTCTGACAAGATCTTTTGCACTGAACGAAAGTACTACGTAAAACTAAAAATAGAAACAGCTAAAAATTCATACTTCTTCATACTAAAATAATGAGGCACGTGTATGTTAGGCAAGAAACTGCAAAGCCTTCCTTAGTCGAAATGTTTGATGATGATTTCATACTGAATGTACTGAAATGGGTATGATTTGATACTGAATGCACTGAAAAGTTTGTAGCTTGAAAACTGATTTGACACTCGTAGTGTTGAATCCGGACATATCTAGACCTTTCAGTACCAACGTTTAAATTAAGATTTATACGTAAAAGATTATACTGATTTGAGTAACAGGATGAACAGTATATAAATCATCATCAAATATTTCAACTCTTTCATACCCAATCCAGTACATTCAGTATGATATCATCATCAAACATTCCGACTAGGGTTGTTAAGCGGGGTATTCACTATTTTTTCCAATTCGTCCCATATAAAGTATATGAAAATGACGATTTGTGAGTGAAATATTAATATTTTAATATGTTTTATATTTTACTCACAAATGACCATTTGGATTATAGAGGGTAAGTAGAGTGTTTTGCAAAAGAAAAAGTTAAGAAATTGTTAAAATGGCGGAATCACTAAACCAGAATTAGTGCAGTTGGGAGTGTTAAAAAGTGTTAAAAAATGTTAAAACCACCTAAACCAGAATTATTGCCCATTATTATTTACATTAGGGATTTGGACCACGATCTGGAAAGCGAATTGGAAAGCGATCTGAGGCGCGGTTACATTTAGAAGTATATTGACTCCAATAATTAACAAATCTTTTCAAAAAATACAATTTGTACGCTTAAACTAACTTTATTGCATTTATAATGCATTATTATTTACGGTAAGTCAATTCAATATAATAAAACTAGTTAATTAGTATAAGTTATAATATTTTCAATCTAAATGTTGATTAATTATTGCAGTTATATACTTCTGAGTGTAAATCTGGAAAGCAATCTGGAAAGCGATCTGAGGCGCGGTTATACTCAATAGTTTGCTTTAGTTTGACAGTTTCATTGAAAATATATGTAAGCACAGTCACGGTAAGTTAATTTTAGTACAATATAAAACTATATTGGAAAGCATCAATCAAAATGTCAAACTCAAATAAACTGTTGAGTATAACCGCGCCTCAGAACTGCTAATTCCGCCTGTAATTTTGCTGTCCAAAACGCCAGTGTATAATATATTTTTAATTCAAATTAAATATTTTTTACTATGTTCCAAATATTCTATGCATGTGTAAGCACTCTGTTCTAAATATTCAGTGCTTGTGTCATTTACCTAGAAAAGAAAAGGTTGACTTGAACAACTGTTTATTTATTTATTCTTCGTAAATGTAGAAAGTATTTTAGTATATGATATTTAAAAAAGATGTCTGCAAGCCAATCATTTTATACTCCATCATTTGGTGACGAAGAATTCGAGATTTCTACTGCACAGGAATCAGAAAATTATAGCCTAAATAACAATAGTAGTTTTATAAGGCCTGAAAAAAAAAATATGGCAAAAGGTTGTGATTTTATAATAAATAAAATGCTTGTCAATTTCATTTTTATTCATAGAAATTTCATCGTTCAATCAAGCCTCCGATGAAATAGTAGATATTATACCTGTTGAAACAAATGAAATAAAAAAGAAAACAATTCGAGATCCTAACGAACCTCAAAAGCCAGTTTCAGCATATGCATTATTTTTTCGTGATACACAAGCTGCTATTAAAAGTCAAAATCCTGGTGCAACGTTTCCTGAAGTATCAAAGATTGTATCTTCAATGTGGGATGCTTTAGAATTGACACATAAAAATGTATATAAAAAAAAAACTGAAAAAGCAAAGCGCGATTATATAAAGGCCATATCTGCATATAGAGCCAGTTTATCTGCAAAGAATCAAGAAATAAATTCTAAATCTACACAAATTATTATTGATAATCAACAGAAAACAATTACAGAAGACTATAACGAAGGAGAAAATAATGCAAATCAAATATCGCAACAGAACCAAGCGGAAGATAATATACAGTTACAGAGATTTTCAAACATTTTAACTGATGAGAATTTGCCACAAGCCAGTTCTCCAAAATGTGTGCGTAATGGTTGCCTAAATAAAGCTATCATTAATCCCGATTGGGAAGATGAATACTGTAGTAATGAATGTGTTGTATCACATTGCCGGGACGTTTTCAGTCAATGGGTACAATCTTAATTTTAACAATCTTTTACAAATCTTACATGTAAATTACATATATATATATATATATTTGCTTAAGGAACAAAATCCTTATTAGTAATGTTTAAAGAAGTTTTTTGTCAATGATAACGGTTCGTGTTTGGATATTTTACAACAACAAAAAGGCAGAGAACCCGCAAATTCTGAGTTCATAATCTTTTAATGAACAATAGATGAAAATGCGTCTAAAAATATTTTCCAATGCTTATCCATTGGTGCTTTTAATTTAGATTGATATTAAACTCCTGTGAAATATTTATTCTAAAAAATTTATATAAAAAAAGTCTAAAAAATAAATCTTTCTTAAAATATAACAGTTTCAAAAATAGATTTTATATGCCAATAACAAATCAAAAAATTTTCTAAGCATATGGAATGATTTGCAAATTATTTTTGTTCTCTACATCAAATTCTTGTACGTGTTGGCCCAGATTTTATATCAAATAATTTTCGTACGAAGTAAACCTAGAAGGCAAATTATATAAGTATTTTTTGAATGATTTGGAAATCTCTTTACCTGAAGGGAACACGTTGCTATTATGACCAAAATTTGAACAATGGAAAACTTTTGGACATATGAATTGTTGTCTATAAGCAGAGCGTAATCTCTAGCTTCTCTACTTTTGCCAAAAGATTGATAGGATCCCATTTCATTTATATTTCTTTCAACAGATCCTATTGCTCTCTGAATTTAAAAAAAAGTAAGTTTTAAAATAAATATTAAAAATGTTTTTACTGTAAAATTTTCCATATTGACATTCAGTGCTTCAATTTCTTTTGCATATTGATCCCATGCATCATACTTTATAACAGTAATATATATATTTATCAATTTTCCTGCTAACCGGGAAAATTGATTATCTATACATATAGAATAATAGCCTCCTGTTGAAGTAGCATCTGTATAATCTATAATATTAATTATCAAAATATTATAATTTAGGACTGTCAGGGTCGATTAAAATACCAGCAGATTGTTGCCATTCATATGGTTTCACTACATTGCCATTGGGATGCTTCACGGCAAATCCTGCCATTCCATCTCCCCCGCGCACCACCTACAAAAAATTGTATAAATTTAAGAAAGACATCACTTTCTCCCAAAAGAATTTGGTATTTGACTGCCCTATTAATTTCTACGGTTTTAGGAATGCATAATATAATTTTTACCTGAAAAGACACATAGAAAGTTGCTCCTTCTTGAACATATTGATAATAGCAATCTTCCTTTCCGGGATCAATATGCACTTTATAATCCATAGCAACCGCTGGTAAGCTTTCGTACCATGGTTTATGCCTTTCTTCAGTGTTTCCACTTATTGATACTACTGATAAGAAAAAAATTAATGGAAATACAAGCCTTTGCCACGTAAAGAACACCATTGCCATTGTGTGACAACTTCACTTTCGGTTCTTTTTAAATTTTATTTTACAAGAGAAACTCTTCATTTTTTAAGATAAACTAAGGGTTAGGGTGTTTATTTGTGACAATTTGGTATTCCTATAAGACCCAAAATGTAAATAAGTGATATTTCACATTAAGCCTGTTTATACTTAGCGGGAAGAACACCATGAAACTCAAAGGAAGGTACCCAAAGTGACCGCCTCCGATTTCGTTCAAACTTAAAAGGGTACCGTAAAATTTAAACTTTATAAATACTTATTTCCACCAAAGACAAGGTATTCCCAGGATGATATCTTAGTTAGGAAAGTAAGACTGCAATAATTTTGCTTGGCATGGGCCATTTAACATAACATTTATTTTGTTCTTATAGCTACATTTGTTTTACAGCTGTTTGTGACATTTCATATTTTTCCTCTTCGGTGTTTTTTAAAATTAATTTAAATTTTTGTATTATACATTTTTTTAATTTAATTATCTTAATTAAATGCAATTTTCAAAAATATTTTTATTTTTTTCCAAACTGTTAGTTAAAAAGTAAATTAAAAGAGTAATTAAACATTAAGAACATTTACTTAAAAAGCCGTTTTGGTTCTTTTAATATTTTTCTTAAGAATTCGAAATACGCATAGAAAATGTTTCTCTTTGTAAAATTGTAAATCTTGGATAATTTCATTGGATATTAAAAATGACTTTTCAAGTTAGAATTGTCTAAATTAACCATTCAAATAGATCAAAAAAACTGTTTTAAAATTTCTTTTATTTTTGAACTAAAACAGAAAAACAATCAATTACTTTTTTACTTTAAATTGTTCTTTATTTATATTTTAGTTATGATTATATGAAAAAGAAAAAAATATTTTTAAAATAAACAAAGGTTACACAAAGTTTTCAAAAATAATACCATTTTTATTCTAAAAAAATCTTAAACTTAATTATAGAAAAATTTAACCATAAAAGACACCACTAGGATAGCCGCCGTATGGACGTGATACATCTCGTTCCAGCTCCAATTCCAGCTGATCCGAGCCATCCGTGTCCGTATTTTTCCATTAAAAGGATCAGTATTATCATTTAAAATTATTACTCTTTCTGGAATTACATCATTCATAGGAGCACTATTAACTGTTATAGAAATTAATAAAATCACAATTGTAACAATAACAATATTAACAAAAATTTTTGAAAACATTATCTTTTTTACATTTTTTTACCCTAAATATGAAAATCGAACTCGTTTTATATATATATGCAAAATGCACCTGGGAATTTCCAAAATAACATGAAACCAGAATTGTTCTGTTTGGTTTTTACTTTTTATAATTATCATATGATAATTTATAGTGCTTAATTTGCTTGTATATTTTTTAATGGTCCTTTAATGGTTAAATTTTTTAACTAATGCAAGATTTAAATATAAAATCAATTGAATTATATACTGTTTTTTATAATTGATTTTGTATTTTGTTCTTCTTCCAACTGCATGAGATTTATTTTGAAGACTTAGTATAGTTTTATAGTTTTGTTAATGTTTACTTGGAATAAAATTTAATTTTAAGTCTTTAAAACGATATGTTGATTCTTGCTGGCATCTTTGGTCCATAAAATTTCGTTTTTATTCTGAAAATTAATATTTTTTGGCTTCAGTATACTCAAAGTGAGTTTATTCCATTTAATCGAAAAATAAGAAACAAGTATTTTTTTTATCTGTGGAAAAATGGTTCTATGGGGTGAAAATCACCCTTAAAGTTACCCCCTAAAAACGCTTTTTTGCTGTTTTCATGTATTTACAATTTTTTTGGAATGAAAACTATATAGGATAGACCCATATGAAAAACCATTAAAAATTGCGCAGACCCCATGTTGATCGGAGTTATAGGGCAAAAGTTATAAGGGTTGAAATTCACAAAATTTTTATTAAAAAAAAACTTGTCCGATTTGAACGAAACACTGTTCAATATCAACCAGATATTTGCAGTGTGCTTTTTGGTTCAAATATTCGGAAATTTTCCCTTCTATATTTATTTCCTCCTAGCAGGCCCATTCCCTCTTCTTGAAGTTTATAAGTTCAATTATAATGTTTGTAAAATTTAATTTTACTAATTGGTTAATTAACAGTTAGATAATGTGCAGATAAATTATATTCATGAAAAAAGTAATTAAACAATTTAAGGCATATTTGAAAAAATTTTCTCCAAATTAAGGTGCAATAATAGCTTAAGCGAATGACTTGATTATGTTACGTAAAACCTGTTTTCAAATATTTTATATACTGCCGTCTTAATAAGGATTATCATAAGTTTCCTAGGACAAATAACAATTAAGCTTAAATTAAATTAGTCGTTATTAAGCTCAACTAAGCTTCCCCAAAATACCAAGACTCTATTAAACAAGGCTGTTATCAAGCCATTATACACACTCAAATGTTAAAAATATTCAATATTCATTAGTCCAATGTGCATAGCCCGTTATGGACAAATTAACATTGTTTGCCAATAATCATATTACACCTAAACTTTTAACAAGAGTTGGGAACTGAATTCTGAGCAATTTTTTGAACTGGGTCCACCAAGGTTTTATTGTACAGCAAACCGAATTACCAAATTACCAAATTCCGAACTACCGAACATGAAATGTCAAGTCTAAATAATGTATCACAATTTGAAAAGTAAAAAAACTGATTTTAACGATAAGATTCAATGCATGATCTATACTTTGCTTGTTGGTTGGCCATAGATGAAATAACTACTAGAAAAAGAATTAACTTGTTCATAAAAGCATAATTAGCTTTTGCCAACAAATTCATTAATAATAAAAGTATAACTTTTAATGCAGCCGAATTTTTTATCTTTAGACTTTAGTTTTCTTATATCCTTTCTTGACTAGCGCTGTGTACATGCTTGTACACCTCCCTCAAAACAACCGATTCTTGACAGAGAAAGCGCGTACAACATGGCGGCATATCAAAACATATGATCGGAATGTCTAAGCGGATCTGTCAACCAATTACTATTAGGATATATAAATCACTGTAAAAATCACTAATCTATATTGTACTTAATCAAATTATACTTTTAAAACAAAACAAACTAATTTACAAATTTGCGGACATTTGCATTATAGTTTTGACATAAGCCCATACGGAATTTTAATTTTGATTTGGTACACAACCTTAAAATTCACAATAGATGTAAGATTTTCGCTGAGTACACCGTTTCAAAGGCTGTACTGAGTACACGATTCCAACAAGTGAAGTACATGATTTTTCCATACAAAAGTGTCTTTTTTCGAACTGAAAGCTGTGTACACGCTTGTGTTAAGAAAGGGTATTAGAGGGAAATATTTTTTTTTCTACAAGAGAAGGCAAGACAAATAATGTTTTTGAATGCATTTGACAGCGATGAAATGTCAATTAACGTATGAAAATATGTTACGGCTACATGGTCCTTTTAGATTTTTAAAGAGAAAATATTCACACACTAAACTAAAACAAAATTTTTTGTTTTGAGCATTTAATTATCCACATGCTTTAAAGCGAGTTTTTCTGCTAAAATAGCTGTCAGCTTTATCTACGTTTCAAAATAAATGAATTATACAATATTTATATATCATTCTAATCGATAAATCAATAAATAGTTCTATATAGAAAGTGAAATAAATATTATACACAGATAAAAATTTAAGGGATTTCTTGCATTTCATTTCATTTCTTTTTACAAATTATAAAATAACAAAAATAAAAACAGATTTCTACCCATAATATTTTTTTAAATCACAGTAATATGTTCCTTAAGTTATAATGAAAAATTTTCGTTGTTAAATTTACATGAAAATATTTTTAGCAGAGTTTTTGAGAGTATTTATATATTAAAAAAAACAACTTAATTTTCCTTTAAGATAAAAAGCAGCACTTTGGCCGTGTAATATCTTAATTTGTTACAAGATTATATATTGACAATACTAATCATTTTTCCAAAAACACTGAATACCGCCAAATAGGATACCTTTTTGATTATCAAATTAAAATGGAATGGACCAAAAACAAAATCGAATATGTGCTATGCAAATATTAACCATCCGATGCACAAAAGAGCAACATAAAGAAATAGCTTTGATAGATATTGCTCATTATCATATTGAACGGTCCCTCGGTTTGCTAAAAGTTTGAATATTTATTAAACTAATATCTGGTTAAATTAGTTTTTATTATTTACAATTTTCACCTCCATTTGGTCTTTGTTCACCGAAGTTAAAGGATGATGCAAAATATCCAAAAGGAAATGCTCCAATACCGAAAGACATATGAAAACCGCCATCTCCAAATCCAAAGTTCTGAAAGCCGGAGGATTGTTCTGGTTCCGATCTTTGTCCAGCAGGGCGTGGAGGAACTTTATTTCTAAAAAAACAATAACAGTTTTAACGCATAATTAAATAAATCACATAATTCAATAACAAATTAGTAAAATGAAAAAAAAATGGATAGGTTGACTGGATATCAACAAAATAGTTAAGCACTACATAACAATGTTTTGTAGATTTTTAGATTTAATTAAAAAGACACTATAATACATATTAATTTACCTTGGATCTTCCTGTTTGGTACTTCCCCGACCATATAACGGTATAACCTTTTCTCTATTAATAGCAGCTTTACATACCGGACATAAAGTTTTCATAGGACGAGTTTCAAGCCATTGATGTAAGCATGGCCAACAGAATAGGTGACCACACATACTAATTACAGCATCTTTTGCTGTGTCTAAGCATATATTACACTCAAACATAGAATCATCCTTTTTAGCTTCTTCCTTAAAGTCATCAGATTTTTCAGCATCTTCTTTACTCGGTGCTGAAGGCTCTGGTCGTTTTTCATATGTCATATCTGTATAATTTTGATCATTTTCAATTGAATGCTCAATATTCTCTTGATGTGTTGTCATATTATAAATTTAAATTCTATAAATAAAATAAAATTCAATTATCTCCTTGATTTGTGTACTAAATTATTATTTGATTTTAATAAGCATAGTAATCACCAAAGTGTTATAATATTTTAAGCAAAATTGTGTAATTGTTTTCCAAGAGCAACACTTCACTGTTTCACGGTTTCCTAAAGCGTATTAGAATCTTTTAATCAAAATTAAATAGCAAAAATTTATAATTTAATAATGAAAAACTATTTAGTTATTGTAATACTCTGCTGGCCTTGAAATTACTTTTACATTTCTTAACTAATTTTGACCTATTGTTTTTCTAAAACTTAATTGAATTTGAAACGAATGTTTTTTATATTAGTTTTTACAAATAAATTATTATAAAACTATTTTTAATAATATCAAACATTTTTCTTTTTCACAAACACTTCAGTCACTTTTATATTTCACGAATAAAAAGTTATAAATAAGAAATAAATTAAAGCGGAATAATACATTTAATATTAGTGAAAAGGTAAATTAATTAGATTTGTACCTGCATTTGACTTCCAGCCTGAAAATTTAATAAATAAATTCTTCACACACGTCACTTTAAATCGTAGATATACTATAATCAATCTAGTTGCTCAACTTTTCATTACTGCCAACATAAAAGTCAAAATAATTTTGATAGATAGTACAATATTTTTTCTAACTCGTCAAATGTCTCTCTCGTCCCATATAAAGTATATGGAAATAATTTTGTACTCACAAATTACCATTTCCATAAAATAAAGTCAATAGTCCCTATATTAAATAAAAATGTTGTAAATAAAGAAATTAAAATCTTATGCACAACTGAAGTTGTATAATTTCCTGTTATACCTATATAATTCATATATTCTCTGGGATTACAGTTTTCACAAATGACATTTTGAATTTGCGCCAAAAATTTAAACACTGTGAAAAATGTCAAAATAAGGAATTAAGTCATATATAATTTTAATAAATTCTGAAGGGAATATATTTCTTGCCAATTGACTAAAAAGTAACTTAAATTATTTCTCAATTAAAGTAAACTATAATATTAATGATAAATATATATTTTAGGTTGTAGATCATGAATGAATATGACTCAAAACTTCTACCACATTTGCTTCCTCTTTACTATAAGAGATTGTTTCCTCATAAATCCTTTTATAGGTGGTTGTCTTATAAAAATTGTAAGTTATAAATATCTGACTTATTTTATTTAATGTCTTATATGAAATCTGAAATCTATTTTAATGCCAAAAATCAACCTTTTTAACTAGCCGGTATAGAAAAATTGGAGAAAATTTGAAATGAATGTAGAATATAAAGGAAATTATATGGATAAATGAAACTTTTTCGAAAAAACTGTTTGTAGGTCTTTTTGAGCGATATATAATGATTGAAGCTAATGAAAAAAGAATAAAAAATGCTGAATGAAATCTAATAACTAATAACAAAAACTACGATTTTATTTTTATTTTTAGTAGGATTAACTAAATTTTGTTTGCGAAAATGTTTTTCTACTTATTTATAAAGAGACAAACCATTATCTCCTTGATGGACTCAACTTCAACTCAACTGATGGTAGATCCAATCTTAGTACTTTAATTACCTTGACCAAAAAATAAATATACATAGTTTATTTAACTAATTTAATAATTTATTATAAAGTTCAATAAAATCTCTAACTAAATATATATTGTATTTCCCGCATATAGGTTCGTGTAATTACTTGAAAATTTTATGCGTGTAGAGCTACAAAAAATTAAAATTAATTTATACTTAGAAATTATTTCTATACAGCATAAAAATGGCAGGACTAACACTGAGAGTTAAATTTCAAGAAAATATGTTTAAAGTTCGTTCAAAATTTATTTATACTATTCCAGATTAAGCAAGGAAATGCTTTACTTTTGCCAAAATGAGCAGTTGAAAATATCAATATTTACTGATTTTTACGATTAAGTATCAGAAGCAGAACTCCTCTTAAAGATACCATAGTTGAGAAAGCCTGCTAATATTTCCGTTTTTGACTGTGTATCTCTAAGTTTTTTTAAAGTAATTTTGAAGAATTCCCTTTAGATTTAATGACGTTATAAATATATTTATGACAATATGCGATTGTATTTGATTTCCAAATTTTTAGTTACTTTTTATATATATTTTTACATTCAAGCTGACACCTGGGATAGACGGAATACCGATCCCATTTTCTATAGTTTCTATGATTTAAATAAAATCCTAATTGACGTTATCAGATTTTAATTTGTATTAACAATTTTTATTTTTCAGGGTAATCTTCTAATTTTAGATTAATGAAAACTAATTTAATTAAAATGTTGAAATTGTTTTCTGTTTGGTATTTTGTTAACTCAAATGCTAATTATACGACATAAAATTACACAAATTTTATACACAATTTATTAAAAAAATTCAACAAAATTATTAAAATTATTTTTCACGAATAAGATTTTTGGTGATATATATAGAAGTTTTATTACATAGAATTAGATAAATTGAGTTCTTTAACAAAAAAACTAATTGAAAAATGAAGATTGTCATATAGGATAGCAAGAAATAGTACCTTATCAATTTAATGATTTTTATTCAAATTTTATTACAATTGACAATAGCCAATTATCAATTACAATTGAGAAAAATTAAAATAATTGAAAAAATATGTGAAATGAGTGAAAAAATGAAGATTTTCATATAAGATGTCACATCGAAATAAAAAAAAGATAAATTATCAGCTTTCTAAACCATAATTATTAACTTCATCTTTGTGATAAATCCTTTTCCTGTTAAAGCACTAAATCCACCAAATACTACAATATGTAGACTAAGTTAGTAAAACGTTCTGAAATTGTCTAGATCTAATTTGAAATGTTTCCCAATGATTATATTGTATTTAAAATCAACAGATCAAATTGATTGAAAATCATTATTGTTCTACTCACTAAAACTATCAAACTATAGAACTGTGTAATTTTTCATTTTTAGATATAAAGTTATTTTAATAAAACTCCAATTTTTTCTTTACTTTGTTTTAGCTGAAAATAATTCAATTTTTTCACATCGCGAACTATCATTTACTTTGAATGATGATATCTATATTCGTTATTTATCATTTGAAAATGAAACTGAATTGGAAAAAGAAATTTGCACAAAGGCTCCTTTTAAAATTGATATAGGTGCAGTTATGTCTGCAAGGTATATTTATTTGAATAAACGATTATTTAAATTTTATTAAAATTTAATAATTTTAGACCTAAAGATCATAGAAATTCACACATTATTATTCCTGTACAAAGAGAGCTAGTTTTTGATATTGATATGACTGATTATGATGAAGTAAGGACATGCTGTAAAGGTGCTGATGTATGCCAAAAATGTTGGAAATTTATGAGTCTTGCATGCCGTATACTTGATACTGCTCTTCGAGATGATTTTGGTTTTGAGAATATACTTTGGGTTTTCTCAGGTAGAAGAGGTATTCATTGTTGGGTATGTGATAAATCTGCAAGGCTATTAGATTCCAAAGGGCGTAGTGGAGTAGCAGAATATCTTCAACTTGTTATGAGTTCAGGAGAAAATAATGTTTCAAGAGTGATCATAGGTGAAAAAAAACACCATTCGGTTAAACGAGCACTAGAAATAATTGAACCAATGTTTGAAGAAATTTGTTTAAATGATCAAAATTTATTTGGGGGTCCAAATGGAATATCAAAGTTACTAATGATGGTGCCCGATGAGTCTCTTCGCAAAGAAGTTGAACTTTATTTAAATAAATTTGAAAGAAATTCAAAAGAAATTTGGAATGCCTTTGTTGATTATTTATCAAAAAAACGTGGAAATAGGAAACTAAAATATTTAATTGAAGAAATTCAATTAGCACTTTTATATCCTAGATTAGACATAAATGTAACTAAAGGATTTAACCATTTGTTAAAAGCACCGTTTTGTGTCCATCCAAAAACAGGGAAGATTTGCATACCGTTCAATCCTAGTGCTGTATCGAAATTTGATTTAACATCTGTACCAACAATTAATAGTTTACTTGAGGAAATAAATGCTTTTGATGATAAAAATAAAACAGATGATTTAAAGGAAGAAAAGAGTAAAATCAAAGATTATAAAAAGACAGGAATGTTTAAAGGTGTTGTAGTTTTTGAAGAGTTTTTAAGAAAACTTGAATCCAGCTGCCAAACAAAAAGCATTGGAAAAAGTGAAATGAATTTAGAATTTTAAAATTTTTTTTTTGGTTCAATTTCGTTTCAGGAAATATCTATGATTATTAATTATATAGTAAAGAAAAAACCAAATCAAAAGGTTACAAGAAATATGTAAACAGAATCTAATTTTTTACTGGATTTTATATATAACTAGTTAAGATTGAACTTTTGGTTAGAATAAATAGCTACAGCTTCGAAGAGTAGCTATAATGCTACATATCTCCTAATAAAATTTATTTAAAATAACAAATAGTATTGATTATAATATTTTTCTTACATATATTTAAGTCTGCTGTTAAAAAAATATGTTAAAAAAAAATAATCAATAGTTTTGGTAAAATTTTAATATATCTCATACAAAATTACAGTTTTGATACTCACCTAAAAGTTATGCTGAAAAAATATCATTCCATCAAGAGAAATTGAGTGATTGTAAAGAGTTTTAAAGGAATTAATATGCTATTACTCTTCATAAATAAGAAAAGAATAACCATATTGACCAAGAAAACATGAATCCTTACAAATTCAAAAAAAACTTTATAAGTTCGTTTAGCTTAGAAAAAACTATTTACAGGTGCAAATTTTATGGTTTCTATTCTCTAATTAAGCGTAGTGAATTTTCAATACCAACTGAGAGTCCAGTCTAATTTGGTGTTTATCCGCAAACAGTATTGATACGCTCTTGATGTAATTTAACATAAAGCTTAGTTTATTATGCATATATATATTAATTTGTTTAACTTTATTTCATTATTTGGGTTGAGTATACATTCCTACTCGGGCTCGCGTAGTGGCTCAGATATTTGCAGTCACTGGAATGGTCGTAGACACTTTTTGGAACTTGGTGACCGTGGTGAACTTCATGCACAAAATGTTTCTGCTTTAAATGCTAGAGTAAAAAAACTGCTAAAAATATTTTTGTAACATAATTATTTTAATATAACTATTTTAGAGCCCGTTCTATAGTCCGTTAAAGTCCGTTAATAACAGGACTAATCCAATAATTTGGTTTCAATGCAATCTAGAACTTGTAACTTGTGCAGAATGTGTGATTCGTTTAACATTTTCTTATTCAAATTTTTCGAAAACTTGCAATAGAACAAATTCTTTGCATTCAAATTATACAGTGACATGTCCATGTGAGCACATATTTTTAACAGAACCACCCTACGATAGTAATATATCAGGGAAATACTATTGTGGTAATGACCAGACATATAGAAGTCAAACAAGAACAATACTTTTAAAATTTTATTACCAAGATACCCGTGAACATGTTTTTACCTTGCAATATTTTTCAGAAAGTTTGAATATATTTAGTTATTTAGATATATATTTAAAATAAAAATTTTTTTAAGGAAATGTACAAATTATCAGTGGTACACCAAAATTTGGAAAATTGGACAGTTTGTTAGAAAAAGTAAAACCCGAAGTAATTTCTACCCCATTCTTTCCAGTTTCCTATCCTAGAGATTATGGCATTGAACATATAATATCTTGTAATACTGAAAATTGTCATGTCCGACTTGAATTCACTGATTTTCAATTAGGACTTATTTCAAGCATGGAGGTTTGAATTAATTAACTAAATTTTCGCTCTAATATTTTTATATTACTCTCAAAAGATTTTCGATTCAAATGGTCAAATGCTTGGCACATACACTGGAGAACATTTCAGGCCACCTATAATTGTAAGTAATTGAAGAGGGTATAATGATTGCAATTTGCTGCAATTTAAAAGAAGTCACTGTGTATTCTATTGTTCTTTAATTGATTGTATATATATATATATATTATTTTTTCCCTAGGTAAGTAGCAAATCTTTATTGATTCAATTTCGAGGCAATGGAATAACAGGTACCGGGTATAGAGCAGAGATTATGTTTATAACAGACAAACATATTAAAGGAAGAGAAATGGTGCCTTATACTGGTAAGTAATTATTATTTTTATGTTTTTCATATCGAAATTTCTAGTTATGTTTTGAAAAATAGTAAATTTATATTGTCATAAAAATCAAAAAATTTTCTAAAATTTTTAAATACGGTAGTTAATTTAAAGCTTTTTAAATAAATTACACAAAACACAGTAATGGTACGAAAATGATTCAATTTATTAATTGAAAAAATTCAATTTGTTATTTCAATTAAAGTTCAGTAGGAAACAGTAATCCCTCAAGCTTTTATAATCTGATTAAGCATTCTACAATCTAAAATTAGATTTATTGATTTAAAGTTTTGTATCTACGATTAAAATTAGTTTAAATGATTTATTGCAGACTGTGGAGGAATAATCGAGGGACCTGGCGGGGCAATTACTATGATGAATATGATTGAAAATTCAACAGAAGTTCGTTATTTTGATTGCATTTGGCTCATTAAACCAACTAACAATTATATGCTAATGAAGACGCATATATCCTTAAGAGTAGATTCTTTCCATGGAATGGCTTCAATATCTACGTTAGCTATACGCCAGGGTACAACATCTAATATGCTACTTATAGAACTAGTAAAATGGCCAAATATGGGTATGAGTGCAAAAAATCACATCCTTCCTATTATGACTGGTTATTATATCAGGCTAAAAGGTGTTTTTGGACTATCATCCCGTTTAGCAATTGTTTATAGTGTTTTCAACTATATGAGTAAAAATTTCACACTTAATTACCAAAGAATATATTAAACTTTTTATTTAGATTGTTATATAGGATCAGAATTTTTATGTCAAAACAACCATTGTATATCAATCCGGCTTCATTGTGATGGATTTGATCACTGTGGTGATAACAGTGATGAAACAGCATCATGTGAAGAAGATTGGGCACATTTACCACATGATCGCAGATGGTACTCACATAAAGCTAATTATTATTTTCCAAAGATAGAACAATATCCAGATTTGAAAACAGCTACAGGAATTTTCATTATAAGCACTTTGGGAATTGTTCTCGTCTTATCAGGATGGATGATCATATTATATCGAATGGGATTACGTTCTAGAAGTCAGCGAGAGATTCAAAATCATCTTCAAACAATCAGTGAGCTTTTGGGTATATTTCTATTATTTATTCATATCCTTTTTGATATTTTTGTCATTAGATCGACAAGATGATCATTCTCCAGATGAACCGCCTAGTTATGAAGCTCCTCCAGAATACGAGGAAGTTATAAAAATTGGAATGGGTGAAAGTGTAACAACACAATGTCATAGAAGAAGGGAAAATGAAAGAAGACAACAAAGTGGTTTTCCGGAATCAAGTAGGAGTTGTGTACATAATAATAATACTCGACCTCTTTCAATGCTGAATACATGCTCAACTGAATGCAATTTACCACAATCAGGCAAATTGTCTCCATTACATATCCATGAAGAGGAATTTCAAGAAATCGCCAATCAAATCCTTGGAAAAACTGGATATTGTGGTGAGTACATCTATTATTATTTACCCTAAGTTTACTTATTTTTATAATAATTCAAAAGATTTACGATTGCAGAAGCTGCAAAAACGAATTCGGAGAGAAAGAAACTCTTTTGGAGGGATCAAAGCTGCCAGACGAGCACCTCGTTTGATTATGAAAAATCGGTCATCAACTATGAACAAGCATCGTAAGACTTTTAAAATTATTTTGATATATTCAAGTTTATCTCTTCAGATGTTTCTTAAAGCTATTTTGATTAGTCGGGTAAAGAAAGATATCATAATAGTTTGTTAGTATTTTCATTCTTTGCGTTTGGATGCTAAAAGATTCTACTCCCTTATATCACATAAATTTTAATTATTGCTTTTTTTGCAGTGATAGCACACCCACTCCATATGAAGAATGTTCGAATGAATTCAAGGACCAATCACTTGGTGTGTCATTCACGTTATCGATTCCAAAATCACCCATGAGTGAAACTCGTAAAATATTTTTAGTATTTTCGTAACAAAAATATAAAAACTATTTAATTTTCTATTTTAGAGCCCCTTTGTCCTAAAAATATTGCTAGCTTTGAAACCAATTTTATTAAAAGACCTTGGTTAATATTTACTACTTGTGAAAAACATGAAAATAAACAGCGTATAAAGCATTCAATTTCAATCCCTGAATCATTTCTAAATAAAAGTTTCAGATTAAAAGATACAAATTATGGATCTCAGCTACACAGTTATAGGTAAGTTATGTAAATTTTGATCACATAAATTTTATTGAAAATATTTTTATTAGAAACTCTTTCATAAGTAACACGAGTACATTTGGTTCAGATCTTCCAATTGATGGCTTAAGTCAGTCAATTAAAACGAATGAAAGCAATGAAAACTATTCAATCAATACTTCAAGGCCAAGTGAAGAAGAAATTACTCAAAATTTTGAAAATGATTTAGAAAAATATGAAACTGATAAATCAGTTATTCGCAAATTTGAGGTATCTTCTTTCCGACATCTGAAAGTTTTCCATTCTAAACATATTAAAAATCATAAGAGAAGCAACTCTTTTAATATTAGCCACAAAAGCCACTTTGAATTTCATTCGAATTGCTTAAAAAGAAGCAATTCAGCTGATCTTTTATTGATGAGATCTCCTCGATAAATTTTTTTTATTAATATTTGTTTATCTATATTTTAAACAATATTACTTATTGTTATTACGAGTTATAAAGTTTTTATGCTTGCAATCAATCAATATCTAACCAAATAATTTTAAACTTATCTCTTGATTAGATATTTTGTAAAAGGAACAAGATATATTCATATTTTTCTCATTAATAATAATAAACAACTTAAAACAACTTTATTTTCTAAAATAGATCTTTTAATTTCATTCATATAAAAAAATATTTGTTATCCCTAGGGAATTAAACACTAATAAATATTTTTTCTTGTCATATTTTTGTCCGAGTATTTATTTTGTTTTGTTTAGAATTACATAAAAGCCACCAAAAGTACTGACCCTATTCACACTAAAATTCTAGCCACAGATTTGTGTAAGGCAAAGAAAAATATTATTGTCTGGTTTTCTTATTGGTGCATAAGCAATATTTTTTAATTTGTGATTCAGGTACACACTTCGATTCTGAATAATATGGTGTTGTTCTACTAATGCTGCCGGTCAACACAAATTTTTTACTTAAAATATCATAACGTACAGTTGCTTCGAATTCTCCCTGACCGGGCTTTGTTTGGAAAGAAACTTGATATCGCTCTTGCTTATCGTCCATTGAATTCAAAGATATTGCTTGACTAGCTCGAATGATTTTCCTTATTGTTAAAAACTCGCACATTTTTGAATACTTTGTTGTATTATGATAATTACGTATTAGATTATTTATATAATCCAATGAGAATTGTGTAGCTTCTTTAACAATATTTAAGTCTTTATTTATACTGTTAAAAGGAATACATGTACACCAATGATCTTCAATGCCAGCATTTTCACATGTACGATTGTATGGTACAGGCTTAAAAAGAGTTTGACATGAAGCGCAATCCACAGTAGTGGAAGAGACTTTTCCTTTGACTCTTCCAGACAACTCTAATATATGTTTTAAGGTAATATGAATATCATATGGAGTTGTTAGTCTGTTTTTATTTATATTAAGTGCCAACACAAATTCCGGATATACTTCTTTAAACCAATCTGGCAACCATATAAAACAAAATGGAAGTCTTTCCTCAAATCTTCCAGATTTAAGTCGACGTGTCGGCCCATATCGCATTCCATGATCACTAAAAAATATTATCATACTATTGTTATTAACACCATTATCATATAGTTTCTTTAAGTATAACACAATATTATCATCCATTGATGATGGACCACTAATTGTGCTATGACTAAATGTGTTTGTCCAGAAAAGACCAAAGTATGGAAAATCTTTGTAGGTAGTTGAAAGTTTTAAGGCATAATCATAAATATAATCCGAAGAATGCTGATAGCCAAGACAATAAGTAAGACCAGATTTTTTTTTAATTGGAAGATGTTTTTCAGCTGCCAGAAGAAACGGCCGAAAATAATGGTCTGTTGGTTTTTGATTAAATCCAATTTTGTTATAGTTGAAAGTATTTATTGAAGCTTCATCTTCTGCATATGCAGTAGCATAGCCATATTTTGAATAAGATTTCCAAATAAAAGGACATTTATCTATTTCTCCAAAAGTTTTTGGATTACAACTTTTTTGTGCTGTTGATTGATTGTATCCAGTTAACAATGCCATAAGATTTGGAAATGTATTGTCATCAATCTATGCATAGGAAAATTATTTTATTTTTAAATAACATATAAAAATTTATGTTATTAAATGTAGGTATTTTTTGAAACAACAAAAAAAAATAAAATTTAACCATGAAAAACAATGTCAAAATTTCAACAAATATTTCTAATGTTTGATGCTAAAATAAAAATAGAGTTTATATTTACTTTATTGTATCCTGCCAGTTCAAACCATTCAGAATTGTACAAATGCTGAGCAGTCTTTGGCATTGCTCGAATAAGATTTTGTCGGGATATACCTTTATTAATAAAGAAATAATAATAATATATGAAGAAAAATTTATATTATTAAAATAATACTATCGATCCCAATCAATAATACACTAAGAGGCCGAGTTTTATTTTCAGGCAGCCAACTATTGATACGTTTACTAACTTCTTTTAGCTCTGGAATCATACTGTGTGCATTTTTGTAAATTGAATTTTTATTTACTGAACAATTAACTAAAATAAACTCCGTTTCGGGAAGAAGTGCAAAACTTTTATTAAAGTAGTTGCATTTATTCAGCCTATAAAAAATATGATTTTATCAGAACTGATAATAAAAATTTTGTATTTTGTTTTTTGGTCAATTATAAAGAATGATTTATGGAATAACTCCAATTTACTGAAGAATTTTTGAATATTTGATTTTTAAAAACACACGTTTCGGTTTGAATAAATTCAAGTACGATTGGTCTGACATAAACACTCCTCCTTTTAAGTGATAAAAATTGTTTATATTCTTTGGATAATTGCTTACTCCTACCAGATTGTAATTTAAAAAAAAGAAAATGACTAAAAGGGTATTTTGGTATTCTAGTCCAAAAAGAAATAGCACGCTTTTTATCTCTTTCATTGTAGTACCAATGTCAGTATTTTCATCACTCATCAATAATAAAATTTTACTTGTTTTACTTCAAATAATATCAAATCTATCCTTGTAACATTAAAAGAATTTGTTTTCACCGAAGTATTAATCGCAACAGTTTTTAGTTAGTTAAAAAAAACACAAAAAAGTTTCAAAATTTGAGTAACAGATAAATCTAATGAGCAAAAAAAAATTGACCAAATAATCCAAATAATTCAGTGACATTCAAAACTATAACGTTACTATATACTTACTTATAACTACTATCAACATTTTCCATTGTTCCAGAGCGTTCAATATTTCGATAGCAACAATCCAACTTTTTATTTTTAGCCAAAATTCCTTTGATTTTTTCGTTAATTACTAAATGATAAGTTTTTGAGACTTCGTCGAACTGAATATTTGTTAATGGTTCACTAGAAGAACAGTTGACATACTTTTCTCTTTTAAAATATTTCATCACATCTGGATCATAGGGAATATTTGGTATTTGACATTGATCACTCCATACCAAGAACCCTGAAGGTGGTTTTAGGTTAACAGTATTAGGAGTACTGGTATCCAATTTTGTTATAGAGTTTTCATTAGCATCGAAATATAATGAAGCGAGTGTTGGAAATTGGGATTTCATTGAAATATTAATATTTGAAATATCAGTACCAGTCATTTCTGCATGCAGTTCATATATAAATTTGTATGAATATTAACATCCCCAAAACAGTAATTGCAACGAAAAATTAAATTAAAATTAATTACAAAAATAGAATATTCCTTTTTAATTTATAGAATTAAGCGATTTAGGGCATTAAATTAATATTATATTGAAATAAAATAAATTTACTTTTAAAAATAAAATTATTAGTTGAATAAAAAGCTAATAAGATTTTTGAAAATAACTTTTAACTAAATTTGCATCTCTTAACCAGTTAACTGTCGAATTTTATTTTAAAAACCCCTTACAGTGTGGAATTAAAATAAAGCGATGACGTGTTTTCACGACGAATACAGGACAAAATGATCCTATTCGAAATTTTATGAAAAACGAAGAAC
Organism: Acrocera orbiculus; assembly: GCA_947359355.1. Lineage (NCBI taxonomy): Eukaryota > Metazoa > Arthropoda > Insecta > Diptera > Acroceridae > Acrocera > Acrocera orbiculus. The sequence goes on from OX375757.1 coordinate 45,945,840, forward strand.
TATATTTTTATTTAAGAAAAACTTAACAATTTAATTCTAATAAAGACATTGTTATTATAAACTTAGAAATTCTCAAATAATAATAAAATAGTTTTCATAGTCAATGGTAACGAGTATCGACGACGTGTATACACGTCGAACGCACCGTAATAGATTTGGTTTGATGTGTATACACGTAAAAAACAGTTAACTGGTTAAAAGTATTTCATTCATATTTAATTAATTATCAACAAATTGCTTTCAGTCTTACAGTAAAGTAATATTTTTATATTTAAAAATTTACCTTTCATGCCAGGTACATGTGATTGATGATGAACCATTATCATATCCTTGTTATATCTACTCCATATAAACGATGAGTTTAAATTAATTAAAATAATTATAAAAATTGGTAGTAAAATGAGTCTTTTTTTATAATTAAAAATATTACTACACCATTGAACTTTGTTATTTTGATAAAAATATTTACTAATTGTTAGATTATCGTTACTAGATTGATTCGGTAATAAAATTTTTAGATGTTCATGTTTTTCAATTTCGTTTTCCATAACTCAAAAATATATAAATATATAAAAAAAAAACAAAACAAAAATATAGATATTCTCTGCTTTGCTAAAATTACTCCGAGTTACATTGAAATCATTTGTGGTACTAAAGCAAGGCAAATCTTATCATTTCTATATGGAACAGACCGGATGTGTAATACATTTTTAATTTCTTACAAGATATAACACCCAAAGCTTTAAAGAAAAAATTGCTGTATGTATAATTCATTTCAAAAGATGATCCTGAAACATATCTAATAAGTCTTTAATTATGTTGATTTAAACAAGATCATACTTTTAGAGAAATTAATTTAATAATTAACTTTTAAAATTTAAACTTTCTTTGGTTAATGTTTGTTTATATAGATGAAGAAAAAATCACTTTATTTCACATGAAATTAACGAAAAGTTGTATAAAAAAAGTAAATAAACTATAAAATTTAGTTTTTCAAAACCAAAAAAATAATTGATCCCTTTACTGTTGTTTTTTGTAATGTTCGTTAATAGAAAAGTTGAATATCGCGACTAGCAATATCAGTTTTATAAAAGTAACGTATTGCTTCTTTATTTATTTTCATTTTGAAGTCACAAACAATTATCTTATTATAATAAAATCACCTCCTTATTAATTCCACGACTTTTAACAGTTTGCTTCGCTTAGCAATTTCACAAATAATTTTACTAGGAAATTTGAGTCACTTTAAACGCGTTAAATTATGATTGGGTATTAAGCATGTTTAATAACTTCATTAATAATAACAATAAATACAATGATATTATTTATAGTTTTCAAGGTTTAATTAGGTGAAGTTGATATTTTTTTTAACTTTAATTATCAGCTGCTATTGATTGCATATAACTAAATCGAAGGCTTTATTATTAAAAAAATACTGAGTCATGCTTTATTTTATATAAAATTTTGATTAATCACTATTTAGATACAAGGAAATAATTATTTTGATTTTATTTGCCATCTTTTTTAACGATTAATAGAATTTACTGCTTATTAAGCATTTTAAGATGATTACACAAAATTATACATGATTTCTTCCGATAAATAGCACTTTAAATTAGTGTCTAAGTATTATTTATCTGTACACAAGCATATTTAAAATAATTTAATTTGATTTTTATCTGTACGATGATTTTAATTTGATCATAATTCTCTGTATTGATAAGTATTGGTACAAGTCAAATTAGAAAGGTAAACAACAAAACGGTGATATAAAAAAAAAATCCAGAATTTATTTCTTATTTATCACTTTAAAGCCTACACCTAAAAAATAATGCGCCATTTACGTTGGCACTTATATTAAATTGACTAACGTATGATATATTTTTCATAAGTTAACAATTGACAAACCTTCAAATAAAATTCTTGAAAACTTTTTAATGCACACCTGGCCACACAATTATACGTGCCATTTAAATTATTTATCATTAAGCACATTTCCATACACATCTCTTGATACATTTCTAAACTTTTTAAAAAAATTTTTAGCTTAAGCATCATTAGAACCTTTCTGAAAAATTTCTATATAATTAGGCTCAGAATTAATAATCATATTTAGATTACTTAGCAACAGAATTTATTTTTAAAACTTTATTTGGCAGTGCTTACCTGTCGCCACCTTGTACCACTAATGTCTATACAATTTTTCTTTTTTAACTTAACGTAGAACAACAGCTGATTCATACTAGATAATAGCTCATAATTTGTTATTCCTTAAAGGACATTCCATACTCATGATTAGCGTTTGCGCTTATGCAGTTTTTATTACTGTAATCAATTCAATACATATGCTTACGCTGATGTAGTAAAGTGTATGACCTGTACCAACAAATTTATGTAAAGGGCTATCCATATTGCACATTTTGTAAGGATGTGGTATAAACTTTTTAAAGATTATATAATTTTTCTGAGAGCAGTCAGCAATGACATTTTAATCGATATTGAAGGTCTCTGCACAAATTATTTTCTCATATGCAATTCAGGTTCTAATTAAAAAAATAATTAACAGGGCAAAGGAATGGTAAATTCGAAATAAATTCGTTTGAATAAGAAGTGTAAACAACCAATATATTATTAATAAAAACGACGAAAGCTTTGCAATAGCTCGTAAAGCTCTATTACAAGATTTTCTAGCCCAATAAACAGATATAAAAATGTAAAAAATTTTAAATCGTTTCAAAAACTACATCGTAGCCAATCATTATTATATACTCAATTGTGAAAGAGTTTAAATAAAAGTAACTTTAGAATGGTAAGTCCTCGAAGGAAGTCTACTATAGAACATTTGGAGAAATTTAATATTAAAAAAGAAATTCTATTTTACAAAAACATACAATTCTTATGGAAAAATGACAAAAACCGATGAGATTATATTTTGAAAAGCCTATCTGTCAAAATAAATCCAGAATGCAAGTATTCGAAATTTGATGAGATTTTAATAGGCCTAAGTTTTGGATCTAGAATTTCGCTTAAACTTGTTTTAATTTGGTTGTGAGTAAACAAAAAAAAAAGTATGTTATAGAGCCAAAAAAAGAAGAAAAATAGTCATTGTTCGGAAGTTTATTTAAAATAATATTTTTATATAATGAAAAAAATTCATAATTATATTAATAAAAGTAATTCTGGTCAAAATATAGCAACAAAATAAAAATGCTTTGCTTACATAAAAATAGAAATATTGATTATGAGAGAAACAAGGAAAATTCGAGGAAACCGTTCTTATTTTAATTCCAGGAATTTACAAAAAAATAAGAGAAGGAAAAAATAAAATATTTTGTTATTATTTATACTGGTAAATTTTTGATTTTTGTTTGGATTTGGTTGTCTCAATGCATACAAAATTCAACTTTTTTTCTTCATTGTTTATATTTTAGGTAATTTCTAGTTGGAAACCCAAAATTTTCTTATCAAATAATTTCATATACGCGTTATTAATGTTGGTTATGAATATAAAAATAAAACTATATTAATCAGAAAAATTTTTTTATAGCACCTCGAACCTTCCCTTGATCCGAGACGGAAAAATTAGTTTTTTTCGCCTTTCCTTGTTGCACACATCAATTAAGTTATTAGAACGAATCTCACGATTTTTTGTGTTCTTCTGCAAACACAAAATAAAAAATCTCTTTTTTTGTTGTTTTGAGATAAACATTCCGTCTCTTAATGATTAGTAGCGAGAATACAATTTTTTTTTATAACTAACAAGGATCTTTACTAAAACTCTATTGCTATAGCCTAACATAACGAATTTGCTACGCCATAACATCATGGAAATCAGTTAAACCATGCCCAAGTATTAGTCCTCAAATATCTATAGTACTGCTCCAAATTCAATAAGTGGTATACTTCCAGTGCTGTTCCAGTTCAAAAAATACACATAATTGAATTTTAAATGAGGACGAGCTAATTTTTAGTAATAAAGAAAATAATAACCAACAAACCTTTCGAGGACTGTAGACTAACGTTACAAAAAATCAAAACTATTTTTTCTTACTATTTATTCGAGTAGTAAATGTTAAATTAATGAGATGTATTGAATTGCAATTAATTTCAACATTAAATATTGGCATTAAATATCATTTGTTTTTCCATTTAGCAGTGTTATAAAAATTAAATTTTTAATTTCTTTGAAAGAAAATGCGTTGGGTTTTTTATTTATAATTTTTAAAGGCGCCAATGGGTATTATTTATTTGTTTCGTTAAATGTGTATCAATTTTATATGAATATAAATGCCACATATTAATTTAGTTTAGTTTTTTTTCTTTAACAAATCAAGAAACTAAGTTTTGTATTGCAAAATTTCAAAAATCCATTTATGCGCGCCAATATCATTAGTCCCATTTCATCTCACGATTAGAACATAACTTTAAGCCAGTAATAATTGTTTTTTTCTATATTAAACAAGCCTAATCGGCCAATACACCTATAATATAGAAATTTAAAATAAAGATAAAATTTATTTTAAATACAAAAAAATATTAAAAAACCTGGAATTTTTGGAGTTCTTACGGACGAAGAAAATCCTTTTCCTTCTGGGCCTCTAGGTGATCGAACAACAACTATTCGTGGTATTGAATCATCAACAGAATTTAGTTTCAACCGAGAGAGTAATCGATCCGGCCTTTCATTTATCTTTATTACATTGCAAGCGGAAGATTTGCCATTGCGCTTTAATTAAAATACAAAATAAATTTACTTTCTTTATATAAACAATTTTTTATTACCTGATTTGTTACAACGGAAAATTCGACAGTATCACCTTGATGTAATGTAGAGCTTCCTTGAACTTCTGACATATGAAAAAATAATTTTTTACCATCTTCTACTTCGTAATTCAAAAATCCGAATTGCCCTTTAATAGAATCCACAGTAGCTCGTTTCTTTTGACGAACCGCAGTTATTTCAGCAGCTCGTCCGGTTTCATCAATTTTAAATGTTACCATATCCCCTTTTTGTAAAAGATCTCGTTTGTTGTTCAAACTTGTAATTCCAAATTCATGTGTCAAAATTTGTGTTTTATTATCATCCATTATTTCTACTAGTCCGGAATAATCCTGCTGATCTGGATTTATACATCGTAGTGGCCTTGAAACAATTCCATTATACACAGTATCTAAAACTTTTGGTTGAGAAATAGTTCCCTTTGGTAGTGTACGCACATTTTCTGCAGGAAGACAATTTCCACTCGCTACAGTGTTACCGTTAGGTGAAAGGGTATATTCAACTTCTTGACCTAATTCCAACCAATTTGGATTGCCAATATAATGGCTAAAGTGAAAAAATACTTCCTCATTATGATTCAGAGTTTCAATAAAACCGAAATTTTCTTTAAGTACAGCTATAAAGCCTTTATGCATTGTAGTTTGTTCAGTGTCTTCCTGAATATTATTATTCTCAGGATTAAGAGTTTCTTCTTCGTTAAATGTCAAAAAACCGTTTTGTCCATTGGTAATAACTTCTTGACTAATTTGCTGTTCAAGCCTATTTGGAATTTCTACTACATTTACAGCCACCAACTCTTTATTGCGCTTTACCTGTAAATAATTCACAGAATGCAAATTAAAGCAATTAAATAATTTACTTTGATTTCAGAATTTCAAAAAATCGATTTTTTTCAGTTTGCTCATTGAATAAGTCCAGAAAATTTCAAGTCAATCAGAGATAGAGCTTGCGAAGTTTTCCTAATTATATTGTCGGTCTGGTGAGCTTAAATTCAAAATGGGTAGAGGAAAAACTTTAACAGGACTCTAAAAGACCGAACAGAACCGAAAAATATGAAGAAAACCAAAAAAAAAAAATAAAAATTTGCGGGCAATTGATGATGGGGAGCAGCAAGCTTTATTAAGAAAAGCTACGAATTAGTTTCTATCATCGGCACCATTTGCATCAAGTGTTGAGGTTAAGGCTAGTATTTCAACAGCACTTGAAAAGGAAAAAACGGCAGAAAAAACCTTTTCTGCGACAATATAAGAATCATCGTCTAAAATTTTGCTGGAATGATATGAGTTAGTCATTGGAGTGGAAACGCATTATTTTTATAGATGAAGGGAAGTTTAATTTAGATGACTCTGATAGTTTCAAGTACTATGTGTACACGAATATGATAGGATGAAAGGCAACTATATGTATTTGGGAAAACACTACACCTAAAACTTAAAATGCATCTGAAACTTTACCATGGATATTTTGTTAGAAAAATGTGCCTATTCATTACGCTAACATAGTAAAAAGGAGGTTTCGTCCGCAAAACATCAATCTTTAATAATGGCCTGAATATTTAACTAATTTAAATCTTTGAAAATATTTGGGGTTGGCTAACGCGTAGTGATTATGCTGATGGAAGACAATTTAAGATAACTGATGATCTACTACAGGCTGTTTAGGTGTATTTGGAATCCATTTCTTTACAATATTTAGGATTCCTACACAGAAGAACTTTCGAAGTTGTTTTGAAAAAAGGAGGTCATACACATTACTAAATAATAAAAATATTACAATTTTTTTGCTTTCTGTAAGTAAACCTCATTCTTCTAAAGGCTTTGCAGCAGATCACATACCCTTAAATTACTTGTGGAAATTCATTCATAATGATTGGGAATGTATATATATATATATATATATATATATATTTATCTACCAACACAAAAATAATCTGACACACAACTTACCAAACAAATATCAAAACGAACTTTATCGCCAATTTTTGGTGGTACATCGCAATCTTTTAAAAAGTACATAATAGTCTTTTTGGTGTCACCTTGATCATAACTAATAACTCCTCCCTCAACACGTTCCTGAGATTTGACCGGACTTTTGGGAGCTTCTCTTGTTATTACACCTAAAGCAAATTTATTAATCATGTTTCCTTTTAAAATTAATGTTTATACCTTCTACATTACTAACTACTAGTGTTTCGAATTGAACTGTGCCCGTTAAAAGATATTTTATGCGTATTGCACTCAGTCTCGTAATAGCATATGTTGAACCTGGTTCTTGAATTACAGTGAATTCAACTTCATCGCCTAAATGAATTTCTCGACTCTAAAATATAAAATTGTAACTAAACTTGTATTAAAATTATTTTGATATTTTACCGTATCAAGAACTTCAGTAAAATGAAAAAATAAACGAACATTTCTTTCAACACAACGCAAAAATCCAAAACCATCTTTTAGGGCTGCTACAACTCCCTGTTCACGTTTTTCACCTGATACTTGAAATGTTTCCTCAAGTAATGATATTGATGTTGCTCTCTGAAGCTGATCACGTCTATCAGTTGCTAACAAAAATTGTACCCAATCACCGTGACGTAGTGTGGAGTCTCCTTTCTTTATAGATAAAAAAAAATTATTTGATATTTAATATATTTCATATTAATAAATATAATTTACTTGATCTTTGTCACCAAATGGTACTTCAACTTCAGAATAATCAGCAGCTCTGTATCGAATTCTTCCAGGTAATGGATCGCTATTATGACGTAGTGGATTGCTTCTGTCTAAAGGTTTCAAAACTTGTCCTTTATAAATTTTGGTATCAACATCCTCGAAAATGACAGAACCTGGGGCCAGTCTTGTTATATTGCAAGCGTATTCTCTACCCTAAAAATTTCCCGTTTCATTTTACTTATAAAATTTTTTTAATATGATAATTTCTTATACATTTCTTGTTTGAATAATAAATTCCACATCATCGCCTGGGCGAAGTTCAATGGAACTTTCAGTTTCAGAAAAATGAAAAAAAATTTCTTTTACCACATCAGCTCTTTCAATGAAGCCAAAAGATTCTTTCATTGAACATACAACACCACGGTACTTAACTGGTTTAGCAGGATTTTCTAAGCGAATATGGCAAGCACCTAAATTTCCCCTATTAAATTATATTTCAATTGAATTTCTTGAAAAATATTTAAAGTTAAAGTTTTCTTATATACCTTTGGTTAGTGGCTATTTGGAAACTAACTTTATCTCCAGCGCATAAAGTTACATTCCCTTCAACATCGTCTTTGGTATAAGGTAAGAAAAAACATTCACCACGATTTTCATAACTTATTCTACCAGTTGTTTCATTAGACGATGAAATATGACTTGTATCAGTTTTTAATTCTGTTGTAACAGTACCAGTAACTCGTTCTTCAGAAAGAACCTGACAAGATAGATACATTAAATTATCATAAATCAATAAAATTGTATTATAATTTACAACTTCTGGTGCTATTTTTGTTACTTGACTAGCAATAGGCTTCCCGGTTCTTCTATCATATGTCATTTCAAATTCTACAGGGTCTCCAATTTTAAGATGGTCAATGTTTCCACTAAATTGAGAAAAATGAAAAAATAGTCTTGCTTGTCGTTCACAACATTGAATGAACCCATAGGAATGCTATAAAAATTAGGCTTAAAAATAATTATTTGAAAATTTTAAATATATTACAAGTAGTTTTTCAATAATTCCAGTTTCACGAGTTGTTTGACTTGAATCATTAGTATTGCTGTTTACATTGGATGTTGTGTTACTATTATTTAAACCATTTGTAACATTGATATTCGAAGAGAATATCCCTGAATTTATCGATGAATCATCACCATCAAACAAATGATTATTTTGTCTAATACTTGATTCCAAAGAGAAAGTTCCAATTGGTGGAAAAGCATTAGAAATGTTTATATTACGAAGTGAGTTAACATTAAAAAATGTATCGCAAGATAAATTGTCATATATATCTGAAATTGAAAAAAAAAATTCAATTCTTAAATTCAACTAATTTTTTCGATGTAGAAATCAAGTTTAAATATTTTATATAACTATTTACAAATTATTTTGATTTTGATATCAAAATTTAAGTAGATCAAACATCAATGCAAAATCTAACAAATCTAGTTTCAATTAAAAACAATTTATATAATTATTTATTTATTATAAATCGTTTTCAATATTTTTAAATTACTTTCGAAAGGTAAAATACAGCCTTTTAAGCAATAATTTAAAGATATTTACTACTACCATTAGTGAGGGGTGAGTAACGTTTTTAAACTTTTCTTTGCATGTTTATTTTTTATTTGATTTTCTGAGTGGAAAAATTTTCAAGAATATTGTGCAAAAATTTGAGATGAATCAGAGCAAAACTAACAAAGATACAGCGGTGAGTTTTGTTACCTGCCCGCTACGAGCGCGCAATTATTACATATAACTTTTATATAATCAGGCAGGCAGGATTCGTCGTTGACAGGATGATGGCAAGATCCTTTATGGAATTGACATCGATGATTTGGTTCCTACACGAGTTCCAAGTCGGTGCTATACATAACTTTAAAACTACTGCACCTGTTCCTTATGAAATTTTGAACGCTATTTTTATTTTTGTACATAATTTACGAGGTAGCGCTGGAAAGTTTTTTTTTCAAATTTGTTAATATTTTTCATTTTACAATAAGAAATTAGTCGATTTTTTTTCACAAAAATTGCAATTTTTCACTTCAGTGTTACCAAAAAGTGAAAAATTGAAAGTTCAAATATTCCTCCCAGAGTTACCTGGGAAAAGCAATTAACTAACGAAAGAATTTTGAGTTTTTCATTTCAGATGATCTAGCACCTAGTTTAAAGGGCCACCGCAATCCTACTTTTTTCCGAGACAATTCCGAATAATTACTGCCATTGCCGTATTTTTTAATATTTATTCATGAAAATTTCACATAATATTCTTTGAATGTTATGCTCTAGGTACCATTACTTTTGATAGAAAGATTTTAACTGTGTCGTTAAAAAAAAAATTGCAAATATCTACCTTTTTTTGAACGAATTAACGCTACCCTCTCCTTAAACGGTTATATATGTATATGTTGAATTTAAAAAAAAATAAAAAGCTATATTTTGAAGAAACTTACCATCGCCATTCCGATAATTTTTAGGCTGACTGCTCATACTGTTCTTCCAGTTGAAAATTGTTTTTGTTATATCTAAAGTCGTGTGTGTGTGTGTGTGTGTACGTGCTTTTTATAAATATAAATTTTATAGTTTACGTTGATTTTTGTAATTAGTTTAGTTAATTAACTTGTTTACTATTTGGCTTAAGCAATTTCGAATTATATTGTCACTTAGGAAAAATTAAAATATATCTCAGTCATTCACATTCGCACATTTCATGTAACATTTAAAAAAAAAAATATGTTCAATCTTTTCTATCCCTATTCCTCTAACATCAATAATAACATTGATTTAGGCAAATATTTCTGAATTACTTATTAATATCTACTTAAATGATCAGAGTCCATACAGATATCACGTATTCGTTTCAGCGCAGCTTCTTTTTATGTTTTTTTTTTGTTTTTTTTTTTTTGTATTTCTATAGTAAATTTTCTTTTAATAATAATTTTACAGTATTATCACAGGTTTTATTTCACTTTATTAATAATTTTTAGATAATTTATGCCGTAAAGTTTTTTTGTGTTTATCTTTTACAGCATTTCGTGTTATTTAAATATTATATCCTATTTGCTTATATACAATTTCGTTTTGATTTTTATTAACCTATTTCCTCTCTACAATGTCCTTGTACCCTATCACTTTACCACAATTTTAATATGCCGTACCTTTGAAGTTAATTTTTGTACTTTTTTATTTTCATTTTTAATAAGTAGTGTATAATTTAGTCTTTGCGCTGAAAAAAGAAAAAAATATATAAATTTAGTCCAAGTCTTATAAATAAAATACAAGAAAAAAAATTTTTATTTAAAATTTACTGAGGTGGTTTATTTTGCAAATTTCTTTTTCGAAAATCTAAATACTTAAGAATATCAAAACATTTTAATAAAACTTAAGAATGCTAAAGTTTAATTTTAAGCAAGTAAAACATTAAGAATGTTTTTGGTGGAAGAACCAACTGTAAATTGAATAGTTTAAAAAGAAGCGCTTAACAATCCCATCGAGCATAAAACTGTATAAAGCTTTTAAGTTAAACTAATAAGTTTTGGTTTAATACCAAAAATTTTAACAAAACAAAAATAAAATAAAATTAAGTTCAGAAAGATAAGTTTTGAGGCTTTATATTATAGAGCCATGTAAAATGGCAGAACGGTTTTGTATTACAGTTATGTAACAGGACTATGCATACTTTTTCCAATAACAATGCTCAATTGAAATTTAAGATATACAAAATTTTTTTGGAACCAAGTTTCGTAATTTTAAAAAAAAAAAAATTTAATTAACAGTAAAATTTATATATGTAAAACCTGTTAGATGAAAGATGAAATACCGAGTTTGGCTTAAACCTTAATAAAATGTAAAAATAAAAAAAAAAACAAACAAACAATGATAATATAATTTTAAAATATGCTGCAAAGAACAAAATAAAATTTGTACGTTCAACATAAAATTTTTTAAAAATTTACCCTTATTTCAATTGAACCACTGAAACAAAACAATGGATTTATACTTTTAGGAATCATTATGCAGGCAACAACAAAATTTGAAAGATTTATGCCCAAAGCAGAAACTCTCCAACAACGAGAGTTATAAAATTTATTGGGAATTATTAGGAACATTGAAGACATCTCGGATTCTATACAAAATCGAAATTATTCTAATTTTCATCTATGGAATGAAGTGCAAAAAATTGAGCATCACCGATCGGAGCATAATAAAAAAATGTACGACTTCTTGCACATTATACTGCAATCGAACGTGTATTTTATTGTAACAATTGAGGATGAAAATGCTCCTCTTATTTAATAATAGATAAGGGAATTCAATAATTTCGTCTTGGTTTATGACAACTGAGGTCTTAATTTCGTAATTTAATCTTGTAGTTTTTATGTAACAAAAACCACCCATATTAGTTTTTACATTGTATCCAGGTATTCCAAACTCGCAGTTCCCTATACGAAGGACACCTTGAACATAAATTTCTTCGAATGCAAAAATATTTTAAAATTGTACTTTTACTGAAGCAAATCATTAATAAAAATATTTAATTTTTTCAAAATAACATTAAGCATAAGTGTTTAACTTGAACCATTTTCATGAAATAAATCAAATGGTAGAAAAAAATAATACAAACATTTTATGCAGGAGAGGAAATAATCACAACGTTCATACAATTTTGTTTTGACAAAAGTTTTCTTGACTATTTAATTTTTAGCTACACAAAAGTTGACATTTAAAGCAATTTATGTTTGCGTTTCAATAAATTTTGACACTGAATTTTCAAATTGATTTGACAAATATATTTTTAAATAGAGTAATCATTCTATATTTAATGATAAACTTCAAAATTAACTTGAAATTTTACTAAGATTTAAATTGGATTTCAAGTGTATAATGATAGTTCTAAAAGAAAACTATAAAATTTCAAAAATCGCTTTAAAAGTCCATGAAAATGAAATTTGTGGCCAAGTAACAATATAAGCACTGTAGTTTTCAAAAGCGGCCGTGTAACTTGACCGGAAAACTTTAATTTAAGCTAAGATATTTTAAACATGAAAAAAAAATTTACAAATTAGTAGAATAATATGTTTACACCCTTTTTACGGGAATTAATAATTTTTTTTACTATTTTATAATAAAAATTCAGGAATATATAAATCGACAATTTAAAACAACAGCTTGGAATTTAAAGAAACTAACAGATATATTTTGATATCTAGGTCGTTTCAAAGAGAAATAAATATGAATTTTGTGTTAGGTTTGAGGAATAACAATTTACCTACTTTTATATATAAATAAATCACTTCGACATTGCCAACTCCCAGACACATTGAATTTCTATAAGACACGATCATAAAAGCCGCAAAGAAATTAATCAGGCAGTAATAAGCAAAAATTTCTTATATTATTTGCATATCCAGATTTGTAAAGTTTACTAACTAGCAATTCTCCCTCCATATTGCTGCAAATTGTAATTTAAAATACCGTTTGAATATTTGAATTCATATTTCTACTGCCTAAAACAAATTTTATGGCATAAATCAAAGTTCTAAAGATATATGAAAATATGATATATTCTTGGGTTACTTATGTAAATAGAAATCTCTTTTTGCACTGAATTTTAACAATCCTCAGGGTAAGAAGTTTATTTACCAATACATCTCTTATGAAAGATAATTAAATGAAAAACATTTCTTGTTTTTATAATAATTCCAGTGTTGGCACTATAACAGAACATCCAAAATAAAAATTCTATTGAAAGGCATTTAAAAAATTTATAATTTTTACGTACCACGACACAAAAAATCTACAATTTTTACGTACACACAGCACAACACGACGCCATATTGTGTTCGATTTTTCCCATTCTCAATGGTTTCAAAATTGTCTTTCAAAAAAATAGTACACTAAAAAAAGTTAGTTTTCAAGAATAATAGGTACGTTCATAAATTCAAATGGAAATTGAACTCATCTCAGTTGAGCTGGGGATTCTGTCTCGGTGAGAAGTGAGAATGAAAATGTCAAATTTTGACGCATATTTGCCATTATTGAGTCTTTTTTCAATCGTAACATGTTCCCATCTGCCACTTTACTACCAACTTTACCACCAAATAAGCCCATATAAAAAAAAAAGTGTTTTCATCGGCCAACTTTACTACCAACTTTACTACTACCAAATAAAGTATGGCGGTAAATGCCAACAGCTGTGTTTGCTTGATATGGCAATTGTGTAAATATATTCTAAAGCGTGACAAAATTTTAATTTATTAAATACATGAAACATAAATATAGGTTTTATCTCTTGATCCGATTTGCTACAAATCAGTATAATACTTGATCTTCTGATGGATTGTTTTAAATTTTTGTTTTTGTTTTTTTGTTATATCATTCTCTAAAAAAGGAGAACTATGATTTATAAGGAAACTAACATAATTGGGATCCCTTTAATAAAATCATATATTTCAATAAATTCACCTTCAGTTAATTCATACTAAAGATCCTTACAATAACAAATATTACAAAAAAAAAAATTGGGAATAAATTTCTAAATATTTGTGTGGTTTTAAATCAATTACAAAATTTTATATCGAATTTTATTGGAAGCATAAGAAAAAGTCATATCTACAGTTTCTGTGTCGAATAAATTTTTTTCAAAGAAATCATTACCTACGTTATCTTTTAAGCTACATCTTCGCAGAATTTTTTTTTCACTTTAAGTAAATTGTATCAATTTTCATGTTTTTGAAATTCTTATAAGCTCATTATTTTCATATGAGTATAAAAAATCAACGAACAAAAAAAATAAAAAATTGGCAATTGTTTGAAATTTTTCATGGCTATTTTATTACAGATCATACCTCCGGGATTTAAAACCTAATTCAATGCTTTTGCTAAATGCTCATTATGCTCATTATAATAGTTATAACTATTCCACTAAATGTATTAAATAAAATATTATGGAGCAGAAAAAGATCTATTATGCTTTTTAATACGAAAATCTTAAATCCATCTTAGGCTTAAGTTTTTTTAGTAATAAATATATTTTAGACATGTTATCTTTTTCAAAATAGAAATTGTCTATTTGCGGACAGATTGGATATTGGCATGAAAATGTCAATAGTTTTATTTATTAAACAGCACAAAGTCTTTATGTTTTTTGTTTTTTATTTGGCTGATAATTAATTTTTAAGATTTAAACAGATTATAATAATTGTTTTTTATGTTCATGTTCTAATTTTATCTAAAACAAATTAAATTAAACAATAAATAAAAATAAATTATTAACACCAAAGTATTAATTACATTCCTGATTGGGCATAATACACTTAACCATGCACAAATATAACTGTCAAAATGGCATCCTTCCAATTTCGAAATTCCAATATTTTAATTATTTCCGTCAGTGCTGCCACAGTTTTGTTCAATTACTACGAGAATCCCCGTAGTAATTTACTTTGTTACAGCCTTGAATTTTTCATACAAAAATTGTCATTTTTGTTTTTTCATCAAGTTGGTTAAGGGGAGTGTTCATTCCCAAGTAGAAATGGTTGACACATTTTAGTCGCAGCGACGTCGCCGTGTCTAAAAATGTTTCAATCATGACACAGAGTTACGTCGCTGCGACGTCGTAGTTACCTTCATGTTTCGACATTGGTGCAACACAAAGTGCCAAACGTGTCAAGAGCACACAAAGTACTCACAAAGAGGTGACTGCGACTAAAATGTGTCAAGAGCACACAAAGTGGTCGCAAAGTGGTAACAAAGTGGTAACTGCGACTAAAATGTGTCAAGAGCACACAAATTGGTAACAAAGTAGTAAACTGCGACTAAAATGTGTCAAGAGGACACAAAATGAAACCTAGTACAATTTTTAATTTACAAGTATATAATTTTTCTTATAAATGTATGCATTTATCAATCTAGTACATATATAGATGAGAAATATTTTTTGAAGTAATGAAGATGGAAATAATTTCTTATTGATATTTTATTATTTGATATTTTATGAAGCATAAATTTACCGAATAACACTAAAGTTATATGCCAAATTAAATTTATTGTGAAAGTGAAGATTTTGCTTACGTAAAATTCATGCGCCCTTGGATTTTGCGATAATTATTGATCTTGTTCAAATAATAAAAATTTTAAAACCAGTAAATATATTTGAAACATTGATAAATGTAAGTGAATGAGCATATTTTGTCAAATAATACCTTTCTTATTAAAAAAAAATACAAATTATCCTAATGTTTAACAAAATTTCACACTTTTTGGTTAAAAATTTTTCCATCCTCAATACTAAAAGAAATTTTTCCATCAAAAATAGTAGCCATCTTGTAAAATTTTACAGGCTTTATCATTTTGACCCAATTTAGGCACAGTTACGTCGCTGCGACCACATTGTGTCAATAATGTGTGTAAGAATTATGCTTTTATTTGTCTTTATTTTAAGTAATTTTTAGGCAAATTTTTACTGTTTTTTTCTCAAATAATATTTTGAACCCCTTCCTAAGAGTAGTTTGTGGCATATAAACAAGTAATTAATAGTTTGTATGCATTAATTACTTTAAATTATGTCTACAAACTTTTGACAGTTTGTGTCACTTTGGTAACATTTTGGTAACATTTTAGTTGCGGCGACGTCGCTGTGTGTTAATTTGTGTCAACTTGTATTTTTGTTCTAAGACCCAATTTAGACACAGTTACGTCGCTGCGACCACATTGTGTCAATAATGTGTGTAACAGTCACACATTTTGGTAATTTGGTAACTACGACGTTGTGGCGACGTTGAGGCGTCAAAAATGTGTCATTGGTCACAAATCGGTCGCAAAATTCACAAAAATGTCGCAAGGATTTTCCAGTAATATTTGCCATATTTTGCAGGTAAATAGGCTAAAACTAAAATAAAAATTCTTAAAGTTTCAAAAAAAAAGCCAAATTGAAAGAATTATAAGTATTTTTCTCAAATTCTGTTTTTTGAATGTAATTTTAACTTTGACGTATAAGCGCATACATCAAAACTCTGCTGTATAAACCCAGCCTGTTTTGGCATTTTCATATGTTTTCATATGTTTCCTAGAAGGCAAAATTGAAATGAATTTTCGGCATGCATGTATTAGTGAACGACTAATAAAAAGAAACCGTTTAATTTTATGTTTAATTTTTTACTCTCAAGCCTGCCATTTCCATTTAATTTCCTAGCGGTTAATTTTCGTTAATTTGCGCTCTTTACCGTATGCATGACTTTTGCATGCTAAAACGCTGCTATAAGCCATTGCCCAGCGGTTAATTTTCATTAATTTGCCCTCTTTACCGTATGCATGACTTTGCATGCTAAAACGCTACTATAAAAATTGTCAATTTGCGACCACACACATTTTAGGAGGACAAAAAAATATTCTAAATCTTATTTTGCTCTGTTGCGAAAATATTCTAAGTCATTTAGTCGTCAGTTGTTGGCAGTCGTGTGCGTGTAGCATTTAAGATTTTTTTGTTTTTTATTGTATTACTTAATATTAATTAAATAATATATTAATACAGTGATTATTGATGGATATTTTAATTAATAAAATGCTTTATTTAAGAAATTGTGTTTCTTTTTTCCCCTTTTTATCACATAAGTTATTTTTCAGGTTAACATCAAAGTACAAATAGGGATATATATATACCACACCGTTATGCATAAGCATATATGTATAATACGTACTACACACTACGTAGTGTGTATATATATATATGAAAGAATTTTTAAAAATTAATATGTAAAAGAAAAACAAAAATCTCTCTTATTTACGCTCTCCATTTGTGAATCCGGAGAGTGCATAAAATCCTCTCTTAGCATGGCTTTTCCTATCCGGTCGCAATGTTAATTTTCCGGCATGCTGGGATACCTAAATTTAACACACTCACCTCAAATTTGCCTTCAAAAAGCATATAAAGAGCGAAAATTAACCGCTGGGTTACATTGAACGAGAGAGCGGTTTGATGAGTTGGAAGAAATAGTGAACTATTATAAAATTTGCGCACGTAAATTTATTGGTTAAATTTTGAATATATGTTTACTGTTATTCTTTGAAATTTATTCTTTTTTATATAAAGTTATATTGAAAATGAGCGAATTATGCCGCGAATCTAGCAGTAAGAAGAAGAATTCGATTTTTAGATGTCATCAGTTTGATGGTGAATGGTGGTGAATGGGTTCATAAAAACGCCTATATTGAATCCAACGAGGCATTGCAAAGTTCGTTGATTCAGCACAATTAAAATTAAATTTCTTTGTTTTCATTTATTTGTTATTAATCGACTTATAACTCATAAAAATTTAACAGCACATTTCTCTTTCCATATCATATCCATGTCATTTTAATATAACGTACGCCAACACAAATTTTACTTATTGGCATAAAAAAGCATGCATAGCACGAATGTTTACGCTAATAAATATTAACAATATTAGTAAACTTATATAAAATCTAATATTTAGGTGACATGATTACGATGAATAGCTGCTTATAATATGTTGACATGTCATCATGATGACAGATTTCCTGCTGGGTACAGCAACAGTTTTGTCTTTTTTGAGTATTTTTCCCCTAATGCTGGAGATAGGATAACGTTCTTATCTCCGTACGCACTAATTATAAATATCGTGCCAACTCCTTATGAGAAACGCTAGTAATATTTACTTTTAAAAATTTAACAATTGGAATGAGATGTGATCAGAATAAATTTCTAGGAATATTTGTAAACGCATATATGATATAGATTTTTTTATTTCTGTCAACAGATTGAGAAAAAAAACGAATTAATTATTGGTTTAAATATTGGTGTTGGGAAAAGTTTAAAGAAAGCGCACTATATAATACAGAAAAATTAAAATAAAAATATATTTGTATGAAATAAAAAACTGGACTGATAATAAACCGGTGTGTAACAAAAACAAATTTCGATGTAGTTGTGTAATGATTAGATAACTTATATAAGTTTTAAGATCTAGTAATATCAGAAAGTCCAATTTATAAGCGCTTTATATAAAGATAAAAAAGTATAAAAAATGATAACTCATCAACAGATGAATGTGTTCGATTTGAGTATTAATGTAAAAACTCATAAGGTGCAAATTTACTAATTACTCTGACGAATTTAGGAAAGGGACAAAGGTTAATATCTTTTGGTAAACTTATATTCAACAGGTTACAATAATTTGTATTCGATATGCCTAAATTCGGACCATTAATTGGTGCCATCGATGAAGGTACTTCATCAGCTCGATTTATAATTTTTCGAGCTGGCACTGCAGATGTTGTTTGTTATCATCAAGAAAACGTTAGACGAATTTATCCACAAGAAGGTTGGGTAGAACAAAATCCGTATGACCTCTTGGAAGTAGTGTTAACATGTGTTGAAAAGGCAACACAAAAACTTATAGCATTAGGGGGAGAAGTTAAAGTAAGCTTAAATGTTATTTATTTAAAAAAATATAATTAAACAAAAGCAATAATAATATTACAGGATATATTGGCTATAGGTATAGCAAATCAGAGGGAAACTGTCATTGTTTGGGATAAAACTACAGGGAAACCATTACACAATGCTATACTCTGGTCTGATATGCGAACATCATCAACAGTCATACAATTATTGGATAATATTCCGAATCATTCTAGAAATAAGAATTATTTAAAACCGTTATGTGGTCTTCCTCTTTCACCATATTTTTCTGCTTTAAAACTAAGATGGTTAAAAGATAATGTTCCTTTAGTTAATCATGCATTTACTAAAAAGTCTTGCATTTTTGGAACAGTTGATTCTTGGCTAATTTGGAACTTAACCGGAGCACAAAACGGTGGGATTCATATCACAGATGTATCAAATGCATCAAGAACAATGCTAATGAATATTGAAACTCTACAGTGGGACAAACATTTGCTAAATTTCTTTGGAATACCTGAAAGTATATTACCGGAAATAAAATCAAGTTCAGAAATATATGCACTAGCAAAAATATCAAGTCTTAAAGTTCTTAATTAGTTTAAGCTACATATTAGAATCTGTTTTTAAATTAATCTTTTAGGGTATACCCATTGCGGGTTGTCTTGGGGATCAACAAGCTGCGTTATTGGGTCAACAATGTATATCACGTGGAAATGTAAAAACTACATACGGAACTGGGTGTTTTTTACTATACAATACTGGCCATACAATTGTTAATTCAAATCAAGGTTTATTATCAACAGTTGCTTATCAATTAGGCAAAGATGCAAATCCAGTTTATGCTCTGGAAGGAAGTGTAGCAGTTGCAGGCAGTGCTCTAAAGTAAATAATAATAAAATTAAATTTTTCTTGTCTTTTTCATTTTATTTTCAAACCAAGTTTGGATATTACACTCTTAATACGGTATTATTCTATATTTCTATGAAAAAATATTACTTTTTTCTTTTCAGATTTTTTCCAAGCCAAAGTATTAACTAAATTAAAATCTTTCTTTTAGTTGGCTAAAGGATAATATGAACCTAATAGATAACGTTAATAACATCAACCAAGTAGCTTCAAGTGTTAATGATTGTGGTGACGTTTACTTTGTACCGGCCTTCAGTGGGTTATATGCACCATATTGGAATCAGGATGCTAGAGGGTACATACATTGTAGTTAATATTGTAATTCGAAAAATAAACTTTTTAGAGTGATTTGTGGGTTAAGTGATGACACTAAACAAGAGCATATTGTACGTGCTTGTTTAGAATCAGTGTGTTTTCAAATACGCGATATTTTAGAAGCCATGAGTAAAGATTGCGGTCAACCTGTAACAAAATTGAAAGTAGATGGGGGAATGACTTCAAATGATTTCCTTATGCAATTACAATCCGATTTAATAGGATTGGATGTATTTCGTCCTAATTTAGCGGAAACAACTGCATTGGTAAGTATATAAATTATAAAGAAAAATTAAATAAGTGCTATTTACATTTTTTTAAGGGTTCTGCAATTGCAGCATACAAAGCGGTTTCTGAATTTGACCTTGAGGATTTTAAAAAACTCTCATACACTAAATTTAAACCAAACATCACAGAAAATAAGAGGGATATGCGTTATTCCAAGTGGAAAATGGCTATTGAAAGATCATTTGGTTGGGATTCTTCAAGTTATACTAGTGAAAATATTTTGTTGCCTTAATTGAAATTATTTTTTTATCCAATATGTAATTTTATTTTTTTCTTTGTTATAGAGCACTTAAAAGTAATAAATTGTTAATGAAATGTATAAAATCCTAAAAATTATTTCAATTTTGTTCCTCAGGAGCCGGCGCTAATACCTCATTTAACATAGCACCTAAGGCTTCATCTTCATTTCCACCTTGTGGGGGTCGAATTTCTGCTTCGGCAGGTATAGGGTTGCCACCTTCATTAAAAGTTAGTAATATAGAAGATAATTATTTTGAATTATACTTACTTGCATCGATTTCAAGCGGTGGATCAGCATTTGCTTCTGCTAAATTAGTAACCGATTTAGATTTTACACATTGAAAATCAACATGTCTGCTTTTGGCTTCTTCTTTTTCCCATGACATATGTATAAATGGTCTCTGTACATAGCTGTATATTACCTGATCAAAAATTAATAGTAAAAAAACAAGTTTTTAACTAGACCATTGTGTGATTTTCTTAAAAATTAGCTTTATTTCATTTATTTTTCCTGTTATTTGAAAATCAATTTCACTATTATACCATAACAGTAAAGCTATAACTTTAATGAATAATAAGGGTAAATGAGAATTTACCTCAGGCCGACCTCCTTGTCTTCTTCGAATTTTTTCCTTATGTGTTGGGTATCCTTCTATTCCACAACGAATTTTTTTTAAGCCTCGATCTTTCATAACTTGTTTAGCAACATCTCGATTTTCAATATATTTGAAAAATCGATGCATAGGTGTGCTTGATATAGCTAAATTGTTCGTATTATTAAATATTTAACATATTTAAGCAGAATATTACTTTGACAATATTCTTCTCCCATTTGTGGTGGATATTCTTCATCCCAGTCAACAACATCATCATCTAATAGAACTACAACATGACATTCTCTATCACCTCGTTGAGCTGATGTAACCATTAAAGGTAAAACTAAATCTTTTAAGAAAACTTCAAATTGTTGGCGAGCGCCTTCATTGCTTAATTCATGCAAGAGTTCTCCTTTCACATATTATAAATATATAATTATTTTTCTTTAATTTATTGTTAGAAAGAAAATTTACTTAGATTTTGACATCGAATTGTTGTCGCATCGAACGGTATTAACAAATAATCACAAGCTTCTTTCAATTCTGGAACTGATACAGTAGGAGGACATTTGATATATCCATTTCTATAGTAGTCAAGAATTGAACGAAATACAGTACTAGATATTCCATCAGCGACTTCATATTCTCCTCTATCATTTGGATGAGTAAATTCTAGGCCTGAGCTAAACATACGGCCTAACATTGTGTTTGGATGCATAGTAAACATACTTTGTTCTATTGCAAAGCGTGTATTATCTACTAGTAAAGTTATTCGATCTCCCTGCTGTAGGATATTATTACCACTTTTCTGTGCAGCAGATTCACCTCTTAATATTGTTGAAGTAGGAAGTGAAGATCGTTTTGCTGTTGTTTTCCAAGAAACATTTCTATGAACAGTAAATATAAATTTTTTGCTACTTCCATTTTGAAAAGATAACTACCTTTGTCTATTTTTAAAAATTCTACGGCGTTTTTCATCAGATTCATTATATTCTTCCGGACTACTTGAGCTGCTGTAGGAACCTTCTTGTTTTTTATTTGTTGTTGTCGACATTTTTCTACATTCGTATATAAAAAATGAATAAAATTTCTTTAAAATTTAACACAACTTAACAAAGTTTAATCAAGTTCAATCTTTTGTCTGGCTGATTTTGACAACTAAAAAATTTTAGGTCTCTAAAATTTTAGGTGACCAACAAAAGCTACTGTAACTTTGGGGGTTTTAGGCTATGTCTACATTAGCCTTTCTGACAGTCTAGTGAATCTGGGTGCAGTAGAATTAATAAAAAATTATAAAAATCGTTAAACATATTTTTATTTATAGATTGTTAAAATTTAATAATTTCCATATAGTAAACGAATTGGTTTTTTGTAAAATTTATTTAATTTCGAGTATAAAATGAATCAAAAATAGCCTTTCCATTTGAAAATGAATCACATGTATGAGAGCTTTATACAACGTCAAAGGGTGACATCTGTTATTTACGTATATAGCTGACAGGTATTCTCCTCTTTTTAGTACTTATATTTTAAACCCTAGCCACCTATTGGTAAATTATCAAATTTGAAAGTCTAACAAAAATGGAGTCGGATTAGTAATGGCTGCCGTCTATCTTCTTGTAAATATTAAAAATAATATGATAATAATTGAAATGTTGATTTTATAAACATCGTTATTAATTTTCAAGCATTAAATTCGTGGTAATTTTGGCAAGTGTGATTGTTCTAAAATAGAAATACCGAGATATCATAAATAATTAAAATTGATATACCTATGGGGATCACTTGAGTTGTTTACTCCAAAATTTATTTGTTAAACGGGAAGATTGTCAGTCCATTATATCAGTAAAGATTTAGTTAAATGTACATTTATTTTTGTGCAAAAATTTTTAAGAGAAAGTGAGCTTAAACTAGATGTTTAAACTAAAAATCTATTGACAGAAGAAGTGTTTTTTTTTTATTTTATAGTGAAAAGCTAAATGAACAATTGATTATTATTGAAGGAGTTGCATTTATGTTTACAAATGCAGCCTGTGGTTAGATATAATTTAACAGTATATTTTTTTGGTGATGTAGTGAGTAGTAGAGAGTAAAATAATATGTGACACGATAAATAATAAATTTCTTTTAGGTTCAAAAATTGTGTATACGAAAATTGGACCACACAAGCCAATTAATGTATACTTACTATTGAAATGTCACAAAGAGGAAAGCGAGGAAATCGTTTAGAAAACGAAAATATATGTCAGCCGCCAGTTAAAAGGCGTAAAGGCAGGCCACCCATAGGACAGCTTTTTGACATCGAAAATGATGTTGGGACAACGACAATTCCGGTCGTTTCGGCAGGAGTACAAGCTAAATTGGGTACTACACCATCGTCATCTTCAACATCCACATTATGGCAAGCAAGGTCGATATCTGATCTTAAAATTTCAAGCATTTATAATAGGAGTTCATCGGAGGCACCGGCCGAACTTTTTCGGTAGTTCAAAATGAACACATTTATAATTTGATTGAATTTAAAAATATTTTTTTTTTTTTATAATCCCACAGAAAAGATCTTATTAGTGCCATGAAACTTCCCGATTCTGAACCTCTCTCCTCTGATGAATATTGGATAATTACAGATCAGTGGAAACAAGAATGGGAGAGAGGTGTTCAAGTACCCGTTAACCCTGATTCTTTACCAGAACCCAGCGTTAAAATTTTACAGACACCAATTGTGACGCCTAAACATGATTTTAAACTGTAAGTCATTAAAATAAGACATTTATGAATAAGTAAACATTTATGATTTTTTCAGTCCTAAAAATAAATATGTACGAATAACTAAAGATGATACATTTTCATCAGATTTGTACTTTTTGTCTAATGCTCCTTCAATAGCAGAATCAACATGTTCTTATGACCTTGACCAAATGGATGAAGTATGGTTAAAATTAGTAAATAATGAAAGAATATTATATGGTGCTACATCAATATCTGACAGCCAATTTGAGAGGGTTATCGAAGAATTAGAGGTAAATAAAAAAATAATTTTAATCATTGCAGCTCAATTTTGCTTATTTAAAGTAATAAAAGAACTTATTTTCAATTATTAAAATTCCATAGAGGAATTATTTAGCAATTGATTGTTAAGGTTCTAGTAGCTTTACTTTTCAGCTACTGTATTAAAATTTTACTTTTGTATATACAGATAAGGTGTTGGGATAAAATTCAAGCAATAATGAAAAGTGAAGAAGGTCTGGGTATTGAATATGACGAAAATGTTATATGTGATGTATGTCGCTCGCCTGATTCAGAAGAAGCGAATGAAATGGTTTTCTGTGATAATTGCAATATTTGTGTACACCAAGCTTGTTATGGTATAACCGCCATCCCTTCAGGTAATTTTTTAGTTTTAACTTATTAAAATTGAAATTTTAGATATTAAAAATCTAGGTCAATGGTTATGTCGTACCTGTTCAATGGGTAAGAAGCCAGAATGTGTATTATGCCCTAATAAGGGTGGAGCTATGAAATCTACACGATCGGGTAAAAAATGGGCTCATGTGTCATGTGCTTTATGGATACCTGAGGTTAGTATTGGATGTGTTGATCGAATGGAGCCAATTACAAAAATTTCAAGCATTCCACAAAGCCGATGGGCTTTGCTTTGCATACTTTGCCGTGAAAGGGTTGGGGCCTGCATACAATGTTCTGTAAAAACATGTAAAACAGCTTACCATGTCACATGTGCATTCCAGCATGGATTAGAAATGCGAGCAATCATAGAAGAAGGCAACGCAGAAGATGGAGTTAAACTTCGTTCCTACTGTATTAGACATAGTGTCAACAAAGGGAAAAAGGATAACAAAGGTACAAACAATAATAGTGTTGGTTCGGGAACGGATGATGAAGATTTTCGAAGAAGAAGAGTTAGAAAAGATATGACATCGGAAGAAAGAAATCAGGCTAGAGTTGTGCGTTTACAGGTAAGCTGATTTATACTATTTATGTTAGCGAAAATTCCTTTTTACTTTAGGACGGACTTATTCTACATTTTGTATATTATTTTAGTCTAATTTTATTGACGTGCCACTGTCAATACTAAAGTTACCTTCGATCATCAACCTGATTGGAATGTTATATAGAGGATATTTTTACCTAATTTTTCATTTTACTTTTTTGTTTCCTACTTCAGATAATTACAATGATATTAATTATCCAATATAAATATAATTTATAATTTAAGTTAATTTCTATATTTAATGTTTTAGGAAGTTGAATCTGAATTTGATAAACATGTAAATATCAAAGATATCAGCTGTCATCTATTAGATGTTGATCAAGATGCAATATCATCAATTTACAACTACTGGATACTTAAAAGGAAATCAGGTAATAACCGACCCCTTATACCACCTAAAACTGAGGATGTGGACATGCTATCAAGTCGACAAGAACAGGCAGATATAGAAAAGAAAAAAATGTTTGTACATTTAAGGCAAGATTTAGAACGGGTTAGAAATTTATGTTACATGGTAAATAGGCGAGAAAAATTATCTAGGTCTTTCTTTAAAATGCGGGAGCAAATATTTTATAAGCAAATTTCTGTATTAAGTGAAAATAATATCAAAAATTATGATGATAATTTTTTAACAGCCGTTATTCATGCTAATAATGGGCCCTCTATATATGATAAGTTATACTCTAGCACAAATTATGCTGCAGAAACTTTGAATTTTGCGGATATTCAAGAAAAAATTAAAAATTTACAAAAATCAGTTGAGCTGGACTCTAGAAACTGTAATAAAAATAAAGAAAGCAAAAATTCAAAAAACTCATTCCGAAAAATACATGTAAATGGAATCTCCGATGTAAAAAACGTTAGTTTATTCGAAGATAATATTTCTTCATCAAGTTCAGACATTGAAGTTATGTCCTCAGATCAAGATGATGTTAAATCTGTCGAACAAAAGTCTCAAAGCTATTCGAAAATATTAGAAAAGCATAAAATTCGTAAAAAATTATCTTCTTCTTACAACTGTGATAGTTCGAGTGAAGATGAAGCAGAGATAAAAAATAAGTGTCTTGTTGGAAAAAAGAATCCATCTTTACATCAAATGGAACGAGAATTAGCTAGGGACCATGGACACACCTCATCCAGCGTTGATAGTGATGACCTTATATCCATTAAAAATTGTAGCAATAAACAAATAAGTAAAAAGCCTTCAGCGCCAATATATTCGGATAGTGATAGTACAGATAACACAATAAGCGATTCACAGCAACAAACTGTTAGAACGAAAGCAGCAATGAAAGAATTTACAATGAATTCGGTAAGAATGAAAGAACCACAGAGTAGGACACATCTAACCAAAACAAAGCGAGATATAAACAAAATAAAAGATGAAAACATGCTTGAAAGCTCCCAGCAGGATAGATTAAAACTAAAAGAACGTGAATCAGTAAATAATTTAAGGGCCGATAAAAAGAAAAATCATAATTTAAAAACTGTTGAAAATAAAACGCAATTAGAGGGAGGAAGTAAGAGGATTACTGCAGATCTTTTAGTTGTACCTCAAAGACAGGCTGCTAAAAAAGCATCGGAGAACATGCGTTCGACAAATATTTATACCGCGCAAAGGAAAGATTCACGTGATACAAAAATTGAAGAAAAGGATGCAGAAAGAAGTACCACAAAAGACAAAGATAGGCTAAAGGATGTGAAGGAGGAAGAAAGAGAGCAAGAGAAGGATAAAGTAAAATCTCGTGGAAGGCCACCAAAAACACCAAAAGAAGATTTACGAGATTCCGAAAAAGAGATAACAAAACGATCTGAAGCAGGAAAAAATGATCAAAGCTCTCCAGAAAACCTCAAAAATGAAAAAAGAGACACCAAAAAAATTGAAAATAATTTATTAGTTGCATATGTTCCACAAAGACAAGCTGCAAAGAAAGCAGCGGAACATATAAAAAGTGGCTTAGGGAAGCAAGTGGCACCAGAAAATGTTTCAGCTCCGTATGAAGAAAAAGAAAAATATAAAAGCGATAATGATCGGGAAAAAATTGAAAAAACTAATGAAAAATTCGATAAGGTTAGTGAATTTGATGTGAAAAAAGAAAAACGAAAAGAAATTATTGAAGGACGACCAATAGAGATCGATAATAAAATTAAACTAAAAGAAAAAGATAGAAATCCTAAGGAAGATGAAAAGAAACTAGAAAGGAGTAGAAGACAAATTGACAAAACCAATACTCCAGCAATTGTTTTAACCTCAAGTAGTTCAGACTCAAGCTGTTGTTCTTCATCGTGTACTAGCTCATCTTCTGATGAAAGCGATAGCGATAATGAAAGCATTGATAAACCTACAGTATTAACAGAAAATGATGTTAAAGAAGATATTCGGTTGTGTAGTCCAAATTCAGATCCAATAAAAAGTGAAAGCAATAATAAGGAAAATTTTAATGAAATAAAATCTTCAAATGTGAATAAATATATTACAATAGCATCACCGGAAAAAGTTAATTCTAGTTTACTTAAAGAAAAAGTATCAAATTTATCACCAAAACAGGAAATACAAAATGCACAGAAAAGTAAAAAGTCTCGAAAAAATTTTTCACAAGATACAAATTTTGTTTATAATAGTGGACAAATCCAGGAAAGTTTAGAAAATATCAAAAAATCACCTCCAAGTCGAAAAGAAGATAACAAAATGTATCAACAAATATCGTCGCCACAGAATTCCACTTTTGAAAGCTCAAAAGACAATAAAAAGAACGATTCTTTCGAAAATGGTTTAATTCGTTTTTGTAAAGAAAACGCAAATATTCAGACGCTGGAAGAGGAAATAGCCCAAAGGAAAGCTGATTCCCAAATCTATAATACTAAAAACAAAGGAAATAAAGGTGTCGGATCATTAGATAAACTTTTAGACAGAAAGGAAAAAGAAAGAAAAGTTAAAGAATGTCCAAATAGTCGCAATATACGAAATAAAAATGTTCAAAAAACAATTGATTCCAATAATATTCTTTCATCACATGATATTATTAATTGTAATGCACAAGAAAGTCTTAGCTGTGATAAAAACAAATGCTCTGATTTTAATGAAAATAATTCAGAATTTAAGGAAAATCAAAATTCTAGTAAAAAAGAATTGTATGGTCCTGAATTGCATACATCACCAAGTGATAAATCAAAATTTAATAGAATAAACGAAGGGAAACCTTCTGAAATAAATTTAGAGCATAGGCAACGTTCATGTACCTTAAATTTAGAAATCAATGATAATTTACATCCGTTAATGGAAAATCCTCAAGAGTTATTCAATGTATCATCCCCTCAAGAATTTTCTCAATTAAAAACAGGGAAAGAAAATGCAATTTTTTCATTACAAAATAAAGCCTTTTTGAAATTAGAAGATTCTAACATTCTTAAGCAATCAATATTTGATTTTGAGCAAAACAAAGAAGATAGTGCCAGAGAAACAATGAATTTGGTAGAAAAGCTTCGTCAAAAGTATAAAAGAAGTACTTCAACAAATAATAAATTTGATGATACAATGAATCATTTACCCAAAAAGGATTTAGATATCAAAGTTGATGCTAACTTCAATTCACATTCAATTGAACCTATATTACATAAAGAAAATGATTCTTTTTTTAATAAAAAAGAAGATTTGTCATTTGAAGAAAGCAAACAAAATTATTCTGTTAATGATGATAAAAATTTAAAACAAAATAATTCATTAACATCAATAGAACAACAATTATCCTCACAACATTCTCGTAGTCCAGAAAACCACCTTCCCTGTGATATAGTGCAAGAAGAAGCCAAAGAAGTAATTCTGGAAAACAAGAATAAAAATGAGCTTAATTCAGATATTAAATTAGATAATAAAAATAGTATTTGTTTGAAACCTAAAAATATTGATCATATAACAACTTCCAACTATTTTAAAGGGGATTTTGTTGATTTGAGAGCTAAAGAAATATTAAATTCTGAAAATCCATCATTAAAATTGGACTCTGAATATGAAGAAAATACAAGAATGCAATCACCGTATAGAAATGTATCAAATATATGGAATGAAAATGAATTAATACAAACAAGGAGATCTGTATCATCATCACCAAGTTCGATTTCAGAGTGCAATGAAGATTACAAACAAAAACAAACAACAGGGCAACTAGTTGATAATTCAAGATCACGAAATTTACCATATGAACTAGATAATATTAATAAACAAAGTATTAATGATTTAGCTGGTTTTGACATCCATTCACAATTTCACTTACAACAGCAAACATCTCTTCAATCTACAATGAATGGTATTGATATTTTATCATCATATAATTTTCCAGAAAGTGGACAATATAATGGGCCAGTTAGTTTATTTCCTGCTCAGACAGTTCAAAATATGAATGTACCTATGCCATTCCCATCACCGGGTGCAGCTCTATTTCCACCAAATTTAAGTGGACCAATTCCAATTACACAAACAGCAACGCAATTAAATTCATCATTATTTCAACAACACAATAAACTCAATCAAAAAATATCTTCTAATCAACAGAATATTGAATCAAATTCCTTTTCTACATGTGGAGCAGCGTTTACATCATCATCTCATAATTTAGCTCTCACTGCTGCTATTGTATCTACAACAGTTGGTCATCCATCAATTGCTTCGCCACAAATGATTCATAATAATTATGATCTACCAAATCAAAATTTATTGGGGTGTAATAATCAAAATTCGAATACATCTGTGAATCCAATATTAAATTCTGAAAATATTTTGAATGATACTTGTAAGCAAGATTCCCCCTCAAAACGAACATCCGCAAGATTTAATCAAATGAAATCCCCGCAAATCAATAAAAGTCCAGGTAAAAGCCCAAGGACAATGGATATGGTTCATAAATCACATGTGCAGAAAATTAAATGTGATATAAGTAGACAAAAAAACCGATCTTCCAAAGGCCCAAGTACAAATAGAATAAGAGGAAGGGGGCGAGGTCGAGGTCGTTTATTTGCTATATCTCAATTACCTGCACCACTTGATTTTGAAGGTCATCTTAGTGCGTCTATCCATAATAACCTTGCTGGAACTGTATACGATTTAGATTTCGATGAAGATTTTTCATCGTGTAACGTTGAAAATTTAAAATCATTAAGAGATCGAAGACGATCTTTTGATTGTCGTAGTGGTGGCCAGACAATTTCAGATTCAAAATTTACAAGTCCAACTAGCTATCATGGGAAATTAAGAAATTCTGCTACATTGAAAAGTATAGGAGTATTGAAATCACATGATGTAGCTCTAATTGAGTCTGATGTACACAATACACATTCATTGCTACATAATATTGTACATCCAGTTTTACCTGGACCCGTCGATATGAGAACCTATAGTTCTGGCTTTGAGAGTCAAAGTGTTTCAAGTCAAGAAGCATATAATAATCATTTACTAGGAGCATTTGCAACAGGTACAGCAGATCAAACATTACATGAAATCGATGAAGAAGTTGAAAAAGAATTTCAATCAGCCCTTAAGGCGAGTGGAATCAAACCAAAATCTATATCAGAAACAATTAGTACAGATATTCATGGGCCAATTGATGCGACTTCAGAAGAAATATCAATAGACTCTGATACAACAAATACAAAAGTTTCTTTGTCTGATTCCCGAAATCAGCTTAAATTAAAAATTAAAGGGCCTTTAGCACATCCGGATGTGTATAACACCTCTAATAATTGCACTACATTGACACAAAATTTAGCCTCGTCGAATTTGGGATTACAAATTCCTTCGGCATCAACATGCAATTTATCATCTAATACAACTGGAACATCTAGTTTAAGAAGAATGAGGAAAAAAGAACTACTTAGACAATATTGGACACAAGATATGAATATGGACGATTCAAATTGTTTGCCTTTAGCTGAGAGTAAAATAAGTACTGACCAAGTAATTAATCGTAGTGTAGGAATACCCAAAGCAGTGGACTCAATGAGTTCAATTCCAACAAAAGAAGATTATATAGATTACACGTCTACAGATCCTAGAAAAAGGAAAAAAGGTTCCGGTCTTTCTAGGGAACTACGCCAATTGGATATACCATTCGATTCAGAGTGTTCTGAAAGAAGAAGAAGTATTGGATCTGTTAGTAGCAATATTTCTGGAAGTAGTACAGGAGATAATCAAAATATTAATTCAAAACGCAGAGGTAAAAATAAAACATGTGATATTTTGGACGGTTCAGAAACACCAAAACTAAAAATTAAGATACGAAATAATGTAATTGAAACTTCAAATGATAGTAGACGGAATACAGGATGTCCACCTAAAAAACGTTTACCAAATATTCCAATTCCTAGCTTAGAAATACTTAAAAGGGAATCAATGAATTATCGTAAACAAATAATGGCAGATTTTGGTGAGGAAGAAAAAGAAGATGGACCAAAACAAAAAATTAGAAAGGAAGGCAAAATATCACATAAAAAGAAAAAAAAGAGTAAACATCATGACGATATTCGAATAATTGATCATAATAATGACACACCTAAATTAATTATACGTTTTGGTAAACGAAAAGCTGAAAATGATATTCAAAACGATATTGAAGAATCACCACACCAATTATCCAATACAAATAATGATAGTAATAATGAAGAAAAACCATTTATACCAATTAAATTAAAATTGGCAAGAAATTCACATGGTGATGGTTATATAATTGGTGGTGATAATAAATCTGAAGATGATAAAAAACCTGAAATTTTAACAGATACAAATATTTTAGAAAATTTGAAAGATTGTAATGAAAAATTTGATGAATGCAATGAACAAGATGAACATAAAATAGAGCAATCTTCCTCTGCAATGACTACCGCTGCGGTTAGTGTTATTCCTGCACATAAATTGAATAATGATCTCAAAGGTCAAAGTAAGGCCTCTAAAGGCTGTCCCTTACTTCCTCTTAATAAAGACTGTGAAGTTAGATGATAATTTCTTTTTTAAAAAAAAAAAAATATACTATTTACGTTTAATTAAAATCTAAAATAAAATATATACACATATTATTTTCTTCTCTTTTTTAAGTGTTTTTCGTTTTTCTGTGCATTGCAATGTTAAATTTTATTTTGTACATCAACTTATTATTTTATGTGTATATTATATAATTGTATATAAAAATAGTTTTAGATAGTTAAATATAATTTGTACATTTATACACAAAAAAAAAACTAATTTAGTTCTCGGCCATAAGTATTATATTAGACATTATTGTCAAGAGCGGAGAAAAGAAAGTTAAAAAATGCATAATATAAATTCTTGGTCATAAAAAACGTTTAACGAAAACAAAATATATCTCTAAAGGCAAAAATATTCTTGGGCATAAGTTAATGAAGAGTTTAAATATTTAAAAAATTTTTTACAATTTTATATGTGACTTTATTAGTGTGTCCGTTTTAATTTATTTTAAATTTTTTCTAATTTGTGTTAAAATTTTACACAAACAGATGAACAACAAATGATTTAAATATTACCCATAAAAAATCGAAAAAAAAAAAAAAATTAATGTTTTAAATTTAAGAATTGTTAAAAAATATATTGTTAATAATTGATTTGGATCACTTAAAAAGTAATATTTTAAATCAAACTTAAACGCATTATAAATTATTTGGAATGAATGGTTGAACATAATGTTGTAAAATAAACAATTTTTAATCATAGAAATGTTAATAATTGGAAAAACAAATTTTGTCATAAATTTTAAACTTAATTATATAACTAACTCCTATAAAAGTCTTAAATATTTCTTTTTATTCATTTGTCAGTTTTCCCTTTCAGCTGGACTCTAAACTTAAAATTTGAGCTCTTGCTCTTATATGTTAAAAACTTTTTTGTTCACATTCAAAATGATAAATATATAGTATGAATTCCAATTATACTTTTAAAATGGCTAAAATTTAGTTTTAGTTTTTATTTTTAATACCAGACTAAAAAAAATGATTATTATTATTATTATTAGTTCTTCATGAATTCATGATAAATATAAAAAGTATTCTAAATTCCGTATAAAATTTACATTTATTTTGTTCTTAAATTGGCGATTGTTTGATAAAATATTTGACTCAAAGTCCATTTTTTATTATATATCTGTTAAAATACAAAAACATTCATTTCATTTGTTATACATCTGAAGTTGTTGTTATTGTTTTTTGTTTGTTAATTGACGAAAATTAATTGTTATGTTGTATATTGCCTTTGAACTTATGCAAGAAAAAAAAAATATCTAGAGATCTAGTTTGGTTTCTCCCTTTAAAGGATTATGATCAAGATGGTTAAAAACATAGTTACAAGAGACAATTAGCAAAAAATAATAAAATGTAAGAAATGTATTATATTTAGTCAATTGATTAGTTTAAGCGAAAAATAAAAAACAAAAAAACATGTTCACTTTGCAATAAATATTTGTTAAGAATATGTTTTTAAATCGTAAGTCAAAAAACTTGTAAATTAAAAACCTGTAAATGTGCTAAATTATTTTTAATTAATTTTTTATTATATTATTTTTCTAAAATTATATATATGCATAAATTATCTTTTTTGTCCTTTTATGTAAATATGTATCAAAAATTTTTGTCCTGTTTTTTTTTTTTTTTTTTTTTTTTGTTTTATCACCTATTTAGATGTATTTTAAAAGTTGATCATTGCTCCTTAATTGATAAGTATACCTTTTTACAGAATTGTTTAATTTTCAAGGACATTAAATTCGAATAAAAATAAAAATAAAACGGAAACGGATTTGAAAATATGTACGATTATTTATTCGCTAAGATTCCAATTAAGATAAAATAACTTTATCTTAAAAATAATGGATAAGGTAAATAACGTTTCGATTTTACAGCGTTTATTACTAAAACAAATAAAGATATATTATTAAAAAATATATCAAACTTTTTATAACACAAAAAATAAGCTTCATTGTAATTAGTAAAAAAAAATAAAAATAAAAGAAGCCAATTTAATAATAAAAGAAAATAATTTTAATTATTTGAGTACAATACTCTATTAAACTGTAAATAAAACAAAAATTGCAAAGAACAATTACTATGTGTATAGAAAATCTATGTTTTAAGTAAAAAAATGATATTTACATGTGCTCGTGTAATATTTATCAAAATAATATTTATAAAAAATAATAAAAATAAATTATAATTTTGTTGTTCAATATTGTAAATAATATTTTACAAATCAATATTAAAATGAACAAATTTTGTTTTCTTTCATATGTTTATTCTTTTTGGATTTCTACGAAGGGAAAAAGTTTTGAATTAGTTTTAATTTAATTTATCAAAAAGAGTTTATGAAAATTTACTTGGTTAAAAAAGAAATGAAGTTAATTTCATTCATAATAATAAAAAAATACAGAAGAGAATTGAAAGGCTTGTAATTTTCTTTCACAAATATTGGTGATTTAAAATACTTAATTAAAAAATCTTACAGTTGTTAACTTTAGGAGCTGTTCTAAATAGTTTCATTCACTCCCTTTTCGTGCTTTAACGAACCTTACTGGCCAAAAAATTAACATAATTGAGCTAACAAGCTGCCGCTTGGGTCCAAATTTCGTTGAACTAAATAGGAATCTAAATTTCTATTATATAATTAATCTGACAAAAAAATTCAGTTAGATGGATTTATCCTTAGTCATTTGACAAAGCTGAGCTAATTAAATATAATAAGAAAATTTATATAAATACATAACGCCTAGGCTTTTTGCCAAATTTAACTGCAATAATATAACAATATATATATATATATATTTAATTATGTGCTTAAAATAGATTTGCAGGTGTATAAGAGATAAGTATTAGTTATTGATATTTTGCTAATCAAGATGGCTAATTAACTACATCTGTGATAAGATAGCTTATAACAAACAAAAAATTGAATTTCGGTCAATCACGTTTGAAATTTTACTATGGTGAAATTAAAAATTAATGAAAGGGTAAGCAAAGTTTATATTTTATATCACTTAAGTAAAAAGAGTAGCTATTAAAATTACTTTAAAAATTAGACAGTTTTTTGCGTCGAAATTTTATATGCAATATCTTCGTATTTTTATTGGTTAATGTGAATATTTTTATAAATTTAATAATGACATAAACAGTTTTAAATTAATTTAAATATTATCTATAACAATTATACTTTACATAGAACTTAAATTATAAACAAAAATTAGAATTTAATTTATCCAACACAACGGAAATAATTTAAGAAAACAATATTCAATCATTTACCTCGTTTTATTATTTTTTTGCGGTGTCATTTGTATGAAGCTGTGTTTTATAATTCCATTTTAAATAATTTCTGTATAATATAAAAAGATTGAACATAAAAAAATTTAAAATTGCTAACAAAAGGCGCTTAAATGTGATTCATAAAATAATTTAAATCTTTTTTTATAGCCGTCACAATAGTAGTATTTATAATTAATAATAGTGTTAAATTTAATGATTAGCTGGCTGAAAATTTAGAAATTATTTTAAGGTATACAAAAATAATGTTAAAGACCGCATAAAAGTAAGAAATCGCCTATAACAGAGATAATGAGTAGTAGGTGTACTCCCCTCCCCAAATATCCTTCAACTATAAAGTGAGAATAAAAGCTACTAAAAATTGTATTCTACACCAGCCGGTATTTGAAGTTTTGACAGCACCCCTCATAATAATTTTATTATGGCATTACTGGCAAGTAATGTGACTCCCTTTGCTTTATATATATTATAGCTTTAAAGCTCTGGATGTATGCAGGAATCGATAAAAAGCATCGTGTGTTCTGGACGAAAATGGCTAAGAAAAATGTTGGATATCATTGAAATATTATTATTGTAGTTATATTATTTAGTTTTTGTTGGTAGTGCAATAAATTCGTGTTTAATATTCTATATGTATTTCATTAAAGACAATTCATACATCGCTTATAGTCATACATTTGTTCTTGTTTAGTAGTTAGGAATATTTATTGAACATATTAAAATTACCTCAAATCCTAATTACATAATTTTTGGTGATATTTATTCCTGGAAAAAAAAATGCAGCCTCCTCCCAGAAAGGTAAATAGGCTATTCGGAAATTTTAGTATTGCAAAAGGGATATTTTATCAAATATTTATTAAATGGTGCATCAAAAGCACAGATACAATAACAACAATTACACATGCATTCATATATTTATATGCCAGTATCAATTTTTTTTTATTGATTTGATTTATTTCTTATGTTAAATTTTTAAATTCAGGCTATTAACTACCTTCAATTATTCATTTAAAATTTTAGGGCAATTGTGCGAAGTTTTTAAAAAACTTACACACTGAACAAGTTGCAAAGTTACAGCTCAAAAATCAACATGAATGTGATCTTCTTGAAGATATTCGACAGTTTACTATTAAAAGGTCAGCAATTGAAAAATCGTATAGTGAAGCTTTACTTAAGATATCCTCTGCATACTTAAATAAAAAAATCCCAAATATTCCTGATATAAAAATGGATGGAATGGAAGAGAGATGGTAATGATGTTGTTAATATGTGTTTTCTAAAACCTTTAGATCAAATTTTCAGGAATATGTGGAGTGTATGGCGAACAGTGCTTGAAGAAAATGAAAAATTAGCCCGGGCCCGACTTGCTGCCATCGAAGTATTTCAACAGCAGATAGCTGACGAAGCTAAAATTCTTAGAGATTTTAAATTACAAATAAGTAAAAAATGTTTAAATCAATTAGCAAATATTCAAAAAGAACTACAAGTAACAGTCTCCGAAGTTGATAAAACTAAAAAACAATATTTTGATGAGGAACACTGTGCTCATGATGTTCGTGACAAAGCACGTGATATTGAAGAGAAATTAAAAAAGAAAAAAGGTTCTTTTTTCCAATCAATTACTTCACTTCAGAAAAACAGTGCACGAGTTACATCACGTAAGGAACAACTTGAAGAAAAGTCAACAGGTGCTAGAAATGATTATATACTAAGTTTGGCAGCAGCAAATGCTTTTCAAAACAGATATTTTACAGTCGACCTTCAGACAACAATGACTTCAATGGAAAATTATGTTTTTGAAAGAGTAGCTGAGTATTTAACATTGATGGGCCGTACAGAGCTCTTAACTTGTTCCGCCACACAAAATTCATTCGGTAAAATTAGGGATCAAGCACAACAATTAACTCGGGAATATAATTTACAATGCTGTTATCTTTTTTATCCTGTGCTAAAACAACATATAACATATGAATTTGAATCTTGTGACAATGATCCCGTTATTAAAATCACAACCGAGCATGAATCAGCTGCAGAATCATTGGCTAAAGAAGCAAAAATGTTAGCCGCACGTGTGTTTAAAGAAAATAACTCAATACGTGAAAATGCCCGAAAGCTTGCAATATGTGTATCTTTAAGAGATGCTGGTCAAAGAACCGATCCACATGACCCTAATGGCCCAGATCTAGATACAAAAATAGAGGAATTAAAAGAATGCATACGTAGGTCTGAAACAGAAAAAGTAAAATCAGAAGCTTGTCTTGAATGCTTACGTGCTGGAGGAATTAATGTGGATGAATGGGTTCAAGAGGCAGAATCATTAGGTATTAGGGAATTAGCAAGATCAACAAGTTCAATATCCATGCGTACAGATGCTTCTGGACAGGGTGTAAGTTATTAAATATAATTTTCGAAAATTTTTGCTAAGATGCTTTATACTTAGGAGAATCCTAGCTCAGATTCGTTTTATGACAGTGATAATGCTGAACAGGAGAATGCAGCTTCAGTTGTACACACAGAAGAGCGTATAAGGGGGCAAACGCCACAAAGTGAAGATGTTGATGGTAGTGAAATTGACACTAAATTAAAAATTTTGTTTAAATTTTTAATTTTTTAAAGTTGAACAAGAAAGACAAAAAATTGAACAATTAACAGCTGGTTGGGAAGATCCTACGGAAGTTAATTGGGGTGCTGAAGAAGCTGCAGCTCATGTAGAAAATACTGAAACCGAACCAATATTTAAATGTACTGCACTTTATAGTTATACGGTATAAATTCATGAAAATTAAAAAAATTTCGTGTTTAATTTTAAAACTTCACAGGCACAAAACCCAGATGAACTTACAATTGTGGAGAATGAGCAGCTAGAAGTTATAGGAGAAGGTGATGGTGATGGATGGCTCAGAGCACGAAATTATAAAGGTGAAGAGGGATACGTTCCACATAATTATTTGGATATTGAGCAAGATACTGTTCAAGTAAACACCAGTCAACCTAATCTGGAGGCACAAATTTCATTTTCTTCAGTTGATTATACAATTGAAAATGAGGATCAAACACAAGATTCCGTACAATCACCAGATCAAGTATCAGTTATATTAGCCCCAGGGAAAAAAAAGACAAAAGAGGAATATTGTATAGCCCTCTATGATTATGATGCTAGTGCACCTGATGAGCTAACATTCGAAGAAGGGCAAATAATTAAAATTTTTACTAAAAGTGCACATGGTGTAGATGATGGCTGGTGGGAAGGTGAACTAAATGGTAATTTTGGTAATTTCCCATCACTTGTTGTTGAGGAATGTGATGAAAACGGTGAACCATTAAGTGAATTAGGCGATGAATCCCCAACGCTTTTAACGCCCCCTAACTTTGTTCCCCCTCCAGCACCAGCTGAATTTGCTGAATTTGCTGAAGGTAATATTTGAAGTTATCTGATAGGTTTCTTGTAGCATGTATAACTTTTGTCTAGATAACTATGGTGATGCTAATGGTATTGAAAATGAACATGTCCCTCATACGCTGCCACCAGGTATGTAATAATAATTTTTATCTTAATTTTATAAAATCATAATTACTTAAAATTGTTTTTAATGCAACTAGTGGTTATTGAAGAGCCAGATGAGCAGGTAATATATGCCAAATAACATATTTATGTAATATTTTCCTATATATATAATATAAAGTAAACATTATATTCTCTGGCATGCAATTAGCTGAGCACAGCAAAAGTGTTCTTAAATTTACATTTGTTAAGTAACAAGCATTTTGTTTTTTTTTTTCTTAGGAAGTAGCAGAGAAGGTAAAAGAGGTCGAGAATTCACAAAGCAAGGATTCAAGTCAATTATCTTTAGGATTAGAAATGGCTCAAATCATAGTAACAGCAGCAACACCTATGTCAGACGATATTGATAAGCAGTTTCCAAATTCAGAAAAGAAAAAAGAAAAACTTGACGATTGTAAGCAGTCTATGAATAAAGAAAATAATGGAACCGAAAAAGAATTTAATGCAGATAAACAAGTCAAAATAAAGGATAATAGTAATAATAAAAACGAGAATAATGGGGAGGAAAATGATGAAAAGGAACATATCGAAAAAATTGAACAGACGGATCTTGAAAAACAAGATAAGACTGGTGACGATTTTAAAGTAAATTTTGAAGCTAATTTTGAAAATGCTTTTGGCTCCCAAGAAAATGCACCTAAACAAGTTGTTGGAGGTAGAGCCTCTATCCCAGAAGAACTTGAACCTCATCAGCTTGCTCGTCTACAAAGTTTGAAGGAATCAAATGCTTAGTTATGACAAATTCAATCATAAAAAATATGCTTCCGAAAATATTAATAATTTTAATTAGTTAAAAGTACATATGTATATGATTCTAATCAATTTTGATTTAATAGGTAGCAGAGCGCGCCGAGATTAATTGGCGTTATTAAAGAGTAAACATTTTATTAGAGCTCATCAACGATCTAATAAAAAAAAGTTCCAATTAAAATTAATGGACCATAAGCCAATTCCAAGGCTTTTTCGTCTAACGGCACTCTACTAATCGTTCATTAAAAAAACTATTATTTATCCAGACATCTATTCTGTTCTTTTTTTGTTGTAAAAAGTATTTTTTTTTATAGCTACTTTTATTTTAAAAGTTTATCCACTGAACACAAAATATGAAAAGGAAAATATTATTTGAATTTCAGTTTATATAAGATATTTAAATTATAATTTCAGCAATTATTTTTATTTCAAGAAATGTTTTTTTGTTGTTGTTTAATTGTTTAATTCTTATTGCAGTTATGTGTAAACTTAACATTTCACAATATTTAGTATTATAATAGCTAATGTTAAATAGATTATGTTTTGTTAAAATAAAATATTGCAATAGAAAATTTCGACTATAAAACCTGTTATGATATATTATAGAATGAATAAATTACATAAAATACAAAAAAAATATTTAATTCAGCAAAACTAAGTGCACTAAAAGAATAATATTTAGTGGGTTTTATATTATTTACCAAACTAGAATACATAATAAATTCTAAAATCCAGCAGAAATATTTACTTGTATTATAATAACTGTCTCTTCGAAACTAAAATCAAAGCTTTGGTAAGTACTGCCAACAAAAATCAATTTTTTCGACATATCTATGGCTTTTGTTATTTTTACAGTTATATTTTATTTATCTTGAAAGTAGAATAAAATTTAAATAGTAATAGTGCAAAAATTTCTAAGGATTTTAGTTTCTAAACAAAATTTATTTGAAGTTTTCCCAGTCTTTCATGCTACTATGAGATTGGATAAGCATACGAGTTTGACAGATCAACTGTTTGTGAAAAAGTAAAATATTTTGATCCAATTTGCAGAAATAAATAATAATAATAATTTTGTTGTTTGTCAAATAATAATGAGTCTATGTAATAATGTCTGTGAGCCTCTTACTTTAGCTAGAGGTAAAAATAAATTATATTTTTAATTAAATGGTACTAATGGGATAGTTAATTATTTTAGATGTAAAAAGATCAATAGAATTGCTAGAAAAGCTTCAAGCTTCTGGCGATATTCCAGCAACAAAACTTGCAGCATTGCAAAAAGTTCTTCAAAGTGACTTCCTAAATGCAGTCCGTGAAGTTTATGAGCATGTATATGAAACTGTTGATATACAAGGATCTCAGGATGTTAGAGCTTCTGCAACTGCAAAGGTCCCTGAGAATTAACTTTTTTTTTATTCTTTTTTAACATTTGTTTTGTAAAATTATGAAATAGTTGAATTATTTTGATTATTGAATTTACAGGCAACAGTAGCTGCATTTGCAGCCAGTGAAGGTCATGCCCATCCTAGAGTTGTTGAGCTACCAAAAACTGATGAAGGTATTTAAATAAAAAATAATAATTTCATGAATGAAAACTTATAAGTAAATCATTTTATGTAGTATTTTTTATATCCTAGGAACTTTATTATTATAATTTTTTTTAATACTATGAAAGTTATAAAATTCCAGTTATTGAAAATCAAAAACAAATAAAAAAAATAATAATAATATAGCCAAGGCCGTGCATTTAAGTTTTCCGCAAAATCAAGACTTATATAACATTTTCTTAAAATA
Source organism: Acrocera orbiculus (assembly GCA_947359355.1). Lineage (NCBI taxonomy): Eukaryota > Metazoa > Arthropoda > Insecta > Diptera > Acroceridae > Acrocera > Acrocera orbiculus. The sequence goes on from OX375757.1 coordinate 45,987,513, forward strand.
AAAATACAACAATGAAAGAATTATACCTTTCCCTTATGGTTATTTAAAGGCCTTGGATTTAATGTTATGGGCGGTAGAGAACAAAATTCACCGATATATATATCACGAATTATACCGGGGGGTGTTGCTGATCGTCATGGTGGTTTAAAGAGGGGTGATCAACTACTTTCTGTGAATGGTGTTGTAAGTTAAAAACTACAAAAAGTTATAAAATTATACATTCGTTTTATTTATAGTCCGTTGAAGGTGAGAACCATGAAAAAGCCGTTGAACTTTTAAAGCAAGCGATTGGTTCAGTAAAACTGGTTGTAAGATATACCCCGAAAGTACTAGAGGAAATGGAGTTACGTTTTGATAAACAGAGAACTCGTCGTCAAACTTTCCAATAATCTTTTGGTAAAAATCAAAAAAAAAAATAAAAACCGATTTAACTATTAATGTCTATGCTGCTTATAATATTTTACTCTTTTTTGACAATGACTTACATCCGTAATTAATTTAAAGTAAGAAAAATTGATTCGATGATTTATATTTTTTTGTTTGTGAAAAATAAATTATTAAAAAATAGTTGATTTTATTCAAATGTCAACTTTCTCAAGATAAGAATGTACACCTTGCTCTTCATATTCTTCTTTTGTAAAGATCAATTCTGAAAAGTTTGAGGATCTGCTTATTAATTTTCCACCTTGCCAGGCATAACTTCTAGGGCTTAAGAAAATATTGACATTATAATTAGATTTTCCAAAATTTTACAGATGCTTACTCGTTTACTACTATTACGTTCACATCCATATCATCGGGAGCTAAAGCTCTTATTTCCGCTTGTAATCTTTCTTGCATTCCTTTAAACAGTGCACATCCTCCGCAAACAATAATGTTTGATAAGAGTGTATTATGTGCTTCTGGCGGACAATCCAACAAACTATTTAGTACTGCTTCGGCGATTCCCATCTAGAAAAAAATTCTTTTTTGTTAAAAAGTAAAACTTTTTATATGTTATATACTTGATGTATTCCAACGTCACGTGGATGGAACAACAACTCTGGGACTGTAAAACGTTCATTATTCAACTTGAGGACTTGTTGCTCTGGCATTGGATCAGTCGGATTTTTAACATATCTTTAGCAAATTATTAATAAACAATTAGTCAAAGTAAATAAGTTTTACCCTCGTTGTACTGTAGTGAAATCAGGTAGTACAAAATCCTTAACAATTGTATTTTCTGGATATCGTTTTGATTGGGTAATCATATCATTTTTGAAATTTGTGGAAATAAAACAAACATCTTCTTTTATTTGATTAACTACAAACGATTCATCCATAACATTAAGATGTCTTAAATGCATTGCTTAGATGTTTAAATTCAGAGTTAGTTATAGTATTACCTGTACGAAATAAGTTCTTTAAGATGATTTGTGAGTACCTTACCCCCTACATCAATGCGTCGAACTGCAGATTTTATTTTTTTTTCTTTTACAAATGGTACAATATGAGTGAAACTGAATCCTGTGTCGATGACAATACAAGCCAAAGGTTTCGGTGTTTTTGAATGTGTATAATTAAACATTGCTAGATCAGCTGCAGTCGTTCGAAGTAATGTGTCACACTCATATTCTTCAAAAAAAATTTCGGTGATAGCTTCCTTAATGTTTAAATATATAAAATTTCTTTAAATATAATTGAGCATATTATCCTTACCTGTATTGATTTAAAGTTGAATTGTGGTTCAGTAACAATTAGACATTTATCTGAAAGGTTTATTGAGCAGCAATCTGAACTGAACATATAATCCCATACAGTTTTCTAAAAATAAATAAAAGCAATCTGTAACTTATTAACGAAAAATTATATGAACCTGTATATCCCAGTTTAAGAGATATCCTTTTTGGAAGCAATAAATGTAAAAAAGACCAGAAGCATCCCTGCATTCGTCTATCTGACTACCAATAAATACACGGCGCCTTTCAGATTTCGCTTTCATAATACAATTTGGCACAAGCCTAAAAAAAATCTTCTATTCAAACACTATATAATTATTCAAAATAATTTTAACCACAGTTTTGTGTAAGTAAAGGATAAATTTATGGCTTTATAGTGTTAAAGAAAAAGTTGTTTAAAATAAATTTTAGGTAAAACATGTACTTTGGCAATTTCTGCGAAGTCAATCCAATTTTTGCAGTATGTGCTCCATTGTCCAGTATACAACAAACATTGTCTATAGTCATTTTAGTTCTTTAAGTTAATTTTTCAAATTATTTTAGTTTCTACATCCAATGACAGATGTTGGAGCTGTCAATAGAACCATCAGTAGCGTTAAATCATAGTAATAAAATTGGTAGTTTAGGAAAAATATCCACGGTAACTAATTTACAAGTATTAGCAAAAATTTATCCCTAAAGGGGTTGATAATTTCTGTTTTAAATTTATAATTAAATTAGTTTAAAAGGATTGTACAGGGTTTGCAAGTTCAATTTAACAAAACTTGAAAAATTCATCCTTACGGTCTAGTAAAACAGACAAAACATCCTACTCTATGGAAAAATTTGTCATCTGATACACAATTATTAGTAATAAAGTATTGCTCTATCAGAGCTTCGCTGAATCTAATTTATATCAGTTTATTTATTTTATAGGCAATTCTGCCTGTTTATGTTTAGCGGGAAGCACACAAGTGTTCAGTGGAAGTTAAGTGAAGTTTCCCATATTTTCATTAAATAATAAGAATATATAATACCTTTATATTAAAGATAATTTTTTAAATCATAACAAACAGCTGAATCCACTGTTCAAATCTTTAAGAGGATTTTTCGTTAATTTCGTTTAAAAAAGACATGCTTTCAAAAATTTTTTTTGCCAATGCAGATAGTTCTAGTTTATTTAATTAATTTCTATATGATAACACAACATTTGAACAATATTTTACCAAATTTTTATTTCAAAGTATTAATAAATGAGTGAATGTCTGGAAGCGCAACGGAGTTGTCTGAAACAAGAAAATCAAAATTTATTCACTAAAGAAAATATTGTTTGAGGTAATGAAAAGGGAATTTTTTTTTCGATTTTTTAATTTTTGGTTGCTTTTGTCTAACAAATCGACTTATTTGCTATTGCAAAATTAATAATTATTAAAGAAAGTTCTCATCATTACCTGATATCATATGTGGAGAAGTAGTGTGGAAAATTTCAAGAAAATCGGACAGGTAGGTTTTGAGTTATCGTGTGCACCTACTTCGAAAATAATAAGCTTCAGGAAAAAAAAACTTTAAAACTTTGTTTACTAAAAACAGAAATAAAACTCAATCATTCTTTTATAATCAAACCGAGCCAATCATGATGAGTCAATTGAGTTAATAACGCATTCATTTTATTCTATATTAATTTATTAATAAGAGAGCTCATTCTTCTATTGGCTATTGATGTGATCGGCTGGAAATAGAAATTGGTTAGGTTTCAGGTTTAATTAAAAGTGGTAAAAAGAACCCATGTCAATAAGCGAAATCGATAAGCTTGACGAAAGCTTGTTCTTGTCAACTTGCGACAACGTATGGGCTTATATATGTAGAGGGTAATTACCCGTCATTACAGGGTATAATAAATTTTAAAATTTTTTATATTAAATATTTGACTATGACCTATAGTCATAGGGGAAACCGGCCATGAAAAAATAATAGGCTAATGTGTAAACTTGCCTCAAAAACTCCTATAAAAGCGCTATTCCTAGCCACAGCCATATGTATATTACATGATTTTTATAATAATAACAATAATTTAATTTTTTTTAAGGAGATATTTATATAAAGTTATGTATGAAAGTATAACGTGGTAAATGTAAATATACTACTAACAATATAATCGGGTTGTTTAATTAATTTTGAAGCGATTTTGCTCAGCCAAAATAATAATTTTAATCAGCAATATTTTGAAGAGAAAAGATATCTATAGCATTCTTTTCAAATTCGAACGAACCAAACAAAGAAGTTTTATTCAACTACATTTATAAAATAGGAAAAAAAAACACTTATATGATGAAATGTGCAACATTTTTATTTATTTCTCATTAACTTAAACAGTTAATTCTTACACTTGTATAAATAGCATTCAAGCTATGAATGTTGCTTGCATTATTCATAATCGTTTTTGTGTATTTAATATATATAAAATTTTCTTAGCTCATTCAATACATTAAAATTTACTCAACGAAATAAAAAAAATATAACAAATAAATGCACTATGAAATTATTTAATACATTTCGATTATTTTTTCACTACTTATTTGTTATATGTACGCTTTTACTCGTGTTTTTAAGTATATTTCTCTTTAGAATTTCATTAAAACCGATTGTTTAAATTAAATTAAAAATAAAAAAATAGTTGTGTTTACTAAATTTAAAGTTTTTTTTTTTTTTAGAATTTCACGTCTTTCACTTTTTAATTGTGAGCACCACTTGTATTTTTTCATTGTGATGTGTTTTTCTTTTTTTAAATAATAAGTGGCTCTGCCATTTATCGCAGAAGTTTTATTAATTTTTTTATTTACTTATCATATATTTTTTTTGAGTAATTATCTAGTTTGGGGTCAATCCTTTCGAATTTAAGTGCTGTCAATTAATTTTAGTATTTTTTCCTTGAAAAATATGTTTTAAAAAAATTTCCGTAAAAGATATTGCTTTATATATATAGGTATATATATATATATATATATATATTATAATATTATTTTATTAACCGTCTCTAAGTATTGACTTGTCAGTAATTCGAAAGGATGTGCAAAACCTTTTCTAGCTTTTGTGTGTTCTATGAAATTTTCAATATAAAACTTATTAAATTATCTAACAACACGTAGTTATATACATGTACATAATTACATTATATATTATATAGATATATATAATATGTGTGTGTTTCGAATGCTAAATAGAGGTGCTAATGTGTCCTTTTTTGAATTAATAAATTTTGTGTTTGTAATTTTCATTTCAAGATTCTAATAAAAATTAGCGTTCTTATAAAATTGGATTTAATAGGACTCTTTTATTTAACTACGTAGAAATTTTCTGTTAATCAATGCTTTGTTAGTAATAGTATTTTTAGCCTTTGAAAAAGACAAGGGGTATATTAAATATATCGAATTTGTGCCAATAAATAAGTTTTTGCCTACGAAAGAATATATTTATATAATGTAAAAAACGTACGTTTTATGGTGCAAAACAAAGAAAAATTAAAAATAAAATTCGTAGAGTTCAAGAAAATTGAACCTGTGTAAAATTTCGATAGGATACTTTGTCAAAAATAATAATAGGTACATATATAATTGCTTTTGGGTAAGTTTTTATTCTGTTTTTGCCACTTATTTTTTTCAAATTTAAATGCTTTGGAATTATAAGCTAAATGCTAGTAATGCCTTCCAAATAAAAAAGAAAAAGTTATAAGTTCTCCAGATACTTTCATTAGGATCTTGTGTCGAAAATATCAATTATACCAAAACTTGGTGAATTCATCTTTACTTAATCGAAAATTGGTTCCAGAATGAAAATGTTTGGAAATAAATCCTCACATCACTATTGTACTAAAAATGAGCCAGAATCAAAGTCTTTAAGAAAAATATACAATTGAAATAGTGTCAATTTACAAAATTGCGACATAAATATATATATAGGTATAAAAAAATAAGATAAGTTTAATAAGAAATTTTTAGTAACAATATTGCTGTGACATCTAATGATTCTGCTACTAACATCAAATTTATTGCTAATATATTGATTTAATAGTCATCGTGAAATAAAATTATGAAACAAACAGTACATAAGAAAGAAAAACTTCTTGCAGAAGAATGAAGAAAGCGCAGTTTGATTAGGTAAATAATTAGAGTATGTTTAATCGAGCCTGATTTTTGTCACAGGTAAACTTTTGTTTAGTCAATATTTGTCCAGCAAATTTTTTAATATAAGTCTCTTGCATATATTTAGGCTCAAATAGTTCATTTTGGTATAAAATTTAAAATTCTGATTCATTATTAATAACAAGAACCACATATTTTATGATATGCTTAAAAAATGATGGCAAATTTTCTTTTTTCGATTTAGTATTTAAGGGAGAAATATTTATCGGTACTAATATTCAACGTTTTTAAAAGGCTTTAAATATTGCTACTAACAAAGTAGTTTCTTTAAATTTTATATGAAAATTATGAGTTATGTATGTATGTTGATATTATGGAATTCCGATGCCAACAGTTAAACTATAGTAATTAAATTACTCTACAAACTAAATTTTCAATGATTTAAATCATAGATATAAATAATTTGTATAAAATTATTTGAATATAAACATTCTTATAGAAAAAATCACAGTCTTTCTCATAATCGTACTCAATCTAGTAATTTTAACAAGTTAATTTACGAAAAATCAATAGCTTTAAATATAGATACATCTTAACTTATTTGAAATATGTGGTAACATTAATAAAATTAACAGGAAACACGACAATTATAAATAAATAACTTTTTTTTTAAATAGTGAAATTACATAAATTTGTAATTATAATTTTTGTGTGTAGTTTTCATAGAAAATTTGGCAATTATAAATGGAAGCGTCCATCATATCATAAAACTTCAATGAAAAAGTATTTAAACTTAATCCAAGACTTAGTTTAATTGTTTTGCAGTTTGATAATTATTCCCTATTTCCTAAACTACCAGCTTTGCTATTAAAAAAAAATAGAAGTTTTTAAGCACAAGGCATCGGAACTATATATAATGGACAAATTCAACTGGTATACCAGCTTTTTTTTTATGATAGGAAACTTTTTTATATGTCTATTTATCTTCACCAAGCAATACAAGATCATCCGCCACAACATCACTTACATGAAGATATATAATCCAATACATTAGATTGAAACAAACGAAGCATACAGGAAAAACTATTCGTGAATACTTATCAATATCTGATGGTGTTATACCCAGAAGTTTATTAATATCCTAAATGAAATGGAAATGTTATAATTAAATTATTATAAAATAGACATATATGTATGTTAAATATACCTTTCCAGGATGTAAAAGATGTTGTGGTACTGTAGTACCAGTTTCAGTGTCGTTTCCATCTCCGCCTCCCCCTACAGGTTGACCTCCACCACCCATACCACCTCGTCCTCCATTTACTGTGTTTTCAAGAGTTCCACCTTTTGAATGTGCCTTCGGATCATGAACTTTGAATCTCACCTCCTGAAACAAGGGTCCTACTATCGAGCAGCCGCGTGATCCAACATTTTGCTGCATATTAGAAAAACCAATTGGTCGGCTACTGACAGTTTGTTTTGGTGCATGTGGATGGCCATGGCTATGACCGTGTACATGGCCGTGTCCATGATCTTGATTTTGATTTTGTGTCTGCTGAGGTGGCCCTCCATCTACTTGAAGTTTTTTTTGTTCAGCTATTTTTTGGATTGCCATAAATCTTTGTTTACGCATTTGTATTCGTTTTGCCATGTAGCCAACAGTAGCGTATTCTAAGATTGTGGTATATTATCAGTGGGAATGATAATTTATTACATTCTAAATATGTTAATTATTCCATTCAAAAATTACAAAGCTGTTTTTAATGTAATCAAAGTACAAATATGATGATGGCATGATATTCATATTGCCATCCAGTACATACGTTAGGAATTGGCTATTTTATTATAGAATTGCAAACAATATCCCAGTACAGTATTTTCAAATAAACTATTCATATTACACAAAATGATGACTTTTTTAACTGTCCAATTTTTATCTATGTAAAATTTATATTTAATATTTGGGACTTTTGAAAATTTTAATTGAAAAACTATAAAAACCGAAATAAAAGTTTCTATAATACTATTAACCGAAAATTGAAAAAAGTGACTAAAATAAAATTTTTTATAAATTTTTATGAAGTAAAGAAATGAACATTTGTCGTCTATTCATGCTGAGATTTTATTTCATTATAAGTAAATAAAAACTGAAAATACCAAAAAAATTCTTGATAGCTTTTCAAACACACACATTTAAAAACATTCATACAAAATATTATTAAATTTTACCAAGTAGACTTGCAAACACCATAACGAAGCATGTTCCTAAATAAACATCAATTGATTTTACATAAGAAATTTTAGGTAGTGCGGCGTTTGTTGATGACATAAGGGTCGTCATTGTTAACACAGTGGTTACTCCAAGTGCGACTCTAGCTGGTGTTGCATTTCTATTCAACCAAAATGAGACCCATGATATTATTACAATTAGCCCAGATGGGATATAAATTTGAATTAGATAGTATCCCATTGACCGAACAAATTGGATTTCGCAGGCTAACCGTGAATAGTTTCCTAAAATAACAGCCGCAAAAAACGATTAAAATTTTTATTAAAATAGGAAATTTTATAAAAGTCAAATGAGGATTGTATCAAAAAAGAAAAAAAAAAAAATTGTTTTGTTATAAAAATCTACAAATTTTTTTATGTTTTTTAAAACAATTTAATTTGAAAAATGTTTTTAAAACTAGGCAAAGCTCTCTAAAATTTGTTTTATGCATATTTGTAGACTTTTACTATTAAAAGAATGGAATAAAACAAATAGCATTAAACGGTGAATGACAAAAGCAAATAAAAAAAAAATATATTTAGGATGGGCTTAAAAACTGGTGGGATACTACTTCTAGGAATATGCTTTGTTTGAAGTTTAGGTATCTAGAAACTTTTCTGCTTTTAATCTGGAACCAAAAAGCAGTTCAAATATAAAAAGTTGAAAATATTTGCAGTAACTATTAAAGTTTGCTAATCATGCAAAATATTTAAAAGAATTTCCAGTAAATATTTCTTTAAAATTAACTAAATAAAATATCACTTATTATTACTTACTTATTTAGCAAATAATAAATTTGCAATTCAATTAATTTAAAAAATCCCGTATACAAGGAAAAATTTTGATTTGAAAACTCTCATTTATTACTTTTGTTTGAATATAATTAAAGTTCATGAAAACAAAACCTTCGGCTTTGGATATTAGCCAATAATGAAATCATTAGGAATACATTAAAAAATAACTTAAAATGTTTCCTTACATGCTGATCTCATGAAAAATTTTTTGGAAATTTAGTTAATTTTGAAATACTTTGAACAATCCTTTTTTCCAATTTTTAATTATTATTTCATTTGCTAGCAGAAAACAAAACAATAACGAACTATAACATCGGCCAAAATAGCTGATGACTTTCTTCTTAATACTGTGTCATAATTTAACAGATTTAAATATTAAGTTTTATCATTTATGTCTCAAAAGTTATAGTCAAATATAACTAAACTATTTAATAATAACTGCTAAACTTTTTTTTTTTAGTTTTTTATCTCCCAGTTCTTACCCATTTTTACTTTTTAGGAAAGTATAAAAAAAAACTTCAATTTAGTATTTTAGTTGTTGTCAGGCTTATAATTCTAAGCACAGAAAAAGTATTTGAATTTATTTAATCTCTAGAGATAGAGTTTATATTAATTAGATATTAAAATGCAGAAAAATAATACTAACAGGGGCTAAGTAGTAAATTCATTTTTGGAAATTTTTATCAACAATATCAACAAAAATCTGCAATAATTATAACTTAAATATTTCTGATGAAAAATTTTTATAGCTTTTTCTGAATGAAATTAAGTCTAATTGTAAGTTCATTCTATAAACATAAAAATAACCGCAAAAATAGTTATTTTTCAGTTTTTTGGCTTATCAAGTTTTTAGTTATTTACTGATGGCAAGTAACTTGGTTAAATATCTATATTTTGATTAGTTTTTAATAATCATTCTTTTTAAAAAATGTTAGATTTAAGAATTGTTCAAAGTTAATTTACATATATATAAAAAAAGTATTGAAAAAAGTCAAAAATTCAAGCTAATAATTTTAATAAAGTAAAAAAAATAAACTAATTTTTATTTTTGGCCAACATAAGCCATGTAAAAAAATTAATATAGTTTATTGTTAAATTAAATAAAAATCGGTAACCGTCTACAGGTACCTGTTGTGAGACTGATTTCCATAGCTCTTTGACGATGGCCCAAAACTTTGAATTGAGGCAGTGAAACTTCACTTGAGACACCAACCGAATTTGGGCCCTCATTCCATTTATAGCGTATATCTCGCATAGTGTATCCAACTATTTTGTTTTGATTTTAAAGTTGATTCATTTTGTAGATCAATAGCATTGAACAATAAGAAATGCATAAACAAAGTAAAAATAAAATGAGACTATTAAGTGCTTAATTTTTTAAAAATTAATTTGTTTAGCTTGTTGTGTTTGTAACATTTCGCGTGCAGTTAATTTGGCACGAAGCATAATAGTCTCATTCAAAACTATTTAGAATTACTTTGCTTTTCATTCTATTTAAAAAATAAAACGCTAATAAAAAATATTTTGTTTTCGTATTGTTTAAGTTTTTATAACATAAATATATATATATTTATATGTACAGCTATTATTTATAAAATTATCCTAAATTTGGTTCAAAATTTAAATTCAAAATTTTTCTTATTATAACCATAAGAACGGCGATCTATTTGAATGCTATTAACAAAATTAGTTGGAAATTTATTAAAAATTATATAAAGAGAGTTAATATGAATAGAAACACATTTAGAGATTTCTTACAACAATATTTAAAAATTGATTATTTATTTATCTTAATTTGAAAAATATTTTCGGTCCATTCTTGCTTTTTACATTATTATATCATTTTTGTAGATTAAAGTAGCCTTATTTTTATGCTTTTGCAGCGCTTTAGGAATTATTTTGTTTGGAAATGTTATGATTCAACAAAATAAAAAATAAAGTTCGCTGTCATTTTTTTATAATTTTGAATTAAAATATTTAACCAAATTTTTACTCTTTTTATGATTATGGCTGTATACACATATATATATATATATATATGTATAATATTTCATATCTACTGTAGTTCATTTGCAGTAGTGTAAGAGAAGTATTGTCACTTATTAGCTTTCCTCTCAAATTAAAATCTCAAAATTTATATAAATCACATATTTGCAAAGCTCACACTTTTTAATCCTAAAAAATATTTTGAATACAATGTGTTTGTGATATCTTGCAAAAATATCCAAAAAAAAGGAAATAAATTTTTGATGTACATCTACTAGTATTAAAAGTGTATTTTTTTTTTTTGAAAGGTATAGTAAATAGAAAATCGTTGGAAGCAGGATATAAATAGGGACAAATAAAATTAAAAATGATAAAAGTTTACATTTAATGCAAAATATTATAAAAAATAAAAAATCAAAAAAGTAATCTTAACGTTGAAAACGAGACGGATACCTGTGGTTAGATTAATTTCGGTCGCCCTCTGCCTGTGTCCTAAAACACGGAACTGTGGAAGTTCAACTTCACTGCTCATGCCAACACTACTAAGGCCATCCCTCCAGAAGTAGCGGATATCTCGCATTGTGTAACCGACTCCAGAGCCAAAACAATACACAAAATGACATCATTCCCAAATCAAATTAAAAATTCTCAAATACCAACAAAGGAATCTTATATTTTTATATACATTATATTGTTATTAGCTCTTTTTTTTTAATGAAAATTTAGATTTTTTTTTAGATAAAAAACGATTTTTCTTTAAATTTATTTCTTTACAAAAAAAAATTGCTTAAAATCATAAAAAGCAGCAATAATTTTTAAATTCCAATGATCAAAACAAATCAACCTTAAATTTCATGCAATTATTAATGATTATTTTCTAAATTTATGTTTTGCAATTTGGAAAATTTTTGGTTAAAAATATGAATATATAAAAATTATTAGCTATACATACATATATACATATATATATGTATATATACATATCAGTTGCGTAGATAGGAATGGGATAAGGGGTATTAATTTCCCTTTTGGCTTATTATTTTTAAATGGTATTCCAAGATACCTAAGAAACATTAGGGGCCGTATTAATATCCTATCCCATCGCTAAAAGCTATCTACGCTAATGTTATTTTATTTAAGATACATATATGTATATCTAAAATGGCAGTCATAATTAAAATGCTCCTGTTTGATTTTCGTTGAATTTGAAATGGTAACAATTAATTTCTAAAAGAAAAATTAAAATAAAAATTCAATGCATAAATAATAAATATTTGCTGTACTTATAAAGCCAAATAGATTGAGAAATTTTACTCAAAAGTTTAATAAAACAAAAGAAAAACTGTCACCCAAGACATGCATTCATTTCATGCAAACACACTAAGCTTACTTCAAAAAAAACAAAGGAAAAAAAAAAAAGATTTGCTATCATACGTTTAAAGCTATTCAATAAGTAAAATTTTTGCTGCACCCAATTGTCAGATGTCAATACGTAAAAGTGGTCTTTATTTGATTTTTGTAAGGAAAAACATAATTTCAAATCACAAACTTCTTTAAATAAAATTCAATTCATTAAATATAATAAAAAGTTTATAGGAAAAAGATTTCTTTAGTAATTCACGATGTTCCAGCACCAAATACCGTTTTAAACTTTTTGTGTTATAAATAGTTAAGTTTAATTTACTTTAATCTACATTGTGGTATCTATTCTTTCCTACAAGCACTTGGTCCTAGAATTTAAAACTTGGAAATTTTATAAATAATATTGGCAAATCTAAAATTGCAGGGCCTAAAATCAGCGTTTTGTATACTTATCATTATATTAGCAATAATTTATAAGAGGTTGAATAGTTGGAAGCAGTAATACCGATTCTGAAAATTGAGACGATATAACTCAAAAAGAAATTAAAGTTAAAGTCCGTATATTAAATTTTTGAAGGTACGAGAAGTTTCCCTTCTTCCATCTTTATTAAAACCCATATATCTAAGCACATGTTTAGAATGCACTTGATTCAATTATTTCAAATTAAACGTTTGGAAATTTACAAAAATAGTTCAAGCAAAATCGAATTACAAGATCTTATTTCATCATAAATTACTATTTCCTATTCATAAAATTACTTCCGTTTTATTTGTAATTTAAACCCTATAAGTTTTGAAAAGTTATAATGGGAAAATGGGCTTTAATGATTTTTTCTATTACTGTTAAGAAATTTTTTTATATTTTGTCAATAAAGACTCACTTTTTCGTATAAGTTTTCCTTAAATTGGCAGCTACTACAAAATAAATACAAATTATAAACCTAACACTTATTATTTAATGTGAATTTATTCATTTTATATTCAAATAAAGCAAAACTAAATTAAAATCGTGCACTGATTAATTCTAATTTTGGGCTCGGTGCACATTATACGAGATGTCCGTTTTTTTTGCAATCAATACTTTTATTTCATTTAAAAGAATATTTCCTTTTCACGTTTTCTAAAATTTTGTTATTTTTTCTATTTTACTTTTTTACAATTAATTTTGATATAAGTGCTATGTGGTTGTAGTAAAAGCATTGAAGCTTGTGAAATGGGACAAGGTTTTACTAAACGAGCTTTTCATATACCATTTATTAATATATTGCATTAACAACATAAAAAAAATAAGATGGACATTCAATAAATATTTGCATATTATTACTAATTAGAGCATACACACGCGTATCGTGCCAAAGGGCTATAATTTATCGTCATTTTGTTTGTTTGTTTGATAAATCATATATCCACCCATGGGTGACATAGTTAGAGTCAACCTTCTGCGGTTGCTGTAATAGAGAAGGCGACCGAAAACCAACCAATTAAATTATAATTAACTTTTAAATAAAGACTCATAAAATATTATTTTGTTATTAAAATAATTCAACACAAACAGGGGCCATTTAATAAGTGTTTCTTTGTTTTTTTGTAAATTTATACACTGCTAAAATGTAAATATTATTAAAAATTGTTGTCAGAATTTTAATAAATGATTTTATGTTTAATGTCACTCATAATATATTAGCTGAGATTTAATTATTATTATTTTTTTAAATATAATTAAATGATTTAGGAATATTTTTATATACATAAATGCTAATTAATAAAATTTGTTTTTGGAAAGACTATCCTATAACATAAAAAATGGGTAAATAAGTTGCTTGGCCTTGACAATTGCTAAAAAGAATTCTTGAGAGTTCTTGCTTGTTTTTGTATAATAGTGAAATATTTGTAAATTATGAAATGATTAAATAATTTTGTTTACTAATCAATTATTAAAATAGTTCTGGTTTTCAGTTTGGCTAACAACATTGTTCTCAACAAAAAAAAAAGGCAAAAATTAATTTTATTTGAAAATAGATCACAGAATGATTATAGAGATGAGAAAATCAAAAATATAAATTCAATATAAAGTATTCAATTAACACAGGCAACAAAACTAGGGTTGGCGTATACTTTATTTTTATTTTATAAAGGTTTGCTACTTAAGACATCTTGGTATTATTTGAAAAAATTGTCAAAGCTTTAAAAATATCAAATATCTAGAGACTAGGGAAATGTTTCTAAAGAAGTTTCCAAGTCATTTTAGAACTATTTTCAAACTTTTATCTGAGCTTATTACTAATAACTATTAGTTTAGTTTTATTGAAATACATTTTGATATGAAACCTTTCAATAAGTAAGTAAGTGACACTTCTTGTTTTCTTAAATTTATTGTAATAAATGTGTTAAATAATTTCAATATAATTTATTTTAAATTTATATAGATTCTGAATAAACGCGTTTCGATTTGATTGTGTTACAACAGGCCAAACAATCTTTTTAGATTTCAATTTCTTCTAACTTAATTTAATTTTATATTATTCAAAAACCAAAAAAATATTATTAAAAATGCATTACTTACAACTCTCAATTTCTATGTGACAAAGCTGTCGATCCATTGGAAAATATTGCAAATTCATAGGACATGATGCAGTTATGGTTAGTCTGCATATTAAAAAAATGGAAACGGTAAATTTTATGTTTAAAAACTTTTAATTTTATTGATACTTAAAATATAGACGTAAGACTATTTTATTCAATAAAGATGCAATTGTAATTGTAAATAAGTAAATAATTAATGTGAAAAAATTTTATTACTATAAACTTTGGAAAAATTGGTTATTGATTGGAGTGGACAGTCAAAAATATTGTACTTAATATATATAAAACCTCTGTAAATAACTTACCGGATACTTCTAGTAATTGATCCAGAATGATGTATTCTTATGAATTCATTACTTGTTGTCGCAATATGAAAATACGATTGCTTTTCATTTACAAAAAAGGTATCAGGTACCCAAATATTTTTAATAAACTCAGACCCAACTGATAAAGTTTCTACACCAGGGCGTTTTTTATAACCTAACCTAGGATCAGTCCAAAATTGACGAAAATAAAAGTCCAATGTGAAGTCCTGTTTTAAAATTACAACCATTAATATTTTGTTTAGATTTAAGCCTATACATCTATGTATTGAACATTTTGAACGTTTTGACTTAAAATCAAAATAAATAATATTTGAACATTTTTTTGACATAAAACATGCGAATTTGAGTCAGCTGTGTACATGCAATAAATAAGCTTTTGCTTAAAATGAGTTCTCCTTACTACAATAAAAAAACGGAAATTATAAAAACCGTATTAAATATCATTGCATTCAAAGCACTGTTTAAAAAAAACTCTAGAAAAAATTCCTTCAAAGAAAGATACATGATTTTTATTAATTCCTTTATTCTTAGCTTAATTTGGTGTAGTTGAAAATCACTAGGCTTGAAAAAAAAGTAAATTTTTGTGTTGACTGCTACCATTTATTCAATAAAATCTATAATCAGAACTTAAGGTTACAAAATAAAATTCTATAGAATGTTAGGCAAGCAATGGGTCACGTCTTGCGGTGACTTTAAAATCTTTGCTTGGCAAGTATAGTAGTTTTTTGATTTGGTTTCCACTCGGGGTTCTTGATTCGGAATATTAACGAATTATGTGATTACTTTCTTGTTTTTTTTTTATAAAAAATTTTTGAAACTTTGTACTTGCACTGAATTTTGTTCCGATAAAAGAATATTTAAAAGGAAACGCTATGTAAAGGAAGCATTAAATCAAGAATTTTTCAGAATAGGTGGGAAAATATACTGACCAAAAAAATATTTTATCTACTGGCTGTTTTTTTAAGGTTTTGCAGGTTTTTGCATTGTTATAAAAATTAGTTATTTTGTTAAGAAAAATATACTCCTTAGAATTTAACTAATCGAAATGACTTGAGATCCTATTATTGAGCTTAATGTTATTTTGGAAAGATTCTTGTAAATGAAAATTTAAAAATGATTTTAAATAATTTGTTGAACAAAAGATATGCCTCATACTTTTAATTTCATACCAAGATTTTGAATCTAGAACTTAGATATCCTTATCTCAAAGTGGACTTTCATATTTCCAAAAGATAAACACCTAAAAATTTAAGTAAAAATGTGAAAATGAGTAATAGATCTTTGACTTATTATTACAGTAGTACACAAGGAGTTTCTAAATTGAATTTTTACGAAAAGCTTTATTGTAAGGACTAGTAAATTAGGGCAGTAATAATTTGCCAGAAAGAACAATGAAATGTAATATTTTTCATTCTTTATAAATCGTTATGATTTTAGTAATTGTGAACTAATATATTAAAATTTAGACTAGTTGACTTGGAAAAACAAAAATTGGAGGTGTAATTAAAAACAAACTATTCTATTATTCAACATAAAAAAGGGATCATAATAAATATTAAAGTAATGTTTAAAAACTATATCGTGGTTTTGTTTTCTTATAGCTTCCAAGTTTATTATATTTTGGTAAGATAATAGCAGTTGAATTGCAAAATTTTTTTATTACTGTCATTTACAGCTCAGATATCCAAGTCTCAAGAAAAAGTGATATTTTTAATCATTTCTGGAGACGTTAATATTTTAATTATACCCATTTTTTTGTTTTAATAATTTTATTTTAAAATATGAGCCTTAAATATGGAAAAATTTTAATAATTTATAATCAGAGCTAGAATTTTTATAGATTTTTTTCAAAACTTTAAGAAATAAATAAATGCTTGTAACAGGAATCAATGCTATTAAAGTAAATTTTAATAATTGTGTGCAGCTCTTAAAAATTATGCATTTCGGCATGTGGATATAAGCCCATTAGTTCGACTTCCTAAAAACATTTTTGAGCATTTATGTTATGCTTTAAGCAGTTGAGAGGTTAAAAAAGACTCTTCTCATTTTCATTGAAAATTGATTTTGCAGTATTTTAAGTTAAGTGCATGTTAAGGAAAATTTTCCATATCTGGACCTGTTACGTTTTAATTTTTTGAGAACACAAACAGCAAAGGAAAGCTTTACATTTATAGATATTAAATTTGATGCTGTGTTATAACATGCACGCAGCCTAGTATTCAGGACTGCTGGACATCAATTTTCCAAAATTTTGTTTTTTTAATGCATTATATGATTGTTATACTTTCAGCCATTGTTGCAATTATGAAAAGTCAAATTTTGGTTATTTATATGACAAAGTGTACATGAATTAAGGATGCAAATATATTATGTAATACACAAATTATTTAAGTTGAAATACTGGTGAGAAAAAAGGATAAAATTATAAAATAAAATTAACAAATAAGTTTGAACATAGGGAGGACAACATTAAAACTATTAATAAAACGACAGACTCAAGTTTCATAGCAAGAAATTTTGTTGTTGTCTAAAAGTGTGCTTTTTAAATATAAAATAAAGTAAAAGTATTATAGAAATTAAAATTGAAACTTGAGTTTGTCCTTTTAATAAATAAAAATAAAATTAATCTAGTTATATATGATTTGTGAATTTTTCATCAAGTCATTGTGAGTACCATAAGAACTTCCGAAACTGAACTGATACTGAGGACATACATAGTGACGCCAACCTCCACAGGGGGACCTGGAACATATGTTGGTAACGGGTATATATTATTTTTCTAAAACAATAAATGAAAAATACATCAAATGGTAAAAATACATATCTGATCCTCATTTCATTCAAAATTAAAGTATATTTCAAAAACTTTAGTCGGGCGATTTGTGAATGAAAACCAAATCAATTAAATAATTTTTTTTATTTTACAAATTTATATCAATTTAAAATATTTTGGGTCCCATCGCTTGCATAAAATATATTTCTATCTCACAATATAATTAAAGTAAATTTTGAAAGAAAGAAATTTCGATTATTAAGGAAAAATATGGAAAATTAAATGGTTATTGAAATGACACAATAGATCAATAGAGGGTCAATAACCAGTATCTACAAACAAAAGATATTGCGAATTTTATATTTGCTTAATCCAGTGAACACATTCATTAAAATTGAGTGAAAAATCTATATTTTTTAAAAGTGCTGCTAGGAAACGGTTTTGTGTTTTACTTAAAAATTTTTAACTAATTATATATATTTTTATTTTCAATCAAAATTGTGTCGAATTATAAATTACAAAAAACTATTATAGAAATTAATTTCAAACTAAAATCAAAAATGACTACTGCAAATAGCAAAAAACGACACTAACAAATTTTGTAAACTAGTATAATATAATTAATGTAACCTTAAAATTTGAACTACGTGAGAAATGTGTTTAAAATTAATAAATTTTAACGTATAAATAAAGAAAAATTAATAATAAATGGATACAAGCAGTGTTTTTTGTTAACTGAAATAAATGTATATGAACATTCAACTTTTAATTAAATACAGAAAAGGGATAATGGTCTATTTTTTTGTACCATTTTCACTTCAGATAATGAACTGATCGACAGCACGTACATGGTGACTCCAACTTCGACTGGAGGTCCTGAAACAGGGATATAAGAGACAAATTTTCACATTCATTCTATTTTCCGTTACTACTTATATTTTTTTTTATTCAAAAAACTTTTATATATCAAATAAAATCCATTCAATTTAAAATATTAATGCTTTCATATAATTTTTTGAAAACAAACATTAATTTGCACTAAAATTGTTAGAGCAAAATTAGGCATAAAATATCTTGTACTTGTTTTTTGAAAAATTTATATTTGCCATATTTTCGGCTTTAGAATAACTTTTCAAGTTAAATATGTGGAACGCAAAGCTTTCTTCAATGCTATTCAATATTAGGCTAAGGTATTTTACACGATAATTCCTAAATAGAAACAAAAACTTGATTTTTGGAAGGGATAATTTTTTAACTAAGTCACCTATAATATTAAGCTTAAACTCATGCAATATGATAAAATTTATTTTTCGAGTTATAGTAAAACTTTTTCAGCAGTTTGAAAAATTGCAATAACCCTTAAAATCACTTTTTAATATTAGAAGTGAAAAATTTTCTATTATAAAAAGCCTTTAAAAAGCACAGCAGCACAGCATTCAAAGCACTGCATTCAAAGAATTTTTTTTCAGAAAGTAAGGTGAATGAATGCTATTTGTGCACTATAAATAAAGTTTGCTTCAAAGGCAAGAAGCCATTAGTTGAACGGATGATAAATTTCTTTTTTTTTTTTAAATAGGGAGATGATATGTGCTTTCATGTTTGGAATATTTGCTGGATGTTGGATAAAACATGTTTTTACTTATAGTCTAAAATTACTAGGATTGTTATAAATTTTTAATAACTAGGTAACTGAGAAAAGTGTAAAAAATGAGACCAGGAGGAGCAAAAATGTTGATTCAGTGCTTTTATTTGCTCAGAAGATTTTTTCTGATTTTTTTTTCTTCAATTTTCAAATGTGCATATCTTTTAGAGAAAACAGTAGTATTAATTTAGTAGACTTTTCATATTCCTAATTTTTATGCTAGAAGATGGTTAAAAATTTGAATATGAGAAAGTTAAAGCCATTTTAAGACATTTAAAACTACTATTTTATTGATTTTAAGACTTAACTATATTATCGTTAATACTGAGTTTAGATCATTTGAAGTATAATGAATATCTGGCATTTTGACCTTACCATTACAAAACGGAAAAGTAATTTAGTGTGGGGTAAATAAAACAAAAATTACCGTGGTTCGGTACTATTAAATTGTTCACTTGAAAAGGATAAAAGAAGTTTAAAAGTTTTTCACTATGAATGTATAGCAGAAATGCAAAGAAATATGCGGTAATCACGAATATATTTTAATTTTTTTAATATTCTAGTCTTGGTTAAGTGCACGAACTGCTAATTATTTTAAAACAGTGGTTTGAATCACGCATGTACATATTTCTTACACGAAACTTTGGACAACTTCTAAAAATTCCAGCTTTAAGAAAATTCAATCTTAAGAAATGAAGTTTATAATAAACTCAAAAGAATTTCACTCCAGAGCTTCATAAAGTTTTATTAAAGTTAATAAGCTAATACTACTGAGCAATTGTAAATATTAAATATATGAAAAGCTTCAGACATATCAAAAGTCTGTTTTATTTATTAATAATAATGCTAAATATGATGCCAACAAATTGATGACACGGCTTAGCTTCGTTTTGAAGCTAAGTTTTTTTTAGTTTCGTTTTGTAAAATTTCCCCTAAGATAAACGAAAATTTTGTTTTTCAAAGCTGCTAAGGAAAAAGGTTAATGTTCTTTAATTTTTTTACACTGAAAAGCTAATTTAGTTAATGTTTAGGAATTACTTGCAAATAATTTGTTCTTTTATTCAACAAATATTATATTTAATTGCAATCAAATATAATAATGAATAACATTCAATACGATGAATTGTTCGAAATATTCAGTAAATAAGCGTAAGCTTTCAAGAAAGTGCTAGAAATTTATTTATCCCATTGACAATTTTAATTTTTGTGCATTTTCAAACGTAAAATATTATTCTAAAAAAAGAAGACTTTTGGATACCCTTTGGCTGATTGTAGATTACTGACAAAAGCTTTAAAAAAATTATTTGAGATATGATTATGGTAGCTATTATTTTTTTCATAGCAATGGTAAATTATGTTTTTTTAAAAGTAAAATATACATTCGAAAGCATAGTGGATGTTAAGCTAACAAAAGGAAGGACTAATGAGAATATTGGCGACACAGAATTTATTTTAGGCTTCATATATAAATTTATTTAGATGGTTTCAAAATTCTAAGTGTAAAATCAAGAAATACTTAAAAATTTTAATTTTTTTATACTTTCAAACCTGTAATTAAGTAGAATTTTAAGTTTGCATTTGTATTTATAAAGTCTTATTTTATACAATAAAAAATACTCCTTAGCTAACAATAACTGCTTAAATGTTATAAGTAAAGTCAAGTTATTATTATTTGAGTTTTCCTTTTTAAACTAGCATTTAAATATCTTATTTTTAAAAACTTCCTTAAAATCGATTTTAAAATTTTTTTAAAACAAAAAAGAGTTAAGCTTACCTCCATAATTGGGTCTTACTCTTTTGTCGTAGCTGACACTAAAAGAATCCAATATTTCAGATATGTTAACATCACCCAACATACTGCCACCACCGGTCCTAAATATTGAAAATAAACAGTATAAAAATTTGTTATATTGGTTAAAATAAAAATTTCAAAAACAGAATTTTGTGTGGCGACTAGTATTATAGAAATCGAGATTAAGTTTAGCAAGCTTTAATATGTTAAATTTTTTTGCTATAAATGCCCAAATTTGGATGACTGCCAGTACAATCAAACACATCTGCGCTACACTTGCTAGGTGCTCGAATAATTGAACAGCTTATGGAAAGTTCAAGAGCTTTTCAATGTATCTACTTGGCAGAATAATGCTTCATAGCATCCTTTTGAATTAAAATATCAACACTAAATGGTGTTGGCTGAATATGATTAAAAAAGTCTTTTAAAAGTACTTCAAAGTATTTTAATAAGGCAGAAGTATACTTATTAATGATAACATTATTTTTGAGTATAATATAATTTAAGTAGGATTTTTTTAGAGATTAGATTAATATATTAAAAATTAAATATAACTTACGCAGCATCTACAGCAGTTATTTTTTTATATGGCTCTTGTAAAATTAAGGCTAGATTGAGAGCAAGCCAAAGTATCAAAATACGAGCCTTAGGCAGCAAGTTGATTTCATTCATCATTGTTAGGTTAAACGGTCTTACAAAATGCTTGGTTCTTTCCTAAAGCACTTTGTCACCCGATCAGCTCTAAGCAAAAGTTCATCTCACCGTTTGTAATCGTTGAAATTTATTAAGATATTATATTGATTTTGTTTTTTTATAACAAAGCACTTCATTTTTTCATTGGTTTATTATTTATTACAATTTATGATTAATGAGTATTGTTTTAAAGAACTATTAGGACACACCTTATGAAAAATTCGATTTTATATTGTTACATACTGTAAAATATAACTTATTTTAGATTTCAGCAAAACGCTTTTGATAATTGAACTGTGCTTTTAATATTTATTTATTTTTTTGATTTTTCAAAGAAACAGATGCTTTTTTCATTCTTTTATAGTTAAATTAAATTTTTCAAAACAATTTTAGTGCTGCAAAATAACAAATTCTTCCCCAGACTGGCTTAAATCTGGGCGGGACACAATTAATACAATAGAATTTATCACAAATACATATATATATATATAATTTTGTTATAAAATTTAAATGCATCCTACACTTAAAATTTTGTGAAACGCCTGCGCTACCATAGCTATAACAACAACAATTTTATCAACGACGTATTAAATATTTCACCTTGCAGTATTTGAAAGTTTTTAATTTATGAAAGCTATAAAAAAAAATGTTTGTTTTGAAAAAATTAAAGATAAATCTATAAAAATAAAAAAGAAGAAACATAGTTATATTTATATACATACATATTTTATTGCATATATATATATATATATATATATATATATATATATATATATATATATATATATTAAAATTAAAACAATTCGAACAAAAGGAAAATCAAATGGCGTGTGTATAACAAAAGAAAATTTTACAAACTAACTAAAAAGCTTGTTAGGATCACAAAAATTCAACTTATTTATCATTAAAATTTAGGTACACTTTTTCACAAAAATTCATCTAAAACATCAAATTTTATATTGCAATTAAATAATTTTTGGTTAAAAAAACTTGAGAAAAAATTTACTTTGAATTCTTTTACAATGTTTGAACAACATAAAATACGTAAATCTGCACTCACTGAGCGTTGATACAGAACTTATACAAGAGTACTGAATTCAGGGTGCGCCCCGAGTCAGTTTGTCACTAGAACACACTACAAATATACCAAAAACGACTGGTTATTACAATACAATGAGATTTTGTACAAACATTTTTGCAATCAGACAAGGGAAAGTGGTTAGCTAGCTATGTATACCATATGTAGGTGACGAAATTTATATGTAGTTGTCTAGATTAATAACGTCATCAAAACATCCTTTTAGATTAAGTTCATTTAGTGTAAGATATCCTTGTAACATTCCTAGCCTTAAATACCTTGTGGTCCTGACCCGTTCTCGCTCAGGATGATAGCCAAAGCGCAAGCGTTTCCCCGGGAATTCGTATAGCTACCAACGTTATCGATTTTTTTGCCTCAAATATGTTAACTCTTAAGTAAGTTCATGTTATTACCGGTCCACATGGGTTTCGGAGGATGCCCGTGGTAATGACGTCATAACAAGTTATCTTGGTCATGAGCTTTAAAGCTTATAGGAGTCATATTAAGTTCAAGCATTAAACTTTTAGCTTTTAGGGAATAAAATATTCTAGTAAAAGCTTTCTCCGATAATTATTTTTCTATTGGCAACCATATAGTCTCCAACCATTTTATATTACACCAGACGTTGTCCAGGAAGAATTTATGCCTTAATAAATGTTATCAAACTCCCTAATTTGTAAGTCAATTCAAGCTAGAAAAATAATAAATTTTCTTATTTTTACAAAATATTGCAAAAGTACATCCGTCAGTAATGAGAAAACGTAAGAAAGGAAATTATTTTTGTTGAGTTCATGCTGTTATAAAATATGACGTATCCTTTTTTTAAATTGTACATAGAATAAAAATATTATTTTTGGGTATCCTTGAGAGGATGAAATTAAAATTAAACTTTCAGTATTGTTCATGGTTTAAGCCAAATTTTCATAGTTTTTAATGTGATGTTGCTGCAATTTCTTTATGTAGTCTACTATGATATTATAAAATTTAAAGTCAAAAGCGATATTTGAAATTCACTTTAACTTTTCCATGCCCTAAGTATACCTTGGTCCAATGAATGTTTTCATGATAAGAATCTTTTATCTCTGAGTGTTTTAACTATG
The DNA here is from genome assembly GCA_947359355.1 of Acrocera orbiculus. Taxonomy (NCBI): domain Eukaryota; kingdom Metazoa; phylum Arthropoda; class Insecta; order Diptera; family Acroceridae; genus Acrocera; species Acrocera orbiculus. Next base: position 46,011,747 of record OX375757.1, read on the forward strand.
ATTAAGTAGATGCATTGTTTGAGACACAATGCTAATTTTCTAGCAGTACTCTGTCACTAGCCCCTTTCAAATTTCCAAAATCATTAGTGATATATATAGTTTTACCAAATTGGTTAGCCTCAGAACTTATTGCAACTATTAACTAATGTAATTTAATGTTTTTGAAAAGAAGATGCAGAAGAATATAAAGGATTAACTCTATTTTTTAAATAAGAAACAAATATCAAGGTAGGCACGGTAAAAAGTATAATTTTATTAATTTACCTTACTACAAAGGGGCTGTAAAAAAGAATTTTTGTAGGTAGCTCCACAAAAGCTAGTTTTGCAAACAGTCACAAATGAAAAAAATTTGAGATTTTAAAATTTTTTTTTAATATCCTTTATTCAGACCATAAGTCTTGCTCTATCTCTTACTCGCTCAATACAATCTGAAATATTCGAATTCTACAAAAAATTGAATGTTAAGAAAAAGAAAAATAACAAGAGAAAACGAAAAAATTAATATGTACAAACTTTTGACTCTTTGAAAATATTTTAAATAACTTTGAACTGATTTCAAACTTTGGATTTTCATTCTTATTCAGTGGAAATATTGTTAATTTGTCAAACAAGTGAAATTGAAAAAAGGAAAATTTTAACAAAAGCAACATTTTCTTAAATATTAGAATATTTCTAAAGCAAATGAGAGTAACTTATAAAAAAGAAAATTTAACAGAAAACATGAAAATAAAGAAATTTATTGTGTAAAAGTGAAAGTCAAGTTTTCAATCATTTCACTGTGAACTGAGGGTTAGAAATGAAAACTTTCTTCAAATAAATCCCGAGTCGAAATTTTGATCTTCCTGTGAACTTCTTTGTCTTCAAAATGCTTACTTTCGTATACTTTGTATACTTTTGTATACTTCCGTAAGCTTTGGTCTTCCTTTGAATTTCTTTGTCTTCAAAATGTGAACTTTTGGTATACTTTGAAGAGAGAGCAAGATGGATCATTTCTTTACAAACCGAACAAAAATCGACAAAAATTGGCCGACAGATTTTTGATTTGGCTGAATAAATATTTTTAGCTAAATTTTTTTTATTTTTATTCATTAATGCGTTGAAAATATAAAAAATTAATAATATTGAACAAAAAGCTACAATTGAAAATACTACAGGCTTGCAAAGTGGAGGCTCTTAAAAAGAAAGTTGTGTCCTGTGTGGACAATTCCAGCCCTCCTAGTAATTTGAAGAACAAAATCTTTCTTAATTTTTCAACAGGAGGAATACAACTGTGGCTCTACAAAGAGTTTTTTTTTAAAAAAAGTCTTTTTGCACAAAATGGCGACAGTTTGAGAAAAAAGTTACGTTTTTTTCCGGTTTTTTTCACCTTTCGGAATTTAAAAAAAAAAAAAAATTGAAAATTGGAAAAAACTCTTCGTTGTGCCATAGCCTAATTAATAAAGAATCTCTGTGCCAAATTTCAAGTGAATTGGTTGAGTAGAACTTGAGATATCGTGCGCCTAAGCCAGAAGACCCCCTTAAATAAAGCTTTTTTTTATTATTTTCACTTTTCATTAAGCTTTTTTTGTTAATAACTAATGTTGCTATTTTTGTTTGATAATTTTTGAATTATATCAGCGAAAAAATTTCTTATTTACGAAAGAATTTGCAGATCCACTGGACTTTTTAAAGAACCAGAGTACAAAAGAAGAAATTAAAAAAAGAAAACTATTATAGAATAGAAAATTTAGTTTTTACTTTTTTAAATTGTAAGGAAGAGGATTTTAGAAAACCCTAGTGGAATAAACACCGTTAGGAATGTTTAAAGCTTATTGGGTAATCACAACTGATTACACTAGGCTACAAATTTTTAACTTTTTTCGTTAAGCTCAACAAGATGATGTTTCTTGCAGCAATTTTAGATCGTTAAATCCGAAAATGACGATGACCTGTTATTTTCTTAAGTATTTATTAATTTGCACGTTTTATTTATATTAATTACAAGAAAAAGATAATAGCTTTTTAAAACCGGCCATTTTCTTTAAAGTTTCTTAGCAATATCCCAAAAGCGCTTCTTTGAGTAAAAAAATGATTAAGATTTTCGGATTAAGTAACCCAAAATTACCCTTAGCAAACTTCCTTTTGTTGAGCTTAATTATTTTTTTTAGACTGGTGTTATATATTTGAGAATAATTAAACTTTTTTGAAATACGTACCCGCACAGTTAAAATTCTCAGGCGCATTTATTTTGTTAGGGTTAACTGAAATATTGATTTTTTTATTACAAATAAAATTGAATAAAAGTAAATTTGAAATTAAAAATAAAAGGAACCTTAAAAAAAGTACACCAAACTTTGATTTACATACAAATTGAAGCATGATTTACAATTTATTTAAAACTTTTGATTTCAATTTAAACATCTAAAATATTTCTTTCGAGCTATTTTATAGTGTCACACCAAGTCACAATTTTTTAAAGTTCAATATTTTCAAATTCATTTTTTGAATTCTTATATACTTAAAATTGAATACATAAAAATTTTGTTTTTTTGGGAGCCGCAATTTCGTCTATATTTCATATTTTTTTTAAATTTACGAAATCTCCTTTGCTTCTTATTTCAAATTATCTAGTTTCCTGATATTGTGTATAAGCAATGATATTTCTTTTGCAAATAGAATCCGGAGATCATTTGCTATGACCTTAACAATTACTTTTTCACTTTTATATAAGAGTTTTAGGATGAAAATTTGAAATGCGATTAAGAAGATCACTTTTTTCAGCTGTATGTTTTAACTTTTCGAGAAGGGAGCTTAACTGACAATCAGAAAATGAATAGAGCAGAAAATTAAATAAAATCACAAGAAATGAAAAAATTGATTAGCAAAGCAGAATTGTTTTTTTCAATTAAAGTCAAAAAGATGACATGAAGGCTTTTCATCAATTTACTTTATATAATAAAACTTGGAGCTTATTTAGAATAATATAAAATATATTTTAATCAAACTACTTACTGGGTACCCAATCTAATTGAACCTTTTCTCCTGAAATATTTAGAATAGTAAATATAATATTAACATAATTGTTGAAAAAAACAGGTAAAAAAAATATTATTATCATATTAATTGTAACAACTGTGTCTCATTTTTTGTTGAAGATAAATTCGTTTTTCTGAAATATTGAAATTTAATTAAAAAATTAGGAAATTATTTCTTGAATCAATAAGTTGAATATATTCAATAAATATGAACGTCTTTAGAAGTTACTTGCTAGGGTTAGGCTTGTTGTTAAAATCTTTCTAAAACTTTCTAAAAGTTAAACTGTTATATTTATAGAAAGGAAGCACACTAAAAAAATCAAATGTTTACCAAAGAACTTTATTATACGAGTATTTGACTAACAGGAAAATTATAAATAATTTACTTATTAATTTATTTCATTATCAAATTAACAACTATAAGAAAAACTTAATTTCAATTACTCCGCACGACTTAACTTTGAAACTTAAAAATAATCACAGTTGTATTACTACTTTTTTCAAACTACCAATTGGAGTTAAAAACAGTTTCCTTGAGCGGGTCACTTATTTAATTCTTTTAAGGAGAAGATGCTGATATATTCATATCTTTTTCACAAAAAATAGAATATTTGAAAGAGATAGTCGAACAATTATTTTTGAAACCTTAAAAATTAATTGATTTGAAGTTTTAGCCAACTTTGCTGTCTTTCACGATACTGATAAAATCAAAAACCTTACTTTAATTAAATGGAACACTGGGCAATTGATTTGTAAAATTATAAAGTTTATCAAAAGACCAGAAATACTTTTGTTAGAAAAAGCAATTTTATGAGTATGTATAAAAAATATTTCATACATAAAAATACTTAACTAAAAAAATTTCCTACTTTCGGGTGTGTGACAGCTAATTAATGATGATCCACACGATGTTAGCAAAATTATAAGAAACAACTTCATTTAATGCTTGAAATTTTTTTAGAACGTAAAAGCAATTTTGAAAACTCGCAGAACTGTTAAGTTAAAAATGAAAATATATTTACATTTTAGGAAATATTAAACATTTTAAAAAATACTTAAGTGCTGGTGCTTTAATCCTATATAAAAATGGAATTAAAACAAAAACTATTATTTCCAACAAGATAATGATCTAAAGCACAAGGCTTATGAATGAATGTAATGAAGTTGTTAAATATTAATACTCAAAATCAGTTAATAACACCATCATAAGGCCCAGATATTAATCCAATAGAAAATCTATGGGCTGAAATGGAGAATGAATTGCTGGTTTATAACCTAACTAGTCAAACGATGTTGAAAAATAAGATATTAGAGATGTAGAATATAATAAAAGCCAGTGATACCAAAAGGATTGTCAACAACATGACCAATGGCCTAATAGCGATAATAAAGGCAAAAGGAATATTTACTAAATATTGAAAATTATACTTTTTATTATTTAAAAGCAATAAAAATCAAAAGTAGGAATAATTTGTGATCACTTTTATAAGAACGAAACAAAAATAACCTATACATTTTTCAAATGAATGCTTCTATCACCCTAGAATTGAAATTTAAGTTTAGTTATTAAAGTATACTCCTGTCATTCCATCAGCTCTCAGCTGCTTCCCCAAACCAAGCATGTGGACATAAATGCTATCAGTTCGGGAGGGTACGAATAGTTCTGGGAGCCACTGTATATAATTAAATTTTTGTTATATTTTAAAATATACCCACACTACCCTGAAAACAAGTAATATAAAAATAAATTTTTTAAAGTATATTCCTACTTGAGATTTTTTTTTCTTTTTTCTGAATTCAGAATTCGTAATAAAAAAACTCATATAAAACTAAAAATTAGTTTATTAAATATAATTAATGAATTAATATTTGCACTAACTCTATTAACATCAATTGTCATGCACTCCTAACACAACAAAATTTATTTGAACTTGATTGGATGAATATAAAAGATTTTATTAACCATTGAAGGTTTTCGAGCAAGCTAATAGTAGGAATATAATGAATTGCTTGAAATGGAATAAGGGAAATGAAACTCATATTTTTTTATATAAATATATATATTGTTCTAGTTTTTTTTCTTTACACATAAAAACTTATAAATTATTTAATTAAATATAAATATATCACTTTTCCACACATTAAAATAAAAATTAAAACACGTAGTTAAAACAAGCACTCGCGACTTAAGCAAACGAAACTACACTAACAAATGTCAAAGAGAGATCATATAGAGTGAACATGCGAGAGTTGAACAATAATTTTCTAAAGCAGGATGGAAAGCAGGAGTAAGAGAGAAAATATTCAACATGTTGAATATTTTACTCACAAATGATTCAGCCATATACTACTTATTTATATAGGCTGAGAGAGCCGAATCATTGATTCACATTCATAGTGAATACCCTGCTTAAGTCTTTAGCGGAGTCAATGAAGACGTAAAACAGGCAAACCTTGGAAGTCCGGTGGAACAGCTCCGATTTTGATGATTTTTTTTTTTAAAGTTTTGTTTTTCTATATTATTTAAAATCAGAAGCATCTGGGAGGGGGGAAATAAATTTTTATATTGTTTAAACAATATAGATAGATAGGTAGAAAATTCTAACTGAAATATCGGGAAAATCTGACTTTGCTAAATTTTTAATGCACTATGGAAAAGAGATAGGCTAGAACAATGTACCAATTTTTCATTGAAAAACATTTGTAGTTTGCGAAAATAAATATAACACCATAACCTTTGCTGGGACTTTTTTAAGAAAAAGGCGAAAAACCTCAAAAAATGCCCAGGATTTTTTCCAACTTTTTTTGCTTCAAAATTTTTTTCTCCGTTATTTGTTATTATTTTTAAGTTTTTCCTACTTTAATAATTGAACAATATTGTAGGCTATAAAAAAATACCGTTTTTTACTCATTATCATGTTGATTCAAAACTCATAAGTGGTAGAGTGCAGAGTAAAGACTTAAAACGCCATCAAAAAAATATCCTAGAATATAACGAATTTCAAATTTTTTCCACTAGGCTACTTCCAATATTCCACTTAGCTAATTTAAAACTCAAATATCTTCAACTTGTATTCACAAATATTTATTTTACATCGGTGTGAAAATATTGATAAGCCCTTAAAGGCAGTTAAATAGAAAATTCTTATCAAATTTTCGGGAAAGGCTGACTTTGCTAAATTTTTATTGCACTATGGAAAAGAGATACGTTATTACAATGTATCAATTTTTCATTGGAAAACATTTGTAGTTTAAGAAAATAAAAGAAAAAACAAATTATGTTGGTGTTTTTTTTAAAAAAAAGCAAAAAACTTCAAAAAAAGCCCGGGATTCTTACTAATGGTTTCATTTAAAAATTTTTTTCTCCGCCATTTGTTATTATTTTTAAGTTTTTGCTATTTTATTAGTAAAATAAAATTGTAGGCTTTAAAAAACATTTTTTTCTTACTCATCATCGTATAGGTTCAAAAGTTATAAGTGATAGAGTGCGTCGGGGTGAAAACGGCGCCTGTAAAATTCAAGCCCCTGTAACTCGAAAACGAAAAAAGTTAGACCCCCACTTTTTGTGTTTTTTGGCCATGAAATTTAATGTACTTTCTATCCTAAGCATTTAATTAAAGATTTTTGGGTCACCCTGTATAAGTATAAAAATTATTGTTTAAACAATATAAAAATTTATTTCCCCCCTCCCAAAGGTTTCTGATTTTAAATAATATAGAAAAACAAAACTTTAAAAAAAAAAATCATCAAAATCGGAGCTGTTCCACCGGACTTCCAGGTTAAAAGCTTCATTGACTCCACTACTTTAGGACTTATGCCTGGGACTCACTAGCGCTTAGCGGTACAAAATTTAGTGCTAAATGCTAATAAGTCCAATAGTCTCCACTGATGTTCCACTCCACTGGTATATAAAAAAAACTCTCCCTTTTTACTGTGCTAAGTCGTCTCCACACGCTAAGCGCTAGTGAGTCCCACGCTTTAAGAATATTTCTGTGACTAACCGCGCCATACATTTCACACATGCTTTATGCGTGATATATAAAACGCATTCCTGATTGAGAGGAAATTCACCGCTGGGATAATAAGAATCTTTTTATATACAATTAACTTATTTTTGTTTTTTCATTTTTCCCACAGATAACGATTGTATTTGTTTTTTTACTTTGAAATACTTTATTTCTTGTTTTCAGGTTAATTAGTTATATTATTATTATTTTGTTTTAATTGAAAGGTCAATTAACTGCGAATGATAGCTTATTATTTCATTGGCTTCTTATTAAGCAGTTGTAAAAGCTTCTAACTAAGATTATTTTTTACTGTCATCTAGGTAAACTTTACAAAAGGCTGTCTTTATCAGGTGTAATAATTTTTTTTTTAATTAAAGGATATTATATTTAAAAAAGAAATATAACAAATATAGTTATTTATTTTTTTGCTGTTTTTGATGATTTATCAAATTGTGTCTTATATTGAAGAAACGAAATTTTAATTTCTTTAGTATATTAATTATAAAATTTATGATTTGGCTTAGAGTAACTAAAGTGTATCTGTAGTAACTAAATTTGAAGTTTAAAATTTTCAGTTAAATTTCAGTTAAAAAAAAAGTAACTTTTACATAAAATATAAGGGCTCTATATATAAATCAAATATATTTTATTTTGTAACAAAATTTTAATTTCACATATTTAATATAATTTCTTCATCAGTCATTGATTTTCAGCTGGAAATTTTAAATTAACCTTATCAAAACTTTTAAATTTTTATTTACTTTTGACATATATTTTATTTAATCCTTTTTTTATTACGTTAGATTGATTTATCTTAGTTTACTTTAAGTTTTTTTTGTTTGAAATAATAACTATAATGCAACCAAAATATAAATTTACAATAGCTCCAAACAGTTAATAATCATTATTTTAGAATACTAAGATTTAACAGTTATCCAAAGCATGGTTATTTGAACAACTACAACAAATTTTATGGCGATTATTTACATTTTTTGGGTTTAATTTGGGATTTTCCATAAAAAATTTTCTATGGTATATACAAATTTTAGGCAGACAAATGCAAAACAATATTTCTTAAGTTAAATTTTTGTTATAGTGTTTTTGGGTTTTTAGCCCATATAAAGGGTTGTGTTTTAAAGTGTGAGAATAATCTGCTATCGATAAAATGATTTCTTTTTCTAACATTTTAATTTAATATTTTTAAAATTTCACAATTTATTTACTGGCCAAAAAAAAACAGAAACATCTGAAAGCTTAATTCGAAAATAAGAAATTACCAAGAGTCGTATTTCTCTGAAATTAATTAAGAAAACTATTTAAAAATATTGAGTAATATTACGAATCTTTGAAAAAAATCTTTTTAATGCCGAAATAATTTCTTTAGGTATTTAGACAAGCACAAATTTTTAGGTTTAAGGATAATTTAAAAGCTCAAAAATTTTGAAAACTTTTAGAAAATATTACATTGCACAAATTCCAGTCGCACAGGTTATAAAAGTATTAATTTAACCGTATAGTAATGATATGCCAGACTCAATAAGATTTTAATAATATTTAAAGGAGTTTTATTGAAATGTATAAAAAACTTTTCAAAGGAAGAAATTGTATTAAGAATGATTTTGACATTACTTCATTCATATTAAATTAAAAAATAACTAATACAAAGTGCATTAAACTAAGCTAATACTTTTGATAAATTTTGTTTTCATAATATTAAAATTTTCTTTTGTTTGCATTTGTCTCTTTTAGTAACTTTTATATTAAAAAAACTTTGCTTGTAGAAAATATTCATTGATTTTTCTTATTGTAAATCTTGTTGATTACATATTTTCTATTTAACCAGTACATTTCACAGTGATTTTGACTTAAGAATCTTATCTAAGATATGATATTCTTATTTTAAAGGCTTATTTTAACATAAAGTTTTATATTAAATTGTTTTTAAGATTAATAAAGGATCATTATTTGTATTGGGAGAGTAAATGGTTCTTTGTATGGCATATTTTTAAAGCATGCATGTTCAAACTAGTATGTTTTGATAAAGGTAAGACTTTCACAATTGTTCTTTACTTTGAAAGATAACTGATTGACTTCAATATGCTGCATTTAAATATTAAGAGAAAAGAGTTTTGTTTTGCGCTTACGCTTTTAGTGAAAAATGATAGGAATAAAACTTTTTTCTTAAAAAGTAAAGAACAAGTAGCAGAATGTAAAATAAATCCTTGATGAACTTTTTCAAAATATTTCCATTTCAATATGAAGATTTGCTTTAATTTTTTGTTAACTTCTTTTTTAGTAATTAAGACAAAGCTTATTTAAATATATATTTAGGTCAATTTTTCGCAAAATAGTTGTGTCCTTCTTATATGATCTTTGGAAACTATTTATGAATCCAAGTTTTTCAGTTAAAAATACTGCAAAATAAAGTTTAGTTTTCAATCAAACATATTAACTTTCCACCCGCATTTTTTTTAGTGGATTTGATAAAAATAATAAAATAAAAAACAAAGCTATATCAAAATAAAATGTGCTATCAAAAAATTGAAACAAAATGTAGGAACTAATGCACATTTTATGTAAAGCATTAATAATTAAAAGGAATATTTTGGCACTTTTAACATATTATATAAATCATATTTTGGCCGTTATCCCTAAAAAACTTCAATATGTATATTTCATCATTTAATTGTCTTGATTTAAGTTTTCTTTTTATTATTGTAGATAAAAAATTAATTTACAAACTGTATTCCTATTGAAAAACCTAATTCCTTCCTAGTAAACATTTTTGCCTATTTATTACTTGCATATATATTTCCCGTAGTATTTCTATTAAGCGTGCTATTTGCATGTCCTGTAATTTCATTGCCTAGCATTTTTTCAGTTTCTTGACGACTATTAGCCATGATTCTTCTTATTGTAGGTGCGCAGGGTGTTCGTCATAGCCGAGACTCCTGCGCATGCTCTCGTCAGACCTGACCTTGTGTATTCATATGAAGGCTTTCAGATTCCGCTGAAGTACTGAGTTGTGTTGGTGGATAATACTTGAAATATATGTAAAAATAATAAACTAAAATAATTATGAAAGAAAGAAAACTTACTCCAGCACGGCCATTATCATAATCGCGACTACTTTGAAGCGTAAGTTTCGTTTTTGGATGCATCATATCAGTCATAACTTCAGTATTCTGTGGCCGTAGTGTACGTCCTTTAAAGCAAAACTCAACTAAGGCTACTAAAATTGCTAACAAAAGTCCGCCAATCAGTACATAAAATATTCCAGCAACATTGCTTAACGATAGTTCATTTCGTGATAATTCTTGGCTATTTTGATTATGGCTGCATTCAGTTTTTTCATACCACCATTTGTTCATTAGTTTTGTTAAATCTCCGTTCTCTTTTAGAGATAACACCGCTAGATTAATTGCGTCTCTACAATCACAAAATTTTACAGGTTTATTAAATATGATAAGAAAGCTTCTCTTTTTTTTAGAACTTTATAAAAACAATGTATAATGCCGTAAAAACTTCATAATTTGTGAAAGTATTAGACAGTAATTATAATTTCTCTACACATTTTTAACTTTTTTTTACTAACTATTAGTATATTAATGTAATTTTAGATAATTTCTAATGAAAGATAATCATTAACTAATCCAACAAATTTGAGATTTAGTGACATTTTTTCCAAAAAAATTGATACCTTAATGGAGACCCGATTGGGGTTGCAATCCCAAACCCCTTAGAATCTAAATTTCTTCCTAGTTTCATTGTATCACAGGGCTCTCGAGCATTTACATATTCACTTTTTGGTGACTCCATTAGAAGTGCATATTTCCCTTTTGAAGTTCTAACCCTTCGAATCCCTTCATCGTATGTGTTTACAAAAAGATGTTTTCTAGAATTCATATATTCCCACATTTTATTATGTACTGTCATTTGTGATCTCTGTGAATATTACGTAATAGTCAACTTTTAAATGTTTAAAAAAGTGAAGGTTTACTCTGAAAAAGTCCCACGTAGAGCCATGAAGTAGTGTACCATACTGAATTTCGGTTTGCATTGCTAAATCTTCGGGAGAACTTATTGGCATTGCCATTCTTTCTACAGTTAAAACTGCTGCAAGGTTGGCTGTATATGATGAAACAAGGATAAATGTGAAAAACCACCAAACAGAACTAACAATTCTTCCTGATATAGAGCGTGGTGAAATATCACAGTCTTGTTGCATAAATCCTGTCAGAGCGAACCAAAATGAATTAAGAATGCTAAACTCATTAATGGTTAAATTTTGTCGAATTGTGCTTTGATCTGATAATCTTTCCTTACTTTCAGCTAAAAATAACATATAAATACAGTAATTTCTAATTTTAATTATTTTTTCTTACTCGTGTATTGTATTAAACGCCATTCATGAGGGGAAAATCTTGACACGAAAAACAAAACAATACTTACTCCTATATAACTAAAAATAATGCCCATCTATAAAAATTATAAAAATTATTATGAATAAGATTTTTCTTTCATTTAAGATTACCCAAATTTCTTGTGATAATGGACTCAGAAAACTAAGAATATTAGACGTCTGTTTCACTGGCTTTTTAATCATTATCGAAATTCCAAAAGACATAAAAGGTTTACTGAAGTCAATAACTCTCTCTCTTTCAGCAGTAATTGTCAAAGCAGCAACTGCAATATCTGCTTCCTGGAAATGATTAGTTTTCAAGATAGTTTTTATTTATAAGCCCTTGTTTACATACTCTGCGTACAAGTTCCCCAACCATTCCATCCCAGCCACCATTGACATTTGAGTTCTCAGCACCGTAAACTCCATCCTTAGCAATACGAATCTCATCTAAAAAATATTAAAAGTTTAAAAAGTTTTACAATTTTATAAATCTCACAGTTTATTCGTAGATGCTTAGCAATAAGGTCCGCCAGATCTTTGCAATATCCTTCAAAGCGATTATTGCCTTCCAGATATTCACCTGGTAATGCTTTTTTCATCATAAGGTATGGTTCTTCGATAAGTGTTGTTACAATATAAGTTTTATTTCTCTCGATCTCGTTATTATGTTTTAATCTTACATATTTTTTTGAAACGGGCATGAAACCAGCTTGGTCAGACCATTCAGCTACTTTAACCATAGCGCTATTTACTGTCATCTCAATGACATGCAACGTATAATTTTGTCTACGTCCATCTTCACTAAAACGGATTTCCCCAGTTAATCCTTCAATTTCTACCTATTTGTGGAAATTAAAAAAAGTATATTTATATGAAAGTATTAAGTAAACTTTTACTTTTCGAAGGTATCGTGATATTTTATCTCCATGCTCCCAAGGATTAACCCATCCTTTTGAAGTATTACAATCTAAACTTCTAGTAGTAGTTCCACTGTTGTTGTTATTGTTAGTATGATTAGGGGGATATGTGATGTTTTGCCCCGGTCCTCTTCGTAGTATGCTTGGACGAAATTGGTCTGGTTTTTTACGTAAAATTTTATTGAAAGCCTCAACTAGTACAAAAACTGCATCATACATAAGTGCGGCTTGTGCCTAAGTAAAATTTTGACAATTAAAATAATTATTTGAGAAACTGAAGAAATTTACTGAAATAGTTTCTTTCCCTGCCCCTGCAGAAGTTGAGGGATCTAATCGCTTCCAGCCATCTAAAAAATCACGAATATGCCTCCGAGATGTATCTATTACTCTAAAACCCGTGATATTAATTGCTCCGTATTCGATTATCTCACTTTCCCATCTATCGTCCATTACCTATTTTATAAAAAAGCTTATAATCAAGTAAAAACATTGTGCTTTTTAAAAGAGATAATTAGTACTTACGAGACCACTCAGTAGATAATGATAAGTTCTTCGACCCAAGGATATATCTCTTACGTGACTGACCACTATTTCCTTAGCCATATCAGTAGGGCAATCTAATACTATATACTTATTGGACCATCGATTCAAGTCTTCTAATGTTCGTAGAAACTCAATTGCCATCGTAACGTTAGCAATACGCTTAACCATTTCAACTTGAAAAGTCTCGTTTCCGGGTTTTAGTCCTTGGTAAATTTGTTGAAGTCTTAAGAGACCTGTAAAATAAATTCAAGTAACGAGTTCTGGTGTATCGTAATAATTGGAAGACACTTCAAGCTAATTGTTGATGGCTTTTTTGGAAGTAAAATTAGATAGAATCATTTTGTTAAGAGTTTCAGCTGATAAAGGTCTTAAGCGATGTTTCAGTAGTCCTTTATATATTTTTATGTTAATGTTAGTATAAAGTTTACTGGAAGTAAAAATGAATTCATGGTTGTTTAAACAGTTGAACTTTATGTAACAAGTGCAACAAACTTCTCGTAGGGTAACTATGTAATAAAAATTCAGAGGTTTAGGTATTTTTGAAACTACAAGAAAATATATTGCAAAGTTTTTGGTTTTTTTACTAAAAGGGGAGAAAAGTAATTACATTAACAAGCAGAAAGATTTTACACAGCTTCCTTCCTATATTTTCCGGCTTTTATTCTTGAATATTAGTTTTAATTATTACAAAATATGACATTAATAAGAATAATAATTAATATTTTAACATTAGAAGCACGTTTCCTGTCATAACTGTAAATATAAGAACAATTAAAACGAAAACATTTTTGAATTACAAAAAAAAATACAACCTGAAAAATGAACTTTCTTATTGTAGTATTATTTTGTTTAGAGTTTTCATAAGAAGCATCAAATATTTTTCTTTATTGTTTATACAAAATAAAAAAAATTTCACAAAAGTGCTTCTTTAGGGATAAAAATATAAGTATTTTAATATTAAAAAATGTAAGCATCTAAATATTAAATATGAGAATACTTTTTAAACTTTTAGAGTTTTAACATAAAAATATTGAGTTGACGTTTTAAAAATATTTGTGAGTAATTAGCTTCTTTATAATATGAATAATATTTTTCGACCAGTTTTAAACTAATACCAGATGTAATTTTTTATAATTACACAAAAAAGAGAAATGGCTGTGTTACTCACTTTGATTAGGAAACTTTGAAAAACGAAACAACTTTAGATATTTGTGTTAACCAGCTTTACTATAGTGAAAACTTAATATGCCAACTTATGCATAAAATTACTCTTGTTTGAGGGCTTTGTTATAATTTTTTTCTATCTGGTGCGTTAATGCTTCTGGAGCGGTTTCAGCTGCCGCTTCGACTATATTTAATGGGTGTATCAAAATCTGTTTAGTAAGTTTTTTCTAATGTAGGTCGCTTTTTTTTGGTGCAATGTTGTTTATTATTGTTGATTATTATTTTTCTTGTTTATTATTATTAGCAAGGGCGTAGCTATGACTAATACATGCCCCCCATGTATTTATTTAGCCTAGGGGGGGGGTTATTTAGCCTTTTGGCATTTTGTTTGATTCATCAAATAAAACTTAGATATCATTTTACTATGAATTTTATTTTTAAAGACTTTAACAACTTTTTTTTTCATAAGTTAAACTGACACTTGTCAGCGAAATTTCTGCTCACGGATAATGAGTAATATTTTTGAATAGTACACGTTAAAGTTCACTTAGTATACTACACTAGTCAACCCTTTGCACACGTATGGGTATGAAAAATGGGCTAAAAGAGTAAGAATTAAGTTGTACTTAATATAAGAACTTTACAAGTTTTTTCATAACTTTAGTAACGGTTATATTCATATGTACAAAACTATTTTTCTCTTAAAACTTTGTTCAAACAAGATAATAAACTTAAACTTAATAGTTTTAATGGAATACTTTATTATAATAATATATGGTTAGTTAAAATGGTATTGATTAATTGGTGTAGTAAATATATACATATATATATCGATACATATAACCTCTTTATACTTTAAAAATCCACTATATTTATTTTAGCTATATTACAAATAAATATATAAATAATAATTTTAAAATATATAATAAAATAAAAGTCTAATAATAAACTTTTCAATCATTCCGTTTTATAACGATTAAACAATACTGAATTTAGTAGACTAGGTGATAGAGCATGTTTGCAACATTGAGAATTTAAATAAATTAAATTTTTTAGCTCGTGGTGAAGGAGTGAAGTTAAAAAAAATTATGAGTTACAAATACTTCTGTTTATAATTTAAATTTTTCAGTGTAACTTAATTTCAACAAAGTTTTATCCATAAAAAAATTTAAAAAACAAATATTTTATTAGATTTTGATTCATATTTACTTTAAAATGTTGTTAATTTCATAAATTTGTTAAACTTTTAACAAAGTATTAGGCTGCATGATTAATATTTCACGGAATTCGATATTAATTTTTATACAAATTTATATCCGCTGTTTTATATTTCTGCAGATTTCTGTTGATTACAGCTCATAATAATAGTTTTAGTCAATAAATATTGTTCTTTTTGTCATAACCTTAATGGGATCTTCTCGTGAGATGAATTAAAAAATCCATTTTTTTACATATTTCAAAATTAGCATTTGCTGAAAATATACTGTACA
Source organism: Acrocera orbiculus (assembly GCA_947359355.1). Taxonomy (NCBI): domain Eukaryota; kingdom Metazoa; phylum Arthropoda; class Insecta; order Diptera; family Acroceridae; genus Acrocera; species Acrocera orbiculus. Next base: position 46,027,287 of record OX375757.1, read on the forward strand.
CATTTCAGCTCGAAATTCATAGCATTAACAAACATTAAGTTCGTATTAACACAAAGTGATTACCTGTTTCTTAACACTTTAAACGTGTTTTTTTCGAAGCAAAATTCTTAAAAATGTCTCACAAGTTGCAAAGAAATATAAACCACTATTTAAACACTAATTGCATTTTTTTGAAGCAGAATTATTTATTTTTAACAATTGTATATTACTTTTTTATTTATTTAAAAAACAAGGAGCAGTCAATTTTGGAATTTTCTTCAGAAATTCGGCCATTTTGTAATCACTTTTATTTATTATTTGCTTTTTTCTGCTCTGCTTTGATCGCAACAAAATATATAAAAATTTATACAAAAAGTTTTTTCTTCATAACTTAAAATATTTACAATAAGACCAAATAGAAATTAAAATAATTGCTTTTTATTTTATTGCCGAAAAACAATTTCTGAAGCAAACTTAAAATCTAGAGTTTCACACGAGAAGATCCCCTTTTATTTGTAATTAAAAAACCTCAATAATCTATTAATAATTTTTCCTTTCTTAATTTTTAAAATGTTCTTTTGTTGAATTTAAAAATTAAAGAATATTTTTTTAATAGTTTGGCAGTTTTTGAAATAATCTTCAGAGCATTAGGAAACTGAAAATATCTGAATCAGCATAACGCACCCGAGCTTCACGGTAGAATTAAATTTACCCCCGACAAAAAGTGCAAAGTGCGTCCAAAGAAGTTTCTACTTCAAAAATTAACTGCAATCAATTCCAATTTTCAAATTAATGATTGCTATAAATCTTACCATATTTTGCTCTGGATAAGAGAAACGAGGCATATAAAGAATTCATATTTTTAGCGATAGAAAAATTTTAATATTTTGAGCTAAGAGAAAATTTTATGATTTCAATTTAATTACTGCTAAAATTATTTGGCTACAGCCAATATTAATTTCTCTCTGGAAAAAATGGTTTTGAATTTTTCAAATAATTAGGAAAAGATTTTAGAAGAAAATATTCAAAAAAAACAAAATTGATTGATAATTTAAAATAACCATAATTAAATTGGAATTCCACTGATTCTAAAATTTACGTTGGAACTAACTTTTATAGTAATTAATTTTTATAAAAACGTAGAAATTAAGTAAAAATTGATAATAAAACTATAAAAATGATAGTAAAATGCAAAGAAAGAGAAAAATCGATATTGCATTCTTAACAGAACAATGGTACAAAACGTTAGAGGCATAAAATAATCAATGTAAATCGCTATATGACAATATTTCCTTGAATAAGATACAGAGTATTACAAATACTCAAATAGCAAACAAAAATAATAACTGAGAACTGAAAATTTTTATAACGCAACATGAAATCCAAATAACATTTTCAAAAAATCACTTTTATAAAACTTAAAATCTTTTGGTATTTGAAGTAATAACTACCAAACAGCAGTGCTAATTAGTTTCAGCTTAAAAGAAGGAAAATTCACATAATAGAAACAACTTTGACACCACAAAGTTCTTGAAATTTTTCCCGATAGTTAAGAGAGCTATTGTAAACCTTTAAACTTTAATAGGCTATGTTATTGATAGCAAGTTTTTGAGTTCGATGATTTTTAAATCTCTAATCAAAAAAATTAATTTACAGGTTGATTTTACCATGAGTAAAATTCATAAAAATACCTTTCATTCACAAATGTGAAGTCTTTCAATCAGAGAAAGTTTAAAGCATTGTTTGCTTTTCTTTTACACAACTTTACATGACAACTAAACCAAATTTGTCTCAAAATGAAAAACTTTTCTTGATGTTAATATGACTTTTTTGGATTCTGATTATCATCTCCACCAAACATAATTTTTTTTGTTATTAGGTTTCATCACTTTAACATGAATTTAAATAAACAATGGATAATGCTGATGTGCTAAACTTCATAAATTTTAACTTCTTTAATGTTGTTAATTTACAAAATTAAATAAACTTTAACTTTCTGAGAATTATTTGGGACATGACTCATATGGATTAAATAAATTGCTTGGCAAACAAGAATGAGGAGCTTAAGGTTTTCCTTAATAGCTGCATAAATCTTTTATGAAGTCTAAATCAAATTCAAGCCTTTAAGTGAAAGTTTAAAAATTTACTTAAATGCTAATTGTTTGTGTCACAATTTTTAACGACATATTTCTATATTTTGAAAAATTATTTCTTAGCTTTTTATGTCCTAAATTAAATTTCGTTTTAGTTGACAAGAATAAGTGAGTCTAGCTAACATTAATTCTTTATATACCCCTGCTATTTAAATTTGATGCAATAATTAGTTTCATAAAATTTAAATTTAAATTTTGGTAGTAAAATCTAGGCATGAAATTCTGGTATTGTTTGATAAGTACGTTTTTTCGAAGACTAATTCGTTTTATTCGTTTAGACCTCTACTTTGACACACAAAATAGTTTTCCGGAAATTCAAAATTTGGCTGTTAAACTTAGTTACTCCTAATTTAATTTGAAATTTCAAATTGATTTCATTTAAATTTCCATTTGAAAATTTGTAGTTTTTAGAAGATTTCCGTTAAAAAAAATTGAAATTCAGATGATAGTTTTGTTAGCTTAAGCTAATTGGTTAATAAATCAAGGTTTTTAATTTCTAAAGGACAAAAAGAAAAGAGCTGCCAATTCAGCTGTTATGGATTTCTTATGAACATTAAATCCAAAGAGGAACAGTTGATTATATAATTGAATACTCGGTTGAAAAGATTTGTTAATGAGCAGGCATACGTCACTAAAACTGTAAATGAAATATAGTCACTCAATAGCTTATAACCACTCATAAATCATTAATTTCATAATTACTCAATTGAGTAATCAAAGCAGATTTAAAACAAGTTGTGCTTTTCTTAAAATTAATTAAAAAATACAAAAGAATTACAAGTTTAATAAAATAATATCAAAACGTTTTTTGGTCACATTTAGAACAAAACTAAAATTTAATTTTTATGGAGTTATTGTAGCAGTGAAATCTTTATCTAGTCTATTTTTCTATAGTTGACTTTCTAGGATAATTAGTCATTTAGAACAATTAAAGAGATGTAATTTTTCAGTCAAAACAACCACTTCACTATCAAACTACTTTTGATTAACACGTTTTTGTTTTCTATAGTTTGGCTTTATCCTACCTTTTAAATGTAATTTTCCCATTTTTGTTTTTATTTAAGACATCTGCACTAGACAATATAAAATACTTCTTAAATGGATTTTATTATGTTATGGCTATGATTGTAGTTCATGGCCATTGCACTTAAAACATTTTCTAGGTGCTTACAAGAATTCAACATTTTTCGAGTGCTATTGGAAAGATTTAAGTAATAAATCATTTATGTAGCATATGTAGAAATATTTTTAAGGCTTTCAAGATGTAGCATGAAGTTTCTCACATATTTAAAAATTGTCAAAAAGACTTACCGTCATGGGAATCATACAAATAAATAATTTTCTTCCAAGCGTAAAATTGGATTGTGTCTATGATAGCTTGGTGATAGTCTGGTCGCATACTAATAGCAAAATCTAAAAACCCTGAGGATGGTGTCAGCACCTAATATATTTTTTTAATTTATTTTGACAGCCAAAGTATAGATTTTAAGTCTTAAAATAATATAATTTTCTTACTTTCTCTGGGAACCATGGTGTAACAAATGGCATTTGAAATGTGTTGCTATATGAATGTAGGGTATCAAAAGAATCCGGTGAAACAGCGCCAAGCATTGCATATACACCCCTGGAGAATTGATTACAAACTGTAAATTTAAATCAATTGTGGATGTAGTTAATCCTTTAAAACAAAATCTAACTATCATACTCAGACGAGACAGCTTAAAAGCATCTGCAGTATTAATAACGTCCACATATGCTTGAAGCTCAAAACGTCTTAAAGATATGTTGAGATTATGATTTAGCATTGCATATTTAAATGCTGATTGAACTTCATCTGTACCTTGTTCAAAAATTGCTCCTAAAATATAAATTTCATCCAACACAATTAAGAGCCCTTATGAAACCTACAAAATATCCTTAGTATCACTTACCAAGTGAAATTTTCTCGGTCAGGAGCTGGGCTTTTGTAGTATATCCTGTTCCTATAGAAATAATAATCCAAGACAGTAACTTAATCCCATAGAACATTTTGAAACTAAAAAACCACTTTCACTTGTGTAACAATATTATTCTTTAGATTTTTGAATTTTTATTGAGTGCTCTCTATAAAATATTGAAGCAAGATAGAGCTGTAGCTCATATCACAGCGCATTGTGCTCAGTAGCCCGAAAGATGTATTAAATTTAAAATTCACTTTACATATGTATGTATAAGGACAACAATAGCAATAAAACACTAATAAATGATGATATTTAAACCATTTTTGAATTTTTTCACATCACGTAAATGTTCGACTGTTTCCTATCGTATTTGAAAGTGTACTAAAATTAATATGTTACATTCTTGTCCCTAGAGTTACGTAGAAAGAGAGTTTTGGGTGTTTGAAGAGTTTGCTGTAATAGATACTCTTTGGGGTTTTTGCTAACACGATAATGGAACGCATGCGCTGATGAAAATTATATTTTGCAATATTTGGGGAGAAATGCTCAATTGTGATACTCTTAAGCGGGGTATTCACTATAATTCTGAATCAATGATTTATAGTGAATACCCCGCTTTAGAAGTTGCTGGGTAGTCTCCATATAGTTATAATCGAGTTTTACAAGGGAGAAGTTTATTTAACTTTTTAATACTTATATTTTATACTTTACTAAATACCGTTTCTTTTTAGGACTTATTTAGGAATTATTAAGCAATAAAAAAGGGCACATTGGTTCATTACTTGAGGGTCAAAGCTTTAATTATTATTTTATGATTTCTAATATAAGAATATATTTTCAATTTCTGGTACTAAGGATATTTAACTTAAAAAAAATATCCTGAAGGAATTGTAATACACCACAAGGATATAGGCTCATTTTTGTAGAAATAAATTGTCTTTATTTCAAATTTTATTATAAATAAAACTTATGTAAAATTACTGTAAGGAGCATAAATTATTTTAATTGCACAAGCTTCAGTTTAAAGACATCGTTGCCATCACATTTCAAATTGTCAGACTACTATTTATTGGCAAAATAAAGCTTCCAAATTATTATTTATAGCAATTAAATTATTTAAACCCCTCATTTGTGTGCTTTAATTTCTAAGTTTTTAAATTTTAAGAAAATATTACTTAGTTTAAAAAAACAATGAAATGAAATACGCATTGCAGAAATCAAATTTTTTGTTAACTATTATTAATAAAATACAAAATACAATTCCTAAAATATTATTTTATTTGAGTTGGTATTATACTCTGTAAATATTATTGCTGTTGTTTATTTGCGTGAATCTCAATATTTGCTTTTAATGCTAGTATACATCTACCTAGAGCAAATGACAGGATTTGAATCAATATCGCTGGGTGCATGTTTAATTATTGTTAATAGGGGTCTTATTAAAGGGAATTAATTACAAAATAATATTGTGATTTAAATGCCTAAAAATCAAAAGAAATATTTAATTTTATTTGGCAGTTTTTAATTGATATGTTTATAGAAAGAGTGTAATACACACTTCAGAATAAGTTGATAATATTGCTAGAATTAAAAAATAAGTATAAGATTGGTGATCATACAAAAAAATTTTTCTACATAAAGCATTTTGAAAAGTTGAATCATAGGCAGAGTGAATATTACCAAATGGAGATTTAGTTTAACATTCACTTATATTTCTAAAATTCAAATAGGCTGAAAAATTGGAAATATCAGATTACCTTGTTTTTTTATCCCAGAAATTTTTCTACATAATTGAATAACATTTATCTTTCTTTCCATGTTAGCTGGTTTCATTTAAAAGTGACTGACTTCTACTATTCTACCTTATAACAGTTTGTAAGACATTAAGTCTAGGCCAGTAGTTCTTTAATGACAATTTATGTGGTGTAATCATTCCTATTTATGGCAAGATTCCAAATTTTTAGCTATCTTACTCTCATTTTATGTCCACAATGTCCGTAGTATATTTTTTGATAATTCAGGCCAATGCTTCTTGATGGCACAATTTCTAAGGTAAATTGGAAAAGCTGGCGTATAAACCGGAAATATTATCATACTTAAAATATATCTTAGTATATTAAAAATATTGTCTTATTACAGTATATTTTTTACTAATTTTGTTTCAAAAAAGCCTGAAAAGACTTATGTATTTTAACCAAAGGAATACTTAAAAAAGAGTTGAATTTAAGTTGGCTCCTGCAATATTTTTGCATAAAATTTTTACTCATAAAATTTTCCTAAAGAACTATAATCATAATTTCAACTACTCTTTCGAAAAGTTAACAAGGCCATTTATACGAGGAAAGAAAATAATTTTTTATCAGCATTGTTTGAGGACTTATGTCTTACGTCATTTCATAGAGTGAGCATAGTAGCGTTTAGGACTGATATTTTGATAATTAATAAAATATTCTGAAAAAGAAGATTTCTAAGTGGATTTATGTAAGTGCTATGGGTGAAATGGAAATTCCTGAGTTTTTATTGAAAGAATAATTACTATGATTTCCTGCCTAAAAGGATGTAATTAAATTTTTTACTATAAGTTCGTATTTTACTTTTATTCTCCTTCGCAATTAATAAAACCCATCCGAATAGAAAAAGGGCCCAACCAGCATTTGAATCTTTCATGAAGTTTAAAAATTAGCATTATTGCTTAATTTTCAATCTTCAAACAATTTCTTTTTATCCAAGCAACTTCCAAATTAGTCAAAAGAAACCCGTTTTAATTTTTTGGAGAAAAGGTAGATTAAGTTTTTCCATCTTTTTCTTAAACAGTTAATTAAATAAAGACAAAAAACAAAATTGGCATAAAAGGTTGATTACTTCAACTTAAGAAAAGCAGTTAGTTCATCAGTGGAATAGAGGGTCTTACATAAAATTCTATTCTGCTAATTTCCTTCAACTTTCATTTTAGTAAAAGAATGATTTATTTAATTGCATTATATTTAAATGTCAAATAGATCATTTGGATTCAAGTAAAAAAGTTGGCATTTTCAAATAGAATTTAAGGTGTGAATGTAAATGTAGAAGTTTTCCTCAAAATTTCCTCTAAAATAATTTTACATTCTTTTTAATTAAAATTCATAAATGCTAATGACTTAATTCAATTTTATATAGGAGACCTTTAAAGCTTTAATCAATATTGAATTGCTAAGCATAAAATCAGAAAAGCGAAACTTGTTTTGTTGATTAATAGCCTGTAGGTAAAATAAAAGTTACGTAAATATTTAGGCCAGTATTATCACTTCACTAAGCTCATTAAACCCATTTTTAATCAATTCTTTTTAGCCTTATTTCTAAAGGAAATTTGTTCTTTTAAGTATTTTTTGTAACGTTTTTTCTTATATGCTTTGACCATTTAAAAAATTACTAAAGGACTGAGTGTTTAATTAAATAATCAACTTTGCGTGTGTCCAATATTTTGCTTATATTTTTTTTGACAAATTTCTGTTATCAAAGATCCTTAATAAAAACTTCTTCTCAATTAATGACACAGTTTTTTAAACACATTCCATCCTCTTGAATACAACCCCATTCTTCGATAAATTTAAAATTTAATGGAATTACTGAAGACAGTAATAAATATTGAAAGTCAATTTTAGGCTGAAATGATATTAAAAAAATTCAAAGCTAGTGAAAAAAAGTTCAAAGAATTACTGAAACCCTAAGTGAAAAATGCCAGGAAGCTTGGCAGGAAGTAATCGAATTTTACGGCTGATGGTAGAGATAATGTTATTGTCATGGCGGGAGCGTGAAAAGGTATTTAGAGGGCACGTAAGTTTGCCAAGGGTGAAATATATTTTCATTTTTATCGTTATAATATTACTTCACCAATTTTTAGGAAAATACCTTAAAAGCCCCAGTGTCTATAAATTTTTACGGCCACCATTTCAATACACTGCCCATGAAATTTATTTGAAGTGTCTTTCTCTTGAGCAAGTTTTGCAATTTATTGATAGCATTGGACATAATAATGATCAAAATAATCAGATGAGGATAGATATCATAATACAAGTAAGGTTCTTTCTTGCTACCACACCTTTAGAGAATAAGACCGAGTTATGTCAGTTACGATACAAATCCAAGAACTGCTTGCCTACTCTTCTGGAAGATGTTGTTTTTTGTGAATTGTACACGCTTGAAGGAAACTGAAAAGAAAAATTGAGAAAAATTCAATTTTAAGAGACAAAATGATACACGGCCTGTTAAATTCTGAAAGGAGTTTAGTGTTTATAATCTTCTTTTTGTTAGAATTTAGTTAGTTTTTTATATCATAGCTAAAATGAAACCGAGTTTCTAGATAGTACTTTGAAAGTCTTTGTAAATGACTTTGCATATTAAAAATATGGAAAACTGGAAAAACTTAATTGTCTAAATGTGATTTAATTTTGAAAATAGTATTTCTCATTTAACCCAACCTCACTATATTTTTTCGCTTAAATCTAATTTTGCTTATAAGTTATGACATAATATTTATGGTGGATGTACATAGATTTTCGCATGCATTAATTTTATCAAATTATTTTAAATAAGAAAATACCAACAGAAATAGATTTCGAAATTAAGGAGAATAAATTCAGAGAATTATACTACTTTAGAAGTAAATTGATCTATGTCTAAAATAAACTCACAATCAGATACCATTTAAGAATTTGAAACTAGTCTTATAATTTCTGAAGCTTTAGTTTTAAGCGCGAGTATATAACAAAAATTGTGAAAATATATTCTTACTTTGAAATATTTTAGAATTCAAAATAATTTTCTCTGTCCAAGCAAGATTTAAAGTTTTTCACTTAGCATATTTAAACATTAAGACTAAACATTAAATATGTTTTTATATTGTAAACTGATAAAATAATGGTGTAAATTCTTTGTGTTCACGGAGGCCAAAAAAAGAATGTAGCTTTAAGCTTAAATATTTTCTTATCAATTGAAATACTAGGAAAAAAATCTCCCAAAAATAGATACATAGAAAAATAGGTATTTTAGATGTTGAAATTGGCTAAAGGAATAAATTATGGTTTCTGAGAAGTGCACCAAGTATATGACAAAAAATTAACAGACAGCCTGAAAGACCTTAAAAGATGATTAGTTCGAGGATAAGGGATACACTCCAGATCTATAGCATAAAGTGATCATATTAATTGATTAGTTTTCTGCAATGCAAACACAAAAATTTAGCTAATTGGGCTTTGACTTTTCTTGGTTTCTCCCAGGTGGCAAATACCACAGTTAACTAGCTAACTTCAGAATTATAATATTTTAGTTATGATTACTTTTTCAAAAAAAGAGTTCTGAAATCATAAATTTTATGCCATGTATCAACTAACGATTGCAACATCTGAGTTTTGAGCGTACCCACGCTACATTCGCGCACCATAATATACGTGGCGTGAATTGGCTAGCCCAATTCTAAAATTTGGAAATGTATTAAAACTGCTTGCTATATTTTATAGTTATTAGTAAGCTGTTAAAAAATAGCCCACACAACTAAGTCTAAGACTATAGACTTTAATAAATGGATTTTTACTTTTAGATCACAGGAGGCTACAAACGATTCAATTTTTTCATCGAAATGCCAGGCATCATTATCTTATTAGAAAATAATAATAACGATGCATTTAAATTGTAATCACAAAATTTGTGAAATATTAATCTACTCGAACTATCCTTATAAATTTTGTTTTCATTTTAAAAAAATGAAAATAAATATCAAAGGACAAATATTGTATTCGGTAATCCAGTCTTAGCCTTGCGCTGTTTAGGTGGAATGTTTCGATTGGATAAAACTTTTTCATTTTGTGTTAAGAAGTAATTCTATAATATTTTTGTTCTTTTTTGTAAGTAATTCACAACTTTTTCTCATAACTCAGAAGCTATACTCTCAGCAAAGTCTATTCGAGGTTGAAAATGTTTCTTACCTTCCTTACAGGCAAAAAAATAATAACAAAGCTAAGGTTAACAAAATCATAAGAAAAGTTGAACAGCAATTGTCGCTTTATTTTAAATAAAAAAATAAAAAGAAATTTTTAACTGGGTTAGACTGTTGTTTCTTAAAGTTATTCAAAAGAAAATTAGCACTTGGCAAAAAGGAAAATGAAATTATTTTCTTGTATTTGTGTTAAATGAATTTAGCCTCAAGAAGTAATGTTCTTCAGTGTTTTCTTAAGACTTTGCATTTTTCAGTCTCTACTTTGATTTACTTTTAGAAAATTGAATTAGAATTGGTTGATTTCATTATAGCAATTATAGTTAAGTCTTCGTTAACCAAATAGTTAAATGAAATTGTGCAGAAAACGATTGCAAGTCAACATTATAGTCAAAATAATAGTCTTGAACTTTGTGGTGGCTAATTATATCGGTAAGTAAATAAAAAGAAGAAAGAGAAAGTAGGTAATGGTTTTTAAAAGAATCTAAGTCAATGTATTGATATATATTGATAAATCTAACTAAACACAATTGCACTTACACTGAAGCTAACCTCTATGATATATATCCATGTGTGTTTTCGAACATAAAAGATAAAAAACTACAACTTTAAAAATTAGTTTAATAGGTAGAAGAGATGCTTAGACTAAACTTTTTATAATATTGTAATGTTGTTCTAATAAATCGAAAGAGCCGTTATTAAAAAGAGAAATTTGCAATCTAAATCCCTAATTATAATCACTACATTGGTTAATGTCACCACTGGGATATTTTTAAATTGGAGTCAAGGGTAACATTTTGCTCAGCTGAGTAATTATAATGGGTCGTACATCATTAACGAATTTTTGAACTAATTTTGAAGATGTCAGCAAATCCTGACTTTTTGTGACCAAGGCAAAATTTTTTGGTTGCTAAACTTTGATAATAAATTCTTGAGTTCAGCAAACTTTGATCAATTTTCATAATACTGCTATGTAAATTTTTAAGTAGCTCAAATAAATATCACTTGGATACCATAAATTTCAAAAATATTATAAAAGTCTTAAAATTCATGTAATTACCATTTTTCAAAACTAGTAGCCCAGTAGTGCGTAAATGTAAAATGGTGTCCAACATGGGATTAAATGTCATAATGAGGACACATTCAGAAGTTATTTATATAAGCTGAAAATTCTTATTTATCAAAAGATGTCCGACTTCATCATTATTGCTAGAAGATGAGATGGTTGATAAATTTGTTTAAAAGCATTAAGAGCATTTTCCACTGAACCATAGAATATCAAATATGTCTACTTGTTGTATTTTTGCTATGGTAAGCCCACACATACGTATAAACTTATAATTTATAAGTTTATAATTTATTATTATAATTATAATTTTGAATTTTTGAATTTTGGTTTTAATTGAGTATCTTGAAAATCTTTTCAAATATATCTTTGTTAGCCATGTCTAGATATTAAATTACAAACACCTTTAGAGCATTTACGTTCAAAGCTATGTGAAATATTAATTTAATAGTAGGTAAAAAAACGTGTCTATCTTTTCATAATGTTTTATCACTGGAGAGAGATCTCAAAATAGGTTATGCAACATACAATTTCATCGAAGAGCACACAAGATCTATAATTACCTGCAGAAAATTCTGGTCCTTTAGCTATAGCTACTACTCTTGATTCATTAAATTCATTAGGCTTAAGAAATCTTATATAAGTTATCACATAGCTTTATGTCTTCAAGTAAGGAGCTTAGGGCATGTTAAACGATATTTTCTCAAATTGAAAAGCACTTTTTTGGAATTCTAAACTTGCAAGCTTTCATTTTTGAAAATAAAAATCTTTTAAATAATTTTCCTATAATTTGAACTAAATATGTTTGTTACTACAATTTTAAAGCGTACTAGAACTGTGTAGTAATAAAGCAAGGAGAAATTTAAACTAATAAAACATTTCATTTCTGGCTGTTATGACGTCCAAAAAATCCACTACTTATTAAACTAACTTAAATTAACTTAAGAGAATACAAAATGTTTATGCTCTAGAATATGTTAGATAGATATGAATATATCATACATCAAATTTATATTATATGCATTAAACTTTCCTGATATTATATGGACTGACTGATGTAGGCTAAATTTCATATTTAAAATAAAATAAACAATTCATACCAATCACTAATTTCCCTTAAAAGTACACTCGATAGTCTTTTATAATTAACATTTTGAAATAACCAAATCACTATTAATATTAATTTTTATATTGATGGAAATAATAATAGCAGGGAATACAAGGCATGCATCCATTTTAGTAATTCTATAGAATATTATAGCAAGAGTCAAAACAATATCTCAAATTAACCATATTTATGCATCAATGGTGTATAACTATTTCTTATGTTGACGTAGAAATCAAATTAAAAATCTTTTTCTGTATCCAGTTTCAAAATTTTTAAATTTTATTCAAAATATCTTTTTGGTATATAATAATGACAGCTAATAAGTATTGAGCGTTGAAAAACTTTATTAGATAACAAGAGCTCCTTAAGGATACATTTTCTAGTCTGCAATTTAAATTTTCTTCAAGCTTTGTTTTAAAAGGCAGCAGAATTTCGAAACTTGTAGGGCTGAAACCCAGTGACATTTTTTTGTAGATTTTACTGAAATTTTTCAAGTATCAATAAAGTTTGAAAGCCAGTCAGATGGAAACTATTATTATACTTTGTCACAGCCTAAATAAGTATTTGAAACTATAATCACAATAATTTATGTATTTTATATATATATAAATATAAATAGGTATTAACAGTTGAGATAGGGTGTTTCCTGCTCCTAATATGCCTTTATCAAATGTTGATTTAGTAAAGTGCTGCAATGCAAATTTATTTCTTACCATATTTTGAACTCTGATAAGAGTACTTGATTGTGTTGTAATGTGCTTTAGGAGCCGCAGATATCATAGCCCTATAGAGGTTTTTGATCTATTTTCAAAGTATTTATGGTAAAATATAAAAAATTATCTGCAAAGAATAAATCCATTTAACGTACTAGCTAAAGATGCAGTGAAATTTAGCCAACAAACTCTGTTCTACTTCGGGATGAGCTACTGACATTTTAATTAAGAAATCGTAATTTTCTTAGTTGAAAATTCAATGTGATCAAAAAATGGTTGTAGGAGATTTAACCCACTTATATTTCTAGTATTATGAATACAAAGCTAAATAAATTATTATAAATGACATATTGTTAATCAATTTCACTATAAAACAAGCTAAAACGATAAATTTGAAATGACATAAGAAGATATTAAGAATAGAATTTTATTTATAATCATCTTATAAAATTAATAATCAAAATCTGGGTCTCTTAGTTGTTAACTAGCTCTATGAGTTTTGAGAAAATCGATGAGTTTGGGTTAGCGAATTTTATTTTGACTCTCAGCAATCACTGAGCTGCGCTTAAGGGCTTAAAGCAAAAGACTAAATCTTTCATCAATTTCAAAAAAAATTAGAGCACTGATGCATACTAAATAATTGTTTTTGCTCTCATTTACAGCAGGCATCAGTTCGAAATTGTGACATCCTAAGTCCAATTTCTAAAGTATCATCCAGTAATGAAACGAAAAATTAAAATAAAATATAATTTTTACGTATAAGAGGCAGCAGATACTGAGGGAGTTCCTGTTGGAGAGAAAGCAGTAGAAAGCCAAAAGCAATGTGTCTTTTAAAGAAAACATAAAACTAGGACAAGCTGCCACAATATAAAGGACGTTCATTGTACTTAACCATTTTTATTATTCGCGGCCCAGTAATTGTTATATCTCTTTGTCAAAGTGCAACAATAACAATTTAAACAATTCAGAATGTATTGTTTGCCATCCTTTCAGGGGATACTAGCAGCTTTCTGGTTTATTCTGCTTAAGGCTTCAACATAAGTTTCCATAAATGTTGAAAAAATTGTCTTTAATTTACATCTAAGATAAAATATTACTTGGTAAAGGTATGAGTCTAGAGATATCATTGTAATTTGTCAATGAAGTCACACATTTACTTGTTAAAAAAGAGTAAAGAAAAGAGAATCATTCAGTAGTTTTGTTACTTGAGGCTCATTGTGATTTCACTAAAGGAAATAAGTAGTTTATCGATTAATGTAATTTATTTTTATAGTAACATATTGGACGTGCTAGATAGTTTTTCTCTCAGCAAATTTCCTATAGCTCTTTGAATATTCAGTTCATTTTACTGTAAATATAAGAGCCCAAAAGGGCGCTCTGGTACAACTAAAAGCAAAATTCTTTATTAGATTTATGGATATCCTTCTGCCGTTAATTTTCCAAGAAGAACTACATAGAATTCCCTTACCTCTTTCTCTATGAAATTCTTTAGGAATTCAGGGCATATAGTAAGTTGTATCCGGAATTTCATTATGTCGGCACTTAGAATCTTTGTGCTATATAGCAGATATTTAGTTCAAGTCTGTTTTTACTTTTGTTTTATTCATTCGACCAATCAAAAAATAGAAAAGATTATTGGAAACTAGAATACAAGAAAATGAGGCTCGCAACTAATTATTAGAATCTTGTTTAAAGTCAAAAGGGAGTTCTTTCATAACCTGAAGTACGCTTTCTGCATTATAATAAGTTTTTGTATTGCCCTAATATTCCTTAAAGGTTTTCCCAGCTGGGATAATTTATGTATATAGAAAAGCATGTAGTTTTTTTAAATTGTAGCGTGCCTAAAGTAAAACACAAGGATCTGGCTTTTATGTAAATGGACTTTGAAAAATCAGGACTATAAATTTAATCATTCACAAAAGAATAAAATTAGGAATCGATTTTCTTCTTATTTTATTGTAAAAGGTTGAAATTTTTGTTAAAATTACTGGACTTTTGAAAAAAGAGGTAAAAATGCTTTTATTTTATTTTTTTCTATAATGTTTTTGAGCTAAAGGCTAGCTCATATGGGCAAAAATAGTTCTAAAAGTTTCGAAAGCCATATTTTTTCAAGTTAAGTCAATATCAGAAAAGTTAAATTCTCGATACTCAAAAGCTCTAATAAAATTTCTTAAGCTAATTGAGACAAATTAAATTTTTCCAGCTGGCCTATAAAGTGGCCTAGCAGCTTTTTCAAAAATTTATAATTTAGTTAGTAATCAATAAAAATATTTTTTAAATCTAGTAGTAAAATAGACTTAAGCACAAGTTTGTAAAGTTTCCTCTTAGATAGAATTCAGAGAAACATTAACAGTCAGGGTGGTTGTCCAATTTGTTAGCAGTTATTAAGCCTAATGAAACTTTTGCCTATATTTTCAGGTTATGACACTTTTCTGATATATCGCTACACTTCAGTATATTTTCATATGTAAATTCAAGATTGATAAGCATTTGAAAACCTCATAAGTCAATGGATTTTTTTTTAGTTTAACTGCAATTGTGCAGTATTTATTTTTTTTGAGTTCCCAATATGAATATTTCTCTCCAAATACTTGAAGATAGTTCAAATATTATTTTCAGCCAACATAAAGGAGTAGAATTAGATTAAAAAAGAAGACATCGTTAGTATTGAAGCTAAAAAACTCTTAGACTTATTGAAACCACCTAATGATAAAAAGATTAAAATTAAAATAAGTTCACTTATTCAACTGACAGCACGGAAAGAATACATTTAGCAATTTTACTCAAGAGCATAAGACTAGAAAAATTTCTTTCAAAAGTTTTCCTTACAATTAAGTAACTTAAGAAAAAGAAATTTAAAAATTTGCAGAAAAGCTAATTTCAAGAAAATATAATTGAGTTAAAATCTACGAAAAATGAGGATTGCTAATCACAAGCCACAAATTTAATATGATACGATTTGATTTTTGTGGTTTTTTTACAATAATCAAAAGTTATTTAATGAAAAAAGCTTTTTTATATTAGAATTTAGTGGCCTTTGCTCTAATGGATATATTTTAGCAGCGTATAGTTCTTTAATGAAAGACTCTTTTATTTGATTGAAAATTGAATTATCATTGCTGTATGAAAAATATTTTAACCCTTTTAGTACCTTACAATTTTTCATGTTTTTTTTATTTTTCTGTTCTTAAAAGAGTACACATTATAATTTTTATCTTTTACATCATTAGCGCTTATACGCATTGCCATTAACAAAAATTGATGAAGTATTGTTCAAAAGTACTAAAACTGTGCTGTTTATTTTTGTTATAAATTCGATAGGTCAAACCTCAAAAAAGAAAATTTCTCCCTTAATAAGAACTCCAAAATTTTATATATTTGCCAAAAAATACAGAAAATAATTAATTTGCCATAAGGTCAAGCTACGTACAACTGATTTTCGATATTTTTAAAAGCTTAAAATTTTTGTCCAAAAAATTTTGATAGCTTCTTTGTAAATAAATATATAATATATATATGTATGCGGATTATGCACAGTACTCGATGTCGTTAGCCACAGAGCACTGGTATGGTAATGTAATATATTCTTGGCACGGGGACAAACTTTCTACAAGCCTTTCCCTACCATAAGTATTTAGAGAATTTTTATCATTACCAGACTAGCATACCATGCGGTGTATAACCTGAGCTCCACAAAAAATGAAGAAGCCTTAGATATCTTGGTTGTTGGCTATTGTGGTTTTTTCTGTAGTTGAATATATTGCTTGTAGCAACTCTTTTTATTAATATTTAAAAAATATACTTTTATTTTACAACAAACTTAAACTTTATTATAATTATCACAATATTCTTGTATTATTCTGAAATGTAATCCAGTCTTAACCCTTTGGTATTAAAATTTAAGTGAATCTTAGTTTAAGTCAGACTTTGTACTATGCTTAGCAACAGTTTTAGTTTTACATAACTTAACAATTTGTTGAATTTTCAATTTCAGGACAAATTTGGTCTAGAATCAAAATCTGGCATGTTTTTGCTCCGACAAAATCTTTGTAAAATTTGTCATTATTCTACATATTGAAATAGTTGGTCGGTAATTGAATCGTTTTTTTTATCTTCACGAAAACTCGTTAGTATTTATTAACTTTGTGCGGAATTAATAAGGTTTTTATGTTTTCAATACTTAAGTCAAATTTTTCTTGCCCAAAATCTTCCATTTGATCAGTTCATTAGAAATTTTATGCTAAAGCAATCTTGAAAATTTAGAAAAACTTAAGTCAAATATGAGACTTGAGTGTTGCAATGAGAAACTCACATTTTTGTTTAAAATTGATTAACATAAGTCAAACTGAAGAAAATTTAAAAACTTTTATTTGGGGTTGATTTCCAAGTTTGGATATATTAAAATTGACTAAATTTAATTGAAACTCTTGTATTATTAAAAAATTTTTGATTTTTTTGAACATAAAGGATTGATGAAGAATGTCCTATTAATTTCAGTAATGGTAATTCTATGCAAAAGCTGTCAAAATATTGATTATTTTCTTTGTATGAGCTCAAAACAAAAAGAATATTTGTATATTATTTGCTATAAATAGCTTCACCAAAGTACTTAGGCTGATTGATTTGCTTTAACCGCAATACAAGTAAAAATTCAAAGTATATTTCACTAAGCCAACAGCTTGTCCATAATTTCTAAGCACCTTCATTAAATTATGAGGCCTAGATATATTTTGTATATTCTTTTCACATTAGGCAAAGCTATAGCTACAAAATTTGCTTTTCAAAACTCAAAGAATTTAAAAATTTTTGATAATTTTACATTAATTTCTTAAGATTAAATTTTTATTTAAATTCACGCATGGAGAAAATAAAAATAAATTTCAGTGATTAGTAGACAAAACATAATTGGTACATTTTCACGTTCAAGCTTGCACGAAAAACAAAGAAAGCCATCGAGTTTTGGAATAAGTTTCAAAAGAAATCATAGCATGACATATAAAATCATTTTGAAATAGCAGTTGAATAAAGCAACCGCTCTATTGAATTTAGTAAAATTTGCGGAAAAAAAATTACTGAATTTTAAGCAAAGGAACCGTTTAACATGCAAAAGGAATGAGCCCAACAAGAATGTGATTGCCATCGGCAAGAAATCATATTCCGGGTTTCAGGATTGCTTTGGCTTTCTAAGAAATATACGCCTTAAATGACATTCTCTCTAGAGACCAACAGTTATTTGCTCAGGCCCCATACAAGAGTAAATGATGTGTAAAGCAATTTTCAGCCCTGAGTTCCCATCTATTCAATATTATATCGTTAATAATTTTTTTCTTTCGAATCGAAAATTTATTGGAATCAATTTGAGTAGGGAAGCCCGAAGCTCTGTTGTGAAAGTCATCCTTTTGCGTCTGTTTAGAAATTTGTTTATATAGATATAAAAATACAGAAGCATGAAAAATATAGGCAAAATAAAAACGAGATTCTACAAATTGGAGATAAGGATTTAGTTGATTGACATCGCTATAACTTGGTTGTACAAAATGTTATAAAGAATCAATTTATGCCGCCATTTGGCTTTATTTAATACCAAATGAATATTCTTTATGAATTTATTGAACACAATTTTTTAAAATAAATATATAATGAAAAGTGTTTATGTACTTACCTCATTTATTTGTCGAATAATTTACAAAGAATTATTTGGATTTTTTCTGAGGCTCGTAGTTTCGCCTTTAATACATAAAGCATTCATTTGACTTATGTTGGGCATATTGAACTTTAAAATTTTTATATACAGAAGGGATTTAATTGCGCCATTCAATGTACTTAAATATCTTATTTGGCACTTATTAAAACTTCCAAGAATAAAAATAAACACTGGGTCAGACCAAAGCAAAAGTGAAGGATTTTGAAATATATGAAAATTGCATAAATTTGGATGGTGTTGAAGAAATGAAACCCTTAAAGCCCACAATAAATTGAACATACATCTTTTTTTGAGTTTTTGTAAGCTGTAGAGAAAACTTGCATACCGTTTAAATGTGTTTACATTTTATGGTAAATCTTTAGGGCCAAATTAGCTAAAGAAAAAATTGCTTTGGTCTATTGACAGTAAGCAGTTGATTTCAATTTCAAAGTCCACAATTTCTAATTAACGCTCTGTTTATAGCCTAAAAAGAAAGCGTATTCTGTGAATTAATTTAAAGTAGTCAGAAATTTTTTTCACATATGAAAATTGCATAAATTTGGATGGTGTTGAAGAAATGAAACCCTTAAAGCCCACAATAAATTGAACATACATCTTTTTTTGAGTTTTTGTAAGCTGTAGAGAAAACTTGCATACCGTTCAAATGTGTTTACATTTTATGGTAAATCTTTAGGGCCAAATTAGCTAAAGAAAAAATTGCTTTGGTCTATTGACAGTAAGCAGTTGATTTCAATTTCAAAGTCCACAATTTCTAATTAACGCTCTGTTTATAGTCTAAAAAGAAAGCGTATTCTGTGAATTAATTTAAAGTAGTCAGAAAATTTTTTCACAAGTAGAATATATGAAAGTTAACTTTATTTCAAAGGAGCGTTCTTTGAAGACAAATTGTGACACCTAATCCTGCTTTAGGGTCACTAAATGAGAAATTTTATCCTGGCTGGCAGAAAAGATTTTAATAACATTTATTTATTTAAGTAATTTCGTTGTAGACTACGTCGTTTTTATTATATTAAATAAGAAAAAAACAATATCTTTAAGTTAGGAAGTTGAGCTAATAAACTGAGATAAAGTTGATTTCCAGGGCTGGATTTAAATAGCACATTAAATACTGTAGGAATTTGTAATATAATTTTTTGTGTCTTGTTCATATTTTATAAAAGTGAAAAAATTCTAAAACTCAGAACTGCTGCCATTTATATCAATTTTTTTTCAAGTTACTAGAGTACGAAAAATATTTTTCACAGGGCGTATAGTTTAATAATGACTAAGCCTTTGTCAACATAATAGTTTTAATTTTCTGTCCTGTATACGTTGATAAATTTTTCAAGTTATTATACAAAATCCTACGGCGATCATTTTAAACAAGCCCCGCTGTTCAAAATGTGGCCTACGGACCACATATTGCTGAAATATCCATGCATGGATACAGAAAACCTTTTGGTGATTTAAAGGGTGCTATACGCCTAATAATTTTATGTCATTTCAAATTTACTTAGAATGTTCCCCTAACCAGGGAACGTTTATAGCACACACTGTTCTTAAACATTGTAATAATGAAAATTTGATGCTCGTTTTGAGTTCATTAGTGAATCTTATCAGAATACAAAGTGTTTATCTAGAGTCATGAGGCATAGACAAGCGTATGGAACAAAATGTAAAATTATTTGGGTAAAAACCATTGAAAAGGGTTCTAATGAAAAGTTATGGGTCTAATTAAACTAAACACTCCTAGAATAATTGGTGGAGGCATAATTTGGGAATAAGGGTCGATAAGGATTGCTATTAACAGCATTCAAAAGTTTAAAAGGAAAAGAATTTCAGTAGGAAGAATTTGAGCTATGCATGCAAACTTAAAAATATTATTCATTTGGATGGTTCATTTATTAAGCTTTAAACGAAGTTATATGCTCCTTTCTGCGTTATAATTTGACATCAATACAATTAAAATTAAACAACTTTCCTTAAAAATAAATTTTCCATACCAGGATGAAGGCAAAATTATATGAATAAAATATAAAACACTAGACACGATGAAATTAAATCTATTAATTAGTTTATGTCTTACATAAAACTACTCTTTTGGTTTACTTACCAGCAAGATTTATGAGGAATTTAATGTGAGAGCAATTTTAGGATAGTCCCTAGGCATATTATTTTCATTCTAATCGGATTTCTAAACCCATACTAAGATTAGCTCTGAGAGGCTAATAGTTTCACTATTCCCAAGAATTTTACCTCTCATTTGATGTTTGTGAAAGCTAAAGAAAATCTATTTTCCACCCCGCGATTTATTATACGAATTTAATTCAAAGAATTTTGCTGGAAGCTAGCGATTGATCTCTTCTGTTTGTAGAGAAACTCACGTATCATATTGTCGTCAATATTTTTTTTTTATTGTTTTTTTTTCAATAAAAATTCTATCAAACCACCGTCATTTGACAACTATACTGAGAGCAATTTCCATTTTATTACAAAGTAAGCTAGATCTAAATTAATCATGTTGTTATGGGCTGTAAAATAGCATTCGTTCGTGAACGTGACAAAATTATAGGTTCGTTGTCCTTGAAGTAGTTCAATAATTTTTTTTTGGATTAAGTCAATTGATGCCATGGATTTTAATTTAGTGTTATTTAACGAAGGAAAGTTTTTTTGGTAAAGTGTGAGTCATAGGCTGTCAAAAGTACAAATTCATATTGTACATTCAAAATCTCTTGCCTACCTATTGAAGGAAAAAACTCTTTTATTGCCTTTTGAGAAAATTTTAAGTGAAGTGTTGATATTATTACAAATTCAAGTCACTGTCAATATTAAGTTCAGTCGTCTGAGTAGTAAACACAAAATATATTTGGGCTTTTGTATAAGGCATTTAGCAGGGTAATAAAATGAGCTCTTGTTGAAGTCTTTTTCTTTAGCTCTATTGGCTTAAGGCTGCTATCAGTTTTCTTTTCTAATTATTTTTGTGATAATATGTTTCAAAAGTTTTCAAAAGCCGTCGTCATTATTTTAAAATAAAGTTAAAGCTATTGAAGGCATGACATGAATTAGAAAATGCTTAGTATAATTTTCCAAAATAAATATAATTAACTTTGTTTCAAGACTGTTTATATTGAAAATATTTAAAATACCAAAATATAAATGGAATGAATTTATGCATTCCCAAGAATCTCATGTAATTCAATTACAAACAACATTCCTCCTAATTAATCTTGACAAAAATTATAAATCACATTACAAATTAATTGATCATAACTTACGGTTGAATTTGTTGCTTTGAATCAAAAGTTGCGTGTTGAGCCGATTAACAAGTTTACTGAGTTTAAATTGAGTCATACTAGTCCCAAACTGCTCATATTAATGAAAATGCTGTGTTGACAATAAAGGAAAACAAATAATTTGGTTACAAGAAGTTGATTTCTATATTAGTATTTGTCCAATCTCTGTGGATAACTGAAAAAGGAGTTTTAAGCAAATTTTTTTAATAATAAGTGAAAAATTTGTCAACAACAAAAAAACTGATCAAGCAAAAATATTATTGATACTAAAATATTGTACACAAAAATTTATGATTTTTTTCCCTTGCTGCTTTGAGTTGGAAGTCTTGACTTAAAAACCCAAGGGATAGTTTACTCTTTTGGATTCCTTTGAAGATATATAGATATATAATCTATAATTTAATCAGTCTTAAAATTTATTACTTTTATCACGTAAAATACATTATAAAAGAAAGCAAAGGAATCACAAAGATGTATTCACAATGTTTACTTTTCCTTTGTCTGATCTATGTGAATGAGTGCAATAAAAATTATCCTTTATGCTGAAATATGTTAAGAAAATTTTGTTTGTTGGTGTTGAAGTAGTCAAAGTAAAATTTAGGATTAGAATATAACATGGTATATAAGTTGTCATTATTTATCAATCATTTATTCCTTATTTGCATTGATTGAAGTAAAGAATTCTACATAGAAATACGTAAAAATAAAGCCCTTTGTAAGTTCTGAAGTTACTGATTACTGAAATCAGTAAAATAACAAAGTAAAATAACAGCTAAAATATTTCGGGTATTTATACTCAAAGAAATACGAAAAACAATTGTATAACAAAACTCCATTTGAGCTTCCCTTCAATATTCCTTCCCATTAGCATATTAAATTTTGCGTATAAAAGGGGGTAGAATTTGTGTTTCTTTTTATCATTATTGCTAAAGCATATGTAGTATCTGCATCCTTGGATTTCAAACAAATTTAGGATTCTTTGCATTGAAAGCTTTTTTTAAAATGATTTATGAAATTACAGTGGCTAAAATGCATTGAACCTCTTTTCTCTCAGGCAAATATAATAGTTGAAATAAAGCAATCATCCGATTGGGTCAGAAAAACTCAGGGCATTACATTTTTATGTTTGACCATTGTCATACGTGACCAGTTATTTGATGGACTTGGGAGAAAAGAGATGTTATAGTAAAGGACTGTTATCTAAAAGATCTTAATCCCATGTAGAAGTGTCATATGAGTTTGAGGCTTCTAGATAAAAGAAGGGTGAGATTTTCCAAAATATAATCACGTTTCTGGATGACAAGCTTTCCTTGGATGACATTGGATATTTTTATTACAGCTAGCAAAAATATTCGAATTTCTTTTCATAACATTTTATCGATTATTGATAATGATTAGCATGACGCTTTTGTTTTATATTGCAATTGGTATTTCAAAGGTGATTACAATGTGTCCAAAAGGTTTCTGGATAGTCGCGAGTAAAATACATATAGATTTAGATAGTATTTATACCACTAAAGTCAAGAAATTATTTTTGTGTTTCAAGAAAGGGACTACTGAAAGAGATTCTTGCTTTTAGTAGCCAAATTATTGGTGGTATTCAAAAATTGTTAAAACTTTTTAAAAGTTTATTTTCAATATTTTATAATTGTTTTGAAAAGAACTAAAGCAAGTGCTTAAGAACATACGGAAGAAGTGAAGCCTTAATAGTTTGGAAACATAATTTGGTTCCAAAGTCACTACCATAAAAAACTATGAACCACATAAAATTTGAATAAGTATATAAGTAAATATCATAATATTTTATTTTATTTTTATTATTGTTATTTTTCAACAAAATAATCTTTTAAAAAAAATTTTGTAACAGAAAGAGATTAAAACTAGAACTTATACGCTTTCTCTACTGAGGCTTATACTGTAGTGCTGTAGAAACTATTATTTAATCTATGTTTTTTAATGTGTTTTCAAAGGCTGAAAGCATGGTAAATAAACACGATTGCAACATGGTAAATACACGACTCTTCATCAAAAATTTCTTTCCTTGTATTTTGATAAAGTGTATATGTGTCAGTGGAAAATGAAATAGTAGGGCTAAAATTAATTAAGATTAATTTTAGTAAATAGGAAAGGTTAATTACACTACATTAATTACGCTTAAGTAAAATACAATGATTTTAATATTGCATTTGAAAAGATTTTGAACACTGTTCGGTGCATAAATAAAAGGTGAAAAAAGTGCCAAAACAACATAAACTTTTCAGGACTACAGATGACTACGTAATAGGATCATATACACATGTTAATACTCTGGATATTTTTCAGACATAAATCGTGATAAAGCGCTAAGAAGATAAAGTCATTCATGTAGCTATAATTACCAATTTTAGCCGAATATATCCGATTTTATTCGTAGCCCATTAAAATAGAGAAGAGTTCGAAAACGCATACGAAAGTTACGGAATCCAAACGCACTGGTAATGAAGCAAAAAAATTTTAATATAGATTTATATAAATTTAATATAGACTTAAAGTAATTATTACAATAAAAATATTGTTATATCACAACCATCAAAAAATGGTATTTGTATTTAAATCAGTTAATCTGACAGAAGCTGTTTTTGAATTTTTCAATTACAACAAATCTATTCCATTTTATTTAATAAAAACAACAATTATTTTTGATTTTTGTGTTCTGTAAAATGAAAATAACGTTTTTAATTTAAAACATGGAATTTACTCAATTGAAATATATTATTGATAAAATAACCTTTAGCTGTGTGTACAAGCTCTATTTGGAATTAATTTACAGGACATCCCTGAGGCTTGTTTAATTAAAAATGTTTTTTTTCTGATGCCATTGATCCACAAAAACTTGCTAGGATACAAATAACACAGGTAGAATAGCTTTGTTGATAATCTCAGAATGAAATTAAATTTTCTATAAAATAAGTTTAACCTATTTTTTCTGTAATACGATTTTTGGATCACTAATATCAGAAAACATTAGTTGTTAGTAAAAGAGAACTGTCTAATCATTGTGTTATAAAAGCTTCAGCACTCTAAATAATATTTCTGTAAATCAGTGCTATTTAATTTGAATCTAGTTATTATACATAATTTTTTTACTTAGAAAAACAATGAATTTTTTGAAGTTTTGGCATGATTCACTACCTATTAGAGTTATTTGATCCAATTAAATGACAATAAGTTGCCTTTCATTTTCAAGAATAATTTCAATAAATGTTATCTTTCCAAAAACAAAATATTTTTTTATTCTGATCACGTGCATTTTTCTCAGTCTACTCCATACCTGAAACATTGAGATTTGAGTTTGAATTGATTCCAATCGGAAAGATTTTGATATGCAATTGGACAATAATTTCAATCTAAAGATTGGTTATGTTTGCTCTTTTGAACCTTACTTCTTCATATTATCCTGGGATTATCTGCAACATAGATTTTCTATAGAACCTCGATCGATGATAAATTTCTAATTTAATTATACACACAATTACTTCTGTTTGTGGTGAAATTATCTAGGAAATCTCATTTTTAATATATGGCTTGTGCTTGCTTAGTATTAGTTTAGCCAGCTGATAGAATACTACTCGAAAAAGTCATTGAAAATTGAAGAATTTTAACCCTTTGGTGGTGTTGATCTTGTTTTTAGAGATCGGTAACGTTTTTACTATTTAAGATATGACTCAACAAAACATGTCATAAGATAATGTAAAATATAGAAAAAACCCCCATTGTGAACATAAATTTGTTCCTTTAATCTTAGAATCATGAATTGAAAATAATTTGCTCACCAATTTGGCAATTAGTAGTTCTAATTTCGATATTTATTTTTGGTCTGAATTTATCTTGTTTTTGAATCTTGGAAACATAGATTTTGTATTCAGTTGCCAAAGGATCAATAAAATAATATAGAGGGACTGTTGTCTACAATTCTTTTATATATTATTATTTATTTATTTTAAGCAACAACAATAGTAAAAAATTAATAAATCATAATAAAATTAATTAAAAATAGTTAAGATTGTACTAGCCATATGCCGATGAGGATGTTTTAAAGAAAATGATATTTTATTATTTAACATATGTTGATAAAGAAAACTAAGATTTAGTAGCCCATCATGTGGAAGCTAGCATTAAATTGTTGTCAGAAATCCTCAAGATCCGATACCATTATTCAATTTGTAAGGTTGTCAATTGTCATATTCGATGTTAGAATCATTTGACTTAAAATCAATCATTATTATTTATTTTCTGTAAAGATGTATTTTTCGTTTTTATTAGACTCAACGTGTAACTTTTATTTATCATAATTAAGATATTTAAAGAAAAATGTATAATCTAGATTTTTTCCTTAACAAATAATAGATCTGCGGATATTGGTCAATTGCTTTACTGATTTGGGATGTAATATTTATTTGGTAGTTAGGCTTGAGTTTGCTAGTTAAAGAAATTCGATACCATAAATTGAATAAACAGTATCACAAGGGAAGGTGGTAAATAAATGTAATTTTGTTTTCAATTGTCTGTAATTAAAATTAATGGGGACTACTGCATAGAGTCGGCTAGAAATGTAATTTGAATGATTGAGTATATTGTCCGATATATCTCCCAGTGCTTTAATCTCTATAGTTCTATGGTGCAGATACTGATGGGGCGAAAAATTTTAAGGGGGTTTCACAGTCAATATAAAATTGTGGTTGTCTTACTTGTTTGGGATACTGTATTTAGCAGAAATTTTTTGAAAGAATCATGATGTATAGCTAAAATCAATAATCATATCAAAATATGAATAATTTGGCTTTGATGAGGTAAGAATTCAATGAAAATGTGTTCCCAAAGCTGTGCAGAACAAGTATACTAAATGAAAAACTTAGACAAAAATGACGCATTAAATCGAAAACTACTCAAGTATAGACCCTAAGGGAGCTTATATTGAAGAAAATATTTGATTTGCAATTTTTGGAATATTTCAGATTATGCGTGTCCTAATACAACCTTCAATACTTAATTACAACTACCCCTAATAAATGTGATTGAATAATACAAATTTCCATTCAAAAACACTTCATACAAGTTTAACTACGAAATTCGACGCGATTATATATTTTCAGGCTTAAAAATTAATTTGTTTTACTACAAAAGTAAGTATCATTAAGTAGTAAACCCTCTTTTGGTTTTTTTTGTCTTTGATATTTTGGCAACTCTCATTTGGTACATGCAAGTTGAAAAGAATCAGTCTCCAGTTTAAGTTTTCAATTATTTTGACACTTATTTTAAGCATATTAGAAAGTTAACTCAATTTAAAATGCTGACAACAAGCTTCAAGAAAGCTTTTAACAAAGAAAATTCAATTGAAGGATATTTTATTCTATAAAAAAGGATTTTAGTGTTAAAAGACTTTTAGAGAAATCACTAAGTGCAATAATAGTATTTAATATATATAATATATTAAGTTTAAAGGCTCTTTGTAATATCATCTCAATTTTCGTTGAAAGTTTTTACTATTTGCTCCTTGCCTCTTCCAAAATTTAAAAATACATTGTATATACATACATATAGATATAGATATAGATACATTGTCAACAGAAAACATAAAACAAACAAAGTTTCGCAGTGTAACTGGAGGTAGTTGTGAGTGGGCTATATTTTTATATTGGTTGATGTTGCTGGAAAACTTTCGCTAGAAGCTAGTATAGAGGATAGCTCTAGAGTTAATTAGATAAAAGACACTCAGCTAAAATTGAAGAGGTATCTGTGTATGTATATCTTTGAGTTATGATTGCAGTAATAATTGTCTCACAGCCTATCTAACATTATCATCAAATTTGCATGTGGCTACATAATTGTGGATGCAGTAAAACTAAATTTATGTTACAAACCTAAATTTGGTTTAGCAATAAGAGAATTATCTATTCCATCAGCAATTTGAATTGACTCAGGAAGTTTTGCAAGCGTTTTTGACTCTGAAGTATATTTCGTAGAATTCACAGTCGAGTATGTGGAATTTATTGATAAAGCTTAATACTGTAATCCACTGAAGTTGATTTTAATCACTTTAAAGCCTTAGCATAGTCCTACAGAAAAACAGTCTTATTGTTAGTAAGCGTTGTGTTATTTTTGGCTTTTGGCTATAGCATTTCTTGCAGTGTGGTTTAATATGACTAACAAATTGTCGGTTCGGAACAATTTGTTGCACAGAACTTGAAAATTAAAAACTTGACGGGCTTTTTAAGTAAAAGTAAAGCACGTTAAATCTTCCACACCAGTCATTAGCAAGGCCAAGTGAACTTTAGGAACTTCAAAAATTGTGTTATATGTAGCAAAATATGCATTTTTAGTAATAAGTAAGCAACTTACAATTAGTACTTATTTGCATGAATAAAATCTTTGGTGTAATTATCAAAGACAAACAAGAACAAAAAGGGTTCCTTTATATTTATGGCTTTTTACTCACTTTTTATTAACCAAAAACAAAGTAATTTAAAAACTCAAAGAAGTACTTAAAATACTTTACAGAAGGAATTCATTTCTACCTAAATTTTCATTTTAATTGCAATTTTAACTGTAAAATACCCTTCGCATAGTTTTTCTATAAATTGTTGATGAACGCTTTGAGTTTACTTCTTTAGTTTAAGATTTTTTTATATATCTCTTATTGTCTGCATGAACCTTATCGGTTTTTGTCCTGTAGGTTTTCTAAAAACTCTCTCATCAGTTGGTTTTATTTGATTAAAGTTTTTTCAAGCATTCTACTGCAGTTTGAATATTTTTGATTTTTTAATTTTATTGTTGCCTCTGCTGTTATTTTTCTCAGATAACACTATCAATTAAATTTGTTTGAGAAATGAAATGGAAGGAAATTATAAAAATGAGTTTTCTATATCTAAGCTAAGTAAAGGTTTTACAAAAGGGAATTTTAAATATTTACAATTTTTCATTTTGACTAATACAAAATTTTTAATATTTGGAATTATTTTTGCACAGAGTAGACTGATTAGTATTTAGTATTTTATATTTTATAGTTTCTTACCTTTGGTTCTGTAGTTATATTTTTTCAGCCCAATGACAATAAAACTCAAATTCTGTATATTTTGACGAATTCTAGTTAACATTTTGTTATTCCAGAATCTGATTTTTTGGTCTTATCACTTAACATTTTTAAATTAAAACTTAAAAATAAAAAGCATACACACTTTAATTAATTTGGAACATCATTACGTCAACACTCACTTTTAAAAGGATTTGTGCAAAAACTCCTTCATAATGATGGAGTATCATTATACGTTCCTTTATTTTAAAGATACTTAAGTTAAAAAACGTGAATCATGGCAGTAAGAATTTTCTTGTTTTGCATTATCTTCACGTGTTTCCTTCCTTGAATAACAATTCTTTGTGACTATTTCAAATGGAATAAGAAAGAGCTCTGTCACTCTTCCTTAGGCGTGAGGCAATAATGTGATTTTAATTACAGCCCTCTTTTGGCTTTGTGTTTCAAAAAAATGACAATTTGGTCTTTGTTAGTTAGATTAATGAGGAAAGTTTTAGATACCCATAGTTAACAAAAATAAGAAAAACTCAAACCAACCTCTTTAGTGAGATTCTGCTTTGACATTATAAGGCACCAGGAGAAATAATTTATTTTGCTCCAGCTGTTCAGTATAATTTCAAGGTAACTTTTTACATTTCTTTTAATTGTTTTAATAAATATATTTTGGAGCGAATAGAATCAGAAGCTCTGATGCTTAGAAGAAGCAAAATACATTATTTAAAAGTACAAAAAAAGCGAATAATTAATGTAATGAAGAAAAAATTAAAGGGCTAGTTTTTGAATTCCTAATAAATGCGGAATATATTTAAAATATTTTGTCAGAAAGAAATTCAGAAATAAGAAATATTTTTAAGATAAATAGGAATGAATTTGCAAGTTTAAAGAAGATTACGACAGCGTTTTAAGTTCCATGAATCAATAGAAAGCCAATCAGGTTATAAAAATAAGAAGCTTTATTTTAGATTAGAAAATAATATGACTAAAGTTAAGTAACAGTTTGTTGTGTATATGCTGTTTCTAAGTAAATGAAAATGTGATCTTTAGGACACGTACAACGAAAGTTTGACGTTCTGTTGCAGAAAATCAAATTTTATTGTCTTAAACGTGATTCTCCGCAAACTGTCCGCTTAAGCTCTCAATCATGTATTATTCATATAAAATCCACAAGAGCTGTAAACGTGACTTACCAATGGGAAATTAGATATGTTAAAAAATAATTTTATCCTTGTTTTTTTTTCTTTTCAGGTAAAATACCATTTATCCAAAATATTATCCTGATAAGATTTTCATGTAAGCTCAAATTTTCTCACCGAATATTAAATATTCTGTATTTAAATTGATTAATAATTTAAATTCTACTGCTTATTTATAATTTCATTTTAAAATAAGCCTAACTATATCAATGTTTTTGTGAAAGAATATTAGTCTCTCGATAAGGTTTTAAATGAAAATTTATTTCGCCCTTTTAATGAAAAATAGTCAGGGGACTTGCTACAATTGAAATTCCATTGCAGCAATTCAATAATTTTACACTTGCCGGTCTCAAAGTGATAATGTTTTACGCTTACAAAATTAAATCAGTAAAATATGAGCTTTTTGGGTAATACGAAGTAAAGCTTTACACCAATATAAGTTGCTAGCAAAATATAATTACCCAACTTAAGGGAAAATTTGATAAGGTTAGCATAATCGTCCCTGATGGTTGCTTCCTACTCATCAAAATCTTAATGAGAAAAAAAATTGAAAGCTACTTCTATCAAGAATATGGTTCCAAAGATTTTACTTTAACATTTTTCCTTTGATAATGACCGATTTTTTTTATTGAGAAAGTTTACGCTCTGAACGAATGTTATTTATTCTTAAATTTGTTTATTATTCAAAAATCGTTGCCAGAACTTGGTGCGATTTAAACTTGGAATCATAAAAAAACAAAAGGAACTTAAATAGCTGATAATTAAGATCTGATGAGAGAATTATGAAAAAATGGAACCTGTATATATAGCCTTGACTGCTTAGTTCTGGATATAATTTAAA
The DNA here is from genome assembly GCA_947359355.1 of Acrocera orbiculus. Lineage (NCBI taxonomy): Eukaryota > Metazoa > Arthropoda > Insecta > Diptera > Acroceridae > Acrocera > Acrocera orbiculus. Next base: position 46,058,293 of record OX375757.1, read on the forward strand.
TAAACAGGGATAAATTTGCGGAATGATGAGTAAACTTAAACAGAGAAAATTCAATGGTTAGTTGCTCATTGGAGCCTTACAAAACTTATTTTCCTTTAAAATTGGCTAAGCTTAGGGGAAAGTTAATGAAGTTAGTATGAGGAATACAAACCGCATGAATGAAAATTCTGAAAGCTGCCTTATTAAAACATTTACAGAGAAAAGATTCTCGATGAACTTCAAAAGAAAGTTAGAATAAGATTGTAGAACAGCCCTAGACAAAAATCCACTTTTACTCAGTATATGGAAAATATCAGCAAGAAATGTTTCTTTATAGACTTCCCTTCTTCAGAGCGAGTTAAAATGAGAATAAAATGTCGAGTCTAATGTCTGTTTACATATGGAAACTGTTATTTATATTATGACCTTATCAAATCTGTCTTTTCAAGATATTTCTTATACGAAGAGACTGAATCATATCAATAGTAAGAAATAAATTATATTTACAGGAGTTAAAACCGCTGGTTACTTATTGCATGACAAGCGAAAGCTTAGATGTCAGTTATAGTAAGATCCTTAAACTTTTAAATATGTGAATATACCTTTAGATAGACATACATATTAGTAATAACATATAAGTATTGGATAAGTAAAATAAAGAAACGTTTATGTTATTAACAAGAAATTTTAATGTAAGTTCTGACAATAGTAAAACATAAGACTGCTTCGCTTATTACTTCTGTTATTTAACTAGTTCTATTTATTAACACAACATGTTTCGGCCTTGAAAGTTAACTTGAAGTCACTTTTTCATAAAACTTAATTCAACATTTCTATCAATAGTGGAAGACAAATGAAAAAGATTTAAAACTACATCTAGTTTGTTATTATTTATAATAAGCAAAAAGAAGCTAACAGGTAAAAATTTTGAACTCAAACCCTAAAAAACTAGCTAAGAAAATAAAATTATTCCAATAAATATTTCATAACAAGAAAAATAATTTCAAAAGTTGGTGGTAAGACCAAAATTTATTTGTATTAAATTCCAAAAACTTTTTTTGATTATGTGGAAAACAATTTGAAAAAAATTACAGTAAAATTTTATTCATAATTTACATCAATGATAAAATATAGTATGCTCCTATGCAACTACAACAATCTAAGCCTACTAAAGAAATCAACAATTACTTCAAAGACCTTAAATCATAAACAGAACTCATTTTGTTAGAAGGCTTATGAAAATATTCAAATTTATTAATATATAATTTGCAACAATACTTTAAAGTAAGTAATTTTCTAGCTAACAATTTTATCGTTTATTTGTTTGGATCCAAGTAAATTTGTCTCGCCGGATTTTTATCATTGCAGACGTCTTTGGTAAGACAGAGAAGTTCATTATCTCCAAAGTTTATTGCCAGAAGCTCCCAAAGGATTGTTTTTTCCTACTTTAAATGTGCAGATATGAATGTTTTACAAGTTTAGTAGACTATTTTTGGTTTTTTTTTGTATTGCAGGTAAACGAAAATGTTTCAGACAAGGCTTTATTTAACATGATATTCATCAGAAAATTGGCAAAATTTTTTCCCGCAATGATATCTACCAAAACTTTATGCAAGTTTTACTACAGTAAGGAATAAATAAGCAATGGGTGTTTGTGAATTTAGTTGGTCTAAAGCTATGAATTGATATGTTCGTACTGATGTTAAAAAAAGTATATTCAGAATAGTTTTTAAGAAACTAATAAATTAACATGATTAAACTTTCTCAAATAGGGTTCTGTCGGTTCCTAATTTTCAAACGTTTACATGAACTTGCCATATTCAGGGAAGCCATTTAATTTGTTGCCAAATTAATGATCTAATTCCACACTAATAAAGAAATCTAGAATCTCAGCAGGAGCACGATTCAATGGAAGCTCAGAGCTCTATAAAGTTAAATTTATTCAAAATAAAATTTTGTATCGCTATTTTTACCATACCAAATTCATTAAAAAAAGCGTAAAGCAAGGGATCAGAAAAATAGATGTACATCTACATTAGTCGAGCATAACTAATTAACGAGCGTAAGATATTGGTTTAACGACTGGTCTGTTGGGTTCATTAACTAAGCTCTAAATTTTTTTACCTTTCATCTTATTATTTGTTTTTTGTTAGGATCTCATGTAAATCCTCTTTGTTCTCATTTTTCATGCTGGTTTTGCTTTAAATAATTTGTGTTTATTACGCTAATATCCTGGGAAAATTTAATCAGTTTTCTTTTGAAATTAATACACATAAAAACATTAAGAAGTTTATTATGCCCTTAAATACAAAATTTAAAATCATTTTATGATGTAATCTTTGTTTATTTTTTAATGAACAATTGGGTGATTTAACCTGGTACCTCAATCATAATTTAGCTGGATCTTATTATTTACTACAGGAAAAATATCATATTGAGTATTATAAATCAGAGAAATTTGTACTTTATGAACTGTTTGTGAACTGGTGCCTTTTAAACATGTTTAATGCTTCATAGACAATTCCTAGGTTTAAATAAAATGGGAATTATTTTCAAAATTCGGTGCCAGACACAAATAATAAGTATGGCTTTTCTTATTCCCAAGATTATATTTTAATACAAGCTTTTCAGTTATACTTTTTTACTTTGGTACAAGGCTGGACATAAAACTTCTGTTAAAACCACATGACAAAATAAAAATGAGGATTTAGAATTAACATGCTGCTTTTGCTGAACCAATAAGCCCTAAAGTCAGTGTAAATGAATGATATTCAAGTCTGCGACGGTGTCAGTAAAAGTAATAAAATCATTATTTAACACTATTAAAATAAAGCACTCGGATCGTTAATAAAAAAATGATATCTAAAGTTGTCATATAATTTTACCTTAGTTTTTTATTTGGGATGGAAGTTTTATTTCTAATATAATTTCAGATATTTAAAAAATTTTGTATCGTTTTTACTCCAAATAATACTACGTCACCTTCCGACAAATTTATGTCCTGAAATATCACCGAATATTTGAAATAATTGAATATAGTCCTCAAATGGTTTTCATGCATTCGCAAAATGTATTAAAACAAGGGCAAATGGATGTTGAATTATATTCACTCAAAAATCGGTTAAGTAGCTATTTACAAATAATAATAACTTTTTGCTGAACTGCTTTGAAAATTAAGCAAAAACGCCTATTAACCAGGTGCATTAGGAAACGTTTTGCTGCTCAGTTTTCTTAACGATTCTATGATTTTGACATTAATTTGCCTTTTAGAAGGTATAAATTTTAACTACCAGAACCTAAATTACTTTAATAAATTGACACAAAAAAGTATTAGCAGAAAAGAGTCTTTAAAAATGCACCAAACATGGCTGAGTAGTTTTATTATTTGCAAAAATAATATTCGGTATATCAAAAGCCTTTAAAAATAAAACCTTTCTTCATATTTAAGTAGAATTGATAATTATCAATAAATTATTAAACCTTTGCTTTTATGAAAATTAAAACCTCCCTTCATTTTTAAAAGGAGTTTTATCAGATTTTGAGTATATAAATTTGCTTGTTGTACTTAGAGAGGAGAATAGGAAAATTTACACTAGGCAGACTGACTTTTTAACATTGCACAAGATGTACGTGGGTTAAATTTTAATTATATGTTTGAAGATTAATCTTTGTATAATTGTCCATCTTTTACATAATGTACAAATTACTTAAGTAAAATCAATTTTGATTTTGGAGAGTTTCAATTTTTTTACGTGTTTTGAATAGTATTAAGTTAGCCATTTCAGCATTTTTAATATTTTTAGCAAATATTTACTGTATTTCTGCCAAAATACTCTATTATACTTACTTCGTGTAAGCTCGCCTGCTATTTGTATGTGAGTTTTAATGAATCCAGCTAAAATTTCTTCCCTTTTCTAATCTCGCAATCAAAACTATTTAGGATATTCAAATAAGCTTTGTGTAAACATTAGGATCTGTTTTCATAAACAAATATTGATGTCTATTAAAGGACGACATTATTAACATTTCATAATTTCTAAATTAAAATAACAAAGGGCAGGCAATTTTATGAATGATATTTGAAACAAAGTAATCAAATTTTACTTGCAAGATACTCTGACTGGTTGATACTTATGAAGGTTGATTAAATTTCATTTCAAATTATGAGGAAATTTCAAAAAAAATAATTCCTAATTTATCCCACTATGGCAATTGGAGTATTTTCTATTTATGGTTTGTTTGATATGCAAATGCCTAAAATGCTGTGAGATAGAAGCTAGCCACACGATTACGATAATATCCAAATTCACAAGGAAAGTTATCATGCCGGGCTATTACTACCTCAAGAGGGAATTATACAAACGGATATAGAAATTCACTTTACGGAAATGGGGCTTATCTTTCATCGCGTGGATGTTATCTAATTTTTCGAAACTCCCGTCGGCCACATTGAAAAATTTTTATTTGGTTGAATGCAATAGTGTATCTTTTGTGAAAATACTTGAAACCATTTTGGAAATGTTATAAAAAGTTTATTCAGTTGTTCTGGTCTTTGATGTTGATACTTTGACTTTCTCAATCTAAATTTATATATAGGCTTAAAGCTTATCAAACTGTTATTTATTTGCCATTTTTAATATTCTTAAAATGCGATTTGTTGGTTTAAAAAGAGCAAAAAGTGGCTTATGTTAGTTTTAGAAAATCTAAGAAATACAGTTACTTTTAAAGTATTCTTGGAGATCGGCAAGCTTTTGTGGGTTTTTTTAACTTAAGACTTAGATATAATGTTTTAACCCTTACCGGTCCAATGGCGCCATATAAGCGACATGACAATTTTACTTACTGGGTCCAATGGCGCAATATAGGCGACATGACAATTTTACCTACTGGGTATACGCGCAAAAAATCATTTCATTATTTTTATTACTATTATTGTTGCTACTGTTTTTCGTACATGCACTTTTGTGTTATTCGAATCCAAATTCAGTCTTGTTTTGATTTTTAAGGAGAGCGTAGGCATTTTACAGAATTTAGTTTATTATATTTTATTTTGTTTGAAATCATAAAATATGGCAGGTAATTATAGGAGAATAATACATGAAGGTAACAATAATTTCTATGATATGGTAATGATATGGTAATCAGAACATGAGGACTCGTATTGAAAAAGTCAGCAATTTTATAGAATATATTGACTCAAAGTTCCTACAGTATTTTGTACCATATAAAGATATTTCCGTTGATGAGTTTGTTGTAGAATTTAAAGGAAGATTAGTTTTATTACCTACAATCCCGAAAAACCAACAAAGTGGGGTATAAGAATATATGTACTAGCTGACTCGAAAACACAGGGTACATTTCTACAATTCTCCCGTATTATAGCAGCATAACTTCAGACAACCTCCCTAGATTGGATCTCCCCGTAACTACTCGAATTCCTTTGCATTTATTTAAGAAACTTGTTGATAACGTTGGCTGTGCAAAAGGATACCATATGTATACAGACCGCTATTATACCAGTAAATGAATTACTGAAAATGGAGTGCCACTTAATTGGTACATTAAACACAAATAGAAAAGGTGTACCGCCTATAATAAAAAAGCCTAAATTTTCAAAAGCAAACATAGTAGCCTGCAGAAAAAATAATACTTTACTCCTTTCATGGAAGGACAAAAGGGTTGTAACACTTCTTAGTACTTGGGATGTGTCAGAAACTACAAACGTCCGTAGATTATTACGACATGGCAAACCTATTACAATCCAGAAGCCTGAAGTAGTAGTGAATTATACCAAAAATATGGGTGGTGTCGATCGGGCAGATCACTATGTATCCAACTACTGTTTCTTAAGGAAATCCCTTAAATGGTGGCGAAAACTCTTTTTCTGAGGCTTTGAAGTATGTGCTACAAATTCCTACATTCTATATAAATCCATTCAGAAAGAAAGGAACGAAAAAGCACTTTCCCATTACGAATTTATGAAAGAATTGGTTGATCAGTTAGTAGATGACTTTCATATGTTGCAAACACTTCGAGGACGCGCTGATACTGAACAAGTTTCGCAGCGATTAAATGGTAAGCTCCACATCATTCGCAGTAGAACTAAAAGAGACTGCATAGTATGCTCGAACCGAAAGGTTTCAGGGGGAAGACGAGAAACAAAATTTTATTGCGACACTTGCACCGAAAAACCCGGAATTCATATTGGAGAGTGCTTCGAAAAGTACCATACTCTAAAAAAATATAAAATTTAAATAATATTGTTAGTATTATTATCCTCTATATATGTATTTTAATAAACTTTCCCTAAAATAAAAATATTTCTTTGATTTAAAAACGTTTTACAGCTTCTCTTCTATGAAAAATAGCTGGACCTGGTGGGAGGTAAACTTGAAATACTTCCGGACCGGTAAGGAGTTTTAATAAATTTTCACTAAAATAATAATATTTCTTTTTGATATACTTGATTTACATGATTTAGAAATATTTTACTTCTTTTGCATTAAAAATAGCTGGACCTGGTAGGAAGTAAACTTGAAATACTTCCGGACCGTTAAGGGTTAAATATCACTTAATTAATCGGTGATAAATAAAATTAATAAGGCAACATTAATTATTCCACTTTAAGTTGTCGTACGTACTTTGGTCCCAACAATGAATCAAAAAGTCAAAAGGTTTGATTCGTATGAAAAGCCAAAACCCAATATATTTCTTTAAGATTAATAAGAGCTTTTCACGCATACATTGATCAGAAACATGTTAACAAAATTTAAATGTTGATTATATCCTTTAACTACCACTACCATTTATGCCTTTGTTTAAGATATGGAAACACCTTTTTGCAAACAGCTGCTTATTTTCTTGTTGAATAATCAAACTTCTCATTTGCCAGATTTCTAGGGTTTTTATGGGGAAAGTTTTTGTTTTACCGGAAATTGAATTCTCTTGTGTCGGACATAATTCGAATAAATATCCTTTCTTAGCCACTATATCAGATTTCAGTTAATGGAAGTTATAGAAGCTAAGATACTTTAAGAGAAATCCCAGATAATTCAATACATCATGTTAACACTAAAACAATGAGGTATCAATGCTTTTTTAATAGACAATAAAGTATGAGGACTAACAAAGCTTACGTTAATCTAATTCAGAATACTCGTTATAATTAAATCAGTTAAGAATTGAATACGTAAAAGTAAGAATAGGGATTGTATTTTCTGGTTTGAAAAGTTTAATTATGTATAGGCTATAGACATATCCTTCAAATACAAAATTTATATGTATTTTAAGTAGAAGAGATTAAGATTAGTCAACTGATTCCTTTCAATAAAAATTCTATGAAATTCTTTGTTAATAAATATTGATACAGAATTTTTCTACAACTTTCATATTTTCTGTTTTTAGCCTCCTTGCAAGTCCGGAAGATAATTCAAATATATTTCAATGGAAAAAGCTAACAAGCTCTGACATACTCGTACTTATATTTGTTTGAAAGTTTTGTCCATTGCTATAGTTATTGGAAAAAATTGGCCATTTGGTAATTCACTTATTGTGACTTGCACCAATTATAACTTATTTCATAAATTTGACATTCATCATAGAAAACTCCCTCGTTTGAAGTAGGAAAAATCATTTTGAGATAATATTTGAGCCCAGGACCTCAGACGGAAGACGGAAGGCTATCGGGCTAAATAAATAAAAAAGTATTTGATAAAAATATAATATAATATTGAAGGTTTGTAATATTATTTGAACTTAAAGCTAACAGTTTTAACATTATTTTTATGTTATTTATAAATTACAAGAAATATCCAATTATTGTATTTATATTTTGAATGTAAGCCATATTCAAAGTCCTATAATTCTAAGATTAAAGGATGTTTTCACAGTAGAAGCTTGGAATGTTCTAATTGTGTTAATTAATTGAGTATTTAATGTCTGTTTCACTGCTAGAAGTTAATTTTTAAAACTTTCGTAATGTATTAAATTAAAAATGTTTTTCAACTAAACCAGCCGATAAAAAGGTAGATAAACTGTTTTAGCTTGAAAGCATAGTAGAACCATTCCGAAAAGAAGTTATGTAGTTCATACAAAGAGAACCTAAGTAAAATATTTGTACGTACATGTAAATTTAGAACTCTAGCTGAAATCTTAAAGATATTCGGGCGCATTTAAAAAAAAACTTTTACTGAATACAGAGGGTATTAGGATTATTTTTCAAAGAAAAAGTTTTCTTAAGATGAAAGGAAAAAAGTGCTGAAGGAGAAAAGTGCTGAAGGAAAAAAACAAAGAGCTAAGACGTGTCTTGCATGAAAGTAAATTGTTTTATGTAGTCATGTTCAAAGTAAAACTTTTATGATAACCCATACCACAATCCAATAAGGCCCAATATAAATATAGAGTAAGAGCTTTAAATTCGCGCTATAAACTAAAACCTTCTTAATTATCCATACACGAATTACTCTTGTATCCAAGAGCTTTGAACGAATTGAACTTCCTTTTAGTCACATCATTATGTTAAAATACGTCTGTCATTATATTTTGTAAATGAAAGAGCTCATCATTTTTTAAGGAATTTAAAAACGTTGCTCAACCAAATAAAAAGTCTTTAAAGAATCTCATCAAAATTTGAAAGAATTTAAAAATAAAATTTTAATTTGACATTGCATATTCAAATGATATAACTTAGGAAGCCTTTTTATTAGATGTATGACTTATATATTTTTTATAGATATTATAGCAATTTAATTTATCTTTGATTGAATAAAGTATTACAAATTGTGTTAAAAGGATCTAAAAAGAGTGCCAGAGTGCACATTATCTACAATAATAAATCACTAAATCACTAAAAAGACGGTAATAAATTTTAATTGCAATGCAAAAAATATAATATCATAAAATATGGCTTTGATTATTTTTTCATTTACCACTTCAAATTAGCTGGGGGTAAAAAATAAGGTAAAACCAAAAAATAATTTTTTGTTAAAATTTCACAATTATTATAGTTGCCTCATTGAAAAAGAAACTTATGAAAATTCAACACAGCAATTGCATGACTCGGGATATGTATCTAATATCATAGTTAAACTTTGAAGCTCAGTTTTTTATTGATTTATACTAAAGAATCATAGCGCAGAGAATTGGCACCAACCAAATATCTCTTGCATCTTAATATAAATATTTAATGACAATAAAATAGGTCTTTATATTTCTTTTACTAGGCTAATTATTGCTCAGAAGGTTGGGTGGACTTTCAATAGTGCTTAGGATATACTATTTGTTTTTATACCTTCTTTTTGTTAGAATTTCATTCAATGTTTGGAAATTTGTTGCAAGTGAGCTCATATATTCTCGTTTTATCGCATTAAGACGATTATATAATTGAGCTTTATGGAAGGCATATATAAAAAATAAAAAATAAAAAAATTATACTCAGAAGTATTATGTAAGAGAATAAAGTTCTTTTATCATTTCAGTATTTTGCATACTAGAAAACTAAAATAATATTAACTATTGCCTTTATTGCAACTTGTTTTTAAAATAATTCCATTACTTTCATAATTTAAAATGCGCCTATTGGTGATTCTCAGAGTGAGTATGATATTAAAAATTATTCTTTGAATTGGACTTTGAAGTGTCCATTATAAACAAAAAATTGACTTAACTGGCATAAGTGATAAAGGATTTTAGTATATAATTTAGTTGATTCGATTTCGACTTAAGGGAAACAAATCTTACACAAAAGCTACTGTTGCATGTGATACCAACGCAAAAAAGCCTTATTCTAAGCATTTGACTTCTAAAATGTATAATAAGCTGATAGTGGTTAAGGACCACGTAGGAAGGCACTAACTAAGTAAAAAGTTTAATTTCCTTTCTTGGTTGATATTTTTCCCAATTCGATTAGGTTAATTTTTTTGCAGTTGTAAATTTATTTCATTTTTTCAAAAGAAATATTTCTTATCTATTATTTTCAACATGTTCAAGATATATGTAAATCTATGAAATAAGAACCGAGCTAAAAGATAGCTATACGTGAGTCAATATAAACAAAAGATATAAAACAATTTTATTTAAAGAATATAAAGTTATGATTAATCCAAAATTTAATTAGCCCATTTCGATATGATAATTTTTGATAAAAATCCCTTCTTTTCCATCTATCAAGCTATGCCATATATGGTAAGGTTAGCTAGAATACAATAATACAATAATTTCACCTTCTGACAATTTAATAGAGCTGCCGACAAATAAATGTGACAATGTTTTGCATATGAGGCTAATATTAGTTTGGATGATATAACACTGTCATCTGACATTTAAGCATGTAAATGAGCTCATCCATTAATCAAAAGAGTGATGAAGCCGGCACTTGTGAACATCATTAATACTAGCAACTAATGTTATCATGAAAGCTACACCAAAAATAAGCGTCTTCTTAAGAGAAGTATAAATTTTACAAAAGATAATTTTCTAATTAATTCAAAAGTACATTTAACACCTTTACAGTATAGCTGTCTGGCTTGACTGAAATAAATTTCTAAAGCTCATGTTTTGAATCTTAGACGATTGCTTTTTTCTCACAGTTTGGATTTAAGTTAATGCATCAACATGAGTTGTCGTTTTATAGAGACTGAATTTTCTTTGATTTTACAATATCTGCCGTTTTCTTTTGTTACTATGAGCTGTTTTGAATAATCAAGGTATGTTAGTTTGTAAAGGATATGTACTTATAAAAAAACTTCATCCTTATTACTAGTAAAAACTTGCTTAACTAGCTTGAAGTTTCTTCTCAAATCAAAGGAAATGTGTTTGAGAAGCTTGACAAGGACTTATTTTACAATGGAATAGTTCATGAGGGATTGAAGCAAAGACTTTTATTATAATCAGAATTGGCTTCTGTCAAACATTATCCGTATCCAACTTAAAACTTTAAGTATGTTCAAAAAAGGGAATGATGGCTTTCATATATGTATGTTCAATTAGAGTGAAATTGAAAAAGGATTTTGGCTAAGCATACTTAATATATTTGATGAAATTGTAGATGTTACGAGCGAATATTTGTAAATAAAATCTCGTTCTACATAAAATATTGTTTTCTCGTTTTTTTATGTTGAAAAACGAAGAAAGTATTTTAAAAATTCTGCATTAGTGGAACCATTAAATTAATGAGGGTACCAAAATTAAGGGGAGTTTGTGTGCATGTTTTCCAGCTCAATGGAACTACTTACATTTAAAGTGAAATGAAAAGGAAAATCATTTAATTGCAAATAGAATTTAAGCATATAAAGTGTTTTAAAGGGAGTTAGCTTTTAAACGTTCATATTTTCATAGGGTTTAAAAAAGTTTTTAGATTTTCTCCACAACCCTTAAAATATGTTAAAGAATGCCTTGTTTACGTTGCTTTTGTTCATTTTTATTCATTTTATTTTTTGTTTAAATTTGGGAAATTTTGCAAGCTTAGAAAAACATCTGAATAAAATCTAAAATAAGGTATATTTATGGAAATGGTTTAATTCTAATCTTTTTAGAAATTAAAAAAAAAAATATTGCTAGGCTAAAAGCATACAAAATAGCAGTCAAGAGAATATTTTAACAACTACATGCACACAATATTCACAATATTTATGTAACAAAATTTATGTCTACAAATTAATAATTGTGACTAAATAAGTAAATAAGTTCCCAAGCAATTTCTGTTCATTTTTGATAAAAGCTGGAAGCTTAGTGCCTGTGTTGAAGGAACCAAAGGATAATTATGTTTTTTAAATATTTACTTGCTTTGCTATTTAAGGAAAAATAGTCTAAATTATAACTTAGAATTTAGAAAATAGTTTTTTAACTATGAGCCCAATTATTAAATTTAGAAAAGCATATTTTCATACTTTAAATATTTAGCTTAATATTTTGATTGTAAGTTCGTTTATTTTATTATTAAAGTGATTACTTTTATGCTTCCCTAGAATTAATCAAGTTGCTACAATTTCTGTTTTTTATTTGAAATTCAAAATTTTTAAAGTTTGTTTATAATAGAAAATGGTATAATAAATTTGGCATATCCCATGTAATCTTATTTTGCCTTCTCTCTTTATTATGAAGGAAATTTAGTTAAAGACAGCTTGCAATGTGTGAAAAAGCTATTATAAACGGGAAACATTTCGCTGATTACTCTACATGGAAGAAAAATTTGAATTTTTGACTAAAACTTTTTTTCAACTATAATCACTGTGTTTTGAAATATTCATGTGTCATCATGAAATGCAATACCATAAGTGTACAAAAAATATACAGAAAATAGCTTTAAGCTCTGTTAATGTTGGCTAAAACTTAGGTGAATTCTGTCACGGTGGATTACTTGAGTGAATATGCCCAATCTAAAAGTTGGAGCTAAATAATTCTTAGTTCAATGATTTGATTTACAGTCTCTATCAATTGAAGCACTTGTTTTTTATAGAGTTTTTATTGAAATAATTTCCTTAGCTATATCATTCTGATAGTAAAAAAGTACTATTTGGAAAGAGTTCATTATTTAGAGAATTTCTAACAAACTCTTATTAACTTGGTATTTTGTGTGCAAGTTTAGTTGGAATGCATTACTTTATCATCTATTCCACCGAAAAAAATAACTTTCTCTACTCCCCTAACATTTTATTACAAGTGAAACTTCGCAAACGTTTTGCAATTATACAGGGTAGAGTAATCATCACCACTTCCACCCTAACTGAAGTGGTTCATTGTGTACGTAAAACTATTTCATTGAAATTCGGTATACATAGATTTAAGCATCATGCTTAATGAGGATTTATCACAGGTTTTAATAGTAAAATTTATTCTGCCAACAAAGCAAGACTTGGATTTCAGCTTTATGCAAGAATTTTACATATTCCTATGTAGAAACTTTATGGTGCTGCTCAATGGGCATTTATCATTTGCAGTGAACATATGGAATAGAAATTTTTAGACCAAATATTTACGGAAACTTATCAACAATACTTTAACTATTATTTTTTGTCATTTAACTGTAGTTAATTTTAGATAAGTATAAATTTTGTCTTCCTTTATATTAGCAGAAGTCGTAAATTTTGTATTGAATCATTTTTTATATGCTTTAATTTAACTTGCTTTGTCCATTTATTTGAATGTTTCCTTTTTTGGTCCATTAAAACTCAATTTTGACGTAATTATTAACTTCAAAAAGATCTAAATTTTTGAAAGTATACTTGATAGTGGTAACATTAAAATAAAAATGTGTTCTTGTTCCATGAAATCTTCAAACTCTGTTTTTAGAGCATTTAATGAATTCTTACTACTTTGAAATTTTTTATGTGTGCCTAGTTGTCTAGAAATTAAATTTTTGATTGGCACAGTTAGTTGAAGGCTTATAGAAACTAATAGATTTGGCTAATAGAATTTTTAAGTTTCAAAGTAAGTAAAACTGATAATTTCGTTCATAGTTTTGAAACTGAAAGTAGGTTAATTTAAAATAACAAGAACATTAAAATATAAAAAAGAAAAATATAAAAAATAGAATAAAGATAAGTTTTTACTAGGCACAAGTACTTCTTAACCCTAACTTTTATTACAAAATATTTAACGACAAAAAATCAAAAAATACATTGTTTCGAAAAGCCTATAAGAAACGTTAGCACCATTAAACTATATGTCTGTTCATGTGAGAATGTTCTTAATTAACAGCTACCCTCGAAGAAACGGATGACTTTAAATCCTGTAGAAATAACTGGAACTCTGTGAAAGACCTTAGAAATATAAAATGTTTTGAACATCGTACAAAGAAAAGATGAAAGGAAAGATAAAGGAAAGAAATAAAACAATTTTCATTTCATGGGTGAGGCAACAGGAAAATTTATGTCCAAGAGATCTCAAATGGATTATTTAGTCAGAACCGCCACAGTAGAGAGCTGAAAATTAAAACATTCAGTGAGGCGGAAATATCACTGTGGGCCAGCTTTCTTTTTATTGAAATGGAAATTAACCTATTTACATAAGACTGCAATGTAAATTGATTTATGATTTTATGGGTGTGGCTGGGGAATATACCCAAAGTTCTAGGTAAATGTAATTTTTTGAATAAATTCAAATAAATAGAAATGAGATACTATTTAGCTGCAAGTTTATTCTGTAGCAGATGAAAGAAAGTTAAAATTGTAAAATCTTGTTCTGAGAATCAGAAAATATAATCAATTCTCATTTTCAATGATTGTAACGATTATTATCGAGTTAAAACATTGGATGTGAATTGCAATTTTTATCCTTGCTATTTTGGTTTGTATGGAACAAGGAGGAAAAATTTCGAATATCTATTTTTACTAAGTAGCAAGAAATCCTTTTAAGAAATTCAATACGAAATTTAATGCGATAGTATAAAAATGTTAAAGTCGAAATTTACTATTTAATTACTAGTTTCAAAACTGTTAATTATAAGGGAAATTTCCATGGAAATTAAAATGATTTTAAGCTTCGCGAAAAAAATCCAAAAGAAAGTCAAAAAGCTTAAGCAATATTTTTCTTAAGAATAATAGTTTTTGGGAAACCCCTTCCACTTAAGTGCTATTGGATATTTGAAAATAGTTGTGCAGATATTTTTCAAATCAATTAAAAGCTTCTATAAAAAAATATGGAAAATATTTTTTCTTCTATTGGTTACATAGGTTCCTTTTATGTTGTTAAAAGAAGCATAGATTTATAAATATAATATTCTTTTTAATTACTCTTCTCTTCAATCAGTCCTTATTTTAATCAAAAACAAAGTAGAAGTTAAAAAATCTTAATGGAAGCTTTAAAAAGTTTTACTTTGTGTGTAGGCAAAAATTTCTAGTTTTATTTTCATTATTTTGATCCACTACTCCTATTCTCGGGTCACAGCATAGTGTGTCAATAGTAAAAAGTGATTTATTGATAAAAATTGAGTTTCGTTGCCTCCGCGAAGTCATGCCAGGCTTTTTCATTTATCATTGTAGAATGTACGTATCTAAGCCTACAGTATCATATATTTCCCTTCAAAATATAATTTTATGTATGCGTGTATATTGGATTACTAAAATATTTTGTATGATTTTTTGCACGTCAAATTCTTCTTTGCGGAACACGATAAGGATATATTTAGCTCTGTCTAAACTTTACTGAAGCACATGGAAAATAAAAAAAATGAATAATAAAGCTTACATGTAGAGAATTTTTTTTTTTCAAATTGAAAAATGTTCTCTTGCTCAGTTTTATCCTCGACCATATTAAAAACTATAAGCTCTTTCTGCACTGAAATAATTCAAATTTAACTACTGCCATTTTTTTATAGCTTTACCTATTTGTTTATTTATATTTTTGAACTTATAAAAGATTCTACTAATTTGGAAGAAAGTAGAAGTCTACATTCTCTACTTTAAATAGTTTTTTTTTTCTTAACAGTATAACGACAATAATAGTTTTATAGCCACACAGAGATACAATAATGTAACCTGATTTAAGTTCAGCCATTCGATCATATTAATTATTATTGGACTACTGACGTATACACATTTCGTAAGTACCATAGCAAGGGATTCATAAAGTGAAAAAAAATATAAAAATTTGGGATGGCAAAAGAAGCTTTCTTCATTGAAAATTCCTTTGGCCAAATTTTAATTATCAGTTCAGGTCCTTTGAAAATACAGCAATTGCCTTTTAATGTTTGGAAAGAACAAAGTTGTTGTTTATTAAAAATTTCTCAGTTGATACTTCTGAATTCTATATTTAAGTAAAAAATATTAGATTTTGACTATAAAGGTTGGGATTTATTAAATCTGTTTAACATGAAAAACCGTCTACAGCAAATAACACAGGAGTCCACATTGCTATTCTACATACAAAGTGATTTTCAGTTAGCAAAAGTAAGCAATATATTCTGTTTAAAGTTTAATTAAAACACATGAATATCCGTAATTAAGGAATGTTATTTATGCATACCAAAAATTCTGAGAAAACACTAAAAAAGAATAAAGGTAATTATCCATTTCACCACTTACACAGACTTGTAGGTTTTTTTGGGTATCATATGCATATCCTGGTAGAAATGGCAGGTTATAATTATATAAAATTTTAACTTTACTAGCCGGTGGCTTGCCTTAGTACAATTTCGAAATGATTCTAACCAGAACAGAAAGCTTCCGTTCACAAAACTAGTTCTCTCAAAATATCTTATATTAATTTGGATGTGACAATGGAAAATTGTATGCCTTCTGTGTTTAAAATTATAATAAGTCTTAAGCCATATTACAGGGATTTAAAATTTTTAAAGATGGCTGAAAAATAATCTTTGGATCATCTAAAGAAGATTTTAAAAAATAATTCATAAGCATGAAAGAAATTTTTAATTACGCTGTTGTTAATTATTTAGCGTCTTCTTGTAGCATTGCTGCATTCGGTTTGCTCGCCGAGAATTGTATCCTTAGTGCCACTCATAAATGTCATAGGATAAGTTTTTGCCAATTTCAAGTAATAGTAATTTCAGAGCTCTAGAATGAGAGAACCAAGCAGCTGCCAACAAGTATGATAGTCTGAGTATAATTTTAAATTCTAGAGTTTTACCATAATTATTACTAGTAATAATTTTTGGCATTTGAATGTTTTTGTTATTTTAAATAAAATATGAGCTTTCTAATTCTGTGTCAGAGTAACAGCCCACAATTAACAATGAAGAAATTAAAACTTCTCTGGGTATTTTATGTGGAATATTATTGTTAATATTGTCATTTTAATACTAGTAGAATAATTAGAACGTACTCTACTGATATGTGAAACTTACTGAACTTCCTCGTGTTCAGGGTAAACGAACTAAATAACAAGTACACTTTTACTTAAAAATATAACGAAATATATTCAAAGCTTTTAATTTACAAGAATTTTTTATAGAATAATAGCACATATTTAAATTAAAAAAGCTTCATTATAGGGGATCGATAGTTCATTAAGAGATTTATTTATGCTTGAAATTATAATACCATCTATGCTTTTTCTAACTTTTTCAGTTTTCCATATATATTTATTTATTTATTTGAAATCTTTTGTTAAAGAAAAATGCTGATAATTCCCTCTTGGCTACACAAAACTAAAGAATGATGGTACAAATACAACTATCTTGTTTATTAGTTTATAGAAAAATTCAAAACATTTTATAAATATACTTGCATACTTTGTTACATTCATATCTCATAAAGTATCTAAAAGTAGCATAAATTTTTAATATTAATGTATAGATATACACGTTTTTCTAGAATGGCTTGTCATATGAGAGTAAACGTGAAACTTATGTAAGAAATATCTTACGTGACCATTTTTTGGCTTCACTATGAGATGGCAGAAGTGTGACAGAGTTTTAAAAATTATAAAAATGCCATGGGCAAAGATTATATATACTGAAGTATTTATTAGAACATCATACAGGGTTTTATATGATTCACTATTAATCTTTAGTTTTATCCTTACTAATATTCTTAACTTTTGTAGATGCAAATCAGGCACATTGCACAAATATTAATACTACTTACATATATATGTATATATTGAAGATGTTGTTCAAAGCTTCTTATCCAGCAATTCGTTATAGAGTTTGTTCTTATTGATCATTTATTCTTCCCATAGGAGCTCATATAATTTAATGCTCCCTGTGAGAAGATTAATGTGTTTGCATTACCAAAAAACTTACTTTCAAGTTGAATGAGAGCCTAAAGATGTTTTATTTTCCTAGAGAGTGTATCAGCAATAAATATTAATAGTTCCCTGTACTTCCGCGCATATTTTGTGGGTTAGAAGGATCTTCGCAATGTTGCTATTGGTGGGATAGCCTTAAATATTTTGTATCATTTTATTTCTTTATTCATTTAAAATTATTATGCATGTAGGCCATGGTATAAATATCCATCACCTATTTACCGCATAAATTTTTGTAAATTGCCGAAACAGACGAGTACTTTGGGAGTAAGAACATAAATCTTGTAGGATAGAACATGCCAGTCAGATAGCTATATGTATTCATATCTCATATCTTATCATAATAAATTGTACTTTTGTGTTTTAGTTCAGTTGATAAAAAAAATTTTCCAATATTATATACATATAGAATATCATGTTCTTACCTGACAAAAGCAAACAGGAAACTACAAAATTATTTTATAAATAAATTAGAAAGTAAAAAGTAAAGTCAGTAAAATAAAAAAGCTTTAGTTAAATGAAGTTGAAATGTTGTAAAAAAATATAGAAAGAACAACATTCATTATCAAAGTTAAAGAGACAGAACACAACGAAAAAACCTGGAAATTGAAAAAAAGTGCATTCTGGATATATTGATACTGAAAAATTTCTCCTTTATTAATTAATTATTTAATGTCTTGCTTAAAGTTCTGAGCATTCATACAGTTGACTAAGTGAAGTGGTTGCATGCACATTTTAAAAGAAGCTTGATTATCCCGCAGCATTGGAGTCCCTATACTATTGTTTAAAAAATGATTTTATGCTATACTTGAGCAGTTTTTGGATTTGCTGTTGACTGAATTTTTTGGTTACCAAGAAAGTAACCAGTACTATTTTCAATTGTTCATCAAACCGAGTAATATTAATTTTTGTGGAAGAATTTTGAAGTGCAAATGTTTACTATATCATTTTTTACTGATTTTATATGAAACTTTTTTTACAAATTTATACCAACTTTGAAAAATCCATCTTTGGTAAATTAGTACTTCAACAAATAGAAACTACTTGTCCATATTCCTAGCGCTAATTATATAAATTATAAAGAATTTATAGAATCTGATCATCATTAAAAATATTGAACTTAAATGAATAGCAAGAAATGTAAGTGGCTACAAAAATTGTTTCCTATAATACTTAAAATTATTAAAAAAAATTTTTTAAGCTTATCATGAAGCTTCTTGCAGAAAATTGTTGACACAAAAACAGGTGTATTTAAAAGTAGGAATTGGTTTCTACTAAAAATTCTACTTTCAATTGAAACTTGGTAATTAGATAGCAAACAAAAAATGAAATATTTAAACTAATGCTAACAGCATAATTCTATATGACTTGGAAAGCTTTTTGCATTATTTGGTTGTTCACATTTAATTGTTCTCTTGAAATCTGTTCGAATAAATTACGCTAAATTGGCTGCAATTCATCATTAAAACAGGCCATCTCGCTGAATTCAAATCGATTTTTATCAGTCAAATGACAATTTTACACCCTCACAGGCTAACAAAATAGCATAAACAGGCTATTTACTACTTTCAAAATGTCCAAAAATATTTATTGCGGTCAACAAGCATAACCAACTGCGTGCTATAAATTTTATTTCATATCGCGGCATATTTTGAAATTTATTTGGATTGCATTTTTTATTTTACTATTGTTTGGAATACACCCAAAAGTAATTTTCTTGCTGTATAATTTAATTTTAATATTTTTTCCAGAAAATGTTATAAATATGAAAAAGTGCTAATAAAGTTAGAAGTTTTAGTTGCCAGCAAATCTTTTTAGAATTGTTTACAAGAGTTATTAAGGATCTCTATAAGGGCTGGCCAAAAATTAAAACCACAAGACAGATTAAGTCCAAACAAGAAGAAAAAACTTCAATACACGCAATTTAATATTTATCCCATGCTGGCTTTAGAGCAAACTAGAGTAGAGTTGTGAATTGACAAAAAATATGATTCAAAAAATTTTAAGTATGACATAATATCTTTTTATTAGTTTACACTTTTATTGTCAAAATCAATCTTTGATACTTTTCCTCAAATATGGTTATTTTGAAAATTTGTCTATGTCTAAGATATAACTACATAATGTTTTTTTCCTGCAAGTTAATAAGTTTCTTAGACAGTAAGGTGAACTAAAAGTAGATCTCTTTCAAATATCTATCGTTTTTTTTGGAAGCATGTTTTGCACAAATTTATAAAGAAATGGGTAATTTACTAGAAAAGCAAGGATATATTTCTTCTAAAGAAAGCATGCTGAATACTAAATATAATAAAATTAAAGAAGAAAAGGTCTCACGTTCATCCAATTAATTTTTAGCGATTTTACTCCTAGTTAGCACTGTTTAAGTATTTTTAAGTAAGTAATTAAAGGAAAATCTGAAGCTTACCAAATATTCAAACTTAAGTAACAAATCCAATGTTATAACATTTTCTCAATCAGCACATCGCAAAACCTAATCAAATAAATATGTTGAAGCTTCAGTTATCCAAAATTATATTTTTAGATTTAAATCCTGGCCGACCGTTCTTAATGTGTTTCTATTGATTTTCTTTTGGCTATATGTATATATTATTATCCAAAATGGAAAGAAAAAGGGCTTGCAAACATGGGCTACATACGAAGAATATCGTAAACTTTTACGACAGATATGGGAAACAATAAAATCAAAGCTAGGGATTCACTCCCAAAAAAAAGGAAAATACAATGAACAAATGCTTTCCCTGATTTATTATTCCTAATCTAGGGCCATGAAGCATTAGGCGGATGAATCCAAAATCGCTGAAAGCTTTATTTAAGAAAATGAGCAGAATCCTTAAATTTCTAACATGCTCAAGGGTATTTTCACACCAACTCTTAGTAGTCTGATATTCGATTTAATAAATGGCTCTATTGTTAGGAAAGATCTTATTTAATCTTCTTATGGTCCTTGTAGCACCCTTTGCTTTTTCTGTTGTCCTTATCTTTGATACTTGAGTATATTGACAATAGCTAAGTATTAGTATAGAACTCTTATTACAAACTCAATAATTCCCGAGGGTTGTCGTCTTTATATAACATGATCTCGTCTGTGAGTTAATCTCACCCATAATACACGAATTGACTTTTTAAAGTTTTTGGAATGACTGTCATGTATAAAAAAGCTGTGAAGCTAAACATTTTAGTATTTTTGAACACGTTTTATGCTATGCAGTTACTTATATGAAACTTGTAGTAAGTACTCCAATGAGTTTTTTTTTACAATTTAATCAAATATATCGAATTTTCAAGAAATATAACTGATAAAAATTCTAAGAGTAACAAACAGAATTTCAAAATTAGTAACATTATTACATTGTAAAGAAAATATTCTCATAGATGTGAGTTTTTCTAGGAATAATTCTTCTTTTTATGAAAAGTGCCTCGCAAAAAAATATTTTGCAGTTTAATTGCACACCTTGAGTGCTGCAACATAAATAATTTGTTTTTTAAAATGAAAGCCTATTGTAAATGTCACAAATCTAGAAAAGAAAAACCGCTTAAATGTTTGTCAAATTATAAAAAGTGATTTCTAAGGATATTAATATAAAATAACTTAATCATAAGGATCGTTTTTCTGTAGATTGTAAATTTAATGAAAATTTTTTGTTGAGCTGGTTTTCAAAATTTTGTTTGATATTAGAGTCACTCAACAGAAAATTCAAATAAAAACTAAACAAAAATGTGAGAAGCTTAAGCATTTATTATATTTTTGAACTTTCTATCAAGTAGTGCTGTTTGTATTTTGAATGTTTTTTATTCATAAATACCCTGGCTTACACATTAAATTACCTTAGAACTAATAGAAAGTATTAAAAATATTTCAAATAGAAGACAAGAACCAACTCAATTAAATTTAGATTATATGAAAACAACTCCTCTAGAAATTAGAAAAATACTTGAATATACTACTTCAAAGGAAGGAAAATTACGTATTGAAAATTAATTCAGGTGTATGAACATTATTTTTTTACAGCACGCTTTTCATTTATTTAGTAAATATTCAATTTCTGTTTCATATCGTATCCTGTTCATCATCTTTAATTCCCTCAAATTTTTCACTCTTTTCTTGAAGGTCTTTTGTACACATGAAAAATTCAACTTGTTACTTGATTTTTATATGGTTATATGTCTATGACAGAAAATTGTTAAATTCTTTACTCTGCGTAGAGGTTATCTAGTAGAAAATAATTCATCTTCTAGTTTTGTAATTCATCACAAAAGTATTATTCAGTGAACTCTTTAACAAGTTTTTGTTTATGGTGATAGTATTGCTAAGGAGAATAAACTTATGAAAACTGTTTAAAACTTCAAGGCTATCAAAAATAAATCAACTTCACAGAAAGAAATTTTTCTTTTGCGGTTTGGCTAACTTCTACAAAAATTTTCATGAATCTCCATGACTCACTCAATAAACAGAATATTTTTTGGTCCTTAGTTACGAAGGACTTATGAGTTTTTTTGTTAAAAATCATCGCAATATAATCGATGATACCCATGAAAAGTTTGTGAGAGATAAGCTCAACAGTCTGATTGAAAGTCATCAGTTTTATCAATTTTCCAAGCTTTGTTTACTTTTAAGATTTTATAAAGGCAAACAAAAGAAGACAAACAAAATCTTCTCAGCTAATAGGAATTGTTTACCATTTGATTTATCCTCTTCAATAAATAATCGTAGAGATTGACTCACTTTAAAATGATAAAAAGGAGTTTTAGCTTATAAAGTCCCTAAATTTTTTCAAATTAACTCCTACATTTTTATTTTTTCAAAAAGTTAAATAATTATAAGGTATGCCTCAATTTATGGATTTTATGTGCATTGATTTAGTTTTTTATTAAAAATTTCGTTGTGTAGCTGCGATGTAGCTTGTAATTTTTAAAAATTTGTCAACTTAATTAGAATATGAAACTAAAGAATTTACCTTTATTGTATGCTACAGAAATGTAATTATATTTCCTTAAAACTTAGTTTTGTTACATCAAAATGAAAATGAAAAAAATCAATGAAGCAAAGCTAATTTTCTTGGCTTGCAGTAGCAACTGGCCACAATTTAGCTTTCAGCTGAAATATCTTTCTAGAAGCTGTCTTTATTGCAAAAGTTTTGCAATTGTTGCTTTGCGGATACTGTAAGAACTTACCACATTCACTTTGACAATATTCAGACTACTATATAGACCAATATATCACATAAATTGCTTAAAGCACTAAATTTATTGAAAACTGTTATCGGCAGAAGTGCGGTTTGAAAGTTTTGGCTCCCGAAAAGGTATGAATACTAAAAAGTAGAAATGTTAGACTTTTTAGAAGATATGTTTGAATTATGTAATATAGTGAACCACTCATTAGTTAAATTTTAAGTGGTAAAATAAGGCCTTATAACTTAGAATATTTTATTTGATTGATTCGAACTTTTTCACTAAATCATCTTCTTTATCTTCATAGTAGAAATTCTTTTACAAATATAAATAAGGATTAGTTAAAAAATGTTATTCTAAAAGAACAATACCAAAAAAATAAGTATATAGTTATAATAAAAAAGAAAATATTTTCTTTAATGAAGATTTTTATATTTCTTGAAAGGAAACATAATGCGCATAACAATGGTATTAGGATTTTTTTAAGATTTTTCGATTAAAGCCGACTATGCACGACATATGCACAATTTCAATGAAATAAACGGAAATACTTCTACTTAAGTTTCAAAAATCGAAATCATTCATTAAATTTATTGAATTATGCAGTTATAACGAAACAATTATTCTTCTCTAATGCTGGCGGCTATATTAAAGGCTTGGTCATCTTGGTAAATGTGTTCATTTCTGATTGCGGATAATAAAATGTTTTTCTGTGCACTTCTTCAGATATAGGTGCTTTATTGCATAATTCAATTTATGTATATAAAAACCATTAGATATCATTATTATAGGTCAATTTTTAGAGTTGTTTCTACATAATTAAAGCTCAAGCTGTTTTGAAATTGCAAAGTTATACAAAAAAACGAATATATCATCATACGAATAATAAAGTGTTTGTATATTTGAAAAAAAAAACATTTTAACATTAATTTCTATTCCATGATATTCCATATGTTTCCAAGTTCACTTCTACTCTTATGTCTATATTCTTTATTTGACTTAAGATATTTAGGTAGAAGATTACTTTGCATTTTGTTAAATTCCACTATATAAGTTTAGTTTAGAGTTCTACAGACGACTACTATGTAATATTACTATAGCTATATAAGCTATATACTATATAATTGCAAGTTGCAGAATTTGTCTTATTTATATGACAAAAATTCACTTTAGAAAGTAACAGTGCGTACAACTTTCTAAATGTCTGGAACTCTTGAAGTAGGAATTTTTGTACTTGTTTTATTAGTGTTTCAATGTAAGTAACAATATTTATTTTGATTGAGCAGTTTTCTTGAAATGTTAAGCTATCTTTTGTGGTGTAAAGATTTTTAAGCTGTAAGAGATTAGATATTATTAATGAAAGGATGAAGTTATATAACTAAAGAACTATGTTTTGTTTGTAGTTAACTACGAAAAAATCTTTCAATGTTCCTTAAAGTTAAATGAATTTTTGAAAATAATATTTTATTCAAAATTTTGAAAGGTGTTTTTTAAGTGTAAAATAAGTATTTTCTGGCCCTTTGTCTCCATAAAACTTCTATAATATATCGTGCATATATAGAGTTTGGTAAAATTATTACAAACGCAGCCTAAATTTTAAAAGTTTATAAGAAATTGTTCCCTTAAAAATTTGATAATAAATTAAATAGTTTTATGTTGATTATATTTAAGGTAATTCCTCATTTAAATCCAAAATTCAAACAAGTATAATACAGTACCACATTAACTTGGAAGAAAGCAGAGATAAAAAGTATTTCCCCAACACAGATCCACAAAAGTGTCCTTCATTAATAATTTATTGAAATTTTTTATAGTTTTTGATCCAATTTTCATGAATCCACAACCAAATAAAAGCAAATGTAAAACACGCTTCAATCCGCAAACGTGGTCTGTTTACAGGCTTACCTATAATAATGAAATAGCCTTCACATATATACCTAAAACGTCCTGTTCTCATCAATATTCAATTAAATTACATGTCAACTCATTTATCAAACGGATATCTTGCCAAATCAATTAAAATTGCAAAATATTTATTTAGACGGTATTTTAATTTTTTATGCAATTAAAACAAAATAATTGTAAAAAACAAATAAATATACTAAAACAGTTGAAAGTGCTAGTAACAATCAGAAAACAAACTCAAATGGCTCACTCAGTAATTTTTCCACAAAGAATGTTAATATAATTTAAGTTTTCTTCTTTGATGCTATGGAATACTCTCTAGAACAGTTCCTAGGTTTGGTATAATGAAATTTTAGATTATTTTTGAAAAACAAAAACCCTTGCCTTCCAATAATTTCTCTTTAAAATAAAGTAATTCTGAATCAATTTCTAGAATTTATAGAAAATTCTTTCATCACAAATAAAACCACACTTTTAGTTTGTGTTCAAATGTCCTTTTAATAGAAAAAGTGATTTTTGTTAATAAAGTTATATGCCAATAGCAAAAAGTATTAAATGGATTCCCTAAATACTCATCCTATGATAAATGAGAAAGGTAGCAAATAGCTTTGGGACATATTTCAGAATTACATCTGCAAACTAAGTTTAGCAAGTTACCGGCAAATAAATGGATAAAAGTGCTATTTCTATGCTGATAGTCATAAAGTTATCCGCTGTAAGCTCTAAAGGAAAACAGTAACAATCGACAATTATTTCTGGACAAGTAGAACATTTTGCTTTGAAATAAGTTTCAAACTATTAGGTTGCAACACACATTTCAAATATTCTTAAGTTTTAGTTGCTTTGATCACTTACCAAAGCTATCATACAGAAAACCCATTTGTTCATGTCCATGTCCAAGCTTTCAACCCTCAGCAAAACTATAAATAAAAGTTTTACGAATTAAGTTTACAGAATGAATAAATTATTTTGTGAAAACTTCCTTACAGAAGCAATATTGAAATGCAGTTTCATAAACAGAATTCCTATTGCATCATGTTCAATGGAAATCAATTGGATAGTGTCATAACCAGGACCAAAAACTTTTATGATAATAACTTCAAATTCTGTTGTGTTTTTCTCAGTTCTCTTAAATTACAACAATCCGTGGCATTTGTTGTTTTTTGATTTCTTTTTTGATTTTAATTTTCTGAAATTAAAGTTTCAAGAGAGAAGGAAATATGCATACAACAAGAAAACCTCATAACCATATCCACTTGAGGTGTGATTTAAAGTTGTGCTGTGTACGTTATATTAATTTTATTCTGGTTTTGTTTTATGTCAATGGACTTTGTGTTATGTAACCCAGCAGAAGGTGAATTCAACTAGAAAATTTTTAGTGCTCTAATTATTGACGATGTTCTGATAGCCTTCGTTTAACAAATTACTATAGGATCAAAAGAATGGGCACAAAAACGGGACATAAAGTGTGGTCAAG
Source organism: Acrocera orbiculus (assembly GCA_947359355.1). Classification (NCBI taxonomy): domain Eukaryota; kingdom Metazoa; phylum Arthropoda; class Insecta; order Diptera; family Acroceridae; genus Acrocera; species Acrocera orbiculus. Next base: position 46,084,547 of record OX375757.1, read on the forward strand.
AATATGTTTAAAAAAGTGTAAAACATCAAATGTCATGCTGTGTTTTGACTCTTTTTATTCTTTCTGCTTTTGTTAGGAATCAAATATTATTATTATATAATATTTTGAAAACTTGCCTGCAAGCGGAACTTTTTCGGTTAAATTAAAGTATATATACCTAGTGGAGCAAAGAGTGCCATGGAAGATATATATCAAGTAAATACTATCATCTGTCTAGTTTCTCAAATTACTAAAGGAACTCATATTTCAGAAATTAAATTAATATTTGAAACTTCAGAGTTTTTAATCATTTTTTAGTTGCAAAAGTATAACAAAATTTTCTTTAAAGAAATATTTAATCAAAAATGACAAGACTTTGAATTATTGAATTTTAAGTTTTTAATAGTTTTAAATTTTAAAATAATTCATTGTTCAGCAAATATTTTAAACACAAATAGACAAATAATAAGAGCAACAATAATAATAAAAGTAGACCCAAATATGTGAACTAAATAACCAACTTGAGGACACGATAGAAGACTATTGAGCAATATTAAGAAAAAAAATAAACAAACTGATATACATAGTTCGAAAGGAGACTTAAGGCATTGTTGCATTTTGTAAGTAATTTGAAAATTTTGCAATAACAGAATTATTCATTGGTTTAACTTTAATTTTGAATATGGAAAATTACGTCATTCGTTCCACTAAAGCAATAAATTGAAGTAATTAGTATTATGTCAGGGTATTTACCTTTTCTTGAAATATTATTAATAGCATTGCTAGTAAACAAGGGTTATAGATATTGCTTTAAACAATGAGCATGAAAAAAAGATTTTGATTTAAACCATTTTTTTCTCTTACTTGAATATCAATTGAGGCAAATACAGGCATTTTGATGATTTGGTGTAAAAGAATTTTTGAAATTCATTTTACCAATATACAAAGTAATATTAGTCATGTTGCAAGACTTTTTCAATCATTATCTAGTTAAAGAATTTAATATTTTAAGTCATTTTTAAATACAAGAATAACTTTCATCTTATTTTTAGCATATTTGGAATAAATCCTTTATTTAACCTACTTGATATTGATGTGCTTTAATCTTCTAAAAACATAATTTTTAATTACTTTAACAAAAGCTAAAATTTTCTCGCAATGAGAGCATTGTTTATGGCTTATAGTAGCCCTGCTCACTTACAATTTTTGTGCTCATAAATCAAATTGTTAATAAGCTTTTCCCTCATAACCAAGCATTGTCTAGTTTTCCATAATATTAAGTTACAGTTACACTCCTATATATAAGCCAAACTATCCAATTTGATGGACCCAAGTAAGCTATTCAACATTAATCCCTGCGTACTGTTAGCATTGACATCTGACAAACCCCATCGGCATTTAAAGGCTTGGACACTTGATGGACGTTATCAAAAATGTAAACAAACCCAATAGCGGTACAAGAACACTTTACTGCCAGTATGAAAAAATGCAGTATGGGGTCATTTATCTAAAATAGCCCTACTCAGCTAGTGTGATAGAATATGCTGCCTTTAAACTTTGTCAAATTACTAATCGTTTTTTTTAATGAAAACTTTTAGAATAACTGAAAATTTAATGTAGATTGAAGTGGATTGAGTTTTATATTATAAATAGACGACCTGATTGTGATTTTGACAACTCTTTCAGATGAACAAGAATTAAAAATAAACGTTGGTTTTAATTATTAATTCGTATTTGAGTTTTAAAGGCATACGCAGCTTTATTAGTAATTATGATTCAAAAGTGGGGTAAATGAGGAATGGAGATTTTGTTTTTCGTTCCCCTCTTTTTAATCATTCACCTTTGTTTAATTTTACCCAAGATTAAATAAAATTGTTCCCTACGGAAATTTCCATAATAAGTCTAAGATTTTAATCACGAATTTACAAATTAAGTAGGAAATCAATGATATCAGTGTCTTCATTCGTATTCAAATGAGAAAGCCAAATGTTAGAAATATTTTCTGCAGTATTTCGTCTCAGTCATGTAAAACTTGTTGTCATGTCATACTTTGCGAAAAAAGTTTAACCCTAGTTTAAGGGCATTCTGGATTTTTCAATAAATCTGAAAACAAATGCATGAAATATTTAATACGTTCTCCCTGTGCTTAAAAGTGTTTTTGTGCTCTGATTTTGATTACTTTCAGTATTTTGTATATATACATTGTTGATATTTAAAAGTTGCTTGATGTTTTTTTTTGTTTGAATAGATTGAAATCAAATTGTTACAATTTTAGTTGGATATTATATTTGAAACCAAATTTTCGTTAATACGTTATTTTACAGAAGCTTAAGCAGAAGAAATTACAATAACTTCAAGGTTTAGGAAATAAGACTATTTAGCAATTTACCGAAAACAAGTTCAGAGCCTAGAATAGTTTTTATTTGGCCTGAAAATACAGAAAATTCAGTTATTTCATACTAATTACAGCTTCATAGCCAGCACTAATTTTTATACACTAAATAAAATTTTGTAATCTTTCAGAAATACAAAGTAATCATTTTTAATCAAATTGTTAGGAATGGAATTAATTCATACAAAATTTGATCATCAAAAAAAAGCAAGCAAGCTTGAATGATATTCATTTTCTTACTGCATCAAAAGCAACTCATATTTCATCAAAAATTTCAATGTGAACTCTAAGAAATGAGATAAGGTAGATGATAAAGCTTCCACTCTTTTCTAGAAATATTTAAAGTTATCTTTACTTATAAATTTCAAATCTTAAAACATTCGTTCTTGGATTATTACAAGTCTGAGTCTGAGTCTGAGTGTCAAAGAAAATCCACCAGAATACTAATTATTACACAGTTATAAAAAATATCACACAAACACACACAAAATAAATAATAGCAGATTAAACAGCCTGAATCCTTAGAGACGTAACTTGACCTTAAATATTCTACAGTTATTTCTGATCTTCTGTGAAAGTATTTTGAAAAAGATTTTAGGCTAAGATGATATACTTGTACTCCCTTTAAATGAAAATAAATTGAGCTATCTTCAAGGACGACTACTGTGTTCATTACCTACATAAAATTCTGTCTATTATTTTTCCGAAATCTTTTCAATGAGGCTTACAATTAGTAAGGTATATATGTATATGTATATATAGGAAACCATCTTTAATAATTTATGCATGTGTTTGTTTTTCTAAATAAAAGATTCACAATATTACCATGAGCTTAGGGTTTTTATTAGTCAAGTGTGTATACAGTAATAAGCAATTCGCTCAATCTAATCACTCTGATTTGTTTTTAGACGATTTAGCCAAACAGTGGGTAAAAAAATTTCAGCCTAATTTTATGATTACATGTTTACTAAAATCTTAAAGTTTGATTTTATTTTAAAAAATTGCATAACTTTCTGCATTACTTTATAATCAAAAGGAGCAAATTAACGCATTAATAGGCTACTGTTTGTTGTTGTATAAATAAAATAAGCACATATTTTACTGTATATTAAAATGACAGCAAATATTACAATTAAATTGAAAACATACCTGTGATTTTTCTATATGTTGAAAGTCGATAACTTTGTAGCCTCGCTATTTTGAGATTTTTAAAAGCTGATTTCTCTGTTTATGATTTTTGTTTTGTGCTTCTGACTTTTGAAAGCTAACTAAGTAAGTACAGTACAATTTATTTTTAAAACTATAAATATGGTTTTATGTTTATTATGACATAAAGCACATAAATTTCATTACTTACTTTGGTCAAGACGGGAGTTTCATTCGTCTTAAAATTGATAACTTCAGTATAGTGCTGGGAATATATTTAAGCTCAAGGAAATGGGTTTAATTAAGGATACAACGATAAAAAAGAACATTTATTGTTATTACTTATAATAAAATCCAAGTAATAAAGGATAACCTCTTGAATGGTGTAGCCTCTAAGGAGTGTGGATCTCTTAAAACCTTAAAAAATGCAACATAAACTGTTCTTTTGAATTCTTAAAGTAAATTTACTTTAAAACATTAAAAATAAATCAAATAATCTATTTATTAAAATCCTGCCGGTTTATTTGCCTTAGAATATACTCTAGCATGCCTTAATGTTATTTTTGACATAAAAGTCACAAAAACGTTAGTATTGACAGATATCGATGAAAGTAAGTTGACAGAAGCTACCAAGTTACAAGGCTTTTGTAACTTTCTTTTTATTCACAGCACCTCTAATTCTAACATAGAATGGTTTTCATTATAGAAGAAGATTTTTTTGGCAGCTGTTCCAGGACAAATGTCTCCATTTGTTTGACTTTTCTTGGCAAACGACAAAATTAAGTTTCAGCGACTCAATTTATATGTCAGAACAAATTAATTAATCAAAGATAAATGGAAGTCGAAGCAGACAAACTTTGTTGGTTAAGAGAAATACTGAAAATCAATTGAAAATCAGGTTTCTTGGAAAAAAAATATCATTGTACATAAAAATATAACTTTATTTTTTAGTTAACTTTATTATTCAAGACTTAAGCCTTCTACACATTTAATGTTAAATTCAAATAGATGACGATTTTCTTTGAAGTATTGAGGTATATAAAAATTTTAAAGGATTATAGTCATTTGTAAAAGTTTATCTGATAAAAGGATTTCAATACTATGTCAACAGCAGTTGCTTCAAAACAAAATTACTTCCATACATCTTCAATGGACTGTTCCAAAACGTTTTTTTGGAGTTCCTCTAAACTTATTTAAGATTGAATTGTAAAGTTTTAAGAAAATGGTTTGGATTTCAAAGGTTTTGTTCACAAACTTTAGTAAAACACACATATACATGTACTCTGGGTATGTCCATCTCCAAGCAAAAAGCTTCCAAAAAATTTTTTTTTAGTTTTACTCTTGGTAACGTTTCACATCTGCTTCCATGTAATTTTAAGAATTGTCTGATTGTTGTTGTAAGGCCTTAAAAACTTTATTGAAAATCTTCCTCCTTTTCGTTTTATTAAATTGTTTTGGTTTACTTTAGACTATTTCTGTGAATCTTTTTACCTTAAGAAAACTTATTATATATCAACAGTACCGGAAATACAAGAAAAGTTTTGCTTTGAGTTTCGGTTTTAAGGATTTACTTAAAACTAATAAAAAAATTCCAACCTGAAAAGTTTTGTCTCAAAAATATTAATTGATTCTGAAGAGAAGCTGAAGTTTCATGTTTATTGACCAACATTAAAATTTTGAATTAGGTATTGGAGTGCTAACTAGAGCATGTAAATATCATAAAAAGTATGTTTTATATTTTATATTCAAGGTGGGACCTTATAAAAACACCGTGAACAATATTTTATAGCATTTAATGATTGCCTTGTATGCTTTTAAAATAATATTTCTCATTGGAATTCACAACAGTTGGACAGAAAGATGATCCCTGTAACAACTCTTTCTAGAGACAAACCTTTATGGATGATACGGATAGCTTGTTGACATATCGTCTGCCTGAACGAGACGGTAACTCATGTTCTTCCATCTGCTAAAGGATGCGTAGCTAAAACAAGTAAGCGATGGAATATGACAATCCCATTATACAGCACGTGATTTGAATATCTACTTCAAAGATTACTGAAACTCATCTTCTTCTGTAACTGTAAATTTCATACATGTAAGATATTATACATATATGTATAAGAAACTTGGCAAAAATTCAAATGAACTCGTGTGAAACTAGTTGGCGGCCGGAAAATTGTTCATTATAGGTGGAAAAACTTATCATTCAATATATTTTTGTGAAGAGAATGACACAGCCATTTATGTTGAAATGATATAAAATGAATTTTATAATAGTATTTATCATGAAAATAGCAAGAAATAACAAGAAATCAGAGCAAGAAATAAAGTTTTTTATTTTTGAATATTCAACTCTAGCAAAACGTTTCTATTCTATTTGACAGGCAGCAAATTTTCAGATTTTTTTTATGTAGTTGAAACTTAATACATAGAAACAAGAATTAAATTTCAAACATTAAGGTGGTAAAACCCTTAATTTGTTCTTTTTAACTAATTACTTGTTGTTAGTAGTGAAGTTCAAACTTTCTAATTCCTAAATTAAATAAATCAATGAAACTAACAGATAGGAGAATTAAGCTTCAAAAAAAGGTTCAAGTGACAAATTTAAAAAAAAAAGAAACCAAAAAGAAACCTACGCTAAAAGTCTCCTGGCTTATCCGTACTGCATTAGGAGTGGGTAGGCTTAAATAATTAAATCATGAGGCAAAATATAGGATTAAGACATGTCAAATATTTAAAGAAAATTAAATTTAGCTCTTATGAAGGAAAAAATCAATAATTATGTTTATTATAATAATTGATAAAAATATCTTATATTATAGTTTTTTGTACTTTAGTTCAGTGACGTTGATGACCCAAGCAACTTCTTACAGAAGAACTTTCTCATTTAAATTGTATTGATTTAATTGTGTGTACATGTTTTTTGTATTTAGCCTTACTTTGCCTTTGATCATCAACTGCTTCCATGAGTAAACTTGTTACTTACAGAAAGGACATTTTTCGAAGCCAAATGGGAATACCTGCTTAGGTTCACATTTCCTTAATTTAAACCGCTTAGCTGAAGCTCACTTTTAAGAAAAAGTAAACCTAATAATATTTCGTTTTTCCAGGATAAGGCAAAGCTCTCACGAGAGTGAAAAAAGACTTACAAAAAATAAAGCTGAAACAATTGGCAAACTGGACAAAATGCTTAAATGAAAAATTTTGAAATTAATATTTTTTTTAAGTTAATTTGCAAAATTTTTTCATTTTCTTTAAGTTAAAGATGTTTTGATGTTTTGATCGGTAATTTTTTAATATTCCTATTTTTACAAAAATATTAAAACAATATTTATAATGAATTTACCAGAATGATAAAAATTTTTTTTTAAAGTCTAGTTATACTTTCTTCTATATAATTGAATTTGAGAAAAATTTTTTTGATTTTCAAGTACGCAGCATTTAAGGGGCAATTTTCAAGCGTTGCATTGTGCAACATGTACTTTCAACACATATATTTTGTAAAACATAAGGAAAAAAAGTTTCCCTTGAGGACATTGAATATTAAAAACATATTTTTGTGGTATTTTAATGTTTAAGTTAATACAGTTTTTACCTTTTATAAATTTTGAAAGCACTTTCAACCATTAGAGGCGTTCCTCCTTTTCACCATAGAAAAACATAATGAAAAACTTTCAATTCCTCTAAAGAATAAAAAAATAAGAGGAATCCAACTGTGAATAATACTATGCAGTTTTATCCATCACAAAAATTTTTCTGAACTCTCAATGCACTTAAAATGCATTACTTGTTTTCCTGAATACCGAAAGGAAACTTTTAATTTATTTTACTTCGCGACAATCCTAAATGAAAATTCGATAATCTGTTGAATTTGAATGCTTAAAGGAAATGAAATGTAGAAGTTATGCTTTTTCCATATCATTTTATAAAACTAGTCAGTATTAGTAGGTAGTAAGCAGAATGGTAGGCAATGTCAACTCCTTAATAAAGGTGTTATTTATATTTATTTTGCTTTGAATGCAGTTAATAAAATATTACTAATTGTAAGCTTTCTTGTTGTATAACTATTATTCCAAAGTATTTACAAAATCCTTTAGAACTGCTATAACCAACAGCTTTGTTTGATTTAAAAACGTTTTACATTACATAATTGCGACAAAGTTAATTTAAATAACTTCCTGATTAAACAGATGACATGATACCAATAGAGTTTACATATATGGATTAATCAGTGATGATGTAACAACTTCATCTTTGTAGCAATCAGTTGAAAACATTTCAAGAAGGAAATTGTAGCTGTGTGTGAGTAAATTCATCTTTGTAAATTGAATTATGTCCTGTAGAGATACCAAAAACCCGACAAACAGATGGTATATTGTTCATCTAAGTCTTGGTAGATAGATGAATGTTTAAAGCAAGTAGAGTATGTTCAAGGGAGCTGATTGATTTCACATTTGACTTAACCAATTATTACTTCCCAAGGTGAATGTCATTAAATTTATTGGAGTTTGTTAAAGACTTTTGGATTATGTTGTTTTAGGCTGTAATTTATTTTATGGATTATGATCAATGCCTAAAAATTACTGTTTTGTATTATTTCTTAATATAAGATCTAAGATAAATTTTTCTTTATATATTGAAATAGACTTCAATTAAAGAAGGGACACAGAATTTTTCAAAGTATTTATTATCTAAATACTAAAACTTTCTTTACTTTTAAGCTAGATCTATTAAAGTACTCATGACTTTAAAATCAAAAATTTTATCAACTTTACGCTTGAGTCAACAACAAAGGAGAAAAAAATAATAAAATCATTCTTTGTTTTTATATTGCAGTTTTTCCAAAGTTTTTAGTAAAGGTAATCAATTCACTCTTTGCTCCTTAAAAATAAAAAAGTTGCTTATTGTCACTGTTAAGTGCATCTCAAAGAAAGCACAATTTCTGCCATTTAATGCATTTTGTCTTTATTGCATCATCTTGGAAAAAATTTTTCAAAGTAATTGTGTTGGGCTATTGCAAACCAAGAAAAAGTTGCTTTATCCCTTTTATCTTTTTGAAATGAAAAAAATTAATTTGTCACATTCAGGTCTTGAAAGAACTGCCAAGTTTCTTACAATAATCAAACCACTTGAATCAGAGACAGAAGCAATTTTTTTGCCTTTGTTTTAAGGTATCAAAATAGAGGATAGGTATAGGTATCAAAAATACTTCTTTAGTAAATTGAGGCCTTTAGAAGAAAAAAATTACTCTTTAAGATAATAAACTTTAGAAGTTTTATATTTATTTATGTTCAGTTTTATTTTAGAAAAAAAATATTGGCAGGGGAAACGACCACTTGAATAATAATTTAAGAAAGCAAAAATAAGACAGGCCTTATGTTTTTATGAAATTTAGTAGTAGTAGCGATTGATGAAAAAGATACTGAGAAACTGACATAAAACAAATTGATATGATAATTGAAGGCAACATGTGACTGATTATTTCTGTTAGTAGCATTAAAAAATATATGAAATCATTTTCTTTTTGCATTACACAATTATTAAGAAAACTATACTCCATATCATCAATAACTTTTATTAAAACTGACAGCTAAAGAAATTGAATTTATGTTTGGGACTAAAAAAGGGTATCTATAGTTACTTAAAGTGGCTTTAAGCACATAAAGAGCTCTTATGTGACAAATAAATAAACCGGACTTAATTAAGCCTGCTCAATAGAAACATCTGTCTAGATAGTCACATAGAAAGTATGAAAAAGTGCTAATAGCAAAATGTTTGCTTATGTCAGTTTACAAATTTCATTTATAGTTTGCTCGAAGCATATATTAGTCAAAAGGAGCTTAGTAATTTATTAGTAGGTGGTAAAAATTTTTCATTTTATTAAGGAAATTTGTTATTATATAATTTTTCGTGTATTACCGAAAATATTATATCTTTGTGCTATGGTTGGGCGTACAAAATGAAATAGTTTTTATGATAAGCTTTAGAAGAACATTAAAACTTTTAAAACATAAAAAATGAAAACTTACGGCAGCTAAATATCTATCTACTATCGATCTACTGATTCAACTTTTAAGAAGATTGAATTAGAAAACTTTAACTTTTGTCTCTTTGAACAAGAACATCTTTTCTTAATATTTTCAACCTCGTCCAAGTTCTTTTCTTCCCGTGGGTAAAAAATGGCAGCCGTCTTATAAGAAATGTAATCGAAAACTGGCATTAACAATCATTCTTAAGCTTATAACTAAATTTTTTGTTTCCTTTAGATAGTAATAAAAATTTCTTTGGCAGCTTATCGAAATTGTCACTAGTAGAATTTTTTGCTATATTTTTTAAGCTAACAGAAGCAGTGTTTTTTGTTCACAGTCCTTCATCATTCATGCTGTGTCCTTTTTGCCTTGAGAAAACATCAATCACATAAGAAGGAGAATTTTACTTTAAAACATTTTACTGTAGAGTAAAAAGGACATCAGTGGACATGTCTAGGGGAAAATTTCATTTCCGGACTGTCGGCTTTTTTCGGTTGTTTGACTAGTTTGAGTTTGTTTACTAGTTTGAAAAATTAAATTTTTTAGAATGGCGATGCTTTGACCAACTGTAGATATTTCGTGGCAAAAATCCCGTAGGCCTAATTCTTCCTATTTTTGATAATGTTGATTTAGTATTGTACTACAGTTATTGCCCTCCAGAGTCTCATGCTGTGTTTTTATTTTCAGAATTTTCAAATTCAAAGGAAATAAATTGAAATTATCTTTAAGAAATAGCAAATTTAATGCTGTTACTGATTTTCTTTTGAGTTTTTCAGAGTATTTCTAATATCAAAATAAAAATACCTTTTAGAATGTTAATTTACTATAGAATTAGAAAACAATGCAAACAGTAAAAGTTAAATTAAATTTTGAATGTTTCAGTGTTATTATCTTTTTATTTTTATTAAATTCTTGCTCTAGAAAAAATTTAAAATCAGATAATTTTAATAAATGATATCAATTCGATGTGGAAAAACTTGAACAATCTTTAAACATTTAATATATTATCAGTTTTTTTATCCTCTATAACTTATATTAGTATTTTTCTATGCATAGAAAATTTTTGCAATAGTAGGAAACACCGAAATCGAAGTATTTTGTATTCAGTAAGCAGATCTAGTTTATTTAGAAGTCGAAAAATTATTTTCATAAAATAAATTTATACAAAGTCAATAGGACTACGAGCTCAATTCTTAATCAAACAGAAAAGATTTGTAGATGGGTATGCGCTTATCTTCCTTTTCAAATATAGTAAGCTTTTGATTTTGCTTACATATTTATGAAACTGATAGAAACTGATTTGCAAGTAAACGTCCAACATTTTGTATTTGTTTTTATTTCGTGTATCTGTTCAATGGAAGAAAACTTAACCTTAAGTAGTTCTGAGTGGAAAAATTTAAGTCATGATTTAAGATTTTAACATACTTTGTCTTTAAGTTGATACAACTTATCTAGTGATATCATGTTAAGATATAATTATTTTTAAAACTTTACTTTTAGAATTAAAATTTGACTAGGAAATGTTATATGTTTGCATTTGGGGCTCTTAAAAACTGTGCAATATCGTGGAGCCAACCTTATCCTAAATGGGAATTTTAACAAGCTCTCAATAATTATACAAAATTCACTTTGGGCAGATATGAGGTAAGGATATTTATTTTTAAATAATGACCACTAGAATGAAGCAGCTAATGTGAAAAATACCTGAAAAACTAGTTGAAATTGAGATCGATAAAATGAACTTATCTGGAGCTTACTTTAATAGTAGACTGTTTTCAAAAAAGGACTGAATTTAGATAAAAGTTCAGTTCTTTTTTTTAAAAAAATAAATTTTTATAATAAAATTTTAGCATTCCTAACAACTTGAAAAAACAAAAAATTCACAGATGTAGTACAAAATTATTATAATAGCCAATTTGAAGCTATAATTATGATTTTACATTTTATTTTATCAAGGTTAGCTTTATTTTAATTGCATTTTTATGTCATAACAAGAACACTGAAATTAAGATTTCAAATAAAAGATGAACATCGCAGAGCTTTAGCGTTCAGTATTTAATTTTTTTTTATTCTAAGTTTTTTTTAGCTTATAACCTCCAAAAAATATTGTGTCAAATTTTTAAGTTAATCGGAGTAAAACTACCGCAGTTATGAGCATTTGAGCGCTCCTAGCTCTAGAACAAGGAGTAAGTGAACAAAATTTTAAGGTGGTTTGTGAAGGTTGGTATTTAAAGTCAGTGCTTACGGTAACATAAAATCTACTGGACTGATCATTTTAAAATTTTGCGCACTACTGTTTCACATATTTCAAGAGGTATAGACAGGTATTTTTTTAAAGAATTATTAAAAGCCGTCATTACCTCAAAAAACGTCGCTTGATAAATAAATATTAAGTGTTTGGTTTTAGATGATTCTGTTGCGAGTCATGATAAACACCACAAAATAATTTTATTCCAGGGGCCTCCATACATAAACTGTTACTCGCTCACTAATATTTCGAAATAAAAATTGAGATAGTTGATTGACATAGTTTAATTGCTATGTTATCATATAAAAATTAATTAAATAAATTAGAAGTATCTGTGTTACCGAGAAAACTTCTTGAAGAGAAACCTTTTTTTTAACGAATTAAACGAATCTCCCCTTAATTACAATAAAGAAACTCAGCTCAGCTACAAGCCAAAAAAGATTTTGTTACAACTTAAATTATTTTTAAAATAAAATTTGAATTTTTGAATTCCATCATTTGTATTAATTACTTTCGGTTGGGATGGTAGTCGAAAATAACTATTTTGGTTTTCATTTTTATTTTGGTGAAGTAATTTAAATTTAAAATAATAGTTCAGGTATATTTTAAGTTACAAATTCGAAAAAAATTTTCTAGTATAATTAAGTTATCAAATAAAATTTAAGTTAAAATGAATAGCATCCGTGTAACATCTGAAATTTATGAGCCTGAAGGCCACCAATATTAAAGTTTTAATTTCATTCAAATTTAATTATAGTTTACCTAAAGGATAATAAAATTATATAAAAATTCTTTTGACACTCAAAGGAGATTTTAAATTAATTCAAAATAGAGGCTAAGGATAAAAGAAAAGATGCTATATCTCACGTGAATTCTTTGAAAATTTTCTGAATGAAGTTTTGTTACAGAATTCTTTTTGCAGCAAACTTAATTCGAACTTCGAGGCACTTTTAATTAATTAAAAGCTTGTACCAATGAATTTTCTGATCACATTCCTATATGTAGTTGACCATTTATAAGCGATGTGCCTTTCAATTACAAAGGCTTTCAATTAATTAAAGTTGTAAAACAAAAAGTTTCATTTTATAAAACATAATTTTTAACAGAACTAATCCTTTATGTAAATTTTGCTTGCTATATACTTAGATCTTTCCTCTAAGATCTACCCAATTAAGGCAGGCATCCTGCAGGGCAGTGCACTAGGACCGCTGTTGTATCTCATATATACAACAGACTTACCATATACTTAGGAGTCTTTTATAGGAACGTTTGCAGATGACACGGTCGTTATGGCGGTAGAAGATACGCAAAAAAAGCTAATGATAATCTACAAAAAGTGCTGGACAAGATAAACAGATGGACCGATAACTGGAAGATGAAGTTAAAGAGAAATAAGTCAACTCATGTTACATTTACGCTTCGCAAAAAAGAAACAAACTTGATTGTATTTCTCAAGGGTGAAAGAGTGCCACAGGCGGAATATACCAAGTATCTGGGATTATACTTGGACTCAAAGCTTAGCTGGAAACATCTCGTACGAAAAAAAGCTGCACAAATGAAACTCAAAACTTTGAAAATGAAATGGCTCATACGAAACCACTCTAAGATGAAACTTGGATATAAAAGATTAATATACATATCTGAACTAAAACCAATCTGGATCTATGGGATCCAACTGTGGGGTTGTACCTGCAAAACAAACCGTGACATCATACAAAGATGCCAAAATAAAGTCCGTCGACTAATAACTAACGCTTATCGTTATGTCACGAATAGGGAAATATACGATGACTTAACATTAACTGGGTAGAGCAGGAAATACTTCGATACGCCGCCAAACATGAAAAAAGGTTATTATACCATCCAAACACTGAAGCGATAAAATAAATAGACACAACTAACAAAATCAGACGTCTCAACAGAAGAAAATCACACGATCTAACATAATTTGTCAGAGCTAAGAGGCATTGATCAATGGACCTCCAGCAAACAGATACGTAATAATATAAGTTAGTTAGTTAATATATGTCAAATATACTAATAAATTAATATTAATTAAGATAGTAGTAAACATAACACTGAAGAAAAAAAAAAAATAATAAACTTAGCTGCGTAAGCAAGTAACGCCCGAGTTCATTATCACAGAAATGCCTTTCATTTGCTTTCGGTCCTTAAAAAACTTAATTTTAACAGGGTATGTTAATTTTATTTTGGATTTTAGTGAAACTTTGTAACTTTGTAAGCATACTAATAACTCAAAAAGTCAATGAAAATTCCACATAAGCTATTTTTATGCTATTTGTTATTGAATAATTTAAAAATAGAAAAATTTTTAATTATAAATTTGATTTTTTCAGATTTAAGGACTTTTGGACTTTTCCTTCGGCATAGAAATTTTATAGCCTTACTTAAGGTACTTCTCAAAAAACTATTATTTCACCACAAGAAGACTTTGTTCACTGTCCGACAACAATTTCTAGTGAATTTTGTTGGCTATTCTCCCATAAATTATATGGAAAACTAACTTTGTCAAAATAACTTTGAACTGAATGAACTTTAGTCTCTCGAGTTTTATGATTTTAAAACTTTCAACACATGATTTATGTGAATGATACAATGCAGGAAAATGCACCAAATCGCCTAACACTCATGATGGCAAGCCAAAGGAAGCAAAGTGTACCCACATAGTAATTATTCAACCATAGATCTCCTAAGGATTTTGCTGTATACAATCGATAAGTTATTAAGTATAGTGCACTCAGGCACTGTATTATATTCTAATATGAGCGTGAACATTTTTGGAAGTATTAATTACAAATATTTTCAGTAAATTTGCAATATGGGCTTTCATGCAGAAAACGGGGTGCATATAATTTATATTATTTACAGTTAAACAGAAGTAGACAATCAAATTAAATTGTGTTGTCATTTATATAGTTTCTGTGAATTTAAAGTAAGGATAAAGTTTTCAATGTATGAAACAGAAAACACTCAAAATCCATTGGATTAGAAATATAATTGCAAATTACGTAATATTTGAATTTGTTAAATGATAAGAACTATGATCAAGAACATCATACCAGGTAAGATTTTTTTTATCTGAAAAATTTAACTTAATTTCTTGTGCTTGCTGATAAATAAATTTTTCCCACAAGTCTTATATCTTAATGAAAGCTCTTTTGTACGTTTAATAGGTGAAAACAAAATTTAGTATATTAATCTTGTGCTTTAGAAAACCATAAATATGAAAGGATTTTCCCTTCGGAATTATCCTCTTTAAAAGCATTATAGCTCGGAAAAATGTGTTTAATACAGATTTCTAAGACTTTCCTTAAAATGAATTGCTTCAATAATCCCTTTGTCACGACAAACTAACGTAATAAAGTCGAATTGTGACAAAAGTTAAAGATGCTTTATTTTCACATTAAATAGTAAGTACAACGCATAATCATGCTTTTCAAAAAAAAGAAGAAAAATGAAAACTTAGAGCTATAGTAATAGCTTCTATGGAGTGACCTAAGGTCAACAACAGGTTAATATCCTAAAAGAAATAACTGAGGCGAAATAATGCGATGGCTGTAACAAAAGCAGAAACCATCTTCACATTTAGTATAATATGTGAATAAATATATTCAAGCCAGCAGAATTCTGTGGTCCATTCATTTTTCCTCGAAGGACGGGAATGATCATTCTATGAAAATCGTTCTATTATGTGGATTTTATTCACCATTTGTGGGGAATGTGGAAATCACTTAGAGTCGCATGACTAATTCCATTTCTATGATATTTGTTAGAGGAAAAGGTTTTGGTTTTTTCGGGCTTTGTGTTTTTATTTCCAGAGAATGCTATATGCTACAGAAAAATAATTGGGTTGTAGGATACTAAGCTATTTAGAAATGTGTACAAATGAGTGGAAAACTATTTTTAATTTAAACGTCAAAAAACTATTTAAGATTTTGATTTTTTGTAGAAATAGGAAAAAATATTCTGTGACTTGAATTTCATTTGAATTATGCCTTGCAGATAGTCGAGTATGTTTAGAGCCTCCAAGAATTTGAACTGGAAAGTTGAAACTTTTCCTAAGCAAATCTCTTTTGCTTTATATTTTTCAACTCAATTTTAAATTTACTTAAAGCAGAGCGGAGAAAGCGGACTCACTTCAGCGAATTCGATAGTTTTAAATGAATTAAATAAAACATTAAAAAACGGAACGATTCTCTTTTTATGTGCAGTAATAGCAACATCAATAGTAGTATATAGGGGTTAGAAAATGACTTAAAGTAGTAGAATCGTTATTCATTTTTGCAGCAGAAGTACCTATAGTATTTTAATAGTTTTAAAAATGTAAACAAGGTTTCCAAATCCAATAATTTGCTTTAATTTTTGTGTATATTTCTAGTATGATTTTACGACTAGATTTCTTTTTCAAAATCTAGCACTTAAATCTTTTCGATAAAATTCATTTTTTTTCGTTGTTAAACGAACAAAAATAGTCGGAATAATACTTAAAGGTAAAAATTGGTACCTATAATTCGCATTCTTTGCATTTTTTTTATTATGCACTATTGCTATGGATTGGCAAACAATTGTTGTTTGCCTTTAAGGAAACTTATTTTTCACACAAAGAGATGGTGAAATTGTAAAGGTCAGTGAAGTTTCAAAATACCTTTAAGATATTCCAGTCTCGTCTGCATGAAACTCAAAATGACCTATACATATATTTATATATGGTCACATTTCTAATGGAAAACTATACCCAAGATTTCTGATGGAATGTATACCCAGATCATAACTGCAGCTAACGACCTGCTAAGCTCGAGAATAACTTATGGATTTCAGAAACATGTCACGTGCAACTGTCTCAAAAGCTTTCGATCACCTAATTTGTGGCAGCCCATATGTACTTTACCCTGTAAAAAAGTCGTTTTCTTTTTGAAAGATTGATTTCTTGAAATCTTGAAATAATTCTATCTAAAGATAAAAATGTTATTCTTTGTAGAAGAATTCTTCAATTTTCAATGTACACATTCTACAAAGTTTTAAAGCTAGTCTTTTATTTAAAAAATTCGTGAAAGAATATAAAGTTTGAAAAGGTGCTACTGAATAAAATACTGAAAAAAAATCTACAGGAACTAAAATTCATGGAAAATGTTTGTAGAACTGAAAGTGAATTGACAAAAAAAATATCATTTTTAGCATGTGAAAATGCAAGAATGCAGGAATTTAAAACCACATTTGCAAAGTTGCGCGTTTAAATGCACTTCAACATTTCTATATATAATGCTTTTTAGCTTCGCACAAGAAAAAACATTTTACGTTTTTTTTGTCTACTGAGTTGTGAACAATGGGGGTGGTTAACCTCTTTGTCCAGTTTAAAAAGGAAAAAGATTATGCCTTAATACAACTTAGCATTTTATTGATCCTTCATATGGGTTTATCTAATGGAAGTATTCGAAAATGCTCCTAAAGGATATACTCTGTTTATCTGTTTACTGTTTGGGCTAAGTACCCTAATCTACGCGAATTATGAGGGTTTTCTTGGCAATTTTCCGAGCATTTCAAAGCCAAATTAATGTGACAATCAATGTGTACTTTAGATTCCATAAAGTAAGCTCTTGCCAGGAATAAAATATAAATATATGTCCAAAGTTGATCTATTGTTTGAGATTATAAATAATATTATAAGCACACATATTCTTTTAAAATAGAGAAATATTTGACTTTTTTATTAAAATCTTTACCATTTTGGCTTCATAATACAAATACTTGGTTCTTATTCCTCTATAATAAGTCCAGAAACAATTAAGAATAGCTTTTTGTTCATGTGTTAAATTTAGATCATAAAGAATAGGTTTTTGGCCGAATATATTTTATATTCTTGTTTGAAAGTACATATATTTTGACTAGCAATAAAAATTTAATAGGAAAATATATATTTAGGACAATTCGCTGTGTTTGTATCATTAAAGACAATTGTAGGATGAACACAGCAGTAAGCAAATTAAAAAATTAATTAAAAAATTAATTAAATATTAAAGTTTTAGTTGTTTAACACCTTTAAGTAATTTTTACAAGCTACAACAAAATTTTATGGAATCTAAATTTGGCAAGCCTGGAAGATTTGAGAAAGATAACTTTCTAGTTTTGGAATAAAAGTTATGTGATCGTTCAACACTAGAATTTCAAAAAATATTTGTGTTTTTTCTACCACGTCTAGATAAGTTTTCTTTGTTTCTAATCTTTTAAAAAAATCCGCTTATGACTGGAAATTATAACCATTGTTTTATAAATTACCAACAGTGCAATTAATTTTGTTGAAAGTTAAACTAACAAATCCTTTTCATTTTAATAAGCTTATTTGTACTCATAACTGTTGCATAAAATCCTGCTGAAATTATTCTGGATATTTGATGTCATAAATATTTATGCCATAAGTTTGTTCAAGCAGATCTTAGATTAAAAATCAAAACAAAAAAAAGGGATAGATTTGTTTGAGCTATTTATTTTACAAATGATTTTAAAAATTCAAAATGTAATTAAAAGTTTTGAACTGAATATTAATCACTCAACATCTGTCAATACAACCAGCAAAATTAGTTAAATTAATTGCAATGAAAAAAGTACTCAATATTGGTATAACAATGTTATCGGACATGTAATATCGTAGCCCAATTAATTTAATTATTTAAGTTTACTCTCGATGATATAATTAATTTCATCGCAGCATGGGCATGAATAGTGCATTACGTGGATTTGTGATTTTGGAAAATTTATTTTTAATATGAGCTCGTGTATACCTGGGTTGCAGCCTGGCTAAAAAAAATTCTATACCGAATAGAGTGCACCATTTATATAAGTTACATAAGCCTTAAGGATTATTATGTTACACACGTTACTTCAAGGAGCTAATATAGTACTTGCAAATGCACAGATTAGTGGAAATGAAGTATTCATTGGCGCAGCAACAATTTTAATCAGCCAACGCAATTGGTACAAGTTTTTGGGGAAGTTTTATCCTCATTGTGAAGCTATTTTAATGTCTATTAATTACCTTAACAACTTACCACAAAACTTAAATGCAATGGAGGAGTGTTTTTATTTATTAATGGTTCAGTTTTTATTGTAATTATTTTGTACATTGAAATCAAATGATTATATTGAAGTCATTTTAATTCAAATAAAACATCAAATGAAATGATTAATAAAGAATACAGAATAATAAGCATTGCTTTTGAATTTATTCCACTAGAAAGTAGTAAAAGCAAAACAATTTCACTAATTGTTATAGATTACTAAAAAGATAATTGGGTCTTTCTCTATATATTAATTAAAATTTTAAAATTGAATAAGCCTTCTACAAATATGAATATAATAAAATTTATAATAATTGGAAGGGACAACACACATTTTGTATATTTCACCTCAACAAAGCTAAGGACAGAAAAAAATATAATATAAAATAAAAGTGGAAATCTAAAGCTGTAGAGTTAATAAGTGAAGGCTATTGAAATATCTTGAAAAATGTGCCAAAATTCAAGTGTTTTCAATTCTTGGAATATTTGTTTTTTGGTAACTTCTATAAAATTTTGCTAATATTTTTACTGCCAATTTTTGTTAGCATATTATGCTTCAAGCGGTAATCAGCGGAAAAGGCCTCTATTTGTATTTCTGTATTTTCAGAAAAAAAAGCAGCCTCAGGCTGGCTTCACTAGATTGAAAAATAATTTGATTTCTTCAATATCCGGTAAGAAATAGCCTACTCTCATACAAAGCCAAGTGAAGTAAAAGGCAATTATATAAAATTTATAATACATAACAGCACGAATTCAATTTGAAACTAGAACCCATAGCTAAAAAAATAGAACTAGTCATGTATTTGGGTGGATACTACAAAATCATTTAAATTATTGCAGATTTAAAAAAAGTATCGCTTAAAGTACTCTTTGGGTTTAATATTTATCAAAGTGAAAATCTTGTAACGTTGTTGCAGAAACAAATTCTCTTTAAATTTTATTTATCACAGTTAAAAGTTAGAAAAGTATTACAAAGATGCTAAAACTGAACTAAAAATAATTGGCAGGGATGTGACATAACTGAGAAAAGCCTATTCAAAGTGTGAGCTTAACATTTGAACTTTTCTCAAGCAATAAAAATAATACACTTATTTTTCTACAATGGATTTAATATTCATCGATGGCTCATGTGTTTTTAACACTTTCATCTCGACTTTGAACTTTTTTTACTTTAAAAACTGATTTGGTAAAAATGGAAGTGGATGTTAGCTTGCCTCTAAGAAGACACCTCCTATGAACATTTGTAAAAGTAGAGCTTATAAATGGAAGTTATTTGGGCTAAAAGAGAAGTATTTACTCGCTACTTAAACTACCCGCCTCAAGTCAAATAGCATTGAATGAAATGAAACTTATATCTTTATATAAAAAAAATATTGGAGTGTCTTATCTCAGGGGTTTCTCAGTTTCCTGCATACATCTCATATATTTTATTATCTGTAGTAAAAAGAAAATTGGGGATGGTGGTAGTAATAGAGGTTTTGAACAAACACATTTGACCGCGAATAAAAGAAAATAAAACATGGATATCTAAGCTCTAAAAGTAAATTATAAATTAAATAATTTTTTCTCTTTCTAAGCTTACCAACATAATAAAGTAGAGGCTCAAGGTTAATAAGTGTAATAGAATTTTTTATCTTTAAGCTTTGGAACAATACCAAATTTACTCTTATTTAAATTAAATGATATTCAATGAAAATTGCCAATTAAAATATTTCAGGTATAGAAATCCTGAAAAACTTGGAATATCACAACTTAATTTAGAAAATATGTGTTTGAAAGCTTTGAACAAGTTTCCAGATGAATAATATCCAGTAACAACATATTCAGGTATTCAGAACTATGTGAAACAAAAATACCATTGAGTTTAATGAGGATATTCTACTACAAAAGTAATTCTTACCAATAAAACTGAGTATAAAGTTAATCTAAGCAACAGTGATATTGGCATTTGGTGGAGATGCTACGAGGAATGCTAGCTATGATATTTGTATAGGTATTTCTTTTGAAAGAATTGTTGTGAATGCTTGAAATTCCATTTGGAAAGTAACATGAAAACTTTTATTTTAACAGTTTTTAAATTTCAATTTGAAACATTTGAAACATTTTCAACAACCCAAATCGTGTTCCTTAGGGACTCAGCGTTAATTCCAGCAATAAGCTCATCATAAAAGTTTTCTTATATATATGTATATGCTTAAAATATAATTTATTATGCTTCCTAACTTTTTGGATAGCTTAAGGCATAAGTGACTGGAACTTATAAAACCTATACAACTCAGGTTCATCCCTATATCTTTTCTTGCTTTTGATGTGTTTTCATATATTGCCTGTTTAGTTCTTCATCGGTATCTGTAGTTGTAGCATTTTAATTAATTATGTGAATGATGGAAATTCAAAGAAAACAAGTTCTCTAATTTGAACTAACAAGTTATGTGAAATTATTTAGTTTTTGAGAATAAATGCCACAGTTTTCATTATCGATTTATTTTCCGGTTTTTCATTGATGTTACTTCATAACGTGCAGCTTCTTAAGTTGAAAATAATGAGAGAACTGTGAAATATTTAACTTTTTTGAAAAAAGTTTTCTTTTACTAGTAAAACAAAGCACCCTTTCTCTACAGAGGCATTTTAGGTATAAAATAAAATGTCTTTATATAAAACCGTTTTACCAATTGATAAAATTACTTAGCATTGTCACATTTAGAACAGAGAACAATACTTTCTTATTAAGAATGTATTGTTTTTGAGTTAGTTCTTTGTTCAAGACTCCTTCGTGCATGTAAGTGAATATAACATATTCTACAGGGAAGAATAGTAATTTGTAAAGAACATGTCCTTTAAAAGATACGATACCGATGCAAGCTCTTAAGGATTTTCAGATTTTGTCAAATACTTGACAGCTTCAAAAGAGACAAATACTTAACACAAACAATAAGCTAGTTCGTTTTAATTTCAGCTGTATCTGAAAAGTATTTCAGTTGACCGTATGTGTACCCATCAAAGAGCTTTTGTTTTTTTAAAAAAATAAACAATTTTTTTCCTGTATTGAGGAGGAAAAGTTTTTAACTACCTTTTAAATAAAAAATGAAACTGTTTAAAATCAAGTTAATTAAATGCTAATATTCAGCAATTGAATTAGCTCGTGAACGCTTCAAAAGATTTTAAAAAAAGGTTACCAGGATATTTATTAGCACAAACAGCACCAATAAGCAGTTGAATCATTCATGCAGCAAAATTTTATTAAGTTCTTTTTGATTTTGTTGAAGAGTTGATTGCACTGCATTTAGAATTCAATTTAAAAAATTATTCGCAATGAATTCCAGCAAAGTGAACACTTATAATACAAACCATAATTAAAAATATGACGTCAGAAAAGTATAATATTGTAGTTCAAATATTCTGACTACATTGAATATTTATAATTCAACCAAGTATAAGTCCCAAGGGAAGTTTTGATTAATAATCCAGTAAAAGCCTCGTTAAGAGTGTAATATTTTCTTCCAAATTAAACTATTTTGCTAAGTTACTAACTGATTGGTGAGCTAAAATGGATTCAGTTTAAAAAACTATGCAAAATTTTAACTTCTTAAAATTTTATTTTGAGTATAAATGAATTATTTATTTTAAAATTTTACATGGAAATACCTCAAACTTATACTTTAATGACTCCTGTTTATGTGAATTCTAAAATTAGAGTCAAATTTAAGATATTAGGAAATAAACATCAAAATCAACTTTGAATTAGAAAATTTTATCAGTCCATCCTACTTCTAGCCAAGAATATTTTAGTTTTAGTTGTATGCGTACTCTTTTCTAAGGCTTGCAGTCTATACTCTTGACTAGTTTATTTTTAAAGTACCTACAATTTAGAACGTTTCTTAAGTTAGTGAAACTATCTCAGTTAAAAGAATTTTAGAATTTTTTAGAATGAATTCAATAGATTAAATGGTTCCGATAACCTCAATTTGTAATTAAAACAGGCCTGCAAAATCCATTGAACAGTTATTAAAATTAACATAAATCTTTTTATTAATACCAAAATATAATAGCACGTGTTTCAAGAGTTCTTTTCGTTTCCCTGGAAGCTATCAAATTATTTCTCATTCTTGGGCTGTAAGTTGAATCCAAATTGCTTTACTCCATTTATTAGCATATCATTATTGAGTTGCTCCTTCTAACGGGTCCATTATAAGTCAATGTTGATAAGGTGTTTGAACTGTTGTAAGCTATTTGTTCAATGGAGCTGCAAGAGTTAAGTGTGCATAGGGCACGTATATAGCATAATCATTATCGAACTAAGCACGTAAGTGTATAGCTGAGGAATTAGGAGAATTATTTATTCTGTCAGAATAAGCATCAGCTTTATTGAGTATCTTGCCACCTTGAAATAAAATATTTTATTTTATTTTCAGAATATATTTGCCCATAGTAGCTATTTTACATTACTGCTTGTCTTTTTGTTGCCTGTTTTTATAACCAAGACTTAGTATAAATCCTGAGCTTCCTAAAAATAGAGTTTTAGCCAAATAATATCAAATCCTCTGTAGTTTTGTATGAAGACAAAATATAAGTAAATTCTGATTTTCCTAAAAGTAAAGGAAGTAAAATATATTTCCCTAATTTTGTTTTTACTATCTGTTGTCTGCCAAATAGGACTCATCTTAATACAAAGAAGATTATTTACCTTTTAGTTGGGGGAAGACTAACTAAATAAGTTCTTTAAGGATAAAATAATGTAGCAAGCTTTAATCTATACAAACGTATGTGTTAAATTTCTCTTAGATAATTATTAGAACTCAGTAGAGGAAATCCGTTTTTATCAATATATATAATATAATTTAATTATTCAATTAAAATAAAAATGTATATTAGTGAGAAAGCTGTCAATTCCGTTATTATTCGGTCATAATGGCTAGTTATAGTTACTTTTTGTAATATTTCATATAAGAAGTAGCAAGAGAAACTACTTTTTTGTATATTTTTTCTACTGAGAAGTATTTTAATTTTTTGCTATCCAAGCAATCGTCCTACTATTAGGTATTTTTATTTTATTTTATTATTATGGAAAATTTTTGCTTATAAAACATATTACTTTATTTATATTTAAGTTTTATGATTGACTAAAATATTTGTTTTTCCTGTTGACTCTAAAGTTGTCTATATTATAGCTAAAGTGAATCTGTAAGATTCTTTTCTTTCACGCCTTCCTTAAACATATGAAATGATATATATACATATATACATACATATGATATCATTGCTAATATCTCACACCTGCTGTTGTGCAATTGAAATAGTTTTTGCAGTCTTAGAATCCAATAACAATAAAACTTAATGTTTCTATTTACACTAAGCACAATTTAGGAGACGGAATTATCCAAGAGGTTTTTCAGTAGAAATAATTGCTATTGCATGTGGCTCAAAGGCAGTTATTATTTCAAAAATAACCTTTATACAGAAAGGTATAATTATTTACGAGATATGTATCACTTTTGTGTAGAAATAAAGACTGTTTGGAATTTTATTGCAATAAAACGTTTTCCTTATTCAAATTAAATTTGAATTTCAAATGGAAATAAAGCAAATGCAAAATGAGCTTTTAGAACTTAATCTGTTTTTAATATGATCCGAATTTTCTTAAGTTGAAATATAAAAACTTTGAGATTAAGTTCCACAAAGCAAAAATAAGTTGATTTTAAATAACAAACTTAGCTTTTTCACTCCAAATTTTATCCTTTTAAAGCAATCGATTCTAGCCTATCGTACATTAGAGTAAATCAATAATTATTAAGTTTTAATTTGCTTAAGCAAAATTTTTATTTAAGACTTAATGTATTAAATTAAATAATAATACTAAAATTTTTTATGTGAAATTTTGAGCTATTTTCTTTCTTTTGAATAAATAATAGCACATAATTTTTTAATGTAAAAACTTTAGTTCACTGGATTTCATTAACCACTTTATCAAAATGCAAAAGGTCATAGTTTACCTTAAAGAAGAACGTAGTTGATGTAAAAATGCTTTTAGCGCCAAATGCGGACATCTTTGTCGGAAAAATGATTGTCAATCAGAATTTCTTTCACGTTAAAGGACACTTCCGCTCCCTAAGTTAAATTTTCTATTATTAATGACATCCCTTGATATAACATTTAAAGGAAATTGAGATAAGAGGTTGGATGTTGTGATTAATGAGTTAAAACCAAATTCAGATAGGATTCAGTTTGCTCACAATATATTTGTAAATTAATAATTTTAATCACCAAATTATTCAAATGATTATTTGTTATTAGTTTAAGAGTTTAACTTTGAAATTATTCCATGTTCATAAATAATTATTTGAAGCTATTTGCAGGAGTATTATAATGCTAAAGATTAGAGAAGTTTTAATTTATTAATTGAAGAGGCCGGCGGTCTAGAACTGGAGAATTTTAGGTATCTTGGAAATTGTTGTTTTTAATAAAAATAATATAACCGATATTTCAAGTTTTTAGATCTATTATAATTATCATTATTGAAATATTATATTTAAATAAATTTATATTTAATATAGTTATTTTTTTAATGTTTTAATTGTAATCTTAAATTTTCCACAAAAATTAAACAAAAAGTCAGTCAAATTAAAACCAGCTATTTTTTGACAGTTCAGTTCAAAAAATTAGATTGTCTATGTGTCATGGCTTAAAAAAGCTTGAGCTCTTCAAAATAATTAGATTTCAAAGAACTAGATTTTTTGTGAAATCTGCAAATCAATCAAATATATTTTGATTTGCAAATTTCGCATTTAAAAAGTTCATTGATTTGGTTGAACTATATTACTATATAAAACTTTTTTTCTTTTTTTCTTGAATATTATTTATGCGAAATCTGCAAATCAGTAAAATATATTTCGATTTGCAAATTCCGCATTTACAAAGTTCATTATGGTTCATTGTATTAAATGAATCAAAGTTTTATAATATGCATACATGCATATTTAATTAGAATTAATTGTTTTGTTTTTCTTTTTTTTTTATCTTAAAAATTGAGAAAATATGAAGATTGAAGATCTTCATACCTAACATCTATTTGACTAGGCTCTTAACCATATTTTCGTTAAAAGCAGGTAAATAGCCATAAATTTACTTCAGTTTACTTTTTCAATAAAAATCATTTTTCAAAACTATAAAATCAATAAAAACTCATTTCCTAAAAATTAATCAATTAAAATTAACGTACAGAAAGGATGAGATTGTTACTTTTATTGATTTTTGTTTATATATTGTAAGGTCGAAATTTGGAAAAAAATTTTACAAACAGAATTAATCTTGCATGAAGAAAATTATTTAAAAATGTCAATTCAATAATGTGTGCAAGCGATTTAGTTGGTTATAAAATAACTATTTTGTAGACCTGGAATATAAAACAACTGAGATAAATTTTAGTGATGCTGTTCGATATAGAAAAAGTGCAACAATATTGTAATGGGACTAAAAGAAGGCATACAAAAACACTTTTGAAGAATTGGATCTGATTGGTTATAATTTTTTCTCTTAATTCTTTTACTTAACGAAAAACCGGATTAGTTCCTTGATGTTAAACAAATTAAAATTATTTCAAAGCAAAAAATAAAAAATGGTTTTTAAACTAGGAAAAATATTTTCATTATAAACCTTCTGTTACTGTGTTCTGTTAAGATCTTACCTTTAAATGTCAATGTGTCCTAGAAATTGTTCTAAGTCTATTTAAAAATTTGCATGAAATAAGTTTTTAAATTCCGTCTTTTCCAATATGGAATGTTTTACTTTTATTTCACAAAAATTATATTTTAATTGTAATAATTGGTTTAAGCTTCAAAAATGAGATAATTTATAAAAGGAGAAAAGTTATTGCCAAAAAAATGCTGTTCATTAATTTTCATTAGGAGCACTAATTTCATTTTTATAATGTTTGAAATTCTTCCTTGATTTATTACAAAAATATAGAGAAACATACAAAGTATCGATCGAAATTAATAATCTTCCATAGTATATATTGCTGATAGACTCATAACAACTGGAACTGGCGCACTTTTGACTACTTAGACAGGATTGTTGTTAATAAAACATTAATGATGTTCAAGAATCAGCTAACAACAAGCAACGATAATTAAATTTTATTGAGGTCTACTGAAGTATTTGCGAAGACAACAAAATGAAAAGAGCAAGTGCAGAGTAGAATGCTTGCCTGTTTTTGTTAGGGGAGAAATCAGGAAGGCTTTTAATTAATGTCTGAAGGGTACAACTTTATAGTTATTACTCTAAAACTAGTGCTTTACTTTTGAATTACTTGTTTGCTAAGTCCGTTGTTAGTTGGACTTTGACTAGAAAATTAATCCTGTCCCTTTTTGTTTTCATAATATTACGTCAAATGAATAATAAGCCTTCAAATGTAGAAAATAAATTACATTTTTACATTTAAAGAAAAATTTAGAGATAAAATATTCTATGCTATATTTCAATCAAAAGCCAACTGTTGCAAAATCCTTTATATATTTCAGAAAGCAATTCTTTAAAGTTATGGGTTGTATAAATTTTCTTATATAAAAATTTTTATTCTAGAATTCATTTAGTAGATACTAGAAAATTTAATTTGAACAGCTATAAAAGTTAAGTAGCGCAGAGCTCTCTTTCACTATTCAAGATTTAACTATCCTTAAATACTATATCAACAGAAAATTAATAAACTATTTGAGTGAGTGAGCATTTGAATTCAACCTTTTCTAATATTTGTTCTTTTATTTTCAAAGTACCGTACTGTGGGAATTTTCCTCATTGAAATTTAGTCAAAGAAATGCAGACATTTTGAATTATTAAAAAAAAACTAAAAAAATCATACTCAGATTAAATCTAATTGTTACAATAGAGTTATTCTCAGTATTGCATCGAGAACCCCATTTATGGCCACAACAAAGCAATGGATGTCACTAGTGTTCTTCATATGAGCATAACTCTAATTTACGAGGCTGGCAAATGCTTATCGTGTTCCAGATTTGCATACGAGAACTCACCAAGGCAGGCATTTAAACTGAATTATAAAAAAATGCTTCGCTCCAAGCAGACTAAAACTTATCCAAATTAGCAGAATAATTTATCTTACTTCTGGCAGTGTTAACATCACTTCCACTAATAAATGGAATCAAAAGTAAAGCTTTATCCTTCGTTTTACCATTCTTTTTATATTCAAAATTTAGTGATTGAAATCCAACAGTTTTATTGTTACATTAAACATAAATCTTGATAACTAAAAGGTTTATTTTTTATCAGATAGTCTTCTAAAAATGATTTAAAAAACCATACAAACAAAATAAAAGGGAATGTTTTTCTTTAGAAGTGGGTCTTATATGAGAATCCTGATAGAAATTTTAAAACTATCATTTCGATTTCAATTCGAAACGCTCCTACATGTGCCTATCTAATAATTAAGAATCAGATTAAAATAGTAAAAAATGTTTGCTGTTTTTCAAATTTCTCAAAAGTTTTTTATAGTTTTTTTAATTTTGTGAAATTTTTTTACCAAAAATTAATTACCTTACTATGTATAGTTTAATTCTCTTACAATTTCACTAAATTTGAATTTTTAGACCAAGGATTAACGTTAGTTTGCTTTTATTTTGTATCAAATAATATTTGTATGATCGAATTTTCAAGTGTGTAGCTGTAGTGCACTTTTAAGTGCTTATTTTCACCTTAGAACTCTCTGAAAAGCCGAAAAATTCTGGTTCGTTAAACAAAATGGAAAAAATACAAGATATTGGCGATCCGAAATTTTGATCCTCATGTTAGCCTCTGACGTCCTTACTTTAAGAAAAGGTTCAACTCTCTCATTTAGGCTTATGTTAAAGCTTAGCTTCCTTTCGGGCTATGTAGTTTAGCCTACAAAACTCCCGATTCTTCAATAAAGCTAAGCAAACATTTAATTAAAAAAGGGATCTTGCTTTATATTTACACATTTACATTGAATTTAGCTTTTTTCCTTTGCAAGTATTTTTTTGTTAAATTTTTACTTCCTGCATAATACAAGTGCATCTAAAGTATTTCAGTAAAAAGTGACTTAATAAACAATTCATCATGAAGTTATATAAATAATGTCCAAGAAAAATAATTTCTATGTACTTAGGGAAAAACTTGCGAATGGAACGACTATAATTAGCCCTTTGCATATCTCAAAGTCATCATCTTACTTAGATGAGGGAAAGTTAATACCAAGAACTAATTAGCGCTTGAATTACACTTGATGACAACATCACGAGAGCATCAAGAATTTAGAAGAGAAAAGTTTTCAAATTAAGGAAGTAAAGCTAGTCTTTGGTATGCATTTTACTCTTAAAGACAACGTAAATATGTTTCAGTTTGAAAGCAAAACAAGCTTCAGTAACTTCTAAACAATGTTGGTATAATTAATTTAAAATATTTTTAACAAGGTGTCAGTATTGTTCCCTGAAAATATTATCCAAGAACAAATACTAGAATATATTCTGTAAAAGATTATGTGTCAGGCTTTTCTTGAAAAAGAATATTCAAGACAAAGACCTGTGAAAGTAAGAATTCCTGTTTTTTTCGTTTTGTAAATGTACATTATTAGCTGGAGTAATTACCTTCAGGAAAAATTATCTAATAACTTTGATAATGTTGAAAATTGTTTGACTCAATTTTAGACATTTAATAACGAAAATATGGCTTATATATTTAATCTGATAATTTTCACAACTTCTTTCAACAAACTAAAAATCTGAAAACTTATCTAATCAAAAAAAGAGCTTTGTTACAATCAAAAGGCCCACAAGTGGATACTTTTTAAAGTTAGCATTAAAAAAGTTGATTTTTCTAAACTAGAGGACTATAGTGTGTTCCATTTTTTCGTTCTTAATTTTCTTTATGGTATTGAAAAATACCAAAAAAATAACTGAATAATTCTCTTGGGTCATAAGCTGCCAGAAATTTTTGCTTTTCCTCCTTTAGTTCTCAGACGTGTTGTATCAGCCAAAGTTTAATTTGCATAGAAATGGATTACAGTGGATGCTAGGAAGGTTTCTTGGGTATTTGATCACATGTTGAATGTGCAAAGGAGTTTTGATAAGGATATGCAAAGGAGCCTTCTAAATCTGAAATAACCATTTTTTCTTCAGGGATGGCTCTCTTAGGAATAGATTCTTAAGTTCAGACAAATGCTATTACTTGCAGGGATATAATTTCTGATAGAATTTGTATACAAAAGTCGTAAGTAGTTTTTATAAATCTGCCCACGATATACTCAACGATTATTGCCATAGGATATTTATAGTTTTGTTTTTTAAATTTTTGTTATTTATTGTAAACCATCTTTGAGTCTTATTTAAATATTTAGGTTAATTAGATGGACTTTTAAATTAAAATTCGAATTAAAGCAGAACAGAAATTTTCGTTCCATTTGTCATCCGGTGTACATTTTTTAAAGTTAATTTACCGCAAAAAGCTTTTTGTAAACCATTAAAATCACATTACTGCAAATTTATTTGCAGCGGCAATTACTTATGGTTCTCTGGAGGATATCCTTTCCGGATTTATGCAATTGCAAGTTAAAACAAATAATGACTGTGGCTACTGGTTCCCAAGGGCACACATTTTTAGTTTACTTGCACTGCTACTTTTACCATCTGGTGATGTTTTCAAAAGAAGGTTTATCTAAAATTCCGAAAATCTTATTAAAAACGAATTTAGCTATTATGAAGCTTACATATACGCAAATCAGAGAAAAATATGATATTTAGTTGAGGATTCAACTGTAAATTAATTACTTTTTTGATAGTTCTGACAACCAAATAATTTATCTTGTTTATTAAGGGTAGAAAAATTCTGTTTTATCTCAAGTGCTTAAGAACTAAGTTCACTTTCTTTAAGGCTTAACATTTTCTGTCACGAAATACCCTTAAAACTTAGAAAAATAAGGTTTTATCAAGCACTCAAAATAAGTACCTAGTAGCTAATTTGAAAACTTAAAAGTTTCTCTTTATTCTCAACTCTGGGAGGATTAAATTGTAATTGAGTGAAATAAAACTAACTTTTTTTTGACATAAAATCATCCATTTCTTGACGCACTTATAGCTTGCTTAATCCTTGTGGTTTATTAATGTCTTGAATTTAAGTGAAAATACTTAATTTCTTAAGCAAAATCCTTTTAGAAAAGGACTTCGGTTATTTTACATAAGGAGTAATTGCGCATAATTAAGGCATTATTTAATATTATTAAGACAGAAAAGTAGAAAACGCTTTCTTTTGTTCATAATTCGCTTACACTTTTACTTTTTACTTGAAAAGAAAATTTGTATTTGACGAGTTTTCCTGCTTCAAACACCAACCCAAAAGTATACTGAAGAGTTAAAAGTAAAATTTAGTATTACTCAAGTGATTTAAAAGTCCCATCCTTTTTGTATGTAACTTAGTTGAAAAGTTTTCTTTCCTTGTTGAGTAAAAATACTTTGATGTGAAATTTAACAGTTTTCTATCAATAATATCGTTTGAGAGTAATGCTTAAAATGAAAATTGTAGTAAGGAAGTTCAATGATAAGTCATAAACTTTTCATATTTGTTATTTTCTAGCGTCAATATTATTTCTCAAGTGATAAAGGTATTTCTTTTATTTTATTTAATAATGAACTTTAAATATTTAGAAAAATCCCAATTTATCCCTGAAAGTATCATACTTGATGACTCAAAGGTATTTAGCTAATATAAGATTTTGAACAAAAAAGGATGATTTTTAAGTTGGTTATATCAGCATAATTAAAAACGATTGATTATAGAAATATAGTTTTGAAAGTGGTTAATATGTTAAGAATGAGGGAGCCTTTCCTTTTTCGCTTCATCCGTTGGAAGTCAAAATCGTACTTTGCCGTATGGTAGTGCAAAAATTATAATGTTGCTTAGCAAAAGATTGAAAGTTGATTTTGATACCAAAATTATTTGTAACCACATAAAACCTTTCTCATCCAACAAAATTATAGCCAATGTGATAATAAATAAATAAGACATTTAGGACACAGAAAAGAGGGTAATTTTTAGTTTTATTTCGTTGGACAACCTGTAACTTCAAAAATCATTTCCTCTTATACAGGCTGTGAAAGGCTGTATTTCAATGCACAATTGCAACATGCTAAATACACGATTTTCTAAATAAAATTTCCTTTCGTGTATTGTATCACAAGATAAGATTGAATTGAAAAAGGCTATCATCCCAAGTGTAATTTTTCAGTAAAAGTTAAAGAAAAAAACAAATATTAACTTTCAAATGTGAAAAAATCTGTTTATGGCGTTATTACTACAAAAAATACAGCCTTAGTAGCTTAGGTGATTAAGCAGAGTTCAAAACACACGGACGCACTAAAAAGTCTTACTATATTTTACCCTTTTTTAATGACGCCCCAATTTGAATTATTAATTAATGGTATGAAAACTATATAAAGGTATAATTAGAAATTAAAACATGTCATTAAAAGAATGTAAATACAAAATATTTGAATGTTTATAATGTTTCCGCATTCTTTAGCTTTAAAAAAAATTATACAATACAATTTCAAAAGACAATAATTCAGATTTATATTTTATATGTTTTAGTATTTGTTTGAACATATATTATCATTTGTAGATATAAGAAGATATATAAATATGGTTCCTGCGTAGAAGGCTTAGAAAACGTGCAACTGCTGCCAAAAATTTAAAAGCAGCCTTCCCATTTATTTTACAAAAATTTCAAGAACAATTTGTAACAAAATCTTCTAATACGAAAGCTATGCAATCATTCCAATACTATTAAACTATAAATTTCAATATTGTAAATTTCTTGTTCAGTCTAATTTTTTTTATTTTCGATGTACACAAAATTTAATTCACTTCTTATTAGAGCAGGCTGTAGAATAGTTGGTAAAATTCACTGTGTCAGCATTCTATACAAAACTTGCAACAAAGGGCTGAAGATTCATTCAATAAAGTTACAAATTGAGTTGAAGGCAAATTGTTTGAGATTCCATCCATGCATCAAGTGAAATTGTAAGATCGAACTTTTCTTTTCAGAAAAAAGCAATCACCTTGAATATGTTCGAAAATTTTCAAATTGGTTTCTCGTGAATATTTTCCATAGTAATCATGTACGTTTAAAGGATTAACTTGAAATTCAAAAGGTTGTATATATCAGTCAAATACAAAAGTATTATAATATTTATGGGAAATTATTGTGGTTTAGTATAACAAATTAGTATTTAATTTTTAATTTGAACTTTTTCAATTAATTTTTACATACACAATTTAATCGAACTTTGGCAATCGTAAAATGTAAATTTTTATAAAATAATTAACAGAAAATGAATTAGATTTGGGATAATCGCCTTTACTTAACTATAAAGTTCAATATTAAAACTAAGTCTATATAGAACCTTTTTGAATACCTCATTTATTTCTGAGCAATCTACAAATATCCCAAGGAAAATTCACAATTAATTGCAATAAGTTCTTAGGCTATTTAACAGGCAAACAGTGTTTGAGAACTCTGTTAAAAGTCTGAAAGACAATTATTTTTTGTCGCCTTTCAAGAACTAGAAAAACGTTTTTTTAGTTATTTAGCATTTCACCATCCAATTCATGGGAACATTATTCACAATAGTATAATTTTATTAAATTCAATGTTTTTAAATTTCTATGATTTTTTCAATATTTTAGCGGAAAAAATTTATTATTATCTCCTGTATACTTCGTGGAGTAGAAAAATAATATCTCAAACTTTATTTAAATCTTTTTTATTCATTGAACAAAATATAAAATTAATTTTGCAAAAACTATTTATACCAAATAATTAAACAGGTTCAGATGTAGGTATGCAATAATATGTATCTACTGGAAAAAGAAATTTACAGATAGACAAAATCTGTCCTAATTTGTCATTTGGTATTTGATAGAATTAAGACGTTAATCACTCACCCTTTTTAGGTAGCCTAATATCCCTTAGTATTGAAAGCAAAAACAGCTTAGTGTCCTCTGAAAGTTGTTTTTATTCTATTTTGTATAAACAAAAAAAAGTTAATGTCGGTCAGCAAAATACCAAACAAACCACTTAAGCCAGAATCTTATAGTCATTATCTTCAGGTGCTTTAACAAATCTTCCTAGCAATCAAATCTAATCTGCGGCTTTATGTTAACCAACACACAAACTGGTACAATGTCCCTGTCTAAATATAATCGGCAGAGATTAAACGCTTGCTATAAGCCCTATCTGTGTAACAAATGATGCCATTAATTACTTTCGATTGATTTTCAGTGAACATTACTTTATATTATTCTGTTCCAAGGATAGAATCGTCTAATGAAAACACCAATGAAAACACCAATGAAAAAAGCATCCAAAATTAGCTTTTACTAGAACATAGCCCATGTACAGTTATATGTGAAAAAACTAAAATTATCATTGGGTAAAAGGCGACTAATGACAAATAAATAATTCTAATAATTAATTTCAAAATGTCAATTGGGCAAGTGTATTCTAGCTGCCACTTGACATGGATTTTATTGAGAGCTTTTCTTGCTTGGAAATGTATAGCGCCAGCAAAAAGAGCAAGTGAAGTTGTTGTTTCGTTAAAAAGTTTGTAGTGGTTTGCAAAAGTAATTACGAAACAAAGAATTTCTATTTGAAACGGGATGACAATTTTCTTTAATGGTAGATTAAATTGTGTACATAAATCCTTTCAGCACTAACAAATAATTTATATTTGTTTAGAGCTCTGTATAAGTATTTGATCAGATTTCAGTTTTTTTGAAGTATTTGATTGCTTTAAAAGGGCTGCCGGGGTTTCCTAATGTGTTAACGTAACAATTTTTCCAATTGCTGTATTCTGATATTTCAGAAACTACTTATATATTTGTTACGAAGGATCCGAAACTACAAATATTAAAATAAATAAAGGCTTATAATTTGGGTATCAGAATTTTGTTTTCAAAGAGAGATGGAAGATTTTAAGTACAACTATTTTTAGGATGAGTATAACTTTAAAAATAGTGATTTCAATGATACTGTGTATTCAATTATTTTTTATAAAAAGTATTTTCATTTTCAGGATTCATCAACGTCCTCTTAAATACATATATAAATATTATATTTATTGCTAAAATCGTGATGACGACTACCTTTTCAAAACAACAAAGAAAGTAAAGGATTTTTAAAAAAACTCTGTTAAGCAGTTTTTTTCTTATTTTTTTAGCACATTTGCAAGCGTATAAGACCAAGATTTTAGTTTATTTAATTTCGAACTTTTGAATTAGTAAATTTTATAAAACAGAATTATTGAGATTTAAAATGAAAATAACTTCCACACTTTAACCATCAGCGATTTATATTTTCAATGAAAGTATCAAACCATAAATTTGACTCAAATTTTGAGACAAAGAAATTCTTTGAAATCTGCCACTCTTTAACAAAAATATCAGGCGTACTTAAAATCAGAAAATTAGTAAATACTGTATCTGCTTTGATTGATCCAGGTTAAATATGTTTGAAATAAGGATAAAAATAATCAGGTTATCGTTATTAAAAATCAGCATTTCCGTAGATCAAATTTCATAAATAGTCACAAATTCATTAATTAAGTGCATTTAATCATATAAAAGCTAAAAAGCTGATAAAAGATTAACAGCGAACAATAACCCAATTTGGTACCCTGGGATTTTTTCCAAATCCTTGAACTTGAGTTGTACCGTAGAAAATGCATAGTATGTCATTTCCACACTTCTAATTTTGCTTTTTACAAAAATTACAAATCATTCTTTAAGAATGCAATTTAATTATAAAAATTCAGATTCAAAAAAGTAATTGTTAATAACCATCCTTAATTTTATTTCAAATTTCGTTAATTTTCTAATAGTATCTCCTTCAAAGAAATAGTTTTCATTAGTTCTGTAAATCTATTTAAATGCAAATTTTGTCAAATAACTTTCGAAAAACAAGTAAAACAGAAGTTTGCTTAACTAATTATTCATTATACTGCCTTGGATTTTTTTAGAGTTTTTTGCTAATAAAAAAAATATTAAATGAAATAGGGATTATTATGTTTTTGCATTTTCATTTCATAGATCAAAACTTTGCTAATCTGACAGTAAAGTAAAAGACAAACTTTACATATACAAGCACCTAAAGAATTCTGTATCACAAAGTAGTGAAAACTTCATTTTACTTATAATCAAATACTTCCATAACTACCAACAAAGTCCTTGAGCTAGTCCAAATAAACTTCATCTGTTTTCTTGGATTGTTTGGCCCATTGAAGTCCATAAAAGATCAAATAAGCAATCAAAAACTTTTATGCATTTTAAAATTTTATATAAAGGTTTTTCTTCTTGCTTTAAGGAAGAAGAAGAAATCGGTAGGGTATCACTCAACTAAATTGGAGACGAAAAATGTTTTTCAGCTTAATTATTAGTACCAATAAAACTTTTTTAAAAACTTCTGCTTTAAAAGGGGAGGCAAAACCTGCTTTATAGTAAAATATTTTTTGATTTGAGTATTTCCTTAGAAGTTAAGTCGTAACCATTTCAATTTTTAAGATATTTAAAAATTCTTTTCATGTCCCTTGAGATATGAACCCTTGGTTAAATTAGAATACTCTTTTTTCTCATTTCTGATTCAAATGATATGATTGGAGTTTTCTTTTTCTTGTAGCATTTCCTACTTAATTTCCTTGCAATGTGATTCAGTCGAAACAAATTTCATTTGATGATCTTACTCAAAGTCAATGAGTTTTGTTTTTGGTTTTAGCGCTAGGAAAAGGTCTAGATATGCATAATATTTCAAGCATAACCTAAGGACCACATAAACTAGTTTCATTTTTCCTTTCACCATTTTATCGTCTTGGGAAAAACCCTTCAACATTTGATAAAGGTGGGTCACTACATGATTGTAAATTATCATTGGATTCATTTTCTAAAAGACGAAAAAAATGTTCTTTATAAGTTTTATACAAATTCTTTTACAAAAGAGGATACTTTTTAGCTTTAGGGAGGCAATTTGCTTCCAGATTAAATCAAAATTCACCACGCAAATGACCTTTCGCATCAATTCAGCTCATCTATATTGCTTTATCACTATCAATAAGAAGCTTTAAGGCTTAGCTCTCATTTAAATAGGGCTTAGAATTTGTCTTATGCTCAAGTGTATACAGCATGTTCCTTACGATAAGTACCTTAACATAATCCAGCTCGAATATTGATTTATGGGAAAATTGTTGATTCAGTGTAATTCTTGCATAATATTGTTTCGAAGTTCATATTTTTCTCTATTGCAAGCTCATTTTCAAACTATGTAATTGTAGTGTATAAGAATAAGGAATTTTTGTAGCAACTTAAATTTCGTCAAACTTCACAAAAGCAATATTTTTTAAAATTCTTTGTAGAGAAAAATGCATTACAATTAGTTTTTAATATTGATATAGCTTAAAAGCTCAATTTTATGTATAAAAACAATTTCAATTATTTAATATATAAGCATATAATAATATCCTTGAATATTTATATATAAAAATACATCAATTAGTTCTCCCACATAAATTGTTGGGATGTTATTGGTTCCAGCTCATATGCCAAAGGTTACACAAAATAATTTGTTTCTATTAGAAGACACTCCTCTAACACTCACAGCACAGGTCTCTATACAAATAAATCTTAGAAATTAGGTGGAAATTATTTTTTAGAGCAATTCAGTTTGTATACTTTTAAAATTTATTGCTTTCTGCTGGGTTATTTTTTTGTAGTTTCTTGAAACTTGGTATCTTTTCATGTATAAAGCAGTGATTTGTTTTTATTTTATTTATTTAAATAAGTTACTTGAAAGGGTATCACAGCTAAATTTAAATAAAGTGTAACATTTCTTTTAAGAAAAAATTTGTACTAAATTTAAAACAAATTCATTAATCCTTAGCTTGAGCCTTAGAATACAATTAAATTGTTCAATAAGTTCAAAGATTTCACATTGAAATATTAAACCAATCTAAAAAGCGTTCTTTTATAATTTTCAATATGACATACGAAAAAAAATGCAAGATGTCAGATATAACCAAAGTCATAATTACTTTGCTAATGGTTTTCCTCACTTTTGGGTAGTTTTAAGTTGCCTGAAATATTTTTGATTTAAAAGATTTTTTCTGGTTTGAGCAATAAAGAGTTAAGGCTCTTAAGATCGTTGTTACTTTATTTTCTTTGATTTCTAATCATGTTGTAGAAAGTAAACAGTACAATATTTAGAAAAGACAAGCAACTGACCCAGCAAACGTTGTTTTGCTAAACTTACTGTCAGTGTGTGAGGATGTGGTATATATGAGTGAAAGAGGCATGAAAAGCTGGGAAAGATGATGGAATATAAAGAATATAGTCCAAGATAGTCCAAGTTCATACTTTAAGGCATCTGGCAAGGCGTTTTTTCGCACTTTTTTCACACTTTAAGGTGTCTGGCTGAGCTTTTGGCCTCAGGGAAGTCAAATAATTTATATTTAAACTAACTTAAGAATAAGTTCTAAGATTGGTTATAAAAAATAAATATAATTATTAAAATTTACTTGAAATTAATCTTGTTATGAGCTTCTTTTTTTTAGTAGTTCCTTTTTCTTCTTAGTCTGAAAATTCTTTCATTTTTTATTTCTTCAAAATTAATTCAACTGTTAAATTATATTGCAAGCAAAGTCATTCAAGTATAATATCAATGCTTTAGCGAAATTCTTGTCAATATTTTAAAGATAACCTGAAAAGCGGTAAATATAATTTATATATATAATATAATATAATGACATTAAACTTTCTAAAAAACAAAAATATTATGCAAAAAAAAAAAAACAAAATAATCGAATTAACACTCACCTGTCAAATTGAGACAAAAAGAAGTTAGGTTATGTGTTAAACACTATATTTTAATTAAATTAAGGAAAAGTAATTAAAGTTTTTAATATTTATTTCGTGGTAAACCTTCTTCAGATCAAAACAAATTTTGTGGAAAATTTTCATTTAAATCTGTGCAGTAGTTTTGATGTCCATTGGCTTCAAACACAAAACGTTACAGTTTTATATATATAGATAGAAGATATTTCAAGAACTAAGCAGAATTAACCAATTTCAAAAGTTTATTTTTTGAAATGTCACATTCAATACCATCAATACTAAATGAAATTTGTTACGCTTCCATTTTATGTTATACTTGTAAGATAGTCTTTTGCCAAACTTCATTATTCATTTGATATTTAAGTAATAAAGAGAGGATCTCTTTAAGAAATAGCCAAATATAGCAAAAAATGTGAAAGCAAAGTATTTTTATTGCTTATTGGATTATCCCTTCGGACACTCTCAAAATATTTGGTACAGAATTTCATGTTCTTAACATGCGAAAGTTGAACGATATTAGGGGATAATAAATACTCCTGGCTAGATTGTACTGAAACAAGGTAAGCTAAAATACTAATCCTGATATATGCATTTAATAAAAAAGTAACTGTAACCGAATTCCAGATATTACATTCCCATGAACATTCTACAATATAATTACTATAAGACGTTAGAATGGTTTGTATACCTACTATGGCTACATACAGTCCAATTCATGTTTCAATTAATTAACGAAACAATGTTCTGAATTTATTACGGTATATAAAAGTAAATTCTAAATTGAATTTCAGGTAAAAGCATGTAACTACCGAATATGAAATTGTACAGATTTGTTAGCCACTTAATTGACTTCATTTTCAAGCACATAGTGTATCTGATATAATACATTGGTGTATCTAATGTAATATATTAAATAAGTATGAAAGGTGAATAAAGTTTTCAATTGAAAATAAATTTATTGATTACATTTCTTATTTAGATTAATTATATAATTGCAATATGTCAGAAGGGGTGACAAAATATCTATTTAGAAAAGTCGAACAATATTGTTTTTTTTGAATCCAAGCCCAAAAATATGTCATAAAACTCCTTTTTCTTTTTTTTTATATAAATTGAAATTGACTATTTGGTGAATTGCAGTTTCAAGATAATTTCGGGAAAATCTTCAAGTAGTTTTATCTTGGAGCAACTCTTCTCTTCTTTACAATCAAAAGTTTATTTCAAAACATCGCATAAGCTCTCTGCCCGTAGAGTTCGTTAAATTTCACTTTAAATAAAAAAAAAAAACGGAATCGCTTCTTCAAATGTTCTTAATTTGATTTTCTTTTTCTTGTTACGAATTTTTATGGTAATTGAATAAAATTTAAGCTTTAAGTTCAATCAAATATCTTGGATTTGTTACTAATAGTAAATTGAAGAAAATCAAAAGACTTTTTTGTTCTTTTCTACAAAACTGTTTTCCTCTTTCTTGTATTAATGGTATTAGAAATGGAAAATTTATTCTATTGTTTTCGATTTTGTGAACTGATGACATTCTTCCAATTATGTTTCAAGACTTTTCTTTGTTTAAGGAATTTCTTTGA
The DNA here is from genome assembly GCA_947359355.1 of Acrocera orbiculus. Taxonomy (NCBI): domain Eukaryota; kingdom Metazoa; phylum Arthropoda; class Insecta; order Diptera; family Acroceridae; genus Acrocera; species Acrocera orbiculus. The sequence goes on from OX375757.1 coordinate 46,124,896, forward strand.
CAAGTAAAATGGTCAAGTGGACATTTCTCTTTTCTGTTTGAGCATTTGTCCCCCTAAAGCGATTTTCTCACTTAACATAACACTTTACCAATCCAATTACCTGATCTTGTAAAGGCAAGAGAATGCAACCTGAGACTATTTCCTTTAAAATAAAACCCAGTAAAATGAAGTGAAGTAATGGAAAATAGGATATCTTACAGTTTCACTTTCAACTCAATTTTATAGCTTTTGGACCACACCTACTTGAATTTTACCTTACTTTTATATATACATTATCTATGTGAACCGTAGAACCCATCAGCATCAATTTTGGTTCAATAAATTGAAAGACTTTTTGGAGGGTTGTGCACTTGTCTTATAGGAAAAATAAAGTAAATCGCTGTAGAGCATAAACTTTGGAAACAAAAAGAGAATCTTGAACGGGTCACTGCTTTTAAGTAAGATACCTAAAATGCATAAAGCAATTTTTGTAGTAAGATTGAATATTATCACAGAAAATAGGGAAAACAAATTTTATTGAAAATTAAGTGACATTGAAAATATCCTGGCTTCAATATTGCTTCTTCCTTAAGTAAGAATAATGTCTTCATGCCCTGTCTGACTAGTATTCTAACAAGAACAATTGCTTTTAGCAATATTCTTTTAAAAAATGTTTTCATAAATTTTATGGAGTCAAATTATTTTTGTAATTCTTTCAAATTAATCTTTCTTTCCACAAGTACAATAATATTCAAAATTTTATACTACTTTTACGTCATTTTGTTCAAAAATCTTTCTGAAAATATTTTTCGGATAACTTTGATGTTCATTAATGTAAATAACTTAAGTGAATGAAACCTTATGATGGATTGCGAAGTTTTATTTGACATGGTTTTTGTGTACACATACTCTATTGTAGAATCTTTGCTTTACTCGAAGCATCAATCATAAGATAATCACTCAAGTAAAGAACCGATTTCACAGCAAATCCATTTGAAGCCCAGAAAAAAGACTTTGATACAATATTCGAAAATAATTAGAGTCTAGAGTCTAGATCATTCCAGTAAAAAATCATTTGATATCAGTTTAGAAAGTGAATGAATGAAAGAGTTAATAAAAGCCTTACTAAGCTGGCGTACCTAATAGTTAGGAAACATTAAAAGTTTTAGATTAATTTAGAACAAATGTTAGAGATCCAAAAATTTAAATAAAAAAACTTTGGTATATAAATCCCACGGAAAATACCTCTTCGAAGTGACATGAGAGTGACAGAAAAGTTCAAATTTAAAAATCCGACGTAGATTCAAATTTAATAACTTGCGATCCATTTTGATGAAATTAATTTTGTTTTATCTACAATTAAAGCTGACAATGATAAATTTTTGCAGAAGCATGACGGAATTAATTCAATTCTATCACATGATTTTAGCAGTAATTCTAACAATAACATCCAGCATCCCGCACTTAAAAAATATTTCAAAGTCTTCTAACAAAATGATTTTTAATTTCCTTGTCAAATTAAGACTTTCTTGTAAGTCTTGTCAGCTCATTAGAAAAAGTAATTTTGTCTTAACATAGAATTTTTTTGAAAAGTATTTTCTAATAATGCTAGGTTGTTAAATAATAATTCACGACCCTATTTTTTGTTTTCTGTGAGGTTTGATTTAAAGTTTTTATTTTATTGATAACAGACTTGCCTTTTATTTTGCTTCCACTAATCTTCTGGTAAATGTTTGTACAATTAATAGTAAATATCAAGTGAAAAATTAATTTCACATAATAAAATAGTCAAAATTAAGGACTCGATAAATTACTCCAAACTAAAGCCGATATCTAGGGAAAAGCATAATTTTTCCCTATTTATATCATAGTAGTTTTTTTGCTAAGTCATGAAGAAAATTGAAACAAAATTTACAAAAGTACATTTTATTAGCTTTAAATAAAATTACGTTGTATAAAAATTTTTAATTGAACATCTTCAGTAATAGTATACAAGAGTTATTGAAATATTTTAGGAAAATCTAAACTTAATTTTAAAACCAAGCCTAAAATAAAATTCTTCCTTTGCTATTAATATGTTCTCTACATGCATTAAGGAATTGTTCCACACCATTTCTTTAATCATAAAGAAACTCGAAAAATTATATTTGGTCTCATAATAGTGTTCCAGAATTTATCCTCAACTTTCATTTATTTCCACTGTCTTAACGATAATGTATTGCAATGTTATAAAGCTCAAATTATACAGCCTCAAAGTAATTGTAATTCCTTACGACCAATGGCCAAGAGCTATCAGAATTTCAGACACAAAATGTCTGGGGAGTTTTGTTACATTACCATGAGAAGGAAGAATTGCTTTGGAATGTAATAAGTTCATGGATAATCTTCTGAAAGTTTCTCCTTGCCAGACGGATATATTGACTTTCAAGCAATTGAATTTGAAACGCTAACGCATGAAAGGATTAGATTTGAGGGCTCTCAATGAAATTTTTCTATTAAAAATGGAAGAAAATCAAACTAAAGCCACATCTTTTTATAAAAAAGATCTGGAAAAATAAATTTAAAAAAGAAGCCTTTAATATATAATTCTTTCAAATTTTTTCGCTCCTAGAGATTACTTAAAAAATTATTAAGTAATTAATTTTATTATCTTATTGTTATTATTTTTTGTATGTTAAGTATATTTTACGTAAAATTCATTCTAACGGAAATGTATGGAAAGGCTAGCATAAAACCATCTTAAATTCCGAAATGTCGAATTCAAAAATACAATTTTGCATTTCTTTTTCTACGCGATTCTTTAAAAGTTTTATAATATTTACACCGAAAAAATACAGAAAAGCCTCAATGCTGTAACATTATGGTCTTAAACAAAACTCTAAGCTGCTTAGGCTTTAAATATTTTAAACGTTCTTTCCACTCACGTAATTTAAACTTCACTTCTGAAAAATTCACTTTTTCACTATAATTTTAAAAGCAATTTTGTGTCTTAAGTTAACTGATAGCTCTTTTCTATAAATTAAACAGTATTATAACTTTTCTTAGAAACATTTTATAGAATTTAAGAAAATCCATAAAATGCGGTTGCAAAGAATTGTTTAGTAAAATCTTTTTCTATATACTTATACGATGCCTAGATTTTCATTAGATTTTTAAGTATTGAACTAGGTACATGTGAAATACATACATACTTTACCAGTTTTGAATATTTTTTGTCATTAATCCTTCTCTAAAAATTACCTATTCTATGCTACTTGAAAAAAAAACCTGAAAGTCACCCATGAGTCATGTTTTTGTATTCATTTTTATGTTTCATTTTAATATATTTGTTGCTATTGAATTGTGTTGTAGGAAGACTGATTTCATCTATGTTCCTTCAAGACTACTCTATATATGACTTGTAGGCGTAGAAGCAAAATCCATCGTCATGTATCAGATAATCTGTTAGATAGCAATAATTCTCTGGGACAGTATCATAAAATTGTTCAAACAGTTGAAGATTCGATAAGAAGAACTTTGGTAAGTTTCCAGTTGATGTTGTTTCCTTAAGAATATTGTAAGCTAAAGGAGGGTACTAACTGATAAAATGTGGTAGCTTCAGGTGTTCAGAAATAACATTTTTATTTTGAGAAAAAGTTAAGATTGCACTGATATTGAGTATTTGGAAAACACAATTTGGATTTTCTTCAATCTTGTTTATTTGATTCAAAAACAACAATTGAAGTTAGGTAGCCCAAAGCAAGAATACCATCGTCACTGAATGTAATCTATTTATGCAGTCGATTAAGGGAACAATCATCCTGAGGGCTTATTGGTAAATTTAACTTGAAAGATAAATTAAAGTTCAGAATTACTATAGGTTATGCAGCTAGATATAACCAAATATGATGGAATGAGCAAATATTAATTGTAACTGGCAATTGTTATTAACAAAATTAAAAGTTTTCATAGATTTTAGTAAGCTTTTACCAAACAAATGAAAGTAAACTCAGTTACTACGAAAAGGCTTAAATTTTTATGTGTTTTTTGGTTCTCGGTTTAGTATAGCTAAGTAAATAATTCAAAAGTAACTTTTAAAAATATATAATTTCTTTTTCAAAAAGAAGCTAAAGTAAATAAATAAGGCATAATTTCGCACCACTTAGAAAAAGGCTTAAGCATGAGAATATTATAAAAAAAATCTCTCATAAAGTAACTAAATTTTAATATTATTTTATAGGGATGAAAAAAACAAAGAGATTACTTTCATTTGGTCAGAAATGCCAACCCAACAGTTCATTATTTAACTGCGATCCTTTATATGAATTAATTTGTAAGTAAAATATAAACGTAAATTTAATTTATTTTTCTTTGCTTTATCATTTATAGTAATGTTGTTACTAGTCAAGTATAATATGTGGTTGATGTGACTGACCAACGGGTACAAATATTTCTTCCAAATTCCATTTAACAGGAAACTATGAATAGCACTTTTAACTTAATCTAGTGCAAAGCTACAGTTTTTGGATAATCATGTTTGCATTTGATTAAGCAAACCACAGGCCAAAAGTTTTCGTTTTGGTACTTTTGATTAGCATAAAGTTAGTCAGCAATTTGTGTTTCAACAAGCAAACTATTTAGCCAAAACCTAGGAACACTACCAAAGGTGATCCAGATTTTAGTATAGTATGTTCTCTGTATTCTTCTAGTTAGGACTATAACGTATATAGGTCAGTTACATATTAAAATGTATTTAGTTTTAATCTTTTAGTTTTAGAGCCTTAAATTTGTACTTATCAGTTATTGTAGAAAACTTTTAATTAAATTAAAATGTATTCATGGCACTATCTCTCAAACTAGTAATACTTTCCTAAATTGCTGAAATAATTCACTAAACGAAAATTCTGTGGAGTTTTATATCTGATTAAATTAATTTTCTTCGATTGGAAAAGTTTTGCTAATGCAAGAAAAAAGCATGAAACCAAATCCATAATTTTTGTATTATTAATTTTAGCCTTAATAATTTTTAAGTGTAATTATTTGGAATATAGAAGTAATTTTTGATTATTTCATGAATCTAAACAATATAAGCTGAATTTATTCAGCCAAAATTAGCTCTTCACATGTTATAAATTAAATCAATTTAAATAAATTTTAACTGAAAACTTTGTGGCAGAGATTTATTCAAAATAAACCAACGAAAAACTTAGTACCGATTTTATTTCCCTCGTTTTCACTTTTGAATTGCCTTTTTCTCTTAAGTTTTTCAAACTAATAAGAACTCAGAGGAAGTAGTGGAAATTAATTTTCCAGGCTATATCTATGATACTTTTGAAGGGATGCAATTGTTAATTATCTTAACTCCAAAATATTTATGAAACCAAAAGAGATTTTTATTATAGTAAAATAAATGTATTAAAATTATTTAAAATAGTGAAAAGGGGTCAAAGAAAATGCATACTAACAAACTTTTGATTTTAAAACTTGAATCCTAACTGCTTCTATTACTAACCTTCGATACACTCGTAATTGACTTGAATAATTAATTATTATAATCAACTATATCAATTATTATCAATTAGGTATAAAAATGTTTCTTATAAAGCTTGGTTCTACTTCTTTTTAAATGATATCCAAGGTGAAATTTTTCTTATGTCTAAGTATTTCTGAAAATATACTTTCAAATCAAATATCTATGAATAAATGAAAAATTCGATTAAATACTAAAAAAATAAACAATAACTTTCCCAGCTAAGCCTTTTCTTTCATCTTTAATATAAGCAAAAAATTAAGTTTTTGTGCTAATATCTTTTAAGGGTTTCAAAACAAAATCTTTTATTATCTTAAAAACCATACAAAAATTCCTACCACTCCCAATTTTTATTGTTATAATTTGAAAAATTTCTTCTTTTAAAATTTTTAAAATCAATTTGTCCTATTATGCTCATAGTTTTCTTTGGGAAATTCTAAAGACTTTTTTATTTTGATCTTTTCATTTTTTGCTTTTTTCATGTAGGTGAATTAGCCTTGTGATTTTTTATTTTCTATTTTCAGAAATATTAAATTGTGACCATTTCAAAATTTCATGGGATATTAAGCAAACCTTTTTGATTTATCAATATTTAATCTTAAAACGGCTATTAAAGAATACAAAAGTCCCTTGAAATCTTACTTGGACCTAAACGAATATTTATTAAATAAAACAGGCTCTATGGCTGAGTAAATATGATAGAGAAGTATGCAATAAAAAATGAGATAGTGATACTTGTTAAAAAACATGAACTGAGGAAGAGCTTAGCATCAACCAAAACAATTTTTAATTATTTATATACTGGATCTGGCAATTGGAGTGTCCGAATTTAGACACCTTGTAGTTTATTATTTTATTGGTAGATTTTATTTTAATTAATAAGAATGATAGCTTATAATACATAGCTATTTTTATAATTAGTCGAACGGTATGTAACCACCTTGTGCTTTCACAACTAGCTCCAGACACTTTTCAAACGTTCCATAAGTCGCTCGCGCGATGTCTTATCTTGATGATCTTTTAAAATCAAGGGTATTGATTTTCATGGTTGGTGGCAAGAAATGAGTGGTAACATTCGGCACTTTGTTTCGGGACCCAGTATATGTATGCATTTGCACTTTTCTTGTGTTTTTCAATTTATTTTTTTAATAAATAAATCATTCTGTAGATTTTAAACATTTCATTTCACATAAAATCACTAAAAGTGAACTCATATTGATATGCAAGTAAGGAAAAATAATAACTTAGAAAATAAATATATAGTTTTCACTTAAAAAGCTTAACACAAATATATGAAAACGAATTTACCCTGGTTTTTTCGTTAAGTAAAAATGCAGGAAGTGTATTTAAATAATTGACAAATCCTTAAAAAGTCATTAAAGTTTTTTAAAAAACTCCTATTTCATTTCAATTCAAGCGCCACTAGCCAAAATATTAGCTCGCACTGGTTTGGTAAAATAACCAAAAAGTCGTTAAATGCAAATATATGAGCAATATGAATGTATGGCATATGAATGTATGGTTTTATGTATGGTTTTTTTTGTAAGTTGTATTAAAGAATTGACAATAGAGAAAGTCCGCTTTTCATATTCTCTACATTTAAAAACGCCCCAAAAAAGAAAAAGAGTGTAAAAAGAGTGTAAAAGATTGTAAAATTCTTAATATAATATTATCTGATATTATTGAATAAAATGGCAATAAGAACCTGACCGCAATATTCACCGATGCATAACTCCTTATATATGTAGTCATTCATGCAGGAAATCCAAAATATCCCAGTATTACATATCAAATTCCAGAAATTGGATTCCATATGCCAGAGGCATTTAACAAGTTGTGTATCTCTATGCATTGTAAATGGCCAAATATTTCTCTATAAGTGGAGATGAATGTAGAGTTCCAGCAATAAGTTATTTAAAAGTTCACCATAAATCAGAGGATGGTGCTTCCTTTAAGAAATTTCTACGGAAATGATGGCTTAAAAAAGTTATCTTGATTCTACGGTTAATCTCCATAGCAGCAGTTAAAACAGAATCGATTTTTTATGACTAAATGAAATGCTTCCGGAAGGGAATTGCAAATTCAAGAATATAATTTGATATGCAAATTGGAGCAAATCAACTGTGCTTGATTTTTATCGATTTCATAAGAAGAAAACGCTTGTTTCAAGTAAAGCAATTGAAACCACGATTTGAATAGCTAATAAGCCAAAATTTACTTTCAGAAAAAAAATCTCGAACTATTTAATTTATGATACTTGAAACCTCTAAGCAGCTGGAGTTGTATATTTTTAAAAGAGACATTTTTATCAATATTGTTATTGTTTTCTGGTTTTTCATACCAATTCACATCGATTTCAAAAAATATAGGCATAACATAAGCAAAGTAATAAATTTCAGAATAAAGAGAACTATAGGAAATTACTTTTGGCATTTCAATTTAAATTGAACTTAAGAAATATAACAAAAGTCAGAATAGGATAAACTTTGCAAGTATTTTTCTTTGAAGCAAGCTGTCGGAAATTTTGTATCTCTTTTTTACAGAAAAACCTGCATTAATGCATTTTTTATAAATCTCCTTGCAATTTATTACAGTACATAATAAAAGAAATACTTTGCAGTAACTTGTGCAACAAAAAGAAGCCATTGGGTGAAGGAATCTTATCGTGTGTGGTATATTAATATTTTATTGCAATTATCTAAATGAAAAGTTGAATACATTAAATCACAAGCAACAAGAACTAACAATTTCATATAATCAATCATTGGATTTAACCATGACGGTTTGAATATGGCAAAAAATTGCTTCAAACAAAAGCAGTTTTTATGTTCATCCATCTTGTAGACTGACACACAAGGATGAATTGATATCTTCAATAGTTCGTAAAAATAGACTTTTGTATCGTTTTTAAAATAAGCAAAAAAAATTTTTTTTTCAATTCTTTATTCATAGAGAATAAACTGTGAAGTTACCGAAAATTCGATATTGCTCCTGATTATTATTCAGAGGATCTGCAAATAAAATTTATGCATCAATTAGCATATTAGCATCAACTTTTAATAGAAGAAAGGATATGCTCTTGTTCTTCATATTGTCACCTGTCTCCTTGTAATTATTTCTAGTCTTCATCATCTGCTCAAATTATAATACTTAATTGGACTATTCCCTGAAGGGAATATATGCTTGAGTGAAAAACGTTTGCGTTTTGCTCCTAGTTAATCTGAGAAAACTATAAAATTTTCCGTATTCGGTTGCACTTTAGTTGAATAAAAAAAGCAGTTTTACAAAAGTTTTCAGTTTTTATAAAAATTGTGTATTGAAATGCTTTATTAATTTTAGAATTTTTAAATAAATAAAGACATTTTTAGGGAACTATCCAGAACACAAAATTTGGATGAAAATTGAAGTTGGGAGTAATTGACTACTAACAAATGTTTATTTCTTTACAAAACAAACCTAATTGGATAAAACATGATACAATACAATTTAATTGGAAAATATCCTTAAACAAAAACCCCTAATCACCTGAAAGTTTTTTGTAAGGCTCAACTGGAATGACAAATGTAACGGAACTCTATTTAGTATGCCAAAAGACCAAAGTAATCAATAAATTTTTTACAATTTATTTTAAAATCAATTTTTATGAAGTTACAAATTAATAACTTTTGCTACGTTTGAAAATTAGAATGATATAGAATTGATTATTGGACAAAATAAATTATTTTCATATTACAGCCATGGTCACCAACATGAACGTTTATCTTAAAGCAGAAAGTATACCTCAAGCGGAAACAACTAAATACTTGGGTCTACACCTGGACTTCAAGCTGAATTGGAAACATCATGTACGTAAAAACTCTCATCATAATCATAACTTTCAAAAAAAAAAAAAAAAAAAAAAACAAATATTACAGCCACAAAACTTTAAAAAATTAACAACTTAGCAGTAATATTTAGATAAATGCTTATTTCAAAAAGACTTTGGAGAATTGTTTTAGAAAGTTTTCTAAATACAACATCTTAACGAGTAGAATTTACTAAAGCATTCACCAAAAATAGCTTTTTCTTTTCATCTTTCCTCTATCAAAACAATTTTGGGTAAACGATTTTTTTGGCTTTCATGCAAATTTAATTTCAATGCAGCTGAAGAAATGCTTTAGCTTAAGATACTTTGAATAATTAATATACACTTCGGTTTTTCACTTTTTAAATTTTTAAGAGGACCCTAGTTTTAGTACATCAACCCTTAAATGATTAATGCATCCCTAGAGGATTTCCTTTATTTCATTTAAATCAGTAAGGTTTTCATGTAGACAGCATAATGATTAATGACTTTCAGTTGACATTTTGGTAAAAATTAAAATGAGATTTCTTACCTAAGGTCTCATCAGATTATGGGATTAAATTTTTAGAATATGATCGCAATGAACCGAAGGAATTTTATCCAAGTCGGAGAGATAGATAAGGCACGTAGTATTTATAATATCCACTGATATATTTAAATATACGTCCATATGAATAATTTTGTCGAAATTTTTGGATATATTTAATAGAAAGGATTAAATAGCCTTCCAAAAATTGGATATATTTTTGGATATATTTGGATATATTAATAGAAAGGATAAATAGCCTTCCAAAAATTGTAATTAAGACCCAATATTTAAAGCTTGGTAGCCAAGAAAATATTTTTACTATTTTTAAAGTATAAGTGTATAAGTGTAAAAATTAAATTATTAAATCAAGGATAATGTTTGCTGAAATACATCGAATAATTTTGTTGAGCCTAGAGTCCATGAAATGATTATTTCCCATCTAAAATGGAAACAAAATAAAATTCACTGATTATCAAACTCGATCGAATATATAAATCCAAAGGATAAATAACATTTTATAATCTAGTTCAGATTACGATTTCTAAACAATCACAGAGCATGAATTGATATATGTATACATAGACATAACCAAACAAACAGACAATAAACAACAGACAATGAAGTAAACAAAAGAGAAAATACTTACTCCAACCATTCCTAAAATTCCTAAGATTCTTAAAATAAATAAAATACATAAAATTTATATACTTACCTTTGGCCTACATATATCACGGACAATTCAAAAGTATTTATATCCTTCTTTTATTGCAAAAGCGCGAATTATATGAAGTTTAATTTTCTCATGTAAAAAAAACCGCACTCAACCCCACCCTGTAGTTGATTCAAGAATATTCATAAGGTTAAACTAACATATGAGCTATTATTCAAATCAATATAATTTTGATTTGATCACAAATCTTTCAACCCCGTGATGAGTTTGATGATACTAATTTTTTTTTTCAGTGCTGAAATATAGGGTATACATTCTAAAAATGGTTAAGAATTGAAAAGAGAGAAGACATAGCCTCAAAGTCGTGATTTATTCAGTATATGTTATCAATGCAAAAAAGCCTTAATTTTTTCTAAAACTAAATAGAAAGAAATAAATCGAAACTTTCAAACTGATTTCTATAAATTTACGTAAAATAAAACTAAAAAAATGTTTAAGGAATTTTTATAACTGGAATAAAATATTGCAGATTCTATAAACTGTCAATGCCTGTGGCACAGAAATTCACTTAAACTGGTATAAGTGTAATGGACGAATTATTTTGGTATTTTCTTTTAAGATTTAATGCCGTAAATGTTTTTTGATTTGCGAAAGAAAAACTTCAATATGACTCAGTGTAATTCAACAGATAAAAAGATTAATAGAATAACTCTAGAGCTAATTCTCAAACTGAAATTTCCTTAGGAAATGAAGATTGCTTATCTTTACAACTAAACAAAAACAATTGTAAAGCATGTAATTGTTGACAAATTTCTGATTGTAGGAAAGAATTGAGCTTATTCAACGTAATCAATCAATGAATCGATGAAAGAAATTTTCGGAGATAACGGTGTCAGTAAAAACATTAGGGAATTTTATTTTGAGTCAAAGCTACTATCCTTTCTACTATCATCTTCTTCGTAGATTTTGGGACAGTGAATTAACCAAGAGATGGAATTTTCCCCAATCTCAAGTCAACCAGCTAAGCCAAATAATAATTTGAAAATATATATAATATGTGAGAAAGAAATATACATTCTAAATAACTATCCTAACTATCTTAGGATCAACTTAAACTGAAACTCCTCTGCGGTAATTTTACTTTATAAATTTATGTCCAATTAATTAAAAAAAGTTGCAATATATGGAAGTTATTACTTAAATCAATCCCTTCTTGATTTCACCTGTTATTAAAGATTGTCAACTCCCCAATAATGCTAATGGCTCAAAGAACATCACACATAGCTATCACTTATATCTGATTATATATGTGCTCATAGACTTTTAGGAGGAATAATGGATCTATTTTTTCTTATCAGATCAAGTTTGGCATAGTATCACTATAGATTTTCTCATTGAAATATTGTATGAGCTTCCTTCTGAAAATGGCTTAAGTCCATTTCACGCTAAGTCGAGCAATCTACCGTCTTTGCTGTTGTTGACAGTCATCCTTCAAGCATTATTAAACCATTGAAACTATGCTAGGCCATAACCATTTTATGTTATAATATAAAAAAATCAATAATGGACACAAAAGCTTTCATGAAGATTTCGCAATATTCCAATATGCCAATAATATTATGGAGATGTAGTCTGATGCACTTTTTGACAAGATAACATCATTGAAAGTTTAAGACAAACAGATGTAAAACTTTATCCTGGCTTATAATTTTTGATATATGGTATTTGTTTGTATCAAATAGTAGCTTTGACTTTAGTTTGTTTACAAAAATTTCATCTTGATAGCTATTCAGATTCCTAATAAAGACTTTACGGTAGTTATTGCAACATGAAGAGATCACTTGAGTCACTTTTATAGAGGTAAGAAATTTATTTGAAATCTATTTTATTTTTTATAAGGCCAATCTTTTAATAACTCAATCTCAGTAAATGTAGAAAAGGTTATAGATATTTATTAAAATCTCTTTGAATTTGCGATAGAAAAGGGCAAAATGAAATCTTTACATAAATTTAATTTAAGAAATGCAATGATATCTTCTGCTCCAATATATCTTTATGATGTTATTGTCCTTATGTCAGAAAGTGCTTCATACTGAATCTCTATAATATTATTTTACGTTTCTTTTGTGTAGTATGAAACTTAATTCTTAAAATGTTAAAGTTCATGTTTTTCCATACTACCTTATAATACGTAACTATTTCAGAATGTTTACTTTCTTATATTGGCCAAGATGTATTTCTACTTAATTAAATAATATTCATTGGAATTAAAGAGACTGATTTTGCCACACAGGTTAATTTATCATCATGATGAACTTAAATCAATTTACAACAAAAACAAAACTTTGAAAAATCCTTGAAAGCTATTAAGCAATTAAATTTAGTTTAGGGTCCAGAACTTTATTAAAGGTTTAAATAGTAGTTTACAAAGCACTGTGGTAGCATAAGTCAAAGAATATTTTCTTTAATTTCATTGCTACAGCATTTCTGATAGTAATCAGTATCATGCCTTTGCATCATTCAACTTAATTGGATCAATTGTGGAAGACTGTTGAAGAATTTATTAGAAAGGGAAAAGAGTAAATATCTTTTGAGTATTGTTGGTTATAAGCGCTTTATAGTTGCCTTCAATTAATTTTAATTAGAGTAATCCTATTAAAAACTATGTGCAAATTCTTGTTAACATTTCTTCCAAGGCAAAGATTTAAATGCAGAAGACATTTTAATGATGTTTAAATAGGTATTAGTAGATGGAGAAAAAGATTCCTGTCATAAATTCACTTCTAGTTTTGTGGCATGTGAAATAGTTTTTTGTTTAAAAAATATTTTTCAAAAAACTTACCTCAAATGTTTTAAGTGCGACTGATATAGATTGAAAAATCTTAAATTCTTTCTTTCTTTGTACTGAATTTTGTAAAGCAGTTAAAAAAGTTCTGTAACTTTTGTTTCCAATATTCATTACTTAACATCAAATTTTGATTCATTTAAGTAAATTCAATTCATGAATTCATGAATTCATGATTCATTTAAGTAAATTCATGATTTATATAAATATATATTCTATTCCAATAAAATAGTCGCTTAATATATATTTATATGAAAAACAGGATAATTAAAAATCTATTCATTTATTTCGAATTAATATTTGTGGGGCCCTTGCTCACTTTTGTAATTTCTGCATTGAAAAGCGTGATATCCATTAAAAAATGAAATTAACTCCGCCAATGTTTATTTCTCGTATGCTTTTCACGTTTGCTTCGTATGTTATTAATTCCTCTCTATTCGATATACCAGGCGTGTCAAAGTTATTTATCAAGCGGGCCATTTAAGTAAATAGTGAGATTTGAGAGGGCCACACAAAATTTTAAAAATAATATTATTTGTCAGGACTTTATCTAATTTATTGAGTCAAACAGCTTTATATAGTAAAAAATTTAATTTTTTGAAAAATTATTTTATGCAACACATTAGAAATATGTATTTTCATCAAGATACTATTATTTTAGTTAATAATTTTGTTTATTTACTTGAAACTAAGCATCGTTTTCTTTCCTTCACAAGATTATCAAGGAACTACCAATATAATTTCTGCCGCAAACTTTTTAATACTTGGGTATTTTTCTTCTAACCAGGAATAGAACTGGGGAATTCCTACTTCTCGATGTTTGGTTTTGATGATGGAATCATTTTGTAGATCAATCAAGTCTAGCTGCTACAACGCTGAAGCCTTAGCAGCTTCAAAAGAAAATGGCGCAGCGAAAAGAGAGAAACTTTCTTTTAGTTCTTCGAAATCACCAACACGTTTATCGAATTCTTTTTTTAAGTCTGCAATTTTGGTAGAATATTGTGAAAACGAACCTATTTGGATTTTCACTTTTAAATCCTTACATATTGGGAAATGTGTCAAGACATTATTTTCCAGATGAACTTGAAACAAACTAAGGGTTTTCACAAAACTAGGAATTGTATCATACATGCTTGTTATTAAATTATCTTTGCCTTGCAATGTACAATTAAGATGGTTGAGATGATCTGTAATATCTGTTAGAAAAGCTAGATCCTGTATCCACATAGGATCTTTAAGATTCGATATGTTTTGGTTGTTCTCATCTTTCAATTCCATAAACAATATGATTTCTTCTAAAAGCAAATAAAATCTTTTTAGAACTTTGTGGCATGACAGCCAACAAACTTCGGTATAGTAAGGAAGATCTTCAAACTCAGATGCTATTCCTTGAAGAAACAAACTAAATTGCCGGTGAATAAGTGCTCTAGCCCGAATAAAGTTAACTATTTTTGTAACTGTTTTAAGTACTTGATCCATTTTTAAGAATTTCAAACACAGAACTTGTTGGTGTATAAGGCAGCGGAAAGCTTTAATATTTGGCTTATTCGGGTACAGCTCTTGTAATTTTCTTGACAATCGGGACACAAATCCCTTATTTCTACCTGTCATGGATTGAGCACCATCTGTTGTCACAGAAACAAGTTTGCCAAGAGGAACTTTAAATTTTTCCGTGCTGCGTACAGCATCAAAAATATCTTCACCAGTTGTAGTTCCAGGAAGAGGGATAATATCCAACAATTTTTCCGTTATCTTCAAATTATTATCACAACCACGGAAAAATACAGCAACTTGTGCAACATCTTTTATGTCTTTGCTTTCATCAATTGCAATTGAAAAAAACTGCACTTCCTTTGATATTTCCTGTAGCTGCGAACTAATGTTATCTGCCATTTCTGTGATTCTCTGTGCTACTGTGTTTCTGGATAAAGAAATCTCTTGAACTTTTTGTGGACAGTTCAGCGGCTCTTACCATGCACTCCTTGATTAAAGATCCATCCGTAAATGCTTTTGAATGTTTTGCTAATAAATAGATTATTTTATAGCTGGCTCTTGGTATTGATTCAGTGGATTTCATGAATTTTGTAAGCACTCCTTGTTGACCAGCTAGTGAACTAAGCATTGCTGTCAACGGTGCTTCCCTTATTTTTCCTTTAAAACACGAAAATTCTTCTTAATGTTTAGTATTATAACGTATTATAAATTTTTGCTAGGATACTTGATAGTTACATTTGAAATTTTGAATAATTGCCATCATTGTGAAGTGACAGGTCGTCCAACATTAAAAATTCCCCTATTTATGTGTCAAAAAGGCATTTTTGTAAGTATATTCCTTAGCAACACTAGTTTTTTCATTACAAATTAAGCACGAAATTTTATTGTTCACTTCTACACAGAAATAGTTGCGCTACCACTTTTCTTGAAATTTTCTACTCTCGTCAACAAGCTTTCGTTTTTTTAAAGTAATATTATAAACTATTTGAGCAATATAATGAAAAAGTGTTTAAAAATTTTAAAAAGGAATCTTTCAGACATAAATCCGATATACAAAAATTGTTGATTAAACTTGCTAGCATTTCTCTGGGAGGGCCATAAAAAATCACGAGGTGGGCCGCATGCGGCCCGCGGGCCGCTAGTTTGACACCCCTGCGATATACCATTAAATGAACTCAAGTAACCTACCGCGATGCATTAAGGTTGTCTGCTTGCTTTCTAAATTTAACATATAACGAGAACTGAATCCAAGTATCACATATTCAAATGGAATTCTAGTTTTAAATGCTTTGAAACCAATAAGTTTTCTACCAAATGAGATTGTTTAAAATCACAATAACACATGCAAATATTTCTGTGAATAATTTCCCCATCTATTATTTTCTTTTGTTATAGTTTCACAATTTTCAGTGCTTATTGTATCATCCTAGAATGCAATATTATACCATAATTCCAGTTGTACTTTCAATAAAACTCCTTCAGGATGATGAATGCGACAATTTCGATGAGAATTCAACAAATGAAAATGCTATACTCTAATTTTAAACTGCCATTGATATTGCTATTCTTGTGCTAAATGAAAAGAAATAAAATCTTTTTTTTAGGTTTTAAAGTTTCTACCATGAATTCTCTTTAAGAATAATTTATTGTTTTAAGGACTATCTGCCAGCTTTCTTTCTACATTGTCTCGGACAAAATTACATTAAAAATTCAAAAATATAAGTTTCTATTACGAATTTTGTGTAATTTATAAAAACCTAAAATACTTTAGATCTTATAATGAGCCTTTTGGTTTAACTGCATAGAAAATGGCTCCTTCTAGCCTTTTCATTAAAATCTTCTTGGCTTGGGTTTTTTTTTGGTTATCATTATATAAATAATTCATGAAGAGTCCTACTATACAGCTTTCAAAATGAATTTTAAATCCACCGCGCTAGAGACTCTTAGACTTTTTGTAGCAAGAGTCAAACACAATGATATGATTACTAAACCATTGCTCAAAGTTTATCTTTTAAGAGGCCCTGGCCCTGAATTTTAAGAAGACCAAAGGATTGATTGTGAAACAAATGCATAGTTGCCGCAAGATATAACTTAATTGCTTAAGTTGATTTTTCAGTACTTAGTTGCAATGTCCAGGTTTTAGTTGCCTTCTGGTTATAACTTTTTCAACTTCACCGATGCTAAGACTTCTGATTATTTAATATTTTTCTTCAGTGTATTGTAAATAAACTCTTAGTGAATTTTGTCTGAGCTGAATGCCATATGAATACTGTAATAAAAATTTGATGATTGCATTTTACGGTAAAATTGTTTCTTTTAAAAACTCACTTTAATCTGAAAAAAATAAAGTAAACCTTAAAATTGGATGTACTACAAAGAAAAATTTTGTTTTTTGAAAAATTATCTTACTGACCACCTCTAACCTACTTATTCTATCCAAAAAATAAGAAAAGTGTGTAAGTTTTGTATTCTACTTAAATTTATCTTTAGAAAATATCATAAAGAGTTTTTTTTTATAACATTATATTTAAAAGCATAGAGTTCAAAATGAGGTATCGTAATATTAGTTTGATTGTTATGAAAACACCCAACTTTCATTACTTGTAAATAGCTTCAGGAAGTTGACACCATATGTGTACATTTAGAAATTTTTTTTTTTTATTCATTGTTCAGTTTACTACAAACTTAATCTATTTACAATTAATTTATTAGTATTATTAACTAGGATGTGTGTGACATGTGCGGTAGTTGAGATCCAGTGATCAGTTCCCTATAATTGTTAGTATTACTAAGTTAGATCATGTAGCTTCTTGCATTGCAGCCGTCTTGTCTGGCTTGTTGTGTCCAGCAGTATTATAGCTTCAATGATAGGGTGATGATGGAGTGTTTTTTCATATTTTGCAGCGTGTTCTTGGATGACTTCTTTTACCCATTCTATTTTTAGGTCTTCATGTATCTCTTTGTTTGTCACGTATCGATCTGCGTTAGTTATTAGTCGTAGGGTATTTAGAAAATGGCTGCATTTTAAAAACACAACGACAAGATACTAAATCGATTAAGTGCCATAAATTCAAAAAAATTTTATTTTATGCAATGAATTACAGTGATAAATAAACTATATCCTATATTAAATAATATTTGTTTAAGAATAATCTTTTATTGGCTCAAAGTAATACATTCCCAGCGATCTAAAAAAGCAGAACAAGATGCTTAACATACTTTTCACTTGCTTGAATAATGTCAAGGAAAACAAATTTACTAGTACAAAAGAAAGATGTGAAAATGAAACCAGTAAGAAAGTTTTTTAAGGACCCTACCAACCTCCTGTCGATACAAGCTCAATTGCTGCAAAAGTTTTTTACAAATCGACATAATATATCCTGGCTGGTTGAAAGCAAAGTTTGTTCTAACTTTCAAAATTTAAGTTTTGTTTTATTAAGATAGTGTGGGTAGAAAGCATTCCAAATGATGACATCAGCCTCATGAAATGGAAGTTTTGCTTAGGATTAGCATTGATTAAGTTTAGTGATTTAATAAATTTTTTTTTGAATTTGTTTTAATCAATTATGTTTAAAAAAGCAAGTTTTGAGACAAATAACCTGGGTATATGTTATTTGTTCTACTTTTTTCGTGCTTGTAATTGTTAACCTCTTAGCTACAAGCGGTTAGTATTCTTCCTTAAAAAAACCTTTTGAAATACTATTGTTTTATTTCTAATTCTTAAAATAATCGATGACCTAATTGTTAATAAGGCAAAAATTTTGTTTTCAAGTTTTTTATAGTAGGGAATATAAAGATTAAGTGAAGATATCCATCAAAAACTTGTACAATGGAAAAGCTTGTATTCTCGAACGGCTTAAAAAAGTTCTTGCCAGATAGATAAATTTACCTTATGCATATATGAATAAGAATTCTAGATGGATGGTAATAGGCTGGAATCAAAAAGAAATTTTTTATTGAATTATACTGAAATAGTGCTGGAAAATACTAGTTTCGAAACCTCCACATCATATTTTTTGGTAAAATCCGTAAACTGTTAAGCTTGTATACAGGTGGGATTTCAACCATGGCCTACTTGCTATATGATTTAGGCCAAAAGCCTTCTTACATTATTTTTCTTTTTATTATGATGAGTCAATGACACTAGCATATTTGTACTCAATTGTTATAATAAAAAAAAGTCTGCAAACCATAAAGGTGTGTAGTTTAATTACACAGAGCGGTTTTCAAGATGTTTCAAGTTTAAAAGCGTTTTAAAGCCAGCCTGACGTATTATTTCTGACATTGGGACTGACTTTGTACTTTTTATAACCTTTAATTTTGGCTCTTGAGTAACAATTTACTTTAAATAAAATAAGATGTCAAGCAGGTAAGCCTGTTTGATGTATGTTGTTTTAAATACCGGCTTTATTCAATTTTTTTTAAAAAAAATCAATAATTTATAATATAATAAGAATAAAAGGAAGTTAATAATGCTTCCTCGTTATTTTTTTAGCTACTTCTAAGTCAAATTTAAGAGTTCAGTCAATTTTAGTCCTTTCAATTTCAGCATATTACAAAAATTTATCACTCACCCTAAAAGTCGAAAGCAAATATACTAACGTACTACAGGGTTAAGTAGGATCAATTATATTTATTACTACTGATTTATGCATGGTTTATTTTTTTAATCGCAGTTCTTGTGAGTTCACCTCAGGCAAATAATTAGGACAGAAGCTAATGAAGGTATTGAAAAAATTGAAAAAATCTAAATAATTTTTTAAAAATTAAGACTTTGAATTGACAATTCTTACAAAATCATCAGGAGAATATGAAAATTAAGAATAGTGAAGCAATTGAAAAAATAGTTATTTTATAAAAATTCAATAGTGTGATTTCAAATACAAGTCTAAATCTGACATTAACATATGTCACAAATTTTGAAAAGGAATAAAGGAACAGCCAAATTATTATTGGCTTAAAAGCAAGTGTATTGGAACAAGCAAATTTGCTACTCATTAAGGGGAATATAATAATAAGCTCTAAGTAAGGATAATACTGGATTTGTACTTTAAAACCATGTCAATTTTTGTGACTTTAGAGCTCTTTACGCGCAAATAATGGTAGGTGGAGAAATATGAAAGCACTTTTTCATTTCCTTCCGTAAATTTATTACTTTTGAATCTTTTAATCTTTCTCTATATAGACAGAAGTTTATTTTTAATTTCATCATAATCACTAAAGGTTTTGTTGCTTTTGTTGTATTGACAAGTGCGATTTTTTCATAAGAACAATGTAAGCAAATCTTTTTCAAAAATGAGAAGCACAAGTAGATTATTTTTGTAGTCACTTTTATAACATAATCCTTAAATATAAAGTGGGTTTTTATTTATGGAACCAAAATTATTTGTTTTGAAATGCTTTCAGCTAAAGCCACTATGTTATATAATTTATATAACAAGGTTTGTCTTTTGTGAGGTGATGAAAATGATAGTATACGTAACTGGACTTTTTGATTAAAATATACAATGTTTTCTGTTTTTGACTGAGAATAGCTATTAAAGTTCTGGCCAGGATTGGCCGGTCTTAATTGCTTTCGTAGTATTTCAGTTCTTATGGTCCAACAGTTGAAGTTCTGGCCAGTATCGGCCGGTCTTAACTGTTTTCGTAGTAACTCATAAGATAATAGAACAAACAAGAAGGCTTTGCACTAAACAAGTCCCTTTTGTTTTTACACTTTAAAAATATTCCAACTCTTTTATTTAAAAAAAAAATTCTAAGGCAAAAATTACAACACCCTAAAAATTTTTCTGCGTTATTTATTATTTTATCAGATTTATTCCACGTTTATTCACAAGTACGTAATTCTAAGTTTAGCTTATAAGTACATAATTCAAGAAAGTTTTTTAAGTTTATTTTAAAAAATACACAATTCACGTAGTTTTTCTAAGTTTTGTTTATTTTTTAATTATAACCAGAAGATCAACTCTGCTTGTAAAGTCTTGGCCAGTATCGGCCGGTCTTACAACAGCGGTTCCACCTTCTTTTAAAATTTTACAAACACTGTCTATTCTAAAGAAAAGTACTTTCTTTTATAGTACCTTTCTATCATGCAATTTTTTGATATTCTATAATGCAATATTGTTTTGTGCTACAGCTGCAAAACAATATTGCTTTTATTATTTTTTTTTTGTTTTGTATTATAATAATTTTTCGGAACTATGCAATTTTCTTTTAGTTCATGGGACTTTGTACCTTGTGAATCTTTATACTTAACCCTAGACTTAAACCTAAATTAAACCAAAGCTTTCAATAGATCTTAAGTCTAGACAAAATCCTAATTATATAATTTACGAATTTATTATTTTTATGTAGGCACATGTACCAATTTTAGGTTTTAGTTTTATAAATAAATATTTATTTATTTATTCGACTTAATATAGAAAATGTCCAATTATTTACTATTTAATATATACTTTTCCCTTTTTAATTATTCATTATTATTATTTTAAACAATTACAATCAAACTTAAGCTTATATTAATTTATACAAAATAGACTATTTTTATTTAAATAGTTTTGTATTTTTTAAAGAAACATATATAACGTTGGAATTGGTACGAACAAAGACAGATTAGTTATTAGGTAATTGGTAGTAAAATTGTTATAAATCAGGGTACGCAAATCGTTTACATAACAACTATTTCTCATGAAGCTCAAATGAAAATCACCAGTTTTAAGTCTTACTTTAATTTTAAATATACAAGCAATTTGAGTAATGTTCTAATATTTCTTAACCGAGCTAAATATCAATCAAAATAGCCTTCTTTCTGAGGTTTATTATTCTTGACAGCCCTTCAATAGTGGAAAGCCTTTCAGTAGGACTATGATACAAACTACACATATCAGTTAAAAATAAATATAAATGACAAAAATTTTAATAACAAGTGGCCGTCACTCTAACAATATTTTTCCCTGCCTAAAACTTTCCTAGATTTTTACATATTTGAGTTTTGAAATAATTGTAATAATTTAAAGGCTTGTAGAACTCAGCCAATTTTTGTGTTCTAAGTCCTGTATAAATAACATAATTTTCCAATGAAATAGGATTGAACCACAATTTTAAGCCTGTAATAAATTGCAATGCTTTTCACTATTTACAAAAAAACCATAACTTACCTTATTCAAAATGAATTTATTTTGTATATGTGGAAATTCATCATTCATCAATTTTCATCATTCTCCATTTGACATTTGTGTTGAAATTTTTTTATTTTGGTAACTAAGATTATTTGCTAGTGCTTGAAAGTTGATTAAAGCCTTTAAAGTAGAAATCCTCACCCTTAGAGACAATGCAGACTTCTACTAAAATTTGGATACTTTTCTAATACGTATTCTAATTTTTATTGCAACGGAACTAAATTTATAAATTAAATATTCTATTTCAGCTTTAAATTATATATATCAAAAGAAAGGTATTAGATTCATGCATAATTTTTTCAATACTGTTTATCATTCTGATCTGTTAGCTTTTACAAAATCCTTAATTTCCTGTGTATAAAAAGATGATATGAGATATTTAAAAGCTTACCTCAGCTTAAAGTCAAATATGGCCATTTACACATTCAGTTATTCGAAAAAGTTTGTGATCTTCTAGAAACAATTCTAACAGTATTAACATAAATTTTATCTGAGCTCCAGAATTTTAATGACCCAGTCAAGTCCTGTCAATGTCTCTTTTGTAAACGAAAATAACTTTGCTACTTCTGTGACGTCGTCTAATCGAAACCCTTACTGGATTAAAGTATGGTACCACAGTCACTTAAAGGTGAAAAATTTATTTCACAGAGAAGTTTTAGAGAGATTTAAGTTGTCATTGTTTATATGAATCACCAGGGAATCAGTACAAATATCCAGAGTACTTTTCAGCCACAAGGTTACCCTATTTTAATTTGGCTTCAATGTCCTTTAACATTTTTACTTTATAATTTAGATAAAAAATTAAACTTATAAAAGCTCTAAATTTTGGGTTGAATTTACTTAAGGCATTTTGCTGGCAGCATCATTCTATGTGTTGGCACCCACTGTAAATGGCAAATCTGAAAAGTTGATTATGTTGACAAAGGACTTTGTGATATTTCTCCACATTCAACCTGCGAAATATCTTTAATGGCCCTAAAAAGATTTAAACGGCTTCTGAGAATTCCCATTTTCTTCTACACACCCTAAGTGCTATTAAGTTCCATTAGGTCTTTAAGGGATTCTTGGATTGCTTCTACAAGCTGTTGATTAATGGCAAGAGCGAAAAAACTATGCAAGATGTTGTTTTTCTGTATGTATGTTTAACAAATCTATTAAACGTTAATCTTTTTTGAAATAATTTTTTAAAGTCTTTCTAAAATGTATAAAAATTAATTGAATTTATTTTTTGGTGTTAAATTTGTGCCAAAGATATTTTAAGTTTACGCAATAACGTTTATAATCTGGCTACATGAGGAAAATATTTTCATTAACTATTTTTTTTAAAGCTTTAATTTTAATTAATTAGTCTCTTTAGTTTTCATTAAATCAGAAAAAGATATTGTTGAAATTTAGCTCAAAAATTAAAAACAAAGGGTTAAAAAAAAGCATTTTTAACAATGTTCATCTTCTCTAGCATGGATACTTTGAACTACAGACTCCCTGAACTCATACGTATCAGCTACCATAAGACTCTTTGAAATGCAACAAAGGCGGTAGTCAGTGGATACGATTATTTGGTGCCATGAAAGTCACAAACAAAGGAAGAGCTGCTTGCAAAGATTAAAGCACTCATACATGATTTTGGTGTAATAAAAAAGCCTTTGAAGAAGTAATACAAAGCTTTAATGAAATTGAAGTAATGGAAGCCCACAGGAGATAGCTTAAACTGATTTCGCTTTATTCATGGGGTTTCTGAGCTTTAGGGCTTGCCGTTTTATTTATTTTATTTAAATGCATATAAAAGTACTTAAAAGTAGGGAAAACAAGCATCTTTTTTGTTTTTTTGTCATGTAAATTCAATTAATCCTTTTTATAAATCTATTGGGCTTCTTTAATATTATTTCTTGATTTTATTTTAAGTATGCTACAAAAAAAGATGCATATAGGATAGTGAAATTAATGATAAACAACTAAATCTTAAGATTCCTGCTGCTGGATTCTTGTGTGCAGACAAAATGTGGATGAACTCCCCATGCATCCTTCAAAGACTCAAATATGTTCAGCCATAGATTTTTACTCTTAATATTCGTAAGAAATTAACATAGAATCCTTTGGAAAATTAAAGCTAGTACAGACTTTTATCACATAAATTAATCCAAATTTAAAACTTCTGTTGTAATTAATGCTTTTGGCTGCTTAAATAAAGTTATTAATGGACATAGAAATTTTGAGCTATAAGCAGGTGTTCAAACCAGTATTACTCTTAGGCTACCAGATAGGGCTTACGCGAAGAATTTAAGCTATCTATATATACAAGAGTTCCTAAAACAAATTTTCGTAAAAAGTGTTATGAATAAAAAATAGTTCCAGAAATTTCGGAGTGCATTGTTTTAAAATGTAGCTTTAAAATGTAATGAAAACACGTTACAGTAGTAAAAAAATATTGACCTGTCTTCTTGGTAATAAAAACAGTTCATAAATACTTCGTATATTTATGGAAAGATTAATTAGCAGAAGTTTCTGAGACTTCCAGTACTGAACTAAGTATTTAAAAGTTTGTAACATAAAGAGATTAGATTATTAAATATACTAAAAATCAATGAACCTGCGTACTTTTGTTTTAGAACCTCTTAAAAAAATTTTTTCCCAGCTACATACAAAATAAAAAAAAAAAAAATTTTCGACTAAGTAACTCAACATTTCTCATTCCTTTTTACTATTTCAGTTTTGTAGTTATTGGTATGACATTTTTCAATAAATCGAAATGCTGTTGAACGCTAGTTAATGGTACCTTTTTCACAATTTTCTATATCCCTTTAATAGCATCTGTAATTCACATAACAAACCATTTAGATAAGAGACAATGAAAACAAAAATGCAAGAAATCACAGGAAGGGAGGAGTCATATTATGTAGATAAGGGTAAATCCATTTTGTGAATGTCATGCAAGATGTCGAGTTTTATTTCTAGAAATGCCACATTCACT
The DNA here is from genome assembly GCA_947359355.1 of Acrocera orbiculus. Taxonomy (NCBI): domain Eukaryota; kingdom Metazoa; phylum Arthropoda; class Insecta; order Diptera; family Acroceridae; genus Acrocera; species Acrocera orbiculus. The sequence continues at coordinate 46,149,912 of OX375757.1, forward strand.
AATGTTGTAGCAGGTTTACTTCCAGCTTAAGGCACATTAGCTGGGTTATGTTTAATGCAACCGATTAAATAAGGAAGAAACGTAAGGTTGCTTTCGCAAGAATTGATTTCTTTCCAACAATACTAAAGCATATCTATCCTTTTACTATCTAGTTTTTGTTTTTTTTTGTTTCAAAACTTCAAAATGTAACTCTGACTTTTTATTTTAAAAATGTGTTTTGACTTTTTGTTCTCAGCTTCAATGTTCTTTATTTAACATAAAGTATTATGTACTAACATCCTGCATATCAAAAGGCGACAACTACTTCAATTATTCTATTGAAAGTGATTAGCAACTAAAAATTTTATTGTACTTGTGGAAACCTCTTAAAAATAACAAAATCAATATAAGAGGAGAAAGAAACTTCATTTAAATCCCAGGAAACTTCTTATTCCTTTGAAGTATAATGAAATCTTAAGAGGAAAATGATTTAAATTAAGAAAACTTTTCATACAGACAAAATTGCTTTCTAGAATGAATTTTCAAGGAATCTTTTTCAGTTTCTAGAAAAATGCAGGCTTAAGAATTTAAGATTTTTTGAGAAAGCAAAGTGAAATTTATTTCTTGAGTGAAAAAATTTTACTTTTCTCCGGTTAAAGTTTTCTTGTTGACGAAACCAAAAAGGTTTCATTTAAATCACGAGGCTGGGTGTATTATTTTCTTACTTTTTCATTCTTAAAATTAAAATAGGATTAGAAGATATGTGTTCAAAGAAGTGACAGTTGTAGATAATTGTCAAAGTAAATGACCTAAAGGAAGATTAAGATCAAACAATCTCTTCACCAGTAAAATTACTGTACAGCAAATAATTTGTATTTTAGGTAATTTGAAGGATTTGCGGTTTATTTGATGTTAAAATTTAAGCTTCATTTTGAGATAAGTTTTTAGTTGAAACTCAACTCATTTCGAAAATTCTCAAATGATTTAATATCTCAATGGGGAAATAATTTTTTATGGTTAATATAACTAATAAAAGAACTACTATTACGGCTGATATTTGAATTATCCAGAAAACCTTTAGTAAGTGTTTTAAGTTATTTAAAATATGATTAAAAAGTATACAACAATGAGAATTAATCATTTTTAGTACGTATTTTTCCAATAGGAAACTATAAAAATTCAGAAAATAACCAATAAAATCTACAAAAGTGATAACTTTTCAATCCGGGTCTGGACAATAAAAATATATTATGTCATCCTATTTTCTAACTGTCGACCAAATTTGAAAAGAAAAACTTGCTTGGCACGAAACTGATATTAAGTTTTGCTTGTTTTCAGTGGTTTATCTCAATAAATGTCTATAAGAGCTCATTTAAAAGCATGAAAAAAATTTATTTGGCTACGATTGCTATCCATTTTTACTTGGAAGTTTCAACATAAGTAGTTTATTTTTATTAAAAACAGATATGTCTTAAGGGATGATAACTCTGTGATATAGGCAGCCGGTTCTTTATTTCTATATAAATATGAAGCTATTTGGCGATTAAAGAAATTATTCAAATATCTGTTTTAAAAGTCCACTAAATTTTTTTATTTACTAATTTCCATTTAAAACAATTTTATTTATAGATTCCGTTACAGTTTTCATAATTTTCAGATTTAATACATTCATGGAATTATTTATAATAATGCCATTCAATTTATAATTAAGTGCAAATTTTTAATTCAAATTTGAAATTTGAAGAACTTTTTCTTTAACATTTTAAAGATTTTCCAAAGCTTCTTCACAGTTTTATACACTGTCATAAAAACAAACTTTATATTATCGAATTATGCTGAAATATAGTTTCTAAAGCTTTTAAATTAATTAATTAAATAATAAAAATACAAAATAAAAATAAAAAATATTTTGAATAATTAAATAATATCATACTTAATTTTTGGTAGAGCACAGTCACTTTTACCCCTGCTATAGGACAGACTTACTGACCTATCTGGTTATCATATTATCCAATGTATCATTTGGTAAGAAATCTGACAGAGCTAAAAGCATTAAAATTAAGTTTTATTTAGTAAATATACTAAAAATTCTAAGTTTAAGGAGAAAATGTTTATGAGCTTCATGCAAAGCAACAGCTGCAAAATAACTTTCTTACTCACTGCAGGCTATTTTGAAAGAAATACAACCCCAATTTTATTCATCTAAATTTTATTTCATATAAATGAATGGCCAAAGAAATAAATCTTTTTCCAGAAGTCTGGCAGTAGGTGATTGGTGCTTTTTAAGAGCTTTTAAAACTAAATAAATTATTTTTTGTTTCTATATGAATTAACATTTTTAAATTGAGGAAAATATTTCTACCGATACTTTTCCAGTACCAGAAATAACGCAATTAAACTTTCTAATGAGTCCTTTAAACTAACGCTAATATTAAATAACAGCCATATAACTCCATTTATTTAGCTAACGTCCACTTTCAAAGAAAAACTTGATTCAGTTATGCTCCAAAATAATTTATCTGTGCAGTTAATGCAATTATTGCCACTTTCCTGTATTAATTGTGAGCTTAAGGCTGGCATCAAAGTTATTCTCTCTTACAAGCAAATGCGTTTTGTTATTGATATTCAATTGGAGTTTGCATAAAATTTCTAACTATCCTTTACTATTATCAACAAATTTACAACAATTTTGTAGCAATTTTATACATATGATTCCGTATTGGAATTTTTATTTTCAATTAAGCATTATTCCCTAAGGCAGAAAATGTTATAAATTGTTTTGCCGAAGCAGAGAATTTCTACGAGCTAGCTGTTGCTTATTTTTAGCATCAATCAATTTATTTTTATTCTTTTAAAGATATTTTTAAAAATTTCTTAGCTACACGCCGCATACATAGTCACTGAGGTATATCCTATTTACGCTACTTAAATCGTTACGACTATGACTCAATCCCCTCATTATTTTTGCCTATTTGATACTTGCATATACATATATTTCCGTAGTGTTTCTACTAAGCGTGAGTTATGTTTTTAATAATTCACCAAATAAAATAAAATCTCCTTTTAACTTTATTAATTTCAAAATTTTTGCAATTTAACTGTCTTTAAATTTTTTCTTACATTAGTCAAATCCTTAAAATTTTACTTTAAAGTTTATTTTTTTATATATGTATAACTTAAATTTATAATTTAAAATTTTTTATTTTGAATTACTTGATGATTAAAAAGTAAATTAAATAAACTAAAAAAACTTTGAATTTTTATACGACCATTTATGTCGAAGTTTGATCCAAAACTGAAAACTAAAGTCTTTTAACCTTTTGTTAATTATTTTGATAATTAATCCGATAACCTGTACCTTTTGTTTTTTGCGAAAGGATTTGAGAATTTTAAATTTGCAGAAGCTTAGGATGCCTTTCTGTTGACTTCATGGGAGTCCGTTGTAACCTGAAATTTTTGTTTTGCCACTTTGTTGTTATCGTGGGAAGAAATAAGAAATAGAATTTTGAATGCAACTTTATTGTTGGGAAATAATAGAATTTAGGTAAAATGGGAATTTAGGGAATTTGTTCGTAACTATCTAATTCTACTATATGTAATAGGTTATTGTATGTTTGTACGTCTTCACTATCCCTATTTACATTGTTTGCATCTTGTGGAATGTCAGATTCTGGATTTCTAACTTTTGCCCTTGAGCCTTGAGTATTCTGAAATTTATGTTTCTTTCTTATCCTATTTTTATGTAATTTTTTGTTCTTTTTAGTAATAATCGTGAACTTTTGCTTAGAAAATCTAGAAACCTCTTACTACGGTTACATTCTTTTCTAAAAACTTACTCATTAGTTTCAAAATTTTCAGGGTTTTCCCTATTTTCACAATTTTCTTAGCTTTTTGTTCTGATTTTTTCTTTACTGAAAGATATAATTTTTTTTGAAATTCATTCGGTTTTTTCAAGTACTTGTGAGTATTCTTATATTATAAGTTTATATCAAAGGTATGAGTTCTCCCGTAAAAAAGTTCGTAAGGGGTGAACGTTCGTAAGTTCGTATACTTCGTAAGGGCTCTTTTTTTATAGAATTTAAAAGTCACAGGAACGGTTTAGTAGTGATTCGTGCTCATGAACCATTTGGTTATATGGTCGTACTGCGTAGGAGTGAAAGTTCTAACAAATGTGCTTGGAGTATGACACCTAAACACAAATTTAATGGCACAAAAATTATTGAGAAAGCGTGAAAATTAGCAGCTTATATTTTTATTGAAGGACTTGATCCGGTATTGATGATAATGGATGTTTTGGGTATCTAACTTGGCCCAAGTGCCATTGTTTTCGCCAAAAGCAAATTCCCACAGCAAATTCCCACAGCAAATTCCCACAGCAAATTCTCACAGTTCACAAACATCTAAATATAATATAAGGCTAGAGTGGAAGAAGATGACAATTTTAAAGAAGCAGAAGATATCTTGTACTGTGCCGGCATCGCTGAATAAGTGCAAGTAAAATAATTTGATTTTTTTCCATAAAAATAACTTAAACGCGTTTTTTTCAAAACACCGTTTTTTCTGTGGCAGTGATTTCTTCGTCACCACTTAACCGATCCTTACGAAATTCTAACCACTCATTTAACACATTGATGGCTACTGTGTGAACCAAAACCGCTATAAAATTTAGATCTTTGTTATTATTTTTTGCCAAAAACCTTGAAGAAAGCACAAATTTTTCGTTTTTTTTTAAATCGCTGCCATTTTTTTTCAATTAGTTAATTTCATTCATCGTGGCTCACACAGATTTTTTCTTTCAGAACAGACATTATGCAACTGGGGATATGTCCATTTTTTAAGACCTGTTATATTTGCACATAAAAGTTCCAAAAAATAAATAAAAGAAATTTTTCATGTAATTCAAGAGTGTATTTATTAGGCCCAAAAAGTTATATATTTATCATTAATATAATATTTATATATTTAATAATATTTTTAATAAAAATTTATTTAATTGATGATTTTTAATGAATTGATCTTGTCGCCTATTGACCATGATTCTTCATATTGTTGGAGCGCAAAGCCATCATAGCTGAGACTCCTGCGCAGGCTCTCATCAGACCTGACCTTGTGTATTCATATGAAGGCTTTCAGATTCTGCTGAAGTACTGAGTTGTATTGGCGGCTAATACTTGAAATATATATGGAAAAACAATCAACTAAAATATTAATGAAAGAAAGAAAACTTACTCCAACATGGCTATTATTCTAATCGCGACTACTTTGAAGTGTAAGTTTCATTTTTGGATGCATCATATCAGTCATAACTTCAGTACTGTGTGGCCATAGTTTACGTCCTTTAAAGCAAAACTCGGCTAAGGCTACTAAAATTGCTAACAAAAGTCCACCAATCAGTATTTAAAGTATTCCAGGAACATTGCTTAGTGATATTTAATTTCGTGATAATTCTTGGCTATTTTTATTATGGCTGCATTCCGTTTTTTCATAACACCATTTGTTCGTTTTTTTGCTTAATCTCCGTTTTGTTTTAGAGATAACACCGCTAGATTAATTGCGTCTCTAAAATCACAAAATTTTGAAGGTTCATTTAATGTGATAAGAAAGTTTTCTTTCTTTTAGAACTGTATAAAACAGTGTATAATTCATGGAAGTATAAGACAGCAATTATAACTCCCTTACACATTTTTAACTTGGTTTTATTAACTATTAGTATATTAATATATTTTTAGATAATTTCTAATGAAAAATAATAAATAACTAATTCATCAAATTTATTTAATCAAGATTTATTAACATTTTTTCCAAAAAAGTTGTTACCTTAATGGAGATCTGATTGGGGTTTCAATCCCAAACCCTTTTGAATCTAAATTTCTTCCTACGAGTATTTTCATTGTATCTCGGGGCTCTCGAGCATTTACATATTCATTTTTTGATGTCTCTATTAGAAGTGCATGTTTGGCTTTCGAAGTTCCTATGTGCTTACAGAAAGATGTAAGAATGTTCATGTATTCCAACAATTTATTTTATACTGTCATTTGTGATTTCTGTGAATATTGCGTAAAAAGTTTAGTCTGGAAAACTCCAATGTTGTGCCATTAAGGAGTGTGCTATACTGAAATTCAGTTTGTATTGCTAAATCTCCTGGCATTGCAATATTTGCATTGCTATTCTTTCTACAGTTAAAATCAGTGCAAGATTGGCTGTATTATACGAAACAAGGATAAATGTAAAAACCCATTAAACAGAACTACCAACTCTTCCTAATGTAGAGCGTGTTGAAATATCACAGTTTGTTACATAAGTTCTGTCAGAGCGAATTCTGTCGAATAGTGCTTTGATTTGATAATCTTTCCTTACTTTCAGCTAAAAATAACAATAAGAAAAGTTCCCCAGTATTAAAGTTAAACAATAAAAAATATACTTTCAAAAATTAAGCGAATCGTAGAAAATAAAATTTGACTTTTCGGAGTACGGCTCATTCAATGGAAAATATTTATATTCTGTAGTTTAGAAAATTGGTCAATACATGAATTGGGTTTTTTGTTTCTCAAATCAAATGGTGAAAGGTTAAGTTTATTCAGATCATCCTCAATGTTATCACGATGCGTTTCCAAAATTTAACTGCTTTATAATAAATTGAATAAAATTTTCATAACCTCTAATTAAGTAGGTACTTTCCAAAAAGGAAACGTAAATAACTCTTTGAATCCTATGATTTGTCAATCTTTAACCATCAAAATTAATTTACTGCTTGATTTTACCATTTTCAATAGAGATGAGTAAAATTTATAAAAATACCTTTCATTTACAAATCTGAAGTCTTACAACCAAAGATGGTTTGAAGCATTACTTGCTTTTCTTTTACATAACTTTACATGACACCAAAAACAAATTGGTCCCAAAATAAAAAATGTTTATGATGTAAATTGAACTTTTTCAAAATTTGGATTCTGATTATCATCTCCACTAAATATAATTTTTTTGTCATTAGGTTTTCATCATTTTAACATGAATTTATACCAAACAATGGATAATCCTGATGTGCTAAACTTCATCAATTTTCACTTCTTTAATGTTTTTAATTTAAAAAATTAAATAAACTTTAACTTTCTGAGAATTATTTGGGATATGAATTATATGGATTAAATAAATTGCTTGGCAAACAAGAATGGGGAGCTTAAGGTTTTTCCTAATAGCTGCATAAATCTTTTATGATGTCTAATAAGTCAAATTCTAACCTTTAAGTGAAAATTTAGAAATTTACTTAAATGCTAGTTGTTTGTGTCACAATTTTTCACGACATATTTCTTTATGTTAAAAAATTATTTCGTAGCATTTTATGTCCTAAATTAAATTTCACTTTGATTGACAGGAATAAGTGAGTCTAGCTAGCATTAATTCTTTATGAACCCTTGCGATTAAAATTTGATGCAATAATTATTTTCATAAAATTTAAATTGAAATTTTGATAGTGAGATACATATAAGCATAAAATTCTGGCATTGTTTGATAAGCACGTTTTTTTGAAGACTAATTCGTTTTCTAATTCTAAATTGATTTCATTCAAATTTATGTTAAAGAATTTATAGCTTTTAGTAGATAGCCGTCAAAAAGTTCAAGTGATAGTTTTGTTAGCTTAAGCTAATTGATAGTATATCAAGAGTTGAGATTATGATTTGGCATTGCATATTTAAATGCTGATGGAGCTTCATCTGTAACCTTGCTCAAAAATCGCTACTACACAATTAAAAGTCGTTATGCATCTTACAAAATGTCCTTAGTATCCACTTACCAAAAGAAATTCTCTCGGCCAGGAGCTGGCCTTTTGTAATATATCCTGTTTCTATAGAAATAAAATTCCAAGACAAAAGCTTAATCCTATAGAATATTTTGAATCCAAAAAACCACTTTCACTTGTGTAACAATATTATTCTTTAGATTTTTGAACTTTTATTGAGTGCTCTCTATAAAATATTGAAGCGTGATTGTGCTGTTATAGAGCTGTACTACATAGCAAAGCACATTGTGCTTGATAGCCCGATAGATGTATTAAATTTAAAATTCGCTTTACGAATAAGGACAATAGCCATAAAACACTAATAAATCATTTTTGAATTTTTCACATCATGTAAACGTTCGACTGTTTCCTATCGTATTTGAAAGTGTACTAAACTAAATATGTTACATTTATTGTCCCTAGAGTTACGTAGAAAGAGAGTTTTGGGTGTTTGAAGAGTTTGCAGTAAGAAACTCTTTGGGTTTCTTGCTAGCCCCATAATGATACGCACGCGCGCTTATTTATAAATTTATATTTTTCAATATTCTGGGAGGAGTGCTAAATTATGACACTCTTAAAATTTGCTGGGAGTCTCCATATAATATCTAATCGAGTTTGTCAAGGGTTTAACTTTTTAGTACTTAATTTTTATACCTTACTAAATACCGTTTTTTTCAGGACTTTATTTAGTTATTAATTATTTATCAAGCAAAAAAAGGAACATTGTTACTTTACTTGAGGGTAAAAATGTTACTTATTTTTTTATGATTTCTAATTTCAGTGAATTTTGTGAATTTCAGAATATCTTTTCAAATTTAAGTACTAAGAATATTTCACTTATACGAAAATATCCCTAAAACAAGTGAAATGCACCACAGGGATATAGATTTACTACTGAAATTTGCAGAAATAACTTGACTTTATTCCTAATTTTATTGTAAATATAACTTATGTAAAGTTTATGTAAGGATAGCTTAAATTCACCAGTCTACAAATTTTAGGCTAATTTCATACACCTCAAAATAACATATCTTAACATATTTTAGTATATTATAAAAATATCTAAACTCTTGAATTTAAGTTGGTTCCTGCAATATTTTTGAATTATAATAATTTTTACTCATAAAATTTTTCTAAAGAGCTACAAACAGAATTTCAACTACTTTCTCTAACGTTAACAAAGCCCACATGACATTGATACGAGGAAGAAAGTAATTTTTATATTCTTAATTTTTGATCAGCATTGTTGGAGGACTTAGGTATTACCTTATTTCATACAGTGAGGAAAAAAGTATAGTAGCTTTTATTGTTATAGAACTGGCATTTTAAATATGTTGGTTGACAAATAATGGGAAATGAAATGGGAATTCATCAGTTTTATTGAAAGAATATCTACTATGATTTCCTGCACAAAAGGATTTAATTAAATTTTTTACTATAAGTTCGTATTTTACTTTCATTTTCCTTCGCAATTAATACATATCCTTTCAATAGAAAAAGAGCCCAACCAGCATTTGAATCCTTCATGAAGTTTAAAAATTAGCATTTGTGCTTAATTTCTAATCTTCAAACAATTTCTTTTTATCCAAGCAACTTTCAAATTAGTCAAAAGAAACCTGTTTCAATTTTTTGGAAAAAAGGTAGATTAAGTTTTTCCATCTTTTTCTTAAACAGTTAATTAAATAAAGACAAAAAACAAAATTGGCATAAAAGGTTGATTACTTCAACTTAAGAAAAGCAGTTAGTTCATCAGTGGAATAGAGGGTCTTACATAAAATTCTATTCTGCTAATTTCCTACAACTTTCATTTTAGTAAAAGAATGATTTATTTAATTGCATTATATTTAAATGTCAAATAGATTGTTTGGATTCAAGTAAAGAAGTTGGCATTTTCAAATAGAATTTAAGGCTTGAATAAAATAAATGTAGAAGTTTTCCCCAAAATTTCCTCTAAAATATTTTTACTTATTTTCTTATTAAAATTCATAAACGCTGATGACTTGATTGGATTTTATTTAGGAGACTTTTAAAGCTTTAGTAAATATTGAATTATTAAGCACAAAATCTTAAGGAAAGCGAAACTTGTTTTGTTGATTAATAGCCTGTAGGTCAAATAAAAGCTACATTAATATTTAGGCCAGTATTATCACTTCACTAAGCTCATTAAACCCATTTTTAATGAATTCCTTTTAACATTATTTCTAAAGGAAACTTATTCTTTTGAATATTTTTTGTAATGATTTTTCTAATATGCTTTGATCATTTAAAAAATTACTAAGACTAAGTGTTTAACTAAATAATCAACTTTTCGTGCGTCCAATATTTTGCTTATATTTTTTCTTAACAAATTTCTACAATCAAGCATTCATAATAGATACTTCTTCTCAATTAATGACGCCATTTTTTACGCACATACCATCGTCCATTACATTTTATCATTAATACAATGCCATTCTTTGAAAAATTTAAAATTTAATGTAATTAAAGAAGACAGTAATAAATATTGAAAGTCGATTTTAGGCTGAAATATTATTAAAAGAACTCAAAGCTAGTGAAAAGGAGTTCAAAGAATTACTGAAACCCTAGGTTGCTAGTGAAAAATGCTAGGAAGCTTGGAAGGAAGTAATCAAATTTAACGGTGATGGTAGAGATAATGTTATTGTTATGGCGGGAACATGAAAAAGTATTTAGAGGGCACGTAAGTTTGCTAAGGGTGAAATATATTTTTATTTTTATCGTTATAATATTACTCCACCAATTTTTAGGAAAATACCTTAAAAGCCCCAGTGTCTATAAACTTTTAAGGCCACCATTTCAATACACTGCCCATGAAATAAATTTGAAGTGTCTTCCTCTTGAGCAAGTTTTGCAATTTATTGACAGCTTTGGACATAAGAATAATCAAAATTATCAGATAAGGATAGATATCATAATACAAGTAAAGTTCTTTCTTGCTACCGCACATTTAGAGATTAAGACCGTGTAATGTCAGTTACGATACAAATCCAAGAAGTGCTTGCCTACTCTTCTGGAAGATGTTGTTTTTTGTGAATTGGACACGCTTGAAAGAAACTGAAAAGAAAAATTGAGGAAAATTCATTTTTAAGAGACAAAATGATACACGGCCTGTTAAATTCTTAAAGGAGTTTAGTATTTTTGGGGAAGCAGTTTTTATGTAGTTGTGGTATCAATACTTTGATACATGGAAGAATTATTTTGTTTAACGAGCGAAGTTTGTTATATCGTGGCTAAAATGAAACCGATTTTCTAGATAGTACTTTGAAAGTCTTTGTAAATGATTGCATATTAAAAATATGGAAACTTGAAAAAACTTACTTGTCTAAGTGTGATTTAGTTTTGCAAATATTTCTCATTTAACCCAACTTCACTATATTTTTTCGCTTAAATCTGATTATTCTTATAACCCGAGTACTCGGGTAGAAGCGCCTATCCGGCGAGCCCAAGCCTGATCCGGGCCCGATTGGGCCCCTATCCGGCATGCCGGAAATGGAAAACCCAATTTAGCCCTGATCAGGGCCGGATAGGTAAATACCTATCAGGGCTTTCCCAATCAGGGCTGGACTTGGGCAACCTGAATTAAGCCCTAATATGGAAAACCCGAATCTTTTCTATCCGGGCCGGAGCAGTTTGCCGGAACAATTCCGGATGTTGTGAAAATTGTATTCGGGCAAGAATATTTTAAGCCAAACTTTAGAAATATTTAATAAAAATAGATTTATGATAAGTTTAAATTAATAATTAAAAGCTATTTCCTTTTTTTAAACAAAATAACGCTAAAATACTATAAATCTACTCTTTTACTCTTTTATTACAAAAATTTTCTTTGACTTTCTCTGAAGTCTTTGACAGTTGTCTTAGCAATTTCTTCGCGATATGACGTTCATTTGTCAAAAGGGAATTTTTATTTTGTGTTTAATTTAATTAATAGTGTTATTTAGTGTTTTTTGTTAGTTTAGTTTATTTAATTAATTTAATATAAATAAATAGAAATAGTTTTTTAAATGCTATGTATATGTTTACATATATAAATACTTAAAAAAATAGTTATTAAATAATGATTGTTTATTTATTTACTTTAAAAAGAAAATATTGTGTAAAAACATTGTGTAAATTTGGTTTATTAAAAATACATGTTTATTTAAATACATATGGCATTTTTTGGTCTTTTATGACGCTCCGACATCCCTGTCATCTAATTTCTTACCTGAAACCAGTTTTGCTCTGTAAAGTACAACCCGATTGTAAAATTATGTTCTGTTTTTAGAAGTTAAGAAATTTTGGGTATTATATATTGAATTATAATTTTTTTTGTAATTTTTAATTTAATTTAATAAATTTATATTCATATTATAAAATTGTTTCTATTTAAGTCAAAACAAAAAAAAAGCATATGGTATTCACAATCAGGGCAGCATCAGGCAGCCTGATCCGGGTCGGACGCATTTGCCTGATCCTAGCGTTACAAGAGCTATCCGGGCCCTATCCGATTTCCATATCCAGGCCTGATCGACTTTAGGGCAAATCGGATCCGTGCCGGATTAGCGCTGCTACTCGGGAAGCTATGACATAATAATTATGTTGGATGTACGAGTACATAGATTTTCGCATGCATTAATTTTATTAAATTATTTTAAATAACAAAATAGAAACAGAAATAGATTTCGAATTTAAGGAGAGTAAAAACAGAGCAGTATATTACTATAGAAATAAATTGATCTATGTCTAAAATAAACTCACAATCAGATACCATTTAAAAAATTAGAACTAATATACGTGGCGTGAATTGGCTAGCTCAATTTTTAAATTTGAAAATGTATTAAAATTGCTTGCTATATTTTATAGTTATTAGTAAGCTGTTAAAAAATAGCCCACACAACTGGGTCTTATACTATAGACGTCAATAAATGGATTTTAACTTTTAGATTACAGGAGGCTACAAACGATTCAATTCTTTCATCGAAATGCAGGGCATCATTATCATTATAACAATAACGATGCATTTGAATTTTAATCACAAAATTCGTGAAATATTAATCTACTTGAACTTTCCTTATAAATTTTGTTTTCATTTTAAAAAATAAAAATAAATATCAAAGGACAAATATTGTACTCAGTAATCCAGACTTTTTGTATGGGTGGAATGTTTCGATTGGATAAAACTTTTTTCATTTTGCCTTAAAAAGTAATTTTATAAAATTTTTGTTCTTTTTTGTAAGTAATTCACAACTTTTTCTCATATTTTAGAAGCTATACTCTCAGCAAAGTCTATTCGAGGTTGAAAGCATTTTTTATCTTCCTTACAGGCAAAAAAATAATAACAAAAGGTATGCAGCTAAGGTTAACAAAATCATAGGAAAAGTTGAACAACAATTGTCGCATTATTTTAAAGAGAAAAGTAAAATGAAATTTTGAAGTGGGTTAGACCGCTTTTTCTTAAAGTTATTCAAAAGAAAATTAGCACTTGGCAGAAAAGAAAACGAATTTATTTTCTTGTATTTGTGTTAAATGAATTTAAGGGGATTCTTGGTTCTTAAAATCAAGAAGTAATGTTCTTCAGTGTTTTCTCATGACTTTGCATTTTTCAATCTCTACTTTGATTTACTTTTTGAAAATTGAATTAGAATTGGTTGATTTCACTATAGCAATTATAGTTAAGTCTTCGTTAACAAAATAGTTAAATGAAATTGTGCAGAAAACGAAATAATAAATAATCAAAATAATAGTCTTGAACTTTGTGGTGGCTAATTATATCGGTAAGTGAATAAAAAGAAGAAATAGAAAGTAGCTGATGTTATTTAAAAAAACCCAAGTCAACATATTGATATACATATATTGATAAATCTATTGATAAATCTTATATTGATAAATCTAACTAAACACAATTGCACTTACACTGAAGCTAACCTCTATGATATATACCCATGAATATAAAAGATAATAAAAGATAAAAAACTACAACTTGTAGTACTAATAAATCGAAAGAGCCGTTATTAAAAAGAGAAATTTGCAATTACTAGAGTGAAAATTTATCATCTAAATCCTTAATTATAATCACTACATTGGTTAATGTCACCACTGAGATATTTTTAAATTGGAGTCAAGGGCAACATTTTGCTCAGCTGAGCAATTATAATGGGTCGTACACCATTAACGAAATTTTTGTACATTTCCCTGAACTAATTTTGTCAGCAAATCCTGACTTTTTGTGACCAAGGCAAAATTTTTTTGTTGCTAAACTTTGATAAAATCAATTCCTGAGTTCAGCGAACTTTGATCAATTTTCATAATACTGCAATGTAAATTTTTTAAGTAGCTCAAATAAATATCACTTTGATACCATAAATTTCAAAAATATTATAAAAGTATAAAAATTCATGTAATTACAATTTTTCAAAACTAGCAGCCCAGTAGGGCGTAAATGTAAAATGGTGTCCAACATAGGATTAAATGTCTTAATGAGGACACATTCAGGAATTATTTATGTAGAATGAAAATTCTTATTTATCAAAAGATGTCTGACGGCATCATTATTGCTAGGAGATGAGATGGTTGATGAATTGCTTAAAGCCATTAAGAGCATTTTCCACTGAACCGTTAAATATCAAATATGTTGTATTTTTTGCTATTGTAAGCCTACACATACTTATAAACTGTGGCAAGTTTACAATTTTGAATTTTGGTTTTAATTGAGTATCTTGAAAACCTTTTCAAATATATCTTTGTTAGCCACATCTAGACATTAAATTACAAACACCTTTAGAGCATTTGGGAATTTTTTGGAATTCGAAACTTGCAAGCTTTCATTTTTGAAAATGAAAATCTTTTAAATAATTTTCCTGCAATTTGAACTAAATATGTTTGTTACTACAATTTTAAAGCGTACTAGAACTGTGTAGTAATCAAGCAAGAAAAAATGTAAAGTAATGAAAGACTTTCTTTCTGGCTGTTATGAGCTCTAAAAGAATCCACTACTAATTAAATCAACTTAAATTAACTTAAGAGAATACAAAATGTTTATGCTCTATAATATGTTAGATAGATATGAATATATAATACATCAAATTTATATTATATGCATTAAACTTTCCTGATATTATATGGACTGACTGATGTAGGCTTAATTTCATATTTAAAATAAAATAAGCAATTCATACAAACCCATAATTTTCCTCAAAAGTACACTCCTTTCAGGAGACACTAGTAACTCTCTGGTTTATTCTGCTTAAAGGCTTCAACATAAGTTTCCATAAATGTTGAAACAATTGTCTTTAATTTACATCTAAGATAAAATATTATTTGGTAAAGGTATGAGTCTAGAGATATCACTGTAATTCGTCGCATTTGCTTGTTAAAAAAGAGTAAAGAAAAGAGAATCATTCAGTAGTTTTGTTACTTGAGGTTCATTGTGATTTCACTAAAGGAAATAAGTAGTTTATCGATTAATGTAATTTATTTTTATAGAAACATATTGGACGTGCTAGATAGTTTTTCTCTCAGCAAATTTCCTATAGCTCTTTGAATATTCAGTTCATTTTACTGTAAATATAAGAGCCCAAAAGTGCGCTCTGGTACAACTAAAAGCAAAATTCTTTATTAGATTTACGGATATCTTCCTGTAGTTAATTTTCCAAGAAGAACTACATAGAATTCCCTTACCTTTTCTTTTATGAAATTCTTTAGGAATTCAGGACAGATAGTAAGTTGTATACCGAATTTCATTATGTCGGCACTTAGAATCTTTGTGCTATAGAGTTCAAGTCTGTTTTTACTTTTGTTTTATTCATTCGAGCAATCAAGAAATAGAAAAGATTATTGGAAACTAGAATACAAGAAAATGAGGCTCGCAACTATTTATTAGAATCTTGTTTAAAGTCAAGATGGAGTTCTTTCATAACCTGAAGTACGCTTTCTGCATTAGAATAAGTTCTTGTATTGCCTTAATATTCCTTAAAAGTTTCCCCAGCTGAGATAATTTATGTATATAGAAAAGCATGTAGTTTTTTTAAAATGTAGCGTGCCTAAAGTAAAACGCAAGCATCTGGCTTTAATGTAAATGAACTTTTAAAAATCAGGACTATAAATTTAATCATTTACAAAAAAATAAAATTAAGAATTGATTTTCTTCATTGAGGCCAATATATTTTATTGTAGAAAGCTGCAATTTTTGTTTAAATTACTGAAATTTTGAAGAAAGAGGTAAAAATGCTTTTATTTTAGTTTTTTTCTATAACGTTTTTGAGTTAAACTCATATGGGCAAAAATAGTTCTAAAAGTTTCGAAAGCAATATTTTTTCAAGTTAAGTCAATATCTGAAAAGTTGGATTCTCGAAGGATACTCATAAGCTTTAATAAAATTTCTTAAGTTAATTGGGGAAAATTAAAGTTTTCCAGCTGGCCTATAAGGTGGCCTAGCAGCTTTTTCAAAAATTTATAATTTAGCTAGTAATCAATAAAAATATTTTTCAAAATAAAAAAGTAAAATAGACTTAAGCACAAGTTTGTAAAGTTTCCTCTTAGATAGAATTCAGAGAAACATTTACAGTCAGTGTGGTTGTCCACTTTGTTAGCAGTTATTAAGCCTAATAAAACTTTTGCCTATATTTTCAGGTTATGACACTTTTCTGATATATCGCTACACTTCAGTATATTTTCATATGTAAATTCAGGAATGATAAGCATTTGTAAAGCTCATAAATAAATGAACCCCCCATTCATATTTGGTATCAGGTAGTTTTTCTGTGAAAATCCATCTTAGACATGAATCTAAATTTTTATTTCCCCCTTGAAAAGGTGTAAAACATTTGTTCCAGGTATTTGGAAGATAGAAATGAATAGATTAAATGCAGATTTAAGTGTTCAGGTCAAAAATTTTAATGGTAGGTTTAAAAAACAAAAAAATACATTGTAAGAAAAGTATTTTAGCAAAATTTTAAACTTATTTAAAGTTAAGTTGCAGTGTTGTCTGTGCTAAGAAAAATAGAAAGAAGATGTGTCAATTTACTTTCAACTTGCAGATTCTTTACAAGCAAAGCACAAAAATTTGAAAATTTTCGATAAACTAATGCATGTAAATTGACGTATCGTCCCAGTATGACTAACATGCCTGCAAAACAATTAAGGTGGCAAAAATTTGGAACAAGCACACAAAAACAGAAACCTCATGAAAACTTAAAACTTGAATTGAAGATGACATTTAAATTTTCGGGTTAAAGCATTTATGTTGCTGGTGAAAGGTAACTTCATAAGATTAAGGAAGTGGTGAGGAAATATTTAACTTATTTTTTGAATTAGTTGGAAAACAGCTGTGTGCATATTTTTATAGTATTTCATGTAAAAAAAGACTTGTTCTAGAAGAAGTTTCTTTAGTTTAATTGTAATTGTGCAGTATTGATTTTTTTTGAGTTCCCAATATGAATATTTCTCACCAAATACTAGAGAATAACTCAGATCTTATTTTTAGCCAACATAAAGGAGTCTCATTTAAGGTATTTTAAGGCAAAACAATTATTTAATAAAACCAGTACCTCTGTGTAAGATGAATTTGTTTTCAACTAAATGGTAAGTAAATTGACAAAATGGGAAAATTTTTTCTAGAATTAGATTAAAAAAGAAGGCATCGTTAGTATTGAAGCTAAAAAACTGTTAGACTTTTTGAAACCACGTAATGGTAAAAAGAGTAAAATTAAAAGGAGTTCACTTATTCAACTGACAGCACGGAAAGAATACATTTAGCAATTTTACTCAAGAGCATAAGACTAGAAAAATTTCTTTCAAAAGTTTTCCTTACAATTGAATAATTTAAGAAAAAGAAATCTAAAAATTTGCAGAACAGTTAATTTCAAGAAAATATAATTGAGTTAGAATCTACTAAAAATGAGGCTTGCTAATCACAAGCCACAAATTTATGATATGATTTGATTTTTGTGGTTTTTTTACAATAATCAAAAGTTATTTCATGAAAAAAGCTTTTTTATATTAGAATTTAGTGGCCTTTGCTCTAATGGATATTTTTTAGCAGCGTATAGTTCTTTAATAAAAGAGTCTTTCATTTCATTTAATATTGAATTATCATTGCTGCATGAAAAATATTTTAAAAGGAAATTATTTTCATTTGGCTTTGTTCTTGCTAGGAATCCATTTTCAGTGTGAATAAATAAATTCTAAACAAATTCAGGCATAAAACTTCTATTGCAAACTATTTTAAAGGAACTGAGATTTTATAAAATAAATAACAACTTCAAATTTTGATTTAATTTTAATCATTTTTCGATATAATTCCTTAAAGTTAACAACTTTATATGAAATTTGATATTTCAAAAGAAAAGAACAAATAAACTAGGATGTTACAAGATTAAGATGTAAATTATTTTCTATAAATATCTTCACCAAAGTACTTAGGCTGATTGATTTCCTTTAACCGCAATACATGTAAAAATTCAAAGTATATTTCACTAAGCCAACAGCTTGTTCACAATTTCTGAGTACCTTTATTTAATTATGAGGCCTAGATATATTTTTTATATTCTTTTCACATTAGGCAAAGCCATAGCTACAAAATTTGCTTTTCAAAACTCAAAGAATTTTAAAATTTTTGATAACTTTACATTAACTTCTTAAGATTAAATTTTAATTTAAATTCACGCATGGAGAAAATAAAAATAAATTTCAGGGATTAGTAGACAAAACATAATTGGTACATTTTCACGTTCAAGTTAACATGCTAAACAAAGAAAGCTATCAAGTTTTGGAATAAGTTTCAAAAGAAATCATAGCATGACATATAAAATCAATTTGAAATAGCAGTTGAATAAAGCAACCGCTCTATTGAATTCAGTAAGATTTGCGGAAAAAAATATTAATGAGTTTCAAGCAAAGGAACCGTTTAACATGCAAAAGGGATGAGCCCAACAAGAATGTGATTGCCATCCGCAAGAAATCATATTCCGGGTTTTAGGATTGCTTTGGCTTTCTAAGAAATATACGCCTTAAATGACATTCTCTCTAGAGACCAACAATTATTTGCTCATGCCCCAATTAAGAGTAAATGATGTGTAAATCAATTTTCAGCCCTGAGCTCCTATCCACTCAATATTACATCGTTAATAAATTCTTTCTTTCGAATCGAGAATTTATTGGAATCAATTTGATTAGGGAAGCCCGAAGCTCTGTTGTAAAAGCCATCCTTTTTCCTCTGTTTAGAAATTTATTTTTACTTGAGGTTTATTTCTTATGGAAATGATTTGCTATAGATATAAAAATACAGAAGCATGAAAAATATAGGCAAAATAAAAACGAGATTCTACAAATTGGAGTTAAGGATTTAGCTGATTGACATTGCTATTACTTGGGTGTACAAAATGATTTTAAGAATAAATTTATCCAGACATTTATTTAATACAAAATGAATATTCTTTAAGAATTTATTGAACACAATTTTTTAAAATAAACATATAATGAAAAGTGTTTATGTACTGAAGGATTTTGAAATATATGAAAATTGCATAAATTTGGATGGTGTTGAAGAAATGAAACCCGTAAAGCCCACAATAAATTGAACATACATCCTTTTTTGAGTTTTTGTAAGCTGTAGAGAAAATTTGCATACCGTTTACATTTTAGCAAATTAGCTAAAGAAAAAATTGCTTTGGTCTATTGACAGTAAGTAGTTGATTTCATTTTCAAAGTACAAAATTTCTAATTAATGCTCTGATTATAGCCTACAAAGTAACCGTATTCTGTGAATAAAAGTAGAGCTGTCAGAAAATTTTTCACAAGTAAAAGTTAACTTTACTTCAAAGGAGCGTTCTTTGAAGACAAATTGCGACACCTAATCCTGCTTTAGGGTCACTAAACGAGAAATTTTATCCTGGCTGGCAGAAAAGATTTTAATAACATTTATTTATTTAAGTAATTTCGCTGTAGACTACGTCATTTTTATTATATTAAATAAAAAAAAAACAATATCTTTAAGTTAGGAAGTTGAGCTAATAAACTGAGATAAAGTTGATTTCCAGGGCTGGATTTAAATTGCACATTAAATACTGTAGGAATTTGTAATATAATTTTTTGTGTCTTGTTCATATTTTATAAAAGTGAAAAAATTCTAAGACTAAGAACTGATGTTTTCATATAGAGGTAGCGAAAAAGATTTATGAGGCCATTTATATCAATTTTGTTCAAGTTACTAGAGTTCGAAAAATATTTTTCACAGGGCGTAAAGTTTCTTCCACGTGGAGTTTTAGTACTAGACACTAAATTTGTTTTTAAATTATCTGAAACTTGTTGAACTGGCTTTAGGCTAAGAAAAAATTAAGTATCTAAATTAATAGAAGGACTAGGAACAACAGAGCTATATTTATAATTCCACAACTGATTGTGCAATATCCAAGATATATTTCTTGGGCTAAAGTACAATAAATAAATTTTGGGTTTAGCAGTATTAAAGTATTAATGGCAGTATTAATTTTTTATCTATGTAAGCCTTTCATGCTACTAGTGCTTAACATAAAAATAGTTTGAACTACTAATGCTTACCATTCTTATAATATATAGTTTAATAATGACTAAACCTTTGTCAACATAATAGTTTTAATTTTTTGTCCTGTATACGTTGATAAATTTTTCAAGTCATAATACAAAATCCTACGGCGATCATTTTAAACCAGCGCCTGCTGTTCAAAATTTATTCGTTTGTGGCATCCGGACCACATATTGCTGAAATATCCATGCATGTATACAGAAAACCTTTTAGTGATTTAAAGGGTGCTATACGTCTAATCATTTTATGTCATTTCAAATTTACTTAGAATGTTCCCCTAACCAGGGAACGTTTATAGCACACACTGTTCTTAAACATTGTAATAATGAAAATTTGATGCTCGTTTTGAGTTCATTAGTGAATCTTATCAGAATACAAAGTGTTCATCTAGAGTCATGAGGCAGAGAGAAGCGTATGGAACAAAATGTGAAATTATTTGGGTAAAAACCATTGAAAAGGGTTCTTATGAAAAGTTATGGGTCTAATTAAACTAAACACTCCTAGAATAATTGGTTGAGGCATAATTTGGGAATAAGGGTCGATAAGGATTGCTATCAACAGCATTTATAAGCTTAGAAGTAAAAGAATTTCAGGAAGAATTTGAGTTATGCATGTAAAATGGAAAATATTATTCATTTGGATGGTTCATTTATTAAGCTTTAAACGAAGTCATTTGCTCCTTTCTGCGGTATAATTTGACATCAATACAACTAAACTTAAACAACTTTCCTTAAAAATAAATTTTCCATACCAGGTTGAAGGCAAAATTAAATGAATAAAAATATAAAACACTAGACACGATGAAATTAAATCTATTAATTAGTTTATGTCTAACATAGAACTATTCTTTTGGTTTACTTACCAGCAAGATTGATAAAGAATTTAACGTGAGAGCAGTCTTAGTATAGTTCCTAGGCACATTATTTTCACTCTAATCGAATTACTAAGCCCATAGTAAGATTAGCTTCGAGAGCTTCGATTAGTTTCACTATTCCCAATAATTTTACCTTTAATTTGATTTTTGTGAAAGCTAAAGAAAATCTGTTTTCCACCCCGGGATTTATTATACGAATTTAATTCAAGGAATTTTGCTGGAAGCTAGCGATTGATCTCTTCTGTTTGTAGAGAGACTCACGTATCATGTTGTCGTCAATATTTTTTTATTATTGTTTTTTTTCAATAAAAATTCTATCAAACCACCGTCATTTGACAATTATACTGAGAGCAATTTCCATTTTATTACAAAGTAAGCTAGATCTAAATTAATCATGTTGTTATGGGCTGTAAAACAGTATTCGTTCGTGAACGTGACAAAATTATAGGTTCGTTGTCCTTGAAGTAGTTCAATAATTTTTTTTTGGATTAAGTCAATTGTTGCCATGGATTTTAATTTAGTGTTATTTAACGAAGGAAAGTTTTTTTGGTAAAGTGTGAGTCATAGGCTGTCAAAAGTACAAATTCATATTGTACATTCAAAATCTCTTGCCTACCTATTGAAGGAAAAAACTCTTTTATTGCCTTTTGAGAAATTTTAAGTGAAGTGTTGATATTATTACAAATTCAAGTCACTGTACATATTAAGTTCAGTAGTCTGAGTAATAAACACAAAATATATTTGTGCTTTTGTAAAAGTAATTTAGCAGGATAATAAAATGAGCTCTTGTTGACGTCTTTTTCTTTAGCTCTACTGGCTTAAGGCTGCTATCAGTTTTCTTTTCTAATTATGTTTGTGATAATATGTTTCAAAAGTTTTCAAAAGCAGCCGTCATTATTTTAAAATTCCCTGTAAGAGCATCAAAACCACTTGAGCTTAAGATTGCCTTTGTAGAAAACTATACATGCCTGGCGCTCAATTAAAGTTAAAACTATTGAAGGCATGACATGAATTAAAAATATGCTTAGTATAATTCTCTTAAATAAATATAATTAGACTTTGTTTCAAGACTGACAATATTGAAAATATTTAAAATACCAAAATACAAATGGAATGAATTTAAGCACTATCCAATATCCCTCCTAATTAATCTTGACAATAATTACGCTGGTCGACAAAATTTAACTTTTTTTTTGCCACACGAACTTTTTGGTGATTTTTTTATAATAGAGGCTGCTACTAGTAAAAACAAGCAGTTTTAAAGTTTTCATCACCCATCAATTTTATTTGGTGAAGGAACATTGATTTTAGAGAAAAAATAACATTTTTCGAGAAAAATTAATAAAAGCACAGCATGATAAATTATTTTCTGGTTTAATTTATGGTATAAATATTTATTTATATCAGTATTTATTATTATATATTAAAGTCTACGACTTTCTGGAATATTCAGCTTTCGGTTGATCCCTATTGATCGTCCAACAGTAGTCAGCCAACATCCTTAGACTCCAGCTACCCTGATAATGTTTTTCTATATTTGAAATGTCCTGGTGGAACCTTTGCTTACATCTCCAAAATTTTCAAGGAAAAAATCTAAATGTAAGTCCAGGAAATGGATTTTTAGCGACATATTGCAACCAAAAGTTTTATATGACAAAAGCAATTCGTTAATCAATTCTCTATAGTTATCACTCTTATGGTTACCTAAAAAATCTTCAGCTACATTCTTAAAACATTGCCATGCTGATTTTGCCATAACATTTAATTTTTCTTCAAATTTTGGATCTTTTCTTAATTCTGTGATTTGAGGTCCTACGAAAATGCCCTATTTGATTTTGGCATCACTTATTCTGGAAAATTTCTCTTTTAAGTAGAAAAATCCGCTTCCATTTTGATCCATTGCCTTTACGAATTTCTTAAAAAGGCCTAACTTGATATGAAGTGGTGGTAAAATTCATCAGAAGGGCTTGCAAGTAGTAAAACCTTTACATTTTTCTGCCTAGGGCGTAGAGATTCACGCACAGGCCATATTCTTTCAATGTAATGATTTCTTTTTTTCCCTGCTGTCCCATTCGCATAAAAAGCTGCAAAATTTGGTAAAAACCCACTGTAGTCCAAATAGTAGGGCAATAACTTTTAAATCACCCCAAATTTTGTATTTGATTTTTTTAAGCAATAGTTTCATATTTTCATAAGTTTCTTTCATATTAAAAGCGAGTGCTAGTGGAACAGAAGGAAGTAAATTGCTATTATGGAGGAGAACTGCTTTTAAGCTTGTTTTATACGAGTCTATAAAGTCACAGTAGACTGATGGATGAATATAGTGCAGAAGTAAAAATTATGGGGCCCGTGGCATAATATGCAAAAGCACTGAAATGAACTTAGAGTTATCATAAAAAAACTGAGGGCGATTGAATCAAATCAAGTTAAATTTCGTAATTTGGGTAAGTAGTTCTAATAAAATAACTTACCAAACTTCGTGTGGCAAAATCACTGTTGGCCAGTGTTATAAATCAACTAAGGCGGAGAAGTATTTGGAAAATGAGACTACCACATTACAAGTTAATTGAGCATAACTTGCGGTTGAATTTGTTGCTTTAAATCAAAAATTGCGTGTTGAACTGACTGATATATTTACTGAGTTTAAATTGGGTCTTAGTAGTTCCAAACTAATCATATTTAATGAAAATGAAATGTTGTTGACAATAAAGGCAAACAAATAATTTGGTTACAAGAAGTTGATTTCTATATTAGTGTTTGTCTAATTTCTGTGGATGATTGAAAAAGGATTTTTAAACATATTTTTTTAATAATAAGTGAAAAATTTGTCAACAAAAAAAAAATGATCAAGCGAAAATATTATTGATACTAAAATATTGTACAAAAAAATTTATGAGTTTTTTGCCTTGCTGTTCTGAGTTGTAAGTGTTGACTTAAAAACCCAGGCGATAGTTTACTCTTTTGGATTCTTTTGAAGATATATCTAGATAGATATTTGATAATTTAATCAGTCTTAAAATTTATTCCTTTTATCACGTAAAATACATTGTAAAAGAAAACAAAGAAAGAGAAGCACAAAGATGTATTCTCAATGTTTACTTTTCCTTTGTCTGATCTATGTGAATAAGTGCAATGGAAATTATCCTTTGTGCTAAAATATGTTAAGAAAATTTCGTTTGTTGCTGGTGAAGTAGTCAAAGTAAGATTTAGGATTAGAATATACCATGCTATATAAGTTGTCATTATTTTATTGAAAAGCAACTCTGACTACAATCATTTTTATGAAAAATTAATTTATATTTCCAAAATTCCTAATTTAAATTGATTGAAGTAAGTAATTCTGCATAGAAATGCGTAAAAATAAAGCCCTTTATAAGTTCGGAAGTTACTGATTACTGAAATCAGTAAAATAAGAAAGTAAAATAACAGCTAAGATATTTCGGGAAGGATTCTTTGCATTGAAAGCTTTTTTGAAGCTACAGTGGCTAAACCTTGAACCTCTTTTCTGTCAGGCAAATATAATAGTTAAAATAAAGCAATTATCCGATTGGGTCAGAAAAAGTCAGGGCATTACGTTTTAATGTTTGACCATTGTCATACGTGACCAGTTATTTGATGGACTTGGGAGAAAAGAGATGTTATAGTAAAGGACTGTTATATAATAGATCTTAATCCCATGTAGAAGCTTCATATGAGTTTGAGGCTTCTAGATAGAAGAAGGGTGAGATTTTCCAAAATATAATCACGTTTCTGGATGACATTGGATATTTTTATTACAGCTAGCAAAAATATTCGAATTTTTTTTCATAACATTTTATCAATCATCGATAATGATTAGCAAATTATAAAACATTTAATTTAAAAATATCTCAAAAGCAAATTAAGAGGAGATTTTCAAAATTTCGAATACATTAAGGTACAAGACTAGTTATTTTTTTATTACTTGTGTTGTATTTTGTGTGATTGATGACGCTTTTGCTTTATATTGCAATTGGTATTTTAAAGGTGATTACAATGTGTCTAAAAGGTTTCTGGATAGTCACGAGCAAAATACATATAGATTAAGATAGTATTTATGCCACTAAAGTCAAGAAATCATTTTTGTGTTTTAAGAAAGGGACTACTGAAACTGATTTCTGCTTAGTAACCAAATTATTGGTGATTTTCTAAAATTCTTCAAAATTTATTTTCAATATTTTTTTGAAAAAGAGTTAAAGCAAGTGCTTAAGAAGAAGTGAAGACTTAATAGTTTGGAAACATAATTTGGTTTCACAGTCGCTACTATCAAAAACTATGAACCACATAGAATTTGAATAATACAAAATAATAATAAAATAAATAATATTTTATTTTATTTTTGCTATTGTTATTTTTCAACATAATAATTTTTTTAAAAATTTTGTAACAGAAAGAGATTAAAACTAGAACTTATACCCTTTCTCTACTGAGGCTTATAGACTGTATTATTCCTAGTGCTCTAGAAAGTATTATTTAATCACTAGCTGCGCTGAAATATATTTTTTAATGTGTTTTCAAATGCTGAAAACATGGTAAATAAACACAATTGCAATATGGTAAATACACGATATTCATTCAAAATTTCCTTCCTTGTATTGTAATAAAGCTTATACATGCGTCACTGGAAAAAAAAATAGTAGGAGTAAAATTTTTTGGGATCAGA
Organism: Acrocera orbiculus; assembly: GCA_947359355.1. NCBI lineage: Eukaryota > Metazoa > Arthropoda > Insecta > Diptera > Acroceridae > Acrocera > Acrocera orbiculus. The sequence continues at coordinate 46,175,782 of OX375757.1, forward strand.
AATTTCATAAGGAGTTATTCTTATGCTCACAGATTAATTTTAGTAAATGGAAAAGATTGATTATACTACATTAATTACACTGAAGTAAAATACAATGATTTTATTATTGCATTTGAAAAGATTTTGAACACTGTTCGGAGCACAAATCAGAGGTGAAAAACGTGCCAAAATAACATAAACTTTTCAGGACTAAAGACGACTACGTAATAGGATCATATACACATGTTAATACTCTGGATATTTTTCAGACATAAATCGTGATGAAGCGCTAAGAAGATAAAATCATTCATGTAGCTATAATTACCAATTTTAGCCGAATATATCCGATTTTATTCGTAGCCCATTAAAATAGAGAAGAGTTCGAAAACGCATACGAAAGTTACGGAATCCAAACGCACTGGTAATGAAGCAAAAAATCTTCACCTCTAAATTTAATATAGACTTAAAGTAATTATTATCAAAATGTTGTTATATCACAACCATCAAAACCATCAAATTATTTGTATTTAAATCAGTTCATCTGACAGAAGTTGTTTTTGAGTTTTTCAATCTATTCCACTTTATCTAATCAAATCAAAAATAATTTTTGATTTTTCTGTTCTATAAAATGGAAATAAAGTTTTTAATTTAAAACATGGAATTTACTCAATTGAAATATATTTTTGATAAAATAACCTTTAGCTGTGTGTACAATCTCTATTTGGAATTAATTTACAGGACATCCCTGAGGCTTGTTTAATTAAAAATGTTTTTTTTCTGATGCTATTGATCCACTAAAACTTGCTAGGAAACAAATAACACAGGTGGAATAGCTTTGTTGATAATCTCAGAATGAAATTAATTTTTCTATAAAATAAGTTTAACCTATTTTTCCTGTAATACAATTTTTGGATTGCTAATATCAGAAAACATTCGTTGTTACTAAAAGAGATTTGTTTAATCAATTGTTTAAGCTTCAGCACTGTAAATAATGTTTCTGTAAATCAGTGCTATTTAATTTGAATCTGACTATTATATATAATTTTTTTACTTAGAGAAACAATAAACTTTTATGTTTTTGCATGATTTACTACCTATTAGAGTTATTTGATCCAATTAAATGGCAATAAGTTGCCTTTCATTTCCAAGAATAATTTCAATGAATGTTATCTTTCCAAAAACTTAAAAATATTGTTTTATTCTGATCACGTGCATTTTTCTTGGTCTACACCATACCTAAAAGCATTGAGATTTAAGTTTGAATTGAATCCAATTGGATAGATTTTGATATCTAATTGGAAAATAATTCCAATCTAAAGATTGGTTATGTTTGCTCTTTTGAACCTTACTGATTCATATTATCCTGGGATTATCTGCAACATAGATTTTCTATAGACCCTCGATCGATGATTTTCTAATTTAATTATACGCACAATTACTTCCATTTGTCGTGAAATTATCCAAGAAATTTCTTTTTTTATATATGTACATGGCTTGTGCTTGCTGGGTATAGAAGGGTCTTAAATTATAGTAAAAAACTAAATAATATGTAGATGGTGCAATGTTTTAACTTATAATTTAAATAATTTAACTTCTGAGACTTTTTATATCAATTCTTTTTAGTAGTTCTAAGTATTTTATTAAGAAACCAATGACTGCTTTATACTTTCAATTTTGAAGAATTAAAACTTTAAATATGAGAAGAGTCTTGCTGTCAATATTACTGAAAGTCAAAGGAGGTAGATTTGATAAGTCTCCTGGTTATAAATCGGTTAGAAAAATAAAGGTTGAACTTAAATAAAAAAAATATTGAGAAAAATATTAATTTATAATCATTCAATAAAATTAATTAACCAAAAGGATAAAATAATATCTATAATACAGATGAATAATAATTAATAATCGTCGAAAGATTGTGATCCTTACTTAAGAAGTTATTGCATTTAAATGCAATGTAGTTAACTATATTGTAAAAATTAAAAAACAATATATATTAATTATTATTGAACTATTCAAAGAAAGATCCATATGAATTTATAATTAATACATTTGTGGCAGGAATTGGTTACCATTATGAAGGGCGAATATTTTTTTTTAGTTTTTTTTATCAATAAATTTTATTTTAAAGTTTGTCCTTACTTTCAATTTATGTTGTAGTTAAGTTAAATATCTGATTCCAAGTTATTATCGCAGTTTCTTCGTCTTGTAACTGACTAGTTATAGCAATGGCTTAAAAGTTACACAACAATAATTGAACGGGTTTACACTAGCATCCAAGCAACCTACAAGTCTTTATTCCATATCTCAACAGTACATCACAAAATGAATAAGGATTCAGACGCAAAATTTGGCAACTTTGTTGACTGGAAGAGGGAAAAGGTTAATGTAAAGATTTTTTGTTTAATGCAATGCATTTTTATCAAAAGAGTTTACAATTTCCTTATTGAAATTTTGAAAGCCTATCTCAAGAAGGCGATAGTCGGTTTAGAAGATTTTACTTCATCCAAGGATGAAACTGGAGTTGGAATGATTTTTTTGTAAAAAATATTAAAACCTGATAGTGCTCTTATACAAACAGCTTATGTAACCAAAATTTTAAGCAAATAGCTTATCAGCCAATACCGCAAACATTGATTACAAATCTTTACAGAACGAAAGACAAAATAAATGGAAGCATATAAAATAAAATTTTTATGAAGCTGCTTAATCTTTTTAAAGTGTTTATTTATTAGGTTGTCTAGGAATTATTATATTAAAGGTTTGATTTTTTCCATTCCAACAAGCAGATGTTTTGCAATGCCAAAATATATAAATGTTTTTCCAACCAAATAAGCAGGGATTTTTTAAATGAATAAGAACATAAATTTGGAAAAGAATTTTTTTGAGAAGTTGAGTAGTTTTTGACTTAGAGCGTCATCTTTGTCTAAATTTTTCATTTAGTCTTAGTGACAACTTTTGAGTCTTTATTAGATTTTAATCCCCAAAAGCTTTCTATAGTGGTCATGTGCTACTAGAAATCGCAAATATTGGAACAGATAGAAACGATGCCTGCATTTACATGAACGGATAAGAAACTGAAGGCAAGCTCGTATTACATATTACTCAAAAGATGTTCCCTTATGAATAATAAAGTTAATTTGAAAATATAGTAAAAAATAAGTTTTACATTCTCCAAATGTCATAAGATAATCTAAAATATAGAAAAAAACATCATTGTGAACATAAAGTTGTGGTTCTAAGAGGGTCACTTACAAGTATTAAATTCAACAAGCTTGTAATGTTTTTGATATAATAAATAAATAATAATGGGAAGTGCTTAACATAAAGAAAAAGATGTAATTATTTAACTTTAGAAAAGGTTGAGTCTATAAGGTTTCTTTAATCTTAGAATCATGAATTGTAAGTAATTTGCTCTACAAGTCTTTTATATTTTATTATTTATTTATTTTAAGCACAGCTCAACAATAGTAGTAAATTAAGATAGTTAAGATTGTACTATGACTCCCTATGAGGATGTTTTAAAGAAAAAGATATTTTATTATGTAGCATATGTTGACAAAGCAAACTACGATTTTGTAGCATTAAATTATAGTCAGAAGCCCGTAAGATCCGATACCATTATTCAATTTGTCAAGGTGGAGATATTCGATGTTAGAATCATTTGACTAAAAATCATTCAGATTTCTAATTTATTATTTATTTTCTATTGAGATGATGTATTTTTTATTAGACTCAACGTGTAACTTTAATTTATTATAACTAAGATATTTAAACAAAATGTAAACTCTAGATTTTTTCCTTAACAAATAATAGGTCTGCGGATATTGGTCAATTGCTTTACTGATTTGGTATGTAATATTTATTTGGTAGTTAGGCTTGAGTTTGCTAATGAAAAAAAATCGATGCCATAAATTGAGTAAACAGTATCACATGTGAAGGTGGTACATCAACGTAATTTTGTTCCTAATTGTCTGTGATTAAAATTAATGGGGACTACTGCATGGAGTCGGCTAGAAGTGTAATTTGAATGATTGAGTAAATTGTCCGATACATCTCCCAATACTTTCATCTCCATAGCTCTATAGTGCAGATACTGATGGGGCGAAAAAGGGTGTTTCACTGTCAATATAAAATTGTGGTTGATTTACTTGTGTTGGATACTGTATTTAGCATCGATTTTTTGAAACAAAACATCAATAATCATATGGGTATGCATAATTTGGCATAATTTGGCTTTGATGAGGTAAGAATTCAATGAAAATGTGTCCCCAAAGCTTTTCCTAAAAAATTTTGCAAATAAATTTTTAGTATCCTGATCTAATCTTCAGTATCAGCTTTGAGTTCAAAGATCTTAAAAATGAACTGCATGAAAAAAATTTATATCCAATGATGAAGACATTGCAGAGCAAGTATTGACCCTAAGGGAGCTTATATTAAAGAAAATATTTGATTTGCTCTTTTGGGAATATTTCTGATTATGTGCTGTCTAATACAACTTTCAATACTTAATTACAACTACCCCTAATAATTGTGATTGAATAATACAAATTTCTATTCAAAAGCACTTCATACAAATTTTATTACGAAATTCGACGCGTTTATATATTTTGAGGCCTAAAAATTAATTTTTTCAAATACGGAAGTTAGTATTATTAAGTAGTAAGCCCTCTTTTGGTTTTATTTGTGTTTGATATTTTAGCAGCTCTCATTCGTTACATGCAAGTTAAAAAGAATCAGAATTTTTAGCTTAAATTTTCAGTTACTTAAACACTTATTTTAAGCATATCAGAAAGTTAACTCAATTTAAAATGCTGAAGACAAGCTTCAAGAGAGCTTTTAACCAAGAAAATTCAATTGAAGGATATTTTATTCTATAAAAGAAGACTTTTAGAGAAATCACTAATTGTAAGTGCAATAATTTTTAATGGTATTTTATATATGAGATATCAAGTTTAAAAGCTCTTTTTAATATTATCTCAAATTTCAGGAAAAGTTTGTTCCTTGCCTCTTCCCAAATTTTAAAATATAGTTTTACAGAGAAAACCTCAAACAAATAAAGTTTCGCAATCTATCTGAAAGTAGTAGTGAGTTGGCCATATTTTTATATTGGTTGATGTTCTTGGAAAACTTACGCTAGAAGCTAATATAGAGGATAGCTCTAGAGTTAATTAGATAAAAGACACTCAGCTAAAATTGAAGAGGTATCTGTGTATGTATATCTTTGAGTTATGATTGCAGTAATAATTGTCTCACAGCCTATCTAACATTATCATCAAATTTGCATGTGGCTACATAATAAATTGCGGATGCAGTAAAATTAAATTTATCTTACAAATCTAAATTTGGTTTAACAATAAGAGAATTATCTCTTCCATCAGCAATTTAAATTGACTCAGGAAGTTTTGCAAGCGTTTTTGACTCTGAAGTATATTCCGTAGAATTAACAGTCGAAGTAAGTGGAATTTATTGATAAAGCTTAATACTGTAATCCACTGAAGTTGATTTTAATCACTTTAAAGCCTTAGCATAGCCCTACAGAAAAACAGTCTTATTGATAGTAACCGTTGTGTTATTTTTGGCTTTTAGCTATAGTATTTCTTGCAGTGCGGTTTAATATGACTAACAAATTGTCGGTTCTGAGTTTTTTCGATAAAATCTCTTTACTTGTAAATTGTTCAAGTGGTTTTTTGGTAAAATATTGAAAGTATGTTTATGTAATTAAATAACAGTTTGTTGCACAGAACTTGAAAAGTCAAAAATATGACGGGCTTTTTAAGTAAAAGTAAAGCACGTTAAATCTTCCACACCAGTCATTAGCAAAGCCAAGTGAACTTTAGGAACTTCAAAAATTGTGTTATATGTGGCAAGATATACATTTTTAGTAATAACTAAGCAACTTACAATTAGCACTTATTTGCATGAATAAAATCTTTGGTGTAATTATCAAAGACAAACAAGAACAAAAAGGGTTCCTTTATATTTATGGAATTTTACTCATTTTTTATTAACCAAAAACAAAGTAATTCAAAAACTCAAAGAAGTACTTAAAATACTTTACAGAAGCAATGCATTTCTACCTAAATTTTCATTTTAATTGCAATTTTAACTGTAAAATTCCCTTCGCATAGTTTTTCTATAAATTGTTGATGGCCGCTTTGAATTTACTTCTTTAGTTTAAGATTTTTTTATATATCTCTTATCGTTTGCATAAGCCCTATCGGTTTTTGTCCTGTATCTTTTCTAAAAACTCTCTCAACAGTTGGTTTTATTTGATTAAAGTTTTTTCAAGCATTCTACTGCAGTTTGAATATTTTTATTTTTTAAATTTCATGGTTGCCCCAGCTGTTCTCTCTCTTGGATAGTATACAGCACTTAAATTTGTTCGAAAAATGATTTTAGGCTGTGTCCAGGATGTAATGTTCTTTATTGTAATTGGACGCAAAATATAAAGAAATGAAGTTATGAGAAAGTTTTACGAAACGGAATTTAAAATATTTGCAATTTTTCATTTTGACCAATATTTTCAAAACTTAGAATTATTATTCCACAGAGTAGTCTGCAGTCTTCGTTGTGTTCTTTATTTGTTGCTTAGAGAGTTTCTTAACTCTCCATATTTATTTTCCTTTAAAAAATCGAATTTTGCTTTGAGTTTCCAAAAATAGAGAAGGAATGGGTGACTTGTATGTTCAATTTTGTGGTGAACCTGTTTAATTATTAAATTCACTGACGTCATCTGACTGTTTTTATTTTTAATTAAACTTAATATTTTATGTAAGATTGAATTAGGTTTTTTTTTATCCTGAATATTTTAATTTTTTCCTCTTTCTTTGGTTCTGTAGATATATTTTTTCAGCTCAATGAGAATAAAACTCAAATTCTGTATATTTTGACCAATCCTAGTTAACATTTTGGTATTCCAAAATCTGGTTTTTTGGTCTTATCACTAAAAATTTTCAAATTAAAACTTAAAAATAAAAAGCATACACACTTTAATTAATAATTTACTGAATTTAGCACATCACTACGTCAACACTCACTTTTAAAAGGATTTGTGCAAAAACTCCTTCATAATGATGGGTATCATTATACGTTCCTTTATTTTAAAGATACTTAAGTTAAAAAAGGTGAATCATGTCAGTAAGAATTTTCTTGTTTTGCATTATCTTCACGTGTTTTCTTCCTTGAATCACAATTCTTTGTGACTATTTCAAATGGAATAAGAAAGAGCTTTGTCACACTTCCTTAGGCGTGAGGCAATAATTACAGCCCTCTTTTGGCTTTGTGTTTCAAAAAAATGACAATTTGGTCTTTGTTAGTTAGATTAATGAGGAAAGTTTTAGATACCCATAGTTAACAAAAATAAGAAAAACTCAAACCAACCTCTTTAGTGAGATTCTGCTTTGACATTATAAGGCACCAGGAGAAATAATTTAATTTTAGCTCCAGCTGTTCAGTATAATTTCAAGGTAACTTTTTACATTACCTTTAATTGTTTTAATAGATATATTTTGGAGCGAATATAATCAGAAGCTGTGATGCTTAGAAGAAACAAAATACATCATTTAAAAGTATAAAAAAAGCGAATAATTAAGTTAATGAAGTAACAGTTAAAGAGTTTTTAAGTTTTAAATGTAAACTTATTTCGCCCTTTTAATGAAAAATAGTCAGGAGACTTGCTATAAGTGGAATTCCATTGCAGTATTTCAATAATTTTACATTTTTCGGTGTCAAAGTGATATTGTTCTACGCTTACACAATCAAATCAGTAAAATATGAGCTTTTTGGGTAATACGAAGTAAAGCTTTACACCAATATAAGCTGCAAGCAAAATATAATTACCCAACTTAAGGGAAAATTTGATAAGGTTAGCATAACCGTCCCTGATGGTTGCTTCCTACTCATCAAAATCTTAATGAGAAGAAAAATTGAAAGCTACTTCTAGCAAGAATATGGTTCTAAAGATTTTACTTTAACATTTTTCCTTTGATAATGACCGATTTTGTTTATTGAGAAAGTTTACGCTCTAAACGAATGTTTTTTATTCTTAAATTTGTTTATTATTCAAAAATCTTTGCCAGAACTTGGTGCAATTGAAACTTGGAATCATAAAAAAATAAAAGGAAGTTAAATAGCTGATAATTGAGATCTCATGAGAGAAGTATAAAAAATGGAACCTGTCTATTTAAATAAATAGGCCTAAATTTGCAGAATTATAAGTAAACTTGAACAGAGAATATTTTAATGGTTAGTTGTTCATTGCAGCCTCACAATACTTATTTTTCCTTTAAACTTGGCTTAACTTAGGGGAAAGAACATGAATGAAGATTCTGAAAGCTGTCTTATTTAAACATTTACAGAGAAAAGATTCTCGATGAACTTCAAAAGAAAGTTAGTATAAGATTGTAGAATAGCCCTAGACAAAAATCCTTTTTTACTCAGTATATGGAAAATATCAGCAAGAAATGTTTATTTATAGACTTCCCTTCTTCTGAGCGAGTTAAAATGAGAATAAAATGTTGAGTCTAATGTCTGTTTACATATGGAAACTGTTATTTAAATTATGACCTTATCAAATCTGTCTTTTCAAGATATTTCTTATACGAAGAGACTGAATCATATCAATAGTAAGATATAAATTATATTTACAGGAGTTAAAACAGCTGGTTACTTCGCATGACAAACGAAAGCCCGGGTGTCTCGGGTGTCTCGGGTCCTTAAACTTTCAAATATGTGAATATACCTTTAGATAGACATACATATTAGTAATAACATATAAGTATTGGATAAGTAAAATAAAGAAACGTTTATGTTATTAACAAGAAATTTTAAGGTAAGTTCTGACAATAGTAAAACATAAGACTGCTTCGCTTATTACTTCTGTTATTTAACTAGTTCTATTTGTTAACACAACATGTTTCGGCCTTGAAAGTTAACTTGAAGTCACTTTTGCATAAAACTTAGTTCAACATTTCTATCAATAGTGGAAGACAAATAAAAAAGATTTAAAACTACATCTAGTTTGTTATTATTTATAATAAGCAAAAAAAAGCTAACAGGTAAAAATTTTGAATTCAAAACCTAAAAAACTAGCTAAGAAAATAAAATTATTCCAATAAATATTTCATAACAAGAAAAATAATTTCAAAAGTTGGTGGTAAGACCAAAATTTATTTGTATTAAGTTCCAAAAACTTTTTTTGATTATGTGGAAAACAATTTGAAAAAAATTACAGTAAAATTTTATTCATAATTTACATCAATGATAAAATATAGTATGCTCCTATGCAACTACAACAATCTAAGCCTACTAAAGAAATCAACAATTACTTCAAAGACCAAATCATAAACAAAACTCATTTTGTCAGAAGGCTTATGAAAATATTCAAATTTATTAATATATAACTTGCAACAATATTTTAAAGTCAGCAATATAGTCCTTTTCTAGCTAACAATTTTATCGTTTATTTGTTTGGATCCAAGTAAATTTGTTTTGCCGGATTTTTATCATTGCAGACGTCTTTGGTAAGACAGAGATGTTCATTATCTCCAAAGTTTATTGCCAGAAGCTCCCAAAGGATTATGTTTTCCTACTTTAAATGTGCAGATATGAATGTTTTACAAGTTTTGTAGACTATTTTTGGTTTTTTTTGTATTGCAGGTAAACGAAAATGTTTCAGACAAGGCTTTATTTAACATAATATTCATTACAAAATTGGCCGAAATTTTTTCCCGCAATGATATCTAGCAAAACTTTATGCAAGTTTTACTATAGTAAAGAATAAGCAATGAGTGTTTTTGTATTTAGCTGGTCTAAAGCTATGAATTGATATGTTCGTACTGATGTTAAAAAAAAGTATATTCAGAATAGTTTTTAAGAAACTAATAAATTAACATGATTAAACTATCTCAAATAGGGTTCTGTCGGTTTCATAGTTTTCAAACGTGTACATGAATTTGGGATATTCAGGAAAGCCATTTAATTTGTTGCACAATTTATGATCTAATTTCACATTAATAAAGAAATCTAGAATCTCAGCAGGAGCACGATTCAATGGAAGCTCAGAGCTCTATAAAGTTAAAGATATTCAAAATAAAATTTTGTATCGCCATTTTTACCATACCAAATTCATTAAAAACAGCGTAAAGCAAGGGATCAGAAGAAAAGATGTACATCTACGTTAGCCGAGCATAGCTAATTAACGAGCGTAAGATATTAAGTTAACGACTGGTCTGTGGGGTTCATTAACTAAGCTTTAAATTTTTTTACCTTTCATCTTATTATTTGTTTTTTGTTAAGATCTCATGTAAATCCTATTTGTTCTCATTTTTCATGCTGGTTTTGCTTAAAATATCCTGGTAAAATTTAAGCAATTTTATATTGAAATTAATACACATAAAAACATTAAGAAGCTTATTATGCCTTTAAATACAAAATTTAAAATTAGTTAAGATGTAATCTTTGTTTATTTTTTAATGAACAATTGGGTGATTTATCCTGGTACCTCAATCATAATTTAGCTGGATCTTATTATTTACTTCAGGAAAAACATCATATTGAGTATTATAAATCAGAGAAATTTTAACTGTATGAACGGATTAAAAACTGGTGCCTTTCAAAAATGTTATAAAGACAGTTTGGATGAATGGCATTCAAGTCTGGGGCTGTGTCAGCAAAAGTAATAAAATCATCATTCAGCATGATAAAGCACTCGGATCGTTAATAAAAAAATATACCTTAGTTTATTATTTGGAATAGAAGTTTTATTTCTAATATAATTTTAGTTATTTGCAAAATTTGGTCTAGTTTTCACTCCAAATAATACTACTTCACATTCCCGACAAATTTATGCCCTGAATTTTCTCCGAATATTTGAAATATTTGACAATAGCCTTCCAATGGAGATCATGTATTCGCAACACGTATTAATTATTAATCAGGGGCATATTATACGCTTCTTCCAAATGGATGTTGAATTATAATCACTTTATAATCGGTTATATGTCTGACTATTTACGAATAATAATAACTTTTTTCTAAACTGCTTTAAAAATTTAGCAAAAAGGTCTTTTAACCAGGTGCATTAGGGAACGTTTTGCTGCTTAGTTTTCTTAAAGATTCTATGTGTTTGATAAAAAATAACGAAAGTAAGAAATAACATTAATTTGCCTTTTAGAAGGTATAATTTTAATTTAACAGAACCTAAATTACTTTGATAAATTGACATAAAAAAGTATTAGGAAAAAATAATCTTTATAAATGCACCAAACATGGCTGAGTAGTTTGATTACTTGCAAAAATAATATTCAGTATATTAAAAGCCTTTAAAAATAAAACCTTTCTTCATATTTAAGTAGAATTGTAAAATTATCAATAAATTATTAAACCTTTGCTTTTATGAAAATTAAAACCTCCCTTCATTTTTAAAAGGAGTTTTATCAGATTTTGAGTATATAGTTACGTATTTGGTTAAATAAAAAGACTCAATTTTCGTTTAAGTTATTTTATTTTAATACAGAGTACTACTTAACACGATGCTAGAGTTAACAATACTGAATCTTACAACTAAATGCTACGCTTTTTATATCAAACTAAATCTGTTTTCAATTTTTATCCTTGATCCTTGTTAATTTTACTATGTTTGCTTAACCTATTTCTAAAAATTATTTATTCTTAAATTTTAACATGTTTTATTACCTATTTCCTATATAAAAACAAGATCTGTATTTTGGGTGGTCTCTTTATTAGATATAACAATATAAATTTGCTTGTTGTACTCAGAGAGGAGAATAGGAAAATTTACACTAGGCAGACTGACTTTTTAACATTTCACAAGATGTACGTGGGTTAAATTTTAATTTGATGTTTAAAGATTAATCTATGTATAATTGTCCATCTTTTTACATAATGTACAAATGACTTGATTATAGCCAATTTTGGTTTTGGAGAATTTAATTTTTTTTACGTGTTTTGAATAGTATTAAATTAGCCTGAAGTAACCAAATATTGCTTTAGATGTAAATTGTTGAAAACTCATTAGTTGTTTTTATTAAAACAATGTTTTTTTCTGTTATTTCCGATAAATCTTTTAGATTTAAAGTTTTAAATAACATAATGACAATCTAATAAAATTTGATAAAATATGCATTCCTTTAATGGATTTAGAAACCCCAATATTTAATAGTGACATTTCGTGGCGATCTTTTAGTGGAAAACAAGTCTTCAAGTTTTCAAAAATCATATAAAACAATATATTTGAGCCAATTCAACATTCGTAACATAATATTCAACGATACTTGGCAGAATTAATAATTCTGTGTAAAATTCTCAATTATAAGCAAATATTTACTGCATTTCTTCCAAAATACTCTACTACACTTTCTTCGTGTAAGCTCGCCTGCTATTTATGTGTGAGTTTTAATGAATTCAGATAAAATTTCTTCCCTTTTATAAGCTTACAATCAAAACTATTAAGGATATTCAACTAAGCTTTGTTAAAGAAAGGATCTGTTTTCGTAAATAAATATTGATGTCTATCAAAGGACGACATTATTAATATTTCATAATTTTCTAATTCAAATAACAAAGGGCAGGATATTTTATTAATTATATTTGAAACAAAGTAATCAAATTTTACTTGCAAGATACTTTGACTGGTTGATAATAATGAAGGTTGATTAAATTTCATTTCAAATTATGAGAAAATTTTAAAGAAAATAATTCCTAATTTATCCCACTATGGCAATTGGAGTATTTTCTATTCATGGTTTGTTTGATATGCAAATGCCTAAAATGCTGTGAGATAGAAGCTAGCCACAATATTACGATAATATCCAAATTCACAAGGAAAGTTGTTATGTCGGGCTATTACTACCTTAATAGGGAACTATTCAAACGGATATAGAAATTCACTTTACGGAAATGGGGCTTATCCTTCATCGCGTGGATATAATCTCATTTTCCGAAGCTCCCGTGGGCCACATTGAAAAATTTTATTTAGTTGAATGTATTAGTGTATCTTTTGTGAAAATACTTGAAACCATTTTGGAAATGCTATGAAAAGTTTATTCAGTTGTTTTGATCTTTGATGTTGATACTTTGACTGTCTCAATCTAAATTTATATATAGGCTTAAAGCTAATCAAAGTGTAGTTTATTTGCCATTTTGAATATTCTTTAAATGTGATTTGTTGGTTTAAAAAGAGCAAAAAGTGGCTTATGTTAGTTTTAAAAAATCTAAGAAATACAGTTACTTTAATATTCTTGGAGATTGATAAACTTTTCTGGGTTTTTTTAACTTAAGGCGTAAATATAATCAAATGCTTAAATATAATATCTTAAATATCACTCAATTAATAGATGATAAATAAAATTAATAAGGCAACATTAATTATTCCACTTTAAAATGTCGTACGTGTTTTTGGTCCCAGCAATAAATCAAAAAGTCAAAAGGTTTGTTTCGTACAAAAAGCCAAAACCGAATATATTTCTATAAGATTAATAAGAGCTTTTCGGGCATACATTGATCAGAAACATGTTAACAAAATTTAAATTTTGATTCTATCCTTTAACTACCACTACCATTTATGCCTTTGTTTAAGATAAGGAAACACCTTTTTGCAAATAGCTGCTTATATTCTTGTTGAATAATCAAACTTCTTTATTTGCCAAATTTCTAGGCTTTTTATGGGGAAAGTTTTTGTTTTACCGGAAATTGAATTCTCTTGTGTATAATTCGAATAAATATCCTTTCTTAGCCACTATATCAGATTTCAGTTAATGGAAGTTATAGAAGCTACGATACTTTAAGACAAATCCCAGATAATTCAATACATCATGTTAACACTCAAACAATGAGGTATCAATGCTTTTTTAATAGACAATAAAGTATGAGGACTAACAAAGCTTACGTTAATCTAATTCAGAATACTCGTTATAATTAAATCAGTTAAGAATTGAATACGTAAAAGTAAGAATAGGGATTGTATTTTCTGGTTTGAAAAGTTTAATTATGTATAGGCTATAGACATATCCTTCAAATACAAAATTTATATGTATTTTAAGTAGAAGAGATTAAGATTAGTCAACTGATTCCTTTCAATAAAAATTCTATGAAATTCTTTGTTAATAAATATTGATACAGAATTTTTCTACAACTTTCATATTTTCTGTTTTTAGCCTCCTTGCAAGTCCGGAAGATAATTCAAATATATTTCAATGGAAAAAGCTAACAAGCTCTGACATACTCGTACTTATATTTGTTTGAAAGTTTTGTCCATTGCTATAGTCATTGGAAAAAATTGGCCATTTGGTAATTCACTTATTGTGACTTGCACCAATTATAACTTATTTCATAAATTTGACATTCATCATAGTAGGAAAAATCATTTTGAGATAATATTTAAGCCCAAACCTCAGACGGAAGACGGAAGGCTATCGGGCTAAATAAATAAAAAAGTATTTGATTAAATTATAATATAATAATGAAGGTTTTTAATATTATTTGAACTTAAAGCTAACAGTTTTAACATTATTTTTATGTTATTTATAAATTACAAGAAATATCCAATTATTGTATGTATATTTTGAATGTAAGCCATATTCAAAGTCCTATAATTCTAAAATTAAAGGATGTTTTCACAGTAGAAGCTTGGAATGTTCTAATTGTGTTAATTAATTGAGTATTTAATGTCTGTTTCACTGCTAGAAGTTAATTTTTAAAACTTTCGTAATGTATTAAATTAAAAATGTTTTTCAACTAAACCAGCCGATAAAAAGGTAGATAAACTGTTTTAGCTTGAAAGCATAGTAGAACCATTCCGAAAAGAAGTTATGTAGTTCATACAAAGAGAACCTAAGTAAAATATTTGTACGTACATGTAAATTTATAACTCTGGCTGAAATTTTAAAGATATTCGGGCGCATTTAAAAAAAAAACTTTTACTGAATACAGAGGGTATTAGGATTATTTTTCAAAGATAAAGTTTTCTTAAGATGAAAGGAGAAAAGTGCTGAAGGAAAAAAACAAAGAGCTAAGACGTGTCTTGCATAAAAGCAAATTGTTTTATGTAGTCATGCTCAGAGTAAAATTTTTGTGATAACCCATACCACAATCCAATAAGGCCCAATATAAATATAGAGTAAGAGCTTTAAATTCGCGCTATAAATAGCAACCTTCTTAATTATCCTTACAAGTATTGAAGAACTTTAACCGGATTGAACTTCCCTTCAGTCACTTCATTATGATAAAATACGTTTGTCATTATATTCGGTAAATGAAAGAGCTCATCATTTTTCAAGGAGTTTAAAAACATTGCTCATAAAAATGAAAAGTCTTTAAAAATCTCATCAAAATTTGAAAGAATTTAAAAATAAAATTTTAATTTGACATTGCAGTAGCATTCAAATGATATAACTTAGGAAGTCTTTTTATTAGAGCTATGACTTATATTACTGGTTAGTAAGGATTTTATTTTTTATAGATATTATAGCAATTCAACTTATCTTTGATTGAATAAAAAATTACAATTTGTGTTTAAAAGATCTAAAGAGATTTCAATTAAAAAGCCAGAGTACACATTATCTACAATAATAAAACACTAACCCAGTTTTCAAAACGGTAATAAATTTTAATTGCATTGCAAAAAATATAATATCATAAAATATGGCTTTGATTATTTTTTTATTTACCACTTCAAATTAGCTGTGGGTAAAAAAATAAGGTAATACCAAAAAATAGTTTTTTGTTAAGTTTTTACAATTATTATAGTTACCTTATTGAAAAAGAAACTATTATGAAAATTCAACACAGCAATTGCATGACTCGGGATATGTATCTAATATCATAGTTAAACATTGAAGCTTAGTTTTTCATTGATTTATACTAAAGAATTATAGCGCAGAGAATTGGCACCAACCAAATATCTCTTGCATCTTAATATAAATATTTAATGACAATAAAATAGGTCTTTATATTTCTTTTACTAAGTTAATTATTGCTCAGAAGGTTGGGTGGACTTTCAATAGTGTTTAGGATATGCTATTTGTTTTTATACCTTCTTTATGTTAGACTTTTATTCAATGTTTGCAAATTTATTGCAAGTGAGCTTATATATTCTCGTTTTATCGCATTAAGACGATTATTTAATATAGCTCTATAAAAGACATATTTAAATATTTATATAATCATAAATGAATTAAATATACGTAGAAGTATTATGTAAAAGAATATAAGTTCTTTAAATAATATCATCTTTTGCTTTTATTGCAATTTATTTGCAAAATAATTCCATTGCTTTCACAATTTTAAACTATAATAAAAGGAAGATTTTTTTTGCTATTTCAAGTGCCTATTGGTGATTCTCAGAGTGAGTATGATATTAGAAATTATGCTGGAATTTGAAGTGTCCATTATAAATAAAAAATTGACTAAACTGGCATAAGTGATAAAGGATTTTAGTATATAATTTAGTTAATCCGATTTCGTATTGAACACTTAAAGGAGACAAATCTTACACAAAAACTACTGTTGCATGTGCCAGTACTTGATTAGAAATGGAAAAAAGCCTCTTATTCTAAAAATATGTCTTCTAAAATGTATAAGAAGCTAGTAGTGGTTAAAGACTACCTAAAAACGTATTTAATTTATTAAAGAAACAGGGATCAGTAATAAAGTAAATAATTTAATTTCCGTTCTTGTTTGTTATTTTCCCTTAACGGTCCGGAAGTATTTCAAGTTTACTTCCTACCAGGTCCAGCTATTTTTCATACAAAAGAAGTTGTAAAATATTTCTAAATCAAGTAAATCAAGTAAATCAAAAAGAAATATTAATATTCTAGTGAAAATTTATTAAAACTCCTTAGCGGTCCGGAAGTATTTCAAGTTTACCTCCCACCAGGTCCAGCTATTTTTCATAGAAGAGAAGCTGTAAAACGTTTTTATATCAAAGAAATATTTTTATTTTAGGGAAAGTTTATTAATATATATAGAGGATAATAATACTAACAATATTATTTAAATTTTATATTTTTTGAGAGTATGGTACTTTTCGAAGCACTCTCCAACATGAATTCCGGGTTTTTCGGTGCAAGTGTCGCAATAAAATTTCGCTTCTCGTCTTCCCCCTGAAACCTTTCGATTCGAGCATACTATGCAGTCCCTTTTAGTTCTACTGCGAATGATGTGGAGCTTACCATCTAATCGCTGCAAATCTTGTTCAGTATTAGCGCGTCCTCGAGGTGTTTGCAACATATGAAAGTCATCTACTAACTGATCAACCAATTCTTTCATAAATTCGTAATGTGAAAGTGCTTTTTCGTTCTTTTCTTCCTGAACGGATTTATATAGAATGTAGGAATTTGTAGCACATACTTCAAGGCCTCAGAAAAAAAGTTTTCGCCACCATTTAAGGGATTTCCTTAAGAAACAGTAGTTGGATACATAGTGATCTGCCCGATCGACACCATAATTTTCTGCCATATTTTATGATTTCAAACAAAATCAAATATAATAAACTAAATTCTGTAAAATGTCTACGCTCTCCTTAAAAATCAAAACAAGACTGAATTTGGATTCGAATAACACAAAAGTGCATGTACGAAAAACAGTAGCAACAATAATAGTAATAAAAATAATGAAATGGTTTTTGGCGCGTATATGGCGCCATTGGACCCAGTAGGTAAAATTGTCATGTCGCCTATATTGCGCCATTGGACCCAGTAGGTAAAATTGTCATGTCGCCTATATTGCGCCATTGGACCCAGTAAGTAAAATTGTCATGTCGCCTATATGGCGCCATTGGACCGTTAAGGGTTAACTAATATTGCGTTTAATTAGGTTAATTTTGTTGCAGTCGTAAATTTATTTATTTTTTTCAAAAAAATATTTCTTAGCTATTATTTTCAACCTGATTAAATCATGATAATTCTATGAAACTAAAACCGAACTAAGAGATTGCTGTACGTGAGTCAATATCAAACAAAATATATGAAGCAATTGTAAAGAATATAAAGTTATAATTCATCCAAAATCTAATTAAGGCTATGTAACTAGTATAACGATACGATAATTTTTGATAAAAATACCTTTATTCCCATTTATCAAGCTATGCCATATATTGTAAGGTTAGCTAGAATACAAGAATACAATAATTTCACCTTCTGACAATTTAATAGAACTACCGACAAATAAATGTGAAAATGTTTTTCATATGAGGCTAATATCTAGTTGTAGTCTTAATTGCCCTATTTAATATAACACTGTCATCTGACATTTAAGCATGTAAATGAGCTCATCCATTAATCAAAAGAGTGATGAAGCCGGCACTTGTGAACACCATTAATATTAGCAACTACTGTTATCATGAAAGCTACACCAAAAACAAGCGTTTCTTAATAGAAGTATAAATTTTATAATAGATAATTTTCTTATTAATTCAAAAGTCTATTTAACACCTTTGCAGTAAAACTGTCTGGTTTGAGGGTAGACCAGTAAAAGACTGAAATAAATGGTTTGCATCTTAGACGATTGAATTTTTCTCACATTTTGGATTTAAATTAATGCATCAACATGAGTTTTCGTTTTATAGAGACTGAACTTTCTTTGATTTTATAATATCTGTCGTTTTCTCTAGTTACTCACAATAAGAGCTGTTTTGAATAGTAAAGGTATGTTAGTTTGTAAAGGATATGTATTTATAAAAAAACTTTATCCTAGTAAAAACTTGCTTAACTAGCTTGAAGTTTCTTATCAAATCAAAGGAAATATGTTTGAGAAGCTTGACAAGGACTTATTTTACAATGGAATAGTTCATGAGGAATTGAAGTAAAGACTTTTATTATAATCAGCATTGGCTTCTGTCTACATTTCGCATCCAACTTAAAACTTTAAGTACGTTCAAAAAAGAGAATGATGGTTTTCATATATTTTCAATTAGAGTGAAATTGAAAAAGGATTTTGGATAAGCATACTTAATATGTTTGATGAAATTGTATGTGTTAAGAGCGAATACTTGTAAATAAAATCTCGTTTTTTGTTGAAAAACGAAGAAAGTATTTTTAAAATTCTGCATTAGTGGAACCATTAAATTAATTGAGGGTACATAAATTAAGGGGAGTCCGTGTGCGTGTTTTCCAGCTCAATGGAACTACTTACATTTTAAGTGAAATTAAAAGGAAAATCATTTCATTGCAAATAGAATTTAAGCCTATAAAGGAAGTTTGCATTTAAACGTTCACATTTTCATAGGCTTTAAATAAGTTTTAGATTTTCTCCACAACACTTAAAATATGTTAAAGAATGCCTGTTTTACGGCGGTTTTGTTTATTTTTATCCATTTTTTTGTTTAAATTTGGAAAAGTTTAGAAAAGCATCTAAATAAAATCTAAAATTAGGTTTATTTATGGAAATGGTTTAATTGTAAATTTGCTAGAAATTTAAAAACGAAAATACTGCTTGGCTAAAAGCATAAAAAATAGCAGTCAAGAAAATATTTTAACAACTGCAAGCACACAATATTTAGGTAACAAAATTTATGTCTACAAATTGATAATTGCGACTAAAATAAGTAAATGAGTTCCCAAACAATTTATGTTCATTTTTGATAAAAGCTTGAAGCTAAGTACTTGTGTTGAAGGAACCAAAAGATAATCATGTTTTTTTAATAATTACTTGCTTTATCTTTTAGGGAAAAAAGTCTAAATTATAAATTACTTAGAATAGTTATTAGTTTTATTATCAAATTTAGAAAAGCAATATCAAATTCTAAATATTTAGCTTATTATTTTGATTGTAAGTTCGTTTATTTTATTATTAAAGTGATTACTTTTATGCTTCCCTAGAATTAATGAAGTTGCTAGAATTTCTGTTTTTTATTTGAAATTCAAAATTTTTAAAGTTTGTTTATAATAGAAAATGGTATAATAAATTTGGCATATCCCATGTAATCTTATTTTGCCTTCTCTCTTTATTATGAAGGAAATTTAGTTAAAGACAGCTTGCAATGTGTGAAAGGGCTATTATAAACGGGAAACATTTCGCTGATTACTCTACATGGAAGAAATATTTGAATTTTTGACTAAAACCTTTTTTCAACTATAATCACTGTGTTTTGAAATATTCATGTATCATTATGAAATGCAATACTATAAGTGTACAAAAAATATACAGAAAATAGCTTTAAGCTCTGTTAATGTTGGCTAAAACTTAGGTGAATTCTGTCACGGTGGATTAATTGAGTGAATATGCTCAATCTAAAAATTGGAACTAAATAATTCTAAGTTCAATGATTTGATTTACAGTCTCCATCATTTGAAACATTTGTTTTTTAAAGGTTTTTTATTGAAATAATTTCCTTAGCTATATCATTCTGCTAGTAAAAAATGCACTCTTTAAAAAGAGTTCATTAATTAGAGAATTTATAACAAACTATTATTAACTTGGTACTCTTTTGTTGTAAATTATTTTGCGTGCAAGATTAGTTGGAATGCATCACTTTATCATCTATTCCACCGAAAAGAAATAACTTTGTCTAATCCCCTAACATTTTATTACCAGTGAAATTTCTGCACACGTTTTGCAATTGTACAATGTAGAGTACTGATCACCACTTCCACCCTAACTGAAGTGGTTCATTGTGTACGTAAAACTATATCAATGAAATTTGGTATACACAGATTTAAGCATCATGTTTGATGAGGATTTATCACAGGTTTGAATAGTAAAATTTATTCTGCCAACAAAGCAAGAATTGAATTTCACCTTTATGCAAGAATTTTACGTATTCGTATGTAGGAACTTTATGGTGTTGCTCAATGGGCATTTATCATTTGCAGTGAACATATGGAATAGAAATTTTTAGACCAAATATTTACGGAAACTTATCAACAATACTTTAACTATTATTTTTTGTCATTTAACTGTAGTTAATTTTAGATAAGTATAAATTTTGTTTTCCTTTATATTAGCAGAAGTCGTAAATTTTGTATTGAATCAATTTTTTATATGCTTTAATTTAACTTGCTTTGTCCATTTATTTGAATGTTTCCTTTTTTTGTCCATTAAAACTCAATTTTGACGTAATTATTAACTTCAAAAAGATCTAAATTTTTGCAAGTATACTTGATAATGGTAACATTAAAATAAAAATGTGTTCTTGTTCCATGAAATCTTCAAACTCTGTTTTTAGAGCATTTAATGAATTCTTACTACTTTGAAATTTTTTATGTGTGCCTAGTTGTCTAGAAATTAAATTTTTGATTGGCACAGTTAGTTGAAGGCTTATAGAAACTAATAGATTTGGCTAATAGAATTTTTGAGTTTCAAAGTAAGCAAAACTGATAATTTCGTTCATAATTTTGAACTGAAAAACAAGTTTCCTGGTAACATTTCATGTGCAGATAGAGTAATATAACTGTGTGTGTGCTTTTAAATAAATTACTTCTCGTATGTGTTAAAATATTTTTCTTGATACCCAAATTTTTCTGGAAACAATTTTAGCTTCGAATTTTCCGAATTTTACCTCTTACTTCTCGCCGCTCTATCCTAAAAACAAAAATGTTACCGGAAACTTGTTTCCCTGTGTGGAAACACCCATTAACAGCTACCTTCAAAGAAACGGATGACTTTAAGTCCTGTAGAAATAACCGGAACTCAGCGAACAAAGATTTTAGATATATATAAAAGGTTTTGAACATGGTACAAAGAAAAGATGCTTTCCTTTTCCAAAGAAAAGAAATAAAACAATTTTCATTTCTTGGGTAAGGCAGCCGGAAAATTTATGTCCAAAGAATCTCAAATGGATTATTTGAACAGAACCGCCATAGTACAGAGCTGAAAATTAAAAAATTCAGTGAGGCAGAAATATCACTGTGGGCCAGCTTTCTTTTTATTGAAATGGAAATTAACCTATTTACATAAGACTGCAATGTAAATTGATTTCTGATTTTATGGGTGTGGCTGGGGAATAATCCCGAAGCTCTAGGTAAATGTAATTTTTTGAATAAATTCAAATAAATAGAAATGAGATACTATTTAGCTGCAAGTTTATTCTGTAGCAGATGAAAGAAAGTTAAAATTGTAAAACCTTGTGAATTAGAAAATATAGCCAATTCTGATTTTCAATGATTGTAACGATTATTATCAAGTTAAAATATTAGAGGTGAATTACAATTTTCGTCCTTGTTATTTTAGTTTGTATGGAACAAGGATAAAGAATTTCGAATGGGGCATTCTTTTACAAATCGTACAAAAATTGACCGACACATTTTTGATTTGGCTGAATTTTTTTTACGGTTTTAGCAATGAAAAAAAGATATGATTTTTTTTTTAAAAAATTTATTTTGGAAAATGGAGGGGGTCAAAGTTTTGAGAATTTCGTGATTTTTGCTTGAGGAGTAGTTTTCAAAAATTCATAACTTCGGTTTTATTGGGGCTAGGAGCTTTTTGTTTTTTTTTTGTTTTACGGTTAAAGGGTTGAATTTTTAAAAAAAAAATATTTCAAAAAAAATAATTAAAAAGTTTTTATTGTTATAAACAAATGAATTGTTTATATCGATTTTTAGCTGTCATACCACCCTTGTAGAGAGTTCTTTTTGTTACCACTGTGTTCACCGTCTAGTTTTAAATAAAAAACATATTTTTAATTGATGGAGAAACTATTCGTACTATTAAAAAAAAATTATTCTTCAAGCGCCCCACCCCATATTGCACTTCACTGGGTGCGCATTTTCTAATTAAATATTGTTTTTCTTCGTAATACATATGTTTATCTATATTTTTAATTTTTATTTGTATAAAGAAATTGAATACAATTATTAATAACATTAGTTATTAACAAAAAAAACTTAATGGAAAATGAAAAGAATTAAAAAAGAGCTTTATTTAAGAGGGTCTTATGGTTTAGAAGCTCGAACTTTGGATGCTTTTTCGGACGCCATAAAAAAGAACAAATAATTTTTTTTTACTTTTCTTTTATTAATGCGTTGAAAATATAAAAACTTAATAATATTAAACAAAAAGTCACAATTGAAAATACTACAGGCTTGCAAAGTGGAGGCTCTTAAATAAATGGTTGTGTCCTGGTGTGCAAGATTCCAGCCCTCCCAGTAATCTGAAGAACAAAATCTTTCTTAACTCTTCAACAAGAGGAGTGTATCTGTGATTTTTTTTAAAAAAAAGTCTGTTTACACAAAATGGCAGCAGTTTAAGAAAAAAGTTACGTTTTTTTCCGGTTTTTTTTAACCTTTCGGAATTTAACAAAAAAAAAGAAGTGAAAATTGAAAAAACTCTTTGTTGTGCTATAGCTTG
This sequence comes from Acrocera orbiculus, assembly GCA_947359355.1. Lineage (NCBI taxonomy): Eukaryota > Metazoa > Arthropoda > Insecta > Diptera > Acroceridae > Acrocera > Acrocera orbiculus. The sequence continues at coordinate 46,199,062 of OX375757.1, forward strand.
ACTTATAAAGAATCTCTGTGCAAAATTTCAAGTGAATCGGTTGACTAAAACTTGAGATATCGTGCACACCATTTCGCAAAACGTAGTTTCGAGAAAAACTATTGATTATCAGGAAAATTTCCATGCAAATTAAAATGATTTTAAACTTTGCGAAAAAAATCTAACAGAAAGTCAAAAAGTTTAAGAAATATTTTTCCAAAGAATAATAGAATATTAAAATGGGTTTTTTGGAAACCCTTTCACTTAAGTGCTATTGGATATTTGGAAATAGTTGTGCAGATATTTTTCAAATCAATTAAAAGCTTCTATAACAAAAAATGGAAAATATTTTGGTTCCATTGGTTTCATAGTTTCCTTTTATGTTGTTAAAAGAAGCATAGAATTATAAATACTTACATTCTTTTTAATTACTCTTCTCTTCAATCAGTCCTTATTTTAATCAAAATCAAAGTAGAAGTTAAAAAATCTAAATAGAAGCTTTACAAAGTTTTACTTTGTGTGTAAGTAAAAATTTCTAGTTTTATTTTCATTATTTTGATAAATTACTTCCATTCTCGGGTTACAGGATAGTGTGTCAATAGTAAAAAGTGATTTATTGATAAAAATTGAGTTTCGTTGCCTCAGCGAAGTCATGCCGGGCTTTTTCATTTATCATTGTAGAATGTATGTGTCTAAGCCTACAGTATCATATATTTCCCTTCAAAATATAATTTTATGTATGCGTGTATATTGGATTACTAAAATATTTTGTATGATTTGTTGCACTTCAAATTCTCCATTGCGGAACACGACAAGGATATATTTAGGTCTGTCTAAACTTTACCGAAGCACATGGAAAATAAAAAAAATTAATAATAAAGCTTACATGTAGAGAATTTTTTTTTTAAATTGAAAAATGTTCTCTTGCTCAGTTTTATCTTCGACCATATTGAAAACTATGAGCTCTTTCTGCACTGAAATAATTGAAATTTAACTACTGCCATTTTTATATAGCTTTACTTATTTGTTTATTTATATTTTTAGACTTATAAAGGATTCTACTAATTTGGAAGAAAGTAGAAGCAGTTTAAACTTTCCACTTTAAATAGTTTTTTTTTCTTGAAAGTATAACGACAATAATAGTTTTATAGCCACACAGAGATACAAGAATGTAACCTGATTTAGTTGCAGCCCTTTGGCAATATTATTCGGCTACTGACGTATACACATTATGTTAGTATCCTAGCAAGGGATTCATAAAGTGAAGAAAAACATTAAAATTTGTGACGGCAAAAGAAGCATTCTTTATTGAAAATTCCTTTGGCCAAATTTTAATTTTTAGTTTAGATCCTTTGAGAAATAATAAATTTATTCTTTATTAAAAATTTCTCAGTTAATACTTCTGAATTCTATATTTAAGTAAAAAATATTAGAATTTGACTATAAGGGTTCGGATCTATTAAATCTGTTTAACATGGAAAACCGTCTACAGCAAATAACACAGGAGTCCACATTGCTATTCTACATACAAAGTGATTTTCAGTTAGCAAAAGTAAGCAATATATTCTCTTTAAAGTTTAATTAAAACACATGAATACCCGTAATTAAGGAATGTTATTTATGCATACCAAAAATTCTGAGAAAACACTAAAAAAGAATAAAGGTAATTATCCATTTCACCATTTACACAGACTTGTAGGCTTTTGTGGGCATCATATGCATATTCTGGTAGAAATGGCAGGTTATAATTATATAAAATTTTAACTTTACTAGCTGGTGGCTTGCCTTAGTACAATTTCGAAATGATTCTAACCAGAACAGAAAGCTTCCGTTCACAAAACTAGTTCTCTCAAAATATCTTATATTAATTTGGATGTGACAATTGAAAATTGATGGAATGGAATGTAAACAGATACAAGCAAATAGAATAAATTGCTTTGAATTAAATTAGTGAGGATATTAAATCTTTGAATTTTCTTTGGCTTTGTGTCATTTGTTTTTCTGTCCATTGCTGTATATCAAATCAATATTTACTAAAACATTTTTTTTTGGAAAATTTGAACTTCTAGCATTCATAAATTTTTTTTTCTTTGTCAATTTATGTCACTGTGCTTAAAACTGAAGTTTTTAGTTAGGTAAGCTGGCAATAGATTGTAAAAAATAATTCATAAGCATGAAAGAAATTTTTAATTACGCTGTTGTTAATTATTTAGCGTCTTCTTGTAGCATTGCTGCATTCGGTTTGCTCGCCGAGAATTGTATCCTTAGTGCCACTCATAAATGTCATAGGATAAGTTTTTGCCAATTTCAAGTAATAGTAATTTCAGAGCTCTAGAATGAGAGAACCAAGCAGCTGCCAACAAGTATGATAGTCTGAGTATAATTTTAAATTCTAGAGTTTTACCATAATTATTACTAGTAATAATTTTTGGCATTTGAATGTATTTGTCATTTTAAATAAAATATGAGCTTTTCCTTTCTGTGTCAGAGCAACAGCCTACAATTAACAATGAGGAAATTAAAACTTCTCTGGGTATTTTATGTGGAATATTATTGTTAATATTGCCATTCTAATTCTAGTAGAATTATTTGAATGTTCTCTACTGATACGTGAAACTTACTGAGCTTCCTCATGTTCAGGGTAAGCGAACTAAATAACAAGTACACTTTAACTTAAAAATATAACGAAATATATTCAAAGCTTTTAATTTACAAGAATTTTTCATAGAATAGTAACACATATTTAAATTAAAAAAGCTTCACTAAAGGGAATCGACAGCTCATCAAGGGATTGATTTAACCTTGAAATTAGAATACCATCTATGTTTTTTATAACTTTTGTCATATTTTTTTACTCAGAAAATATTATCAAATAGCTTAGATTCTGTTTTACTCTCAAATCCCTGTTGGGGAGATTCTTGGAAGCGTTAAAAAAACCTTTTTGTAATGCTGATGAGAAATGTTTTGTATTGAAAACCTGTCAGTTTTCCATATATATTTATTTATTTATTTGAAGTCTTTTGTTAAAGAAAAATGCTGATAATTCCCTCTTGGCTACACAAAACTAAAGAATGATGATACAAATACAACTATCTTAGTTTATTAGTTTATAGAAAAATGCAAAACATTTTATAAATATACCTGCATATTTTGTTGCATTCATATCTCATAAAGTATCTAAAAGTAGCATTAAATTTTAATATTAATGTTTAGATATAAACTTTTCTCTAGAATGGCTTGTCATATGAAGGTAAACTTGAAACTTTTGTAAGAAATATTTTACGTGACCATTTTTTGGCTTCACTATGAGATGGCAATAGTGTGATAGAGTTTTAAAAATTATGAAAATGCCATAGGCAAAGATTATATATACTGAAGAATTTATTAGAATTACACACAGGGTTTTATATGATTCACTATTAATCTTTATTTTTATCCTTACTAATATTCTCAACTAGACAACTTGCAACTGTAGATGCAAATCAGGCACATTGCACAAATTATAATACTAGTTATATATATGTATATATTGAAGATGTTGTTCAAAGCTTCTTATCCAGCAATTCGTTATAGAGTTTGTTCTTATTGATCATTTATTCTTTCCATAGGAGCTCATATAATTTAATGCTCCCTGTGAGAAGATTAATGTGTTTGCATTACCAAAAAATTTACTTTCAAGTTGAATGAGAACCTAATTATGTTTTATTTTCCTAGAGAGTGTATCAGCAATAAATATTATTAGTTCCCTGTACTTCCGTGCATATTTTGTGGGTTAGAAGGATCTTCGCAATTTTGCTATCGGTAGAATAGCCTTAAATATTTTGTATCATTTTATTTCTTAATTCATTTAAATGCATGTAGGCCATGGTATAAATACCCATCACCTATTTACCGAATAAATTTTTGTAAATTGCCGAAACAGACGAGTACTTTGGGAGTAAGAACATAAATCTTTTAGGATCAAGCATGCTAGTCAGATAGCTTTATTCATACCTCATATTTTATTAATAAATTGTACTTTTGTGTTATAGTTAAGTTGATAAAAAAAATTTTCCAACATTATATACATATAGAATATCGTATTCTTACCTGACAAAAGCAAAAAGGAAACCACAAAATTATTTTATAAATAAATTAGAAAGTAAAAAGTAAAATGAGTAAAACGAAAAAGTTTTAGTAAATGAAATTAAAATGTAGTAAAAAAATATAGAAAGAACAACATTTATTATCAAAGTTAAAGAGATTAAGGAATTAAAATATCTGGAAATTGGCAAAAAATGCATTCTTGATATATTTATACTGAAAAATTTCTGCTTTATTAATTAATTTTTTAATGTCTAGCTTCAAATTATTAAAAAAAATATTTTCGGCTAATCATGAAGCTTGTTGCACAAAATTGCTCTTTTTTGACATAAAAACAGGTGTAATTAATAGAAGGAATTGATTTCTACAACATAAATTTAGTACAAGTTCTACTTTCAGTCACGTCTCATTTGAAAGCTGGTAATTAGATAGCAAACAAAAAATGAAATATTTAAACTAATGCTAACAGCATAGTTCTATATGACTTGCATTACGTGGCTGTTCACATTTAATTGTTCTCTTGAAATCTGTTTGAATAAATTACGCTAAATTGGCTGCAATTCATCATTAAAACAGGCCATCTCGTTGAATCCAAATCGACTTTTATCAGTTAAATGACAATTTTACACCCTCACAGGCTTACAAAATGGCATTAACAGGCTATTTACTCCTTTCAAAATGTCCAGAGATTATTTATTGCGGCCAACAAGCAAAACCTACAGCGTGCTATAAATTTTATTTCATATCGCGGCATATTTTGAAATTTATTTGGATTGCATTTTTTATTTTACTATTATTTGGAATACACCCAAAGTAATTTTCTTGCTGTATAATATAATTTTAATATTTTTTCCAGAAAATGTTATAAATATGAAAAAATGCTAATAAATTTAGAAGTTGTAGTTGCCAGCAAATCTTTTTAGAAAAATATACAAGAGTTATTAAGGATCTCTATAAGGGCTAGCCAAAAAATAAGACTACAAGACAGATTAAGTCCAAACAAGAAGAAAAAACTTCAATACACGCAATCTAATATTTATTCCATACTGGTTTTAGAGCAAACGAGAGTAGAGGTGTGCATTGACAAAAAATATCATTCAAATAATTTTAAGTATGAAATAATATCGTTTTATTAGTTTACAGTTTTATTGAGCATTATTCTACTCTCTTATGTTAAATTCAATCATTTGTAACTTTTCTTCAAATATGGTTATTTTGAAAATTTGTCTATGTCTAAGATATAACTTCATAATGTTTCCTGCAAGTTAATAAGTTTCATAGACAGTAAGGTAAACTAAAAGTAGATCTCTTTCGAATATCTATCGTTTTATTTGGAAGCATGTTTTACACAAATTTATCAAAAAATAGATAATTTACTAGAAAAACAAGGAAAATATATTGCTTCTAAAGAAAGCATGCTGAATACTAAATATAATAAAATTAAAGAAGAAAAGGTCTCACGTTCATCCAATTAATTTTTAGCGAATTTACTTGTAGGTAGCACTGTTTGAATACACAAATTGGATCTTTTAGTAATATTTTTAAGTAAGTAATTAAAGGAAATCTGAAGCTTACCAAATAGTCAAGCATAAATAACAATTCCAATGTTATAACATTTTCTCAATCAGCACATCGCAAAACCTAATCAAATAAATATGTTAAAGCTTCAGTTATCCAAAATTATATTTTTAGATTAAAATGCTGGCTGACCGTTCTTAATGTGTTTCTATTGATTTTCTTTTGGCTATATGTATATATTATTATCCAAAATAGAAAGCAAAAGGGCTTGCAAACATGAGCTACATACGAAGAATATCGTAAACTTTTACGACAGATATGGGAAACAATAAAATCAAAGCTAGGGATTCACTCCCAAAAAAGAGGAAAATACAATGAACAAATGCTTTCTCTGATTTATTATTCCTAATCTAGGGCCATGAAGCATTAGGCGGAAGAATCCAAAATCGCTGAAAGCTTTATTTAAGAAAATGAGCAGAATCCTTAAATTTCGAACATGCTCAAGGGTATTTTCACACCAACTCTTAGGAGTCTGATATTCGTTTTAATAAATGGCTCTATCGTCAGGAAAGATTTTACTTAATCTTCTAATGGTCTTTGTAGCACCCTTTGCTCTTTCCGTTGTCCTTATCTTTGATACTTGAGTATATTGACAATAGCTAAGTATTAGTATAGAACTCTTATTACAAACTCAATAATTCCCGAGGGTTTTCGTCTTTATATAACATGATCTCGTCTGAGTTAATCTTATCCATAATACACGAATTGACTTTTTAAAGTTTTTGGAGTGACTATCATGTAGAAAAAAGCTGTGAAGCTAAAAATTTTAGTATATTTGAAACTTAGATATATGAAGCTTGCAGTACTCCAATGTGTTTTTTTACTTTTAAATCAAGTCTATTGAATTTTCGAGAAGTATAACTAACTGATAAAAATTCTTAGAGTAACAAAAAAAATTTCAAAATTAATAACATTATTATATTATATTATTACATTGTAAGGAAAACAATCACATAGATGTGGGTTATTCTAGGAATAATTCTTTTTTTATGAAAAGTACCTCGTTAAATAATAAGTTTTAAATTGCACACCTTGAGTGTTGCAACATAAATGATTTGTTTTTTAAAATGAAAGCCTATTGTAAATGTCACAAATCTAGAAAACAAAAACTGTTTAAATGTTTGTCAAATTATAAAAAGTGATTTCTAAGGTTATTAATATGAAATTACTGAATAATAGGGATCGTTTTTCTGTTGGAGAGTGTAAGATTAGTGAAAATTTTTTGTTGTGTTGGTTTTGAAAATTTTGTTTGATATTAGAGTCACTTAACAAAAAATTCAAATGAAAACTAAACAAAAATGTAGGAAGCTTCAGCATTTAATATATTTTTGAATTTTCTTTCTAGTAGTGCTATTTGTACTTCGTATGTGTTTTATTTATAAATACCCTGGCTTACACATTTAATTACCTTAGAACTAATAGGAAGTATTAAAAATATTTCAAAGAGAAGACAAGAACCAACTTAATTAGATTTAAATTATATGAAAACAGCTCCTCTAGAAATTAGGAAAATACTTGAATATACTACTTCAAAGGAAGGAAAATTACATATTGAAATTTAATACAGGTGTATGAAAATTACTTTTTACAGCCCGTTTTTCATTTATTTGGTAAATATTCAATTTCTGTTTCTTATCGTATCCCATTCATCAGCTTTACTTCACTCAACTTTTTCACTGTTTTCTTGAAGGTCTCTTGTACACATGAAAAATTCAACTTGTTACTTGATTTTTTTATGGTTATATGTCTATGAGAGTGAAATTTGTTAAATTCTTTACTCTGCGTAAAGGTTATCTAGTAGAAAATAATTAATCTTCTAGTTTGGTAGTTCAGTGAACTCCTTAACAAGTTTTTGTTTTTGGTAATAGTATTGTTAAGAATAATAAACTTATGAAAACTGCTTTAAACTTCAAGGCTATCAAAAATAAATCAACTTCACAGAAAGAAATTTTTTTTTTTGGGTTCTTTCAATTGATAATTGGCTAACTTCTACAAAAATTCTCATGCATCTCTATGACTCACTCAATAAACAGAACACTTTTTGGTCTTTATTTACCAAGGATATAGGAGTTTTTTTGTTCAGCAATCATCGGAATATAATCGATGATACCCATGAAAAGTTTGTGAGAGATTAGCTCAACAGTCTGATTGAAAGTCATCAGTTTTATCAATTTTCCTAGCTTTGTTTGTTTTTAAGATTTTATAAAGGGCAGCAAACGAAGGCAAACAAAATCTTCTCAGCTAATAGGAATTGCTTACAATTTGATTTATTCTTTTCAATAATCGTAGAGATTGATTCACTTTAAAAATGATAAAAATGAGTTTTAGCTTATAAAGTCCCTAAATTTTCTCAAACTTTTTTTTAAAAAGTTTAATAATTAAGGTATGCTTACATTTATGGATTTAATTTTTGATTAAAAATTTTGTCAATATTCAAATTGATATAGTTTTTCACAAAATAGTTATTTTTTATTATGTTTATTATCGCCAAAAATTGCTAAATGCAAAGCTATTTACTCTCTTATTCTTACTTTTAAATTAAGGTTTTGATTTTTAAAGCAAATCAGATAACTGCACAAATTCAAAAGCTAAATTTGTTATTTGAAAATTTGTATATTTGAATATAAAACTTAAGGGTTTACCCTTGTTGTATGCTAAAGAAATGCAATTTTATTTCCTTAAAACTTAATTTTGTTGCATCAAAATGAAAATGGAAAAAATCAATGAAGAGAAGCTAATTTCCTTGTCTTGCAGTAGCAACTGGCCACAATTTAGCTTTCAGCTGAAATATCTTTCTGAAAGCTGTCTTTATTGTAAAAGTTTTGCAATTGTTGCTTTGCGGATACTGTAAGAACTTACCACATTCACTTTGACAATATTCAGACTACTATATAGACCAATATATCACATAAATTGCTTAAAGCACTAAATTTCTTGAAAATTGTTATCGGCAGAAGTGCGGTTTGAATGTTTTGGCTCCCGAAGAGGTATGCATACTAAAAAGCAGAAATGTTAGACTTTTTAGAAGATATGTTCGAATTATGTAATATAGTGAACCACTCATTAGTTAAATCTTAAATGGAAGCAGTAAGCCATATACCTTAGAATATTTTATTCACTAAATCATCTTCACAGTAGAAATTCTTTTATTTATTCAGTATTAGTAAAAAATTCTATTTAAAAATTCCAGCTTTGTGTTATTTTTAAAGGCCAATACTAAGAAAATAAAGAACATTTATAATCAAAAAGTTTTTTCGATTAAAGCCGACTGTGTTTATTTCAATGAAATAAACGGAAATATTTCTCCTCAAAATCGAATATATTCATTAAATTTATTAAACTATGTAGTTATTACAATAAAAAAAATTTATTTATTAAGCATTAAACAAGATTACTAAACAATTATTCTTCTCTAATGCTAGCAGCTATATTAAAGGCTTGGTCATCTTGTTAAATGTATTCATTTCTGATTGCATACCTTGCGGATATTTAAATGTTTTACTCTGCACTGTGCACTGTGCACTTCTTCAGATATATGTTTTGAAATCGCAAAAACGAATATATCCTCATAAGAAAAATAAATTCCTTGTATATTTAAAAAAAAACTAAAACCATTTAACATTAATTTATATTCCATGATATCCCATATGTTTCCAAGCTCACTTCTATTCTTTATTCTTTATTTGACCTAAGAAACTTAAGTAGACGATTACTTTACATTTTGTTGAATTTCACTATTTTAGCTTAGTTTAGAGTTCTACAGACGACTACTATGTAATATTAGAATAGCTATACTTGAGTAAATGATATAAAACAGTTTCAAGTGCACAATTGCAAGTTGCAGAATTTGTCTTATTTATATGAAAAAAAAATTCACTTAAGAAAGTAATAGTGCGTACAGTTTATAACTTTTAATGTCTGGAATTCTTCAAGTAGTATTTTTTGTACTTGTTTTTTTAGGGCAAAGAAAACACTCTGAGAGTGTTTCAATTTAAGTAACAATATTGATTTTATAGATATGTATTCAGCGATTGAGCAGTTTTCCTGAAATGTTAAGCTATCTTTTGTGGTGTAAAGATTTTTAAGCTGTAAGAGATAAGATATTATTTATGAAAGGATGAAGTTATATAACTAAAAAACTACACATGTTGTGTTTGTAGTTAACGACGAAAAAATCTTTCAATGTTCCTTAAAGTTAAATGAATTTTTGAAAATAATATTTTATTTAAAATTTTGAAAAGTGTTTTTTAAGTGTAAAAATAATTATTTTCTGGCCCTTTGTCTCCATAAAACTTCTATAACATATCGTATATTCATAGAGTTTTGTAAAATTACTACAAACGCAGCCTAAATTTTAAAAGCTTATAAGAAATTGTTTCCTTAAAAATTAAATAATAAATTAAATAGTTTTATGTAATTCCTTATTTAAATACAAAATTCAAACAAGCATAATACAGTACCACATTAACTTTGCAATATATTCGAAAACATAGAAGAAAGCAGAGATAAAAAGTATTTCCCCAACACAGATCCAGAAAAGTGTCCTTCATTAATTATTTATTGAAAGTGTTTATAGTTTTTGATTCAATTTTCATGAATCAACAACCAAATAAAAGCAAATGTAAAACACGCTTGAATCCGCAAATGTGGTCTGTTTACAGGCTTACCTATACTAATGAAATAGCCTTCACATATGTACTTAAATCGTCCGGTTCTCATCAATATTCAATTAAATTACATGTCAACTCATTTATCAAACGGATATCTTGCCAAATCAATTAAAATTGCAAAATATTTATTTAGACAGGATTTTAATTTTTTATGCAATTAAAACAAAATAATTGTAAAAAACAAATAAATATACTAAAGCAGTTGAAAGTCCTAGTAACAACCAGAAAACAAACTTAAATTGCTCAATAATTTTACCACAAAGAATGTTAATAAAATTTAAAATCTATAAAAATGGATACTTAAGTCTTAGATTTCAATAATAAATTTATTGTAAATACATTAAGAGTTGCTAAATACTGCATCCTCGCCACCTTTGAAAATGTTCTTTCCAATTATTTGAATTACGAAATGCCTTTATAAAGATATTTTATTCATGACCAATATAGTTGTTTTCTTCTTTGATGTTATGGAATACTCTCTAAAACAGTTCCTAGGTTTGGTATAATGAAATTTTAGATTATTTTTGAAAAACAAAAACCCTTGCCTTCCAATAATTTCTCTTTAAAATAAAGTAATTCTGAATCAATTTCTAAAACTTATAGAAAATTCTTTCATTACAAGTTAAACACCACAAAACATAATTTGTGCGACACTTTTAGTTTGTATTCAAATGTCCTTTTAGTAGAAAAAATATTTTTATGAATAAAGTTATATGCCATTAGCAAAAAGTATAAAATGGATTCTCTTAATACTAATCCTATGATAAATGAGAAAGGTTGCAAGTAGCTTTGGGATATACTTCAGAATTATATCTACAAAAGTCTAGCAAGTTACCCGCAAATAAATGGATAAAAGTGCTATTTTTATGCTGATAGTCATAAAGTTATCCGCTGTAAGCTGTAAAGGAAAACAGAAACAATTGACAATTATTTCTGGACAAGTAGAACATTTCGCTTTGAAATAAGTTTCAAACTATTAGTTGGCAATACACATTTAAAATATTCTTAAGCTTTAGTTGCTTTGATCACTTACTAAAACTATCATACAGAAAATATATAAAGAGAATATTTATGTGCAAAATTTCAACTATCAGCAAATCTATAAATAAAAGTTTTACGAATTAGGTTTACAGAATGAATAAATTAGTTTGTGAAAACTTCCTTACAGCAGCAATATTGAAATGCAGCTTCATAAACAGAATTCCAAATGCATCATGTTCCATAGCAGTAGCTTCAAAATGGAAATCAATTGGATAGTGTCATAAAAAGGACCAAAAACTTGTATGATAAGAACTTCAAATTCTGCTGTGTTTTTCTCAGTTCTCTTAAATTACAACAATCCTTGGCATTGTTTTTTGATTTCTTTTCTATTTTCTTTTCTGAAATTAAAGTTTCAAAAGAGAAAGAAATATGCATACAACAAGCAAAGCTTATAACCGGATCCACTTGAGGTGTGATTTAAAGCTGTGCTGTGTACGTTATATTAATTTTATTCTGGTTTTGTTTCATGTCAATAGAATTTCGTGTTATGTAACCCAGCAGAAGGTGAATTCAGCTACAAAATTTTTAGTGCTCTAAGTATTTACGATGCTCAGACAGCCTTCTTTTAATAAATTACTATAGGATCAAAAGAATGGGCACAAAAATAGGACATAAAGTGTGGTAAAGAATATGTTTAAAAAAGTTTAAAACATCAAATGTCATGCTGTGTTTTGACTCCTTATAATCTTTCTGCTTATGTTAGGAATCAAATATTATTATTATATAATATTTTGAAAACTTGCCTGCAAGCGGAACCTTTTTTGGTTAAATTAAATTATATATACCTAGCGGAGCAAAGAGTGCCATGGAAGATATATACCAAGTAAATATTATCATCTGTCTAACTTCTAAAATTACTAAAGAAACTCATATTTCAGAAATTTTAGAGTTTTTAATCATTTTTTAGTTGCAATAGTATTACAAAATTTTCTTTAAAGAAATATTTAATCAAAAATGACAAGACTTTGAATTATTGAATTTTAAGTTTTTTATAGTTTTAAATTTTAAAATAGTTCATTGTTCAGCAAATATTTTAAACACAAATAGACAAATAATAAAAGCAACAATAATCATAAAAGTAGACCCAAATATGTGAACTAAATAAACAACTTGAGGACACGATAGAATATATACAAAGTAATATTAGTCATGTTGCAAGACTTTTTTCAATCATTATCTGGTTAAGGAATTTAATATTTTAAGTCATTTTTAAATACAAGAATAACTTTCATCTTATTTTTAGCATATTTGGAATAAATCTTTTATTTAACCTACTTGATATTGGTGTGCTTTAATCTTCTAAAAACATAATTTTTAATTACTTTAACAAAAGCTAAAAATTTCTCAGAATCAGAAAATTGATTATGGCTTTTAGGAAACTTGTAATTTTTTAACTTTACATAAAGTTTTTGATAAGAGTTTAGTAGCCCTGATCGATTATAATTTTTGTGCTCATAAATCAATCAAATTGTCAGGAAGCATTTCCCTCATTATCTAGTTTTCCCAAATATTAAGTTTCAGTTATACTCCTATATATGTATGTATAACCCACACTATCCAATTTGTTGGACCCAAATAGGCTATTTAACCTCAATCCATGTGCACTGGAAGGTAGCATTGACATCTGACAAACCCCATCGGCAATTAAAGGCTTGGACACTTGATGGACGTTATAGAAAATGTAGACAAACCCAATAGACGTACAAGAACACTTTACTGCCAGCATGAAAAAGTCCAGTATGGGGCCATTAATCTAAAATAGCCCTACTCAGCTAGTGTGATAAAATATGCTGCCTTTAAACTTTGCCAAATTACTAATCGTTTTTTTTATGAAAACTTTTAGAATAACTGAAAATTTAAAGAAGATTGAAGTGGATTGAGTTTTATAATATAAATAGACAATCTGATTGTTATTTTGACAACTCTTTCAGATGAAAAACAATTTAAAATAAACGTTGGTTTTAATTATTAATTCGTATTTGAATTTTAAAGGAAATCTTACATACGCAGCTTAATTGGTTATGATTCAAAAGTAGGGCATATGAGGAATGGAGATTTTGTTTTTCATTCCCCTCTTTTTAATCATTCGCTTTTCTTTAATTTTATTAATTTTTCTTTAAGGATATTTTCGTAAAATGTGGAAAACTTTAAGCACGAATTTACAATTGAGCCATATAAAAATTAAGTAGGAAATCAATGATATCAGTGTCTTCATTCGTAAGCAAATGAGAAAGCCTAATGTTAGAAATATTTTCTGCAGTATTTCATCTTAGTAATAACAATAGAAAACAAACATTTATTGATTAAATTTTGAGACTGTTTTGAGAAACAGTAATTAAAATAACTTCAAGTTTTAGGCAATACGATTATTTAGTAATTTTACTAAAAACAAATTCAAGGCTTAGAATGGTTTTTATTTGGCCTAAAAATACAGAAAATTCTGTTATTTCATACTAATTACAGCTTCATAGCCAGCACTAATTTTTATTCACTAAATAAAATTTATTAATATTTCATAAATACAAGGTATTAATTTTTAATTAAATATTATATATTTAAATTGTTAGGAATAAAATTAATTAATTAAATTAATATATACAAAATTTGAGTATCAAATAAAAGCAAGCAAACTTGAATGATGTTCATGTTCCTACTGCATCAAAAATAACCCTAAAACTCTTATTTCATCAAAAATTCAAATGTGAACTTTAAGAAATAAGATAAGGTAAATGATAAAGGCTCCTCGCATTTCTAGAAATATTTAAAGTTATCTTTACTTATAAATTTCAAATCTTAAAACGTTCGTTCTTGAATTATTACAAGTCTAAATGATTAAGTGTCAAAGAAAATCCACCAGAATACTAATTAGCACACAGTTCATTAGAAAATATTGCACAAAGGCACACACAAAGCAAATAATAGCAGATTAAACAGCCTAAATCCTTAGAGACGTGACTTGACCTTAAATATTCTACAGTTTTTTCTGATCTTCTGCAAAAGTATTTTGAAAATGATTTTAGGCTAAGATGATATACTTCTACTCCTTTTAAATGAAAATAAATTGAGCTATCTTCAAGGACGACTACCGTGTTCATTACTTTCTTACATAAAATTCTGTCTATTATTTTTCCGAAATCTTTTCAATGACGCTTAGTAAAATCTATGTACATCAAGGAAACCATCTTTAATAATAATTTATGCATGTGTTTGTTTTTCTTACTATTTATTAAAGATTAATAAATGTTGCATAGTGAAATTAGAGAATTAAATGTCCTTGAAATATATAAAGCTGATGTAATCTTAAATATAATTAAAATTTTAACTTTAACTTCTCAGATTACCATGAGCTCAGGGTTTTTATTAGGTAAGTTTGTATTTAGTAATAAGTAATTAGTTCAACCTAAGCCCTCTGATTTTTTTTTAGACGATTTAGCCAAAACAAAACAATTTCAGCCTGATTTTATGATAACATATCTACCAAAATCTTAAAATGTGATTTTATTTTTAAAAATTGCATATTTTTCTGCATTTCTTTATAATCAAAAGGAAAATGTCTACGTAAATAAAAACAAATTAATACATTAATATGTAACTCTTTGTTGTTGTATAATTAAAATTAGGACATATTTTGCTTTGGACTAGAATGGTATAAAATGTTACAATTAAATTGAGAACATACCTGTAATTTTCCTATATATTAAATTCGATAATTTTTTAGCCTTGCCATTTTCAGATTTCTCAAAAGCTGATTTTCTGTTTTGTGATTTGTGATTTATGCTTTTGCCTGTTGAAAGCTTACTTTAGTACAAAGATATATACATTCCTAAGTTAGTATAACACAATTCATTTTTAAAATTATAAATATGTTTTTATATTTATTATGACATAAAACACATAAATTTCATTACTTACTTTGGTCAAGACGGGAGTTTCATTCGTCTTAAAATTGATAACTTCAGTATAGTGCTGGGAATATATTTAAGCTTATGAAATGGGTTTAATTAAGGATACCACGATAAAAAAAGTACTTTTATTGTTAGAAGTTATAATAAAATCCAAGTAATAAAGGATAAGCTCTTGAATGGTCCAGTCTCTAAGGAGTGTAGATCTCTTAAATAAAATATTGTTGAAATTTCCAAAATTGAATTTATATAAGGCATTATATGCCTTCATGAAATGGTTTTAATTTCTTGGAAACCAATAAAAGTACAAGATTTTGACATTTTTGCTAAGTTCAATCAAGAAATCTTAAATTGTAGAGTAACTCAAAGCTATTGTAGATCAAAAATGTCTAAAAACCTTAAAAAATGATACATAAACTGTTCTTTTGAATTCTTGAAGTACATTTACGTTTAAATAACTAAAAATAAATCAAATAATCTTTTTATTGAAATCCTGCCGATTTATTTACCTTAGAATGTGCTCTAGCATGCCTTAATGTAATTTTTGTCATAAAAGTCACAAAAACATTAGTACTGACAGATTTCTATGAAAGTAAGTAGACAAAAGCTACCAAGTTACAAGGATTTTGTAAATTTCTTTTTATTCACAGCACCTCTAATTCTAACTTAGAACAGTTTTCATTATAGAAGTTGATTTTTTTGGCAGCTGTTCCAGGACAAATGTCTCCATTTGTTTGACTTTTCTTGGCAAACGACAAAATTAAGTTTCAGCGACTCAATTTATATGTCAGAACAAATTAATTAATCAAAGATAAATGGAAGTTGAAGAAGACAAACTTTGTTGGCTAAGAGAAATACTGAAAATCAATTGAAAATCATGTTTATTAGAAAAAACTATCATTGTACATGAAATTTTAATATTAGTTTTTAGTTAAGTTTATTATTCAAGACTTAAGTTTACTACACATTTAATCTTAAATTCAAATAGGCCATGATTTTCTTTGAATTATTGAGGTATATAAAAATTGTGAAGGATTATAGTCATTTGTAAAAGTTTATCTGAAAAAAGGGATTTCAATACTATGTCAACAGCAGTTGCTTCAAAACAAAATTACTTCCATTCAATGGATTGTTTCAAAATATTTTTTTGAGTTTTTTTAAACTTAGTTAGGATAGAATTGCAAAGTTTTAAAAAAATGGTTTGGATTTCAAAGGTTTTGTTCACAAACTTTAGTAAAACACACATATACATGTACTATGGGTATGTCCATCTCCAAGCAAAAAGCTTACAAAAAATTTTTTTACTTAGTTTTACTTTTGGTAACGTTTCACATCTGCTTCCATGTAATTTTAAGAATTGTCTGATTGTTGTTGTAAGGCCTTAAAAACTTTATTGAAAGTCTTCCTCCTTTTCTTTTTATTTACTTGTTTTGGTTTACTTTAGGCCATTTCTGTGAATCTTTTTAGTTTAAGAAAGCTTATTATATATCAACAGAACCGGAAATACAAGAAAAGTTTCGCTTTGAGTTTCTGTTTTCAGGATTTACTTAGAACTAATAAAAAATTCCAACCTAGAAAGTTTTGTCTCAAAAATATTAATTAATTCTGAAAAGAATCCGAAGTTTCATGTTATATTATTGACTAACATAAAAAAGCTTCTATTAAAATTGTGAATTAGGAATTGGAGTGCTAACTAGAGCATGTAAATATCATAAGAAGAATGTTTTATATTTTATATTCAAGGTGGGACCTTACAAAAACACCGTGAACAATACTTTATTGTATTTAATAATTACCTTGTATGCTTTTAGAATAATATTTCTCATTGGAGTTCACAACGGTTGGACAGAAAGATGATCCCTGTAACGACTCCTTCTAGAGATAAACCTTTATGGAGGATACGGAAAGCTTGTTGACATATTGTCTGCCTGAACGAGACGTTAACTCATGTTCTTCAATCTGCTAAAGGATGCGTAGCTCAAACAAGTAAACGATGGAATATAACAATCCTATTATACAGCACGTGATTTGAATATCTACTTCATAGATTACTGAAACTCATCTTCTTCTGTAACTGTAAATTTCATACATGTAAGATATTATACATTATGTATAAGAAACTTGGCAAAAATTCAAATGAAGTCGTGTGAAACTAGTTGGCGGTCCGAAAATTTTTCATTATAGGCGGAAAAACTTATCATTCAATATATTTGTGTGAAGGGGATGACAAAGCCAGTTATGTTGAAATGATATAAAATGAATTTTATAATAGTATTTGTCATGAAAATAGCAAGAAATAACAAGAAATCAGAGCAAGAGATCAAGTTTTTTACTTTTGAATATTCAACTCTAGCAAAACGTTTATATTCCATTTGACAGGCAGCATATTTTCAGATTTTTTTATGTAGTAATACATAGAAACAAGAATTAAATTTCAAACATTAAGGTGGTAAAACCCTTAATTTGTTCTTTTTAACTAATTACTTGTTGTTAGTAGTGAAGTTCAAACTTCCTAATTCCTAAATTAAGTAAATTAATGAACTTAAATAGATCAAATATTCAAGGCTATTTTGTAAAATAGCTTTTTTGAAAGTTCATAATTTAAAGTTTCTTCTTAGCCTATAGCACCAGCTACAAAATTTCTTAGCGAAGATCATAAGCTTATCCCTTAACTAAATGTAAAGAGTTAAACATTAGTCCGTAATATTAGTATCACTCATATTTTTTATCCAAAGTCAATTGTTTCTAAGCTTTGTGTGTTTTTCTTTTATGTAATAAGCTGATTTTATGGTTCAAGTCTTATTGAGAACAGTTTGAAATATTACTTGACTCTATTTTTTTACACAGATCCATACCTTTTGAGAATCGAAATGGTTTGAAAACAGAAATGGTTTGCCAAGTGTTATTGGTGTGGCGTAACAAACTCGCTATGGGGGACAGATACGAGTAGTGATTCTTGCCACAGATAAACTGATCAATTCTTGTTACTTAAACAAAAAAACTTATAGATAGGAGCATTAAGCTTCAAAAAAAAGGTGACAAATCTAAAACCAAAGAAACCAAAAAAAAACTAGGTCAAAAGTCTCTTTGCAGTAGGAGTGGCTAGGCTGAAATAATTAAATCATGAGGCAAAAATTAGGACAATGACGCTGATGACGCTGATGACCCAAGCAACTTTTTACAAAAGAAATTTCTCATTCAAATTATATTGATTTAGTTGTATGAACATGTCCTTTGTATTTATCCTTACTTTGCCTTTGATCATCAACTGCTTCCATGAGTAAGCTTGTTGCTTACAGAAAGGACATTTTTCATAGCCAAATGGGAACACCTGCTTAGGTTCACATTACCTTAATTTAAACCGCTTAGCTGAACCTCACTTTTAAGAAAAAATAAACGTAATAATATTTCGTTTTTCCAGGTTAAGGCAGAGGTCTCACGAGAATGAAGAAATAAAGCTGAAACAACTTGCAAACTAGAAAAAATGCCTAAATGAAAAATTTTGTATCAAATATTTTTTTTAAATTAATTTGCAAAATTTTTTCATTTTTTTAAGTTAAAGATTTCTTCTATATAATTGGATTTGAGAAAAAAATTTTTGCTTTTGAAGTACGGAGCATTTAAGGGGCATTTGCACTGCATTGTGCAACATGTACTTTCAATACTTAAATTTTATAAAACATAAGGAAAAAAAGTTTCCCTTGAGGACATTGAATATAAAGAACATATTTTTGTGGCATTTTAATGTTTAAGTTAAGATAATTTTTACCTTTTATAAATTTTAAAAGCACTTTCAACCATTAGAGGCGTTCCTCCTCTCACCATAGAAAAACATAATGAAAAACTTTTAATTCCTCTAAAGAATAAAAAAATAAGAGGAATCCAACTGTGAATAATACTATGCAGTTTTATCCATCACAAAAGTTTTTCTGAACTCTCACTGCTCTTAAAATGCTTTACTTGTTTTCTTGAATACCAAAAGGAAACGTTTCATTTATTTTCCTTTGGGACAATCCTAAATGAAAATTCGATAATCTGTTGTATTTGAATACTTAAGGAAATGAAATGTAGAAGTTATGCTTTTTCCATATCATTTTATAAAAGTAGTCAGTATTAGTAGGTAGTAAGTAGAATGGTAGGCAATGTCAACTCCTTAATAAAGGTGTGATTTATATTTATATTGCTTTGAATGTAGTTAATAAAATATTACTAATTGTAAGCCCTTTAATCTTTAGGTATTATTGAATAAAAGGCTTGAAGCTTTCTTGTTGTATAACTATAATTCCAAAGTATTTTCAAAATCCTTTAGTACTGCTATAACCAACAGCTTTGTTTGATTTGAAAACGTTTTACATTATATAATTGCGACAAAGTTAATTTAAATATCTTCCTGATTAAACAGATGACATGATACCAATAGAGTTTACATACATGGATTAATCAGTGATGATGTAACAACTTCATCTTTGTAGTAATCAGATAAAAACATTTAAAGAAAGAGGGTGTAGCTGTGTGAGTAAATTCACCCTATTCAAATTGAATTATGTCCTTTAGATACCCAAAATCCGACAAACAGATAGAAGACTTGATACATAGATGATTGTTGAAAACACGTACAGTATGTTCAAGGGAGCTGATTGATTTCACATTTGACTTTATCAAGCATTATTAATTCCCAAGGTGAATGTCATTAAATTTATTGGAGTTTGTTAAAGACTTTTGGATTATGTTGTTTTAGTCTGTAATTTATTTAATGGATTATAATAAATGCTAAAAATTACTTTTTAGCAATAAAATTTTATATTCTTTCTTAGTATAAGATTTAAGATAAATTTTTCAAAGTATTTATTACCTAAATACTTAAAAATGTGTTTACTATGAAACTAAGTCTATTAAAGTAGTCATGACTTTAAAACCAAAACTTTTATCAATTTTACTCTTGAGTCAACAACAAAGGAGAAAAAAATAATAAAATCATTCTTTGTTTTTATATTGCAGTTTTTCCAAAGTTTTTAGTAAAGGTAATCACTTCACCCTTTGCTCCTTAAAAATAAAAGAGTTGCTTATTGTAACTGTTAGTGCATCTCAAACAAAGCACAATTTCTGCTATCAGGTATAAAGGCCATTTAAGGCATTTTGTCTTTATTGCATCATCTTAGAAAAAATTTTTCAAAGTAATTGTATTGGGCTATTGCAAACCAAGAAAAAATTGCTTTATCCCTTTTATCTTTTTGAAATGAAAAAAATTAATTTGTCACATTCAGGTCTTGAAAGAACTGCCAAGTTTCTTAAAATAATCAGACCACTTGAATCAGAGACAAAAGCAATTTTCTTGCTTTAGTGTTAAGGTATCCAAATAGGGGAATATCAAAAATATATCTTTAGTAAATTGAGGCCTCTTGAAGAAAAAAATTACTTTTTTAGATAAAAAACTTTAGAAGTTTTATATTTATTTATGTTTGTATTGCTGCCAATTATCAGTTTTATTTTAGAAAAAGAATATTGGCAGGAGAAACAACCACTTGAATAATAATTTAAGAAAGCTAAAATACGACAGGCTTTATGTTTTTATGAAATTTAGCAGTAGTAGCGATTGATGAAAAAGATACTGAGAAACTGACATAACACAAATTGATATGATAATTGAAGGTAACATTTGACTGATTATATTTGATTAATTCAAAAATATATGAAATCATTTTTTTTTGCATTACACAATTATTAAGAAAACTATATAGCTCCATATCATCAATAATTTTTATCAAAACTGACAGCTAAAGAAATTGAATTTATATTTGCGACTAAAAGAGGGTATTTATAGTTACTTAAAGTGGCTTTTCAGCACATAAAGAGCTCTTATGTGACAAATACATAAACCGGACTTAATTAAGCCAACTCAATAGAAACATCTGCCTAGATAGTAACATAGAAAGTATGAAAAAGTGCTAATAACAAAATGTTTGCTTATGTCAGTTTACAAATTTCATTTGTAGTTTGCTCGAAGCCTATATTAGTCAAAAGGAGCTTAGTAATTTATTAGTAGGTGGAAAAAACTTTTCATTTTATTAAGGAAACTTGTTTTTATATAATTTTTCGTGTATTACAGAAAATGTTATATCTTTGGACATATAAAATAAAATAGTTTTTATGATTAGCTTTAGAAGAACATGAAAACTTTTAAAACATAAGAACTGAAAACTTACGGCAGCTAAATATCAAATCATCTACTGATTCAAGCTTTTAGGAAGATTGAACTGGAAAACTTTAACTTTTGTCTCTTCGAAAAACAGCATCTTTTCTTAATATTTGTAACGTAATGTGATCCTTGCCCCTAATAAAACTGATTTTATATATGAAGTGGAATAAACGGCCACAAAAAACATAATAGTGTACGATATTTATTTATTTGTCGGCAATGCTGATTTGGCTGAATAAATCATTCACTTTCTTTGTGTACAAGAAGCCCAAGACAAGAGAAAGAAAATACTCCGAAGACATTATTCTTGTTAGAAACAATAACCTTAATTTTTCTTAAAAGATTAAAAATTAAAAAAACTTCGCAAGAAAAAATCTTAATGGGTAACTTAAATTCAACCTCGTCCGAGTTCCTTTCTTCCTGTAGGAAAAAAGTGGCAGCCTTCCTATAAGAAATGTAATCGAAAACTGGCATAAGCAATAATTCTAAAGCTTATTACTAAATTTTTTGTTTCCCTTAGATAGTTATAAAAATTTCTTTGGCAGCTTGTCGAAATTGTCCCTAGTAGAATTTTTTGCTATGTTTTTTAAGCTAACAGAAGCAGGGTTTTTTGTTCACAGTCCTTCATCATTCATGCTGTGTTGTTTTTGCCTTAAGAAAACATCAATCACACAATAAGGAGAATTTTACTTAATTAAATTCTTACCCTAGGAAAAATTTTAAAATCAGATAATTTTAATAAATGATATCAATTCAAAGTAGAAAAACTTGAACAATCTTTAAACATTTAATATATTATCGGGTTTATTATCCTCTATAGCTTATATTAGTATTTTTCTATGCATAAAAAATTTTTGCATTAGCAGAAAATACTGAAATCGAAGTATTTTGTATTCAGTAAGCAGATCTAGTTTATTTGGAAGTAGAAAAATTATTTTCATAAAATAAGTTCATACAAATTCAATAGGACTAAGAGCTCAATTCTTAATCAAACAGAAAAGATTTGTAGATGGGTATGCGCTTATCTTCCTTTTCAAATATAGTAAGCTTTTGATTTTGCTTAAATATTTATGAAACTGATAGAAACTGATTTGCAAATAAATGTCCAACATTTTGTATTTGTTTTTATTTCGTGTATCTGTTCAATGGAAGAAAACTTAACCTTAAGTAGTTCTGAGTGGAAAAATTTAAGTCATGATAATGTTATCTGAAATAATTTTAACTAATTTATTGGTGAAATATATATCTGAGTAATTGAAAGTTAAGCATATAAGGAAACAACTTTTTAAAATGAAGTTTAAAAAGTGCAATTTTTTCATTTTAAGATTTTAACAAACTTTGTCTTTAAGTTGATACAACTTATCTAGTGATATCATGTTAAGATATAATTATTTTTAAAACTTTACTTTTAGAATTAAAATTTGACTAGAAAATGTTATATGTTTGCATTTTCGGTTCTTAAAAAATGTACAATATAGTGGAGCTGACCTTATCCTAAATGGGGATTTTAACAAGTTCCCAATAATTATACAAAATTCGAAGATCACTTTGGGAAAAAATGAGTTTTGGATATTTATTTTTAAATAGTGACCACTAGAATGAAGCAGCTAATGTAAAAAATACCTTAAAAACTAGTTGAAATTGAGATTGATAAAATGAACTTATCTGGAGCTTACTTTAAAAGTAGACTGTGTTCAAAAAAAGGACTGAATTCAAATTAATCTTTTATAATAAAATTTTAGCATTTCCAACAACTTGAAAAAACAAAAAAATTACAGATGTAGTGCAAAATTATTATAATAGCCAATTTTAAGCTATAACTGTGATTTTACATTTTACTTTATCAAGGTTAGCTTTTTTTTTATTGCATTTTTATGTCATAACAAGAGCACTGAAATTAAGATTTCAAATAAAAGATGAACATCGCAGAGTTTTAGCGTTCCGTATTTAATTTTGTTTTTATATTCTTCTTCTTCTTAACTTCTTTTTCTCTTTAACTTATAACCTCCATAAAAAATTGTGTCAAACTTTTAAGTTAATCGGAGTAAAACTACCACAGTTATTGAGCATTTGAGTGTCCTTAGCTTTAGAGCAAGGAGTGATTGAACAGAATTTTAAGGCAGTTTTCTATTTGAAGTCAGTGTTCATGATAACATAAAATCTACCGGACTGATCATTTTAAAATTTTGCGCACTACTGTTTCACATATTTCAACAGGTATAGGCAGGTATATTTTAAAATAATTATTAATTTTACTACAGCAAAGAAGTCGATTTTTAACCGAAAATCGGTATTTTGACTTCCAAATGCAAATTGAAAAAATAAAAAAAAGCCCCATCATTACCTCAAAAAATGTCGGTAAATTTAAAATAATAGTTCAAGTATATTTTAAGTTACAAATTTTCTAGTATAATTAAGTTATCAAATAAAATTTAAGTTAAAATGAATAGCATCCGGGGTAACATCTGAAATTTATGAGCCTGAAGGCCACCAATATTAAAGTTTTAATTGCATTGAAATTTAATTATAGTTTACCTAAAGGGTAATGAAATTATATAGAAATTCCTTTGACACTCAAAGGTAATTTTAAATTAATTCAAAATAGAGGCTAAGGATAAAAGAAAAGATGCTATATCTCACGTGAATTCTTTGAAAATCTTCGTAATAAAGTTCTGTCACAGAACTCTTTTTGCAGCAAACTTAATTCGAACTTCGAGGCACTTTTAATTAATTAAAAGCTTGTACTAATGAATTTTCTCATTCGTTCCCTATATGCTGTTGACCATTTATAAGGGATCTGCTCTTCAATTACAAAGGCTTTCAATTAATTAAAGTTGTAAAACAAAAAGTTTCATTTTATAAAACATAATTTTTAACAGAACCAATCCTTTATGTAAATTTTGCTTCTATATACTTGGATGCGTAAGGAAGTTATGCCCAAGTTAATTATCACAGAAATGCCTTTCATTTGCTTTTGGTCCTTAAAAAACTTAATTTTAACAGGGTATGTTAATTTTATTTTGGATTTTAGTGAAACTTTGTAACTTTGTAAGCATACTAATAACTCAAAAAGTCAATGAAAAGTCACATAAGATATTTTTATTCTACTTGTTATTGAACAATTTAAAAATAGAAAAAATTTTAATTATAAATTTGATTTTTTCAGATTTAATGATTTTTCTTTCGGCATAGAAATTTTCTAGCCCTACTAAAATTACTTCTAAAAAAATTATTATTTTACCACAAGAAAACTTTGTTCACTGTGCGACAACAATTTCTAGCGAGTTTTGTTGGTAAGGCTATTCTCCCATAAATTATATGGAAAACTTTGTCTAAACAACTTTGAACAGAATGAACTTTAGTCTCCCGATTTTTATAATTTTAAAACTTTCAACACATGATTTATGTGAATGATATAATGCAGGAAAAGGCACCAAATCGCCTAACACTCATGATGGCGAGCCAAAGGAAACAAAGTGTACCCACATAGTAATTATTCAACCATAGTTCTCCTAAGGATTTTGCTGTATACAATCGATAAGTTATTATGTATAGTGCACTCAGGCACTGTATTCTATTCTTATATGAACGCAAAATTTTTGGAAGTATTAATTACAAATATTTTCAATAAATTTGCAATATGGGCTTTCATGCAGAAAACGGGGTGCATATAATTTATATTATTTACAGTTAAACAGAAGTAGACAATCAAATTAAATTGTGTTGTCATTTATATAGTTTCTGTGAATTTATAATAAATATAAAGTTTTGAATGTATGAAACAGAAAATACTCAAAATCCGTTGGATTAGAAATATAATTGCAAATTACGAAATATTAGAATTCGTTAAATGACAAGAACTGTGATCAAAAACATCATACAATGTCAGATTTCTTTTTACCTGAAAAATTTTACTTAATTTCCTATGCTTGCTTAAATATATTTACGCTTAAAAAGAATCAGTTTCCCACAAGTCTTATATTTAAATGAAAGCTCTTTTGTACGTTTAATAGGTAAAAACAAAATTTAGTATATTAATCTTGTGCTTTAGAAAACCAATTTATGTGTTCCATAAATATGAAAGGATTTTCCCATTGGAATTATCCTCTTTAAAAGCATTATAGCTCGGAAAAATGTGCTTAACACAGATTTCTAATACTTTCCTTAAAATGAATTGCTTCAATAATCCCTTTTGTCACGACAGACTAACGTAATAAGGTCGAATTGTGACAAAAGTTAAAGAAGCTTTATTTCAAGCCCACCTTAAATAGTACAACGCATAGTCTTACTTTTCGAAAAAATAAAAATAAAAGCTTAGTGGTCTAGTAATAGCTTCTATAGAGTGACCTAAGGTCAACAACAGGCTAATATCCTAAAAGAAATAAAAGAAATAACTGAGGCGAAATAATGCGATGGCTGTAACAAAAGCAAAAATCATCTTCACATTTAGTATAATATGTGAATAAATATATTCAAGCTAGCAGAATTCTGTGGTCCATTCATTTTTCCTCGAAGGACGGGAATGATGATTCTATGAAAATCGTTCCATTATGTGGATTTTATTCACCATTTGTGGGGAATGCGAAAATCATTTAGAGTCGCATGACTAATTCCATTTCTAGTATGTTTGTTAAAAGGAAAGGTTTTTACAAAACTTTTTTCGGGCTTTGTGTTTTTGTTTCCAGAGAATTGGGTTGTAAGATACTAAGCTATGTACAGAGGTGTACAAATGGATGGAAAATTATTTTTAATTTACTTAAAATTACTTAAATTTCAATAGCATAACGACAGCGGTGTGATTAAGATTAAAGGTTTTCAGAGCCTCAACCCATCGTTTAGCTATTATTTAATAGTAAAATTTGATTAGAAACATTAATTTTTAGTATATTAAAGCTATTGTTATTTATTCAACTTCATAATTAATTTCGCTTTTTTCCGAGATGAGTCCACTGCAGCTACCGCGGAAATTACTATGAGTTTAGTATAAAAACTGTAATAATACAAAGTAATTCCAGTCTCGTCTGCATGAAACTCAAAATGACCTATACATATATTTATATATGGTCACATTTCTAATGGAAAACTATACCCAAGATTTCTGATGGAATGTATACCCAGATCATAACTGCAGCTAACGACCTGCCAGGCTCGTACATAACGTATTTTAGAAACATGTCACGTGCAACTGTCTCCAAAGCTTTTGATCACCTAATTTGTGGCAACCCATATGTACTTTACCCTATAAAAAAGTCGTTTTCTTTGTGAAAGGTTGATTTCTTGAAATCTTGAAATAATTCTATCTACAGATAAAAACGTTATTTTTTCTAGAAGAATTCTTCAATTTTCAATGTACACATTCTTTGTATTGTGGTGGTGTGGTTCTTAACACTTAATTATTTATTAACACACATATTTCACCACTTAATTACTTTATTAATATTTTATTAATATATAAAAAAAAAAATATTTAATTAACAAGACATATATATTTTTTTAAAAAAGAAAAAAATAATATAAACAATTTTTGAAATGTTAATTCAATAAATATTTAAGGAGAACTAATTTTTATTTGTCAATATGTCAAGCAAGTAAATTTTCAAAACTTACTTGACATATTGACCTACTACGATTTAAAAACTTTTTTTAAATTTAAATTTAACTTATTTTAAAATACAGAAATAAAAAGTATCCTCCACATTACTCCCCCACCAGATGGACATATGGTCCAACGAAACTCAATTTGATTTTAAAATACAATAAAATGCGTTTAAATTATTACGAAAACCTTACTTTGTTAATGGTTCTATTCTGAGAGGGAAGAAACACAGAAGCGGTAGTATTTGTGGCTGTATCATCCTGTAAAACAAAACAAGGCTTTAAACGGTCAACAGAAACTTTTACTTCTTTGCCTTTTATCTCTAAAGTGAAATAACTTGGGCCTCGTGAAACCACACGGTATGGACCTTCATACGGACAGTGAAATGATAATTTGACTGGAGCTCGTACTAAAACATAAGCACAGGAATCTAGATCTTTAAATATAAAGAAATTATTGGACGAATGATTTGAAGCTGTAGCTGGACGAATCTGAGAAAAAATTTCGCGCAATTTTTTAGCAAAATCTGATTGTGGTACAGACTTTGGGGATTTATCTAGAAAATCTCCAGGCAATCTCAACGACTCACCATATACCAACTCTGCTGGAGTCGCATAAGATTCTTCTCTAAAAACTGTCCGTAGGCCCAAAAGCACAAAAGGTAGAATTGTAGACCAAGAATTACAAGCGTAACTCAATAAAGTTGCCTTGAAAGTTCGATGCCAACGCTCTATAAAACCATTTGCCTGGGGATGGTAAGGCGTAGTGCGATTCCTTTTGAAACCTAAGAGTTTCGACAATTCTTTGAAAAGACAAGATTCAAACTGTCTGCCCTGATCTGTAATAATAACACTAGGCACTCCAAAACGTGAGATCCATTCACGACACAATACCTTTGCACAAGTTTCTGCTGAAATATCAGAAATGGGGAATGCCTCAGGCCATCTAGTATATCTATCTATAATCGTTAAACAGTAACGATAATTTTGTGAGACAGGGAGAGGTCCAATTAAATCAACATGGATTGTATGAAAACGGGAAGAAATCTTATCAAAAACGTTTAAAGGGCTTTTCACATGTCGAGATATTTTGGTTTTTTGACACGCTAAACAAGCTCTAGCCCAATTAGTGCAATCCTTATTCATAGAAGGCCAGAAAAATTTAGCTTTAACCATTTTATTAGTTGTTCTGACACCGGGATGCGCCAATTCGTGTATGGATTTGAATACCTGGAAACGAAAATCAACAGGAATATAGGGACGTACGCGATTTGATGAAATCTCACAAAAAATTCTTAAATTGGATCCCAAAATAGGATATTCCAAAAATTTGTAAGATTCATTACTAAGAAATTCTTTGAACTCTTCGTCCGTTTCTTGTGCTTTAGAAATCGCCTCGAAATCTATTGTCGACGAACATGTAAATTCACTGACACGAGAAAGTGTGTCTGCAACTATATTTTCTGAACCTGATACATGCCTGATATCAGTTGTAAACTGACCAATAAAATCCAAGTGGCGTAGCTGCCTTGGTGAAGCTTTGTCCGGCTTCTGCCTAAATGCAAAAATCAAAGGCTTATGGTCAGTAAAAACGACAAAACATCGACCTTCAAGAAGGTACCTGAAATATTTAATTCCTTTGTAAATAGCTAAGAGTTCTCTGTCATATGTGCTATACTTTTTCTCAGCTTGATTAAGTTTGACAGAAAAGAAACCTAAGGGCTGCCAAACGTTATTAACTTGTTGTTGGACAACTGCACCTATGGCAGAATCTGAAGCGTCTACAAATAATGCTATTTCAGCAGAGGAATCCGGAAAAGCCAAAAGAGTTGCTTCAGATAATTGATTTTTAATTTGATTGAATGAAGCAATAGCATCGTCAGTCCAGTTGACTTTTTTATTACCATCTTTTTTAGAACCGGTTAAATATTTATTCAGAAGTAATTGATGCTGAGCTGCCTTAGGAATAAATCGGCGATAAAAATTAATCATTCCTAGGAAACGTCTAAGACTTTTAATTGTTTCAGGACGTTGAAAATTCTTAATTGAGTCCACTTTATCCGGTGATGGTCGAATACCATCAGAGCTAATAAAGTGCCCTAAGAAGTTTAAGCTTGGTTTAAGAAATATGCATTTATCGATATTAATAACTAAACCATGTTCTTTAAATTTCTGAAAAATAAGTGTCAAATGGTTTAGGTGTTCTTTTTCGGATTTAGATGCCACCAAAATATCATCCAAGTAAGTAAAGCAGAAGGGTAAATCTTGCAGAACCCAGTTAATAAACCTTTGGAAGGTCTGTGCGGCATTACACAGCCCAAAAGTCATGCGAGTGAACTCGAAGAGTCCGAATGGGGTGCAAATTGCAGTTTTCGGTATGTCTTCGGGTTCTATAGGAATTTGATGATAAGCCTTTGTTAAATCAAGCTTTGAAAATAATTTACAATTCTGTAGATGATGTGAAAAATCATGAATGTGCGGAATAGGATACCGATCGGGAACAGTTAAAGCATTCAATCTTCTGTAGTCGCCACAAGGTCGCCAATCACCATTTTTTTTCTTAACAAGGTGCAGTGGTGAAGACCAAGGACTATTAGAAGGTCTACAAATCCCTTGACTGAGAAGAATATCGAATTCCCTTTTTGCGGCTAACAGTTTATCGGTAGAAAGTTTTCGTACTTTTGAAACTACTGGGTTGCCTGTAGTAATAATACGATGAGTTACTTGATGCTTGACTGGATTAGCAATACATCCATCTACAGAGAAAAAATTCCAGTCTTTAAGTAATGTTTGTATGCGCTCATCTAAAGAGTTGTCGTATAGCAACGATAAATTGGTCTGAGGCGCTTTAGAGACTTTGCAAATTGAATTCAATGATGTCAAAGGGTCAAGAAGCAGTTTATTTGACAAGTCCACTAACAAACCGTAATGGCTAAGAAAGTCAGCGCCAATAATAGGTTTGATAACATCTGCGATGATGAAATTCCAAGTAAAATTCCGACGTAATCCTAAGTCAAGAGTAAGGAGTTTACGCCCAAAGGTATTGATTATAGTGGAATTTGCTGCTGAAAGTTTAAAATTAGTGGGTGGTGGTCTTCCTGTAGAAGGAGCTGGAATAACTGAAACATCGGCTCCAGTATCTATTAAAAAATTGCGTTTAGAAGACTTATCATAAATATTCAAGCGGCTTGTTATTTTGCCTTTTTCAACCACCGCTTGAGTCGGAAGGCTAATTAGTTTTTTGTCTGCACAACAAAAGAACAAGGTTTGATACACTTGGTAGCTTTACTCGCAAAATGAAGATGATACCAACATAAACCGGATTCATTACTAGAATCCTTGTGTTTAATAAAACGTCTAGATCTAGACCGAGATCTAGAATTAGACCTTGATATTCTATTGTGGTGGATGCTTTCCTTAATCGTAATTTGTAAGTCGCTAAGTTGCTTAGCTAAATTATCCAAACGGTCTGTGACTGCATTTGACTGGGAACTAGATTCAGGAACGGAACATGAAAAGACATTGGGTTTGTATTGAACCTCAAAAATTTTGTCAGCACAGTTCGCCAAGTCGTTAAGGTTACCAGGATTGCAAGCAGGAATTGCTTGCATATTCTCTGGAAGACGCTGAAGCCATAACGACCTTAAAAGCTCTTCCGAAACCTTATCGCCTCCTAATTCTCGCATTTCTCTTAATAGTTGCGAAGGCTGTCGATCCCCTAAAGAAAGATCGCTTAAAAGTTGGTTGAGTTTAGATACCTCGCTAGCAGATAGTCGCTTAATCAGACTCGATTTTAAAACGTCATAAGGTGTAGTAGAGTGAGGTTCTCGTATGATATCACTTATAATTTTCATGATATCGCTGTCTAATGTAGCAAGAACATGATAATATTTTGTCGATTGAGAAGTAATTCCCGCGAGCACAAATTGAGCCTCTAGACGGTCGAACCAAAATTGAGGATTGTTCTTCCAAAAAGGTGGAGGTTTAACTGAAACCGCGGAAACCGAATTTTGAAAATCTCCACTAGGATTAGCCATAAAAGTTTTAAATCGTTTACACACAATACAAAACTAAATCTAGTTTAACTTAAATTTAAAGTAAAATAAAATTTGTAATGTAGTTACCAAATAAGAACTTTTTAAAGTTGAATAATCTTCCCCTTTAAAATTTTCTTTCTTCTTCTTTCTATTATTTATTGGTTTTTTTTTAAAATTTTCTTGCTTCTATTTTGTAAAATTTTCTGTCTTCTATTTTGTAAAATTTTCTTTCTTCTAATTTAAAAAATTTTCTGTCTTCTATTTTGTAAAATTTTCTTTCTTCTAATTTAAAAAATTTTCTGTCTTCTATTTTGTAAAATTTTCTTTCTTCTAATTTAAAAAATTTTGTCTTCTATTTTGTAAAGTTTTCTTTCTTCTATTTTGAAAATTTTCTTTCTTCTATTCTGTAAAATTTCTTTCTTCTTTATAATTAAAAACTTTTGTTTAACTTTTTCTTTAAAATTTGATCTTCTTTTATTCTTATTAACAAAAACCTTGTCGGGCTAACAATATCTGGTAGCCACCAACCGTCGGCGTTTCCAAAATAGGGTTTTTATCTAGCTATCGGGGTCACCAATTGTGGTGGTGTGGTTCTTAACACTTAATTATTTATTAACACACATATTTCACCACTTAATTACTTTATTAATATTTTATTAATATATAAAAAAAAAAATATTTAATTAACAAGACATATATATTTTTTTAAAAAAGAAAAAAATAATATAAACAATTTTTGAAATGTTAATTCAATAAATATTTAAGGAGAACTAATTTTTATTTGTCAATATGTCAAGCAAGTAAATTTTCAAAACTTACTTGACATATTGACCTACTACGATTTAAAAACTTTTTTTAAATTTAAATTTAACTTATTTTAAAATACAGAAATAAAAAGTATCCTCCACAGTATTATTAAAGCCAATTGTAGGATGACAATAGCAGTAAGCAAATTAAGAAATCAATTTAAGAAATATTAAAGTTTTAGTTGTTTAACACATTTAAGTAATTTCTACAAGTTACAACAAAATTAAATGGAAAATAAATTTGGCAAGTCTGGAAGATTTGAGAAAGAAACCTTCTGCAATGAATTTTGTTGAAAGTTAAACTAACAAATTCTTTAATTTAATAAGCTTATTTGTACTCATAACTGTTGCATAAAATCCTGCTGAAATTATTCTGGATATTTGATGTCAAAAATATTTATGCCATAAGTTTGTTCAAGCAGATCTTAGATTAAAAATCAAAACAAAAAAAAGGGATGGATTTGTTTGAGCTATTTATTTTACAAATGATTTTAAAAATTCAAAATGTAATTAAAAGTTTTGAACTGAATATTAATCATTCAATATCTATCAATATACGCAGCAAAATTATTTAAATTAATTGCAATGAAAAAAGTACTCAATATTGGTACAACAATGTTATCGGACATGTAATATCGTAGCCCAATTAATTTAATTATTTAAGTTTACTCTCGATGATATAATTAATTTCATCGCAGCATGGGCATGAATAGTGCATTACGTGGATTTGTGATTTTGGAAAATTTATGTTAATATGAGCTCGTGTAAGCCTGGATAAAAAAAAAATTCTAGACCGAGTAGAGTGCACCATTTATATGAGTTACATAAGCCTTCAGGATTATTATGTTACACACGTTACCTCAAAGAGCTAATAAGTACTTGCAAATGCACACATTAGTGGAAATGAAAAATTCATTGGCGCGGCACAAATTTTAATCAAACAACGCAATTTGTATAAGTTTTCGGAGAGTTTTATCTGCATTGTGAAGCTATTTTAATGTCTATTAATTACCTTAACAACTTACCACAAAACTTAAATGCAATGGAGGAGTGATTTTATTTATTAATGGTTCAGTTTTTATTGTAATTATTTTGTACATTGAAATCAAATGATTATATTGAAGTCATTTTAATTTTAATAAAACATCAAATGAAATGATTAATAAAGAATACAGAATAATAAGCATTGCTTTTTGAATTTATTCCACTAGAAAGTAGTAAAAGCAAAACAATTTCACTAATTGTTATAGATTACTAAAAAGATAATTGTGTCTTTCTCTATATACAAGCGATAATCAGCGGAAAAGACCTCTATTTGTATCTCTGTATATTCAGTTTTAACGAGAAAAATCAGCCTCAGGCTGGATTCACTAGATTGAAAAATAATTCTATTTCTTCAATATCCGGTAAGAAATAGCCTACCCTCATACAAAAAAAAGTGAAGTAAAATGCAATTATTTAAAATTTATAATACATAACAGCACGAATTCAATTTAAAACTAGAACCCATAGCCAAAAAAATAGAACTAGTCATGTATTTGGGTTTATAATACAGAATCATTTAAATTATTGCAGATTTAAAAAAAGTATCCCTGAAAGTAAAAATTTTGTGGTGTTGTTGGAGAAACAAATTCTCTTTAAATTGAATATATCACAGTTAAAAGTTAGAAAAGTATTCCAAAGATGCTAAAAGTGAAATATAAATTATTGGCAGGGTTGTGGCATAACAGAGAAGAACTTATTCATAAGTGTGAGCTCAACATATCAATATTGAAGTTTTCTTAAGCAATAAAAATAATAAGCTTATTTTTCTACAATGGATTTAATATTCATCGTTGGCTCATGTGTTTTTTACGTTATATATTTTATCTCGACTTTTCCGACTTTAAAAAATGATTTGGTAAAATTGGAAGTGGATGTTAGCTTGCCTCCAAGAACACACCTCTTATGAACATTTGTAAAAGTAGAGCTTATAAATGGAAGTCATTTTTGTTTCAAGGGTAGACATAAAGTGATGACCTTTATAGCTAAAAGAGAAGTATTTACTCGCTACTTAAACTACCCGCCTCAAGTCAAATAGCATTGTATAAAATGAAACTTATATCTTTATGTAAAAAAAAATAATGGGATTACTTATTTCAGGGGTTTCGCAGTTTCCTGCATACATCTCATATATTTTATTATCTGTAGTAAAAAGAAAATTAGGGATGGTGGTAGTAATAGAGGATTTAAACAAACACATTTGACCGAGATTAAAAGAAAATAAAACTTGGATATCTAAGCTCTAAAAGTAAATTATAAATTAAATAATTTTTTCTCTTTCTAAGCTTACCAACATAATAAAGTAGAAGCTCAAGGTTAATAGGTGTAATCAAATTTTTTATCTTTAAGCTTTGGAACAATACTAAAATTACTGTTATTTAAATTTAATGATATTCAATGAAAATCACAAATTGAATGACAACTTTTATTTTAACAGGTTTTAAATTTTAATTTGAAACATTTGAAATATTTTTAACAATCCAAATTGGACTCCTTAGGGACTCAAGGTGAATTCCAGCAATAAGCTCATCATAAAAGTTTTGTTATATGTATGCTTAAAATATAATTCATTTTGTTTCGTATATCTTAATAATGGAAATTCAAAGAACACAAGTTCTCTAACTTTTGCTGCGCTTTTTTTATTTCCATAGTTTTAGCATAATTTTTTATTTCGAATGTTTAAGGGTATATTTAAAATTTTATCAACACTTCGATTTTTTCAGCCTTAGTATTATTTCAGTGTATTTGGTAGGTGCAAATTACTCTTGGAATATTGTTTGGATTATTACCACATCATTAGACTTAAATTCAATTAACTCATTTAATAGGCTAACTTTGAATGAAATTCTAAGTAAATGAGCTAACAAATTATGTGAAATTATTTCGTTTTTGATAGCAAATTCCACAATTTTCATTAACAATTTATTTTCCGGTTTGTACATGATGTTACCTCATAACATGCAGCTGCTTATGTTGAAAATAATGAAAGAACTTTGAAATATTTAAGGATATTTTTATAAAAAGTTTTCTTTTACTAGTAAAACAAGGCACCCCTTTCTCTACAGAGGCAATGTAGCTATAAAATAAAATGTCTTTGTCTAAAACCGTTTTCTAATTGATAAAATTACTTAGCATTGTCACATTTAGAACAGAGAACAATACTTTCTTTATAAGAATGTATTGTTTTTGAGTTCGTTCTTTGTTCAAGACTCCTTCGTGTATGTAAGTGAATATAACATATTCTACAGGGAAGAACAGTTATTTGTAAAGAACATGTCCTTTAAAGGATATGATATCAATGAAAGCTCTAAAGGATTTTCAGATTTTGTCAAATACTTGACAGTTTCAAAAGAGCCAAATAATTTATACACAAAATAAGCTAGTTCGTTTTAATTTCAGCTGTATCCGAAAAGTATTTCAGTTGATCGTATGAGTACCCATCAAAGAGCTTTTGTTTTTTCAAAAAAATACACAATTTTTTTCCTGTATTTAGGAGAAAATGTTATTAATTACTTTTTAAATAAAATATGAAACTGTTTAAAAATCAAGTTAATTAAATGCCAATATTCAGCAATTGATTTAGCTTGTGAACGCTTCAAAGGATTTTTAGAAACGGTTATTAGGATATTTCATTAGCACAAACAGCACCAATAAGCAAAACAT
Source organism: Acrocera orbiculus (assembly GCA_947359355.1). Taxonomy (NCBI): domain Eukaryota; kingdom Metazoa; phylum Arthropoda; class Insecta; order Diptera; family Acroceridae; genus Acrocera; species Acrocera orbiculus. Next base: position 46,234,654 of record OX375757.1, read on the forward strand.
AAGCAGTTTAATCATTCATTCATGCATCAAAATTTTATTAAGTTCTTTTTGACTTTATTGAAGCGTTGATTCCCCTGGAATTTGGAATTCAATTTAAAAAATTATTCGCAATTAATTCCACCAAATTAAACACTTATAATAGAAACCATAATTAAAAATATGTCGTCAGAAAAGTATAATATTGTAGTTCAAATATTCTGACTACATTGAATATTCATAATTCAACCAAGTATAAGCCCCAAGAGAAATTTTGATTAGTAATCCAGCAAAAGCCTCCTTAAGAGTGTAATATTTCCTTTTAAATTAAACTCTTTTGCTAAGTTACTAACTGATTGGTAAGCTAAAATGGATTCAGTTTAAAAAACTATGCAAAATTTTAACTTCTTAAAATTTTATTTTGAGTATAAGTGATTTATTTGTTTTAAAATTTTACATGGAAATACCTCAAACTTATATTTTAATGACTCCTGTTTATGTGAATTCTAAAATTAAAGTCAAATTTAAGACATTAGGAAATAAACATCAAAATCGACTTTGAATTAGAAAATTTTTTCAGTCAATCCTATTTCTAGGCAAGAATATTTTAGTTTTAGTTATTTGCGAGCTCTTTTTTAAGGCTTGCAATCTATACTCTTGATTAGTTTATTTTTAAAGTACTATTTAGGAAGTTTTTTAAGTTAGTGAAACTATCTCAGTTAAAAGAATTTTGGAATTTTTTAAAATGAAATCAATTAAATAAATGGTTTCGATAACCTCAATTTGTAATTAAAACAGGCCTGCAAGCTCTATTGAACAGTCATTAAAATTAACATAAATCGTTTTATTAATACCAAAATATAATAGCACGTGTTTCAAGAGTTCTTGTCGTTTCCCTGGAAGCTACCAAATTATTTCTCATTCTTGGGCTGTAAGTTGAATCCAAATTGCTTTACTCCATTTATTAGCATATCATTATTGAGTTGCTCCTTCTAACGGGTCCATTATAAGTCAATGTTGATAAGGTGTTTGAACTGTTGTAAGCAATTTGTTCAATGGAGCTGCAATAGTTAAGTGTGCATAGGGCACGTATACATATAAAAAATTAAAACGAAATTTTGCTTGTTTGTAGTATAAATCTTGAGATTCTTAAAATAACAAATAAAAATAGAGTTTACGCCTACTATTATCAAATCCTGTTTAGGTTTAGGTAAAGAAAAAATATAAGTAAATTCAGATTTTCCTAAAAGTAAAAGTAGCAAAATATACTATATCTCCGTAATTTGGATTTTAATATCTCTTGTCTGCCAAATGCGGACTCATCTTAATACAAAGAAGATTATTTATCTGTTATGCTGGTAGAAGACTAACTAGATAAGTTCTTTAAGGATCAAATAATGAAGCAACCTTTAATCTATACAAATGTATGTGTTAAATTTCTCTTTAATAATTAGACTCAGTAGAGGAAATACGCATTAGTGAGTTTCATTCAATTAAAATAAAAATGTATATTAGTGAGAAAGCTGTTAAAAGAAAATTTGGTTGTTATTCGGTTATAATGCCTAATTGTAACTACTATTGGTGATATTTTATGCAAAAGTAGCCAGAAAAACTACTTTTCCAACGAGCCAAAATTTTTTTCAACTTTAAAAGGTAACTGAGTAAAGAGTAGCTTTTTTATTCCTTTATTTTATTGCATCATTGCTTATATCTCACACCTGTTGTTGTGCAATTGAAATAGTTTCCGCAGTCTTAGAATCTAAAAACAATGAAACTTAATATTTCTATTTACATAAAGCACAATTTGGGATACAGAAGTATCAAAGAGGTTTGTCAGTAGAAATAATTTCCCTTGCATGTGGCTCAAAGGCAGTTATTATTTCAAAAATAACTTATTAAAGTATACTTATTTAAGGTATATGTATTACTGTTGTTCAGAAATAAAGTCTGTTTGGAATTTTATTGCAATAAAACGTTTTCCTTATTCAAATTACATTTGAATTTCAATTAAAAATGATGCAAAATGAACTCTTACAATTAGAACTTAATCCATTTTTAATATAATCCAAATTTGAGAGTAAGTTCCACAAAGCAAAAATAAGTTGATTTTAAATAGCAAACCCAGCTTTTTCACTCCAAATTTTGTCCTTTTAAAGCAATCGATTCTACCCTATCGTACAATAGAGTAGATCAATAATATAATTATTAAATTTTAATATGCTTACGCAAAATTTTCATCTAGGACTTAAAGTATTAAATTAAATATTAATACTAAAATTTTTATGTAAAATTTTGAGCTATTTTCTTTCTATTGAATAAATAATAGTACATAATTTTTCAATGAAAAACGTTATTTGACTGGATTTCATTAATCACTTTATCAAAATGCAAAAGGTCATAGTTAACCTTAAAGAAGAACGTAGTTGATGTAAAAATGCTTTAAGCGCCAAATACGGACATCCTTGTCGGAAAAATGATTGTCAATCAGAATTTCCTTCATGTTAAAGGCACTTCCACTCCCGAAGCTAAGTTTTCCATTATTAATGACATTCCTTGACATAACATTTAAATGAAATTGAGATAAGAGGTTGGATGTTGTGATAAATGAGGCAAAACCAAATTCAGACAATATTCAGTGTGCTCACATTTTATTTGTAAATTAAGAATTTTAATCACCAAATTATTCAAATGAATATTTGTTATTAGCTTAAGAGTTTAACTTTGAAATTACTCCGTGTTCATAAATAATCATTTGAAGCTATTTGCAGGGGTTTTATAATACCAAAGATTAAAGAAGTTTTAATTTATTAATTGAAGAGGCCGGCGGTCTAGAACTGGAGAATTTTAGGTATCTTGGAAATTGTTGTTTTTAATAAAAATAATATAACCGATATTTCAAGTTTTTAGATCTATTATAATTATCATTATTGAAATATTATATTTAAATTAATTTATATTTAATATAGTTATTTTTGAAATGTTTTAATTGTAATCTTAAATTTTCCACAAAAATTAAACAAAAAGTCAGACAAATTAAAACCAGCTGTTTTTTGACAGCCCAGTTCAAAAAATTAGATTGTCTGTGTGTCATGGCTTAAAAAAGCTTGAGCTCTTTAAAGTAATTAGATTTCAAAGAACTAGATTCTTTCATCTATTTGACTAGGCTCTTAACCATATTTTCGTTAAAAGCAGGTAAAAAGCCATAAATTTACAACTGTAAGTATGATTCAGTTTACTTTTTCAATAAAAATCATTTTTCAAAACTATAAAATCAATAAAAACTCATTTCCTAAAAATTAATCAATTAAAATTAACGTACAGAAAGGATGAGATTGTTATTTTTATTGATTTTTGTTTATATATTGTAAGGTCGAAATTTGGAAAAAAATTTTACAAACAGAATTAATCTTGCATGAAGAAAATTATTTAAAAATGTCAATTCAATAATGTGTGCAAGCCATTTAGTTGGATATAAAATAAATATTTTGTAGACCTGGAATATAAAACAACTGAGATAAATTTTAGTGGTGCTGTTCGATATAGAAAAGGTGCAACAATATTGTAATGGGACTAAAAGAAGGCATACAAAAACACTTTTGAAGAATTGGATCTGATTGGTTATAATTTTTTCTCTTAATTTTTTTACTTAACGAAAAACCGGATTAGTTCCTTGATGTTAAACAAATTAAAATTATTTCAAAGCAAAAAATAAAAAATGGTTTTTAAACTAGGAAAAATATTTTCATTATAAACCTTCTGTTACTGTGTTCTGTTAAGATCTTACCTTTAAATGTCAATGTGTCCTAGAAATTGTTCTAAGTCTATTTAAAAATTTGCATGAAATAAGTTTTTAAATTCCGTCTTTTCCAATATGGAATGTTTTACTTTTATTTCTCAAAAATTATATTTTAATTGTAATAATTGGTTTAAGCTTCAAAAATGAGATAAAAATTTATAAAAAGAGAAAAGTTATTGCCAAAAAAAATGCTGTTCATTAATTTTCATTAGGAGCACTAATTTCATTTTTATAATGTTTGAAATTCTTCCTTGATTTATTACAAAAATATAGAGAAACATACAAAGTATCGATCGAAATTAATAATCTTCCATAGTATATATTGCTGATAGACTCATAACAACTGGAACTGGCGCACTTTTGACTACTTAAAGATTGTTGTTAATAAAACATTAATGATGTTCAAGAATCAGCTAACAACAAGCAACGATAATTAAATTTTATTGAGGTCTACTGAAGTATACTGAAGACAACAAAATGAAAAGAACAAGTGCAGAGTAGAATGCTTGCCTGTTTTTGTTAGGGGAGAAATCAGGAAGGCTTTTAATTAATGTCTGAAGGGTACAACTTTATAGTTATTACTCTAAAACTAGTGCTTTACTTTTGAATTACTTGTTTACTAAGTCCGTTATTAGTTGGACTTTGAGTAGAAAATTAATCCTGTCCCTTTTTGTTTTCATAATATTACGTTTAATGAATTAGTGTATAAAATATATTAAATTTTTACATTTAAAGAAAAGTTTCAGGATAAAATATTCCATGCTATATTTCAAACAATAGCCAACTGCTGAAAAATCCTTCATATATTCTAGAAAGCAATTCTGTAAAGTTATAAATTGTAGGTATAAATTTCCTTATATAAAGATTTTTATTCTATAATTCTCATTTTAGATACTAGAAAATTTAATTTGCTTTAAAAGTTAAGGAGCCAGGAACCTTCTTTCGCATTTCAGGACTTAATTATCCTTAAATACTATATTAACAGAAAATTAATAAACCATTGCAGTGAGTGAGCATTTGCATTCAACCTTTTCCAATATTTGTTTTTTTAATTTCAAAGTACTGTACTGTGGTATATTTTCTCATTGAAATTTAGTAAAAGAAATGCAGACATTTTAAATTATTAAAAAAAAGCTAAAAAAATCATACTTAGATTGTATCTCATTGTTACAATAGAGTTATCCTCAAAATTGCATCGAGAACCCCATTTAAGTCCACAACAAAGCAATGGATGTCACTTGTGTTCTGCATACGAGCATAACTCTAATTTATGAGGCTGGAAAATGCTTATCGTGTTCCAGATTTGCATACGAGGACTCACCAGTGCAGGCATTGGAACTGAATTATAAAAAAATGCTTCGCTCCAAGCAGAGTATAACTTATCCAAATTACCAGAATAATTTATCTTACTTCTGGCAGTGTTAACATCATTTCCACTAATAAATGGCATCAAAAGCAAAGCTTTATCCTTTGTTTTACCATTCTTTTTATATTAAAAATTTAGTGATTGAAATCCAACAGTTTTATTATTACATTAAAGATAAATCTTGATAACTAAAAGGTCTATTTTTTATCAAATAGTCTTCTAAAATTAATTAAAAAGCCATTCTAATAAAATAAGAGGGAAAGTTTTTCCTTAGAAATGTAGTCTTATATGGGAATCCTGATAGAAATTTTAAAACCATCATTTCGATTACAATTCGAAACGCTCCTACATGTGCGTATCTAATAAAAAAGAATCAGATTAAAACAGTAGAAAATGTTTGTTGTTTTTCAAATTTCTTGAAAGTTAGAGTTAATAGGTTTTTTGTTTTTTGATATTTTTTCACCAAAAATTAATTACCTTACTATGTATGGTTTAATTCTCTTACAATTTCACTAAATTTGAATTTTTAGACCAAGGATTAACGTTAGTTTGCTTTTATTTTGTATCAAATAATATTTGTATGATCGAATTTTCAAGTGTGTAGCTGTAGTGCACTTTTAAGGGCTTATTTTCGCCTTAGAACTTTCTGAAAAGCCGAAAAATTCTGGTTCGTTAAACAAAATGGAAAAACTACAAGATATTGACGATCCAAAATTTCGATTTTCATGTTAGCCTCTGACGTCCTTACTTTAAGAATAGGTTCAACTCTCTCATTTAGGCTTATGTTAGAGCTTAGCTTCTTTTCAGGCTATGTAGTTTAGCCTACATAACTCCCGATTCTTCATTAAAAGGCTGAGACAAGGTTAAGAAAAGGTCCTACCTTTAAGGTTAAAGAGGGTGAAAGGATGATGAAAAGCTTGAGTTGGATAAGTAGCCATTCTTAAAGAATATGTTCTTCCTTGCTACATTTTTTAGGTGATAGAGATATTATTTGACCTAAAAAATTTTGTAGCTTCAGAAACACAAAAAACAAGCTTTTAGCGTTTAAGTCAATAAAATTATGCTGTTACTGGGCTATTAATTTAACTTGTTTGCACACTTTGCAATTTGCAATTATTTGCGTTAAGATGTTATAAATCTATTCCAACTAGGATAACTTTGATTCAATTAAAACACTATTTCCAAAATACTTGCTTATCCTGTATTGTATAAAGCAAGTGAAATAGTCAGAAATGATGAGTTCAATAAAGCTAAGCAAACATTTAATTCAAAAAGGAATCTTGCTTTATATTTGCACATTTACATTTAATTTAGCTTTTTTCCTTTGCAAGTATTTTTTTGTTAAATTTTTCCTTGCTGCATAATACAAGTGCATCTAAAGTGTTTCAGTAAAAAGCGACTTAATAAACAATTCATCATGAAGTTATATAAATAATGTCCAAGAAAAATAATTTTTATGTACTTAGGGAAAAACTTGCGAATGGAACGACTATAATTAGCCCTTTGCATATCTCAAAGTCATCATCTTACTTAGATGAGGGAAAGTTAATACCAAGAACTAATTAGCGCTTGAATTACACTTGATGACAACATCACGAGAGCATCAAGAATTTAGAAGAGAAAAGTTTTCAAATTAAGGAAGTAAAGCTAGTCTTTGGTATGCATTTTACTCTTAAAGACAACGTAAATATGTTTCAGTTTGAAAGCAAAACAAGCTTCAGTAACTTCTAAACAATGTTGGTATAATTAATTTTAAATATTTTTAACAAGGTGTTAGTATTGTTCCATGAAAATTTTATCCAAGAACAAATCCTAAAATATATGCTACGAAAGATTATGCTTCAGGCTTTTCTTGAAAAAGAATATTCAAGACAAAGACCTGTGAAAGTAAAAGTTCCTTTTTTTTTCGTTTTGTAAATGTACATTATTAGCTGGAGTAATTACCTTCAGGAAAAATTATCTAATAACTTTGATAATGTTGAAAATTGTTTGACTCAATTTTAGACATTTAATAAGGAAAATATGGCTTATATATTTAATCTGATAATTTTCACAACTTCTTTCAAGAAACTAAAAATCTGAAAACTTATCTAATCAAAAAAAGAGCTTTGTTACAATCAAAAGGCCCACAAGTGGATACTTTTTAAAGTTAGCATTAAAAAAGTTGATTTTTCTAAACTAGAGGACTATAGTGTGTTCCATTTTTTCGTTCTTAATTTTCTTTATGGTATTGAAAAATACCAAAAATATAACTGAATAATTCTCTTGGGTCATAAGCTGCCAGAAATTTTTGCTTTTCCTCCTTTAGTTCTCAGACGTGTTGTATCAGCCAAAGTTTAATTTGCATAGAAATGGATTACAGTGGATGCTAGGAAGGTTTCTTGGGTATTTGATCACATGTTGAATGTGCAAAAGAGTTTTGATAAGGATATGCAAAGGAGCCTTCTACATCTGAAATAACCATTTTTTCTCCAGGGATGGCTCTCTTAGGAATAGATTCTTAAGTCCAGACAAATGCTATTGCTTGCAGGGATATAATTTCTGATAGAATTTGTTTACAAAAGTCGTAAGTAGTTTTCATAAATCTGGCCACGATATGCTCAACGATTATTGCCATTAGGATATTTATGCTTTTGTTTTTTAAATTTTTGTTATTTATTGTAAACTATCTTTGAGTCTTATTTAAATATTTAGGTTAATTAGATGGACTTTTAAATTAAAATTCGAATTAAAACAGAACAAAAATTTCATCCGGTGTACTCTTTTCAAAGTTAATTTACCGCAAAAAGCTTTTTGTAAGCAATTAAAATCCCATTACTGCAAATTTATTTGCAGCGGCAATTACCTATGGTTCTCAGGAGGATATCTTCTCCAGATTTATGCAATTGCAAGTTACGAAAAATAATGACTGTGGCTACTAGTTCCTAAGGGCATCCATTTTTAGTTTACTTGCACTGCTACTTTTACCATCTGATGATGTTTTCAATAGAAGGTTTATCTAAAATTCCGAAAATCTTATAAAAATGAATTAAGCTAGTATGAAGCTTACATATACGCGAATCAGAGGAAAAAATTAATAAATAAGTAAGTGATTAGCTAAAATATGATATTTAGTTGAGGATTCAACTGTAAATTAACTACTTTTTTGATAGTTCTGACAACCAAATAATTTATTAAGGGTAGAAAAATTCTGTTTTATCTCAAGTGTTTAAGAACTTGACTTTTTTAAAGGCTTAACACTTTCTGTCACAAAATACCCTTCAAATTTAGAAAACTAGGGTTTTATAAAGCACTCAAAATAAGTACCTAGTAGCTAACTTTAAAACTTTAAAGTTTCTCTTTATTCTAAACTCTGGGAAGATTAAATTGTAATTGAGTGAAATAAAACTAACCTTTTTTTGACATAGAATCATCCATTTCTTGAGGAACTTATAGCTTGCTTAATCCTTGTGGTTTATTAAATTCGTGATTTTAAGTGGCAATACTTAATATTTGAAGTCCTTTTAGAAAAAGACTTCTGTTATTTTACATAAGGAGTGACTACGCATACTTAAGGCATTATTTTTATATTATGAAGACAGAAAAGTAGAAAACACTTTCTTTTGTTCATAATTTGCTTACTCTACTACAACTTGAAAAGTAAAACTGTATTTAACAAGTTTTCCTGTTTCAAATACCAGCCCAAAAGTATACTGAAGAGTTAAAAGTAAAATTTAACTTTTACTCAAGTGATTTAAAAATCCCATCCTTTTCGTATGTAACTTAGTTAAAAAGTTTTCTTTCCTTTTTGAGTAAAAATACTTTGATATGAAATTTAACAGTTTTCTATCAATAATATCGTTTGAGAGTAATGCTTAAAATGAAAATAGTAAGTAATAGTATTTTTGCTAGCGTCAATACTCAAACGATACAGTTAAAGGTATCTCTTGTTTAAGATGAAATATATTTTTTTATTTAATAATGAATTTTAAATATTTAGAAAAACCCTAATTTATCCCTGAAGGTACTTGATCACTCAAAGATACTTAGTTAATATAAGATTTTGAACAAAAAAGGAGTTTTTAATTTGCTTATATCAGTTTCATTAAAAACGATTGATTATAGAAAATTGCTTGAATCTAACAAAAAAACAAATATTGATTTCGACGCATTAACAGTAATGTGTAGTAGAGCCTCTCGTAAAAAGAATGCTTCTCCATTAGCAATACAATGTGGTAGAATGATGGATATGTCAAAAAAAGTACCTTAAAAACTAACATCATCTAGTTGAGCTGAAATACAGGTTTGGAAATGGTTAACATGTTGTGGATTGTGGAGCTTTTCCTTTTTCGCTTCATCGGATGGAAGTGAAAATTGTACTTTGCCGTATGGTAGTGCAAAAAATGTGTCTTAGCAAAAAATTAAAAGTTGATTTTAATACCAAAATTATTTTTAACCACATAAATCTTTTTCATCTAACAAAATTATAGCCAATGTAAGCCACCGGTTATACATGCCATCAGATAAAAAAGCCATCCTCAACATGTTAAACTAACCAATATAATAAAAAGGAGAAAAAAAAAATGATAATTTAGATAATAAATAAATAACACATTTAGGGCACAGAAAATAGGGTAATTTTTAATTTCATTTTGTTGGACAACCTGAAACTTCACAAATCACTTCCCCAAAGGCTGTATTTGACTACTCGATTGCTAAATACAAGACTCTCCAAATAAAATCTCCTTTCTTTTATTGTAATTCAATGTATAAGAGTGAATTGAAAAAGGCTATCATCCCAAGTGTAACTTTTTAGTAAAAGTTAAAATTTTTGTATTATTTATCTATCATTGGCATGTGAACCTAAAAAAAAAGAAATATGAACTTTAAAATGTGAAAAAAACTGTTTATATAACGTTATTACTACAAAATATACAGCCTTAGTAGCTTAGGTGATTAAACAGAGTTCAAAACACACGGACGCAGTAAAAAGTCTTACCATATTTTACCCTTTTTGAATGACACCCCAATTTTAATTGTTAATTAATGGTATGAAAACTATATAAAGGTATAATTAAAAATTAAAACATGTCGTTAATGCAGGAGTGCAGAGGATTGCAGATACAAAATATTTGAATGTTTATAATGTTTCCGCATTCTTTAGCATTTCTTTATTGTTTGAATATATATTATCATTTGTAGATATAAGAAGATATAAATATGAAACTGGTCCTTTACGTTGAGATCAACACTTAAGTATTATATTTAGGAGCATTTTGATTAATTGATCTCTGGGCAGAAGGCTTAGAAAAAGTGCAATTGCAGCCAAAAATTTAAAAGCAGCATTCCCATTTATTTTACAAAAATTTCAAGAAACCAATTTGTAGCAAAATCTTACAATACGAAAGCTATGCAATCATTCCAATACTACTAAACTATAAAGTTCAATATTGTAAATTTCTTGTCCAGTCCAATTTTTTTCATTTTCGATGCACACAAAATTTAATCCACTTCTTGTTAGAGCAGGCTGCAGAATAGTTGGAAAAATTCACTATGTCAGCATTCTATACAAAACTTGCAACAAAGTTACAATTTGAGTTGAAGGCAAGTTGTTTGAAATTGCATCCATGTATCAAGTGAAATTGTAAGATCGAACTTTCCTGTTTAGAAAAAGAGCAATCACCTTGAATGTGTTCGAAAATTTTCAAATTGGTTTCTCGTGAATATTTTCCATAGTAATCATGTACTTTTAAAGGATTAACTTGAAATTCAAAAGTCAAATACAAAAGTATTATAATATTATGAGACATTATGGTGGTTTAGTATAAAAAATTAGTATTTAATTTTTAATTTGAACTTTTTCAATTAATTTTTACAAACACAATTTAATCGAACTTTGGCAATCGTAGAATGTAAATTTTTATAAAATAATTAACAGAAAATGAATTAGATTTGGGATAATCGCCTTTACTTAACTATAAAGTTCAATATTAAAACTAAGTCTATATAGAACCTTTTTGAATACCTCATTTATTTCTGGGCTATCTACAAATATCCCAAGGAAAATTCACAATAAATTGCAATAAGTCCTTAAGCTATTTAACAGGAAAATAATGTTTGAGAACTGTGTTAAAAGTCTGAGGGACCATTATCTTTTGTCGCCATTCAAGAACTAGAAAAACATTTTTTTATTTATTCAGCATTTCACAATTCAACTCATGGTAACAGTCTTCACAATAGTATGGTTTTAATAAATTCAATGTTTCGAATTTCTATAATTATGTCAATATTTTGTCGGGAAGAACTTATTATTATCTCTTGTATACTTCGTGGAGAAGAAAAATAATGTTTCAAACTTTATTTTTAATCATTGAACAAAATATAAAATTAATTTTATAAAAACTAATTATACCAAATAATTAAATAGATTCAGATGTAGGTAATAATATGTGGAAAAATAAATTTACAGAGAGACAAAATCTGTCCTAATTTGTCATTTGGTACTTGGTAGAATTAGGACGTTAATTACGGAGCGTAATGTCCCTTAATATTGAAAGCAAAAACAACTTATTGTCCTTCGAAAGTTGTTTTTATTCTATTTTGTATAAACAAAAAAAAGTTAATGTCGGTCAGCAAAATACCAAACAAATCACTTAAGCCAGAATCTTATAGTCATTATCTTCAGGTGCTTTAACAAATCTTCCTAGCAATCAAATCTAATCTGCGGCTTTATGTTAACCAACACACAAACTGGTACAATGTCCCTGTCTAAATGTAATCAGCAGAGATTAAGCGCTTGCTATAAACCCTATCTGTGAAACAAATGATGCCATTAATTACTTTCGATTGGTTCTCAGTGAACATTACTTTATATTATTCTGTTCCAAGAATAGAATCGTCTAATGAAAACACAAATGAAAAAAACATTCAAAATGAGCTTTTATTAGTACATAGCCCATGTACAGTTATATGTGACAAAAACTCAAATTATAATTGGGTGAAAGGCGATTAATGACAAACAAATAATTCTAATAAATTATTTCAAAATATCAACTGTCAAAGTGTATTCTAGCTTTCACCTGACATGAATTTTATTGTGAACTTTTCTTGCCAAAGTAAATACGAAGCAAAGAATTGTAATTTGAAACGGATAACAGTTTTCTTTTATTGTTGACTAAATTGTGTGTCACCAATCAATGAACATAAATCCTTTTGGTAGTAAAAAAATAATTAATATTTGTTTATCAGTATCAGTATTTAATCAGATTTCAGTTTGTTTAATGTATTTGATTTCTCTAAAAGGTTTGCCGGGGTTTCCTAATGTGTTAACGGAACAATTTTTCCAATTGATGTATTCTGGTATTTTAGAAACTACTTAAATATTTGTTATCGTTATTAAAAATCAGCATTTCCTTAGATAAAATTTCATAAATAGTCATAAATTCATTAATTTTATACTATAAAAGTTCATTCAATCATTCAAAAGCTTTTGTGATAAAAAATTAACAGCAAACAATAACCCAATTTGGTACCCTGTGATTTTTTCCAAATCCTTGAACTTGATTTGTACCGTGGAAAATGCGTAGTATGTCATTTCCACATTCTGAATTTTGCTCTTTACAAAAATTACAAATCATTCTTTGAGAATGCAATTTAATTACAAAAGTTTAAATTTTGCAAACAACTACGAGTGTCGTTAAAATGGCAGATTCAAAAAAGTACCTGTTAATAACCATCCTTAATTTTATTTCAAATTTCGTTAATTTTCTAATAGTATCTCCTTCAAAGGAATAGTTTTCATTAGTTATGTTAATCTATTTAAATGCAAATTTCGTCAAATAACTTTCGGAAAACAAGTAAAACAGAAGTTTGCCTAACTAATTATTCATTATGCTGCTTTAGATTTTTTTAGAGTTCTTTTTGCTAATGAAAAAAAAAATCAAATGAAATACGGATTATTATGTCATATTCCAAGTTCTTACATTTTCATTTCATAGATCAAAACTTTGTTAATCTGACAGTAAAGTAAAAGAATACTTTACATATACAAGCACCTAAAGAATTCTGTATTACAAAGTAGTGAAAACTTCATTTAACTTATAATCAAATATTTCCGTAACTACCAACAAAGTCCTTTAGCTAGTCCAAATGAACTTCATCTGTTTTCTTGGATTCTTTGGCCCATTGAAGTCCATAAAAGATCAAATAAGCAATCAAAAACTTTTATGCATTTTAAAACTTTATATAAAGGTTTTTCTTCTTGCTTTGAGGAAGAAGAAGAAATTGATAGGGTATCACTCAACTAAATTGGAGACGAAAAATGTTTTTCAGCTTAATTATTAGTACCAATAAAACTTCTTTAAAAAACTTTTGCTTTAAAAGAGGAGACAAAACCTGCTTTATAGTAGTATTTTTTTTTGATTTGAGTATTTCCTTAGAAGTTAAGTCGTAACCATTTGAATTTTTAAGATATTTAAAAATTCTTTTCATGTCCCTTGAGATATGAACCCTTAGTTAAATTAGAATACTCTTTCTTCTCATTTCTGGTTCAAATGATATGATTAGAGTTTTCTTTTTCTTGTGGCATTTCCAACTTTATTTTCCTACAATGTAATTCAGTCGAAACAAATTTCATTTGATAATCTTACTCAAAGCCAATGAGTTTTGTTTTTGGTTTTAGCCCTAGGAAAAGGTCTAGATATGCATAATATTTAAAGCATAATCTAAGGACCACATAAACTAGTTTTATTTTTTCCTTCACCATTTTATCGTCGGAGAAATCCTTCAACATTTGATAAAGCCGGGTCACTACATGATTCTAAATTATCATTGGATTTATTTTCCAAAAGACGAAAAAAGTGTTTTTCTAAGTTTTATACAAATTCTTTTACAAAAGAGGATATTTTTTAGCTTTAGGGAGACAATTTTCTTCCAGATTAAATCGAAATTCACCACGCAAATGACTTTCTACCTTTCGCATCAATTCAGCTCATCTATGTTGCTTTATTACTATCAATAAAAAGCTTTAAGGCTTAGCTCTCATTTAACTAGGGCTTAGAATTTGTCTCATGCTAAAGTGTATACAGCATGTTGTTTACGATAAGCACCTTAACATAATCCTGCTCGAATATTGATTTATGGGAAAATTGTTGATTCAGTGTAATCCTTGCATAATATTGTTTCGAAGTTCATACTTTTCTCTATTGCAAGCTCATTTTCAAACTATGTAGTTGTAGTGTATAAGAATAAGGAATTTTTGTAGCAAGTTAAATTCATCAAATTTCACAAAAGTAATATTTTTTAAAATTCTTTGTAAAGAAAAATGCATTACAATTGGTATTTAACATTGATGTCTATGAATTTATCGTACGCTAATGTCAAATGCATTTTATACAATTTTTATAAGGTTAAATTTTAAATTTTTGGATTTGTGACCAATATTAGTTTGAAGCTGATTTTTTGAAATACTGTTCAAGTTGAAATGTTAATTATTTTGGTGGCTTAACCATGCAAAATGGTCTTCTTTGTAATTTAGATACTCCTGAAATTACTTAGCACTTCCACTGACTTTGAATCACCAAAAGCTGACTGCAATTATCTTGTAAAACTACATCTGCAAACTGTATTAGTTGGACAGAATTGTGAAATATCTGCAATCAATTTAGATATTTGCCACATTTTCGCACAAAATATGTACACTTATTTGCAGTTACTTAATTGATCAGGATAAAGAAAATGTTTATACATTAATTTTTGCATGGTATAGATTTTGCTGATCTATATCCATAAAGGACTATACACTAAAGCTCATTAGAAAGCTTTGCAGTGTCTTAAGAAGATTATTTTAAGTTTTTTATAATTTCTCCTGACAATATGCTGTCGACATATACTATGTATGTACTAATTATTAAAAATATCCCCTTTATTATCTTCTGCGAATAACCTAATCCATATTCATGCCCTCCTAATAAAAAAATTTTCTCACCAAGGTTTTATACACCCTCCAACTTGAATTCCAGAATGATATGAAAAGCATATTATATTAAATTTTATTAAATTTTACACAATGTGATTCTTCTCATTTAATTTAACTTATCTCATTATTTATTTTTTATTCAAAAGGCTTAGAGTTCCAGCAAATAGAAGCTTTTCAGCCATTTATTAGGCTTCCTGGATTTTTAAATTCAAATTATAAATGGAAGTAAATTAATTTTTAAAGCAATTAAAGAAGTAGTACTTTATTATTTTTTACTAAAATGGTGAATTCTGTTTTTTATCTGATAAAAAAACAGCAAATCTCTCTACTCTATTTTTTGTAGTATGCTTCCTTTACTGTCTTATAATTATTGTGGTAGAATGTTTTATTAGCAAAACAATAAATTGATTGCGAGATTACATTAAAATCAAAGAAGCAAAGCTTCATTTTATGTATAAATTAATATACAAGCATGCATTCTTACATATTTATATATAAAAATATATCAATTAGTTCTCCCAAATAAATTGTTGGGATGTTATTGGCTCCAGCTCATATGCCAAAATTTACACAAATAAATTTGTTTCTATTAGAAGACATTCCTTTAACACTCACAGCACAGGTCTCTATACCAATAAATCTTAGAAATTAGGTGGAAATTATTTTTTAAAGCAATTCAGTTTGTATAACTTTAAAATTTATTGCTTTTTGCTGGGATATTTTTTTGTAGTTTCTTGAAACTTTTTTTCATGATTAGTTTTTATTTTGGTGATTTAAATGAGTTACTTAAAAACGGTACCACAGCTAAATTTAAATAAAGTGTAAGATTTCTTTTCAGAAAAAATCTATATTAAATTTAAAACAAATTCATTAATTCTTAGCTTGAGCCTTAAAATACAATTAAATTGTTCAATAAGTTCAAAGATTTCACATTGAAATATTAAACCAATCTAAAAAGCGTTGTTTTTATAATTTTGAATTTCAAATACAAAAAAACATCAGGATGTCAGATATAACCAAAGTCATAATTACTTTGCTAATGGTTTTCCTCATTTTTAGATAGTTTAAGCTGTCTGAAATATTTTTGATTTAAAAGATTTTTTTTTGGTTTGAACATTAAATAGTTAAGCTCTCAAGATCGTTGTTACTTTATTTTCTTTGATTTCTAATCATGTTGTAGAAAGTAAACAGTACAATATTTAGAAAAAATATTTCAAGAACTATAAGGAGGATTATCCAATTTCAAAAGTTTATTTTTTGAAATGTCACATTCAATACCATCAAAAATAAATGAAATTTGCTCTGCTTCCATTTTATGTTATACTTCTAAGATAGTTTGTTGCCAATCTTCATTATTCATTTGATATTTAAGTAATCAGGACAGGATCTCTTTAAGAAATAGCTAAACATGGCAAAAAAAGTGAAAGAAAAGTACTCTTATTGCTTATTGGATTATCCCTTCGGGCATTCTCTCCAAATATTTGGTACAGAATTTCATATTCTTAACATGCAAAATTTGGACGATATTAGAGGTTAATAAATACTCCTGGCTAGATTGTACTGAAACAAGGTAAACTAAAATACTAATCCTGATATATGCATTTAATGAAAAGTACCTGTAACCGAATTCCAGATATTACATTCCCATGAACATTCTACAATATAATTACTATAAGACGTTAGAATGGTTTGTATACCTACTATGGCTACATACAGTCCAATTCATGTTTCAATTAATTAACGAAACAAAGTTCTGAATTTATTAAGGTAAATTCTAAATTGAATTTCAGGTAAAAGCATGTAACTACCGAATAGAAATTGTACAGATTTGTTAGCCACTTAATTGACTTCATTTTCAAGTACATAGTGTATCTGATATAATATATTGATCTATCTGATGTAATATATTAAATAAATATGAAAGGTGAATAAAGTTTTCAATGGAAAATAAATTTATTGATTACATTTCTTATTTAGATTAATCATATAATTGCAATATGTCAGATATAGTTGATGAGGTGACAAAATATCTATTTAAGAAAGACCAAAAGTATTTTGTTTATTTGGATCAGAACCCAGAAATATGTCACGAAACTCTTTCTCCTTTTTTTTAAATATAGATTGAAATTGCTTTCTTAAATTTAATTAAAGTATCTCTTGAATAAATTCAGTTTTTTTCCTTAAGAATTTTGTTTCCAAAGTATCTTTTCTATTTCACAATTTTCCAAATTTTTTATGGTATTTGGTAAAATGAAGGTTTAGGATAGTTTCGCAAAAAATCTTCAAATCGCAACCATTCTCTTCTTTACAATCAAAAGCTTATTTCAAAATTCGCATAAATTATCTGCCCATAGAGCTCGTTAAATTTTACTTCAAATAAAAAAAAGGAACTGTTTCTTCAAATGTTCTTAATTTGATTTTTCTTTTTTCTTGAACGAATTTTTATGGTAATTGAATAAAATTTAAGCTTTAAATTCAATCAAATATCTTGGATTTGTTACTAATAGTAAATTGAAGAAAATCAAAAGACTTTTTTGTTCTTTTCTACAAAATTGTTTTTCTTTTTCTTGTATCAATGGTATTAGGAATGGAAAATTTATTCTATTGTTTTCGATTTTGTGAACTGACGACTTTCTTCCAATTATGTTTCAAGTCTTTTCTTTTTTTATGGAATTTCTTTGACAAGTAAAATGATCAAGCGGGCATTTCTATTTTCTGGTTGAGCATTTGTCCCCATCAAGCGATTTTCTCACTTAATATAATACTTTACCAATTAAATTACCTGATCTCCCTTTATAAAAGAATGTAACTTGAGACGATTTCCTTAAAAATAAAACCCAATAAACTGAAGTGAAGTAATGGAAAATAGAATATCTTACAGTTTCACTTTCTACTTAATTGCTTGCTACCTTACTTTTATATATACATTATCTATGTGAACCGTAGCACCCATCGGCATCAATTTCAGTTCAATTAATTGAAAGAGTTTTTGGGGAGTTGTGCACTTATATTATAGCAAATATAAAGTTAATCGCTATAGAGCATAAACTTCTGAAACCAAAAGAGAATTCTAAACGGGTCACTGCTTTTAGGTAAGACACCTAAAATGCATAAAGCAATTTTTGCAGTATGATTGAATATTATAACAGGAAACATCCTGGCTTCAATATTGCTTTTTCCTTAAGTAATAATAATGTCTCCAAGCTCTGTCTGACTAGTATTCTAACAAGAACACTTGCTTTTTAATAATATTCTTTTAAAAAATGTTTTCATAAATTTTATAGAGTCTTTATTTTGTAATTCTTTCAAATTAATCTTTTTTTCCACAAGTACAATAATATTTAAAATTTTATGGTACTTTTACGTCATTTTGTTCAAAAGTCTTGCTGAAAATATTTTTCGGATAGTTTTGATGTTAATCAATATAAGTACCTTAGGTGGGTGAAACCTTATGATGGATTGCGAAGTTTTATTTGACATGGTTTTTGTGTACAAATATTGCTATTGTAGAATATTTGCTTTTTTCAAAGCATCAATCATGAGATAATCACTCAAATAAAGGATTCATTTCACAACAAATCCATTTGAAGCCGAGAAAAAGGACTTTGATACAATGTTCGAAAAAAATTTTCAATATAATTAGTAACAATCCTATTAGATGTCACTCAAAAGGATTTAGTTTACATATTTAATCTTTGAAGAATTAGTCTAGACCAGAGCTTCCCAAAGTGTGCGTCGGGACACCCTGAGGCGTCGCGCATTCTTTTCCAAAAAGACTAGTTTCATAATACATATTACTGAAAATCAATTAACTTACTATTTACCAATTTTGCAATAAACTTTAATAATTTTATTTACATAAGAATTTCATACTTGAATACAAAAAATGCTTTCACTTTAAACTCTAGGAATTGAGCTGAATTGAACACCTGAATTAAATCAGGTTATAGACATAATTATTAAAGTTGTCAACTTCATAAAAACAAGACCTGTGAAGGCAAGATTTTTTCAAAAGCTTTGCAAAGATTTAGGTGCAGAGCATACATCTTTACCTTATTTTTGTAATTCTCGTTGGTTGTCAAGAGGTAATGTACTCTCTCGTGTATATAAATTAAGAAATGAGTTGTACGCGTATTTACTGATTGAATCGCATCGGTATGTAGAAATGTTTAATGATTCTGATTTCTTGATAAAGTTGGCGTATCTTTGCGGCATATTTGAGAAACTAAATATTCTCAAAAAATCGATACAAAGAAATGAAACAAATATACTACAACTGTCTGATAAAATTTTAGCATTTCAAAAAAAGTTTTTGCTTTGGAAGAGAAAAATAGAAGAGAAACACTGACTGTTTCCCGCTGCTGAAAAATTTTCTGAAAGAAAAATCCATTAAAAATCTGAGGCCAAGTTTGCAATTGATATTAATTCAGCACTTAACAACCTTAAGCACTCATTTTAACAAATATTTTCCTGAGAATCTTAATCAATATGACTGGATTAGAGATCCATTCCAATCAAACCCACTCCCATCTACACTTTCAGTAGTCGAGGAAGAACTGATAGAGTTATCTTGTGATACAAAACTTAAACTAGGATTCCACAAAGACAGATTAATGCAATTTTGGAGCAGTATAAATCAAGAATATCCTACTATAAGTACTACAGCTTTGAAGATTCTTTTACCGTTTTCCACCTCATATTTATGTGAAACTGGCTTTTCTGCAGTTGCAGTTATTAAATCAAAATACAGGTTGCAAATTAATATAGAAAAAGAAATGAGAGTAGCAATTTCTAAACTTGAGCCAAGATTAGAGAAGCTGTGCTCAGGAAAGCAAGCTTATCCTTCTCATTGATTTTATAACATACCAATATATTTTCTAATAAAAAATACTAAGAAAAATAAATCATAAGATGATTTTTAGAGTTTTCTTTAATAATAAATAAAGTAATCTTAATCATGTCAGAGCAAGCACAGTTTTTTTTAAAAGAAGGGCGTCGCGAAAAAATTAAAGTCTGTAAAGGGCGTCGCAGGTATAAAAAGATTGGGAGCCTCCGGTCTAGACCATTCCAGTATAAAATCATTTGATATCAGTTTAGAAAATGAATGAATGAAAGAGTTAATAAAAGCCTTACCAAGGTGGTGTACCTAATAGCTAGAAAACATAAAAAGTTTCAGATTAATTTAGAACAAATGTTAAATAACCAAAAATTTAAATAAAAAATCTGTGTTTTATAATGCTAGGAAAAATACTTCTTCGAAGTAACATGAGAGTGACACAATTATTTGAATTATAACCGAAAATAACCGCTATAAGGACCGAAGATCTCGTGGAACTTTGCAAATGCTAAAATAATAAAACTAGCCAGATAGTGCCAAACTTTGGTACAAAATGTCTCAAAGTTGTTATGAGCTTTAGAAAAGAAAGTTATACCGATTACTCAAGCATGTGGAAAACAAAGAGATATTGATTAATAAATTAAAGGACATTTGTTTGTTTTTAACAGGTTCTAAGTGTAGTTCAAGTTCTTTAAGTTCTTAAATCCGAAGTAAAACAATTCCCATAATACAGCTTAGTTTTAAAATCTAGCTTTCAAAGTTAAAATTCCGACATAGATTCAAATTTTATAACTTACGATCCATTTTGATGAAATTAATTTTATTTTAATTTCAATTAAAGCTGACTTTGATAAATTTTGGCAGAAGCATGACGGAATTAATTCAGTTCTATCACATGACTTTAGCAGTAATTTTAACAATAACATCCAGAATCCCGCACTTAAAGGATATTTCTCAGTCTTCCAATGAAAAGATTTTTAAATTTTCTTGTCAAATTTAGACTTTCTTGTAAGTCTTGTCAGCTCATTAGAAAAGGTAATTTTGTCTTAATATAGAATTTTTTTGAAAAGTATTTTCTAATAATGCTATGTTGCTTAATAATTTGCTCCTCCATTTTTTGCCTTCTGTGAGGTTTGAGTTAAAGTTTTTTTTTATTGATAACAGTCTTGCATTTTATTTTGCTTCCACTAATCTTCTGTTAAATGTTTGTACAATTAATTGTAAATATTAAATGAAAAATTAACTTTACATAATAAAATAGTCAAAATTAAAGATTCGATAAATAACCCTTTAATGAAAAATAATAACCCAATAAAATTACTGAACAGTTTTGAAAGATACAACCATCGAAATAGTTATAAGATCAATTTAAATTAAACACAACGCAGGTTACTTTTTTGCAATTTTAAAAGAATTTATCACAAATGTGATGTCTTTTTTGCTTATAGAATATTTTTTAGCACTTTGTACTCAATTTATTTGCTAAGCAGACCTGCATTTTGTTTCGCAAACACAATAACAAAATTTTAAGCATCAAAATTAGATGTAATATCTAAACTTGTATTTGTTTGTGAAATGTTTTAAATAAAGCATTTTACAAAGGTTGTTTATGGGTCAAATCTATAAATTTTATGATGTTAAAAAATATTACTCTAAACTAAAGTTGAAAAAGTCATTTTTATGCCAAGTCATGAAGACAATTTATAGAATATTAATAAAAGTACATTTTATTAGCTTTAAATAAAATTACGTTGTATAAAAATTTTTAATTGAACATCTTCAGTAATAGTGTACAAGGGTTATCTAAAGGAAAATCTAAACTTAATTTCAAAAACAAGCCTAAATTAAAATTTCTCCTTTGCTATTTGTATGTTCTGTACATGCATTAAAGAATTGTTCCACACCATTTCTTATGTCATAAAGAAACTCGAAAAATTATATTTAGTCTCATAATAGTGTTCCAGAATTTATCCTCAACTTTCATTTATTTCCACTGTCTAAACGATAATGTATTGCAATGTTATAAAGCTAAAACTATACAGCCTCAAGGTAACTGGAATTCCTTACGACCAAGCTAGAAGAAATATAACTAGTTAATGGCCAAGATCTACTAGAATTTCAGACACAAAATGTCTGGGGAGTTTTGTTACATTACAATGAGAAGGAAGAATTGCTTTGGAATGTAATAACTTCATGGATAATCTGCTGAAAGTTTTTTCTTGCCAGACGGATATATTGACTTTCAAGCAATTGAAATTGAAATGCTAACGCATTAAAGGATTAGATTTGAGAGCTTTACAGCTTCACATTTTTTTATATATATACAAAAGATCTGGAAAATTAAATTTATAAAAGAAGCCTTTATTTAGTCAATTTAACTTAAAATTCATTCTAAAGGAAATGTATGGAAAAGCTAGCCTCATTTTAAATCCCGAAATGTCGAATTCAAAAATAACGTTTTGGATTTTTTTTTTACGCGATTCTTTAACTTCTTTAAAATTTTTATAATATTTACACCAAAACAATTCAGAACAACCTCAATGCTGCAACATTACGGTCTTAATTAAAACTCTAAGCTGAGGCTTTAAATATTTTAAACGTTCCTTCAACTCGCATAATTTAAAATTGACTTCTGAAATATTCTTTCACTACAATTTTAAAAGCAATTCTGTGTCCTAAGTTAACTGGTAGTTCTTTTCTATAAATTAAACAGTATTTCAATTTTTTCTAGAAACATTTTATAGAATTTGAGAAAATCCATAAAATGCTGCCAAGATTTGCAAAGAATTGTTTAGTAAAATCTTTTTCTATATACTTTTACGGTGCCTAGATATTCATTAGATTTTTAAGTATTGAACTAGGTACATGTGAAATACATACATACTTTACCAGTTTTGAATATTTTTTGTTATTAATCCTTCTCTATAAATTACCCATCCTATGCTACTTGAAAAAAATAACTTGAAAGCCACTCATGAATCTTGTTTTTGTATTCATTTTTATTTGTTTCTTTTTAATATATTTGTTGCTATTGAATTGTGTTGTAGGAAGACTGATTTTACCTATGTTCTTTCAAGACTTCTAAATATATGACCTTCTAGTAAGGCGTAGAAGCAAAATCTATCGTTAGATAGATCTGTTAGATAGCAATAATTCTCTAAAGCAATATCGTAAAATTGTTCAAAGAGTTGAAGATTCGATAAGAAAAGCTTCAGTAAGTTGCCAGTTGATGTTGCTTACTTACGAATATTGTAGGCTAAAGGAGCGTACTAACTGATAAAATGTGGTAGCTTCAGGTGTTCAAAAATAACATTTTTACTTTAAGAAAAAGCTAAGATTGATATTGATATTGAGTATTTGGAAAACACAATTTGGATTTTCTTCAATCTTGTTTATTTGATTCGAAAACAACAATTGAAGTTAGGTAGCCTAAAGCAAGAATACCATCGTCACTGAATGTAATCTATTTATGTAGTCGATTAAGGGAACAATCATCCTTAGGGCTTATTGGTAAATTTAACTTGAAAGATAAATTAAATTTCAGAATTACTATAGCCTATATAGCTATATATAACCAAATATGATGGCATGAGCAAATATTAATTGTAACTGGCAATTGTTATTAACATTATCATTATTAAGTTAAAAGTTTTCATGGACTTCAGCAAACAAATGAAAGTAAACTCAATTACTACGAAAAAGTTTAAATTTTAATATGTTTTTTGATTCTTGATTTAGTATAGCTAAATAAGTAATTCAAAAGTAACTTTTTACCTATAAATAATTAAAAACATATTAAAGGCTTCTTTTTTATATGATCTTTTTTATATGATTTTCCAGATCTTTTTTATAAAAAGATGTGACTTTAGTTTGATTTTCTTCCATTTTTATTAGAAAAATTTCATTGAGTAATTTCTTTTTCGAAGAGACACTAAGATAACTAAATGAGGTATTTCCCATAAAGCAACTCAATTTTAATATTATTTTATAAGGATGAAAGAAACAAAGAGATTTCTTTAATTAGGTCAGAAATGGTTTATAATAATTCAACTGCGATTCTTGTAGATGAATTAATTTGTAAATAACTTATAAACGTGTATTTAATTTTTTTTTTTTTTTTCTATCATTCGTAATAATCTTGTAACTAGTCAAGTATGACATGTTGTTGATGTGACGAACGGGTACAAATATTTCTTCCAAATTTCATTTAACAGGAAACTATGAAGTGCACTTTTAACTTAATCTAGTCCAAAGCTACAGTTTTTGGATAATCATGTTTGCATTTGATTAAGCAAACCACAGGTCAAAAGTTTTCGTTTTGGTACTTTTGATTAGCATAAAGTTAGTCAGCAATTTGCGTTTCAACAAGCAAACTATTTAGCAAAAACCTAGGAACACTACCAAAGGTGATCCAGATTTTAGTATAGTATGTTCTCTGTATTCTGCTTGTTAGGACTATAACATAGGTCAGTTACACATTAAAATGTATGTAGCTTTAATCTCTTAGTTTTAGAGCCTTAAATTTGTACTTATCAGTTATTGTAGTAAACTTTTAATTAAATTAAAATGTATTCATGGTACCATGTATCAAACTAGAAATACTTGATAACAGTAGCGAACAAAATTTCCTAAATTGCTAAAATAATTCACTAAGCAAAAATTCTGTGGAGTTTTATATCTGATTAAATTAATTCTTTTTGCTAATGCAAGAAAAAAGCATGAAACCAATTCCATAATTTTGGTATTATTACTTGTAGCCCTAATAATTTTAAAGTGTAATTATTTGGAATGTGAAAGTAGTTTTTTATTTTTTCTAGCAAATATTCAATCTTGATTATTTTTGTGGAGCAAAAATATAAAGTGTAAGATAGGCTAGTTAAAGAAACAAAAGCTAAATTTCCTTATTTCAAAGCTAAGGAGCTCAATTCCTTTTGCTAGTTATCCAAAAGATAAATTCATGAATCTAAGCAACATAATTGAATGTTTTAGTACGAAGCTGAATTTATTCAGCCAAAATTATCTCTTTAAATGTTATAAGTTAAATCAATTTAAGTAAATTTTAACTGAAAACTTTGTGGCAGAGATTTATTCAAAATAAACACATTTTTATTTCTCTCGCTTTCAGTTTTAATTAGCCTTTTTCTCTTGAGTTTTTCAAACTAATAAGAACCCTGAGGATGTAATGAAAATTAATTTTCATTATTCAAAACAGTGAAAAGGTTTCAAAGAAAATGCATATATAAAAACTTTGGATATACTCGTAATTGATTTAAAATCAATTATTATAATCAGTTATATTAATTACTAGCAACTGACCCAGCAAACGTTGTTTTGCTAAATATAAATTATTCCTAGGATTATTTTAGTAAAAAAAAAATGAATAACTTATTGTCAGTGTGTGAGGATGTGGTATATATGAGTGAAAGAGTCATGGAGCGCTGGGGACGATGCTGGAATATAAAAAATAGCATAATACCAAACATTTATATTTTTAATTCAGTTTTTTAAAATTATATATATCACTAATTGTAACAGTTAATGTAAAAATGTTGGTTTCACTTCTTTTTAAATGATATCCAAGGTGAAATTTTTCTTATGTCTAAGTATTTCTGAAAATATACTTTCAAATCAAATATCTATGAATAAATGGAAAATACGATTAAATACCAAAAAAATAAACAATAACTTTCCCAGCTAAGCCTTTTTTTCGCTCTCAACCTAAGCAAAAAATTAATTTTTAGTGCTTATCTTTCAAATGCCTGGGACTCACTAGCGCTTAGCGTGTGGAGACGACTTAGCACAGTAAAAATGGAGAGTTTTTTTTATATACCAGTGAAGTGGAACATCAGTGGAGACTAATGGACTGATTAGCATTCAGCACTAAATTTTGTGCCGCTAAGCGCTAGTGAGTCCCAGGCAAAAGGTTTCAAAAACAAAAGCTTCTATTATCTTAAAAACCATACAAAAATTCCTACCACTCCCAATTTTTATTGTTATAATTTGAAAAATTTCTTCTTTTAAAATTTTTAAAATCAATTTGTCCTATTATGCTCATAGTTTACTTTGGGAAATTGTAAATACTTTTTTATTTTGACCTGTTCAGTTTTTACTTTTTTAATGTAGGTGAATTAGCCTTGTGGTTTTTTATTTTTTATGTTCAGACATATTAAATTGTGACCATTTCAAAATTTCATGGGATATTTAGCAAACCTTTTTGATTTATCAATATTTAACCTTATAATTTAGTCCTTTTTAAACATTCAAAAGTCCTTTGAATTCTTATTCCCAGATAAATATATCTTGCATTTGTGTAATTAAGTAATAACTCCTTTGACGAATATTCATAAAATAAAACAGGCTCTATGGCTGAATAAATATGATAGGGAAATATTTAATGAAAAAATGAGATAGTGACACTTGTTAAAAAAAATGAACTGAGGAAGAGCTTAGAATCAATGTCATCATTATTAAATTTGTAGTATATGTATGCATTCACACTTTTCTTGTGTTTTTCAATTTATTTTTTTAATAAATAAATCATTCTGTAGATTTTTAACATTTCATTTTACATAAAATCACTAAAAGTGAACTCCTATTGACCTGCAAGTAAGGAAAAATAATAACTTATAGTTTTCACTTAAAAACCTTAGGACAAATGCATGAAAGCGAGTTTACCCTAGTCAAATAGTTTGGTTTCTTCGTAAAGTAAAATATGCAGGAAGTGTATTTAACAAGTTTGACAAATCCTTAAAAAGTCATTAAATTTTTTTAAAAAACTCCTATTTCATTTCAATTCTCAAGTGGGTGGAGGATGTTATCCGAGACTACGCTATTAAGCACGAACAACGACTCATACACCATCCTAACATTGAGGCCATCCAGCTAATGGATACCCATGGTAAAATCAGGCGCCTATGCAGAACTAAACCACACGAATTGACAACCTAACTTCAATTCAACACCAACGCACCTTGGGAGTCATCACTGGATGTTAGCCCTCACTTATCGAACTACTATCAACAATACCAACTCATCACATTCAAAAATACTAATAAATTAATTAAGATAATTAAGATTGTTGTAGACAAATACTTTAAAAAAAAAAAAAAAAAAATTTCAATTCAAGCGCCACTAGCCAAAATATTAGCTCGCACTTGTTTGGTAAAAGTCGTTATATGCAAATATATGAGCAATATGAATGTAGAGGTTATAAATTGATTAAAAATATGTTAAATTATGTTAAAAAATGATCAAAAATGAGTTATGTCTCATTAAGTTAGTTATTTTACTTATGTGAAAAACAAAGATGATTTCAATATTTCAACAAATTAGTTTATAGTCATTTTGTAAAAGGTTAACACTTATGCCTGGGACTCACTAGCGCTTAGCGTGTGGAGACGACTTAGCATAGTAAAAATGGAGAGTTTTTTTTTATATACCATTGGAATGGAACATCAGTGGAGACATTTAGCACTAAATTTTGTGCCGCTAAGCGCTAGTGAGTCCCAGGCATTATAACAAGAAAAGCAGCCAACGATGTAAGGAGACTACCGCCTACAAATTGTGCAAAAGCTACTTTGCTTAGCTAATATTTTGCTATTCTTCTATTATATCAATGAAGTATTTTAATTTTTACATTTGTTTAATCATTTTTCCAAATTTGAAGGCCTTAATTAATTTTTTCCTTAGCGTACTTATAACTGTTTTTCAACCATCATTTTAAACACTAGAAATTCCTTTTCTATCACCAATTTTATAAAACAATATTGACCTAAATGTCCAATATAAATAGTCTATTTAGGCCTAAAAAGACGTTGGTTTCAAATTTTAATAAACATTATTGCATAATAAAACTCAACAAGCATTTGAAAATATCTCCTGAATTGATTAACTTTGGCAATGCTTTAAAATTAACTAAAACAGAAACCCTTCAATATTTTAGGACATAAAATAAAAACTTAAAGTACTTACAGAAAAAGCCTCACATATGGGTTTTCTGGATCCCTAACAGGTTTTAATATATTTCCCTTTTGTTATGCAGTTCAAAATTAGCTAACCAAATTAAACATTTGGAAGGGTGAAATATTTAAATTTGTTACTTTGATGTATCTGTCTCTGAATTTCATTGGCCTGGTTAATAATACCACGTGTAGAGGTACCCGAATAATGGCTTTACATCTCTTGACAAATGCCATTAAACAATTAATATAAACCTTAATATGCCATATGTTTCCACTCATGGATTTTAAGACTTCAAAGGTATTGACAAAAAATTTTTCTTATTTATTGGAAAGTGCGAAGTGCACAATATTCTGAATTTTGGAAGAAACTAGCACATTGCAGCAAATAATATAATTAGAATACATAAATATGAAGAAGTTTTTAAATATGGTTTTTTGTAATTTTTTTAAGTTTTATTAGACAATAGAGAAAGTACGCTTTTCATTGGGTGTAAAAGATTGTAAAATCCTTAATACAATATAATATTATCTGATATTATTGAATAAAATGGCAATAAGAAGCTGACCGCAATATTCACCGATGCATAACTCCTTATAATTCATTCACGCAGGAAATCCAAAATATCCCAGTATTACATATCAAATCCAAGAAATTGGATTCCATATGCCAGGGGCATTTAACAAGTTATGTATCTACATGCATTGTAAATGGCCAAATATTTCTCTATAAGTGGAGATGATTGTCGAGTCCCAGCAATAAGTTATTTAAAAGTTCACCATAAATCAGAGGATGGTGCGTCCTTTAAGAAATTTCTACGGAAATGATGGCTTAAAAAAGTTATCTTGATTCTATTGTTAATCTTCATAGCAGCAGTTAAAAAAAAATCGATTTTTTATGACTAAATGAAATGCTTCCGGAAGAGAATTGCAAATTCAAGAATATAATTTGATATGCAAATTGGAGCAAATCAATTCTGCTTGATTTTTATCGATTTCATAAGAAAAAAAAGCTTGTTTCAAGTAAAGCAATTGAAACCACGATTTGAATAGCTAATAAGCCGAAATTTACTTCCAGAAAATAAATCTCGAACTATTTAATTTATGATACTTGAAAACCTCTAAGCGGCTGAAGCTGTATATTTTTAAAAGAGACATTTTTATCAATATTGTTATTGTTTTCTGGTTTTTCATACCAATTCACATCGATTTCAAAAAAATATAAGCATAACATATGCAAAGTAATAAATTTCAGAATAAAGAGAACTACTGCAAATTACTCTTGCCATTTCAATTTAAATTGAACTTAAGAAATATAACAAAAGTCAGAATAGGATAAACTTTGCAAGTATTTTTCTTTGAAGCAAGTTGTCGGAAATTTTATATCTCTTTTATACAGAAAAAACTGCATTAATGCATTTATTAGAAAACTCCTTGCAATTTATTACAGTAAATAATAAAAGAAATATTTTGCAGTAACTTGTGCAACAAAAAGAAGCCATTGGGTGAAGGAATCTTATCGTGGGTGGAATATTTATATTTTTTTGCAATTATCTAAATGAAAAGTTGAATACATGAAATCACAAGCGACAAGAACTAACAATTTTGTATAATCAGTCATTGGATTTAAGCATGACGGTCTGAATATGGCAAAAAATTGCTTCAAAAAAAAGGAATTTTTATGTTCATCGATCTTGTAGAGTAACACAAAAGGATATATCTTCAATAGTTAGTAAAAATAGACTTTTTGTATCGTTTTTAAAATAAGCAAAAAAAAATTCAATTCTTTATTCAAAGAGAATAAACTATGAGATTAATTGTTATTAGAACTAACGAAAATATAATATAATTTTCCATCCTTCACATAATCACACTTTTACAATTATAAGAAATACGGAAAATATAATATAATATTTCATCCTTCACATAATTACACTTTTACAATTTTCATAAAATATAATACCTTTCCCACGCCTTTAAAATTCTGGGAAATATTATTTCTATCATGAACATCTGAACTAAATTTCTAAGAAACTTAATAAACTATAAATATAATACATTTCCCATACCTTCAAAATTCTTAGGAAATGTAATGTCGATCATGAGCACCTGAAACAAAATTATTAAGAAGATAATTTAAGTCATAGGAATAAAATTATTAAAGAATGATATAAATAGGACAAGTGAAAATTATTATAAGTAAAAATAAAGTTAAAGTTACAGTTAAATTAAAGTAAATTTAAAATCATAAATTAAATTAAAGTAAAGTTACAATTATAAAATTATAAATTAAATTAAAATTACAATTACAAAATTCTAAATTAAATTAAAACAAAGTTACAATTATAAAATTATAAGTTAAGTTAAGATTGTAAATTAAATTAAAGTAACTTTAATTACATCGCAACAAGTACTTACTAGTTAAATTTTGAAAAGTTTATAAATTAAGTTAAAATTATAAATCAAATAAAAGTTATAATAAACTAAATTAAAGTACTATAATTTTTTTTTATTTATAATCATAAGGACAATTATTAATATTAATGAAAATGCGATATTGCTCCTGATTATTATTCAGAGGATCTGCAAATAAAATTTATGATGTGAAAATATAATTAGCATCAACTTTTAATAGAAGAAAGGATATGCTCTTGTTCTTCATACTGTCACCTGTTTCCTTGTAATTATTTCTAGTCTTCATCATCTGCTCAAATTATAATACTTAATTGGACTATTCCCTGAAGGGAATATATGCTTGAGTGAAAAACGTTTGCGTTTTGCTACTAGTTAATCTGAGAAAACTATAAAATTTTCCGTATTCGGTTGCACTTTAGCTGAATAAAAAAAGCAGTTTTACAAAAGTTTTCAGTTTTTATAAAAATTGTGTATTGAAATGCTTTGTTAATTTTAGAATTTTAAATAAATAAAGACATTTTTAGGGAACTATCCAGAACACAAAATTTGGATGAAAATTGAAGTTGGGAGTAATTGACTGCTGACAAATGTTTATTTCTTTGTAAAACAAAACTAATTGGATAAAACATGATACAATACTATTTAATTGGAAAATATTCTTAAAGACAGCTGTTACAAAAACCCCTAATCACCTGAAAGCTTATTGTAAGGTTCAACTGGAATGGTAAATATAACGGAATTCTATTTAGTATGCCAAAAGAACAAAGTTGTAATCAATACATTTGTTATAATTTATTTTAAAATCTATTTTTATGAAGTTACAAATTAATAACTTTTGCTACGTTTGAAAATTAGAATGATATAGAATTGATTATTGGACAAAATAAATTATTTTCATATCACAGCCATGGTCACCAACATGAACGTTTATCTTAAAGCAGAAAGTATACCTCAAACGGAAACAACTAAATACTTGGGTCTACACCTGGACTTCAAGCTGAATTGGAAACATCATGTACGTGAAATTCAGCACTATGCTATTGCACATGAAAAAAGGTTACTCTACTATGCTAGCATTGTACAGCTGCTGGACACAACAAACAAAAATAGACGTCGTTGGCAAAGAAGTTAACCACATAACTCACAATATTAGCTCAAAAGGAGGAAGGATCAATGGACCCAACCACTGAGTACTGTTGATAATGATATCAATATAACAAAAATCAGTCATCAATACCAATAAATTAATATAATAATTAAAATTGTAGTAATCATAACTTTCAAAAAAAAAAATGTTACAGCCAAAAAACTTTCAAAAATTAACAATTTAACAGTAATATTTAGCGAAATGCTTATTTCAAAAAGACTTTAGAAAAGGTTTTCTAAATGCAACATCTTAACAAGTAGAATTTATTAAAGCATTCACCAAAAATAGCAACATTTTTCATTTTTCCTCTATCAAAACTATTCTGGGTAAACGATTTTTAGATGCAACTTTAATTTCAATGCAGCTAAAGAAATGCTTTAGCTTAACACACTGCGAATAATTAATATATACTTCGGTTTTTCGCTTTTTAAATTTTTAAGAGGACTCTAGTCTTAGTACATCAACCCTTAAATGATTAATGCATCCCTAGAGGATTTCTTTTATTTCATTTAAATCCTGTAGACAGCATAATGATTAGTGACTTTCAGTTGACATTTAGGTAAAAATTAAAATGAGATTTCTTACCTAAGGTCTCATCAGATTATGGGATTAAATTTTTCGAATATGATTGCAATGAACCGAAGGAATTTAATCCAAGTCGGAGAGATAGATAAGGCACGTAGTATTTATAATATCCACTGGTATATTTAAATTTATGTCCATATGAATAATTTTGTCGAAATATTTGGATATATCTATTGGTAAAGATTCAAAAGCCCAAATGTAGAAGAGACTATTACAGAAATACGTTTAAAGTAATAAATTTCAATAAAATTTGTTCATTAAATTTGTCGATAATCCAAAATTTCCATTTTGTCTTTTCTAAATTAAAAATAAGACCCAATTTTTAAAGTTTGGTAGCCAAGAAAATATTTTTACTATTTCTAAATTATAAACTGCAAAAATTGAATTATTAAATCAAGAATAATGTTTGCTGAAATACATCAAATAAATTTAGTGAGCCTAGAGACCATGAAGTGATTATTTCTCATCTAAAATGAAGACAAAAGCAAAATTTGTTGGTTATCGAACTTTGACTTTCTTCGGGCATGGTTTAAAAGAAATTCACTGTATCTTGGAGTCAGTATGCTTGGTTAAATGTAGGCTATATATTCTAAGACACACTGTCTCAAAGTCGTAATTTATTCAGTATATGTTAACAATGCACACAATCCTTAATTTTTTCTAAAACAAAAAAAAATGAGTTGATGCAATGGTCCTTGGAATTCAATATAAATAATTCAAATTTAAATAAACGACAAAAATTTCCTTGAAGTGAAAAAATTGTGACGCTAAAACAACTGCAGAAAACAGTTGATTTCATTGTTTAAATAGCGAAAAACGACTTACTTAGGGAATTTTTTTTTTGAGCAATTTTTTGCGATAGAAGAAAAGAGCAAAATGAAATCTTTACATAAATTTAATTTAAGAAACGCAATGATATCTTCTGCTCCAATATATCTTTATGATGTTATTGTCCTTATGTCAGAAAGTGCTTCATACTGAATCTCTATAATATTATTTTACGTTTCTTTTGTGTAGTATGAAACTAAATTCTTAAAATGTTATCAACATTGAAAATGTTAAAGTTCATGTTTGTCCATACTCCCTTATAATACGTAACTATTTCAGAATGTTTACTTTCTTATATGTTTCAAGATGTTTTTCTACTTTATTAAATAATATTCATAGGAATTAAAGAGACCGATTTTGCCACACAGGTTAATTTATCAACATGATAAATTTAAATCGCTTTACAGCAAAAACAAAACTTTGAAAAATCTAAGAAAGCTATTGAGTTATTCGAAGCAATTTAAATCTAGTTTAGGGCGCAGAACTTTATTAAAGGTCTAACATAAGTGGTAATTTACAAAGCAGTGTGGCAGTCAAAGAATATTCCCTTAAATTACCAGCTACAACATTTCTGTTGTCCAAATTCTTGTTAATATTTGTTCCAAGGCGAAAAAAATATGTAGAAGACATTTTAATGATAATATTTAAATAGATATCAGTAGATGGAGATAAAGATTCCTGTCATAAATTCATTTTTAGTTTTATTGCAAGTTAAATAGTTTTCTGTTTTAAAAGTAAAAACTAATCTCAAATATTTTAAAGTGCGACTGAAATAGTCTGAAAAAAGTTAATTTCTCTTTTCCTTGTACTGAGTTTTGTGAAGCTATTAAAAGTTCTGTAACTTTTATTTCCAATATTCATTAATTATTTTCAAATTTGCATACATTTAAGTAAATTTAATTTACGAATATTAATTTATATACTCGTAAATATATATTCTATTCCAATAAAATAGTTGCTTAATATAAAACAAGATAGCAAGCTTCATTTATTTCGAATTAATATTGGTGGGAACCTTGCTCACTTTTGTAATTTTTGCATTGAGAAGCATGATATCCATTAAAAAATGAAGCTACTCCGCCAATGTTTGCTTGTCGTATGTTATATACATTTGCCTCGTATGTTATTATAATTACTCTCTGTTCGATATAGCCTTAAATAAACTCTAGTAACCTATCGCGATGCATTAATGTTGGCAATTCGCTTTCTAAATTCAATATATATCGAGGACTGAATCCAAGTCAAAGAGAATTCTAGTTTTAAATGCTTTAAAAGCAATAATTTGTCTACCAAATGAGATTGTTTGAAATCAGCATAAGACGTTAAAAATGCAAATATTCCAGTGAATAATTTCACCATCTATTATTTTCTTTTGTTATAGTTTCACCATTTTCAGTGCTTATTGTATCATCCTAGAAAGCAATATTATACCATAATGTCAGTTGTACTTTCAATAAAACTCCTATGATGAATGCGACAATTTCGATGAAAATTCAACAAATGGAAATGCTTTACTCTAGTTTTAAACTACCATTGATATTGCTCTTCTTGCGCTAAATATAATAAAAAGAAACTTTTGAATCTTTTTTTTTAGGTTTTAAAGTTTTTACCATGAATTCTCTTTAAGAATAATTTATTGCTTTTAAGGACTATCTATCTGCCAGCTTTTTTCCTACATTGTCTGGGACAAAATTGCATTAAAAATTCAAAAATATAAGTTTCTATTACGAATTTTGTGTAACTTATAAAAACCTAAAATACTTTAGATCTTATAATGAGCCTTTTTGTTGAACTGTATATAAAATGGCTCCTTCTAGCCTTATTATTTCAAACTTCTTGGCTTGGGTGTTTTTTGGTTATCAATATATTAATAATTCATGAAGAATCCTACACAACAGCTTTCAGAATGAGTTTTAAGTCTACCACGCTAGAGATTCCTAGACTTTCTATTGCAAGAGTCTAACACAATGATATGATTATTAAACCATTGCTCAAGTTTACCTTTGAAGAGGCCCTGGCCCTGAATTATAAGAAGACCAAAGGATTAATTGTGAACAAATGCATAGCTGCCGCAAGATATAACTGAACTGTTTAAGTTGATACTTAATTGCTATGTCCAGATCTTAGTTGCCTTCTGGTTATAACTTTTTCAATTTCACCGAAGCTAAAACTTCT
Source organism: Acrocera orbiculus (assembly GCA_947359355.1). Classification (NCBI taxonomy): domain Eukaryota; kingdom Metazoa; phylum Arthropoda; class Insecta; order Diptera; family Acroceridae; genus Acrocera; species Acrocera orbiculus. The sequence continues at coordinate 46,269,692 of OX375757.1, forward strand.
AATTATTTGATATATTTCTTCAGTGTATTGTAAATAAACTCCTAGTGAAGTTTGTCTGAGCTGAATGCCATATGAATACTGTAATAAAAATTTGATGATTGCATTTTACGGTAAAATTGTTTCTTTTAAAAACTCACTTTAATCTGAAAAAAATAAAGTAAAGCTTAAAATTGGATGTACTACAAAAAAAAATTTGGTTTTTTCAAAAATTATTTTACTGACCACCTCTAACATACTTATTCTATCCAAAAAATAAGAAAAGTGTGTAAGTTTTGTATTCTACTTAAATTTATCTTTAGAAAATATCATAAAGAGTTTTTTTTTTATAACATTATATTTAAAAGCATAGAGTTCAAAATGAGGTATCGTAATATTAGTTTGATTGTTATGAAAACACCCAACTTTCATTACTTGTAAATAGCTTCAGGAAGTCGACATCATATGGGTACATTTAAGAAATGGCTGCATTTTAAAACTACAACGACAAGATTCTAAATTGATTAAGTGTCATAAAGTCAACAAATTTTTATTTTATGCAATAAATTACAGTGATAAATAAACTATATCCTATCTTAAATAATATTTGTTTAAGAATACTCTTTTATAGGGTCAAAGTAATACATTCCCATGGATCAAAAAAGAAGAACAAGATGCTTAACATACTTTTCACTTGCTTGAAAAATATCAAGAAAAACAAAATTACTAGTACAAAAGAAAGTTGCGAAAATGAAACCAGTAAGAAAGTTTTTTAAGGACTCTACCAATCTCCTGTCAATATAAGCTCAATTGATGCAAAAGTTTTTTACAAATCGACTTAATATATCCTGGCTGGTTGAAAGCAAAGTTGGTTCCATTGTTGAATGAGAGGTTGACCTAACTTTAACAAAATTTAAGTTTTGTTTTATAGGGGAAATCGTAATTTAAATTTTTGCGTAAGTAGGTTTGACAGTTATGGATTTGTCAAGCAAGCTGTGAAAGTTTACTTGCTTGGCATATCCGTAACTGTCAGTGAGTTAAAGTTTTGGTTAATCAATTATGTTATATTCTAGCGGCTTAGAGAACGTTTCATAATAATAATTACAAAATTTATATTTAATTTGTGAAATAGAATAACAGTTTTTGTTAGTTAATTATGTGAATTTATATTTCATTTGTGAAACGAAATAACTTTAATAATAATAATTTTTTATAAAATTTATATTTAATTTGAAAATATAATATCTATAATAATAATAATTTGTTATAAAATTCATATTTAATTTGTGAATAAATAAAATTATATTAAATAAGTAATATATTAAATTAATAAAATATATGTGTAATTTAAAGAAGATGGTTTAATTAAATAATATTGGATTATAGTATATGTGGTATCTAATTATTAACCACAGTTTCATTAATATAGAATGGGTAAAAAGCATTCCAAATGATGATATCAGCCTCATGAAATGGAAGTTTTGTTTAGGATTAGCATTGATTAAGTTTAGTGATTTAATAAATTTTCTTTTGGATTTCTTTTAATCAATTATGTTTAAAAAGCAAGTTTTGAGACAAATAACTTGGGTACATGTTATTTATTTTACTTTTTTCGTCATTGTAATTGTTAACCTCTTAGCTACAAGCGGTTAGTATTCTTCCATAAAAAGACCTTTTGAAATACTATTGTTTTATTTCTAATTCTTTTATATGGTAAAAGCTTCCATAGCTTTCAATTTACAGAAATAATCGTGCTCGATGTTAAAACAAAATTGGATTAGTATTTTTAGTTTGAAGGAAATTGAACCACGAATTTAAAATACCTATGCCTCTAAAAATAATCGATGACCTAATTGTTAATAAGGTAAAATTTTGTTTTCAAGTTTTTCATAGTAGGGACTATAAAGATTAAGTGAAGATATCCATCAAAAACTTGTACAATAGAAAAGCTTGTATTCTCGAACGGCTTAAAAAAGTTCTTGGCAGATAGATAAATTTACCTTATGCATATATGAATAAGAATTCTAGATGGATGGTAATAGGCTGGAATCAAAAAGAAATTTTTTATTGAATTATACTGAAATAGTGCTGGAAAATACTAGTTTCGAAACCTCCACATCATATTTTTTGGTAAAATCCGTAAACTGTTAAGCTTGTATACAGGTGGGGTTGAGTTCAGGTTATTTCAACCATGACCTATTTGCTATATGATTTAGGCCAAAAGCCTTCTTGCATTCTTCTTCTTTTTTTATAAAGAGTCAATGACACTAGGATATTTGTACTCAATTGTTATAATAAAAAAAAGTCTACAAACCATAAAGGTGTATAGTTTAATTACACAGAGCGGTTTTCAAGATATTTCAAGTTGAAAAGCGTTTTAAGGCCAGCCTGACGTATTATTTCTGACATTGGAAAGTATATTTTATAATCTACTTTGTACTTTTTACAACCTTTAATTTTGGCTAGGTAAGCCTGTTTGATGTATGTTGTTTCAAATACCGGCTTTATTCAATTGTTTTTTAAAAAAAATCAATAATTTATAATATAATAAGAATAAAAGGTTAATAATGCTTCCTCATTATTTTTTTAGCTACTTCTAAGTCAAATTTAAGAGTTCAGTCAACCCTAGTCTTTTCAATTTCAGCATATTATAAAATTTATCACTAAAAGTTGAAAAGAAATATACTAACGTACTACAGAGTTAAGTAGGATCAATCATATTTATTATTACTGATTTATGCATGCTTCGTTTTGTCATCGCAGTTCTTGTGAGTTCACCTTAGGACAGAAGCTAATGAAGGTATTGAAAAAATTGAAAAAACCTAAATAATTTTTTAAAAATTAAGATTTTGAATTGACAATTCTTACAAAGTCATCAGGAGAATATGAAAATTAAGAATAGTGAAGCAATTGAAAAAATAGTTATTTTATAAAAATTCAATAGTGTGATTTCAAATACAAGCCTAAATCTGACATTAACACATGTCACAAACTTTGAAAAGGAATAAAGGAACAGCCAAATTATTATTGGCTTAAAAGCAAATGTATTGTAACAAGCAAATTTGCTACTCATTAAGGGGAATATAATAATAAGCTCTAAGTAAGGATAATACTGGATTTGTACTTTAAAACCCGTCAATTTTTGTGACTTTAGAGCTCTTTACGTGCAAATAATGGTAGGTAGAGAAATATGACAGCACTTTTTCATTTCCTTCCGCAAATTTATTACTTTTGAATCTTTTAATCTTTCCCTATATAGACAGAAGTTTATTTTTAATTTCATCATGATCACTAAAGGTTTTGCTGCTTTTGTTGTACTGACAAGTGAGATTTTTTCATAAGAACAATGTAAGCAAACCTTTTTCAAAAATGAGAAGCACCAGTATATTATTTTTGTAGTCACTTTTATAACATAATCCTTAAATATAAAGTGGATTTTTATTTATGGAACCAAAATTATTTGTTTTGAAATGCTTTCAGCTAAGGCCACTATTTCTCATGAAGCTCAGATGAAAATCATCAGTTTTGAGTCTTACTTTAATTTTAAATATACAAGCAATTTGAGTAATGTTCTTATATTTTTTAACCGAGCTAAATATCAATCAAAATAGCCTTCTTTCTGAGGTTTATTATTTTTGACAGCCCTTCAATAGTGGAAAGCCTTTCAGTGGGACTATGATACAAACTACACATATCAGTTAAAGACATTCCAAGATTTTGGAAATATAAAATGACAAAAAATTTAATAACAAGTGGCCGTCACTCTAACAATATTTTTCCCTGCCTAAAACTTTCTTAGATTTTTACATATTTGAGTATTGAAATAATTGTAATAATTTAAAGGCTTGTAGAATTCAACCAATTTTTGTGTTCTAAGCCCTGTGTAAATAACATAATTTTCCAATGAAATAGGATTGAACCACAATTTTAAGCCTGTAATAAATTGCAATGCTTTTCACAATTTACTAAAAAACCATAACTTACCTTATTCAAAATGAATTTATTTTGTATATGTGGAAATTCTGTCACTTTTTCCTAGAATAAAGGAAAATTTTCATTATTCTCCTTTTGACATTTGTGTTGAAATTTTTTTATTTTGGTAACTAAGATTATTTGCTAGTGCTTGAAAGTTGATTAAAGCCTTTAAAGTAGAAATCCTCACCCTTAGAGACAATGCAGACTTCTACTAAAATTTGGATACTTTTCTAATACGTATTCTAATTTTTATTGCACAGGAACTAAATTTATAAATTAAATATTCTATTTCAGCTTTGAATTATATATATCAAAAGAAAGGTATTAGATTCATGCATAATTTTTTCAATACTGTTTATCATTCTGATCAGTATTAACATAAATTTTATCTGAGCTCCAGAATTTTAATGACCCAGTCAAGTCCTGTCAATGTCTCTTTTGTAAACGAAAATCGCTTTGCTACTTCTGTGACGTCATCTAATCGAAACCCTTACTGGATTAAAGTATGGTACCACAGTCACTTAAAGGTGAAAAATTTATTTCACAGAGAAGTTTTAGAGAGATTTAAGTTGTCTTTGTTCATACGAATCACCAGGGAATCAATATAAATATCCAGAGTACTTTTTAGCCACAAGTTTACCCTATTTTAATTTGGCTTCAATGTCCTTTAACATTTTTACTTTATTATTTAGGTAAAAAATTAAACTTATAAAAGCTTTAAATTTTGGGTTGAATTTACTTAAGGCATTTTGCTGGCAGCACCATTCTATGTGTTGGCACCCACTGTAAATAGCAAATCTGAAAAGTTGATTATGTTGACAAAGGACTTTGTGATATTTCTCCACATTCAACCTGCGAAACATCTTTAGTGGCGATGAAAAGATTTAAACGGCTTCTGAGAATTCCCATTTTCTTCTACACACCCTAAGTGCCATTAAGTTCCATTAGGTCTTTAGGGGATTCTTGGATTGCTTCTACAAGCTGTTGGATAATGGCAAGAGCTAAAAAACTATGCAAAATGTCATTTTTCTTTATGTATGTTTAACAAATCTATTAAACGTTAATCTTTTTTGAAATAATTTTTTAAAGTCTTTCTAAAATGTATAAAAATTAATTGAATTTATTTTTTGGTGTTAAATTTGTGCCAAAGATATTTTAAGTTTACGCAATAACGTTTATAATCTGGCTACATGAGGAAAATATTTTTATTAACTATTTTTTTTAAAGCTTTAATTTTAATTAATTAGTCTCTTTAGTTTTCATTAAATCAGAAAAAGATATGGTTGAAATTTAGCTCAAAAATTAAAAACAAAGGGTTAAAAAAAAGCATTTTAAACAATGTTCATCTTCTCTAGCATGGATACTTTGAACTGCAGTCTCCCTGAACTCAGACGTATGAGCTACCATAAGACTCTTTGAAATGCAACAAAAGCGGTAGTCAGTCGTGTGGATACGATTATGTGGTGCAATGAAAGTCACTAACAAAGGAAGAGCTGCTTCCAAAGATTAAAGCTCTCATCTCTGATTTGGTGTAATAAAAAATCCTTTAAAGAAGTCATACAAAGCTTAAATGAAATTGAAGTAATGGAAACCCACAAGAGATAGCTAAAACTGATTTCGTTTTCTTTATGGGGCTGCTGCACTTTATGGCTTTAAGGATAGATTGAACCTTGGTTGCCGTTCTATTTATTTTATTTAAATACATATAAAAGTATTTTTCTTAGTCAAAGGGAAAACAAGCATCTTTTTTGATTTTTTGTCATGTAAATTCAATTAATCCTTTTTATAAATCTATTGGGCTTCTTTAATATTATTTCTTGATTTTATTTTAAGTATACTCCAAAAAAAATGCATATAGGATAGTGAAACTAATGATAAATAACTAAATCTTAAGATTCCTGCTGCTGGATTCTTGTGTGCAGACAAAATGTGGATGAAATCCCCATGCAACCTTCAAAGGGCAGTACAGACTTTTATTATAAAATTATATCTAAATTTAAAACTTTTATTGTAATTAATGCTTTGGGCTGCTTAAATAAAGTCATTAATGTACAATGAAATTTTGAGCTATAAGCAGGTGTTTAAACCAGTATTACTCTTCGGCTACCAGATATGATTTACGCGAAGAATTTAAGCTATCTATATATACAAGAGTTCCTAAAACAAATTTTCGTAAAAAGTGTTATGAATAAAAAAAAAGTTCCAGAAATTTCGGAGTGCATTATTTTAAAATGTAGCTTTAAAATGTAATGAAAACACGTTACAGTAGTAAAAAAATATTGACCTGTCTTCTTGGTAATAAAAACAGTTCATAAATACTTCGTATATTTATGGAAAGATTAATTAGCAGAAGTTTCTGAGACTTCCAGTACTGAACTAAGTATTTAAAAGTTTGTAACATAAAGAGATTAGATTATTAAATATACTAAAAATCAATGAACCTGCGTACTTTTGTTTTAGAACCTCTTAAAAAAATTTTTTCCCAGCTACATACAAAATAAAAAAAAAAAAAATTTTCGACTAAGTAACTCAACATTTCTCATTCCTTTTTACTATTTCAGTTTTGTAGTTATTGGTATGACATTTTTCAATAAATCGAAATGCTGTTGAACGCTAGTTAATGGTACCTTTTTCACAATTTTCTATATCCCTTTAATATCATCTGTAATTCACATAACAAACCATTTAGATAAGAGACAATGAAAACAAAAATGCAAGAAATCACAGGAAGGGAGGAGTCATATTATGTAGATAAGGGTAAATCCATTTTGTGAATGTCATACAAGATGTCGAGTTTTATTTCTATAAATGCCACATTCACTAATGTTGTAGCAGGTTTACTTCCAGCTTAAGGCACATTAGCTGGGTTATGTTTAATGCAACCGATTAAATAAGGAAGAAACGTAAGGTTGCTTTCGCAAGAATTGATTTCTTTCCAACAATACTAAAGCATATCTATCCTTTTACTATCTAGTTTTTGTTTTTTTTTGTTTCAAAACTTCAAAATGTAACTCTGACTTTTTATTTTAAAAATGTGTTTTGACTTTTTGTTCTCAGCTTCAATGTTCTTTATTTAACATAAAGTATTATGTACTAACATCCTGCATATCAAAAGGCGACAACTACTTCAATTATTCTATTGAAAGTGATTAGCAACTAAAAATTTTATTGTACTTGTGGAAACCTCTTAAAAATAACAAAATCAATATAAGAGGAGAAAGAAACTTCATTTAAATCCCAGGAAACTTCTTATCCCTTTGAAATATAATGAAATCTTAAGAGGAAAATGATTTAAATTAAGAAAACTTTTCATACAGACATAATTGCTTTCTAGAATGAATTTTCAAGGAATCTTTTTCAGTTTCTAGAAAAATGCAGGCTTAAGAATTTAAGATTTTTTGAGAAAGAAAAACGAAATTTATTTCTTAACTGAAAAAATTTTACTTTTCTCCGGTTAAAGTTTTCTTGTTGACGAAACCAAAAAGGTTTCATTTAAATCACCAGGCTAGGTGTATTATTTTCTTACTTTTTCATTCTTAAAATTAAAATAGGATTAGAAGATATGTGTTTAAAGAAGTGACAGTTGTAGATAATTGTCAAAGTAAATAACCTAAAGGAAGATTAAGATCAAACAATCTCTTTCACCAGTAAAATTACTGTACAGCAAATAATTTCTATTTTAGGTAATTTGAAGGATTTGATGTGCGGTTTATTTGATGTTAAAATTTAAGCTTCATTTTGAGATAAGTTTTTAATTGAAACTCAGCTCATTTCGAAAATTCTCAAATGATTTAATACCTCAAGGGGGAAATAATTTTTTAAGGTTAATATAACTAATAAAAGAACTACTATTACGGCTGATATTTGAATTATCGATAAAACCTTTAGTAAGTGTTTTAAGTTATTTCAAATATGATTAAAAAGTATTTTTCCAATAGGAAACTATAAGAATTGAGAAAATAACCGATAAAATCTACAAAAGTGATAACTTTTCAATCTTGGTCTGGACAATAAAAATATATTATGTCATCCTATTTTCTAACTGTCGACCAAATTTGAAAAGAAAAACTTGCTTGGCCCGAAACTGATATTAAGTTTTGCTTGTTTTCAGTGGTTTATCTCAATAAATGTCTATAAGAGCTCATTTAAAAGCATGAAAAAAATTTATTTGGCTACAATTGCTATCCATTTTTACTTGGAAGTTTCAACATAAGTAGTTTATTTTTATTAAAAACAGATATGTCTTAAGGGATGATAACTCTGTGATATAGGCAGCCGGTTCTTTATTTCTATATAAATATGAAGCTATTTGACGATTAAAGAAATTATTCAAATATCTGTTTTAAAAGTCCACTAAATTTCCATTTAAAACAATTTTATTTATAGATTCCGTTACAGTTTTCATAATTTTCAGATTAAATACATTCATGGAATTATTTATAATAATGTAATTCAATGTATCCCTACGTTTTATTGACTGCAAATTTTTAATTCAAATTTGAAATTTTAAGAAATATTTTCTTCAATATTTTAAAGATTTTCCAAAGCTTCTTACAGTTTTATACACTGTATTAGAGCATATGATGGAAGTTGTAAAAAACACTGTCATAAAAACAAACTTTAAATTATCGAATTATGCTGAAATATAGTTTCTAAAGCTTTTAAATTAATTAATTAAATAACAAAAATACAAAATAAAAACAAAAAATAGTTTGAATATTTAATTCATATCATATTTAAAGGTAAAGTAATGTGGGAGCTGGTTTCTGTTTTGTTGGTCAACCTGGAAAAGTTAAATTAAATAAACAAAATATTGTTTTCATTTTGGAAAATGACATTTTTAACTATTAACAACGTTATTTAGTAAGTTTAAAACTGAGTTTTGTCATTTTTGCTTTTGAGTTGTTCAAAAGTTAATATATGCTTAGACCCTACCACTAACAAATGTTAGTAGCGTAACTGTCAATCTTTGGGTAGAGCACTTTTACCCCTGCTATAGGCGCGAGTACTACGCAACACTCTGTCTAATAAGCTCTGTTTTGATTTCCTTTTAGAAACTAAAATGTCTCGATAAAAATCAAAAAATACATCTGCTACCTATGTTACATGTTCAGCTGCTGATACTTCAAAAAATTTACATATCATCTTCATTAGTACTGACTTATCTTAAGTGAACCATGTCCACTTTATTCCCAATCAACGCTACTGGCGTATCAGAAAGTAACTCAGCTTTTGCTCGTCTAATAAAGTTAAAAGAATTTCGATCAGTCATTGAATAAACTTAAAGCCGTCATCTTCCTATTATACTACCTCCAATGTATTCAGATGTGTATCATCGTTTGGTTAAAAACAATGAATAACATGAATATAATATTTTTAATTTCCTTTAGGTGTGTATCCAGTATATCAAAAAGAACAAGCTCACCATCCACCATTGCTTCATATTTGTATCGATTTTCTATAAATATTAAAGAGTGAAAATTCAAAATGAGTGTGTATGAGTTTAATATGAATTAATGAAAATACATTTATGAAAGACTTACTGACCTATCCAGTGGTCATATTCTCCAATGTATCGTTTTGTAAGAAATCTGACAGTTAAAACTGAAAGCATTAAAATTGAGTTTTACTTAATAAATATACTAAGAATTCTAAGTTTAATGAGAAAATGTTTATGAGCTTCATGCAAAGCAACAGCTGCAAAATACTTTCCTTACTTACTGCAGGCTATTTTGAAAGAAATTCAACCACAGTTAATAATTTCAACTTTATTTCATCTAAATGAATGGTCAAAGGAGTAAATCCTTTTCCAAAAGTCTAGCAGTAGCTCATTGGTGCTTTTTAGGAGCTTTTAATACTTATTTTTTGCTTATAATATGAATTAAAATTTTTAAATTGAGGAAAGTATTTCTGCCGATACTTTTGCAGTACCAGAAATAACGCAATTAAACTTTCTAATGACTCCTTTAAACTATCAATAATATTAAATAACAGCCATATAACTCCATTTATTTAGCTAACGTCCACTTTCAAAGAAAAACTTGATTCAGTTATGCTTCAAAATAATTTATCTATGCAGTTAATGGAATTATTGCCACTTTCCTGTATTAATTGTGAGCTTTAGGCTGGCGTCAAAGTTATTCTCTCTTACAAGCAAATGCGTTTTGTTATTGATATTCAATTCGTCTACTATTATCAACAAATTCACAACAATTCTGTAGCAATTTTATACACACGATTCCCGATTCACGATTCCACGAGAATTTTTATTTTCAATTAAGCATTATTCCCTAAGGAAAATAATGCTACAAATCGTTATGCGGAAGCAGAGAATTTCTGCGAGTCAGCTGTTGTTTATTTTTGGCATCAATCAATTTATTTTTATTTTTTTATAGATATTTTGAAAAATTTCTTATGCTACTTAAATCTTTACGACCGTGAATATGTGATCACTCTATCAATCTCCTCACATCTTTTGCATATTTATTACTTACATATATATTTCCCGTAGTATTTCTATCAAGCGTGAGTTATGATTTTAATAATTCATCAAGTAAAATAAAATTTCCTTTTTCATATTAATTAAATTTATTTATTGATTTCAAAATTTTTACAGTTTAAATGTCGTTAAATTAATTTCTTTCACATAACTCAAATCCTTCCAATCTAACTTTTAAATTTTCTATTTTTTTCTTAGACTTTTAATTAATTGATATTTAACAGAAACCAATTTCAAAAAAAGTAAATTACAATTACCTAAAAGAACTTTGAATTTTTATAGGGCCATTTATGTCGAAGTTTGATCTAAAACTAATACTACGGTCTTTTAAATTTTTGTTTGCTAGTTATCCGGTAACCTGATCCTTTTGTTTTTCGCGAAAAAAATTTGAGTAAATTAAATTTGCAGACGCTTACGAGGCATTTCTGTTGACTTTATGGGAGTACGTTGTAACCTGAAACTTTCGTTTTGCTGCAATTAGAATGCAACTTTGTTGTTAGCGTGGGAAAAAATAAGAAATAGAATTTTGAATGCAAGTTTGTTGTTGGGAAATAATAGAATTATAGTAAAAGGCGAATATAGGGAAAGGGTGTGTAGTGAGTAATTGCATAACCAAAGCAAAGGCCATCGAAGATGAGTTTTTGGTTGTTCTTCCATGGTTTGCTTTATTTCAAGAGGAATTTTTATTTATTTTTTTTGTACCTATTTTGGTATTCTGCTGGGTTATTTTTCATTAGGTTTCCGATGCAGGAAGAATTTCCCATGATTTCTTGATATATCGATTCTTTGTAATAAAATATTTTTTTAATGTTTTGCTCGTAACTGTCTAGTTTTATTATATGTAAAGGTTATTGTATTTTGTGTTGTCCTCACTGTCCCTAGTTCCCTACTTTCATTATGAATCTTATGTTTCTTTCTTATCCTACTTTTATGTAATTCTTTGTTCTTTTTAGTAATAATCGTGACCTTTTGCTTAGAAAATCCAGAGGTTAGCTTATTACGTTTACATTCTTTTCTAAAAACTTACTCATTGGTTTCAAAATTTTCAGGGTTTTCCCTATTTTCATAATTTTCTTAGCATTTTCTTCTAATTTTTTCTTTACCGAAGGATATAATTTTTTTGAAATTCATTCGGTTTTTTCAAGTATTCGTGAGTATTGTTATATTATAAGTTTATATCAAAGGTATGAGTTCTCCCCTACAAAAGTACGTAAGTGGTGAACGTTTGCAAGTTCGTATACTTCGTAAGGGCTCTTTTTCTATAGAATTTAAAAGTCACAGGAACGGTTTAGTAGTGATTCTTGGCCATGAACTATTTGGTTATATGGTCGTACTGCGTAACTACGAAAGTTTTAACAAATGTGCTTGGAGTATGACACCTAAACATATATTTAATGGCAAAAATTATTGAAATAGCGTGAAAATTAGCAGCTTATATTTTCATTGAAGGACTTGATCCAGTATTGATAAGAGTATTGATGATAAAGGATGTTATGGGTATCAAACTTGGCCCAAGTGCCATTGGTTTAGCCAAAAGGGCTTGTGCACTTACCGAATTCCCACAGTTCTTAAGCATCTAAAGAGGCCAGGATAAAACAAAATAAGGCTAGAGTGGAAGAAAGTGACAATTTTAAAGAAGCAGAAGACATCTTGTACTCTGCCGGCATCGCTGATTAAGTGCAAGTAAAATAATTTGCTTTTTTCCATAAAAAGAACTTAAACGCATTTTTTTTTCAAAACACCGTTTATTCCTTGGCGGTGATTTCTTCGTTACCACTGAACCGAGTCTTACGAAATTCTAACCACATATTTTACACATTAATTGCTACTGTGTGAATCATAACCGTGATGAAATTTTGATTTTTGTTATTATTTTTTGCCAAAAACTGTGAAGAAAGGAGCCACAGTCACACTAAATATTTTTAGTGTTTTTATTTCAGAACAAACATCATGCCACTGGGGATATGTCCATTTTTTAAGACATAGAATTTAACTGTTATTTTTGCACATAAAAATCCCAAAAAATAAATAAAGGAAATTTTTCATGTAATTCAAGAGTGTATTTATTAGGCCCAAAAGGTTTTACATTAATATTTTTAATAAAAATTTATTTAATTTATGATTTTAAATCTTTGATTTTTAATTAATTGATCTTATCGCCTATTGGCCATGATTCTTCGTATTGTTAGAGCGCATAGCCGTTAGAGCCGAGGCTGCTGCGCAGGCTCTCATCAGACCTGACCTTGTGTATTCTGAGTTGAGTGTACTTAGTTGTATTGGTGGCTAATACTTGAAACATAGAGAAAAACAATCAATTGAAATATTAATGAAAGAAAGAAAACTTACTCAAACTAACGCCATTATCATAATCGCGACTAGTTTGAAGCGTAAGTTTCGTTTTTGGATGTATCATATCAGTTATAGCTTCAGTACTCTATGGCCGTAGTTTACCTCCTTTAAAGCAAAACTCAACTAAGGCTACTAAAATTACTAAAAAAAGTCCGCCAATCAGTACATAAAATATTCCAGGAACATTGCTTAATGATAGTTAATTTCGTGATAGTTCTTGGCTATTTTCATTATGTCTGCATTCAGTTTTCTTATAACACCATGTGTTCATTAGTTTTGTTAAATCTCCGTTCTCTTTTAGAGATAACTCCCATAGATTAATCACGTCTCTAAAATCATAAAATTTTAAAGGTTTATTTAATATGATAAGAAAGCTTTTCTTTTTTTTCGGACTTTATAAAACAGTGTATAATGCCATAGAAACTTCATAATTTATGGAAGTAATAGACAGCAGTTATAACTCCCTTACACATTTTTAACGTGTTTTTAATAACTATCAGTATATTAATGTATTTTAAGTTTATTTAATCAAGATTTATTAACATTTTTTCCAAAAAAGTTGTTACCTTAATGGAGATCTGATTGGGGTTTCAATCCCAAACCCTTTTGAATCTAAATTTCTTCCTACGAGTATTTTCATTGTATCTCGGGGCTCTCGAGCATTTACATATTCATTTTTTGATGTCTCTATTAGAAGTGCATGTTTGGCTTTCGAAGTTCCTATGTGCTTACAGAAAGATGTAAGAAAGTTCATGTATTCCAACAATTTATTTTATACTGTCATTTGTGATTTGTGTGAATATTGTGTAAAAGCTTAAGGTTTACTTTGGAAAAGTCCAATCTAGAGCCATGAAGTAGTGTACTATACTGAACTTCAGTTTTGTTATGTAAACAGTGTGCGTACCCTGATTTAACGCAATTTCACTACCAATCACTCAATTAAACATTTATAATCACTAATCTGTTTTTATTCTTTTTGGTAAAAGTAAGTCAAACAAACAAATGGCTCCTCTCTACTTATAAATATTTTATATGTTCATTTACAAACCTATTTAAATTAAAGTAGCTATATTTTTTTTATAAATTATTATAAGCTTAAGTCTGATTTTAATGATAATAATAAGAATAATGATAATAATAATAATAATGGTAATGAATAAATAAAAGGGGCAAAGTATATATTATATATTTAATAATGGGAGATTTTCACTATTAGCATGTTAAGTTAAATAAATAAATAAATATTTATATTAACAAAACTAAATTTTCGTCATAATCAGTAATATTTTCGGAAAAAATTGGTACATTAGCACGGAAACGAATGATCGATGATCATAAAAAAAATACGAAAATTTAGGTTTGAATATAAACTAAAAAAATAATTAAAAGAAAAATGAACGTATGTATACTAAATAAATAAGAGTAGACAGTTCAAGAACCTATACATTATTTCACTTCTTACGAAATACTAATTTTTTGCATGTAAGCTAAAAATTATTGGATCAGCCCAATAAGTTAAATAAAAAAAACAAAAAAAATAACAAAAGCAATATTGTTTTGCAATTGTAGCACAAAACAATATTGCACTACATAAAAACCAAAAATTGCATGACAGAAGGGTACTATAAAAGAAAGTACTTTTCTTTAGAATAGAGCAGTCTGTTGTAATTTTTTGGTAACTGAGGTTGTTTTTGCGGGAAGGTTAAGACCGGCCGAAACTGGCCAAAACTTTAACTTTTCCGCAAAAACAAGACTTAGAAATAAAAAATCTTTCCAAGTGCGACCGGCCGATACTGGCCAAAACTGAACTTGAAAAGATTTTGACCATTTTGTTTATTCTTAAATGGGACTTAGAATAATTTTATATCTTCAACTAAAAACATATAAAGATTTGTTAAACCAAGAGTGAAAAAAAACTTAGAATAATTTAATAATTTCAATTTAAAAATTTATAAAGACTTGTTAAACCAATAACGAAAAAGACTTAGAATAATTTTAATTGTGTAATTTGAAACAAAAATTCGGGGACAAATAAAAACAATAAAAATTTAGAACTATTTTTAAATAAACAAAAAAAAGAAAAACTCAGAATAACCTTTAAATAAAGATTAATTGTGGAACCTTACATGAAATTTGGTGTAACGAAAAATACTTACAATATTTCTTCTGTGTTCTGTTATCTTATGAGTTACTACGAAAACATTTAAAACCAGCCGATACTGGCCAAAACATTAACTGTTGGACCATAAGAGCTGAGATACTACGAAAGCAATTAAGACCGGCCGAAACTGGCCAAAACATTAATAGCTATTCTCAGTTAAAAACAAAAACCTTTGTACGTCCTAATTACAATCACCTGACGAAAGACAACACATTTGTTATAAATAATATAACAGTTTGCCTTGCTAAATATCTTGGCATTTCAATATTTTCACTGCTATTCCTTCTTCAGTTAAAACCGCTGCAAGGTTGGTTGCATTATATGAAAAAAGGATAAATGCAAAATACCATGATGCAGAACTACCAACTCTTCCTAATATAGAGCGTGTTGTTGCGTCTTGTTGCATAAATTATATCTGAGCGAATTCTGTCGAATTGTGCTTTGATTTGATAATCTTTCCTTACTTTCAGCTAAAAATAACAATAAGAAAAGTTCCCCAGTATTAAAGTTAAACAATAAAAAATATACTTTCAAAAATTAAGCAAATCGTAGAAAATAAAATTTGACTATTCGGAGTACGGCTCATGCAATGGAAAATATTTATATTCTGTAGTTTAGAAAATTGGTCAATACATGAATTGGGTTTTTTGTTTCTCAAATCAAATGGTGAAAGGTTAAGTTTATTCAGATAATCTTTAATGTTATCACAATTTAAGTGCTTTATAATAAATTGAGTAAAATTTTCATAACCTCTAATTAAGTAGGTACTTTCCAAAAAGCTAACGTAAATAACTCTTTGAATCCCATGATTTGTCAATCTTTAATCATAAAAATTAGTTTACAGCTTGATTTTACCATGTTCAATAGATATGAGTAAAATTCATAAAAATACGTTTCATTTACAAATGTGAAGTCTTATAACCAGAGATAGTTTAAAGCAGTGCTTGCTTTTCTTTTACATAGCTTTACATGACACCAAAAACAAATTTGTCCTAAAATAAAAAATTTTTATGATGTAAATAAAATTTTTCAAAATTTGGATTCTGATTAACATCTCCACTCAATATAAGCTTTTGTCATTAGGTTGTCATCACTTAAACATGAATATATACCAAACAATGGAAATCCTAATGTGTAAACTTCAGAGAATTATTTGGGATATGAATCATATGGATTAAATTAATTGCTTGATAAACAAGAATGGGGAGCCTAAAGCTTTTCTTAATAGCTACATAAATCTTTTATGAGGTCTAAATCAAATTCTAGCCTTTAAGTGAAAGTTTAAAAATTTACTTAAATGCTAATTGTTTGTGTCACAATTTTTCACGACATATTTCTATGTTTTGAAAACTTATTTCTTAGCATTTTATGTCTTAAATTAAATTTCGTTTTGGTTGACATGAATAAGTGAGTCTAGCTAACATTAATTTTTTATGTACCCCTGCTATTTAAATTTGATGCAATAATTATTTTCATAAAATTTGAGCTTGATTATTGATAGTAAAATGTTGGCATAAAATTGTGATATTATTGATAAGCGCATTTTATAGAAGAACTAGCTGAACCAGCAAACGAGTGAAAAAGGCATGGAGCGCGGTGAACGATGACGAAATATAAAAATAACACAATACCAAACATTTATATTTTTAATTCATTGTAATTTATTTTTTTGAATTATATATATCACTGATTATAATAATTTTACTAAAAAACAATAAAACAATATATATCGCTTAACGCAATAGAGTGTACAATATTTTTTGTTATCCCATCTTAAGCTAACACAAGCAAGCTGTATGGTTTGCCCACTCGAGAGCATGCCAAGTATAGTTTTCCATGTGAAAAACATGGTGTGATGAAATCTAAGCCACAAACAGACATCGTTTGGCCTTGAGACTTTTTGATAGTCATCGCAAATGCCAATCTTATTGGAAATTGAGGACGTTCAAATTGAATTGGCACATCTGTGGGTATAACAGGGATCCGTGGTAGAAATATATTTTCACCTCGAAATTTGCTGTTTAAAATGACGGCTTCGACAACGTTTTTCATTAACTTTTCAATAACTAATAGCGTGCCGTTGCACAGCCACGGTGGGTTCAAATTACGAAGCAAAATAACTGGAGATCCAACTTTCAGCTGTAAATAATGCAGTGGCTTGCCTGATAAATGTAATGAGTTTAAGAACTCTGCTGGATAATTCACAACTTCGGTGGCTTCGCAAACTGTATCAATAGATTTGTCCCCTGGCAATAAGTGTTGTATTTTGAGATTTAATTCGTTGACGTCCACATTTTTTGCTGCTAAAATTGCTCTTTCTGTCATATATCTACATATAATATTTCACAAAATCGGTCAAGCCGTTTCGGAGGAGTAATGGTAACAATAGCTGCGACACAAAATCCAATATATATTTCGCTATTAAAAACTAGGGGTTGATGGTAGAAGGGTGAAATTTTAGAGTTGTATGTATTTTTTTAATGCTACATCATATAAAAATAAAAAAATAAAAATTTGGGGGTGACCACCCTTATCACTTAGGGGTGTAAAAAATAGATAATAACCTATCCTCAGTTCTACTGAATATACATATAAAATTTCATTCAAATCGGTTCAGCTGCTCTCGAGATTTGCGTTTAGCAACACATTCAGCGATTCATTTTTTATAGAAGAATAATTCATTTTATTCGTTTAGACCTCTACTTTGACACACAACATGGTTTTCCGGAAGTTTAAAATTTAACTGTTAAGCTAAGTCGCTCGTAATTTCATTTGAAATTCTAAATTATTTCATTCAAATTTATGTTAAAGAATTTGTAGCTTTTAGTAGAGTTCCGTCAAAAAACCTTAAAGTTCAAATAATAGTTTTGTTAGCTTAATCTAATTGGTTAATAAATCAAGAGTTGAGATTATTATTTTAGCATTGCATATTTAAATGCTGATTGAACTTCATCTGTACCTTGCTCAAAAATTGCTCCTAAAATATAAATTTCCTCCAATACAATTAAAAGCCCTTATATACCCTACAAAACGTCCTTAGTATCACTTACCAAGTGAAATTTTCTCTGTCAGGAGCTGGTCTTTTGTAATATATCCTGTTCCTATAAAAATAACAATACAAGACAAAAGCTTAATCTTTTAGAATAGAATAAAAGCTAAAAAATCATTTTCACTTGTGTAACAATATTATTCTTCAGATTTTTAAATTTTTATTGAGTGTTCTCTATAGAATACTGAAGCGTGATTGTGCTGTTATAGAGCTGTAACTCATGGCAAAGCGCATTGTGCTTGATAGCCCAATAGATGTGTTAAATTTAAAATTCGCTTTACGTATAAGGACAACAATAGCCATAAAACACTATTAAACCATTTTTGAATTTTTCACATCACGTAAACGTTCGACTGTTTCCTATCCTATTTGAAAGTGTACTAAAATTAATGTTACATTTTTGTCCCTAGAGTTACGTAGAAAGAAAGTTTTGGGTGTTTGAAGAGTTTGCTGTAATAGAAACTCTCTTTGGGGTTTGTGCTTACCCCATAATGATACGCACGCGCTTATTAAAATTATATTGTTCAATATTCTGGGAGTAGTGCTCAATTATGGTGCTCTTAAGAGGTGCTGGGTATAGAAACTAATTGAGTTTGCCAAGGGAGAAGTTTATTTAACATTTTAATACTTATATTTTATACTTTACTAAATACCGTTTTTTTCATGGCTTTATTATATTATTAATTATTAAGCAATAAAAAAAGGAACCTTGTTGCTTTACTTGAGGATAAAAGAGTTAATTATTTCATGAACTTCAGAATATCTTTTCAATTTTTGGTACTAAGAATATTTAACTTATAAGAAAATATCCCTAAAGAAAGTGAAATGCACCACAGGGATATAAGTTTATTACTGAAATTTAGAGAAACAACTTGACCTTATTTCTAATTTTATTATTATTAAAATTTATGTAAAGTTTATGTATGGAGCTTTAATTATTTTGATTGTACAGGCTTCAGTTTAAAAGCATAATTGCTATCACTTTGTGTCGTGTCAGACTTCTATAAAGCTTCCAAATTATTATTTATAGCAATTAAATTATTTAAACCCCTCATTTGTGTGCTTTAATTTGTAAGTTTTTAAATTTTAAGAAAATATTACTTGGTTTGAAAAAACAATAAAATAAAATACGCATTGCAAAAATCAATTTTTCTTATAACTATTATTAATAAAATGTGTTTTGCTAAAATTGCTAAACAATTAATTTATTTGAGTCAGTATTGTAATATATCTAGCAATCTAGTAGGCTGATACCTAAGTAGGCTAGGAATTTACTTAGGTATAAAAGGGAGCAGCTGTCATGCAGAGTTAGAGTTTTGGTTTTCAGATCGAACGGTTCTAATTTTGAACAATTGATTATTGTTTATATAACGATTCTAATGCTTAAATGTTAACTATTGTTTTATTGTAATTAAATATAAAGAGAAATATATAAAAGTATTATACTCTGCTAATATTGCTGCTATTAATTTTTGTGAATCTCAATATGTGCTTTTAATGCTAAATAGTATACATCTACCTAGTGCAAATGACAGGATTTAAATTAATAGTGCTGGGTGCATGTTTAATTATTATTAATTAAATTAGAAGCTGTATATTTTATGGGGGTTTAATAAAAGGGAATATCTAAATAAAAAATTTTAACATTCACTTATATTTTCAAAATTTAAATAGGTTGAATAATTGAGAATATTAGATTACCTTGTTTTTTATCCCAGAAAATTTTTTAAATTAGTTAAATAACATTTATCATTCTTTCCATGTTAGCTGGTTTCATATGAAACTGACTGACTGCTACTATTCCGTCTTATAACAGCTTGTAAGATATTAAATCTAGGCCAGTAGGTCTTTAATGACAATTTATGTGTTGTAATCATTCCTATTTAAGACAAAATTCAAAATTTTTAGCTATCTTACTCTCATTTTATGTCCACAATGTCCGTAGTATATTTTAAGATAATTTAGACCAATGCTTCTTGATGGCACAATTTCCAAAGTAAATTGGAAAAGTTAGCGGATAAACCAAAAATATTATCATACTTAACATATCTTAGCATATTATAAAAATATTTAAACTCTTGAATTTAAATTGGTTCCTGCAATATTTTTGAATTATAATAATTTCTACTCATAAAATTTTTCTAAAGAGCTACAAACAGAATTTCAACTACTTTCTCTAACGTTAACAAAGCCCGAATGACATTTATACGAGGAAGAAAATAATTCTTATATTCTTATTTTTTATCATTATTGTTGGAGGACTTATGTCTTACCTTATTTCATAGAGTGAGGAAGAAAGTATAGTAGCTTTTATTGTTATAGAACTGGCATTTTAAATATGTTAGTTGACAAATAATACAGTATTCAGGAAAACAAGACATCTAGTTGGATATATGTAAGTGTTACGCCTTAGATTTCTTATATTTTTTTTTACTAAATCGTGAAATGGAAATTCCTGAGTTTTATTGAAAGAATATCTACTATGATTTAATTAAATTTTTTACTATAAGTTCGTATTTTACTTTTATTCGCCGTCGCAATTAATAATTATCCTTTCAATAGAAAAAGAGCCCAACCAGCATTTGAATCCTTCATGAAGTTTAAAAATTAGCATTTGTGCTTAATTTCTAATCTTCAAACAATTTCTTTTTATCTAAGCAACTTTCAAATTAGTCAAAAGAAACCTGTTTCAATTTTTTGGAGGAAAGGTAGGTTAAGTTTTTCCATCTTTTTTTTGAGCAGTTAAACAAAAAACAAAATTGGCATAAAAAGTTGATTACTACAAATTAAGAAAAGCAGTTAGTTCATCAGTCAAATAGAGGTTTAGTTTGTTAATTTTCTACAACTTTCTTTTTAATAAAAGAATGATTTATTTGATTGCATTATATTTAAATGTCAAATAGATTGTTTGGATTCAAGTAATAAAGTTGGCATTTTCAAATAGAATTTAAGGCTTGAATAAAATAAATGTAGAAGTTTTCCCCAAAATTTCCTCTAAAATATTTTTACTTATTTTCTTATTAAAATTCATAAACGCTGATGACTTAAATGGATTTTATATAGGAGGTCTTTAAAGCTTTAATAAATATTGAATTATTAAGCACAAAATCTTAAGGAAAGCGTAACTTGTTTTGCTGATTAATAGCCTGTAGGTAAAATATAAGTTACGTAAATATTTAGGCCAGTATTATCACTTCACTAAGCTCATTAAACCCATTTTTAATCAATTCTTTTAAGCCTTATTTCTAAAGGAAACTTGTTCTTTTAAGTATTTTTTGTAACGGTTTTTCTTATATGCTTTGACCATTTAAAAAATTACTAAAGGGCTGAGTGTTTAACTAAATAATCAACTTTGCGTGTGTCCAATATTTTGCTTATATATTTTTTTGACAAATTCCTGTTATCAAAGATCAAAGATAATAGAAACTTCTTCTTAATTAATGACGCAGTTTTTTAAACACATTCCATCCTCTTGAATACAACCCCATTCTTCGATAAATTTAAAATTTAATGGAATTACTGAAGAAAGTAATAAATATTGAAAGTTAATTTTAGGCTGAAATAATATTAAAAAAATTCAAAGCTAGTGAAAGAAAGTTCAAAGAATTGCTGAAACCCTAAGTTACTAGTGAAAAATGCCAGGAAGCTTGGCAGGAAGTAATCGAATTTTACGGCTGATGGTAGAGATAATGTTATTGTCATGGCGGGAGCATGAAAAGGTATTTAGAGGGCACGTAAGTTTGCCAAGGGTGAAATATATTTTCATTTTTATCGTTATAATATTACTCCACCAATTTTTAGGAAAATACCTTAAAAGCCCCAGTGTCTATAAATTTTTACGGCCACCATTTCAATACACTGCCCATGAAATTTATTTGAAGTGTCTTTCTCTTGAGCAAGTTTTGCAATTTATTGATAGCATTGGACATAATAATGATCAAAATAATCAGATAAGGATAGATATCATAATACAAGTAAGGTTCTTTCTTGCTACCGCACCTTTAGAGAATAAGACCGAGTTATGTAAGTTACGATACAAATCCAAGAGGTGCTAGCCTACTCTTCTGGAAGATGTTGTTATTTGTGAATTGGACACGCTTGAAAGGAACTGAAAAGAAAAGTTGAGGAAAATTCAATTTTAAGGGACAAAATGATACACCGCCTGTTAAATTCTGAAAGGAGTTTAGTGTTTATAATCTTCTTTTTGTGAGAATTTTGTGGAAAACAGTTTTTATGTAGTTGTGGTATCAATACTTTGATACATGGAAGAATTATTTTCTTTATCGAGCAAAGTTTGTTATATCGTGGCTAAAATGAAAACGATTATCTAGATAGTACTTTGAAAGTCTTCGTAAATGATTGCATATTAAAAATATGGAAACTTGAAAAAACTTACTTGTCTAAATGTGATTCAATTTTCAAAATATTTCTCATTTAACCTAACCTCACTATATTTCTTCGTTTAAATCTAATTTTGCTTATAAGTGATGACATAATATTTATTTTGGATGTACATAGATTTTCGCATGCATTAATTTTATTAAATTATTTTAAATAACAAAATAGAAACAGAAATAGATTTCGAATTTAAGGAGAATAAAAACAAAGCAGTATATTACTATAGAAATAAATTGATCTATGTCTAAAATAAACTCACAATCAAATACCATTTAAAAATTTGCAACTAGTTTTATAATTTCTGGAGCTTTTGTCTTATGCAGGAGTATATATTAAAAATTGAGAAAAAATATTCGTACTTTTAAATATTTTAGGATTCAAAATAGTTTTCTCTGTCCAAGCAAGATTTAATCTTTACACCAAGTATAAGACAAAAAATTAACAGACATCCTGAAGTACCTTAGAAGATGTTTGGTTCGAGGATAAAGGATACACTCTAGATCTATAGCATAAAGTGATCATATTAATTGATGAGTTTTCTGCAATGCAAATACAAAAATTTAGCTTAGTGGGCTTTGACTTTTCTTGGTTTCTCCCAGGTGGCAAATACAACAGTTAACCAGCTAACTTCAGAATGACAATATTTTAGTTATGATTATTTTTTCAAACAAAGAGTTCTGAAATTATAAATTTTATCCCATGTATCAACTAATGATTGGAACATCTGAGTTTTGAGCGCTACATTCGCGCACCATAATATTTGTGGCGTGAACTGGCTAGCCCAATTTTAAAATTTGAAAATGTATTAAAACTGCTTGCTATATTTTATAGTTATTAGTAAGCTGTTAAAAAATAGCCCACACAACTAAGTCTAAGACTATAGACTTTAATAAATGGATTTTTACTTTTAGATCACAGGAGGCTACAAACGATTCAATTTTTTCATCGAAATGCCAGGCATCATTATCATATTAGAAAATAACAATAATGATGCATTTGAATTTTAATCACAAAATTTGTGAAATGTTAATCTACTTGAACTTCCCTTATAAATTTTGTTTTCATTTTAAAAAATAAAAATAAATATCAAAGGACAAATATTGTACTCGGTAATCCAGACTTTTTGTATGGGTGGAATGTTTCGATTGGATAAAACTTTTTCATTTTGTGTTAAAAAGTAACACAGGTATGCAAAATTGAACTTTTTGAAAATTGTTTGTCTGAAAAGCACCTATATTAGGTAATTCTGGGGTGCTGAACTCGAATTTCACATTAGCATTTTTCTATCACGTAAGATTTTTTGGATATACGAAAGATAAGAAAAACCACTTTTTTTTTGCCTTTATGAGGCCTTTTTTATTTAAATTGAAAAAAATACAAAACTAATTTACACTTATAGATTTTTTAAATATCGAAACCAAAATAATTAAAGAAATAAACTGGTAGAAATCCTTGTATGACCTCTTCCGTGTATAGCTGAAGCTCTTTTTTAAAGATTTTCGCCTGTGTTCAACTGTGTCACTGTCCCTCCATCCAGCAATAGTCTGCAATCATGTTAACATTCCACTTTCCTTGGTAATGTCGTTCCATTGCCTTCATGTCTTGATGGAATCTCTCGCATTGTTATTCACTGAAATCTCCAAGATTTTCTGGAAAATTGTATAAATGAGATTTCAAAAAATGGACTTTTAAGCTCATGTTGCACCCCAACTTCCTAAAATATTCTAACATGTTTGCGACTAATTGGACATAATTTGAACTTCTCTTATTACCCAGGAAACTTTTAATTACTTCTTTCAAAGAAATCCATGCTTCCTTCTCTTCAGAGCTCATTTTAGTTTCGAAGTATTTGTCCTTCATTATTTTCCGAATATCTGGGCCTACGAACATTCCTTCTTTAAGCTTAGCCTCTGAAAGCGATTGAAATTTTTTAGAGAGATATTCAAAACACTCTCCCTGCTTTGATAGTACTTTCACGAATTGCATCATGAGCCCAAGTTTAATATGAAGTGGCGGAAGGAGCACTTTTGCTAGATCAACCAAACTTTCTCTTAATATAATTTCCATTCTGGGTTTAATGGATTATATAAAAAACAGTCTTTTCTTATCCAGTGCAAATCTTTGTTTCGGCTATCCTATTCACACAAAAAATATGGAAATTCAGTGTGGCCTCCTTGTTGTACTTTTGGCACTTTTCAGCAATATAACACGATAATGATATTTGGGAAGTTTTTACCACAATTTCTAAAAATCCTTACGTGATGGATTTTTTTTATTATTTTTCCCTTAATAAGCACTTCGAAATCTTTGAGAAATCATTGTCCAATCTCAGACAATTTTACCCATGCTAACCTGTGTAATTCTATAAAATTTTTGTTCTGTTTTGTAAGTAATTTACAACTTTTTTCATAACTCAGAAGCTATACTCTCAGAAAAGTCTATTCGAAGTTGAAAATGTTTTTTACCTTCCTTAAAGGCAAAAAAATAATAACAAAGCTAAGGTTAACAAAATCATAAGAAAAGTTAAACAACAATTGTCGCTTTATTTTAAATAAAAAAATAAAAAGAAATTTTTAACTGGGTTAGACTGCTTTTGCTTAAAGTTATTCAAAAGAAAATTAGCACTTGGCAGAAAGGAAAATGAATTTATTTTCTTGTATTTGTGTTAAATGGATTTAAGGGGATTCTTGGTGCTTAAAATCAAGGAGTAATGTTCTTCAGTGTTTTCTTATGACTTTGCATTTTTCAATCTCTACTTTGGTTTACTTTTAGAAAATTGAATTAGAATTGGTTGATTTCATTGCAGTAATTATAGATAAGTCTTCGTTAGCAAAATAGTTAAATTAAATTTTGCAAGGCAAGATTATAGTGAAAATAATGGTATTGAACTTTGTGGTGGCTAATTATATCGGTAAGTAAATAAAAAGAAGAAAGAGAAAGTAGCTGATGGTATATAAAAGAATCTAAGTCAATACATTGATGTATATTGATAAATCTAACTAAATACAATTGCACTTACACCAAAGCTAACCTCTGTGATCAATATATCCTTGAGTTTCAAATATAAGAGATAAAAAACTACATGTTTAAAAATTATTCCAATAAGTAGAAGAGATGCTTAGACTAAACTTTTAATAATATTATTGTAATGTAATTCTAATAAATCGAAAGAGCCGTTATTAAAAAGAGAAATTTGCAATTACTAGAGTGAAAATTTATCATCTAAATCCTTAATTATAATCACTACATTGGCTAATGTCACCCCTGATATATTTTCAAATTGGAGTCAAGGGTAACATTTTGCTCAGCTGAGTAATTATAATGGGTCATACACCATTAAAGAAATTTTTGTACATTTCCCTGAACTAATTTTGAAGATGTCAGCAAATCCTGACTTTTTGTGACCAAGGCAAAATTTTTCGGTTGTTGAACTTAGATTAATTCCTGAGTTCAGCGAACTTTGATCAATTTTCATAGTACTGCAATGTAAATTTTTTAAGTAGCTCAAATAATTAACACTTGGATACCATAAATTTTAAAAATGTTATAACAGCATAAAAATTCATGTAATTACCATTTTTCAAAACTAGTAGCCCAGTAGGGCGTAAATGTAAAATGGTGTCCAACATGGGATTAAATGTCATAATGAAGACACATTCAGAAATTATTTATATAGGCTGAAAATTCTTATTTATCAAAAGATGTCTGACTTCATCATTATTGCTAGAATAGAGATGGTTGATGAATTGCTTAAAGACATTAAGAACATTTTCCACTGAATCGTTAAATATCAAATATGTTATATTTTTTGCTATTGTAAGCCAACACATACTTATAAACTTTGGCAAGTTTATAATTTTGAATTTTGGTTTTAATTGAGTATCTTGAAAACCTTTTCAAATATATCTTTGTTAGCCACATCTAGACATTAAATTACAAATACTTTTAGAGCATTTACGTTCAAGGCTATGTGAAATATTAATTTAATAGTGGGTAAAAAAACGTGTCTATCTCTTGATAATGTTTTATCAGTGGCAAGAGATCTCAAAATAGGTTATGCAACTTACAATTTTATTGAAGAGCACATAATATCTATAATTACCTGCAGAAAATTCTGGTCCTTTAGCTATAGCTACTACTATTGAGTCATTAAATTTATTAGGCTTATGTAAGTTTATTTAAGTTATCACATAGCTTTATGTGTTCAAGTAAGCAGCTTAGGGCATGTTAAACGATATTTTCTCAAATTGAAAAGCACTTTTTTGGAATTCTAAACTTGCAAGCTTTCATTTTTGAAAATGAAAATCTTTTAAATAATTTTCCTGCAATTTGAACTAAATATGTTCGTTACTACAATTTTAAAGCGTACTAGAACTGTGTAGTAATGAAGCAAGAAAAAATTTAAACTAATTAAAGACTTTCTTTCTGGCTGTTATGGGCTCTAATAAAATCCACTACTAATTAAATTAACTTAAATTATCTCAAGAGAATACAAAATGTTTATGCTCTGTAATATGTTAGATAGATATGAATATATCATACATCAAATTTAAGTGGAATTTTATGGTAGAAGATTTTAATGAAATTTTTCAAGTATCAATTAAGTTTGAAAGCCAGTCAGATGGAAACTATTACTATTGTCACAGCCTAAATAAGTATTTGAAACTATAATCACAATAATTTATGTGTTTTATATATATATAAATATAAATAGATATTAACAGCTGAGATAGGGTGTTTCCTGCTCCTAATATGCGTTAGAGTGCGTTTTCACTGACGTTAGTACTTAGTATTTAGTACTTTTTTAAAAGTATTTTTATTGGATATCTCTAGCTTAGTTTTTAAATATGTCAATAATAATTATTGAGTAGGTACTAGGCACTAGGTTCAGTGAACACGCACTATTATTTGAGAAATGAACTAGAGATTTTCCCAAGTGAAAACGCACTATTAATCAAATGTGGATTTAGTAAAGTGCTGCAATGCAAATTTATTTCTTACCATATTTTGAGCTCTGTTAAGAGTACTTGATTGTGTTGTATGTGCTTTAGGAGCCGCAGATATCATTTATGAATAAATAAAATTCAAATTTTTGATATTGGTCCTTTGAAGCTATAATTTATCTTGGTTAATATGACATCAAATGATAAAGTTATGGGTTATCATGGTTTAAAAGTATTATAGGTTAATGCTAATTTTTATAATCCTTAGTTATCCTGTTTCTTGCCCTATAAGGGTTTTTGATCGATTTTCAAAGTACTTATGGCAAAATATAAAAAATTATCTGCAAAGAATTAATCCATTTAACGTACTAGCTACGGATGCAGTGAAATTTAGGCAACAAACCCCGTACTACTTCGGGATGAGCTACTGACATTTTAAATAAGAAATCGTAATTTTCTTAGTTGAAAATTCAATGTGGTCAAAAAATGGTTGTAGGAGATTTAACCCACTTACACTTCTAGTGTTATAAATATAAAACTATAAAGCAAGTTAAAACGCAAAATTTGAAATGACATAAAACGATATTAAAGAAAAGACTTGTACTTATTACCATCTCATAAAATTAATAATCAAAATATGGGTCTCTTTTTTTAGCTAACTCTATAACAGATCTGAGTTTCAAGAAAATCGATGAGTTTGGGTTGGCGAGGTTTCCTTATAAGGAAATTTGTCATGACTTAGCAATCAATTACTATAACTTTATTGTACTAGGTTTCTCGTAAGGTCTCAAAGCAAAAAAATATCTTACAATGAGTTTGACTGCTTGTTAGAATAAAGTTTTTTTAATTGTTTCATCACTTTCAAAAGAGTTGAAGCCCTGTTGCATACTGAATAATTGTTTGTGTTCTCATTTAGAACAGGCATCCTATCTAAATAGTGACATCATAAGCTCTTCCAGATATTTCAAACTATCTTCCAGAATAAAATATAATTTTTACGTATAAAAGCCA
The DNA here is from genome assembly GCA_947359355.1 of Acrocera orbiculus. Classification (NCBI taxonomy): domain Eukaryota; kingdom Metazoa; phylum Arthropoda; class Insecta; order Diptera; family Acroceridae; genus Acrocera; species Acrocera orbiculus. The sequence goes on from OX375757.1 coordinate 46,298,053, forward strand.
GCAGATACTGAGTAAATTCTATTTGGAGAGAAAACAGTAAAAAAGCCAAAAACAATGTATCCTTTAAACAAAACATAAAACTAGGACAAACTGCCACAATATAAAGGACATTCATTGTACTTAACCATTTTTATTATTCGCGGCCCAGTAATTGTTATATCTCTTTGTCAAAGTGCAACAATAACAATTTAAACAATTCAGAATGTATTGTTTGCCATCCTTTCAGGGGAAACTCGAGCTTTCTGGTTTATTCTGCTTAAAGGCTTCAACATAAGTTTCCATAAATGTTGAAACAATTGTCTCTAATTTACATCTAAGATAAAATTATGTTTGGTAAAGGTATGAGTCGAGAGATAACACTGTAATTCGTCGCATTTACTTGTTAAAAAAGAGTAAAGAAAAGAGAATCATTCAGTAGTTTTGTTACTTGAGGTTCATTGTGATTTCACTAAAGGAAATAAGTAGTTTATCGATTAATGTAATTTATTTCTATAGTAACATTGGACGTGCTAGATAGTTTTTCTCTCAGCAAATTTCCTATAGATCTTTGAATATTTAGTTCATTTTACTGTCAATATAAGAGCCCGAAAGTGCGCTCTGGTACAACTAAAAGCAAAATTCTTTATTAGATTTATGGGTATCTTCCTGCCGTAAATTTTCCAAGAAGAACTACATAGAATTCCCTTTCCTCTTCCTTTATGAAATTCTTTAGGAATTCAGGGCATATAGTAAGTTGTATCCGGAATTTCATTATGTCGGCACTTACAACCTTTGTGCTATAGAGTTCAGGTCTGTTTTTACTTTTGTTTTATTCATTCGACCAATCAAAAAATAGAAAAAATTATTGGAAACTAGAAAACAAGAAAATGAGGCTCGGAACTAATTATTAGAATCTTGTTTAAAGTCAAGATGGAGTTCTTTCATAACCTGAAGTACGCTTTCTGCATTAGAATAAGTTCTTGTATTGCCTTAGGCTGCCCACAGAGTGCCGGCTTACAGCCGAGCTTACAACCGAGCTGACACCGATTCCCATTGTGATTGGTAGGCTTGCACTCTGAATACTTTGAGCATATTCGTATTGATTTACCCATAACGACTTTATAATCTTCGGTATCGGAATCGGCGTCAGCTCGGCTGTAAGCCTGCACTCTGTGGGCAGCCTTAGGCTGCCTGCAGAGTGCCGGCTTACAGCCGAGATGACACCGATTCTCATAGCGATAGTCTAATCTTTGGTAGGCTTGCACTCTGAACACTTTGAGCATATTGCTATTGATTTAGCCATAACGACTTTATAGTCTTCGGTATCGGAATCGGCGTCAGCTCGGCTGTAAGCCAGCACTCTGAAGGCAGCCTTAATATTCCTTAAAAGTTTCCCCAGCTGAGATAATTTATGTATATAGAAAAGCATGTAGTTTTTTTAAAATGTAGCGTGCCTAAAGTAAAACGCAAGCATCTGGCTTTAATGTAAATGAACTTTTAAAAATCAGGACTATAAATTTAATCATTTACAAAAAAATAAAACTAAGAATTGATTTTCTTGATTGAGACCAATATATTTTATTTAAGAAAGCCGAAATTTTTGGTGTAATTACTGGGCTTTTGAAGAAAGATGCTTTCATTTTATTTTTTTCTATAATATTTTTAAGTTAAAGCATTTTTTAGGCTAGCTCATATGGGCAAAAATAGTTCTAAAAGTTTCGAAGGCAATATTTTTTCAAGTTAAGTCAATATCTGAAAAGTTAGATTCTCGAAGGATACTCATAAGCTTTAGTAAAATTTCTTAAGCTAATTGGGGCAAATTAAATTTTTCCAGCTGGCCTATAAGGTGGCCTAGCAGCTTTTTCAAAAATTTATAATTTAGTTAGTAATCAATAAAAATATTTTTCAAATCTAGTAGTAAAATAGACTCAAGCACAAGTTTGTAAAGCTTCCTCTAAGATAAAATTCAGAGATACATTACGATCAGTGTGGTTGTCCAATATGTTAGCAGTTGTTAAGCCAAATAAAACTTTTGCCTATATTTCCAGGTTATGACACTTTTCTGATATATCGCTACACTTCAGTATATTTTCGTATGTAAATTCAGGAAAGGTAAGCATTTTTAAACCTCATAAATCAATGGATTTTCCATTCATATTGGGTATTAGTGTTCGGGGAACTAAATGGTTGATGAATGTTAAAGCTATATATCAAAAACATGATTATTTACTTTTTTTAAAATCAAATACATTATTTAATGTTATTAATCTTTGTTAGAAAGTTGTAAAAATGGCCTATAATTTTTAGTTTTTCTGTGAAAATCCATCTTAGACATGAATCTAAATGTTTACTTCCCCCGTAAAAAGGTGTAAAACATTTGTTCCAGGTATTTGGAAGATAGAAATGAATAGATTTAATGCAGATTTAAGTGTTCAGGTCAAAAATTTTAATGGTAGGTTCAAAAAACAAAAAAATACATTGTAAGAAAAATATTTTAGAAAAATTTTTAATTTATTTAAAGTTAAGTGTTGTCTTTGCAAAGAAAAATAGAAAGAAAATGTGTCAATTTACTTTCAACATGCAGATTCTTTACAGGCAAAGCACAAAAATCTGAAAATTTTCGGTAAACTAATGCATGCAAATTGACGTATCGTCCCAGTATGACTAACATGCCTGCAAAACAATTAAGGTGGCAAAAATTTGGAACAAGCACACAAATACAGACACCTCATCAAAACTTAAAACTTAAATTAAAGATGACATTTAAATTTTTCGGCTGAAGAATGAACGTCACGTAATGGTAAAAAGATTAAAATTAAAAAAAGTTCACTTATTCAACTGACAGCACCGAAAGAATACATTTAGCAATTTTATTCAAGAGCTTAAGAGTAGAAAATTTTTTTTCAAAAGTTTTTCTTACAATTGAATAATTTAAGAAAAAGAAATCTAAAAATTTTCAGAACAGTTAATTTCACGAAAATATAATATAATGTAGTTAAAATCTACGAAAAATGGGGATTGCTAATCACAAGCCACAAATTTAATATGATACGATTTGATTTTTGTGGTTTTATTTCAGTAATCAAAAGTTATTTAACGAAAAAAGCTTTTTTTATATTAGCATTTAGTGGCCTTTGCGCTAATGGATATTTTGTATGGGCTTATAGTTCTTTAATAAAAGAGTCTTTCATTTCATTGAAGATTGAATTATCATTGCTGCATGAAAAATATTTTAACCCTTTTAGTACCTTACAATTTTTCATGTACCAGCCAAAAGTACCTTGGAAAATATGTAATTTGAACGAAATTTTTTAAAATCAACATATTTTCACTAAAAATAAAAATATCTTCATTTTTTTTTGATATTTTATTTTATTTTGTACTTTGTAATTTTATACAACAAAAAGAACATTTTCCAATAAGTTTTTCTTTAACTTTACAACGAAAAGTTATAATTGTTTTGGAAATTAAAAGCCGATATATCAGCTCGAGATATTTCTCGCAAAAATCACGAAGCCGATATATCGGCTCCAAGGTACTAAAAGGGTTAAAAAGAAATTATTTTTCTTTGGCTTTGCTCTTGCTAGGAATCCATTTTCAGTTTGAATAAATAAATTCTAAACAAATTCAGGCATAAAACTTCTATTACAACATATTATAAAGGAACTGAGATTTAACAAAATAAATAACAATTGCCAAGTTTGATTTAATTTTAGTCATTTTTCGATATAATTCCTTAAAGTTAACAACTTTATATGAAATTTGATATTTCAAAAGAAAAGAACAAATCAACTAGGATGTTACAAGATTAAAAGTGTTGCATTCAAAAGAGATGACTAAATTTGAAATTCACAGCTAAATAATTAATATAATATTAAATACTTTTTTTTTATTTTTCTGTTCTTAAAAGAGTACACATTATAATTTTTATCTTCTCCATCATTAGCTCTTATACAAATTGCCATGAACAAAAATTGATGAAGTATTGTTCAAAAGTACTCAAACTGTGCTGTTTATTTTTGTTATAAATTCGATAGGTCGAACCTCAGGCAAGAAAATTTTTCCCTTAATATAATTACAGAAAATAATTATTTTGCCATAAGGTCAAGCTACGTACAACTGATTTACGATATTTTTAAAATTTTAAAGTTAAAATTTTTTGTCCAAAAATGTTGACAGCCTATTTGTAAATAAATATATAATATACTCGTATATATGTATGCGTATTATGCACAGTACTCGATGTCGTTAACCACAAAGCACTCGTATGGTAATGTAATATACCCTTGGCACGGGGACAAACTCTCTTCTAGTCTTTCCATACCATAAGTATTTATGGATTTTCTTTTATTACTAGGCTAGTACCACGCCGCGTATAACCTGAGCACCACAAAAAATGTAGACGCCTTAGATATCTTGGTTGTTGGCTAGTGTGGTTTTTGCCATAGTTGAATATATTGCTTGTAGCAACTCTTTTTATTAATATTTAAAAAATATCCTTTTATTTTACAAAAAACTTAAATTTTATTATTATTACAATATCCCTATATTTTTATGAAAATGTAATCCAATCTCTGAATCTCAGTTTAAGTAAGGCTTTATACTAAACTTAGCATGGCCAATAAATCGAACCGTTTTGAAATCTTTATAAAGGAAAAAGAAATTAAATGATGTTAAAAATAAAAAGGAAAGTGTTAATACTTTAATTGTGAAGAAAAAATTAGAAACCAAGCAATTAGAAGTAAACAAAAAAACACAAAGTTAAAAAAACATAATTTTTGTGATGTTTGAAAAACAATAGTTTTACTTTTACATAACTAAAAAATTTGTTGAATTTTCAATTTTAGGACAAATTTGGTCTAGAAATAAAGTCAGGCATGTTTTTGCCTGAAATACATGTAAATGTAAAAATATAAACATGTAAACATGTACATGTAAATACGAAATACATGTAAAAATTCAAAGTATATTTCACTAAGCTAACAGCTTGTTCATAATTTCTGAGTACCTTTATTTAATTATGAGGCCTAGATATATTTTTTATATTCTTTTCACATTAGGTAAAGCCATAGCTACAAAATTTGCTTTTCAAAACTCAAAGAATTTTAAAATTTTTAATAATTTTACATTAATTTCTTAAGATTAAATTTTTATTTAAATTCACGCATGGAGAAAATAAAAATAAATTTCAGGGACTAGTAGACAAAACATAATTGGTACATTTTCACGTTCAAGTTAACACGCAAAACAAAGAAAGCTATCAAGTTTTGGAATAAGTTTCAAAAGAAATCATAGCACGACATATAAAATCAATTTGAAATAGCAGTTGAATAAAGCAACCGCTCTATTGAATTCAGTAAGATTTGCGGAAAAAAATATTAATGAGTTTCAAGCAAAGGAACCGTTTAACATGCAAAAGGAATGGGCCCAACAAGAATGTGATTGCCATCCGCAAGGAATCATATTCCGGTTTTCAGGATTGCTTTGGATTTCTAAGAAATATACGCCTTAAATGACATTCTCTCTAGAGACCAACAATTATTTGCTAATGCCCCACACAAGAGTAAATGATGTGTAAATCAATTTTCATCCCTGAGCTCCTATCCACTCAATATTACATCGTTGATAAATTCTTTCTTTTGAATCGAGAATTTATTGGAATCAATTTGATTAGGGAAGCCCGAAGCTCTGTTGTAAAAGCCATCCTTTTCCTGCTGTTTAGAAATTTATTTTTACTTGAGGTTTATTTCTTATAGAAATGATTTGCTATAGATATAAAAATACAGAAGCATGAAAAATATAAGCAAAATAAAAACGAGATTCTACAAATTTGAGTTGAGGATTTAGGTGATTGACGTCGCTATAACTTGAGTGTACAAAATGTTATTAAAAATCAATTTATGCAGCCATTTGGCTTCATTTGATACAAAATGAATATCCTTCAAGAATTTACTGAACACTATTTTTTAAAATAAACATGAAGTGAAAAATGTCTTTGGTATTACCTCATTTATTTGTCGAATAATTTACAAAGAATTATTTGGATTTTTTCTGAGGCTCGTAGTTTCGCCTTTAGTACATAAAGCATTCATTTGACTTATGTTGGGCTTATTGAACTTTAAAATTTGTATATACAGAAGGGATTTAATTGCGCCATTCAATGTACTTAAATATCTTATTTGGCAGTTATTAAAACTTCCAAGAATAAAAATAAACACTGGGTGAGACCAAAACAAAAGTGAAGGATTTTGAAATATATGAAAGTTGTATAAATTTAGATGATGTTGAAGAAATGAAAGCCTTAAAGCCCATAATAAATTGAACATACATCCTTTTTTGAGTTTTTGTAAGTTGTAGAGAAAACTTGCATTCCGTTTAAATGTGTTTAAGTTTTAGCAAATTAGCTAAAGAAAAATTGCTTTGGTCTATTGACAGTAAGCAGTTGATTTCATTCCAAAATTTCTAATTAACGCACTGTTTATAGCTTACAAAGAAAGCGTATTCTGTGAATAAAAGTAGAGCTGTCAGAAAATTTTTTCACAAGTAGAATATATGAAAGTTAACTTTATTTCAAAGGAGCGTTCTTTGAAGAAACAGTGAGAAACCTAATCCTGCCTTAGAGTCACTAAACGAGAAATTCCATCCTGTCTGGCAGAAAGGATTTTAATATTATTTATATGTATTAAAGTAATTTCGTTGTAGACTACGTCGTTTTTATTATATTAAATAAGAAAAAAACAATATCCTTAGGGTAGGAAGTTGGGCTAATAAACTGAGATAAAGTTGATTTCCAGGACTGGATTTAATTGCACATAAAATACTGTAGGAATTTGTAATATAATTTTTTGTGTCTTCCTTATATTTTATAAAAGTGAAAAAAATCTAAAACTCAGAACAAATGTTTTACTAAAGAGGTAGCGGAAAAGGATTTATGAAGCCATTTATATTAATTTTCACTAGAGTAGGAAAAATATTTTTCACAGGGCGTAAAGTTTCTTCCACGTGGAGTTTTAGTACTAGACACTAAATTTGCTTTTAAATTATCTGAAACTTGTTGAACTGGCTTTAGGCTAAGCAAAAATGAAGTATCTAAATTAATAGAATGTCTAGGAACAATAGAACTATATTTATAATTCCACAACGGATTATACAATATCTTTTTTTTTTTTTTTATTACATTCCATTTCATACTACAATCTTAATCTTAATTAATTTATTAGTATTATTGATATCAGCTATGTATTACTTAAGTTTTAGTTAAGTGTGGGAGTTCTGTCCAGTGATCAGTTCCCTATGATATTGTTACGTTTTATGTATATGTTAGTTCATGTGGCTTGGTGCGTTGAAGTCTTCTCAGTTGTCCAGTTATATCAAGTAATTTAATTGCTTCTATGTTGGTATGATGTAGAAGCCGTGTCTCATGTCTGGTCGCATATTCGTGAATGACCTCTTCAACCCAATTAATTTTTAGGTCATGATGGAGTTCTTTGTTGGTTATAAATCTGTACGCGTTCGTAATCAATCTCAAGAACTTATTTTGGCATTTTTGGATGATTTCCCTGTTTGATTTGCGTGTACATCCCCATATCTGAATACCATAGGTCCAGATTGGTTTAATTATAGACAGGTATAACAGCCTTTTGTTTTTTAATTCAAGTTGAGAATGTTTCCCAATTAGCCAGTATAATTTGCTTGTTTGATGTTTAATCTGTATTGCTTTCTGCCTCACGTGGTGCTTCCAGTTGAGTTTAGAGTCTAGGTGGAGGCCCAAGTATCTAGCTGATTCAGCTTGAGGGACACGTTCACCGTCAAGATATATGTTGAGGTTATTATTTTTCCTCTTCAGTGTGTATGTCACTTGGACTGATTTGGTTCTATTGAGCTTAATTTTCCAATCATTGGTCCATTTGCTGACGTTGTTTAAAGTCCATTGCAGTTTTTCCATTGCTTTGACCTGCGACACATCGCTCGCTAGGATTACTGTGTCATCTGCAAATGTACCAACGAATGTATTTTCTGAAGTAGGTAGATCTGTAGTGTATAAGAGGTACAACAGCGGACCTGGTACGCTACCCTGCGGAATTCCTGCTTTCATTGTGTAAGTGTTTGACATAGCCTCTTCATTTATTACTCTATATTTGCGGTTTGTGATGTAGGATTCTAGTAGTTTACACAGATTCCCTGGCAACAGCAAGCTCATTTTGTGAATCAGTCCTTTATGCCATACTCGATCGAATGCTTGTGAAATGTCTAGTAATACTGCAGTGCAGTATTTTTTTTCCTCAAATGCTTGTTCGATTATACTCGTGACTCTATGAACTTGATCAATGGTTGAGTGTCCACTTCTAAATCCGAACTGGAAGTCAGGAACACCTATGTATGGCTTAAGTCGTTTTATTAGTAGTTTTTCGAACAATTTTGCGATTGTTGGTAGAAGCGAGATTGGTCTATATGAGCAGATGTCCTCAGCTGACTTATCTGGTTTTTGAATCATAATTATCTTGGCTGTTTTGAAGCTTTCCGGAACATATTGAAGTCTTATGCATGCGTTGTAAATGTATGTGAGCAGTGTAATTGCTTTTGCAGGTAATTCTTTCAGCAGCTTGGGAGATATTTCATCCACTCCGGATGCTTTCTTAATATTGAGATTGTTATCTATCTCAAGAGCTATTTCTGTGGCTGATATTTTTTTAATTATTTTTGATGGTTGGTGTATTGGAGTTGTATTTATATTGGAGTGTATGTCATGTGGAGTAAATACTGTTGATAGATATTGTGCAAATAGCTCTGCCTTTTCGTTGTCGTTACAGACCCATTTTCCTTGCTGATTCCTTAATGGGGGTATTCTACGTAGTGGGCGTCTGAGTTTCCGTGTCGCTTTCCATAGGGTGTATTCCTTATCTTTGTTTGGACCTATGTTTTTAACGTAGTTGTCGAAGCATTCCATTTTATGCTTTTTTAAGAGCAAGTTCACCTTATTGCTGATATTATTGAATGTTGTTTTATTGTTTGGGTCTCTAGAGGTATGCCACACCCTGCGCGCTCTTCTTCTTTCCTTTATATACTCTCGTATATCCGGTGGATAGTTAATGTTTGAGTAGGTTGATTTTTCTATTGATTCTTTGGTGGCTGAGATTGCTGCCCCCCTAATGTTTTTAATGAGAGTATTTGTTTGTTTTTCTATGTCGTTCTTGGTTTTCAGCTTAACTTTTATGTCTATTAGTTCCTCTAATTGATTTCTATACAGGTCCCAGTCTGTATATCTGTTTGCTAAGTTTCTTTTGTTTTCTTTAATCTTTATGTTAAGTGCAATTGTAAGTAATACGGGGGTGTGATCCGAAGATAAATCGTATGTTCCTTCGATTGCTATATTGTTATTTGGAATTCCTTTGATTACGTAGAAGTCAAGCAAGTCTGGGATTTTATTCAGGTCGGTGGGCCAGTAGGTTGGTCTGTGTGACGAGTGATATTCACATTTACTATTTAGAATGGCTCTTAGGAGCTCATTGCCCTTGCCTGGCGTTGTTAATCTTGATCCCCAAGCTGTATGTTTAATATTGTAATCACCTCCCATGATGAATCTTGGTCCTAGCTGGTTGAATATTTCTTGGAATTGTTGCATAGTTGGCTTATATTTGGGCGGGCAGTAGGCAGACGCTATTTTTAACTCAGCATTATTCCATTGGATAGCTATTATGGTAGCTTGCATATAATTTTCTCTTATGACTGGTAGTTGATGGTGTTTTATATTATTTCTGATGATTACCGCCGTACCACCTCTAGCTCTTTCGCTAGGATGGGTTGTACAGTAGGCTTGATAACCTAAGATTTTGATATAGTTCTTTTCAGTGAAGTGTGTTTCTGATATAAGTGCGATATCTATATTGTTTGAGTGGAGGAAGTGTTCCAGTTCTAGGGCTCTTGCATTTAGCCCGTTTGCATTCCAGGTCATTATTCTGAGTAATGTTTTCATTTTTGTTTATTCTTGCTTCTTGTGGTTTTCTTATAATAATAATATAAGAATAATTATTAAGAATACAATATCTAAGATATACTTCTTGGGCTAAAGTACAATAAATAAATTCTGGGTTTAGCAGTATTAAAATCAATTTTATTTTTCAGAAAGTACCAAACATATATTATTGTGGTGATTTAAAGGGTGCTATATGTCTAATCATTTTATGTCATTTCAAATTTACTTAGAATGTTCCCCTAATCAGGGAACGTTTATAGCACATGCTGATTTTTAACATTATAATAATGAAAATTTGATGCTCGTTTTGAGTTCATTAGTGAATCTTATCGGAATACAAAGTGTTTATCTAGAGTCATGAGGCAGAGACAAGCGTATGGAACAAAATGTAAAATAATTTGGGTAAAAACCATTGAAAAGGGTTCCTATGAAAAGTTATGGGTCTAATTAAACTAAACACTCCTAGAATAATTGGTTGAGGCATAATTTGGGAATAAGGGTCGATAAGGATTGTTATTAACAGCATTTATAAGTTTAGAAGAATTTCATTAGGAAAAATTTGAGCTATGCATGCAAAATTGAAAATATTATTCATTTGGATGGTTCATTTATTAAACGAAATTATTTGCTCCTTTCTTCGGTATAGTTTGACATCAATACGTTTGAACTTAAACAACTTTCCTCAAAAATAAATTTTCCATACCAGGTTGAAGGCAAAATTAAATGAATAAAATATAAAACACTAGACACGATGAAATTAAATCTATTAATTAGTTTATGTCTTACATAAAACTACTCTTTTGGTTTACTTACCAGCAAGATTTATGAGGAGTTTAATGTGAGAGCAATTTTAGGATAGATTAGCTCTGAGAGGCTAATAGTTTCACTATTCCCAAGAATTTTACCTCTCATTTGATGTTTGTGAAAGCTAAAGAAAATCTGTTTTCCACCCCGGGTTTTATTATACGAATTTAATTCAAAGAATTTTGCTGGAAGCTAGCGATTGATCTCTTCTGTTTGTAGAGAAACTCACGTATCATATTGTCGTCAATATTTTTTTTTATTGTTTTTTTTTCAATAAAAATTCTATCAAACCACTATCATTTGACAATTATAATGAGAGTAATTTCCATTTTATTACAAAGTAAGCTAGATCTAAATTAATCATGTTGTTATGGGCTATAAAACAGTATTCGTTCGTGAACGTGACAAAATTATAGGTTCGTTGTCCTTGAAGTAGTTCAATAATTCTTTTTGAATTAAGTCAATTGTTACCATGGATTTTAATTTAGCGTTATTTAACGAAGAAGGTTTTTTTGGTAAATTGTGAGTCATAAGCTGTCAAAAGTACAAATTCATCTTGTACATTCAAAATCTTATGCATACCTATTGAAGGGAAAAACTCTTTTATTGCCTCTGGAGAAAATTTTAAGTTGAGTGTTGATATTATTAAAAATTCAAGTCACTGTAAATATTAAGTTCAGTCGTCTGAGTAATAAACACGAAATATATTTTTGCTTTTGTATAAGGCATTTTAGCAGGGTAATAAAATGAGCTCTTGTTGACGTATTTTTTTTTAGCTCTATTGGCTTAAGGGTACTATCAGTTTTCTTTTTAATTATGTTTGTAATAATATGTTTCAAAAGTTTTCAAAAGCAGCAGTCATTATTTTTAAATTGCTTGTAAGAACATCAGAAAATGTTACAAATTGTTTTGCCGAAGCAGAGAATTTCTGAGAGTCAGCTGTTGTTTATTTTTAACATCAATCAATTTATTTTTATTCTTTTATAGATATTTTTAAAAATTTCTTAGCTACACGCCGCATACATAGTCACTGAGGTATATCATATTTATGCTACTTAAATCGTTACGACTATGACTCAATCCCCTCATTATTTTTGCCTATTTAATACTTGCATATTTCCGTAGTGTTTCTACTAAGCGTGAGTTATGTTTTTAATAATTCATCAAATAAAATAAAATCTTCTTTTTCATTATTAATTAACTATATTTATTAATTTCAAAATTTTTGCAGTTTAAATGTCTTTAAATTAATGTTTTTCATATAACTCAAATCCTTAAAATTTTTCTTTAAAGTTTATTTTTTTTATATATAACTTAAATTTATAATTTTACAAAATTTCAAAAAAAGTAAATGCAAAAAAATGCAACTTTGTTGTAAAATGCGAATTTAGGGGAAGGGTGTGTAGTGCATACATAACTATTCCTTCCTAAGAATGAAGCAAAGACCATCGAAGAAGAGTTTTTGGTTGTTCTTCCATGGTTTGTTTTATTTCAAAATAAATAATATTTACTTTTGTTGGTCCGATTTCTAAAACAAATATCTACGTCGACCGTAATGTCTTGAAAATGAATTAACTCCGTTCCCTTAATTTTCAGGAGTTGGTTTAAATAATAGGATGATCTTATTATCGTTTCTGTGTCATTTTTTGTTCTTATTAGCAATAATCGTGACCTTTGCTCAGAAAATCTAGCTGCTAGCTTATTATGTTTACATTCCTTTCTAAAAACTTACTCATTGGTTTCAAAATTTTCAGTGTTTTCCCTATTTATATTAAGTTTATTAATTATTTTCTAAGCTTTTTCTTCTGAATTTTTTCTTTACTGAAGGATATAGTTTTTCTCTAAATTCATTCGGTTTTTTCAAGTACTTGTGAGTATTGTTATATTACAAGTTTATATCAAAGGTATATCAAGTTTTCCTGTAAAAAATTTCGTAAGGGCTGAACGTTCATAAATTTGTATAGTTCGTAAGGGCTTTCTTCTGTAGAATTTAACAGTCACAGGAACGTTGTAGTATTAAATTGTGCCCTTGAAACATTTGGTTATATGGTCGTACTGCGTAAGAATGAAAATTTTAACAAAATGTGCTTGGAGTATGACACCTAAACACATATTTAATATATTTAATGGCACAAAGATTATTGAGATGTCGTAAAAACTATCAATGTTTATTCGCATATAAAATCCTCAAAAAATGAATAAAAAAATTTTTCATGTAATTCAAGAGTGTATTTATAAGGCCCAAAAGGTTTTACATTAATATTTTTAATAAAAATTTATATAATTTATGATTTTAAATTTTTGATTTTTAATTAACTGATCTTGTCGTCTATTGGCCATGATTCTTCGTATTAATGGAGCGCATAGCCATCATAGCCGGGGCGTATGTTCTTACCAGACCTGACCTTGGGTATTCATATTAAAGTTTTCAGATTCTGTTGAAGTACTGAGTTGTAATGGTGGCTAATACTTGAAATATATAGAAAAACAATCAATTAAAATATTAATAAAAGAAGCCTATTGACGGAAAACAATCTAATTGCAACGACAGCATCGAATATTATTTCTCATGAGGCTATGCTACTAGGGCAAGAGCTGTATGAGAGTACGATAGAATTACTTGATGAAAAAGAATTTATAAATCAAGAAGAGTTGATTTATGAATATGAGCACTGCGAAAAAGTGGATTTTGAAGTACTCGAGGATGATTCTTCAGAAGAGTATCAACCGACACAAAAGAAAAGTAAGCACGTTCAACTAATTCCCGTTGACTACAAAATAATGGCTGTCAATATGGCCAAAGCACATCCGACATGGTCTTTCGCAACATTGCAAAAAAAAGGATGCAGTCGCTTACAGAGAAAAATATATCTTTTACAATGGGAAAATGATATTAAAAGCGGTGGAAGTATGTTCGATAAATATGCAGTAATAGATTCCTGGACTTACGATCGTTTTGAGGAAGCAAGACAAAAATATGAACAAGTGACTACAAGGAATTTGCAACAATGGGCGTTGGCTGCCACTGGACAGTTCAAAGATTTAAATTTTAAGGCATCTGAAAGCTGGGTCACAAAATTTAAAAAAAAACATAAAATTTGTCAACGAAAAGTCACAAAATTTGTCTCAAACAAAGAGGTTGTAACAATGGAGGAAATCTTGGCGTCTGCAGAGACATTTTGTTTACAGACATCTAGATCCGTAGCTAACTTTCATGAGGATTATGTTATAAATACTGACCAAACAGGTATATAGAACTTTCCTACATACAAGATATTTCTGTATCCATTTATGAACGTATTACAGTATTAATACTAATTCTAGCTAATATAATAATATGTAATGATTTCATAATGAATATAAAAATATTGAATTTATATTTATATGTATGTTAAATTGTAAATGTTTTTAAGCATGTCAATATCAATCATTTTTTAACAGGACTCTTGCTGTAAAAGGAAGTAGAACTGTTTTTGTGAAAAAGGCAGATACATATGTACAAAATTTCACACACATATACAGCACAATACTCCATTACCTTATCTGGAAAAATAATACCACATGTGTTTTTATGTTTACAAGAGCCAACTGGTAATTTTGGACCTCGAATACAAAAATTAATAGATGGATATGTTAATAAATATCCAAATGTTTTCATAACATCATCGAAGTCTGGAAAACTGACAACTAATATATATAAGGATTTTCTCAATAAATGCTTAAAGACTTACGTTGGGTTGAATAAATTTATGCTTCTTATTGACTCATGGGGTGGTCAGAAAAAGCCAGACTTGTACGATGAAATTTTCCAGGATGATGAAAACATGCCCACTTGCACTATAAAAGTAATTCCTCCGAAATGTACACCTTTGATACAACCTTGTGACGTTTACAGACAAGTAAAAAATTTTATAAAGCGCTTACAAAATTGCAGTTATTTAATAGAGGAAAATTGTGAAATTAATTCTAGAGAAGATTGTATTAAAATACATTCAATTATTCATCATCAGTTATCAACACCAATATTCTGTAACATGATAAAATATGCATGGTATGCTTCAAAACTATCGAATAACCGAAATATCTTTATGAATGTAAATCAAGTATGTTTTTCAACGGATGCCTTAAGAACCCCTTGTGATTGCACAAAATCGGCATTTATATGTTGTGCCAGATGCCGTAATAATTACTGTTTTGTATGTTTCTATGACAATTATCATTCGGGCTGTTGTTTATAATTGTACCATTAATAAAAATTAAATTCCTTCTAGTTTATTCCAGAATTTTTTATTAATTTTTTAAAAATATACGTATATGTATGTATGTATATATATATATATATATGAGTATATATATATATATATATGTTCATATATGTATACACATAGCATGCAGTAATGTTATACTTATTTAATTAAATACTTTAATGTTAAAAATATTTAGAAATAGTATAATAGCGAATGAAAATAGTATGAGTACATATGTTGCACCAAAAAATTCAAATCGTGTTTTTGTGGAATATTCCGAATAGTGCGCCCTAATATTTTAAAATTATGTTATATTATAGCGGAGACAGACATAGCGCTTAAGTTTTTATTGCATTTCTTATTTCTGTTCCCATGTTACCCATGTTACGCTTTTGACCTCGCAACTCATTCATAAAATCAATCCAAACATTGATAAATTTCTGGTTTTCAAGTTCAGTAAATTGTTTTCGTTTCTTGTCCATCTGAAAAAGGCAATTGCTTTATTGCTTTTGTTGGAATTTCTTACAGATGTTAGAATCTGCACCAAACTTTGAAACTACAAAAAGAACAGAAGCTTCAAAGAAAATAAACAATGCAATATTGGCAATATTATTTAATGAAATAAATTAAATATTTAACAACCACAACACTTTTCAATATAAACGTAATTATAATATAGTTCTTACATTTATCACTTGAAGACTTGAAAACTAACCACACTTGTCAAAATAACTACGCTTGTCACTTTTACTTGACATTCGAGTTGCAGCTGAAAACAAAAATGGCGGCACTGAATTCAAATAAATTTGTGAGCGAAGGGGTCAAAAAGCTCTGAGAGAGCAAATGTTCTTTACAAATAACATTTAGTAAATGTTGTTCGGAAGATCATTTATGTTCATATTTCCATACAAAATATCTAAATGTTGTATATTAAGTGCTATGTCTGTCTCCGCTATTAAGTGAGATCTATCACCAAAGATAATATAGAGCCAAAACGCGGAGTCAACAGCTGTACGGTCTCCTTGTGAGTGAGTTTAAATTGAGTCATACTAGTCCCAAATTGCTCATATTAATGAAAATGCTGTGTTGTGTTGACAATAAAGGTAAACAAATAATTTGGTTACAAGAGGTTGATTTCTATTTTTGTTTTTGTCCAATCTCTACAGATAACTGAAAAGAGATTTTTAAACATATCTTTTTAACAATAAGTGAAAAATTTGTCAACAACAAAAAAACTGATCACGCAAAAACATTATTGGTACTAAAATATAGTACAACAAAATTTATGCGTCTTTTCCCTTGCTGTTGTAAGTGTTGACTTAAAAACCCAGGGGATAGTTTACTCTTTTGGACTCTTTTAAAGATATATAGATAGATAATTTATAATTTAATCAGTCTTAAAATTTATTTCTTTTATCACGTAAAATACATTGTAAGAGAAAGCAAAGGAAGGGAATCACAAAGATGTATTCTCAATGTTTACTTTTCCTTTGTTTGATCTATGTGAATGAGTGCAATGAAAATTATCCTTTATGGTAAAATATGTTAAGAAAATTTCTTCAGTAAAATAACTTAGCTAAAATATTTCGGGTATTTTTACTCAAAGAAATACGAAAAACAATTGTGGTGAATCTATAATACTCATAAAGTAATCTAAAACAAAAATTTCATTTCTATTCTATTTTGAAATCTTTCGTTTTATAAGGTATAACAAAACTCCATTTGAGCTTCCCTTCAATATCCCTTCCCATTAGCATATTAAATTTTGCGTACAAAGGGGAACAGAATTTTTTATTCAAATTTTTTGTTATTATTGTTAAAGCATATGTAGTTTTCCCAAGAATTCCCGAGAAATTTAGTTCAATGTAAAGGATTCTTTGCATTGAAAACTAATGCATTGCGCCTCTTTTTTCTCCGATTGGGTCAGAGAAACTCAGAAACTCATTTTTATGTTCGACCATTTGTCATACGTGACTAGCTCTTTGATGGATTTGGGTGAAAAGAGATAGTAAAGGACTGTTATCTAAAAGATCTTAATCCATGTAGAAGTGTCATATGAGTTTGAGAGTTCTAGATAGAAAAGGAGTGCAATTTTTCAAAAAATAATCATGTTTCTGGGATGAATTTTCTTTGGATGACATAAAATATTTTTATTAAGCTAGCAAAAATATTCGAATTTTTTTTCCATAACATTTTATCGATTACGAATAATGATTAGCAAATTATAAAACATTTACTTTAAAAGTGTCTTGAATTAAGAGGAGATTTTCAAAATTTCGAATATACTAAAGTACAAGACTAGTTATTTTTTTATTGCTTGTGTTGTATTTTGTGTGATTGATGCCGCTTTTCTTTTATATCTCAATTGGTATTTTAAAGGAAATTAAAATTTTTCTAAAATGTTGTTGGATTGTTCCGAGTAAAATACAAATAGATTTAGATAGTATTTATGCCACTAAAGTCAAGAAATTATTTTTGTGTTTCAAGAAAGGGACTACTGAAACATCACTATTATTCACTGTCAAATAAAGACTGTCACTTTTTCCGCTTTTGATATTTAATAAACGAAAGAGTTATTGCATTTTTTCTCCCTTCAAAAGTATACCAAAATTCACAGTCGTTGAGTCGTTGAGGACAAAAGGAGGTTCAAAGTATACAAAAGTATTGGAAAGTTTACAGTTTTCCGGTCAAAGAAGTTAATAGGAGGCTCAAAATTTTGACCCGGGAGTGGATTGAAAGTTTCACAACTATAACTAACGGGTTTACACTAGCATCCAAGCTTTTTTTCCATTCCAACAAGCAGACGTTTTGTAATGAAAAATGAATAAACGATTTCCAACAAAATAAGCAGGGATTTTCTAAATGAATAAGAACATAAATTTGGAAAAGAGTTTTTTCGAGAAGTTGAGTAGTTTTGGACTGATTTGGGATGTAATATTTATTAGGTGGTTAGGCTTGAGTTTTTTAGTGAAAGAAATTCGATACCAGAAATTGAATAAACAGTATCACATGTGAAGGTGGTAAATAAACGTAATTTTGCAATACTAATTGTCTGTAATTAAAATTAATGGGGACTACTGCATAGAGTAGGTTAGAAGTGTAATTTGAATGATTGAGTAAACTCACCGATACATCTCCCAATGCTTTAATTTCTATAGTTCTATAGCGCAGATATTGATGGAGCGGAAAATTTCAAGGGTGTTTCACTGTCAATATGAAATTGTGTATGTCTTACTTCTTTGGGGTACTATATTTAGCATCGATTTTTTAAAAAAAAACTTCAATAATCATATGGGTATGCATAATTTGGCATAATTTGGCTTTGATGAGGTAAGAATTCAATGAAAATGTGTCCCCAAAGCTTTTCCTAAAAAATTTTGCAAATAAATTTTTAGTATCCTGATCTAATCTTCAGTATCAGCTTTGAGTTCAAAGATCTTAAAAATGAACTGCATGAAAAAAATTTATATCCAATGATGAAGACATTGCAGAGCAAGTATTGACGCTAAGGGAGCTTATATTGAAGAAAATATTTGATTTGCTATTTTGGGAATATTTCAGATTATGTGCTGTCTAATACAACTTTCAATACTTAATTACAACTACCCCTAATAATTGTGATTGAATAATACAAATTTCTATTCAAAAGCACTTCATACAAGTTTTATTACGAAATTCGACGCGTTTATATATTTTGAGGCCTAAAAATTATTTTTTTTAAATACGGAAGTTAGTATTATTAAGTAGTAAACCCTCCTTTAGTTTTATTTGTGTTTGATCTTTTAGCAGCTCTCATTGGTTACATGCAAGTTAAAAAGAATCAGAATTTTTAGCTTAAATTTTCAGTTACTTAAACACTTATTTTAAGCATATCAGAAAGTTAACTCAATTTAAAATGCTGAAGACAAGCTTCAAGAGAGCTTTTAACCAAGAAAATTCAATTGAAGGATATTTTATTCTATAAAAGAAGACTTTTAGAGAAATCACTAAGTTCAATAATTTTTAATGGTATTTTATATATGAGATATTAAGTTTAAAAGCTCTTTGTAATATTATCTCAATTTCCAGGAAAAGTTTGTTCCTTGCCGCTTCCCAAATTTTAAACTATAGTTTTACAGAGAAAACCTCAAACAAACAAAGTTTCGCAGTCTATCTGAAAGTAGTTGTGAGTGGGCCATATATTTATATTGGTTAATGTTCTTGGAAAACTTACGCTAGAAGCTAATATAGAAGATAGCAAGTTTGCATATGGCTACATGATTGCTTCATACTATAATCCACTGATTTTGATTTTAACTTCTTTAAAGCCTTAGCATAGTCCTACAGAATAATTATCTAATTGTTATTAGCAGTTGTGTTATTTTTAGCTTTTAGCTATAGTTTTACTAGCAGTGAGGTTTAATTACGACTAACAAATTGTCGGTTCTGATTTTTTTCGATAAAATCTATTTACTTGTAAATTGTTCAAGTGGTCTTTTGGTAAAATATTAAAAGTATGTTTATGTAAATAAATAACAATTTGTTGCACAGAACTTGAAAAATTAAAAAATTGACGGACATTTTAAGTAGTGTAAAGCACCTGAAATCTTCCACTTCCGTTCCTTTAGGAACTTCAAAAAATGTGTTATGTGTGGCAAAATATACATTTTAAGTAATAAATAAGCAACTTACAATTAGTACTTATTTGCATGAATAAAATCTTTGGTGTAATTATCAAAGACAAACAAGAAAAAACACTTTATATAAACCAAAAAACAAAGTAATTCAAAAACTCAAAGAAATACTTAAAATACTTTACAGAAGCAATGCATTTCTACCTAAATCTGCATTTTAATTGCAATTTTAACTATAAAATACCCTTCGAATAGTTTTTCTATAAATTGTTGAATTTGTTTCTTTACTTTTAGCTTATCGTTTGCATGAGCCCTATCGGTTTTTGTCCTGTATCTTTTCTAAAAACTCTCTCATCAGTTGGTTTTATTTGATTAAAATTTTTTCAAGCATTCTACTGCAGTTTGAATATTTATGTTTTTTTTATTTAGTGGTTGCCCCAGCTGTTGTTTTCCTCAGATAGTATAAAGCATTTAAATTTGTTTTAGAAATGATTTTAGGCTGTGTTCAGAATGTAATGTTCTAAAGAACATTACATTATATTGTAATTGGAAGCAAAATATAAAGAAATGAAGTTTCTATATCTAAATTAAGTGAAAGTTTTACAAAGGGGAATTTGTAATATTTGCAACTTTTCATTTTGATAAATATTTTCAACATTTGGAATTATTATTTCACAGCGTGGTCTGATTAGTATTTTGTATTTTTGTAGTCTTCGTTGTGTTCTTAATTTGCTGCTGAGAGAGTTCCTTACCTCTTCTTGTTTATTTTCCTTTAAAAAATTAGATTTTGCTTTGAGTTACCAAAAATAGAGAAGGAATGAGTGACTTGTATGTTCAATTTTGTGGTGAACCTGTTTAATTATTAAATTCACTGACTTCATCTGACTATTTTTATTTTTAATTAAACTTAATATTTTATGTAAAATTGAATTAGGTTTTTTTTTATCCTGAATATTTTAATTTTTTTCTCTTTCTTTGGTTCTGTAGATATATTTTTTCAGCCCAATGAGAATAAAACTCAAATTCTGTATATTTTGACCAATCCCAGTTAACATTTTGTTATTCCAGAATCTGTTTTTTTGGTCTTATCACTTAACATTTTTAAATTAAGACTTAAAAATAAAAAACATACACACTTTAGTTAATAATTTTCTGAGTTTTGCATAGCGTTACGTCAACACTCACTTTGAAAAAGATTTTTGCAAAAACTCCTTCATAATGATGGAGTATCATTATACCTTCCTTTATCTTAAAGATGCTTAAGTTAAAAAAGGTGAATCATAGCAGTAAAAATTTTCTTGTTTTGCATTATCTTCACGTGTTTTCTTCCTTTGAATCACAATTCTTTGTGACTATTTCAAATGGAATCAGAAAGAGCTTTGTCACCCGTCCTTAGGCGTAAGGCAATATTGTGATTTTAATTAAAACCCTCTTTTGGCTTTCTGTTTCAAAAAAATGACAATTTCGTCTTTGTTAGTTAGATTAATGAGGAAATTTTTAGATACTTATAGTTAACAAAAACAAGAAAAACCCAAACAAACCTCTTTAGTGAGATTCTGCTTTGACATTATAAGGCACCACGAGAAATAATATAGTTTTAGCTCCAGCTGTTCAGTATAATTTCAAGGTAACTTTTTACTTTTCTTTTAGTAGTTTTAATAGATATATTTTGGAACGAATAGAATCAGAAGCTCTGATGCTTAGAAGAAGAAAAATACATTATTTAGAAGTATAAAAAAAGCGAATAATTAATTGAGTGAAGTAACAACTAAAGAGTTTTTTCACAGTTTTTGAATTCCTAATAAATGAGTATCAAGTTTTAATTATATTTTGTCAAATACAAATTCAGAAATAAGAAATATTTTTAACATAATAGAAATGAATTTGCAAGCTTAAAGAGGACAATGAGTGCATTTTAAGCTCCATGAATCAATAAAAAGCCAATTAGATTATAAAAATAAGAAAATTTAATTTATTAAATTTAGACTAGAGAATTATATGATTAAAGTTAAGTAGTAGTTTTTCATGTAGATACTGTTTCTAAGTAAATGAAAATGTGAACCTTAGGACACGTAAAAGGAAAGTTTGACGTTCTGTTGCAGAAAATCGAATGAATCGAGTTCAAATTTTATTGTCTTAGACGTGATTCTCCAAAGACTGTCCACTTAAATTCTGTATCTTGTAGGATTAATATAAAATCCACAAGAGCTGTAAGCGTGACTTACCATGGGAAATTAGATATGTTTAAAAATAATTTTATAAAATTTATCCAAAATATTATCCTGATAAGATTTTCATGTAAACTCAAGTTTTTTCACAAAATATTTAATATTTTGTATATAAATTGGTTAATTATTTAAATTCTGTTGCTAATTTATAATTCTATTCTCAAAAAAGCCTAACTATATCGATTGGAAGGAGTTTTTATATTTTTGTGAAATATTATTAGCCTTTCGATGAAAATTTATTTTGCTTTCTTAACGAGAAAATAGTCAGGCGGCTTCCTACAATTGAAATTCCATTGCAGTAGTTCAATAATTTTGTATTTGCCGAAGTCAAATACAAAATTTGTCAAAGTTGTCAAAGTGATATTGTTTTCAAAATTATATCAGTAAAATACGAGCCTTTTGGGTAATACGAAGTAAAAATTTACACCAATATAAGTTGCTAGCAAAATATAATTACTCAACTTTAGGAAAATTTTGGTAAGGTAATCATATGGATAATCAATTTAAAATAGGCTAAACTTAGGGGAAAGTCAATGAAGTTAGTATGAAGAAAGCAAACCCCATGAATGAAGATTCTGAAAGCTGCCCTATTTGAACATTTACATAGAAAAGATTCTCGATGAACTTCAAAAGAAAGTTCCTTAACCAAACCAGCTTTCAAGGTATTTCTTAAACGAAGAGACTGAATCATATCATTAGTAAGAAATAAATTAAATTTACAGGAGTTAAAAGAGCTGGTTGCTTATCGCATGACAAGCGAAAGCTTAGGTGTCAGTAATAGTAAGGTCCTTAAACTTTTACATATGTGAATTTTCGGAGCGCTCCTATACCGAGCTCATTTCGAGCGCTCTGCCACCATATTTATTCAGAGCACAATCCGAGCGCTCGAATTGAGCTCCTTTCGTACATGAGTGCTCATATGAGTAAGCTTTTATTGACACGTGCCGTTGTCTGATGCGTGCCGTATTTTGTTTTCTAGACAAGAAAACAATTCGTTTTTGATTTTTGTAGCAAAAATAAAGCAAGAATTCTATTTGTATTTAGAATTTTACATTGACAGTTTCATTTGTGATTTTTCAGTGGAAAGTGTAAGGCAATTTTTAAGTGATCTTTAGTGTTTAGTGTTTTTTAATAAATAATTGCTTGGACATTTTTGGAGAATAGTTTGATTGAAAGTAAATAAAATAAGATTTTAATTTATTAGATTTTTAATTATGACACACTTACAGATTACCTACATTAAACAAGTAAATGGAAAATCAAATCTTCAAAAATCCTTTAAGCTATTTTTTGGAGGAAACTACATTTTCGAGCTTAATTGGGATGGACTTCAAAAAAAAGTCGCTGTAAAAAACTTTAAGTTTTTTAATACATATCTTTTCGGTAAGAGTTTATATATATATTAAAATATAAAAATGTGTACATCTGTAACTATATTTATTATATATGTTATTCTCGTAGAGGCTTTGAAGAAAGAAGATTACGGCTACAATGACTTCGAGGACGATATGAGAAAAGGTTTTCGTTCCTCGAAGAACACAATTTACAGAGCCAAATACGATAAAAAAAAGAATGAATGAATCCCATGTAAGTATTCCTAAAACATAACTGTCTCTGTAATTAATAAAAATCTAGTTCAGAATCCAAGCAGTTAAGGAGCAGTTAATAATATCTGTTAAATAAAATTTTTGTTAAAATAAAATTAAAAAAAATAAACTATTCTTTTAAAAACAATTTCTTTTAATTTAAAAAATCTATTTCAGAACACATAGCAGTTAAGGATAATTTAATTTAAAAAAAAAATGAAAAAAAAAATTATTTTTAAAAAAAAATTTGATAATTAAAAAAAAAAAATAAAGTGCTCGTAAACCTTTATAAGCTAAGCGCTCTTTAAGTCCTTCAAACTAAACGCTCTTAGAGCCCTTCAAAACAAGCGCTGGTGTCCAATGACATGCAATGCTAAAACGTTAAAGAAGGCTCTTATGAACACACAAGCACTCGGTGCTGATTTAGGAGCGCTCGAAGAGGTCTTTCCGAGCGCTCGATTCCCCGCTGGGGACATACACATTAATATTAATATATAAAAGTATTGGATAAGTGAAATAAAGAAACATATTTGTTATTAACAAGAAATTTTAATGTAAGTTCTGACAATAGTAAAACATAAGATTGCTTCGCTTATTACTTCTGTTATTTAACTAGTTCTATTTGTTAACACAACATGTTTCGGCCTTGAAAGTTAACTTGAAGTCACTTTTGCATAAAACTTAATTCAACATTTCTATCAATAGTGGAAGACAAATAAAAAAGATTTAAAACTACATCTAGTTTGTTATTATTTATAATAAGCAAAAAGAAGCTAACAGGTAAAAATTTTGAACTCAAACCCTAAAAAACTAGCTAAGAAAATAAAATTATGCCAATAAATATTTTATAACAAGAAACATAATTTCAAAAGTTGGTGGTAAGACCAAAATTTATTTATATTAAGTTCCAAAAACTTTTTTTGATTATGTGGAAAACAATTTGTAAAAAATTACAGTAAAGTTTTATTCATAATTTACATCAATGATAAAATATAGTATGCTCTTATGCAACTAGAACAATCTAAGCCTACTAAAGAAATCAACAATTACTTCAAGAACATTAAATCATAAAAAAAAACTCATTTGCCAGAGGAGTTATGAAAATATTCAAATTTATTAATATATAACTTGCAACAATATTTTGAAGTCAGCAATATAGTCCTTTTCTAGCTAACAATTTTATCGTTTATTTTATTGGATCCAAGTAAATTTGTCTCGCCGGATTTTTATCATTGCAGACGTCTTTGGTAAGACAGAGATGTTCATTATCTCCAAAGTTTATTGCGAGAAGCTCCCAAAGGATTGTTTTTTCCTACTTTAAATGTGCAGATATGAATGTTTTACAAGTTTAATAGACTATTTTTTGTTTTTTTTTGTATTGCAGGTAAACGAAAATGTTTCAGACAAGGCTTTATTTAACATAATATTTATTACAAAATTTGCCAAAATTTTTTCCCGCAATGATATCTTCCAAAGCTTTATGCAACTTTTACTATAGTAAAGAATATATAAGCAATGGGTGTTTGTTTATTTAGTTGGTCTAAAGCTATGAATTGATATGTTTGTAGAGATGTTAAAAAAAAGTTTATTCAGAATAATTTTTAATAAAATACTGAATTAACATGATTAAACTTTCTCAAATAGGGTTCTGTCGGTTTCATAATTTTCAAACGTGTACATGAATTTGGCATATTTAGGAAAGCCATTTAATTTGTTGCCAAATTTATGATCTCATTTCACATTAATAAAGAAATCTAGAATCTCAGCAGGAGCACGATTCAATGGAAGCTCAGAGCTCTATAAAGTTAAAGATATTCAAAATAAAATTTTGTATCGCCATGTTTACTATACCAAATTCATTAAAGAAAGCATAAGGCAAGGGATCAGAAAAATAGATGTACATCTACATTAGTCGAGCATAACTAATTAACGAGCGTAAGATATTAGGTTAACGACTGGTCTGTGGGGTTCATTAACTAAGCTCTAAATTTTTTTACTTTTCATCTTATTATTTGTTATTTGTTAGGATCTCATGTAAATTCTATTTGTTCTCATTTTCCACGCTGGTTTTGCTCAAAATAATTTGTGTTTATTATGCTAATATCCTAGGAAAATTTAATCAGTTTTCTTTTGAAATTAATACACACAAAAACATTAAGAAGTTTAGTATGCATTAAATAAAAAATTTAATATCAGTTTATGATGTAATCTTTGCTAATTTTTTAATGAACAATTGGGTGATTTAACCTGGTACTTCAATCATAATTTAGCTGGATCTTATTATTTACTACAGGAAAAACATCATATTGAGTATTATAAATCAGAGAAATTTTAACTGTATGAACGGATTAAAAACTGGTGCCTTTCAAAAATGTTATAAAGACAGTTTGGATGAATGGCATTCAAGTCTGGGGCTGTGTCAGCAAAAGTAATAAAATCATCATTCAGCATGATAAAGCACTCGGATCGTTAATAAAAAAATATACCTTAGTTTATTATTTGGAATAGAAGTTTTATTTCTAATATAATTTCGGTTATTTGCAAAATTTGGTCTAGTTTTCACTCCAAATAATACTACTTCACATTCCCGACATATTTATGCCCTGAATTTTCACCGAATATTTAAAATATTTGACAATAGTCTTCCAATGGATTTCATGTATTCGCAACACGTATTAATTATTAATCAGGGGCATATTATACGCTTCTTCCAAATGGATGTTGAATTATAATCACTTTATAATCGGTTATATGTCTGACTAATTTTAATTTAACAGAACCTAAATTACTTTGATAAATTGATATAAAAAAGTATTAGGAGAAAATAATCTTTATAAATGCACCAAACATGGCTGAGCAGTTTGATTACTTGCAAAAATAATATTCAGTATATTAAAAGCCTTTAAAAATAAAACCTTTCTTCATATTTAAGTAGAATTGATAATTATCAATAAATTATTAAACCTTTGCTTTTATGAAAAATGAAACCTCCCTTCATTTTTAAAAGGAGTTTTAACAGATTTTGAGTATATAAATTTGCTTGTTGTACTCAGAGAGGAGAATAGGAAAATTGACACTAGGCAGACTGACTTTTTAACATTTCACGAGATATACGTGGGTTAAATTTTAATTTGATGTTTAAAGATTAATCTATGTATAACTGTACGTCTTTTTACATAATGTACAAATGACTTTAGAATAGCCAATTTTGGTTTTGGAGAATTTAATTTTTTTTACGTGTTTTAAATAGTATTAAATTAGCCTGAAGTAACCAAATATTGCTTTAGATGTAAATTGTTGAAAACTCATTAGTCGTTTTTATTAAAACAATGTTTTTTTCTGTTATTTCCGATAAATCTTTTAGATTTAAAGTTTTAAATAACATAATGACAATCTAATAAAATTTGATAAAATATGCTTTCCTTAATGGATTTAGAAACCCCAATATTTAATAGTGACATTTCGTGGCGATCTTTTAGTGGAAAACAAGTCTTCAAGTTTTCAAAAATCATATAAAACAATATATTTGAGCCAATTCAACATTCGTAACATAATATTCAATGATACTTGGCAGAATTAATAATTCTGTGTAAAATTCTCAATTATAAGCAAATATTTACTGCATTTCTGCCAGAATACTCTACTACACTTACTTCGTGTAAGCTCGCCTGCTATTTGTATGTGAGTTTTAATAAATTCAGCTAAAATTTCTTCCCTTTTATAATCTCACAATCAAAACTATTTAGGATATTCAAATAAGTTTTGTGTAAACATTAGGATCTGTTTTCATAAACAAACGAGGACATTATTAACATTTCATAATTTCCTAACTCAAATAACAAAGGGCGGGCAATTTTATTAATGATATTAGAAACAAAGTAATCAAATTTTACTTGCAAGATACTTTGACTGGTTGATACTAATGAAGGTTTATTAAATTTCATTTCATATTATGAGGAAATATTAAAAAAAAAATTCCTAATTTATCCCACTATGGCAATTGGAGTATTTTCTATTCATGGTTTGTTTGATATGCAAATACCTTAAATGCTGTGATTATATAAGCAAGCTACACTATTACTATAATATCCGAAATTCGTAAGGAAAATAGTTCTATCGGGCTATTACTACCTTAACAGGGACCTATTCAAATGGATTTAGAAATTCTCTTTACGGAAATGGGGCTTATCCTTCATCGCGTGGATATAATCTCATTTTTCGAAACTCCCGTGGGCCACATTGAAAAATTTTATTTGGATGAATGTATTAGTGTATCTTTTGTGAAAATACTTGAAACCATTTTGGAAATGCTATAAAAAGTTTATTCAGTTATTCTGGTCTTTGATGTGGATGCTTTGACTGTCTCAATCTAAATTTATTTGCCATTTTTAGTATTCTTTAAATATGATTTGTTAATTTAAAAAGAGCAAAAAGTGGCTTAGAATAATTTCAAAGTTATTGCCTTAAGCTAATAACAAATATTCATTTGAATAATTTGGTGATTAAAATTCTTAATTTACAAATAAAAGTGAGCACACTGAATACTGTCTGAATTTGGTTTTGCCTCATTTATCACAACATCCAACCTCTTATCTCAAGTTCATTTAAATGTTATGTCAAGGGATGTCATTAATAATAGAAAACTTAACTTAGGGAACGAAAGTGCCTTTAACGTGAAGGAAATTCTGATTGACAATCATTTTTCCGACAAGGATGTCCGCACTTGGCGCTAAAAGCATTTTTACATCAACTAGGTTCTTATTTAAGGATAACAATGAACTTTTGCATTTTGATAAAGTGATTAATGAAATTCAGTGAACTAAGGTTTTTACTTTCAAAAATTATTTATTCAATAGAAAGGAAATAGCTCAAAACATAGACGAAAATTTTGCTGAAGCATATAAAATTTATTAATTATTAATTTACTCTATTGTACGATAGTTTAGAATCGATTGCTTTAAAAGGACAAAATTTGGAGAGAAAAAGCTGGGTTTGCTATTTAAAATCAACTTATTTTTGCTTTGTGGAACTTATTCTCAAAGTTTTTATATCAACTTAAGAGAATTTGGATCATATTAAAAACGGTTTAAGTTCTAAAAGCTCATTTTGCATTTGCTCCATTTCCAATTGAAATTCAAATTTAATTTGAATAAAAAAAACGTTTTATTGCAATAATATTCCAGACAGTCTTTATTTCTACACAAAAGTGATACATATATCGTAAATGAATATAACTTTTAG
This sequence comes from Acrocera orbiculus, assembly GCA_947359355.1. Classification (NCBI taxonomy): domain Eukaryota; kingdom Metazoa; phylum Arthropoda; class Insecta; order Diptera; family Acroceridae; genus Acrocera; species Acrocera orbiculus. The sequence continues at coordinate 46,326,724 of OX375757.1, forward strand.
TATAAAGGTTATTTTTGAAATAATAATGGCCTTTGAGCCACATGCAATGGAATTTATTTCTACTGAAAAACTCCTTTGATACTTCCATCTCCCAAATTGTGCTTAGTGTAAATAGAAACATTAAGTTTTATTATTATTGGATTCTAAGACTACGAAAACTATTTCAGTTGCACAACAGTAGGTGTGAGATATAAGCAATAATATCATATATATATATATAAATATATATATATATATATATATATATATATATATATATATATATATATATATATATATATATATATATATATATATGTATGTATATCATTTCATATATTAAGTGAAAGCAATGAAAACTTACAGATTCACTTTAGCTATAATATAGAGAACCTTAGAGTAAACAAGGAAAACCAAAATTTAAGTCAATCCTAAAACTTAAATATAAATTAACTAATATGTTTTATAAGAAAAAATTTTCCATAATAATAAAATAAAATAAAAATACCTAATTATAGGACGATTGCTTGGATAGCAAAAAATTAAAATACTTTTTTTATTTTCTCAGTAGAAAAAATATACAAGAAACTAAAAACGCTACTCATTATTACTGGCTGAAAAAGTAGTTATTCTTGGTACTTCTTATATGAAATATTACAAAAAGTAACTATAATTAGCCATTATGACCGAATAATAACGGAATTGACAGCTTTCTCACTAATATACATTTTTATTTTAATTGAATGATAAAATTATACGAATGAAAGTCAGTAATGCGTATTTCCTCTACTGAGTCTAATTATCTAAGAGAAATTTAACACATACGTTTTTATAGATTAAGGCTTGCTACATTATTTTATCCTTAAAGAACTTATTTAGTTAGTCTTTCACCCAACTTAAAGATAAATAATCTTCTTTGTATTGAGATGAGTCCTAATTTGGCATACAAGAGATAGTAAAAACAGAATTACGGAAATATATTTTACTTCCTTTACTTTTAAGTAATTATATTTTTTCTTTATCTAAAACTACAGAGGATTTGATACTAGTTGGCTAAAAGTCTATTTTGATTTGTTATTTTAGGAAGCTCGGGATTTATTCTAAATATTGGTTATAAAAATAGGCAACAAAGAGCCAAGCCGTAATGTAAAATAGTTACTATGGACAAAGATATTCTGAATATAAAAAATTTGACAAGAACAAAAAAAATTTCGTTTTAATTTTGTATTATTTCAAGGTGACAAGATACTCAATAAAGCTGATTCATATTCTGACAGGATAAATAATACTCCTAATTCCTCAGCTATACACTTACGTGCTTAGTCCGATAACGATTATGCTATATATGTACGTGCCCAATGCACACTTAACTCTTGAAGCTCCATTGAACAAATAGCTTACAACAGTTCAAACACCTTATCAACATTGACTTATAATGGACCCGTTAGAAGGAGCAACTCAATAATGATATGCTAATATATAGAGTAAAGCAATTTGGATTCAACTTTCAGCCTAAGAATGGGAAATAATTTGGTAGCTTCCAGGGAAAAATAAAGGACTCTTGAAACACGTGCTATTATATTTTGGTATTAATAAAAAGATTTATGTTAATTTTAATGATTGTTCCATGGAGCTTGCAGGCCTGTTTTAATTACAAATTGAGGTTATCGAAACTATTAATTCAATTGATGTCATTTAAAAAAATTCTAAAATTCTTTTAACTGAGATAATTTCACTAACTAAATAAACTTCCTAAATTGCACTTTAAAATTGAACTAGTCAAAAGTATAAATTTGCAAGCCTTATAAAAGAGCTCGAAAACAACTAAAACTAAAATATTCCTGGCTAGAAATAGGACATCGAATTTCAAATGCAGTGCAATCAACGCTTCAATAAGGTCAAAAAGAGCTTAATAAAATTTTGCTGCATGAATGATTTACCTGCTTATATTTTGCTTATTGGTGCTATTTGTGCTAATAAAATATCCTAATAACCGTTTCTAAAAATCCTTTGAAGCGTTCACAAGCTAAATCAATTGCTGAATATTAGCATTTAATTAACTTCATTTTAAACAGTTTCATTTTTTATTTAAAAAGTAATTGAAAACTTTTCCTCCTCAACACAGAAAAAAAATTGTTTATTTTTTTAAAAAAACAAAAGCTCTTTGATGGGTACTCATAAGATCAACTGAAATATTTGACTTCTTCCTGATATACCTGAAATTAAAACGAGCTAGCTTATTGTTTGTGTTGAGTATTTGTCTCTTTTGAAGCTGTCAAGTATTTGACAAAATCTACAAATCCTTAAGAGCTTTCATTGGAATCGTATCCTTTAAAGGACATGTTCTCTACAAATTACTGTTCTTCTCTGTAGAATATGTTATATTCACTTACATGCACGAAGGAGTCTTCAACAAAGAACTAACTCAAAAACAATACATTCTTATAAAGAAAGTATTGTTCTCTGTTCTAAACGTGACAATGCTAAGTAAGTAATTTTATCAATTAGGAAAACAGTTTTTAGAGAAAGACATTTTATTTTATAACTACAGTACCTCTGAAGAGAAAGGGATGCCTTGTTTAACTAGTAAAAGAAGACTTTTTTCAAAAAATCCTTAAAAATTTAACACTTCTTTAATTATTTTCAACATTAGAAGCTGCACGTTATGAGGTAACATCAATCTACAAACCGGAAAATAAACTGATAATGAAAATTGTGGAATTTGTTCTCAAAAACAAAATAATTTCACATAACTTGTTAGCTCATTTACTTAGAATTTAATTCAAAGTTAGCCTATTAAATGAATTAATTGTATTTAAGTCAAATGATGTGCCAAACGATATTCCAAGAGAAATTTGACCCTTTCAAATACATTGATCTAATACTAAAGCTAAAATAATCGAATTGTTAATAAAATTTCAAATATACCATTAAAATACAAGGTTTTGAAACATTCGAAATAAAAAATTCTGCTAAAACCATCAAAATAAAAAAAAAAAAAACGCAGCAAATTTTGGAGAACTTGTGTTCTTTGAATTTCCATCATTAACATAATCACTTAAAGAGCTGAAACTACAGATACCGATGAAGAACTAAACAGGCAATATATGAAAACACATCAAAAGCAAGAAAAGATATACGGATGAACCTGAGTTGTATAGGTTTTATAAGTTCCAGTCACTTATGCCTTAAGCTATCCAAAAAGTTACGAAGCATAATTAATTATATTTTGAGCGTATACATAAGAAAACTTTTATGATGAGCTTATTGCTGGAATTAACCTTGAGTCCCTAAGGAACCCGATTTGGGATGTTGAAAATATTTCAAATGTTCCAAATTAAAATTTAAAAACTGTTAAAGTAAAAGTTTTCATTCTACTTTCCAAATGGAATTTCAAGCATTCACAACAATTCTTTCAAAAATATTACCTATACAAATATCATGGCTAGCATTCCTCGTAGCATCTCAACCAAATTCCAGTATCACTGTTGCTAGGAAATAATGTAATGTTGCTTAGATTAACTTTATGCTCAGTTTTATTGGTAAGAATTACTTTTGTGGTAGAGTATCCCCAATAAACTCAATGGAATTTTTGTTTCACATAGTTCTGAATACCTGAATATGTTGTTACTGGATATTATTCATCTGGAAACTTGTTCGAGGCTTTCAATCACATATTTTCCAAATTAAGTTGTCATATTCCAAGTAGAAGTTTTTCAGGATTTCTATACCTGAAATATTTTAATTTGCAGTTTTCATTGAATATCATTTAATTTAAATAACAGTAGATTTGGTATTGTTCCAAAGCTTAAAGATAAAAAATTTTATTACACTTATTAACCTTGAGCCTCTACTTTATTATGTTGGTAAGCTTAGAAACAGAAAAAATTATTTAATTTATAATTTACTTTTAGAGCTTAGGTTTTATTTTCTTTTATTCTCGGTCGAATCTGTTTGTTTAAAACCTCTATTACTACCACCATTCCCAATTTTATTTTTACTACAGATAATAAAATATATGAGATGTATGCAGGAAACTGAGAAACCCCTAAAATAAGTAATCCCATTATTTTTTTCACATAAAGATATGTTTCATTTCATACAATGCTATTTGGCTTGAGGCGGGTAGTATAAGTAGCGAGTAAATACTTCTCTTTTAGCTATAAAGGTCATCACTTAATGTCTACCCTGGAAACCAAAATGACTTCCATTTATAAGCTCTACTTTTACAAATGTTCATAAGAGGTGTGTTCTTGGAGGCAAGCTAACATCCACTTCCAATTTTACCAAATCATTTTTTAAAGTCGGAAAAGTCGAGATAAAATATATAACGTAAAAAACACATGAGCCATCGGTTAATATTAAATCCATTGTAGAAAAATAAGCTTATTATTTTTATTGCTTAAGAAAACTTCAAATGTTAAGCTCACACTTTTGAATAGGTTTTTCTCTGTTATGTCACATGCATATGCACTTTTAGCATTATTTGAATACTTTCCTAAATTTAGACTCTGATGAATTCAATTTAAGGAGAATTGTTTTTACAACAACATGAATAATTTTGTATTTTCTACCCAAATACATGACTAGTTCTATATTTTGGCTATGGGTTCTAGTTTCAAATTGAATTCGTGCTGTTATGTCTTATAAATTTTATATAATTGCCTTTTACTTCACTTGGCTTTGTTTGAGAGTAGGCTATTTCTTACCAGATATTGAAGAAATCAAATTATTTTTCAATCTAGTGAAGCCAGCCTGAAGGCTTTTTCTCGTTAGAACTGAAAATAGAGGTCTTTTCCGCTGATTACCGCTTGAGGCATAATATGCTAACAAAAATTGGCAGTAAAAATATAATTTTAGCAAAATTTTATAGAAGTTAATAAAAACAAATATTCCAAGAATTGAAAACACTTAAATTTTGTCATATTTTTGAAAAATTTTTAATAGCCTTTCACTTGTTAATTCTACAACTTTAAATTGCCACTTTTATTTTTTTTTTCTGTCCTTATGAAATTGTTTTGCTTTTACTACTTTCTAGTGGCATAAATTCAAAAGAAATGCTTATTATTCTGTATTCTTTATTAATCACAAAATAATTACAATAGAAACAGAAACCATTAATAAATAAAAACACTCCTCCATTACATTCAAGATTTGTGGTAAGTTATTAAGGTAATTAATAGACATTAAAATAGCTATACAATGCAGATAAAACTCTCCGAAAACTTATACCAATTGCGTTGGCTGATTAAAATTTGTACTGCGCCAATGAATATTTCATTTCCACTAATGTGTGCATTTGCAAGTACTTATTAGCTCTTTGAGGCAACGTGTGTAACATAATAATCCTGAAGGCTTATGTAACTCATATAAATGGTGCACTCTACTCGGTCTAGAATTTTATTTTACCCAGGCTTACACGAGCTCATATTAAAATAAATTTTCCAAAATCACAAATCCACGTAATGCACTATTCATGCCCATGCTGCGATGAAATTAATTATATTATCGAGAGTAAACTTAAATAATTAAATTAATTGGGCTACGATATTACATGTGCGATAACATTGTTATACCAATATTGAGTAATTTTTTCATTGGAATTAATTTAAATAATTTTGCTGGTTGTATTGACAGATGTTGAGTGATTAATATTATTCAGCTTAAAACTTTTAGTTACATTTTGAATTATTAGAATCATTTTTATAGGTTGTGCTACCATAGGAAATTCGAATACTTTTTCTTAAATTTTGTAAAATAAAATATTTAGGTGAAAAAAACTAAAATATTTTTAGGTGAAAACATTGAAATAGTTCTGTAGAAAAAAATGACATCAATTTGTTTTGATTTTAAAGTATTGTTTTTGTAAAAAATAATGTTTTAATCACAAAAATGTCGCAAGGATTTTCCAGTAATATTTGTCATATTTTGCAGGTAAATAGGGTAAGACTAAAATAAAAATTCTTAAAGTTTCAAAAAAAAAGCAAAATTGAAAGAATTATAAATATTTTTCTCAAATTCTGTTTTTTAAATATGATATTAACTTTGACGTATAAACGCATTCATCAAAACTCTGCTGTTGAAACCCAGCTTGTTTTGGCATTTTCATACGATTTCTTAAGGTAGCTATAGACTACAACTAAAAGTGGTGATGTGCACTAATCGAAGAAAAATTGAAAAATGAATTTTCCTTTGAGTGTATTAGGGGAGGGCATGTAAAAATCAGAAAAATATCAAACATGTTTAATATCTACACGAAAAGTCCCAGAAAACAGGTTTTTATATGGAAAAGCAAGCAAAAATTGTCCACTTTTAGTTGTAGTCTATAGCCACCTTTAGAGTAAAAATAAACATGCTAATTTTTTACTCTAAAGCCTACCATTTCCATTGAACGAGAGAGCGGCTTGATGAGTTGGAATAAATAGTGAATAGCCCCTATAAGCCTATTCTGGTGTGACAGTAAAACCTACGTTCACAAAGTGAGTAGGTATATAGTGCTAAGTATTAATAATGTCTAAAGGCCCAAACACAAAGAACGTGGTTCGCGGCGCGCAAGCGCAAGGTGTTTGGGCCTTTACTCTTCGCGATAATAAGACAGTGTCAAAGTGATTTTATGTTATATATGTGATAATTTTAATTTTCATTATTAGTTTTAAGTGTATTTTGTTATAATAAATATAAATTTTATATAATTATACAATTTCTTATAAAATATAAGTGAAATATTGTAATATATAGTTAAAATGATGTTAAAATCATGTACGTAGTATTTGATGTGTCAATTATATGGGCATACCTTTTACTTTAAATGTAATAGTTTTAGTACTTTAAATTTAAGATAATTAAGTAAAAGAATTTTTGTTTATTTCTGTTTAATATTTTAAATAAATTTTATAGTTAAAATAACAATTTATTTCTTTTATTACCCCTAACCTAAAATTGTATACATTAATTAATCATATTCAAAGGAAAATTGTGGGCATGCGCATGAATTAGAAAAGAGAAATAACACAAGAGAATCTACCCCCAGCCAGCTGAATTCTCTCTATCGGTGACTTTGCAATCTCGTCGCCGTGTTAAATGGAATCAATCGCCCCATATAGGGTGGAAGCTATAAAATTACATTGATCGGTGACTTTATGCATCGCATCGTCCACGAAAGAGTGAATTTTCACCGCTGGGAAGCGTTGAAAGACTGGTTGATCAAGGTTGCCTCTGCTAACACATGAACAAAAAGCTATTCTTAAAGCGGGGTATTCACTGTATTTCCGAATCAATGATTGATCGACATTTATCGCAGAGGCTGTTAAAGTAATTTATATCGTTTTTTTTCATGCGTTTACAAATATATATTTTTTATGAAAAATATAAATTAAGGTTTATCAATGAAAAACTTTTACTATACAAAAGAGTATTTTTAATTATAAGTAAAATTATAAGTTTAATTATAAGTAAAATATATTTGTAAACGCATAAAAAAAAACGATATAAATTACTTTGACAGCCTCTGCGATAAATGTCGATCAATCCCATCGATATCGGAAAATTCGCTACTCGCAGGAATTTGCTATCATATGGCCCGTAGCCTAATTGTTTTTGGACTTATTATAGAGGATTAAGCACCAAGTATTTGTGTAATTTAGTGATTTGGTTCTCCATTCAAATAATAAAGAAGGCAAAATGGTGAAGATTTTAGTAAAAAAGTCAAATAATTCTCTATTTTAAAAGAAAGCAATAAAAATTTAAAAGAATATGTGTGCTTATAATAGTTTTTATAATCTCAAACAAAAGATCAAAGGAACTAGACATTGGTCATACATTTATATTTTATAAGTAATAATTTTCCCTGGCAAGAGCTTACTTTCTGGAATCTAAAGTACACATTGATTGTCAATTAATTTGGCTTTGAAATGCTTGGAAATAGCCAAGAAAACCCTCATAATTAGCATAGATTAGGGTACTAAGCCCAAATAGTCAGCAGATAAACAGAGTATATCTTTTACGAGCATTATCAAATACTTCCATTAGATAAACCCATATGAAAGAGCAATAAAATGCTCAGTTGTATAAATGCATATTCTTTTTCCTTTTTAAACTGGACAAAGGAGCTTACCACCCCCATTGCTCAAAACTCAGTAAACAAAAACGCAAAATGCTTTTTCTTGTGCGAAGCTAGAAAAGCATCGTATATAGAAATGTTGAAGAGCATTTAAAAGTGCAACCTTGGAAATGTGGTTTTAAGTTTTTGCATTCTTGCATTTTCACATGTTAAAAATTATATTTTTTTTATCAATGATGAACATTTTGCATGAATTTTAGTTCCAGTAGGTTTTTTTCAGTATTTTATTCAGTAATTCCCTTTCAATCTTTATATTCTTTCACCTGTTTTTGAAATAAGAGACTGTAGCTTTAAAACTTTGTAGAATTTGTACATTGAAAATTGAAGAATTCTTCTAGAAAGAATAACATTTTTATCTATAGATAGAATTATTTCAAGATTTCAAGAAATCAACCTCTTAAAAAGAAAACGACTTTTTTACAGGGTAAAGTACATATGGGTTGCCACAAATTAGGTGATCAAAAGCTTTTGAGACAGTTGCACGTGACATGTTTCTAAAATAAGTTATGTACGAGCTTAGCAGATCGTTAGCTGCAGTTATGATCTGGGTATACATTCCATCAGAAATCTTGGGTATAGTTTTCCATTAGAAATGTGACCATATATAAATATATATATAGGTCATTTTGAGTTTCATGCAGACGAGACTGGAATTACTTAAAGGTATTTTGAAATTTCACTGACCTTTACAATTTTACCATCTCTTTGTGTGAAAAATGAGTTTCCTCAAAAGATAAAAGCAAAAAGGCATGTAATATATATCTTTTCAACAATTGTTTGCCAATCCATAGCAATAAAGCATGATAAAAAAATTGCAAAAGAATGCGAATTATAGATACCAATATTAACCTTTAAGTATTATTCTGACTATTCTTGTGTGTTTAAAAAAGACAAAAAAATGAATTTTATCGAAAAGATTTAAGTGCTAGATTTTGAAAAAGAAATCTAGTCGTAAAATCGTACTAGAAATATATACAAAAATTAAAATAAATTATTGTATTTGAAAACCTTGTCTACATTTTTAAAACTGTTAAAATACTATAGTGACTTCTGTTGCAAAAATGAATAACGGTTCTATTACTTCAAATCTTATTTTAACCGCTATATACTACTTTTGATGTTGCTATTAATGCACCCAAAAAAAGAATTATTCCGTTTTTTAATGTTTTATTTAATTCATTTATAATTAACAAGTTCGCTGAACTGCAAAACACAAGTGAGTCCGCTTTCTCTGCTCTGCTTTAAGTAAATTTAAAATTGAGTTGAAAAATATAAACAAAAGAGTTTTGCTTAGGAAAAGTTTCAACGTTCCAGTTCAAATTCTTGGAGGCTCTAAACATACTCGACTATCTGCAAGGCATAATTCAAATGAAATTCGAGTCACAGAATATTTTTTCCTATTTCTACAAAAAATCAAAATCTTAAATAGTTTTTTGACGTTTAAATTAAAAATAGTTTTCCATTCCTTTGTACACATTTCTAAATAGCTTAGTATCCTACAACCCAATTATTTTTCTAAGGTATGTAGCATTCTTTGGAAATAAAAACACAAAGCCCGAAAAAACTAAAAGACTTTTGTAAAAACCTTTTCCTCTAACAAACATCATAGAAATGGAATTAGTCATGCGACTCTAAGTGATTTCCACATGCCCCACAAATGGTGAATAAAATCCACATAATGGAACGATTTTCGTAGAATGATCTTTCCCGTCCTTCGAGGAGAAATGAATGGGCCATAGAATTCTGCTGGCTTGAATATATTTATTCACATATTATACTAAATGTGAAGATGGTATTTGCTTTTGTTACAGCCATCGCATTATTTCGCCTCAGTTATTTCTTTTATATCTTTTAGGATATTAACCTGTTGTGGTTCTTAGGTCACTCTATAGAAGCTATTACTATAGCTCTAAGTTTTCATTTTTCTTTTTTTTTGAAAAGCAAGATTATGCGTTGTACTATATAAGGTGGGCTTGAAATAAAGCTTCTTTAACTTTTGTCACAATTCGACTTTATTACGTTAGTTTGTCGTGACAAAGGCATTATTGAAGCAATTCATTTTAAGGAAAGTATTAGAAATCTGTATTAAGCACATTTTTCCGAGCTATAATGCTTTTAAAGAGGATAATTCCAAAAGGAAAATCCTTTTATATTTATGGAATACATGAATTGGTTTTCTAAAGCACAAATTAATATACTAAATTTTGTTTTTACTTATTGAACGTACAAAAGAGCTTTCATTAAAATATAAGACTTTTGGGAAACTGATTCTTTTTAAGCATAAATATATTTAAGTTTATTTATCAGCAAGCACAGGAAATTAAGGAAAATTTTTCAGGTAAAGAAAATTTGACATTGTATGATATTTTTGATCATACTTCTTGTCATTTAACGAATTAAAATATTTCGTAATTTTATGCACCCCGTTTTCTGCATGAAAGTCCATATTGCAAATTTATTGAAAATATTTGTAATTAATACCTCCAAAAATTTTCTCCTGCATATCAGAATAGAATTCAGTGCCTGAGTGCAATAATTTTAATAACTTATCGATTGTATACATCAGAATCCTTAGGAGAACTATGGTTGAATAATTACTATGTGGGTACACTTTGCTTCCTTTGGTTCGCCATCATGAGTATTAGGCGATTTGGTGCATTTTCCTGCATTGCATCATTCAAATAAATCATGTGTTGAAAGTTTTAAAATCATAAAACTCGAGAGACTAAAGCTCATTCTGTTTAAAGTTATTTCGACAAAGTTTTCCATATAATTTACGGGGCCATAGCCTTACCAACAAAATTCACTAGAAATTGTTGTCGGACAGTGAACAAAGCCTTCTTGTGGTAAAATTATAGTTTTTGTAGAAGTATTTTTAGTAAGTCTAGAAAATTTCTATGCCGAAGGAAAAGTGCAAAAATCCTTAAATCTGAAAAAATCAAATTTATAATTAAAACTTTTTCTTTTTTTAAATTGTTCAATAACAAGTAGAATAAAAATAGCTTATGTGGACTTTTTATTGACTTTTTGAGTTATTAGTATGCTTACAAAGTTACAAAATTTCACTAAAATACAAAATAAAATTAACATACCCCGTTAAAATTAAGTTTATTAAGGACCAAAAGCAAATGAAAGGCATTTCTGTAATAATTAACTTGGGCATAACTTGCTTACGCATCCAAGTATATAGCAAGCAAAATTTACATAAAGTATTGGTTCTGTTAAAAATTATGTTTTATAAAATGAAACTTTTTGTTTTACAACTTTAATTAATTAAAAGCCTTTTTAATTGAAGAGCACATCCCTTATAAATGGTCAATAGCATATAGGAAACTGATGAGAAAATTCATTGGTACAAGCTTTTAATTAATTAAAAGTGCCTCGAAGTTCGAATTAAGTTTGCTGCAAAAAGAATTCTGTGACAGAACTTTATTACGAAGATTTTCAAAGAATTCACGTGAGATATAGCATCTTTTCTTTTATCCTTAGCCTCTATTTTGAATTAATTTAAAATTACCTTTGAGTGTCAAAGGAATTTCTATATAATTTCATTACCCTTTAGGGAAACTATAATTAAATTTCAATGCAATTAAAACTTTAATATTGGTGGCCTTCAGGCTCATAAATTTCAAATGTTACCCCGAATGCTATTCATTTTAACTTAAATTTTATTTGATAACTTAATTATACTAGAAAATTTCTTTCGAATTTGTAGCTTGAAATATACTTGAACTTTTATTTGAAATTTAAATTACTTCACCAAAATAAAAATGAAAACCAAAATAGTTATACTCGATTACCATAACAACCGAAAGTAATTAAATTTTTGTTCTAGCTATGGCTAGAGTAAATGCATCACCCGTTTTACAACCTTGTCCGTCGTGCGAATGAAAAACGCATTGGTTTGAACAAGGCTTAAGGATGCTCAAATGCTTATAACTACGTTAGTTTTACTCCGATTTACTTAGAAGTTTGACACAATATTTTTATGAGGTTATAAGTTAAAAAGAAAAATAATTTAAGAAGAAGAAGAATATTAAAAAAAAATTAAATAACGAACGCTAAAGCTCTGTCATGTTCATCTTTCATTTGAAATCTTAATTTCAGTGTTCTTGTTATGACATAAAAATGCAATTAAAAAAAAAGCTAACCTTGATAAAATAAAATGTAAAATCACAGTTATAGCTTAAAATTGGCTATTATAATAATTTTGCACTACATCTGTGATTTTTTTGTTTTTTCAAGTTGTTGGAAATGCTAAAATTTTATTATAAAAGATTAATTTGAATTCAGTCCTTTTTTGAGAACAGCCTACTATTAAAGTAAGCTCCAGATAAGTTCATTTTATCAATCTCAATTTCAACTAGTTTTTAAGGTATTTTTTACATAAGCTGCTTCATTCTAATGGTCATTATTTAAAAATAAATATCCTAACCTCATTTCTTCCCAAAGTGATCTTCGAATTTTGTATAATTATTGAGAACTTGTTAAAATCCCCATTTAGGATAAGTCAGCTCCACTATATTGCACATTTTTTAAGAGCCTCAAATGCACACATATAACATTTTCTAGTCAAATTTTAATTTTAAAAGTAAAATTTTAGAAATAATTATATCTTCACATGATATCACTAGATAAGTAGATACTTAAAGACAAAGTATGTTAAAATCTTAAAATGAAAAAATTGCACTTTTTAAACTTCATTTTAAAAAAGTTGTTTCCTTAAATGCTTAACTTTCAATTACTCAGATATATATTTCACCAATAAATTAGTTAAAATTATTTCAGATAACATTATCATGACTTAAATTTTTCCACTCAGAACTACTTAAGGTTAAGTTTTCTTCCATTGAAGGGATACACGAAATAAAAACAAATACAAAATGTTGGACATTTATTTGCAAATCAGTTTCTATCAGTTTCATAAATATGTAAGCAAAATCAAAAGCTTACTATATTTGAAAAGGAAGATAAGCGCATACCCATCTACAAATCTTTTCTGTTTGATTAAGAATTGAGCTCGTAGTCCTATTGTCTTTGTATAAACTTATTTTATGAAAATAATTTTTCTACTTCCAAATAAACTAAACCTGCTTACTGAATACAAAATACTTCGATTTCGGTATTTTCTACTATTGCAAAAATTTTTTTTGCATAGAAAAATACTAATATAAGCTATAGAGGATAATAAACCCGATAATATATTAAATGTTTAAAGATTGTTCCAGTTTTTCTACTTTGAATTGATATCATTTATTAAAATTATCTGATTTTAAAATTTTTCCTAGGGCAAGATTTCGTAAAAATAAAAAGATAATACTACTGAAACATTCAAAATTTAATTTAACTTTTACTTTTTGTATTGTTTTCTAATTCTATAGCAAATAAACATTCTAAAAGGTATTTTTATTTTGATAATAGAAATACTCTGAAAAACTCAAAAGAAAACCGCTAACAAAATTTAATTTGCTATTTCTTAAAGATTTTTTCAATTTATTTCCTTTAAATTTGAAAATACTGAAAATAAAAACTTAGCATGAGACTCTGGAGGGCAATAACTGTAGTACAATACTAAATCAACATTATAAAAATAGCAAGAATTAGGCCTACGGGATTTTTGGCACGAAATATCTACAGTAAGAAATATTTAGAAAAGATGCTGTTTTTCAAAAAGAAAAATTTAAAGTTTTCTAATTCAATCTTCCTAAAAGCTTGAATCAGTAGATGATTTGATATTTAGCTGCCGTAAGTTTTCAGTTTTTATGTTTTAAAAGTTTTCAAGTTGTTCTAAAACTTATCATAAAAACTATTTCATTTTGTACGCCCAACCATAGCACAAGGATATAATATTTTCTGTAATACACGAAAAATTATATAATAACAAATTTCCTTAATACTAATAAGTTACTAAGCTCCTTTTGACTAATATATGTATGCTTCGAGCAAACTACAAATGAAATTTGTAAACTGACATAAGCAAACATTTTGCTATTAGCACTTTTTCATACTTTCTATGTGACTATCTAGACAGATGTTTCTATTGAGCAGGCTTAATTAAGTCCGGTTTATGTATTTGTCACATAAGAACTCTTTATGTGCTTAAAGCCACTTTAAGTAACTATAGATACCCTTTTTTAGTCCCAAACTTAAATTCAATTTCTTTAGCTGTCAGTTTTGATAAAAGTTATTGATGATATGGAGTATAGTTTTCTTAATAGTTGTGTAATGCAAAAAGAAAATGATTTCATATATTTTTTAATGCTACTAACAGAAATAATCAGTCACATGTTGCCTTCAATTATCATATCAATTTATCATATGTCAGTTCCTCAGTTCTTCATCAATCGCTACTACTGCTAAATTTCATAAAAACATAAAGCCTGTCGTATTTTTGCTTTCTTAAATTATTATTCAAGTGGTTGTTTCTCCTGCCAATATTCTTTTTCTAAAATAAAACTGATAATTGGCAGCAATACAAACATAAATAAATATAAAACTTCTAAAGTTTTTTATCTAAAAAAGTCATTTTTTTCTTCAAGAGGCCTCAATTTACTAAAGATATATTTTTGATATTCCCCTATTTGGATACCTTAACACTAAGGCAAGAAAATTGCTTCTCTCACTAATTCAAGTGGTCTGATTATTTTAAGAAACTTGGCAGTTCTTTCAAGACCTGAGTGTGACAAATTAATTTTTTTATTTCAAAAAGATAAAAGGGATAAAGCAATTTTTTCTTGGTTTGCAATAGCCCAATACAATTACTTTGAGCAATTTTTTTCCAAGATAAACAAAATAAATAAAACAATAAAAACAAAATGAATTAAATGGCAGAAATTGTGCTTTCTTTGAGATGCATTTAACAGTTACAATAAGCAACTTTTTTATTTTTAAGGAGCAAAGGGTATTTAGGTAATAAATACTTTAATCTTATACTAAGTAAGAATACAAAATTGCATTGCTAAAAAGTAATTTTTAGGCATTTATCACAATGCATTAAATAAATTATAGCCTAGAACAATATAATTCAAAAGTCTTTAACAAACTCCAATAAATTTAAAGACATTCACTTTGGGAGCTAGTAATGCTTGATTAAGCCAAATGTGAAATCAATCAGCTCCCTACTCTACGTGTTTTCAACAATCATCTATCTATCTGTTTGTCGGATTTTGAGTATCTAAAGGACATAATTCAATTTGAAAAGGGTGAATTTACTCACGCACAGCTACAATCTCCTTCCTCAAATGTTTTTAATTGATTACTAAAAAAGATGAAGTTGTTACATCATCACTGGTATCATGTCATCTGTTAAATCAGAAGCTTCTATCGGGAAGTTATTTAAATTAACTTTGTCGCAATTATAAAATATAAAACGTTGTTGAATCAAATAAAGCTTTTGGTTATAGTAGTACTCAAAGGATTTTGAAAATACTTTGGAATTATAGTTATACAACAAGAAAGCTTTAAGCTTATCATATACGTAAAGATTAAAGGGCTTAGTAATATTTTACTAACTACATTCAAAGCAATATAAATATAAATCACACCTATATTAACGGGTTGACATTGCCTACCATTCATAATCCAACTAATACTGACTAGTATTATAAAATGAAATGGAAAAAGCATAAGTTTTATATTTCATTTCCTTTAAGAATTCAAATTCAACAGATTATAGAATTTTCATTTAGGATTGTAGCAAAGGAATATAAATAAAACGTTTCCTTTTCGTTATTCAGGAAAACAAGTAAAGCATTTTAAGAGCATTGAGAGCTCAGAAAAACTTTTGTGATGGATAAAACTGCATAGTGTTGTTTACAGTTGGATTCCTCTTATTTTTTTATACTTCAGAGGAATTAAAAGTTTATCTTGACGTTTTTCTAATGTGAAAGGGGGAACCTCTCCCATGGTTGAAAGTGCTTTTAAAATTTATAAAAGGTAAAAATTATCTTAACTTAAACATTAAAATGCCACAAAAATATGTTCTTTATATTCAATGTCCTCAAGGGAAACTTTTTTTCCTTATGTTTTATAAAATTTAAGTATTGAAAGTACATGTTGCACGATGCAGCACTCCTTAAATGCTGCGTATCAAAAAATTTTTTCTCAAATCCAATTATGTAGAAGAACTTATAACTAGACTTAAAAAAGCTTTTTATCATTCTGGTAAATTAATTATAAATATTCTTTTAATATTTTTCTGAAAATAGGAGTATTAAAAAATTACCGATCAAAACATCAAAACATGTTTAGCTTAAAGAAAATGGAAAAATTTTGCAAATTAATTTTAAGCATTTTTTCTAGTTTGCAAGTTGTTTCAGCTTTATTTTTTCACTCTTTTTTCAATATCGTGAGACCTCTGCCTTATCCTGGAAAAATTAAATATGATCACGTTTACTTTTTCTTAAAAGTGAGGTTCAGCTAAGCAGTTTAGATTAAGGAAATGTGAACCTCAGGAGGTATTCCCGTTTGGCATCGAAAACTGTCCTTTGTGTAAGTAACAAGTTTACTCATGGAAGCAGTTGATGATCAAAGGCAAAGTAAGAATAAATACAAAGGACATGTTCATACAACTAAATCAATATAATTTGAATGAGAAATTTCTTTTATAAAAAGTTGCTTGGGTCATCAGCGTCACTGAACTAAAGTATCAAAAACTATAATATATATATATAATATATAACATAATAATTCATTTTTTCCTTCTTAAGAGCTTAAATATTTGAGATGTCCTAATCCTGTATTTTCCCTCATGATTTGATTATTTCAGCTTAGCCACTCCTACTGCAAAGAGACTTTTGACCTTGGTTTATTTTGGTTTCTTTTTTTTTAAATTTGTCACCTTTGTTTTGAAGCTTAATGCTCCTATCTCTAAGTTTTTTTGTTTAAGTAACAAAAATTGATCAGTTTATCTGTGGCAAGAATCACTACTCATATCTGTCCACCATAGCGAGTTTGTTACGCCACACCAATAACACTTGGCAAACCATTTCTGTTTTCAAACCATTTCGATTCTCAAAAGGTATGGATCTGTGTAAAAAAATAGAGTCAAGTAATATTTCAAACTGTTCTCAATAAGACTTGAACCATAAAATCAGCTTATTACATAAAAGAAAATACACACAAAGCTTAGAAACAATTGACTTTGGATAAAAAATATGAGTGATACTAATATTACGGGCTAATGTTTAACTCTTTACATTTAGTTAAGGGATACGCTTATGATCTTCGCTAAGAAATTTTGTAGCTGGTGCTATAGGCTAAGAAGAAACTTTAAATTATGAACTTTCAAAAAAGCTATTTTACAAAATAGCCTTGAATATTTGATCTATTTAAGTTCATTAATTTACTTAATTTAGGAATTAGGAAGTTTGAACTTCACTACTAACAACAAGTAATTAGTTAAAAAGAACAAATTAAGGGTTTTACCACCTTAATGTTTGAAATTTAATTCTTGTTTCTATGCATTACTACATAAAAAAAATCTGAAAATATGCTGCCTGTCAAATGGAATATAAACGTTTTGCTAGAGTTGAATTTTCAAAAATAAAAAACTTGATTTCTTGCTCTGATTTCTTGTTATTTCTTGCTATTTTCATGACAAATACTATTATAAAATTCATTTTATATCATTTCAACATAACTGGTTTTGTCATCCCCTTCACAAAAATATATTGAACGATAAGTTTTTCCGCCTATAATGAAAAATTTTCGGGCCGCCAACTAGTTTCACACAAGTTCATTAGAATTTTTGCCAATTTTCTTATACATATATGTATAATATCTTACATGTATGAAATTTACAGTTACAGAAGAAGATGAGTTTCAGTAATCTATGAAGTAGATATTCAAATCACGTGCTGTATAATGGGATTGTCATATTCCATCGCTTACTTGTTTTAGCTACGCATCCTTTAGCAGGTGGAAGAACATGAGTTACCGTCTCGTTCAGGCAGACGATATGTCAACAAGCTATCCGTATTATCCATAAAGGTTTATCTCTAGAAAGAGTTGTTACAGGGATCATCTTTCTCCCAACCGTTGTGAATTCTAATAAGAAATATTATTCTAAAAGCATACAAGGCAATCATTAAATACTATAAAATATCGTTCACGGTGTTTTTGTAAGGTCCCACCTTGAATATAAAATATAAAACATTCTTTTTATGATATTTACATGCTCTAGTTAGCACTCCAATTTCTAAGTCACAATTTTAATAGAAGCTTTTTTATGTTAGTCAATAATATAACATGAAGCTTAGACTTTTTTCAGAATCAATCAGCATTTTTGAGACAAAACTTTTTAGGTTGGAGATTTTTATTAGTTTTAAGTAAATCCCGAAAATAGAAACTCAAAACGAAACTTTTCAAGTATTTCCGGTACTGTTGATATATAGCTTGCTTAAGGTAAAAACATTCACAGAAATAGTCTAAAGTAAATCAAAACAATTTAATAAAAAGAAAAGGAGGAAGATTTTCAATAAAGTTTTTAAGGCCTTACAACAACAATCAGACAATTCTTAAAATTACATGGAAGCAGATGTGAAAAGTTACCAAGAGTAAAACTAAATAAAAATGTTTTTGTAAGCTTTTCGCTTGGAGATGGACATACCCAGAGTACATGTATATGTGTGTTCTACTAAAGTTTGTGAACAGAACCTTTGAAATCCAAACCATTTTCTTAAAACTTTACAATTCTATCTTAAATAAGTTTAAAGGAACTCCAAAGAAACGTTTTGGAACAATCCATTGAAGATGTATGGAAGTAATTTTGTTTTGAAGCAACTGCTGTTGACATAGTATTGAAATCCTTTTATCAGATAAACTTTTACAAATGACTATAATCCTTCAAAATTTTCATACAACTCAATACTTCAACGGAAATTGTGGCCTATTTGAATTTAAGATTAAATGTGTAGTAAATTTAAGTCTTGAATAATAAAGTTAACTAAAAACTAATGTTAAATTTTTAAGTATATTGATATGTTTTTCTAAGAAACATGATTTTCAATTGATTTTGAGTATTTCTCTTAGCCAACAAAGTTTGTCTGCTTCGACTTCCATTTATCTTTGATTAATTAATTTACTCTGACATATAAATTGAGTCGCTGAAACTTCATTTTGTCGTTTGCCAAGATAAGTCAAACAAATGGAGACATTTGTCCTGGAACAGCTGCCAAAAAAATCGACTTCTATTATGAAAACCGTTCTACGTTAGAATTAGAGGTGCTGTGAATAAAAAGAAAGTTACAAAAACCTTGTAACTTGGTAGCTACTGTCTACTTACTTTCATCGATATCTGTCAGTACTAATTTTTTTGTGACTTTTATATCAAAAATAACATTAAGGCATGCTAGAGCACATTCTAAGGTAAATAAATCGGCAGGATTTTAATAAATAGATTATTTGATTTATTTTTAATGGTTTAAAAGCAAACGTACTTCAAGAATTCAAAAGAACAGTTTATGTTGCATTTTTTAAGGTTTTTAGATATTTTTGATCTACAATAGCTTTCAATTACTCTACAATTGAAGATTTCTTGATGAACTTATCAAAAATGTCAAAATCTTGTACTTTTATTGGTTTCCAAGAAATTAAAACCATTTCATTAAGGCATATAATGCCTTATATAAATTCAATTTTGGAAATTTCAACAATATTTTATTTAAGAGATCTACACTCCTTAGAGACTGGACCATTCAAGAGCTTATCCTTTATTACTTGGATTTTATTATAACTTCTAACAATAAAAGTACTTTTTTTTATCGTGGTATCCTTAATTAAACCCATTTCATAAGCTTAAATATATTCCCAGCACTATACTGAAGTTATCAATTTTAAGACGAATGAAACTCCCGTCTTGACCAAAGTAAGTAATGAAATTTATGTGTTTTATGTCATAATAAATATAAAAACATATTTATAATTTTAAAAATGAATTGTGTTATACTAACTTAGGAATGTATATATCTTTGTACTAAAGTAAGCTTTCAACAGGCAAAAGCATAAATCACAAATCACAAAACAGAAAATCAGCTTTTGAGAAATCTGAAAATGGCAAGGCTAAAAAATTATCGAATTTAACACATAGGAAAATTACAGATATGTTCTCAATTTAATTGTAACATTTTATACCATTCTAGTCTAAAGCAAAATATGTCCTCATTTTAATTATACAACAACAAAGAGTTACATATTAATGTATTAATATGTTTTTATTTACGTAGACATTTTCCTTTCGATTATAAAGAAATGCAGAAAAAACTGCAAATTTTAAAAATAAAATCAAATTTTAAGATTTTAGTAAACATGTAATCATAAAATCAGGCTGAAATTTTTTTAACCACTATTTGGCTAAATCGTCTAAAAACTAATTGCTTATTACTAAATACAAACTTACCTAATAAAAACCCTAAGCTCATGGTAATCTCAGAAGTTGAATTTAAAATTTTAATTATATTTAAGATTACATCAGCTTTATATATTTCAAGGACATTTAATTCTCTAATTTCAATTTCCAACTAGTTGGCCTAACTTGTTAGTAAAATATTGTGAATATTCAATAAATATTCAGAAAAACAAACGCACGCATAAATTATTAAGCACAATCATGCACATTTTCAAAATTAAACAAAACGCTTAAAGGGTTAAAGATGGTTTCCTATATATACATATATATACTTTACTAAGCCTCATTGAATAGATTTTGGAAAAATAATAGACAGAATTTTATGTAGGTAATGAACACAGTAGTCGTCCTTGAAGATAGCTCAATTTATTTTCATTTAAAGGGAGTACAAGTATATCATCTTAGCCTAAAATCTTTTTCAAAATACTTTTACAGAAGATCAGAAATAACTGTAGAATATTTAAGGTCAAGTCACGTCTCTAAGGATTCAGGCTGTTTAATCTGCTATTATTTGTTTTGTATGTGCCTTTGTGTGATATTTTCTAATGAACTGTGTGCTAATTAGTATTCCGGTGGATTTTCTTTGACACTTAATCATTTAGACTTGTAATAATCCAAGAACGAACGTTTTAAGATTTGAAATTTATAAGTAAAGATAACTTTAAATATTTATAGAAAAGGGAGGAACATTTAGCATTTACCTTATCTTATTTCTTAAAGTTCATAGTTGAATTTTTGATAAAATAAGAGTTTTTAGGGTTGTTTTTGATGCAGTAAGAACATGAACATCATTCAAGTTTGCTTGCTTTTATTTGATGCTCAAATTTTGTATGTATTAATTTTATTCCTAACAATTTAAATATATAATATTTAATTAAAAATTAATATTTTTTATTTATGAAATATTTAAAAATTTTATTTAGTGAATAAAAATTAGGGCTGGCTATGAAGCTGTAATTAGTATGAAATAACAGAATTTTTTGTATTTTCAGGCCAATTAAAAACCTGAACTTGTTATCAGTAAATTACTAAATAATCGTATTGTCTAAACCTTTCAGTTAATTTCTTCGGCTTAAGCTTCTGTAAAATAATATTATATATTAAAGAAAATTTGGTTTTCAAATATAATATCCAACTTAAACAGTAGCAATTTGGTTGAAAAAAGTTTTTCAAACAAAAAAAAATCAAGCAACTTGCTTCTCAAAACAAGGACTCTCAAAACTTATACAATACATGTTTTTTTCTATTGTGCTCTTCATTTTTTGTTTGAAAAACTTTCATCTATCAACAATTTGTATATACAAAATACTAAAAGTAATCAAAACCAGAGCACACAAAACACTTTTAAGCACAGGGAGAACGTATTAAATATTTCAGGCATTTCATTTCAGATTTATTGAAAATTCAAAATGCCCTTAAATTAGGGTTAAACTTTTTTCGCAAAATCTGACATGATAACAAGTTTTACATGACTGAGACGAAATACTGCAGAAAATATTTCTAACTTTTGGCTTTCTCATTTGAATACGAATGAAGACACTGATATCATTTATTTCCTACTTAATTTTTATATGGCTCGATTGTAAATTCGTGGTTAAAGTTTTCCACTTAGGGGCCATCCATAAATTACGTCACACGTTAAGGGGGAGGGTGGGGGGGGGGGGGGGGGGTCGACGAAGTGTGACAAGGGGTGGTTTGATATGATATTCATGTAGTAAAAAATAAATGAAAGTGTGACAAGGGGGTAGGGGGGGTCAAAAAATCATTAAATTCGTGTGACGTAATTTATGGATGGCCCCTTATTACGAAAATATCCTTAACGCAAAATTAATAAAATTAAAGAAAAGCGAATGATTAAAAAGGGGGGAATGAAAAACAAAACCTCCATTGCTCATTTACTCCACTTTTGAATCATAATTACTAACAAAGCTGCGTATGTAATATTTCTTTTAAAATTCAAATACGAATTAATAATTAAAACCAACGTTTATTTTAAATTGTTTTTCATCTGAAAGAGTTGTCAAAATAACAATCAGATTGTCTATTTATATTATAAAACTCAATCCACTTCAATCTTCTTTAAATTTTGAGTTATTCTAAAGGTTTTCATAAAAAAAACGATTAGTAATTTGAGTAAGTTTAAAGGCAGCATATTTTTTCACACTAGCTGAGTAGGGCTATTTTCGATTAATGGCCCCATACTGGACTTTTTCATACTGGCAGTAAAGTGTTCTTGTCCGGCTATTGGGTTTATTTACATTTTCGATAACGTCCGTCAAGTGTACAAGCCTTTAATTGGCGATGGGGTTTATCAGATGTCAATGCTAACAGTACGCAAGGATTGATGTTGAATAGCTTACTTGGGTCCATCAAATTGGATAGTGTGGGTTATATATAGGAGTGTAAACTTAATATTATGGAAAACTAGACAATGCTTGGTTATGAGGGAAAAGCTTATTAACAATTTGGTTGATTTATGAGCACAAAAATTATCATCGAGCAGGGCTACTAAACTCTTATCAAAAAATTTATGTAAAGTTGAAGCATTACAAGTTTCCTGAAAGCCATAATCAATGTTCTGATTCTGAGAAATTGTTAGCTTTTGTTAAAGTAATAAAAAATTAGTTTTTTTAGTAGAATATTAAAGCACATCAATATCAAGTAGGTTAAATAAAGGATTTATTCCAAATATGCTAAAAATAAGATGAAAGTTATTCTTGTATTTTAAAATGACTTAAAATATTAAATTCCTTAACTAAGTAATGATGTAAAAAAGACAAGGAAATTAGCTTTGCTTCATTGATTTTTTCCATTTTAATTTTGATGCAACAAAATTAAGCTTTAAGGAAATTAAATTGCATTTTTGTAGCATACAACACGGGTAAACCCTTAAGTTTTATATTCAAATATACAAGTTTTCAAGTAACAAATTTAGCTTTTGAATTTGTGCAGTTTTCTGATTTGCTTTGAAAATCAAAACCTTAATTTAAAAATAAGAATAAGAGGGTAAATAGCTTAGCATTTAGCAATCTTTGGCGATAATAAATATAACAAAAAATAGCTATTTTGTGAAAAACTATATTAATTTGAATATCGACAAAATTTTTAATTAAAAATTAGAACTATATACTTAAATCCATAAATGTAAGCATACCTTATAATTAATTAACTTTTTTAAAAAAAAGTTGAGAAAATTTAGGGACTTTATAAGCTAAAACTCTTTTTTATCATTTTTAAAGTGAGTCAATCTCTCCGATTATGGAAGAGGATAATTTAAATGGTAAACAATTTCTATTAACTGAAAAGATTTTGTTTTCCTTTTTTTGCTGCCCTTTATAAAATCTTAAAAACAAACAAAGCTAGGAAAATTGATAAAACTGATGACTTTCAATTAGACTGTTGAGCTTATCTCTCACAAACTTTTCATGGGTATCATCGATTATATTACGATGATTGCTGAACAAAAGAACTCATATGTCCTTTATAAATAAAGGCCAAAAAATGTTCTGTTTATTGAGTGACTCATGAAGATTCATGAAAATTTTTGTAAAAGTTGGACAATTATCAATTGACAAAATCAAAAAAAAAAATTTCTTTCTGTGAAGTTGATTTATTTTTGATAGCCTTGAAGTTTAAAACAGTTTTCATAAGTTTATTATACTTAACAATACTATCACCAAAACAAAAACTTGTTAAAGAGTTCACTTAATAATATTTTTGTGATGAATTACAAAACTAGAAGATGAATTATTTTTTACTAGATAACCTTTAAGCAGAGTAAAGAATTTAACAAATTTCTCTCTCATAGACATATAACCATTTAAAAATCAAGTAAGAAGTTGAATTTTTCATGTATACAAAAGACTTTCAAGAATACAGTGTAAAAGATGAGTGAAGTAAAGATGATGAATGGGATACGATAAGAAACAGAAATTGAATATTTACCCAATAAATTAAAAAGGGGCTGTAAAAAAATAATTTTCATACACCTGTATTAAATTTCAATACGTAAGTTCCTTCCTTTGAAGTAGTATATTCAAGTATTTTCCAAATTTCTAGAGGAGCTGTTTTCATATAATTTAAATCTAATTGAGTTGGTTCTTGTCTTCTATTTGAAATACTTTTAATACTTCCTATTAGTTCTAAGGTAATTAAATGTGTAAGCCAGGGTATTTATGAATAAAAGACATACAAAATACAAACAGCATTGCTTGAATGAAAGTTCAAAAATATTTTTATAAAATTTATTTTTGGAATATTATATTTACAATAGAAGAAAGTATTTTAATATTAACATTGAACTGCAACTACACTGTAACTCGAAAACTATGATGAACTCAATTGAGCTTAAACTACACTTGACTTGTACTCCTGGCTCAGCTCAACTCTGACTGATTCCAGTAAACTCCAACTCACTAACTCCAGTTAACTCCAATAGACTAACTCCACTCAACTCCAACTCACTAACTGACTCACTGACTGAATTTCAGCTGCTTATATACTTGCCTTTGACAGCTTCTGCCTACTTTGCGTTTCTTCAGCCTTCTATGTTTAAATTCATTAGACTCAGCTCCTGCCTACTTTGCTTTTCTTCAGCCTTCTACGTTTAAAATTCATTACAATATATTAAATGCATAAGCCTTTTACATTTTTGTTTAGTTTTCATTTGAATTTTTTTTAAGTGACTCTAATATCAAACAAAATTTTTAAAACCAGCTCAACAAAAAATTTTCATCAAATTTACAATCTCCAACAGAAAAACGATCCTTATGATTAAGTAATTTCATATTAAGATCCTTAGAAATCACTTTTAATAATTTGACAAACATTTGAACAGTTTTTCTTTTCTAGATTTGTGACATTTACAATAGGCTTTCATTTTAAAAAACAAATTATTTATGCTGCAGCACTCAAGGTGTGCAATTAAACTGCAAAATATTTTTTTGCGAGGCACTTTTCATAAAAAGAAGAATTATTCCTAGAAAAACTCACATCTATGAGAATGCTTTCCTTACAATGTAATAATGAAATGTAATAATATTACTAACTTTGAAATTCTGTTTTGTTACTCTTAGAATTTTTATCAGTTAGTTATTCTTCTTGAAATTTCGATATTCTTGATTAAAAGGTAAAAAAAATCCATTGGAGTACTGCAAGTTTCATATATCATACATATCTGCATACATATAACTACATAGCATAAAACGTGTTCAAAAATACTAAAATGTTTAGCTTCACAGCTTTTTTGTACATGACAGTCACTCCGAGAACTTTAAAAAGTCAATTCGTGTATTATGGATGAGATTAACTCAGACGAGATCATGTTATATAAAGACGACAACCCTCGGGAATTATTGAGTTTGTAATAAGAGTTCTATACTAATACTTAGCTATTGTCAATATACTCAAGTATCAAAGATAAGGACAACGGAAAGAGCAAAGGGTGCTACAACGACCATAAGAAGATTAAGTAAAATCTTCCTGATGATAGAGCCATTTATTAAATCGAATATCAGACTCCTAAGAGTTGGTGTGAAAATACCCTTGAGCATGTTAGAAATTTAAGGATTCTGCTCATTTTCTTAAATAAAACTTTCAGCGATTTGGATTCTTCCGCCTAATGCTTCATGGCCCTAGATTAGGAATAATAAATCAGGGAAAGCATTTGTTCATTGTATTTTCCTTTTTTTTGGGAGTGAATCCCTAGCTTTGATTTTATTGCTTCCCATATCTGTCGTAAAAGTTTACGATATTCTTCGTATGTAGCCCATGTTTGCAAGCCCTTCTTTTTTTTTCATTTTGGATAATAATATATACATATAGCCAGCATTTTAATCTAAAAATATAATTTTGGATAACTGAAGCTTTAACATATTTATTTGATTAGGTTTTGCGATGTGCTGATTGAGAAAATGTTATAACATTGGATTTGTTATTTAACCTTGAATATTTGGTAAGCTTCAGATTTCCTTTAATTACTTACTTAAAAATATTACTAAAAGATTCAATTTGTGTATTTAAACAGCGCTACCTAATAGTGCGTTTTCACTGACCTTAGTACTTAGTATTTAGTACTTTTTTAAAAGTATTTTTATTGGAAATCTCTAGCTTAGTTTTTAAATATGTCAATAATAATTATTGAGTAGGTACTAGGCACTAGGTTCAGTGAATACACACTATTATTTAAGAAATAAACTTAAGTTTTTCTATAAAAATACTTTTAAAAAAATACTTAATACTAAGTACTAAGGTCAGTGAAAACGCACTATAAGTCAACTCGCTAAAAATTAATGGGATGGACGTGAGACCTTTTTTCTTTAATTTTTTTATATTTAGTATTCAGCATGCTTTCTTTAGAAGCAATATATCCTTGTTTTTCTAGTAAATTACCCATTTTTTGATAAATTTGTGTAAAACATGCTTCCAAAAAAACAATAGATATTCAAAAGAGATATACTTTTAGTTCACCTTACTGTCTAAGAGACTTATTAACTTGCAGGAAAAAAACATTATGTAGTTATATTTTAGACATAGATAAATTTTCAAAATAACCATATTTGAGGAAAAGTATCAAATGATTGATTTTGACATAAGAGAGTAGAATAATGCTCAATAAAAGTGTAAACTAATAAATAGATATTATGTCATACTTAAAATTATTTGAGTGATACTTTTTGTCAATGTCTCTACTATAGTTTACTCTAAAACCAGTATGGAATAAATATTAAATTGCGTGTATTGAAGTTTTTTCTTCTTGTTTGGACTTAATCTGTCTTGTGGTTTTAGTTTTTGGCTAGTTACCCCTTATAGAGATCCTTAATAACTCTTGTATATTTTTCTAGAAAGATTTGCTGGCAACTAAAACTTCTAACTTTATTAGCACTTTTTCATATTTATAACATTTTCTGGAAAAAATATTAAAATTAAATTATACAGCAAGAAAATTACTTTTGGGTGTATTCCAAACAATAGTAAAATAAAAAATGCAATCCAAATAAATTTTAAAATATGCCGCGATATGAAATAAAATTTATAGCACGCAGTTGGTTATGCTTGTTGGCCGCAATAAATATTTTTGGACATTTTGAAGGGAGTAAATAGCCTGTTAATGCTATTTTGTTGGCCTGTGAGGGTTTAAAGTTGTCATTTAATTTATAAAGATCGATTTGGATTCAACGAGATGGCCTGTTTTAATGATGAATTGCAGCCAATTTAGCGTAATTTAATTGAACAGATTTCAAGAGAACAATAATATTTGAACATCTAAATAATGCAAAAAGCTTAAAATCTTCCCAAGTCATATAGAATTATGCTGTTAGCATTAGTTTAAATATTTCATTTTTTGTTTGCTATCTAATTACCAGCTTTTAAATGAGATGCAATTGAAAGTAGAACTTGTACTAAATTTACGTTGTAGAAATCAATTCCTGCATTAAATTAAACTTATTTTTAAGTAAAAACAAAAGTAATTTTCGGTAAAAATCTTCATGATTAGCTTTGAAATTTTTTTTAAAACAGTAAATCCAAAAACTGCTCAAGTCTGGCATAAAATCATATTTTAAACAATAGTTTAGGGATTCCGATAAAATAATGTGGGATAATCAAGCTCCTTTTAAAAACTTTTAAAAACTTTGTGCATGTAACCAATTCACTTATTGTTAGTCAACTGTATGAATGCTCAGAATTTTAAGCTAGACATTCAATAATTACCTAATTAATAAAGCAGAAATTTTTCAGTATCACTATATCCAAAATGCATTTTTTGTCAATTTTCAGAATTTTTAATGGTGTTCTATCTATATTCTTTTACTACATTTTAATTTAATTTTATTAAAACTTTTTCATTTTACTTTTTACTTTCTAATTTTTTTATAAAATAATTTTGTGGTTTTCTTTTTGCTTTTGTCAGGTAAGGATATGATATTATATATGTATATAATATTGGAAAATTTTTTTTATCAACTGAACAAAAACACAAAAGTACAATTTATTATGATAAGATATGAGATATGAATATAGCTATCTGACTAGCATGCTTGATCCTAAAAGATTTATGTTCTTACTCCTAAAGTACTCGTTTGTTTTGGCAATTTACAGAAATTTATTCGGTAAATAGGTGATGGATATTTATACCATGGCCTACATGCATAATAATTTTAAATGAATAAAGAAATAAAATGATACAAAATATTTAAGGCTATCCTACCGATAGTAAAATTGTGAAGATCCTTCTAACCCACAAAATATGCGCGGAAGTACAGGGAACTATTAATATTTATTGCTGATATGGTACACTCTCTAAGAAAATAAAACATCTTTAGGTTCTCATTCAACTTGAAAGTAAGTTTTCTGGTAATGCAAAAACATTAATCTTTTCACAGGGAGCATTAAATTATATGAGCTCCTATGGGAAGAATAAATGATCAATAAGAACAAACTCTATAACGAATTGCTGGATAAGAAGCTTTGAACAACATCTTCAATATATACATATATATGTAAGTAGTATTAATATTTGTGCAATGTGCCTGATTTGCATCTACAAAAGTTAAGAATATTAGTAAGGATAAAACTAAAGATTAATAGTGAATCATATAAAACCCTGTATGATATTCTAATAAATACTTCAGTATATATAATCTTTGCCCATGACACTTTTATAATTTTTAAAACTCTGTCACACTTCTGCCATCTCTTAGTGAAGCCAAAAAATGGCACGTAAAATATTTCTTACAAAAGTTTCAAGTTTACCTTCATATGACAAGCCATTCTAGAGAAAAGTTTATATCTAATCATTAATATTAAAAATTTATGTTACTTACATAGATACTTTATGAGATATGAATGCAACAAAAGATGTATATCTATAAAATGTTTTGAATTTTTCTATAAACTAATAAACAAGATAGTTGTATTTGTATCATCATTCTTTAGTTTTGTGTAGCCAAGAGGGAATTATCAGCATTTTTCTTTAACAAAAGATTTCAAATAAATAAATAAATATATATGGAAAACTGACAAAAGTTAGAACGAGCATAGATGGTATTCTAATTTCAAGCATAAATAAATCCCTTGATGAACTATCGATCCCCTATAATGAAGCTTTTTAATTTAAATATGTGTTATTATTCTATGAAAAATTCTTGTAAATTAAAAGTTTTCAATATATTTCGTTATATTTTTAAGCAAAAGTGTATTTGTTATTGAGTTCGTTTACCCTGAACATGAGGAAGTTCAGTAAGTTTCACGTATCAGTAGAGAACGTTCGAATAATTCTACTAGTATTAGAATGACAATACTAACAATAATATTCCACATAAAATACCCAGAGAAGTTTATATTTCCTCATTGCTAAATGTAGGCAGTTGCTCTGACACAGAAAGAAAAAGCTCATATTTTATTTAAAATGACAAATACATTCAAATGCCAAAAATTATTATTAGTAATAATTATGGTAAAACTCTAGAATTTAAAATTATACTCAGACTGTCATACTTGTTGGCAGCTGCTTGGTTCTCTCATTCTAGAGCTCTGAAATTACTATTACTTGAAAGTGGCAAAAACTTATCTTATGACATTTATGAGTGGCACTAAGGATACAATTCTTGGCGAGCAAACCAAATGCAGCAATGCTACAAGAAGACGCTAAATAATTATTTAGACGCTAAATTATTATTTAATTATAACAACAGCGTAATTACAAATTTCTTTCATGCTCATGTATTATTTTTAAAAATCTATTGCCAGCTTTCCTACCTAAAAACTTTAGTTTTAAGCACAGTGACATAAATTGACAAAGAAAAAAAAATTTATGCATGCTAAAAGTTTTTCAAAAAAATGTTTTAGTAAATATTGATTTGATATACATCAATGGACGGAAAAACAAATCACACAAAGCCAAAGAAAATTCAAAGAGTTAATATCCTCACTAATTTAATCCAAAGCAATTTATTCTATTTGCTAGTATCTGTTTAGGTATTTTAATCAGTTGCTCTCTGAAAATTCTTCTTTAGATGATCAAAGGAATAATTTGCAGCCATCTTCAAAAATTTTAAATCCTCTTAATATGGCTTAAGACTTATAATAATTTTGAACACAGAAGGCGTACAACTTTCCATTGTCACATCCAAATTAATATAAGATATTTTGAGAGAACTAGTTTTGTGAACGGAAACTTTCTGTTCTGGTTAGAATCATTTCGAAATTGTACTGAGGCAAGCCACCGGCTAGTAAAGTTAAAATTTTATATAATTATAACCTGCCATTTCTACCAGGGTATGCATATGATACCCAAAAAACAAGTCTGTGTAAATGGTGAAATGGATAATTACCTTTATTCTTTTTTAGTGTTTTCTCAGAATTTTTGGTATGCATAAATAACATTCCTTAATTACGGGTATTCATGTGTTTTAATTAAACTTTAAAGAGAATATATTGCTTACTTTTGCTAACTGAAAATCACTTTGTATGTAGAATACAATGTGGACTCCTGTGTTATTTGCTGTAGACGGTTTTCTATGTTAAACGGATTTAATAATAAAGAACAAATTTAGTATTTCTCAAAGGACCCGAACTAAAAATTACAATTCAATAAAGAAAGCTTCTTTTGCCATCACAATTTTTAATGTTTTTGTGCACTTTATGAATCCCTTGCTAGGATACTTACATAATGTGTATACGTCAGTAACATAATAATATTACCAAAGGGCTGCACTTATATCAGGTTACATTCTTGTATCTCTGCATGGCTATAAAACTGTTATTGTCGTTATACTTTTAGAAAAAAAGTTATTTAAAGTAGAAAATTTAAATTTCTTCTACTTTCTTCCAAATTAATAGAATCCTTTATAAATTTGAAAAATAAATAAATGGATAAAGCTATATAAAAATGGCAGTAGTTAAATTTGAATTATTTCAGTGCAGATAGAGCTTGTACTTTTTAATATTCTCCATGTAAGAATCTTAAAGGGAAATAAATATGGTCGAGGATAAAACTGAGCAAGAAAACATTTTTCAATTTAAAAAAAAATTCTCTACATGTAAGCTTTATTATTAATTTTTTTTATTTTCCATGTGCTTCGGTAAAGTTTAGACAGACCTACATATATCCTTGTCGTGTTCCGCAATGGAGAATTTGACGTGCAACAAATCATACAAAATATTTTAGTAATCCAATATACACGCATACATAAAATTATATTTTGAAGGGAAATATATGATACTGTAGGCTTAGACACATACATTCTACAATGATAAATGAAAAAGCCCGGCATGACTTCGCTGAGGCAACGAAACTCAATTTTTATCAATAAATCACTTTTTACTATTGACACACTATGCTGTAACCCGAGAATGGAAGTAATTTATCAAAATAATGAAAATAAAACTAGAAATTTTTACTTACACACAAAGTAAAACTTTGTAAAGCTTCTATTTAGATTTTTTAACTTCTACTTTGATTTTGATTAAAATAAGGACTGATTGAAGAGAAGAGTAATTAAAAGGAATGTAAGTATTTATAAATCTATGCTTCTTTTAACAACATAAAAGGAAACTATGAAACCAATGGAACCAAAATATTTTCCATTTTTTGTTATAGAAGCTTTTAATTGATTTGAAAAATATCTGCACAACTATTTCCAAATATCCAATATAGCACCTAAGTGAAAGGGTTTCCAAAAAACCCATTTTAATATTCTATTATTCTTAAGAAAAATATTTCTTAAACTTTTTGACTTTCTGTTAGATTTTTTTCGCAAAGTTTAAAATCATTTTAATTTGCATGGAAATTTTCTTGATAATCAACAGTTTTGAAACTAATTATTAAATGGTAAATTTCAATTTTAACATTTTTATACTATCGCAGCAAATTTCGTATTAAATTTATTAAAAATTTTTCTTGTTATTTAGTAAAAATAGATATGCGAAATTCTTTTTTCTTGTTCCATACAAACTAAAATAATAAGGATAAAAATTGTAATTCACATCTAATGTTTTAACTTGATAATAATCGTTACAATCATTGAAAATGAGAATTGACTATATTTTCTGATTCTCAGAATAGGATTTTACAATTTTAACTTTCTTTCATCTGCTACAGAATAAACTTGCAGCTAAATAGTGTCGCATTTCTATTTATTTGAATTTATTCAAAAAATTACATTTACCTAGAACTTCGGGTATATTCCCCAGCCACACCCATAAAATCAAAAATCAATTTACTTTGCAGTCTTATGTAAATAGGCGGATTTCCATTTCAATAAAAAGAAAACTGGCGCACAGTGATATTTCCGCCTCACTGAATGTTTTAATTTTCAGCTCTGTACTATGGCGGTTCTGTTCAAATAATCCATTTGAGATTCTTTGGACATAAATTTTTCGGCTGCCTCACCCAAGAAATGAAAAGCATCTTTTCTTTGTACCATGTTCAAAACATTTTATATTTCTAAGGTCTTTGTTCGCTGAGTTCCGGTTATTTCTACAGGACTTAAAGTCATCCGTTTCTTTCTTTGTGGGTAGTGGTTAATAAAGAACATTCTCACATGAACAGGCATATAACTTAATGGAGCTAAGGTTTTTTATAGGCTTTTCAAAACCATGTGTTTTTTGATTTTTCGTCATTAAATATTTTGGAATAAAAGTTAGTGTGGTCGAGGTAATTCTTACCACTTAATTATTTATTAACACACTTTTTAATTTTTTTACCACTTAATTATTTATTTACATTTATTAATATATAAATTAAAAATCATTAAATCAACGAGACATATTTTTAAAAATAATAAAAACAATTTTTTATATGTTAATTAAATAACAAAAATAAGAAGAACTACTTTTTATTTGTCAATATGTCAAGCAAGTAAATTTTCAATGTTTACTTGACATGTTGACATACTACGATTTAAAACTTTTTTTAATTTAAATTTAACTTATTTCAAATGCAGAAATAAAAAGTATCCTCCACATTAGGATTAAGAAGTACTTGTGCCTAGTAAAAACTTATTTTTACTCTATTTTTTATATTTTTCGATTTATATTTTAATTTTTTTGTTATTTTATATTAACCTACCTTCAGTTTCAAAATTATGAACGAAATTATCAGTTTTGCTATTCTATTAGCCAAATCTATTAGTTTCTATAAGTCTTCAAGTAATTGTGCTGATTAAAAATTTAATTTTTTTTTCAAAATTTCTAGACAACTAAACACATAAAAAATTTCAAAGTTGTAAGAATTCATTAAAAAAAAAAAAAAAAAAAAGAAAAAGAAAAAAAAGAAAATGAAGATTTCATGAAAGAAGAACTTATTTTTATTTATATGTTACCACTATCAAGTATACTTATAAAAATGTAGATCTTTTTTAAGTTAATAATTACCTCAAAATTTAGTTTGAATGCCACAAAAAAGGAAATATTCAAATAAATGGACAAAGTAGGTAAAAAAAAGCATATAAAAAATTGATTCAATACAAAATTTACTAATTCTGATAATATAAAGGAAAAAAAAATTTATACTTAACTAAAATTAACTACGATTAAATGACAAAAAATAATGGTTAAAGTATTGTTGATATGTTTCCTTAAATATTGGGTCTAAAAATTTCTATTCCATATGTTCACTGCAAATGATAAATGCCAATTGAGCAACACCATAAAGTTCCTACATACGAATACGTAAAATTCTTGCATAAAGGTGAAATTCAATTCTTGCTTTGTTGGCAGAATAAATTTTACTATTCAAACCTGTGATAAATCCTCATTAAACATGATGCTTAAATCTGTGTATACCAAATTTCATTGATATAGTTTTACGTACACAATGAACTACTTCAGTTAGGGTGGAAGTGGTGATCATTACTCTACATTGTACAATTGCAAAACGTGTGCAGAAATTTCACTGGTAATAAAATGTTAGGGGATTAGACAAAGTTATTTCTTTTCGGTGGAATAGATGATAAAGTGATGCATTCCAACTAAGCTTGCACGCAAAATAATTTACAACAAAAGAGTACCAGGTTAATAATAGTTTGTTATAAATTCTCTAATTAATGAATTCTTTCCAAATAGTACTTTGTTTACTATCAGAATGATATAGCTAAAGAAATTATTTCAATAAAAACAAGTGTTTCAATTGATGAAGACTGTATAAATCAAATCATTGAGAATTATTTAGTTCCAATTTTTAGATTGAGCATATTCAGTCAAGTAGTCCACCGTGACAGAATTCACCTAAGGTTTAGCCAACATTAACAGAGCTTAGAGCTATTTTCTGTATATTTTTTGTACACTTATAGTATTGCATTTCATGATGATACATGAATATTTCAAAACACAGTGATTATAGTTGAAAAAAGGTTTTAGTCAAAAATTCAAATATTTCTTCCATGTAGAGTAATCAGCGAAATGTTTCCCGTTTATAATAGCCCTTTCACACATTGCAAGCTGTCTTTAACTAAATTTCCTTCATAATAAAGAGAGAAGGCAAAATAAGATTACATGGGATATGCCAAATTTATTATACCATTTTCTATTATAAACAAACTTTAAAAATTTTGAATTTCAAATAAAAAACAGAAATTCTAGCAACTTCATTAATTCTAGGGAAGCATAAAAGTAATCACTTTAATAATAAAATAAACGAACTTACAATCAAAATAATAAGCTAAATATTTAGAATTTGATATTGCTTTTCTAAATTTGATAATAAAACTAATAACTATTCTAAGTAATTTATAATTTAGACTTTTTTCCCTAAAAGATAAAGCAAGTAATTATTAAAAAAACATGATTATCTTTTGGTTCCTTCAACACAAGTTCTTAGCTTCCAGCTTTTATCAAAAATGAACATAAATTGCTTGGGAACTCATTTACTTATTTTAGTCGCAATTATCAATTTGTAGACATAAATTTTGTTACCTAAATATTGTGTGCTTGCAGTTGTTAAACTATTTTCTTGACTGCTATTTTTTATGCTTTTAGCCAAGCAGTATTTTCGTTTTTAAATTTCTAGCAATTTTACAATTAAACCATTTCCATAAATAAACCTAATTTTAGATTTTATTCAGATGTTTTTCTAAACTTTTCCAAATTTAAACAAAAAAAATGGATAAAAATGAACAAAACCGCCGCAAAACACGCATTCCTTAACATATTTTAAGTTTTGTGGAGAAAATCTTAAAACTTATTTAAAGCCTATGAAAATATGAACGTTTAAAGGCAAACTTCCTTTAAAACACATTATAGGGTTAAATTCTGTTTGCAATTAAATGATTTTCCTTTTCATTTCACTTAAAATGTAAGTAGTTCCATTAAGATGGAAAACACGCACACAAACAACCCTTAATTTATGTACCTTCATTAATTTAATGGTTCCACTAATGCAGAATTTTGAAAATACTTTCTTCGTTTTTCAACATAAAAAAACGAGAAAACAAAATTTTTTTTATATAGAACGAGATTTTATTTACAAATATTCTCTCTTAACATCTACAATTTCATCAAATATATTAAGTATGCTTACCCAAAATCCTTTTTCAATTTCAGTCTAATTGAAAATATATGAAACTATAATTCTCTTTTTTGAACATAGTTAAAGTTTTAAGTTGGATTCGAAATGCAGACAGAAGCCGATGCTGATTATAATAAAAGTCTTTACTTCAATCTCTCATGAACTATTCCATTGTAAAATTAGTCCTTGTCAAGCTTCTTAAACACATTTACTTTGATTTGAGAAGAACTTGATGCTAGTTAAGCAAGTTTTCACTAGTAATAAGGATAAAGTTGTTTTATAAGTACATATCCTTTACAAACTAACATACCTTTACTATTCAAAATAGCTCTTATTGTTAGTAACAAAAGAAAACGACACATATTTTAAAATCAAAGAAAATTCAGTCTCTATAAAATGACAACTCATGTTGATGCATTAACTTAAATCCAAAATGTGAGAAAAAGGCAGTCCTCTGAGATGCAAAACATGAGCTTTAGCCATTTATTTCAGTCCTTTGCTGGTCTACCCTCAAACCAGACAGTTTTACTGCAAAGGTGTTAAATAGACTTTTGAATTAATAAGAAAATTATCTATTATAAAATTTATACTTCTATTAAGAAGACGCTTATTTTTGGTGTAGCTTTCATGATAACATTAGTTGCTAGTATTAATGATGTTCACAAGTGCCGTCTTCATCACTCTTTTGATTAATGGATGAGCTCATTTACATGCTTAAATGTCAGATGACAGTGTTATATTAAATAGGGTAACTAACAATACAACCAGATATTAGCCTCATATGCAAAACATTGTCACATTTATTTGTCGGCAGGTCTATTAAATTGTCAGAAGGTAAAATTATTGTCGGTTCTAATTTCATAGATTTATTATGATTTAATCATGTTGAAAATAATAGCTAAGAAATATTTTTTTGAAAAAAAGTAAATAAATTTACGACTGCAACAAAATTAACCTAATTAAACGCAATATTAGTTAAAATAACAAACAAGAACGGAAATTAAATTACTGATCCCTGTTTCTTTACTAAATTAAATGCCTTTTTAGGAGGTCTTTAACCACTACTAGCTTGTTATACATTTTAGAAGACATATTTTTAGAATAAGAGACTTTCTTCCATTTTTAATCAAGTATTGACACATGCAGCAGTAGTTTTTGTGTAAGATTTCTCTCCTTTAAGTGTTCAATACAAAATCGGATTAACTAAATTATATACTAAAATCCTTTATCACTTATGCCAGTTAAGTCCACACTTCAAATTCCAGCATAATTTCTAATATCATACTCACTCTGAGAATCACCAATAGGCACTTGAAATAGCAAAAAAAATCTTCCTTTTATTATAGTTTAAAATTGTGAAAGCAATGGAATTATTTTACAAATAAATTGCAATAAAAGCAAAAGATGATATTATTTCGGTTTTCCAATATACAAAATACTGAAATGTTAAAAGAACTTATATTTTTTTACATAATACTTCTACGTATATTTAATTAATTTATGATTATATAAATACTTAAATATGTCTTTTATAGAGCTATATTAAATAATCGTCTTAATGCGATAAAACGATAATATATAAGCTCACTTGCAATAAATTTGCAAACATTGAATAAAAGTCTAACATAAAGAAGGTATAAAAACAAATAGCATATCCTAAACACTATTGAAAGTCCACCTAACCTTCTGAGCAATAGTTAACTTAGTAAAAGAAATATAAAGATCTATTTTATTGTCATTAAATATTAAGATATTTATGCAAGAGATATTTGGCTGTTGACAATTCTC
Organism: Acrocera orbiculus; assembly: GCA_947359355.1. Taxonomy (NCBI): domain Eukaryota; kingdom Metazoa; phylum Arthropoda; class Insecta; order Diptera; family Acroceridae; genus Acrocera; species Acrocera orbiculus. The sequence goes on from OX375757.1 coordinate 46,364,521, forward strand.
TGCGCTATAATTCTTTAGTATAAATCAATAAAAAACTAAGCTTCAATGTTTAACTATGATATTAGATACATCCCGAGTCTAGCAATTGCTGTGTTGAATTTTCATAATAGTTTCTTTTTCAATAAGGTAACTATAATAATTGTGAAAACTTAACAAAAAACTATTTTTTGGTATTACCTTATTTTTTTACCCACAGCTAATTTGAAGTGAAAAAATAATCAAAGCCATATTTTATGATATTATATTTTTTGCATTGCAATTAAAATTTATTACCGTTTTGAAAACTGGGTTAGTGTTTTATTATTGTGGTATGGGTTATCATAAATGTTTTACTTTGAACATGATTACATAAAACAATTTGCTTTTATGCAAGACACATCTTAGTTCTTTTGTTTTTTTCCCTTCAGCAATTTTCTCCTTTCATGTTAAGAAAACTTTGTCTTTGAAAAGTAATCTTAATACCCTCTTTACTCAGTAGGAGTTTATTTTCAAATGCGCCCGAAAATCTTTAAAATTTCAGCTAGAATTCTTAATTTATGTGTACGTACAAATATTTTACTTATGTAGGTTCTCTTTGAATGAACTACTTAACTTTGCTTTGTTAGTCCTCATACTTTATTGTCTATTAAAAAAGCATTGATACCTCATTGTTTGAGTGTTAACATGATGTATTGAATTATCTGGGATTTCTCTTAAAGTATCGTAGCTTCTATAACTTCCATTAACTTAAATCTGATATAGTGGCTAAGAAAGGATATTTATTCGAATTATATCCGACACAAGAGAATTCAATTTCCGGTAAAACAAAAACTTTCCACATAAAAAGCCTAGAAATCTGGCAAATGAGAAATTTGATTGTTCAACAATAATATAAGGAGCTATTTTCATATCTTACACAAAGGCATAAATGATAGTGGTAGTTGAAGGATAGAATCAAAATTTAAATATTGTTAACATGTTTCTGATCAATGAATGCGTGAAAAGCTCTTATTAATCTTATAGAAATATATTGGGTTTTGGCTTTTCGTACGAATTAAACCTTTTGTCTTTTTGATTTATTGTTGGGACCAAAATACGTACGACAACTTAGAGTGGAATAATTAATGTTGCCTTATTAATTTTATTTATCATCGATGAATTGAGTGATATTTAAAACATTATATTTAAGCCTTAAGTTAAAAAAGCCCACAAAAGCTTACCAATCTCCAAGAATATTAAAGTAACTGTATTTCTTAGATTTTTTAAAACTAACATAAGCCACATTTTGCCCTTTTTAAACCAACAAATCACATTTAAAGAATATTCAAAATGGCAAATAAACTACACTTTGATTAGCTTTAAGCCTATATATAAATTTAGATTGAGACAGTCAAAGTATCCACATCAAAGACCAGAATAACTGAATAAACTTTTTATAGCATTTCCAAAATGGTTTCAAGTATTTTCATAAAAGATAAACTAATACATTCAACCAAATAAAATTTTTCAATGTGGCCCACGGGAGCTTCGAAAAATGAGATTATATCCACGCGATGAAGGATAAGTCCCATTTCCGTAAAGTGAATTTCTATATCCATTTGAATAGTTCCCTATTAAGGTAGTAATAGCCCGACAGGACAATTTTCCTTGTGAATTTGGATATTATCGTAATATTGTGGCTAGCTTCTATCTCACAGCATTTTAGGCATTTGCATATCAAACAAACCATGAAACGAAAATTCTCCAATTGCCCTGGTGGGATAAATTAGGAATTATTTTCTTTAAAATTTCCGCATAATTTAAAATGAAATTTAATCAACCTTCATTAGTATCAACCAGTCAAAGTATCTTGCAAGTAAAATTTGTTATTTGGATTAGGAAATTATGAAATGTTAATAATGTTGTCCTTGGATAGACATCAATATTTGTTTACGAAAACAGATCCTAATGTTTAAATAAAGCTTATTTTTATATCCTAAATAGTTTTGATTGTGAGATTAGAAAAGGGAAGAAAGCTTAGCTGGATTAAAACTCATATAAAAATAGTATATAATCATATACAAATAGCAGGCGAGCTTACACGAAGTAATTGTAGTAGAGTATTTTGTCAGAAATGCAGTAAATATTTGCTTATAATTGAGAATTTTACACAGAATTATTAATTCTGCCAAGTATCGTTGAATATTATGTTTCGAATGTTGAATTGGCTCAAATATATTGTTTTACATGATTTTTGAAAACTTGAAGACTTCTTCTCCACTGAAAGATCACCACGAAATGTCAATATTAAAATTTGTGAAGTATTTGGGCCTCTAAATCTAATAAGGAATACATATTTGATCAAATTTTATTAAATTGTCATTATGTTATTTCAAATTTCAAATCAAAAAAATTTATCGGGAATAACAGAAAAAAACATTGTTTTAATAAAAAGGACTAATGAATTTTCAGCAAGGCAATATTTGGTTGCTTCAAGCTAACTTAATGCTATTCAAAACACGTAAAAAAATTAAATTCTCCAAAACCAAAATTGGCTTTACTCAAGTCATTTGTACATTATGTAAAAAGACGTACAGTTAAACAAAGATTAATCTTCAAACATCAAATTAAAATTTAACCCACATACATCTTGTGAAATGTTAAAAAGTCAGTTGTGTAAAGTGTAAATTTTCCTATACTCCTCTCTAACTAATAGAAGCAAACTTAAACTCAAAACCTTTGAAAACTCCTTTTAAAAGTGAAATTTGGCAACAAATTAAATGGCTTTCCTGATTCCAAATTCATGTACACGTTTGAAAATTATGAAACCGACAGAACCCTATTTGAGAAAGTTTAATCATGTTAATTCAGTATTTTATTAAAAATTATTCTGAATAAACTTTTTTTTAACATCTCTACAAACATATCAATTCATAGCTTTAGACCAACTAAATTCACAAACACCTATTGCTTATTTATTCCTTACTATAGTAAAACTTGCATAAAGTTTTGGTAGATATCATTGCGGGGAAAAATTTTGGAAAATTTTGTAATATTATGTTAAATAAAGCCTTGTCTGAAACATTTTCGTTTACCTGCAATACACAAAAAACCAAAAATAGTCTACTAAACTTGTAAAACATTCATATATGCACATTTAAAGTAGGAAAAAACAATCCTTTTGGATAAATTTTATAAAATTATTTTTAAACATATCTAATATCCCATTGGTACGTCACGCTTACAGCTCTTGTGGATTTTTTATTAATCTTACAAGATACAGAATTTAAGTGGACAGTCTTTGGAGAATCACTTCTAAGACAATAAAATTTGAACTCGATTCATTTGACTTTCTGCAAGAGAACGTCAAACTTTCCTTTTACGTGTCTTAAGGTTCACATTTTCATTTACTTAGAAACAGTATCTACATGAAAAACTACTACTTAACTTTAATCATATAATTCTCTAGTCTAAATTTAATAAATTAAATTTTCTTATTTTTATAATCTAATTGGCTTTTTATTGATTCATGGAGCTTAAAATGCGCTCATTGTCGTCTTTAAGCTTGCAAATTCATTTCTATTATGTTAAAAATATTTCTTATTTCTGAATTTGTATTTGACAAAATATAATTAAAACTTGATACTCATTTATTAGGAATTCAAAAACTGTGAAAAAACTCTTTAATTGTTACTTCACTCAATTAATTATTCGCTTTTTTTATACTTCTAAATAATGTATTTTTCTTCTTCTAAGCATCAGAGCTTCTGATTCTATTCGTTCCAAAATATATCTATTAAAACTATTAAAAGAAAAGTAAAAAGTTACCTTGAAAAAACTAAGTTTTTTCTCCTGATGCCTTATAATGTCACAGCAGAATCTCACTAAAGAGGTTTGTTTGGGTTTTTCTTGTTTTTGTTAACTATAAGTATCTAAAACTTTCCTCATTAATCTAACTAACAAAGACCAAATTGTCATTTTCTTTAAACAAAAAGCCAAAAGAGGACTGTAATTAAAATCACATTATTGCCTCACGCCTAAGGAAGGGTGACAAAGCTCTTTCTGATTCCATTTGATATAGTCACAAAGAATTGTGATTCAAAGGAAGAAACCACGTGAAGATAATGCAAAACAAGAAAATTTTTACTGCCATGATTGACATTTTTTAACTTAAGCATCTTTAAGATAAAGGAAGGTATAATGATACTCCATCATTATGAAGGAGCTTTTGCAAAAATCCTTTTCAAAGTGAGTGTTGACGTAACGATATGCAAAACTCAGAAAATTATTAAAATTTTTTTTAAGTCTTAATTTACAAATGTTAAGTGGTAAGACCAAAAAATCAGATTCTGGAATAACAAAATGTTAACTGGGATTGGTCAAAATATACAGAATTTGAGTTTTATTCTCATTGGGCTGAAAAAATATATCTACAGAACCAAAGAAATAGGAAAAAATTTAAATATTCAGGATAAAAAAGAAAATCTAATTTAATTTTACATAAAATATTAAGTTTGATTAAAAATTAAAACAGTCAGATGACGTCAGTGAATATACAAATTGAAAATTCCTTCTCTATTTTTGGTAACTCAAAGCAAAATCTAATTTTTTAAAGGAAAATAAACAAGAAGAGGTAAGGAACTCTCTCAGCAGCAAATTAAGAACACAACGAAGACTACAAAAATACAAAATACTAATCAGACCACGCTGTGAAATAATAATTCCAAATGTTGAAAATATTTATCAAAATGAAAAGTTGCAAATATTTCAAATTCCCCTTCGTAAAACTTTCACTTAATTTAGATATAGAAACTTCATTTCTTTATATTTTGCTTCCAATTACAATATAATGTAATGTTCTTTAGAACATTACATTCTGAACACAGCCTAAAATCATTTCTAAAACAAATTTAAATGCTTTATACTATCTGAGGAAAACAACAGCTGGGGCAACCATGAAATTAAAAAAAAAATATTCAAAGTGCAGTAGAATGCTTGAAAAAACCTTAATCAAATAAAACAAACTGATGAGAGACTTTTTAGAAAACCTACAGGACAAAAACTGATAGGGCTCATGCAAACAATAAGAGATATATAAAAAAAGCTAAAACCAAAGAAACAAATTTATAGGAAAACTATTTGAAGGGTATTTTACAGTTAAAATGCAATTTACATGATAATTGATGTAGAAATGCATTATTTCTGTAAAGTAGTTTAAGTACTTCTTTGAGTTTTTGAATTACTTTGTTTTTGGTTAATAAAAAATGAGTAAAATTCCATAAATATAAAGGAACCCTTTTTGTTCTTGTTTGTCTTTGATAATTACACCAAAGATTTTATTCATGCAAATAGGTACTAATTGTAAGTTGCTTACTTATTACTAAAAATGCATATTTTGCCACATATAACACAATTTTTGAAGTTCCTAAAGTTCACTTGGCCTTGCTAATGACTGGTGTGGAAGATTTAACGTGCTTTACTTTTACTTAAAAAGCCCGTCATATTTTTGACTTTTCAAGATCTGTGCAACAAACTGTTATTTAATTACATAAACATACTTTCAATATTTTACCAAAAAACCACTTGAACAATTTACAAGTAAAGAGATTTTATCGAAAAAAATCAGAACCGACAATTTGTTAGTCATATTAAACCACACTGCTAATATTACAGCTTAAAGCCAAAAATAACACAACTGCTACTAACAATATGACTATTATTCTATAGGACTATGCTAAGGCTTAAAAGTAATTAAAATCAAATTATGTGGATTACAGTATTAAGCTTTATCAATAAATTCCACGTACTTCGACTGTGAATTCTACGGAATGTACTTCAGAGTCAAAAACGCCTGCAAAACTTCCTGAGTCCATTCAAATTGCTGATGGAAGAGATAATTCTCTTATTGTTAAACCAAATTTAGATTTGTAAGATAAATTTAATTTTACTGCATCCGCAATTTATTATGTAGCCACATGCAAATTTGCTGATACTGTTAGATAGGTTGTAAGACAATTATTACTGCAATCATAACTCAAAGATATACATACACAGATACCTCTTCAATTTTAGCTGAGTGTCTTTTATCTAATTATCTCTAGAGCTATCCTCTATATTAGCTTCTAGCGTAAGTTTTCCAACAACATAAACCAATATAAAAATATGGCCCACTCACAACTACTTTCAGATGGGAAACTTTGATTGGTTGATGTTTTCTGTCTATAATGTATCTACATAGCTGTAAAACTCTAATTCAAAATTTGGGAAGAGGAAACTAACAAATGGTAAAAACTTTCCCCGAAAATTGAGATGATATTACAAAGAGATTTTAAACTCAATATCTCGTATATTATATACTATTAAAAACTATTGCACTTAGTGATTTCTCTGAAAGTCTTTTTTTATAGAATAAAATATCCTTCAATTGAATTTTCTTTGTTAAGACCTTTCTTGAAGCTTGTCTTCAGCATTTTAAATTGAGTTAACTTTCTGATATGCTTAAAATAAGTGTTTAAGTAACTGAAAACAAACTAAAGTTTCTGATTCTTTCCAAATTGCATGTAACCAATGAGAGTTGCTAAAATATCAAAGACAAATAAAACCAAAAGAGGTTTTACTACTTAATTACACTTACTTTCGCATTAAAAAAAAATTAATTTTTAAGTCTGAAAATATATAAACACGTTGAATTACGTAATTAAACTTGTATGAAGTGTTTTTGAATAGAAATTTGTATTATTCAATCACAATTATTAGGGGTAGTTGTAATTAAGTATTAAAGGTTGTATTGGATCACGCATAATCTGAAATATTCCGAAAGTTGCAAATCAAGTATATTTTTTAATATAAGCTCCCTTAGGGTCTATAATATATAGTTTTTGACTTAATGCGTCATTTTTGTCCTAGTTTTTCATTTAGTATACTTGTTCTGCACAGCTTTGGGAACACATTGTCATTGAATTCTTACCTCATCAAAGCCAAATTATTCATACTTTGATATGATTATTGATTTTAGCTATACATCATGATTCTTTCAAAAAATTGCTGCTAAATACAGTATCCCAAACAAGTAAGGCTACCACAATTTTACATTGACAGTGAATCACCCTTAAAATGTTTCGCTCCATCAGTATCTGCGCTATAGAACTATGGAGATGAAAGTATTGGGAGATATATCGGTCAATATACTCAATCATTCAAATTACACTTTTAGTCGACTCTATGCAGTAGTCTCCATTGATTTTAATTACAGACAATTGGAAACAAAATTACGTGTATTTACCACCTTCCCTTGTGATACTGTTTATTCAATTTATGGTATCGAATTTCTTTCACTAGCAAACTCAAGCCTAACTACCAAATAAATATTACATCCCAAATCAGTAAAGCAATTGACCAATATCCGCAGATCTATTATTTGTTAAGGAAAAAATCTAGATTATACATTTTTCTTTAAATATCTTAATTATGATAAATTAAAGTTACACGTTGAGTCTAATAAAAAAGAAAAATACATCTTAATAGAAAATAAATAATAATTAGGAAAGCTCTGAATGATTTTAAGTCAAATGATTCTAACATCGAATATTTCCACCTTGACAAATTGAATAATGGTATCGGATCTTAAGGATTTCTGACAACAATTTAATGCTAGCTTCCACATGATGGGCTACTAAATCATAGTTTTCTTTATCAACATATGTTACATAATAAAATATCCTTTTCTTGAAAACATTCTCATTGGGATATGGCTAGTACAATCCTAACAATTTTTAATTAATTTTATTATGGTTTATTAATTTTTTACTACTGTTGTTACTTAAATTAAATAAATAATAATATATAAAATAATTGTAGTCCCTCTATATTATTATATTGATCCTTTGGCAACTGAATACAAAGTCTATGTTTCCAAGATTCCAATCAAAAACAAGATAAATTCAGACCAAAAATAAATATCGAAAACGAACTACTAATTGCCAAATTGATGAGCAAAATTCATGATTCTAAGATTAAAGGAAGAAATTTATGTTCACAATGGGGTTTTTTTTCTATATTTTACATTATCTTATGACATGTTTTGTTGACTCATATCTTAAATAGTAAAAACGTTACCAATCTCTAAAAACAAGATCAAAACCAGCCATAATATTGTCATCCAAAAAGAAAGAAGGGCTAAAGTTCCTCAATTTTCAATGGCTTGTTCGAGTAGAATTTCATCGCTGGCTCAAAATGTAATAATAAAATCCTAACAAGTAATTTCATGTAATTTTAAGTTTTAAAAAAATTCTAAATGCACCAATCTACTAATACAAAACTGGAGGACAACTACAACATAAATTGAAAGTAAAGACAAACCTTAAAATAAAAACTATTGATAAAAAAAACTAAAAATAAATATTCGCCCTCCATAATTGTAACCAATTCATGCCACAAATAAATTCATATGGATCTTTCTTTGAATAGTTCAATAAAAAATAATATCTTTGTATTTTAATTTTTTCAACGTAGTAAACTATATTGCATTTAAATGCAATGCAATAAGTAAGAATCACAAGGTTTCGAATATTTTTAATTATTATTCATCTGTATAAATATTATTTTATTCTTTTGGTTAATTAATTTTATTGAATGAATATAAATTAATATTTTTCTCAATATTTTTTTTATTTAAGTTCAACCCTTATTTTTCTAAACGATTCATAGCCAGGAGACTTATCAAATCTACCTCCTTTGACTTTCAATAATATTGACAGCAAAACTCTTATCATATTTAAAGTTTTATTTGTTCAAAATTATAAGTATGAAGCAGTCATTGTTTTCTAAATAAAATATTTGAAATTACCTAAAAAAACTGATATAAAAACTCTCATAAGTTAAATTATCTCAAAATTGATTGAAAGGATTATACTGGATACTTATAATAAATTTAATTAAACTATAAATTGCACCACCTGCTTATTATTTACATTTTTACTTTAATTTAAGTCCCTTCTATAACCAGCTGGCTTAAGTAATACTAAGCAAGCACAATCCATGTACATAAATAAAAAAAGAAATTTCTTGGATAATTTCACCACAAATGGAAGTAATTGTGCGTATAATTAAATTAGAAATTTATCATCGATCGAGGGTCTATAGAAAATCTATGTTGCAGATAATCCCAGGATAATATGACGCAGTAAGGTTCAAAAGAGCAAACATAACCAATCTTTAGATTGAAATTATTGTCCAATTGGATACCAAAATTTTTTCGATTGGATTCAATTCAAACTCAAATCTCAATGCTTTTAGGTATGGTGTAGACCGAGAAAAATGCACGTGATCGGAATAAAAAAATATTTTTAAGTTTTTGAAATGATAACATTTATTGAAATTATTCTTGAAAATAAAAGGCAACTTATTGTCATTTAATTGGATCAAATAACTCTAATAGATAGTAAATCATGCCAAAACTTCAAAAAGTTCATTGTTTTTCTAAGTAAAAAAATTATATATAATAACCAGATTTAAATTAAATAGCACTGATTTATAGAAATATTATGTACAGTGCTCAAGCTTAAACAATTGATTAAACAAATCTCTTTAAGTAACAACGAATGTTTTCTGATATTAACAATCTAAAAATCGTATTACAGGAAAAATAGGTTAAGCTTATTTTATAGAAAAATTAATTTCATTCTGAGATTATCAACAAAGCTACTCTACCTGTGTATTTTATTTGTATCCTAGCAAGTTTTTCTGGATCAATGGCATCAGAAAAATAGCTTATTTAATTAAACAAGCCTCAGGGATGTCCTGTAAATTAATTCCAAATAAACCTGGACAACACAGCTAAAGGTTTTTTTATCAATAATATATTTCAATTGAGTAAATTCCATGTTTTAAATTAAAAACTTTATTTCCATTTTACAGAACACAAAAATCAAAAATATTTGTTGTTTTTATTAAATAAAATGGAATACATTGAAAAATTCAAAAACAACTTCTGTCAGATTAACAGATTTAAATACAAATACAATTTTTTGATCGTTGTGATATTACAATATTTTAATAACAATCTATTTTAAATTTAGAGTTGAGGAAGTGCGTTTGAATTCAATAACTTTCGCATGGGCTTTCGAACTCTTCCCTATTTTAATGGGCTACGAATAATCGGGTATAATCAGCTAAAATCCGTACATGAATGACTTTATCTTCTTAGCGCTTTATCACGATTTATGTCTGAAAAATATCCAGAGTATTAAATATAATATTTCACGCATACATGTGTATATGATCATTTTACGTAGTCATCTGTAGTCCTGAAATGTTTATGTTGTTTTGACACTTTTTTCACCTTTGATTTGTGCTCCGAACAGTGTTCAAAATCTTTTCAAATGCAATGATAAAATCATTTAATTTTACTTCAGTGCAATTATTGTAGTATAATCAATCTTTTCTATTTACTAAAATTAATTTGAGCATAAGAATAACTCATTATGATATTTCTGTTCCCAAAAAGCTTTACTCCTACTAATTCTTTCTCCACTGATGCATGTATAAACTTAATTAAAATACAAGGAAAGAAATTTTTGATAAAGAATCGTGTACTTACCATATTGCAATCGTCTTTATTTACCATGCTTTCAGCCTTTGAAAACACATTAAAAAATATATTTCAGCGCAGTTAGAGATTAAATAATAGTTTCTAGAGCACTAGGGCTAATACAGTGTATAAGCTTTAGTAGAGAAAGGGTATAAGTTCTAGTTCCAATCTCTTTCTCTTACAAAATTTTTTTAAAGAAATTATTTTGTTGATAAATAACAATAGCAAAAATAAAATAAAATATTATTTATTATATTATTATTTTGTATTATTCAAATTCTATGTGGTTCATAGTTTTTGATAGTAGCGACTGTGAAACCAAATTATGTTTCCAAACTATTAAGTCTTCACTTCTTCTTAAGCACTTGCTTTAACTCTTTTTCAAAAAAATATTGAAAATAAATTTTGAAGAATTTTAGAAAATCGCCAATAATTAGCAAGCAGAAATCAGTTTCAGTAGTCCATTTCTTATATCAAAAAAATAATCTCTTGACTTTAGTGGCATATATACTATTTGAATCTCTATGTATTTTACTCATGACTATCCAAAAACCTTTTAGACACATTGCAATCACCTTTAAAATACCAGTTGAGATATAAATCAAAAGCGTTATCAATCACACAAAATACAACACAAGTAATAAAAAAATAACTAGTCTTGTACCTTAATATATTAGAAATTTTGAAAATCTCCTCTTAATTTGCTTTTGAGACATTTTTAAATTAAATGTTTTATAATTTGCTAATCATTATCGATGATTGATAAAATGTTATGAAAAAAAATTCGAATATTTTTGCTACCTGTAATAGAAATATCCAATGCCATCCAAAGAAAGTTTATCATCCAGAAACGTGATTATTTTTTGGAAAATCACACCTTTTTTCTATCTAGGGCCCTATCTAGGATAACAGTCCTTTGCTATAAGATCTCTTTTCTTCCAAAATTCATCAAATAACTGGTCACGTATGACAATGGTCAAACATAAAAATGTAATGCCCTGAGTTTTTTTGATGGATGATTGCTTTATTTTCACTATATATTTGCTTGACATAAAAGAAGTTCAATGCATTTTAGCCACTTTAATTTCATAAATCATTTTGAAAAAAGCTTTCAATGCAAAGAATTCTTTACACTAAACTAAATTTCTTGGAAATTCAAGGATGCAGAAACTACATATGCTTTAACAATAATAACAAAAATTTGAATAACAAATTCTGTTCCCCTTTGTACGCAAAATTTAATATGCTAATGGGAAGGAATATTGAAGGGAAGCTCAAATGGAGTTTTGTTATACTTTATAAAACGAAAGATTTCAAAATAGAATAGAAATGAAATTTTTGTTTTAGATTACTTTATGAGTATTATAGATTCACCACAATTGTTTTTCGTATTTCTTTGAGTAAAAATACCCGAAATATTTTAGCTAAGTTATTTTACTGAAGAAATTTTCTTAACATATTTTACCATAAAGGATAATTTTCATTGCACTCATTCACATAGATCAAACAAAGGAAAAGTAAACATTGAGAATACATCTTTGTGATTCCCTTCCTTTGCTTTCTCTTACAATGTATTTTACGTGATAAAAGAAATAAATTTTAAGACTGATTAAATTATAAATTATCTATCTATATATCTTTAAAAGAGTCCAAAAGAGTAAACTATCCCCTGGGTTTTTAAGTCAACACTTACAACAGCAAGGGAAAAGACGCATAAATTTTGTTGTACTATATTTTAGTACCAATAATGTTTTTGCGTGATCAGTTTTTTTGTTGTTGACAAATTTTTCACTTATTGTTAAAAAGATATGTTTAAAAATCTCTTTTCAGTTATCTGTAGAGATTGGACAAAAACAAAAATAGAAATCAACCTCTTGTAACCAAATTATTTGTTTACCTTTATTGTCAACACAACACAGCATTTTCATTAATATGAGCAATTTGGGACTAGTATGACTCAATTTAAACTCACTCACAAGGAGACCGTACAGCTGTTGACTCCGCGTTTTGGCTCTATATTATCTTTGGTGATAGATCTCACTTAATAGCGGAGACAGACATAGCACTTAATATACAACATTTAGATATTTTGTATGGAAATATGAACATAAATGATCTTCCGAACAACATTTACTAAATGTTATTTGTAAAGAACATTTGCTCTCTCAGAGCTTTTTGACCCCTTCGCTCACAAATTTATTTGAATTCAGTGCCGCCATTTTTGTTTTCAGCTGCAACTCGAATGTCAAGTAAAAGTGACAAGCGTAGTTATTTTGACAAGTGTGGTTAGTTTTCAAGTCTTCAAGTGATAAATGTAAGAACTATATTATAATTACGTTTATATTGAAAAGTGTTGTGGTTGTTAAATATTTAATTTATTTCATTAAATAATATTGCCAATATTGCATTGTTTATTTTCTTTGAAGCTTCTGTTCTTTTTGTAGTTTCAAAGTTTGGTGCAGATTCTAACATCTGTAAGAAATTCCAACAAAAGCAATAAAGCAATTGCCTTTTTCAGATGGACAAGAAACGAAAACAATTTACTGAACTTGAAAACCAGAAATTTATCAATGTTTGGATTGATTTTATGAATGAGTTGCGAGGTCAAAAGCGTAACATGGGTAACATGGGAACAGAAATAAGAAATGCAATAAAAACTTAAGCGCTATGTCTGTCTCCGCTATAATATAACATAATTTTAAAATATTAGGGCGCACTATTCGGAATATTCCACAAAAACACGATTTGAATTTTTTGGTGCAACATATGTACTCATACTATTTTCATTCGCTATTATACTATTTCTAAATATTTTTAACATTAAAGTATTTAATTAAATAAGTATAACATTACTGCATGCTATGTGTATACATATATGAACATATATATATATATATATACTCATATATATATATATATATACATACATACATATACGTATATTTTTAAAAAATTAATAAAAAATTCTGGAATAAACTAGAAGGAATTTAATTTTTATTAATGGTACAATTATAAACAACAGCCCGAATGATAATTGTCATAGAAACATACAAAACAGTAATTATTACGGCATCTGGCACAACATATAAATGCCGATTTTGTGCAATCACAAGGGGTTCTTAAGGCATCCGTTGAAAAACATACTTGATTTACATTCATAAAGATATTTCGGTTATTCGATAGTTTTGAAGCATACCATGCATATTTTATCATGTTACAGAATATTGGTGTTGATAACTGATGATGAATAATTGAATGTATTTTAATACAATCTTCTCTAGAATTAATTTCACAATTTTCCTCTATTAAATAACTGCAATTTTGTAAGCGCTTTATAAAATTTTTTACTTGTCTGTAAACGTCACAAGGTTGTATCAAAGGTGTACATTTCGGAGGAATTACTTTTATAGTGCAAGTGGGCATGTTTTCATCATCCTGGAAAATTTCATCGTACAAGTCTGGCTTTTTCTGACCACCCCATGAGTCAATAAGAAGCATAAATTTATTCAACCCAACGTAAGTCTTTAAGCATTTATTGAGAAAATCCTTATATATATTAGTTGTCAGTTTTCCAGACTTCGATGATGTTATGAAAACATTTGGATATTTATTAACATATCCATCTATTAATTTTTGTATTCGAGGTCCAAAATTACCAGTTGGCTCTTGTAAACATAAAAACACATGTGGTATTATTTTTCCAGATAAGGTAATGGAGTATTGTGCTGTATATGTGTGTGAAATTTTGTACATATGTATCTGCCTTTTTCACAAAAACAGTTCTACTTCCTTTTACAGCAAGAGTCCTGTTAAAAAATGATTGATATTGACATGCTTAAAAACATTTACAATTTAACATACATATAAATATAAATTCAATATTTTTATATTCATTATGAAATCATTACATATTATTATATTAGCTAGAATTAGTATTAATACTGTAATACGTTCATAAATGGATACAGAAATATCTTGTATGTAGGAAAGTTCTATATACCTGTTTGGTCAGTATTTATAACATAATCCTCATGAAAGTTAGCTACGGATCTAGATGTCTGTAAACAAAATGTCTCTGCAGACGCCAAGATTTCCTCCATTGTTACAACCTCTTTGTTTGAGACAAATTTTGTGACTTTTCGTTGACAAATTTTATGTTTTTTTTTAAATTTTGTGACCCAGCTTTCAGATGCCTTAAAATTTAAATCTTTGAACTGTCCAGTGGCAGCCAACGCCCATTGTTGCAAATTCCTTGTAGTCACTTGTTCATATTTTTGTCTTGCTTCCTCAAAACGATCGTAAGTCCAGGAATCTATTACTGCATATTTATCGAACATACTTCCACCGCTTTTAATATCATTTTCCCATTGTAAAAGATATATTTTTCTCTGTAAGCGACTGCATCCTTTTTTTTGCAATGTTGCGAAAGACCATGTCGGATGTGCTTTGGCCATATTGACAGCCATTATTTTGTAGTCAACGGGAATTAGTTGAACGTGCTTACTTTTCTTTTGTGTCGGTTGATACTCTTCTGAAGAATCATCCTCGAGTACTTCAAAATCCACTTTTTCGCAGTGCTCATATTCATAAATCAACTCTTCTTGATTTATAAATTCTTTTTCATCAAGTAATTCTATCGTACTCTCATACAGCTCTTGCCCTAGTAGCATAGCCTCATGAGAAATAATATTCGATGCTGTCGTTGCAATTAGATTGTTTTCCGTCAATAGGCTTCTTTTATTAATATTTTAATTGATTGTTTTTCTATATATTTCAAGTATTAGCCACCATTACAACTCAGTACTTCAACAGAATCTGAAAACTTTAATATGAATACCCAAGGTCAGGTCTGGTAAGAACATACGCCCCGGCTATGATGGCTATGCGCTCCATTAATACGAAGAATCATGGCCAATAGACGACAAGATCAGTTAATTAAAAATCAAAAATTTAAAATCATAAATTATATAAATTTTTATTAAAAATATTAATGTAAAACCTTTTGGGCCTTATAAATACACTCTTGAATTACATGAAAAATTTTTTTATTCATTTTTTGAGGATTTTATATGCGAATAAACATTGATAGTTTTTACGACATCTCAATAATCTTTGTGCCATTAAATATATTAAATATGTGTTTAGGTGTCATACTCCAAGCACATTTTGTTAAAATTTTCATTCTTACGCAGTACGACCATATAACCAAATGTTTCAAGGGCACAATTTAATACTACAACGTTCCTGTGACTGTTAAATTCTACAGAAGAAAGCCCTTACGAACTATACAAATTTATGAACGTTCAGCCCTTACGAAATTTTTTACAGGAAAACTTGATATACCTTTGATATAAACTTGTAATATAACAATACTCACAAGTACTTGAAAAAACCGAATGAATTTAGAGAAAAACTATATCCTTCAGTAAAGAAAAAATTCAGAAGAAAAAGCTTAGAAAATAATTAATAAACTTAATATAAATAGGGAAAACACTGAAAATTTTGAAACCAATGAGTAAGTTTTTAGAAAGGAATGTAAACATAATAAGCTAGCAGCTAGATTTTCTGAGCAAAGGTCACGATTATTGCTAATAAGAACAAAAAATGACACAGAAACGATAATAAGATCATCCTATTATTTAAACCAACTCCTGAAAATTAAGGGAACGGAGTTAATTCATTTTCAAGACATTACGGTCGACGTAGATATTTGTTTTAGAAATCGGACCAACAAAAGTAAATATTATTTATTTTGAAATAAAACAAACCATGGAAGAACAACCAAAAACTCTTCTTCGATGGTCTTTGCTTCATTCTTAGGAAGGAATAGTTATGTATGCACTACACACCCTTCCCCTAAATTCGCATTTTACAACAAAGTTGCATTTTTTTGCATTTACTTTTTTTGAAATTTTGTAAAATTATAAATTTAAGTTATATATAAAAAAAATAAACTTTAAAGAAAAATTTTAAGGATTTGAGTTATATGAAAAACATTAATTTAAAGACATTTAAACTGCAAAAATTTTGAAATTAATAAATATAGTTAATTAATAATGAAAAAGAAGATTTTATTTTATTTGATGAATTATTAAAAACATAACTCACGCTTAGTAGAAACACTACGGAAATATGCAAGTATTAAATAGGCAAAAATAATGAGGGGATTGAGTCATAGTCGTAACGATTTAAGTAGCATAAATATGATATACCTCAGTGACTATGTATGCGGCGTGTAGCTAAGAAATTTTTAAAAATATCTATAAAAGAATAAAAATAAATTGATTGATGTTAAAAATAAACAACAGCTGACTCGCAGAAATTCTCTGCTTCGGCAAAACAATTTGTAACATTTTCTGATGTTCTTACAAGCAATTTAAAAATAATGACTGCTGCTTTTGAAAACTTTTGAAACATATTATTACAAACATAATTAAAAAGAAAACTGATAGTACCCTTAAGCCAATAGAGCTAAAAAAAAATACGTCAACAAGAGCTCATTTTATTACCCTGCTAAAATGCCTTATACAAAAGCAAAAATATATTTCGTGTTTATTACTCAGACGACTGAACTTAATATTTACAGTGACTTGAATTTTTAATAATATCAACACTCAACTTAAAATTTTCTCCAGAGGCAATAAAAGAGTTTTTCCCTTCAATAGGTATGCATAAGATTTTGAATGTACAAGATGAATTTGTACTTTTGACAGCTTATGACTCACAATTTACCAAAAAAACCTTCTTCGTTAAATAACGCTAAATTAAAATCCATGGTAACAATTGACTTAATTCAAAAAGAATTATTGAACTACTTCAAGGACAACGAACCTATAATTTTGTCACGTTCACGAACGAATACTGTTTTATAGCCCATAACAACATGATTAATTTAGATCTAGCTTACTTTGTAATAAAATGGAAATTACTCTCATTATAATTGTCAAATGATAGTGGTTTGATAGAATTTTTATTGAAAAAAAAACAATAAAAAAAAATATTGACGACAATATGATACGTGAGTTTCTCTACAAACAGAAGAGATCAATCGCTAGCTTCCAGCAAAATTCTTTGAATTAAATTCGTATAATAAAACCCGGGGTGGAAAACAGATTTTCTTTAGCTTTCACAAACATCAAATGAGAGGTAAAATTCTTGGGAATAGTGAAACTATTAGCCTCTCAGAGCTAATCTATCCTAAAATTGCTCTCACATTAAACTCCTCATAAATCTTGCTGGTAAGTAAACCAAAAGAGTAGTTTTATGTAAGACATAAACTAATTAATAGATTTAATTTCATCGTGTCTAGTGTTTTATATTTTATTCATTTAATTTTGCCTTCAACCTGGTATGGAAAATTTATTTTTGAGGAAAGTTGTTTAAGTTCAAACGTATTGATGTCAAACTATACCGAAGAAAGGAGCAAATAATTTCGTTTAATAAATGAACCATCCAAATGAATAATATTTTCAATTTTGCATGCATAGCTCAAATTTTTCCTAATGAAATTCTTCTAAACTTATAAATGCTGTTAATAACAATCCTTATCGACCCTTATTCCCAAATTATGCCTCAACCAATTATTCTAGGAGTGTTTAGTTTAATTAGACCCATAACTTTTCATAGGAACCCTTTTCAATGGTTTTTACCCAAATTATTTTACATTTTGTTCCATACGCTTGTCTCTGCCTCATGACTCTAGATAAACACTTTGTATTCCGATAAGATTCACTAATGAACTCAAAACGAGCATCAAATTTTCATTATTATAATGTTAAAAATCAGCATGTGCTATAAACGTTCCCTGATTAGGGGAACATTCTAAGTAAATTTGAAATGACATAAAATGATTAGACATATAGCACCCTTTAAATCACCACAATAATATATGTTTGGTACTTTCTGAAAAATAAAATTGATTTTAATACTGCTAAACCCAGAATTTATTTATTGTACTTTAGCCCAAGAAGTATATCTTAGATATTGTATTCTTAATAATTATTCTTATATTATTATTATAAGAAAACCACAAGAAGCAAGAATAAACAAAAATGAAAACATTACTCAGAATAATGACCTGGAATGCAAACGGGCTAAATGCAAGAGCCCTAGAACTGGAACACTTCCTCCACTCAAACAATATAGATATCGCACTTATATCAGAAACACACTTCACTGAAAAGAACTATATCAAAATCTTAGGTTATCAAGCCTACTGTACAACCCATCCTAGCGAAAGAGCTAGAGGTGGTACGGCGGTAATCATCAGAAATAATATAAAACACCATCAACTACCAGTCATAAGAGAAAATTATATGCAAGCTACCATAATAGCTATCCAATGGAATAATGCTGAGTTAAAAATAGCGTCTGCCTACTGCCCGCCCAAATATAAGCCAACTATGCAACAATTCCAAGAAATATTCAACCAGCTAGGACCAAGATTCATCATGGGAGGTGATTACAATATTAAACATACAGCTTGGGGATCAAGATTAACAACGCCAGGCAAGGGCAATGAGCTCCTAAGAGCCATTCTAAATAGTAAATGTGAATATCACTCGTCACACAGACCAACCTACTGGCCCACCGACCTGAATAAAATCCCAGACTTGCTTGACTTCTACGTAATCAAAGGAATTCCAAATAACAATATAGCAATCGAAGGAACATACGATTTATCTTCGGATCACACCCCCGTATTACTTACAATTGCACTTAACATAAAGATTAAAGAAAACAAAAGAAACTTAGCAAACAGATATACAGACTGGGACCTGTATAGAAATCAATTAGAGGAACTAATAGACATAAAAGTTAAGCTGAAAACCAAGAACGACATAGAAAAACAAACAAATACTCTCATTAAAAACATTAGGGGGGCAGCAATCTCAGCCACCAAAGAATCAATAGAAAAATCAACCTACTCAAACATTAACTATCCACCGGATATACGAGAGTATATAAAGGAAAGAAGAAGAGCGCGCAGGGTGTGGCATACCTCTAGAGACCCAAACAATAAAACAACATTCAATAATATCAGCAATAAGGTGAACTTGCTCTTAAAAAAGCATAAAATGGAATGCTTCGACAACTACGTTAAAAACATAGGTCCAAACAAAGATAAGGAATACACCCTATGGAAAGCGACACGGAAACTCAGACGCCCACTACGTAGAATACCCCCATTAAGGAATCAGCAAGGAAAATGGGTCTGTAACGACAACGAAAAGGCAGAGCTATTTGCACAATATCTATCAACAGTATTTACTCCACATGACATACACTCCAATATAAATACAACTCCAATACACCAACCATCAAAAATAATTAAAAAAATATCAGCCACAGAAATAGCTCTTGAGATAGATAACAATCTCAATATTAAGAAAGCATCCGGAGTGGATGAAATATCTCCCAAGCTGCTGAAAGAATTACCTGCAAAAGCAATTACACTGCTCACATACATTTACAACGCATGCATAAGACTTCAATATGTTCCGGAAAGCTTCAAAACAGCCAAGATAATTATGATTCAAAAACCAGATAAGTCAGCTGAGGACATCTGCTCATATAGACCAATCTCGCTTCTACCAACAATCGCAAAATTGTTCGAAAAACTACTAATAAAACGACTTAAGCCATACATAGGTGTTCCTGACTTCCAGTTCGGATTTAGAAGTGGACACTCAACCATTGATCAAGTTCATAGAGTCACGAGTATAATCGAACAAGCATTTGAGGAAAAAAAATACTGCACTGCAGTATTACTAGACATTTCACAAGCATTCGATCGAGTATGGCATAAAGGACTGATTCACAAAATGAGCTTGCTGTTGCCAGGGAATCTGTGTAAACTACTAGAATCCTACATCACAAACCGCAAATATAGAGTAATAAATGAAGAGGCTATGTCAAACACTTACACAATGAAAGCAGGAATTCCGCAGGGTAGCGTACCAGGTCCGCTGTTGTACCTCTTATACACTACAGATCTACCTACTTCAGAAAATACATTCGTTGGTACATTTGCAGATGACACAGTAATCCTAGCGAGCGATGTGTCGCAGGTCAAAGCAATGGAAAAACTGCAATGGACTTTAAACAACGTCAGCAAATGGACCAATGATTGGAAAATTAAGCTCAATAGAACCAAATCAGTCCAAGTGACATACACACTGAAGAGGAAAAATAATAACCTCAACATATATCTTGACGGTGAACGTGTCCCTCAAGCTGAATCAGCTAGATACTTGGGCCTCCACCTAGACTCTAAACTCAACTGGAAGCACCACGTGAGGCAGAAAGCAATACAGATTAAACATCAAACAAGCAAATTATACTGGCTAATTGGGAAACATTCTCAACTTGAATTAAAAAACAAAAGGCTGTTATACCTGTCTATAATTAAACCAATCTGGACCTATGGTATTCAGATATGGGGATGTACACGCAAATCAAACAGGGAAATCATCCAAAAATGCCAAAATAAGTTCTTGAGATTGATTACGAACGCGTACAGATTTATAACCAACAAAGAACTCCATCATGACCTAAAAATTAATTGGGTTGAAGAGGTCATTCACGAATATGCGACCAGACATGAGACACGGCTTCTACATCATACCAACATAGAAGCAATTAAATTACTTGATATAACTGGACAACTGAGAAGACTTCAACGCACCAAGCCACATGAACTAACATATACATAAAACGTAACAATATCATAGGGAACTGATCACTGGACAGAACTCCCACACTTAACTAAAACTTAAGTAATACATAGCTGATATCAATAATACTAATAAATTAATTAAGATTAAGATTGTAGTATGAAATGGAATGTAATAAAAAAAAAAAAAAAGATATTGTATAATCCGTTGTGGAATTATAAATATAGTTCTATTGTTCCTAGACATTCTATTAATTTAGATACTTCATTTTTGCTTAGCCTAAAGCCAGTTCAACAAGTTTCAGATAATTTAAAAGCAAATTTAGTGTCTAGTACTAAAACTCCACGTGGAAGAAACTTTACGCCCTGTGAAAAATATTTTTCCTACTCTAGTGAAAATTAATATAAATGGCTTCATAAATCCTTTTCCGCTACCTCTTTAGTAAAACATTTGTTCTGAGTTTTAGATTTTTTTCACTTTTATAAAATATAAGGAAGACACAAAAAATTATATTACAAATTCCTACAGTATTTTATGTGCAATTAAATCCAGTCCTGGAAATCAACTTTATCTCAGTTTATTAGCCCAACTTCCTACCCTAAGGATATTGTTTTTTTCTTATTTAATATAATAAAAACGACGTAGTCTACAACGAAATTACTTTAATACATATAAATAATATTAAAATCCTTTCTGCCAGACAGGATGGAATTTCTCGTTTAGTGACTCTAAGGCAGGATTAGGTTTCTCACTGTTTCTTCAAAGAACGCTCCTTTGAAATAAAGTTAACTTTCATATATTCTACTTGTGAAAAAATTTTCTGACAGCTCTACTTTTATTCACAGAATACGCTTTCTTTGTAAGCTATAAACAGTGCGTTAATTAGAAATTTTGGAATGAAATCAACTGCTTACTGTCAATAGACCAAAGCAATTTTTCTTTAGCTAATTTGCTAAAACTTAAACACATTTAAACGGAATGCAAGTTTTCTCTACAACTTACAAAAACTCAAAAAAGGATGTATGTTCAATTTATTATGGGCTTTAAGGCTTTCATTTCTTCAACATCATCTAAATTTATACAACTTTCATATATTTCAAAATCCTTCACTTTTGTTTTGGTCTCACCCAGTGTTTATTTTTATTCTTGGAAGTTTTAATAACTGCCAAATAAGATATTTAAGTACATTGAATGGCGCAATTAAATCCCTTCTGTATATACAAATTTTAAAGTTCAATAAGCCCAACATAAGTCAAATGAATGCTTTATGTACTAAAGGCGAAACTACGAGCCTCAGAAAAAATCCAAATAATTCTTTGTAAATTATTCGACAAATAAATGAGGTAAGTACATAAACACTTTTCATTATATGTTTATTTTAAAAAATTGTGTTCAATAAATTCTTAAAGAATATGCATTTTGTATTAAATAAAGCCAAATGGCTGCATAAATTGATTTTTTATAACATTTTGTACACCCAAGTTATAGCGATGTCAATCAACTAAATCCTTATCTCCAATTTGTAGAATCTCGTTTATGTTTTGCCTATATTTTTCATGCTTCTGTATTTTTTTATCTATAGCAAATCATTTCCATTAGAAAAAAACCTCCTAAACAGAGGGAAAAGGGTGGCTTTTACAACAGAGCTTCGGGGTTCCCTACTCAAATTGATTCCAATAAATTTTCGATTCGAAAGAACGAAATTATTAACGATATAATATTGAATAGATTGGAGCTCAGGGCTGAAAATTGCTTTACACATCATTTACTCTTGTATGAGCAAATAATTGTTGGTCTCTACAGAGAATGTCATTTAAGGCGTATGTTTTATAGAAAGCCAAAGTAATCCTAAACCCGGAATATGACTTCTTGCCGATGGCAATCACATTCTTGTTGGGCTCATTCCTTTTGCATGTTAAACGGTTCCTTTGCTTGAAACTCATTAATATTTTTTCCGCAAATCTTACTAAATTCAATAGAGCGGTTGCTTTATTCAACTGCTATTTCAAATTGATTTTATATGTCGTGCTATGATTTCTTTTGAAACTTATTCCAAAACTTGATAGATTCCTTTGTTTTGCGTGTTAACTTGAACGTGAAAATGTACCAATTATGTTTTGTCTACTAATCCCTGAAATTTATTTTTATTTTCTCCATGCGTGAATTTAAATAAAAATTTAATCTTAAGAAATTAATGTAAAATTATCAAAAATTTTAAAATTCTTTGAGTTTTGAAAACCAAATTTTGTAGCTATGGCTTTGCCTAATGTGAAAAGAATATAAAAAATATATCTAGGCCTCATAATTAAATATGTAAAGTTGCTCAGAAATTATGAACAAGCTGTTAGCTTAGTGAAATATACTTTGAATTTTTACATGTATTGCGGTTAAAGGAAATCAATCAGCCTAAGTACTTTGGTGAAGCTATTTATAGCAAATAATATACAAATATTCTTTTTGTTTTGAGCAATCATTTATGTTCAAAAAAATCAAAAATTCTTTGATCATAATAGAGTTTCAATTGGATTTATTTATTGGCCATGCTTAATTTAGTAAAACGTCTAACTTAAATTAAGATTCACTTTAATTTCAATACAAAAGGGTTGAGATTAGATTACATTTTCATAAAAATATAGGGATATGGTAATAATAATAATAAAGTTTAATTTTGTTGTAAAATAAAAGGGTATTTTTTAAATATTAATAAAAAGAGTTGCTACAAGCAATATATTCAACTATGGCAAAAACCACAATAGCCAACAACCAAGATATCTAAGGCTTCCACATTTTTTGTGGAGCTCAAGTTATACACCGCATGCTAGCCTGGTAATGAAAAAATTTCTCTAAATACTTATGGTAGGGAAAGACTAGTAGAAAGTTTGTCCCCGTGCCAGAATATATTACATTACCATACCAGTGCCTTGTGGTTAACGACATCGAGTACTGTGCATAATACGCATACATATATATATTATATATTTATTTACAAAGAAGCTATCAAATTTTTTTGGACAAAAATTTTAAGCTTTTAAAAATATCGAAAATCAGTTGTACGTAGCTTGACCTTATGGCATAACAATTATTTTCTGTGCTTTTTTAGCAAATATATAAAATGTTGGAGTTCTTATTTAGGGAGAAATTTTCTTGCCTGAGGTTCGAACTGTCAAATTTATAACAAAAATAAGCAGCACAGTTTTAGTACTTTTGAACAAAACTTCATCAATTTTTGTTAATGGCAATTCGTATAAGCGCTAATGATGTAAAAGATAAAAATTATAATGTGTACTCTTTTAAGAACAGAAAAATAAAAAAAAGTATTTAATATTATATTAATTATTTAGCTGCGAATTTCAAATTTAGTCATCTCTTTTGAATGCAACACTTTTAAGGTCGTAACTTCTTAGTTGATTTGTTCTTTACTTTTGAAATATCAAATTGCATAAAAAATTGTTAGCTTTTAGGAATTATATCGAAAAATGACTAAAATTAAGTCAAAATTGGCAGTTTTTATTTATTTTATAAAATCTCAGTTCCTTTAAAATAGTTTGTAATAGAATTTTTATTTTCGAATTTATTTAGAATTTATTTATTCAAACTGAAAATGGATTCCTAACAAGAACAAAGCCAAATGAAAATAATTTCCTTTTAAAATATTTTTCAAGCAGCAATGATAATTCAATATTCAATGAAACGAAAGACTCTTTTATTAAAGAACTATAAGCTCATAAAAAATATCCATTAGTGCTAAGGCCACTAAATGCTAATATAACAAAAGCTTTTTTCATTAAATAACTTTTGATTATTGTAAAAGAACCACAAAATCAAATCATATCATAAATTTGTGGCTTGTGATTAGCAATCCTCATTTTTCGTAGATTTTAACTTAATTATATTTTCTTGAAATTAGCTTTTCTGCAAATTTTTAGATTTCTTTTTCTTAAGTTATTCAATTGTAAGGAAAACTTTTGAAAGAAATTTTTCTAGTCTTAAGCTCTTGAGTAAAATTGCTAAATGTATTCTTTCCGTGCTGTCAGTTGAATAAGTGAACTTCTTTTAATTTTAATCTTTTTATCATTACGTTGTTTCAATAAGACTGACATTTTTTTAGCTTCAATGCTAACAATGCCTGTTTTTTAAATCTGATTCTAAGAAAAATTTTCCCATTTTTTCAATTTACTTACCATTTAGTTGAAAGCAAATTAATCTCACACAGAGGTACTGGTTTTATTAAATAATTGTTTTGCCTTAAAATACCTTAAATGAGACTCTTTTATGTTGGATGAAAATAAGATCTGAGTTATCTTCTAGTATTTGGTGAGAAATATTCATATTGGAAACTCAAAAAAAATCAATACTGCACAATTGCAATTAAACTAAAAAAACTTCTTCTAGAACAAGTCTTATTTTACATTAAATACTATAAACACAGCTCTTTTCCAACTAATTCAAAAAATAAGTTAAATATTTCCTTACCACTTCCTTAATCTTATGAAGTTACCTTTCACCAGCAACATAAATGCTTCAACCCAAAATTTAAATGTCATCTTCAATTCAAGTTTTCATGAGGCTTCTGTTTTTGTGTGCTTGTTCCAAATTTTTGCCACCTTAATTGTTTTGCAGGCATGTTAGTCAAACTGGGACGATACGTCAATTTACATGCATTAGTTTATCGATTAGTTTATGCTTTGCCTGTAAAGAATCTGCAAGTTGAAAGTAAATTGACACATCTTCTTTCTATTTTTCTTAGCACAGACCACTCTGCAACTTAACTTTAAATAAGTTTAAAATTTTGCTAAAATACTTTTCTTACAATGTATTTTTTTGCTTTTTAAACCTGCCATTAAAATTTTTGACCTGAACACTTAAATCTGCATTGAATCTATTAATTTCTATTCTCCAAATACCTTGAACAAATATTTGACACCTTTTCACGGGGAAAGTAAACATTTAGATTTAGATTTACATTTTAAAAAACTACATGCTTTTCTATATATAAAATGAAGCTGCAAAAACCTTTAAGGAATATTAAGGCAATAAAAAAACTTACTATAATGGAGAAAACGTACTTCAGGTTATGAAAGAACTCCTTTTGACTTTAAACAAGATTCTAATAATTATTTACGAGCCTAATTTTCGTGTATTCTATTTTCCAATAATCTTTTCAATTTTTTGATTGGTCGAATGAATAAAACAAAAGTAAAAACAGACTTGAACTAAATATCTGCTTTATAGCACAAAGATTCTAAGTGCCGACATAATGAAATTCCGGATACAACTTACTATCTGTCCTGAATTCCTAAAGAATTTCATAAAGGAAGAGGTAAGGGAATTCTATGTAGTTCTTCTTGGAAAATTTACTACAGGAAGATATCCATAAATCTAAGGAAGAATTTTGCTTTTAGTTGTACCAGAGCGCACTTTTGGGCTCTTATATTGACAGTATTCAAATATCCATAGGAAATTTGCTGAGAGAAAAACTATCTAGCACGTCCAATGTTACTGTAGAAATAAATTACATTAATCGATAAACTACTTATTTCCTTTAGTGAAATCACATTGAACCTCAAGTAACAAAACTACTGAATGATTCTCTTTTCTTTACTCTTTTTTAACAAGCATATGCGTGACTTCAACGACGAATTACAGTGTTATCTCTCGACTCATACCTTTACCAAATAATATTGTATCTTAGATGTAAATTAAAGACAATTGTTTCAACATTTATGGAAACTTACGTTGAAGCCTTTAAGCAGAATAAACCAGAAAGCTCGAGTGTCCCCTGAAAGGATGGCAAACAATACATTCTGAATTGTTTAAATTGTTATTGTTGCACTTTGACAAAGAGATATAACAATTACTGGGCCGCGAATAATAAAAATGGTTAAGTACAATGAATGTCCTTTATATATTGTGGCAGTTTGTCCTAGTTTTATGTTTTGTTTAAAAGACACATTGTTTTTGGCTTTTTACTGTTTTCTTTCCAAATAGAACTCCCTCAGTATCTGCTGGCTCTTATACGTAAAAATTATATTTTATTCTGGAAGATAGTTTAAAATATCTGGAAGAGCTTATGATGTCACTATTTAGATAGGATGCCTGTTGTAAATGAGAACACAAACAATTATTCAGTATGCAACAGGGCTTCAACTCTTTTGAAAGTGATGAAACAATTAAAAAAAACTTTATTCTAACAAGCAGTCAAACTCATTGTAAGATTTTTTTTTGCTTTGAGACCTTACGAGAAACCTAGTACAATAAAGTTATAGTAAAGTAATTGATTGCTAAGTCATGACAAATTTCCTTATAAGGAAACCTCGCCAACCCAATCTCATCGATTTTCTTGAAACTCAGATATGTTATAGAGTTAGCTAAAGAAAAAGACCCATATTTTGATTATTAATTTTATGAGATGATAATACGTACAAATCTTTTCTTTAATATCGTTTTATGTCATTTCAAATTTAGTGTTTTAACTTGCTTTGTAGTAAAATTGAGGAAAAATATGTCATTTATTTAGTTTTATATTCATAACACTAGAAGTGTAAGTGGGTTAAATCTCCTACAACCATTCTTTGATCACATGGAATTCTCAACAAAGAAAATTACGATTTCTTATTTAAAATGTCAGTAGCTCATCCCGAAGTAGTACAGAGTTTGTTGGCTAAATTTCACTGCATCTTTAGCTAGTACTTTAAATGGATTAATTCTTTGTAGAAAATTTTTTACATTTTACCATAAATACTTTAAAAATAGATCAAAAACCTCTATAGGGCAAGAAACAGGATAATTAAGGTTTATAAAAATTAGCATTAACCTATAATATTTTTAAGCCGTGTTTACCCATAACTTTATTATTTGATATCATATTAACCAAGATAAATTATAGCTTCAAAGGACCAATATCAAAAATTTTGGATTTTACTCATCTATATTCATAAATGATATCTGCGGCTCCTAAAGCACATACAACACAATCAAGTACTCTTATCAGAGCTCAAAATATGTTAAGAAATAAATTTGCATTGCAGCACTTTACTAAATCAACATTTGATGAAGGCATATTAGGAGCAGGAAACACCCTATCTCAGCTGTTAATACCTATTTATATTTATATATATATAAAATACATAAATTATTGTGATTATAGTTTCAAATACTTATGTAGGCTGTGACAAAGTATAATAATAGTTTCCATCTGACTGGCTTTCAAACTTAATTGATACTTGAAAAATTTCAGTAAAATCTACAAAAAAATGTCACTGGGTTTCAGCCCTACAAGTTTCGAAATTCTGCTGCCTTTTAAAACAAAGCTTGAAGAAAATTTAAATTGCAGACTAGAAAATGTATCCTTAAGGAGCTCTTGTTATCTAATAAAGTTTTTCAACGCTCAATACTTATTAGCTGTCATTATTATATACCAAAAAGATATTTTGAATAAAATTTAAAAATTTTGAAACTGGATACAGAAAAAGATTTTTAATTTGATTTCTACGTCAACATAAGAAATAGTTATACACCATTGATGCATAAATATGGTTAATTTGAGATATTGTTTTGACTCTTGCTATAATATTCTATAGAATTACTAAAATGGATGCATGCCTTGTATTCCCTGCTATTATTATTTCCATCAATATAAAAATTAATATTAATAGTGATTTGGTTATTTCAAAATGTTAATTATAAAAGACTATCGAGTGTACTTTTAAGGGAAATTATTGATTGGTATGAATTGTTTATTTTATTTTAAATATGAAATTTAGCCTACATCAGTCAGTCCATATAATATCAGGAAAGTTTAATGCATATAATATAAATTTGATGTATGATATATTCATATCTATCTAACATATTCTAGAGCATAAACATTTTGTAGTCTCTTAAGTTAATTTAAGTTAGTTTAATAAGTAGTGGATTTTTTTAGAGCCCATAACAGCCAGAAATAAAATGTTTTATTAGTTTAAATTTCTCCTTGCTTGATTACTACACAGTTCTAGTACGCTTTAAAATTGTAGTAACAAACATATTTAGTTCAAATTATAGGAAAATTATTTAAAAGATTTTTATTTTCAAAAATGAAAGCTTGCAAGTTTAGAATTCCAAAAAAGTGCTTTTCAATTTGAGAAAATATCGTTTAACATGCCCTAAGCTCCTTACTTGAAGACATAAAGCTATGTGATAACATAAATAAAATCACATAAGACTAATAAATTTAATGAATTAAGAGTAGTAGCTATAGCTAAAGGATCAGAATTTTCTGCAGTAATTATATATCTTATGTGCTCTTCGATGAAATTGTATGTTGCATAACCTATTTTGAGATCTCTTGCCACTGATAAAACATTGTGAAAAGATAGACACTTCTTTTTACCTACTATTAATTTAATATTTCACATAGCTTTCAGCATAAATGCTCTAAAGGTGTTTGTAATTTTATATCTAGATATGGCTAACAAAGATATGTTTGAAAAGGTTTTCAAGATACTCAATTAAAACCAAAATTAAAAATTATAAACTTGCCAAAGTTTATACGTATGTGTGGGCTTACCATAGCAAAAATACAACAAGTAGACATATTTGATATTCTATGGTTCAGTGGAAAATGCTCTTAATGCTTTTAAACAAATTTATCAACCATCTCATCTTCTAGCAATAATGATGAAGTCGGACATCTTTTGATAAATAAGAATTTTCAGCCTATATAAATAATTTCTGAATGTGTCCTCATTATGACATTTAATCCCATGTTGGACACCATTTTACATTTACGCACTACTGGGCTACTAGTTTTGAAAAATGGTAATTACATGATTTTTTACACTGTTATAATATTTTTGAAATTTATGGTATCCAAGTGATATTTATTTGAGCTACTTAAAAATTTACATTGCAGTATTATGAAAATTGATCAAAGTTCGCTGAACTCAGGAATTGGTTATCTAAGTTTAGCAACCAAAAAATTTTTCCTTGGTCACAAAAAGTCAGGATTTGCTGACAAAATTAGTTCAGGGAAATGTACAAAATTTTCGTTAATGGTGTACGACCCATTATTATTACTCAGCTGAGCAAAATGTTACCCTTGACTCTAATATAAAAATATCTCAGTGGTGACATTAACCAATGTAGTGATTATAATTAAGGATTTAGATGAGTAATTTTCACTCTAGTAATTGCAAATTTCTCTTTTTAATAACCGCTCTTTCGATTTATTAGAACTACATTACAATATTATAAAAAGTTTAGTCTAAGCATCTCTTCTACTTATTGGAATAATTTTTAAACATGTAGTTTTTTATCTTTTATATTTGAGAAAAACTCATGGATATATAGATGACAGATGACAGTTAGATTTATCAATATACATCAATGTATTGACTTAGATTCTTTTAAATACCATCAGCTACTTTCTCTTTCTTCTTTTTATTTACTTACCGATATAATTAGCCACCACAAAGTTCAAGACTATTATTTTGACTATAATGTTGACTTGCAATCGTTTTCTGCACAATTTCATTTAACTATTTTGTTAACGAAGACTTAACTATAATTGCTATAGTGAAATCAACCAATTCTAATTCAATTTTCTAAAAGTAAATCAAAGTAGAGACTGAAAAATGCAAAGTCTTAAGAAAACACTGAAGAACATTACTTCTTGAGGCTAAATTCATTTAACACAAATACAAGAAAATAATTTCATTTTCCTTTTTGCCAAGTGCTAATTTTCTTTTGAATAACTTTAAGAAACAACAGTCTAACCCAGTTAAAAATTTCTTTTTATTTTTTTATTTAAAATAAAGCGACAATTGCTGTTCAACTTTTCTTATGATTTTGTTAACCTTAGCTTTGTTATTATTTTTTTGCCTTTAAGGAAGGTAAAAACATTTTCAACTTCGAATAGACTTTTCTAAGAGTATAGCTTCTGAGTTATGAAAAAAGTTGTAAATTACTTACAAAACAGAACAAAAATTTTATAGAATTACTTTTTAACACAAAATGAAAAAGTTTTATCCAATCGAAACATTCCACCCATACAAAAAGTCTGGATTACCGAGTACAATATTTGTCCTTTGATATTTATTTTTATTTTTTAAAATGAAAACAAAATTTATAAGGAAAGTTCAAGTAGATTAATATTTCACGAATTTTGTGATTAAAATTCAAATGCATCGTTATTGTTATAATGATAATGATGCCCTGCATTTCGATGAAAGAATTGAATCGTTTGTAGCCTCCTGTAATCTAAAAGTTAAAATCCATTTATTGACGTCTATAGTATAAGACCCAGTTGTGTGGGCTATTTTTTAACAGCTTACTAATAACTATAAAATATAGCAAGCAATTATAATACATTTTCAAATTTAAAAATTGAGCTAGCCAATTCACGCCACGTATATTAGTTCTAATTTTTTAAATGGTATCTGATTGTAAGTTTATTTTAGACATAGATCAATTTATTTCTATAGTAATATACTGCTCTTTATGTATTCTCCTTAATTTCGAAATCTATTTCTGTTGGTATTTTCTTATTTAAAATAATTTAATAAAATTAATGCATGCGAAAATCTATGTACATCCAAAATAAATATTACGTCATAACTTATAAGCATAATTAGATTTAAGCGAAGAAATATAGTGAGGTTGGGTTAAATGAGAAATATTTTGAAAATTGAATCACATTTAGACAAGTAAGTTTTTTCAAGTTTCCATATTTTTAATATGCAATCATTTACAAAGACCTTCAAAGTACTATCTAGAAAATCGGTTTAATTTTAGCCACGATTACACAAACAATAATTCTTTCATTTATCAAAGTATTGATACTACGACTACATAAAAACTGTTTCCCACAAAATTCTAACAAAAAAAAGATTATAAACACTAAACTCCTTTCAGAATTTAACAGGCCGTGTATCATTTTGTCTCTTAAGATTGAATTTTCCTCAATTTTTCTTTTCAGTTTCTTTCAAGCGTGTCCAATTCACAAAAAACAACATCTTCCAGAAGAGTAGGCAAACACCTCTTGGATTTGTATCGCAACTTACATAACTCGGTCTTATTCTCTAAAGGTGCGGTAGAACCTTACTTGTATTATGATATCTATCCTTATCTGATTATTTTGATCATTATTATGTCTAATGCTATCAATAAATTGCAAAACTTGCTCAAGAGAAAGACACTTCAAATAAATTTCATGGGCAGTGTATTGAAATGGTGGCCGTAAAAATTTATAGACACTGGGGCTTTTAAGGTATTTTCCTAAAAATTGGTGGAGTAATATTATAACGATAAAAATGAAAATTTTTTCACCCTTAGCAATTTTCCGTGCCCTCTAAATACTTTTTCATGTTCCCGCCATGACAATAACATTATCTCTACCATCAACCGTAAAATTTGATTACTTCCTTCCAAGCTTTCTGGGAATTTTTACTAGTAACCTAGGGTTTCAATAATTCTTTGAAGTCTTTTTCACTAGCTTTGAGTTTGTTTTAATATTATTTCAGCCTAAAATCGACTTTCAATATTTATTACTGTCTTCTTTAATTACATTAAATTTTAAATTTTTCAAAGAATGGGATTGTATTAAAGATAAGATAATGGACGATGGCTAGTGTTTAAAAAATTGCGTCATTAATTGAGAAGAAGGTTTTATTAAGAATGTTTGATAATAGAAGTTTGTCAAACAAAAATATAAGCAAAATATTGGACACACGCAAAGTTGATTATTTAGTTAAACACTTAGTCTTAGTAATTTTTTAAATGGTCAAACCATAGTAGAAAAATCGTTACAAAAATATTTAAAAGAATAAGTTTCCTTTAGAAATAAGGTTAAAAGGAATTGATTAAAAATGGGTTTAATGAGCTTAGTGAAGTGATAATACTGGCCTAAATATTTACGTAACTTTTATTTTACCTACAGGCTATTAATCAGCAAAACAAGTTACGCTTTCCTTAAGATTTTGTGCTTAATAATTCAATATTTATTAAAGCTTTAAAGACCTCCTATATAAAATCCAATTAAGTCATCAGCGTTTATGAATTTTAATAAGAAAATAAGTAAAATTATTTTAGAGGAAATTTTGTGGAAAACTTCTACATTTATTTTATTCAAGACTAAAATTCTATTTGAAAATGCCAAATTTATTACTTGAATCCCAACAATCTATTTGAAATTTAAATATAATGCAATTAATTAAATCATTCTTTTATTGAAAAGAAAGTTGTAGAAAATTAACAAACTAAACCTCTATTTGACTGATGAACTAACTGCTTTTCTTAATTTGTAGTAATCAACTTTTTATGCCAATTTTGTTTTTTGTCTTTATTGAATTAACTGTTTAAGAAAAAGATGGAAAAACTTAATCTACCTTTTCTCCAAAAAATTAAAACGGGTTTCTCTTGACTTGTTGCTTGGATAAAAATAAATTGTTTGAAGATTAGAAATGAAGAAATAATACTAATACTTAAACTTCATGAAAAATTCAAATGCTTGTTGGGCTCTTTTTCTATTGAAAGGATATTTATTAATTGCGAAAGTAAAATACGAACTTATAGTAAAACATTTAATAAGATCTTTTTGTTCAGGAAATCATAGTATCAATAAAACTCACGAATTCCCATTTCACGATTTAGTAAAAAAGAATATAAGAAAGCTAAGGCGTAACACTTACATATATCCAATAAGAAGTCTTCTTTTCCTGAATACTTTATTATTTGTCAACCAACATATTTAAAATGCCAGTTGTATAACAATAAAAGCTACTATACCTTCTTCCTCACTCTATGAAGTAAGGTAAGGCATAAGTCCTCCAACAATAATGATAAAAAATAAGAATATAAAAATTATTTTCTTCCTCGTATAAATGTCATGTGGGTTTTGTTAACGTTAGAGAAAGTAGTTGAAATTCTGTTTGTAGCTCTTTAGAAAAATTTTATGAGTAAAAATTCTATGCAAAAATATTGCAGGAACCAAGTTAAATTCAAGAGTTTTAAACTTTTGTAATATACTAAGATATGTTAAGTATGATAATATTTCCGGTTTTTCCGTCAACTTTTCCAATTTATCTTAGAAATTGTGCCGTCAAGAAGCATTGACCTAAATTATGTTAAAATATACTACGGACATTGTGGACATAAAATGAGAGTAAGATAGCTAAAAATTTGGAATATTGCCATAAATAGGAATGATTACACCACATAAATTGTCATTAAAGTGCTACTGGCCTAGACTTAATGTCTTACAAACTGTTATACGACGGAATAGTAGCAGTCAGTCAGTTTCATATGAAACCAGCTAACATGGAAAGAAAGATAAATGTTATTTAATTAATTTAAAAAATTTTCTGGGATAAAAAAAACAAGGTAGTCTAATATTTTCAATTATTCAACCTATTTAAATTTTGAAAATATAAGTGTATGTTAAACTAAATTTCGGTTTGATAGTATTCACTGATCTTATACTGATCTTATACATACATATATGTAAAAACTTTAAATTTCACACACACACTTAAATTCAAACAACAGATTTTAACTGTTAACTTATATCTTAAATTCCTTTCTAATTACTTTTGTTTCTCGGAAATTTAATAGAAATAAGACCTCAAAATCTCATAAAAGTCCTCACTGGACATTTCCATTAATTTGCAAATCTGAACAAGATCACTCATAATCTCCGAAATTCAAGACATTATGCAAAAGAAATTGCATTTCACAACACTATTTTATCCATACTAATTATTATCTTTCACCGAGGATTCCAAAGATGTTCTTAATGATGACCTACAGATAGTTTTAACTATCCCTCCTTTTCATGTTGCAGCTAACAGTAACAACTTTCGGGCCTAAATTTTAAAGTAATTTTAGCATTTTACTACTGGCATTCAGAATAAATAAAAATATATATAGGTTAGATCCTTTTAAAGTTTAGTACTAAACGTATTGCTACTAGTCAGTATTTCTGTCTGATAGTAATATTGTGCTAATGTAAATAAATTGTAAATAGAAGAGATATATAACACTTTTTATTTAATCAGTAAAAACAAACTAGAAATGGAATGATAAGACTCATGTATGTAAATATAGCTTTAGTATTCCAGTCACTTGCATTTAACAATCTAGCAGACACTATATGAAGTTTGTCATATTAACACTAAGTTACCTTTCATCACAGGCGAGAAGGATTTTAGTTTCACCTGAATAGGCTTATATACCTAATCGGGCCATATTAGTTCTTGGTTTAAATTTTTAGATATTAAGTCATCTAAATTTTGTAAATTCTTTGTACATAAAAGTCTCAAATAAAATATTGATTGATTGAAACTATTTTATCCACACACGTTTGATGTTATATTTTTTTTGTTTTTTTGTCTTTTTTTTCATTCGGGAAACAAATTCCGCTTATACCAAAATGTTTTTCAATAGCTTCTTTCACTTTATGTGTGTATTAAACGTGTTTATTTAACATAATTTAATTTCAATCAAATACACTATTAAACTTTATTCTAATTAATTCATGCTCTAATAAAATACTTATTTCTTTTTCTTTTCAAAACCACCTTACAACCTTATTTGCATTAAAAAAATTTAATTTTAAAATATATAAAAAAAAAGTAGCAAAACCGTAAGGTAAGAGCCCAAAGTAACTGGGCTCTGTTTTTTTCCAAATCCTAATACCGACTGCCCAAAAAACTGACGCTAGTTGTCGCATCAGACTAAATTTTTCTCAACAGGAACCCTATTAATTTCCCGTTGTCAAAAATACATTCGCGACGAAAACAAGCAGAAAAGATGTTATATTTTAAAGTTAAAACCTTTAAGATCAAAGGAAAAATAAAAATTCACAAAATTCACTGAAATTAAAAATCATAAAAAAATAAGTAACACTTTTACCCTCAAGTAAAGTAACAATGTTCCTTTTTTTATTGCTTGATAAATAATTAATAACTTAATAAAGTCCTGAAAAAAGCGGTATTTGGTAAAGTATAAAATATAAGTATTAAAAAGATGAATATACTTCTCCCTTGAAAAACTCGAGTAGATATGGAGACTACCCAGCAAATTTTAAGAGTATCATAATTGAGCACTCCTCCCAGAATATTGAAAAATATAAATTTAATTAAGCGCGTGCGTATCATTATGGGGTTAGCAAGAACCCCAAAGAGTTTCTATTACAGCAAACTCTTCAAACACCCAAAACTCTCTTTCTACGTAACTCTAGGGACAATAAATGTAACATATTAAGTTTAGTACACTTTCAAATACGATAGGAAACAGTCGAACGTTTACGTGATGTGAAAAATTCAAAAATGATTTATTAGTGTTTTATGGCTATTGTTGTCCTTATACGTAAAGCGAATTTTAAATTTAATACTTCTATTGGGCTATCAAGCACAATGCGCTACAGCTCTATAACAGCACAATCACGCTTCAGTATTCTATAGAGAGCACTCAATAAAAATTTAAAAATCTGAAGAATAATATTGTTACACAAGTGAAAGTGGTTTTTTGGCTTCAAAATATTCTATAGGATTAGGCTTTTGTCTTGGAATGTTATTTCTATAGAAACAGGATATATTACAAAAGGCCTGCTCCTGACCGACCAAATTTCACTTGGTAAGTGCATACTAAGGACGTTTTGTAAG
Organism: Acrocera orbiculus; assembly: GCA_947359355.1. Lineage (NCBI taxonomy): Eukaryota > Metazoa > Arthropoda > Insecta > Diptera > Acroceridae > Acrocera > Acrocera orbiculus. The sequence goes on from OX375757.1 coordinate 46,401,384, forward strand.
GTGCATAAGGGCTTTTAATTTTTTTGGATGAAATTTATATTTTAGGATCAATTTTTGAGTAAGGTACAGGTGAAGTTCCATCAGCATTTAAATATGCCATGCTAAATCATAACCTCAACTCTTGATTTATTAACCAATTAGCTTAAGCTAACAAAACTATCACTTGAACTTTTTGACGCAAATCTTCTAAAAACTACAAATTTTCAAACGTAAATTTAAATGAAATCAATTTAAAATTTCAAATTAAATTACGAGTAACTAAGTTTAACAGCCAAATTTTGGATTTCCGAAAAACTATTTTGTGTTACAAAGTAGAGGCTAAACGAATAAAACGAATTAGTCTCGAAAAAACGTGCTTATCGAACAATACCGGAATTTTATGCCTATATTTTACTATCAAAATTTTTTAAATATTATGAAAATAATTATTGCATCAAATTTAAATCGCAGGGGTTCATAAAAAATTAATGTTAGCTAAACTCACTTATTCCTGTCAACCAAAATGAAATTTAATTTAGGACATAAAATGCTAAGAAATAATTTTTTAAAATACAGAAATATATCGTGAAAAATTGTGACACAAACAATTAGCATTTAAGTAAATTTTCAAACTTTCACTTAAAGGCTAGAATTTGATTTAGACCTCATAAAAGATTTATGCAGCTATTAGGAAAAACCTTAAGCTCCCCATTCCTGTTTGCCAAGCAATTAATTTAATCCATATGATTCATATCCCAAATAATTCTCAGAAAGTTAAAGTTTATTTAATTTTGTAAATTGACAACATTAAAGAAGTGAAAATTTATGAAGTTTAGCACATCAGGATTATCCATTGTTTGGTATAAATTCATGTTAAAATGATGAAAACCTAATGACAAAAAAATTATATTTAGTGGAGATGTTAATCAGAATCCTAACTTTAAAAAAGTTCCATTTACATCATAAACATTTTTTATTTTGGGACAAATTTGTTTTTGGTGTCGTGTAAAGCTATGTAAAAGAAAAGCAAGCAATGCTTTAAACTATCTCTGGTTGTAAGACTTCACATTTGTGAATGAAAAGTATTTTTATGAATTTTACTCATATCTATTGAACATGGTAAAATCAAGCTGTAAATTAATTTTTATGATTAAAGATTGACAAATCATAGGATTCAAAGAGTTATTTACGTTTCTTTTTTGGAAAGTACTTAATTAGAGGTTATGAAAATTTTATTCAATTTATTATAAAGCAGTTAAATTTTGGAAACGCATCGTGATAACATTGAGGATGATCTGAATAAACTTAGCCTTTCACAATTTGATTTGGGAAACAAAAAACCCAATTCATTTATTGACCAATTTTCTAAACTACAGAATATAAATATTTTCCATTGCATGAGCCGTACTCCGAAAAGTCAAATTTTATTTTCTACGAATTGCTTATTGTTTGAAAGTAGATTTTTTATTGTTTAACTTTAATAATGGGAAATTTTTCCTACTGATATTTTTAGCTGAAAGTAAGGAAAGATTATCAGACCAAAGCACTATGCGACAGAATTCGCTCTGACAGAATTTATGCAACAAGACTGTGATATTTTAACACGCTCTACATTAGGAAGAGTTGGTAGTTCTTTGATAATGATTATGATAATGGCGTAAGTTGGAGTAAGTTTTCTTTCTTTCATTAATATTTTAATTGATTGTTTTTCTATATATTTGAAGTATTAGCCACCATTACAACTCAGTACTTCAGCAGAATCTGAAAGCCTTCATATAAATACCCAAGGTCAGGTCTGATAAGAACGTACGCAGAAACCTCGGCTATGATGGCTATGTGCTCAAACAATACGAAGAATCATGGCCAATAGACGATAAGATGAATTAATTAAAAATCAAAAATTTAAAATCATAAATTAAATAAATTTTTATTAAAGATATTAATGTAAAACTTTTTGGGCCTAATAAATACAATAAATTACATGCAAAATTTTTTTATTTATTTAGTTTTAAAAGCTCTTAAAGAGCACCAATCATCTACTGCTAGACTTCTGGAAAAAGATTTATTTTTTTGGCCATTCATTTATATGAAATAAAATTTAGATGAATAAAATTGTGGTTGTATTTCTTTCAAAATAGCCTGCAGTAAGTAAGAAAAGTATTTTGCAGCTGTTGCTTGGCATAAACCTCATAAATTTTTTCTCATTAAACTTAGAATTTTTAGTATATTTACTATTAAATAAAACTCAGTTTTTATGTTTTCAGTCTTAACTATCAGATTTCTTACCAAACGATACATTGGAGAATATGATCACCAGATAGGTAAGTAAGTCTGTCATAAATGTATTCTTATTAATTCATATGAAACTCATACACATTCATTTTGAATTTTTACTTTTTATGATTTATAGAAAATCGATACAAATATGAAGCAATGGTGGATGGTGAGGTTGTTCTTTTTGAAATACCGGATATACACCCAAAAGTAATTCAAAATATCATTTCCATGTTATTCATTGTTTTGAGCCAAAGGATGATACACATCTGAATAGATTAGAGCTAGTACAATGGGCAGATGGACGGCTTTAAGTTTAGCAATGACAGATCGAAATTCTTTTAACTTCATTAGACGAGCAAAAGCTGACTTACTTTCTGATACGCCAGTAGCATTGATTGCGAATAAAGTGGATATGGTTCACTTAAGACAAGTCAGTACTGATGAAGGTGATATCCTTGCTAAAGATTTTAAATGTAAATTTTTTGAAGTATCAGCAGCTGAACATGTGACACAAGGAGCAGATGCAGTTTTTGATCTTTGTCGAGACATTTTAGCTTCTAATAGAAAATCAAAGCAGAGGTTATTAGACAGAGTGTTGCGTAGTGCTCGCACCTATAGCAGGGGTAAAAGTAACAGTGCTCTACCCAAAGATTGACATTTTAGTCTCATACGCTACTAGAATTTGTTAGTGGTAGTTTTTGAGTAAGGTCTAAGCATGTATTAACTTTTGAACAGCTAAAAGGAAAAAATGACAAAACTCAGTTTTAAACTTACTAAATAACGTTTTTAATAGTTAAAAAACTCATTTTCTAAAATGAAAGCAATATTTTGTTTATTTAGCATAATTTTTCCAGGTTTTCCAACATTACTTTGCCTTTAAATCTGATGTTAATTAATTATTCAAAATATTTTTTGTTTCTATTTTGTATTTTTGTTATTTAATTAATTAATTTAAAAACTTTAGAAACTATATTTCAGCATAATTCGATAATTTAAAGCTTGTTTTTAGGACAGTGTTTTTTATAACTTCCATCATATGCTCTAATACAGTGTATAAAACTGTAAAAAAGCTTTTTTTGTACTAATACAGTGTATAAGACGTCTGTGGAGAAAGTGCCACAGTATATAATTAAAAACCTTTATATTATTTACTTATTCAGAAGTTAAAAAATCTTTAAAATATTAAAAAAATATTTCTTAAAATTTCAAATTTGAATTAAACATTTGCAATTAATAAAACATAGGAATAGACATTATTTAATAATAATTCCATGAATCTAGTTAATCTAGAAATTATGAAAACTGTAACGGAATCTATAAATAAAATTGCTTTACATGGAGATTAGTAAATAAAAAAATTTAGTATGACTTTTAAAACAGATATTTGAATAGTTTCTTTAATCGCCAAATAACTTCATATTTATATAGAAATAAAGAACCGTCTGCCTATATCACAGAGTTATCATCCATTAAAACATATCTCTTTTTAACGAAAATAAACTACTTATGTTGAAACTTCCAAGTAAAAATGGATAGCAACCATAGCCAAATAAATTTTTTCATGCTTTTAAATGAGCTCTTAAGATTTAGTTATTTATCATCAGTTTCACTATCCTATATGCATCTTTTTTTGTAGTATACTTAAAATAAAATCAAGAAATAATATTAAAGAAGCCCAATAGATTTATAAAAAGGATTAATTGAATTTACATGACAAAAAATCAAAATAGATGCTTGTTTTCCCTTTGACTAGAAAATAACTTTTATATGCATTTAAATAAAATAAATAAAACGGCAAATAAGGTTCAATCTATCCTTAAAGCCATAAAGATCAGAAGCCCCATAAAAAAAGCGAAATCAGTTTTAGCTATCTCTTGTGGGTTTCCAATACTTCAAATTAATTTGAGCTTTGTATGACTTCTTCAAAGGATTTTTTATTACACCAAAATCAGAGATGAGAGCTTTGAGCTTTGAAAGCAGCTCTTCCTTTGTTTGTGACTTTCATTGCACCAAATAATTGTATCCACGCGATTGACTGCCGCTATTGTGGCATTTCAAAGAGTCTTATTGTAGCTCATACGTCTGAGTTCAGGGAGACTGCAGTTCAAAGTATGAATGCTAGAGAAGATGAACATTGTTTAAAATGCTATTTTTAACCCTTTGTTTTTAATTTTTGAGCTAAATTTCAACAATATCTTCTTCTGGTTTAGTGAAAACTAAAGAGACTAATTAATTTAAATAAAAGCTTTAAAAAAATAGTTAATGAAAATATTTTCTTCATGAAGGCAGATTATAAAAGTTATTGGGTAAACTTAAAATATCTTTGGCACAAATTTAACATCAAGAAATAAATTCAATTAACTCTTAGACATTTTAGAAGGATTTTAAAAAATTATTTTAAAAAAGATTAACGTTTAAATCAATTAACTCAATCCCACCTGTATACAAGCTTAACAGCTTACGGATTTTACCAAAAAATATGACGGTAAGGTTTTGAAACTAGTATTTTCCAGTGTTATTTCAGTATAATTCAATAAAAAATTGCCTGCTGATTCCAGCCCATTACCATTTTTCTAGAATTTTTATTCATATGTTTTTAAGTTAAATTTATCTGTTTGGCAAGAACTTTTTTAAGCGGTTCAAGAATACAAGCTTTACTCATTAGTAAGCATAGAAATATTTTTAAATAACTAAATTTAAAAACTCTTCATGGTTTTTACTGATGATTATTTTACAAGCTAGGCTACACTCCTTTGTTTTGGTTATATATCAGAACAATTCTGAAGTGAAAACTGTTACAGATATACAAAATATTCAACAACGAAATATGAAAAACTTGAAAGCAAGAAATCCAAAAGAAAATTAATTGAATCACTAAACTTAATCAATGCTAATCCTAAGCAAAATTTCCATTTCATGAGGCTGATGTCATCATTTGGAATGCTTTCTACCCATACTATCTTAATAAAACAAAACTTAGATCTTTGAAAGTTAGGTCAACCTCTCATTCAACAATGGAACAAACTTTGCTTTCAACCAGCCAGGATATATTAAGTCGATTTGTAAAAAACTTTTGCATCAATTGAGCTTATATTGACAGGAGATTGGTAGAGTCCTTAAAAAACTTTCTTACTGGTTTCATTTTCGCATCTTTCTTTTGTACTAGTAAACTTGTTTTTCTTGATATTTTTCAAGCAAGTGTAAAGTATGTCAAGCATCTTCTTCTTCTTTTTTAGATCGATGGGAATGTATTACGTTGAGCCAATAAAAGATTATTCTTAAATAAATATTATTTAAGATAGGATATAGTTTATTTATCACTGTATTTCATTGCATAAAATAAAATTTTTTGGCTTTATGGGACTTAATCAATTTAGTTTCTTGTCGTTGTTGTTTTAAAATGGAGCCATTTTCCAAATGTACATATATGGTGTCGGCTTTCTGAAGCTATTTGCAAGTAATGAAAGTTGGGTGTTTTCATAACAATCTAACTAATATTACGATATCTCATTTTGAACTCCATGCTTTTAAATTTAATGTTATAAAATAACTTTTTATGTCATTTCCTAAAGATAAATTATAGTAGAATACAAAACTTACTTATTTTTTTAAAAGAATAAATATGTTAGAAGAAGTTAGTAGGATAATTTTTCAAAAAACTTTTATTAGCAAAATTTTTCTTTGTAGTACATCCAAATTTAAGGTTTACTTTATTTTTTTCAGATTAAAGTGAGTTTTAAAAAGAAACAATTTTACCGTAAAATGCAATCATCAAATTTTTATTACAATATTTATGTGGCATTCAGGTCAGACAAACTTCACTAGGAGTTTATTTACAATACACTGAAGAAATATATTATATAATTATAATCAGAAGTTTTAGCTTCGGTGAAGTTGAAAAAGTTATAACCAGAAAGCAACAAAGATCTGGACATAGCAACTAAGTACTGAAAAATCAACTTAAGCAGTTCAGTTATATCTTGCGGCAACTATGCATTTGTTTCACAATCAGTCCTTTGGTCTTCTAAAAGAGGGCCAGGGCCTCTTCAAAGATAAACTTTGAGCAATGGTTTAATAATCATATCATTTTGTTAGACTCTTACAAACAAAAGTCTCAGAATCTCTAGCGCGAAGGATTTAAAATTCATTTTGAAAGCTGTAAAGTAGGACTCTTCATGAATTATTCATATAATGATAACCAAAAAACACCCAAGCCAAGGAGGAGCCATTTTCTATGCAGTTCAACAAAAAGGCTCATTATAAGATCTAAAATATTTTAGGTTTTTATAAGTTAAACAAAATTTGTAATAGAAACTTATATTTTTGAATTTTGAATGTAATCTTGTCCGAGAGAATGTAGAAAGAAAATTGGCAGATAGTCTTTAAAAGCAATAAATTATTCTTAAAGAAAATTCATGGTAAAAACTTTAAAACCTAAAAAAAAGATTGAAAAGTTTCTTTTTATTTAGCACAAGAAGAGCAAAATCAATGGCAGTTTCAAATTAGAGTGTAGCATTTTCATTTGTTGAACTCTCATCGAAATTTTCGCATACATCATCCTGAAGTAGTTTTATTGAAAGTACAAGCAAATACTATATATCAAATAGTATATTCCAGGATAAAGTTTTACATCTGTTTCTCTTAAATTTTCCACGATGTTATCACTTCAAAAAGTGCATCAGACTATATCTCCATAATATTATTGGCATATTGGAATATTGCGAAATCTTCATGAAAGCTTCTGTGTCCATTATTGATTTTTTCAATATTATAACAAAAACTGGTTATAGCCTAGCACAGTTTCAATGGTTTAATAATGCTTGAAGGATGACTGTCAACAACAGCAAAGACGGTAGAGTGCTCGACTTAGCGTGAAATGGAAGCTCATACAATATTTCAATGAGGAAATATATAGTGATACTATGCCAAACTTGATCTGATGAGAAAGAATAGACTCATTATTCCACCTAGAAGTCTTTGAATACCTACATATATAATCAGAAATTAGAATTATTGAGAAGTTGACAATCACTTATAACTCGTGAAGTCAAGAAGGAATTGTTTAGGTAATAACTTCTACATATTGCAATGGTCTTCAATTAATTGGACATAAATTTATAAAGTAAAATTACAGCAGAAGAGTATCAGTTTAAGTTGATCCTAAGATATTTAGGATAGTTATTTTAAAATAAAGTAATATCTGCTACAATTGGGCCTTTTGATCCTTTCTAATAAATAAATCCAAAATTTTCGACAAAATTATTCATATGGACGTATATTTAAATATATCAGTGGATATTATTAATACTACGTGCCTTATCTATCTCTCCGACTTGGATTAAACTCCTTCGGTTCATTGCGATCATATTCGAAAAATTTAATCCCATAATCTGATGAGACCTTAGAAATCTCAATTTAATTTTTACCAAAATTTCAACTGAAAGCCATTAATCATTATGCTGTCTACATGAAAACCTTACTGATTTAAATGAAATAAAGGAAATCCTCTAGGGATGCATTAATCATTTAATGGTTGATGTACCAAGACTAGGGTCCTCTTAAAAATTTAAAAAGCGAAAAGCCGGAGTTGATATTAATTATTCAAAGTATCAACTAAAGCATTTCTTCAGCTGCATTGAAATTAAAGTTGCATGAAAAGCCAAAAAAATCGTTTACCTAGAATAGTTTTGATAGATGAAAAAATGAAAATTGTTGCTATTTTTGGTGAATGCTTTAATAAATTCTACTCGTTAATATGTTGCACTTGGAAGACTTTCTAAAACAATTTTCCAAAGACTTTTTGCAATAAGCATTTAGCTAAATATTACAGTTGAATTTTTAATTTTTGATAGTTTTGTGGCTGCAATATTTTTTTTTTTTTTTGAAAGTTATGATTATGAGGAGATTTATCTGCTTGACTTTTTTACGTACATGATGTTTTCAATTCAGCTTGGAGCCCAAGTATTAAGTTGTTTCCGCTTGAGGTATACTTTCTGCTTTAAGATAAACGTTCATGTTGGCGTCCGTGGCTGTAATATGAAAATAATTTATTTTGTACAATAATCAATTCTATATCATTCTAATTTTCAAACGTAGCAAAAGTTATTGATTTGTAACTTCATAAAAATAGATTTTAAAATAAATTATAAAAAATGTATTGATTACAACTTTGGTCTTTTGGCATACTAAATAGAGCTCCGTTACATTTGCTATTCCAGTTGAGCCTTACAAAAAACTTTCAGGTGGTTATGGGGTTTTTGTAACAGCTGTCTTTAAGAATATTTTCCAATTTAATAGTATTGTATCATGTTTTATTCAATTAGGTTTTGTTTTGCAAAGAAATAAACATTTGTTAATAGTCAATTATTCCTAACTTCAATTTTCATCCAAATTTTGTATTCTGGATAGTTTCCCATAAATGTCTTTATTTATTTAAAAAGTCTAAAATGAACAAAGCATTTTAATACACAATCTTTATAAAAACTGAAAACTTTTGTGAAAATGGTTTTCTTTATTTAGCTAAAATGCAACCGAATATGGAAAATTTTATGGTTTTCTCAAATTAACTAGTAGCAAAACGCAAACGTCTTTCATTCAAGTCCAATAAAATATTATAATTTGAGCAGATGATAAAGACCAGAAATAATTACAAGGAGACAGGTGACAGTATTTTGCTGTTAGGCTGCGTTTAAATGCTTTCAAGTTGAATAAATCCTTTTAGTTTTAGATATTGGAGCAAAATTAAAATTATAAATTAAGCTAAGTATATAAGAAAATGACCCGAAAAAAAATGGCTAAAGTTTACAAGTTTCCACCAAAGTGTTTTCATTGTGTTTTTACAGCAAAACACCTCCTTTCTTCTATTAAAAGTTGATGGTAATTATATTTTCACATCATAAATTTTATTTGCAGATCCTCTGAACAATAATCAGGAGCAATATCGAATTTTCATGAATTTCATAGCGTATTCTCTATGAATAAAGAATTGAAAAAAAATTTTTTTTTGCTTATTTTAAAAACGATACAAAAGTCTATTTTTACGAACTATTGAAGATATCAACTCATCCTTGTGTGTCAGTCTACAAGATGGATGAACATAAAAACTCCTTTTGTTTGAAGCAATTTTTTGCCATATTCAGACTGTCATGCTTAAATCCAATGATTGATTATACGAAATTGTTAGTTCTTGTCGCTTGTGATTTCATGTATTCAACTTCTCATTTAGATAATTGCAATAAAATATTAATATTTCACCCACGATAAGATTCCTTCACCGAATGGCTTCTTTTTGATGCACTAGTTACTGCAGAATATTTCTTTTATTATTTACTGTAATAAATTGCAAGGAGTTTTCAAATAAATGTATTAATGCAGTTTTTTCTGTTAAAAAGAGATGCACAATTTTCGACAGCTTGTTTCAAGGAAAAATACTTGCAAAGTTTATCCTATTCTGACTTTTGTTATATTTCTAAGTTCAATTCAAATTGAAATGGCAAAAGTAATTTCCTATAGTTCTCTTCATTCTGAAATTTATTACTTTGCATATGTTATGCTTATATTTTTTTGAAATCGATGTGAATTGGTATGAAAAACCAGAAAACAATAACAATATTGATAAAAATGTCTCTTTTAAAAATATACAGCTTCAGCCGCTTAAAGGTTTCAAGTATCATAAATTAAATAGTTCGAGATTTATTTTCTGGAGGTAAATTTCGGCTTATTAGCTATTCAAATCGTGGTTTCAATTGCTTTACTTGAAACAAGCTTTTTTTTCTTATGAAATCGATAAAAATCAAGCAGAATTGATTTGCTCCAATTTGCATATCAAATTATATTCTTGAATTTGCAATTCTCTTCCGGAAGCATTTCATTTAGTCATAAAAAATCGATTTTCTTTTAACTGCTGCTATGAAGATTAACCATAGAATCAAGATAACTTTTTTAAGCCATCATTTCCGTAGAAATTTCTTAAAGGAAGCACCATCCTCTGATTTATGGTAAACTTTTAAATAACTTATTGCTGGGACTCTACATTCATCTCCACTTATAGAGAAATATTTGGTCATTTACAATGCATGTAGATACATAACTTGTTAAATGTTTCTGGCATATGGAATCCAATTTCTGGGATTTGATATGCAATACTGGGATATTTTGGATTTCCTGCATGAATGAATTATAAGGAGTTATGCATCGGTGAATATTGCGGTCAGCTTCTTATTGCCATTTTATTCAATAATATCAGATAATATTATATTAAGAATTTTACAATCTTTTACACCCAATGAAAAGCGTACTTTCTCTTTTGTCAATTCTTTAATAAAACTTAGAAAAATTACAAAAAACCATATTTAAAAACTTCTTCATATTTATGTATTCTAATTATATTATTTGCTGCAATGTACTAGTTTCTTCCAAAATTCAGAATATTCTGCACTTCGCACTTTCCAATAAATAAGAAAAATTTTTTGTCAATACCTTTGAAGTCTTAAAATCCATGAGTGGAAACATATGGCATATTAAGGTTTATATTAATTGTTTAATAGCATTTGTTAACAGGTGTAAAGCCATTAATCGGGTACCTCTACAAGTAGTATTATTAACCAGGCCAATGAAATTCAGTGACAGATATATCAAAGTAGCAAAATTAAATATTTCACCCTTTTAAATGTTTAATCAAGTTTAGCTAATTTTGAAATATATAACAAAAGGGAAATATATTAAAACCTGCTAGGGATCCAGATAACTCATATATGAGGCTTGTTCTGTAAGTACTATAAGTCCTAAGATATTAAAGGGTTTGTGTTGGAGTTAATTTTAAAGTATTGCCAAAGTTAATCAATTCAGGAGATATTTTCAAATGCTTGTTGAGTTTTATTATGCAATATTATTTATATAAAATAAAAATTTTTCGCTCTAAGTAGATTATTTATATTGGACATTTATGTCAATATTTTTTAAAAAAATTGCTGATAGAAAAGGAATTTCTAGTGTTTAAAATTATAATTGAAAAGCAGATATAGGTACGCTAAATTTAATTAAGGCCTTCAAATTTGGAAAAATGAATAAACAAATGTAAAAACTAAAATACTTCATTGATATAATAGAAGAATAAAACTTTAAAAAACTTTAATAACTTTTTAAGGATTTGTCAAGTATTTTAATACACTTCCTGCATTTTTTACTTTACGAAAAAACCAACCAAGTTATGTTATATTTGACCAAGGTAAATTCGTTTTCATATATGTATTTGCCTTAAGCTTTTTAAGTGAAGGCAATATATTTATATTTATTTCCTTACTTGCGCGTCAGTTTACTTTTAGTGATTTTATGTAAAATGAGATTTTTAAAATCTACAGAATGATTTATTTACTAAGAAAATAAATTGAAAAACACAAGCAAAGCGTGAATGCATACATATACTGAGTCCCGAAACAAGGTGCCAAATGTTACCACTCATTTCTTGCCACCAAGCATGAAAATCAATACCCTTGATTTTAAAAGATCATCAAGATAAGCGAGCGAGCGACTTATGGATCGTTTGAAAATTGTTTGGAGCTAGTTGTGAAAGCACAAGATGGTTACTTACTGTTTGAGTAATTATAAAAATAGCTATGTATTATAAACTATCATTCCCATTAATTAAAGTAAAAGTAACCAACAAACGAAAACACCACAAGGTTCTTAAATCTGGACACTTCAATTGTCGGACCCAGTATATAAAATAATTAAAAATTGTTTTGGTTACTAATTTAAATTGTACCACTACAAATTTAATAATAATGACATTGATTCTAGGCTCTTCCTCAGTCCATTTTTTTTAACAAGTGTCACTATCTCATTTTTCCATTAAATATTCCCCTATCATATTTACTCACAATCAGACGTAAAGGCTGTTTTATTTTATAAATATTCGCCTAGGTCCGAATAAGATTTCAAGGGACTTTTGAATTCTTAAAAAGGACTAAATTATAAGATTAAATATTGATAAATCAAAAAGGTTTGCTTAATATCCCATGAAATTTTGAAAGGGAAGACATTTAATATTTCTGAAAATAAAAAATAAAAATCACAAGGCCAATTCAACTACATGAAAAAAGCAAAAACTGAAAAGACCAAAATAAAAACGTCTTTAGAATTTCCCAAAGTAAGCAATGAGTATATAGGACAAATTGTTTTTAAAAAGTATAAAAGAAGAAACTTTTCAAATTATAACATTAAAAATTGGGAGTTGTAAGACTTGTTGAATGGTTTTTAAGATGCAAAATAATATATTTAGGTTCTCTGCTTTAATTCTTTAATACACATACGTTATTTTACCCAGAATTTTTATATATAAACGAAACCAAAGAACTATTATTTGTCCCTAGGAATGGTTGGAAAATTTTAAGGAAGAAAATGAAACATCAGTCCATCTATTTTGCATTATTCTATTCCCACAAATTAATTAAAGTCTTTTAAAACCTTTATATCTCATTAGCACAAAAACTTCATTTTTTGCTTACGTTACGTTTCTAAAAACTAAAGTTTTCAGTTGAAAGTTATTTAAATTGATTTAATTTATAACATGTAAAGAGCTAATTTTGGCTGAGTAAATTCAGCTTCACACTAAAACATTCAAATATTATATTTAGATTCACGAATTAATCGTTTGGATAACTAGCAAACAGAATTGAGCTCCTTAGCTTTGAAATAAGGAGATTTAGCTTTTGTTTCTTTAACTAGCTCATTTTACGGTTTATATTTTTGCTCCACAATAATAATGAATATTAAATATTTACTAGAAAATATGAAAAATTACTTCCATATTTCAAATAATTACACTTAAAAATTATTAAGGCTAAAATTAATGAAAGAAAATGGATTTGGTTTCATGCTTTTTTCTAGCATTAGCAAAACTTTCCCAATCCAAGAAAATTAATTGAATCAGACATAAAACTCCAAAAAATTTTCGTTTATTGAATTATTTCAGCAGTTTAGGGAACTATGTTCGCTAATGTTATCAAGTATTACTAGTTTGATAGATAGTGCCATGAATCATTTTAATTTAATTAAAAGTTTACTACAATAACTGATAAGTACAAATTTAAGGCTCTAAAACTAAGAGATTAAAGCCACATACATTTTCATATGTAGCTGACTTATGTTATAGTCCTAACTAGAAGAATACAGAGAACATACTATACTAAAATCTGGATCACCTTTGGTAGTGTTCCTAGGTTTTTGCTAAATAGTTTGCTTGTTGAAACACAAATTGCTGACTAACTTTATGCTAATCAAAAGTACCAAAACGAAAACTTTTGGCCTGTGGTTTGCTTAATCAAATGCAAACATGATTATCCAAAAACTGTAGCTTTGCACTAGATTAAGTTAAAAGTGCTATTCATAGTTTCCTGTTAAATGGAATTTGGAAGCAATATTTGTACACATTGGTCAGTCACATCAACTACATATTATATTGGACTAGGTACAAGATTACTATAAATGATAAAGCAAAGAAAAATAAATCAAATTTACGTTTATATTTTACTTACAAATTAATTCATATAAAGGATCGCAGTTAAATTATGAACTGTTGGGTTGGCATTTCTGACCAAATGAAAGAAATCTCTTTGTTTTTTTCATCCTTATAAAATAATATTAAAATTTAGTTACTTTATGAGAGATTTATTTCATAATAATCTCATGCCTAAGCTTTTTTCTAAGTGGTGCGAAATTATGCTTTATTTGTTTACTTTAGCTTCTTTTTGAAAAAGAAATTATATATTTTTAAAAGTTACTTTTGAATTATTTACTTAGCTATACTAAGCCGAGAACCAAAAAACACATAAAAATTTAAGCCTTTTCGTAGTAATTGAGTTTACTTTCATTTGTTTGGTAAAATTTTACTAAATTCTATGAGAACTTATAATTTTGTTAATAACGATTGCCAGTTACAATTAATATTTGCTCATTCCATCATATTTGGTTATATCTAGCTGCATAACCTATAGTAATTCTGAACTTTAATTTATCTTTCAAGTTAAATTTACCAATAAGCCCTAAGGATGATTGTTCCCTTAATCGACTGCATAAATAGATTACATTCAGTGACGATGGTATTCTTGCTTTGGGCTACCTAACTTCAATTGTTGTTTTTGAATCAAATAAACAAGATTGAAGAAAATCCAAATTGTGTTTTCCAAATACTCAATATCAGTGCAATCTTAACTTTTTCTTAAAGTAAAAATGTTATTTCTGAACACCAGAAGCTACCAAATTTTATCAGTTAGTACCCTCCTTTAGCCTAAAATATTTGTAAGGAAACAACATCAACTGGCAAATTACCAAAGCTTTTCTTATCGAATCTTCAACTGTTTGAACAATTTTACGATATTGTCCTAGAGAATTATTGCTATCTAACAGATTATCTGATCCATGACGATGGATTTTGCTTCTATGCCGTACTAGAAAGTCATATATTTAGTAATCTTGAAGAAATATAGATGAAATCAGTCTTCCTACAACACTATAGACAATTTCAATAGCAAGAAATATATAAAAAGTAACACAAAAACAAGATTCATGGGTGGCTTTCAAGTTATTTTTTTCAAGTAGCATAAAATGGGTAAACAATTTGTACAGGAAAATAAATGACAAAAAATATTCAAAGCTGGTAGAATATGTATGTATTTCACAGGTACCTAATTCGTATAATTATAAATCTTATGAAAACCTTGGCACTGTATAACTCTATAGAAAAAGATTTTACTAAACAATTCTGTGCAAATGTACGAATCTTGGCGGCCTTATTTAGATTTTCCTGGAAAAAATTGTAATACTATTCAATGTTTGGAAAAGAACTACCCGTTAGCTTAAGACACAGAATCGTTATTAAAATTATAGTGGAAAAGTATTCAAAAATATTCCAGAAGTAAAGTTTAAATTACGTGAGTGGAAGGAAAGTTCAAAATATTAAAAGTCTAAGCTGTTTAGGGTTTTATTTAATACAGTAGTGTTGCAGTATTGAGGCTGTTCGGAGTTTTTTTAGTGTAAATATTATAAAACTTTTAAAGAAATTAGAGAATTGGGTAGAAAAAGATCTCCAAAATTTTATTCTTGAATTAAACATTTCGGGATTTAAAATGTTTTTAGGCTAGCTTTTCTATAAATTTCGTTCAGAATGAATTTTAAATGAAATTGACTTAACATACAAAAAATCATAACACTAAAATAATTAGATTCATAGCTTAATATTCTTTTAAGTAATCTCCAGAAGCGAACAACTGGGAAAAAAGTATATATGTATATAATAAATAAAGGCTTTTTTCAGAAACTTAATTTTTCAGACCTTTTGTGTGCATAAAAAATGTGACTTTAGTTTGATTTAATTCCATTTTTATTAGAAAAATTTCATTCCGAAATTGTAAAGCCTTCAAATCTAATCCTTTCATGCGTTAGACTTTCAATTTCAATTGCTTGCAAGTCAATATATCCGTCTGGCAAAAAGAAACTTTCAGCAGATTATCCATGAAATTATTACATTCCAAAGCAATTCTTTCTTCTCATGGGAATGTAGCAAAACTCCCCAGATATTTTGTGTCTGAAATTCTGGTAGCTCTTGGCCATTTACTAGTACTCTTCTAGCTTGGTCTTAAGGAATTCCAATTACCTTGAGGCTGTATAGTTTGAGCTTTATAACATTGCAATACAATATCGTTAAGACAGTGGAAATAAATGAAAGTTGAGGATTAATTCTGGAACACTATTATGAGACTAAATATAATTTTCCGAGTTTCTTTATGACATAAGAAATGGTGTGGAACAATTCTTTAATGCATGTAGAGGACATATTAATAGCAAAGGAGGAATTTTAATTTAGGCTTGGTTTTAAAATTAAGTTTAGATTTTCCTAAAATATTTCAATAACTCTTGTACACTATTACTGAAGATGTTCAATTAAAAATTTTTATGCCACGTAATTATATTTAAAGCTAATAAAATGCAAAATGTAATTTCTATAAATTGTCTTCATGACTTTGAAAAAAAATTACTTTTTTCAACTTTAATTCAGAGTAATATTTTTTAACATCATAAAATTTATAGATTTGACCCATAAACGACTTATGTAAAATGCTTTATTTAAAACATTTCACAAACAAATATAAGTTTAGATATTACATCTAATTTTGATGCTTAAAATTTTGTTATTGTGTTTGCAAAACAAAATGCAGGTCTGCTTAGCAAATAAATTGAGTACAAAGTGCTAAAAAATATTCTATAAGCAAAAAAGACATCACATTTGTGATAAATTCCTTTAAAATTGCAAAAAAGTAACCTACGTTGTGTTTAATTTAAATTGATCTTATAACGATTTCGATAGTTGTATCTTTCAAAAGTCTTCAGTAATTTTATTGGGTTACTATTTGGTATTAAAGAGTTATTTATCGAATCCTTAATTTGAGCTATTTTATTATGTGCAATTAATTTTTCATTTGATATTTAACAGAAGATTAGTGGAAGTAAAATAAAATGCAAGACTGTTATCAATAAAAGAAAAACTTTAACTCAAACCTCACAGAAAGCAAAAAATGGAGGAGCAAATTATTCAATAACAAAGCATTATTAGAAAATACTTTCCAAAAGAATTCTATGTTACTTTTTCTAATGAGCTGACAGGACATAGAAGAAAGTCTAAATTTGACAAGAAAATTAAAAATCATTTCGTTGGAAGACTTAGAAATATCCTTCAGGTGCGGGATGCTGGATGTTATTGTTAAAATTACTGCTAAAGTCATGTGATAGAACTGAATTAATTCCGTCATGCTTCTGCCAAAATTTATCAAAGTCAGCCTTAATTTGAGATAAAATAAAATTAATTTCATAAAAATGGATGTAACTTAAAATACATCTAGAACCATTTAAAAACAAACAAATGTCTTTTTATTTATTAATCATAATATCTCCTTGTTTTCCCCATGCTTGGGTAGTCGGTGTAACTTTTTTCTCTAAAGCTGATAACAACTTTGAGACATTTTGTGCCAAAGTTTAACACAATGTTACTATTTTATTATTTTAGCATTTGCAAACTTCAGCGAGATCTTCGGGTCTTGTATCAGTTATTTTTAGGGTATAATACAAATAATTGCTTGACTCTCGTGTTACTTCGAAGAGGTATTTTTTTTAGGATTTATATACCACAGTTTTTCATTTAAACTTTAGGTTCTTTACCATTTGTTCAAAATTAATCTGAAACTTTTTATGTTTTCTAGCTATTAGGTAATAGGTACCAAGGTGGTAAGGCTTTTATTAACTCTTTCATTCATTCATTTTCTAAACTGATATCAAATGATTTTTTACTGGAATGATCTAGACTAATCCTTCAAAGATTGAATATGTGAACTAAATCCTTCTGAGTGACATCTATAATAGAATTGTTACTAATGATATTGAAAATTTTTTTCGAACATTGTATCAAAGTCCTTCTTCTGAGCTTTTAATGGATTTGCTGTGAAATGAATCCTTTCTCTGAGTGATTATCTTATGATTGATGCTTTGAAAAAAGCATCTACAATAGCAATATTTGCACACAAAAACCATGTCAAATAAAACTTCGCAATCCATCATAAGGTTTCATTCACCTATGGTACTTACATTGATTAACATCAAAGTTATCCGAAAAATATTTTAAGCAAGATTTTTGAACAAAACGACGGGAGAGTAGCATGAAATTTTGAATATTATTGTACTTGTGGAAAGAAAGATTAATTTGAAAGAATTACAAAACAAATTTGACTCTATAAAATTTATGAAAGCATTTTTTAAAAGCAAGTGTTCTCGTTAGAATACTAGTCAGACAGGGCTTGAAGACATTATTTTTACTTAAAGAAGAAGCAATATTGAAGGCAGAACGTTTTCAATGTCACTTAATTTTCAATAAAATTTGCTTTCCCTATTTTCTGTGATAATATTCAATCTTCCTGCAAAAATTGCTTTATGCATTTTAGGTATCTTACTTAAAAGCAGTGACCCGTTCAAGATTCTCTTTTTGTTTCCAAAGTTTATGCTCTACAGCGATTTACTTTATTTTTCCTATAAGACAAGTCCACAACCCTCCAAAAACTCTTTCAATTTATTGAACTGAAATTGATGCTGATGAGTTCTAGGGTTCACATAGATAATGTATATATAAAAGTAAGATAAAATCCAAGTAGGTGTGGTCCAAAAAGCTATAAAATTGAGTTGAAAGTGAAACTCTAAGATATTCTATTTTCAATTACTTCACTTCAGTTATTTGGGTTTCTTTTTTTCAAGGAAATCGTCTCAAGTTACATTCTTTTGTAAAGGGAGATCAGGTAATTGGATTGGTAAAGTATTATGTTAAGTGAGAAAATCGCTTGAGGGGGACAAACGCTCAACTTGAAAATAGAAATGCCCTCTTGATCATTTTACTTGTCAAAGAAATTCCATAAACAAAGAAAAGACTTGAAACATAATTGGAAGAAAGCCTTCAGTTCACAAAATCAAAAACAATAGAATAAATTTTCCATTCCTAATACCATTGATACAAGAAAGAGGAAAACAGTTTTATAGAAACGAACAAAAAGTCTTTTGAATTTGTTCAATTTACGATTAGTAACAAATCCAAGATATTTGATTGAATTTAAAGCTTAAATTTTATTCAATTACCATAAAAATTCGTTACAAGAAAAATAAAAAATCAAATTAGGAACATTTGAAGAAACAGTGCCTTTTTTTTTTATTTTAAGTGAAATTTAACGAACTCTATGGGCAGATACTTTATGCGATTTTTTGAATTTGATTGTAAATAAGAGAATGGTTGCTTTAAAATAAAACTATTTGAAAGTTTTACGTGAAATTATCTTGAAACTACATTTCACCAAATAGTCTACCATAACAAATCGGGAAAATGTAAAATAGAAAAGATACTTTGAAAAAAAAATTGATAAGGAAAAAAAACTGAATTTATTCATGAGATAATTTAATGAAATTTTAGAAAGCACTATCCTTATCAACTTCAATTTATATTAAAAAAAAGAAAAAGGAGTTTTATGAAATATTTTTGGGCTTGGATCCAAAAGAAATAATATTGTTGGACTTTTCTAAATAGATATTTTGTCACCCCATCAACTATATCTGACATATTGCAATTATATAATTAATCTAAATAAGAAATGTAATCAATAAATTTATTTTCAATTGAAAACTTTATTCACCTTTCATATTTATTTAATATATTATATCAGATACACCAATATATTATATCAGATACACTATGCACTTGAAAATGAAGTCAATTAAGTGGCTAACAAATCTGTACAATTTCATATTCGTTAGTTACATGCTTTTACCTGAAATTATATTTAGAATTTACCTTTATATATCCTAATAAACTTAGAACTTTGTTTTGTAAATTAATTGAAACAAGAATTGGACTGTTTGAAGCCATAGTAGGTATACAAACCATTCTAACGTCTTATAGTAATTATATTGTAGAATGTTCATTGGAATGTTATATCTGGAATTCGGTTACAGGTACTTTTCATTAAATGCATATATCAAAATTAGTACCTTAGCTTGCCTTGTTTCAGTACAATCTAGCCAGGAGTATTTATAAGCCCCTAACATCGTTCAACTTTTGCATGTTAAGAACATGAAATTCTGTATCAAATATTTTGAGAGTGTCCGAAGGGATAATCCAATAAGCAATAAAAATACTTTTCTTTCACATTTTTTGCCATATTTGGCTATTTCTTAAAGAGATCCTGTCTTGATTACTTAAATATCAAATGAATAATGAAGTCTGGCAACAGAATATCTTACAAGCTTAACATAAAATGGAAGCATAACAAATTTCATTTAGTATTGATGGTATTGAATGTGACATATCTGACATCCTGATGTTTTTTTGTATTTAATATTCAAAATTATAAAAAAAACGCTTTTTAGATTGGTTTAATATTTCAATGTGAAATCTTTGAACTTATTGAACAATTTAATTGTATTTTAAGGCTCAAGCTAACGATTAATGAATTTGTTTTAAATTTAATATAGATTTTTTCTGAAAAGAAATCTTACACTTTATTTAAATTTAGCTGTGGTACCCTTTTTAAGTAACTCATTTAAATCACCAAAATAAAAACTAATCATGAAAAAAAGTTTCAAGAAACTACAAAAAAATATCCCAGCAAAAAGCAATAAAATTTTAAAGTTATACAAAATGAATTGCTCTAAAAAATAATTTCAACCTAATTTCTAAGATTTATTGGTATAGAGACCTGTGCTGTGAGTGTAAAAGGAATATCTTATAATAGAAAAAAATTATTTTGTGTAAATTTTGGTATATGAGCTGGAGCCAATAACTGGAGCTGGAGTTTATTTGGGAGAACTAATTGATGTATTTTTATATATAAATATGCAAAGAAGATGCATTGAAATTACTTTATACATAAAATTAAGTTTTTAAACTGTATCAATATTAAAAACTAATTGTAATGCATTTTTCTCTACAAAGAATTTCCTTATTGTTATACACTACTACTACATAGTTTGAAAATGAGCTTGCAATAGAGAAAAATATGAACTTCGAAACAATATTATGCAAGGATTACACTGAATCAAAAATTTTCCCATAAATCAATATTCGAGCAGGATTATATTGTAGTAAGGTACTTATCGTAAGCAACATGCTGTATACACTTGAGCATGAGACAAATTCTAAGCCCTGGTAAAACGAGAGCTATGACTTAAAGCTTTTTATTGATAGTGGTAAAGCAACATATATGAGCTGAATTGATGCAAAAGGTAGAAAGTCATTTGCGTGGTGAATTTCGATTTAATCTGGAGGCAAATTGTCTCTCTAAAGCTAAAAAATATCATTTTTTGTAAAAGAATTTGTATAAAACTTATAAAGAAGACTTTTTTCGTCTTCTTGAAAATGAATCCAATGATGATTTAAAATCATATTGTGACCCGGTTTTATCAAATGTTGAAGGATTTCTCCCAAGACGATAAAATGGTGAAAAGAAAAATAAAACTAGCTTATGTGGTCCGTAGATTATGCTTGAAATAGTATGCATATCTAGACCTTTTCCTAACGCAAAACCAAAAATAAAACTCATTGACTTTGAGCAAGATTATCAAATGAAATTTGTTTCGACTGAATCACATTGCAAAGAAATTAAGTAGGAAATGCTACAAGAAAAAGAAAACTCCAATCATTTCATTTGAACCAAAAATGAGAAAAAAGAGTATTCTAATTTAACTTTGGGTTCATATCTCAAGAGACATGAAAAGAATTTTTAAATATCTTAAAAATTACGACTTAACTTCTAAGGAAATACTCAAACCAAAAGATATCCTACTATAAAGCAGGTTCCGCGATCTCCTTTAAAGCAACAGTTTTTTAAAAAAGTTTTATTGGTACTAATAGTTAAGCTGAAAAACATTTTTCGTCTCCAATTTAGTTGAGTGATACCCTATCAATTTCTACTTCTTCCTTAAAGCAAGAAAAAAAACCTTTATATAAAATTTAAAAATTAATAAAAGTTTTTGATTGGTTATTTGATTTTTTATGGACTTCAATGGGCTAAAGAATCCAAGAAAACTGATGAAGTTTATTTGGACTAGCTCAAGGACTTTGTTGGTAGTTATGGAAGTATTTGATTATAAGTAAAATGAAGTTTTCACTACTTTGTGATACAGAATTCTTTAGGTGCTTGTATATGTAAAGTTTGTCTTTTACTTTACTGTCAGATTAACAAAGTTTTGATCTATGAAATGAAAATGTAAGAACTTGGGATATGACAAAATAATCTATATTTCATTTGATTTTTTTTTCATTAGCAACAAGAACTCTAAAAAAATCTAAAGCAGCATAATGAATAATTAGTTAGGCAAACTTCTGTTTTACTTGTTTTTCGAAAGTTATTTGACAAAATTTGCATTTAAATAGATTTACAGAACTAATGAAAACTATTCCGTTGAGAGAGGTACAATTAGTAAATTAACGAAATTTGAAGTTAAATTAAGGATGGTTATTAACAATTACTTTTTTGAATCTGCCATTTTAACGACATTTGTAATTGTTTGCAAAATTTAAATTTTTATAATAAAACTGCATTCTGAAAGAATAATTTCCAATTTTTGTCAAAAACAAAGTTTGAAATGTGGAAATGACATACTATGCATTTTCCACCGTACAACTCAAGTTCAAGGATTTGGAAAAAATCACAGGGTACCAAATTGGGTTATTGTTCGCTGTTAATTTTTTATGACAAAAGCTTTTGAATGATTGAATGAACTTTTATAGTATAAAATTAATGAATTTGTGACTATTTATGAAATTTGATCTACGGAAATGTGGATTTTTACGGATTTTTAATAACGATAACCTGATTATTTTTACCCATATTTCAAACATATTTTACCTGGATCAATCAAAGCAGATACAGTATTTACTAATTTTCTGATCTCAAGTACGTCTGATTTTTTTGTAAAATATTTGACAGATTTCAAAGAATTTCTTTGTCACAAAATTTGAGTCAAATTTATTGTTTGATACTTTTATTGAAAATATAAATCGCTAATAATTCTGTTTTATAAAATTAAAATTCCGAAATTAAAAATCGCTTACAAATGTGTTAAAGAAATAAGAATAAAAAATGCTTAACAGAGTTTTTTAAAAATGCTTTACTCTCTTTGTGTTTTTGAAAAGGTAGTCCTCATCATGATTTTAGCAATAAATATAATATTTATATAGGTATGTATTTAAAAGGGCGTTGATGAGTCCTGAAAATGAAAATACTTTTTATAAAAAATAAATGAATACACAGTATCATTGAAATCACTGAAACTCTTCTTAAAGTTATACTTATCCTAAAAATAGTTGTACTAAAAATCTTCCATCTCTCTTTTAAGATAAAATTCTGATACCCAAATTATAAGCTTTTACTTGTTTTAATATTTAGATTTATATATTTAGAACAAATATACAAGTAGTTTCTCGAATATCTGAATATAGCTTAATATAACAACACATCAATTGAAAAAATTGTTCCGTAGTGTAATTGCCCACATTAGGAAACCCCGGCAACACTTTTAGAGCAATCAAATACTTCAAAAAAACTTAAATCTGATCAAATACTTATACAGAGCTGTAAACAAATATAAATTAGTTGTTACTACTGAAAGGATTTATGTACACAATTTAATCTACCATTAAAGAAAACAGTCACCCCGTTTCAAATAGAAATTCTTTGTTTCGTAATTACTTTGGCAAACCACTACAAACTTTTTAACAAATCAACAACTTCACTTGCTCTTTTTGCTGGCGCTATACATTTTCAAGCAAGAAAAGTTCACAATAAAATCCATGTCAGGTGGCAGCTAGAATACACTCGCTCAATTGATATTTTGAAATAATTTATTAGAATTATTTGTTTGTCATTAATCGCCTTTTCCCCAATTATAATTCAAGTTTTTTTCGAATATAACTGCACATGGGCTATTTACTTGTAAAAGCTCATTTTGAATGTTTTTTTAAATTGTTTTTTCACTAGACGATTCTATTCTTGGAACAGAATAATATACAATAATGCTCACTGAGAACCAATCGAAAGTAATTAATGCCATCATTTGTTCCACAGATAGGGTTTATAGCAAGCGCTTAATCTCTGCCGATTATATTTAGACAGGGACATTGTACCAGTTAGTGTGTTGGTTAACATAAAGCCGCAGATTAGATTTGATTGGTAGGAAAATTTGTTAAAGCACCTGAAGGTAATGATTATAAGATTCTGGCTTAAGTGGGTTGTTTCGTACTTTGCTGACCCACATTAACTTTCTTTGTTGATACAAAATAGAATAAAAACAACTGCCAAAGGGCAATAAGCTGTTTTCGCTTTCAATATTAAGGGATATTAGGCTACGTAAAAAGGGTGAGTGATTAACGTCCTAATTCTATCAAATACCAAATGACAAATTAGGATAGATTTTGTCTATCTGAAAATCTATTTTTCCAGTAGATACATATTATTACATAGATCTGTCTTAATTTAATTATTTGGTAGAATAAGTTTTTATAAAATTAATTTTATATTTTGTTCATAAAGTATGAAATATTATTTTTTTACTCCACGAAGTATGCAAGAGATAATAATAAGTTTTTTCCGCTAAAATATTGAAAAAACCATAGAAATTCAAAAGTATTGAATTTAATAAACTTATACTATTGTGAAGACTGTTACCATGAACTGAATTGTGAAATGTTGAATAAATAAAAAATGTTTTTCTAGTTCTTGAATGGCGACAAAAAATAATGGTCCTTCAGACATTTAATACAGTTCTCAAACACTGTTTTCCTGTTAAATAGCTTAAAGATTTATTGCAATTTATCGTGAAGGTTCCTTGGAATATTTGTAGATAGCACGAAAGTCTTTAATGTGTTAAATGTTTTTTTGCTAAAAAATGTTAGCGTTTTAATTTGAGTGCTATATAAACATCAAATAAAATTATTTATTTGAATAACCTGAGGAAAATACATACATACAGAAAATATTCACGAGAAACGAATTTGAAAATTTTCGAACACATTTAAGGTGATTGCTCTTTTTCTAAACAGGAAAGTTCGATCTTACAATTTCACTTGATGCATGGATGCAATTTCAAACAACTTGCCTTCAACTCAAATTGTAACTTTGTTGCAAGTTTTGTATAGAATGCTGACATAGTGAATTTTTCCAACTATTCTGTAGCCTGCTCTAACAAGAAGTGGATTAAATTTTGTGTGCATCGAAAATATAAAAAAATAGACTGGACAAAAAATTTACAATATTGAACTTTATAGTTTAGTAGTATTAAAATGATTGCATAGCTTTCGCATTAGAAGATTTTGATACAAATTGGTTTCTTTTAAATTTTTGGCAGCAATTGCACGTTTTCTAAGCCTTCTACGCAGGAACCATAGTTATATATCTTCTTATATCTACTAATGATAATATATGTTCAAGCAAATACTAAAACATATAAAATATAAATCTGAATTGTTGTCTTTTGAAATTGTATTGTATAATTATTTTTAAAGCTAAAGAATGCGGAAACATAAACATTCAAATATTTTGTATTTACATTCTTTTAATGACATGTTTTAATTTCAAATTATACCTTTATATAGTTTTCATACCATTAATTAACAATTCAAATTGGGGTGTCATTCAAAAAGGGTAAAATATAGTAAGACTTTTTACTGCGTCCGTGTGTTTTGAACTCTGCTTAATCACCTAAGCTACTACGGCTGTATTTTTTGTAGTAATAACGTCATAAACAGCTTTTTTCACATTTAAAAGTTAATATTTCTTTTTTTCTTTAACTTTTACTGAAAAATTACACTTGGGATGATAGCCTTTTTCAATTTAATCTTATCTTGTGATACAATACACAAAAGGAAATTTTATTTAGAAAATCGTGTATTAAGCATGTTGCAATCGTGCATTAAAATACAGCCTTTCACAGCCTGTATAAGAGGAAATGATTTTTGAAGTTACAAGTTGTCCAACAAAATAAAACTAAAAATTACCCTCTTTTCTGTGCCCTAAATGTCTTATTTATTTATTATCACATTGGCTATAATTTTGTTGGATGAGAAAAGTTTTATGTGGTTAAAAATAATTTTGGTATCAAAATTAACTTTCAATCTTTTGCTAAGCAACATTATAATTTTTGCACTGCCATACGGCAAAGTACGATTTTGACTTCCAACGGATGAAGCGAAAAAGGAAAGGCTCCCTCATTCTTAACATATTAACCACTTTTAAAACTATATTTCTATAATCAATCGTTTTTAATTATGCTGATATAACCAACTTAAAAATCATCCTTTTTTGTTCAAAATCTTATATTAGCTAAATACCTTTGAGTGATCAAGTATGATACTTTCAGGGATAAATTGGGATTTTTCTAAATATTTAAAGTTCATTATTAAATAAAATAAAAGAAATACCTTTATCACTTGACGAATAATATTGACGCTAGAAAATAACAAATATGAAAAGTTTATGACTTATCATTGAACTTCCTTACTATTTTCATTTTAAGCATTACTCTCAAACGATATTATTGATAGAAAACTGTTAAATTTCATATCAAAGTATTTTTACTCAACAATAAAAGAAAACAATTTAACTAAGTTACATACAAAAAAGATGGGATTATCAAATCACTTGAGTAATACTAAATTTTACTTTTAACTCTTCAGTATACTTTTGGGCTGGTATTTGAAACAGCAAAACTCGTTAAATACACATTTTCTTTTCAAGTTGTAGTAGAGTAAGCAAATTATGAACAAAAGAAAGTGTTTTCTACTTTTCTGTCTTAATAATATTAAATAATGCCTTAATTATGCGTAGCCACTGCTTATGTAAAATAACAGAAACCTTTTTCTAAAAGGATTTTGCTTTAGAAATTAAGTATTTTCACTTAAATTCAAGACTTTAATAAACCAAAAGGATTAAACAAGCTATAAGTGCGTCATGAAATGGATGATTCTATGTCAAAAGGAGGTTAGTTTTATTTCACTGAATTACAATTTAATCCTCCCAGAGTTGAGAATAAAGAGAAACTTTTAAGTTTTAAAGTTAGCTCTTATGTATTTATTTTGAGTGCTTGATAAAACCTTAATTTTCTAAATTTGAAGTGTATTTCGTGACAGAAAATGTTAAGCCTTTAAAAAGTCAACTAAATTCTTAAACAGTTGAGATAAAAGAGATTTTTTTCTACCCTTAATAAACAAAAAAAATTATTTGGTTGTCAGAACTATCACAAAAGTAATAATTTACAAATGAATCCTCAACTAAATATCACATTTTAGCAAATCACTTACTTATTTATTAATTTTTTTTCTGATTCGCATATATGTAAGCTTCGTACTAGCTAAATTCGTTTTTAATAAGGTTTTCAGAATTTTAGATAAACCTTCTTTTGAAAACATAATCAGATGGTAAAAGTAGCAGTGCAAGTAAACTAAAAATGGATGCCCTTGGGAATCAGTAGCCTAAATCTGGAGAAGATATCCTCCTAAGAACCATAAGTAATTGCCGCTGCAAATAAATTTGCAGTAATGTGATTTTAATGGCTTACAAAAATTAATAAAATGTACACCGGATGACAAATGGAACTGACATTTCTGTTCTGCTTTAATTCAGATTTTAATTTAGAAGTCCATCTAATAAACCCAAATATTTAAATAAGACTCAAAGATAGTTTACAATAAATAACAAAAATTTAAAAAAAAAACTATAAATATCCTATGGCAATTCTATCAGAAATTATATCCCTGCAAGTAATAACATTTGTCTGAATCTAACAATCAATTCCTAAGACAGCCATCCATGAAGAAAAAAATGGTTATTTCAGATGTAGAGGGCCCCCTTTGCATATCCTTATCAAAACTCTTTTGCACGTTCAACATGTGATCAAATACCAAAGAAACCTTCCTAGCATCCACTGTAATCCATTTCTATGCAAATTAAAGTTTGGCGGATAAAACACGTCTGAGTACTAAAGGAGAAAAAGCAAAATTTTCTGGCAGCTTATGACCCAAGAGAGTTATTCGCTTATTTTTTTGGTATTTTTCAATTCCATAAAGAAAATGAAAAACAAAAAAAGGAACACATTATAGTCCCCTAGTTTAGAAAAACCAACTTTTCTCATGCTAAATTTAAAAAGTATCCGCTTGTGGGCCTTTTGATTGTAACAAAGCTTTTTTTTGATTAGACAAGTTTTGAGATTTTTAGTTTCTTGAAAAGACTTTTGAAAATTATCAGATTAAATAAATAAGCCCTATTTTCCTTATTAAATGTCTAAACACTGAGTCGAGCAATTTTCAACATTATCAAAGTGATTAGAAAATTTTTCCTGAAAGCAATTACTCCAGCTAAGGAATTTTTACTTTCACAGGTCTTTATTTATATTTTAGGATTTGTTCTTGGATGATATTTTCAGGGAACCATACTGACACCTTGTTAAAAATATTTAAAAGTAATTATACTAACATTATTTAGAAGTTACTGAACCTCGTTTGGCTTTCAAACTGAAACATATTTACTTTGTCTTTAATTGTAAAATGCATACCAAAGTCTAACTTTACTTCCTTAATTTGAAAACTTTTCTCTTGTAAATTCTTTATGCTCTCCTGATGCTGTCATCAAGTGTAATTCAAGCGCTAATTAGTTCTCGGTATTAACTTTCCCTCATCTAAGTTAGATGATGACTTTGAAATATGCAAAGGGCTAATTACAGTAGTTGCAGCACAAGTTTTTCTCTAAGTACATACAAATTATTTTTCTTGGACATTATATAAATAACTTCATGATAAATTTTTTATTAAGTCGCTTTTTACTGAAACCCTTTAGATGCACTTGTATTATGCAGCAAGGAAAAATTTAACAAAAAAAATACTTGCAAGGGATAAAAGCTACCTAAAAATTTAAATTTAAATGTGTAATTATAAAGCAAGATTCCTTTTTTAATAAAATGTTTGCTTAGCTTTATTGAACTCATAATTTCTAACCATTGCACTTGCTTCAAACAATACAGGATAAGCAAGTATTTTGGAAATAGTGTTTTAATTGAATCAAAGTTATCCTCGTTGGAATAAATTTATAAAATCTTAACACAAATAATTGAAAATTGCAAAATGACAAAACAAGTTAAATTGATTTTCACCATTTACAAGCAATAATAGCCCAGGGACCGCAGTATTCTCTTGACTTAAAAGTTAAAAACTTCTTTTTGTGTTTCTGAAGCTACAAAACTTTTTAGGTCAAACAATATCTCTCTCACCAAAAAAATGTAGTAACAAGAACGTATTTTTCAAGAATATCCTACAGTCAAATAAAAGTTGCTTATTTGATCTTCATTTTACCCTCTTTAACCTGAAAAATGAGAGAAATGAACCTTCTTTCAAAGTAAGGATGTCACAGGCTAAAATAAAGATCGAAATTTCGAATTGGGTAGGCATTCCTTTTATCCTATGTTAAAATCTATAACTCACTGGGATTGACTATTTTATACTAAGAAGCTTTAAAAAACAAAAAAGTGCCCAGTGATGAGCCATGTTAGCATTTACAGAAACATTGTGTTGAATTTTTTTCCCTTGTTAAGGTTTTTTATCTTATATTGAAAGAATACCATGGATCATGCCTAAAGCAGTAAAATCAATATTTCAGTTTTGAAAGCATTCGTTTAAATGATGCTTCTTTGTGACTCTAATGGAGCCTACTTTAAGGAAAATTCATTTCATGTAGAAATGGATTGTAGTCTAAGCAATTGTGATATCATAACACAAATCTTTTGACATAAAATTCCAAGAGTAGTCAAATTTAGCAAAATTGCAAAAGGATTAAATCATACATAAGCTAATTAATTTAATTGAACTCTAACTTTCAAGAAATTTGAAAAACAACAAACATTTTTTACTGTTTTAATCTAATTCTTATTTATTAAATACGCAAAGGTAGGAGCGTTTTGAATTATAATCGAAATGATAGTTTTAAAATTTCTATCAGGATTCCCATATAAGACCCCATTTCTAAGGAAAAAAGTTCCCTCTTATTTTATTTGAATGGCTTTTTAAATCATTTTTAGAAGACTATCTGATAAAAAATAAACCTTTTAATTATCAAGATTTATGTTTAATGTAATAATAAAACTGTTGGATTTCAATCACTAAATTTTTAATATAAAAAGAATGGTAAAACAAAGGATAAAGCTTTACTTTTGATGCCATTTATTAGTGGAAATGATGTTAACACTGCCAGAAGTTAGATATATTATTCTGGTAATTTGGATAAGTTATACTCTGCTTGGAGCGAAGCATTTTTTTATAATTCAGTTCCAATGCCTGCCTTGGTGAGTCCTCGTATGTAAATCTGGAACACGATAAGCATTTGCCAGCCTCATAAATTAAACTTATGCTCGTATGCAGAACACTAGTGACATCCATTGCTTTGTTGTGGACATAAAAGGGGCTCTCGATGCAATTCTGAGGATAACTTTATTCCAACAATGAGATACAAACTAAGTGTCATTTTTTTTATTTTTTTTAATAACTCAAAATGTCTGCATTTCTTTTACTAAATTTCAATGAGAAAGTAGATTATCTACTTATAAAAATTTTATTATTTTTACTTATAAAGCTTAGCTAAATAAAATTAATACCATTAAGTCTTCCGCAAATATCCCACAGTAAAATACTTTGAAAATAAAATAACAAATATTTGAACAGGTTGAATTCGAATGCTCACTCACTCCAATGGTTTAGTAATTTTCTGTTAATATAGTATTTAAGGATAATTAAGTCCTGAAAAGCGAAAGAAGGTTCCTGGCTCCTTAACTTTTAAAGCAAATTAAATTTTCTAGTATCTAAAATGAGAATTATAGAATAAAAATCTTTATATAAGGAAATATATACAATTTATAACTTTACAGAATTGCTTTCTGGAATATATAAACGATTTTGCAACCGTTGGCTATTGATTGAAATACAACATAGAATATTTTATCCCTAAATTTTTCTTTAAATGTAAAAACTTAATTTATTTTCTATACTTGAAGGCTTATTATTCATTTGACGTAATATTATGAAAACAAAAAGGGACAGGATTAATTTTTTTTTCAAAGTCCAACTAATAACGAACTTAGCAAACAAGTAATTTAAAAGTAAAGCACTAGTTTTAGAGTAATAGCTCTAAAGTTGTACCCTTCAGACATTAATTAAAAGCCTTCCTGATTTCTCCCCTAACAAAAACAGGCAAGCATTCTACTCTGAACTTGCTCTATTCATTTTGTTGTCTTCACAAATACTTCAGTAGACCTCAATAAAATTTAATTATCGTTGCTTGCTGTTAGCTGATTCTTGAACATCATAAATGTTTTATTAACAATAATCTTGTCTAAGTAGTCTAAAGTGCACCAGTTCCAATTGTTATGAGTCCATCAGCAATACCATGGAGGATTATTAATTTCGATCGATACTTTGTATGTTTCTCTATATTTTTGTTGTAAATCAAGGAAGAATTTCAAACATTATTAAAATGGAATTAGTGCTTCTAATTTAAATTAATGAACAGCATAACTTGCAATAACTTTCCTCTTTTAATGTATTTTTATTTCATTTTTGAAGCTTAAACCAAAACATACTTAATCGCCAATTATTACAATTAAAATAAAATTTTTGTGAAATAAAAATAAATCATGCCATATTGGAACAAACTAAATTTAAAAATACGTTTCAGGGTACAAATTTCGACCTTACAATATATAAACAAAAATCAATAAAATAACAATCTCATGTTTTCTGTACGTTAATTTTAATTGATTAATATTTAAGAACTGAGTGTTTATTGATTTTATAGTTTTAAAAAATAAACTGAAGTAAACTGAGTCATACTTGCAGCTGTAAATTTATGGCTATTTACCTGCTTTTAACGAAAATATGGTTAAGAGCCTAGTCAAATAGATGAAAGAATCTAGTTCTTTGAAATCTAATTACTTTAAAGAGCTCAAGCTTTTTTAAGCCATGACACACAGACAATCTAATTTTTTGAACTGAGCTGTCAAAAAACAGCTGGTTTTAATTTGTCTGACTTTTTGTTTAATTTTTGTGGAGAATTTAAGATTACAATTAAAACATTAAAAAAATAACTATATTAAATATAAATTTATTTAAATATAATATTTCAATAATGATAATTATAATAGATCTAAAAACTTGAAATATCGGTTATATTATTTTTATTAAAAACAACAATTTCCAAAATACCTAAAATTCTCCAGTTCTAGACCGCCGGCCTCTTCAATTAATAAATTAAAACTTCTCTAATCTTTGGCATTATAAAACCCCTGCAAATAGCTTCAAATGATTATTTATGAACACGGAGTAATTTCAAAGTTAAGCTCTTAAGCTAATAACAAATATTCATTTGAATAATTTGGTGATTAAAATTCTTAATTTACAAACAAAATGCGAGCACACTGAATCCTATCTGAATTTGGTGTTGCCTCATTTATCACAACATCCAACCTCTTATCTCAATTTCATTTAAATGTTATGTCAAGGAATGTCATTAATAATGGTAAACTTAACTTCAGGAGCGGAAGTGCTTTTAACGTGAAGGAAATTCTGATTGACAATCATTTTTCCGACAAGGATGTCCCTATTTGGCACTTAAAGCATTTTTACATCAACTACGTTCTTCTTTAAGGTTAACTATGACCTTTTGCATTTTGATGAAGTGATTAATGAAATCCAGTGAACTAACGTTATTCATTAAAAGATTATGTACTATTATTTATTCAATAGAAAGAAAATGGCTCAAAACATACAAAATTTTAGTATTATTATTTACAATAATTTAATACTTTAAGTCTTATGTTAGATGAAAATTTTGCTTAAGCATATGAAGGGTAGAATCGATTGCTTTAAAAGAACCAATTTTGGAGAGAAAAACCTGGGTTTGCTATTTAAAATCAACTTATTTTTGCTTTGTGAAACTTAATCTCAAAGTTTTTATATCAACTTAAGGAAATTCGGATTATATTAAAAAAGGATTAAGTTCTAAAAGTTTATTTTGCATTTGCTTCATTTTCAATTGAAATTCAAATTTAATTTGAATAAGGAAAACGTTTTATTGCAATAAAATTCTAAACAGTCTTTATTTCTCAACAAAAGTAATACATATATCTTAAATAAGTATGCTTTTTGGTATAAAGGTTATTTTTGAAGTAATAACTGCCTTTGAGCCACATGCAATGGAAAATATTTCTACTGAAAAACCTCTTTGATACTTCCGTCTCCCAGATTGTGCTTAGTGTAAATAGAAACATTAAGTTTTATTGATATTGGATTCTAAGACTAAAAACCATTTAAGTTGCACAACAGCAGGTGTGAGATATAAGCAATCATATATATATATATATATATATATATATATATATATATATATGTATGTATATCATTTCATATATTAAGTGAAAGCAAAGAAAACTTACAGACTCACTTTAGTTATAATATAGACAACTTTAGAGTCAATAAGAAGCAAAATTTTCCATAGTAATCAAATAAAATAAAAATACCTAATAATAGGGCGATTGCTAAGGTAGCAAAAAATTAAAATACTTTTTTTATTTTCTCAGTAGAAAAAATATACAAAAAAATAAAAGCGCTACTCATTATTACTGGCTGAAAAAGTAGTTTTTCTGGCTACTTCTCGCATAAAATAAAACAGTACTTACAATTAGCCATTATAACCGAATAATAACGGAATTTTCTTTTGACAGCCTTCTCACTAATATACATTTTTATTTTAATTGAATGATAAAATTATACAAATGAGACTCAATAATGTGTATTTCCTCTACTGAGCTCTAATTATATAAGAGAAATTTAACACATACGTTTATATAGATTAAAGCTTGCTACATTATTTTATCCTTAAAGATCTTATTTAGTTAGTCTTCCCCCAACTAAAAGATAAATAATCTTCTTTGTATTAAGATGAGTCCTCATTTGGCAGACAAGAGATAGTAAAAACAAAATTACCGAAATATATTTTACTTCTTTTACTTTTAGGTAAATCAGAATTTACATACATATTGTGTTCATACAAAACTACAGAGAATTTGATATTTGTTGGCTTAAACTCTATTTTTAGGAAGCTTAGGATTTATACTAAATAGTGGTTATAAAAACAGGCAACAAAAAGACAAGCAGCAAACAAAATTTCAATTTAATTTTTTATTATTTCAAGGTGACAAGATACTCAATAAAGCTGATTCATATTCTGACAGGATAAATAATACTCCTAATTCCTCAGCTATACACTTACGTGTTTAGTTCGATAATGATTGTGCTATATACGTGCCCTATGCACAGTTAATTCTTGCATCTCCATTGAACAAATAGCTTACAACAGTTCAAACACTTTATCAACATTGACTTATAATGGACCCGTTAGTAGGATCAACTCAATAATGATATGCTAATAAATGGAGTAAAGCAATTTGGATTCAACTTTCATCCCAAGAATGGGAAATAATTTGGTAGCTTCCAGGGAAAAGAAAAGGACTCTTGAAGCACGTGCTATTATATTTTGGTATTAATAAAAAGATTTATGTTAATTTTAATGACTGTTCAATGGAGCTTGCAGGCCTGTTTTAATTAAAAATTGAGGTTATCGAAACCATTTATTTAATTGATTTCATTTGAAAAAATTATAAAATTCTTTTAACTGAGATAGTTTCACTAACTTAAAAAACTTCCTAAATAGTACTTTAAAAATAAACTAATCAAAAGTATAGACTGCAAGCCTTAAAAAAGAGCTCGCAAATAACTAAAACTAAAATATTCTTGGCTAGAAATAGGATTGACTGATAAAATTTTTTAATTTAAAGTCCTAAAGTCTTAAATTTAACTCTAGAATTCACATAAACTCACATAAATTTTAGAATTCACATAAACACGAGTCATTAAAGTGTAAGTTTGAGGTAAATTTATGTAAAATTTGAAAATATGTTGTTACTGGATATTATTCATCTGGAAACTTACTTAGTTAAAGGCTGTCCTTCACATATTTTCCAAATTAAGTAGTGATATAGTAGTTTTTCAGAATTTCTATACCTGAAATATTGTAATTTGCGATTTTCAATGAATATCATCAAATTTAAATAACATTAAATTTTGTATTGTTCCAAAGCTTGAAGATAAGGATTTTAGTACACTTAGTATAAACCTCGGTCAAATGTGTTTAAAACCTCTATTACTACCACCATCCCCAATTTTCTTTTTACTACAGATAATAAAATATATGAGATGTATGCAGAAAACTGCGAAACCCCTGAAATAAGTAATCCCAATATTTTTTTTTACATAAAGATATAAGTTTCATTTTATACAATGCTATTTGACTTGAGGCGGATAGTATAAGTAGCGAATAAATTCTTCTCTTTTAGCTATAAAGGTCTACCCTAGAAACCGAAATGACTTCCATTTATAAGCTCTACTTTTACAAATATTCATAAGAGGTGTGTTCTTGGAGGCAAGCTAACATCCACTTCCATTTTTACCAAATCAGTTTTTAAAGTCGAAAAAATGCAAAGTTGAGATGAAAAAAACACATGAGCCATCGGTTAATATTAAATCCATTGTAGAAAAATAAGTTTATTATTTTTATTGCTTAAGAAAACTTCAAATGTTAAGCTCACACCTTTGAATAGGTTTTTCTCTGTTATGTCACATGCATATGCACTTTTAGCATTATTTGAATACTTTCCTAATTTTAGACTATGATGAATAATTTTGTATTTTCTACCCAAATACATGACTAGTTCTATATTTTGGCTATGGGTTCTAGTTTCAAATTGAATTCGTGCTGTTATGTCTTATAAATTTTATATAATTGCCTTTTACTTCACTTGGCTTTGTATGAGAGTAGGCTATTTCTTACCGGATATTGAAGAAATCAAATTATTTTTCAATCTAATGAAGCCAGCCTGAGGCTGCTTTTTCTCGTTAGAACTGAAAAGACAGAAATACAAATAGAGGTATTTTCCGCTGATTTACGCTTGAGGCATAATATGCTAACAAAAATTGGCAGTAAAAATATAATTTTAGCAAAATTTTATAGAAGTTAATAAAAATCAAATATTCCAAGAATTGAAAACACTTTTTGTCACATTTTGCAAGAATTTTTAATAGCCTTTCACTTGTTAATTCTATAACTTTAAATTGCCACTTTTATTTTATCTTATATTTTTTTCTGTCCTTAGCTTAGTTAAAGTGGAATATACAAAAATATGTGTTGTCCCTTACAATTACTATAAAAGTCTTCTGGAAATCATTATTACCTTTCATCATAATTATTTTGTATGTTTTATATATCTAGAAGGCTTATTGAATTCAAAGACACAATTATCTTTGTAGTAATAATCTATAAAAATTAGTGGAATTGTTTTGCTTTTACTACTTTCTAGTGGAATAAATTCAAAAGCAATGCTTATTATTCTGTATTCTTTATTAATCATTTCATTTGATGTTTTATTTGAATTAAAAATTCTTCTTATAATCATTTACTTTCAATGTACAAAATAATTACAATAAAAACTGAACCATTAATAAATAAAATCACTCCTCCTTTGCATTCAAGCTTTGTAGTAAGTAATTAAAGAAATTAATAGACATTAAAATAGCTTCACAATGCGGATAAAACTCTCCGAAAACTTATACCAATTGCGTTGGTTGATTAAAATTTGTGCCGCGCCAATGAATATTTCATTTCCACTAATGTGTGCATTTGCAAGTACTTATTAGCTATTTCAGGTAACGTGTGTAACATAATAATCCTGAAGGCTTATGTAACTCATATAAATGGTGCACTCTACTCGGTCTAGAATTTTTTTTTACCCAGGCTTACACGAGCTCATATTAAAATAAATTTTCATCCCCATGCTGCGATGAAATTAATTATATCATCGAGAGTATACTTAAATAATTAAATTAATTGGGCTGCGATATTACATGTCCGATAACATTGTTATACCAATATTGAGTACTTTTTTCATTGCAATTAATTTAAATAATTTTGCTGGTTATATTGACTGATGTTGAGTGATTAATATTATTCAGCTTAAAACGTTTAGTTACATTTTGAATTATTAAAATCAATTGTAAAATAAATAGCTCAAACAAATCTATCCCTTTTTTTTGTTTTGATTTTTAATCTAAGATCTGCTTGAACAAACTTATGACATAAATATTTATGACATCAAATATCCAGAATAATTTCGGCAGGATTTTATGCAACAGTTATGAGTACAAATAAGCTTATTAAAATGAAAAGGATTTCTTAGTTTAACTTTCAACAAAATTCATTGCATTTTTGCATTGCGATTTTTTTGATTTATTTTAATCTGCTTTTTTACAGATTGGAAACAAAGAAAATCGATCTAAAAGTGGTGGACAAAAAATTGTTTCGTAGTTCTACTGCAGTAAAATCACCTAATTTTTATTCTAAAACTAAAAAGGATTTTTTTCTCATATCTTCCAGACTTGCCAAATTTATTTTCCATTTTATTTTGTTGTTGTTTATTTCTTAAATTAATTTCTTAATTTGCTTACCGTTGTTGTCGTCCTATAATTGTCTTTAATAATACCAACACAGCTAATTGTCTTAAATATATATTTTTCCATTAAATTTTTATTGCTAGTCAAATTTACATAAGTACTTTCAAACAAGAATATAAAATATATTCGGCCAAAAACCTATTCTTTATAATCTAAATTTAACACATGAACAAAAAGCTATTCTTAATTGTTTCTGGACTTATTATAGAGGAATAAGCACCAAGTATTTGTATAATGAAGTGATTTGCTTCTCCATTCAAATAATAAGGAAGCCAAAATGGTGAAGATTTCAATAAAAAAGTCAAATAATTTTCTATTTTAAAAGAAAGCAATAAAAATTTAAAAGAATATGTGTGCTTATAATAGTTTTTATAATCTCAAACAAAAGATCAAAGGAACTAGACATTGGTCATACATTTATATTTTATAAGTAATAATTTTCCATGGCAAGAGCTTACTTTCTGGAATCTAAAGTACACATTGATTGTCAATTAATTTGGCTTTGAAATGCTTGGAAAATTGCCAAGAAAACCCTCATAATTAGCATAGATTAGGGTACTAAGCCTAAATAGTCAGCAGATAAACAGAGTATATCTTTTACGAGCATTTTCAAATACTTCCATTAGATAAACGCATATGAAGGATCAATAAAATGCTAAGTTGTATTAAGGCATAATCTTTTTCCTTTTTAAACTGGACAAAGAGGTTAACCACCCCCATTGTTCACAACTCAGTAGACAAAAACGTAAAATGTTTTTTCTTGTGCGAAGCTAAAAAGCATTATATATAGAAATGTTGAAGTGCATTTAAACGCGCAACTTTGCAAATGTGGTTTTAAATTCCTGCATTCTTGCATTTTCACATGCTAAAAATGATATTTTTTTTGTCAATTCACTTTCAGTTCTACAAACATTTTCCATGAATTTTAGTTCCTGTAGATTTTTTTTCAGTATTTTATTCAGTAGCACCTTTTCAAACTTTATATTCTTTCACGAATTTTTGAAATAAAAGACTAGCTTTAAAACTTTGTAGAATGTGTACATTGAAAATTCAAGAATTCTTCTAGAAAGAATAACATTTTTATCTATAGATAGAATTATTTCAAGATTTCAAAGAATCAACCTCTTAAAATGAAAACGACCTTTTTACAGGGTAAAGTACATATGGGTTGCCACAAATTAGGTGATCAAAAGCTTTTGAGACAGTTGCACGTGACATGTTTCTAAAATAAGTTATGTACGAGCTTAGCAGATCGTTAGCTGCAGTTATGATCTGGGTATACATTCCATCAGAAATCTTGGGTATAGTTTTCCATTAGAAATGTGACCATATATAAATATATGTATAGGGCATTTTGAGTTTCATGCAGACGAGACTGGAATTACTTAAAGGTATTTTGAAATTTCTCTGACCTTTACAATTTTACCATCTCTTTGTGTGAGAAATGAGTTTCCTCAAAAGATAAAAGCAAAAAGGCATGTAATATATCTCTTTTCAACAATTGTTTGCCAATCCATAGCAATAAAGCATGATAAAAAAATTGCAAAAGAATGCGAATTATAGATACCAATATTAACCTTTAAGTATTATTCTGACTATTCTTGTGTGTTTAAAAAAGAAAGAAAATGAATTTTATCGAAAAGATTTAAGTGCTAGATTTTGAAAAAGAAATCTAGTCGTAAAATCGTACTAGAAATATATACAAAAATTAAAATAAATTATTGTATTTGAAAACCTTGTCTACATTTTTAAAACTGTTAAAATACTATAGTGACTTCTGTTGCAAAAATGAATAACGATTCTATTACTTTAAGTCATTTTCTAACCACTATATACTACTTTTGATGTTGCTATTAATGCACATAAGAAAGAATCATTCCGCTTTTTAATGTTTTATTTAATTCATTTAAAATTATCAAGTTCGCTGAAGTGCAAAACACAATTGAGTTCGCTTTCTCTGCTCTGCTTTAAGTAAATTTTAAATTGAGTTGAAAAATATAAAGCAAAAGAGATTTGCTTAGGAAAAGTTTCAACTTTCCAGTTCAAATTCTTGGAGGCTCTAAACATACTCGACTATCTGCAAGGCATATTCAGATGAGTTTCGAGTTACAGAATATTTTTTTCTATTTCTACAAAAAATTAAAATCTTAAATAGTTTTTTGACGTTTAAATTAAAAATAGTTTTCCATTCATTTGTACACATTTCTAAATAGCTTAGTATCCTACAACCCAATTATTTTTCTAAGATATGTAGCATTCTCTGGAAATAAAAACACAAAGCCCGAAAAATCTAAAAAAGTTTTGTAAAAACCTTTCCCTTTAACAAACATCATAGAAATGGAATTAGTCATGCGACTCTAAGTGATTTCCACATGCCCCACAAATGGTGAATAAAATCCACATAATGGAACGATTTTCATAGAATCATCATTCCCGTTCTTCGAGGAAAAATGAATGGACCACAGAATTCTGCTGGTTTGAATATATTTATTCACATATTATACTAAATGTGAAGATGGTTTTTGCTTCTGTTACAGCCATCGCATTATTTCGCCTCAGTTACTTCCTTTATTTCTTTTAGGATATTGACCTGTTGTTGACCTTAGGTCACTTTATAGAAGCTATTACTAGACCACTAAGCTTTTATTTTTATTTTTTTGAAAAGTAAGACTATGCGTTGTACTATTTAAGGTGGGCTTGAAATAAAGCTTCTTTAACTTTTGTCACAATTCAACTTTATTACGTTACTTTGTCCTGATAAAGGGATTATTGAAGCAATGCATTTTATGGAAAGTAGTAGAAATCTGTATTAAATACATTTTTACGGGCTATAATGCTTTTAAAGAGAATAATTCCAAAGGGAAAATCCTTTCATATTTATGGAATACATAAATTGGTTTTCTAAAGCACAAGATTAATATACTAAATTTTGTTTTTACCTATTAAACGTACAAAAGAGCTTTTATTGACATAAGACTTGTGGGAAACTGATTCTTTTTAAGCGTAAATATATTTAAGCAAGCACAGGAAATTAAGTAAAATTTTCCAGGTGAAGGAAATCTTATTCGTTTAACGAATTCAAATAGTTCGTAGTTTGCAATTATATTTCCAATTCAATAGATTTTGGGTGTTTTCTGTTTCAAACATTCAAAACTTTATCTTTAAATTCACAGAAACTATATAAATTGAACACACAATTTACTTTAATTGTCTACTTCTGTTTAACTGTAAATAATATAAATTATATGCACC
Source organism: Acrocera orbiculus (assembly GCA_947359355.1). Taxonomy (NCBI): domain Eukaryota; kingdom Metazoa; phylum Arthropoda; class Insecta; order Diptera; family Acroceridae; genus Acrocera; species Acrocera orbiculus. The sequence continues at coordinate 46,442,068 of OX375757.1, forward strand.
CCGTTTTCTGCATGAAAGCCCATATTGCAAATTTATTGAAAATATTTGTAATTAATACCTCCAAAAATTTTCTCCTTCATATCAGAATAGAATTCAGTGCCTGAGTGCACTAATTTTAATAACTTATCGATTGTATACAGCAAAATCCTTAAGAGAACTATGGTTGAATAGTTACTATGTGGGTACACTTTGTTTCCTTTGGCTCGCCATCATGAGTACTAGACGATTTGGTGCATTTTCCTGCATTGCATCACTCAAATAAATCATATGTTAAAAGTTTTAAAATCATAAAACTCGAGAGAATAAAGTTCATTCTGTTAAAAGTTGTTTAGACAAAGTTTTCCATATAATTTATGGGAGCATAGCCCTACCAACAAAATTCAAAGCCTTCTTGTGGTAAAATAATAGTTTTTGTAGAAGTACCTTTAGTAAGGCTAGAAAATTTCTATGCCGAAGGAAAAGCCCAAAAGTCCTTAAATCTGAAAAAATCAAATCTATAATTAAAACTTTTTCTATTTTAAAATTATTCAATAACAAGTAGTATAAAAATGGATTATGTGGAGTTTTTATTGACTTTTTGAGTTATTAGTATGCTTAAAAAGTTTCAAAATTTCACTAAAATCCAAAATAAAATTAACATACCCTGTTAAAATTAAGTTTTTTAAGCACCAAAAGCAAATGAAAGGCATTTCTCTGATAATGAATTTGGGCGTGACTTGCTTACGCATCCAAGTATATAGAAGCAAAATTTACATAAAGGATTGGTTCCGTTAAAAATTATGTTTTATAAAATGAAACGTTTTGTTTTACAACTTTAATTAATTGAAAGCCTTTGTAATTAAAGGGCACATCGCTTATAAATGGTCAACAGCATATAGGGAACGAATGAGAAAATTCATTAGTACAAGCTTTTAATTTATTAAAAGTGCCTCGAAGTTCGAATTAAGTTTGCTGCAAAAAGAATTCTGTGACAGAACTTTATTACGAAGATTTTCAAAGAATTCACGTGAGATATAGCATCTTTTCTTTTATCCTTAGCCTCTATTTTGAATTAATTTAAAACTACCTTTGAGTGTCAAATGAATTTCTATATAATTTCATTACCCTTTAGGTAAACTATAATTAAATTTCAATGCAATTAAAACTTTAATATTGGTGGCCTTCAGGCTCATAAATTTCAGATGTTACCCCGGATGCTATTCATTTTAACTTAAATTTTATTTGATAACTTAATTATACTAGAAAATTTGTAACTTAAAATATACTTGAACTATTATTTTAAATTTACCGACATTTTTTGAGGTAATGATGGGTCTTTTTTTTATTTTTTCAATTTGCATTTGGAAGTCAAAATACCGATTTTTTCGACTTTTTTGCTATAGTAAAATTAGTAATTATTTTAAAATATACCTGTCTATACCTGGTGAAATATGTGAAACAGTAGTGCGCAAAATTTTAAAATAATCAGTCCGGTAGATTTTATGTTATCGTGAACACTGACTTCAAATAGCAACCTTGAGAAAACTGCCTTAAAATTCTGTTCACTCACTCCTTGCTCTAAAGCTAAGGACACTCAAATGCTCAATAACTGCGGTAGTTTTACTCCGATTAACTTAAAAGTTTGACACAATTTTTTATGGAGGTTATAAGTTAAAGAGAAAAAGAAGTTAAGAAGAAGAAGAATATGAAAACAAAATTAAATACGGAACGCTAAAACTCTGCGATGTTCATCTTTTATTTGAAATCTTAATTTCAGTGTTCTTGTTATGACATAAAAATGCAATAAAAAAAAAGCTAACCTTGATAAAGTAAAATGTAAAATCACAGTTATAGCTTAAAATTGGCTATTATAATAATTTTGCACTACATCTGTAATTTTTTTGTTTTTTCAAGTTGTTGGAAATGCTAATATTTAATTATAAAAGATTAATTTAAATTCAGTCTTTTTTTGAAAACAGTCTACTTTTAAAGTAAGCTCCAGATAAGTTCATTTTATCAATCTCAATTTCAACTAGTTTTTAAGGTATTTTTTACATTAGCTGTTTCATTCTAGTGGTCACTATTTAAAAATAAATATCCTAAACTCATTTTTTCCCAAAGTGATCTTCGAATTTTGTATAATTATTGAGAGCTTTTTAAAATCCCCAGTTAGGAAAAGGTCAGCTCCACTATATTGTACATTTTTTAAGAACCGAAAATGCAAACATATAACATTTTCTAGTCAAATTTTAATTCTAAAAGTAAAGTTTTAAAAATAATTATATCTTAACAGGATATCACTAGATAAGTTGTATCAACTTAAAGATAAATTATGTTCAAATCTTAAATCATGACTTAAATTTTTCCACTCAGAACTACTTAAGGTTAAGTTTTCTTCCATTGAAGGGATACACGAAATAAAAACAAATACAAAATGTTGGACATTTACTTGCAAATCAGTTTCTGTCAGTTTCATAAATATTTAAGCAAAATCAAAAGCTTACTATATTTGAAAAGGAAGATAAGCGCATACCCATCTACAAACCTTTTTTGTTTGATTAAGAATTGAGCTCGTAGTCCTATTGAATTTATATGAACCTATTTTATGAAAATAATTTTCGACTTCCAAATAAACTAGACCTGCTTACTGAATACAAAATACTTCGATTTCGGTATTTTCTACTATTGCAAAAATATTTTATGCATAGAAAAATACTAATATAACTTATAGAGGATAATAAACCCGATAATATATTAAATGTTTAAAGATTGTTCAAGTTTTTCCACATCGAACTGATATCATTTATTAAAATTATCTGATTTTAAAATTTTTCCTAGGGCAAGAATTTCGTAAAAATAAAAAGATAATACTACTGAAACATTCAAAATTTAATTTAACTTTTACTTTTTGTATTGTTTTCTAATTCTAGAGTAAATAAAGATTCTAAAAGGTATTTTTATTTTGATAATAGAAATACTCTGAAAAACTCAAAAGAAAATCAGTAACAGAATAAAATTTGCTATTTCTTAAAGATAATTTCAATTTATTTCCTTTAAATTTGAAAATTCTAAAAATAAAAACACAGCATGAGACTCTGGAGGGCAATAACTGTAGTACAATACTAAATCAACATTATCAACAATAGGAAGAATTAGGCCTACGGGATTTTTGCCACGAGATATCTACAGTCGGTCAAAGCGTCGCCATTCTAAAAAATTTAATTTCTCAAACTATTAAAGACGTCAAGCAACCGAAAAAAAAGCCGACAGTCCGGAAATGAAATTTTTCCCTAGACATGTCCGCTGATGTCCTTTTTATTCTACAGTAAAATGTTTTAAAGTAAAATTTTCCTTGTTGTGTGATTGATATTTTCTCAGGACACAAAGGACACAGCATTAATGATGAAGGACTGTGAACAAAAAACACTGCTTCTGTTAGCTTAAAAAATATAGCAAAAAATTCTACTAGTGACAATTTCGATAAGCTGCCAAAGAAATTTTTATTACTATCTAAGGGAAACAAAAAATTTAGCTATAAGCTTTAGAATTATTATTAATGCCAGTTTTCGATTACATTTCTTATAGGATGGCTGCCATATTTTAACCCACAGAAGGGAAGGTCGAAGTTGAGTTTTAGTTAGGCATTCAAAACTGTTTTTAATGAAATATAAGGATCGTAACTAAGACTGTTTTTAATTTTCTAAGAAAAATTTAGATTGTTAATTTCTAATAAGAATAAAATCTTCCGGGTATTTTATTCCTCGAATTCCTTGAATTTGCTCATCTTTGAATTTCTTAAGCATCAAAAACGTGAATGATTAATTAAGCAAACTCGCATTGCGGATAAATAGGGAAATATCATATACTATCATAAACTATTTGTACCCATTAATCACATTTCGTATAAAATCAGTTTAATTAGGAGCAAGAATTACATTACATTACAAGATGCTGTTTTTCAAAGAGACGAAAATTAAAGTTTTCTAATTCAATGTTCGTGAAAGTTTAAATCAGTAGATGATTTGATATTCAGCTGCCCTGATAGAATACTGAAGTTTAATTTTTTATGTTTTAGAAGTTTTCGTGTTCTTCTGAAGCTAATCGTAAAAACCTATTTCACTTTGTACGCCCAAACGTAGCACAAAGATATAATATTTTCTGTAATATATGAATAATTATATAATAACAAATTTCCTTAATAATGAAAAGTGAAATGAAAAGTTTTTTCCAGCTAATAATAATGGTGGAATGCAAAAAGAAAATGATTTCATATATTTTTTAATGCTACTAATAAAAATAATCAGTCACATGTTGCCTGTCAATTTGTCACATGCCAATTTGTTTTATGTCAGTGTATCAGTTTCTTTTTCATCAATCGCTAGCTCTGTTAAATTTCATAAAAACACAAGACTTGTCATATTTTTGCTTTCTTAAATTATTCAAGTGGTTATTTCTCCTGTCAATATTCTTTTTCTAAAATAAAACTGATAATTGGTAGCAATACAAACACAAATAAATATAAAACTTCTAAAGTTTTTTATCTAAAAAAGTCATTTTTTCTTCTAGAAGCTTCAATTTACTAAAAAAGTATTTTCGATATCTATCCCTATCTACTACTTTGATACCTTAACACTAATAATAAAGCCAGAAAATTGCTTCAGTCTCTAATTCAAGTGGTTATTTTAAGAAACTTGGCAGTTCTTTCAAGACCTGAGTGTGATAAATTAATTTTTTTCATTTCAAAAAGATAAAAGGGATAAAGCAATTTTTGTTTGCAACAGTCCAATACAATTACTTTGAGCAATTGTTTTCCAAGATGATGCAATAAAGACAAAATGCATTAAATGGCAGAAATTGTGCTTTCTTTGAGATGCACTTAACAGTTACAATAAGCAACTTTTTTATTTTTAAGGAGCAAAGGGTGAATTGGTTACCTTTATTTAAAACTCTGGAAAAACTGCAATCTGCAAACATAGAATGATATTATTATTTTTTCTCCTTTGTTGTTGACTCAAGAGTAAAGTTGATAAAATTTTTGATTTTAAAGTCATGAGTACTTTAATAGATCTAGCTTAAAAGTAAAGAAATTTTTAGTATTTAGGTAATAAATACTTTGAAAAATTGTGTGTCCCTTCTTTAATTGAAGTCTATTTCAATATATAAAGAAAAATTTATCTTAGATCTTATATTAAGAAATAATACAAAGCAGTAATTTTTAGGCATTTATCATAATCCATGAAATAAATTACAGCCTAAAATAATATAATCCAAAAGTCTTAAACAAACTCCAATAAATTTAAAGACATTCACCTTGGGAGCTTATAATGCTTGATTAAGTCAAATGTGAAATCAATCAGCTCCCTTGAACATAGTCTACTTGCTTTCAACAATCATCTATCTATCAAGACTTGTATATGAACAATATTCCATCCTTTTGTTGAATTTTGGTTATCTACAGGACATAATTCAATTTGAAAAGAGTGACTTTACTCACACAGAGCTAAAATATCCTTCTTGAAATGTTTTTAACTGATTGCTACAAAATTGAAATTGTTACATCATCACTGATTAATCCATATGTGTAAATTCTATTGGCATCATGTCATCTGTAATCAGGAAGTTATTTAAATTAACTTTGTCACAATTATGTAATGTAAAACGTTTTTAAATCAAACAAAGCTGTTGGTTATAGCAGTACTAAAGGATTTTGAAAATATTTTGGAATTATAGTTATACAACAAGAAAGCTTCAAGCCTTTTATTCAATAATACGTAAAGATTAAAGGGCTTGGTAATATTTTATTAACTACATTCAAAGTAAAATAAATATAAATAACACCTTTATTAAGGAGTTGACATTGCCTACCATTCTACCCACTACCTACTAATACTGACTAGTTTTATAAAATTATATGGAAAAAGCATCACTTGTACATTTCATTTCCTTTCAGAATTCAAATTCAACAGATTATCGAATTTTCATTTAGGATTGTTGCAAAGGAAAATAATTTAAAAGTTTCCTTTTGGTATTCAGGAAAACAAGTAAAGCATTTTAAGAGCATTGAGAGCTCAGAAATACTTTTGTGATGGATAAAACTGCAAAGTATTATTCACAGTTGGATTCCTCTTATTTTTTTATACTTCAGAGGAATTAAAAGTTTATCTTGAGGTTTTTCTAATGTGAAAGGAGGAACCTCTCCCATGGTTGAAAGTGTTTTAAAATTTATAGAAGGTAAAAACTATCTTAACTTAAACATTAAAATGCCACAAAAATATGTTCTTTATATTCAATATCCTCAAGGGAAACTTTTTTTCCTTATGTTTTATAAAATTTAAGTATTGAACAATGCAGCGCTTGAAAAAAGTTCCTTAAATGCTGCGTATCAAAATTTCTCAAATCCAATTATATAGAAGAACTTATAACTAGACTTAAAAAAACTTTTTATCATTCTGGTAAATTAATTATAAATATTGTTTTAATATTTTTCTGAAAATAGGAATATTAAAAAATTACCGATCAAAACATCAAAACATGTTTAGCTTAAAGAAAATGGAAAAATTTTGCAAATTAATTTTAAGCATTTTTTCTAGTTTGCAAGTTGTTTCAGCTTTATTTTTTCACTCTTTTTTCAATATCGTGAGACCTCTGCCTTATCCTGGAAAAATTAAATATGATCACGTTTACTTTTTCTTAAAAGTGAGGTTCAGCTAAGCGGAAATGTGAACCTCAGGAGGTATTCCCGTTTGGCATCGAAAACTGTCCTTTCTGTAAGTAACAAGTTTACTCATGGAAGCAGTTGATGATCAAAGGCAAAGTAAGGATAAATACAAAGGACATGTTCATACAACTAAATCAATATAATTTGAATGAGAAATTTCTTTTGTAAAAAGTTGCTTGGGTCATCAGCGTCACTGAACTAAAGTATCAAAAACTATAATATATACATATATATAATATATAACATAATAATTGATTTTTTCCTTCCTAAGAGCTAAATTTAATTTTCTTTAAATATTTGAGATGTCCTAATCCTGTATTTTCCTTCATGATTTAATTATTTCAGCTTAGCCACTCCTACTGCAAAGAGACTTTTGATCTTGGTTTTTTTTGGTTTCTTGTTTTTTAAATTTGTTACTTGAACCTTTGTTTTGAAGCTTAATGCTCCTATCTCTAAGTTGTTTTGTTTAAGTAACAAAAATTGATCAGTTTATCTGTGGCAAGAATCACTACTCATATCCGTCATAAAAGTCCCTCATAGCGAGTTTGTTACGCAACACCAATAACACCCGGCAAACCATTCCTGTGTGTTGATTCTCAAAAGGTATGGATCCGTGTAAAGAAGTACAGTCAATAATATTGTTCAATAAGATCAAACTGTTCTCAATAAGATCTGAACTACAAAATCAGCTTTTTACACAAAAGAAAATACACACAAAGCTTAGCATCATTTGACTTTAGATAATAATTAAAATGATACTAATATTACAGGCTAATGTTTACCTCTTTAAATTTATTTAAGGGATACGCTTCTGACCTTTGCTAAGAAATTTTGTAGCTGGTGCTATAGGCTAGGAAGAAACTTTAAATTATGAACTTTTAAAAAAAACTATTTCAGAAAGTAGCCTTGAATATTTGATTTATTTAAGTTCATTGATTTACTTAATTTAGGAATTAGGAAGTTTGAACTTCACTACTAACAACAAGTAAACAGTTATAAAGAACAAATTAAGGGTTTTACCACCTTAATGTTTGAAATTTAATTCTTGTTTCCATGTATTAAGTTTCAACTACTAAAAAAAATCTGAAAATATGCTTCCTTTCAAATGGAATAGAAACGTTTTGCTAGAGTTGAATTTTCAAAAATAAAAAACTTGATTTCTTGCTCTGATTTCTTGTTATTTCTTGCTATTTTCATGACAAATACTATTATAAAATTCATTTTATATCATTTCAACAAAACTGGCTTTGTCATCCTCTTCACAAAAATATATTGAATGATAAGTTTTTCCGCCTATAATGAAAAATGTTCCGACCGCCAACTAGTTTCACACGAGTTCATTTGAATTTTTGCCAATTTTCTTATACATATATGTGTAATATCTTACATGTATGAAATTTACAGTTACAGAAGAAGATGAGTTTCAGTAATCTATGAAGTAGATATTCAAATCACGTACTGTATAATGGGACTGTCATATTTCATCGTTTACTTGTGTGAGCTACGCATCCTTTGGCAGATTGAAGAACATGAGTTACCGTCTCGTTCAGGCAGACGATATGTCAACAAGCTATCCGTATCATCCATAAAGGTTTATCTCTAGAAAGAGTTGTTACAGGGATCATCTTTCTCCCAACCGTTGTGAATTCTAATAAGAAATATTATTTTAAAAGCATACAAGGCAATCATTAAATACTATAAAATATCGTTCACGGTGTTTTTGTAAGGTCCCACCTTGAATATAAAATGTAAAACATTCTTCTTATGATATTTACATGCTCTAGTTAGCACTCCAATTCCTAAGTCACAAATTTAATAGAAGCTTTTTTATGTTAGTCAATAATATAACATGAAACTTCGGATTCTTTTCAGAATCAATTAATATTTTTGAGACAAAACTTTTTAGGTTGGAATTTTTTATTAGTTTTAAATAAATCACGAAAACAGAAACTCAAAGCGAAACTTTTCAAGTATTTCCGGTACTATTGATATATAATAAGCTTTCTTACGGTAAAAAGATTCACAGAAATAGTCTAAAGTAAACCCAAACAATTTAATAAAAAGAAAAGGAGGAAGATTTTCAATAAAGTTTTTAAGGCCTTACAACAACAATCAGACAATTCTTAAAATTACATGGAAGCAGATGTGAAAGGCTACCAAAAGTAAAACTAAAAAAAAATTTTTCTGTACGCTTTCTGTTTGGAGAGGGACATACCCAAAATATATGTATATGTGTGTTTTGCTAAAGTTTGTGAACAAAACCTTTGAAATCCAAACCATTTTCTTAAAACTTTAATATCTTAAATAAGTTTAAAGGAACTCCAGAAAAACGTATTGGAACAATCCATTGAAGATGTATGGAAGTAATTTTGTTTTGAAGCAACTGCTGTCAACATACTATTGAAATCTCTTTATCAAATAAACTTTAAGAAATAAAAATCATGGCTTTTTTGAATTAAAAATTAAATGTGTAGTAAACTTTGCTCTTAACTAAAAGTTAACTAAATACTAATGTTAAATTTTTAACTATATTGATATTTTTTTCTAAGAAACATGATTTTCAATTGATTTGCAGTATTTCTCTTAGCCAACAAAGTTTGTCTTCTTCGACTTCCATTTATCTTTGATTAATTAATTTGTTCTGACATATAAATTGAGTCACTGAAACTTAATTTTGTCGTTTGCCAAGAAAAGTCAAACAAATGGAGACATTTGTCCTGGAACAGCTGCCAAAATAACTTCTATAATGAAAACTGTAATACGTTAGAATTAGAGGTGCTGTGAATAAAAAGAAAGTTAAAAAACCTTGTAACTTGGTAGCTTTTGTCTACTTATTTTCATAGATATCTGTCAGTACTAATGTTTTTGTGACTTTTATGTCAAAAATCACATTAAAGCATGCTAGAGCACATTCTAAGGTAAATAAATCGGCAGGATTTTAATAAATAGATTGTTTGATTTATTTTTAATTGTTTAAAAGTAAATGTACTTCAAGAATTCAAAAGAAAAGTTTATGTTGCGTTTTTTAAGGTTTTTAGACATTTTTGATGTACAATAGTTTACAATTACTTTACAATTGAAGATTTCTTGATTGAACTTTTAAAAAATGTCAAAATCTTGCACTTTTATTGGTTTCCAAGAAATTAAAACCATTTCATTTTATATATAATATAAAATATATATAATGCATTTTTAAAATTCAATTTTTGAAATTTTAATAATATTTTATTTAAGAGATCGACACTCCTTAGAGACTACACCATTGAAGAGCTTATCCTTTATTTCTTGGATTTTATTATGACTATTAACAATAAAAGTTATTTCTTTATCTTTGTATCTTAAATTAAACCCATTTCCTTGAAGCTTAAATGTATTCCCACCACTAAGACGAATGAAACTCTCGTCTTGACCAAAGTAAGTAAAGAAATCTATGCCTGTTATAAACATAAAAGCATATTTAAAATTGAAAAAATAAATTGTGATGTACTTACAATTAGTTAGGAATGTATATGTTTTTGTACTTAAGAAAGCTTCAACAGGCAAAAGCACAAAGCACAAATCACAAAACAGATAAATCAGCTTTCAAAAATGGCGAGACTAAAAAGTTATCGAATTTCAACATATGTATAGAAAAATGGCAGGTATGTTATCAATTTGATTGTAATATTTGAGCCCATTTTAATATGCAGCAAAATATGTGGTTCCTTTTGATTATAAAAAAATGCAGAAAAATATGCAATTTTTTAAAAAAAAATCAAATTTTAAAATTTTAGCAGACATATAATCATAAAATCAGGCTGAATTTTTTTTAGTCACTATTTAGCTAAATCATGTAAAAACGAATAAGAGGGATTAGGTTGAACTAATTGCTTATTACTAAATACAAACTTACCTAATAAAAACCCTAAGCTCATGGTAATCTGAGAGGTTAAAGTTAAAATTTTAATTATATTTCAGATTACATCAGCTTTATATATTTCAAGGACATTTAATTCACTAATTTCACTTTGCAACATTTATTACAAAAATTGGCCTAGCCAGCCTAGTAAAATATTGTGAATCTTTAATAAATATTCAGAAAAGCAAACACATGCATAAATTATTAAAGATGGTTTCCTATATATACATATATATATACCTTACTAATTGTAAGCCTCATTGAAAAGATTTCGGAAAAATAATAGACAGAATTTTATGTAAGAAAGTAATGAACACAGTAGTCGTCCTTGAAGACTGCTCAATTTATTTTCATTTAAACGGAGTAGAAGTATATCATCTTAGCCTAAAATCATTTTCAAAATACTTTTACAGAAGATCAGAAATAACTGTAGAATATTTAAGGTCAAGTCACGTCTCTAAGGATTCAGGCTGTTTAATCTGCTATTATTTGTTTTGTATGTGCCTTTGTGTGATATTTTCTAATGAACTGTGTGCTAATTAGTATTCCGGTGGATTTTCTTTGACACTTAATCATTTAGACTTGTAATAATCCAAGAACGAACGTTTTAAGATTTGAAATTTATAAGTAAAGATAACTTTAAATATTTCTAGAAAAGGGAGGAACCTTTATCATTTACCTTATCTTATTTCTTAAAGTTCATAGTTGAATTTTTGATGAAATAAGAGTTTTTAGGGTTGTTTTTGATGCAGTAAGAACATGAACATCATTCAAGTTTGCTTGCCTTTATTTGATGCTCAAATTTTGCATGTATTAATTTTATTCCTAAAAAAAAGCATCAATCAATATGCTTGCTCAAAACAAGGACTCCCATTTATACAATAAATATTTGTTTTCTATTATGCTCTTCATTTTCTGTTTGAAAATCTTTACAAAATCAACAATTTGTATATACAAAATACTGAAAGTAGTCAAAATCAGAGCACAAAAAACACTTTTAGGCACAGGGAGAACGTATTAAATATTTCGGCTTTTCATTTCAGATTTATTGCAAAATCCAGAATAATTTAAATTTGGGTTAAACTTTTTTCACAAAGTATGACATGACAACAAGTTTTACATGACTGAGACGAAATACTGCAGAAAATATTTCTAATATTTGGCTTTCTCATTTGAATACAAATGAAGACACTGATATCATTGATTTCCTACTTAGTTTTTATATGGCTCAATTGTAAATTCGTGGTTAAAATCTTAGACTTATTATGGAAATTTCCTTAGGGAACAATTTTATTTAATCTTGTATAAAATTAAACAAAGGTGAATGATTAAAAAGAGGGGAACGAAAAACAAAATCTCCATTCCTCATTTACCCCACTTTTGAATCATAATTACTAATACAGCTGCGTATGCCTTTAAAACTCAAATACGAATTAATAATTAAAACCAACGTTTATTTTTAATTCTTGTTCATCTGAAAGAGTTGTCAAAATCACAATCAGGTCGTCTATTTATAATATAAAACTCAATCCACTTCAATCTACATTAAATTTTAAGTTATTCTAAAAGTTTTCATAAAAAAAACGATTAGTAATTTGACAAAGTTTAAAGGCAGCATATTCTATCACACTAGCTGAGTAGGGCTATTTTAGATAAATGACCCCATACTGCATTTTTTCATACTGGCACTAAAGTGTTCTTGTACCGCTATTGGGTTTGTTTACATTTTCGATAACGTCCATCAAGTGTCCAAGCCTTTAATTGCCGATGGGGTTTGTCAGATGTCAATACTAACAGTACACAGGGATTAATGTTGAATAGCTTACTTGGGTCCATCAAATTGAATAGTGTGGCTTATATATAGGAGTGTAATTGTAACTTAATATTATGGAAAACTAGACAATGCTTGGTTATGAGGGAAAAGCTTATTAACAATTTGATTTATGAGCACAAAAATTGTAATTGAGCAGGGCTACTATAAGTTGCCTGAAAGCCATAAACAATGCTCTCATTGCGAGAAAATTTTAGCTTTTGTTAAAGTAATTAAAAATTATGTTTTTAGAAGATTAAAGCACATCAATATCAAGTAGGTTAAATAAAGGATTTATTCCAAATATGTTAAAAATAAGATGAACATTATTCTTGTATTTAAAAATGACTTAAAGTATTAAATTCTTTAATTAGCTCTTATCCATCAGAAAATTATGCAAACAAGTTCTCGTCTTGAACAACATAACGAATATTAGTTTGTATATTGTTAAGATAAATTTTAAAAAGCCTTTTACATCAAATCATCAAAATGCCTGTATTTGCCTCTAATGATATTCAAGTAAAAGAAAAAGTTTAAAATCAAAATATTTCATGGTCGTTATTTAAAGCAATTATCATAACCCTTGTTTGCTTGCTATTAATAATATTTCAAAAAAAGGTAAATGCCCTTACGTAATACTAATTACTTCAATCTATCGCTTTAGTTAAACGAATCAAGTAATTTCAAATATTCCAAATTAAAGTTAAACGAATGAATAATTTTGTTATTGCAAAATTTTCAAATTACTTACAAAATGCAGCAAATTCTTAAGTCTCCTTTCGAACTATGTATATCAGTTTGTTTATTTTTTTTCTTAATATTGCTCAGTAGTCTTCTATCGTGTCCTCAAGTTGGTTATTTAGTTCACATATTTGTGTCTACTTTTATGATTATTTTTGCTCTTGTTATTTGTCTATTTGTGTTTAAAGTATTTGCTGAGTAAGGAAGTATTTTAAAATAAGAAACTATAAAAAAATGAACAATTTAAACAGGATTTCAAACAATACAAATATCAGAAATATTTTCGAAAAAAAATAATTAAGAGCTCTAAAGCTGAAAACACATTTGTTTTTTTCTTCACAGCTTTAAAACTTAATAATTCAAATGCTTGTTATTCTCTTCCAGGCAATTTTTGAAAAGATTTTAAAATGATATATAGTAATAATATTTGATTCCTAACAAAAGCACAAAGAATAAAAAGAGTCAAAACACAGCGTGATTATTGATGTTTTTAACTTTTTTAAACACATTCTTGACCACACTTTATGTCCTATTTGTTTTGCTAACTCTTTTGATCCTATAGTAATTTGTTAAAAGAAGGCTGTCAGAACATCGTAAATATTTAGACCACTAAACATTTTCTAGTTGAATTCACTTTCTGCTGGGTTATATAATACATACTAAAGTCCATTGACACGAAACAAAAGCAGAATAGAATAAATATAACGTAAACAGCGCAGCTTTAAATCACACCTCAAGTGGATCTGGTTATGAGGTCTTCTTGTTGTATGCATACTTCCTTCCCTTTTGGAACTTTAATTTCAGAAAATAGAAATGAAATCAAAAAACAACAAATGCCACGGATTGCTGTAATACTTAGGTAAACCTAGAATAGCAAAGCAGAATTTGAAGCTGCTCGCATAAAAGTTGTCCTGGTTGTGACACTATTCAATTGATTTCCATTTCAGAGATACCGCTATGGAACATGATGCAATAGGAATTCTGTTTATGAAGCTGAAATTTTAATATTGCTTCTATAAGGAAATTTTCACAAAATAATTTATTCATTCTGGAAACTTAATTTTTTTAGTTTTGCTGAGAGTTGAAACTTTGCACAAAAATGAACAATTAGGATTTCTGTAGCTATTAGGTATGTGATCAAAGCAACTAAAGCTTAAGAGTATTTGAAATGTGTATTGCAACCTAATAGTTTGAAACTTATTTCCAAGCAAAATGTTCTACTTATCCAAAAATAATTGTCAATTGTTTCTGTTTTCCTTTGCAGCTTACAGCTGATGACTTTATGAGTATCAGCATGGAAATAGCACTTATACCCATTTATTTGGGGGTTGCTTGCTGGACATAGTTTGCAGATGTAATTTTGAAGTATGTCCCAAAGCTACTTGCTACTTTTCTCATTTATCATAGGATTAGTATTAAGAGAATACTTTTTGCTAATGGCATATAACTTTATTCACCAAAATGTTTTTTCTACTAAAAGGACATTTGAATACAAACTAAAAGTGTCGCACACATTAGGTTTTGTGGTGTTTAACTTGAAATGAAAGAATTTTCTATTAGTTTTAGAAATTAATTCAGAATTACTTTATTTTAAAGAGAAATTATTGGAGGGTAAGGGTTTTTGTTTTTCAAAAATAATCTAAAATTTCATTAGACCAAAGCTAGGATCTTTTCAAGAGAGTATTTCATAGCATCAAAGAAGAAAACAATTATATTGGTCATAAATAAAATATCTTTATAAAGGCCTTTCGTAAATCGAATACTTGGAAAGTAGATTTTCAAAGGTGGCGAGGATGCAGTATTTAGCAACTCTTAATGTATTTACAATAAATTTATTATTCGAATCTAAGACTTAAGTATCCATTTTTATAGATTTTAAATTTTATTAACATTCTTTGTGGTAAAATTACTGAGCCATTTGAGTTTGTTTTCTGGTTGTTACTAGGACTTTCAACTACTTTAGTATATTTATTTGTTTTTTACAATTATTTTGTTTTAATTGCATAAAAAATTAAAATCCTGTCTAAATAAATATTTTGCAATTGTAATTGATTTGGCTAGATATCCGTTTGATAAATGAGTTGACATGCAATTTAATTAAATATTCATGAGAACAGGGCGTTTTAGGTATATATCTGAAGGCTATTTCATTAGTATAGGTAAACCTGTCAACAGACCACACTTGCGGATTGAAGCGTGTTTTACATTTGCTTTTATTTGATTGTTGATTCATGAAAATTGAATCAAAAGCTATAAACAATTTCAATAAATAATTAATGAAGGACACTTTTGTGGATCTGTGTTGGGGAAATACTTTTTATCTCTGCTTACTTCCATGTTTTCAAATATATCGCAGTTAATGTGGTACTGTATTATGCTTGTTTGAATTTTGGATTTAAATGAGGAATTACCTTAAATATAATCAACATAAAAATATTTAATTTATTATTTAATTTTTAAGGAAACAATTTCTTATAAACTTTTAAAATTTAGGCTGCGTTTGTAGTAATTTTACAATACTCTATGCACACACGATGTATTATAGAAGTTTTATGGAGACAAAGGGCCAGAAAATAATAATTATTTTTACACTTAAAAAACACTTTTCAAAATTTTAAATAAAATATTATTTTCAAAAATTCATTTAACTTTAAGGAACATTGAAAGATTTTTTCGTAGTTAACTACAAACAAAACATGTGTAGTTTTTTAGTTATATAACTTCATCCTTTCATAAATAATATCTTATCTCTTACAGCTTAAAAATCTTTACACCACAAAAGATAGCTTAACATTTCAGGAAAACTGCTCAATCGCTGAATACATATCTATAAAATCAATATTGTTACTTAAATTGAAACACTCTCAGAGTGTTTTCTTTGCCCTAAAAAAACAAGTACAAAAAATACTACTTGAAGAATTCCAGACATTAAAAGTTATAAACTGTACGCACTATTACTTTCTTAAGTGAATTTTTTTTTCATATAAATAAGACAAATTCTGCAACTTGCAATTGTGCACTTGAAACTGTTTTATATCATTTACTCAAGTATAGCTATTCTAATATTACATAGTAGTCGTCTGTAGAGCTCTAAGCTAAACTAAAATAGTGAAATTCAACAAAATGTAAAGTAATCGTCTACTTAAGTTTCTTAGGTCGAAGGGAATATAGATAGTATAAAGAATAAAGATTAAGAGTATAGATTTAATTATTTAAGTAGGAAAAACTCTAAAAAATGGCCTATAATAATGAGATTTAATATTTTTTTATATACACAAATTGAATTATGCAATAAAGCACCTATATCTGAAGCAGTGCACAGAAAAACATTTTAATATCCGCAAGGTATGCAAGAACACATTTAACTAGACGACCAAGCCTTTTATATAGAAAAGAAAAATTGTTTAGTAATTTTCTTAATGGTTAATAAATAAATGGTTTTTATTGTAATAACTGCATAATTTTATAAATTTAATTAATGTATTCGATTTTTGAGGAGAAATATTTCCGATAATTTCATTGAAATTGTGCATATGTCGTGCATAGTCGGCTTTAATCGAAAAACTATTTTCAAAAAATTTCACAAAGATTTAGTGCTTTAAGCAATTTATGTGATATATTGGTCTATACAGTAGTCTGAATATTGTCAAAGTGAATGTAGTAAGTTCTTACAGTATCCGCAAAGCAACAATTGCAAAACTTTTGCAATAAAGATAGCTTCCAAAAAGATATTTTAGCTAGAAGCTAAATTGTGGCAAGTTACTACTTCAAGCCAAGGAAATTAGCTTCGCTTCATTGACTTTTTCATTTTCATTTTGATGCAGCAGAATTAAGTCTTAAGGAAATAAAATTGAATTTCTGTAGCATACAATAATGGTAAATCCTTTAGTTTTATATTCAAATAAAGTTGACAAATTTTTTAAGAATTACAAATTTTCAAGTAACAAATTAGCTTTTAAGTTTATGCAGCTACACAACGAAATTTTTAATAAAAAACTAAATCAATGCACATAAAATCCATAAATTGAGGCATACCTTATAATTATTTAACTTTTTGAAAAAATAAAAATGAAGGAGTTAATTTGAAAAAATTTAGGGACTTTATAAGCTAAAACTCCTTTTTATCATTTCAAAGTGAGTCAATCTCTACGATTATTTATTGAAGAGGATAAATCAAATGGTAAACAATTCCTATTAGCTGAGAAGATTTTGTTTGTCTTCTTTTTTTTCCCTTTATAAAATCTTAAAAATAAACAAAGCTTGGAAAATTGATAAAACTGATGACTTTCAATCAGACTGTTGAGCTTATCTCTCACAAACTTTTCATGAGTATCATCGATTATATTCCGATGATTGCTGAACAAAAAAACTCATATATCCTTGGTAAATAAAGACCAAAAAGTCATAGAGATTCATGAAAATTTTTGTAGAAGTTAGCCAATTATCAATTGAAAAAACCCAAAAAAAAATTTCTTTCTGTGAAGTTGATTTATTTTTGATAGCCCTGAAGTTCTAAACAGTTTTCATAAGTTTATTATCCTTAGCAATACTATCACCAAAAACAAAAACTTGTTAAAGAGTTCACTGAATAATACTTTTGTGATGAATTACAAAACTAGAAGATGAATTATTTTCTACTAGATAACCTCTACGCAGAGAAAAGAATTTAACAATTTTCTGTCATAGACATATAACCATATAAAAATCAAGTAACAAGTTGAATTTTTCATGTGTACAAAAGACCTTCAAAAAAACAGTGACAAAGTTGAGTGAATTAAAGATGATGAATAGGATACGATATGAAACAGAAATTGAATATTTACTAAAAAAAAAAAAGAAATACGTGCTGTAAAAAAATAGTTTTCATAAGCCTGAATTAATTTTCATTACGTAATTTTCCTTTCTTTGAAGTAGTATATTCAAGGATTTTCCGAATTTCTAGAGGAGCTGTTTTCATATAATCTCAATCTAAATCTAATTAAGTTGGTTCTTGTCTTCATCATATTAATATGCTTAGAAATTCGTTTTTATAAATTGACAAAAATTTAAACACTTTTTGTTTTCTAGATTTGTGACATTTACAATAGGCTTTCATTTTAAAAAACAAATCATTTATGTTGCAACACTCAAGGTGTGCAATTTAAAACTTATTATTTAACGAGGTACTTTTCATAAAAAAAGAATTATTCCTAGAATAACCCACATCTATGTGAATGTTTTCCTTACAATGTAATAATATAATATAACAATGTTACAAATTTTGAAATTTTTTTTGTTACTCTAAGAATTTTTATCAGTTAGTTATACTTCTCGAAAATCCAATAGACTTGATTTAAAAGTAAAAAAAACTTATTGGAGTACTGCAAGTTTCATATATCTAAGTAACTACATAGCATAAAACGTGTTCAAAAATACTAAAATGTTTAGCTTCACAGCTTTTTTCTACATGACAGTCACTCCAAAAACTTTAAAAAGTCAATTCGTGTATTATGGATGAGATTAACTCAGACGAGATCATGTTATATAAAGACGACAACCCTCGGGAATTATTGAGTTTGTAATAGGAGCTCTATACTAATACTTAGCTCTTGTCAATATACTCCAGTATCAAAGACAAGGACAACGGAAAGAGCGAAATGTGCTACAAGGACCATAAGAAGATTAAGTAAAATCTTCCTGATGATAGAGCCATTTATTAAATCGAATATCAGACTCCTAAGAGTTGGTGTGAAAATACCCTTGAGCATGTTAGAAATTTAAGGATTCTGCTCATTTTCTTAAATAAAGCTTTCAGTGATTTTGGATTCATCCGCCTAATGCTTCATGGCCCTAGATTAGGAATAATAAATCAGGGAAAGCATTTGTTCATTGTATTTTCCTTTTTTTGGGAGTGAATCTCTAGCTTTGATTTTATTGTTTCCCATATCTGTCGTAAAAGTTTACGATATTCTTCGTATGTAGCCCATGTTTGCAAGCCCTTCTTTTTTTTCATTTTGGATAATAATATATACATATAGCCAAAAGAAAATCAATAGAAACACATTAAGAACGGTCGGCCAGGATTTAAATCTAAAAATATAATTTTGGATAACTGAAGCTTCAACATATTTATTTGATTAGGTTTTGCGATGTGCTGATTGAGAAAATGTTATAACATTGGATTTGTTATTTAACCTTGAATATTTTGTAAGCTTCAGATTTCCTTTAATTACTTACTTAAAAATATTACTAAAAGATTCAATTTGTGTATTCAAAGAGCGCTACCTAAGTCAACTCGCTAAAAATTAATGGGATGGACGTGAGACCTTTTTTTCTTTAATTTTATTATATTTAGTATTCAGCATGCTTTCTTTAAGAAATATATCCTTGCTTTTGTAGTAAATTACCCATTTTTTTATAAATTTGTGCAAAACATGCTTCCAAAAAAATGATAGATATGCGAAAGAGATATACTTTTAGTTCACCTTACTGTCTAAGAAACTTATTAACTTGCAGGAAAAAAACATTATGTAGTTATATCTTAGACATAGACAAATTTTCAAAATAACCATATTTGAGGAAAAGTATCAAATGATTGATTTTGACATAAGAGAGTGGAATAATGCTCAATAAAAGTGTAAACTAATAAAAAGATATTATGTCATACTTAAAATTATTTGAATGATATTTTTTGTCAATGCACAACTCTACTCTAGTTTGCTCTGAAACCAGTATGGAATAAATATTAAATTGCGTGTATTGAAGATTTTTCTTCTTGACTTAATCGGTCTTGTAGTTTTAATTTTTAGCTAGCCCTTATAGAGATCCTTAATAACTCTTGTATATTTTTCTAAAAAGATTTGCTGGCAACTAAAACTTCTAAATTTATTAGTAGTTTTTCATATTTATAACATTTTCTAGAAAAAATATTAAAATTAAATTATACAGCAAGAAAATTACTTTTGGGTGTATTCCAAACAATAGTAAAATAAAAAATGCAATCCAAATAAATTTCAAAATATACCGCGATATGAAATAAAATTTATAGCACGCAGTTGGTTATTCTTGTTGGCCGCAATAAATATTTTTGGACATTTTGAAGGGAGTAAATAGCCTGTTAATGCCATTTTGTAAGCCTGTGAGGGTGTAAAATTGTCATTTAACTGATAAAAATCGATTTGGATTCAACGAGATGGCCTGTTTTAATGATGAATTGCAGCCAATTTAGCGTAATTTATTCGAACAGATTTCAAGAGAACAATTAAATATGAAAAACCAAATAATGCAAAAAGCTTAAAATCTTCCCAAGTCATATAGAATTATGCTGTTGGCATTAGTTTAAATATTTCATTTTTTGTTTGCTATCTAATTACCAGCTTTCAAATGAGATGCAATTAAAAGTAGAACTTGTACTAAATTTATATTGTAGAAATCAATTCCTTCTTTATTACACCTGTTTTTAAGTCAAAAAAAGAGCAATTTTATGCAAAAAGCTTCATGATTAGCCTAAAATATTTTTTTTAATAATTTGAATAAATTAGACATTAAATAATTAATTAATAAAGCAGAAATTTTACAGTATCAATACATCCAGAATGCAGTTTTTGTCAATTTCCAGATCTTTTAATAGTGTTCTATCTCTTTAACTTTGATAACGAATGTTGTTCTTTCTATATTTTTTTACATTTTAACTTCATTTCACTAAATCTCTTCATTTTACTCGTTTTACTTTTTACTTTCTAATTTATTTATAAAATAATTTTCTAGACTCTTTTTTGCTTTTGTCAGGTAAGAATATGATATTAATATTGGACAACTGAACTGAAACACAAAAGTACAATTTATTATGATAAGATATGAGATATGAATATAGTTATCTGGCTAGCATGCCTGATCCTACAAGATTTATGTTCTTACTCCCAAAGTACTCGTCTGTTTTGGCAATTTACAAAAATTTATTCGGTAAATAGGTGACGGATATTTCTACCAGGGCCTACATGCATAATAATTTTAAATGAATAAAGAAATAAAATGATACAAAATATTTAAGGCTATCCTACCGATAGTAAAATTGCGAAGATCCTTCTAACCCACAAAATATGCAAGGAAGTACAGGGAACTATTAATATTTATTGCTGATATGGTACACTCTCTAAGAAAATAAAACATCTTTAGGTTCTCATTCAACTTGAAAGTAAGTTTTCTGGTAATGCAAAAACATTAATCTTTTCACAGGGAGCATTAAATTATATGAGCGCCTATGGGAAGAACAAATGATCAATAAGAGCAAACTCTATAATGAGTTGCTGGATAATAAGCTTTGAAAAACATCTTCTATATCTATATATATAAAAATCCCGTGTCCCGATGTTTGACTAAAATAGATTAAAAAACTACTGGACTAATAGAGATAAAAGTTTATATTTTGTGCTTAGCTTAATCGCGAATAAGATATAGGATAGTTTTTATTTCGATTTATCCGTCAAATATTTTTTTATTACGATTAAAAGTAATACACGATTAATGATAATACACGTAATAATGGGTAGATACACGTGATTAATAAGATAGTTAATAGACCTATAATTGTGCTGTGTATATAAAATTGAATTTTTTTTCTTGGAAATTTTTGACAGAAACTGACATTTTGGTAGTAAGAATCTTTTCAAGGTTAGTAAGCGTCTTTCATTTCATTTGTTTTATTTTTTCAATTAGTGAGTGTTATTATATTGTAATTGAAATTGTGATTTATTATTAAAATTGTGATTTAATATAATTAATAAACTGAGCGGAGCGAAGCCTGTGAGGTGTTGAGCGAAGCTAGCAGGGGGCGGAGCCCATCCCGTGTATGTATATGCGATGGATTGTGCAATGGAACAAGATAAGTAGTCATAAAAATAACGAAAAATATATTAAGTTGTGAAATATTAACTGGTAATAAGAATGGTGATAAAAGTTTATGTTCCTAGAATAACTTTAGACACAAAAGGCAATATTGATATGCCGTTCATATTGGAAAGATTGCAGTTTCCAGTCAGATTAGCATTTGCCCTGACAATAAATAAATTACAGGGTCAAAGTTTTGATAAAATTGGTTTATTTGCACATTCAGCGCATACAATATTTACTCTTGGTCAATTGTACGTAGCTCGATCGAGGTGTAGAAGTAGAGCAGGAATATAAATTGAATGTACCTTGAAAGGGTAAGTAGTCAAAAATATAGTTTAAGAGCAATAGTAAGATAGATGATGAAAAGAAACACAAATTTTTTCTTTTTATTCTTATATTTTTTTTTTTTACTTCAGTTAACCTTTTCAGGGACAATTTTTTGCTATGGAAATAAGCAAATTGATTTTAATTTTAAGATTATTAATGTACACAAATAAAAATAATTACTTTTCTAATTGAGGGACTCTGTGTTTAATAAACTGTTATTAAATTTTTATTCTTTTTTCGCTATTAAT
Source organism: Acrocera orbiculus (assembly GCA_947359355.1). NCBI lineage: Eukaryota > Metazoa > Arthropoda > Insecta > Diptera > Acroceridae > Acrocera > Acrocera orbiculus. The sequence continues at coordinate 46,464,657 of OX375757.1, forward strand.
TATTGACAGTTACTATAACTATCAAAACCAAATATAGTATACTTATATAAATTGTATTGCAGTTTTTGCAATGTGCCTGATTTGCATTTACAAAAGTTAAGAATATTAGTAAAGATAAAACTAAAGACTAATAGTGAATCATATTAAACCCTGTGTGTAATTCTAATAAATTCTTCAGTATATATAATCTTTGCCTATGGCATTTTCATAATTTTTAAAACTCTGTCACACTTCTGCCATCTCTTAGTGAAGCCAAAAAATGGTCACGTAAGATATTTCTTACATAAGTTTCACGTTTACCTTCATATGACAAGCCATTCTAGAAAAAAGTGTATATCTATACATTAATATTAAAATTTAATGCTACTTTTAGATACTTTATGAGATATGAATGCAACAAAATATGCAGGTATATTTATAAAATATTTTGCATTATTCTATAAACTAATAAACAAGATAGTTGTATTTGTACCATCGTTCTTTAGTTTTGTGTAGCCAAGAGGGAATTATCAGCATTTTTCTTTAACAAAAGACTTCAAATAAATAAATAAATATATATATATGGAAAACTGACAGGTTTTCAATACAAAACATTTCTGATCAGCATTGCAAAAAGGTTTTTTCAACGCTTCCAATCCAACAGGGATTTGAGAATAAAACAGTCTCTAAGCTGATACTCCTAAGTTATTAAGTAATTTTTGTTGAGTAAAAAAATATGACAAAAGTTAGAAAAAGCATAGATGGTATTCTAATTTCAAGCATAAATAAATCCCTGTTGAATAAATGAGCTATCTATTCCCTATAGTAAAGCTTTTTTAATTAAATGTGTGTTATTATTCTATGAAAAATTCTGGTAAATTAAAAGCTTTCAATATATTTCGTTATATTTTTAAGTAAAAGTGTACTTGTTATTTAGTTCGTTCGTCCCTGAATATGCGGAAGTTCATTAAGTTTCACGTATCAGTAGAGAACGTTCAAATAATTCTACTAGTATTAGAATGACAATATTAACAATAATATTCCACATAAAATACCCAGAGAAGTTTTAATTTCCTCATTGTTAATTGTAGGCTGTTGCTCTGACATAGAAAGGAAAAGCTCATATTTTATTTAAAATGGCAAATACATTCAAATGCCAAAAATTATTACTAGTAATAACTATGGTAAAACTCTAGAATTTACAATTATACTCAGACTATCATACTTGTTGGCAGCTGCTTGGTTCTCTCATTCTAGAGCTCTGAAATTACTATTACTTGAAAGTGGCAAAAACTTATCCTATGACATTTATGAGTGGCACTAAGGATACAATTCTCAGCGAGCAAACCGAATGCAGCAATGCTACAAGAAAACGCTAAATAGTTAACAACAGCGTAATTAAAAATTTCTTTCATGCTTATGAATTATTTTTTAAAATCTATTGCCAGCTTTTCTACCTTAAAACTTCAGTTTTAAGCAAAGTGACATAAATTGACAAAGAAAACAAAATTTATGAATACTAAAAGTTCAAATTTTCCGAAAAAAATGTTTTAGTAAATATTGATTTGATATACAGCAATGGACAGAAAAACAAATGACACAAAGCCAAAGAAAATTCAAAGATTTAATATCCTCACTAATTTAATTCAAAGCAATTTATTCTATTTGCTTGTATCTGTTTACATTCCATTCCATCAATTTTCCATTGTCACATCCAAATTAATATAAGATATTTTGAGAGAGCTAGTTTTGTGAACGGAAGCTTTCTGTTCTGGTTAGAATCATTTCGAAATTGTACTGAGGCAAGCCACCGGCTAGTAAAGTTAAAATTTTATATAATTATAACCTGCCATTTCTACCAGAATATGCATATGATGCCCACAAAAGCCTACAAGTCTGTGTAAATGGTGAAATGGATAATTAACTTTATTCTTTTTTAGTGTTTTCTCAGAATTTTTGGTATGCATAAATAACATTCCTTAATTACGGGTATTCATGTGTTTTAATTAAACTTTAAAGAGAATATATTGCTTACTTTTGCTAACTGAAAATCACTTTGTATGTAGAATAGCAATGTGGACTCCTGTGTTATTTGCTGTAGACGGTTTTCCATGTTAAACAGATTTAATAGATCCAAACCCTTAGAGTCAAATTCTAATATTTTTTACTTAAATATAGAATTCAGAAGTATTAACTGAGAAATTTTTAATAAAGAACAAATTTAGTATTTCTCAAAGGACCTGAACTAAAAATTACAATTCAATAAAGAAAGCTTCTTTTGCCATCACAATTTTTAATGTTTTTGTTCACTTTATGAATCCCTTGCTAGGATACTTACATAATGTGTATACGTCAGTAGCACAATAATATTACCAAAGGGCTGCACTTAAATCAGGTTACATTTTTGCATCTCTGTGTGGCTATAAAACTATTATTGTCGTTATACTTTTAAGAAAAAAAAAACTATTTAAAGTCGAAAATGTAGACTTCTTCTACTTTCTTCCAAATTAGAAGAATCCTTTATAAGCTTGAAAAATGTAAATAAATAAATAGGTAAAGCTATATAAAAATGACAGTAGTTAAATTTAAATTATTTCAGTGCATAAAGAGCTTGTACTTTTTAATACTCTCCATGTAAGACAAGATTCTAAAGGGAAATAAATATGGTCGAGGATAAAACTGAGCAAGAACACATTTTTCAATTTAAGAAAAAAATTCTCTGCATGTAAGCTTTATTATTAATTTTTTTTATTTTCCTTGTGCTTCGGTAAAGTTTAGACAGACCTACATATATCCTTGTCGTGTTCCGCAATGGAGAATTTGACGTGCAACAAATCATACAAAATATTTTAGTAATCCAATATACACGCATACGTAAAATTATATTTTGAAGGGAAATATATGATACTTTAGGCTTAGACACGTACATTCTACAATGATAAATGAAAGATGCTGGCATGACTTCGCGGAGAGAACGAAACTCAATTTTGATCAATAAATCACTTTTAACTATTGACACACTATGCTCTGACCCGAGAATACAAGTAATGGATCTAAATAATGAAAATAAAATTAGAAATTTTTACCTACACACAAAATAAAACATTTTAAAGCTTCCATTAAGATTTTGTCAGTTCTAGTTTGCTGTGTTTAAAATAAAGACTGATTGAAGAGAAAAGTAATTAAAATGATTTAAAAAACTCATAATTTGACCACTTAACAAAATTTATCAGTTTTAAATAAAATAACTCTGGAATAATAATTCAACAATAAAATACTTACATGTAGAAAAGGAGAAATTTATGAATCTTAGGGTGCTTCAGTTTCTTAGCACAAAAATTTTTTTGTTTAAAAATAAAAGTTCCTTATTTAGGCATTCATTTTAAAGTAATTTTGAAAAAAATATTTTTCCAAAGAGGGTTCTTGTTTGAGTAACTTAACAGATCACTCATAATTATAAAACAAAATGTATATAATTTCATTTTAGTAGCAACTAATTACATTAAAATTAAGGCATCTATAAAAGTCGTAGAGTTTCTTGATTAAACTGAATTTGTATATTACAATATTTTCAACCAAATTACATTTATAGGCCATTAATTCAAACTGTAGATTGTTTTTGATTAAATATGCATCTTTTTATCTTAAGCATCTTAAGTGCAACTTTCAATGAACGGTAGTTTTCATGATATATATATATTACTTTTAAGTTTTAAGGATTATTACTTTTAAGTAATATATTTTACCGAATATAAGCATTTATAAATCCATGCTCCTTTTAACAACATAAAAGGAGCCTATGAAACCAATAGAACAAAAAATATTTTCCATTTTGTTTTATAGAAACTTTTAATTAATTTGACTAATATCTTCACAACCATAATACTTTTCCATATTAAGTAGCCCTTAAGTGAAAGGCGTTTCCCAAAAACCCTTCTTAATATTCTATTATTCTTATAAAAAAAATTTCTTAAACTTTTTGACTTTTTTTAAGATTTTTTTCGCGAAGCTTGAAATCATTTATATTTTGCTGATAATCAATAGTTTTGAAACTAATTATTAAACGCTAAATTTCCATTTTAATATTTTTATACTCTTAGAATTCTTGGTTCATAAAAGTATTAAATTTCTTGAAAAGCTTTCTTGCTATTTAGTAAAAATAGATATTCGAAATTCTTTATCCTTGTTCCATACAAACCAAAATAACAAGATAAAAATTGTAATTCACATATAATGTTTTAACTTGATAATAATCGTTAAAATCATTGAAAATGACAATTGATTATATTTTCTGATTCTCAGAATAGGATTTTACAATTTTAACTTTCTTTCATCTGCTACAGAATAAACTTGCAGCTAAATAGTATCCCATTTCTATTTATTTGAATTTATTCAAAAAATTACATTTACCTAGAACTTCGGGATTATTCTCTGGCCACACCCATAAAATCAGAAATCAATTTACATTGCAGTCTTATGTAAATAGGTTAATTTCCATTTCAATAAAAAGAAAGCTGGCCCACAGTGATATTTCCGCCTCACTGAATGTTTTAATTTTCAGCTCTCTACTGTGGCGGTTCTGACCAAATAATCCATTTGAGATCCCTTGGACATAAATTTTCCGGTTGCCTCACCCATGAAATGAAAATTGTTTTATTTCTTTCCTTTATCTTTCCTTTCATCTTTTCTTTGTACCATGTGCAAAACATTTTATATTTCTAAAGTCTTTGTTGGCTAAGTTCCGGTAACTTCTACAGGACTTAAAGTCATCCATTTCTTTGTGGGTATTTGTTAATAAAGAACATTCTCACATGATCATGAAACGATGTATTTTTGGATTTTTTGTCATTAAATATTTTGCAATAAAAGTTAGGATTAAGAAGTACTTGTGCCTAGTAAAAACTTATATTTATTCTATTTTTTATATTTTTTTCTTACAAAAATGTAGATCTTTTTCAAGTTAATAATTACCTCAAAATTGAGTTGAATACCACAAAAAAGGAAATATTCAAATAAATGGACAAAGTAGGTAAAAAAAGCATATAAACAATTGATTCAATACAAAATTTATATCTAACTAAAATTAACTACGATTAAATGACAAAAAATAATGGTTAAAGTATTGTTGATATGTTTCCGTAAATATTGGGTCTAAAAATTTCTAATTCATATGTTCACTGCAAATGATAAATGCCAATTGAGCAACACCATAGAGTTCCTACATACGAATATGTAAAATTCTTGCATAAAGCTGAAATTCAATTCTTGCTTTGTTGGCAAAATAAGTTTTACTACTTTCAAACCTGTGATAAATCCTCATTCAACATGATGCTTAAATCTATGTATACCCAATTGCAATGATATAGTTTTACGTACACAATGAACCACTTCAATTAGGACGGAAGTGGTGATGATTACTCTACATTGTATAATTGCAAAACGTGTGCAGAAATTTCACTGGTAATAAAATGTTAGGGGATTAGACAAAGTTATTTCTTTTCGGTGGAATAGATGATAAAGTGATGCATTCCAATTAAGCTTGCACGCAAAATAATTTACAACAAAAGAGTACCAGGTTAATAATAGTTTGTTATAAATTCTCTAAATAATGAACTCTTTTCAAAAAGTGCATTTTTTACTATGAGAATGAAATAGCTAAAGAAATTATTTCAATAAAAACTCTATAGAGAGCAAATGTTTCAAATGATGGAGACTGTAAATCAAGTCATCGAACTATTTAATTCATTTATTTAGATCTAATTTTTAGATTCACTCAGACCAAATTCACCTAAGTTTTTAGCCGACATTAACAGGGCTTAAAGCTATTTTCGGTATATTTTTGTACACTTATGGTATTTTATTTCATGATGATACATGAATATTTCAAAACACAGTGGAAAAAACGTTTTAGTCAAAAAATCAAATTTTTCCTTCACGTAGAGTAATCAGCGAAATATTTCCCATTGATAATAGCTTTTTTCACACATTGCAAGCTGCCTTTAACTAAATTTCTCGTAAATCAAACAGAGAAATTATTCAAAGAAGCCAAAAAAAGCTCCTCCGCTTAATTACTAACGCATTTAGATATGTGACTAACAAAGAGCTACATGATGACTTAAAAATAAAATGGATAGATGATGAAGTTCAGTACTATGCTATTGCACATGAAAAAAGGTTACTCGACCATTGAAGTTATACAGCTAAAATAGACGTTTAGACTTTTAGAAAGAAGTAAACCACATGTCTTACCATATTAGCTAAAAAGGAGGAAGGATCAATGGACCCAACCACTGAGTACTGTTAACAACGATATCAATATAACAAAAATCAGTCATCAATACTAATAAATTAATATAATAATTAAAATTGTAGTATTCATAACTTTCAAAAAAGAAAAAAAAAAAATTTTCAATTTATAGACAAATTGTAAAAATGTTGAATTTCAAATAAAAAAAAAATTGAAGCAACTTAATTAATTCTAGAGAAGCGTAAAAGTAATCACTTTGCAAGTAAAATCAAAAGGATTTTAAATTCGAATCTTTTGATAGCAAAGAGACATGAGTTTTATTTCAAAAGAAAAGAACAATAATCAAAGATGTCGAAATATAAAAACTCATTCACGCTCATATTATGTCTTGCTGGGCCACATACATACAGAATTTTTCTTAACGCAAGAAAATGAAAATGGTTTATTTTTCTTCCATAATACATACTCTTCAGCCTTTCACTTAAAAGTGTAGTTATCAAAAGGATGCTTAAAATTCTGGATACAAGCCATTTACTTTTTTTGTATATTTTCTATTTTTTAATAATAAAATAAACGAACTTCCAATCAAAATATTAAGCCAAAAATTTAAAATTTGATATTGCTTTTCTAAATTTAATAATTGGGCACATAGAAAAAAACTAAATTTCTAAATTCTAAGTTATGATTTAGTCTATTTTTCCTTAAATAATAAAGCAAGTAATTATTAAAAAAACATGATTGTATTTTGGTTCCTTCAACACAGGCACTAAGCTTCAAGCTTTTATTAAAAATGAACATAAATTGCTTTAAAATGAGCTTCGGAACTTATTTACTTATTTTAGTCACAGTTATCAATTTGTAGACCGTAAAACGGGCATTCTTTAGCATATTTTAAGTGTTGTGGAGCAAATCTAAAAAGAAAACAAAATTTTATGTAGATCGAGATTTTACATACAAATATTCGCTCTTAACACCTACAATTTCATCAAATATATTAAGTATGCTTACCCAAAATCCTTTTTCAATTTCACTCTTGTTGAAAATATATGAAAACCATCATTCTCTTTTTTGAACATAGTTAGAGTTTTAAGTTGAATGCGAAATGCAGACAGAAGCCAATGCTGATTATAATAAAAGTCTTTACTTCAATCTCTCATTCCATTGTAAAATAAGTCCTTGTCACTTCTCAAACACATTTCCTTTGATTTGAGAAGAACTTGAAGCTAGTTATGCAAGTTTTCACTAGTAATAAGGATAAAGTTGTTTTATAAGTATCCTTTACAAGCTAACATACCTTTACTATTCAAAATAGCTCTTAGTAACAAAAGAAAACGACAGATATTTTAAAATCAAAGAAAATTCAGTCTCTATAAAACGACAACTCATGTTGATGCATTAATTTAAATCCAAAATGTGAGAAAAATTCAATCGTCTAAGATGCAAACCATTTATTTCAGTCCTTTGCTGGTCTACCATCAAACCAAACAGCTTTACTGTAAAGTTTTAAAATAGACTTTTGAATTAATAAGAAAATTATCTATTATAAAATTTATACTTCTATTAAGAAACGTTTGTTTTTGGTGTAGCTTTCATGATAACAGTAGTTGCTAGTATTAATGGTGTTCACAAGTGCCATCTTCATCACTCTTCTGATTAATGGATGAGCTCATTTACATGCTTAAATGTCAGATGACAGTGTTATATAAAGTAGGGTAATTAAGAATACAACCAGATATTAGCCTCATATGCAAAACATTGTCACATTTATTTGTCGGCAGTTCTATTAAATTTTCGGAAGGTGAAATTATTGTACTATATTCTTATATTCTAGCTAACCTTACAATATACGGCATAACTTGATAAATGGGATTGAAGGGATTTTTATCAAAAATTATCATCGTAATACTAGTTACATAGGCTTAATTAGATTTTAGATTAATTATAACTTTATATTCTTTAAATACATATATATTTTGTTTGATATTGACTCACGTACAGGTATCTCTTAGCTCGGTTTTAATTTTATAAATTTATTATGATTTAATCATGTTGAAAATAATAGCTAAGAAATATTTTTTTGAAAAAAAGTAAATAAATTTACGACTGAAGCCAAATTAAGCACAATATTAGTTAAAATAACAACCAAGAACGGAAATCAAATTGTTTACTTTATTACTGATCCCTGTTTCTTCAATAAATTAAATGGCTTTTAAATGGTCTTTAACTGCTATAATATCTTATTATACACTTTAGAAGACATATTTTTAGAATAAGAGGCTTTTTTACATTTTTAATCAAGTATTGACACATGCAAAAGTAGCTTTTGTATAAGATTTGTTTCCTTTAAGTGTTCAATACGAAATCGAATTAACTAAATTATATAGGTACTAAAATCCTTTATCACTTATGCCGGTTAAGTCAATTTATTATTTATAATGGACACTTCAAATTCCAGCATAGTTTCTAATATCATACTCACTCTGAGAATCACCAATAGGCACTTGAAATAGTAGCAAAAAAATCTCCCTTTTATTATAATTTTAAATTGTGAAAGCAATGGAATTATTTTTAAAAAAAATTGCAATAAAAGCAATAGATAATATTATTTCGGTTTTCTGGTATGCAAAATACTGAAATGATAAAAGAACTTATATTCTTTTACATAATACTTCTAGGTATATTTAATTTATTTATAAATAGTTTAAATATGTCTTTTATAGAGCTATAAATAATCGTCTTGATGCGATAAAACGAGAATATATGAGCTCACTTGTAACAAATTTCCAACCATTGAATGAAATTCTAACAAAAAGAAGGTATAAAAACATATAGTAGATCCTAAACACTATTGAAAGTCCACCCAAACCTCTGAGCAATAATTAACTTTTAGTAAAAGAAATATAAAGACCTATTTTATTGTCATTAAATATTTATATTAAGATGTAAGAGATATTTGGTTGGTGACAATTCTCTGGGCTATAATTCTTTAGTATAAACCAATAAAAAACTAAGCTTCAATGTTTAACTATGATATTAGATACATATCCCGAGTCATGCAATTGCTGTGTTGAATTTTCATAATAGTGATTCATAATCAATGAGGCAACTATAATAATTGTGAAAACTTAACAAAATCTATTTTTTGGTATTACCTTATTTTTTACCCCCAGCAAATTTGAAGTGGTACTTAAATAGATAATCAAAGCCATATTTTATGATATTAAATTCTCTGCATTGCAATTAAAATTTATTACCGTTTTATAAGTGATTTAGTGATTTATTACTGTACATATTATGCACTCTGGCTTTTTAATCAAAATCTCTTTAGATCCTTTAAACAGAATTTGTAATTTTTTATTCAATCAAAGACAAATTAAATTGCTATAATATCTATAAAAAATAAAATCCTTAGTAACCAGTAATATAAGTCATAGCTCTAATTAAAAGGCTTCCTAAGTTATATCATTTGAATACTACTGAAAGTTAAATTAAAATTTTATTTTTAAATTCTTTCAAATTTTGATGATATTCTTTAAAGACTTTTCACTTGGTTGACAAAGTTTTTAAACTCCTTAAAAAATGATGAGCTCTTTCATTCCACAAATATTATGGCAAACGTATTTTAACATGATGAGGTTATGTTCAATCCGTTCAAAGTTCTTCAATACAAGAGTAATACTTGTAAGGATAATTAAGAAGGTTTTAATTTATAGCGCGAATTTAAGGCTCTTATTTTATATTTATATTAGGCTAGAGTGCCTCATTGGATTGTTGTATGGATTATAATATGGATTATAATTATTGTACGTGACTTGATAAAACAATTTGTTTTCATACAAGACACGTTCTAGCTCTTTGTTTTTTTACTTCAGCACTTTTCTCCTTTCGTCTTAAGAAAACTTTATCTTTGAAAAATAATCCTAATACTCTTTACATACAGCAAAAGATTTTTTTTAAATGCGATCTAAAATCTTGAAGATTTCAGCTAGAATTCTAAATTTACATGTACGTACAAATATTTCTCTTTGGTTCTCTGAATGAACTACATAACTTCTCTGGAATATTTCAGAGTTTATCTACCTTTTTATCGGCTGGTTAAGTTGAAAAGCATTTTTTCGTACTTATAAGTTTTTACTTTTTAATACATTCCGAAAGTTTTTAAAATAAATTTCTGACAGTAAAACAAATATAAAATACTCAATTAGTTACACAAAATAAACACCTTTTACTTTTTATTCATTATAAGGCGTAGTTTATATATTAAACCAATATTATAATAAACTTTTAAGTTGAGACCTAGTTTTAGTTTTCAAGTTTGGTTTAACCTTTAACACCAATAAAACAATGAAATGCTGCAAAATCTTAACTTAACATTTCAAGCTTCTTCTGTGCAAACATTCTTTGATTTTAGAATTATGAGACTAAAAAACTTTAAGTACAAGTATGGTGGTTTATATTCAAAATATAAATACAATAAGCGATAATGAATGTGAATAAGTTCGTTGATGTTTAAAAACAAATTAAAAGTATTTTAAAGCAAGAAATAAAAAAAATATGTCCTAAATCTTCTTTAAAACATATGTACCCTGAAAGGTATTTCGGTTTTTCTTATATGGCATGTTTTATTTCTAAAACTGGGGGGACCCCAAATAATAGCACTTAATATTCACAAAAATTATATGTTAACTATAATAATTAGCGATTAAGTATGTTTTGGTTTAAGCTTAAAAAATGAGAAAAAAATACATAAGAAGAGAAAAGTTATTGCAAACAAAAAAATGCTGTTCATTAATTTTCATTAGAAGCACTAATTGTGTTTGTTTGAAATTCTTCCTTGATTTACAACAAAAATATAGTGAAACATACAAAGTATCGATCGAAATTAATAATCCTCCATGGATGGACTCATAACAATTGGAACTGGTGCACTTTAGACTACTTGGACAAAATTGTTGTTAATAAAACATTTATGATGTTCAAGAATCAGCTAACAGCAAGCAACGATAATTAAATTTTATTGAGGTCTACTGAAGTATTTGTGAAGACAACAAAATGAAAAGAACAAGTTCAGAGTAGAATGCTTCCCTGTTTTTGTTACGGGCGAAATCAGGAAGGCTTTTAATTAATGTCTGAAGGGTACAACTTTATAGTTATTACTCTAAAACTAGTGCTTTACTTTTGAATTACTTGTTTGCTAAGTCCGTTATTAGTTGGACTTTGAGTAGAAAATTAATCCTGTCCCTTTTTGTTTTCATAATATTACGTTGAATGAATTAGTGTAGAAAATAAATTAAATTTTTACATTTTAAGAGAAATTTAGGGATACAATATTCCATGCTATATTTCAAACAATAGCCAACTGCTGCAAAATCCTTTAAATATTCCAGAAAGCAATTCTGTGAAGTTATAAATTGTAGGTATAAATTTCCTTATATAAAGATTTTTATTCTATAATTCTCATTGTAGATACTAGAAAATTTATTTGCTTTAAAAGTTAAGGAGCCAGGAACCTTCTTTCGCTTTTCAGGACTTAATTATCCTTAAATACTATATTAACGGAAAATTAATAGACCATTGGAGTGAGTGAGCATTTGCATTCAACCTTTTCCAATATTTGTTTTTTTAATTTCAAAGTACTGTAATGTGGTATATTTTCTCATTGAAATTTAGTAAAAGAAATGCAGACATTTTAAATTATTAAAAAAAAAACTAAAAAAATCATACTTAGATTGTATCTCATTGTTAGAATAAAGTTATTCTCAGAAATGCATCGAGAACCCCATTTAAGTCCACAACAAAGCAATGGATGTCACTTGTGTTCTGCATACGAGCATAACTCTAATTTATGAGGCTGGAAAATGCTTATCGTGTTCCAGATTTGCATACGAGGACTCACCAAGGCAGGCATTGGAACAGAATTATAAAAAAATGCTTCGCTCCAAGCAGAGTATAACTTATCCAAATTACCAGAATAATTTATCTTACTTCTGGCAGTGTTAACATCATTTCCACTAATAAATGGCATCAAAAGTAAAGCTTTATCCTTTGTTTTACCATCCTTTTTATATTAAAAATTTAGTGATTGAAATCCAACAGTTTTATTATTACATTTAACATAAATCTTGATAACTAAAAGGTTTATTTTTTATCAGATAGTCTTCTAAAAATGATTTAAAAAGCCATTCAAATAAAATAAGAAATGGGTCTTATATGGGAATCCTAATAGAAGTTTTAAAACTATCATTTCGATTATAATTCAAAACGCTCCTACCTTTGCGTATTTAATAAATAAGAATTAGATTAAAACAGTAAAAAATGTTGTTTTTCAAATTTTTTTAAAGTTATAATTAATAGTTCTTTTGTTTTTTGATATTTTTTCACCAAAAATTAATTAGCTTATGTATGATTTAATCCTTTTGCAATTTTGCTAAATTTGACTACTCTTGGAATTTTATGTCAAAAGATTTGTATTATGATATCACAATTGCTTAGACTACAATCCATTTCTACATGAAATGAATTTTCCTTAAAGTAGGCTCCATTAGAGTCACAAAGAAGAATTATTTAAAGGAATGCTTTCAAAACTGAAATATTGATTTTACTGCTTTAGGCATGATCCATGGTATCCTTTCAATATAAGATAAAAAACCTTAACAAGGGAAAAAAATTCAACACAATGTTTCTGTAAATGCTAACATGGCTCATCACTGGGCACTTTTTTGTTTTTTAAAGCTTCTTAGTATAAAAAGTCAATCCCAGTGAGTTATAGATTTTACCATAGAATAAAAGGAATGCCTACCCAATTCGAAATTTCGATCCTTATTTTAGCATCTGTCATCCTTACTTTGCAAGAAGGTTCGTTTCTCTCATTTTTCAATAACTTTGACTTTGACGAGGATAACTTTGATTCAATTAAAACACTATTTCCAAAATACTTGCTTATCCTGTATTGCTTGAAGCAAGTGCAATGGTTAGAAATTATGAGTTCAATAAAGCTAAGCAAACATTTAATTCAAAAAGGAATCTTGCTTTATATTTGCACATTTACATTTAATTTAGCTTTTTTCCCTTGCAAGTATTTTTTTTGTTAAATTTTTCCTTGCTGCATAATACAAGTGCATCTAAAGTGTTTCAGTAAAAAGCAACTTAATAAAAAATTTGTCATGAAGTTATTTATATAATGTCCAAGAAAAATAATTTGTATGTACTTAGAGAAAAACTTGTGCTGCAACAACTGTAATTAGCCCTTTGCATATCTCAAAGTCATCATCTAACTTAGATGAGGGAAAGTTAATACCGAGAACTAATTAGCGCTTGAATTACACTTGATGACAGCATCAGGAGAGCATAAAGAATTTACAAGAGAAAAGTTTTCAAATTAAGGAAGTAAAGTTAGACTTTGGTATGCATTTTACAATTAAAGACAACGTAAATATGTTTCAGTTTGAAAGCCAAACGAGGTTCAGTAACTTCTAAATAATGTTAGTATAATTACTTTTAAATATTTTTAACAAGGTGTCAGTATGGTTCCCTGAAAATATCATCCAAGAACAAATCCTAAAATATAAATAAAGACCTGTGAAAGTAAAAACTCCTTAGCTGGAGTAATTAATTTCAGGAAAAATTTTCTAATCACTTTGATAATGTTGAAAAATGCTCAACTCAGTGTTTAGACATTTAATAAGGAAAATATGGCTTATATATTTAATCTGATAATTTTCACAAGTTTTCACAAGAACCTAAAAATCTCAAACCTTATCTAATCAAAAAAAGAGCTTTATTACAATCAAAAGGCCCACAAGCTGATCTTTTTTAGATTAAGCATGAAAAAGGTTGATTTTTATAAACTAGGGGACTATAATGTGTTCCTTTTCTGGTTTTTCATTTTCTTTATGGTATTGAAAAATACCAAAGAAATAACTGGCTCTTGGGTCATAAGCTGCCAGAAAAGTTTGCTTTTCTTCCTTTAGTTCTCCGACGTGCTGTATCAGCCAAGCTTTAATTTGCATAGAAATGGATTATGGTGGGTGCTAGGAAGGTTTCTTGGGTATTTGGTCACATGTTGAACGTGTACAAGAGTTTTGAAAAGGATAAGGGGGTCCTCTATATCTGAAATAACCATTTTTTCTTCATGGATGGCTCTCGTAGGAATAGATTATTAAGTTCAGACAAATGCTATTGCTTGCAGGGATATAATCTCTGAATTTGTTTACAAAAGTCGTAACTAGTTTCCATAAATCTGGCCACGATATGCTCAACGATTATTGCCATAGGATATTTATAGTTTTGTTTTTTAAATTTTTGTTATTTACTGTAAACTATCTTCGAGTCTTATTTAAAAGTTTAGGTTAATTAAATGGACTTTTAGATTAAAATCTGAATTAAAACAGAACAGAAATTTCAGCTCTATTGGCATCCAGTGTACATTTTTTAAAGTTAATTTACCACAAAGAGCTTTTTGAAAGCAATTAAAATCACATTACTACAAATTTATTTGCAGCGGCAATTACTTATGGTTCTCTGGAGGATATCCTTTCCGGATTTATTCAATTGAAAGTCACAACAAATAATAATGGGAGAATTGTGGCTACTGGACTGGTACCCAAGCGCATCTATTTTTAGTTTACTTGCACTGCTAATTTTACCATCTGATGATGTTTTAAAAAAAGATTAATTTAAAAATTCCGAAAACCTTATTAAACAAAATTCAGCTAGTATGAGGCTTACCTATATGCGAATCAGAGAAAAAAATAATTAAATAAACAAGTGATTAGCTAAAATATGATATTTAATTCAACTGTAAATTAATTACTATTGTGATAGTTCTGACAACAAAATAATTCATCTTGTTTATTAAGGTTTGAAAAACTGTTTAAGAACTAAGTTGATTCTTTTGAAGGCTTAACATTTTCTGTCACAAAATACCCTTCAAATTTAGAAAATTAAGGTTTTAACAAGCACTCAAAATAAATACATAGTAGCTAACTTTAAAACTTAAAAGTCTCTCTTCATTCTCAATTCTGGGAGGATTAAATTGTAATTGAGTGAAATGAAACTAACCTTTTTTTGACATAGAATCATCCATTTCTTGACGCACTAATAGCTTGCTTAATCCTTCTGGTTTATTAAAATTGTGAATTTAAATGACAATACTTATAGTATTTAAAGCAAAGAAAAGAGGTCTTTTAGGTTTGACAAAGAGTGTCTAAGCAAAATTAATTCATTATTTAATGTCATTAAGACAGAAAAGTAGAAAATGCTTCGTTTTGTTCATAATTTTCTTACTTTACCACAGCTTGAGAGAAAAGGGTGTCTTTAACGAGTTTTCCTGTTTCATATATCCACTTAAAAGTATACTGAAGAGTTAAAAGTGAAATTTAGCTATTACTTAAGTGATTTAAAAATCTCATCCTTTTCGCATGTAACTTAGTTCAAAGAATTTCTTTCCTTGTTGAGTAAAAATTCTTTGATATGAAATTTCAATCAATGATATCATTTGAGAGTAATGCTTAAAATGAAAATAGTAACAAAGTTAAATGAGAAGTCATAAGCCTTTCATATTCATTATTTGTTTAAGATAAAATACATATATTCTTTTATTTAACAATGAACTTTAAATATGTAGAAAAATCCCAATTTATCCCCGAAAGTACTTTATCACTCAAAGATATTTAGCTAATATAAGATTTTGAACAAAAAAGGATGATTTTTAAGTTGTTTATTTCAACTTCATTAAATACGATATATTATAAAAAATTATTGAATCTTAGAAAAAAAAAATATATTGATTTCGACGCATTAACAATAATGTGTTTTTCTGGATTCGTAGAGCCTCCCGTAAAAAGAATGCTTCTCCATTGGCAATACACTGTGTTATAACATGTGATGGAAATGTTAAAAAAAGTACCTTAAAAGCTAACATCATGTAATTGTGTTGAAATATAGTTCTGAATGTAGTTAACATGTTAAGGATGGTGGAGTCTTTCTTTTTTCACTTCATCCATTGGAAGTTGAAACCGTACTTTGCTTGATATGGTGGTGCCTTGCAAAAAATATTGCTTAGCAAAAAATTTAAAGTTGATTTTGATACCAAAATTATTTTTAACCACATAAAGTTTTGTTCATCTAACAAAATTATCGCCAATGTGAGCCACCGGTGATATATGCCACCAGATAAAAACCATTCACGTGTGTATCATCCCCAGTCTAATGTTTTAGTAAAAGTAAAAAATTTTATATTATTTATCTACCATTGGCTTGTGAACCCTAAAAAAAGACATATCAAATTTAAAATGTGGAAAAAACTGTTTATATGACCTTATTACTACAAAATGTACAGCCCTAGTAGCTTAGGTACAAGGTTCAAAACAGATGAACGCAATAAGAGGTTTTACTTTGTTTTAGACATTTTTAACGAAACCGTAATTTTAATTGTAATGAATGGCATCACCACTATATACAAACATATTAAAACATGTCATTAAAGAAATGTAGATACAAAATACTTGAATGTTTATAATGCTTTTAAGAAAATTATACAATTTTAAAATACAAGAATACAGATTTTTATTTTATATGTTTTAGTATTTTTTTAAACATATATTATCATTAGTAGATATAAGAAGATATATAAATATGAAACTGGTTCCTTTACGTTAAGATCAACACACTCTGGGCAGAGCACGTAGAAAACGTGCAATTGCTGCCAAAAATTTAAAAGAAGCCCTCCCACTTATTTTACAAAAAATTCAAGAAACCAATTTGTAACAAAAAATTCTAATACTTTCGAAAGCTATGCAATCATTCCAATACTACTAAACTATAAATTTCAATATTGTAAATTTCTTGTCCAGTCTAATTTTTTTTATTTTCGATGCACACAAAATTTAATTCACTTCTTGTTAGAGCAGGCTCTAGAATTGTCTGCAAAATTCACTGTGTCAACATTTTATACAAAACTTGCAACAAAGGCCTGAAGATTCATTCAATAAAGTTACAAATTGAGTTGAAGGCAAGTTGTTTGAAATTGCATCCATGCATCAAGTGAAATTGTAAGATCGAACTTTCCCTTTTAGAAAAACGCAATCACCATAAATGTGTTTGAAAATTTTCAAATTGGTTTCTCGTGAATATTTTCCATAGTAATAATGTACTTTTGAAGGATTAACTTTAAATTCATAAAGGTTGTATAAATCAGTCAAATACAAAAGTATTATAATATTTATGGGACATTATGAGGGTTTAGTATAAAAAATAGCTATTTAATTTTTAATTTGAACTTTGTCAATTAATTTTTATATACACAATTCAATCGAATTTTGTGGCCATCGTAAAATATAAATTTTTATTAACAGAAAATGAAGTAGATTTGGGATAATCGCCTTTACTTAACTATAAAGTTCAATATTAAAACAAAGTCTATATAGAACCTTTTTGAATACATCATTTATTTTAGAGCCATATTATTATAAATTTCGGATTATTTTTTGTTAAATGTGTTTTTTTGTGCTTGTTAATAATACTTTTAAAATATTTTTTGGTAGCCTATTACTGGTATAATGGAATTTTTCTCACTAAAAACATTAATTTAAAGCACAAATGTATTTTGAGTATTCCAATACCTTTAAACTAGGAACTTCGTGTCTTAACTATCCTTCTGTATGTTAGGTTCCTTAGGTTATTCAAATAAAAAATTTTATTTGATGTTTACATAGTACTCAAATTTAAACGCTAACATTTTTTAGCAAAAAAACATTTAACACGTTAAAGACTTTCGCGGAATCTACAAATATTCCAAGGAACATTCACAGTAAATTGCAATAAGTCCTTAAGCTATTTAACAGGAAAATAATGTTTGAGAACTGTGTTAAAAGTCTGAGGGACCATTATCTTTTGTCGCCATTCAAGAACTAGAAAAACATTTTTTTATTTATTCAGCATTTCACAATTCAACTCATGGTAACAGTCTTCACAATAGTATAAGTTTATTAAATTCAATATTTTTGAATTTCTATAATTTTGTCAATATTTTGTCGGGAAAAACTTATTATTATCTCTTGTATACTTCGTGGAGAAGAAAAATAATGTTTCAAACTTTATTTTTAATCATTGAACAAAATATAAAATTAATTTTATAAAAACTAATTCTACCAAATAATTAAATTGATTCATATGTATGTAATAATATATATCTACTGGAAAAATAGATTTTCAGACAGACAAAATTTGTCCTAATTTGTCATTTGATAGAATTAGGACGTTAATCACTCACCCTTTTTACGTAGCGTAATGTCCCTTAATATTGAAAGCAAAAACAGTTTAGTGCCCTTTGAAAGTTGTTTTTATTCTATTTTTGTATAAACAAAAAAAGTTAATGTCGGTCAGCAAAGTACCAAACAAATCACTTAAGCCAGAATAATGAAGATAAGATAAGAAGATAAGAAGATAATGACTATCTTCAGGTGTTTTAACACATCTTCCTAGAAATCAAATCTAATCTGCGGCTTTATGTTAACCAACACACAAACTGGTACACCGTCCCTTTCTAAATGTAATCAGCAGAGATTAAGCCTTGCTATAAACCCAATCTGTGAAACAAATGATGCTATTAATTACTTTCGATTGGTTCTCAGTGAGCATTACTTTATATTATTCTGTTCCAAGAATAGAATCGTCTAATGAAAACACAAATGAAAAAAACATTCAAAATGAGCTTTTATTAGTACATAGCCCATGTACAGTTATATGTGACAAAAACTCAAATTATAATTGGGTGAAAGGCGATTAATGATAAACAAATAATTCTAATAAATTATTTCAAAATATCAACTGTCAAAGTGTATTCTAGCTTCCACCTGACATGAATTTTATTGTGGACTTTTCTTGCCAAATTAAATACGAAACAAAGAATTGTTATTTGAAACGGGATAACAGTTTTCTTTTATGGTAGATTAAATTGTGTGTCACCAATCAGTGAACATAAATCCTTTTAGTAGTAACAAAATAATTTATATTTGTTTATCAGTATCAGTATTTAATCAGATTTCAGTTTGTTTAATGTATCTGATTTCCCTAAAAGGGCTGCCGGGGTTTCCCAATGTGTTAACGGAACAATTTTTCCAATTGATGTATTCTGCTATTTCAGAAACTACTTATATATTTGTTACGAAGGATACGAAACTAAAAATATTAAAATAAATGAAGCCTTATAATTTGGGTATCAGAATTTTATCTTAAAAGAGAGATAGAAGATTTTAAGTACCTACAACTATTTTAAGGACGAGTACAACTTTAAAAATAGTTTCAGTGATTGTAGTGATACTCTGTATTCAATTATTTGTTATAAAAAGTATTTTCGTTTTCAGGATTCATCAACACCCTTTTAAATATATAACAATTACATTTTTCGCTAAAATCATGATGAGGACTATCTTTTCAAAACCACAAGGAAAGTAAAGGATTTTAAAAAACTTCTGTTAAGCAGCTTTTTTTCTCTTTTTTTCTTAGCACATTTGCAAGCGTATAAGACCAAGACTTTAGCTCATTTATTTCCGGAATTTTGATTTAGTTTATTTTACAAAACAGAATAATTGAGATCTAAAATGAAATTAACTTCCATAATTTATCCATCAGCTATTTATATTTTCAATAAAAGTACCAAACAATAAATTTGACTCAAATTTTGTGACAAAGAAATTCTTTGAAATCTGTCAAATATTTTACAAAAATATCAGACGTACTTGAGATCAGAAAATTAGTAAATACTGGATTTGCTTTGATTGATCAAGCTAAAATTTTTCTGAAATAAGGATAAAAATAATCAAGTTAGCGTTATTAACAATCAGCATTTCAATAGCTCAAAATGTTATAAGTTGTCGTAAATTCGTCAATTTTATGCTATGAAAGTGCATTCAATCATGCAAAAGCTTTAGTGATAAAAAATTAACAGCGAACAATAACCCAATTTGGTACCCTGTGATTTTTTCCAAATCCTTGAACTTGAGTTGTACCGTGGAAAATGCATAGTATGTCATTTCCACATTTCGAATTTTGCTCTTTATAAAAATTACAAATAAAGATTATTATGTCATATCCCAAGTTCTTACACTTTCATTTCATAGATCAAAACTTTGTTAATCTGACAGTAAAGTAAAAGAAAAACTTTACATATACAAGCACCTAAAGAATTCTGTATTACAAAGTAGTGAAAACTTCATTTAACTTATAATCAAATATTTCCGTAACTACCAACAAAGTCCTTTAGCTAGTCCAAATGAACTTCATCTGTTTTCTTGGATTCTTTGGCCCATTGAAGTCCATAAAAGATCAAATAAGCAATCAAAAACTTTTATGCATTTTAAAATTTTATATAAAGGTTTTTCTTCTTGCTTTAAAGAAGAAGAAGAAATTGATAGGGTATCACTAAACTAAATTGCAGACGAAAAATATTTTTCAGCTTAATTATTAGTACCAATAAAACTTTTTTAAAAAACTTCTGCTTTAAAAGGGGAGCCAAAGTCTGCTTTATAGTAGAATATTTTTTGATTTGAGTATTTCCTTAGAAGTTAAGTCATAGCCATTTTAATTTTTAAGATATTTAAAAATTCTTTTCATATCCCTTGAGATATGAAACCTTAGTTAAATGAGAATAATCTTTTTTCTCATTTCTGGTTCAAATGATATGATTGCAGTTTTCCTTTTCTTGTAGCATTTCCGACTTAATTTCCTTGCAATGTGATTCAGTCGAAACAAATTTCATTTGATAATCTTACTCAAAGCCAATGAGTTTTGTTTTTGGTTTTAGCCCTAGGAAAAGGTCTAGATATGCATAATATTTAAAGCATAATCTAAGGACCACATAAACTAGTTTTATTTTTTCCTTCACCATTTTATCGTCTTAGGAGAAATCCTTCAACATTTGATAAAGCCGGGTCACTACATGATTGTAGCTTATGTATCATTGGATTCATTTTCTAAAAGACGAAAAAAATCTTCTTTATAAGTTTTATACAAATTCTTTTACAAAAAATGATATTTTTTAGCTTTAGAGAGACAATTTGCCTCCAGATTAAATCGAAATTCACCCAGCAAATGACTTTCTACCTTTCGCATCAATTCAGCTCATCTATGTTGCTTTATCACTATCAATAAAAAGCTTTAAGGCTTAGCTCTCATTTTACTAGGGCTTAGAATTTGTCTCATGCTCTCATGTTGCTTACGATAAGTACCTTACTATAATCCTGCTCGAATATTGATTTATGGGAAAATTGTTGATTCAATGTAATCCATGCATAATATTGTTTCGAAGTTCATATTTTTCTCTATTTCAAGCTCATTTTCAAACTATGTAGTAGTAGTGTATAACAATAAGGAATTTTTGTAGCAAGTTAAATTTCGTCACTTCACAAAAGTAAATTCTTTGTAGAGAAAAATGCATTGCAATTAGTATTTAATATTGATGTGTATGAATTAATTAAATGCATTTTATACGATTTTTATTCGGCTAAATTTTTAATTTCTTGGATTTGCGACCAAGATTAATTTGAAACTATTTTTGTAAAATACTGAAAAGTTTTTTGAAGTATCCTCCCAATTTCCATAAAATAAATTAGATGTCAACAAATGTTATTCTAACTTGATTATAATTTCCTCTTTTCTAATTATCCAGGTTTTCACAGTATTGGAAAAAAATTAGACGAAGTAAACTAAAAATAATATAATTTGGGTATCAACCTAAAACAAGATATAATAAGAATATGTATTGGATAACACTGTTTGTTATAGTTTTTTGCTGATAGCATTAAAAAGTTGGGCTAAGGTTCTAGTTTTTATTATCTTCTCTCAAGAGTAAACTTTCTTTAACTTTTTATTCAAAGTTAAACTTGAAATGTTAATTAATTTGTGGGCTTAAACTATCTCCCTGAAAAATTGTCTTTTTTGCAATTAAAATACTCCTTAGATTACTTTGCACTTCCACTGACTTTTAATCACCAAAAGCTGACTGCAATTATCTTGTAAAACTACATCTGCAAACTGTATGTGTTATATAGAATTGTGAAATATCTGCAATCACTTTGGATATTTGTCACATTTTTGTACAAAATATGTACACGTATTTACAGTTAGTTAAATGATCAGAATAAAGAAAATGTTTGACACATTATATTTTTGATGGTTTAGATTTTGCTGATCTATATCCTTAAAAGACTTTTATAGTTTATACACTAAGGCTCACTAGAAAGCTTTGCAGTGTCTGAAGAAGATTATTTTAAGTTTATTAGAATTTCTCCTGACAATATGCTGTCGATGTATGCTATGGATATACTAATTGTAAAAAATATCCCTTTTATTATCTTCTGTGAATAACGTAATCCATATTCATGCACTCCTAATAAAAACATATCATCACCAAGGTTTTATACACCCTCCTCCAACTTGAATTCCAGAAAGATAAGAAAAGCATATAATATTAAATTTTACACTATGTGATTTTTCCCATTCAATTCAACTTATCTTATTATTTATTTTTTATTCAAAAGGATAAGAGTTCGAGCAAATAAAAGCTTTTCAGCCATTTGTTAGGCTTCTTGGATTTTTAAATTCAAATTATAAATGGAAGTAAATTAATTTTTAAAGCAATCAAAGAAGTGGTACTTTATTATTTTTTACTGAAATGGCGAATTCTGTTTTTTATCTGATAAAAAACCACAACTCCCTCTACTCTATTTTCTGTAGTATGCTTCCTTTATTGTCTTACAATTAATGTGGTAGCATGTTTTATTAGCAAAACAATAAATTGATTGCGAGATTACATTAAAATCAAAGAAGCAAAGCTTCATTTTATGTATAAATTAATATACAAGCATGCATCCTTACATATTTATATATAAAAATATATCAATTAGTTCTCCCAAATAAATTGTTGGGATGTTATTGGTTCCAGCTCATATGCCAAAATTTACACAAATAAATTTGTTTCTATTAGAAGACATTCCTTTAACACTCACAGCACAGGTCTCTATATCAATAAATCTTAGAAATTAGGTGGAAATTAGTTTTTAAAGCAATTCAGTTTGTATAACTTTAAAATTTATTGCTTTTTGCTGGGATATTTTTTGTAGTTTCTTGAAACTTTTTTTCATGATTAGTTTTTATTTTGGTGATTTAAATGAGTTACTTAAAAACGGTACCACAGCTAAATTTAAATGAAGTGTAAGATTTCTTTTCAGAAAAAATCTATATTAAATTTAAAACAAATTCATTAATTCTTAGTTTGAGCCTTAGAATACAATTAAATTGTTCAATAAGTTCAAAGATTCCACATTGAAATATTAAACCAATCTAAAAAGCGTTGTTTTTATAATTTTGAATTTTAAATACAAAAAAACATCAGGATGTCAGATATAACCAAAGTAATAATTACTTTGCTAATGGTTTTCCTCACTTTTAGATAGTTTAAGTTGTCTGAAATATTTTTGATTTAAAAGATTTTTTTTTGGTTTGAACATTAAATAGTTAATCTCTTAAGATCGTTGTTACTTTATTTTCTTTGATTTCTAATCATGTTGTAGAAAGTAAACAGTACAATATTTAGAAAAAATATTTCAAGAACTAAGGAGAATTATCCAATTTCAAAAGTTTATTTTTTGAAATGTCACATTCAATACCATCAATACTAAATGAAATTTGTTATGCTTCCATTTTATGTTAAGCTTGTAAGATATTCTGTAGCCAGACTTCAGTATTCATTTGATATTTAAGTAATCAAGACAGGATCTCTTTAAGAAATAGCGAAATATGGCAAAAAATGTGAAAGAAAAGTATTTTTATTGCTTATTGGATTATCCCTTCGGACACTCTCAAAATATTTGATACAGAATTTCATGTTCTTAACATGCGAAAGTTGAACGATATTCGGGGCTAATAAATACTCCTGGCTAGATTGTACTGAAACAAGGCAAGCTAAGGTACTAATTCTGATATATGCATTTAATGAAAAGTACCTGTAACCGAACTCCAGATATAACATTCCAATGAACATTCTACAATATAATTACTATAAGACGTTAGAATGGTTTGTATACCTACTATGGCTTCAAACAATCCAATTCATGTTTCAATTAATTAACAAAACAAAGTTCTGAGTTTATTAGGGTATATAAAGGTAAATTCTAAATTGAATTCAGATAAAAGCATGTAACTACCGAATATGAAATTGTACAGATTTGTTAGCCACTTAATTGACTTCATTTTCAAGCACATAGTGTATCTGATATAATACATTGGTGTATCTAATGTAATATATTAAATAAATATGAAAGGTGAATAAAGTTTTCAATTGAAAATAAATTTATTGATTATACTTCTTATTTAGATTAATTATATAATTGCAATATGTCAGATATAATTGATGGGGTGACAAAATATCTATTTAGAAAGTCCAACAATATTATTTTTTTTGGATCCAAGCCCAAAAATATGTCATAAAACTCCTCTTTCTTTTTTTTAATATAAATTGAAATTGATAAGGATAGTGCTTTCTAAAATTTCATTAAAGTATCTCATGAATAAATTCAGTTTTTTTCCTTATCAATTTTTTTTTCAAAATATCCTTCCTATTTCACAATTTTCCCAATTTGTTATGGTAGACTATTTGGTAAAATGTAGTTTTAGGATAATTTCGCAAAAAATCTTTAAATCGCAACCATTCTCTTCTTTACAATCAAAAGCTTATTTCAAAAAATCGCATAAAGAGTTCGTCAAATTTCACTTTAAATAAGAAAAAAAAGGAATGGTTTCTTCAAATGTTCTTAATTTGATTTTTTATTTTTCTTGTAACGAATTTTAATGGCAATTGAATAAAATTTAAGCTTTAAGTTCAATCAAATATCTTGGATTTGTTACTAATCGTAAATTGAACAAATTCAAAAGACTTTTTGTTCTTTTCTATAAAACTGTTTTCCTCTTTCTTGTATCAATGATATTAGAAATGGAAAATTTATTCTATTGTTTTCGATTTTGTGAACTGATGACATTCTTCCAATTATGTTTCAAGTCTTTTCTTTGTTTATGGAATTTCTTTGACAAGTAAAATGATCAAGAGGACATTTCTATTTTCTAGTTAAGGATTTGTCCCCCTCAAGCGATTTTCTCACTTAACATAATACTTTACCAATCCAATTACCTGATCTCCCTTAACAAAAAATGTAACCTGAGACGATTTCTTTCAAAATAAAACCCAATAAACTGAAGTGAAATAATGGAAAATAGAATATCTTACAGTTTCACTTTCAACTCAATTTTATAGCTTTTTGGACCACACCTACTTGAATTTTACCTTACTTTTATATATACATTATCTATGTGAACCGTAGAACCCATCAGCATCAATTTTGGTTCAATAAATTGAAAGACTTTTTGGAGGGTTGTGCACTTGTCTTATAGGAAAAATAAAGTAAATCGCTGTAGAGCATAAACTTCGGAAACAAAAAGAGAATCTTGAACGGGTCACTGCTTTTAAGTAAGATACCTAAAATGCATAAAGCAATTTTTGCAGGAAGATTGAATATTATCACAGAAAATAGGGAAAGCAAATTTTATTGAAAATTAAGTGACATTGAAAACGTCCTGGCTTCAATATTGCTTCTTCTTTAAGTAAAAATAATGTCTTCAAGCCTTGTCTGACTAGTATTCTAACGAGAACACTTGCTTTTAAAAAATGCTTTCATAAATTTTATAGAGTCAAATTTGTTTTGTAATTTTTTCAAATTAATCTTTCCTTCTACAGGTACAATAATATTCAAAATTTTAGACTACTTTTACGTCATTTTGTTCAAAAATCTTGCTTAAAATATTTTTCGGATAACTTTGATGTTAATCAATGTAAGTACCTTAGGTGGATGAAACCTTATGATGGATTGCAAAGTTTTATTTGACATGGTTTTTGTGTAAACATATCCTATTGTTGAATCTTTTCTTTATTCAAAGCATAAATCATAAGATAATAAAGGATTCGTTTCCAGCCAATCCATTGGAAGCCCAGAAAAAGGACTTTGATACAATGTTCGAAAAAAATTTTCAATATCATTAGTAACAATCCTATTAGATTCACTCAAAAGGATTTAGTTTACATATTTAATCTTTGAAGAATTAGTCTAGATGATTCCAGTAAAAAATCATTTGATATCAGTTTAGAAAATGAATGAATGAAAGAGTTAATAAAAGCCTTACCACCTTGGTACCTAATACCTAATAGCTAGAAAACATAAAAAGTTTCAGATTAATTTAGAACAAATGGTAAAGAACCTAAAATTTAAATAAAAACTGTGGTATATAAATCCTAAGAAAAATACCTCTTCGAAGTAACACGAGAGTCAAGCAATTATTTGTATTATACCCTAAAAATAACTGATACAAGACCCGAAGATCTCGCTGAAGTTTGCAAATGCTAAAATAATAAAATAGTAACATTGTGTTAAACTTTGGCACAAAATGTCTCAAAGTTGTTATCAGCTTTAGAGAAAAAAGTTACACCGACTACCCAAGCATGGGGAAAACAAGGAGATATTATGATTAATAAATAAAAAGACATTTGTTTGTTTTTAAATGGTTCTAGATGTATTTTAAGTTATTTTTTTCTCAAATCTGAAGTCAAATAATTCCCATATTGCAGCTTAGTTATAAAATATAAAAGTTCAAAATTAAAAATCCAAAGTAGATTCAAATTTTATAAGTTACGATCCATTTTTATGAAATTAATTTTATTTTATCTCAAATTAAGGCTGACTTTGATAAATTTTGGCAGAAGCATGACGGAATTAATTCAGTTCTATCACATGACTTTAGCAGTAATTTTAACAATAACATCCAGCATCCCGCACTTAAAAAATATTTTAAACTTTTCTAACAAAATGATTTTTAATTTTCTTGTCAAATTTAGACTTTCTTCTAATTCCTGTCAGCTCATTAGAAAAATTAACATTGAATTCTTTTGGAAAGTATTTTCTAATAATGCTTTGTTATTAAATAATTTGCTCCTCCATTTTTTGCTTTCTGTGGGGTTTGAGTTAAAGTTTTTCTTTTATTGGTAATAGTCTTGCATTTTATTTTGCTTCCACTAATCTCTTGTTAAATTTTTGTACAAATAATAGTTAATATAAATAAAAACTTAATTTCAAATAATAAAATAGTTAAAATTAAGTCTCGATAAATACGCAACCCTTTAATATAAAATAGTAACCCAATAAAATTACGGATCAGTTTTTCAAGGTACAACCTAAATAGTTATAAGACATATGTAATAAATATTTATATAAGTAAATACAACGCAGGTTATTTTCTGCAATTTTAAAATATTTATCACAAATGTGATCCTTTTTTGCTTATAGAATATTTTTTAGCACTTTGTACTCAATTTATTTGCTAAGCAGACCTGCATCTTGTGTTGCAAACACAATAACAAAATTTTAAGCATCAAAATTAGATGTAATGTCTAAGCTTGTATTTGTTTGTTAAATACTGTAAATATAAAGCATTTTACATAAGTCGCTTATGTGCGTGGGTCAAATCTCTAAATTTTATGATATTAAAAAATATTACTCTAAACTATAGTTGAAAAAGTCATTTTTATGCCAAGTTATGAAGACAATTTATAGAATATTTATAAAAGTACATTTTATTAGCTTTAAATAAAATTACGTTGTATACAAATTTTTAATTGAACATCTTCAGTAATAGTGTACAAGAGTTATTGAAATATTTTAGGAAAATCTAAACATAATTTTAAAACCAAGCCTAAAATAAAATTCCTCCTTTGCTATTAATATTTTCTCTGCATGCATTAAAGAATTGTTCCACACCATTTCTTATGTCATAAAGAAACTCGAAAATTTATATTTAGTCTCATAATAGTGTTCCAGAATTTATCCTCAACTTTCATTTATTTCCACTGTCTTAACGATAATGTATAGCAATGTTATAAAGCTCAAACTATACAGCCTCAAGGTAATTGGAATTCCTTAAGACCAAGCTAGAAGAGTACTAGTAAATGGTCAAGAGCTACCAGAATTTCAGACACAAAATGTCTGGGGAGTTTTGTTTCATTACCATGAGAAGGAAGAATTGCTTTGGAAGGTAATAAGTTCATGGATAATCTTCTGAAAGTTTCTCCTTGCCAGACGGATATATTGACTTTCAAGCAATTGAAATTGAAACTCTAACGCATGAAAGGATAAGATTTGAGGGCTTTACAATTTCTCAATGAAATTTTTCTAATAAAAATAGAATTAAATCAAATTAAGGTCACATTTTTTATACATACAAAAGATCTGGAAAATTAAGTTTCTGAAAGAAGCCTTTATTTATTATATATATAATTTTTTCCCAGTTTTTCGCTTCTGGAGATTACTTAAAAGAATACTAAGCAATAAATCTAATTATTTTATTGGTATGATTTTTTGTATGTTAAGTCAATTTTATTTAAAATTCATTCTGAAGGAAATTTATGGAAAAACTAACCTAAAACCAAATTAAATCCCAAAATGTTTAATTCAAGAATAAAATTTTGGAGATCTTTTTCTACGCGATTCTCTAATTTTTTTAAAAATTTTATAATATTTACACTAGAAAAATTCAGAACAGCCTCAATACTCCAACACTACTGTCTTAAATAAAACCCTTAAATAAACTTTTAATATTTTGAACTTTCCTTCCACTCACGTAATTTAAATTTCACTTCTGAAACACTTTTTCACTATAATTTTAAAAGCAATTCTGTGTCTTAAGCTAACTGGCAGTTCTTTTCCGCACATTGAATAGTATTACAATTTTTCTAGAAACCTTTTACACAACTTTTAGAATATCTGTAAAATGCTGCCAAGATTCATACATTTCATTTGCAAAAAATTGCTTAGTAAAATCTTTTTCTATAGACTTATACAGTGCCAAGATTTTCACAAGATTTTTAAGTATTTGAATTAGATACCTGTGAATTACATACATACTTTACCAGTTTTGAATATTTTTTGTCATTTTAATCCTTCTGTATAAATTACCCATTCTATGCTACTTGAAAAATAACTTGAAAGCCATCCATGGATCTTGTTTTTGTATTTATTTTTATTTGTTTCTTTTTTATATATTTGTTGCTCTTGAAATTGTCTATAGTGTTGTAGGAAGACTGATTTCATCTATGTTTCTTCAAGATTACTAAATATATGACTTTCTAGTACGGCATAGAAGCAAAATCCATCGTCATGGATCAGATAATCTGTTAGATAGCAATAATTCTCTAGGACAATATCGTAAAATTGTTCAAACAGTTGAAGATTCGATAAGAAAAACTTTGGTAAGTTGCCAGTTGATGTTTTTTCCTTACAAATATTGTAGGCTAAAGGAGGGTACTAACTGATAAAATGTGGTAGCTTCAGGTGTTCAGAAATAACATTTTTACTTTAAGAAAAAAGATTGAACCGATATTGAGCATTTGGAAAACACAGTTTGGATTTTCTTCAATCTTGTTTATTTGATTCAAAAACAACAATTGAAGTTAGGTAGCCCAAAGCAAGAATACCATCGTCACTGAATGTAATCTATTTATGTAGTCGATTAAGGGAAGAATCATCCTTAGGACTTATTGGTAAATTTAACTTGAAAGATAAATTAAAGGTCAGCATTACTATAGTTTATACAGCTACATATAACCAAATATGATGGCATGAGCAAATATTAATTGTAACTGGCAATTGTTATTAACAAAATTAAAAGTTTTCATAGATTTTAGTAAGCTTTTACCAAACAAATGAAAGTAAACTCAGTTACTACGAAAAGGCTTAAATTTTGATGTGTTTTTTGGTTCTCGGTTTAGTGTAGCTAAGTAAATAATTCAAAAGTAACTTTTAAAAATATATAATTTCTTTTTCAAAAAGAAGCTAAAGTAAATAAATAAGGCATAATTTCGCACCACTTAGAAAAAGGCTTAAGCATGAGAATATTATAAAAAAAATCTCTCATAAAGTAACTAAATTTTAATATTTTCTTATAAGGATGAAAAAAAACAAAGAGATTTCATTCGTTTGGTCAGAAATGCCAACTCAACAGTTTATAATTAAACCGCGATCCTTGTAAATGAATCAATTTGTAAGTAAAATATAAACGACAATTTTATTTATTTTTCTTTACTTAATCATTTGTAATAATCCTGTACCTAGTCCAATATAATATGTAGTTGATGTGACTGACCAATGTGTACAAATATTGCTTCCAAATTCCATTTAACAGGAAACTATGAATAGCACTTTTAACTTAATCTAGTGCAAAGCTACAGTTTTTGGATAATCATGTTTGCATTTGATTAAGCAAACCACAGGCCAAAAGTTTTCGTTTTGGTACTTTTGATTAGCATAAAGTTAGTCAGCAATTTGCGTTTCAACAAGCAAACTATTTAGCCAAAACCTAGGAACACTACAAAAGATGATCTAGACTTTAGTATGGTATCTTCTCTGTATTCTGCTTTTTAGGTCTATAACATAGGTCAGTTACATATGAAAATGTATGTGGCTTTAATCTCTTAGTTTTAGAGCCTTAAATTTGTACTTATCAGTTATTGTAGTAAACTTTTAATTAAATTAAAATGTATTCATGGTACTATCTATCAAACAAGTAATACTTGATAACATTAGCAAACATAGTTTCCTAAACTGCTGAAATAATTCAATAAACGAAAATTCTGTGGAGTTTTATGTCTGATTAAATTAATTTTCTTCGATTGGAAAAGTTTTGCTAATGCAAGAAAAAAGCATGAAACTAAATCCATAATTTTTGTATTATTAATTTTAGCCTTAATAATTTTTAAGTGTAATTATTTGGAATATGGAAGTAAGTTTTGATATTTTCTAGCAAATATTTAATATTGATTATTTCTGTGGAGCAAAAATATAAACTGCAAAATGGGCTGTGCTAGTTAAAGAAACAAAAGCTAAATCTCCTTATTTTAAAGCTAAGGAGCTCAATTCTGTTTTCTAGTTATCCAAAAGATTAATTCATGAATCTAAATAATATAATTGAATGTTTTGTCGCGAAGCTGAATTTGTTCAGCCAAAATTAGCTCTTTAAATGTTATAAATTAGATCAATTTAAGTAAATTTTAACTCCAAATTTTTTTGCAGAGAATTATTCAAAATAAACCAACTCCTAGACACAAATAATAGTTGATATATAAAAATTCTGGACAAAATAACGTATGTGTATTAAAAAATTAAAGCAGAGAACCTATATATATGATTTTGCATCTTAAAAACCATTCAACAATTCTTACAACTCCCAATTAAACTGGGAAGAAGTTTCAAATACGATTTTTTACATTTTGCAAGTTTCATTAAAGAATTGACAATAGAGGCAATAGAGAAAGTATGATTTCCATATCTCTACATTAAAAAAAAGGCCCCAAGAAAGCAAAAGAGTGTAAAAAATTGTGAAATTCTTCATATAATACTGTGTGATATTATTGAATAAACTGTTAATAAGAAGCTGACTGCAATATTCTCCGATGCATAACTTCTTATATATGTAGTCATTCATGCAGAAAATCCAAAATATCCCAGTATTACATATCAAATTCCAGAAATTGGATTCCATATGCCAGAGGCATTTAACAAGTTATGTATCTACATGCATTGTAAATGGCCAAATATTTCTCTATAAGTGGAGATGAATGTAGAGTCTCAGCAATAAGTTATTTAAAGCTCACCATAAATTAGAGGATGGTGCTTCCTTTAAGAAATTTCTACGTAAATGATGGCTTAAACAAGTTATTTTGATTCTATGGTTAATCTTCATACAAGCATTTAAAACGAAATCGATTTTTTATGACTAAATGGAATGCTTCCGGAAGGGAATTGAAAATTCAAGAATATAATTTGATATGCAAATTAGAGCAAATCAACCTTGCTTGATTTTTATCGATTTCATAAGAAAAAAAAGCTTGTTTTAAGTAGAGCAATTGAAACCACGATTTGAATAGCTAATAAGCCGAAATTTACTTCCAGAAAATAAATCTCGAACTACTTAATTTATGATACTTGAAAACCTCTAAGCAGCTGGAGCTGTATATTTTTAAAAGAGACATTTTATTGTTATTGTTTTCTGATTTTCCGTTACAATTCACATCGAATTCAAAAAATATAGGCATAACATAAGCAAAGTAATAAATTTCAGAATAAAGAGAACTATAGGAAATTACTTTTGCCATTTCAATTTAAATTGAACTTAAGAAATATAACAAAACTCAGAATAGGACAAACTTTGAAAGTATTTTTCTTTGAAGCAAGCTGTCGGAAATTGTGTATCTCTCTTTACAGAAAAAACTGCATTAATGCATTTATTAGAAAACTCCTTGCAATTTATTACAGCAAATAATAAAAGAAATATTTTGTAGTAATTTGTGCAACTAAAAAGACTTGATATATATAATCACTTGGATGAAGGAATCTTATCGTGGGTGGAATATTAATATTTTATTGCAATTATCTAAATGAAAAGTTCAATACATGAAATCACGAGCGACAAGAACTAACAATTTCGTATAATCAATCATTGGACTTAAGCATGACGGTCTGAATATAGCAAAAAATTGCTTCAAACAAAAGGAGTTTTTATGTTCATCCATCTTGCAGACTGACACAAAAGGATGAGATGATATCTTCAATAGTTCGTAAAAATAGACTTTTGTATCGTTTTTTAAATAAGCAAAAAAAAATTTTATTTTCAATTCTTTATTCATAGAGAATAAACTATGAAATTCATGAAAATTCGATATGGCTCCTGATTATTATTTAGAGTATCTGCAAATAAAATTTATGATGTGAAAGTATAAATACCATCAACTTTTAATAGAAGAAAGGAGGTGCTCTTGTTTTTCATAGATGAAAATTAAAAACTGTGTAGCTTTGAAAATATTTATAATGGTCCCAATATTTTTTTGATGCTTTCTTTTTGTATTATATTCATTTAGGAGCCAAGTTTGGAGTAAATATGTTTGAATAAATCCATATTAATATTCTTCTCGATCCCAACTGAAGCTGCAATGAGCTGAAATGATGTATATTACTAATCAAATTTAACACAGAATAAGCTATTCTATATCTAGAATTACCATACCCGCAAAATATTAATACAAGTAATGAAAGTGGATCGATAATGTTTTAGTTAACTTTTACTTTATTTTCAATTGCTGCAAAAACACAATAAAAACACTTAGGGGAAGCATGTAAGCTTCAGTCATTTTTTTTCGAATTATTTTCTTATATATTTAGCTCAATTTATTAATTCAATTTTGATCTCAATATCTAAACCTAAAAGGATTTATTAAACTTTAAAGCATTTAAAGGCAGCCTAACAACAAAATACTATCACCTGTATCTTTGTAATTATTTCTAGTCTTCATCATCTGCTCAAATTATAATACTTAATTGGACTATTCCTTGAAGGGAATATATGTACATACGCTTGAGTGAAAAACGTTTTCGTTTTGCTACTAGTTAATCTGAGAAAACTATAAAATTTTCCTTATTCCGTTGCACTTTAGCTGAATAAAAAAAGCAGTTTCACAAAAGTTTTCTGTTTTTATAAAAATTGTGTATTGAAATGCTTTATTCATTATAGAATTTTTAAATAAATAAAGACATTTTTAGGAAACTATAACAAATAATTTAATAAAAGATATTTTTAATAAGAATTCCCTTATGCTCAACGTTGAACTTCTTTTCTCTGACTGACTTTATCCAGAAAACAAAATTTGAATGAAAATTAAAGTTAGGAGTAATTGACTACTAACAAATGTTTATTTCTTTACAAAACAAACCAAATTGGATAAAACATGATACAATACAATTTAATTGGAAAATATCCTTAAACAAAAACCCCTAATCACCTACAAGTTTTTTGTAAGGCTCAACTGGAATGGCAAATGTAACGGAACTCTATTTAGTATGCCAAAAGACCAAAGTTGTAATCAATACATTTTTTACAATTTATTTTAAAATCAATTTTATGAAGTTACAAATCAATAACTTTTGCTAGGTTTGAAAATTAGAATAATATAGAATTGATTATTGTACAAAATAAATTATTTTAAGCCACAAGCTTTCAAAAATTAACAATTTAACTGTAATATTTAGCTAAATGCTTATTTCAAAAAGTCTTTGGATAATTGTTTTAGAAAGTTTTCCAAATGCAACATATTAAAGAGTCCGCTCTTTAAATTTTTAAGAGGACCCTATTCTTGGTACATCAACCCTTAAATGATTAATGCATCCCTAGAGGATTTCCTTTATTTCATTTAAATCAGTAAGGTTTTCATGTAGACAGCACAATGATTAATGGCTTTCAGTTAACATTTTGGCAAAAATTAAATTGAGATTTCTAAGGTCTCATCAGATTATGGGATTAAATTTTTCAAATATGATCGCAATGAACCGAAGGAATTTATCCAAGTCGGAGAGATAGATAAGGCACGTAGTATTATCCACTGATATACTTAAATATAATTTTGTCGAAAATTTTGGATGTATCTATTAGAAAGGATTAAAAAGCCCAAATGAAGCAGATATTACTACAAAAATACGTTTAAAGTAATAAATTTCAATAAAATTTGTTCATTAATTTTGTCGATAATCCAAAATTTTAATTTTGTCCTTCCAAAAATTGTAAATAAGACCCAATATTTAAAACTTGGTAGCCAAGAAAATATTTTTACTATTTTTAAAGTATAAGTGTATAAGTGAAAAAATTAAATTATTAAATCAAGGATAATGTTTGCTGAAATACATCGAATAATTTTGTTGAGCCTAGAATCCATGAAATGATTATTTCCCATCTAAAATGAAAACAAAATAAAATTCACTGATTATCAAACTCTGACTTTTTTCAGGCATGGCTTAAGAGTATGTTTACTGAAAATGAAATTACTCACTGAAAAAAAGAATACGCAACAATAATCGAACAATAATTGATTCAACCTCGCCGTGAGGTTAAATATGGCGAATTGAATCTTGAGAGTGGCTCAACCTTACTTATATAGTTGAACGAAAAACCGTACATTTCTTTTAATACAATATTTTATTCACTAAATATATATAATTTAAATTTTCAGTGCTGAAATATAGGGTATACATTCTACAAATGGTTAAGCATTGAAAGGAGAGAAGACATAGCCTCAAAGTCGTGATTTATTCAGTATATGTTATCAATGCACAAAAGCCTTAATTTTTTCTAAAACTAAAAAAAAATAAGTTGATATGGCAGTCCTTTTAATTCAATATAAAAAATTCAAATATAAATAATCTAAGTACAAAAATTTCCTTTGAGTAAAAGAATGGTGACGCTAAAACAACTGCAGAAGAAGTAAGAAAACAATTGATTTCATTGCTTAGATAACGAAAAACGACTTAATCAACCTGTCCAAAAAAAATTTACTCAGAGCTAAGTTTTTTACTAAATAGAAAGAAATAAATCGAAACTTTCAAACTGATTTTTATGAATTCACGTAAAATAAAATTAAAAAAATGGTAAAGTAATTTTTATAACTGGAATGAAATATTGCAGATTCTATAAACTGTCAATGTCTGTGGCACAGAAATACACTTAAACTGGTAAAAGTGTAATGGACTAATTATTTTTTATATTTTGGTAAAAAAAAATAAAATTTTCTTTTAAGATTTAATGCCGTAAATGTTTTTTGATTTGCGAAAGAAAAACTTCAATATGACTCAGTGTAGTTCAACAGATAAAAAGATTAATAGAATAACTCTAGAGCTAATTCTGAAATTTCCTTAGGAAATGAAGATTGCTTATCTTTATAATTAAACAAAAACAATTGTAAAGCATGTAATTGTTGACAAATTTCTGATTGTAGGAAAGAATTAAGCTTATTCAACGTAATCAATCAATGAATCGATGAAAGAAATTTTCGGAGATAACAGTGTCAGTAAAAACATTAGGGAATTTTATTTTGAGTCAAAGCTGCTATCCTTTCTACTATCATCTTCTTCGTAGATTTTGGGACAGTGAATTAACCAAGAGATGGAATTTTCCCCAATCTCAAGTCAACCAGCTAAGCCAAATAATAATTTGAAAATATATATAATATGTGAGAAAGAAATATACATTCTAAATAACTATCCTAACTATCTTAGGATCAACTTAAACTGAAACTCCTCTGCGGTAATTTCACTTTATAAATTTATGTCCAATTAATTAAAAAAAGTTGCAATATATGGAAGTTATTACTTAAATCAATCCCTTCTTGATTTCACCTGTTATAAAAGATTGTCAACTCCCCAATAATGCTAATGGCTCAAAGAACATCACACATAGCTATCACTTATATCTGATTATATATGTGCTCAAAGACTTTTAGGTGGAATTATGGATTTATTCTTTCTTATCAGATCAAGTTTGGCATAGTATCACCATAGATTTTCTCATTGAAATATTATATGAGCTTCCTTCTGAAAATGGCTTAAGTCCATTTCACGCTAAGAGCACTCTACCGTCTTTTCTGTTGTTGACAGCCAACCATCAAGCATTACTAAACCATTGAAGCTATGCTAGGCTATAACCATTTTGTGTTATAGTATAAAAAAATCAATAACGGACACAAAAGCTTTCATGAAGATTTCGCGATATTCCAATACGCCAATAATATTATGGAGATGTAGTCTGATGCACTTTTTGACATGATAACATCATTGAAAGTTTAAGAGAAACAGATGTAAAACTTTATCCTGGATTATAATATTTGATATATGGTATTTGTTTGTATCAAATAGGGCTCATTTCCTTTGACTTTAGTTTGTTTACAAAAATTTCATCTTGATAGCTATTCAGATTCCTAATAAAGAATTTACGGTAGTTATTGCAACATGAAGAGATCACTTGAATCACTTTTATAGAGGTTAGAAATTTATTTGAAATCTATTTTATTTTTTATAAGGCCAATCTTTTAATAACTCAATCCCAGTAAATGTAGAAAAGGTTATAGATATTTATGAAAATCTCTTTGAATTTTCGATTGAAAAGAGCAAAATGAAATCTTTCACAAATTTAAATTAATAAATCAAATGATTTCTCTAATATTTTTTATAATGCTAGTATCCTAATGTCAAACGCACTTCATGCTGCATCTCTAAAGTATATTTTCACGTTTCTTTTGTGTAATATGAAACTAAATCGTTAAAATGTTATCAACATTGACAATGTTAAAGTTCATGTTTTTCCATACTCCCTTATAATACGTAACTATTTCAGAATGTTTGCTTTCTTATATGTTTTAAGATGTTTTTCTACTTTATTAAATAATATTCATAGGAATTAAAGAGACCGATTTTGCCACACAGGTTAATTTTTCAACATGATAAATTTAAATCGATTTACAGCAAAAACAAAACTTTGAAAAATCTAAGAAAGCTATTGAGTTATTCTAAGCAATTTGAATCTAGTTTAGGATGCAGAACTTTATTAAAGGTCTAAGATAAGTGGTAATTTACAAAGCAGTGTGGCAGTCAAAGAATATTCCCTTAAATTACCAGCTACAACATTTCTGTTGTGAAAATTCTTGTTAGTATTTGTTCCAAGGCAAAAAAAATATGTAGAAGACATTTTAATGATAAAGTTTAAATAGATATCAGTAGATGGAGATAAAGATTCCTGTCATAAATTCACTTCTAGTTTTGCTGCAAGTGAAATAATTTCCTATTTTAAAAGTATTTTTCAAAAAACTAACCTCAAATATTTTAAAGTGCGACTGATATAGATTGAAAAATCTTAAATTCTTTCTTTAAGGAATACTGAATTTTGTAAAGCAGTCAAAAATGCTGTAAGTTTTGTTTCCAATATTCATTAATTAACATCAAATTTTCATTAATTTAGGATAATTAAATTTACGAATATTTATTTATATAAATATATATCCCATTCCAATAAAATAGTTGCTTAATATATATTTATATGGAAAACAGGATAATTAAAAATCCATTCAACTATTTCGAATTAACCCCACCATTGTTAAATGCTCACTTTTGTAATTTTCTGCATTGAAAAGCGTGATATCCATTAAAAAATGAAGCTACTCCGCCAATGTTTGCTTGCCGTATGTTATATACATTTGCCTCATATGTTATTAATTTCTTTCTGTCCGATATACCATTAAATGAACACTAGTAACTTACCACGATGCATTAATGTTAGCAGCATGCTTTTTAAATGCAATATATAACGAGGACTGAATCCAAGTGTCACATATTCAAAGAGAGTTCTAGTTTTAAATGCTTTAAAAGCAATAATTTGTCTACCAAATGAGATTGTTTGAAATCAGCATAAGACGTTAAACATGCAAATATTCCAGTGAATAATTTCACCATCTATTATTTTCTTTTGTTATAGTTTCACCATTTTCAGTGCTTATTGTATCATCCTAGAAAGCAATATTATACCATAATGTCAGTTGTACTTTCAATAAAACTCCTATGATGAATGCGACAATTTCGATGAAAATTCAACAAATGGAAATGCTTTACTCTAGTTTTAAACTACCATTGATATTGCTCTTCTTGCGCTAAATATAATAAAAAGAAACTTTTGAATCTTTTTTTTTTAGGTTTTAAAGTTTTTACCATGAATTCTCTTTAAGAATAATTTTTTGCTTTTAAGGACTATCTATCTGCCAGCTTTCTTTCTACATTGTCTCGGACCAAATTACATTAAAAATTCAATAATATAAGTTTTTATTACGGATTTTGTTTAACTTTTAAAAACCTAAAATATTTAAGATCTTATCATAATGAGTATTTTTGTTGAAATGCATAGAAAATGGCTTCTTCTAGGCTTATTATTACAAACTTCTTGGCTTGGGTGTTTTTTGGTTATCATTATATTAATAATTCATGAAGAATCCTACACAACAGCTTTCAGAATGAATTTTAAATCTACCACGCTAGAGAATTCTAGACTTTCTGTTTCAAGAATCTAACACAATAATATGATTATTAAACCTTTGTTCAAAGTTTATCCTTGAAGAGGCTCTGGTCCTGAATTTTAAGAAGACCAAAGGATTGATTGCGAAACAAATGCATAGTTGCCGCAAGATATAACTGAACTGCTTAAGTTGATTTTTCAGTACTTAATTGCTATGTCCAGATCTTAGTTGCCTTCTGGTTATAACTTTTTCAACTTCACCGATGCTAAAACTTCTGATTATTTAATATATTTCTTCAGTATATTGTAAATAAACTCCTAGTGAAGTTCATCTGAGCTGAATACCATATGAATATTGTAATAAAAATTTGATGATTGCATTTTATGGTAAAATTATTTCTTTTAAAAATTCATTTTAGTCTGAAAAGAATAAAGTAGGCCTTAAAATTGGATGTACTACAAAGAAAAATTTTGCTAACAAAAATTTTTTGAAAAATTATCCCACTTACGTCTTCTAACATATTTATTCTTTCATAAAAATAAAAAATAGTGTAAGGTTTGTATTCTACTAAAATTTATCTTTAGAAAATGTCATAAAGAGTTATTTTATAACATCAAATTTAAAAGCATAGAGTTCAAAATGAGGTATCGTAATATTAGTTTTATTGTTAGGAAAACACCCAACTTTCATTACTTGCAAATAGCTTCAGGAAGACACCATATGTGTACATGGAAAAAATGGCTGCATTTTAAAACAACAATGAGAAGATACTAAATTGATTAAATGCCATAAAGTCAAAAAATTTTTATTTTATGCAATAAATTACAGTGATAAATAAACTATATCCTATCTTAAATAATATTTGTTTAAGAATAATCTTTTATTGGCTCAACGTAATACATTCCCATCGATCTAAAAAAGCAGAATAAGATGCTTAACATACTTTTCACTTGCTTGAATAATGTCGAGGAAAACAAGTTTACTAGTACAAAAGAAAGATGCGAAAATGAAACCAGTAAGAAAGTTTTTTAAGGACCCTACCAATCTCCTGTCGATACAAGCTCAGTTGCTGCAAAAGTTTTTTACAAATCGACACAATGGTTGAAAGCAAAGTTTGTTCCACTGTTGAATGAGAGGTTGACCTAACTTTCAAAATTGAAGTTTTGTTTTATTAATATAGTATTGGTAGAAAGCATTTCAAATGATGACATCAGCCTCATGAAATAGAAGTTTTGCTTAGGATAAGCATTGATTAAGTTTAGTGATTTAATTAATTTTCTTTTTGATTTGTTTTAATCAATTATGTTTAAAAAAGCAAATAAATTGAGACAAATAACTTGGGTAGATGTTATTTATTCTACTTTTTTCGTCCTTGTAATTGTTAACCTCTTAGCTACAAGCGGTTAGTATTTTTCCATAAAAAGACCTTTTGAAATACTATTGCTTTATTTCTAATTCTTTTAGATGGTAAAAGCTTCCACAGCTTTCAATTCAGAGATATCATTGTACTCGATGTTAAAACAAAATTGGATTAGTATTTTTAGTTTTTGGGGAAATTAAACCACGAATTTAAAATACCTATGCCTCTAAAAATAATTGATGACCTAATTGTTAATAAGGTAAAAATTTTGTTTTCAAGTTTTTCATAGCATGGACTATAAAGATTTAGTGTAAATAGCCATTGAAAACTTGTACAATGGGAAAGCTTGTATTCCTGAAGCGCTTAAAAAGTTCTTGCCAGAGAACATATGAATGAAAATTCTAGAGGGATGGTAGTGAACTGGAGCCGAAAAGCAATTTTTTACTGAATTATACTGAAATAGTGCTGGAAAATACTAGTTTCAAAACCCTCACACCATATTTTTTTGGTAAAATCCATAAACTGTTATGCTTGTATACAGGTGGGCTTGAGTTCAGGTTATTTCAACCATGGCCTATTTGCTATATGATTTGTTATATATAAATCCTTCTTGCATTCTTTTTCTTTTTATTATGATGAATCAATGACACTAGCATATTTGTACTCAATTGTTGCATTAAAAAAACAGTCTTTAGCCAACTTATATGCAAATCATAAAGGTGTGTATATGAAGGTTTTTTGAAGGTTGAAGGAGCGGTTTTCAAGACATTTCAAGTTGAAAGGTATTTTGGAACCAACATGAGATATTATTTCTGACATTGCAAAGTACGTTCTATAATTTACTTTTTACTTTTTACAAAGCCTTTAGAGTAGAAATCCTAAGCTTTAGTCAAGTCCTGTCATTTACTTAATTTTTGAATCGCTTTGCTACTCCTGTGACGTCATCTATCCAAAACACCTACTGGATTAAAGTATAGTACCACAGTCTCTTAAATGTGAAAAATATGTTAAGAATAAAACACAATAGAAATTTGTTTCACAGAGAAGTTTTAGAGATATTTAAGTTGTCCTTATTTATACGAATCAATACGAATATCCAGAGTACTTTTTAGCCACAAAATTACCCTATTTTAATTTGGCTTCAGTGTCTTTAAACATTTTTACTTTAAAATTTAGGTAAAAAGTGAAACATATAAAAGCTTTAATTTTTGGGTTGAACTTACTTAAGGCATTTTGCCGGCAGCGCTATTCTATGTGTTTGCACCCACTGTTAATGGCAAATCCGAAAAGTTGATTATGTTGACAAAGGACTTTGTGATATTTCTCCACATTCAACCTGCGAAATATCTTTAATGGCGATAAAAAGATTTAAACGGCTTCTGAGAATTCCCATTTTCTTCTACACACCCTAAGTGCTATTAAGTTCCATTAGGTCTTTAGGGGATTCTTGGATTGCTTCTACAAGCTGTTGATTAATGGCAAGAGCTATAAAACTATGCAAGATGTCATTTTCCTTTATGTATTTTCAACAAATCTATTAAATCTTTTTTTAAGTAATTTTTTAAAATCTTTCTAAAAATGTCTAAAAATTAATTGAATTTATTTTTTGGTGTTAAACTTGTGCCTAAATTATTTGGGGTTAACGCAATGACTTTTTTTTAAAGCTTTAATTTTAATTAATTAGTCTCTTCAGTTTTCATTAAATCAGAAAAAGAGATTGTTGAAATTTAGCTCAAAAATTTAAAACAAAGGGTTGAAAAAAAGCATTTTAAACAATGTTCATCTTCTCTAGCATTGATACTTTGAACTGCAGTCTCCCTGAACTCAGACGTATGAGCTACCATAAGACTCTTTGAAGTGCAACAAAAGCGGTAGTCAGTCGTGTGGATACGATTATTCGGTGCAATGAAAGTCACAAACAAATGAAGAGCTGCTTTCAAAGAATAAAGCTCTCATCTCTGATTTTGGTATGATAAAAAAGCCTTTGAAGAAATAATACAAAGCCTATATGAAATTGAAGTAATGGAAACCCACAGGAGATTGACTGATTTCGCTTTTTTTATGGGGCTTCTGAGCTTTGTGGCTTTAAGGATAGATAGAACCTTAGTTGCCGTTCTACTTTATTTATTTGAAATGCATATAAAAGTACTTTTTTTAATTGCAGTTCTAGTCAACCAGTTTTATTGATCAAAACCCAGCAAAAGTTACTTCAAACTATTTGATATTGGTTTTAAGCATCTCTCAAAATAATTTAGTGATAAGCAACATTAAATCTCTTTACTACCATGAAAGGTTGCTTAAAATTAACACGTTTGCTTACTAAGAAATCAGCAGTATCCCTTTTTAACAAAATGTTTGCACAGAAAAACTTGGATTTTTAAAATTGAGTATAATTTTTAATTAAAATTAACAAGGTTATAAATTAATCTCATTTCTTATTATGAAAAAGTTATTTGGATAAAGTTCGGAATTTTGTTTGCTGTATAATATTTTTAATATCAACTGCAATAAAATTTTGGAGAAATCGAATGGCTTACAATTAGTGCCTTGTCTCTATAATTAGAAAGTCTTTTTATTTCCAAAATTAAATAATATTTATAAATCTGAATTCCCTAAAAACAAATTCAAAATATTTTTGTCAATAATATTGGAAAATATTTTAGGAAATAAAAAGAAGCATAAAAACAGTTCATATATATACGTCGTACATTTATGGGAAAATTGATTAGCAGAAGTTAATACACCTATTTCTGAGACTTCCAGTACTGAACTAAGTCTTTT
This sequence comes from Acrocera orbiculus, assembly GCA_947359355.1. Taxonomy (NCBI): domain Eukaryota; kingdom Metazoa; phylum Arthropoda; class Insecta; order Diptera; family Acroceridae; genus Acrocera; species Acrocera orbiculus. The sequence continues at coordinate 46,507,992 of OX375757.1, forward strand.
GAAATTTGTAACATAAAGAGATTAGATTACTAAATGTACTAAAAATCAATGAACTTGCGTACTTTTGTTTTAGAACCTCTTAAAAAAAGTTTTTTCCCAGCTGAAGAGAATCGATTAAGAGAAAAATTTGCAAGTTTTTTTTATTGAATAAAATACAAAAAAATAAAATTTTCGACAAAGTAACTCAACATTACTCATTCTTTTTTAATACATTCAATTGAGCTGTACTACCCCTTGTTGTTTTCCTTGCATTGTTTTGTCGTTATTGGTCTGACATTTTTAAATAAATCGAAATGCTGTTGATTGTTAGTTAATGGAATTTCCTTTTCTAAAGTTTTCTATATCCCTTTAATACCATCTCTAATTCACATAACCAACAATTTAGATAAGAGACAATGAAAACAAAAAATGCAAGAAATCACAGGAAGGGAGGAGTCTGATGCATATAATGTAGATAAGGTTAAATCGATTTTGTGAATGTCATGCAAGATGTCGAGTTTCTAGAAATGCCACATTCACTAATGTTGTAGCAGGGTTACTTCCAGCTTAAAGCACATTAGCTGGGTCATGTTTAATGCAACAGAGTAAATAAGAAAGAAACGTAAGGTTGCTTCCGCAAGACATGTTTTATTCTAACAATACGAAAGCAAATCCATCCTTCTACTAGTTAGTTTTTTTTTTTTAAACTTCAAGATGTAGCCTTGACTTTTTATTTTGAAAATGTGTTTTGACTTTTTGTTTGCAGCTTCAATGTTCTTTATTTAACATTAAGTATTACTAGCATCCTGTATATCAAAAAGTGACAACTACTTCATTTATTCTATTGAAAGTGATTAGCAACTAGAAATTTTATTGTACTTGAAGAAACCTCTTTTAAAATTCAAAATCTATATAAAAGGAGATGGAAACATTTAAATCCCAGGAACTTCTTATTCCTTTGAAATATAATGAAATCTTAAGCGGAAAATGATTTAAATTAATAAAACTTTTTATACAGATATAATTGCTTTCTAGAAGGAATTTTCAAGGAATCCTTTTCAGTTTATAAAAAAATGCAGGCTTAAGAATTTAAGATTTTTTGAGAAAGAAAAACGGAATTTATTTCTTGACTGAAAAAATTTTACTTTTCTCCGGTTAAAGTTTTCTTGTTGACTAAACCAAAAAGGTTTCATTCCAATCACCACATTGGGTGTATTACTTTTTTACTTTTTCATTCCTAAAACTAAAATAGGATTAGAAATGCTACAAATAAGAAAATATGTTCAAAGAAGTGACAGTTGTATATAATTATCAAAGAAAAAAACCTAAAGGAAGATTAAGATCAAACAATCTCCTTTACCAGTAAAATTACTGTGCAGCAAATAATTTGTATTATAGGCAAGCTTATTTGATGTTTTATTTGATGTTAAAATTTGAACCCAACTAACTTCAAAAATCTCAAATGATTTAATAACTTAAGCTGGAATTAATTTTTCAATCCTAATATGACTAATAAAAGAACTACTATTATGGCTGATATTTTAGCTATCGAGAAAATCTTTAAAAGTGTTAAAATTAATTAAAATATGGTTTAAAAGTATACAATAATGACAATTAATCATTTAGTACGTATTATTCCAATAGGAAACTATAAAAGCTCAGAAAATAACCGATAAAATCCACAAAAGTGATAACTTTTCAATCTTGGCCTGGATAATAAAAATATATTATATTATCCTATTTTCTATCTGTAGATAAAATTTAAAAAGAAAAACTTTTGAAACTTTATCATCTAGACCCTTTTGCTTGGCCCGAAACTGACATTAAGTTTTGCTTGTTTTCAGTGGTTTGTCTCAATAAATGTCTATAAGAGCTCATTAAAAAGCATGAAAAAAATTTATTTGGCTACGGTTGCTATCCATTTTTACTTGGAAGTTTCAACATAAGTAGTTTATTTTTATTAAATAGAGATATGTCTTAAGGGATGATAGGTCTGCTATATAGGCAGCCGCTTCTTTATTTCTATGTAAATATGTATCAAGTTATTTGACAATTAAAGAAATTATTCAAATATCTGTTTTAAAAGTCATACTAAATTTTTTCATTTTCCACTCTCCATGTAAAGCAATTTTATTTATAGATTCCGTTATAGTTTTCATAATTTTCAAATTAGTTAGACTCATGGAATAATTATTACGAAAATATCATTCAATCTATTGCTACGCTTTATTAATTGCAAATTTTTAATACAAATTTTAAATTAAAAGAAATATATTCTTCAATATTGTAAAAAATTTTGAACTTCTGAATAGTAAAAAGTTTTTTTGTTATACACTGTAGCACTTTCGTCACAGACGTCTTATACACTGAATTAGTACAAAAAAAGCTTCTTTACAGTTACACTGTACAAGAGCATATGATGAAAGTTGTAAGGAACACTGTCATAAAAACAAACTTTAAATTATTGAATTATGCTGAAATATAGCTTCTCAGGTTGTAAAATTAATTAATTAAATAACACAAATACAAAATAAAAACAAAAAATAATTTGAATAATTAATTGATCATATTTAAAGGAAAAGTGATCTGGGAACTAGTTTCTATTTTGTTGGACAACCTGTAAATTCATAATAAATACTCAAATTTCCCAATTACAACATGCTAAATACACGATTCTTCATTAAAAATTTCTTTCTGTGTTTTTTACCTTCACCTTTTCCTTTACCCATGTAGTTTTTAATAAGCTAAATGTAAGATCTAAATTTAAATTAAAACTTATTTTTGAAATTGAATTTTTTTAAAAAATTTATTGACCGATGTGTTTTTAATAAGACAATTATTAAAGCTTAATATTCATTTCGTTTCATCTCATACAAAATACATATCTATCGAATGTTTTTATAAGTACCGTAATATAATTCTTTAGATGTCATGACCAAGGATTCATATAAAGGGGGGTTCTAGGGGTTCAAACCCCTCTCATTGTAAAAAAAAAGCTTTACATTTTAGTTAGAAATATAATTACACTGGTTAAAATAATGCGAGTGTGTGCATCTCGAACAAATTTAAACCTGCACTCGCAAAACGCAACGATAAAACATATAATGCCACTTATCGGTGACATACGAGTGTTACTAGTGTAACAAGCTAAGTGAACTTTAACGTGTACTGTTCAAAAATAATACTCATTATGCAAGGGCACAAATTTCGCTGACAAGTGTCAGTTTGACTTATGAAAAAAAAAGTTGTTAAAGTCTTAGGCTAAACTTAATACTTTAAAAATAAAATTCATAGTAAAATGATATCTAAATTTTATTTGATGTGTCAAACAAAATACCAAAAGGCTAAATAGAAACCCCACCCCCCATATAACAGTCACAGCTAGGCGCTTGGTCATGACATACTGCAATGATATGCTATAACTTATTACAAGTATAGTCAAAAATTAAACTTCTAAATTTTAATGTTTTCCTTAATTTTAAACTATACTTGAACAGTTTTTCATACATATTAAGAACTTTCTTTTGACTGGATATAGCTTCTTCATGTGGCAAAATTTTATTAAATAAACAAAATTATGTTTTGGTTTTAGAAAATGAGACTTTTAACTATTAACAACGTTATTAGGACTAATTTTTGTCATTTTTTCTTTTGAGTCGCTCAAAAATTAATATATCATTAGACCTTACTTAAAAATACCACTAACAAATTCTGGTAGCAAATAAAACTAAGTGTCAATCTTTGGGTAGAGCACTGTCACTTTTACCCCTGCTATAAACACGAGTACCACCTAACATTCTGTCTAATAAGCTCTGCTTTGATTTCCTTTTAGAAGCTAAAATGTCTCGACAAAGATCAAAAAATGCATCTGCTACTTGTGTTACATGTTCAGCTGCTGATACTTCAAAAAATTTACATTCAAAATCTTTAGCAAGGATATCACCTTCATCAGTACTGACTTGTCTTAAGTGAACCATATCCACTTTATTCGCAATCAATGCTACTGGCGTATCAGAAAGTAAGTCAGCTTTTGCTCGTCTAATAAAGTTAAAAGAATTTCGATCTGTCATTGAATAAACTAAAAGCAGTCCATCTGCCCATTGTACTAGCTCCAATGTATTCAGATGTGTATCATCGTCTGGCTAAAAACAATGAATAACATGAAAATGATATTTTTAATTAAATTTCTTACCTTAGGGCATGTATCCAGTATTTCAAAAAGAACAGGCTCCCCATCTACCATCGCCTCATATTTGTATCGATTTTCTATAAATCATAAAAAGTAAAAATTAAAAATGAATGTGTAAGAGTTTTATATGGATTAATGAAAATACATTTATGACAGACATACTTACCTATCTGGTGATCATATTCTCCAATGTATCGTTTGGTAAGAAATCTGACAGTTAAAGCTGAAAACATAAAAATTGAGTTTTATTTAGTAAATATACTAAAAATTCTAAGTTTAATCAGAAAATGCTTATGAGCTTAATGTAAAGCAACAGTTGCAAAATACTTTTCTTACTTACTGCAGGCTATTTTGAAAAAAATTCAACCACAGTTAACAATTTCAACTTTATTTCATCGAAATGAATGATCAAAGAAGTAAATCTTTTCCCAAAAGTCTAGCAAAAGTTGATTGGTACTTTGTAAGAGCTTTTAAAACAAAATAAAGTATTTTTTGCTTCTAATATGAATTAAAATTTTTAAATTGAGGAAAATATTTCTGCCGATACTTTTCCAGTACCAGAAATAACGCAATTAAACTTTCTAATAAGTCCTTTAAACTAACACTAATATTAAATAACAGCCATATAACTTCATTTATTTAGCTAATGTCCACTTTCAAAGGAAAACTTGATTCAATTATGCTCCAAAATAATTTATCTGTGCAATTAATGCAATTATTACCACTTGCCTGTATTGATTGCTAGCAAATTTAGGCTGGCGTCAAAGTTATTCTCTCTTACAAACAAATGCATTTTGTTATTGATATTCAATTGGAGTTCGCATAAAATTTCTAACTATCCTCTACTATTATTATCAACAAATTCACAACAATTTTGTAGCAATTTTATACATACGATTCCCTATTGGAATTTTTATTTTCAATTAAGCATTATTCCCTAAGGAAAATAATGCTACAAATCGTTATGCGGAAGCAGAGAATTTCTGCGAGTCAGCTGTTGTTTATTTTTGGCATCAATCAATTTATTTTTATTTTTTTATAGATATTTTGAAAAATTTCTTAGCTATGCGCCGCATACACTAAAGTATATATGTATATTTATGCTACTTAAATCGTTACGACCGTGAATATGTTATCACCCTATCAATCCCCTCACTTTATTCGCTTAGTTAAGTCTTCCGCTACCAAAAATAACACAAATTAAAGGAAGAATATACAATTTGTCTTGTTTACATCGTTCATTTAATAAATTACTAACATTTGGGCTAAACAAAAAGCCATGAAAAATTGATGTGTCTTACTTTTACAACGAAGAAAGAGAATTTTTTACGATTAAATCAGTCACAACAAACATTATCTCATTTCAATGACTCACCGCTCTTCCCAACACCTGGTGCACCAAGAACTGCGATTTTCACTTCAGATAATGAAGACTTTTTTCGTCTTATACCACGGGTAGTCATATTTCTTTAGACACTAAAAATTTCTTATTACGATGTCCTTGTAGCAATTGTTCTTAGCTAAGAAACACTTTTCCAGATTAAACTTTTATTTATTGGCACGTAAGAGTTTTATTAAAACTACTTGTTGCATATTTTTGATAAATTTAATGAACTAGATTGCCATTTATTATTTTTACTTTGCTAGTGGGTTATTATAAAGCATTTTTTCGTATAACCAACAAAAAAAATTTTAATCGCGGCTATGATGAAAGGTTAGAACACTACTGATACGAAAATATTTCTCAAGGCGGCCCCAAAATGATGGCATATCAGCATCAGTTCATACTCTTGTACTATTTTCAAAAATAGAATTCTCACTAAGCACAAAACTTTTAATTGTATAAACCGGCCGCCCGAAATTCGTCTATTAATTTCGATAGCATCTGCAATTCAGCACTACTTTCAAGTACATTATTCACTCTCTTGTCAGGTAAACTAAGATGTTATTTAATGCCTTGCCTTAAAAACATGGTCCAAGCTAATTAGTTTATAAAAAGCAAAAAAAATACATTTTTTCTATAAAATCATAACATTGCCGAGAGGTGCTATTTTTAACAATTCATGAGCCAGTGTCCTAAATTACGCTAGACTGAGACCAACTGGAAATATTTTGCTTTGCCGTTTAAATTTCTTCTTTTTTTTTTTTAATTTTAATATATTTATCTTATACCTCTTGAGCTATCAATGGACACAATTCGCGCCAACATGTGCATAGCTTTAATCCATAGAAAATAACGGATAGCAGAGCATAAATTTCCCAGTTTTACAATGAAAAAAATTCTCGGCGTCTGAGGAAGGTTGAGTGGATAATTAATTTTTGTTGACTATAATATAAAGGAAATGGAATATTTTAAAAATAGTTTAATAAAATATCTTTAGGCATCTTGTTGGCATGAATAAGTGGTGTCATAAATTTTAAAAGTAGTTCTACATTAAATTGATATATTTAACACATATTAAATTTTACATTTTTAATCATTATATACTTTTTTCCATTTTTGGTTTTATACTGTCAGGGACTATGCTGACAAAGGAAATAAGCTGAAAGAAAGGCATAACATAATGACCTTGCTATCTGCTTGATGGTTCTATGTATGTTTTGAGTGTTCAGAAAGAATCAAACTGATTCCTCTGAGCGATAACTTCCTTATAGCAGAACTATTCGAATATAAGTGCAGTATTCTCAAAAAAGAAACCTAAATTTGAAATTTGAAATGGATGCTAAAATTTTATTTCTAAATCTGTTCGTAAGGAATTTTGCAAAAACGGACTATGAAATTACACAATATTTTACTTCTTTCTCAACTTTTATGCGAATATTTTTGCATCTCAAATTTTTTTCCACCAAATGTCATTTATTTATAAATCATTTTTAAATATCAAAATTTTTAAATTCTTTAAATTAAATTTTTCTTATATTTACAAGCAAAATTTTACAATGTAGAAATACAATAAAAAAGCAGAAGTTTCGCACCTATCATGCATAATAAATTTTAATGATTATATGGACTTAGTCCATTTAATGACTTCCATACTTAATGATATCAATCATAATTATATATCCATCACTGAGGTTATGATACCGTTTGAAAATACTATTCGTGGTTTTATTTTATCAAAAAGAACAATGGGGGCTTCTTAAAATGAGTCTCCAGCTTTTTGTTAGCTGTAATTCATTTTTTTCCTTTTTAAGTTACAAACGACGGAGAATTAGAATTTCTGTGGCTACAATTATAAAGAGTTTGTAATAAAATTTTTTGAATTAAATTCACAATATTGAGCTAACTCTATCGTAACTTTCTATCCTTAGTTTGATTAAAGTGAATTTAATACTTATCATTATCATTTTTCTATTTCAAAAGTAAAATAAAATAGTTAATAAATAGCTAATAGCTACCAAATTTTTTTTTGTATTTTTTTTAAAAACTAAATAATAAACAAATAAATATATTTGCATCTTAGTAAGCAAAATGTCAGATCATGACAAGTTTTAAAATTTTATGTTTATATATATTTTTTTCAAATCATATAAAATTTTTCGTAGGATAAATTAACTTTAAAAAATGAATGAGAAGAAACATACATCGGTAAGGGAATGCCTATATGAAGTTGTTGATGTCATAGCTGATATACTTGAAGCACCGGAAATATCTGGCAATATAAGAAAACAGTCAAAAAGTAAAAACGAAGATATGGAACTTTCATACCGTAGGCATTGTGCCTTACTTCATAACAATAAAAGAAGTTCATCACCTATAGGAAGAACTTCGAAAGTATAACTATTTAAAATTTTACAAATATAATTTTTACATATCATTATGCAGGATTTTAAGAGAGACTCTTTAAATAATCTTATACCCAAAACTTCTAATGAAAGAGATCTAAATAAAACTTTCAATATGAATGAAGCTAAGCCAGGTAATTCCAACAACGTTAAGTTTGGTCCCGAGGTGGATCAGAATGAAACTCCAGTAAGCAGGAACCCTAAAGTGAATCTGCCTGAAGCGCCAACAGAAAAAAAAGCTAGTCTACAATATTGCGGTATCTCACCTGTCAAAAGGGATGGAAAAGAAGCGAATACCCCAGAACGACCACTTGAAACTTTTGGAGAAAATCAATCCCAAATTAGATCATTTGCTCAAGAAGATAATAAAACCGTTTTTCATAGTGTTATTGATACTACGATTCGGGGAATAAATCATATTATCCGATCACTCAAAAGAGGTGTTGGTATGATAACCTTTTATCAAACCTTAAATATAATAAACCTGAACTAATAATTTTAGCCACATATAAGCTTGACAATATTCCAGAAGATGTTAATGAATTAAATAAGTATGTCGAAATCAATTTTTTGGAGCTAAATTAATAAATATTAAATATTTAGAGTTCTTGCAAAAAGGCTATTAGGAACACGTCAACAAATTGCTGATATTTCCGCTGAATTAATAAACATGGGGCTAGAAATTTCTAATGAAGTTGCAGAATGCTCACCAGCCTACGCTTTGAGAATAGAACAAAGTATAAATGAAGTCAAAGAAGTAGGATTACTTGATATAAATGCACAAGACGATGGTTGGTACCTACGATTTCAATTTTTTGCCTATAAGATATTATTTAAAATGCTAAATTTAAAGGATTTTTTTTTTAAACCTTTGAATTTGGATAGAATTTACTTCATTCGACCTATAAGTACCGCAGATCTTAACACTTTTCATTTTTGTAAGAAGACTTGCCTAAATTATTAACAAATTAAATAGAAAATTTCAAGCTATATGCTTATTTTTCTAAAATTTGCATTTCTTTTGAATTTGATAATATTTTTCAAAAATATAAACATCTCTACATCAAGAAATTTTAACATAAAAGAGTTCAAGAAATCTCTAAGATACAATAGTCAGTTATGCAGAATGATCATAGCTAACTAAACTTTTAAAGAAAACCATTAGTTTAGTTTTTATTTATTTATTGAAGCTTAATGCCAATTGGAAATAAACAATAATAAAAGACTATTAAAGTATTTTAATCAGCTCACGAGTTTCTTAGGTGTTCGGCGTGACATCAGTCACGTAGCTGTGTTACTTCTAAGCATTGGTTTAACTTCAGATGCGAAGTGGTCTGCTTTATGTCAAAGTCAACACTTTCACTTTTAGTTTGTTATATAAATTCTTTTATCGTTATTATGTAAGACATTTTAACAAGATTCTGTTCCCCTGCTAAGGTTCAAATTAAAATTAGTTTTTATAGAATATAAACTAGGCGTCCTTAAATAATTTAAAAATTTCAGTTCAAGAACATTTAAAGCTACCTCCGGTTAGCTAACAGAGCTAAAAGAATTGCTTTTGGTTTATCAAATTACACTTACCAAAAATTTTATGTATCTTTTCCAGACGAAGTAGTTTTTGTTTAATTGAATTCTTTAAAAACAGTGAGCTGTTAAAATTTTTCAACTATACTTTGCTATATATACTTTCCAATGACTTTCCGAAGGTTGAACTTTTTTTCACTTTTCATTTTTTTGAAGAAAATCTAAATATTGATTTATCACTTTTACTTTGTTAGCTTTAGCATTGTTGCAATTAGAATAGTTGTTTAAAAAAATAGGACTACTTTATACTTGTAAAAAATCCTTATTGAACATATCTAAAAAGATTACCTTGTAAGTCAAATGTAAATGTTTAAAAAAGTCATTAACATATTAATATGAATATAATTTTTGTCGTCGTTTTCTTTCAGATATGGCAAGCCAAGTTCTTCCAATTTTACATCGTACAGTTTAATCATACAATCGAAATAGTCTAAAGTTTTAGTCTCATAAGATGAAAATTCACTTATATTTAAAAAAAATTGAAATTATTTAGAATATTTGTATTTCTTATCCTGAACTAACATACGTAAGAGAATTGATATAGAAAAATCAGTGCATATTCCATCTGACATTTAGAAAATTAGTCGTACAGCTTAAATTGGAGCAACGGAGAATGGTGATTCTTCTTACATCTACCCCAAATATTATATACATTAATAGCAGGAAGAAAAGAGTGATAAATAATATATTGCATGAACCCAAATTCACAAGGTATACAGAAACTGCAATCAAATATTAGAAACTAAGGCACATACTCTTAGCTGTTCAGAGATTTTACGAGAAAATATGCCAAAAAAGACATTAAAATATCATTAATGAATGTGAAATTATTTTTGTAATAAATAAAACAAAATTAAATATAAAATGAAGTTTTAAAAAAAATAAAACAAAAAATAATTAATTCATTAAACCATTAATAACCTGTGTTCAACTATTATTACTAATTTTTCCCAATTTTAGAGCCAATCTTGAAAATAATACTGTGTATTAGTTATTTTACAAGAAGCAAGTCCCTTTAACTTTAATGCTGTCATACCTCTTAAGAACTTTTTTATAATGTTAATTAATCTTAAGATTCCAAAGAAAATTTTGCACAAAAACATTCCAGTTCTAACTTTTATGCACCCTGCAACTTGTAGAAAAAGTTACTATATAAAGTTTTTTATTCCATTAATAAGAATTTCAATGGCAATATTGCCTTTATTTTGTTATTTACTGCTCGAAAACAAAAAAACAAAAGATATTGTGTTTATAATTTGACAAAAGAAAAAGTTTTATGCATTATTTCAGTTTGCCATGTAATTCAAACAATCAATTCAGAAATAATAGTATTTTGACAGTTATCAAAATTCTAGTGTTAAAGTTTAAAAAATGGATTCTGATTCTTACGAAAATTTTCATCCAAGCATTGTTGAATGTTCCAAAGCAATAGCAAAAAGTTTGCTTGGGTTTTTGGAATCACGAAAACGAGAGTAAAAGTTTGTTATATAAAAATTTTGAAAAATTTTTTTGAACTTTTCAGACGACAACAGCTAAACGATTCTGTACATGATGATGTTAAAAATGAAATAGCTAATAAGGACATTAAAGTATGAAAAATTTATAAAGCCAATTTTATACTTAAATTATTTTAATTACATTTTATATTTCAGTTATCAACACCACAAAGAATAAGAGACAATTCTAGAAATTTGCAAAATTCAACTAAAAGAACCCAAACTGATTCACAAAATGCAAATAGGCTACCATCACCTTCAAATGCACCTGAGAAACTCAGAAATATTTCTGATTATTCACCAAGCTCATCAATAGATATATATTGGGATTCTACAGATGCCAATGGGCTGCAACCTGCAAGTAAATTAGAAGACTCAAGATTGGTTTCTAAACCAAATTCAACCAAGGGTACAATTAAAGATATAAATGAAGAGAATCCCGATGATTGGAACTTTTTGTCGGATCCCTTAGCCAATCCAGATCTTACAACATTTTACGAAATTCTAGATCGTCACCAAGCTCTGAGCAATGAAATGAAAAGTATTTATTTTAAATTTTTAAAATTGTTTTTTTTTTTTTCAAATAATTCAAAACCAGCAATCTTTTACTTTTTGTTTTCCATTCTTTTAATAATTTTTAAATAACTATAAGAAGACGGCGTAGGTTCAACAGTATAGTATAATTCTAAAATATTAGAGCACATTATTCCGAATATTCCACAAAATATTTTTTTGTAATTTATTATTAATCCAACTAAATCCGCTCCCCTCTAATGCCAATCGCTGTAGACCAGTCACCATGCTATCAAACATGAAACAACAAAAATTAAAAAACAAAACATCGTTATCAATCGCAACCAACCCATTTGGAGAATGTGCGACTTATTTTTTACTATATTTTCAAATTAACTTTATTATTCATAAGGAAACATCCTTTGAGTAATATGTTAACAAGCTTGCCTTCAGCTTCTAATCCTTTCGTGTAAATTTAATCTCATTACAAATATCGTTTCTTTCTATTCCAATATTTACGACTTTCAGTAGCACATGACTACTATAGAAAGCTATTGGGAGGTCTCATAAAGACTCAAAAGTAGTTGTCGCTACGACTCCATGCAATACCGTCAATTTTGACCAAACGAAAGAGTTAGGCTGCTTGCAGAGTGCCAGCTTACAGCCGAGCTGACGCCGATTCCGATACCGAAGACTATAAAGTCGTTATGGGTAAATCAATAGGAATATGCTCAAAGTGTTCAGAGTGCAAGCCTACCAAAGATTAGACTATCACAATGGGAATCAGTGTCAGCTCGGCTGTAAGCCGGCACTCTGCAGGCAGCCTTAAGCCTTGCGCAGACCAAGGCGTCTGTAGCCGCTACAGTAGCGGCGTTTGTAGCCGCTACAGTAGCGGCGTTTGTAGCTGCTACAGTAGCGGCTACAGACGCCGATGAATGGGTGTATCAAAATCTGGTTGACAAGTTTTTCTTGATGTAGGTTGCTATTTTTAGTGGAATATTCTCTATTATTATTGACTATATTAGTTTTGTTTGATTATTATTGTGAGTTAAACTTAAATATTGCTAATTTTTGTTATTACTGTTTACAGTTGATATTTAGTGTTTATTTATGCCTCTTGCTATTAAGTTTTTTTTTATTTTTGCTAATAATTGCTATGATTTGTAGCAATTGTTGAATTTATTTTTTTTTATAGATCTTTTCTTTTTCTAAATAAGACTTAAATTCTAAATATTATTTTATTAATTAATTTTCTTCAATATTGTGAAGATGCTATTAACGGATTCAAATCCAGAATCTTCTTTGAGCTATTTTGATAAAGAAATGGAAAATGGACATCAAACAATTAATTATCTAACAAATTATAAGTTCAATTATGATAAAGAAAGGTAAATTTTTTTTATCTTTTTATCTTATTTGTAACCAAATAATTTCTTATTTGCTGATCCGCTTGAAATGCTATTGTTTTATTGAATTATGTAAACGGGATGCTACACTTCAACGTAAAAATAATTTTCAGTTTGTTTTTATCATAATAATAAATAATTGAAAAGTAAAATAAATCAAACACATTTATTAGAAAAATTATGTAAAGATTTTGATTGGACCTATCAAGATGTTCTTGTTTGTCAGGTAAGTCATGTATTTTTATAGAAAGTCCCGCAACAAATAATCCTTAATTACATTATTACTCATAGCTTGCAGGAAAGTGTAAAGGAAAAAATTTTTGGATTTGGGTTTTTCTAAGTCATAAAACAGAAACACATTTTTACTAGTTTTATGTTTCCAAGTATTTTATGGCTTAGAAATACCCAAATCCAAAAAATTTTTTCCGTTGCACTTTCTTACACTATATGAGTAATCAAGTAATAAAGGATTATTTCTTGCGGGACTTTCTTTGAAAATACATAACTTACCTGACAAACAAGAACATCTTGATAGGTCCAATCAAAATCTTTACATAATTTTTCTAATAAATGTGTTTGATTTATTTTACTTTTCAATTATTTATTATTATGATAAAAACAAACTGAAAATTATTTTTACGTTGAAGTGTAGCATCCCGTTTACATAATTCAATAAAACAATAGCATTTCAAGCGGATCAGCAAATAAGAAATTATTTGGTTACAAATAAGATAAAAAGATAAAAAAAATTTACCTTTCTTTATCATAATTGAACTTATAATTTGTTAGATAATTAATTGTTTGATGTCCATTTTCCATTTCTTTATCAAAATAGCTCAAAGAAGATTCTGGATTTGAATCCGTTAATAGCATCTTCACAATATTGAAGAAAATTAATTAATAAAATAATATTTAGAATTTAAGTCTTATTTAGAAAAAGAAAAGATCTATAAAAAAAAATAAATTCAACAATTGCTACAAATCATAGCAATTATTAGCAAAAATAAAAAAAAACTTAATAGCAAGAGGCATAAATAAACACTAAATATCAACTGTAAACAGTAATAACAAAAATTAGCAATATTTAAGTTTAACTCACAATAATAATCAAACAAAACTAATATAGTCAATAATAATAGAGAATATTCCACTAAAAATAGCAACCTACATCAAGAAAAACTTGTCAACCAGATTTTGATACACCCATTCATCGGCGTCTGTAGCCGCTACTGTAGCAGCTACAGACGCCTTGGTCTGCGCAAGGCTTTAGACATAGATGACGCATTAAGTCAAAAACTACTCAGCTTCTCGAAAAAATTCTTTCCTAAATTTATATTAAAGGTATATTGAAGTATTTATGTTCTTATTCAATTAGAAAATCCCTGCTTATTTTGTTGGACAACGTTTATATATTTTGGCATTACAAAACGTCTACTTGTTAAAAATGTTGGAATAGTAAAAAACCAGACCTTTAATGTAACAATTCCTAGACAACCTAATAAATGAATACCTTAAAAAGATTAAGCCGCTTCATAAAAATTGTATTTTAAATGCTTCTATTTATTTTGTCTTTAGTTCCGTAAAGAGGTATTGTCTGATAAGCTATTAGCTTAAAATTTTGCATTTTATTAAGCAAAAATCCTTAAATTAACCCTTTCCCTCTTCCAGTCAACAAAATTGACAAATTTTGCATCTGAATCCGTATACATTTTTTGGGTCGCTATTGAGATTTAGAATAAGGACTTGTGAGCTGCTTGGATGCTAGTGTAAACCCATTTAATTATTAAGTTCAACACTTATTTTTCTAAACGATTCATAGCCAGAAAACTTATCAAACTTATCAAACTTATTTGACTTTCAATAATATTGACAGCAAAACTCTTCTCATATTTAAAGTTTTATTTCTTCAAAATTAAAAGTATAAAGCAGTCATTGTTTTCTAAATAATGTATTTAAAATTGCTAAATTATATAATAATAACTTTTTTAAAAACACTACAAAAAAAATAACAATTTTTTATATTTTTTACATGCTAACAGCATGTCGCTGCTGACAAGTCTACAATGATTGGCATTAAAGGGGGGCGCATTTGCCGAAAAAATGCTGCACCGCAAAATTATAGCAAGATTGTATAGCACGCAACATTTTCTGTTAAATTTTCTAGCACAACGCAAAACCTGAAATCACATGCGAGCTAAATTCGTCGCGAATATGGACTTCATTGTGAGATATTCCGATTTCTTAAAGCTTTCAAACAATAATTATAAGGTGGATTCGCTCATATTCAAATTTTTTAATCTATCGTCAAGTAGATGACGTTGTGACAATTGGAATAATTCGCTGCATGGTAGTGGTGCGCCCCCCTCTT
The DNA here is from genome assembly GCA_947359355.1 of Acrocera orbiculus. Classification (NCBI taxonomy): domain Eukaryota; kingdom Metazoa; phylum Arthropoda; class Insecta; order Diptera; family Acroceridae; genus Acrocera; species Acrocera orbiculus. Next base: position 46,523,313 of record OX375757.1, read on the forward strand.
ATGCCAATCGCTGCTGTCTTCAAGTCCGCGTTCGCTTTTTATTGGTTTTAGCTTTTTGTTAGCTTTTTCATTTGGAACATTTCGACAGGAAAAAAAAATTAAACTGGCATAAAAAATAAGTTGCATGCTATCTTGAAAATTTTATTGAAAATTGAAAATGTTGCATGCTATCTTTAAACTTTTATTGAAAACTAAAAATGCCTTTGAGTGAGCGATTTTTGTAAAAAGTAATAAAAAGTAATTTTCACAACATCATCTGGATAATTCAGTGAATTACGAACAATTTATAAAAAAATAAAAATAAAGGAATCATCCTCGAACCCTCATCATTTCATCATTTTTACGAAATTTTACGGAACTCTCCAGCAATCTCTGTTGTAAATTAGGGAACTATGGAACTCTGAAAATCTTCATTCCCAAACTTTTCTTTTTTCTTCTAAATTTTTAAATAAAAACCAATTAAACGCTAGAAATTAATATAATTATTCCAATTACTAAATTACTAATTATCAAATTAAAGAAGACGATCAATTTTTTGACGAATTTTGAAAGTTTATTTTTACCAGGATTAAATAATAATATACGATGATTTTAAAGAAGAAAGTACTTCAAAACTAAACCTCCCTAGTAAACAGAATGTTAATAAAAAAGCAAAAGAATATTATACTGTTGTACGGAATGTACCGACTGCTCATCCATTTACGCTATCTTTCTGGCTAAAAAATCTTCTTTTTTTGTTTTTTTCAATTACTTTAAACTCAAAGAAAACTTGAAATATATTACTAAACTAATATTATAAATTTTAAACATTATTTTTATCATAGAAAATAAAGCCATCAAATATTAATACCAACAGGTTATAATACGTCGTATAAACAAGTAGAACGGAGTGTTAAAAATAAGCGCCAACAGTTCTCTCCTAATATATTATCACAACAAAAAATGCAAAGCAGAGCTTCAACCGGCTACACAGGTAGTTTAGCCCAAAAAATCCCTAATCCTAGGGAAGCAGCTTCAACAGAATTGCTTAACGCAACTATTCACGGTTTTACTGGGGCTGAAACTAATACGTGTCAATTAGGTTAGACATACTTTAAAGTGTTTTTGACACAACAAAAATTATTATCTGTTTTAGGTACTACTGAAAACTCTAATGATATTTGTAAAATGGATGCAAGGTATAATTTATTTTATTTTGTTAAATTACTAACAGAAAATTTTTTTCTTAAATAGTGCTTTGAAGAAACGTCTTAAAAGTGCCGAAGCACAGATGAATAAATTACAGTTAGAAATTTTTAATATTTTAAGGGATCTTTCTAATGTAATTTCTACCTCATCTTATATTGAAGATGAAGAGCTTGAGTCTTTGATGAATGGTATTTCTGCTCTAGAGGAGTCTGCTCTGTCACGGGCTTAGATTTTATCCTTAAAAAATAATTTATTTTTTCATGGTTATATTATGTACTACAATTCGGGTAAAATATAAGAAAATTATACTCTTCTTGTATTAAGATTGTGTTTAGGAATTTCGTATTAACATTCCTTATATGCCATTCAAAACTTTGGCTCTACCACTCACGTTGGGATCCGCCATTATGAACTTCCTTCGACCAAATTCGTTAATTTGAAGTTGAACGTAACAGTTTTACTTTATAATCATTAATTTTTTCAAATTCCTTTTTTACTTAATGTACATAAAACGTAGTTGATTTGTATATTTATTCAGATATAATACTTTGAATGCATGGAAACACTGCTAAAGACCGAATGTCATTAAAAATGTGTATCAAACAATCGCTTTGAAAATATTTGAGAGCGAATTTTGTCAATTTTCTACTTTTTATAATCAGATTCAACTAGTTCAATGATTTTTACCTTGTTTTTATTTTTAAAATAAAAAATAAAATGAAGCACACTTCAGTTTTTATTAAATTTATTTTCATCTCTTTTAGAGCACAAATATATTTTTGATATTTAATTTGTAATTATTCTTTAAAAGAATTACTAGTTTCGTAATTTTTTAGGCAAACCTAATTTTGCTGTTAAAAATAACCTTTTTGACAATTTTCAGATCCTAATCTATATATGCATAAATATTAAATATTTAATACTTTAGAATATTTAAAAGAAAGAAATTATTATTTACTAAAAAAAAGTATTTTATAATAAACAGAAGAATTAAAAGCTGGCGCACGGAAATTAAATTAAAGAAAACCAGAATAGAAAATTTTATGAATTTTCTGAGTTTAATGCAACAGATCACATATGTAGGTACGCCAAATCCTTTCCCAAAACAAGCATATAGATAATGTTTGAAATGTTTACAAATGATGCCTTACATCCTAGTAAAAATTTTTGGTCCGATAATAAATATTAAAAACAACATATACAAGACTTAAGCTAAGCAATGAAGAAAGTTGAATAAAATTGTATCTAAAATATTTCACATGAGCTTTCTCTTCAATAGGGCTTCTTCAGTTTGGCAATTGCATTAGTTAAATGCAGAAGTTCTGTGTTTAGTTGTGTCACAAGTGTTTCTAATTTATCTACAGAATCAAGAATTTCTACTCTTTCTGTATGTGGATTAAAACGTACTTCAAAAGGACGTGACATTGTTGATACCCAACGACGGAATTTTTCTTTTGCATCTTCAAAGCTTTCAGCTACAAAATAGATTGGTTGATATTCTTGATCCTGATATTTTTGTACAGCCGTTGATGCTGGCTCAAATGGTCTATGTTCAGGTTTATCACTAATAGCATGAAGTAGTTCACCATATGATGACAAAAGACCTGCACCGTATGCCTTGACCTTACCTTGTTCCTTGCAGAGACCAAACTCAACGGTGAACCAGTAAACCTGTAGTAAAAATAAATTCATTTTATAAGAGTTTTTATTCTAAAAATTGATTCTGGTAATTTTTTAGTAACAATTTGAGGAATTTTAATAAGATAATATTTTCAGAACTAGATCATTTCTCTTCAAGATCTTTCAATCTACTTCACTCACTTAGTATAAGAGTAATAGTAAAATCTATATCCTTTCTCCGAAAATGTAGTTGAAAAAATCTATAACGTAGGTAGAGGGAAGATTATTTCAACTTCTGTAATAGTTGACACATTTATTTTAAAAATTTGGTACGCTATCTAGTTAATATTTGACTTGCAAATGAAATTCTATTAAAAATTGAAAGAAATGTTGAAATAATTTACTCTTTTGTAGAAAAGTTCCAAATAAAAATAATTTAATAGTCTTGATTTTGGCAGAGTAAAGCACTGGTAAAGTAGGCCGACTTCCAAATGAAACTTATCAATAGATTTATAAGAAAAGTTATGTACTTCACATTTACATATACCAATTTTCTTAAAAGAAATGTAATACTAATAAGCTCTAAAACAAATATCATTTATAGTTTATGACTAATTACTTCAATCCATCTAACATCTAAAACAATTAAGTTGTCATTACTAATAGCTGAGCCTTCAATCAAGTGTTTACTCATGACAACCAAAAATGCAATGTGATCAAGTTCTAAAAGTGAAGGCAAAATCTTTGATCATGATTAAGTCATTGGCTGAATTTAAAGTGGCATTGAAATTAATAAATTACCGCTGTAAAATATTATAAAGACAAAATCATTATTGCCTATAACTTGGCAATCTCAAAGACCTATTTGGCACGGTGCTAAACATTAAATGGCCTTGCAAATCTCTAAGAAGTCCATTCAAGACAGTAAGGTTAAAACATATTAAGAACCATACATATCAGCTTTGTCATGTGAATTACATTTTTTGTAGACTATTGTTGAAGCTATACAGCATTTCATGTACTCTCTAAAGTTTTTTTTAGCTTACAAGGTAAATCACATCGAATTTCAATTTGGTAATAATAAAACCAGTCTTATGATTCTAAGAGGTTAGAAAAGTATGAATTTTTTACTTACAGTTGATAATTTTTCAATTTCTTCATCTGAAGCCCCTAGTGATGCAAGACCCAGTTCTTGAGAGAATTGTGCAAAACTTGGGTCAGCCAGGAGTGGCATATGCCCAAGAACTTCATGAATACAATCACTATAATGAAAAAAAATAAAATAAAGTAAATCCAAAATATAAAAGTCAAGGATTCCTGTTAACAATGAAAAATCGATAAAATTTTTCCCTATAATGCCATGAATAATTATATTAAATACTGTCAGCAATTTCTATTTGCCTTCCATTATACATCTTTGCCGTCACTAATAGCCAATTACTAACAAAAGGAAAATTGTAAAGAAAATTGAATTAAATTTTGCTTTCAGAATATTATCATGACATCAATAGAGAAGAATTTTATGGGTTGCATAAATTAAGAACTTACGGCTCTGGAGTGTGATAAGGAGAGTTAACATGACGTACATATTGTGTACTTTGAAATACTCTGAAGGCCAAAGATGCTAAAAAATCCCGAGCAGTTAATAAGCCAGCTGCAGGTCGAAGTGAAAAGCCTGTCGCTTTTCTAAGAAAATTACTCATTTCTTCTAGTTGTGGTAAACGATCTTCGACAAAAATACCAGCATCTTGGAGTTTCTTAAAAACAATTCTATATTCAGCGCATGCATATTTAGGCATAAGTTCTATCACAGTTCGAAACACAGATCTCCAAGTCTTGTGTTCTACATCGGTATACTTGATATATGGAACTGGATCACCATATTTATAAGCGAAAGCAATTTCAGCAATTTCTTTTCGACGTTGCCTATATGCTTTGTCGGCAAAACCAGGATGATTCATATCGAGCTCTGGCTCATATTTTGTCATTAAGTGATTACAACTATCTAACTCGGATGCATGTTTTGGAAACCATGGTGATTTGACGCTTATATTGTCCTCAGCTAAAAGATTAATGCTGCCAAATGATAATGATTGACGTAATGAACGAATCAATTGCAAAAGATTTGCACGAGACATATTAAGCTTAATGAGGACATCGTGTTGCATACCCTCAGATTTAGATGGTCGGGATTCAACATGTAAAACACTTCCATGATAAGTCTCAATAGCTTTTAAAATTCTTCCAAGTGAACCCATACCCTCTTTGAGGAAGACAACAATAGCAGCACGTTGAATAACATTTTCAGCTTCTGGAGATTCTGATGCAGCATTTGCCAATACTATTTCATCTTCAGTAAGACCAGCATCTATAAAATAAAAAACTTGGGCTAGTAATTTTGCTTTAAAATGAAGGCACACACAATAACTTCTTGAAATTGACATGTTAACCAATTTAAGAGTAACTAGGGGTAGTCCACATTCGAAGCACTAAGCAGTTTTATACGCTTCATTTATTTCATAAAATAAAATCTTTTATCCTTTTAGTAGTTCCATTTGATTATAGCTCTCTCTTTTTAAGAAATATTAAGTAAGTGGAAAGTTATGTTCAAAACTTTAACCCATCTATTTTTGTAAGGCAGTGGGTGTAATCTGGATTTTTTTTTCAAAAGCAGATTTAACAGATTTTGTGTAGGTATGAATTTAATATTCTTTGCCAGGGGATGTAATAATTGAGAAGTTGGAACACAAAAGTTTATTAATAACAATTTTTTTTAGTCTTTCTAACATTTTTTTAACTTGCATCAAAAGCTATAGACACTTAAAATCAAGGCAGTTATAGTTTTTCCCTTCTTGTAGCAACTTAAAATTAAAATAAACATTGAAAAAAAGCATTACACTTACCATTTGAGCTATAATTTATGCTACCAGTATCTTCTGGGTTGCCACTACTTATAGTTTCTTCATGTTCTAGATTCATGCATAAACATTTATTAAATTGACATAAAAAAATCAAAAAAATCAGTTGATATTAAACATACCATTATAATCAATATCTGATGAAACCTCCTCTTCATTAAGTTCTTCATCTTCGATTGGCTGCTGGTTTTCAAAGTTAATTTTATCCTCTACAGATTTAACACAAAAAGTAGTTTACAATAACATCAAAGCAAACATGAAAAAAATAAGCCACAACAACATTCTCAATGAGGCAAAAATACAAAAAAACTAAAATCAACTAACCTTGAGGAGCATGGTGCTCTTGAGCTTGAGCCTGCAGGACACAACTTTCTAAACTAGTTTCTAATTTGGAAAAACAAAACAAAAATTATAAATATACAAAAATGCAAGCAAACAATTATAAAAAAAGAAGTAAAAGCTTTACATACCGTTAGTACGCTGACGAGCTTCCTCAAGGACTGATTGCTTTGTCTGCTTAACAACTAAAGTTTCAAATCTGGCATCATCGACTAAAGAACGACGTCGAGATGGATAACCATTCTATATGAAATAGAAATAATAAAAAAAAATATTTTAGTAAGCTAACCAATCATCTTTTCTAAAGTGCTTTCACTAAATCCACACAATCATCCTAAAACGGATTATTATTACTCTTAATGCTATCTTTCATTGTATAATGATCTGGATGACATCTGTGACGAAGGAAATGGTAGGAAATAAGCTCTTTTCCTGTCTTTTCATATTCTTTTTCAAGTTAAGTAATACCAGACATTGTTAAGCACGAGGAAAGTTAATCTTAAGTGGGTTCAAATTTGAAACAAGGATTTGTGGTTAGAGGCAAAGCAATTCTTCAGGAAGTGTTGAGCGAATGATTTTGAAAAGATTTTTTTATTCTTAAATACTAAAACTTATCAAATTCAAATTATTCTTGGACGTATTACATTCTGTAAATATTTTGTGCTGAAACTTCTTCTATTAATTTATGAGCAAATTCATTCTCAGTATTTTTAAATATCAGAGGGCACACTTTTCGTTATATTCAAAGTAAAAATTGTATACAATTTTAATTCAACAATGAGTTAGAAAATCTGTGAGTAAGCTATAAAATTTTATGCAGAAATCAGTTTCTAAAAATTCAAAATCAATTAAAAAAATCCTAAAAATACATTAACCAAATATATAATTTCCTAATTTAAGTTCTTTAAATTTTTGCCCTATAAATTTAGTACATTGTGCTCAAGTTTTTTTTTTTTTTAATTTTTAACATTCAAACCAATATAATTTGTTCAGGTTTTTTAGAATGTGGAATTGTCCAAAATTTTATGTGGATCACCTGACTACATTTTAAGTATAAGAACTTCGTGTCTATAAAATTTAAACAAAAAAAAAGCACTGAAAATGATTTTTATAATATATATAGTTTTTTTTTTTGCTGAACTTAAATTTGTATCCTAAAGACAAGTAAAAGAACAGTTAATATATTAGATCCAAGAACTAAGCAACTGAATTTTTAATAGCAGACATAAAATTTTTTAATTTTAAATGTATCCAAAATAGCTTAATGTTGTTTTACAAAAAAAATTTGCTGATTAGCTTATGTAGTTCCGTTTTCTTTATTTCTCCTTTCCCTTTGCTGATTTTAGTATCAGAACTTCCGTGCTGACGGTATTTTGACATTTTACCCTGACATAAAATTCGATTGAATGTATTTAAAAATTTATTTATATTATTTTTTTAACAGCTTATTTTTAACATGAGGTCACGATTTTGCTGAAATATAAAAAATGCTTCTTATATAACGTTTTATGATATAGTTGTGCCTATTTTTTTTTTAACAAAGTTGCTAACTTGTGAATTTTTTTTTGTAATATTTCTTACAGAAAATTAAAGATTTGAATTATTGTGGTTAGGAGAATTCAATTATTTTCGCTACATTAGATAATGCTATAAAAATCTAACTTCAATTAATACTCTTTTCTTTTGTTCAATGACTATCTATATCTATTATTTAAAGCTTTGTTTTATTTTTTAAAGTGAAACAGTATTTTAATAAAAAATATTTTTCTACTAAAATTTCAAACTGGGATTAGCCTTGTCACGACATATAAGCAAACAAATGACAAAGGTACCTCAAAAAAATAAAAATGAAAATTTCTTTCAAAAATATTTGTTTAGTAGTAGCAGTGGCAGAAAGGAGACAAAATGCACTGTGACCAGACTTGGTTTATTGTACTACCCACCAGACATGCTATGATGGTAACCTAATATCCAGTTGCCTTGCCAGAGCAAGGATATTTTTAAAATTTGTTTAACTTTTCTATTTAATTATTACACTTTTAAATATTTCAGCTAAAAATGGCAAATATTTTGGTGTATTTTAAGATACAGTCCATATATACTTCTTTATCTATAAGTACTGAATTAGCAATTATGTTGTACGTTAATATAATGTTAAATTTAAATTAAAAATTTGTACATTCCCAATTATAAAAATTATCCATACTTTGGCTTGCAATTTTCTACGAAGTAAATCAAATTCGAAATTTTTTATTAGAGTAGAAAATGTAATTTTTGCTACTTGTAAGTAAAATAAAAATATTTGCTTACAACCTTAACGCCAATTCATTCAAAAATTCCTTGAAAAACGTGTTTTGCACCAAGTAACCTTGACCGTATGCTTTTACATACATTTATTAAATCAATTAAAACCTATAAATTAGACATCATAATAACAAAATCCGCACACTAAGCTAAACACTTTCCTTTTCTTTGTCTTAAAACCAGATATAATCATCTAACGGCTTTGAAGTAAAACAAAAACAAAAAAACCTTGACATCCGTAACAATCATAAACTGTTTGAGCACTTTGGCACGCGATCAGCTCTTCTTTTTACGCTTCAGTACAAACTTCTCAGGTTTAAGTAAGTAAGTACACAACTAACCCACAGGTAGTTCAGGTATGACAGACATAAATTACTTAAACTGGTATTCATTGTATTGTTGCTGTTATTTTCTTTTTAAGTAAATATTTCTTTTGATCAGTAGCTAGCATAGCTTTTTCTCTTTTTTGTTTGTATGGCAACGAAGAAAGTTCTTTCTGTAACAAAACTCGTAAGCGATGATATAAGAGACTAAACATTATTTTCTTATTTTTGAGAAATTGGTGCAACGTGCCGAAACCATTGCGACACTGTCGTCTTTGAAATATGTAAACAAATTAATGGTAACTGAGCATCATCATCAATTTTCGGCAGCTTTCACCAATTTTTTGTTTGTTTGTAGGTGTGCGACATATTCAAACAATAAATCGCAGCGAAAGTACTTAGTATCACGTACGATACTACAAAACCCTACCACCTATCAAGTGTTAATTATACTTTGCTAAATATATTATTAAAATTTTAATAATTCAATTATTTGGAATTTACCTCAATGCTGTATGATTTTTTAATAGCAAACATCTCACGATTTTTCTGGGCAGCTGCAACGGCCATCATTTTTTATATTATGTTTTAAATTAATCGTAAAAAGATCAAAGAAAAAGCCAAAACCACTTTTTTATCAGCTTCAATTCAAATTAACACTGCTTCAAGAGAACACTTTACAGTTAAATTCTAAGTTAATAGATGCTTTGTCTTATTGCTTCTAATTTCAGTTAAATTCTCTAAAGTTAATTTTCTCGCTTAGAACAATCCAATTAAGCTATTGTTCTAGATTATACGAATATCACTTTCTTCACAACACACAAAAATCAAGAATCTATGAATCTCAATCTCAAATCTAGTAAAAGATTTGCAAAACTTTTCACAAAAACCAATCTGATTTAAAAAATGTTAGCAAAGAACTAATCTTAAGAATTTTACTTATTTATTTTTGTTAGCAAGCAATAATTACGACAGCAACTACTTAGACAGAAGTCTTACCGCGAACGCAAACAAACCACAAATGCATAGCACCTGTGGCTACAATCAGCTTAAATACTCAAAAATTGCGGGTTAGCCCCTACTGCATTGTACTCCTTTTGAACCATTGGGGGTTGATTGCGCTTGTCTGATTTGTCTGATTATTTGACGCTGGACATGCGAAATTGTACTTAGCTTTCTGATTGGCTAAAAAGCCGGATTTAACCCGTCAATGCATTAAAGCAAGTTTATAACTGTTTATAGTATTTCCCCACTTTTTTTGTTTATATTATAATAAATTTAATTGCTATTACTATAGGTTGGAATTTTTGTTTTTCAATTAACGTGAAAATTTTTTTCGGGGTTTTTTTTACGTTTAGGTTTTAATAGAACATACATCGTAGTGCTTGAGTCAAAGGGAAATTTTTAGCTTACCCAAATATATAAGTATCGCAGTTAAATATTTATTTGGGTGTATTATTACATAAAATGAAAACATTAATGATTGATTTTAAAGTTGTGGCACACGTGTTTATGAAAATGTGAAATTTTTTGCTGTTCCTTCAAAAAAAGTGAATATGTTTTAATTAATAAAAGTCTTTCATTTATGTATACCAAGCATTTGTAATTATTTTCAACATTTTTTTAAAAATTTGTCGGAAAAATCTTGTTCCCATAGTTTAACAGGTGATTGGATATGATTTGAAGCAATAAATGCTTGCAGCTTTTTCCTTTTTCGGTATTGCTGGATAACGAAGTATCAAAATAGTATTAATATTTTGAAATTTTACATAATACATCCATAAAAGTTATGGTTCTTTTTGTCAAATTGAAATTTGGTTTTTTTTGTATTCTATGATGAATATTTCAATGCTTGGGGGCATTGAGTTACACAAAATTTATTAAAATAATTTTTCAAATTTCTTGTGAGGGTATTCAAATAATCAGAAATTAAAGTTCAAGATTTCTAAGGCTTACGTCGTCGTCTGGACAGAGAGACTTTATAGTAAGGATTATTCAGCCTATTTCTGCTTTGACTTGTTATATTTGAAGAAATGAGTGCAAACGAAATTCATGCCCAAAAAAAAAATTATGAAGGGATGTAAAAAATATATTGAACAGGCACCAGAAAACAACTAAAAGTCCCTTAAATTAAAAACTTGGAAGATTTGCTTGATATCTTACAATACGATCCTTTATACTTTTAGAAACACTTATGGAAAATAATAATAAGTGAATAATTCCAAAAGCTATTTTAAACCATTTTTTGGGTTTTCCTTTATAAAATTTTTAAAGCAATACTTTTTTAACTGTTTTATCAGAATTTTTATATTTTAAGTTCACGAAAACTGGTTTGACTAATGTTTTTTCCCGAAGTGTCAAATAGAAAACAAAACAATAAAAATTTTTGCAAAACAAAATAAAAGAAGAACAGACAATATTTTATCTAACAAATATAAGAAATTAATAGAAAATATACTTAATCGAGATTTAAAGAGGGTAATGGACAATAAAGGACGTACAAACCGTAAACTTTGCAGGGTATATTCTAATCGGATTAAATGTTTTTATTGTGTTCAGTATGTATTCACTTTGACACATCCAAGAACTAGTTGATCTTAAATTGACAATAATAATAAATTTATTTGAGATAGCCTTGAACATGAATGTATGCGATCAAGCTAATACCTAAAGATTATATAATCAGCATAAACAAAAGATTAGTTCAATTGTATAAAAAACACTATTCGTGAAGGCTATTAATGAGCTTGAAAGCATTTAGATTTCTTTAGCATAATTTCCATTTTTTCCAACCTTTATAATTGGTATTTCTTTAAAAATATTTATTATTTTCATAACAGGAGAATACGTAAAACTACATTACATTACTGATAATTAAGGCTTACCTGAATGCGTTGCATCAGATTCTGATTAAAGATGCATTTTAATATTTTCTAAGATTTCACATTTAAATCACAATATATCGAAAATTTAATGTATTATTAATATATTATAATGTGATATAACTTCTTGCATGTATTTTTGGTAAACCTAATTTTAAATAGCCCATTCCGGTTTGTTTCGGGCCAGGGGCCTTGTAAGTATTTTCTTGCTTTCTTATTAATACAAGATATTAAAGTTGATTTAAAAGTGGTATCTTGTTTTAGAACTTTTTCAAAATTAGATTTGTCTAGAGTTTGCTGACTTGGTTTGAAATATTACAAAATTTTAATGGTAGGAAGTACTTTGAATAACCAACGAATAAAAACTAGTATCTGGACTTTTTTTTATTACCAAACATTTCTGGGAGTATTGCATTAATAATTAAGCCTACATTCATTTCATGAAAAATGACCAAAAATGGAAATTATTTTATATAAAAAATTAGACTCCACTAATTCTAGTATCGCTTTGAGTAGTCAGAATACTAGTCTAGTATTCTTGAAATTTCAAATTTTGTATAGGATCTCTAGTATTGATAGCTCTAAAGAAAACTAATTAAAAATTAGTTTTTTGCTGATATTTTTCAACGTTCTCATCTGACATAACTTTTGCTCATTTAGAATACAAATTTTTTGTATTTAACTCCATTTAAAAAACTTGATAGTCATTTTCAATATGATTGCTATGAGTTTTCATATCGAGGAATATTTACTCAAAAGAGTTGTGTGAGAGATTTTCAGGTATTTCGATTATCAAACACCTTGACTTAAGACCTTATAAGCTTAAGCTTAAAATCAAATTAGCATGTCATCAGCAAACTTCCGTTAGATGGTGAAAATTTTTTTTTCAATAGCCACATGATTTTTTAAATAACGACTCATTCGTTATTAATGGCCTCTAATTTTCTAGTTATTTTCTAATTTATTTTTTCTAAGATGAAATATTTTACTTATTTTATATTCATATTATGTAATATTTATGCCCTTGATGCTTTAATGTTATTTCTAGCATTTTTTGTCCAAAAGTCCTTTTTTTCTTTAAACATAAATGCGCAGGGCATATTAGAATAAATTTCAGCCCTTAGCTTAGCCTGTTAAACCTGTTTAATTTATTATTATTTTTTGTTTTTAAACTAAATCAGAAAATATTTTTGTTTTTTAACGAATCAAGTATTTGGACATGAATTTTATAATTTTTATTTGGTGTGTTTTTTTTTTTTTGTTTGATTATAACAGGGTCTAAGAAAAAAATAAAAGTTTGTAAATATTAAATAAGATTTCAAGCCAGATCAGTAGCTAGAAGAAAAAATTTACAGTCAAATATTTCACTTTGGATTATAGCTTTGCAAAATTTATAAAAAATGAAATGTAATATTAATTATGAGTTATAATTTTTCATTTCTTAAAATTTTTAAAAGGCAATATGCTGAGGTTTTTATCAATTGAAAAAAGTGATAGTTAATAATTTTCAAGTTGTTAGTGATGGGGTTCTTTGAATTATTTTAAGAAAATGTAAAATAATAATATATGTATCATAAACTACAATATTCCAACACTTAAAAATTTAAATATTTTCTAGAATCAAACTTTATTAATTGTATTTTTAAATTAGTTTTACCACGATGACATGGCTTAGTTTATGTTTCTGAAAAACAAAAAGTTGTATATCTTTCATGCAAATTATTCGAAAGAGTTCAAAGAAAGTTACTATAAGGACTTTTAAGAAAACGATTTTATTTTATTCTGAAAATTTAAAAGATACACATTAAAACTCACCACGCAATCAATTCGCCTTAAATATATATATATATATATTAGACTGTACATATGTGTTCAGTTTTGATAAATATAAAATGCTAACCAATATCTTTAAAATCTGGTTTATAGAATAAACAAAACATCATAATTTTTCTGTTTAAAAGTTGGCCAAATTACAAATCTAGTGAAAACTGCTGATTTATAATCGATAAATAACAACAATAAACAACCCAAATCAACTTCTATATAAATTTGAATTAGGCTCTAAACTAATAAAATTAACCTGGCTATGTCATATGCCTTGTACAAAATTTGTAAACAAAGGTACTAACCATTGAGTGGATAGTATAACAACAACTCTCCAAAAAATTTCTGATGCTGTCAATAACAGTCTCAAAATAGAAAATATTTCCCACATCAAAGCATTCAAAAATTAAATGCGATGCATGGTCTTCGATTAATAACTTGTTATGCAGGTAATTACTACAAGTAGTGTGGGATTCCCTAGCAGCAGATGAATTTAATTTCTTTTACTCAGCAAAGATGGAAATCCCCATTATAGCTTGAGGATCTCTTTAATGTTTTTTATTCTAATATACTCCATTTTTATAGATGATTTTCCTTTTAAATTGAAGATATTTATAGTTGCAGAATGCAATACTTGAGTTTCTATGACAAATTCATTTATAAAGACCATATTTTGTGGGTTTTTCTCCAGTTCTTTGTTAATTTTGTAGTTTTATAAGGTTCCTTAGAATGAACCCAAGCTTAGCAGTTTCTTTATTTCGTACAATGATCTCATAAATATATTTTGCGGGCATTACAAAATGTTTTCAAAGAAAAGTAACAATTTAAAAAGAAATAATTATTGCACGTGTTTTACCAACCACATTATTTTGAGAAAATATAAAATTCTTTTACTAATTAGCAAAAGGTGAGTTATTTCTATTTAATGGTCTTTTAGCCTTTAATTTTATAGCATTACAGTTTCTTCAAATTAAAATGAATTTTTTTAATTTAATTTATTCTTTATTATTTGTTTTTATAGCTAAATATTGTTAATTAGTTAAATATATGTAATTAATTCTGTAAAATGTTAAAAATAAGTACCAATTTTTATAAAATTATTTAAATTTGAATATTTTAAAATAAGATAAAACCAAAAATTGTTTTTTTTATCTTCATTTTCAGATTAAATTCAATTTTACTACTCACATTTGTACTTTTGTATATTTTGTATAAGTTTTAAAATGAAACCAAATCATAATATTTTTTAAGTGACATAATCATAGTTATATTCTTGTAAAATCAATTATACTCGCGTATTGATTGCTACTTGACTTTAATTACTAGTAGAGATTTTGTTATGCTCTGTAGTAGTTTTCAGTTTTTGTTCTCATCTTTTAATGCATGTGACTTGATTGAAATTTAAAGCATATTTTTCTTTAATATGAATCCATTAGTAATAAAAGTCTTTCAGTTTGTTTTAACTCAGTTATACCTATTTTGATTATTGCTAACATTGCTATTACCTAGCATTGCCTAGAGTTAAATTCTTCAAATGCATAGAATATTCATACACCTATATTAAATGTTGATTCATCTCCACGACTTGTCTTCAGCTTGTCATGCAAAGGCTGTAATCTAACCTTGACTTTTTACTTCCTTTTAATATCAAAAAACAACTCAATGCTTTTAAATGGGTTACCCATAAAATAATTTTACCCATAATAAATCGCATGAAATGTCAAAGTCATTGATTTAAAAAACAAATCAAGTCAATCATCCCAACGCCTGATCTTTTTTTAAGACAGACGAAAAGCTAAAACTAAAAATTTACTGACAGTGACAGTTTCCCCATTGGGAAAATCTTCAAAATCCAAAATATATCGTTTTATATTATTTAAAAGGAAAAGTCTATTACATGCTAGAGATTATAAAGTCAAATTTTTTAATTTGTAGCTTAACACATTTTTCTCAAAACTACTTTCTTCGAAACTGCATGCATAATATCTCAAGTTCGAGTTAACTGATTTGCTTGAAATTTGGCACACAGTTTTTTTATATATTATAACATCGCACTACGAAGAGTTTTTTAGTATTTTTTTTCTTTCATTTTTGAAAAACTCCGAAAGGCAAAAAAACAGAGAAATTGTTGCCATTTTGTGAAAAAAATTCTTTAAAAAACAAAACTCCTCGTGGTGCTATAAATACATCTTTCTTCTTGAAGAATTAAAACAAAATTTTTTCTTCAGATCACTGGAAGGACTGGAATCCTGCACACAGGAGCACGTCATTGTTTTTGTAAGCTCCTACTTTGCCTACTTTCATTTTTAATATTATTAATATTTTATACTCTAAAATAAATAAAGGTATTATTAAATAAAAACTAAAAAAAATTAATGGTAAAAATATTAATTGGTTTCATTTAATGGCCTCCGAAAAAACACCTAAAATTCGGACGCCTAAACCAGAATACCCCTTCAATCAAATTGGAAGTTTTTTAAGTACTAAAATTTGAATTTTTCCATCTGTAAGAACAAATTAAAATTTTAAATTAAGTTATATAAATTTTAGCTCAACTAACAACGCAGCATTTACAAAAAAAACAGTTATATTACTCAAACGTAATTTTTGAAATATTCTAAATTTTTTTTCAGAAATAATTTTATTATAATTGTTAAAAACACCTGTTAAGTAAATGTTTAATATTATCTATATTTCGTATCTCACATTTTTATTGCCTGTTTTTGTCTTATGCAATTTATTAAACTAAAACTTTTTAAATGGTAAAATTTAATTTATAGTTGTTGGTTTCCGGTAAGATTGATTATATTTTACGCTAATATTTGACTTTAAAATGCAATGGTCTTAGTATAAGGTCATATTTTAGCTCTCATCTCAGGCATTTGACATTGACAAAGGCATATTAGAACAAACTTTAAGGCTCCATATTGGTTCTACTCATAAATTGCAATTCTTTTATCCTTGCAGGTAGCCAGCCATACTTTTTCTTAAATAAACTGATTTTGATAATATTTTCTGAAAGATGCTCAATATCTATTAAAAGGTAAGATAAATTTCCAAGTACGATTACTTTTCATATGAACACCAAAAATTCTAAAGCCTCTTCAATACTGACTAGCACTTTTAATTCACAAGCTCTTTGAATAAAGGTTTTATTTATTTTAGTTTACTAAATATTTCACAAAAAATAAATGGATAAAGGGTTTTACTTAACTAAAACCCGCTTAAAAAAATTTTTAAAGCAATTAGTTACTCTAAGAAAAATTAACTAAAATTAGCATCTTTTGAAAAGTAATAAAGTCGTAAAGAAAAAAGTATTTTGGCATAGAGTTTTGTACACGTATAGAATAGCAGGAAAATTTTTTATTTCATTTTAAAGATTGTTACTTTTTTATTCCATATTTTAAAATTTTTAAAAAAAAAAAATCTCTCAGGCTAAATTTGAATTTTTGGTAAATATTTCATTATTTAATGTCTAAATGACTAAGTTTTAAGCACACCTTTTTATGAAAAATTTTACGATAAGACAATGAAACGTTCAAAATATCTAAGCTATAAGTGAGAGCAAATGGCCTACCTTTTTTTGACAAAGTCAATGCCACTATTAAAAGATTTTCAATCAAGTTAATACTTTACCTTCTTAATTATTAGTAAATGTTGATTAGTTTTATGAACTGAGCAACAACAACTTTATGAAAACATGTTTTAGTAAATTTTATATACTTTACCTGTTTTCGAAACTAAAATAACGCTTGAAATTTTCTATTAATCATACGGAACAACTTTTTCAAAGAGAACTAATTTCGGAATGACCTAGACCTACACAAAATAAAAAGAGCTACAACTGTAATATTTCTATATTCTAAATATAAGATTTGCTTTAGTTTTAGTAAATGGGGAGATTTTATTGAGACATTTAATATTAATTCAAACTTTTATCTATTTTAGGAATTGTAATTCCGTATTTTACCAGTCTAATTTTTTTAGTTCAATTATTAAAATGTAAAACTTAAAAACTAAATATTTTTAAAAGCAGGAAAATGTATTGATAACTGATCCTCTGAATGTTTAGCTTGTCACATATAACCAGATAAAAGGAACCACCAACATGAATGATTTTTTCAATGGATTATTGCACAAATTTTAAATCCTAAATATTTGTATCACAAAATTTAATAGATGTTTTCAAAAAGTGGAAGAAAAGCATTAAAAGGGGGTTATACGAGAAAATAATGCATTCTTAGAGGCATGGCTGGCTGAAGAACAAAATGTATCTTATGATTGCATTTTTGCTGACTTGCAGCTCCATAAGTACTTAAACCGCGTATCAAAACTTAAATCTAACCATGCAAGCTAAACTAAAGTTAAAATCACAGCCTTTCTGAAAAATTTAATTAAAAGTATTTATAGCACCCCATGGAAAATATTCATGAGTTTTATAAAAATCATTTTGAAATAGAAGAAACAGTATCCGAATTATATTTTTTCGTTTTTCAATTTGTTC
This sequence comes from Acrocera orbiculus, assembly GCA_947359355.1. Lineage (NCBI taxonomy): Eukaryota > Metazoa > Arthropoda > Insecta > Diptera > Acroceridae > Acrocera > Acrocera orbiculus. The sequence goes on from OX375757.1 coordinate 46,541,215, forward strand.
CCTTCTTTTCGGTAACTTATTTTATATTGTGGCTTGTCCACAGCCAGAAGCTGAAATTCATCAGCTAAAAACTTTTCTATAATTTTGTTTAATTTAAATTGTACTGTTAAATATTAAATTATGGGTATATATGTATATACATATGTGCGCAGCTAGATTAAACATCTCTTATGCGATAAAGAATTTTATCTACGGCTCAAATGATTTATTCTTCAAATAAAGATTACATTTTAATTTTTTTAGAATTACACAATCAAACTCTTATAGATGCCAACATTTCAGTCAAATCTTAAAAATCACTTAAGGTCATACTTTGAAAAAAATGTATTTAATAACTAGCAAAAACATGTGTGCAAATATGTTAATTTCATTTCATTTAATTTCAAAGTATTAGCAACATTAATGGCAATAATTGTAATGAAATGCATTTAAGTGGATCTAGTTAAAAAGATTCAAATTAATTCAAACAAAGTCATGCAATTTACAGAAGCAATCTGTCAAACAATTAAAATTAATTTAAAAGAAATTAAACTACATTTTTGTGTCAAGACCAGTTAATCCTAGAATTGATTAAATTATATTAAGTACTTGAGTTTGTTATTCAGAAATACTCGGATAGTTAATAATATTCTTCGATCGAATTAAGGATGTCGCAATTTTAGCTATGAAGAAATGATCTTCAATTTGGCAAACTTCTTCAATTTGATGCGTAAAAACTATATTTAATGGAAAATCTTTTTTTTTTCAGATTAGAAACAGACAGACAAACAGGAAACAAGAAAAACAAATTTTGCTTCTTTTTCCCAAAAAAATCTTATTATACTTTTATAAATCCACTAACACATGAAAAACTACTATCGCTGTAAATAAAAAGTCAGCAAAATATTTTACGCACTACAAATTTTTGAACACTTTGTTGCAGTTCCAGCAATGTGCAAGTAAAAACTGCGTCTTATGCATTTAATTTTGTTGTCATGATAATTTTTGATTATAATAACAAGTATAATTTATCGTGTAACTCAGAATGAAGAATAAGTTTTATGGGATGTTAATTTTCTTATAGTGCTCCAGTATAAAAAACTTCATTATAGGAAATAGTCCATTTCAGTTATTTTAAGGGTTTTGATTTACACCACTATTCTAACAAATCTCGGTTGAAATCTAGAGTGAGAATCAGCTCAGTCTTAGAGCTCCAAAAAACTAGACTCATAGTAACCGAAAATTTTTTGTTGAGCTCAGCTGAAGCAGAAAATTAATTTTTTACTTTAACTTTAGACAGAAAATTGAAGAAAATATCCTTTAGTAGATTTCAAATAAAATTCTTTTACCATATCTGTGTAGTTTTTCTGGGTACAATTAAAGGATAAATGCACGGAGGATGAATATGACTATTTCAATTAATTTGAAATTTTTATCTAACTACATCTTGATTTATTTTTATGTGGTAGATACGCAATGTATAAAAAATGCGTCAAAATAATAAACTCTGTAAAAATTGATTTTGTGAAAAGTGGGTATATATTAAATGAATAATATTACTGGGGGACAATATTGTTGCTAGCATAGGATAATATACGAAAAAGACTAATTGAAAATATATATTTTGCTATATATTTCAAAATATTAATACATATTTATTTACTATTTTGATAAATCTCGTATAAAAATTAAAGTAACATCTCGCAAAAAGCCCAGCGTAAAGTTCTAATCAAACTACGCAGGGTAAGCATACATTTCAAATAACTTGTGCATTTAAGACTACTTCTCGACAGTAACAACTATCCTTAATCTTTTATTTAGATTTTTTTTTGTATAATTGTCTCAAATGGCTTTGAAGTTGCATGTGATCAAGGTAAACACCTGTTGTTAGTTATCATTATTCTTATAAATGTTGGACATTAAAACTTTAATTAAAAATGATTTGATTTGCAAATATAAATAAATTGACCCAATTAATATTAACAACTAGCATTTTTGTTATCGGAATGTTTTCATATATTTCTCAAGAAAACTGAACACTAGCTGAAGGTTATTTTGAATCTCAATTTGTCGAATAATTAAAAAATTTATTTCCTCAATTCAAATAATATTTAATTCACACGCACCACAATTTTGTTTTTTAAAAAAATAGAACAAAATTCAAATACTTAATGTATTAGGATTTTCTAAGATTGTCCTTGAAATAGTTGTTCTTTTGCGAGAAGTTTATTTCCACCTTTTCAAACAAAAGATTAAATAGGAATCAGCTTCAAGGTAAGTACATGAACAATTTACCACCTGGGTAAGTAAATATGTTTATCATTAGATATTAAAAAACATCTATCAATATTATTGGCAATCGTAAAATTGTTTATGAAAATTATTATTTTGAATTTGTTTTTAGGTAACTAAATCAATATCTAATGTTTCCTGTTATGTGTAGGATTTCATATTCTTCTCTTATATAAACCAGAGGTGCTACTGTATCAGTCAAAAATAGTGCAAACTACTCTTGTTATTGGGCACTGCATGCGTTGAAGAACTTGTTGCTTCAACAAAATAACTTGTATTATTCCATCAAATATAAAAGTAAGAATCCTATGTGAGAATTTATCCAAAACTAAAAAATAAATGGAAAATGAGCTAACAGCCATTTAAAGAAATCCTCTAATCCCATCAAATAAAACTGTCCATCTAATTTTTGGGAATCATTAAATGTAAATGCTAAATAATTATACTTTGCTTTAAATGGCTTACCTATTATGTCTTTTTCTACTAAAAAACTTGTACTTTTTGCGCTTACAGGAGAATATGAAGTGTAAATTTTTTACAATGTTTTTCATCTTTAATCCAAGCTTTATATGTTTGGCTGATTTCACTAAGCCATAAAAGTAAATTGAAAAACCCTCTTAACTCCTCAAAATCGTATAGTATAAAGTTTTTAATAATGCAATTTTTTCATAATTTCAACATTTTAAGAAAACATTTGATAAAAAATGTATTTACGTTTCTGATATTCAAAAAAAAATCCTTATTTAATTAAGAAATTCCGATGTTTTCAGTGATTAAGAGGTCTAAAAATTTACTAATTTTATTATAATAGCAAGAATACTGCTTGTGTATATCAGTTGAAAGGGTTTTTTTCATATTTTTTTCTTCTTGTTTATATCAAATAACTTATAATATTAGGTGTGACAGGTTAATAGCCCATATCTTGGATAGTTTATAGTACACACCTAAATAAGTCTTTGACCTCAAAAGCTAAATTTTATTTTTGGTTTTGTGTTGGATAAATTGAAGAATTGCTCACATATGATACACTTTTCCTTTTAATAAACTCATTAACAAAGTTTTACTTTTAGGGAAAGCTGTTATTGAAATACCAAAAAAAATATTAAAACCTTCAGTGATTACCCTTGAATTATGTTTATCAAAAGTTTATCAAATCAATTCTAGAAAGTGTTAAAGACAATTTTCGTTGTTCTTTATTTCAGTGTGCTGAGTAGAACTCAAAAAACCAAAACAAAAAAAAAACGTATTTGAAATCAATCAGTGCGAAGGTCTAGGTCAAATCATATTGGTGGATTTATATTGTTCACTTATCCAGTTATGTTTCTTATTTTACGAAAATAAGAAAGAAATAGAAGTATAGTTAAATCAATCGAAAAACTTTAATTCTAAATTTTATTTTTTTAGCTGCTATAATAATAATATTAGCCCGTGAAACAACATTTTTGGATTGACAATGAAATCTGTTGTTTTTTACCTTGAAAACATTGCTGATATAACTCGTATTGTTACTGGATTTAATACAATTACGAAAACCTACTTGAATTTCTGGCACTGACTCAATTACTAGAACTAATCAAAATTTAATGACCTACCCTCAAATTCATATTCATATAACCAAAGTTTTATATTCTTAGCAACTTCCGGATTCAAAAAGAAATACCCAAAATTTATTGTCTTTTATTTTTTATTTTCTAATTTGAAGACAACATAACGAATTACCGATATCAAGTTTAAAGCCGAAAAAAAAAACAAAATAAATAAAATATTAAAGTGCTAAAACTGACCTCACTTGTAGGCAAAGACCTTGTTTTATTTTTTAACATCAAAACTTGGTATAAAGCTGATTCAGGTGATCGGTTTACAAACGATTGATTGGAATGTTACTTGCCAGATTTGCTCTCAGCTGCTATCATAGCTGACAGCTGAGTTAAGTTAAGCGTTTTACATAATTTTATATGCCAGCTCCTTGAATGCAGTCCATAAGCGTGACTTGCAATTTTTTTTCTTTTGTCAGAGAATGGTGAACGTGCTGGTACTCAGATTTCCATATTTTTTTGGATCTGCAATGGTAAATCATTTAGCTTTATGCATGCATTTTTAGTTATTTGAGTCTTTTTTTTTTTTGTTGGTTAAACAAAAGAAGCAATTAATTGAATCATATCGTTAAAACTAGTTCAAAAACATGATTTTAAAACTAACATTTACTTATCCAGCTGAGTTTTTCATATCTTTCTTTAAAGGAAACTTTAAAAATCTATCTGAAATTATAAAAATTGTTTTCCAAATCAATAATTACATAATAAAAGGTAGCTATGATTCAGGATTGCTACTAGATTACCCAATTTTTATAAATTCTTTATGCAAAATTTATTCATTTATTTATGCTTCGAATTTTAAGTTTATTCAAAAAATTTCTTTAGTTAGTCTTAGCTGGGCCTATATTTATTTCACTAAAGCTATAATTTAGAATGAAGTCATCAAAGAACTAATTTTGTTTTTTAAGGAAAATTTTTCAGAAGGAAACTCTAGGGAGCAGAAGATTTATTTATGTAGAGTTTCTATTATCAAATAAAACCAAGTACTAATCTTTAATTTTAAAAAGCAACTCTAACAAAAGAATCTTAAGTATTCTAAGCTTATGCCAATAATATTACTTTTTTAATAATCTATGCCATTCTATAATCCTATAATAGTAATTTTCAAAGTTTACATATCTCTTATAGAGTGACTTTTTTTAGATTTAGAAATAAATATAAAAATAAAAAATAACTGAAACCACAGCTATATAATTAATTGAAAACAAGTTCTTGGGTAATAGTCGTTCTGAGTCAGAATCCTCATGATATGTTGATAAGTAAACATTGCTGTTGGAAAAAAATAATACTAAGCACCTCACGTAGTCCTCAGAAAAATTCCTTAGTAAAACCTAGACACAATAAAGAAACTTCTGACTACTTAGATGTAATATAAAAACTGGATTTTAATGCTGTAAAGGACTTCAAAGTAAAAAAACTAAATATATAAATAGCAACCGAACAAGATTTGAATCAGACTTTCAATTGCTTCTCTTTTTGTCTCTCTTTCCAACGAAGGAACATTCACTTGTCCGTCACGATAATGTTAAGATATTTTACAAAATGAATAATTTTATGCTAATGATATATCTAACAATGTATTCGAAAAATAAAATCGAGACGTTCTAAGTCAATAAATTTTCATCAGATCATATTAAATTGCAACGTGAGGGTGTGATTTTTTATCTTTAGATATTTGATAGCACATGTTAGCCTGAAATATCTAATACTTCCTTGTTTATTTTAAGAGATAGCTACTCTGTCTGATCTTTATATTTTTCTTAAGAACAATGTAAAAAAATTATTAATAAGATACGGAACTACAACGTCATACAAGTCAACATTTCTGTTGTCAATTAGCTCGTTATTAGAGTTAACACCTTGAACCTAGTAACGACCACTCGATCCCTTTCACTTAATTTACAACAAAAAACAACCACTCTGATATGCTATTTTTTTATATACATATTTTTTTTATTTTTTATTTTTTATTATGTTATTTTGCTGCCTATTCAAGCAATAAACTATAAGTTTTCGAGGTAGCTTTAATGAGTTCTCGTGGTTTTGAATCAGCAAATTTTATTTTCAAGTTCAAAACTAATAGCAACGGAAAACAAAAAAATAATAATTAAATTGCACTTTTAGAATTCATTAATTTATGAAAATGTTTATGTTCAATGTTAAATATTATTTAATTTTCCAAAAATTAAATAAATTTCTAAAGCTTAAATAAAAAAATTATAAGAAGACAAGTAATTGAAATTAGAGTTTATATCTCTTTATATAATCAATATTTGAAAACTAATTTTATCATTAGTTCAATTATACAATTTTGATTCAAATATATTTGAAATAATTTTAGCAAATTTAGCAAAAAGTTAGATGGATATAATAACATCGAAACTTTAAACGTTTGGTTAGAGTAAAGAAACTATTATATCGTAGCTTCTAAGGTTCGAATAATGGATTAATACAATTTATATAAAAACTGTGATAAATTCGCAAAATATGACACTTGAAAATGTTGAGCCGGTATGAAATAATTAACAATTAGCAAAATCATTCAAGGACCTAATAAAGTTTTTTGGAATTTATGTGATCCAAATTCATTTAGAACACTAAAAATTTGAATTGTATGTAGTAGTAGTAGTAGTGGTAAAAAGGGGACAAATGCACCGCAACCAGACTCGGTACATTGTTTTCCCCGTCAGATATGCTATGATGATCTCTTGCCAGAGCTAGGATATCTCTCAAACCTATTTCTGAGTCCCCCTCCGCCCATTCAGGTAACTTGCCAAGTGAGAAAATGCCTTACTCTCTTTGACACCTTGCAATCTTGACAGTTGGTAGGTGCTTCCTCCTAGTCTAATAATTAAATAATCCATTAACCGAATCAATAATACAAGTAACCAAAAAATCAAATCAAGTTATGGTTATTATCATTATTTGTAGCCCCAATAAATATTTCTTGTTGTATTTTCAAGAAAAATAAGTTCTCAAAAATATTTGGAAAACTTTTAACTATTTTAAGTTTAATGGATACATATGTCGAAACAAAGTAGAATTTTTATTTTTACTTCTTCTCAATAAAAAGAAACGGGTTAATGAAAAGAAATACTCAAACTTGTCTTAATGGTGTTTATTAATAATATAAATTTAAACAAATTTCAATAGCTTACTAATCAATTTGTTTAACATGCTCTTTATGTTTATATCAAGAATTGAACACAATAAACAGCAGCCAAATACCATAAGTAATCAGGATTAAATTATGTGTATGATTTAATAAAATTTTTCAAAATTCAACAAGGTAGTCTACTAAAATATATTGAATAACAATACTGAACATCAACTTTTTATTTAGTTTTTTAAAGCAATTTTATACATCAATGTCAAGAAAACAAAAGCATCTAAGGTCAAAGTTATATTAACTTGCACCCAATGAAAATATACAATAATTGATTCAACTCATTTGAGGACCGGTTAAATTTCAAACTTCCGTTATAAATTGAATATAGTTTATGTATTTGACTGTAATTTTGCCTTGCCTCGGGGAAATGGCGATATTAAATTTTTGCATACTCAAAAAAAGCCTAAGTGTAGAGCAAAGAACCAATTTTCCTAATTTAATAATTTACAACTTAGCTAAATATCAATCAATACAAATGACAATATTTTCAATGTAGTAAAGAAAAGTTAAATACAAAAAATGTTCACCTTAAGTAACAACAAAAACAACAAAAAAACAAAAAAACTAGATTTCAAATTCAAATAGTCAAGATTAGTTCAAGATATCTGCCATTCATGTTCAACCAGATTGCTTTCATATCAAACTGTTTATACGAAGTTGTCAGCAAAAAATCTCAAATTGCCCTCAAACTCTATTCAAAGCAATCCTTCAATCAATCCTCTATAATGCACTATGTCTAAATGATGCATAATTATGACAACTGCTATTTAGGAAAAAATCCAATATTTTGTTGTGAATAATGTTGACAAGCTAAAAATTCTGTTTTTAATTCTCGTACTGTGAAAAAATACTTTGACTTTCAAGAGATAATAACAAACAAAGAGATAAAGAATCAACTTCCAGTTATTGTCTTTTTTCAGCTCAGTCTTCCAAAAAAATTTAAAATATTTCAATTTATTGAATATTATGCAATTTATAGGGAAGGTCTAGTAAATTATTCAGCAGAGAATGTAAAACTATGAATTGTATCAGAAAAGCTTAGAAGCTTAAAAAATTATTTTGTGTATCGAATTCTAAGCTGGTGCAATTTTTTTTTTTTGATACATTTAGCAATTTCAAGGTCTTAATAGAAAACTACATCAAATATTTACAAAGAATCCTAAGAATAATTCTAGCATATCGTAACGCAAAATGACCATGCAACTAAGATTATGAATATCGAAAAATTTAAGATTTATCTTCTAATACACCAGATGCTCAGAATTAATTTTCTAATGTTATAAATTAAAAATAAAAGGTGTCTAATTATCATAATAATTATTTATACTGCATTCTACATCTGGACGTGCTAGCTTAGTTTTTTATTTTTGCCAGCTATCTAAACGACCATAACCGGAATTATTTTTTTCAAATGCAAATCAATTATAAAAACGTGTGTCGCACCTGGATTTAGTAAGCTATTTAAATATTAAATAAAAATAATATTAATTGTTTTAATTAATTTAGTTAAGGAGTAACAACTCTTTAGTGCAAACATTATAAAATTGTGAACGGACAAGATTTTCTTTGGTAGTTTGATTTATTGCAGCTAACTTGATTTTTGCGTAAGAGCAATTAAATACCCCACAAACTTGACCTTAAGTAACTGGGATTCGATTAGATATTTGTTTTACATTTACCTCTCTTTTGGTAAATACTGAAAGACTATTTTACAGCTGAAAGCACTTTACCTTGACATAAATGAATTTCCGTTTCAGTTTCAATTTTTATTTCAGCAGTATAAAAATTTTGCAATTAATTTATTAATATAAGCTTAAAGTATTCTTAAATTTGCTATTTGGGGAAACTATAGTCATAGAATCGCAATAACTAAAGGATATATAAAGTTCCTATCACAGCATAAAGAAAGGAATTCCCCTTCATTTGCTACGCTATTTTTTTTAGATGCTTTTATTTATTAATTACGTTTATTATCAACAAATTAGGAATTATTGCAACTATATCCGATTTATATATGAGTCACAATTGCTTTCATGCCAATAATTATCTTTCAAGGAGATTTTTTTGTAATTATTTCAATGTTTAATGTTTAATTGAAAAATGGCTCATATATGATTTCTTACGTAGGCTGATACTTTATTTTTTATTGTAAAAAATTGTCATTAAATATTTTGGCCCAATCTCGGGACAATTCCATTTTTATTTGTAGATTTGATACAAGTCAATTTTTATAGTTTGATTTAGAAAGAGATTATGGGATTTTCTGTTTTTATAAGCTAAAAGAACTTTTAAGAAGGATTCTAGAAATAGTTTGGTATAAAATTTGAATGCTTTTTACATATAAATATTTTTACTTAGCCAATAAAATTAATTGGAATACAGTTTAAAAATTAAACATTTTATTACAGGATTTTTCAATCAATTTTTGGATCAAGTATACAAATGACAGAAATTCATTGACTTAAACAGTCATGAAAAAAGTAATAATGATTTTTAAATCTAGAATGTACGAGTATTTCATAAGTTTACTAGAAAATCATTTTTATGGATAAAACTAAAACAAACTCCTACTCATTGTAATAAAAGTTGCAAGCTTCATATTTATGGTTGCCTCATGATAAGTTTCACAAAACTTAAAACCCGAAAAGAAGAGACAATTAAAGCTATTAAATTTTCCAAGCTATATTTTGGCCACATATACTTATTACTTATATTTATATTAATACAAACATTTAAAAAAATGTTGATTTAAGGCATCCAATACTTACTTTCAAAATAAAAAAACGGATTACAAAAAGTAGCTATCAGTGTTAATAATTTTATTTTTTACATTTCCAAGACTGTTTCCATTAAGCCCTCTTCTAAGCTCAAAATTATTTATAAAAATTCTCTTATTTTATTTTAAAGATATATTTTAGACTTTTTATCATAAATTTATGGTTAGATTAATTCAAAAGTATAACACCGTTAAATTGAACAGGTGTAACAAACGAAATTAACCAGAAAAGATACCCTGCGATTTTGTGTTTAAGCCTGCAAACCCAATACGAACTTTTTTTTAATACCGGGGTATTTTTACGGGTTATTAAAACTCATCATAATATTTTACGTTTCAAATTAAATATTTTTTCAAAATGACTATATCAGTTTATTTGTTTGAAAAAATTCAATTTGGTGCAATTGCAAATGCATTTCATTTAAACAATTGCACTTGAAAAGGATTTTTCGAAATCATTGAAATAAAAAATGGTTCTAGTCCCGGCGATAGTGATAGAATTTTGAGAATGACATAGTAAAATTCGATGTGAAATAGTTTTTTTTGGACAACATTATTAGTTGTCATACGTGTTTTGGGGGATATTTCTTTTAATTTAGCTTTTCATTTATTTTAACCATATATATTTAGGATGACCATGACCTTGAAATCGTATTTAGCAGTTGCTAAATGATTACTATTACTAAAAACATTACAAAGTTCTTTCATCTCTAAATTGGTTAAAAATTTGTAGCACTTGCCTTTCCAAATTCTTGAATTTTCAAGAGGAATATTTATTAGACATTCACTAAAAGTAATATATATAAAAATAAATTATTTAATTAAACATTACAGTCTATTATTTACCTTTTTGAATCATCAAATTATGGAACTTATGGAACTTTACAAATTTCTTTGCCTTTGCAAATTCTTTTTTATGGAACTTATGGAACTTACAAACTTGCCTTTGCAAATTCTTTTTTAAGATTGAAAATTGATTAAAGTGCCAAATAAAGTAGTTTTGGATAAATGAGTTTATTTTGTTTAAACAAATAGAAATAGTTTAGCAAATAGAAATTTAAAATAACAATAATAAAAATCTTAGTCTACAATGATATTTACAATTTCGATGTCGAAACACGCAACTATTCATTATTAGAAAAGTGTTTTTCTGAATTTCCGATGCTTCTGCTTATTGAATAAAACTCGTATCCGAATTATCACTTTTCGTACTACATGCGAAATTTTATAGCAAATCCTAGGCTGAGCTATAACTCAATAAATTTATTTTATTATGAAAAATATAACTTACTGCAGCGTTGACTATATCAATATATTTGTTTAAAAAAATTCCATTTGGTGCAATTGCAAGTGGATTTTATTTAAACAATTGCACTTGAAAAGGATTTCTTGAAGAATTCCTTTCAAGTGCAATTGAATCCAAGCTTCAAACCCCACTATGGGAAATGGTTTGAAGCTTGGTTTCGCTTTCAAAACATGTTTACCGTCGATATTCAAAATGGCGACAAATGTCAAATGCGGTACGGATGTAAATTTTGTTATTTAAATGTAATTGTAATTTGTGAAATTGCCTTTTCAAATATTAGTTTTAAAATGTCAGTAAGTAAAACTGATTTCATAGTTTTAATAAGTTATCTATAAATAACAAGATCTAATTCTATCTGTGTAAAAAAAGTGTCTTTATTTTATTTTCGGCTACTATATCTATATTGATAAACGCTGATTGATGGTATTTTATAGAAAAAGGTAAGTTGTTCCAGGCAAAAAAGAAAAAGAGAGATAAATTACTTTTAATGCTTCCTTGAATTTTTCGATATGCAATTTTTTTAGCTGATTTTAATTACAATCCGGCGAATTCGCAAATTTTATCATGCGAAAACTGCATGCAAAATGTGCTTGCAACTTGTCAACAAAAATGTCAAGTGACACAACTGAAAAGAGATGAACGAAATGCCTAGGAAAAATTTTTCTGCTTTTGAAGAATAGAAGATTAAGAAAAAATGATTGTACAAATAATAAAATTTCATTATTTAGTGTAAAAAAATGGAATTCTTAATGTCAAACATTTTTACTTATTCCTTTTTCTCTCTTTATATATATATGTATATATGTATATATATATATATATATATAAAGTTATACTAACTTTAAACAATTTTAGGATGGAAGTAATGAAAATCTAAAAGTTCTAAACCAGACCAAATTACACAAGCAAAAACAAAAAAATACCTAAATTTACTTTTATCCTAATGCTGGAATAATATAAATTCAAATTATTGAATTAAATTATGAAAAAATTACACTAAGCTATTGCATAAATATGCAATAGAAGTAATTTGGCCAAATGGGAAACTTTTTAAAGTATTTTTTATTTTAAAAATGAATGTGAAAAATGGTTAAAAAATTCAACTTAAAAAAATGAGCGTGTTTTTTATTCTCATATCTCAGACGACATACAATTTCAAAGAAAAATGAAGAGAAATTTTAAATTGTGATCTAAATTGCTAACAAAAATAAGATATCAGCTGCTAAAATAAATGAAATAGAAGAAATTAATTTTTAAGTCTAAGTCAAGGCAAAAAAGTAAGAATTATTTTTAAAGAAATTTTACACGAGAGAGTTTCTATTTAAATTGTTTTATTTTCAAGGTCTGAAACTTTATCCTACAATGTAGTAATGTAGAATAAGAAAAATATTTCAACATAAATATACCGGCTTTTCCATATCGAGACCAATCCCCGAAAGCCTGAAAAAATGTTTAAAAAACATTGCCTTAATTGCAAATTTCTTAGAGTTTCCGAAAGTTGCCAAAAATTCAACGACTAAAGAGTAGACATTGGAACCGTTAAGACAACGAATTATTCTTTTTCTTCTTATTTCCGCTCGAATAAATCAATAGAGCATAGGGAAAAGTAAAAACTACACGACGGTTGGCAATTATACTTTGGTGCTAATTTAGCACCAAGTGCGATTTTATCACATTTGTCAATGTAAAATTAGGCTTAAGAGTACTCGCAGTACAGTTTTGATACACACAGTCAGCACTCTAAAAAATTTTGTAAAAATATTATAACATTGGCTAAATTTTTTAATTTTATTTGATTGCATGATTAAAAAGGAATATTACAAAAATAGATTTGCTGACTGCGGTAAATTATCATGAATATTGCAAAATTATAGAAAATATACTCGCTTTTTTTTGCTTACTCTCGGTTTTATGTGCACGTACATCAACTCGCTGTTTCGGCTAAATATTTTTGAAAAGCTCTTGGAATTTGGAGCCTAGCGAAAGGGTTCACAGCGTACTCTAACAAATAAAAAATAGTCGGGTTGAATTCAAAGTTTCTAAAATTCTAAATTTTGTTGCTGTTTTCCCCGAGAAAGTTATGACTGGCTCTTTCATTGATGAAGTAGAACTACTTTCCCTACTGGGCTGCAAACAACTAGTTGAAATGAAGTAAACTTCTCAAACTTTAAGAAAAACGACTTAGATTAATGAAAAGATGAACTAAAAACTAAACTAAAAATACCAAATAAAGCATCACCATTTCCAGCTTGGCTTGCATTACAAAAATTAGTCCCAAAACCTATTTAAAAGTACGATACCCAGTTAAGGGGCTGTACAATGTAATCAAACCGCAATAGAATACAGCAAGGCCTAAATAAATATCTGTACATTTTAAAAAGAGTAATAAATAATTTTTCAATAAGTTCCGCAGCTTTAATTCATTCATTATTAATGCGGCCACGTTTCATTCAGAATATTAAGACTCATCAAAATAAAAAGAATATAAATTTATGAAACAAAAATTCTTTAAACTCGTTGTTTTGAAAATAAAGAAAGTAGCTCTGGAGAATCCATACAAAATTTCCGTCGTTGTATTGTAATAATGAGTACAAGCTTCGGTGGAGAATGGGTATAACTGTTAAATTAAATGTCGGATTATCATGATTCATTGGAAGGTTCACATTATATAACAATGTGCCATCTACGGGGCAACCTTGAGACACATTAGCTGATGTGTCAAACATATCCTTATGATTGTTATTTTAGCAACAAAATTCAAGTGGACAAACGAATTTGTATTCTTTCCTGAAACAAAACAAATGAAGGAAAATTTAGGACATACGAAAAATTGTTTCAGTAAGTCCGGCGACCTTTTTTTTTTCAACTGAATCATTTATAGGGATACGCATTAAAATTCTACAATCATTCACGCTTCTTACTTTTTTCTCATTTTATCCAGGAACACATTTCTATGGAAAAGCATTTTGAATACAAAATTAAAAACGGACGTGTACAGTAACTATAAACGGGAACAACAAACTTAATTTCTAAAGAGAACTTTTTTCAAATGCTGAAAGAATTTAATTAGGAATTTAAGAATAAACCTAGACCACGTGAAATTATTAAGAAAAACAAATTAATTTTAATTTAAAAATAAAAACTTTGCCTAAAATAGAAATTTAATGATTGTATGCGAAACAAGAGCATTAGTGTCACATGGATATCCTTGCAGCTCTCAATCAGATGATTTAAATGACATAAAAACCGCAGGAATAATCATTCCTGTGGTTAGACCCAATTGCATATGTATCTAGAGAAATCAGATAAATTATTGAAAAAGGAAATGCTGAGATAGTTAAAAATGAGTTGAAAAATAGAAAATTCGGCCTTGATTCCCCGTAGAGAAAAAAAATATAGAACTGAATTAACTTTAAATCACTTCAAATGAAAGCAGACCTACAGGTGGTATCATGTGTCTGCAACTATTCCCCGAATCCTAGACGCCAATCAGACATTTTGCATTTTTATAATTATTTTAGTTTTGTTTACAATTTTAATATTCCATAGCAACCAAAGTTTTTTTTTGTTTTTTTTTTTCATTTGATGAAGTAGCGACCAGTTCAGTTTCTTCTATTGAAAGAATTCAAAATGACGACCACACGAATTCTTCATTAGCTTAGTAGACGTACATTAATGGTGTACCTTCTGGGGTTGTCTACGCAAATTGAGTATTTCATGAATATATGAAGAATGTTAATGGAAGTTACTAGCATGATAAACCTGAGCTATATCTGGATATATTGATTAATGTTTCGAAAATGAAGAGCGTTCACCTGTTATCAGTAAATTTGGTTTGTTTGGCCTGCTAAATTGATAAATACATGGTTTTGTTGATAATATGAATTGAACGAACATATGGAAATTATTTTAAGAGTAATTTGTAAAAATAAAATTATGGATGTGGTAGATAAGACTTATTACTAAGTAATAAGGTAGATACTGCATTTCAATAAACTTTTTGCTAAAATCGAAAGGTCATTGACGTGAAAACTTTGATCTAAAATTGCATAATATTCACGTCATTTGACTGAATTTCAAATTATTCTATGAATATATGTTGTGAATATGCTTAGATTTTCAGGTGCTATTTATATCATCGATATTTTTGTCTATACATAATTTGCAAAAAAATTTGTATTTTCATTAAAAAAACAAATAGATAACATTTTTTTTTGTAATTGAAAAGTTAATTTTTAGTCAGCCATTTTTACTTAAGATGAGTTTGATCTTCCCATGGCTCACGATTTAACTCCTAGGCAAGAATATTTAGACAAGCGAATGAGCTTATTAACAAATAATAATAAAAATCAAGCCGCATTACAGGATATCATATACTCGATACGAACATAAACTATATTCAGAATACTATAAAAAAATGAGCTGTCGATTTTTTTGTGCGGAATTTAATTTTAGACGCAAGCAAATCTTGTCATAAATGAAACTTATTTTCCTCCCAAAATTTCCTTTTCACTTTCATTTTTTTAATCTTAAATTTTATTTCTCTCTTAAAATCTACACTCAGAAATGATATTTTATATTTTGTGTAAATTGATGATTATAAAAGTTTGTTTGAATAAAAATATCCTGTGCTTAGACTAGAAAAGTATGCATTGATGATTTGGAATTATTTCAAATAGTTGACAGATAAAGCCTCGGTTTTTTTTGGGATTGTTTATCGACTCCGGTTATAAAAGAAAACTGTAAACAGCGAGTAATACTCTGCATTATTGGATCATTGAGAGGATGAACTAAGGAAGTTTTTACATTAAAACAATGAGACATATTTCTTTTAAATCTGGCTGCTCCCAATTAATTTCCACTCAAAAGATGTTCTATTGTCAAAAAACTGCTAATGAATTCATTGTAGAAATTCTGTCTAAAGATAAATGCAAGTTTGACTATTGAACACAAAAAAGCAATTTATTTAATAATTTTGTATAAAAAGATATCCCATAAATAATTAATGCACATTAACTAAATGTGCTTAAAGTTTATATGTATTTCCGGTATAAGATGTGGTTATATTCAACTATTGATTGCTCTCCAAATTTAGTTAGTCTGTTATTCTTCTGGAGTATCATGTTACACTTTTATTTATTTCCTTTGATTGAGTTTTTCCTTGAAAGCATATCATTTAAAGCAATTAAAACTATCATAAATTTCAACAGTATCTAAATTACATGAAGCTAGAATAATACCTCAAAGAATTATCATTCACACTAAACTGTTCTTTTTTTCTTGGTTTGTTTTTCTAAAATCAAGAATAAGGGCAGAATCCTTAAGGGAATGATAGGGTTTTAAAGGCAAAAGAAAGGCATACTTTCATGATTTCTTTTTTGTAATGGAGTCATGTTGATTTATTTATTTTATAAAAATGTTAAGATACAACATCTTAAGCATCTTTTTTGAAGTTTTCTTTTTTAAATATTAATAAATAAGGCTGTGCAAGCGAATTTCCTGGGGTGCCTCCGAAAAAAGTAGTCTTGCCGTGAACATCATAAGTGGTTACCAGATCATCTAAGACAAAAAAATCAAATTGTGTTTTACAGGTGACATATTATTAATAAAATTTATATAAATATATATAAATATTTTTTCCAAAGTATTCAAAATAAAAGAAATAAAATATTCAATTATCTGAGAATGAGTATTAATAATTGTTAAACGATGACAATGTGATGACAATGTCATTAACACAATTAAAGTGAAAAATTGAAAAATTTTCATTTGTACCTGCCCCTGTCAATATATGCGTTTTTTTTTTTTTTTTTGATTTTTTGAATTTTGGCAGTATTTTGAAGTGAAAAATACGATATTCACCCCAAAATTTCTGTGTATTTGTTATTATAAATGGCAAATGTAGAAAAAGTGTGCAAAATTTCAAACGGATCGGTTTAGTGGATTTTTAGTTATGATGTTCACCGGATCAAAAAATATTGTTCGTGAGAAAATAAATAATAATTTTTTTATACGAGGGTTTTTGTATGAGGAGCAGTCATTTGAACCGCTTTGTCTTCGTTAATTTAACTCCGATTCACCTGAAATTTTGACACAATATTCTGGATGAGATTCAGGAAAACATTTTAAAAGAAATTCGAAAAAAAAAGTTCTAAAACCCCACCATCCCTTTCAGGACACCAGTTTGATTTTTCTTTCCATTTTGAATAAAAAAATGATAAAAATCATAATGAAATCTTGGATATCACTAATTTTAGCATTTTCTTTAATTAACAATAGGTAGCGATGAATCATCACAATTTAAGCTGTAACGGCATTATTTTAGAGTCAATAGTGATAAAAACTGAAAGTCTAGAAAATGACTTTAGTAGTTCGGCTGAATATGAGGACACCGAAAGTGAAAATGGTTTAATTAAGTCAAGTCTAAATGGAGAGCGTAAGGTCAAAGTACACCACGATAAAAATAGGTGAGTTAATAAATTATAAAATCAAATACAAAATATACAAAATTTTTAAAAATAAAAAAAAAACTTCACGGCTTGAAATAAGAAGTTATATATGTGAAAATATATTTAGAACTTAACCTGTGTTTCTTTCCTGCCGGTTTTGGCCATCTTACTACCTGAATCCTATTTCTTATGCCTGTTTGCGGTTTTTCTTATGATTCTTTTGGAAAAAAAGCACATTAACAACACATACACAACAAATGAAATTTTTGCTGCGCATATTCAGTTAAATAATAGAGGCGGTAAAGCTTTTCAACCCTTGAATTCTTGAGCTACCCCAATAATATGGTCTGCTTTTCGTTCTAAAGTCCCTTTATTTATATGCCATAATTATGAATAGCTTAAAAGTAAAATCAAAGAAGCTTTTACAAGCTAAAATTTAAATCGGGACATTTTCTCCCACCTTTGTTTTTATTTACTGAAATTCTTTGGACACTTAATCGTTTGATAAAGATACAAAAACCCTGGATTACATATATAGGTAAGGCGATTACAACTTGATATACACCGTTAAAATGCTTATTAGGCTCTACTTAGCTTGTAACACTGTATGTTTCGCACAATAACATTCAATTTAGTTCCTTTTTTTTTGTTTTTTTAACTAGAATTAAAGCCTTTATAGGACTGAATGCAATTAGATTTAGTACAAAAAACTTGATTTAACAAAGGATCACAAGTTTAATGTTTCGAAAGTATACATTTAGATTTATAGGATAGACAAAATTTTAATTTTATTAGTTTAAGTTTAAATGACTCCTAAAATATTTAATTATTGTCAGCCGTTGTTCAAGTACTTCAAGGGTAATAAAATTTAACAAGGAAACTACAAGTACTAAGCTAATTAAATTTTTAATGTTTTTTATAATACCAGTGCGCGAGATTTATATAAAATCTTAATTAGAATCTTGTTTCAATTTTATCAAAAATTATCGTTTTGCAAAACATTTTGTAGTAAACTGAATGAAGGACATAAGAAAGCATCGTAAAATTAACAAAAACAGAATATATCTATTATTTATTCAAAAGTTAATTTCTTTGTATTATTCATTAAATATCTTAGACTAATGAATATTTTAAGGACATTAGTATTTTAAAATGGAAATTTTAAAAAAAAAATTATTTTCTTTAAGTCCTACGAGCACCAAATGAGGCTTGAAAATTTAAGAAATTTTAAAGTTTGATGAGTAATCATAAAAATTTAATTTTAAAGGATCAAAATTAAAACTTTTGATTATTCAGAGAACCTCGTTTTAATCTACTCATTAAAATTATTAAGGAATAAAATATTTCAATTTTTGGTCCATTTTATGGTCATTTCAACTTCTCAATATATTTTATCCATGTCAAGGTGCTTTTCTCTTTTCAAGATTAAACTCCTCTCATCAAATCCCAGCTGGTAAGCTGGTAAGTTTCTTCCACTTCATAGCAAAATCTACAACGCGATGTTTTGATTTAACATTCTGCTAAATTCCTGTCTCGCTACGATTCTTAATCTTGTAATTGAACATTGCCTTGTATTTGGACCAGTCATTTACGTATTGTTTCCATATAAACGGGTAGCATCTGTTGAAGCCCCGTCTATACAGTCTATTTTTTTTTTTCTTTTTGCCTTCAATAACCTCTTTAGAGTGACTGCAATATCAGAAATGAAATAGTCGAAAAAAAAAAAAATAAGAGTCTTGCTGAACCCTTAATTGAATCATTGTACTGCAGTAGCTTCGATTGCAACATTTTATGCTTGAAAAGTCATAGGGAGCTGTTGATCCCTGCTCCTGTGCTCGAATCCATTGATGTATCGAACAGAGGCATTTCATAAGACAGGGCCTAACTTATCTGTAATATTACACCTCAATTCCACATAGAAATAATAATTTCAATTACTTTTTCCTTTGTGATAAGTCATCGTTACATCATTAGTCATTATTTTTCTTAAGTTTTACGTTTTTTAAACTAAAGAATTAGATTAGAATTTATTAGAATTTGTCTTAAGTCGATGCATTGCGAAAAAAGGCATGATATTTTTTCAATGCAGTTGTAGCTGTAAACCTGTTGTGCACAGACAGACAGTTTTTTCTGTTTTAAATTGCAACCGCTTTGCGCCCTCATATTCAGCTTCTCTTCTTGTTTTCATTTGTAATTTTTGTAAGGTTACATTTTACATAGGCTGATTTGGCCACCAAAGCATTCAAATCTCGTCTTTTAGAATATATCAAAAATAAAATTATTTTTATCGAATGTTCTTTATCTTCTTGTTTATTCTTAAAAAATATGCAGCAACTTTTAAGGTGTACAGAAAAGACTCGGCAACTAAATTCTAAATTTAAAAACAATAAACAATTTGGAAGTTTTAGTCATAACTAACTTAGAACAATAATCGTAACAAGTGAATGAAAATTGTAAAATATATAAAACTTTATATAGCCCCCGAACTTTATAAATTCTTTTAACTTTGTGGCATTATCCTCATTGGCATTCAATAGAATTTAGATATCTAATAAATCAAAGCTGCTTAAAAAGATAAATCAAAACTTTTTCCCTAACGTCTACAGCTCAAACGCTTTATTATGTCAGATAGTTTACAAAACAAATTAATAAATGATAATTTAAAACAGGCAAGGGCATATTTTTCTTTCCATAAATTACTGCTGCCATCAAAGTAAAATTTGAGTAATTAGTAGAAAAGTATGCTAAAACTTTATAGCATAATTTTCCATAAATGAAACAAAATTTATAATAAGAAGAATTATAATGTTACAAATTTGACGTAATGGCAATAAAAAACAATAAATTAAAGTCCTTGAGAAAAGAAAACCATTTTCTTCCCTCTCGTTTAAAAAGCAAGTTTGATTAAATGTCTAATACATACTTTACCAATAACTTTTAAAAAAATGAAGCACAACAAATTCCTTATTATTAAAATTTACGAAACATGTTTCAACGATTTTAGAATATTTTTTTAGGTTTTTAAAAAAATTTTCCTTTTTTTTAATTTCTGGAGGGAGAAAGTCCTTTGTTTGACACGATTGTGTATTGCGTTTTCTTCATTCAAAATGATTTTTTTTTCCTTAAACCACTCTTAGAAATTTTTAGCGTTGCAACACACTTAAAAGGCCAAAATAATGATTTGAATTTAATATTTTAACGGTTTAGAGGTAATTATTGAACAAAGGTCCTTTTGAATTTGAAAAAACTGAGGCTAATCCTTTCTTGCCGGATCTCTGGAACGTATATGCTTACAGCTGAGTACTGAGCTCACACCACACCATCACGCACCCTGAATCCTAGGTGAAAATGTTGCACAATACTCGAAGAAGATGCACCAGATTCACTGATTTCCCGTAGAACTGCTCGCTTCGTCCGAGGAGAGAACTTTTAAGGGCGTGCTTTTCTCCTTTTAGCTTCATAATATAAGCTTCTAATAAAAAAACGACAGCACAGTACACAGTTTTTCATATCAAATATCTATTTTAATATTTTTAAAGTCTTACTAGGAGGCAAATTTTTTTTCGCATATGGTTTTCCCATTATTATTTAAACAAGTAAAAAACTAGGAAAAAATCTTTAAAAGAACAACAGTTTAACCTTCATTTGCTAAATGAATTTCTTTGTAAAGGATAGTGAAAAGTAATATCATATTTTTTAACAATTTATGCTCAATGAAATAAAAATAAATTATTTTAAGAGTGTTCAAATTCTTTGTCTATAACTACATATATCCCTAGATATTTATTTAAGCACCTATATTATCTTAATGGGTAAAACTAAAATTATATCTGTTTGTGAAATATTTAGCCCAGGATTAACTATAAAATCTTTGCGAGAACTAAATTGATAAGTGGATCAATAATCAATTGAAATACTAACGACAATCAATCGACAGTTTCCAGTCAAGTGGATGTTCTGGTAGTTACGTTGTTTTAGTTTCCTCTTTCTTAAACTTTTGATATTTATTTTTAGAGCATTGCAAAATATATTTCCAAAATTTTATGTGAGACATAATACCTTTTCTTAAAGTAGTTTTATTTTTTAAGTTACCTTAGAGATAAATTCAATTGACTGTCTTTGACATTCCATCCTCTTTATAATTGGAAGGGTAGTTGAAACCCTTTAAATTCCTTAATTTTTAAGGCGGAATATCAGAATAAACTTAAGCTTTTTATTTGAGTGTCAATTAGTTTGAAAACTTCTTGTATATATACAAACATTTCAGTAGAACCCCTTCCATTATTGTACATTAATTCGTATGAGTACCATAATTACCAAAATTGTCAATAATCATAGTAGAACTTCGGAAAATTCTAAACTACTTAATGATTTGTTGGTTCAAAACGAAACTTCGAAAATAATAGTAAAACAACTTATGAGCTCTTTTTGGAAAATGGCCTGTAATATCAATTAAAATGGAGCTTAATTTTAGTTTTGATTATCAGAATTTGTGATTGTGAGCTAATAGTATACAATTTTTGTAGCCTGATTTCCAATGAACTGGCTCATCTCACATGCGCATTTCGTAATTGGTTTCCAGTAGAACTTCTCTAACTTTGATTATAATTCCTAGAAACTACTTTTTCTAAGGCAATAAAAATAATTATTACCCCTCAAGGCAATTGAATTCAGAGCTACCTTTAAAGTCATCAGCTAAATTACAATTCTAAGTGATTTGTGGATTTTGACTATTCCTTTTCTTTATTGACACCTCTTTGGTGGTTTTTATCCATTTATTTTGTTCATAAAAAAAACTTTACTAAACAAAATTAAAATACATACACATTTTTTGGGCTTTGTCAAACTTTTGATTAAATAAAAAAAACTACCGCGTCATTCGACAAATGGACACTGATGATGAGATACGGATTTGTTTGCTGATTTTATTTATGCTTTTTTTAGAACTTTCGTAAACGTTTTAGACCAAACTAATAAAAACACTGAAAACTAAAGTTTTTCGTTTAACTACAGTTTGTTAATTTTATATTTTATAGAGAAAATCACCAAATCTTGACAAGCATTACTAGTTCGTGGCACTCATCATTCTTGTATATTTTTTGACGTTTTAATTTTCATTTCTTTCCTGTCAACTTTGATACTTTGGGAAAATTTTCTTATATGATTTGTCCAATAGTAAAAAAAAAATTCGGAATTCGAGAATTTGTCAAATTAATTTGCGGAACCCTAGTCACTGGTTATATATTCTAACCTATTCGTTGGTAGCTCTTACATACCCTGGGCTATATGGCATAGACTTATAAAATTAATTTCATAACTCACAAACAAAATTGACAAACAAAACGAATTAAAGATTTGATAAAGCCATCGTGTCAATCTTCCCTACTTACAGGAAGATGCAACTTCCTCTGCATTTGTTTTTCATGCGGGCAATAAGCACCTGAACCTCGTAAGGTTTAGAGATTATAGGACCATTTAGATCTAAGCCAATATCATTATTTTCTGAATAAAAAATAAATAATCTTTTTACTTTTCATTACCATAATAGAATTTTAACTTTGTTAATACCAATCTTCACTTTTGTAAATTTGTCGAAAGGATATAGTTCCGCCATAACAATAAATGATTTGTATATTGGATTAATTAATGTCTCGCTATCAACGCCGTGTCGGTTTTTAATAAAATAAATGAAATTTCAGTTAGACTTTAGAAATATTTGTATTCCTAAAATTATTTAAAATAATAAAAATTGAGGTGGATGGTCTGGCCCCTTAAATTATAATATAAACCAAATTAGTAAGTTTCAAACTATTACAACAGATGCAGGCATATAGAATAGGAAAACTTCTACGCCAAACATTTATTTTGTTCCATAAAAAAATATATTTTCAAGGTAAACTCCAAAATATTTCAGTAAATGATGAAATTTTTAGGTAAAACTATGAGGAGTATATAATTAAAAAGCTTTGATTATTTTTAAGTAGTCATTCTACGCACATTTGAAATTGTATTTACCTTTATTACAAAATTTTCTAGTTTTTTTCTATGTTTTATAAATATTCAAAAATATATTTCCTTTCATTTGTAGTCTTGTAATTAATATTTTATTTATTTTCTTTTTTTTATGAACTCTGAACATCAAACAATAAATTATTTAGAACTCAGTTTTGTCTTTGATTATATATCGATTTTAATTTGAATACAATAACTGTTACTAGGGGAAGAGCTTAAGTATTGGTTATCCTTAATTGTATTTAATTGTTGTTTTCGAGTTTCCAATGTCAGTTAAATCTATAACTCTTAGAGTCTTTAAATAAAAGATAATTATTTAGCTTACCAACTATAATTTCTCAAACATGAAATTCTATTTTTTATTTCCATTATTTCTTTTTTTTTTTACTCTGCTTGAATGTGGGTAGATAACAACAAAATATCAACAAATACATATAACTTTTAAAAACACTTTTTTTAAAAGAATATTTTACTTAATTTAAAAATATAATCAATACTAATTTTTCTAGTATTATTCTGGAAACGCTTAAAAGACAAAATTATGACAAAGGAAAAATTTCTGTTAAAGTCAAAGGCTTTCATTTATAAAAGCATTTATTGACCTAAAAACATTTAAATATTCTAAAAAACTGGGTCTTTTGTATTACGAAATAAAAATATTTTCTAAATAGAAAAAAAATATAATAAAAATAGGGATTATTGATTTCAATAATGTGTTATATAAAACACTAAATAGAAGTCCCAAGGCAAACATTGAGAAGTCTATAATACTCTATACTTTAGACATGCTGGAAGACATTCAATAAAACCGATATAAGAAACGTGCTCCTGCACATTGATTTCAAGAAAGCTCTAAAAAAAAATTTCCCTAAGCGTAACAAAAGTTGACATATGTTAAACAGTTTCGTCTCTTAATTTTTAGTCATTTCGTATATGTATATTAAAATAGTTTTTTTTAGCTAAATTCTAAGATAAATTCAAAAATTTTTCCTTTATTTGAATCTTAAAATTAAAGTCGTATTTAATGTCTGCACACAAATCAAATTATTCTCTGTCAACACATTGTTAGAAATAAATAAGGATACCTGTCAAGAATTTCCGTGTTACAAATTTCAAATAACCTAAATTATTGGACAGAGAGCCAAGGCTAATTCGATGTAATCAAACCGTAGGATATAGGCTGAAAAGATCAAAAAGTATATCTCAACTTTAATGATAATTGATAACTTTTGGGAAAATATTTGCCTCAAATTAATCAGAGGACATATTTGAGTAGTTTTGCTGTCGTTTTGATAAAGCTATCGTTTATATGGATTAGAGTCTAAGAATTGATTTTCATTTAGGAAATTTGTCTCAACGTTGAAACATCATTATTCACTTTCTCCATATGAGACAGTTTTATTTAAAAAAACTAATAAATTTTTTGAAAGCAAATTTTTTATTTAAAATGAAAATATTGACTTGAGTTAATAGAGTTAATAGGTAAATAGGACCTGTAGTATTTGTTATAATCTCAAATCAGAAAATTATGAAATTTAGCCTATGTGGAATAGGTAAATATGCATAATAATTCTGTGAGCAAAAGAAAATTCGAGCAAGTTCATAAATTTGGGCGACTTCAAGCGTCTAGCAAAATTGTATGGAATTGATCGACACTTGCTATGTATGGTATCGATAAGTCCCAAGATCAAAAATCGCTTCCACTATACCCAGTTGAGCTTAGCCTAGTCGAAATGTTTGATGATTATTTATACTGTTCATCCTCCTACTTTATACTCAAATCAGAAAAATTTTTTACATATAGTCTTATGTTAAAAATTCGTACTGAATTGATACTGAAAGGTCTATATAAGTCGCGATTCAACACTACCAGTGTCAAATCAATATTAAAGTTACAAACTTTTCAGTACATTCAGTATAAAGTTATCATCAAACATTTCAACTAGGGTAGTAGGCCGTGGTTCTTGTGGAAGTGACACTAATTGTAAGTAAATTTTTTTCTTTTACGTGGCTTCTCACTTCGTTACAAGGTCAAAAGTCGCTTCCATATGGACCATGGCCTAATCTATTTTGTGGCAAAATTAAACATTGAAAATTTAGTAAAAAAATATCATATTTTGGGTTTTCTAAGAAAAAAAAACAAAAATACCCTCTTTTCCATTTCCCACCTTAACTAATTTTATAGTTATAAGTATTGACAATTAACTGCTTTTATTTTTAACACAAATAGACTTCAAAGGTTATTAAATGGTTAAATGCACTTTTTAAATCACCCAACCGTAGAAAAACTAAGGATAGCCTGTTAGTTAGAATGAAACCCGTCAACCAAATAAATTAACATGTACGAACAAGCAGAAAAACACGTCTACATGACTCTGTGTTTATTTTTTTAAGTTGCATTTTACAAAGTGTTTAGTAACAAATGATATAAAAATATAGGTTACCGATTTGAATCAATGAATTCTGGCATACAAATCCTAATGGTAAGAGGGATTCTCTCCACTAGGTCTGTAATTAGTTATAAAATTAATAATCTATTTAATATCTAAACAATATTTTTTATTTAACATATCAGTATGCCATTATCAGAACTAACTTTAGAACAACAGAAAACAGATTAGCACTAAGAATTTAGTTGAGAACAGTACAAAAAAAAAGAAAGAAACTACCTAAATTATCATTAAAAAAATTGACAGAAATGAACTAAAGTCCGACATCATGTTGTTTAGGGGTCAGATAAGTAGTAACATCATATCTAATTTTATCCTAGTTTTTCAAAGTTCGACATAATGCTAGAAAAAGTTTCACATAGTATTTGACATTGATGAATGACTGTCATGGAACTTCTGATTTTTGTCAGGTGAACAGAATCTTATCATTCCTTCATTAAAATGTTATTTTGTTTTTTTTAGGAAAGAATTCAATATATACACACACATATATATATATATATCTAAGGTAACAAAAATGTGGATAATACATGTTTTCTCTCAAAAAAATAGTATGAAATATTTAATAAACTTCAATAAAAGTCTAGTTCGTGAGACTAAATAATTTTACGGCTGTCCTATGGTAAAATCAGCAACAATTTAGTCAAAGAATCTATAGATGCTTCCCAAAAACTGCTCTTCAGAAAAAAAGCTTCAAATCAAAGCACATTTTATTTATGCTAACAGCTCCCCTACAAAATGAAAAATAAAAAGCCAAAAAAGCTTACAAGTAATTCTTAAGCCCCGGAAATTTATAACATTTTGAGCTTTTTATTTTTCTTTAGTATTTTGATAAATATATATATATAAATATAAATTCTCCTCTAACAAACACAAAGATATGTATTTTACATTTAGGTTTTGATATATTATCCATATAGCTAGAATTGCTGAATTAAAGCCAGTCAGTTACCGCCTTTACTCTAGGAATGTATGTTATTCGCGCCAAACTTAAATTTGCACGTATCGCTGCATAGAGTTTTGCTCATAGATATATATCGGTTAAATGGATTTAACAAATATATTTTCAAAATAAATAATAGTCCAAAAAAAAGAAAAAATAAGTAATTGAAGTGTTTTGGCGGGCATTTTATTGTGTTTTGCAAATTATTTTTTATTTTTTAGTTTTAATTTTTTCTATAGGTAGATTATATAATTTTTGTTAAGGTTTTGTTTTAAAAATGAAATTTTTTATTAAGTGTGTTGCTGTGCACCTTTGATATATAGCGTGACTCCAAATAAAAAACTTGATTCTATGTATATATATATGTATATATTTGTGGTAACATACATATATTATATATATATATATATATATATACATTTGCTATTTTCTTGCAGACAGAGTGGAGTGCGTGAAACCGGTCCTTATAGAATTATTCTTAGCACTTATTTACTAATTTGACTGATAACAAATTTTTATTATATTTATTTTTATTTTATAAAATTGTTTATTAATTTGAGTACAGCTAATACAAGTGCATTATGATTTTTTGTTTCTGTTTTTGTTTTCTCTTTCCAATTCAAGTGAATTAGTGACCTTAGAGTTATTATGAATATATTTGTTTAGCATGTTGAAATTTTATAGAAAACCTTGTCCTCTGTTTTAAATATTATAATAAACAATAATCAGTGATTTGTTTGTTATTCTTGATAAATTTTAGTTGTCAAATTTAGTGTGTTTCAGAGATAACCCAATTTAAGTGATAACAAAGTGTAGTTACTATAGAGCGCAGCTAGAATTTAAATCCAATTAAAATTACTATAAATACATTATAATAGAAAACAACAACAAAAAATTTCAATATTAAAATATGTCTTATCCAAAAATTATCAAAATTATTTTTTTCTTTTTAAATATTATATTATTCAATATTCTAATATTGATTAGAAATCAGCAGCTGCCAGAGATCAACTTCAATTAAAATTATTTCTATCAATTGCAATCAAGTAAAAAAAATAGCTAAACTCTAATGAGATATTTTTTTTTGTTTTTTGAATAATCAGTCAGAACATTTAGTAAATTAATCTCAAGCAAAACAAATTTTTATTTTCAACATTTCTTAAACATTGAGATAGAAAAAAGTTAATAAAACCTTGCAGTAAACCTGAATATTTGCATAAAGTAACTTTTATGAAATTTTTACACTTAACCACTCAAAGTACTTTAAAGGAAAAAAAGGAAAAACTAATATATCTATTTCTCCAAACCAATTATTCATTCATTGCTCGATAAAACAGATGGCACGCTTAAAGTAATGCCGAATAGAAAATCTAATGTTTAATATTCATTTTTATAATAATATTAAACCCAAAAAAAGAAACAGGTGTCCAACCGTAAGTGTGAAAAAAATTGCCAATAGAAATTAACTGGTAAAGTAGACTGTCCCGAATATTTAATTTCAAATCATTACAAATTCCTTAAAACATGTTTAAACATAACTGAGTGTTATTCCCAGTAGAGAAAGTAGCTCTTCTCCATCAATGAAAGAGAGCTACTTTTCAGTCATAACACCTACTTTTTGGGGGAAAACATCAATGAATTTAGTTAATAAATGATCGCAAAACTCACCGTCATGACGACTTTCTGCATGAAAATATAACTGATGGCTACTTTTTGCATGCTGCATTAATTAATGTTTCACAATTGAACTTTTCGACATGGTTCACGAATGAATTCATGTATTAGAAGCTCACCGATGAATAATTTCCTTACTGAGATTAGAACTCTATAAATATTATTTACATTATTATCCTATCATTTCGAAATTATGTAGTTTGCCTAAAAAATTAATTATTTTCCAAGTTTCCTATTCAATTAGACAGTTAATATTCAGAAATAGAAATTTCAACAAATTCAACCAGTACTGAGAACGATTCAATACATCAGAAACAACATTTATTTAATTTTTGCATATTAATATATAGGGAAACCTTTTTTTATCAAAGAGTTTGAATACTTAGTAAAATTATTTCACACGGAAAACAAACACAAAGACTGGAAGACATTAAATCAAAAATCTTTTTCTCTGTCCCCCTCATTTTCTTTACATAAACAAAATTTGCTTGAGTTTAAGTTAGTTTTGCTATTTACTGTATAGTAAAATCTAAGGATTAAAGGACAAACTTAAAGAATAACACATACCTTTGAAATCAACTTTATTACATTTACTTATTATTTTGTTTTGTTTAAGGCTTTGCTTAATATCAAGAACAGCCTTTAATTTTCGATTTATTAAATATTTTGTCAAAACATTTTAAATAATATTAAAGGATTTTGAGGCGTTAATCCTTTATTTTCATTACATCTTTCAATGGCGCCAAAACTGAGACAAAATATATTAATCTCTTTAATCCATTTCGTAAATACGAAAAAACATGATAAATACAAAGATTTTACTTCTTGGAACCTAATGGAACTCCTAATTAAAAGCTACTGCTTAATATTCTTCCATTTTCTGTATTTTTAGATTTAGATATTTTATTATGTCTGTGGGTATGAGTTAAATTTCTTTTCCGTTTTGCTTTAATTTTGGAATTTCATAAATATTCCTATTATCACACAAAATTTATTATAAGTAAAATATAACTTAATTTTCATTTAAAAAAGGAGGTATTACAACTTTCTGTAATTTTAAAAATTGCGCCATTAAAGAGTTTTGAGAAAAAAGCCAAAACTTAAGTTGCTTCCTTTAATTAAATTATAAAGCAAATATTTGAACTTTTGATATAAATGTGACCAACAGAAAATAAAACCTTGCCCTGGTTATTTAACTCCTTATCCCTGATTATAAGATTGTGGCAGTTATATTATGAATTTGCTTCAAATCATTTTCTTCTCTTCCTGTTTGAGCGTTTGTGCTGTGTAGTAAAAGAATTGTGTTTTTTTTCAGTTTTCTCAGTATTTTTATTTCCTTAAATTTATAAAAATTTTAGTATAAAAGTATAAAAAGTATAAAATTTATATAAATTAAAATTTACCATTATGATATTTTGCTGAATATTCTAAAGTTCTAGTTCATAAATTTAATTTTTCATATAATTACTTGAAATTTTCTCTTGTGCTTGCCACATTTTGCCAGATTCTTAAAAATCCCCCTAAGTAAGTTTTGATAAAGAAATTTTAATGGAAATTCGAGTCGGGTTTAAATGAAAAAAATTATTAAACAAAGAATTTTCGCATGAATGATTTTGTATCATAACAAGCTCCGACATCTTCACAAGATTTTTACTTTAGACAAAATTTATATCTTATTTAATTCGCCTTAATTCAATTAATCATCACTAAAATTATTCTTGCCTATGAAAGTTAATTATCCTTGTTGATCTCTACGTTATAAAATGTTTCCCATTCCTTTAAGCTTTCAGTTTCCATTACTAAAAGCCTTAGCTGTCTGCACTCCTTTGATATTTTGAAGTTAATTATAAAATAATAAAAGCTGAATTTTATATCGACCTTTTTAAACAGTTTTAATAATTCATCATACTTATTGTTAGTGCCTTGGGTATGAAGCACGGGGGGTACCTTGGAGATTTCTCTTGCTCCGTTGACTTTTTTATTTATTAAATATATAAATAAAATTTTACTTACACACCATTTTTCTTTTTTTTTAAGTATTTGTAAGTTATTGAGTTCAAATAATACTTACCATTTTAGTGTGATAAAAGAAAAACTGCAAATCATAGTAAAAAAATTATTTTTATCATTAAATTATTTTATCTAAAAGAAAAGTGACAGTTTTTGATCTGGATTAAATTATTTCTAAACTTGAACGTGTTCATTTTTTTCATTTAAATTCAAATATCTCAAGCTTAGATCTTATTGAAATTGATTTTGAGTTGTGTCAGTAAAGATAAAACCATTGCTTGATCCCCTTTTAAATATATTAAAGGTTCTAAATTGCACTGGAATAGGGAAAATAGCTTAAGGGAGTTTCCTTACTAAATCAACAGCGAATATACATCTTGCAAAAATGGGAAGATTTGTTTTTCTGAAATTTAAAATTTATGTGATTTAAATTTCCAAAAGAAAGGATCCTAATGGAAGACAAAAAGAATATAATTTTTTTTATTCCGCCTGAAACAGTTTAAATATGAACTTTATTGATTTCTTTTCCTGTTACGTTTTTTTTTATTATCAAACAATAAACAAATACAAAGTTCTATATAGAAATTTTTCGATTATCGTCGATTGATTTCCAATTCTTTAATTTAATGGCGCAATATATGTACATTCAAAAGGCTTAATACAGTCTTTTGCTCGAATAAAGTTCAAATAAAATAATGAAAATGAAAAATTTGACTTTAAGGTTTTGATATTAAAACAAATTGAAGGATATTAAACATAAAACATGTTAAAGGAAAAGGAAATTATTCTTCTATGGAGTATAAAAAATTCATAAAAAACCTAAGGTTATAGTGTATATAATAAGCTATAAATGTATATGGCTACTGAATTATGCTCAAGGGTGCTAAAGAACATCTCAAACTCCTAATCTTAGTACCAAAAAGGTTTGCCATCAATACAGTTTTATGATTTAAATTGTGAGTTAGCTTTGAAAAAGGATAAACATCCACTAAAATGAGAGATGAAGGGTTTTTAAGCATTTAATTCATAGAAAAGTCTAATAAATTTTTTATTACTTTAGTGAAAGTTTGTTTTTTTTTATAAATTTTACGGTTAAGTAAAATTTACATTTATTACATTCATTCTTATCATAAGAGGAAATATTCAAAAACAGGAATTTCCCTTACGTGTCTTATCATAAACGTATTGATGGTATTGGTGGTAGAGCTGGTTCATATTTCTGACTGAGTTCTATAGCTCAGATCTCCTTCAAATATAGACATTATTTTTTTCTATCTCAATAAATCCTTATAAATATGATTTTAAGACTTTTGCTAATACAAATTGGAAAAGCAACATTTAAACTACTAAAAATCCAAATTGTATTTGCTACTTTTTATTTCTAATCCGCAAAATAACAGAAAATGTGTACATGTTTTTAGAAAATAAAAATTTAATTAATTTTATTATACCAAAGAAAAATTGAATGTAATGGTACGTTGGATCCTTTATCTTATTTTCCTATTTTATGTTTCTTTATTTCTGTCTTATTCAACAACCATTAAGAAAATTAACTATCGCAGAATGGAATATCTTTCAAAAGTGTATATGCTAGACAAGTTTTATGAAAAACTCAATAATGTTCAAAAATAAAAGCTATTAAACATTGACCCAGAAAACTAAACATATCTTGGCAAGTTTTAATGATTCAATTGAAATAATTAAAAAAAAAAATCTACAACTAGCAAAACTTGAAAGAATTTCTATTGTTTCATTTTTTATGTTTATGCTTGTAAAAAAAAAAAACAGAAGAATTCTGAAAAGATTTCAGAAATATTTAAATTAGTCTGCAAGTTTCACTTGAACTAATGTAGCATTTTAAATACCAAAATATAATTTTACATTCAAGCAAAATTACTTTGAAACGCTCCAAAGTTCAATTTTAATAATTTAGCTACAACGCGATTTTATTTACTGCTAAATTGACTTCACAAAACAGCTGGTATAACAACATAACGACATATCAAAGACATCCCTTATTGCCACCCCCTAATAAGATACCCGCTGTTTGGTTGTTGCTTTTCTTTTGTCGAATAAAGTTATTTTTTTAAGAGCTTTGTGGCCAATATTTATCTATGAAAGAAATGCGATTTTCATAGTTCTTAAATTATTATCGAATAAGAAATCTACTCAACTGAGATTATTATTACTTTGTTTTTTTTTTTTTTTTTTTTTGTTTTATAAAAAAGTAAAACTTTCCTAATTTTTTTATTTGAATATTTTCAAAATATTAATATTTGTGGAAAAACAAGCCTTCACCCTGTAGATTATGTTTAAAATCTACAACCCAAAAAGTGGAAAACAATTAATCTTCGTCTATGTTCTTACGTTATATAATCTTCATTTGTTCAAAAAAGGATTAATAGACTTTTTCCCTATTTGAACAAATGCTTTTCTTTTTTTTATCTCAAGTAAAACAACCTGATATTAACTGTAAACGGAATTTTGGGATCATGAGGGATTTTCATTCTAATTTCTGTCCCAAGAATTAAACTTGCATTTTAGATAAAATTTTTTTGAAGTATAGCTAAAAATTTGGAACGCAGATTGTCCTTGGAATATACAGATTCAGAGAGATTGAAGATTTCAATGAAAAAATAAATAATAACTTTAATTAATATTAATTCTAAAACGTTAAACATTTTATAAATTTGTGTTTCTTTGTCATCAAACAAAATTTCTTTCTTTATAACTTTATTTACATCCATGGGATGTATTCCAGATTCACTTTTTCTTAAGGCTCAATTTAACTTCTTTAATTAAGGATTTTTATTACTTGTGTGTGGTTCTCAAAAAATTTTAATATAACAACAATAATTTTAATCACTTCATAACTTAAAATGTCTTAATTTTTTTGTACATTTTTCTTGCATTTCAATGTTTTTATCCTTTAGATAAAAATTCGGCATATAATTTAGTAAAGCATTTCACTGACTTCATCTAATCTGGCCGTAATATATCATCTTGTCATTTAGATTTGAATTTTAGATTTGCTTACCCCAGATTTATATGTGAAACAAATTCTTTGACACTTATAAGCAATTGCAGATTTCTAACAATGTCATTTTCCCACATGATTCCCATAAGTTCATGGCAAATGAAATTCTAGTTAAACTGACCAATAAATATCGCATTAGAATATTTGTGACATTAGCTATTAACTAGAGTCTGGAAATGTTTTATGCACAATTAAATTCCACTTGAAGTTCCTGAAGGACTTTAGATGTGTTAATTCAAATTTAAATGCTAAAAGTATAAATAATTCGATTGTAATACTGATATGCTAAAACACACTGCCTAATTTACATTCTGTGATGTATAGTTGTTAAAATTTATTCTGATATTGGTGATTTTGTAATGTATTGCGGCTGAAAGATAAGCCTTATAAAACTGATTTGTATTCAAAATGTAGAAAGTTGAGAATCCAACCTAATCCTCTACAAACTTTATTTCCGTTTTGTGCTTTACAATTCACTGTATACAGAGTGAAGATGCTATAGCAAATGAGTTTTTTGACCTATATGTATGTATTAGAGTTTAACTAATCAAAATCAAAATTTGGAAATTTTCTTTTTCCATACTCGAAACTTGCTAAATCTACAAATTCACACCTAGGTAAATCCTTCAACATTCTAATGTATACATATATAATTAAATTTTTATTAACATGTTTTTGATAAAACGATACCCAGCATCCCCTAACACAAATAGATCCAAGCATTAGTTTTAGTTCAGAGTATGAAAACTACGGGTTCCGGCTTGGCGCCCAAATAACCGCTACTACATGACCTCCATTGTTTTCTATTCAAATATGCCAAATTTTTGCTTGGATGAGTTTTTTATTTTTCTTTGTTTCGTTTTGTTTAATTCCAAAAGCTTTTCTGTGATTATAAGAGCAAATGAAAATCACGTCCAAGTTTTAGTTATAGAAGCACAATTATTATTAATAAATACACCCGTGAAATTCTTTGATCAAAAATGAGAATATTCGCTCATATTTTGTTCTTTTAGATTTATAAAATTTTTATAAGCTAAATAAACTCATACATTTTTCACAATTTTTTGGCTGACAACAGTGTCCATCTGTAAAGTTTATAGCGCTTTAATGCTTCGTGATGTAATTTTTTTTTTCTTCTCTTCGTTTCCGAATTATCTGAGATAAATTTTTAGTATGTGTATATGCTACAAAACTCCAAGGCCAATTAGTGAAAAAATCTGACTGTGAACTTTAAAGAGCTACTAAATTGGTTTTATCAGTTTCGCAAATAAACCAGTTGTAAATCACTCTCCCTCCATGTACTCTCATGATATCATAGCATCGTTTTAAAATAGAAAAATTATGATTTTATTTTTTAAGTATATAATACAAATACAGATGTACAATTAACTGTATATATATATATAAAAAGAATTAGTAAGCTTCTATGTGTGGGCATTTTATATTCGTTTTTTTTTGTTGCTTTGTGGTAGATGTCATGCACATCTTTGATATTTTTGGAAATTTACCTTTATTTGGACTGATAGTTACTGCGTAATAATTGAAATTTTATATAATTAAAATATTTCGAAAATTTAAATAAAATAATTCAATAATTTTAAAGCTTTAACATCAAGTTATCAAGTGGAAATTTGTGTAAACAATTAAATCTTTCCACTTCAGTTGCAAATATTTTTTAAAGTATCAAATGAAACAATAAAATTGAGAAAAAAGCGTCGACAGTATAAAAAAAATAATGCCACTTAAAAATCACTTGAATTTAATCTAATGACCTTCTAAGCATTTGTTATCAGTGCTATATAAAAAGTTTTATTATAATTGATAGTAGCATTTGTCAATGAGAAAATGACATCTCCTAAAAAATGTCGGTTGTCAGAAGTAAATTTTAAACAAATTCTTAATTAATCTTCCTTTTTCATTGTTGTTTTGTTTTTTTATAAAATACAAAGCAATATTTCCTTTGAATTATCAATTAAAAAGTCTAATTGTTATTCCTTTGGCCCATTAATATCCTTGATTAGTTTTAGATTATAATTCAAGTAAAATTAAAAAAAATAAAACAAAACAAACACAACCATTTTTTTTTTGTCCTTCAAATCCTAGAGTTCAATAATATTATTAAACTCGAAAATTAGACCCAAAGTTGGGCGACATTGTATATAATAAAATTATTAAATCGATCAATTTTTGTTAATTTAATTTTTTAAGGCATAGAAAAAATGAGAATATTTAGAATATTATTTTATTTGTGTTTTAAGTGAAAATCATTTATTAACCAGTAAAGCGCGTTTGTCATGTATACACGACGTGTTTACTCGTCGTCGTAACAATTGACTATGAAAACAGTTTTATTATTATTTGAGAATTTTTAAGTTTATTAAATAACTTTTGCAGAAATTAATTTCACCTTAGTTAGCAATATTGCCTTCGCCACTACGAAAGATAAATTCCACATTAATTTATATTCTTATAATTACAGAAAGGCACAGATTTTTACTTGTCTTCCAGCATTAAATTATTTTAAATTTTTAAAATCCCAAATTGGCTACTTAATATAGCTAAGCATCAAGCAATTTAAAAGATCAAGAAAATATATCTAACCTTTGCTCGTGTACTCCTAGCTTGCATATTCGTCTGATTTTTAACCATAACATAATTTTCTATGATATTAATGCCCTAATTTTAAAAACTCAGCTTATAATTGTTCTCCTAAGATGAAATTTTAACAGACAGTAGATTTTTTTTAAAAATATTTTAGAATATTAATTAGTTCTATGACTGACAGAATTTATCAAATGAAATCAAGAAGATAATTTATCATTCATCTATTTACCCATTAAAATGTTCCTTGTCAACTTCTATCAAGTTTTTGCTAGAAATATCCTATGCAAACACCCATCTGTTAGCTGATATATTACTCCTTACTCCAGAAAATGTATCAAACGGCTAAGGGTATGGCATAGCAACTTTTTTTTTCAATAATTTTGATGATTTGCAAAACTTTATTTCATTTGAAAGGCGTAATTTATTGAAGTTTTTCATTTAATTTACAAATAAATAATCAAAATTCTTTTGATCATTTATTCTTTGTTTTTGTTTTATATTCCTTGCTAACTAGTTGTGACATTCAATTTTAATTAATTTAATTGTGCTTTATTTTTCTGGTATTGACGGCCTTGGAAATATTTAATTAAAACTCAGCCCATGAAAAAAAAACCAATTAACAAAACAATATTACTATTATAACATTTGCCATATATTAATATATTTTTGCGGTAGTTTTTTTTTTTTTTTTTTTTTTACCGTGTTTTTGTCATGTTCTGAATAACAATCGCTGCCTAAATTAATATTTGAACCTTTTCTACTATGAACAAGGTTAGGCCTTTGTTTTTGCAAATATGGCTAATATATTTTTTTTAATTTTCTCCTGTATTTTGATATATTTAGGTTTTAAATCCTTTTTTTTATAATTTTTATAATTATAAACGGAAAAGTTTTATATTTCACTTATATTTTTTTTTCAAGAAATAGATGTGAACAATAGTTTTCAAAATAATAAAATTCTATTCTAGTTGACCTTCTTTCCACGGAACGATTATAACTAAAATTTAAATTGCTGAAAAGTTTCTATTAAAAAAGTTAAATGTATTAGATAACTATTAGTTTCTTTTTAGTCAGTAGCAAAACATTGACTGGTATGACTGGCAGTAGATTAATTAAAACGCATTATGAACAACGTTTCTGCTGTATTATAATCTTCTTCGCATGTTTTTTTGTTTTTTTCTTGAATAACTTAATTTTTACATAATGAATCCCATAATATATTTATCATTCAGCTTCTTTCTCTTTCTCATATAAATTACAAGTATTATTGAGATATAAAAATTAATTTTTTACAAAAAAATGACGTATAGTTGCTTATAGCTAGTAATATTTGCTTTACTTGTACTCCAAGGAATAATGTATAAATTTTAAATTAATTTACTTGTATACTAAAATTTAAGAAATTAATATTTGGTTAGAATTATTTGATATAAAAGGGGAAATTTTTAGGTTCGTAATATAAGTTAGCTTTGTATTCATCAAAATACTAAATGTATTCAAAGCAAAACGCGAAATTGTGTTACCCAAACTTAACAAAATATTATTTACTGCCTTAAAATAAAAATTTATTTCTTGTTTTTCTTTTTGTAAAATACGAAAAACATGATTTTTAGGCCTAATCAATTTTTGTTTTTAGCGATATTATATTTAGAAAAAGAATTTCTAATAATAAAAAAATAATTGTAATTATGAGTGAGAGCAAACACATTGAATTTATCAAAGTGCTAAGTGTAAATGTTCTGATAATAAATATAAAAAATTAAAAAAACAAAATGTTTATTAAAAAGTGAATAAATTAATAAAAATTTATATTGAATTATTGCTAGAAAAAATAAATACTATAAAAATTTAGACGATCTGGATACCGATGATAAATGGCATATAGAAAGCGATCAATTTTTCGAAGACATGAACACGTCGAATTTTTATCGTGGATCAAATCGACCATCGACTAGCACAGGATATTATGGATCCTATATTAATCCTAATCAAAATAATAATATAATGAATTACAACAACAACAACAACAATAATACCTATAATAAATTACAAAATACTAATAATAATTCCTTTTATGAGCCGACATTTCAACCACCACCTAATTTATATTATTCATCATATTATCCCCAAAACTCAATGGATGTTGCTCCAGTATATCCTTTAGCTGGCCAATTACCTTGGTATCAAGGTCCACCTGATAATCAACATGAACAAATGCTACAAATGCTTCACTATTCGAACAGGTAATAATTAATGGTTATTAATTATAAGCAGGAAAATTACGGATTTATTGTACTATGATCCCAAATGTTAATAATCAAATTCGATGGTATGATTTTTTTGGTGATTATATAAAGAAAAAACGCCTCCTTTTGAGTAATTATTTTCTAGGGATTTTCAAAATATGCATCAAAGTCAATGAAACATAAATGCTAATTTATTTGGCAATATAACCACTCTAAAATTTTCATTTTGCGTTTATAATAATCATTTAACCAATATAAAACTTTCTTTGAATTATAATAACAAATACGAAAATAATCTTAAATATTCTTCTTTTTTTTTTATATGTATTTTAAAAATAAATTCAAATATTTCCTGTAGGTATTTATTTTTAAGATATAAAAGCATTATAATTTTAAACTCTAAAAATTAGGTCAGTTTATTTTTTTGTACTTTTTCTATTTTTGTCTTCTTTTTCTTTTTGGTACATTTTGCTCGCACAAAACTTTAGTGAAAATTGAACTTTTATTCATACATATTTATATTAGGATTAAAACAATAATTATGTCTTCACCATGTTAAGTTGTAGGAAAAAAGGCAACTAAAATTTAGATACACTAACTTAATAAATTGTAAGAATGTTTTTGACCATAATTTGATAATTTCCAACTCTTTCTATAAAAAAAAATAAGTACTTTCTGAGTATTTTCAGTAAGAGATGTTTTGTAGTTATTTTAAAAAATTTGACTGCTTGAAAATTTTATTTGAATTACCGAACATGCTTGAGGAATCGTAATATTAATAATATTAATTTAAATGTTGAGCGCGATTTGCACCGTACCGTATTCAAAAGACATGGTCTGACTTTTTTTTGTATTTTCACTCGATTCAAAATATCAAATAAAATTCGAAGGAACTTATAAGAAACCTTAAGGGGCGTATGAGAAATGCAGGGAAATCAAAATTATGCGTTGACATATGTATGTGTATATTAGGATTTAATTGTGGATATATAAAGGGGTTAATAAAAATATAGAATAAAATTTAAGATAATATTCTTTTTGACAAATTATAGTAATTTTTCAATAATCGCTTCTGGTTTTTTTGTATTTTGTGTACCTTTCACACATTTAGTGATTTGGTTCATCTTTAAGCGTGCACTACAAATAAATGTGTAAAAATTTACAATTTCTAAAAACATGAATCGGTGAACATCTTATAGTTGTGCTGACTTAGTGGATATTTTAAATAGATTATTATTAAGTGAGTTTAGGGGATTACTAGAAATTTTTTCAACAAGGAGTAGCTCGCTTGATAAATTGAAATTAATAAAACTATTTGTCTGTGAATATGATTTCATGAGCCCTTCATCATATTTTCATTAAAATAACACAATAATTTGATTGTTAGTCCTTTCACTATCAAATTAATTTGATCACAGCAATTTGGTAATAATTGAATTTTATCAGTCAATGTGTCTTTATATTCGTTTTAAACTGTTAAAAAATAACGTGATCCTTGTTAATTTCCAAGAAACAGATATTAACTTGAAAGATAAAACCAAATTTCATCATGCAAAACTTTCTTTATCATAAAATTATCCTAAGACAAAGCGTAATTTTTTTTTAATTCTTAAGCACATTCACATTATTAAATTAATTTATTTTTCAAATAAAATTATGCACTGTTAAAGGAGCAGCTATGATGCTTAAAAAAGTTTGCGTGCGAAAATTTGGATCAGTAGCCTCTTTATTTAGATACCGCGTCTTAGGTTAAGAAATGTTTTTATATGCGTAAAAAATTTATTTTTGAATTAAGTGAATTTGAATTTTTACTGTTCCTAATTAAAATTTTGTTTTCATAACAATATTTATGTTAGTCCTGTGTTAATAACCTAAAATTAAAAATGAAAACTAATTCTTGCATTTTAAAAAACTGAAAAAAATAAAATAATATTCTAAAATTAGATCTTTTGCTAGATCTTACTTTAAGCCAGTCAGATACCTCGAACTTGTTATCTTATCATCAAAAAATGTGTCACACAGATAGCATTTTGTTTTTTATGGTTCCTTTTGTCACTAAGCTTATATATTGCACCAGAAACAAAAGAAAAGCTAAAATCTTGAAAACAAGAACATTTAATTTCCCTGTTAATCGAAATATTCAACATTAGGGTTTAAAGCAAAACTTTTCCTTTTAAAATATTTACACAAGCGTAATTATTATCGTCTCCGTTTTCTCTACGTGAGCTGATTACAGATTAGCATGTCTTTACCAGGTAATTTGTTTTCTCTAGCGCTTTAGCAGTTTCTTTAGTAATTATTAATGACCTTTAAGATTAT
This sequence comes from Acrocera orbiculus, assembly GCA_947359355.1. Taxonomy (NCBI): domain Eukaryota; kingdom Metazoa; phylum Arthropoda; class Insecta; order Diptera; family Acroceridae; genus Acrocera; species Acrocera orbiculus. The sequence continues at coordinate 46,582,076 of OX375757.1, forward strand.
TTTCTTAAGTCAGAACAAAAGCAAATTGCTGGCATTCTTTGATATTGTTCATTCTTTAATGTCGTCAATGATAAAGTTTCTTCCAGAAATAAAAATTGGAATCAAGTTTCTTGTGAAACTAAAGACCACAAAATTTTCATTAAGGAATCCTTTTAATTATTAATAGGCATTTGTATACGTTGCCTTTTACCATAATTGTATATCATTTATTGAATTAGGAAATTCTTAGCTGTTTTCTTATTTATTTAAGAATTAGAAATTTTTGCTGTCATTATTAAATACAATGAGCTTAACTTTTATTGTAGTGAAGATTTGTTGACATTTAATTATGATTTAATATTTATTGGATAAAGTTTTCGCACTAAGATTCTTGTTAAAATTTTAAGGTAAAAACTAACATTTTAGTTAATGAAATGCAAACTATTAGAAATCAGACTACTCTAAATTTTAAATAAGTAAACGTTCTACTAAAAATTCTAATAAGGATACATCTTTAATGCTTGGAAGATAAATTTTCGAAATGAAATTTTATTAATAACAAGCTCAAATATAACGACCTCGAAAAAATAAGTAGATATTAAAAGTCTTAATTTTCTTTAGTCAAAAAGCATAAAATGTTAATTAGAAGTTGGGTAGCAATGTGTCCAGGTGGAAATGTTTGGTATTAATAAAAAATTCCTTTTTATTTTTGACATGATCGAACTTTACTGCATGAAACTTTGAGAACTTTGCTGCATTACTTATTCAATACGAATCTGACATGAATTTTTAAACGTATAAAAAAAAAAACACATTTACCAGCTTATTTTTCATACACATAAACATCGCTGAGTTTTTTTTTTCTTCGGATTTAGAAATCGACTTGTACATTATATTTCTGTTCATTTATTGATTAATCCCTTTTTTGAATATTAAGAATGAAATTATTTTGAATAATACTAAATAAAAGCTGAATATTTTTTTCAGGTAAGCTAATGTTAATCCCACTACAAATGTAAGTTTAATAAAATTTCTGAAGTTTTACTTAAAAAAATTTTAATTGTGGTTATGCATAAATATTTCGTGTAAGGCAGACTTTCGCCGACTCCCATTCAGCTTCTTGTGTTCTTTGGATCACGAGCCACTACTATAAAAAACCACCATTCATTCTTTCGGGACGAAAGTGGGTTCACAATTTTGTATTTACCTTTATGTCAAAAGCTTATCTTCCTCCAAAGTAAAATACTCATTCATAAACTTTTCTAACTTTTCTATATCGAACGTAAAGTACCATTTATTTTTTATACATAATTTAAAATCTGTGTTGCGTTTGTGAAACAGAACCTTTTTCTTTTTTATATGCTTTTTTCGAGTTTTAACTTAAATCGATCCAGCCACACAATATACATAATAATCGTTGTTAATGGTTTTTCTTCAACGTATTTCTTGAACAAACAGTCTGACTTTTCAGATTTATTCTTAACCATAGCGCTACGTAGCGTAGCGGTAATACAATTTTTTACTTTCATTAAAACCCTCCAACTTGCTTTAACATAATTTACTTCTATTTATTATTAAAATAAATCGTATGTGTAGTTTTTGTAGCTTCAAGTGCTACATAAAAACTTTTCCAAAAAAATTAAGTAATAGAGGTTGATACATTTTTAACTTTTCCATCTTGTGAATTGGATAAATGTATTAAGTCTGTTTGACCTAGATCCAATTTTTAGTTCAAACTGACAGAAAGTTAAAAAAATTACTTCATTTTTGTTCCATTTAAAGGAAATACGTAGTTTTAGCATAAAGTTTTAAGTCAATTTTTAGGATTTCTCAATGTAGCATTCGAGAAATATGTCAAAATTATTTCATTGCTGGAACAAGTTAAGAAAATTCTATCTCAGATTTTTGAAGTAACTAAACACTTTCGTTTTTTATTAATCGTATAGTCTTCTATCACTGAAGAAAAGTAACTAAAGTAATCTTAAAATGCTTCTTCTTGTAAGTACGTTTTTTTCAGATGTGCGTCCTGAATTTTTATTTACTATTTGTTTTCCTTTATTATGGAATGAAATATTTTGCAATTCTCCTTTTTTTTTGTTATGATAAATTGTTAGGACATTTGTTTACCTTAATTCATGGCAGATGGGTAAAAATATTTTTGCAAAGCAACATGTCCACAGGATTATATCATTTTAAGGAATTTTTACGAAAAAGAACCCACATCATTTGCTTCAAATAGACTTCATGACAGCTATATGACTATATATGTACGCTATATATATATATATATAGTTTTTACTTTTGGGCTTAGGAAATATCGTCTTGATATCAAATTTTCCTCAGGTCTTCATACGTTGGTTTAGATTATTTTTCATGGTTTAAGCTAGAAAGTCTCATAACTCTTTTTATTTTTATTAAGCATATGTACTCTACAATATAATAAGGTACTTACTTATATTATCCAATTTACCACGAAAATAATATTCATGTAATACATTTGAATTTTAAAGCAATTTGGATTTAAAATGAATTAGAATCAAAGAAGCTTTGGCATTGCTAGTTCTTCGGATAGTTAGAAGGATTATGCTCCAATTGCTGGGTGGAGTGTTTTGGAGTAGCTAATGTTAATTTTCTTATTAACAAATAAGACAATTAGTTGTAAAAGTTTTTTTTATAACTAACGAGCTAATCTACCTAAAAAACTACCTAATCCTAGACAAACCTAACAGGTATTCGCTTAATTCCACTAATTTTTAATATGGTCATTAATTCTATTAAAACCAGCAGGACTGCTGTAAATCCAAGTAAAAAGAGTACAACATTAAGTAAATTAATTCAATTCATTAACAGGAGTAATGAAAATTTTACAAAAAAAAAAAAAAAAAAAAAAAAACAAAAGAAATCAAAATAATTCTTTTCTTACTGATTTATATTTAGTCTTACTTTTTGTTAATGTTGATTGTTAGATGCTTTATTTTTTGTAGATTGAAGAGACGAATCTTCCATCTTTTGCAATGTTTAAATCATTGTAGCAATCAATTTAAAAAAAGGTATGAAAGAGCTCTGTACAACTTATAAAGTAAAGTGAGTCATAAGAGCTATAAAAGAAAACATCAAAAACCACAGGAATACACATACAATATGTTAAATACATATTTCTAGGCTTTGACTAATGCTTTCTTAGGATCTTTATTTCATTGTGTAGATCCTTTATACTGGCTTAAAGCATACAGCGAAAGTTTTAATTTTTGTAATATTTTAAAAGACAGTGGAAAATTTTTCTCCCGTAACTGCATTAACTTAATTAAATACTTAAAATAAGTTGGTTTTATTTGCTATAAAGGCAAATACTGTTAAAATTTTTCTAGACTTATGAAGTTTTCTTTTCCAGAAAATTAAAATAGGTCAAAAATTACCCACGTCGGGGAAATTTGCTTTGTAAGTCTGGTTTTCTACTTTTGCATAAAATAAATGCTTTTTTTCACAATTTATTATTAAATTTAGGCTTATATAAAAAATATCCTAATTAAGGAGAACTAATAAATATGACAGCTTCTGACAATAAATAAGATAAATTTTAAACCTAAAATATCTTTTTACAACTCTAAAAAAAAAACCCTTTTAAATGAAACATTAAATTAAATATTTTGAAGCCTACTTGACATAAAATTCTTTTGTAGTTTTTTATTCCAAATAATATTTTGACATTAAAATAAATGAATTTTAATCGAAAATATATTTTTTGCTGCCACAATCAACTTTCATACTTCTTACAATTGATCCCATATTAAAGTAGTAACAATTAGCTGACTTTAAGGATTTCTGAAAAACCTATTTTTTAATGTTAACACAGGAAAGCCTAAACATACTTTGAACTCTATTATTATATTATATTAACAAATATTTAGAGTCTGAAATTTTGATAATGGTTGCTTTGTATTAATGTCAAAGCCGCCCTTTTCAGAAGCTATCAAAATTAGATTCTTTTATAGATGTCCATCACTTTACCAGCAAAAATGTTTCAACTATCTTTAAGCAACAATACCAAATCGTTTTGAGGTTTTTATTTGATTTCTCTTATAGAAAACCCTCATCGCTTGATTTTGGATATGGTTCGTTTCAAATACCACTTTAAGCTCATTTTATGACCATAAATCATTTTCCATCCGTAATTTATCTTCTTAATCAATTTTCTAAGAACCTTTAGATACTTCCTTTTTTCTTCGTATCAGCAAATTCGAATAAAAGCTTGTGGCTTTGACTGTTTTAAAAGCCAATTTGTTTCCCATTTTCATATCTTCTTTTTTATACTTCTAATACCATTTACTGGTTTTTATTTATTTCCTGTTAACCATTTTTTTTGTTTGCTTTTTTTCTGAAATAAATCCTTTTTTCTAATATTTAACTATTCCTAGAACTTTTAATACAGTAATTTTTTAACCAAAAATGTTCAACAGAAAGAAAAGACTTCATGGGAAAAATTTTTAATATTCCTAACAATTCTTTAATATAGAATTTCTTCTACGAAAAATCTAATAATAATAATAATAAACGAAACAAAAATGTTGTTTAACATATTCTATTTGTTTTTTTTTATAACTATATAAAATTTGTGATATATCAAGAGAATCGTTTAGCAAAATTTATGTCCGGCTGTTGGTGTCACACAGGAAGGCCTAATCCAATCAACTATTATGCTTCTAATACACTTTATGGTTAGTTTTTATGAGCCTGAAAGATATAATTTGTTCACTTTACTCAAGCTGGGTAATCCTTTGTTATAAATGGTTGGTATCCTATTTTTGAGTAAACTCTGGTAAACTCAATTTAGCCTATAGTGTGCTGGAATCCCTATAATAATTTTTATTTTTATATAACAAATAACACTGAAGTGTTTCAAGGTTTCCCAAGAAACATATTCGTGCAACTGGGGATTAATGCTTATAAAAAGGTAGATTGAATTAAAAGCAAAATTTAATTACATAGATACGATTGAATGGACTCTTGTTATTATAACTTATCTATCTATAGGTCCTAGCATTAAGAAGCTTTTCACTAAACATCATTTGTTTTATTTGTAAGTTTACTTGTTTTGTCTTAGAAAAATTAATTAAGGAGTTTTCCTTAGATCCGAGTATGTTATGAGTAGATGTTTAAAAATGAGAACTGCTTTTATTAGGATTCTACATCGTTAAGGAAAAAAATAATGTTTTATTTTGTTCTGTTCTCATTGTTAATACTAACTTAACTCCAATACAGTAGAGGTAGATTAAATCAATTGTGCCCGACTTACAGAAAATTGAAAAAAATAAAAATAAGACGAATATGTGCGCTTGTTGATTAAAAACGTTATACAAGAGTAACAATTAATTCTTTACTTTCTTTTTCTTCAATAAGAAATAAGATTATTCATTACAGAGGCTGTGAAAATTCGACAGTTTAGAAATAAGGATGTCCTCAACATATTTGAAATGAGAGTAGGATTATGTAGCCCTGTTTTATATCACAAGTTGTTTATTGATTGCATGATCATCACTTCCATATATTTAGCGGCCCCCATTTAGTGTTATGAATCCATAGCTCTTCACTTTTGGTTTTTTTTTTTTAATATTTAGCATTGAAAGATTTCCTTGCATCATTTTAAATATTCTTGTTTCCCATATTTTTATATGAAAAAATTCCACGCATTTTACATTGAAAAGTATTAAATTATTTTTTATTATATTGTGACTATTTCAAGAGAGAAAAATTCTGGAGGATATGTTAAAAATTTTTAAATTGATGTTGTGTCATTGACAGAAAACTTGGAAAATTCAGCCCTTAAAAGAGTGGAAATTCCTTTCATTACTTTAATGGGAACAATTTTTTTGCATAGAAATGTAAAATATCTCAAACACATTGAAGTATTACGACTGCTTATAACTTGCTGATTTATATTTTTGTGGTTGAATAGTTCAGAAATTGAAATTTTTTTGTAACCTTAAACAAGGATTTCCAACGTTAATATCAAAGAATATAAATAGATTTTGATTACGGTCTAGGGTTTTTGTAGTCTGACATTTTCAAATGTATATCTACATCCTTTTTGGTATTTTCAGCGTTCAAATTATGCTTAAATATGGCATCTAATAGAAACCCTTTCATCATTTTTATTTCCTATTATGATTTTAGGAACGTGATAAATCTAATGAAATTAATATTGCTAAATTCTTATAGGAAAATTTAAAATTTCTGGTAGAAAATTGTTTTCAGAAAAAAAGGTTGAATAATATATTAAAATTCTTTTCATTTGAATGAACCTTTTTTATTGCAATTAAAAATTAAATTGAATTAAAAAATGCTAAGTTCGCAATTTTATTTAGCTGTGAATACTGTTTTTCGTTTCTAAAGCTTAAATTTCAGCGAAGAATTGACAAATATTTTTTTTCGGTATTTTATTTTTCAAAAGATCCATAACCCTCTTTCCTTGGCTTCAAAATCATTAGATTAGAAAAAAATTTATGTATGCAAAATTAAGTTTATTTTATATTGAAATGGTGATAACTTAGTAGTATATTTCATTTTAAATTAAGAGAATTAATACTGACTTTCTGTTTTATTTATACTAAATAAGTTTCTGATAAATTTCGCTTGATCTATTTTTTCATTATTTTAACGCTCTTCCAAAATGTATGCGAATGGCTTCTTTAACTTTGTATTTTCACTTTTATGCTGTGAATTACATACTTCCTTAACTCTAATACTAAACTAATTGCTTAAAAATTATATTAGCCATGACTAATTAATCAAAAAAATAAAAATGCTCCGTGGCAAATAAATTTTAAATTTTCGTAAAAGCACGTGAATTAATGAATTTCATATCTCTCAGCAGCCATGACTGTAAAACTTGAACGCAAACTTAATTTGAAAAATTTGGTTTTTTTGATTCGTCCTCTTCCGGTTCAGAATTTTGTTTTCTCTTTCAATTACCTTTAAGACAATTAATTTTGAAATTTTTAATTGAAAATTTGTGGATTCTGGAATATTTCTTGTTTAGGTTTGAAGACTTTTCTTTTAAAACACCAAGATATCCTTGTTAGATGTTTTCTTTGATATAGTGTAAATATTACAATATTATCACTTATGTTTAAGACATCGGTTGAACACTTCCAAGGTGAACACATAAAATTTGAATAATGTTGCTTCGAGACATATTCAATAATAAATTCTGCAATAATTTTTATGATCAAATTTAATAATTTTTCATTAAACACGGTATAAATTTATGATATCATTTGGAAGCTCCCTTTCAAAGCAAAATATTAAAAATAAAAATATTTTTCTAATTTTACTGGACCATAATTAAATCCAAATGTTAAGATGTAATCCATGAATCATGATACCATAATTCATTATTATTTGCCTCAACAATAACTCCTAATTTAGTTTTGACATTCTAATCTTCAGGTAAACCACTCCAAGCGCCTATCATCTATATCCCTCTGGTAATAAATAATCCAATCCAAATTCTACTGATCTACTTATCTAATTCTAAATTGCTTATGCCCTCTCCAGGTTTATATGTTTTTATATCTAGTTTTTGAATTAGCACTGCTATAAACTTAATGAAGTATTCATATAGAGGCATGTATCCAATTTCAGTTATAATTAAGAAACTTGAGAAAGGACGACAGAAATACATAACTGTATTATCTAATTAGCTTGCTGAAAATCTAGAAATTTTCTTTTAGACTTATTAACAATTGAGCTCCTTAAATCAAAAATTTACTGACCTATTTTTCGAATACATAAATATTCTGTAATATTTTTGAATCGTACGGAACCGTATATTAATTACAACTACTGAAGCTAATTTTAGCTTTATTAGAGCAGTTTTTATATTAGAACGTGTTCTAACTCATAGTAAAAAACATTGTAAAATATTCTGATTTTATACTTGATTATAAGGAAATAATTAATAGAAATTTTTATGTAATAAAAAACCCAATAGCAGAAATTATTGTCTTTATTTTCAACGTCTTTTAAACCCAGCATCTAAGTTCTTAGTTCTTATACAATTTGAATATTTTTTCTGCATTTATCATAAAAATGAGAGGGTGATAACAATTTAAAAGTTTAGGCTTCAACTAAACGTTGAGAAGAAAATCTTTGGGCTTATGAGTTATTATTGATTTAGAAAAGTAAACAAATTTTTTTTGTTTTTGTTTTTATTTACACAGCTCAGGCTAAATATTTCCTTAACATTTTTATCAAAAAAATGTAACAAAAGTTTGAAATTTGTTTATTATTTCAGTTTTCTTAAATAAACAAGTAAACATCATAAAATTTTTAATTAATTTTAGCTCTTTTTCAAAGTTGAACATCATATTTTGTAAATTATTTTGCGGAAGTTACTCTATTACATGAAAGTAGACACGAAAATAAAATAAAATCGACTAACCACGACCAAAATAGAAAAAAAAAGGGGTATAAAACTATTTGAGTTTTTAAAGCCAAACTGTAAAACTGTAAAAATAAAAGCAATTATTGCAAATTTGCTAAAAATATGCATTTAAAATGTGACACGTTTTTTCGTTTTATGATGAGGAGATAGAAATGACTTGTAAAATTGAAAACCTCTTAAAAGCTCTCATTTATATTCACGACCTATCACCTGTTTACGTATTATTACGTATTGACTTAAAGTTTTTTTTTGCTTCTTTTTTTTTTACAGAATAAAATTTCAAATTTTTCCTTTTTTTATAATTTTGAGAAATAATTTTTCTCATTTCTTCATATCAGAAGTTTGGTTAGTAATTGTTCTAGTGGAAAATACCTAAATATCAATTTGTTATAATTTTATTTGCTTGTGCCTGATTCACGCTAAAGTATCAAAGTTTTCACAATAATGATACTAAACAATTCTACCCTCGATGCAGTCAACTGTAAAACCATTAAATTCCTAATGTACGTGGGATAAAAGTTCTTCACCCGGAAAATTCTTTAATGAAAATACATACATGTACATGACATGAGTAATCATTTTACGGAAAAACTTAGCTGAAATTTACTTTACCCATTACAAAACAAAAAGCCGTCGGTATTGATGACGTGGACATAATTTTCTAGCTTTCATGTATAATTTTGATATTACTTTTTGTTCTATATCTACAATCTACAATCATTTATTTTTGTTTTATTGTTTGTTATTTTTTTAGAATAGGTCTATTTTTATTTACTTATTATTACAAGGAGATTTCAATTTGTTCTAAAACCATTTTTAGAAATGTTGACTTTATAGAAGGATATTTCCTTGTTGTTTTGATAAAACGATTGAACAACAACAATGTCTTCAAAGGCATTCAAAAATTTCGTAATAACAACTTTGTGTAATTTATTATGAACTGATTTTTATTTTCCTTTCCATTTTATAATGCTAATCTTCATCTGTTAACAATTCTAAAGTTTAAAACTACTGTAGTTTTAAAGTCATTTGTTAAGTCTGAGTTTCAAGAAATTTCGACTTTAATGACAAAGAAAAGTATCTAAAGTTAAAGGGTCCCGGTGGTCTAGAACTCGAAAATATTAGGCATTTATGGGAATTTTTTTTTTATAGTTAAAATAATTAAAAACGATTTTTAAACATTTTAGGTTTATTGCAACACTTATTGTACTCACTAAAATATTTTTTTCGAAATTATAAAAAAAATTTTAATTATTTTATAAATGACCCTGAAGTGGACCCTTCCGAAAAAAAGGACCTGGATGATGTTGATTTTTGCTGCTCTATTTATCTGAAAATTAAAAACCAAAAAAATTATGAAACAGTACGAGGGCAGTTATATACGGGACCTGAATTAAAAAAAAAATTGAAAATTGGCAAAATGGCGTGCTTTTGAAAATTCAACTCTAAAAATCTAGGGTTTTTTAACTAAAAAAAAATGAAATCGTTGGAATAAAATTATGATTCTGGTTCCGAACATAGTCATTGATGTTGTGAATAACATATTAAAATTTCAGGCGATTCAGTTGTATAATTTTTTTTTCCTTCAACATCATGTCGAAAAAAGTAGTTTCGAGATGAATGCGTTTAAAGTTTTAAGTATGGATATGCTTTGCACTGCTCGCTACCTGTTGAAACGACTGTAGAAACGAAAATATTATAGATATCTTTACTTTCGAAATATCAAAAAAATAAAAAATCGATTTTCTGAAAATTCTAGTCGACCGGGACCCCTTAAAGGGAATGCCAAATTAACACCGATGAACTTAGTGAGATAATAAGTAGACTAAATTTATACAACTTTCCTCACCTCTTATTCATCTCTGGTGATCTTAGACAATTTGGTTGCTAAAAACGATTTTCTAAGAATGAACGCGGAACTCTTTACTTTACTTTAAGGCAATAAAGTCTATCCTGAAAAATGAAGCTTTGCAGGAGAAAACGGTGTGCCATTATATATTATTCTTTATTAAATTTATATCGCCTCTAAAATTTAATTTTATTTTATTTAGTACGTGATTTAGGAATTTAATTTTATTTATTTCTTAAATGATGCAACTGGAAGCTTCGATTTCGCAATGAGTTTTTCAAGAATCTGTAAAAGTAAGGTCAAAGATTTATTCAAATTTCTTAGTCTTGATCAATTAGTGGATTCCAATTACTTAGTCTCAAAAAGCCTCACATAGTTTTTGTATATTGGAAACTCATATAAATTGGAACCTTGGATATTTCCTGTAGTGCCTAGAACCTGGGAAAGAAGAATTTGAAATTTAAAAAAACTTTTATTAAAAAACGAATAATACTCTGCTCTTTATGTCCTATATATTTAAAGCTATATACCAAACATTCCCTTAAATTATTAAAATCATGTTCCTTGTAAAAGACAAAATTACTAACGTGTTTTCCTAAAATAAAAACAATTTTTATATATGTAATATGTAAATTTTATATCAACAATAACAAAAAGGGGGAGTTTCCTTAAATAGATATAAGAATTGCTGAATAATTTTTCAATTCTATTATTACCTTCGATTGGGTTAAATGGTTTTATAGAATATTGAAACTGATAAACTGGATCCAATTCTACTTTAGTTAAACTTTTTGTTGTTTCATAAAACAAATTTATTCAGACCATAAAATGGTTAACAAGAAATTAAGATGTTTTGAAAGATATTTGCGCCTGTAAGCAATTTTTTTTAAATAACAAAAGATGTGGTATTTATAAAATTCTGAAATATGACGCAATATCTAAGCTCTGGGCATATAATATAAGCCAATTCTTTTTCACTCATAAATCCTTCGGTGCTTGGCATCAAAAGACGCAAAAGACGGTAAATATTATATGTATGTTAAATTTTTTTTATATTATCCCATGAGATCCATATCCTTAGTTTTGTAATAAAAAAAGAACAACAAAAAGGAAATGACAGCGAAAAATATGAAAAAATGAAATACTATCCCTCTTAGCTTGTATGATTTTCAACTTCCACTTGTTACCTTCTTTAAATTTAGATAGGAAGCAATTTTTTAAAGAAAATCATATCATAGCATCTTTCATTCTACTGAACTCTGAAAATCCTTTTATAATAAAAAAAGACTTTAAATTAATAAATTCCTATAACCTCCGAATCTTTTTGATTAAATTTCAAAGGACTGGTGACGACTCCATAAACTTTCGCAGTCGATTTTCTCTAAATCATTTTTTATTTTCTGCCTCATTCTCTCGCTTATATTGAATTTTTTCGCATATTTGAAATAGGGAACTCCACGAAAAACGCTACGCAGTAAAACTTTCATGGCTAACATTTGATCCAATGATTGTTTGTAATAAACTTACTTAACTTTTAAATTTTATTCCCTAAGAAATTCTGCTGGTATTTAATTTGAGCCAAAAAAGACGGATATAAAATTCATGTAAAATTTTTCATCTCAATTCAAATTCAAATTGCTCAAAACCTTAGGCAGTTGAATACTAATAAATACTAAGGAGAAAAAAGAATTTTCTTAATCTGGAAAAGCCCTCAATCCAATATTTTTGCACCCTATGGCATTGAAATTTTTATAGAATTTGTTTTTATTTTATTTGAAATCATCATTTCCTAGAAAAGAATATCTTAGCGAATTCAGTTGTCTAAAGTATGTAACGAAGCTCATCATAAAATGAAAAACATTTTAAACTTTATTTATCTGATATAAAATTGGTTATATGGAGATTTGATGAAATTTTATTTCCTCCAAAAAGAAGTTTTCAAACTTCTTTTGTTGCTTATTATATTTTTAGCTTTAAAGTTCTTTTTTTTTGTGGGGCAATTCAAGTAAAATATCTTTGAATTTAATATAAATTTTTATTCTCAGATCTATCAAAACTTTAAACGTAAATCAGAAAGTCATTTCTCTTTGTTCACAGAATTTATTATCGAAGCAAGTTTCAACTATTGAAGATGCAAAATATTATACTACGGACTGAATAATTACGTTCTTTTTACTTAATCTTCCTTGATATATTTATTGATAAGTGATACATTTTGCATCTGATTTTCGAAAATTTTTAACATTTTGAGGTACCGTGTTAGCGTGATATTTAAAGAGTATTCCATTTTATGGAATTGTCTTGTCCCAAAACTGTGAAATAATAGTCACAATTATTTTGTCGTGTTGTATCAAAAACGTGTTATCCAAGTATCGTATTATAAGAGAGATGCCTGTATAAAGAGCCTGGCATTGCCATTTTAATTGAAGCACTTCTAAATTGATATCTTGCTGTATATGACATACAGCATTAAGATTTTAGTCAAATTTTAATAATTCGGAAACATTACATTTCAATAATTCTTTTGTCATTTCTACAAACTTATGGTTAACGTAATGAAAATAAATTTTAATATATTTAATATTTATTTAAAGCGAAAATGAGTCCTTTAAAAACTAATTCTTTAAATATAAAATTCGTTTCAATGCATTTTTCTTCCGTGTTATATGTTCATTTAGTTAATACTTAATACATTCGAAATTTATTTACAATTTACATAAATTAATCATTTACTAAATTTTTTAAAGGTAGGTCCTTGAGCTTTTCAGTTGATCAGTCCTTGCCTTTTGATCATTTCCAATTAAATTACTACCTAGGAAAAAACTGAAATTCAATCGTTGAAATTCAATAACTTTGATTAACTATTTAGAGTAAATAAGTCTAAAAAAGTTGATTCTGAAAACGAATGACCTCCGGAAATAAGCTTCATAAGCACTAGCAATAGTCACCTAGGAATTTCTACAAAATAAAAAAAAAATGTGTCCTTAAGGAATTTATTTTTTTATAAAAAACTGGAATGTTTTAGATTCTATGATTGATTACAAAATCCTGCCAAGATAATTTCGTGTAGTACTCAATTTAAATATACAAAACTTTATTTTTCCATTTGTATCCTATTTAGACTCGACATGCGCTCTATTTGTACTTTTGACAGTCATCAAAATATATGACAAATGTTTGCTCCTTAAATTACTCTTGAGAATTTTATAAATTACGAATGTAAATTAAGTTTACAGAATTGTAAAAAGGAAAAAATATAAGAGATTTTTGGTTTTATTTATTGATTTATCTAAAAAGAAAATTCTGCTTAACAAAATAAAATAATTAGAAGAAGTTGAGAAAATTTGTTTGAAGGACTTTTTTCATAATAATAAATGCTGCAGCACGCAAATTCGTAAAAATATAACTTAAGGCATTTTCCTTTCATTTATTTCAAAAGTTAGTAAACAAGAAAATTTTATCTAACATCTAGATTGATTACTTTAATTACTTTAATTCTTCAAATTATTAGTAATAATTATTTATAAAGCCACTTGATGTGAGTGTATTACTTGAATTATTCAGGACCACGTTAGAGGCCTAACATAAAATTTTCGACAGATGGTAAAAGCATAAATTCTGCCAACGCCTTTATTGAAAATAATTTATTTTCATCATTAGCAACATTTTCCGTATTTATCATTCCTAAAAGCCTTACCTAAAATTTATGCCCTGTAGCTGTGCAAATTTTAATATTTTTACTTTTTGTATCTTTCTTCATTGGCATTGACCCTAAAGATGAAATGTATACCAAAGGAAACCCTAAATTTAATTATTAATGATAACAAACCGTCAAGTTAAAACAAAACGGTGTATCTTAGATGAGGCAGACTTCTAACAATTTCAATTTATCCTTGTTAAGGATATAATTCCTTGATACACGGATAATGTCACGTACATTACGTAGTTCATCTAAGAAACCTGTTGCTTATTTAGTTAATGTAATATAATTTTTCGAGGGTTTATCAAGTATGAATTTTGTGTACACTGTATAAACAAAAGCAAAACATAAAGAATGAACATGGGATAAAATGCCAAAGATTATATTGCGTCGGAAATTTTGAATCAGCTGTAAAAGAAAAACAAATATACACTTAATTTTAGGATTTCAAAATTATTCTCAATTTTTAACTCTGAACTAAATTTAAGTTCTTTTCGAATTTAGACCGACAGACATTTTTTAATGAAATTTATAATTATTCTTCGTGTAAAATGAATCCCTTCCATTGCTGCTTAATTATTTCATAGAATTTTCATTTTTCTAAAACTTTTTTCTTTCAGATCTGTGCTTTTCTAAATTATGTGCTCTAAACTTCAATAAAATCCCAAGAAATGGTAGTCTTTACCCTAAAATAGTTTGATTTATTAATTCTGTTTAACTTCAAAAGTTGTTGTGCTTCTTCGTAAATTTTTCGATATTTTTAAGTAAAAAATTTAATAACCTTGTCGGTATTTTCCCTTTATGTTACACATAAAATATTCAAAAATACTTTTTCAACCTTTTCTCAGAATTAGATTATAAAATGCTTAAGTGCACCCATGCTTGGAACCGCTTTTCAAAAGGTTTAAGAGTTTTGGAAGGTCTTTTTAGGAGCCGTGTTTTTGTTTTTATTTTACAAAAAGAAATAAGCAATAAAGACACTAACCATGATGTAAGGATTTTAAAGGATTTTAATGTGCGAAATTTGCTAACATAGTTTCGAATTTAATATTTAGATATTGTAATTTTATCCTCTTTATCCTATTTTTAATAAAATTTATTTCTTTAGAGATTTAGGTTAAAACACTCTAATCCGAAACTCATTACGCATTTGAAAATTCTTTATTTGATTTGCTGATGGGCAACCTTTTAAAACTTTTGGTAGTAGCGTGAGTAAGTTTTCAAGTATCTGTTCACTTAAATCCGGATTAAATTTGGAATTGTTGAATATTAAACAAGCTAAACTGTTTTTAGATACTGCAAACTATAATCAGAGCTTAGTTAAAAAATTTATATATCCTGTTTAAAAACTGAACTGATTTTTAATTGTGACATTGAAGTGTTTTTTCTTTCTATTTCTTATGGGACAATTTTGACTTTAACCTTATGAAATTGGATAGTTGATTCCAGCGAAGGCTCTTTTACCATTCTTGTATTATTAAAACGTGTTATGAAAGAAAAGTGAAAATCATTTCCGTAATTCTAAAATTTCGAAGAAAATATTTTCTTCTTTTAATTAGGACGCCACTTCAGTACCAAAAAGTGTTAATAATTATTAAGAATTCAAAATAACGAAGTAAAATTTTTAAAATTTCTAAATATTTTTAACCATAATTTTTAATATCATTGAATTAAAAGCTCCATTTTTCATTTCCCATGATAAAGTCCTCAGTATTTGGTTTTGTATTTTCAAATTATATAATTAGACAGTATAAGAACTTAAAACAACTCAAATCGATAGCATTTTAAGTTCGGATGACATTGTTTTGGCTCTAAGACTTGATGTGCGATTCTTAAAGTATTAAAAAGCAATTACCAACTGTTGACTTCCTTTAAGAATTCGAAGGGCTGTTTACCCCTAATAGAAAAATACAAAGCTTTTCCAGTAAAGCATAGTCCAAATTTTTTGTCATCCTCGATAATTTTAAAATTAGAAAACAATGTAATTTGTTATTACTTAATTTATAAGGTTTCTAAAAACTAATTCGGTGGAAGAGGAAAAATGTAAAAGGTATGAAACATTTTTACTTAGGACTTATTAAGGCACTTAAGTTTTAATAATTCCTTTCTTTTTTAAATATTTTCTCTTGAACTAATTTGTGTAAAAGCTGCCAATTTATCTCCTGGTTGTCCATAGCCTGTTTTCTCAAATTTCGATATTATTTTATTATCCCTAAGTAATGAAAAATATAATATGATAAATACAATTTTTCTTCTAAAGTATAACAAAAAAAATTTGAAAAACATTCTCCCGAAAAGAATGTTTTTATTTCTCCATTTTTTTTCTTCTCAAATTAAAGAATTTTCTTCCAGGAAATTTTTTTGAGTATTTTAAGAGCTTTTTAATGAAAGTTAAACAGGAATAATTAATTTTCAGCTTTCGATTCTAAGATTGAAATTCAAGAACATAACTAAATGTGCTTTAGAAAACAACAAATTATGGAAATTACCTAAATGTGGAACATTCCAACTTTTAAGCTTCTAATTCAAATTCTAATTTTCTAAAAATGAAATTAGGAAAATTAATGGACAATGACCAAGCTGTTACCAGAGCAGGCAACATTTATGGAGCCTTTTCTATATTTTGATTGGTTCAATTATCGTTTTAACGAGATGATGGGCAGCTAGGAAACAATAATCTAGATTTTCATTAAAAGGCATCCCATTCCATTCAAAATTATTAGTGCTAGAATATTATAGAAAAAAATAAAATCAATGCAATAGTTTTGTGTCTTATATCCAGAACAAGAAAAGAAAAAAAAGAAGGTTTTATATTACATAAGCTCCCATTTAAAAAGTAAAGTTCCATTAACTTTAACTACCTTTTAGACCTGAAATGACTGACTATACTGCTTGAAATGTCATCCCATTTTTACTATGAAATAAAAAGCCGTAGCTCGTGATGCGAGTATTAAACATAAAACGTGATAACAAAGGATACAAATTAGGTCAAATTCTAGAGCCTACTTTTAGTAAAAATAAAATTTAATCATCAAAACTCAAGAATGGTGAACATATAAGTTGAAAATGGAATTCCTCCTGGAATTTGTTGTCCAAATTATCATCCAAAAATTTACTACTAATTTCATTGGCTTTTTTTGTTTTTCTTTTTACATTATGTGGGCCAATAAACTAAAAATGGTGTTCAAACAATAGAATTCCGGGCAATTACCATATTTGAAGCCATTGGGTTAAGGAGCCACTGACATGCAAGAATATAATCAGACCAACAATATTTATGTGGATGTGGAGGTGCTTGCGTTAAGTTTTGCTTTTAATTTCTTTGAAATTTTTTATTTCTATTCCGTATACCCTTGAACTCTTTGTGGTAAATCAGTAATAGTCCGTTGCCAAATATAATTTTACTATCAGTTTTATTAACTCGGCCTTAAGAAAAACTAGTTGGCACACGTATATACATATTATTATGTATAATGATGCTACGTAGGTTGTAGCTAGCCGGTTTTTTTTTTTGGCTTTAGTGTTTTTAGTAATATAATCCGATTTTTACTCAAAGAGTTAGTCAATGCTTGCGAATTATGTGTATATGTGGCGTAAAAGCTTTATTGAAAGTTTTTATTTATATTTTAATGGCTACTTTGCAACATAAACCCGAAAAATTTTTCAAATGCAAAGAAGTTAATTTGAATAATTTTTTTTTTAAATTTATTATTTTTAATATGCCAAAAAATGAAGCTTTCATAGTTTATAATGGTGAAAGAAAATATTACCTTTGCAATTTATTTTCAACGTTTTTACGTAAAAGAAAAAAAATATATTTTTCGTTACGATAATTTTTTGAGGCTTGTCATCAAGTCTTAATAAAACAAAAGTTTAGAAATTAAAATATTAATTGAATTTTGAAAAATATCTTGTACAACTTTCTATTAGACTATGGGAAAAATATCCACTTAAGGCGGTGGGAGTAAGGGATAATGGCTGAAAACACCTTTTTTTCGATTTTTTTTAGACATATGATTGAAATAAACATCTTGAAAAGCTAATAAATAAACTTTTTACCTACATTCTGTTGAATATTTTCATAAAAATATTTAGAAATATGTCAGTGGTGAATACAAGTTATCTTTCAAAAAAGTCGATTTACAGTGACCACCATATCTCAACCTAGAAATATCTAAAATTAGTTAATTTTGTCAATTTTATATTTTTTTTTGTTTTTGTGGAAGTTGAAGTCAAAACTGCGATTTTCAACATAAATCTTCAATTTTTTAACCCTCCAAATGGTATGAAAAATAAAAAAAGCATCGTTGGGAAGACGTGTTTTATATGTAGAAAGTAAAATTTCAAGTGTACCAAATCAGTAGTTTTTTTATCACTGATCGATGATCACCGACTTTTAAAACGTCGTTTCGAGCAAAATGCTTTTCATGTTTTAATTATGAGAGTTTCGACCTGATTGCCTTGAAATTTTGACACAACATTTCATGTATTGTACAATAAGAAAATGTAATAAATAATTTTTTTGAATAGTGCTATCTCTTACTTTGAAAACCGGTGATTCTTTTTCCTTTAAGAGTTATAAGGCTTGTCTAATCAGTGATTAAAAATATTTTTAAAGCATAATAATATAAAAATTCAATTACAATTACAAAAACTTTTAGTATAATTGTTAAACTTCACAAAAAGGTAAAATAAGAATATTACCCTAATACTTTTTAGAAAAAACTTATCTTTTAATTTAGGATCTGAAAATTTACTCTTTCTTACAAGTAATCAAGATTTGGTAAACTCAAATGCATAAAAGTTTTCTCATCAATACCAAAATGTGACAAATTAGTAAAAATATGTAAGTAATGACCAAAATCCAATTAATAAAATATATTTAGTTTTCCTTAAGTTTTACTCATGTTATTTATAACAAATTGAAAAACTATTTTATAAAATTTTTGTGCAGCTACTTTATCTATAGTTAAATTGATTTGAAATTAAATCCATAAAAAAACAAGTTCGTAGAAAACACAATTGTTCCAAATTGTTTTGTCGTCGTCTTTTGAAGGTTTTATCTAAATTTAATTACAATTCCTAATGACGTAAACTGAAAGCAGTACTTAGCATGATTTACTACTCCCTTGACCTGACTGATAATAGCATAAAAATTATTTCTTTTCAGGGCTTTCCAAAATGAAACAATTATCTTATCATTAAACATAAAAACAGAAAAAAAAAAATTATATATATATACATATTTATATATTATTAATAAATTTAAACTACATGACTAAAACGGCAAAATTAATTATATTCAAGGGTAGTACCGGCTATACCAGATATGAATATTTAATGAATATTTTTGCTTCTTAATTTTAATGGAAAAGCTGGAAATCAGGAGAATGGTTATTAAAATTTTGGTAAATTGAAATTTATCAAGATGTGTATCCTTGGGAAATAAAATTCATAAAAAAGTAAAATAAAATTATGACCAGCTTTAAACACTGACATTTTTGTAATTGTTCCAGTACTAAAATTATAAGTCTTGGATTCATTATATCAATGGCAAAATTTATATCTGGATCCTTAAATTTTTAAATGAAAACAACAGTAGCCAAGATTTAGTTATCATTAAGGATACCCTCTTTTTATTTTCTGAATAAATTTTAAGAAAAAAAAAACAAAAAAGAGATTTGTTTTTTTTAAAGAACCATTGAGGTTGAATATAATGTGATGGAATATAATTTTACTGAAAATTTTCTTTAAAAAGACCACAAAATTTGGTTTTTAAGAGGAAACATTATTCTTTATATCTGAAAAGTTAAATTTTTTTTGTAAGAATACCGGAGCTAAGGTAATTGCGTAATTTGAATTCATAAAATTATTAGTAAAATGAGAATACTTCTAATATAATTAACGATGTCTTGGGTCAGGTCTTTTTTTTAAAATCTTTTAGAAATATTCATTTTTTCAGGGAAGGAAACGTATGTCTTTGGAGTTTATCTTAAGGTAACTTTTTCGTCGTACAAATGAATTTCACGCTGAAATATCCACATATGAGGGGGAACTTTAGCGTGAGGCAATTCATGTCCATGTCGTTTAACAAGTTTTAATAAAAATTAAAATTGTTACTAAGCCTTAATTGATTTTAAATTTTTAATTCGAAAAATTATTATTTTTCCATTCTATAATTTGAATTTTCTAAGAATTGTGTGTTTCTTTTTTAATTTGAAAGGGTCTTAATAGGACATAGGAACTGAACAATATAATCGTTAAAATAAAAAATACTCATATCCATAAAGAAAACTTTTCATTGTATAAAAATTTTGAAACCAAGTAAGATATTTTTTCTGTTACAGTTAATTAAAACTTAGCCGCCAACTACTGCATAATTTCTGCAGGTTTTCCTTTTCATCATTATAATCTTTTCGTTTTTTTAACTATGTCTTTTATTTAGTTCTTTCTTCGTTTTATTTCTCTGGTAACACAAAAATATTTTAATTTAATCGAGTAAATAGTTCTTCCGACTGCCCTTATTTTGTATTTTAGTTAAGTCCAATTAACAAATAGCCAACATTTTTGTTTATTTTTATTCTAATACATCTTTTAGTTAAAACGATAAAAAAATTCTCCTCAAACTCCACCAATTAAAACAGTTGTAAGGCATCCCGAAACATAAGTATTATATATTTCCAACCACTTTTTAAATTTCCACCTAAATTTCTTCAGGGACAAACTAAACCAAAAATGATAATTTCGGATAAGTAGCTAATAATTAAATATTTCGTAAGATCTTTTTGTTAGTTTTAATTGCTGAAGCGTTAAATTTGCGATACTAATCCGAAGCACTTAAGCTAGCATGAAGGTCAAAATTTTGAATCTGTTCATGTTCTTTGTGGGATTTCAAATGAGAATTTCATTGTTAAGGTCAGTGGATAAATATTTTTCCGCTCGCATTTTTTTTTTTTTTGTTTACTTGTTTCCTGCACATCAACAACAAAATCATTAAATATGTCCGAAAAATACTTACAAGTATTGTGTTGTTATTTGAGGTAAACATTTAAATCAGTTTTTAACAGCTAACTAAGATAGGCTTATAATCACCATAATATTGAGACATTATTACAATTAACTTTCAATATGTTTATTTCTAATAATACCTTTTATTAATTTTTGTGCATTTCGTGCAGAGGATAGACGATCAATTTTTGCAATGGCCAAGTATTTTACATCACATCAAAGTAGGCTTATTATTTCTGATTTGCTTATGCCACCAAGTCTGCTATAACGAACGCTTTTTTCATGTCTCGTTTCAACAATTTTATATTCTGTAAGATATTTGAATTTTATTCGATTACACTCAAATTTTGGTGCAGTAACTCAGAAAATTGATTTACCTAAAAAAAAACTAAAAGATCAAGAAATTAACATTTCTATATTTTTTTTATAAAATTTCTATAGTGCTTGTGGAAACAGAAGACAATTCCACGAGAATTCTATAAGAATCTTCCTTGCTTTAGAAACAAGATAAAATCAGGCATGATTACAATCCAACATTTCAACCAAAACTAAATATTTAGGTTTCACAGTAATCTTCATTCGGCTTGAATATTATTTTTTATACGTATAGGATATATTAATGTGTGTGTGTAAATTTTTCATAAAAAATTCTGGCACCTGACAGTAAAAATAATTTAGAAATTGGAATTTTTCTTACAATTGGCTTGCGACAAATTTTTCTACTTAACAAACTACCGAATGTATAAGAAATCAAATTATCGGATCCTTGTTTATTTATACCCTAATTCCTTCCCCTCTTAAGCATTGCGTCAAATAATTAAGGCGTTGCTATTTATGGTAAATTTTGAGCAAATGAGTGAATTATTTCGAATAAAATTTTTTCAATTCCGATCAGAGTGAAATATGAGCAACTTTCTATTACGATCAGTGAAAAAATTAATTTGAATTTTTTTTTATGTTTTCTTTAGTTTAACATAATCTGTATTATTATGAGTGCGATTAAATTTTTTAATTTTTTGCTTACGTGAAAAAGTTGCCACTTTAGTTCTATTCTTGAGTTTAACAAGTTAAGAACGGCGTGTATCACGGGTGGCTCACATCGAATATAGTTTTGTTAGATTAAAAAACTTTATTTGGTTAAAAATAATTTTTGTACTAAAATCAATTTTTTTTGCTAAACATCATTTTGTGCAAGGTGACCCCAGATAAAGCAAAGTACGATTTTCACTGCCGCCGGATGAAGCGATATAGAAAAAACTGCGCCGTTCTCAACGTGTTAGGGTGTGTTCTTTCTACACAAAAACAATATTTGAACAACCAAAAACAAAATTAACGTCACTACTGCAATTAGAACTGTATTTCAAAAACTTTTAAATTTTCGAACCAAAAATATTTTTGGGCATAGATATTGTTCATATACTTTGTTATACTCCTAAAAGCCTCTTGGCTTTTATTGGCTTTTAATTTATTCACACCTTTTTCTAAAACCACGTTTAAAAAAAACCGTGCAAAAGAAGTCTAATTCTTGTTCACTCAGTAAATTCTTTCCTTCGAAGAAAATCTAATATTATAGTAGAATATGGCTTGTCTTCAATAAACCTAAAATTGCTTTACAGTCTTAAATACTGTTTTTAAAGCAATTTACCCCTCACTTGAAAAAACACCGTTTAGTCTGTTCTTGCAATCTTAGAGTATATTTTAACTACCTACAAAAATTCCTTATTTATTAAACATTTTGTGGCCATTTTTTTTGTTTATTTTTGACTTTATGGAATTAAAAGTACATATATTTTATGTTAAAAGTTAAATATGTACATACATGAAATAAAATGAATGCTAAAGTAAATTTACCAGGCCATAAATTTAGTAGAATATAAAAATTTAACATGGGGCCAAAATCCTATTTTATAACGCAACAACTATGAGCCTGACGAAAATATTACATTTTTTTGGATGAGTATCATAGTTGTCCATATAGGAAGAGTAATAAAAATCAAAATTATTTATTACGCAGTAAATTTTTTTGTTTTTAATTTTGGCCTTGTCTTGATGAATCAATCAAAATGCTTTTCTATGAAATAATGTGTGACATTTTATTGAATAATGTTTCTAGCTTTGTTTATCTATTGCTATTAGGTGGGGTTTTAGTGGTTTTAGCACGAAAAAGCAATAGAATTTCTAAATGCTAGTTTCGTGTGAGTAAATTTACTCATGTTATTATAATGAAGTTTATAAAAATTTCTAATTAATATTTTCAATCTATTTAAAACAATCAAAAATGCTTAATTTTTTCAGAATAATAAGCAAAAAATCGAAAAAGAATCAACAAACCATGGAGTTTTTTTTTTAAGGAAAGTTTGACTTTTTAGTTCAATCCTAAAATGGATCTGTTACAATTTTTTAAATATTTTTACACTCATCGTCAAAACACACCTAAAATGGTTGATTCAAATCAAACCATTAAACCAATACGCAATATTATAATAAATACTAAAAACAAAATGTATTTAGAAATTAATATCTCGAAATTTAGTTTGTTGAACTGTTTTCAAACATTAAATTGATTAGAATTTTCGAAGAATCTCAAACAATTAAGGAATTTCGTGTTTTATGAAAATTAACTTAAACAAAGTAATAACGAAATTCTCATGACTTTCGTGTGGAATGAAATATTTCATTAATTCAAAAGGATTTAATAAATATCGAGGTTTTCTAAGTGGTAAATTGTTGCCACATATTTTGGACAAAATAATAATGATATATGTAATCAAATTTCATTTACGGTATTCTAATAAAGGAAATTCCACAAATTTTTAAAACTTCAATATTGTCAAAAACTAAAGGATTTGATTTAAAATATGAATTTGGTATTCAACAACTTTAATACTTCATGCCTACTGTAAGTTAATTTGCTAACTAAAAAGTAAAGTAACCTAAAAAATTATAAAAAAAGGCTTAAGACTGTACTCAATTAAGGAATTAAAACTAATGAAAAAACAATTTTCCTATTCTTATCTAAACACAAGTGTGTTTTATAATTACTAACAAAATATATGGTGAAACTAATTCCTTAAGAAATATAGATACTTTTTTGCTGGTTTTGTGCTAAAAAAATCAAATAAAAATTGAATTTAATGGAAGACATTATCAGTGTAAAATAAACTGACAAAAAGAAATTTACCAATCAATTATTTCAAAATTCATAATATAATCATAAAAGATTTTTTCGAAGCTGTTATCTATTTCTAGAAAACCTTAACATCCTAGGGCACAAGTTAATAAAGACAGAAAGTATTTTAGGAATAAATTTGAATACAAAAAATTGTTTAAATCAAATCAAAAAGGTTTTTAAAATGTGTAGGTGAAAAAAGTCTATACTGTTCCATGTTGTTGTTTTTTGTTTAGCACTTCAATATACTTTTCCTTTATTTTCCTTTATTTTTTTTTAGCATCAGATTTTTGACAGATGACAGACTGTTTCTAATGGAAAAAGCACGCACATATGTGTCATACCCGATTTAAAGGAGCAAAAGCATGTACTTTTTTGCCTTGAAAATAATCGTATTTAATATAATTGAATTTTTATTTTATTTTTCTTTATAGCAGTTAAAAAAATGTATTCTTGTTAGCAATAACAAAGTAAAAGTTTTATTTAAAGAACGTTTGCGTACATTTTCTCAAACGTGGAATCGAATTGAAGAAAAAAAATTCATAAATCTACTTAGCATTTTTTTTATCCTATAATAAAGGCATGAAATACATATAAAAAATTCTTAAAAGGAATACCTAGAAAAATTTTATAAATTCATTTTTCTTTGTGCACCCGAAGACTTCCAGTTTTACACATCTTTCAAATTGAAAGTATATTCTAGGGCGATATATATAACTTGTTTGGCTTTGATCACCTGTTACTAACTTTTTTTCCTTATGTTTTCAGAATTGATTATATTTACTCGAAGCTTTACAAGAAATTCAAATGATATTTATTTAGTTTATTTGTAAAACTTTAGAATAAGTGCTATTTTTATTTCAATTCCTTGATATTTTTTACAATTTAAAAATTTTTTATTAATTATTTACTTAACATTAAGCATTTCGCTCCAATTATTGAAACTATTTGATATACTATTTTATGAGTAAAATTGAACTTAATTTTCAAATTGATATAATGTCATCGCTGTACCTGTTATTTTTAAGTTTTCCTCCCTAGGGCCTAAGGAATGTTCATTTCTCTAGCCCTTTCAATAATAAAATATAGTATAAAATAGACTTAAGTTTATTTAAAAAATCTCAATTTGTTTTATAATTTTCCTCTTCCAATAAATGACTTTTAAACCAAACTATTTTTTAGAAGCCAAAATATCTCAATAAAATCTAGCCGTGTTTTGTGTACAGATTTTATCCTAAAAATTCATTAACTTTATACGTAAACATCATAAGTTCTTCATTAATCCTTCAATCAAATGCTCATAAGATATTATATTCCTTATTGGTCATTTACATATGGTAAAAGTGCTAAGGAAACCCAAGGAAAGGGAAATGATACGCAAAGACAGTTTGTCAGGATAATCATAATAAAAAAAAAGATTCCACAGAAAGAAGTTGTCTGTTATTTATCCAAATAGTTAATACAAATTCATATATGTAAATTCATTTCTGTATTTGATATTCTTTGCAAGATAACCAAAGTATTAGAAATGTCATTCCCCTAGTAAGGGGAGTGTTTGTTTCTGAAATCAGTATATCACATTGCAATAATGTACTCTGTCTTAAGTATTTCCAAAAGTCATTTTATTTCAAATAGAGAATTCAACAAAACTAATCAAAGTTAAAAAAAAACAACTGAAATTGCTTAGGAATTCGGTTCACATAAAATGCCAGTTGTTTAAACATAACCTAGCAACAACCAAATTATGTATATGAAGAATAGTCACATCATCCTTTTTACTTATATTCATTACATGTCGGCTCTAACGATATTTCCTTTTAAACATCTTGCCGTTAATTTGTTTCCCTAACAACGCTTTCAAGGATAAGCTTATTTATTTATCTTTCTAGCTGGTATCGTATTCTAAGAATTCATGAATCCTGGGGCCATATGTACGTATAGCTAGCTAGCTCATTAAAATCCGTGGAAACCTTAGAGTTTCCCACGCATATTTCCCAATTAAATGAATACTACAAACAAAATTTGATAATTCCATGCCAAAATGTCTGGTTCAGGCCCATGAGAATAATTAGACTGTCGCGATTTCTAATTAAAACAAATCAGAAATACCCAGGAAATGTTAAAAATAAAGACCTGTTAAGCTCAATTATTAATCAAAAATTTCCCCTTGATTATGGAACGCGACGGCGCACTTTTAGTGTTCCCCTTTGAACGCCTACACCGGCTTTTTGATTTGTTTATTATTTTGTTGTTTTTTTTGCTATCCATTTGGGGAACTGATGAGCTTTTTGCTTTAAGATGATTGTGCGTGCTTCTACGCATGAAAAACAAGAAAACACAAATTAATTTATTAACACATATCGCTGTGCTTAAAGCTTTTTTACGCAACATTCCGTAGTGTGTGCGGAAATCAAAATGGGAGGCGTTGCGTTATTTCAATTTTGTTGTTTTCCTTTTCATTCATTCGAGTTCCGAGTGTTTTTTAAGAATGTATGGTAAATATTTCCTTACTTTTCGAGTAGGTTAGGTCAGTTCGATGGCTTTTTTTAGTTTTTTCTTTTTCTATAGTAGTTGTGTCACCTTCATCATATATTATTTGACGTACATATACTACATTTTTAATTGTGAGAGCTTTTCTTGTTTACATGCTCTCTAATATGTTTCATTTTGTTTAGCGTTTCTTACCGTTTCACTCCCCTCCGGGCTGTAGCTTTATTGATCAAAATTGTTAAAATATGTTGAATCAACACACTCAAGACGAAATTTGTTAGCACTAGTCAAAGAAGCCGGGAAATTTATATTTTCTCTTTTAAAATTTTTTTTTCTTTTCCTTTTCCTTTTTAAAGCTCTTCTTTTATTGATTCAACTTAATATACATACGAGAAATACATTCGAATAAATTTGACCTCGATTTTCAATGAGAACACAAATTCTAAGTATACAAGCAAAGGATAGTCTATTGAACTCAGTCCACCGATTTACAACATGGGGGAGGCGGTGCCTGTGAGAAAGAATTTTCCCGGGATAATACTAGCTGGACCCTTGTTGTTTTTTGTTGACTTCCCCTCCATCTTCAAATATATTTGTATATATACATATATATATATTTATGCACATAAAAATAACATTTTCCGTCTAATTAACATTTTTTGTGGAAAGATTTTTAAACAAAATGCTGAAATAGGTGGCAATGAACTTATATTTCTTGTTGGGGGCAGAAATAATCATATCTTCCCATTATATTGAGAAACTACCGGCGTCTATCTTAGTATATGAAAGCTCATTAACCCATCTAATTTCAGTGCAAAATTATATGTTTAAACAAGGATCTAGAATATATATTTAGGTTTAGACAAATACAATCAATTTTTACAAATTTATGTCAAAAAGAAACTGATTTTTGGATTATTATTTTTAAATATCTAATGTATTCCCAGAATAACTATTTATTAATCCTTAAAATAGAATTTTAAATAAATTGATAGTAAAACCTAAATGAATTTTACTGAGGTTTCACTAAGTGGCATTTTTGTTATTTGGCTTTGATTGCACGCTAATATTTTTCGAAGGACTTTAGTTTTCAAACAACACAATTTCTATGGAAACAAAAAATTATTATCCTGAAAAATAAACTGTATACTTAAATCAAATGAAATTAAACTCATTTGTGTAACATAAAATCGATTTTATAAAATTATTGTAGAAAATAATTTTTTTCATCCTGTTTTCATGTCGGTCTTTGACACATATTGCATGAAAATTAGATTTTTTTTTCGTAAACCACAATAGACTCGTAGAAATTTATAAAAACATTTTTTTAACTAAGTGAATTTTCGTACTGTTTTTAAATTTTTAATTCTGAAACAGTTTTTGCACTTTATAGTCAATGTTCATGCGTCTCACCTAAAATTTTTAATGTCCTATAGTTTTTCAGAGTCCAGGTATTTAATAAATTAAAAAGAAAGAATCATATGTTAAATTTCTAAAAGGATCAAAATAAAACATACAGAATTATAAATTCATATTATAATCCCATTGATAGTTTTTTATAGAAAAAATGTCATCATAAAAATTTCGAAATATATAAAATCTAAAGGAAAAACTTGCTGTTTGAGCTCACTTGAGCTGTGTAGTTGTTTTTTAATTATCCTAAAATAGCAGATTGAACAAAATTTTTAGAACTAGAAAAGCCTTCAAAAATCATTTATTTCCTTAAGAACTGATAAATACCAAACTATGACAATTCTTACAAAAAGACTAAATTTGAAAATCAAAAATTTCATTTTAAGCTTAAAAACTTCTATCATTTCTGATTAAGGATATTACCGAACAACTGTATTCATTATAAGACAAGTAATTCTTTTAGTTTTTCTTAGAAAAAAACTTTTCTTAGGAAATATTTTTCCTTCAGCTTTTGAGTATTTCTTTTTTCCAATTCATTGGAATTTTGTTTTGCTCTTCTTTAATTTTTTTTTTGAATTCCTTTGAACCAATAAAAATTTTATGTTAAAGATTTTCCGTATTTATAATTCATTATTTTGAAAGGAAATTTAAAAGGACAGACATTTTAATTACATCAAAAGCAAAATTTTTTGGAGGAAAAAGATATTCCTTTATTATTTTTAGAGCATATTTGTCTTTCCTCAATTTATGCGAAATACTTAATTTATTCAAAATTAGTTTCAACTCCGTTAATATTAATTACTTTAACAAAATCCTTACACTATTAGGAAAACATGATTTTCGAGAGTTTTTACAAAATTAGCGAATTGTCTTTAGAAAATTTTTGTTCATTTCTTCTTACAATTCAAAAGCTATGAAAACGTAAAGCATTTTTAATATTGTTGTTGTTAATTTAGTCAATTTATTACGACAGGATAGTAGAATACAAAAGACTTCTTAAGAATAAGAGAGATTAATTCGAAATCCAAAACAAAAAACTTATTATTTATAATTTTATCCAAATTATTCCAATAGCTTTCTAAATATAGTTCCTTATCAGAACTAACCTTTATTGGGCAACAATTTTCTATCCTTTACGAAATTTATAAAAAGACAACAACTATGAAACTCTTTCATTTATCATCATCATCTAAAAACAAAATACATATGCAAAAATTAACTAATGTTAAAATAATTATTTAGAATACGAAAAGTGAATTTAAGGCTAAAGTTAATGGAAGAACACAAACAGAACAGATTGTGCCTACGCCTCTATAAAGGGCAATTAATGATTATACATTCTAAATAATTGAGAAAGAAACTTTTTTTTCCTGAAGCATTGATGTCCTTGCTACACGCATGACAATATAAAATATTCAACTATAGTAAAATGCTTAGAATATTAAAGCTGGATAACATAAATTCTGAAACGCACTCATGTGCCTAGTCAAAGCTATCCTCCTAAGGGCAATAAAATCTTTCGTTAGTTTCAGTTGATATGGTAAAATCAAGAAAAACTCTAAAATGAATTTTTAATGTTTAAGGATTTTCGGATAATAAAATTGAACTCATTCGTTATCTAAAATAATTTTAATTTTTAAGTAGGATAGTAACATTTTATACTGACCAAACGTTAATATACATTCTAAGGCAGCGGTTGGGCCTACTTAGATTAATTTATTGATCCTAATTACTAAAATTTATACACATTTGTATTTATAACTTACTGGTCACTTATTCATTTATATTTTTTCTTTTAGCGGCCGGGAAGCAAGAAATAGAGCAGAAAAAAATCGACGTGATAAACTCAATGGGTCAATTCAAGAACTATCGACAATGGTACCTCATGTTGCTGAATCACCTCGTAGAGTCGACAAAACAGCGGTTCTACGTTATTCAGCTCATGGACTCAGGGTACAATATGGTAATTCTTTTAATTTATAATATTCTTTATATATCTAAAAAAAATTTCTTTCCAGTTTTTGCCAATACAATCAATTCACCACCTAAAATGAAACCTCAAGTTACGGATGCGCTTATGCGACTTCTTGATAGTTTTATGTTAACAATAACGTGCCGTGGACAAATAGTTTTAGTTTCCGCAAGTGTAGAACAGCATCTTGGCCATTGCCAGGTAAATTTTTAAGTTTACTTCTTTTTTTTTTTTTTAATTTTTTTGCATATAAATACTTTGACTTTATTGGCGACAGTTCAGTAGTAAAATTTGCATTTCCTTTTTTTATGGTATTTCTTTAATTTTTGTCTCTTTTGTTTTTGCATAGTTGATATGTAAATTGAAAACATCAAATTTTTGAACTTGTTTTGGCACAATAGTATAGTGGTTCATTCAGTTGAATGACCGCGATCAACTAACAATTTTCACTCTATCGCATGGTGAATATGCAAAAATTATCAATAAATTTTACTTTTTACTTAAAAATTGCAAAATATACAGAACAAAGCTATGATTAATTTGTATCTCATTTATGAAATCTAATGGAAGTTTTATTTATTTTTATGCAATCAAACTATTACTCCTTAACTATAAAATACAAAGAAAAATATTATATAAGATATTTGTTAACAAATTTTATCTCTTTTTGATCAATATTTAAACCAAAATGAGAAAACTTTGAAAAAGTTGCTTAAACTGCTTAAAATTTTAAAAGATTTCAATTCTTATCGGATCTTTTTATGTTTGATTTAAACAAATTGTGAATTTTCGATTACGCTCAACCTCACTTTTAACTGTATTTGCCTCTTAATCAGTGTTTATTTTAAAAAGCTAAATATTCTATTTTGTCTCTCTATTCAATTGTATTTATTAATTTCTAAATGCAAAAAATAACAATTTTTCGAGTATAAAATGTATCTAACTGATTTTTCATAAATATTATTTTTTTGTCAGTCTATGAACATAAGAATGTAGAAAAAATTATTTTTACGGCAACCGTCATAAATTTTGAATAACTCAACTAGAAATGAGGTAGTTTAATAATCATTTGCTTCATCCTTTTTTAAAATATTACCCAGACCATCCTTTTGGTCTTACAACACCAAGGATATCCTAAGCTGATTTACATGCCATTCTTCAAAAAATAGCATCCCTTATACATGTAAGATGGTTTAGTGCTTTTCTTTGCATATTTTAAAACTTATTTTGTTATACTACTACCCTGGTGGCTACCTAAATACTAAAAAACAAACAAAAAGCATATCGTTTGTCATCCCTTTTAAACAACCTTGAATTTCAGCTTACTAAAGTTATGCTGGGGCTATATAATATTGTAAAGTATTAGGCCATGCAGAAAGAACTTTTTAAAGTTATATTAAATTCCTAAAACCTACTAAAAATACACACAAAATTCACATTTTGTTAGTTAATAGTCTCAAAAGAACACTAAACATTGCTCCTACTACTTTGGGGTAGTTTAACGTTAGCTTTGGGCTGAAGGAAACTTAATACTTACCATTTTCTAATTGCTGTTTTGAAGTTTTCTTAAGAGAAAATTTAAATTTATTACTTTTAATGGATGTTGAACAAGATCTTCAATTTCGCCTGTCCCTTTGAATATTTTTTTGTTTCATTTTTGCGGTCAACTTGTATTCAAGAATATTTTTATTTATTTGTGTATTGAAACTATGATAATAAAGAAATTTTTGAGTCAAAAAGGAATTTGTTAGATACATAACATTTTTTAAAACACTTTTAAAATATTTTTTATTGTTTAAACCGGATCAACTCAGTAAAAAAAAAGTTTTCAAACCAAGAGAGAACAAATTTCCGACCCTCGTCCTTGTCTCAAGGTATGGCATTTAATTAATTATTATACGTCTACCTATATAAAGGGTCATTATATATAATTAATTTTATGTTCACGACAGCAGTTGTAGGTTATAAATTTTCAAACTGTAATCGTGAATAATACCTTTTCTGAATAACCTATCATAGTTTTATATCGTAAAACTTTCCAAATATAAAAAATTCTCTTCATGTAGCTTAAATGCGAATTATAGAGGTTAAAAACAATTTATTAACGGATTCAATGATTCAAGTTTTACCAAAAAAAAGAAATAATTTCAAATGTTACATCAAGTGGCATAATTTTCCTTTTTCAGGTTGACACTTTTACTTGAAAATCAATTTCCTGCGCAAAAAAATTGAAGAAACATTTCATGCTATAATTTATTTAAATAAATCTACAGAAAAGGAGTACACAGACGGATCAAGTTTGGCATGTCTTTATTCCTTTTACTTTTCAATAAAAAAAAACCCATAAAATTTTCAGAGGCTGGGGTTTGTGTGTTCCACTTTTTAGAAAAAAAAAACAGAATGAATTTATTTTCAATTTTAAATTTATGTTGGTAGAAAGGGTGTTGTAGAATTGTAAATTTTTTGAATGAGATTGATTAGGATTGAATCTCGATTTGTTGTGTTGAAAAAACGGAAGCAGCATGATGTAAAAAACGTTGTTTTTATTTGCCTCAAAGCACTTTAAAAAAAGTAGAAATATCGTTGATTAATCTTAAAGTTTTTCAGTGAACTTCTCTTATTTTAGTAGCTCGTAAGCAATTTATTTATTTATTTTTAAATTTATGAAAAAAATTTACAGTACACACAAATTCATTTATATCAAAGATACTAAGCAATCCGTGTAGAATTGACAATTAACCATTTTGATAAATCACAAAGCCACGAATTTCTCTTATATAAAAATATTTTAAGTAAAATAAAAGTTTTCCATTGAGTATTAAATACAGATGAAATCCCAAGGGCTCTTTTGATCTTTAAGAAAAATGATTCCTAGCTACATCTAATTTTGATAAAATAGTAGATAGCATTTCACCAAAGCAATATATTAAATCAGGCGGGAAAATTCAGAATACGATATAAAACTTGGCAGATGTAATTCTTAATGTCATTTTGAGGAGGGAAGCAAGAGAAAATAAAAACGCTCAATGCTTGACTAAATTAAACTAAATCCTGGAATTTATTGAATTTAATTTGTTGTATGAAATCTTATCAGGAAGGTGTGTAATAGAATGGGACATATTATTTGCAAATAATTTTGATTAGAACACCGCAAGGCGTATTGTCTGCAACATTGATAATAGGATTTGATTCTACCCATAGCTCATGAACAGTGTGATGTTGCTAGGATATATTACAATTCTAAAACAGGGAATCTAATTTCAATATTAATGAGTTTCTAGGCCCAAAATTTTGTATAATTTCTTATTATATATTCGTTCATAGAAGGTAAACTCCTTTTTGCGCATTGTTTTAGCAATTTTTGATAGCTCTTTAGTCCTCAATTTTGTATATATATGTTCATTTAACTATAAAATTATTTCCTCTACACTGAACTAATATAAGAAAGGTAAGGGAAAACCATTAATTTACACTACAACTATAAAGTTTTTAGGTTAAATGCTTGACAAGCTTTCTAGAGCTATAAATTAAATTTGCACTTCAAAGTAACGGTTTTGTATCTCATTATCTTTTGTGGTGTTATAGTTATTGATATTCGCATTATTTAAGTAGACTTTATAATATTTACCTTATATATAATTTACTCGAGTACTTGATTTTACTTATGACTGTCTAGTAATTATTAAATTTAATCCAAATAAATGTTAATGCTATATAAAAATATACTGAAATTGCTTAATTTTTTAACAGACTGATTTATTTGGACAAAATATACTTCACATAACTCATCCTGACGATCAAAATAGCCTCAAAAGTCAAATAATTCCTACGGATTTGGAGTCTCTATTTGAAGTTCAGGCAGGATGTGAAAGTGATGAACCCAGACCTAGAACGCAGCTAGAAGAAAACTTAATCGACCAAAAATTGAAGCAAGATAAGAGAACGTTCATAGTAAGGTATGACTTAATATATAAATTTATTGGTGTTTTTTTTGTACACAAAAAAATTTAAGTGCAAAAACTAATGGTTTTCTATGACAATTTATTAACGAATTTTCGCCATATTTTTGACCCTTATTTTTCATATAAAATTTTAAATTAAAATCAATTTTCCAAATCTAAGATGTTTTTAAAGAAAGTAAGACATAGCCCACAAATTATTATATGACTCCTTGAAAACATTATACGTTAAGATTTCTCGGTGCAATGGATGCTGTGCGATAGTCAAAAAAGCTGATATAAGGTGGAATGAATTTCACCTGCAAAAGTTTAACATTCCTATCCTATTTAATTATGCTGAGATCAGGCTAGTATAATTTATTACCAGGGATAGATAAATTTATCTAACAATTTGATAATTTAAGAAAATTCAATCCACGCACATATAATTTAGTTTTATGATAGTTCAAAAAAAAAAAAAAAAACATTGGCTAACGAAAAACTAAGAAAATTTTTTTCAAATATTTCAAACACATTAACCGCTTCCATTAATTTTATTCCAGCTTCTATCATTGTTAATCGCAAACAATAAAATATCCTTTAGGTAAATTTATAGATAAGCAAAAATTTCTAACTTCAAATGGAAGCTGTTTGTTAGAGACAAAACAGAAAAACAACATTAATGACCTTGTGTATTCAAAGAAATTAGAGAAGACTAAAAGTTTTACTGTTATAAATGAAGATAAAACTTATTTTTATACCCAAGTAACAAGAAATTAATTGTGCAACTAATTTGTTGAATTTTGTGATAAAGTAACAAAGAAAAGTCGTATAGTCATTCATCAGTATAAGACGAAAGGCAAAAACTAATCTGCACGCAATTTCCCTTAATCAATTATCTACAAAGGTCTTTTCTACATACTATTAATGAGATAAGTCTGTTAATTCCAAATTCTCAATCCGCATTAATTCAACTCAATATTTATTCTTTGACTAGTCTTTCTGTCCCATTCTTTAGGCTTAGTGTGCCTTATTCCAGAAACTCAATGAAAAAAAAAATTTTTTTTTCTATCCTTCTTAGTGAAAATCCTTTAATACCCTTACTAAGGTAACACTTTCTTTATCGAAAATGATAAGACTGTGTTAATAAAATTTTTGTGTTGTTACACATTTACAGATTTGACTTTATAAATCCAAAAATGCTGATAATCCGAGTCTCTGTATCTGCAGGTAAGCTTTATAGTCCTATATAAGTTTTTAAAGCCTTTTGTGAACTAGAAATGTGGAAACTTCTATATTTTTAGTAATTAATTTGCTTCTAGTATTTTCTATGGAAAAATTTCTAACATCCAATTAGCAAAACAACTTTAAGGGTTTTAGGGTCGAAGCAGTTAAGTTCTGGATTATAATTAACTGTGTATAAGATTTAACAACATTGACTTGGTACTATAAACAGTTTTGAATACGAATTTAACCATGTCCAATTTAGCCACATAAGTCCAATAGATGTATAATTCAAATAATTCCGAATGAATATAATAAATTGTGCTGCATTGTGTTTCTTAATTTCTTAACATGTTTCTTAAATTCAATATAAAACTCAAATAAAAACTGATCAAACAAAAGGAGTACATGTATTTT
The DNA here is from genome assembly GCA_947359355.1 of Acrocera orbiculus. Lineage (NCBI taxonomy): Eukaryota > Metazoa > Arthropoda > Insecta > Diptera > Acroceridae > Acrocera > Acrocera orbiculus. The sequence continues at coordinate 46,617,678 of OX375757.1, forward strand.
GGTCAGAATCAGCAGAATATGTATATCTTTTAATATTTTTTAGAAACTTGAATATAATAAGCCAAATTATATCCAGCCAATCACATTTATATCCCTAAATTCTATGTTAAAAGAATGTAAAATTTAGTAAGCAATTATTAAATATTGCTTCAGGGCTGATTTTTTTTTCTTTTTTTTTTCATATTCTATTTAAGTAGATCTAAAAGTATAATCTAACAGAAAAGTTCTTGGTTCTCTTGCCTCATTACAAATTAAAGGACTCCTTACCAAAGTTTTAACGCTTGAATTATACAAAGAAGCCATTATATCTAAAAACTTCATAGCATTTTCGACAACTTCTACTTATCCTCGTCAAGCGTAAATTGTAATTGAAGGATTTAATGGAAATTACTGATTATGCCTTCCGGAAAACTTCTTTGTCCAATAAATATGCAATAGAATGGAAAAATCAATGAGCTATAAATATAAAGGACAAAATTGAACCTGTGAGGCTAAATTTACCAGCACCAAATTCTGTATCTGACAAAAACAGATATCTAAACCATAAAAATCAGTTTTTAGTTCTTTTTTCTTTTCTAATATTTATATTCCAATGGTAGTGCACTTAGGAAGCCTATCAAAGACCAAATATTTATTCGACGTTTACGTGAAGTTAGTATCACGGATTTTATATTTATCGATTCTTCTGTATTTATTGCGTTTTTTTATTACAAGTTCTATCATAGAAATTTTCCGAAATGAAAAGGTGTTAGATATTTCTTTTCAGGGAAAAGTACTTTTAATATAAATTCATTGGTCCAGTCGTAAATATAAAAAAAAACAAAAGCTTTTATGCTTGAGAGGATTTACTAAACTTTTGGATGAATTTCTAAATTAAATTTTGTAGTTGCCTGAAAGCCAAAGTTATTTTTAGTAGAAAAACGACAAAAATAATGTTTAAAATAATAAAAAAGGGCATAATAAAAGAGATGTTAAATAAATATATAATTTGTTAATTCTATTCCTAAATCAGTATATTTAGGACGCTAAAATAAATGTTAGTTTTTCTAGTACCATTTTTAATTCGATAAACGTGATTTGGGTCAACTAAATTTTGAGGACATTCTAGGCTCACAAACATGAATTCAAACAAATTCCGGAGACAGACGTAAAAATTGTGTTCTTTTCATAAACAACCTACAGAAAAGATAACATCTAATAATCATTTTGTTATTTTCAATAAAGAAACTTCATTTATGAGCTTCGATTCTCTGACAGCTTTTTGACATAATCAAACTTCATTATGATACGCAGTTGAGCCTATGTTTTTTTTTCTACTTTAATTAAATTACTTTTTAGCTTTTTGTATAACAAAACAACGATAAACTTTTAGATTTCTTGATATTTCTTCAATTTTCAAATAAATATCTGAACCTTTGCCGCTTTCTGGTGTTTTTTTCTTTGTGTGTTTCTTTTGTAAAGAAATGTTAATATGTCTTCAGTAATCTTGAAATACTGGAGCTCCTTTTTTCTTATATATTGATCCTTGAGTCTATTCTTGTACACCCAAAAGAAGAAAAGAAGAAAAATTTCAACACAAATTCAATCAAAATGTATACTCAGTGACTGTTGATAACTGAGAAAAAATAAATAAAAATTAACACATAAAATATAAAACAATTAGGTTAATCCCGGTTTGAGTTTTATGAAATCTGCTTAACAAAATTCCCTCTCCTGTTATTATGGCACGCAATATCCTAAAAGAAGGAATCAACCGATAAATTTTTCTTACTTTATCTAAATCTTGTATTAAATTGCGTGGTGTCGCTAGGCTCAATGAAAATAACATTATCGTCCTGCTTGCCCTGCAAATTTAATAAAACTGATTTAAATAATGGCAAAACATTGATTAAAGTCGAGCCAGGTAGAGGAACAAAGGTTGCCAATTTGAATATTTAATTCATAATTTTTGTTTGACATCTTTAGTAGAATTTAATTGAATCTTAGCACGGGGCGATTTTTTGCATTTCATTCTAAAATTAAAGCAATTTCATGCTTTATACGTTTCATGCTAAAATTAACTAAGACACACTAGAAAAAATTTCGTCATTATAAAACATATTCAGGACAGCTTTGTAAATTTGTAATGAAATAAAAATTGTTTTTCAAGTGCCATTAGTTTTTTTGCTACCCTACTTAAATGGCAGTTTCTTTTATTAATGTTGTATCCAATTTAAAAATCGTTGCTTTGAATTTAATTTTGTTTCCTAACTCATTTTTGGGTATGGAAAGGTCGCAATTTACTGAGTGGCCATCAGATAACTCAAGAGATTCATCAGATTATTTCTATTAAGTTATAAGTCTCTTGAAAATGGTGAAGTATCAAATTGGAAAAGTTAAATAGGATTCTTTTTCAAAATCCTGAATAATCCAATTCTATTTAAAAGAGTGACCTTTAAAGAAATACAAAAGTAATTTCATATCGTCGTAAGCAGCAGTGATTATCAGTTTTAATTTTTAATTACAGCCATACTTTGAATTATTATGCAAATTCTTTCATATTGCTCTAATTTAAGAATTTTATTAAAATTTAAGACTTTTCCTGAACAGATCTTAGAAATAAAATTTTTTATCTCATTCTGTGTGAAAAAATTGGTTAATCAGAAATATTTACAATTAAAACGGGAAAAATATTCAATTTCATGATAAGCTTTATTGAGTCCATTAAAAAAAAAAACCTAAAATAATTAGTTGTTTAGTTAAAAACCATTGAAGAATAATATTACCCGCACTCAAAAGTTTTTTTTCGCTCTAATGCAGTTGCAACACGTATGCTAAAGTTTTATTTGTGTAAGGTCAAAAATAGCCAACGAAAAGAGCATGCTCGCAATTACCAGATGTCGTTTTTTTTACTAAGTTTGACTAACAGCTTAGTCAATCTAGTTCTTGTTTTTTACTTTAGTTAAAACATTTTTTTTTATTTTCCAGGCTAGCACGTGCGGGACCACGATCAGAACCCACTAGCTATGAAGTAGTAAAAATTGATGGTTGTTTTAGGCGTGCAGATTCAGCACCAAGGGGATTAAAAGCGAACACATTCCCTTCTGGTCTTCAATTAGTAAGACGTGCTAGGGGTAGAGAGGAACCAATTCCATTGCACACAATTAGTGGGAATGATATTGTAATTATTTTAAAATGAACAATTTTTAGGATAATACTTTCATTTATTCCTTTCATATAGGTCCTAGTAGCTGTAGCTCATGTAATCAAACCATTAAAAGTTTGCGATCGTTTGATCGAGGCAAATCACTATGAATATAAAACACGACATTTAATAGATGGAAGAATTATTCAGTGTGACCAAAGGATATCTCTAGTAGCTGGATATATGACAGACGAAGTATATGGATTGTCACCTTTTACTTTTATGCATCAGGATGATGTGCGGTGGGTTATTGTGGCCCTTAGACAAAGTAAGATTATGCATTGCAATTTTTAAGTTATATTTTATAATTTTTTGCGTTAATTTCAGTGTATGATTGTAACAGTGCTTATGGTGAGTCCTGTTATCGACTCATAACGCGAACAGGAAGCTTTATCTATCTACGGACACGTGGATATTTGGAAATAGATAAAGATACAAATAAGGTTCACTCTTTTTTATGTATAAATACTTTAGTTAATGAGGATGAAGGCAAACGGCGTGTCCGGGATATGAAAGATAAATTTTCAATTATAATTAATACAAAGGTACCACCATCGGCAATCGATGCGCCAGCTGCTGAAAATCCTCAACAATTAGAACGTGCAATAATTTATTTAATACAAAATTTACAAAATCCCGATGAAAGAATTGACATTGAATCATGCAAGACGAACAAAAAAATTAAGGCTTCTAGTGCTGAAAATGAAGTGGATAGTAAAAAGACAACACCTTTTGCAATAATTGCACCAAAAACTTGTACTATCAAATCATCGATAACCAAAAGCATCAATGTAGTTAGTAATACAGCCGCTAAAGGTTTAATTAGACAACGTAAAGGCAATATAGGCAGTCCATCTAGTTCTGATGAAGGTGGACGAGTAGAGAATGACAATAATACAAGGCCATCTGTTCTACAAAAGAACACTACCTATGTGGATACAAATAAAAATCAAACAAACCAAAGCAATGATCTAAGATTAATGCAAGGAATGAGTTTTGAGCCTACTCGTGTGCCTCCATTGCCAAATTCAAGGGGCTACTTTGATACAACTACATATTCAGATAATATTCTAGGTCTAGAGGATATTACAAGTCCATCGAGTTATTCTTCTTCTGAATCTAATTGGAGGCAGACTTCATCTACTAAAAGATCTAATTTATCTGATGACTATGGTGATAATGAGAGTACAGATAATAAAAGAAGGCGACTTCAATTAGAAAGTGAAGGTTATATTTTGCCGTATATTGAGGAACTTACAAACTCAAGTGCAGGTTAGTAGAAAAGTTATTATAAAAAAATCTGATCCTTTGACATGAGAGGTCCCAACTTAAGAGAACGAGATATAATTAACACGAAAAAAATCTATTAAATGTATTGCATATATTGAAATGAAATCTCTTTTGATCTAACCCATTTTTAATTTCATATAGCACAATTAGTGCTTTCATAAACTCAAATAAGAATCGACTAGTCGTTCGTTGAGTTAACTTGAGTGTTGGTTGGTTTTCAATAAATAAGACAGATATTGTCTGTGCTACTATACCGACCTCAACAGGTTTGAGGAAACACCTCAAGTGTCGTTATCAATATAGTAACCTCCTTGAATCAATTTGACACTAAAAAGACAGAATGTTATTTCTTTCTCGGTTTTTGATCAGCATGAAACATATTTTATGCTCATAAAGCGTTGCAATTTTTCCTAAATGGACAATTTTGTTTATCTTATGAGTGTGTTATTTGTTTACATTTGTAAAGTCGAACCGTAAAAGGTTGTAGGTTTTTTCATCCTTATAAATCTCCCTGTTGAATGTATTTTTAATTTTTTCTTTGCCTTTAACTGGGTCAAATTATTAGTCTCTTCTAAATTATAATTAACAATCTTGATCACTCTTTTATTAAATCATTTTATATTACTATCACGACTCTGTTTATTTTTTTAGGTTAAGACTGTTGAAAATCACGCTACTTTTGATCTGAGAACTAACTACTTCATACATTTTATTCACCACTCTCGATATAACCTAAAGAGAAAATTCTCTTGAGGTCGTGATAATGTATGAAGTCGACAAAGACGCTTACATGTGGAGCTCGGCCTAAGTTTCTATTTTGAAACATTCTAGTACCTTAAATTTAAACTACTATTACAACTACTACCTCTTAAATTTAAATAAAATTGCTAGTTATCTTTTAAAGATAATGACAATCATTCTGGTGAAATATTATTATTGTACATAAAGAATATGACTGTCATCGTACTGCAGTTTGACGCTCATCCTAACTAAGTAATTAATTTCTTTTACAATTTATTTAAAACAAATATTCAGAGATTTTATGTAGCTTAAGAGCAATCAATAAATATCCTCAAATTGCTTTAACCCCTTCATACGAATTAGTTAAATAAATAGTTATTCATTTAAAATGTCAAAAAAATAGATATTACGGCTTTCCAAATCATTCTATTCCGTAAATAAATTTATTATTGTTAGATACTTAAATAAATTAAACTTTAGATGAGTATTCTAATTTTGATTTCAGATTTAAGCCAAGTTTTACCTAGTTCTTTTGAAGCAATCGATCGCTCTTTACTTAGTATTGAATCCGCTACAACTGAATTAAAAGATCATTGCAATTCATACCAGGTTGCAGCAAAATCTCAATACCAACTTAATGAAATAATTGTATGTATTTAAAAATAGTACAAAGTATTTTCAGTAATTAAAAATAATTTTTTGTTTTTATAGGAAGAACAACAGGAACAGAGGGAAATGCTGGAAAATATTCAAAACGAATTTAATGCACATCTGCAAAATACTGGATCAAATGTTGCAGCGAGTGGAGAAACAGAGTCCTATCAAAATAAAAAAGATTTGACTCCAAGATAGAACAAATTAGCCTCATGTGTTTTTGGTTTATCGTCATTGTTTAATGGAATAAGAACAACTCAAATTTGATTTTCCCAAAAACACAAGATTGCTAACATCAAAAAAAAAAATATTACCTCATTAATTTATTCAAAATGGCTATAATTTTCAAATACTTAGGTAGTTCTTTTAGCTCAAAGGAGAGCAACATCGAAAAAACACAAATATTATTTTTATTGAAATTTATTAACATTTAAAAATTTTGTTAGATTTTTGTTATTCAAGTTTAGTATGTAAATTTATACATTTGATCTTTAGTAGTGGGATAGTGCATTTGAAAACGCTGCAAAGCAGCTGTTTTTTTTTTTTAATGGTATGAAGCTTTCTTTTATTCCAACTTATGGGATGCTTCTGAGAGGCAGAAGTTTGTTTATAACAATAGAATATATAGAATTTAATATAGTAGTAATTAACTCTAGAAAACGTTAACATATGTTGATTTGAAAATTAAGGAAGCCACGACATTTTAATGTATAAATTTTTGATCCATTGGGACTTAAACTTTGTAGAAAATTCGTTAAATATTTTGAAAAGTTTTATTGTTTTTTGATTTTTAAAATTGCTGTTGAAATATTCTCATTATTCTTTACAAAAAAATTTTATTAGTAATTGTCTACTTTCTATATGACGTCAAACCTCCTAAAACCTGATAAAATATTTTAAAAATAAACATTGGGAAGGTCAAAACAGCAAAACTTCATGCTAAATTTGCTTTTCTATTGTCTTATTTGCGTGGGAAGAAGAATTAGAATTACTTGACGGTCAGGAAAAAATTTTTATGCCCAAAAGAGTTCTGTTTTTTACAAGAACTCACTTTTTAACCAAGCCAATTTTATAATGCACCAGCCATTCCTTGTTTCAATTCTTATGGCCCAAAAAATTTCTTAAATAATCAAAAAATTTTTGTAAATAGTTCCATTTTTATAGAGCTTAAGGTTGTAAGTTTTCGTTAGCAGTAATTAAGTATTTAATTAATTAGTATCCCTTTTGCTAAATAAATTGGGATGAAATATTTAGTTTACATTCGAGTATACATTATTAAAAAGTTTCTAAAATTAGGGTTGAATTCCTAATCATAGAACTATAAAAACTACAACCAGCTTCATATGCCATATTTTAGTCGAAAAGACTTACACTTAAGTCCATAAATTTACTTCGAAAATTTTTCTCTATTAAATATCTTTGTATAAGAGCTATTTAATTATATTGGTATTAATATTAGAAATTAAATGTTTCGTCATTTTAACTTTGATAATACAAATTTTATAAGATTTTAAATCCCAGACAAAGAATCGGTCTGAGCTTCTTAGAAGGACTCATTGATTATGAAACTTTTTTCTTCTATTCGTGTTCCACCGCTTTTTATAATTGATGCCTAATTTTTAGATATTTACATTAATGCCTTACATCAATATTTTGACAGTTAAATAATTGTTAGGGCTATCACCATAGGAAATTTTGCTCATAATTATTATTGAAAAGTAGAAATAAAATATGTTCCTTCTTTAATTCCACTTTGATCGTATATCGTCTTTACTCTACTATCAATTAATCTATTAAATCTTGGGCTTTTTCAAAAAAAAAAACAAAATTAGAGGTAGTCACAATTAAAATACCAAATCTGATTAAAATCAGATTGGAAATGCTCGTTCCTTTGTTGTCATTCCCATAGCATGTCTGCAAGCAATAAATGAATATTCTGAATGTCCATTATAAAATATATTTAGGCAATAGTCGTGGCTTCGGTGATAATACTTTTCGAACAAAATTTTTCGCTACTGTAGAACAATTGTATCTAGATAATAAGTATTTCTAATGAACTAAGTTTTGTTCTGCTAATTGTACGAATTGTGATCTTTGCTTTTAGTGTAAAATTTAATGGAAGAGGTATTAATGAAATTTTTATTAATTAGTCAAATTAAATTAATAATAATGAATCAGTTTATTATTAAAAATCTTAGATAGTTACTTGTTAAATGAAAGATTCATAAGTTTTTAATCGTCGAAATTGTATAAAGAGAAGAAGAAAAATAACCCTTCAGGAGCAAACTCAAAGCCTGTGCAATAAAATAAGACTTCATGCCACGATTGGTAATTGAAAGAAAGAACAAACCAATTTAATTTATTTACTAATTTACTAATACTATTAAATCTTTACAAGTAAACATTTTTTAAAAACTTTATAATGGAATAATAAACTTTTTTTACTTTTTTTTTACAATAGCCATAGCCAGTAGAACTTTTCATGTAAATAGTAGGCACACGCTTTGTTGTTTAAGTACAAGAAATTGTAAAAATGAGGCAGAAGTTTTTTTTTTTTGTTTTTGGATTTTCATACAAATATATCACCAAAAATGCTCATGTAGCCATAGTTAAAAATATTTTTGACCATTCATTTCATTTGCATTGGTACATTTTATTTAGTCCAATTAGTTATAACAGAGAGAGCATCAACGAATCATCCGCCTTATTGTGTCTTAAATACTTTTTTGTGAAGTTAATTGTTTTTTGTTTTTGTTTCGGGATTAAATGTTTTATTTAAACTTTTCGTATTCCCTCTAATTATCATCTAATAGATTTAATGTTAAGGCAATATGCTTAATTAAAATGCTTATATTAAAATTAATTGATTGACATCAACTCGATATTTTCAAAATTGGGTTGATGGCTGTACATATACTGTTTTCATATAAAATGATATTGTATATTTTGTTGATAAAATTATTCAATAATTTTAGTTAATAAATTGTAAATTATTAGATTTTAAGTAAATAACTATAAACTGTTAACTAAAAATAAATCACATCCAAAAGATAAGTTCTTTATTGAAACTTCTGTGAAAGATATCGAAAGAAGAGAAGAAGACTTGAAGGCTACTTTCAAACATTTTAAAGACAGTTTTTTTTAACCTTTCTACGTTTATACTGTTTTTTTAACTAAAATTTATAGATTTATAAATTTAAATAATTCATCATTTTACCTTTTATGGATCCCATCCAAGGATATTGGAAATATAACTGTGTAGTATTTAAAATTCAAGGAAATTTTATTAAACTTTTCATTACACACCTACATAGCTTCTATTGCTTGCATAAATTTTCAGATCTTAATATGAAAGAATTGTTCTAAGAGTGAAAGAAATAGATCGAACTTTTCTTTACTTTTGTGGTGAGAGTTGTAGTCATTTTATCACACTACTTAAATAGCATCAAATTTTTAATTAAAATTAAATAAAATGATATAGTTAAGTGTGAAACTGTTAATTGTAAAATACAAAACAATTTCTGAGTGTAAAATTTTAGATTTGCTATGAAAAAAAAAACCAAAGTAAAAATATTAAAGTATTGAATTTTTAGGTGAAAGAATGACAATTTATTGTGCTTCAAAGAAGGATCAGGAAAACTTTAAAGTAAAAGGTGTGAATCAAAAAAATATATTTATCTCCACTAATTTCAATATTTTTAGAATGAGGAAGATATTTTATTGTACTACTTAAAATTTATAAGAAGATATGAACTAAAAAATATCAATATACGAAATTAAATTTTATAAGTACGTATTTTAAGTTCAACCGAAATTATCTGGCAGTGATTTCTCACTTTAAACTATGTGAAAAAATTTTGTGGGATGCGTATCAAACTTAATCCATTGGGATCTGTAATTCGACATATTTTTATGGAATTTGTGCCTTATTTTTTTTAGAATTTTCTTAATTAGCCATAATGTACAAAATAAAACAAAAAATTAGATAATAAGTTTACATTAGTTATGATTTTAAAAATTTTCCTCAAGAAGAACGCAAGCAATAGTTTTATTTGTTGATCGAAAATTTTATTAAACAATTTCAAGCGCTGTAAGTGACGTTCCTTGTTTCAAGGTAAGTTAAATATTACATTTTTATTATATATGGCCCGATGCCTTTACAAGGGATTATCGAATTCACCGAACGATTGATTAGGCTGTGAAGATAATCAAAGCGACTTCCGACTTCTTTTGGTGAACTACTAAACCTAACATATTTGACAATTTCTTTTTTGATAATTATATCAATTTTGGCCATAATTTTTTGAATTATGTATAAATAATCAAATATACTAAAGCTATGAGGAAAATCCGCAATTGCAAACTTTTTAAAAGTTCATATTCTCTTTTAGCACAGAAACAAACCAATGAAAATTTTGTCAGCATTGAGCTTACTATCTGCGCAAAAACCAAAAATTGTTAAAACATTCACCCTCTATAATACTTCGAACAAATGAAATAAGGGTAAAATCGATATCACAAGAACATCTTCAGGACAACATCTCTGTCAGTAGTTCTTGTGAAAAATGGCAGATACGGAGTTTGAAGAACTTCGTAAAACTTTTGACAGACCACCTAACATCTCGAGGAACTCCACCTTCTACTCGTAAGTTTTTAAATGTATTTCATTTCGACTTAAAATGAGCACTTTAAATAGATGGGTATAACTTTAATATGTTTTTGTTTTTATATCGAGTTCATCATAAAAAAGGGACAAAAAGGCTCGACGTCATATAATTGATTTGTTTTACGTTTAATTAGAACTATTTTCAATAATAATTTTCGTTCCAAAGCTTACAAACAAACAAATAATAGTCAATATTTAAGTGATAAATTGAAAGACAAACAAAGCGATGAAAATTTTCAATGCTAAAATTTGAATTCAATATGACATAAACAACCAAAACTATAGAAATTTGTTGTATTTCTTTTAGAATTATCCCTAGTCTGGAGGATGTAGACGAATCACCTTCGTCAAAAAGCGATTTATCAGATCAAGTCGATTTAAATGCGTCTTATTCGGATTTAGTTAATTTGGAAAAACAATCAGATCTATTCTGTGCAACTCGTTCTCTCGAAGATGATGAAATTGGTGATGGGCTTCGTACAGGAACTGCTTCGGAATCTATTTCTTCATCAATTCTATGTTCTGAGCTTAAAGAGTCTGTGCCTTTTTCAATTGGTGAGCGTCGGAGACGGAAGCTTCCAGAAATCCCAAGAACAAAGAAATGTTTGTTTTTTTTTATAAATTTAATTATGTGCTTCAAATTTTAAAAAATTTTACATTTTAGCTTCCTTTTCTCTTCCTTGTGGCCAAAGAAATTTTACTGATGAAGCCAGTACATCATATACATTTCTCAGTAATCCCCAAAGAACAATATTAGCAATGAAATGTGGTTATATACTTGATGAGGATTTAAGTCCTGATTCCGATCGTATGCATAGCTTAGGTGATGTAGATAGTGGACATAGCACAGCACATTCACCAATAGATTTTAAAAGTATGTCACCTCAGTTGGCTTCACCTGCATCAAATTCACCATTTCCACCTTTTGGTGGAGTTCCATTTAATCAACTAGAAATGTTAGAAGCAACGCACAGGGGATTGCACAAATTCATACCACGTCATCATGATGAAATCGATATTGAAATTGGTGATGCATTATATGTTCAAAAAGAGGCAGATGATTTATGGTGTGAGGGTGTTAACCTAAGGACTGGACGGCAGGGTATATTTCCTTCAGCTTATGCTGTTGATTTAGATTACAATGATTTTGATCCATGCACGATACAAGTAAAGAAAGAGCGATATCTTCTAGGATATTTAGGCTCAGTAGAAACTTTAGCTCATAAAGGAACTGGTGTGGTTTGCCAGGCGGTTAGAAAAATTGTTGGAGAATATGATGATTCACCGACTGGACAAGGTTGTATACTTGAAATATCTGATCAAGGACTTCGTATGGTAGAAAAATCCAGACCTAAGGCAAGCTTTTTATCATATTTAATTTATAATTAATTTTTTCAAAATTCATTTAGGATAAAAATGAAAAGAAACCGTGTATAGACTATTTCTATTCATTAAAAAATGTTTCGTTCTGCGCATTTCATCCTCGAGATCACAGATATATTGGATTCATTACCAAGCATCCTACAATACAGAGATTTGCATGCCATGTCTTTAAAGGAACTGAATCTACTCGACCTGTAGCTGAATCCGTTGGGTAAAATATTACTTCATTGTAGAATATTTTTCTTTTGACTAAAATTTTATGTCTTAGGCGAGCTTTTCAACGGTTTTATCAGAAATTCATAGAAACAGCATATCCAATCGAAGATATCTACATTGAATAAATGTTAATTGTGTTTAAGGGTAAAATATAGAAAAACTGGATCACAAAGAGAGTTTTAAACTATATTTTTTTCTATTTGCATTCAAAGTACTTTTAATTGAATTGTATTTAGTTAATCGATTTAAGATATCTCAGTTTTTTGATAAAACACTGGCTTTGCCTTTTTATGGTTTTTAATCAACTAAGTCAGAAGAAGAATCGAGTGTTATAACTAATATGCTTATGCTCTTTCAAGTCAAATTATGAAAATTTGTGTTTTTTTTTTTTGTAGATTTAGTTAGCATTATTTTTCCAGACTTTGAATGCTATACGATGGGTTGAGCTATCATTTTAATTGACTCTCATTTGACGTTCTTATTGTTAGTAATTTAAATTTGTATATCTGAGTTATAACTTAGGACTGAAATAAATAAAATAGGATACTTTTAATGTAGAATATTAAAAATTCTTTAATTTCGTTTAAATTACAGAAACAGTTAATCACGACAAAGTGATTAGGTAAAATTTATTTAAATAATTTGGGTTTAAAAGTTTTAAGTTGAGCATGAAATATATTTTTGAAGTGAAAACTTCTTTAAGCACGCTTTGCACTCTTTTCTGGGAGTAAATTTATCCAAACAAAATATGTGAGTAACTTAGTTTTTCTTACAGAATTACCTATATCGGTTCCGTATTTTGTTAAAATTTAAGTTACGTTGTTTCGGCCTCAGCTGAAAAGTATAATTAATTCCTTTCAGCTAATTTTACCGTGAATAATAATGCATTATTATTAACCCCATTAAAATTTTAATGTTTTCACTTCTGCCGTGTGGTTTTAAGCTCACACTTTAATTTTTTTTTATTTTCGTCCTTTTATATGAAAATTCATGAATTTTTTTTTTTAACTAAGATCATTTTTTATATAAAAGTATTTATTTAAGAAAGTAAGCAAAGCTTAAGTTAAAGTTAGAACAACTCAGGCGATTTAGAAATATGACAAAAAGTACAGAAGAAGTCCTTAGTATGTTAATATTATGTTAATTCAAAAATTTTAAAGGCAATTTAACCAAAATATTGCATACTTTTTTACTTTGCTGCGTACACTTTATGCTAAGATAACGCATTTTGTTCATTTATATCTTAAAATATTTCAATACAATTCTGCATTAAAATTAAAAGGAGTATAAAAAAGTATTCAAAATATTTAGTGACAAAATTCGTTCTTACTGAGTAACTTCATTAAAACATGCTGCACTTTTCCTTTTTATGTAAAGTTTATCTTGTAATTGGTAAGAGATAGTTTTCTATTTTTAGAATAATATTAATAGAAAATACTGTTAGTGATTACTTGAAAATCTTTAATTATAATTTCTCTTTAGAATAAAAGGAGATTCTTCTCAATGAATCGAATGTATTTGGAATTTTATTTTTTTAAAAAGCCATTTAAATGGTATCAACTTATGTTTTGGTAAATAACTAAGAATTAATCTTTCTATATAATTTTGTTATTTTTCCAACGACTTGACCAAAAACTTAAAAGTGGGCACTTATTTTATAACTGCTACTTATAAGTATTCAAATATAAATAAATAAAATGTATTTTTGTAGAACTCATAAAATACAGTAGAATTTTTTATTGTAGAAAAACTATGATAGCCAAAAGTTAAAGCTACATACAAATTAAATTTTATTAATGATATTAATATATTTATATTATACTTATATTAAGTACATAATTCTTAATGCAGTACCCAAGCTTTAAAGATATTTATCAGTCAACTAAAAGGCAATTATTGCTATTGGTATATAAAAGAAGAAAATCATAGTTGTCACTTTTATGTACGTAGCGAATTCCATAACAATTCTACTTAATTTTTTTTTAAGCAAAAAATTAATTAGTGATAAAAAATTTTTAATACGATTTTCTTGTAATTAACTTTTAACTTTAAGTTAGTAATTTCTAATAGATCGGCTCGAATAAAACTCTGATAAAATGATATTTTATTGTTAGCTTGTTGAGTTATGTTAAAAATAAACAAAAAAAAAAAAACAAGAAAAAAAGCTTTGTATTTTTCTATTATTTGTTCATAAAAATTTTTTGATCGATTAATTAAAATTATAATCAAAGACAAATGTATAAAGTATTAAGTTTATTCTAGGATATCGTTATGAGTAAACTATGAGGTACTAAAAATGCTAATAATCAAAGAGGTCAATAAGAAAGACTAGAAAAAACTATATTATAGCATAAAAAAGAATAAAAATGCTGATAATCGTTTATTCAATGCTGAAAAAATACACAAAGGTAAGTTATGCAAGAAATATATAAGGCTAAAATTAATGAAAGTGTAAAAAATTCATGCTGTAACGGTCCTTAATGTTTCATTTATATATAAATTTTTTGATTTAACTTTGTGGTTTAATATTTGTATAAAATTACTATAACCAAAATTAATTGGGATAATTGAGAGTTTTCTAGAACTTAGGCTTGCGTAGTTTTTGTGAGAACTATCTGATTCAATTAGCACTAATTTTTAAACAAGGAATCTTTAAATGAAATTTTGTTAGTTAATGATTGATTTATTTGGCTTTTAATTGCGGCGTTAACTTGAAGCTAAAAAACAGTTTGTTCCAAACACTCAAAATTGATGATGTTTTTTGCTAAATTCATTTCCAACTAGAGTGTATAAAACTTTTGATTAATATAGACTACATAAATTAAGATCAATCCTTAATTATTGTATTCATCGTGTCGTAAAATCTTACTAAATCAAACGGCATTTTCAAGTATGAAGATTCTTACTTAAATTTGAAATTTACAATGGTAGGTGTTCTATTGTAAATCCTTTCCAGACTTTTTGACTCAGAAATAGTTTCTGTGGACTAAATAGAGTCAAAATAGTTTTGACATGAAAAATAGTTTCCCTGGGGACTACAACTGTAACCAATAAGAGTTGGATAAAATTGTCTCGGTACTACGAAATTAAATGTTCTTAATAGATTATATGAAAGTTTTCAAACTATTTCCAACTATAATAACAAGAAAAGTCGCAAAACATTAAAGCATAAATTTTATTTCTTAAGTCCTTTTGTCAAAAATAAAAATTAAAGCAACCACACGGAAGAAAAATTTAATTTATAGCATGGAAACTAAATGATCAAAAATGTTTACCAGCAAGATATAATTGGGTTTCCAAAATTGAATCTTGCCTTAAACAAGAAATAACAAAATATTATATTCATTTAAACAGAAAATACTTTATTAATAAATGTTTGGCAAATTTTTTCCTTATATATGCAAAATATGGTATAACCAATTTTTTTAACTCTTTCCCTTGATTTGTATATAAATATACGTTCTAATGTCCATTTCACATATCACTGATCCAGCTCAGTTGATAAAGAGACTGTATTTATTAAAATGCATACATATATAAATGAAATATATATATATATATATATATCCTAAGCTTATATAAACCCAGAAACATATACCTAGCTCAAATATAAAAGCTGAAAATATTTTTTGAGAAAAATTTATTTTTCCAATTAAAATATTCCAAGAATAAATCAGAAAAAAGGGTTAATATGTTTACGAACAAACAAACTTCTCTTATTAGTTAGAACAATTAAAATTTTCTATGCAAAATTTTTATTTAAAAGACAAGAGAAAAAAGTTATTTCAAAAATATTAGTTTATTTAAAATGTTCCTTTGTTATCGAAATTATTTCTCCGAACTCAAGGGACACAGCTCTATTATTTATTTCCTTTTACGAAAATTTCAATAATGCTGTCACAAGAGAAAAAATTACGATATTTTTTTATTCAAAAATACAACTTAAAAAGTGTCAATAAACTTGAAAAAAATCTTCAAAATATTTGAATTTCACAAGAAATTAAATAATATTGAAAGGATGGAAATCTAAAGTTTGTTATTAAATCTAATGCTTTCAAAAACGAATCTAATTAACATCTTCATGAAAATGTTTGTTTTCCTTTAGTATCTATTCTAGGTTTCTTTAATGAGTTTTCACAGTAAGTTTATGTCTTTTAGTATTGCCTGTGAAAGCTGTTATTGTAAAAAAGCTAAAACCTATGGAAGCTTCATCCCTCACTTGTTGCATATAATTCAAGAATCTTCAGATCATAGTCCTCAGATAAACACAATTCTAGAGACTTCTAAAACAGGTCATGTGGGATGTCAATCTCAACTATGTATCATTTACACACCACAAAGGTCCCTTTTAAACAAATAATTTCTTATATATACGTAGATTACTCTTTTGTAGAAATATATATAGTTTATGGTCAGTGGCTAACAAGTTTTTCCCTTTGTAGCAAACTAGTGCCAATACCTTTTTCAGACACACTTATGCGATAAAAAGGTTATAAATAAACATCAGTCGATAAGTAGTTAGTTAAGTAGATACAGCAATCAACTCTAAGTGATTCTTTCATTCACTCAAATTGTTTTTTTCTATGGAATGGGTGAAAGGCTTATAGGGAAGTTTATCTGCTTGAGAAAAACCTACCCTAACCAACAAAACTGGGTAGCTCTGTATTCTACATTCAAAGGCGTATATATTACAACGTGGTGAAAATCAATCTTGCTCCTACGTAACGAGATACAATAACGTCCTGATTTAACTTGATTCGGCCAATCAAAGCAGTTTGTCTGTAGTAAGTATAATAGGATTTTGCTGAATTTGATTTGAAGGATTTCAAGCTATTGAAGATCTTTTCGACGCCAGCTTCTAGAGAGTATAAAAGACAAACACAAAATGTATCCTTTTGTCAGTTGCTTTTTGTCTTGTTAAAAGTTTACAACAAAGTTTGGATTATAGTTAATAGTGTTTTATTTTTAAAAGGATTATAGTTTTAGTTGTATTTTTAGAATAATGAGTGCTTCTGGTAAAAGTCTTTTAGGACTTTGGTTGTATCGCTCTGGTGAGCAGGAATGGGCCGTGAAGCAAGGAAGTCCCTTACATAAAAAAAAAGATTTTTTAGTATGTTATTAATATTTTATTTTGTTTAAAATTAAAAGTAAATTTGTTTGCCTTTATATAAAAATATATTTGCATCCTTAATTTAAGTTCTGTTTTTCGATGAATTTACCTAAATAGTTGAATTTGAGAAATATTAATATAAGGGAGTAACCCTAAGAAATATTTTTTTCGTAAGAATTCCAAAATTGGTGAAATTGTGTCCTTTTTTGGGAAGGTTTCAACTATTTTATTGAAAAATAAAGTTAATTAATTATTTTAATAAAAAAAAGGATAAAACGGAAGCTTTTTGTTTATTTAACTCGAATTCATTTACCAAAATTGAGTCTACAGAAAATCTTAAAAATCATTTGTTAAATTCAAAGTTTTTAAATTTTTTCTCTTTGTGAGTATTTCAAAGAGAACTATTTAAAATTTTATTTAACTCACAATTTAATTTATATGGCATTATATAAGAAAGAAAATTTTTTATGGATATATTTTTAACGACTTAATTTTATAATTAGCTTAGTTTGAGTTATTAATTAGCATTGTTATTTCTAGCAGGATATTAATCAAAATATATAATTTTTTAGCATGTTTAGGCTTTTCTTTAAATTTTTTACGTTTATAGAAACTTATAAAACCAACGTAAATGATTCTTTATAATTTTTAAATAGAAACAGGAATATAATAAGAAAATATGAATTTTTTTATTTGAATAATGAATCTCAAGTCCCAGCAAAAACAAGAAAAAGAAAGTGCAAGTAAAATATGTGTTTTATTCAATTGGAGAAAGTTATAGAGTTCATTAAAAAAAAATTAATTTACCTTACCATTAAGGAAGGATTTTATGAAATTAAATTTATTTCAATATTGTGTAAATAAATTGAACCAAATAAATGATAAATTCATTCTCATGGTAAATGTATCAACAAAGTAATCAACTTCTTTATTAGGATACAACCAAAGAAAAGAAACAGGAAGAGAAAACACCAGGTGACCGTACGTCTATAATTTTCACACTGAAAAACCAAGTAGGAAATTTAGCTAGAGCACTTCAAGTATTTCAGGAATTGGGGATTAATGTCTTGCATTTAGAACTACGTCCAGTCGATCCAGATACTGAACAAGTGAGTAACCAACATAAGAAAACTTCTCTCTCTTTATTAAAGATTATTTTGAGAACTATTAGAAATTTTTAGGCTGATGTCCTAGCTGATATAGAATGTGATTCAAAGCGTCTTGAACAAGTCATTTATATGTTAAAGCGTGAAGTTCATTCTGTTAATTTTGCTTCAGCTCAGGAAAACTTTGATTGTGTTCCCCATACGCCCCTTTCTGCATGCTCCAGTTTTGGTATAAGTTGTTTTTATATTCTAAAAATCATTAAAAAAATGTTCTCTTAAATATTTAATTTAGATTTTGGGGATATGATGTGGTTTCCACGTAAAATATCTGATTTAGATAAAGCACAAAATGTTTTGATGTATGGTTCAGAACTAGATGCAGACCATCCTGGATTTAAGGATCCTATATACCGAAAACGACGAGAACAGTTTTCTGCTATAGCAAACTCTTATAAACAGTAAGAAGTTTAATAGAAAATTTTTGAAAAATATATTAGAAAATATTTGATTTTAGTGGTCACGAAATACCCAGGGTACAGTATACTGCAGAAGAAATAAAAACTTGGTAAGCACTTATGGATTTATTTGAAAACTTTTTTGGAAAAATTTTATTTCAGGGGTACTGTATTTCGCGAGTTGCATATTTTGTATGCAAAATATGCTGTGCCTGAGTATATGGAAAACTGGCCATTACTTGTTAAATATTGTGGATATAGAGAAGATAATATTCCTCAATTGGAAGATGTCAGTAAATTTTTAAAAAGGAAAACGGGCTTTCAGTTACGGCCTGTAGCAGGCTATCTTTCTCCTAGGGACTTTCTTTCAGGTCTTGCGTTTAGAGTATTTCATTGTACACAATACATAAGACACTCATCTGATCCATTTTATACACCAGAACCGTAAGTAAACCAAAAAATTTAGATATTTATAATTCTCTCTGTATTATGTTTTAGGGATTGCTGCCATGAGTTACTTGGGCATATGCCTCTTTTAGCAAATTCAAGCTTCGCACAGTTTTCACAAGAAATAGGTCTTGCATCTCTTGGTGCTTCAGAGGATGATATCGACAAACTAGCAACCGTAAGTAGTTTAGATTGCCTTACAGAATATAATTGATTGTTATTTAGTGGTTTACTACTTATTACTAGAGAAATTTGTTTTGAATATGTACAGTTTGGAGGCAAAATTTAATAATATTCAAAAAATGGAGTTAATCAATTTGGCAAGTGAAGCATCCATATATTAATACGCAAGGGGGTTTTTTTCCTCCCTTTTGCATGTATTTACACTCGATCGATTTTACTGAAACCGGTTTCATTCGAAAGGTGACGTCGCCAAATTGTGCGGAATGAAAAAATTATTTCAAAATTCCACACATGTAACTCGCAAATGAATGGTCGTGCTGTGTGTATTATATACCCAGTAGGAAAAATGAACATCTCTTCATGCATCAGGCGATGTTCTCTTTGGTAGATATGAGTACTTCGCTTTTATACTACCCATCCCATTGCTTTTCTAAATAAGCATGTCCGTTTTTTTCATGTGGTCAATACATACGCGTTAGATATGCGTATGTATTGTATCTGATATATGCTACGCAGCAGCATAATGTAACGGACCCCTGTTCCCGTTTTAATTTCTTTTGCTTTTTTTCTAAGTTTATTTGGAAAGTATTGGAGAATATTTTTCAATGGGAACAACTTGTTTTTTTCAAAAAATGCATTTTTGTCAACAGGATTATTATCAGTTTCCCTTTGGCAGAAATCTATTTTGAAACAAGCAAGTTGTTTTGCGTGGAGTTTTATTTGGGCAACTATAATATATTTTTGTAAATTAAGAGTTTTAATTTAAATAGAAAAAATTTTTTTATGTTAGCTAAATTATAAATTATGCTTATTAATTCCTTTAATTTTAAATACAAAAAAAATTTTAAGCACAACAAAAACTTTTGAGGGCAATAAAGTGTCCTTTTACCATTATGAAACAAAAATTTTTGTTCTAGCTATGACTAGAGCAAGTGCATCACCCGTTTTACAACCTTGTCCGTCGTGCGAATGAAAAACGCATTGTTCTGAACAGAGCTTTAGTAACTTCTCAAATTTCAGTAGCGAGATTTGGTTCAGTGTGTCTGTGACCCCTTTATTTCTACCGCAATAGCCGCGCATAGCGAGCTTCCTACGTCGCCACATAAAAGACACCTGGTAAATCGGACCTATGTTTTGTCCTCAGGGGTATGGACCCCTGCCAAAAAACATGGTCACATAACAATAACACAGGACAGCCGTTTAACGGCTCTGCTTTGTCTTTATATTGTTGTTGTTTTTTTCTCTCTTCGGCTCTATTCCGTTAACGCGGTGATAAGCCGAGTGTATATTTACGTTTCTGCTTGCTATATATTTGTATTGCAAGCAGAGACATAAATATAAAGTTGGTATTCTTCGCTAATACAACACATTTCATTCTTACAAACAGAGCGAAACAATATTCAAGTGAAGAAAATATTCTATATTGTTTTCTTCGATGTATTGTTGAATTGCGATAACTATCCTGGTTATAATAAAAGCATTTTTAGTCTTCGCCTGAAACTTGGATTTTTCGAAAATAAAATATTTGGATGACAGTTTTAAGATAGACCATTATTAGCGCTAAATGTTTTACAAATCTTTTAAATTATCGTAATATGGTCAGTTGATAGTTTTATCTTTCGTAGCTTTACTTCTTCACTGTTGAGTTTGGACTATGTAAACAACAAGATGAATCTTTTAAAGTATTTGGAGCAGGCCTATTAAGTTCTGTGGCTGAACTAAAGCACGCAATTACAAATGTAGATAAAATCAAAAAATTTGATCCAGACATTACATGTACGGAGGAATGTATCATAACAGCTTACCAGAATGCATACTTCTATACTGATTCCTTTGAAGAAGCGAAAGAAAAAATGAGGTATGTCTATTGGAAATTTTTAAAATAAAGATTGTTACTAATTGCAGTTATAAATGTAGGTCATTTGCAGAAGGAATACATCGACCATTTGGTGTACGCTACAATCCATATACAATGAGTGTTGAAGTACTTTCTAATGCAAAGAAAATCACAGCCGTTGTCAGTGAACTGCGAGGAGATTTAAGTATTGTTTGTTCTGCTCTTAAAAAAGTTTCAGCACTCGATCGAAATTTAGATGTGGAAGGAATCGCCAATCTACTTCAAACAAGTCTCAATGTAAATTTTACTAAGTTTTAAATAAAAATTTAATAATCTTGTTTTAATTTGGCCATAGGTGAGTGGAGATCGTAGTCCAGTGAGCTCAGATAATTCAGATAATTCACAACATTCCTTAATAGGAAAGGATTAAATAATACCATTTTTTGCTTCCTACTTTTTGAAAGAAAATAAAAAACGATATTATTGCTGTTAATACGCCTATCCATTGAGCTTCTTACTCATTATTTATAGTTTTTTATTTCTTTTAAATTACTTGCCTTGATAGTTTGAGAAGGAGTCTAATTATGTTCAGTGGTCGTGCCTCCGCAATGAACGATTTATTTAAATCGAACAATTTTATAAAAAAAAAATCATAAAGATTGTTAAAATCCATGGAGTTTAACATATTTGAAATTTTAGTTGCGCAAAAAACTTATTTAAGGTTTGGACTTACAATTAGTTTTTTGAGTACAAAACTGCTTGAAGTTTTTCGTCTATTTTTAAGTTGTACAAAATATTTTAGACAAATCTATTGAAATAAGTTTTCGGCTCTCTTTATAACTGCAGTAGCAACAAACATCGTTACGTGTTTTACACTAAGTTGTCCCACGAACAGATCGTATTGACTTTAGTTTATTATTTATTAGTATTTTCAAGAGATTAGTTTGAAAACTTGCATTAAAAAATTAATTTTCTGAAAATTCTGATTAGATCCACTCAATATATTAGATATATATCTAACTCAATTTTACAAAATTTTTCATCAATACTTACCGAACTTTGCTATTCCTTTACAATTATCATTATCAAAAACTGATTTGCCTTCCCGTTTCTATGACACTGCGGCTGCAGATGACATTATGAAAGAAACTGTCACATGGTAGAAATGTCGATTGTTAACTTATTTTTACTGTTGCTGTCAAAATTTAATATTTTACTGAGATATTTTGTATTTTTGTGCTATTTTAGACTGGATGGCTGATATCAACAGGTACGTCGTTTTTCAATCACAATTTTATTACATCGAATTCGATATTGAGCTTTATAGGCTGAGATACATATATGTACATAAAAGTATGATTATAAGATGCAACTGCAAAAAGCTTCTTAATGAGCAGATGCCAAACAACATAAAAGATACAATGCTAAATTGTAATTTTTAAGAAAGTCTCTAATTTTTATAAACTGTCTTTAATATTTCATATTATTTAATTGTAATCTCTATTATGCTTGTAGAATTAGGAATTAGATTTCTGTTTCCATTATGGTTTATGCATTTAGTTTAAAATGGTTTATGCCTGGACTATATTTAAGCATATGTCACCAAAATTTAATGCATATTTAATTTTTCAAATACGAAAAAGCTTAAGAATATTTTTTTAATTGTATTAAAATATTTTTATTATTATACATTTACTATGCGGGAAATGCTAGTTGGTAAATTACAAAAAGTGTAATATAAGGTAAGTAAATAAGATGCTAGGCATGAGGCAGAAATATTTATGCGTCAGGAAAAGGTAAAGTTTTTTTCAAAATTTGCGAAACTCCGTCTTACATTTCACCTCCGCTTACCCTGAAATTAAATGAAACCGGCCTCAATGTGAATACCCTCTCATTCGTATTCAATTTTAATTAAGGGGGTAGTAAGGTTAATTCTGTACAAAAAAAGGCTATTTTCCATAATTTTTTTTAACGATACAATTAATATTTGCTAATTTTTTTAATTACTACGTTATAAAGTATAATGTTAACAATATTTTGTATTTAAAGTAAACCAATAAAACTCTTAATTAAAATATTACTTCATACAATAATTCTCCAAGTTAAATTGTCTTCCTAAACACAACTCAAATATGTTTTAAGGTTATTTGAGCTAAGATGACTTTAAAATAGCAGCTATTAGCTGACAAGGGGACCGTACGACCTTCGGAACGCGGATTTCAATGAAACTTGGCATAGTCGTAGTTCATGATTAATGTAGCTAAAATATAAAATAGTAGGACGCAACGCTCAAGGGTTGCTTAAAAAAAGAGGTTTAAAAAATATACATCAGCTTAAATTCAGAAAAAAAGAGGCTTTAATTTCGAACAGGCGACAGAGTAGATGGTAAGTTTCAAAAGGTTTCTAATTAAAGTACACAATGGCCCGGGTTCGTAACTTTACTGAGGAATTTGTTTTTCTTTTTTTTTTTTCATTTTTGATTTTTGTTGCTATTACAAATTTAATATAATTTCACAATATTTCGCTAATAATTTAATAATATTATCATTTTATCAATAAATATCAAATTTTAATCATTTAAAACGAAAAAGAAGACATTTTTCGTATTAATAGTTACACAAAATCAATTTCTTTAAACTATTGAAACTATTTTTAACTAACGATAAGGATGCAGATGTATTATAATAAAAGAAAAGCACTTTTAGAGTTTTGATTTATTTATTTCATTCTCACAAACCACAATGGTACTTATCGTAAAAACAGCTGAAGCAAAAGTTTCTTCTACATCTTGCACAGCAAATAAATGCTGACTTTTTGCAAAGACAAGGAGATTTAAAAGTTCACTGGAGAAGCAAGCATCATTAACATTAAAAAAAACATTTCGTGTATCAGATAGCTTGCTGGCGTACCAGGCGTATTTAATCATGTCATTGAATAGTGGAGACGATAATTGATGGTGGATGATTGAATGAATTTTTAGAGAATCTTCTCTCGAATGAATTTCCCGATTTTCATCAAGAAGCTCAGCACTGCTTTGTAATCGTTTGATGAAGTTTTTTATTTGCTTATAAAAATATACGTCACATGGTTGAACCAATGGAGTACATTTTGGAGGAATAACCTTTAGCGTGCATGTTGGCATGTGTGCTTGATCTTGAAACACATCATCATACAAATCTGGTCTTGTTTGACCCGTCCATGAATCCACGAGAAGTAAGAATTTATTACTTTTCACATATGGTAGTACATTTTTTTGTAAAAATTCCTGATACAGGGCAGTACGATTAAATTCTTTGTTTTAAATGCTATATAAGAACATAAGAAAATAGGTTTTCCAATACTCTGCTGTGGTGTATGACTACTCTGATTTGACCTTCACGTAAATGGCCCTTTTCGCACAGGTAAAATATCCTTGGCTTTGAACATTTAAACAAGTATGACAGTAAATATTAAAAATTCAAGCTAACACTGATATTTATTGATAAAATGATAATATTATTAAATTATTAGCGAAATATTGTGAAATTATATTAAATTTGTAATAGCAATAAAAATTAAAAATGAAAAAAAAAAAAAGAAAAACAAATTCCTCAGTAAAGTTACGAACCGGGGCCATTGTGTACTTAATTAGAAACCTTTTGAAACTTATCACCTACGCTGTCGCCTGTTCGAAATTAACCCTCTTTTTTTCTGAATTTAAGTTGATGTATATTTTTTAAACCTCTTTTTTTAAGCAACCCTTGAGCGTTGCGTCCTACTATTTTATATTTTAGCTATATTAATCATGAACTACGACTATGCCAAGTTTCATTGAAATCCGTGTTCCGAAGGTCGTACGGTCCCCTCGTGAGTTTTAGCTTTTGAGTTTGTAAGTATTAAAAAAACCTTTAGTCAAATTTAATCTTTAAAAAATCTCGAAAAAAGAATGAAATAATTTAGACCTATTTTCCTAAAGAATCAAATTTTCAATTGAATATAGTTGTCTGAAAGAGCATACCAAATATTTATTCATTTTTGCTTTCTTATATTAAAAAGAATTATATTTCGTTAATAAAAATTTACTTATGCATAAATTCATTTTTTCCAATATAAACAAATGAAAATAATAGTGATATTAAATTTAACTTTTAAATGTGAGTGTTTTCAATCCAATCAATCTTTAGTTCAATTTTAGTTTACTAAACTTTTTTGTGAATAATTTCACATTTTCAAGAATTAAATTTTGTTTACAAACCTATAGCACAACAGAAGCAACAATTTTTGCTGCAAAATAGACTTAATTCA
Organism: Acrocera orbiculus; assembly: GCA_947359355.1. NCBI lineage: Eukaryota > Metazoa > Arthropoda > Insecta > Diptera > Acroceridae > Acrocera > Acrocera orbiculus. The sequence goes on from OX375757.1 coordinate 46,643,234, forward strand.
ATCTAAATAATGACAGATGGGCGTTTAATTTCAAATTTTCGATATCCCATAGGCAATTGATGTCCTTTATATCATTGTGGCTACCAAGGGTGTTGACTCGCCCGCCTTATAAGTAAGAATCAATCAAAAACGTAAGGAAATCATATGTGAGCTATAGACCCCTTAAAATTTGTTGTTTGCCTTTCATTCTCATTTAATTCTACATTCAGGCTACCCTTAAACTCACCATACTTTGGTTAAGTAGATGAACCCTTCAAATTTATATAAAACCCCAAAGTACCCGTCGAGTACTCTTCAGATTCAATTTTATATTTTAATAAACTTACTAACAGTGAAATAAAATTAAAAATGAAATGAATCATTTTATTGTGCTATCCTTTGAGCACAGGGAGGCTTTAAATATATTCAGCTAGGAAGGATAAAACTGTTTATGCATTAAAACTTTGAAACAAAGCCAAAAAAAGGGTATAAGGGTGAAATAATTGACATGTTTTTATTTTTTGTTTAAAAAAGATAACATCGTCAAAAACCATTCTTAGAGTAATTCCACAGATATTTATTGAATTTAGTCACATTCTAGCTATCATCTAGAAATTTTAATTGGTCCAATAGTCATGTGCACTAAATTTTGTAACTGTCAAAATATTCAATACACTCAAAAATAATTATGTGTCAAAAATTGATTTACTTCTCTTGATATTTCTCAGCTATGATTTTGTTGATTCTTAAAATTCAATAATTCATGATATCGAAACGTTTAAATTCTTGTGGAATACTTATGATACTTTCTAATATATTTGAGGTGACCCAATTAAACTGCTATTTGTCAAAAATGTATTTAAAGCTTGTGTTTACGCTTAAATAATAAAAATTGATGTATCTAAAGTCTTCTAACATTATTAAATTTGAATTTAAAATTAAGAGAGCGGACATGAAATTATTTTTAATGTATGACCATATCAACAACTAAACTGAAATTTACCACAAGACTTTTATTAATATTTTTAAGCCTTTCTTAAGAGGAAAAGACATAAGTCTGCTAAAATACCCGAAAACTCCAGACTTAACTATAAAGTCGGAGAAACTTGAAGAATTACCTATACAGTACCTAATATCGAGTGTCTACTTCAAATAAAGTAAGACAAATTGGCTACAATCTTTAAATTGAGAGTTCTACATTTATCAGCATTGAATTGATTTTATTGTTTTTCTTCCTCTTTGGATTCTTGTGCTAGGATATTTCGTCACTAAACTACCGAATCCAAAAACCATTGCTTTTGAAATTCTTTGATCTTCTTCGGATTTAACAAAACTTCTTTGGATACCCAAATTTTAGATTGACAAGCTAAATTAGATTTTAACCACTTGAATTGAAGTTTTACTTAAGTTTTTATTCTTCGTGAAATTGCTAAATCCTGACAGCAGATTTATCAGTCTTTAAACAAGTTGATTAATACAAACCATAACTACTGGCACTATACAAAAAAAATTAACGATTGGTATTTTCAAACTTCTGAAAAATTTTGAAGCACCCACCACAAAAAAAAAATATAATCAAACGAAGCAAAAAAATCATACAGCCAGAATTGGTGAAAATTTCAAAGCTTGGAAGGATAAAAACTTTAAAATATTTGAAAAAAGGCATTTCATTTGGCTAAAGTCAAACACTAACACATTCAAACATGCATGTTGGGCATATTTTGTAAGGACGAGAATATTTTGTAGACTTCAATATAGTTTACCTCTTTTTTACTTTTTGGCAATATTTAATTTGAAATGAGAAAATTCTGCCACGAAATTGAACGGTCGAAGGGAAGAAGGTACCATAAAAAAAAAAAGGATACAAAACGTCGGCGTTTCATGGAGGTAGGCACAATACAGCAGTTGTGACTGTTAAACGTTAAATGAATTCGTACAAGGATTCAAGTGCAAATTAGAAGCGAGATTGTTCTATTAGCCTTTGTAAAGCTCATCTACATCCGTTACTTTATAGAAGGGTGTTTTAGCCTGACAAAATGCAATTTTTCATTTAGCATTTGCTTTTTCATTTTACGCGGCTTAAGTCGTATTTGATATATGGAATTTTTTAAAGTTATTTTCCATTATGAATACAATTTAAAGTGTTATTCCGGTAAGTTAGTATTTTTGATTTGTTGCTTGATATCAAAGTAGAGAAATGAATTTTTAACATTATTATTACAGCGAACAGATTCAACTTAAAACTGATTTGCTAATATAAAAATACTGGGTTATGTGTGCCACGATGTGTAAAAGTCTTTAAAGTAACCAACACAATTTATTTTAGCAGTGTAAGATAAACTGGAAAGTACGAAATCAATTATTTGATCTCTTATAATATTTTAATCCTAAAACTTTAAGTGATGTTTAATTTTTGAATTCAAACTAAAGGAATAGGTATCATGATTGCCTCATATTTTATAGTTAAGCTACATAACTTCTCCACATGTTATACTCGAACATGTTATGTAGTTTACGTAAAGGACGTTTTTATACTGATGACAAACGTAAGTTGTGAAATATGAAAGGGTGTTTTGATATCGGTACCCACAAATTCCTGGAAACTCTGCCAAAAAGGAAAGCGGAACAGAAAAATTGGTTTTCTATTTCAATTAAGAGAGAAGGAGGAAAAAAAAAATGATGCAAAGTAAAAGACTGCATATGAAGGGAAGTTTTTTGTGTTTTATGGCCTGTTTTTGATATTTTTGCAACTGCAAATACACTTTATGTTGATGATTTTTGCTGTTTTGAAACCTTCCGCTTTAGACTTTGTGATAGCTTTGTTAGTATCCCGTAGTTAAGGATGGTGGCAATGATGGGATCATCATTTTAAACACCAATAGGCTGCTGATTAAAATTGGGGACTTTTCATACACATGTATGTAAATTTAAGGGGACCTATATGACCAGCTGAAAACTTTATACGAAATTTAAAAATGGATCAATATTACAACACTGTCTCCACTCATACTCTAATTTTATATAGCTCTGCAGAATGTGACTTGTCCCATACTTTTAACGAGTCCATATGAGTCCACTAAGAGTGTTATGGTTTTTTTTTCAATTTCCTGTATGGTTTTTCATTTTTTTGCAACCCGAACATATAAATTTTTGTTAAGTACAGAGTTGTGTTTTGGATAATAACGCTCTGCAGTAGTTTGTGTGTTTTCATTTTGTTACTAGGATCAAAGATGGAAAAGAATATTTTTAACACTGATTTTTTCTACGTTTCTAAGTTTCTTTAGTTGTGTGTCAAATTTTTCTTTTATTTTTTATTTTGTTATGCAACTTAAATTTAACTTTTCATTTTTCGGATGATATTTCAAGAATTAAAAATATTTCTAATCTTTTTATAAAGACAAAAAACAAAATTTTAGTCTTGAAAAACCATTTTTTACCTATATAAAAAGTAAAACTTAATAAATCTCCAATCAAAAACTAGCCGTGCTGCTACTGTTTTTTACATTTCTCAACTTTCAAGCTAGAAAGTTGCCTACTAGAATCTGTAAATCAAATATTCAATCTACTTCTTTTTCAAAATTCGTATAACCGTAATTATGTTAATCTAAATGGAAATCACTCATCTTATACCTAGTTTCACAAATATGAAGTCAGTTTTGTTTTTCTGATTTTACATTTTATGCTCTTTTAAATATTAAGCTCCAAACAAAGTTTGGTAAAAATTTTTCCCAATATAAAAAAAACATCAGTTTGGTTTCGCTTCTCAAAATAATTTTCTATAGCACAAGCACCCTAATAAAAAATTCTCAAACTTGGCCTTTTTATAGTTAATATATTGAAAAGCTACTAAAATCTATGTTCATCCTTTCTCAGCTTCAGTCCCATAGAGCTCAACTAACTATGGCCAAAGAAATTTATCAGCAATTGGTGTCGGCCCATAGCTATCTCTCATGGATCTAAGCCAAAGGAAAGGAAGTAAACGATAGGAAAAACAGGAACAAGCCAGCCTACTATAAAACACTTGTCAAGGAAAGAAACCAGCAGGGAAATGAGTTTCAATGAAAAGGGGTTGCATAAAGGATGATGTTTCTTTCTGGTTAAACCGACAATTGTGATAATTGCATTGAGTCTTTTACACCCTAAATCTTTGGTTCTTTTATCTGCTTAAGGTTTTGGACGAAGTTTTTAGGTAGGAAAATTTTTAGAAAATCACAGCCAACTGAACTGTTGATTTTGTGGCTGTTTGTGAGTGAGTGATAGGAAATCATTGTAAATTAAATTAGCCTAACAGCCTATAGAAGCATTTCGTGGATGCAAAAAGTAATCTCTTATTTAAAGAATTTTGCCTCCATTTTGGAGTTTCAGGCGATAAAAATTGTATTGGAATTTTTGATTTTCAATTATTATTGTAAATGTACTTTAAACGCATGATTTCAAATTAAATGAAAAGTTATTAAGGTACATGGAAATCGGTTTTTAATGGCTCTAGGGAAATATCAATACATTCAGATTACTTATCCTGAGATTGCTTTAGGATTTATTTTAATTTTTCGAATTTGAGTTGAAATTTATTTTTCACAATTGCAAAATTGAATAAACCGGAGGAATTTGGCGTTGAACTTAAGGACCTTGTCTATAATAATTTAATGATATGATGATCGACTTTTAAGCACAGTCTTCCTTCTTCTTATTCATAATGCTGGTTTCTCAATTATTAAAAACTCAAAGGTAATTATTTGCAACGAGCAACACTTTTTGACCTGGTTTTCAAACTTCTCAAATATGAAAACTGAAGACTTCTCTTTAAATGACAGTCTCAATATAAGATAAATGGGAGGTACAGCGTATAAGTGAACATTTTTTGAAAAAAGTTGAAATTGTATATTATTTGAGACAATTTGAAACAATTTATATGAAAACTTATGCATTTAAAATGTTCTGTGATTTTAAAAGATTATCTAAAAACCATAACCTTTTTTTAATTAAATACCACTTTTATATGTCTAACTTATATAATTAACTATAAAATTGGTATTGAAAACAAGCATTAATTTTTGGCAAAATAAATGTGCTAACAATTCCACAGTTAGTTCCAGTAATAGCTTAGAAAGTAACAAAAAAGTCATGCATGAAAGGAAGAATAAAACGTTAGCTTTCACGGGAAGTATGCTTCATCCTTTTACAAATAAAGATTAAAATTAAATGGAAAACCTTATTAACTATAATTAATCTTTATGAGAAAGAAAAAATTTCATATTATTTCTTTGACATTTTATAGAAAAAATTGCTCTACTACTGTTTTCTTAGAATTTATTTTTATCCATTCTCTAAAAACGGCTCATTTTGTCTTAAATAAAATTTATTCGGTAATAAAAAAAATTAAGTGACGAAAACTATTAGAATTAAGTAAAAAAAAAAAAACGTTTTAAAATTGAGGCCAAAAAAGAGTATTATGGTTAATTTTTAATGTAAATCATAAAAACGTTTATTTTTAAAATTCTTCGAAGTAAAAACTACAAAAGTTATTTTACAAACCGCAATATAGACAACAATTTTAATTAAATATATTAATATGTAATTATATATGTAGGTATCTACATTGAATGAGACATCCACATTCACAGGAAAATCTTTAATTAATCAAAAGTTTTGCCAGTAATGGCTAATTATGTATGGCGGAACCATAATTTTCTTACATAAAATAAATTTCCTCAAATGCTATATACCTCAATAAAATTTATTTGTTTTTTTCTTTTGATTTAAAAAAATTTTTTTTCCTGTCGCTTTTCTAAGCGGTTAATTCCGTCAATAAAGTTTCAAAGTTTTATCAAAAAATGTTGTGCAATAAATGGTTCCCGTCGTTTCATTTGTCTCCTCTATTTAGAGTACAAGAAAAACAACATAGCAACAACTCGACAAGTTAGTAATTCAATAAAAATAAAATTCATTAAAAAACCAATTTTTTTGTTGTATTTATTTTACTATATTTCTCTTTCAAGGAAATTATATGCTTCTGCCATGCAAGTAAAATGAATAGTGTTGTAGCAGTGGTGTATACCAACAATGGCGGTAATTTTGCGTTCTCGTGTATACCGCGGGCTGCCGTAATCGCGGCTCTACCAATGTTAATAATAATGTGTTACGTCTCGTTTGCAACAATAGAAAACAATATCGAGTTATTTTAATAAAGGCGGGAGGAGCGGGTAAGGGATTGAGTTTCTTGTCGTTTCTATATTACTTCTGTTTGCTCATTTCATTTTATTATTATTATTTTTGGTTTTTTTTTCTTAAATTTTATGAAGCAATAAAACGGTCATGGGCAACTTTCATTCAAAGTTCCATTACGCGACTAGCTATAATATCAAGAAAGTTTTTAATCTGTGTTTGATGTTGCTGCTTTTGATTTTCATTTTTCAGTTATTAAATTCTTTTCATGCAAAGGCAAAATACATTTTACAGAAGAATTAATTTTTCTTTTATATCTGAACGGTGCATTAGTAGCCCCACAGATTGAGCTTCTTGTACCGAAATTGTTACAGCTAAAGTATCTAAATAGCTGAATAACCTAGACATAGACGGGTAATACCCAAAATACGAAAATTTAGCACAAGCTCAGTAATTACTAATTAACATTTTTAAGGTCTATTCTTTGACTCTTTAATCTATAATTGATATACAAACTTGACTATAATTGTGCTGACTTTTTAAATATAAACCAACAACAAAAGACAATTAATTTTTTTTTTTTCAATGAATGCTTAAGCCAACTTGTAGGGCTATTTTTTTAATGCGTGCTCTTCTTTTAAGGCAGAAGTATTATTCAAATTCAAATTTCAAACTTTTAGAAACATATTCAGACGGAAGACATGGTTTAAAAATTTATATATAAATTATATAGAAAAATAGAATTTTCTTTGGATTCAAGTTCAAGTGGGGTTCGAAAAGTGTTTTTTTCGCCACTTTGCATAATGTCATAATTTTCGCATTGATTTCAACTTCTCTAAGTTACACATCTAAAAAATATCACACCTAAATATTTTCTCTAAACTTAATTAAGACCTGGTTTTTAGAGCATCACTTTGAAATTGTGTTGTAGTTAAAGATTTGTGATACTTACATATGTTGTAAGTTAAAGATTTTCGGCTAATAAACAACTTTTTAATGAATCGATTTGTTGTTGAACTTATTGAACTGTCTTTTTCAGATCAGAGATTATTCATTTGGTAATATATATATAATATTTCAAAAGTGAAAAAAGCATTCACTAGAAAATCTACCTAAAAGAAAACTTTTAAAAAAATGTCAACTAATTTTTTAAAAGTATAAGAAAATTTTAGTGAAAAAAGAAAGCTTCAATAAACTAAAAAGATATTGGTTGATTCTATATAAAGCAGATCAAGAATTTAACTCTGATGCCACGTCAAACAAACAAAAAAATTTTTAAATAAGTCCTAAATAAAAACCCTTTCAAGCCAAGCTTAGTTCTCGTATAGTTATTATACCTACAACTGAATTTTTATATTTATATAAATTTGATGACAAAAAACCCAAAATAATAATAATAACACACAGAAAAAATGCTGTAGTCACAATTCTGTTGTTTCAAACTTATAAACACTGAATAATAATTCCTTCAAACTATTATAACAAAACATTTTAAAAAGCATGACTAGGCTAAAGTTCCAACCTAATACCTTACGTACTAAATAATACAAAATATATTATTTCAATCAAATGCATTTAATTTAATTTAGACGCGCAAACAAATAATATTATTTCAACTAAGTTATCCAAATGTCAAGAGGTTAAGACGTTGTCGTTAGCATTACGACCCCCGCGCTTCCAGCCAAGAATTAAAATATTCAAATAAATAAAAATCAGCTTGTCATGGTCTTTGGTAAAAAATTTTTATATCTTCTAAAAAAGTCTTTATTCGTTTATGGAAACTTTTTTGTTGCAAGCAAAAATTAATATAAAATTTTCAAACTAATAATACTTTTCTAAAAATTATGAAACCTTTGAAAACCCTTTTTTTTATCTAAGAGAGATAAATACCTACGAATATTTATTATGTTAATTCAGAATTTGTTGTTTTGCAAGTGAATGAATTTTCCATTTTTAAATAGAAACATATACGTAAAACATTGTCTTAAACAAGTTAATTACTCCCTTGAATATCTACAGGTGCCACTATAGTATAGGAAGCAATCAACAGCTAACGCATCAGAACAACTGCATGAATTGTATAATGCAGTGACGCTTTTCACAGCACATATTTAACGAATGATTTAACCCTGAGTGGTTGTTGCACAAAAAGGGTGAAAAAGCGTAAAAACATAAAAAAATTTGCTGGCGGCATACCAAGGTGCACTTTTGCCATACAAAATTTTCCATATCCCATATATATACGGAAATATGCACTGTGTTGCATATAAATAAACGAATTGTAACTCAACCCCAAATTTGTGGTCACACGGTGGCTTTTAAGTGGATTCAAGTGAATATTTCTGTTTACATATTCGTTCTTTCATGTGCTAATATAGGTGTCTACATACCTATATATAGTTTTGATTATAAATTTAAGCACAAAGGTAAATAAATATATATACTGTTCATCTCATAAGTGCGAGGTACGCAAAAAAGAAGCTTGAATGAATGGCATTGTATCATATGTTTTGGGTGCATTTTTCTGCTGTGTACCCCTGGTTGCATTAAGCATTCATTCATCTATCTGACCATTACGATGGTCCATTACTGCGAATTCATACATGCCTGATATTTTCAACTACCAATAAGCTAAAATACTGTACTATAAACATTGATTGCAGTAAAGTGGTTCAGCGATTTTAATTTTTTTTTTGATTTTTCGCTTTTTCATACAATTTCCAGTGATAATGAACTGTTAAAATGAATCCCAGTTCTTAATTTTATCGATTCGATTACTTTTCAATGATTCAAAAAAGAACAATTTTCGCTTTGAAATTTTTAATTGTTGTAGAGTTTTATGTCTTTAATGATTAACGGATGGATTTTAGTTTTTTAGTATACTTTGATTTAAATAAATAGCCTTCCATTTCTATAGAATGGTTTTCTTTAAATTTGGTTGTTCTTTTCTAGTTGATACTTTGACTTGAAAGTCGTAAAATACTAATTTGATTGGAATTTAAAATTAAATTATAATTAATCAAATTAGCTCGTTAACAAGATTTCGTTTGCGTATGTTAATAATTATAAGAAGGTGTTTTGATCTAAAATAAATCTAAATTCTAAATTTAGGTTTATATAGGGGATGTGTGTTTATTTAAAGCGAAAATAAAACTTTCACTTTTATCTATAAGTCAACAAAATATTTATTCCTTAAATATTTATACTAAATTGATTGAAAGGCGAAATTTTTAGATAACACGTAAGTTCTAAAAGACTTCTTCCACTTAAAATTTTATTTTGAAAGGTGAAAATATAAATCTTGTTACGATAACCAAATACAAGTTTCATAGAATCTTTCAAAATTTTTGTCAAAATTTGTGGCAAATTCAAATATTTTACATGGCGAATATAAATTTTGTGGTTTTCATGTTTCTCATAACTTTTCTAAAGCTTAGACACAAAAATTCAATAGTTATAGTAATTGGAAAATTGGAAAGTGAATTAAAATTTCTTTCTTCTTTGTCTGTAATGTGCCAACCATTTTCAAAAGTTTTATCTTAACAGCAACGCACAGCAAAATTTCTACGAGCTACACAAATCATACATTATAAAAAGGCATTAGTAATTGTCCCCAAGAGATGAAGATAATATAAATAAATAAACAAGCTTTGTTATTCCTTAGACAAAACTGGCGTTCTATTTTTTATTTTACAACAAGAAGTTATTTTTTTATTAAAACAGCTCAAAACTCTTTATATCAGCGGAGGAATTTTTTCTATGCAACTCCAACTTATAAATTATGAAATTATTTTACAAAATAGCAGTTTTTTCCAATTTATGATTATTCTTTTTGGTAAAACTCTTTTATTTTAACTTCTCACAATGACCTATGAAAAGTTTCAAGCACATTTTTACGTATTCCACAAAAAAAAAAAAAAAAAACAAATAAGATAATTAATTCCCTAACTTAACGTTTCATTAAACACTCGCTAAATTTTATCTTCTTAATTTAAGCTCTCAAAAGAAGTATATCCCAAATAAAAATAGAAGTAAACCACTTCTTTTCTACTCACCTGTTATATCCAAAAGTGTTTAGACAAAATGTTTCTTCCTTTAGTAATTGTTGAAAGGACAAAGATAGATGACAGTGCCCCCATCTCAATTATTCTGTTCATAAATAAGTAAAATTTTCTTTTATTAATTCTAAGTATCTAAGATGTAATGTATAAAAGTAGAATAAAAGCGAACTTAAACATAACTTTCATACAATGAATACTTCAGATGAAAACTCTACTTTATTTAAGAACAGATTTCCTCCTCACATTTTCATTTTACTGTCTATTCATGTGGGTGTATAAAAATTTCTATCTTTCAAAATTGTATTAGATATTGGTCTTTAGAAAACTATGAGTAGTAAAATGAAATAATCTTTATTCTAAACGCTCTAAAAGATAACTAAATTACTATCAACTCAATTAATTGACTTATCCACGTGACTGACGCCATTTCCAACAACATCAAATCTTTCAAATGCTACACATAACTCTTCTCAATGCACAATCTTATATAGGTCTGAACACTTTACTCCCCTAAGCAAGATGAAGGCGTAAATTTATGTAAAACCTCTTTACAACAGTTTTGTGGTAGCATCTTCTATCCATCTAGCGCCACTTATATAATACCTCGATGTTGTCTTTGGTTACTAAAACATTGTTTTCTTTCATGTCGACAACGTGATAATGTGCCCACAAGTCAACTGTTCCTATCATAGAAAATAAATGGTGGGTAACTTAACTTGAAATCCACTCCGTCAGGCACTTTGCCATCATCTTGTTAATGCGAAAGTCAAGTGACTTCCTTTGAATGAACCCTAACACTACTTATCTATATAATAGAGTGTATACATTTACATATACACATATATATAGTTTATGTATATATATATATATATATATATTCATGAGTATATGGAAAATTGGCACACGTCCTTATATTTCGTACTATGAAGATGTCGAGAATACCTCAACTGCTCCCCATAGGAAAGTCTTCTCTTATCAAATGTCCTTCGCAATGAAATTTAGAAAATGTGCAGGAAAACATCCCTGCCACCCCTTTTGTAAGCGTGTCCGTAATATCATCTGTTACTTTCAAAAGGAAACCAATTTGGCTAGGTGAGACTTTTAAGTTGATTTCAACGACTTTTTGATATCATAGACCAGCAGTGTTAACTTGTATTTACTAATCTGGAGAAGTAAGACTCCCTAGTGCTTGATGTCAAACAAGTTAGATTTTCACTCAGCCATCCCAGATTGTTGTGTTCCTTGAGCTGTATATAAGCAACAAATGGTCTCATCATGAACTTCACTAGCGATAGCACACTTAGCAGACGATGGTTTTGTAATATAAGCTTAAACTCTCCCTCTTTCAGTATTGTGGCTGCAATGGTAACTCGGATAATTTCACTTGTGGCTTATCCTTTTTGAGGGAAATTGTTAGGAAAAGCATTTTTCACCTTTAGCTTGTATCAAAGAGTGTAGTACGAGAGTTTTATGCTGGTTATTAGGTCATTTGTGCTTTCTATTGAAAACTAATGTCTTTTTTTTGCATTGTTGCCTTGAAGTTTGAATGGAGACTGAAATAAATTAAAGTCAATTGCACAGGAAGTTGTTTGTGAAAAATTTAATTTAAATTTTAAGTCTTCGTTGATAATGAAAATTTTGCTATTTGCATTTCTTAGCATTGTTGCTTTTTTTTCATAACTTTTCATTATCATTTTATCCGCCTTTAGTGGATAGTGAATTTTATACTTTTAAAATTTTGATATTTCCCTTTTTTAACTGAAATTAAAGAAAATATTTACAAAGAACCTCTATACAGGCTTTATTGTAAAGTTTATTTAAATTTCAGGTAATTCTTTAGGCACTAAAAGCCCCTTTCATTTGCATATTAAATGCAGCAAATACTTAAAGGATTTTATTTTATATTTCATAACTGAAAATCTTGGAGTATCAACTTTTAAATGCAACAATTATTGTAGTAAACTTCAATAATATTGAATTATATTCAGTGTTTAAAAAATTAATGCAGATTTACCCATTTTAATTTATCTCCATTAAAAATCCAATTTATCAATGAACTCTGGTAAAAACAAACTATCTTTGTATAGTGATAAAAACAATTATTGACAATATCAAAACTCATTTCAATTACAATACTTTTATTATTAGTTGAGCAGTAGCTTAATTCTTGGCCCAATAGTCATTAATGATACAGGCAATCACACCACAGGTCCTGTATCAGATGAAAGGCATTTCGAAGCCTGCTGCCATTTACACGTTATCAATTGTTGGATGGTGATACATGAGTAAAAAATTCCTCATCAGCTTCCAGCTAAAGGACAATTAATGTTAACCTAGTATATGCATTTCGCTATAATCCAAACGGGTAAAATACAATTTATCCTCTGTTCACATATTACATATTGAGCCGATGCACAAATATCCTGTTGCATCCTGAAAAAGTGCTCAGCGTTCCCTGATTGATTGTTTAATTATTTCATTCATTTGTTTACAATTGATTTCAAAGTCAGGAAATCCAATATTTTTTTTCCAATTTATTAACAAAATCAAAATTTTTTATAATGTTTTAATTAATTTTATAGTTTTTTTTAATTGTTTGAGTAGCTTATATAGTATAATGGTTTTTTGATATATTCTCTTTGAAGCGAAGAATATACACATACAACTTCCATATATTATCTTTTAACTATAAATCTGAAGTTTTAGCCTTAAATGGATTAACTACACCAAAAAAATTCAAAATTAAATTTGAAAGTCTTAAAATCCTAATGTTTTTATATCCATTGGAACTCAAATTAAAAAGTAAAAATTCTTGAAGTCGACGTAGCACCTGTTGTTGCCAACTAAATCTCTAAAATGATTACTCGTATTGCCCAAGGAGGGACGGTGGCTGCTTGAAAACCACTACAATATGCAAGAATTAAATTTAAATCATAAATTTTTAAATTAAGTCACAGTTCCCAATTTTAAATTGTCAAATTTATTAATTTTTTCCCTTTTTAATATTCCGCGCATGCGATTAAGAGTACTGTGCAGTGCAATATTTTGAAATTTCACATTTATAAGACAAATAAAATTTAATAAATTTACTAGCAGCTGTAAAATAAGAACGCTTTGCATAATTTTACCATAAAATGTTTGAATTTATGAAATGATGGATTTTCATGCGTTTAAATTTAATATAGAAACTACTAAGAATTGAGCCCATGTTTGCTAATAAATTTCAACAAACCAAGCGAAAATATGACGGAACTTGTAAAATTTTCTTAATTAAAAATTTTGGGAAAATGGCTTTAATGGTTGATAAATTATTATGGTTTTACCATATATTTAATTTAAATTACTTTAAATTTAATTAAAAGAATAACATATTAGAATTAACTATTTAAATTATATTATGAAAATATTTGCTATAGTAAAATGTCAAATTTTAGACGAAAAAGATAAGTAGTTGAAAAACAATTACAATCCTCCAATCGAATACCTTTTTGCCAAGTTACTTGAGCGCTTTTTTGGCAAATAGAGAAATTCCTAGGTGCTTCCTCGGTTCTTATAATTTGACCTTGTTTCTACTATAAAAAGATGTCAATCTAACAATTACGCAATTTGTCATTTTTATGACTTATTTTGAATTTATTTGTTGAACAAGTAAAGATAATGAAAATATATTTCGCATTAAAATCACACTCTAGACCCCAGAATTTTTTATATCCAAATATAGTTTACAATCCATTAGTTTTTTCATTAAAATGCAATTTTCGGTAAACTGGTAATAAATCAAGCATAAGTTCTGTTATCTTCCGAAACAGTATGAATACTGTATAGAATTTAAAATTTCATTTTTCTAGTATTTTTGTTACATATTTTGTTTTACCAAATAATTATTATATTTTTTTTCTAATTGTAAATCCTTGCATAAACTTATTAAATTAAAACTCTCTACTTAATTACCGAGATTCAAGTTAAAGCTGTCAACAGCAGAATCCAATTTAATATCGTTAGAGTCAAGAATAAGTTAAAATCGTAAAGTATTTTCATTTACGTAATTTCTTTTACCAATATCAATAAAAATCAAAACTAAAAACAAAATCTTACAATGAAAGAGCATTGAACTAAAATCAAATTTACAAATTGATTGACGAAAGGATGTCCTATAAAAATATTATTTCACAGCAAAAGTGCTTATTATGCAGTCCCAAAGGACTGAAGTATTCACATTGAAAATGCAGGATGCAGAAGGATTTCATGTTTGATAAAAAGAAAATTTGCTCTAGTCTCATGCCCTGCTGCCAAATCAAATCAAATTTTGCATGGTCCCTTTTGGTCGAACAAGCAACGTTTTCCGAGTGTCTGTCCTTTGGACACAGTCCATCTTATCATGGAGTTTCATTTTATCTGCATGTTTTTATGTATGCTTTTAGAGCACTCACGTTTTTGCACATGAAATTGACGTTATCATTTAAAACTTTAATATAGTATGGGGTGAGTTTAAGTTAAAGGGATTTATCGGACATCCTGAATCGATTTGAACCAACCATCATCATGTATTTTATCTCCAGACAAGAATGAGCATGGGAAAAGTGGCTTTTATATAAGAACTCAATTGAACGATAAAGGATAACAAAACCAATTTATATATGGAATACAGTAACGTTAGGCGGAAAAAATTTTTTTTTGCATTACTCCACATTTTTAGTATATAAAAAGTCTGAGTAATATTTCAATTCAAAAAATCTGACTATAGCAGACATAATAGTGATTATAAATAAATTTAGATAAATTTAAGGTAGCAAAAAGGATAAAGTACTACGGTTTCTGAAATCTTAAAACAAGACTTTATGTAACACAAAAAAATAAAAATTAATATCTAGAATAAAGCTTTTGTTGAAAACGAAATGTAGTTGGCACCTAATAACTCCAGCAAACTCCGTGTGCAATTATATTCCAGCCGCAAATTGCATTCATTATTTGGATAATTAGAATTCATTCAATGATTGAACTGTTATTTGTCAAATTTCTCTCCGGTCAGTTACTATATAGTAGAGTATATCCTTCTTCTATAAAAATGTTTGTTGTTTTTCAATGTGTGCGTTATCTTATCTCAGTTATGCTTGTCATATACGAGTAAATAATTTTATTGTTCTATCTATATACAAAAAAGATATTTTATTTAAAAAAAATCTTTTATCTATGACGACTCTTTACTGTGTTGGAACTACCTATATATGAGCTAACTACCCAAAGTTCGATTTACACCGTAACTTAACTGTGTTCAGCTAAAACCACTACAGAAACGGAATCAGCCGAAACTTTCATGCTTTGTAATCCTAACAGAACTGAATAACTTAGGAAGTAAATTATGTTTGGATTCTTGCTTGTTTGCTAGATTAATTCATTTGTAATATTTTGCATGTATCTAAGTAGTGGCATATTTCTCATTCAGTAACATTCGTTCCATCTCAATTTATACAATTTTAGGCCTGATGAAGGTTTTGTTATCTTCTCTACTAGATAATTCTATGACTCTTCCGGCTTTATATAAATGATATTATTATGATTTATTTCATATTCCATTCTCTTGCATACAGTCCTGCTATCAGGATACACATACTAAATTCTACTCCCTATTCTATGAATATATTGTAAGTTTCTAATTTTGATCGTTATTATTAATTTTCTTTTAGGTAACACTGATTAATTCTATTATTCTCAGTTGATGATTTTGATTAGGCAATCAGGTGTGTTGACATTGCAAGGATATACAAATACCGCAGCAAGCTATTCTGCTTAATATAATGTAGATGAAGTTTTACCTGAATACTTCTTTTATTATCAAATTTGTTTATTAATTTTTTATTGCTGTTATGTCAATAGAAAAATATTCAAAATTTTTTATGTAGCTTACATATAAGTAAATCATAAGAATTTTAAAAAGGAGCTTAAATTCAGTTATCTTTTGTTCAAAGATTTTCGGAAGAAAAAACCAGTCACAGGTGTCTAAAATGATAACAGAGTTGCTAGAGCGCTACTTCACTTTTGATTAGAGAATTAACACTCACTAAATTTTTGGTAAATCTACTTACAATCTGACATACAGTCCAAAGAAACCTTCATAGTAACTTAAATTAATTACTAAGCAAATAGCAATCGAGTATAAAATTAAATTTCAGTATTTTTATCGCATAAAATCATTATTTTATAACATTTTTAAGTTGTTGGTAGACAAATTTTATTTTTTTCTCCATACTTACGTTCAAAGTAAAAATTCTGCCTTTCTTTAACAATGATTTATGTTGAATTTAAAATAAATTATTCAAGGACTTTAAGGTTAAGAAAATTTTAGCTTGAATTTAATGGTACTGAACTTTGAAGTTTATTGGCTTCATAACTTAATTTTTTTAGCAATGAAAAAACTTTACTAACAAGTTTGTCCTAAAACTGAATCCAAACTTCTTTTGAAATAACAATGCTCTTTAAATATATTATTTATTAAGATATACCTTTTCACTCAAAGCTTTCCTTGTTTTTTTCACTTCAGTGTCGATTTGAGTAATGGAAACATTGGTGTTTATGGTGCAGTAATAAAAATAATTATGTTGAAAGCTACCCTAAGATTTCAAAGGCTTTTAAAAAGCGAAAAAAATATAAAAAATGAACACACACACACACACAAACACTTTTCTAATGCAACTTATTCCTAAAAATAATTTTAACTTAATATTAATCACCTGAAAATCATTCAAAACCTAACACGTATTTAGCGGGCCTGTAATTTTGTCTGTTGCTAAAAAAGCTTTTTGAAAATTATTTTTGTATATAAGGTTTGTAAATGAAAGAAAATTATAAAATTCAAAACAAGAAATATTGATTACCTATTTTATGGGTATAATAAATGAAAACAAATCAAACGAAAAATAATTAGTATTGATTGAGTTTTTTAACTTCAATAAGTCTTTCTACGCTTAATAAGTTTACTTCAATTTGCCTTAAATTAAATTGAAAATGCAACACAGGTAATAAAAATCCTTAGGGCATTAATTTATTCATTGTCCTTGTATTTCCAAGAAAGCCACTAGTTTACTAAGAGTCCTAAGTTGTTAATTTTTTAATATGTTTTTATTTAATTTGCTCTGTAAAATTTTGTAAGCAATTTTTAAGTCCGATTTTTGGATAGAAATGCAGTGTGGTAACAAAAAAAATTTAATGTTCTGTAAATTTTAAAGTAGCCTTATTAAATATGTCCTTATAGTTGAAATTCAAATAAATACAATTTATCTAATAAAAACGTGTATACTGGAACATACGCTCCCGCACCTGTCAAGAACGAGAAATTCAAAAATTACATTATTGATCCATGCTGAACACAAACTTTAATAAAATGAGTACCAAGTACAAGAAAAAATTGGAAAAACAACAAAAAATAATGGCTAGATATAAATTTAATAATTAATTATTTATGATATCCTATCAAATACGCCCACAGTTTTATTTTCCTGAATTAAAATTTTAAATGAATTTCGAAGAAGTAATTTATCAATCAACGCGGTATGAGAAATTTCATTAATTATTTAGTGATTTTAAATAAAAGTATATTTTAAGAAAGGTTTTGTTCTTTTTCGTTGAAGAATTTTGTCTATGGTTTATAATAATTTTATTTAAATTTTGTAATAAAACTTCTTTCAAATTAATTCAGCGAATAATTAAAAATTAAAGAGCGTAATTTTAAATTGAGCTTTTAAAGTAAAAGTTTATGAAGCACTACTTCAAATAGGAATTCAAGTACTAATCCTTTTTAATACAACAATTTACAAAAAATAAATATTTCAAAAAAAAAACTATTCAAACGGTATTAAAAAACTCCTTAGACAACAATTTTTTTATGAACTTGCGAAGCTGTATTTTTATCTTTACCATAAATATCCTAAAGCAGAATTTTACAAGCGTTTTTAACATTTTTTATTATAAATAAATTCCTTTTCTAGTATTTAACTCTTTTTAAATTTAAAAAAAGAGTGTACACTATTACTAATAAATAGAAAACAGATAAAAATTCCTTTAGAGTATTTGAAAGTATGTCGTTTCCTTTTTTTTCTTGAGTTTCATTCGAATCAATGAATTGTTTAATTGTATAACTTTATTTTCACAAAACAATATTATTACAAATTTTAAATTGTTTATCTTTTTGGATTATTATTTAAGTAACACTACATTTCAGGCTGTATCAGCTCTTTTCGATTTTTATTTTACGGTTTTACTCAACCAAAATTTCTTGTGATTGTTTTGAATTGCCATTAAATATTATAATTTTCAATAGATTTATTGATTTTTTATTCCATAAAATCAATGCGGAAAAAAAAACTTAAACCAACCGACTTAGAGCAGCAAAAACACACCTGCCTTTCAAACTCACCTGTAACCATTCTGAGAAAATCCTGCAAAATATTTGATTCCCATGAGAATTAAATCGTATACGTTGGTTGAATTTCAAACTTAAAATTACTATCATTACCATCAGCAGACAGAAACAATTGTAACCTGTGGTTAACTTATTTAAAATTGTTGTTAGCCATATGCAAGCAATATATGAGCCATCCCAGCTCATGCAATCAACCAAAACGGTAGCTTCCCTATATTCTAGCTAGGAAAAAAGCTACTGTCGAAAATTATTATTTAAGTAATAATTTTCAATGCTTTAAATGCCAGTTAAATATGATACTACTATGTCTGTCTGAGGGTTAATATAAACGCGTTCTAGAAACATGTTTATTATGGTAGTCCAACTAGTCAGAAGAAGACACGATTTCGTGTTCTTCGTGTGCGATCTTACAGTAGTAAGGAAGTCAAGCGAAACGCGAGTCTGCCAGACGTTAAAGGAAAAGCTCCAACCCTAATTCCTTAATCCCACAGACTATAGCTGCCATCAATTGAACCATGTTAAATCCATGGTAATCATTGTAGTAGCGCAGCAGCTTAAACGAATAGTCACATAAACATAAAAGTAGAATTGTTGACTGTCGATTTTGTTGAGGTCGGCAAACGATATTGCTCCTATACTTCGGCTACTGCATTTCCGAGTGATGCCTCTTTATGTCTCAATTCTCCTACTAAAGACAATTGGATAAATTGGCTTCTGGTTTTTCTCAACATTATTATATTATGAATTATGCAAAACATAATTTGATTTGGGCTCGTTTAAAATGCTAAAGGTATCAGGGGAGAAGGGCATTCTGGAATGGAAAATTCAAGTTATTTGTTGATTAAATAAAGTTGTAAGATAAACATGATTTCAAAATTTTCATTTTATATATTTAAATGAGAAGATTCAGTGACCTTTTAACATTTTGATCTGTAAATGAAATAAATCGTGCATAATATTTTTCATTGGCAGCCGTGTGATAGTGTTAGTAGCTGTTGTTTCTGATCGTGTCCCAAGTTGCAGAGCCTTACAGAAAATTTAATTTTGTTCTCATACTGTTGAATTGAGATGTCATAAAAAATAATAATGTCCTTCACTTAAAAAAAAAGTGTCTTGAGATTTGTTGTTTGCTTAGACTGTTATAATTATGCTATTCCTCGAACATCGGACAGAAAGCTTAGGTGAAAATAATAAGAAACTAATTGAAAACTTTATTGAAAAATTATTAATTTTCAAGCTAAAAACCTTAAAGCAATTATTAAATTCAATTTCCTGATGCTTTCCTCTGATAGCCTAGACAATTCCCTTTGAGCTCTTGTAATACTTGGTGAAAAAATGAAGAGAAATATTACTATGGCAATCGGAACTGATTTCTTCATTTTTGCTGTGTAATAGCTGCCATAAACGAGATTATCAGAGAAATATGTATACAAATGAATTCGAAAAATCTATTGTAAAAAAAAAATCTATGATTAATGGGATTCTCAAAAAGTACCGTTCCAGTTTGGATAGCTCAAACAAGAGTCCCATATGTATAGATATTATACATATAAATTTTTACCTATATATGTATACTCTGCTGAAAATTACTTAATTACGCCATAGATTCTTTGTTTTTAACATAAACGATATTATCTACTGCAATACCTCATCACGGAGTCTTGAGTTTGTTTTTTCATTCATTTTTTTCTTCTTTCCCTTGTCTTTTTAATTTTACTTTTGTTTTTCTACTTACAAGCCCCGGAATATGAGGTCCATAAATATTCATCAACTTCTTGGTGTAACGGGCTGAAAAACGACTGCCAGTGATGCTAAAGAATGAAATTCATCTTCTAGCATCATTATGTATTTATATATATATACTATATATATATAATCTACTAGTGTCGGGCGAATAAGATGGAGAGTCCAATTTGAATTAAAGTATAAATTTTTAATATTAATTCATAAAATTTAAATATTTAAGTTATGTAATTGCAAGTTTTTGCGGACGTGCCTACAATAGCCACTATGAGATAGAATGATGATGGTTATTATTGTTTTCATTACTTTAGTAAAAAAAAATTTAAATTAAGGCAATTTAAAATGAAAAATTAAAGAAAATAGAAATAAAGAAAAAGACAATAGCTTTAGTTTTTTTGTTTTATAGAAAAACTTAATTGAAGAATAGTAATTATTATTTCGTTTTTTACGTATTTTTCGAAGAATTATAAATGAAAGCTTTGTATTAAAATTTTGTTAAGTAAAAAAACTAACTGAGGAAAATTGATTTGTTTTGCAGCCGTTTAACTTATTGCTTCATATACTTTAAATCCAAATTTTTATTCAAAAATAAAACATCTTCTCATCAAACTTTTACTTATAGTTTTTATTATCCTGAATAGGTCCGCTTTTTTTGAAAAAAATTTACGTATGAACCCGGTAATCTGAATCAAAGTTTTGAGCCTCCTTTCATCCTCTTTGATCTTCTTACTATGGATGTCGATGAAGTTCAAAGGAAGTTAAACTCGGTAATTTAAGCTCACGTAAGTACATACATACATACATACATAGTACGTACAAAAGTCCCGATTCAGGCCCAAGAGGTCCAAAGTAGGATGAAAGGAGCCTCAAAATGTTGACTCGGAAAGTCTTAAAAACTGTACACCTTATCTAAAGATCATTGATGATTGTATTGCGACAAGTACATCCTTGTTCGTTTATATAAGCATCGTTCCGACTATTTTAACATTAAAATCTAGATGTATGATTTTAGAATCCCTCAAAACTTATTAAAACGGATATATACATGCTTTTGATTATGAAATCCAAAAATTTCCTTCTCAATTACTTTCTCATTCAGCATTTATTCTGTTTAATTTTAAAGGTAAATATTTATAAATCCTTCTATAAAATTCAATGATATTTTGGAATCCTACTCTTGCGAATTTTCAGACAAATAAAATATTAACAATTTAAATAATAAAAGTTAAGAGGAGCAGTGAGCATTCTGTTCAATATCCCTGATCATAGAACTGAGCCTAGAAGTTTAATCATTTTGATTAAAATGTTAAAAACCATTCCCCTGGCTTACATTGTCGGTTAGTAGTAAAGTAGTGTGAAAAGCCAAGCAAAAACTGAATATTACAAGAATAATTTAATCATTAGACACAGTTATATTGCAAAAATTTAAATAAATCAATTTCACTGTAACTATAGATTTTCATCGTAATAAAAATTGCAGTCAAAACAAAAGAACTTAGAGATAATACTATCTTCCGTGCAGGTGCACGATCAGATTCTCTAGAAAATATTCTGTATTAGATTTGGAAATCTTGGATGAATATAGAAATGGAGCACTTAAACAAGTTAATTTTTGTTTCAGCACTGTGGTTTGTTAAATGGCTTATGTTCTTATTTTGTTCTTTTTTTGAATTAGTTTAAATTCTGTATCTTTAATAATTCTTTTATGATAACAAATTAATAAAATAGCTTAGATTAAAAAATTTCAAGCATCTGTGTCGGTCAATATACCCTCAATACTCCAGAATCAATAAAATTGAAACCTTTAAAATTTGTTTAAGGAACAGCAACATTATCTTTTTCTAAGTTATGTACCTAAAATCCATATGATAGTTGCTAACTATTCGAAAAAACTTATAATATTGATTGTATGCTTGTAGTAAGAGAAACAAAAATAAACCAATTTAAATTAAACAACTAAATAAATATAAAATTTATATATTACAGTCTATAAAAGAGGATTTTTTTTCCTGCACAAATTCGTACAAAAAATTTCATTGTAAGCCCTAATTTTTATTTTAAAAGTTCATTGAACCCAAATTTCTAATTACAAGAAAAGCTCCAAGCATTTTATCTTAGCCTTGCGCCTAACTTTCACAATACAAAGTTAATTTTACACAATTTAGCTTCAAGAGATTTTGTTCTATTTGTTTTTGTTGACCTCCCTGAGTAACGTTTAAATTAAATGTAAATAAAAAACTCCTTTTTCTTGTGTAATTTATTTTAAAAAAAATACCCCTCGACATCTTCGATTTTATTGTTGCTGCTATGTATATTCTACAGTGCACTCTCCCTCGGCTACATAAATAAATAAATAAATAAATAAATAAATATATAAAAAGAAGAAATATTACATTGGATCAGCAGTCGCTAGGCCCCTCGTATTTTTCTTCATTTCATATGCCGCATGCATTAATCATAAACTTATTGTGAGGATGAATTCCATGAGGCTGGGGGACAGCGGCATTGTCAGCCATCAATTTTCCAAAAAATTTCAGACAATAACAATATTTTCTTCATGATGAGTATTCAGTAGAAATAAATGAAACATTTAAACAATTTCAATGTATTATTTTAGAGGTAGACTTTTATCGAATCGGACTTGGAGTTTCCGTTGGGAAAAGTTGCTTGAATGAGTTAGCACTTTAAATGAGTCTCAATAAAATGAAATAGTTTCAGTTAAATTGAATCAAAACTGTTCAAATTGTTTTAATGTGCTTAGTTAATTTTTCTTATGTAATTGCCTAAATATTTTTCTATTTGGTACACAACCTATAAGATGAATTTTAAACGCCATATCTTGTTTCTAATTTTAACCAAAGGCTAAAAGTTTTATAACAAATTCTTAAAAATTAAGAAAAAAAATAATAATTTGTTTGAACGAAGCTAATTGTTATAAGTTGCTATAGTAAAAACTAAGGCTGGAGAGTCTTAGATAATTTAAAACAGAACTAAAAGCAAATAATTAAAGAGTTAATTTTGTATGTACAATAGAAGAAACTCCGCCTACTGACCATTCATAGTTTTATCTATTGCAATTCATTGGAATAAATCAATCATTTCATGTTACCCATTCCTATCCGCTTATTCAAAGAATATTTCTGTTCTCTAGCAGAACCTGCGCAAGTATTTGAATGCAAGTTGATTGCATATATAGAGCAAATATAACCAATACATTTTGCTATGCAATACTGGGCAAAATTTGTACTTGGATTTCTATGCCACCTTCCTTGGGCCTCCTCAAATCCTTTTGTGGTTGTTAGCTTCTTGTATGCATGCACAAGGGAAAAGAATTCATATATGAAAAGCCGTAACCAATATTTTCAATGGGATTCAAAGCTCATCTACTGACTATAGAGTGATATAACGTTGCTAATTAAATTTTTAAGTTTTTTTTTTGTTTTACTAGTTATTGAAAAGATTGGATCTCTTTTTTTTTCAAAAACTTTTTGGTGCTGTACTTAAACTATATTATAAGTTACTTAAACAAATGTTAAAACAACTACAGGTAATTGAAAGCTAAAAAGTGTTGTTTGAGTTTGTTTTAGCAAACATTAACCAATTTATAACTCTTCCTTAATAATCTAAAGTTTTGAGGAGCAGCTTTCAAATCCGGCAAAGAGAAAATTTTCTTTTTGATATTGTCTGTAATAATAAAAGAGATAAAGGAAATTTTTGCAATTGGTGTGATACCTTTAAGTAAGCGCATAAACTTATCATCAAAATGAGAATTGATTTTCACTAAAAAAAATCTTTTTTAACTTCTTTATCATATTAATGCAGCACTATTAAGGAGACTAGAATAACAAAATGTAAGCAACTGCTGTTAATATTTCAGAAAACTTCAAAAGTCAATGATAGAAGTTTTATCTTTCTGAGGCATTAAGTATAAGGAGTTATAATTTTCTTTAAACACTATTAAAAACACTGACATCAAATAATTTATGCTAAAAAAGTAATTTCGAGTAGCATTTAAATATTTTTTTTATAATATTCGACATAACCAAATTTTACTTTTTCTGAATATTTGCCCGGTTGTTTAATAGCAGATAAACAGAGGATTCCTCTTTCCCCAACCTGCTGGCTATTCTTTGAGATCTCTGCAGACATGAGGTAAACTTTCGTTAATCATTTATAATAGGCGAATCTATTGCAGTCTAATGCAAAATTTTCATTTGCATAGAAGAAAATATATAAAGCTTTTTGCACAGTGAAGTGTTAATAATGCATGACTAGCACTTCAATTTATAATTAAGCACCTAGCCGACCTCAACTGCCTTTCATTCTCTGATTTTAGAATAGGCAACTTCTATTTAATTATTCACATTGGCTGCTTTCATTCTTTCGACCCCCTCTAGAAGAAATAGTGAGGAGCCATACTATATGTAAAACTCTTTTAAAATTTGATGAGGCGTTGTAGCCTTTTATTCAAGTCGTTTCGATATAAAATGAGGAATATGTAGTCATGTTGATCCAGTTATAAATATTAAATATTATTAAATTAAAAGCATAAAAGATAATCAGCAGATAAAATATCAAAGCTAATTGACTTAAATTATGCTGAACTTAGGAAGCAGTTGTGTCAGAAATCAGAATTTAAAAATTGATTTTTATAAAAATTTAAAAAAATACGCTTCATATACCTATGTGTAGCTTACTTGGTCTTTTGTTTTGTAATTTCCAGAGAAATTTCTGCAATCAAACTCCTAATATTTTTATAGGGGAGAAACCAAAAAAACTGCAAAAGAATTCGTCGATGTTATGTTAGTTACTGAGGGGATCCAACCTATTTTACATCCCACCATTGTACATTTTATGCGTATATGCATACATATATGTAGATTATATGCATACTCATATATAGAAGAATTCATTTGGTCAAACATTGAGCAGAACTCGAGTTATGCTTAAAAGGACTCAAATGCATGATCTATAGTTAGAGTAAGAAGGGTCATCCAGTCTCATACCTTTTCCTATAAGGTCCAGCTCCATACTCGTTTACTTTTTCTTTTATTTAGGTGGAAAAATATTTCAAAGGATTAAAAATTGAACAAATACTTGGTACTTGGAGGGTACCGTAGTGGATGAACGATTCAGACACTTTTTTCTGTTACTTTGTTTTCTGATTGAATACTAGCGCAAAAAGGAAGATATGTGAGACTGGAGAAGAACTTCATGTTTCGATTTTAAATGAATCAAAGTGATAAATGAGAAATACTTTTAAAACCCAGAGCAAAACAAAAAAAAGTACTTGAATCGCATAAAAAGTCCATTTTCTCTGGTAAACTATGATTAAGGTTCTAATCTCTTTGGATTAAACTTCAATTTGGAAATAGTAAACGATATTCAACTGCAGTAAAAAACTGAGTATTTATGAGTATTTAGGTTGTGACTTGAAGGAAGGCAGATAAGTATATCCTAAGTGATTGATATCTGCTTAAATGCAAGAACAAAAAAATATTTTGTAAAATATTATGTGCATCTGCTAAATATTGCATGATGATTCCAAGTTACTGAACTTAAATCCCAAAGAAAAATAGCAATTATTATTCCTTAACACAGATTTTATTGAAGAAAATTAATTTATGACGCATGACAAATAATTTTAATAACATTTTAATAATAAATTAATAAAATTTATATAGTTAATATTTGAAATTATTTGTGACAATCCTGCTCTTATAGAATAGATTTTTAAATCTGTTAAAGTTTTTCAGCAACAGTTTTGACTATTCTCCATGACCAAATTCCTTATTTGTTTACTTCATTTATTACTTTACGTTTACAGACTTATCTTAGGAATGAATAATGTAGTTTTTCCAGAACGAGCCCTGCAAACATATGAGCTCGAAAATAGATTCGTTCTCACATTGTTCCAATGAACTAATATTTCAAGATTAATGTTAAATATATTTGCTTGCATTAAGGAAGTGATACTCACTTTTACATTTGAAAAAAAAAAATAAAACTCTATTCCTTTTACTGCACCTGAGAAAACCTTGAAGACTCACTTTTTGACAACTATTGAACACCAACAGATCTTAAGGCTGTAAGAAATTTTAGTTATTTTAATTTAGTTAATTTTATTTCTTTGCCATTAAAAGCAAACATATTTTTTTATATTTTTTTCAGGCTGACGTAGATTAAATACGTATAAAAAAAACTTCACTGTTTTTAATTTATTTTTTATAGATAAATCATTTGACCTCCAGGATGTTTTATGCTTCCTCGTGTAAGTTATATCAGATTATAGTTAATAATTACAAATAATGACTACATCAAAATCATTATTCTATTACAACAGTTTCTAAAGACTATTTTACATATGTTTTAATTTGCCTAAAGCAACACAGATCATTTATTTATTCTTTTGATATAATTTTAATACAGCCGACTAACATATGAATAAACTCAAAGTCATTATACGTCGATTATTATAGCCGCAGAAAACTATAGTTTATCTTCGATACACGCAAATGTTGATCCAAAATGGATCAAAAGAAAATATCTTGTGTGCTCCAAGTTTTATTTTAGTTATAATTTTATTATTGTTTTTTTTCTATAAAATGAAGCCGAGGCTAATTAAAATTTGTTTCAACTAAAGACATCTAACATTGCCCAAAAATTATAATTCAAGCGAGTCATTCACCCTCGCCATCGTCAAAACGGAAAAACAATTTTATTTAAGACAAAAATTAGATATTTTATCATTTTTCATTTAATGTGTCCCGCTGATGGACAAGAAGCTAGTGCGGAATATTTGACAAGGAGGGAATGGCTTTGGATCAAATGACTCAACATAAAATTAACTTGAATTACCCAACCGTGCGGTGTATAACGCATAAGTAGTCGTCGGCCTTCCCTCTGTACCCTCGGCACTGATATGTTTAATTAAAAATCGATGAAGAGAATAAAATAATTATCCAATTATTTAGAATTGTTCAGGGGTGGTGAAACTAGTAGAAATTGTCAAAAAATTTTTGAAGAAAAACTGAAATTTTATGAGCAGAATATTTTGTAGAAAAAGCTTCGAAACAAAATTTTTATTTGTTAAAATTTCCCTTTTCAAATTTCGTCCATGATTACTGGCTAATAATAGCTTCATAAATGTTATTAACATCTTTTTATCGATTTTTTTTTGGAAATTTATTACAAAAAAAATTAAATTAAAGGAAGCGGGATTATGAAGTTTAGGTTCTAGAAAATACTGCTTGGTAGTTTGCTAATTTTTTTTAGTGATTGAAAGTTGGACAACAAAAGCAGCAGGTTATAAATTTTTGTTGCACTTTAACAATTTAAAAACAAACTGACTGTAACCATAATTTACAACACTTAGTTAAATGAATATGTTCAAAGCACCGAATGTTTTAGTTAATTGGAATAAAATTATTTTGGGTGATTTGAAAAATAAAGTCCGGAAAGACTAAAATATTTATCTGCTAAATTCATCAAAAGTTGATATATTTATTTAAAACAAAGTGCACCTGAGATGCACTTTAAAAAAGAAATATTCTCCCCTCTTTCAATTCCAACATTTTGGTGTTCACACCCGCGTTTTAATTATATTTTTTTCATTGTCTGTACGCCTCTACACAGCAGCAAGAGAAATGATTATTTTCTGAGACTCATTATTAATTAATTTTAATTCATTGCTTGTGTAGCGGAAATTTATTTCTCCTCCCTGCTCTCACCGAACTCATTCTACAGTCCCATGCTAGGCTAACCATATTTCTATAAGTACTATGCCCTAACTACAAAAAATGCAAAATAAGAGAAGAATATGGGGAACCAAGTCAACTGATATATTTTTTTTATTTCCATTAATAATTATTTTTTACCAAATATATCCATGTATGTAGTATATAGCCTTCTAAATGATAATATTTGTATGGTTGGGAATAATAAGGGTGATATAGCCAAAAATTCCGCTCCCTTTCATTTGGGTCTTGCATATGAAGCGCGTTAATGCTGAAAGTGCTTAAAAACAGCTCTTTTACTGCTTTTATGCATCCTATGAATGTTTTAAGCAAGAATGCATCCCATCGAAGGCAATAAGTATCGCTACAGCCATTTTTCAGTTCTATTTTTCTAGAATCAATTCGCAAATTCCTTTCAAACGAAGAGATAAATTAGAATACAAAAATCTAACTTAAGAAATTTATTTATGCAAAAAAACGATTTTATTAGATTTTTCCTTCTAAGTAGACTTTAGCAACAAACTTAGCTTTAAAGTAAGTTTAATTATGTCTGCGTAAGGATAAGTATAAAAAAGAAACTGAAGATGGTTCAAGTTGAAGAGTTTTGTTTCATCTTATACTGCAAATCGTTGGAATACAAAGCCTAACTACTAGGATGTTGAAGAATCCAATACATCACAACTTTGAATGGTTGAAAGATGCCTAAAAATCCTCTGCTAGAGGTACTGCTAATTATATAGAAAACTTTTAGACTTGATCCAAGAACTAAATAGTGAAATACTAAGATGCGAATTTGAACTATTTGCTATCCATTTATATAATATCGGACTAGCCAGCAGCTATTGCAGAATCGAAAATTAACTTTTTGAAATAAAATCTACTGACTCTAACTCTCTATTTGTAAAAAATCTACATGATTCTTTTTATTGCTGATTCTTTCATCCTCTGTGAAGGTAGCCCTAGAACATTTTCAATAGATTTATCGGCACATGGAAATATTTGCATGCTAAAAAAATTTAAATATTAGAAAAACATAAATCGTACTATTTTTGTTTGAATATAAATAATAAATGAATACAAAGATTGTAAAACAAAGCAGCTGACAAGTTAATTCCCAGTTTTTTATTTGAATTTATTGGTGAACATTCATACTAAATAACAGTGGAGATCATATATGAAAGATCAGTATGATTGATATCCTTATTTTAGAGAGACATTTTTCAAGAGGGCTCTACCCCGTGATGAAACATGATAACTATTTAAAATTGTGTCCATACCTGTGCTTGTTACCGTGCAGTTCAACCTGCATCTTCAAAAAACTTGGTATTGATATTTAAATTGCAAGTGGCTGGAGTGTCCATATTTATGCTTCATTTATTGAGAGTTTTTTGAGTTGGTAACAATCAAAAATGGATGTTAATTATGCTATTTTGTGCCAGTGTAAGTGCCGCAATTTTGTTATTAAGAAAAGAAGAGGTAAAATACTAAAGCTTCCTGTACGAGTTAATAGTTTTTTGAAGCAGTAAACAAAATCAAAAACTGTTAAATTGAGAAACATTTTTTGATTTCAAAGTTTAGTACTCCTAACAAAAACAAAAAACAAAGTTCTAAAAATTATTTTCTATTTTTAGCAGAAAAGCAGAAAGTAATAGCCGGGTTTTTAATATCCTTTAATATAAGTATTTTCCTTAAAAATTCACATAAACTTCATATGTAGATACGTAAATAGATTATTATCCTTCCCCATGATCTAAGATTTAAATAGAAATATTTCTTTTCCGAATTTAATATTAAATGATATATAAAAATATCACCATTTAATTAAAATCTCTTTGAAATAATTTTTTGTTTGCTTTTTAAATCTAATTTATTAAGTTTTTTGAAAACTAGGCAATAATAATCAAAACAAAATTTAATCATTACTCCTAAAACACATATTTACAACCCAAGCTGCTGATTTGTAGTTTCTTATATATTATTTAGCTCATATGATTCGAAGCTATACTGACCTAGAGTGTTTAATAAAGCTTTAATTTTTGAATATTAAATTCAAGAGATATTAAAATTTTAATTAATAAAAATATTCTTGGTCAAAAGGTAATATAATATTTACTAATTTTTTTTCTTTTTTCGATGCATATAACAAGCAATAAAACATTTTATGGGAATATCGTTCAAGACGAATAAAAATCTCGACGTGTCTGAAGAAATACAGTAAGCAAAATGCCATTTAATATTTGTGTCTCCGATACGTATAAATCACTTTGTTGCTTAAAGCTTACATCCTCATAAACTAAATTCAAAGTTTGTGTAAAATTAGTTCTAAACTGCATAAATAACAAACCATGAATTCCGTAAATAATTTCTTCTCATCTAAATCCTTTGAAACTTTAGATTAACTATAAGATTAGATTAAGACAATTTTCTGACCTTAATAGAAACCCTACGGCTAATGTTCGAATTGCCAGCAGATCAACGGCGTTCATTGCAATATAAAAAAATAATTTTAAATCAATTTCTTGAATCGAAATCAAAAAAAAATGTACATGCAAGTAATAGGCACCGGATAACCATTTTAATGTTTAAAGAATTTGTTGCGGGTAATTTTGATATTTCGATTTGTAAATTACCTGGTTTAACGGGTTCCTTTGGCCACCTGATGTATCTTTTAATTATTTACGCGAGTAAAAGAGACTGCGGTACAGTCGCCTTTACAAACCTCAACTTTGAAATACATAAAAATTATATTTCAAAGTAAATGATTGCATTAATTGTACAAAATGATAGTTTTCATAACACTGATAAACCAGTAAGTATTTCTGCTCTGATCGTCATTTCAATTATTTCAACGGTAATTACTATTGCTACAATCTGTCCTTGGTGCTCTCAATGGAAAAATTAAGACTTTTATACGTTAAATTTTTGTATTTGTTATTTCTTTGTAGTTAAATTTTTTGTTTTCACTTGTTTTTCTTGCTTACTAATGGATAATGTTGTATTAGAATTATTAGCATTTAGTGATTTATCATGTGTGCAACTGGTATGAGCCCTTGAAGTGCCACAAATGAAGGTTCAATTTGGATTTGAGGCGTTAATATAAATCCTCAACCAAAAACATTATTTTCAACATAAATAATTAAAAGGTGAATAATATTATTCCCACGGAATATTAAATGAATATAAAGTGTCGTGAGAAATAAACTTTAATAATATTCGCAAACAATGGATTACGATTTTTTTTCTAGTTAAATTTTAATATACATATGCAAATTATGGCCCTATTTTTTGTACAGTTTAATTAGTTAATCTTTTGAGATGTTTAATATTTATAGCAGAAGAAAACTAGTAATTTTTTTTCTCAAAAAATTTCATTGATTGCAAGAGTACTTAGTACTGGAAATTATCGTAAGGTTTTTTTGGCTAGGGATTTCGAAATCATCAGTTTTGAGTGTAACTAAAAGTAAATTTCTCCCTTGTTAAGGTCATCCCTATTTTTTCCAATTAGGTGATAGTCTCTTTTATCAATGAATGTACATATTACAAGAACATATTTTTTTCCATAGAAAAATGCTAGAAACTGTAGCTTAAGGTTTTTCAACTTTTAACCTATGTACAAAATTTTAAAGTGTAAAAATATCTTTGTTTAAACATTTTCCGATATTTAAAGACAAAATGTTATATATTTTATTTTTCTGAGTGTTTGTGTGTATTCTAACCTTCAAGTATTTACAAATTCTCTAATACAGTCGCAAAAAGTAATTTTTTTTTTATTTTTTGATAAAATTTCCTAAGCTAAACAAGAATAGAAATCGATCAAATCAAACTTACCTAAGAATTTTTTTATTATGTTCTATTTTTTTATTATTTTTAATTTAATTACCGCATTCGTTGGTAATATCATAAAGGAATACCAGTCTTGTTGGATTTGTTTTTAGAAAAAAATTTTTAAATAAAGAAAAATATTCTCAGTTAGAACTAAATCTTTCTTAGAATTTAAGGATCAAAACCAAAGTGCCTTCCGTCTCAATCAATCCCATGCTAAGTCCGCCTTCTTTAACATAGTTGCACACTGTAATAATTTCAAAATAAATTTTCAATAAAAAGAAAAATTCCTCATATATAAGCCATTAAGGCAGACATAAATAATTTTTATTGCCCTGTTATTTCATATTACAAATGCCAGCTGCAGCTATATAGTTGCTGCAAGAAAGATATTGATATATGTACACATAGCACACAAACACAGAAGCATAAAACTCTACACATAGGTACAGATGTATTCGCAGGGTAGAAAATAAGTCTTTTAGATTTTGTTAAAGGGAAACGCAGGCAAACCTAAGCCACCTCGTTTCAACCACCCACAATTATACAAGAATATAAAAGTTGTGGAACCTTTTGACATGAAAAATATATTATAGGGCTTTAAATGCAACTTTTGTGAAAAACAGGAAACACCGCCTTTTTCGCAATAAAGGCATTTGCATTTAAAAAAACAATTCATAACTTTATAATAAAACTTTGAAACTTTTCTTATAGAGCGAAAGGGTTATAAAAAATCCTAAAATTTTGGTTTGCTTACAATTGCCGTTGTAATTCAATGAAAATAGTTGTAAATTCCCCATTGTCCTTAAAAGTAAGAGAGAATGCGATCTTTTATATGAGTTTGAGGTGATTGGATTGCTGCGGTCATTTTTCGAAGATGAAACTACATTTTCATTTAAAAAGGGTTCTAAAACCGTTGCTCTTATTTCAAAGAAGATATAGTACAACAAAAATTATGAAAAAATAGTGCATAAGGCTTATGGCCTTCTAAAACTTTATACTTAAGTGACCGTTCTTTTAAACCTTCTATGGCCTAGAATTAGAAAGCTTCAGAGTATTTTTACTTCCACGATCAAGACACAATTAATGAAGCATAAAAGTTCATAAACGCGCTGATTGACTTCAATGGTAAGATTTTTACTCCTGGATATTGTCAAATTTGACCAAACAGTCTTTTTTTTCAAGCAATAAGATGTCAATGATAATGAAATCTGGTGATTACGAAGAATATGAAATTAATTTGAAGTGCATTTCTTTAATTTTTCAAAATTAATTCAATAAATGCGAGCTTTGAATCACATCTTGATACTCTCGACATCTCAAGTTTTAGTTTCTTTAGAATTACTGTACTTGCAAGCTCAAAAATATAAACAGCTAAGGTAAAAGTTTAATTCATATTTGAAGATATATTTAGAAATACTGAGAAAATATAAAAGTTTATGGAGTCAAAGTTTTATATAAAAAGGACCTATTTACATGTATTGAGATTTCTATTGAGAGAACTAAAAGTGGAGCATATTGTTCACATGTTATCCCTTAAAATATGTGAATACATCTGAAATGTGTGGAAAAAAGATAAAATCTAAATCCGGTTTTAGCTTTCTCCTTTGGATCCTTCATTAGCATTTCATGCATTTGCCCAGTCATATTTTTAATGGATACCTATTTTAGATAGTCAAGGAATCAACAACACTTTGCTTTGCTATATATAAAGAGAATATCACAGAATTTAGGATGTGTATTTTTGTAAAAATCTCAAAATTAAAAGTTAAAACAACTAAAATTCATGACTGTTTTAAATCGGGTGTCAACTAGACCTATTCCAATATCCTAGAAAAATAAACTGGAATTATAATATATTATTATTTATACCTTTACAGGAATTTGTCAAGTAAAAAGAATTTCCAAAGACTTATTTAAAACTTTGTCGAATGGTAGAAAATTTCAATCTACTTTGTTCGAGTTTCTTACTTATTTTTTAAATACTTTTGAACGGAAGATAATTAGTTTTTGACTTAACTTGGTAAAGGATATGTCATTGCACTAACCCAGTTTTTATTATTTTAATATCATTAAAGGCTTTGATATAAACTAAAATGTGAGTTCTAAATAAGGAAAAGTAAACCAACTTAAAATTGAAACAAATTATTTAAAAACAAAAAATCAACGATTGCAATTTTTATCCTGTGCCACAAAAACATCTTAGTCTTAGCATATAATTGATATCAGCTAAAGCATCCGTACAAATTAAAATCGATTGGACTTTTTATTAAATTTAGAACCCTTGATGGACAGAACAGCGTTCAACAAAATTATTGCGTACCTCAGAAGCTGTAGAAAATAATATAGTTACCAAAGGTATTCAACTTAAACCAGTCACTCTAAGTATTGGGTGTGTGCCTCAGCATTTATAGGTACATAACGAAGAGATAATATCTTGGATCTTTACCTTGGAGCAAAAACCAGTAGCCCAGTCTTCTTTGAAGTTCCTTTTAGCTAGCTAAATGCGGCTGTTGCATATGTTTTTGTATTCTTAATGCATTTATTACATTTATTAACATAATTACATCCAGAATGAGGCTATGCATACTAAAAGAATTTCTTATAATCTGTAAATGAAGTTCTACCATTGAGTACACATTAAAAATGAAACAGGCCTAGTATGATGAACTCTTGAGAATTTTATGAGAGAAAAAATCAACAGTAAACTTTGATTATACTCGAATCTATCAGAAGTATCATTATGATTTGTTTGAAACTAATATCCTTTACTGTCTGTATTTGAATAGCTTCTTTTGCATTTTCATTCTGAAGGAGTGAAAAATCATAATTTCAAAAGTAAATTAAGTTAAATATGCTTTTGTTGATAATATAAGGATATAAGTCAGCTGCAGGAAGCATATAATTTAAAGATCATTTTTTTTATAATATTTTTTTTGTATTAAATTGCTTTGAAAATTTCTGGGAACATTAAAGCGGTAGAACCAAAATGCTTTTCTTTTATTTATCAAGTATTTCAAAAATTGAAGTTACCAAAAGCTGAAACTAATAAAACTGATCTGATTAATTAAAGACTTCATTTTTAGAAAATAAGAATAATAAGAAAAATTAGTAAAAATTCAGAAAAGCCTAGTTAGGCTAAAAAAAACTTTTGACATAAGGAAATATTCCACTAAATCATTTGTTCAGTTTTTAAAAGATAGGATGTATATGTAACTACCGTATCCTAATTTACACTATTTAGAAATCTTTAGTATGATATCTAAAATAGCAGCATCTTTTTATTATTAGTATTTTTTTGAAATACTTGAAAATATTGCCACCTCCCGACTGGAATTTTAATGTTAGGCCCTTAGCCCTTAATTAGGCTTCCCAAAATTCGATAAAAAATCCGTGTCCCTAGTAGGCATACCTAAATTGTGGGTGTTTAGTCAAAAAGGAGCCTAACCTTACATTATTCCTTTTCTAATCCATATATACTATAATAGGGATTGTATACTATTCTAGTTAAATTAAGATAAACATAACAATATAGAATTTTCTAATTTGTAAATAATTAGGCATAATTCATTTAGGCAAGCCTAATATTTTCCTAGTGCAAGTTTCCAGATTTATGCATGTCTTTCGTTTGCTTAATTATATCAAGCACAAGCGCTACTTTGTGTTCTTTGCGGTTATCTAAGATAAATTTCTCGATATAATTCTAAAGATCTTGCATATCAGAACTGAAATGGCTCTTACACTCGTAAAATTGTCTCAGCGAAACGTTCTCAGGGTAATGAACTCGATCGATTTTGTTCATCAAAACTATAATTTTTTTTTTGGAAAAGGAAATTTTCAAATACTTTTTTAATCCTGTTAAATCTTATTATTCACAAAATTAAATTTATGGTGAATTTTGTGGGTCCGTCAAATGAGTAGAACCGTAAGTTTTGAGAATTTCTATTGTGAAAATAATTACATACATGCGCTTATATATGCGCTTGGCTTTCAAATTAAACTGTCATTTTATTTTATACTCACAAGGTCACTATCATTAACATTAAATTTTATACAATCAAATTTAGGAAAATCCGACAAAATATTACTTACTTACTATAGCCGCTGATTCATACCAATTCAGTGGAGACCAGTTGCCTCATTAGCGTTTGGTGAAAAATTTTGGCCTCTTAGTATTGGCTTAAAGTTTAATTTATACAATTGAAAAAAGGAAAAACTTTAAAATATGTATTTTAACAGCATTTAACTTAGTAATGTATAGGACGAATGCACTTTTCTTTTGAGAATAATAATTTTATGCATTTATCTTTTCTTCTCTTTCTCTGCTTTCCTCATATAAACTTTCTCTAACAGCTCCACAATCTTTCTTATTAGGAAATGTTTTCTTTGGAAAAAAGGTCATAACATCAAATACTGTTAAACAACATATTACAGGACTACATTGGAGAGTAAAAATAATGAAATTTTTCCACCCTAGCTTAAAAAAGCCAACAAAAGAATTCATCCCATATCGAATATTGTGGGCGTATATCTTTGCTAAAAGCAAAAATTTTCGATTTTTTAGTCAAAGTTAATTAAACAGCGTCTACAGGCAAATCAATGCATAAAAATATCTACCTTTGTAAATATTCACATATATAGGCATCCTAGACGAATAGAAGACGCCTACAATTCTCTATTTCATTCGGTATGTATGCAGAGGATATGCATAACAGCGACTCCTTTCATATCCGGTGGTCACAACAGCTGCAAGGACACCTCGAATAGCTTGAGATGAAGCTGACTAGTGAATTATATAACCAAAAACCTTAACCAAAGGGCAAAAAAAAAAAAGCAACAATAACAAAAATCATCAACTAAATGCTTTCCATGAAAAGACGCGAAAGAAAAATATTCTGGAAATGTAGAATGAGTATGATGTCCACATATTTACCCTTATATTGGGGGGGCTGTAAAAGGAAATATCGGGTTCCAATATGCAGATGCATAACTTTTGTATCGAATGAAAATCAATAGGATGAAGTTATATGTCTATATTGACATCAGTCAGAAAAGTTTTTTGTATCCATCTATCTGTCCAAGTGGACTTCTTTTTATATAAAGTGACATTGAAAAGGACTGTGGATTTTGAACGCATATATTTTTTCAACGCGAAATGTGATTTTCTGAAGCAAAAAACGGAATACGGCTTATTCGTTTCATCGTGTGTGATAAGACGTTTTAAACTTTTCAATTCTAGTATGTAATAAAAAGTTTTCTATAAATTTAATTTACGCAGTATACTAGAAACCGTTTTTTTTGTCGTGTTTTCAATCCGGAGCCATTTTACCGAATAATGCCCTACTAAATTGCGTAGTTTTAGATGTTTATTATATACAGAAGAACTTACTTCGTTGTTTTCCTATCTTTTCATTTATTGAAGCTTTTGGTCTCAATCGTATTTTATTATATTTACTGTTAATAAGAATAGCCACTATTTTCCAGAAGAAAATAATTTAAAAAAAAACTTCTTAACCATAAAGAAGATTCTGCAGGGAAACAAATTAAAGCAGAACTCAACATTTTCCAGTCTGGTTTTACATCAATCCATGTTTTTAGTACATTTTCGACTGTTTCGGCGCTTATCCCATCTATAGTAGGTTAGATTTAATATTTTAGGTTCCTAATCGTCTCATTTTTTAACAATTAACAATTTAAATTTATTGTATCGATTAACATATTCAGCAAGCTTACCTCGTATTAGAACATGTGTAATTTATTTTGAAAAATATTCACCTTGATCATTTTTCAAAGATGATGTGTGTGTTAAGTTTTTCCCAAAATAAAGAACCAAATTTTACTTATTTCACGTAATATGTAAAAGTTATACCAAATAAAAAGTTGATGAAACTTTCTCTTGATGTCAAATTTCATCAAACCCTCAAGTAATCTTGCTAAGCAATTCAGAGTATAACAAGAAAATTTGTTATTGGGCAGAGTAGATAAAGGTTATATCTAAAAAAAGAACTCATAATTCTGTTAATGTCAAATACCATGCGATTTTCACCCTTGTCACTAAACAGGGTTTAATTATACAGGAGAAAAAGAATTCAAAGGACCTTTGTATCAATCATGAAAACAAATGAATACAAAAGAGTGAAAAGAGCATCAAACTATAAACAAAGTCACCTGCAAATATGTTTGTTTTTTTTTGTTTTCGTTGGCAAAAAAACCACGTGATTTTTGCAACAAAGCACCGCCTCTCCAGTGATACACCTACACAATTCCAAATTCACTAACACTTCGAGCTGCGCGATTCGTTGCATTGATGGAGGCTGTCCATATTTTTAATTATTGGTGGGGCACACATGTAAATCGAAAGTAAACATGAAATAAAAATTAAAAGTCAAACAAAACATAAACATAAAAAAGCAAAACAATCTCACACATCTGGTGCATTGTATTGCATATAGAGCAACAGAGAACGAAATATTATCACACAAATACAGTGCTTTAAATTATACATTTCAAATATACAATTGCATTTTCTGTGCATTGGACATGTGTACAATCTATGAATTCACCTGAGGGAAAAAACTACGCGTGCTTTTTGTTTCTATCAAAGCTTGAAAGCTCGCTCTCTATCACTTTTGTTGCCCTGTACACAACCATAGTAAAGCTTCTCCAGCTGGTGTCTAGGCAAATAAAATCGAATTATTCACAAGCATATCATTCCCTCGTGTGATAGTGTATGTGCGGAGTGGTATTCACGAAACGCCAGCAGCAAGGCTGAAAATCAGCCACAGTCAGTCATTCTCTGTGAATCGTCGAGTTAGTGTGGAATTTGTGAATTGTGTTGTTCTTTAATTTTAGTGTCAAGAATATCAATATCCGTGCATTGCAATAATAAATTCGTATACGTTTCGACCTTGAACATTCGCCGGTGGTTGCGGGGAATTTTCTAATTAGACCGGGTTTCTGTTACGTGTTAGACCTCCTGTCAATTTGCCGTCGACTTCGCGATGATGGCAATTAAATTTCATCAGTACTTTGGGCTTCGTACTCGTATTGTCCCCTCGGATGTGATTGATTGAGTGTTGCCGGTCATTTTATTAGCAAAAAGAAAAAGTTTTTTTTATTGTTAGTTAGTTTTTCATAAATTTTTCATATCTGATGTATGTGTTGTGAAATTTGAAATGAAAAGTGATTATGACGAGTTGCTATTTAATTGCTTTCAGTTCTGACTGAAATATTAAAAGGAAATATAAAAATAAAGTGTTTTTGAATTGTTTCCATGTGCAATTTAGAAAGAAAAAATTAACGATTAAACAAAAATGCCAGCTGGAACACCACCACCGAAAACTCCACCAAGACCTGGTTCGGCTCCTGAAAAAGCACAGTCCAAGACTCCATCACCTACCCCATCAGTATCAGATAACCAACAACAGAAAAATCCACCATTATTGACGCAATCCTCTATAACAGCTGAAAGTACTCCAGGACAAACTAATAATTCTGGAGCACAACAATTCTGCCTGAGATGGAACAATTATCAAACAAATTTAACAAGTGTTTTCGATCAACTTCTACAAAATGAATCATTCGTTGATGTTACACTTGCCTGTGATGGGCAATCAATTAAAGCCCATAAAAT
This sequence comes from Acrocera orbiculus, assembly GCA_947359355.1. Classification (NCBI taxonomy): domain Eukaryota; kingdom Metazoa; phylum Arthropoda; class Insecta; order Diptera; family Acroceridae; genus Acrocera; species Acrocera orbiculus. Next base: position 46,682,789 of record OX375757.1, read on the forward strand.
GGTTCTATCCGCCTGTAGTCCATATTTTCAAGCATTGTTTTTTGAAAATCCTTGCCAGCATCCGATAATCATAATGAGAGATATTAAATGGCCAGAACTTAAGGCGGCTGTTGAGTTTATGTACAAAGGTGAAATAAATGTCAGTCAAGAACAGATTGGTCCGCTCTTAAGGGTAGCTGAAATGCTGAAAATTCGTGGACTAGCTGATGTTAATGGAGAAACAGATACAAGTTCATTGCCAGCAAATACCCAAACAACAGAAATAGGTAGTCAAGAAAGTGGGGCTGCGAAAAAACCACGCGTTAATCGAGCCTGGGAAATGAATAGTGTTGACACGAATATTTCATCTAAGAATAGAAAACGACGTTGGCCATCAGGGGATAATACAGTCAATGTTGGTATTTCATTAAGTGGTAATGGAGGTTCAGGTAGTAATTTGGGTACTTTGACAAGTTTAAGTGGTATAGGAGGTAGTTCAACACCAGATCACAATCATGAAGCTCAATCGCCTGTTGCTTCAACTAATGCACAAATTCCACATCCAGCTGTTACTCCCAACAACTTGCCATCATTCCCTATGCCAAATCCTCTAGAGTCAATGGGACTGTCCTCCCTTGGAATGAGTCATGCAGACGATATGGAAATCAAACCCGGAATAGCTGAAATGATTCGCGAAGAAGAAAGGGTAAGTGATGTCTTTTTTTTTAATTTTTTCATCCGGGTGTTTGTGTCTGTGTTTTTTTATAATCCTCATAAACTTTATTTTTAAATTTATTACTTTAATTTAAAAAGCTATGCCCTCTCTTTTGCTTTGCTTACCTACACCCCCCAAGTCCACACGTTTTTATTATGAAAAATAGAGAAATTTTCCTTGAAAGTATTTTATTTCAACGAATTGTAAACAAAGTTAAATGTGTGTGCCGTTCGTCACCCTCCTTGCTCCCTTTACCATGAATGTTCCAATATATTGAAACACCCAGCAATCTACTTAGACCTTTACTTCTCGTCTTGTCGTCATGATATTTTCAGAAAGGTAGCAAAGGGAAACACTTCGCGCATGTACAAATAAATTTTATTATTAAAATAAATAGAGGGAGTAAATATAATGTTGGGGAGCACATGAACTCATTCCAACTTACCACTCCGACGATTTCATTTTTTTGTTTTTTTTTTTTTTTTGTGTTTTTTTTTTGTGTATTGCAAAGTTTCTTCCAATCCTTCGTAATAAATGAAATAAGCTTCATTGCTGCTTCTGGAGCCATTTAATTGCACAAATCTGAAATATTGGGTCCAAATATTGCTTAGAAGATGAATATAATAAAATTGTGGAATGATGTGGGTGTTTTTTTTTTGGGATGCTATTAGAGGAATATGATTTGGGTGGATACCAAATTAAAATTTTTAATTGTTACCAATTTAATTCAGCTATGTACACAAGATTTTCTACTTATCTGCTAATCTCTGGAATTTTATGTATTAGGGGAAGAAGGGTAGCTACTCAGAATTATTTTCTTTAACATTTTTAGTTATTTGAAGCTATAGTTTTCAAATAAATAGCTAATGGCGTTTAAAATGCGAACCTGAAATATTATTCATCGATTTCAGTATAGAGCAAAGTATTAAATGTAATCTTAATCCTTTTTTTTCTTGTTATTTATTCAGCTACATCTTTCAAAGGAGGCAATAACCTGAAACCATCCTAAAATGAGCTAAAATTATTAGTTAACTGAATGTCGCTTTCACGTGAAACAGGATTTATATCCTAAAAAGACATGTATTCCATGTTTTTAGCTCTATTCTAGCTATAAATGTAATGTTATGATCCTCTTCCTCCGTCCGGATCGTAATTTACATATATCTTCATACCTTGGCATTCTTATTCCGGTAAATTTTTAGAAAAATCTTACTTCTTTGAATGATGTTAGGCTATAATCAAAACGGCACTTAACCTTCAATATTTTTCATTTCCGTCTATGTGATGCTATTACCAACATATAAACAATCAAAAACATTAAATTAGGATTATTAAATTTTTAACAAAAATGCCTCAACCAAATATTAACTTTTTACCGGCTCGTATTTATAAATTATCCTTTGTCTTTAATAACAAAAACGATCGTACCTAGTCTCTTCTTTGGTACACAAAAAGAAAAGAAAGGCAGTTTTCACGGCTGTGTTTAGTTTTAATTTATGTTATGTTTTGGAGTGGTAAAAACCGAGATAAATAAAAACAAATATACTGAATTTAGTCGTGTGTCATTAGAATATCTTGGCCTTTAATTTCAGTTCGTGTTATCAAAAACAAAATTAACATCTTCCTTGAATATAAAAAATTTTGCTTAATCCAATTCAATTCAAATATTGAAAATTTTTAATTTAAGACTCTTTTAAATTTTTTAAATTAAAATTAATAATGTTTCCGCCAATTGTCATTAAAATTCCTAATGGTACTTTTCAGTTTTGAATTCCTTTTGCTCTTCCTAATTATGTTACCCAATTTTTTTGTTTGTTTTAGATCTCAACTACTTTTGCTTTGATGTTTTTTTTCTCTTTAAGGAGACCCGGTACTCTAGAGTTTTAAGGTATTTTGCGGAATTTTTTTTCTTCTCTAAATCTAAAACGATATTTTGATTTCTTAGCCTTATTATTTGATCTTGTTTTTATGCAAAAAAATTATTTTCAAAATTTATAAAAAATTTTAATTACTATAAAAATGATCCTCAATTTGACTCTTTCGACGGTGTTGAAGCTTTTTCGCTCCGCTATTTGTCTGAAAAATAAAAACCAAAAAAAATATTAATCAGAATGAGTGCAGTAATGGCTGGAACTGAAAAAAAATTGAAAATTGATGAAATGGCGCGGTTTTAAAAAAAACTCCCAAAAACCGGGGTGTTTTCAAGGGTTATTTAATTAAAAAAATTCGAAATAATTGAAATAAAAGAATGATTTTAGTTCCGGCGAAGATATCTTTACAAAAATTCAACAGTACGTTCTTAAACGACTATACTTTCGAAATATCAAAGAAAAAATTAATTTTTCGAAAATTCTAGGGTACCAGGTCCCCTTAAAGCAAAATTTATTTTTTGAAAATTTGAAAAACTAATTTTCTTACATCCAATTGCTAATAACTTTCCAGGCATAAATTTACTTCTACAAAGCTCATTTTCCTAGCAATTGTTAGATTACTTTTACAGTAAAAGTAGGAAGGAATAAAATAAGATTCAACTTTCTTAAGATCCTGTTTTATAGTACTTTGCTCTGTCAAAACATTTTAAACACATTTTTAGTCCAAGATTTTGGTTTTTATTTCTATAAATTTTCTAATGTATTTATTCAAATTTACATGTCTTATAATTTCTTCAAAATATACAGAACGAAATGTATAACAAGGACGTTTCCTATCTGATATTTATTATGTGCCAGATCAGTTATTTTCCCTTATTTTAACTGAAAAAAATAATAAAAATAAAACTCAAACAGCAGGTAATATGCAGCAATGAAAAAAATTCAATTGGGATAAAACTACCTGGGTTTAGAACTCTCATCTTTTTCGTATTTACCTGCTCCTTTGTATTCTCCATATGTTTTGTATGGATTTCAATACCTGTCCCTTTAATATCCAATTTTAGGATTATAATTAATTATTTTCAAAGAAAATTCGATAAATAAAAATATGAGTTCCCTTATTATCATTTATCGGAACTTTTATTCGATCTCACTAATTTTCAGTTGCTCACAGTGTCTCAGCTATTGAAAAAATTTAATTTTTCTAAATTAAATAAAAAATAAAATAAAAATTACTTTAAATTTGGAACAACATCATAAGAACTAAAACGAATAGAAAACAATTTTTACTTTAATTATAACATAAAAGTTTACGGCTCTTAGTACGCAAATTATTTAAAAAACACAAAAAATAAAGCAAAACAACTAAAAGGTGCGACAAATAATTTATGATAAGGGAAATTGAAGTGGAAAAGCGCGTTATCAGTGACTCTGAGGAGATAAGCCAAAAATGCTAAGTTTCGATTCCGTACTCACTTTTTATTTACTTATATTTACTTTTTAAAGTTTATTGATTAGTGGTAATAATGATAAAAGTACTTGGTATTATTCGTGTTAGCCGAACATATTTAACATATTTAACATTTTGAAATATTAATCGGCTTCCTCTTAGGTTTTCTTTTGTTTTTTTTTTTCATAAAAAATAAAAAAATATATTTTTTATCAATTTATTTAGTTTCTTAACTGTATTTGTATTTTTGTATTTAGCTTTTATGGAGCTAATCATTTAAATTAGCTTAAAATTTCAAGGCTTAAAATAGACGCAATTTATTTTTCTATAATAAAAAATTCAATAATTAAATTTAATCAAGTAATTTCGTCATTTCTTGAAGCGTATTTTTTATCATATAGTTATAGCAGAATCATCACAAAAGCCGTTCAAATGCATAAAAAAAAACTTTTAGCGCAAGAATATCTTGCCTTAAATGTGTCAACAATAACAGAAAAATTTTAAAAATAAATTGATCTGTGAAGTATTACAGTAAATATTTAACCTACTTTATTACAAAATTGTTTGGGAGACTTAATTAGACTACTCACGAAAACAACTAGTGATGAAAATAGTGAACACCTCACTGCTTATTTACCTAAACTTTTCAAAACGGAATATAATCCGACTGACTGAATGTCACATGACTCCAAAACTATTACTACGACAATAGTAGAAGACATTCATCAATAATATTTCCAGAATTTGCTACCGGCTCATAAAGATAAGTTAAGAAAACTGGTACAGATACAAATATTGAACAACTTGCTAATAAATCTTCAATTCTAATGCCGCCTCTTCACATTCGTAACATTCGCCAAATATAAAATTCTTTCTATTTGCCGCCTTCATTGTGCATCCGTCCACACAGTCGTCCATTGTTATTAGACATTTTTATTTTGACGTTTGTGTTGTATTGCATTTGACATTTTTGACGTTTACATTGTATAAATTTGAATAAAGTTCGCCAACAGAGCACAAACTTCACAAAGTCTGGCAAACGAACCTTCTACACATACGTATACTTTGCTGACTTTTCTTATCATTGACGAATGTGTAGACGCTACATATGAAGGTATATCGATTTTTAACTCGAGTTACTAAGTTACTAATACTAATATACTAAAGTTGATTCCTTTTTTTTAAGTTCAAAATCACATGTGAAGGAGACTGTTCAAATTTCGTCATTTTTCGTCATCACAAGTAATATATCTTATTCTTTGAAGATCCTTTAATTTTCCCTTAATAGACTATTAAAATTTAGTTGTTTAATCATGACTTACGAAGTAGACAAATTTTCAATCAAATGGTGTGTCTCTTCGAATTCATTCCTCTAAAAACATTTCAAAAAATAAAACCCAACTAATATATCTAGCCACTTTTCCAAAAAATAGAAGAATTATTGAAAATTTAATCCAACATGAGTGGAATTAATTTACTTTAACATTTGCAAATTGTGCTTTTGACCAATGGTAAAATTGTTCAAAAATATTTGAATTGTCTTTGTCGTTGGTGCTTTTCTTTTTTGGTTTACCAACGTAAATTTGGTTTACCAACGTAAATTTGGTGTACGTATAAATTTGCACTTGTATTAATACACCTTGAACCCCGAAAAGTCAATCGCGAAGCCATTTTTTTTTAATAACATTTTAGTTATATTTAGAAAACAAGAAAGCATAAGAAAAAAACAAAAGCAAAAAGCAACTATTTTACATATCCGTCAAATTTTGAAAGAATATTTTTTGATAAGACTTCCATTGACCCCAAAAAATATTTCTTAATGCTCGTCATTGTATACTAAACCTGTGCAGGTTCTGAACAGGCAACAAAACCAATATTTTTGTTATGATTATTTATAATCATTTTTTTTTTTTTTGTTTTTCTAATCCAATTTTCTTGTCGTCAAATCAAAATTCTCAAGACGGCAAGAAGAAATAATTTTTATGCAAATCCCCGTCCACCGATCCGTCGCCATTCAAACAGCGAATTTATTGCTTCTTCCTCTTCGGCAGGCTTTTGAGTTGACAATTTTGACTTTGGGGGACCAGCAATATCTTTTGCTGTTTATATTTTTGGAAATTAACGAATGCAGTTGACCATTTAAAATAACTAAAATACTTCTTACAACTAATCTTTTAGATAAATTAGGACCTGCAACGGAATGCCTGAAAGTAATTTGATAAATTATGCAAAATGAATGAATTTTTTAGCACCTCTGCTGTAGCTATGGCTGCATTCTTTAAGATCACTGTGATTTTTTCTGTGATCATAAATATAACAATTTAGGATGGATATAATAATTTTGCATAGTAAAGTGGTTAGGCAAACACAAAACCCAGTTGAATAACCTCTGACGGAACTTACTATGTTAAGTGCTGTTGTGAACTATTCTGTCAACTTCTCTTAACAGCTGCCAAAAATCTTGTAGGCGCTCGTATAAATCGATTTTTTACGTAGATGTTAATATCTAGATTTTATTTTGACACACCAAATGCCTTAATAGACAATGCTAGACCTTAAGTGATTTAAAAAGGTTGACAGATTCAGATAAATTGTGCAGGGACATCTTTCGGTTAGAGATTTGACATTCTCATTAGTTATTTTACTAGTATAATAATATTCGGGATTTATAAGGGTTGTTTTTTGACCGCTTATTTTAGCTGTTTTCCGATTAAGTGAAAACCTTCATTGATATCACATTGATGGATAATATATGAGCCAAAGTGAATCATATGTGAATTTCCGGATATATTGTGGATACTTCTGGTAGAAAAAGGGCAAAGTGAACAAATAAATGCTTTTCCATAGTTGCATAACTAGAAGTAATAATAAAAATTTTTTTAAGTAGTGGTAATATCTGAGCTATGTATTTCTTGAACAGTCATTTCTTGATTATCTTAACTTCTTGGTTTTGAAGTTGTAGAAGGCTTTCTCGAGACTGCTAATTGCTAGAATTTATTTCTACAATAAAAACTTTATCATGTTAGCTTCAGCGTTTTTGCTGCTACTTAAAATTGATTTTTCCAAACTTTTTGCAAGATGAAAATGTCAATTACTTAATATATGACTTGTCTGATTCGGAGCCAATATCCACCAGGCTTGATTATTATATCACTTAAGAAATAAAAAAATTAACCAATTTTTACTAAAAAATATTTGATTTGCTAAATTTTTTGCCTCTTTACTTCAGATTTTTGGGATCTTTTGTTTCACATGATCAAATTAAACTTTTCTAAAAATTCTATTGTAAAAAAGAACTTCCAAAATGAAACAACTTTAATTTTCCATGAAAATTAGTATTTCTGGTTAAAAACTATTAAATTAGCTAGGACAACAAATTTCATGTTTACAAAAGTCACAACATTATTTTTAGCTTTACAGAATATATATATATATACTCCGTATATATATATTTATATCATTATTTTGTTCTTTGGTCGTATTCTCCCCCAAGATTTATAGGAAAGATTCCAGCAAAGATTGCTAGCGTCTGTTTTTTTAAACAACACAAAATAAAGATGTCGTAGCCTTCTCAACACACATAATTCTAAATTAAACCCTGACACACTCTCAGCCTTATTGAAATAATTTAACTTCACAACAAAATTAAAGAAAAATTATTCTTCAAAATTTTATAACAAATATGGCAGCTGCTATTAATGCACAGCCGTATCGAATTCGTTGAAAAAAAAACGGCGGGTATAAGGCAGGATTAACATCCCTGCCAGGAATTATAGTATACGAAGTGTTTACTTTTGTTTTAGTTTATTTACATGAAGAAGAACAAAAAATTATTAATTTTTTGTGTTTTATACGTCGATCTTTTTCGGTTAGTTGTAATAAAAGTTATTAGAACTATCACCTTTTGTAGAAGATACTCTTAGACAACTCTCTGTTCAAGGGAGATGTATGTATGTCTCTGATGCCGCGACAAATCAAAAGATAGATGGATGTATTAATTGATGGATTCAATGGACAACAGACGAATGGATTTATATTAGCGGGTGAATAACCTTTTTCCAAACACAAACATATGTGTTTGTTTTTTTCCCCTTGCCTTAAGACCTTTTCTTTAACCCGAAGACCAAATAAAAAAATAATAATAATAATTTCAAGTTCAATTCCTCTTCCTCATTTGGGTCTGATGTTTTGTTTTTTACTTGTGCTCTGTGCGGGATATTACCAGTGTCCATGTGTATGTTTTATTTTTGGTTTATATGTTTTTCGTTTTTTGTGTTGTTTTTCTTTCCCCTTAACGTGTTTGTATATAGGGTTTAGAAACAAGTCTGAAGAAAAATTAAGGGAAAAAAAAATTTCTTTAGAATACAAATAACAGAAGAGAATATTTTAAGCCAAACAAAGTACTCTAATGCTGCAGCCGCAGTGATGGTAAGACGAAGTCATATACTTTGAGAGGTAGAGCGGCGGCAATACTTGGCAGCATAACAAATCGGATTATGGCTGATAAAGCTATTAAAATTATAAATTTGCCTTTTTATCTATATAAGAAATATTCTGGGATAAAGGAAAAAACCAAATTCCATATGAAATATATTTTTTATTAAAAAAGTTTCTTGTTCTTTTAATTCTTTTTTTGTTTTCATTTTGCTTCTTGTTTTTTTTTTTTTCTTATTGTAAATTGCGCATTTTGTTTCGAGCACGTTGTTAACGGCTGGCTTGCCCAGGCGCTAAGACATTGCTGGCTGGCGTTCGACTGAAGATCAAGTGCTTGGATATACATATGTGGCTGCATTACAGTGATATCCATCACTTTTTTACACCTTGTGTGTCCGTGAAATTAGATAAAACTAATCAAAGCTAATTTCCGAGATTAGTTTTCGGAATTGAGGTCTTGTATGAAATAGTGACCTTGTATAAAGTTTGGCCAGTATGAGTTTTCAAGGTAAATAAATCTTTAAGTTTTGCTTTTATTTGATTCTTTTTTCTTTCGTTTCTTTTAAGTTTATTCATTTGATGAATTACATAGAATTTGTTACATTTAATTTCGGAAAACTGTGTTTTCATGCTGGTGAATTAAGGAAGTTGAGACAAGTGAAGGGACTGAGGAGACTTTAATTTTAGAATGATAGAAATTTTCAATGTATTCTGATTTTTCATTTTTATAGATTTATATAGAAAATAGATTTCAAACTTTTTTTTCGGGACTGATGTGGGTCTTACTATAAAGTAATGTTTTTGTGAACAAAGAAGTTCTCTATTTCTTTGCTACTTACTTTTCAAACTGTACTGTCATTTAATCAAAAATGAATTTCTGTAAATTCGCCTTAAAATGCTAATTTAAAACGATAACTTCTACACGAAAACTTTAAATAAACTTATTTAGGGCCGTTGGTCTCTATGGAAGAGGTTTTTAAAGACTGCGTGGTGTCAAAAAACAAGCCGTCTGGCTCATTTGTACAAAATTTGTCAACCCTTTTCTCTGTAATGTAAAGTCGCATGATCGCTTAAATAGTAATCACGATATAGTCAATTTTGTGGTAACAGAAAAACTAAACACTCAAATATTATTTTTTGTTTTTTATCTTTATATTTGTTTATTATCTTTTGTGTTTTCTGATCCAAAAATAATAAAAGGTAATATCTTTTTCGGAGCTTTTAAAAAGTAGATGAAACAGAAGAAATTATTTTGTGATAGCATCCTGATCAAAATTTTGAAGTTAAGTAAAATTTTAAATAGCAACTAGCATTTTAGAACATTAAAGGAAATTCCTCCAATCACTGGTCTTATGAGATAATTTAAATGTCATCCACGAAGTATTTATTTATTTCTGAATTAATTTAAACTCGATCTGATTAATTAGCTGTCAATTGTGAAAATGTTTGTAACTGTTTTTTTCAAGAAAATTTTTTTTATTGTAAAAAATTCTTATTATTGTTCTTTAAAAAGCAAAAATATCAAAAAGTAAATTACGTTTATCCCAAAACAGACCGTAATTTTCCGTTGTAAAATAGTTTAGAGAGGAAATGCTTTCACAATTTCTCTCATGCTCACAACAGTTCGTGTACGAGGACCTTCCGGTGAAATATTTCATTTTTTTTTCGTACTCCCAAAATAAAAGCGCCTTTTAAAAAAACTAGCTCACACTGCTATTAAAATTCAATAGAACAAACAGAAGAAAAAAAAGTAAAAATGATAAGATTAAAATTTGTAATTTTTCAGCACTTAATTAAAGGTGACTTCTACTATCTCAGCGACATTAATTTTGTTTGTCCGGAAGTTGAAAATTTAAACCCAAGCAAACACAATTTCAGTCACCTCTGGCTGGTGGTAATTTAATTACTCTTCAGGTTTTACTTTTAATCTTTTACTACAAAATAATTACAGCAATATATTAACTCTCACCCTCGCGTACTACCAAAAGAAAACTTAAAGAGTTGCAACTTTATTAATTGTTTCTATAATTTTTTTCTAAATTTTACGAATAAATAGAGACTAGAATCCAATACACACGCCTAACGTTCCAAATGGGGAACCTAGTCACCCGTGGCTACATACAATTCGTCATATAACATAAAAACCGGATTGGAAGCAAAATGGCAATAAATATTATGCAATAAATTTGCATTATTGCACTCGCTATTACCAAGCATTGCCAAGAAAAACTGATGAATTCTTAAATTCATTTCAATATCATTCTTCCCAGAATTTTCTACATCAGAATTATATTATTACTTGAGGAAGAAGTATTTTGATTTTATTATTAGTTAAAATCAAAACTAGAATTCTTTACCACAATTTCTAGCTCATAAATAAATAAAAAATTAAATTAGAATTTTTTTTGTTTGGTAAACATCTTTAAGAAATTTTATGTAAACAAAAGAAATGGCAATTTTGAAAAATAAATCAATATCCAGTCGAAAAGTCAACAAGCTATGAAAAACAAAAACCAAACACTGGACGTCTGTTATAAATGCCGTCTTCAAAGAGTTTTTAAAGGAATAAAATCTCCTTGCGCTGCCTTGTCTACACCACAAGGAGTCTGACTAGCAACACAACAAGAAAAATTTCTTGCCTTCAAGGATGACTAATTTCAGTGTTTACCAATGAGCCTGCTTTCTTATATATTCAGAGTTAACTTTGTGTTGTGCGGGTGGTAGATGCCTGGAGAAATGCGATTCTTCTGTATCTTTTTTCCTTAATATGTTCCTCTATGAATTATGTTTGATGCAAGTGTGAATGTTCACCTATATGTGTATGCAATCATTTATTTTCATATATGCTGACACAATAGAATGAAATAATATCCAACGGCACCATTTATATATAAAAACATAAATAATTAAATAACAACGTTGGGTTTAATAAAACACATTTTGCCTTGACTCTCCACCCTCTTTCCTCTTGCTTGTTTTATTATTTTATATCCTACATATTAGTCAGCTGCATGCGTATGTAGACCCCTTTATATCACGCTGGCAGAGTTTCATTCCAAGTAATATAAACTACCATCCATCATCATTTCGGCCAGGCTATGCTGGTGGATAAGTGTTGCCCAATCAGTCAAGTGGCGATAAAAAGTTTTTACTTTCAAATCTTCTTATTTTGTGTATAGAATTGATGCGCCCAGACAGATGTTTGTATTTTCTTTCTTCTGAGGAAGTCACTAGCTACAATTTCGAGGAACGATTAATTGCCAAATACATATATAAAACATCAATATTGTGGCTGAAAAATTATTTTTTTTCCTTCGTTAATTAAAGGAGAATGAAAACTACGTTCTTGGATATTAACACGATAGTCAAGCTTATCGATTAATTTTAAATATGGTTGCAGTTGACATGTATCATTGCGTGCGTATCGAAAATACATAAATACATACACGATGTATAGTAAAAGGTACATGCCTTACATTAATTGAACATGATTTATTGCATTGAAAATTCGCCGGAAAATAGTAATTTTAAATGACTTCAGTCTGGAAAATCAGAAAAAAACTAATCACAATATCAATTTTTAGTTTTTTAGTTCTACAAATTGGAGAAAAAATAATCGGGTGAAATTAAAGTAAATAAACGATTTGGGGAATTTTATTTTGTTTTATAGGAAAAGTTGATGAAAATTAAGCAATTGGCTCATGTACTTCTTTATGACTGAAAAGTAGTAGTTAAGATCATTTTGCATGTTAAACCGATGAATTTATCGCACAGGTACACTTTTTCATCATAATTCGCATATGAACGTAGAATGATAAACTTATTGATTAATATTTTATGCTAATGGGCTGTATTCTGAGAGTGTGAAGAATGGAAGTGGCATTTTAGTCAAAGAAGGTCTTAAAGCTATTTATCATGGAATTTACACAAGATGATTAAAAAAACCCTTAATGCTGAAAGTGGCTTAAATCTCAAGCATATCAAAGAGCTGCAATTTAAGTGAAGCCATTGAAAAGCTTTAAACATGATTGTTTAATCGATTTGCAATTAATTGAGTTAATCGGAATATCTAACTTTGAATAAAATAATACTTTTCTGCATAAAATCTTCGAAAATGTCAGTTATATTAATAATAAATATAATATAAGAAAAATCTGTACATGACTTTTTGAAAGGATAGAAGATCCATACCAGGACACTGGCTAATATAAGAAGTTGAACCAATAAAAGTTATCGATGCACTTAAATACTAAGGTTTTAAAGCTTACGTCTAAGAAAGAACCTTCGGAGCAGTAAAAGGCATGTATTCTGTCAGGAATATTACATCATTGTCGTTTGTTTATTTCTCTTCCAAACCAAAATCCTTCCAGCAAAATAGAGTTAATCTGGGAAAAGCTGAGAAAATTTAACCTGAACACATTAGATAAATTGAGAGCGCATTTCCTGAAAACCGTTCCTGCTATTGTCCCTAAATTGGATACTCACCATTATTAGGAGTAGTACAATTACAATATTGTTATTACGATTGGTGGTGGAAAAATTTTTTTTATGTCATCACGGTATTAGCATCACTGTAAAGGTATATTAGTGTTAATGATTTACTTATTATTAGTATAATGAAGTATTTAACCAGTTAAGTGCGTTTATCTTGTTTACACGTCAAACCAAATCTCTATTACGGTGCGTTCGACGTGTTTACTCGCCGTCATTATCATTTACTGCGAAAACTATTATTATTTGAGGATTTTTGAATTTATAATAACAATAACTTTTGCAGAATGAATTGTTGATTTAAAATAAAAATGTAGTTCTTCATTTTTCATAAAATTTGTAATAGAACCATTTTGCCCTGTGTTTTTTTTTGTATACATGTCAACGCTTGATTTTAATTCTGCACACTGTGAGGGGTTTTTAAAATTTATTTCGATGCCTTAACTGGTTAAATGTTGAGGTTTTAGAATCCCCATGACGTGTCCTAGTCAGCAGAAACTAAAAAACGATTTTGGAATATTGATGAGGCATATTTTTTAACATATCCTACTGCCCTACAGCTTTATTGACGGCTACTGCAATCAGGCAATCAATACCTTATTTCATTTAAAAAACTTTGCAGTTAATTTTATTTCAATTCAGTTCATACTTTCCGCATGATACCACAAGATATGACAAGAAAAATTGCCTCATATACATAAGTACCTAACATGAAAACCAATTTCCTTGATCTAATGAATGGAAAAACCCAATAAGAGGGCAATGTTTTTCATGTAAACTTACTTAAGTTTTGTTTACTAATATTTATTTACAATTAGTAAAACTTTTAAAAGCCGACATAGCAGTAAATATTGCCGGAAGTAGATTCAAGTGGCTGAGACGAATTATGAAAAGTTACCAACAATATATTTGTTTATTGTCAAACGTCCATGACCTCAATTTAGGACATAAATAATAATCGAACATATAATGAAACATATTTTATTATTAAACATTAAGTTTGTTGTTTTTTTTTACTTCTTTTATGAAAAATACCAAAAATACTTTGATTGCACCGACAAAGCACGTGTAACAACACTTAAACTCTAGCGCAACATTTGAACCACTTTCGATTTATTGAATAAAGCCAACTGGCCACAACAATTCTTTCTTAGAGCAACTTGAACAATGTCACTTCAAAGCAAGGAGAATGTCAGAAGTGCGGATGTGAAGTGTGCGTGGCCACTGCTACCGTTTTGTTTTTTTTTTTGTTTTCATGTTATACTACCTCCCCTCTTTCCTCTCTTTACTGCAACAGAAAAAAAATAATTTCTATAAGGTATGCATTTTGTTAGCCATATTCAGTCAGTCTAGCGAACTAGGGTTTTTTTTTGCCCGGTATGGGTTAAAATATAGCCACGTGTGATTGCCAAGCCTATTGAAATATATGGGACTTAATTCTATAGACTTTTGCCTTATTATTGTAACATACAATTTAATGTGCCTCCATATATCATAACCGTGGATGGGTAACGTGTGTTTGAGTGTACATACAAAGCATTAGCTGGCAAACGACGATGTATTATCATTTTGTATAGAGAGATGATAATTGTATTCTATGGTCCGGAATAGATGTATAAAGACCGCGATTAAGGGAACTTAAAAAGGAGAAAAATAATACTTAGGAAATAACAAAACGCATTAAATAAACCCAAAATAAAATTAAAATAATAAACATACACAGTATTAGAGATCACTTTGCTCAACGAGAAGGAAAAATGAGTCAAGTAATGAAAGATAAATGCACGACCCAAATTACTGTCATATGTGGCAGCCAGTCTTCTATTATGGATTTCAGTATTATTTGTTGAATAGTCAGACGTTTGAGATTTAAAGAGGCGAGGAGACGGGAGGCTTAAAGAGGAATGCAATTACAACAATCGCCATATTTTGTTTATTTATACAACAAAAACAACAGCAGAAACAACAAAAACCGAAATCAATTAATCAGTGAGGGGGAGTTAGAAATTAGAGAGAAGCATTGGATGATGCTTTTGTTTTAGTTTCTGCTTGCTATATGAGAACGGAGATATAACCGAAGTTCGGGATGAATTTCGTTCACTGTAAGATTTATAGAATCGAGGCTAGAATTGAAATTTATTGATTTCTCTAATTATATTTCGAAAAGATAAACAGTTTTGGCTGTTTACAGTATATGTTTACTGGCAATGTAGACTGTAAATTGCTTGTAATGCAGATGTATATTATAACGGCAGTATTCGATTTTCTAGCTTTATAAACATGGAAATAATTTTTTTCTTTTCATTTTTTCTAATTAATCTAAAAAAATTCAACAAAACATTTCGAAATATTTCATATGAGAACATTTTTTTGTATATCTGAAATGTTTTTTATTTTGTTAAACATTTTTTGTGGTTTTTACAAAAGCACAATAAAATTAAATAATTAATGAGGTATCCTAATGTCTTTTTTCAATGCATGTTTATTTGTGTGTTTGTTTCAATAAATCAGACTTTAACTTTTTACTTTGTCTAAAAGTAACTGGCTACAAATTCTGAAATCCTAACTAAATTTTTTATAGAGTTTTTGTTTATATAAAAACAGTGCGTACTGCATTAAATTTGCTTAGGATTTTTTATTTTGTTGTTACTATTGCTAAAGAACAAAGTGAGTGTCTCGGAATTAGTATTATAACAAACTTGGTTCAGTGGAGTTAAAGGTTAAAATAATTTCGTTGACATAATTCTAAATCGAAATGATATTAAGCTTAAATAATTAAAATTCAAGTTGAAGTGTTAGTAAACTTTAAGGAATGAGACCGAATTTATCGAATTTACTTTTAAAACTGTACTTGTCTGGAGCTTTAAATAATTTTTTTAAAGAAAATCATTCCTTTGATCTATACATTTGTAAACTATAATGGAAATCGATTGTAGCCATACTACCAAAATAATGGAAAATATTTCACATGGGAATAAAATTTTCTTACTTAAAAATAATGCTTTGGCATCAAAGAAGAAACACTCAAAATTTTCGTTGCAAGAAAAGGATAAACCATATTTTTAAAGCACAAAATTATAAAACGTTTTAAGAGAATTAATACTATTAAATATTTAAATTCATTTTTATTTAAATTTATAAAAAATTTTGACAATTTTTATTAATTTGAGTAAGCTTCAAGGTGTGTTGATCAATACTCAGTTTTAAATCAGCTATGCAAGTACTCTAAGGACTTTAATTAATTTATTTTTTTAAGGTAATAAAAACCAAATATTTTGTAAGACAAATTATATTTTTTTCTAATAAAAAATTGCAAAAAATTTAGTGCAAACTTCTAATTGATAATTTAGTATTAAACATAAGAGAAGAGCGTGCTATTTGCATACTAAACATAGGGCCACAAAAAATTAAATAATCAAAAGCAATTCTTTATTATATGCAAAAAATTATTTAAAACATTAAATTTAAATTTAAATAGAAAATTGCGAATTAGTAGTTTTTTGTTAAGATATTTACTATATAAGTTTGTCGATTTAAATTATTAACATAGTCCTTTCATATTAATAACAACAACAAAAAAAACTTTAAATTCAACATAGTTCAATTGTTATTAGAAGCGCAAGTTTTGCTTAAATATTATATTCTAGAACTGCAACTTACATTTCCAACGAGTCCTTCGATATTTACATATCTGCGAGTTAAAACAGATACTCGACCAAAGGGATAAGAGGGGCTTATTTTCAAAGCGTTGTTTGCACGAAGGGCTCTTTCTGAAATAATATTTAATATTTAGAGCTACATAAATGTTAAATGAAAGTTACTTAGGAAATCCATTCGCCATTCTGGTACAATGTGATTTCTTATTTAGAATGCTATTAAAATTTTTGAATGGTTGGTTATAGCAAGTAATGTATAGCTGCTCCTTGCTCTGTATTAGTTTTTTAACAAATTATGTTTTTTTTTTTAAAGTCCTGCAACTTTAATGAAAAGGATATACCTCTTTTCTGTCTATTCACATTATTTGTTAAATTCTTATTCTTTTGTACAGTTACTGTTTGTTTAGCAGTATCATTGACAAGGCTGTGCTTGAAAAATTGTTACTTATCTTCTTTTTTTAAGCCAGGGAATATTTATTATGTATATAACTTAAAAAAATATTTTCAGAAAATAAAACCAAGTATTCTGCTTTTTATATATATAAAGAATGTCATACTTTTGAATTATTGAATTGAATAAAGATAAAATAATGGAAAAAGAAAAAGGAACACTTAAATTATTTTAATTGGCTGTAGCAGTAAAATTCTTCTGTAATAGAGCTATCGAAAGTTTGGTATGAAATATAACAACTAGTAACAAGCCTGAATATTGGTGTTCTTATATAAGCATACAAAAGGATTTTCGCTGGATATGAGCAATAAAGTCATTTAAAAATCTTCCTAAACTAAATTTTATTTGCTGTATTTTATGCAAATTTTGTGTTGACTAAAACTAAAACTAAATTTTATTTGCTGTATTTTATGCAAATTTTGTGTTGAGTGCAATTGATCAACCCTGATCTGTAGGCTTACCCCTATACACTATCGTCCTTTTTTCTTAAAGTTATTTGGTTTGAGAAGAGTAGTTATAGATATTTTTCAGTGTTTAAAAAGGGAGACAAACACAAGCAAATTAGTTTGATACTATAATCAATTAATTTAAATTGCCAAAAATAAGAGGGGTTGTTAAGTTTAAAATCGCTTTTCCAGACATTATTTGACTCCTGACGTCAAAGGAAATCTTTTTCGATACAAATATCAATATCATATTTTCATCATATTTACTGTAATTTAATTTTTATAATGTGAGAATGAAAAACCGCTTTGTAAAAGTTTATCAACAAAAACTATATTCACTCTACACGTAAAAAAAATAAATGTACATAAGGAATATGTGCAGAATATGTATAGACGCTCAATTTGTTCAGAGATGTCTCAAATTATCTAGGATTGATTCAGAAATTTAACTCTGAGTGGCTCTTGGACAAATTTAAACTATAAAGATAGAATTTTTTGAGTACTTAATTCGAATTTCGAAAGATTTAACCTCTTAACTAGTCTTAAATAAATACCTATTGACTTAAAGGTATGATAACTAATATAAAACAGTCTTAAGCGATATTTCTTTAGCTGGAAGCTTAAATATTTCGATAATATATAAAAAATATTCTCATCTAACAGAAGGAAAGCGATAGAAAACCAATACCGGAAACTACCACAGTTATCGTAAAAATACTTTTAACTCATTACATGGTATACATATATATATATGTATATATATATATTTGCGCTTAAAACCATTTTTTCAATAAGTATCAGTTTTGATACTTGGTAAAAGGCCACTTGAGCAAAAAATGAAAAGAAAGTATCCTTAAATATAGTCAACTTTAATTGTTGTTTTCCCAGTACCGAGTACCCTATGCGGCGCTCTACACAATTTTAAAAAACAGCTAGAAATTCTTTTAGATTTCGACTTATTTGAATTAAGTAACCCGATAAACAGTAAGCCATCAGATATTTAACTAAAATTATTAAGTAAATTGGATAATTTTTCTAATTTTAATTCCACAAAAATATTTTTTAATTAAGATTCATTAAAACTAAACACTAACCATTAATAGCTGCTGATGGTTCCATGCTTGGCAGCTTTTTAAATAATATTCGCAATTACATCAAAGGAAATGACGTATACCAATTGAAATATAAATAATCAACAATTGTAGAATATAAAGAGTTCTATTTAAATAACAAAAACAAATATCTATGATGTCTAATTAAGTATATTTAAATTGTTGAATGTATGCGTGTATCATATTCAGGCTAGCTTGTTAATTATTCTGCTCAGTTTCCCGCCTGCCACCGCTTCTTCCCACAATCGACTATAGACGATGTGGCCATGTGGTAATAATTCTCTAAATGATTTTTGCTAAATGAGAAAAACAAAAGAAAAGCTAAAAAAAATCATAAACATCTCAATGTCAGATAAATTAAATAAATTTAATGAAATTTGCTTTTTACGGTCGTCAGAAATCTCTTACCGCTATATCCCCGCGCCCTCGATATGCTTGCCTCTGCGTGGGCCTCTATTTTATCTTTAACTAGTGTGAAAAGCTAGCATCATGTCGATCTTAACATTCTGTGACGTTTCTTATTTAAATAACAAATAAAAAATAATGTAATAAATAATTAAAATTAATAAAATCAATCATGAGGCTGGTTTTTGCTAATTTAATGTGCTTAATTGCTTTTTGTCCATCTCTGTTTGTTTTTTATGATTCATTAGGCTTGGCAAAAGTTTATTTTATAGATTATATTCTTGCTAAGGACTCATTGCAATTGTATAACTAGAAACAGTAGTGCATCATTGTAATCAGAAGTAATATTAAGATATTCTTCTTTTTCTTTTTGTTTTGATGATGATGATATCTCCTGTGAGAAGTATGGCAATCTATGGTCAACATCTGTACTAGAAATACGTGATTTATTATTGATGGCTGGCGAAACCAGGAAAACAAAGTTGAAATTGTTTTAATTGTAAACGTGAAGGGTAAGCTACAGCTGCAGCTGTATATTTGACGTCTGTGAAAAGCAAGAAATAAAATTGTTTATTGCCAATTTAATCCATAAAATTATTGAATCTAAACAGAAGCCGTCTTCTGCAGGTAATCAGAGTTTGCTTAACATCATTCATATCGCGTTGCCTGCTACTTGATCGACACCTGCTTCACTGAATTAGCCGTGAAATTGATATTGGCTTCTCTTTCATACAAAATTTCGTCACGTAAATTTTGTGTCTTGTGCTGCATGCTTCGACTAGTAATAAGAAATTGCAAATTTTTCTTAACTGGATAAGGATACTCAAAAGTTTTTTTTTTTTTTTAAAGATAATTGAAGTGTTGTAGCGAGCCTAAATTTAGCCTGAATTTTAAATATTTAGAGCATATTCAGCGAATTTGGTTTCTTGCTTCTTTTGCTTTCGTGCAAATAATTTTAATATAACTTAAAAATTTTAGAACCAAAATTTTATTATTGATGATATCATATCAAGAGATTGAAGCTAGTTTGTAATTATATTATAAGGAGATGCATACATAGTTTGAGATTGAGACCGCATTTTAATACCATGCAGCTACAGGTGAATTCCCATTTTTTTAATTAATTCAAACAAAAGGCTTTTTGTTAGTTGAAACAATATATTAGCTTTAATGGTCTTGAAAATGTTTTATTTTGATCTAACATTTGAGTTTTACTACGACAAATGTAAGTCCTGTCAGTTAATCTTATTAAGATTTCTAGAATACCCTCGTCAAAAGTTGTAACAAAAACAGGATAATGAATAAAGTTGCTTTGTTTACAAAAAAAATGCTTTACAGGAGCTACAGCAGTTAAAATTCAGTGTTTATGTTAATGACAAATAAACATATATGCTGACTTAATACTTATGCTTAAGAATGCAAGAGCATAGATTAACAGTCGAATTTCAATTTTTACAAAAATCTTTGAAAGAGGCAAACTTATCAGAGTTCGAAATCAAAAAATTTAAAATAATTGCTGTAAACATTGTTACAATTACAAATATGGTCAAAGTTCTGTGTATTTGAACATATTTTTAACTCAGAAAACGAAATATACATAAGAATAGTGAAAGACAACATCAAAATCACCTCCTTTCTAATGCTTGCAATATCATGGTAAAATCTCCGATAAGTGATTTTAACACTAAAAATTCCTTAGTTAAAAGCTTTGAAAATATCAATTCAAGAAGTCACTGAATATTATACAAATGTTTGATTCTGCACTTAAAGGTCATGAAAATTTCCTTATCCTCAAACTTAAACTCATTTCCGTTTAAATAGCTACCGGATACATCCTTGTTGCTGTTTAAATGAAGATATGAAAAACGGTGTATTCATGGATTATTGCAGGATAAAATAAATTGATATAAATTTAATTCTATATCCTTTTCGGTCTGGTTTAATATTTTTATCTTTTACCATGCTTATAATATATACAAGATATAAGATATTGATTTTATTTCAATTTTTTCTATCAATCAGAGTAGCAACAAAGATAAAACTGCAAGCAATTTAAGCTAGAAACTCACTTATCTAAAAGTATAAGGAAAAAAAGGATTGGCACACGCTCAAATACAGTTGATTTCTTTGTAAATTTACATCAAATATATTAAAGAGGTAAACCGAAGATGAGTTAAATGCCAGGACATGTTATGATTTTATTCTTGATTTTTAATATTAAGGACGTTGTCTAGATGAACGGAGTAATTACGCTTTTAGTTTCCCTGGTTCGTCAAACTTTGTCACCCTGCGAATTCACCGACCGTCAATAGCCGACTGAAGAAGTCATGTAAAATCAACCACACATAACCTCTAAATGCAGCTTAGCTAAAATCTAAACTAAAAATAAAGTTTTTACTATAACTAAGAGCAGAAAAACTAATATTTATTTAATGTATTAATACTTAGAGATAAATAAAGTAAAAAATATATACTTATGAAATTAAGGACTATAATGCGATTTGCTATTTTATATTTTTTCATTTGAAAAATAAGACTCTGATTCTCGATTGCTGCTATTGAACTTTTTTTCTAAAAAACCGTCAACTGTCATTTCATCAATAATTATTGCTCTACTACTATATTCAATATAAAATTGAATTTTAACTTTAAATGCTGAGCAATACAAAAAATAGGAGCAAACTTTTGATTATTTGAAATAATAAAATGTTTTCTTTGAATACTACAGCTCTATTTGAGAGGTATATACTTCACTAAGTAGTCCTGCAAAATCAGTTGTTTTCCAGGTTACAAGCACCCTTGTATCCTTTTTTTTTTCTTCATTAAAAGCCTACTTACGCGTTCCATTCTCGTTAAGCATAAAGTGTATAGCTGTAACAGTAAACTGCAGAGGTCGTAAAAATACACACTGTGGTTGCTCGTCTCATATCTAAAGTTCACAATTGTCATTTACTTCAAGTATCCAAACGATTCATATGTTATAAGTAGATTTTGTTGTAACCTATTTTCTTTTTAGTATGAAATCTAGATAAAAAAACTGATGTTTATTCGGAAAACGATGAAAAAAAAGCTTAGTTTTACAATAGTTGTAGACAAAAAAAGCAGATGCACTTTTGGTGTCTTACCTAAAAGTTACAGTTCAAATTTTTTTTAAAAATAAGAACAGAATTTAAGCTTCAGTTTTTATCCTTTAATAAGTGAATTTATTGTTGTTATTGATGGTTTTGTAAATTTTAAAATACAAACTAAACCAGTCAAAAATATATTTAAAATATTTTTCTTTTATTTTTCAGGTAAGTTGAGCTTCTGCCTACACTAGCACTTCGAATATTGAAAACTTGAGAAGGTTTGTCATATCTATTAAACCATTCGAAAAACATAAAAAAATTTAATTTGTATTGCTTTTTTTTCTTACTTTTTCATAGGTTTTATTCAATGAACTTGTCAGCTAACAACATAATTACCGTTGTTTGTCTATATTCTCCACAAATCTTCAATATCTATTAATTTATGACTAGTTGGAGAGCATATGAGTTTACTGCTACAAAAGCAATGATTTGAATTCTTCATTTGCTATGATTTGATGACAGAATACATATTTTTGCGTATAATACAAAATATTATAGTATAGTATAGTATAGTATATTTTGAAGCTAAAAACACTGACCAAAAGTGTTGCATAGTATTTAAAACATTTTTTTTCTCATGATATTCGATTAACGATTCGGGGTGAGAATCAATAAAGAGGAAGAAATTTACATGCCAATTGCTTATTTAGTATTTGATAATTTCAGCTTATTTTGATCGCATTCTATGCTACATAATGTCTTGTTTGGCTTTTGCTTTTGTTATGTTATATCCTTTCTCCATTAAGGCTTGTACAGTTTTATTATCCTCTCGTAAAAAGAAATCGTGTCTCCATTGGCAATTCTCCATAAGCCTCAATGGAGAAAATTATATCAGTAAACATTAAAACTTGCGAATGATATCTTTACATCATCATTTTCTCATTATATTTTGAAATATGTGTCTGTTAAACGATATTTTGCTTTTCTGACATTACTCTGTTGCAATCAAACTTCATTTCAGTCATTTATTTTTAATTGTTATTGTTAACATTTATTATAAGAATTCATTTTTCTTATTTAGTTTTTACCTTAGTCCTTAATTTCCATCCATCTTTGTTGCTTTATTGATTCATAATGCCTCTTAAATTGGATTACTAAGCTAAATCAATAGAAATTTCTTTGCAAAGTTATTAAAGTACAATTTTCCATATGTTTTCAGCAAAATTTCAAAGGTTTTTAAAATATCAAGTGATTTTTTGTTGTTTGTATTTCCACTTTTTGTGCAGCGCTATTCAACTGCTATCAGGTGAATAAAAATAGGAGAATTCAATAACTAATTTGTTTTAAAATTTATATTAAAATTAGGTGTAGCACCTTTAATAATTTTTAAGAGTCAACGTACATTTTATTTCATATATTTTAAACTGCACAATTTATATCAATGCAGAACAAGAAGCATTTTATTTTGCCCAGTTTTATAAAATGAAATATTTCCTTGAAACCTAAACTTTCCAAAGTCATTTGAAACTCTTAATTTTTTAATTATTTATCTAAAAACAAGAAAAACAAAATTCTTTAGACGAAAATATTTTGATTACCATATAAAAATTTGTAATTTTTCTCGATTGCGTTTACGATTCTGCAACTCAAAAAGAAGAATGCTTTTATAGTTCTTTAATAAAATTCCATTTCTAAAACGTCTTGTTACCTTTACTATCTCACTCCTAAAACAAATGTTTTCACTTATAACTTGAGGCGCATTTCCATTTTTAAAATGAAAAACAAGGACTATTACTATTAGCGCCACAGCAAGTGGCTGATATTGTCAATTGTCTTTGATTGACGGCCACAGCAAGACAAAAGTAGTTCAACTAGTCCAAGACTCAGAATTTCACATATATTACAGTATCTCGGGCATCACAACTATATAGTAAGAATTTGCATAGGGAATACAAAAATTAACAATGTATGCTTGTATTTGTGTGTTTTTATTTATATACATCGAATAAAGTTTAAAAGTTTTACTCTCATGAATGAATCTTCTTCTTCACTGAAGCTGCTGATCTTATAGTTTTCAGCTTCTGGCACACCCAAAGACTTCATTGAGAATTACATCAAAGACAGTGGGAGGACAGCTGACTTTAGGCTTTGCAACAAATCAAGATGGGTGCTAACAACAGTACGTTATTTGCACTTGCAAGGTCACATGTTAGATTGCATTGTAAGATACATTTTCTGAATGCATTTTAGCGTACGATTATCAAGCACACGAATATGCCTTTAAGGCTGATGTAGCTTTGACTATCTCAGGGTATTGAAAAGTAAAAATTTTATGTTATTTTTCTATTTTAACAATTTGATTGATGTTTGAATTTTAAAAATAAATTAAATAAAATAATAGTGGCATTAATTGGTATATTTAGCGAAATTTTTGTTTGAGTTTTTTACCCTTTTTTTGAAATTATGTGTGATAAAAAGTGGTTTTGGCTATTAAATTAGCTAAGTATCTATGAAGTATAAATGTAAAACTAAGCTTTAAAACTTAAAGCTAGCGTTCAGAATTTCGCAGTAAAAAAGTTAAAACTATTTTTAAAAAGGACTTTTGATTAGTTTTTTTATATGCCTTAGGAACACAATTAAGTCATATATAAAAAATTCACTGGAAGTTTTATTGGGTACCGTCCCAGTACAGATAAATCCTTTTTTTATTGAACACTAATTAAATTTTGTAAGAATACAGATTTTTGCTTAGTTGAGGGGATCACCAAATAAAATTTTCTGTGTAAAATTGGTTGTATCCGTACTTTAAGTTTGGATTATCTTGATTTTTTTTATTTTTCTAAAATATGCATAAATACAAACAAATTTCATTATTAACTAGAATTTTCTTGTATTAAGCATTCCAAAAAGAAGTAATAAATCTTTAATTTGCTTTCATGAGTCCTGTTTTGCATTTGTAGCCACAAATCAGTGACAGTTTTGTAGTACTTAAGCCAAAGAGGTATTAAACCTGAATCCAAGCATTCTAAAGATTTTCCCTGAAAACTTTCAGTGGGTTAACAAATACAAAAAGAAAAGTTCTTCTTTGCTACGTATAAGCGTATCGATTGTTCAAATAAAAGGACTTTTTTAGCTTTTAGAAATCTGATCAATTGCATTTAGAGAAAATTACAATCATATTTATAACTGTATACCAATAAAAGCTCTTAATATAGTTTTCTTGCTCACTTGACAAGAAAATTACATGTTTGTCAACTATATACAAGAGTTTTGTGTTAGTATAAATATTGGTTATCATTCCTTTATGTCTTTTTTTTCAAAAATCTGAAAATTTGAATAGTTATTTAAAAAATCATCTTAAGGAAAAATCAAATAGCTATAAGTTTTACTAAAATCAAAATCAACACTATATGCCACATAATTGAGAAGAAAATTGGTTACTTAATTTTGGACGTGGAGAGCTTTTTCCTATCTAATACATACCTTTCTTTTCACAATTTATTTGCGCATACAACAATGTTATTGAAACATTAGTAAAAGAACCAATAAACGTTTGCAAAATTTAAAAAAAGTATATTCCTTACTATGTTACATTGAAACAATTTGAAGCAATAACCTAGCCGGGTAATTCGTTTTAAACGCATTATAAAATGAAAATTTGAATTCAACAAATTCTCAACAAACATTGCAAGATGGTAAAGGGTTATTAATTATTGAAGGGTTGAATTTTATGTTCCCATGAACACAGACCGTCTATGCATCACTGAATGGCAGCCTTTATGGGTACGATAGGTTTCTGGTCATTGCATAGTAACAAATTCCTCAAACTTACCCTTAGGTTAGCAAAATTTCATTGTGGATTGAGGAGAATATTGCATTCGCCTAACGTTGTTTATTTTAGCCGAGGCATTGTATAACAGAAGTCGTTCTGCATCGTCGATTAATCTCGTTGCTTCTGAATATTTTGCCTTTTTGGTCTATAGGCAGCAGATATATGTGAATTTCTGAACAGAAATTAAAATGTGCGTCCTCAAATGCAAGCATATTTGTATGTATGTGCTTATGTATGAATAATAAAGGCTCTAGAAACCCTTTACTTCTATCTATTCTGGATAGAATTTTCAATTAAAATAAATTGCTCTGCCGAGATAGAGTTTCACTATCCAATTTACAATTGTACATAAAGCTATCTTTCTAGGTGTGCGTATTAGCTGTCTCGGAATTAAACTTTGAATAAAGGAAAAAGGAAGGCTATAGAGTTCTGGTTAACATGACTAGATTGATGACCCATATGCACCTATAGGCGCCATCATATAACCATGTCCCTTTGTTGTTGTTTAACTAAAATCGATGAATTCTAAATAATTGTTTAAGTTAAGCGCTTGTGTTGTTAGACTCCGCCCTGTAAATTATGCGAAAACTCTTCACTTTGAATTTAATTATAATATTTTTTTAATCTTTCTGTTTGCACATAAACCGGCACCTTCTTTATAAGGCTTAGCCTAAAATATAGTTAATTTTTGTTAGGCCTAATTCAATACTTACTAATACTCCGAAAAATTCATAAAATTTAAGTGGTTAGCAAAGGATATCAACCTCTGTAAGAAGGATATCAAAAATATAAATTTTATAATTTTGTAGTTGAAAATTTAGCTCCAAAAAAATAATTTTCATTTAATACATTTTCATTGCATAGGAAAGGTGTGAGACAGTTCCAAAAGCTTTCCGTTATTCGTTATTAATATCCCACAATTTGAATGAATAAAAACATTGAAGTAGGATCAATGAGTTCTACCTTCAACTGAAATTTAAAAAACTTAAATCTCTCTTTTACCAAACAGTAGGTATTTTTTTACGTTTTAAAGGGTATTCAATTTTTTATTAGCATAAAAAAAATTAAAAGCTAAAAAAAGTATATCAAACAGAAATTTAATTTGTTCTCATTTATTCCCTTTCAGCGATTTCTCATTTCTATTCGCCGACAGACTAAGCCCTTTCTTTAATATCATCTGCAAATAAGAATAGCCAATCGAATTTGATTTTCCAATATTGAATTTGCTCCATTTTTAATTGCCATCCTTTTTAGATTTTTTTCCTTTTTCTTAATTTCACTTCGTCTTCGAACTGCTTTTATCGCCGAGATATAAATTAGTTGCAGGAATAAAAAAAACAGCAAAAAAAAGAAAAAACTTGCAAACATAAGCAAACTGGGCACTACCCCTTGTTATACATCATCCCTCGGCAAAATTTCAATGCTCCTTTCTGGTCGATTTCACAGTGCCAGACAAGTTGGTAACTAGTTAAGCCTCCTCTTGGTGCCCTTCTCGCAACAAATTTAGCTATAACCTAGCTTTTACGAATAAATATGTATTGGTGTGACTCTTTTCAGAAGGTGCTATTATAAGGAATGAGATTCATCCTATTTTCCTAGAATCTGTGCCTCTGCCTTCAACCCAAATTTATTATGGGTGTTCAAATTTGGTTCACAGGCAAATTAAACTAAATGTAATTTTAATTGATTTATTGGAAGAGCCATGTTCACCGACGTTTCTAGAGCGTTTATAGCACTTTTAATATCGACAATGCAATCACTTAATTAATCAAAGGAAAACTTAATTAGCCTTCGACATTAAAGAGTTGCATTGGGTATCCAAACGATAGCCTAATGAACAGGTCGTAGACTTTATATGCTTGATTGGGGTAATGCAACCAACCGATTTTCTCAACCTAAAGTTGAAGTAAACTGCTGAAAAACTGAATATAAGGTCTTTATGATGTGATTAAAAACCTTTGGTGAATTTCAAACTGAATTAAATTTAATGCAATATTACAATAAGGAAAAATGGACTGGTCCTTAGAGCTAGCCAGCTTGTGAGGAGTAGCTTTGTTCTTGTTCATTGATATCAGTGCAAGAAAAGCTTTTTCTGCTATTAAAGTATTTTGTGTTTAAATTTTCCAAATGATTAAGCTTTTGCTCGATTTTGATTGAAATTGTGGGGTATAGCGGCTTGTAACTTTTTGGCACTTTAAATGCATTATAATATCATCGCTTTATTCCACCATTCTTGTCATTGAGCTAACATTAACTTAAGCTTAATATTAACTTTAGTTAACTAAATTCTATTTATAGCCTGCAATCGAAAAAATTGATTTCTTTACAAATTGAAAATCAGTAAAAATAAAAATTTATAAATTAGAGATAGTAAGTAGAACAACAAAAAATTCGTATCTGTATTTTATTGAGTTAATTTCTTTTTCCATGATAACTAAAAACAGTTCATTTATGAATAATTTACAAATTTTTTTATACATAATTGGAAATTATTTATCAATCCTTTAGCATCAAAATAGTGAATCCAAAACCTTAAACTATCTCTGACCTATGCCTAGAAAATTACACCGTTTTTATATTTTTACACAATTCTCTACCTTTTTAGAGACATTATGTGTAAAATTTTACTTTGAGCAATTTGAACTTATGCATGTGAGTACTACATAGTGATGGAAAAGGTGGCTTTTTATCCTTGATATCGATAGAGTCATGGGGTGGTAAATAATCGGCCAGGAATATCATACTTTATACTACTTTCAGCTAGAGAAAAGCTCTTATTTTCCGCCTACTTTGGTTCGTTGTGCTTCTCAAACACCTTTACTAACGCGTTTAAAGCAAGGGACCTTGTGTATATGTTAAATGATAATTATTCACTGGATTTGCTATAAAAATTTGTTTAGATTTAAGCCCATTAATAGACATTTGGATGTATAGGCCATAATTTCATTGAAAAAAACCGTTTTCTTTTCATAGTATTAAATTAAACTTGTTTGGTTTAGAGAAGTAAATAAAGCTTTTGATTTTATTTTTTTATCTTAATTAATTCTACAAAAAGTAGAATAATAAAAGTTTTAAATAATTTTCTACATTGCTTCATTTAAAGTACAAATTAACAAAAAAAGAAAGAAAATACTAATTTTACTCCTTTTCAGTCATTATTTTTATTTTCGTAGACTGAAATTTAAGCTCAAAATCAAGAAAGTGAAATTGAAATCCCAATGTTTTCCAGATGCATTTAATTCTTTAAGTAAGAAATTCTTATTTTAATATAAAACCAGAGCTTATCCCTGCTTAAACTAAATTTTATTAAATTTCCGAATTAAATTTTATTAATTTCATCCTTAAAGTTGTAGCAATTAATTAAATATTTTGAGTTTCTTTAGTTTTAATAACGACTATAATTTTTAGCTTCCTGCTAAATGTTATATATCCAAAAAGGAAAGTAAAAGCTAATATTTAGGATTCACACATATTAATTTTCCGATTTAATCACAATTGAAGAGTTTTTTCTCTTTTGCCTAACTAGTTACTCGTTTAGAATACAAAAGCTAGCTACCAGCCAAAATATATGAATTTTAGTGTTTTCGATTCGAAAATTAGCATTCTGCATAGGCTTCATAAACTTCATCATTGAACAAATTAAGAATCGATTGAACCTATTAGTCGATTGGCTAAGCGCCATATTAGACTACCTAAGAACTTAACTAAAATATTTATATATGTATTTAGTTTGTACTCAAAGCCATCTTAATAGATATTTATTATTTTTGGCTCTTTTAAAGTTAGTAATTCATGAATAAAGACTTTTTTGTTAATAATTTTTCCACTATTGATTCGTTATTTTAGCAATTAATCATTTGAACTTCGGTTAGCAGATAGGACATTTTATGAATCATTTACTACTAAAGTTGTTTGATTGAATTTCAATTGGTATGAATGTTTGCAAAATTTTTACTTTTAGGCAATTGATATATTTTCTCACCTTAAATAAGTTTTATGAGATGAAATAAGGAGTTTATGTAGCTAGAAAACTACTACTTATTCTAATAAGGTATAAAAACAAATAAAACCTAGAAAACTATAATTTCATTTAAATTGAAAAATTTCAGTTGAAAGTCTTTTCAGAAGAAAAAGTAGGTTCCGATGTATGTCAGATCATACATTTTTATTTTTCTAGTATTGTTCAAGAAGAAATTGTGGTATAGGAGTCAGTAATGGAATTTTGATGATTTTTAATTAGAAATGGGACAAAAACTCGAATACTTGATATCTGAAGTGGTGCCATAAGTAATAGTTTACTTTAAATATTACTTTAAAATTTCGATATTAAAAAATAATTAATTAATTTTGGTATCATTGTTATACTTGCATGAAATTTGTGTTTAAAAAAATCTAGTCTATTTCTCAAAGCGCAGATATTTATATCACAAAAACTAGTAACTAATCTTTTTGTTGTGAGATAGTCTTTAATATATTAAAGCCCTAAATGATATAATTTAATGAATGAAAATTTAACTTTTAATCACATGAAATAAATTTCATTTGAACAAAACTTAACTAAATTTTATTTAATTTACCTAAAAAATTTCATCTTTTCAAAGCATTAAACTTAAAAAACAAAAAAATCTAATTACAAAAACCAAATTTTCAATTTATTAATTTTTTTTTCTTTTCTTTTGTGCTTTTATTTATAGAAACCAATTTATTTAGTTGTATTTTTGTTGTTTCATTATAAAATGATCCACTCTTGTATATATGGCCTCCAACAAAAAAATACTTTATCCATTTAAAAAATCTGTTTTTTTAAACAAACCTCTTTTGTGGTTTATATAGTCTCAATTTTTTGCTTTGTGTTTCACTTACGAATTTAATTAAATACGTTTTTTATTAATGATTTTCTAACTGTCGGAAATTGAAAAGGGAAAAATACACAATGGGTGGTTTAAAATTAAAGTCTATACGACTAATCGTAGTAGATAAGACCAAAGAACTATGAAATAACTAAATGCTCATTACTAGTTTTTTTAAAAATTAATAAAATTCAAATAAGAAAAAAAAAAAAATTCCTTAAAATAATGTCCTTGGTTATTATTTGTTAAAGCAATTAATACCACCACGATTTGATAATAATAAAATTAATAATATCAAAAGTAATAAATGTTGGCGCCAGAAAACATTTTTGCGCGTTAATTTTTTTCTTTTATTTTTTTTTTATTTGTTATTTTAAATAATTGTAAAGCGAGTATTTAATCAAGAAATTCAAGCATCTTAGAAAATTGGAACCCCATGCTGCGGTTAAATAAACAAAAGGTAGACATAAAAAAATATATATATATGTATACAATATATATATATATATATATATTTATAATATAAAGAAAAGACAAAAAACAGAATTTTTATAGTTTTTGTTGATAATAAAAGTATACTAAAAACGAATCTCATGCCCTGACAGTTTATTTAAGCATTTTTGTGTACGCGTTTATCAACGTCAGATTTATTAAATATATATATATATATATATATTTCATGTCAAAAGGAAAATTCCAGCATGGTCCTAGAATAAGAGGTTACATCAGAAACAACCTTCCCCGCCTCACTTAATCTCCATCTTTTCAACATCTAAACCTTAATGTATCTTCTTTTTTTTTGAGCTGAAAACATTTTATGTCTGCCTCAAACAATCCTCCATAAAAAATTTTAATTTTACCTTTTTATATATTTCAATTTTATTTACTTCAATAAAATTTTAACTTCCCCAGCAAAAAATAAATGCTAACTGCCTTGAAAGTAATAACATCCGAGGAACATCAACATCTACTTAATTTAATTTTTTATAATTTTTTGAATATAAAAAAACGAGAAGAAAAAAAATTATATATACAAAAATTCCTCCAGCTTAAAATTTATTACACAATTTACAATGATATAAAACTAAATTATTACTAAAGTCGCGAGAACCTCAACCAATCAGATTTGGCAGCAACGGAGAGCGTTTCAATACGGAAAATACCATCCAGTTCTGATAGTGCCGTTTAGTTGCCGTAGTACGATAGTTAGTGCCTAATTCCACATCTTACGGTTACCAACGTATGCATGTGCGTTCTTACCATAAGAAGATTGAGTGCGTTTGAAAACGTTTTTTGTGCGTCTGGTGCGATGACTGTAATTACAGAAATTTCAAGGCATCCATCATCAAATTCGAAGTTGGTACACAAACACAAATATATATTCAATATATATATATATATATATATATATATATATATATATATATATATATATATATATATATATATATATATATATATATATATATATATATATATTGCTGGACTAGGCAGGCGGGCTATTATTTATTTTCTTAATCTCAGTTGCACTTGAAAAATATATAAAAAGATGTTGAGCAAGTTTTCTTTTTAATTTTAATTTTTTTTTAGTTCTTTTAATATTTTTGTTCGTTTTGCTTAGATGAAAAAATCATAAAAAAAAATTTCTTTATCTGCTCTGCTCTTAATTTTACGTTTTTTATGGCCTTCGTGTTTTTTTTTATGTTTTTAATGGTTTATAATAATTTTAGTTTTGATGTTTTGCCTTTTGATGTTTCCCTCTACCATTGCGTCGACTTCTTGGATAAAAAAAAAACTTCTATACACAGTACACGGCCTCTTTGTGTTTACCCGAACAAATGTATTGCGCCGTTGAGTCATTTAGTCATTACAGCGCGTGAGAATTACAATAAAAATTTGTATTTCAGGTGTAATTAAACTCATTTTATTCACTTTTCTTTATTCTGTTTATTTCCCTCCAGCGTGTCTGGATACCTTAACAGCAATATATTAAAAGCAACAAAGAACAAACTTCAATTACTTGAACAAACAGCGAGTCGCAGGTTAGCGCTAATGACATAAAAGCTAAATCGGATTCTAATTCAAGTAGCCCCGCTTCATTTAATAAAATTAATGTGAAATTTAGTTAAGTTGGTCTTTTAAATTTCCTCTATTAAGTGGAGCCACATAAGTCACGCTTCTATTTTGTTTCTAAATCAATTTGGCACTGTTTTTTATTTTATACTATTTTTGCATAATCCTAAATGAAAATTTCAAGAAGAAGAAGAAAGAAAAGTTATAATTCAAAAATATTTTGCAGTTTTTTCTTAATTGCTTGAGACACCTGGTATCAACCATTTTTAAAGTTTTATCCTTTGTATAAAAACGCAAAAATTAAATAAAGAGAATTTTGAGAAATTGTTTATGTTACAAATTTCGTTGAATTAATTATAAAACTAATATTCAGATAAATCTACGGTTAGAAGCCTTATTTTGTTTTCTTGAACGCATGTATGTACATGTACCTCTTATTAGCTTGATAAGTTTTTAATTTAATTTTTATAGTTATTTTATCAATAAAATTGCTTAGATTCAATAAATCGTCCATCTAAAGGGAGACACGTATAAAAAGAAGTTATTTTTTCTTTAACTTGGCTGATTTAATTTTTTTAGCAAATTAAAAACGGAAATACTTACGAAATAATACTGCCATGAAATAATAAAATGGAAATAGAAATGTTTATAGAACAATTAAAGATTGTAGTCTCCCGAGAATCGTCTTCATTATGTTTATCTGGTGAACTATTACGATTACACAGGAAATTGCAACACAACAACTCTAAAATACAACTTTTGATGATTTTCAGCTTAAGTGTCTTTTCTTCACAAATTTTGTTTGTTCAGTTAGTGGCTTGCAAGGATTAGAACGTAAATTTCTCTCGTAATTCAAAGTTCTGCTTGCTTTTTAGTTGAAAAATCATAGGTACAATTATTGCCCATAGTTTGTTTTTATTTTAAGATTAAGATTGGATTAAAAAACAAGAGTATCATCAATTTACCTTCTTGAGTAGTGACGTATGGTGACATAGTATAAAAATGAATAACGACCAGCAACTAATGCTTTTGCCTGTTATTTCTTAAAAAATATTCATATTTGTATAAAAAGATATTTATTTAATAATTTTCTTTTATTTAGTTACTATCAGAAAATTTACACCTCATCTTAAGCAAATATTAATAATGTGTTATAATATATGTACTTAACAATTTTGAAAAAACAAAAAAAAAACATTTTTTTTGTGGTCGTTAACCCTTGAGGCTATCAATTCTTGCTTCCAAATTAACACAAATATATACTTAAACTTGTTTCTTGTGGATTTATTTCTTGGCCATAGCTTAAAACCTATTTCAGGGTGTCTCTAAAATAAAACTACAAAAAAAAAAAGAACAAATCAAACAAATAAGGAAGTGCTATTATAAACCAAATCAAAACTAGATATATGCAATGTGGTGCTAAGCCGTCACATTAGTTAAATTGGTTAGACGAATTAAAATAAGGCTTTCATGGAATATTTATTAGCATGTAAACCAGCAATTAACTATTAAAACGATGAAATAGTCATTTTCTCCATGAGTTCATCTACAGAGCGAAAAACTAACCTCCTCAATATTTTACACTGCCAGCATATTATCATAACTTTTTTTCTGTATTTCTGTACCTAGGACTCCATTGTGTTTGCAATATAACTTGAATGATTACTTTTTACCGCAATTAAAATATTCCAACATAACAAATAGAAAAAATAAATAATAGCAGAAAAAAAAAGAAATAAATAGAAAACACTGAAAACGTGGAAAACTAGCGCTAGAAGATAGTGAAACGAATTGTTGAAGGTAAATGGAAAATTTAATGTGGAAATGGCTATAGCAGGAAACTACTTTGCATTTAATTATATCTAATAACATCTTATGGGGTGATGCTATATCTGATTATAATTTTATTTTAATTACAATAAAAATTAGCACGAGAACCTACAGTTTTAAAAATTCGAAATTTTCTTAAAATTTTATGAGAGAATTAGATTTAATGTCCTTGAGCTAAAGTTGACCTTATAAATACACTAAATATTCATTTTTAGATTAACAACATCTACTTAGCTAATAGGATTTACTAAGAGCTTGGCTCTGTTGTTAATGATGTATTGCCAACTCAAACCAATAAATATATGCACTCCTTTGTAAATTTAGATGACCACACTTGACTTTCACTTTGATTAAAAAGGTGTCTGCTTAAGAACGGGCTACCATGAGAAAGTTAATTTCTGATCCATACGTGTTCAATTTTTAATTGTTTTCCGAATGTGCATCTCAAGCTGCTTGAAAATTAGATTAAATTAGAAAAACTTGTGAAAAGTTTTTAGTTTTTATATTAAGAAATTGACTAAAATAGCTTCAGCGCATTTCAATAGCTTCTTTAGAACATTAGAAAATTCTAAATCAATTAAAGATTTATATAATATAAATTTTTATTTAAAGAAATCCAAAGAAAATGATTTGAAACTATACTTATTTCCTTGTTTGCTTTTAATATTTCAGATTTTAAACTTTTAGTTATACAAAAATAAACCATATTTAGACTCTATTAAGTTAAAAATTTTTAGCCCTAGCCATATTTCACCAAATCCAAAATTCAAACAGCTTGAAAAGGAAAACCTTGGACGAAAAATTTCAACAACATTTATATCCAACGTAAACTTAATCCCGTCTATAGCAAAACAAATACATAAAAATATTTCGTTAACGAAATATGCTGAAGAAAAATTAAAATATAAAAAGTGCAATTAAGATGCCAACAGATTTATTGAAAAAGTTTTCTTTTGTTTAATTATGGAGCCGTATTGAAACGGAAGTTGTTCATGCATCACGAACACAAAAAACTTAAGAGCAAAAGTTTCGATATCGATTCAAAACTATGACTGGCATTTATATAAATTAAGGTGCACATATTTTCTATAGTTTATGCTTTTGGATGGATTAAACTTCTTTTCACAAATAAAAAAAGAAAAATCAATTACAAAAAATACTCAAAATTTTTATCTTTAAATCTTTTACAAAAAGTTTAACAAAATATATAAATGTAAAGATTCAATTCAAGACCCTAAGATACTGAGGTATGATGATTCCAGTTTATTTCTATCTCAATTGATGACAATATAATAAAAAAAATTTACATTTTTTATTTCTACGCTTCTTGATCAGGATATCATTTATAATTAACATGCTGCTCCCTTTTTATCAAATCGAAACAACATTCTCCCTGCATCCCGTTAACAAGTCCTCTAATAATGTGCTATGGATCGTTGCCGAGGGAAAATAATTTATCAGACAGAGGAAAAAAAAATTCAAAATAAATTATATTTGGGTATATATCAAATATTAAAATATATATATATTTATTTATTTGGGTGTGTAAAATATTCCCATTTTTTTCTTTTCGTTTTTTTTAAATATCAAATTTTAGCTGGGGAGACTTAATAAAGTACTTCTCAGCCCGGGTAATGCGTGTCCTCAATCGATATGATATAAGGGGTTTGCTTAAAGAACTCTATTTTTGGACGGCTACTAAATGCGGGTGCACAGCACATGGTAGTAGCACCATGTTTATTCCCCGCTAGCAGTATTCTGACAATTATAGGGTGCAAACAATAAGGAAAATTATGAAATATATTCAAAAGTTTGATCTGATTATTAAATTGCATAGTGAAATTGAAGAGAAAGATATTTTAAAATAAACTTTGAGGAGGGTGAAAAGCGTCTTTCCTAGTGAATTTCATTAGCATTGGCTGTGTTTATACTATAGAAAACTGCTTTGTTATAAATGAATTAAAATTTTCTACTAGCGGTGGAAAAGAGGAGTTTTCATGGAGCTATAATTTTAATTGGGAATAGTAGTAAAGTTAGAATTTTACATAGTATGTGTTTTGGCTTAGATTGATTTAAAAATCTTTTTATTAAATGATTTTAATTGACACACATAGAAACCAAAATTTAACTTAATTGAAATTTCTTAGTTTTAAGGTAGTCAAGAAAAGAAATTTTTGTTCATTTTAAAAATATTTAGTTTCAATTTAGAGATTATAACTGCTTTGTCCTTTTCACTCAATATTTTGCTGAATTGACGGTGATGTGGTAGATTTATGATTTATTTACTATCATATTTCTGTGTAAAAAAAAGTGTAATTCCAAAAACATTTCGAGGTTTAAGTTAAGTGCTTTAAGTTTAACCATCGATCACCAAATCATTAATGCTTTCATATTTTAGGTACATTTTAGTTGAACACTGCAAACATTTAGAAAAATCTTACTTTATACCTAGTTTTTCGTATATAATATGACTAACATATGAAATACGGTACAATTAATGATGTCACTTTTTCACCTAAACTTCATTTAACGATGAAGCAAGAAAAATTTTATTTGATTTTTATATTTTCTACGGTAATTACTAAATTGCGATGATCCACGTATTAATATTCATCAATGCTTTACTTTGTTGTTAACCGAGAAGTGTGGCCATAGCTCTTTTGAAGTCAGTACTGAGTCACTTAATTAGTTAAAATAAAACAATATAATAAAATTTAAAGAAATTTAAAAATCTTTCTAGTCTTTTTAGTTTCTCTAGTTAACGTTGACAAATCGAAAATGATTTTAGCAAAAGTGAATTCAGAACTTTTAACTCTTTTTCTCTCTGTCACATCAAAACAAAATTTTCTTGTTTTTTCTTAATGCTAATTATTATTTTTTAGAAGTGCCTTTAAAAAGGCAGGAGAGCTAATTCTATGAAAAAGTGACAAAACGTTCGAAAAATAAGAACCATTCATCATAAAATCTAAAGTCATCGGACAAAAGAGACGAGTTAACGGCAATAAAGTGTCTTCCCTTTAATTATAAGCATTATTGTAATTTAATTTAACTGTGATTTTCCAATTTTTCTATAATTAAAAATTATTATTATGGCCTTTTGTACATTTTTTTAAATAATTCACATTTAAAAAATTTTACTGCTGAATAATATGCTGAATAAACACAATTAGCTTAAAACTAGAAAAATGATTATCACTTATCAAATAAATGTATTTTTTCAATAATAATACTATTTAACCTAATGCTTTCTAATTATTTATTAATATTAAAATCATAAAAAAATTTAGCCTTTAGCTAAAATTTGAACTACGCGTCAATCATAAAAAATATAAGAAATCGTTTTAGATAGACAAATGAAATTGGATTCCTTAAAATTATTTCGTATTTTTCTGCTAAATTCTTAAATACATAAACTAACCGTACATACCTAAAAAATTTGCTTATTTCGAGTATTTTCTTGTTTTTTAATGAATCCTATGGGCAACGATTGGAAATTTTCTCAAAGGAGAATGATAACAGCTGGTTAGAAAAATGTAAACAACACACAAGATACAACTGAAGGGTAGTAAAAGTTATCGGACAGATGTGAAATGAAGGCCTCTGTTGTAATTTTGAAATTCTCCTTAAGCTGCTCCACAAGTAATTAGCAAGCCTTTCGCCTGCTTTTTTATATTTAGTGGCAATGATTGAGTTATAACTAACTGAGTCAATATAAAGCATCATAGACAAGAACTGAGGAGGGACGATGGCGGCAGTAAACACCAAAATATAAATTATTAAACAGCATTCAAAGAAAATATATATAAATACATATATATATATACCCAATGCACACATATATTTACAGGCATATTTAAATGAACAAATAATAAAAATAGAAAATAATTTCCATGGCGGTCGTTTCTTTATTACAGAAACACACTCACCCGCCATAAAGTGTAATTACTTTAATGATTTTATGGCTCCGCATGTATAATGGTCTTGCAGCGTTAGAAATGATTTCTTTCGGGCTCTGTGCCCGTTCCCGTTCCCGTATTCCATTTGCTTTTAATAATATACTTTTTGTTTTCTTTAGGTTTTTTTTTATTATATATTTAATTCTTAACATTTCGACCAAAGTTTATTGTACAAAATTAATGAATTGCTGGTTCCCCCCGTCTATTGGCTAGCCTTGCCTCTTCCCCGACCTCTTCTTCGTTTTTGCTCTTTATACATATAGATGATATGTATGACTGTATGTGTTGGAGGTATTTTCCTTTTTTGGTTGTTTTTTTAAAATTTTTTTATTATTATTTTTTTCATTAAAAGGTAAATATGGGTGCGGGGAATTGAGGCTTCATTCTGAAAGTCATAACTCATGGAACGAACAATAAACCGATGATAATGTAAATTTTTCAACTTGAAATTTAGATGAGTGTTTCTAGACAAAGACGCATTTATTTCAAATAAATTATGTTTGCATGATAGCAAGCTTGCTAGCTCTTTTTCGCTGATGTATTGAATTATTTGTATTGTCTCTATGTATAATCGCGAGGATTTTGTTAGTTTATTTTTCTTTGAGTTTTTTTTTTCAAATTGTTTACATAGAATTCCATAATTACCCTGCTCACTGCTGTGTCATTTTTTGGACTGGTAACGTGTACAGATTCTGCTCCCCCAAAAAATTACTTGAATATTGAGTGATGGGAAAAAAATGATGAAACTAGGAATAAAATTTTTGCTATCTATCTATTGCCTTGGATTTGTTGGGCCATTTCCCGTTTAAAATTTTATTTTCTGGAGTCAAGTTTATGGTATACATATCCGCAGCCATAATTTTTAAAAATAGTTTAGTGCTGTAGAGGTCAATGAGCGCTATATTTGTAATTATTAATAATTAATATTTTTCTTTGTTTAAATTCAATTGATCGATTTAATGTTATGCAACTTTTTTAGTTTTGTATTTGTTTTCTAAGTAATTTTGGCTATTCACCTAAACCTATTTTAGG
Organism: Acrocera orbiculus; assembly: GCA_947359355.1. NCBI lineage: Eukaryota > Metazoa > Arthropoda > Insecta > Diptera > Acroceridae > Acrocera > Acrocera orbiculus. Next base: position 46,722,440 of record OX375757.1, read on the forward strand.
CCTTCCATTAAAGTGTTTTAAGGTTTTATAATTCTGTTAACACTTAACTTTTGGGCTGGATATAAGTAAATTAACATTACTTTCTTAGATGTAGGATAACTTAATTAACTGACCAAATGCGTAATTGTTTTTAAATATTGCATCCCGACGGTTAAATAATAGGTTTAAATCCTTTAATTAAAATCTGTTTTTCTTATAGCTTTCGGAATTTGTATTTAAAGGAAAATGTTTTGTTCATAATTGTAAAATGCAAATAATTTGTATACATATATAACATAAAAAGTAACTAGAATAGGAATTTAAAATTTTTCCTAGCTATATTTTGCACTTGATTGGTTATTTTTCAAAGTAATCATATTCTTTATTGTTATTTTTTTTTAAAATGTTCATTTAATACTTAGACCTATTTAAATTTAGGAAATTTAACTTAAGATCTGTTTTTGAAAACAGTCTTCTTCTTAGAAAAATCAATTTTAAATAGTGTTAAAATATTTTGTTTCTAAGAAAATAAGAATAAATGATATACTATATTTTATTTTTGTTCAAGCATCTTATTTAGCTTTTAATAAAAATCTATTTAACTAATTTTATGTCCTTAAATTGCTAGTTAATGGTATCAACATTAAATTTCTGTTTTTATTGATGAAGATTTGGAATTTACTGAAACTTAAAACCGTCTGGAAAATTCAACACAAAAAAAATAATTGTAATTTACTAAAATCTAAGCAAGGATTAAAAGTTTATAGCAGGTTAGCTTATATAACAAATATTCAGTACTTACTGTTACTGTTATCTTCTTATTAAAACAGTTAAAACCAAATAAGTTTGTTATGTTATGCGAATAAAATATTACTACTTCTTATAATTCCAAAGTTAAGTCCACTAGCTTTGGTAGATTTTTCACGGAAATGGTTAATACTTTTTTAATTTTAATATAAATCGAGTTTTTAGCCGCCCTCAGAATATAATTCCCTCCCAAGTCGCCGATTTTATTCGTGTAATGCCATTGCAACAATGTATCCGGCTAAAACGCCATAAATATTTATAGCACAATTTTATTACTTGATACATTAAATAGTACTAATACACCGATCGGACATTTTATAAGAAAATTTACATTTCCAACAAAAGAAATATAAAAAAAAAAATGCCCGAGAAGTGAAGTGCACTTGGTTGCAAGGAATGAGTCGTATTGGGAGCTTTTTTTGTTTCGAAGCTAAATTGTACCCTTTAGCCCATTCATTCCCTTTCTTCATTTATGAAAAATAAAATTACCGAGTGTTCGGGTAGTTATGCTTTTCAAAGTGTATGTTATAAGAAAAAATGTACTGAAAAATCTATAAAAAACCATAAAAAGGCTGTAGTAGAAGCATAAAAAAGATAGAAAAAAATATATATATACAAAATCGATACAAATCCGTGGGGATGCTGGACAGATGATTGGTTTGGAGTATAACGTAGATAGCTGCTCGTAAGAGGGGTGAAATAGGGCTGCCGATGATTGTGCAATCGAACTCTTTGCTATTCCTTATGATTAGAATTTTTATTGTGTACCCTAGTTGTGTTGTGTAATACCTGATGGTTTTCAGTTTTGCAGTAGAAATGAAGTTTCGGAAAGCACCTCCTAGTGTTGACGGTGCCTTTTCGTTGTTAATTATTATAGAGAATTTAATATATAAGTTCTTTGATTAAATTAATTTATTTTTGCCAAAATTGATGAAATTCAGTTTTTACATTTTTCCAGAGTAAATTAATGAAACTTATACATTGTCGATAGAAATGTGTTCCTTCCTAAAATTGCAGTTTCTCAAACAGATTGAATTAGAAGTAAGTGTTAGGATTAGTGGTCTAGAGTCTAGAGCAATTCGGCGATATTTATTCACTTGTACTTCTCTACTAGCTTTCATTAGATGTAATTTTTCTTGGATGTATTTTTTTATATGTAATAATCATTTTAAATTAAATTGATTTTATTATATATGTAATTAAATTTTTATTTTATTTCATTGTATTTTTTTGTTTGTCTTGTCCTAAATTAAAAGCTAAATCTCACTAAGTCTCTTGAGGTTATTTTGAAGATGCTTTTTCATCTGTAGTTATTATTAAAATACAGAATTAAATAACTTTTTGTGCTTAAATAATTTTATTGAAATTCCGATATCCAATAGAGAGAATGGTTTTCACCAAGAGTATCAAAGTTATTCGCTATCTCAAAAAAAAACTAAATGATTTTCTTACAATATTCTAACTTAATAACCGTTTTGAGTTTGTCCTTAGCTATATTCAAGGAAAGCTTACAAATTAAACCTCTCTTATATTAAAATTTAATTTTGCTACAATTATTTGCACACAAAAAGTGTAAAATTCGCCAAAGAACTCTTGCCTTTTAAATTTCATCATCGTCCCGCTTAATCTGAAATAATTTATCACTAAGAATTAGATAGGGTTGAATCAACTGAACGTATTGAGTTAGCAACCTTTATATAGAATTTTCAATTATATTTGCTATTGAACATGACTTCTTATACCTTAATTTTCTCCATAGCTAATTTAATAGCTCGGTCTTCAAGAACTGTTTTCAACTTTTGTCTTAATATTTTGTGTTAGGTATTTCTCAATATTATAAGTATTGAAGGTTAATATTTGACAACATCTGAGCGTTTTCCTCGTTTTTCGAAAAAAAGGCATCAAAAACGTAAATTGCTCGTTCTAGGTATATCATTTTTTATTCTTTAATTTTAATTTTCTCTTTATCAATTCTGCATCGAAAACATCCAGAATAACTTACAAATAAAAATTCCATGTCTTCAAATCAACTTTCTAAATTTAAGTAACTGAAAAACTCTCTACAGCTTAAATTACATTAATTAAGCTAAAATTTCTTTTGTATAACTTGTAACACACTATTTAAGTAAAAAATCCCTCATACTGCTTCAACGTGCCATCAAAGTTTTTATACAAGTTGTAAATCAAAAATCTAGTTTAATTAAACTAAATTAAGGTAGAAATTTACTAATCATTTACTCACATGAAAAATGAAATTGAATTTTTAGTAGTAAAAATGACAACAACATTATAAAACCAGTACACATAGAGTTGTTCTATTCGACTTTAAGAAGAAATTTTTCGTAGCAAATTTCAAAGACTTCACTTTAAAATTAATTTTATGCTACAAAAGCTTAAAAAGTAACAATAGCTCACCCATTTTCATCATCATCAACCCTAAATCGAAATCTTATAAAAGTAAAATACAAAAAAATCCAAAATAGAATCTAAAATATCAAACAATCAGGTATTCTCACCCCTTTTCATTCTTAAAACTACAATCGGCAGCAAATACAAGGTCAAGACCAGAATTTACCCCAAAAGTGTGATTGCTTACAGAATGTCAAGTAGCTATAGTGGCACACTTCAGAGTTTATCGTTTAAAAGTGCCCCAGTGAGCTGCTATCTACACACAATCCTACATCAACAAGGATAATCGTACAATCTCACTTAAGGATGTACATCTAAGATGCCCTTTATATGTATAACAAACGTATAACTATATCATGTTTTCTATGTAGAGACTCATTCCAAACATTTTGGGGACTGACTATACCCGTCTGGAAAAGACGATAGCTTTTCGTGTATTGCCCTTCGTACAATCACAAAAGAAATTTTCTACTTTTCCCTTCGTCTAGTCCCCTAGACAGGAGAGCACTGAACCATTACACGACTTATGTCCTTGGGAATTGATTCAATGGCTGGGAACTTATTTTCAAGGTAAAAACCGGATAAAGCGTTTTACCGTCTATTTACTGGTTGCTGATGTCGGGTTACATTCATGTGATTTGCTTAGCATTTTACCCTTGAAAATTTCTTCTAAGATTTGGAACATGCGATTGAAAACATTTGCCAAAATCGTTTTTCATATGGTTAGTTACACCTGATCGTTTGATATAAACGATAACATAAAATTACCTTTTACCTTTCTAATTTCAGGTGTTTACTGATGGCAACATATCTGATACAATGTATCAGCAGGTGAGCTAAATCCTTTTTCGTCCTCTTGTGATTTAGTTAATTGAAAGTGTTTGTCGTCGGCTTTTGTTAATCTATATGACAATTATATGTACATTGTTTGTAAATTTTTGTTTTGATTTTTATTGTTTTTGGAAGTTTATGATTAAGTTTTTATTTGTGTGTGGCAATAGTAGAGACTAAAGATAGTAATTGCCGGTTGAAAAGTATTATGAAGTGCTAGACTTATCAATTCGGTAGAGAAAACTTACTCAAATCAAGGGTGAATGACAACACAGAAATAAATCAAAAATCTTAGTGTTATTTACTAGCAGTAAGAAATAAACTTAAGTCCTTAGAGCTTTAGGAATTTAAAAACTTTTTCTTAAGGAATAGGGACTTAATTAGTGATGGATGACAGCCGGTGAACGATTTAGTTTTAAAAACCTTTGTTTGAATTTATTTGATTCGGCCAAGAATTATGTTAATAATTTATTAATAGAATTTTCTTATGGAAAACCTCAAACTAGCTTCCCTTTGTTATTTTGTATACGGTATTATTTAATTATGAAGTTATCATTTTTTTAAATATGCAACAAATCTCTGGTTTTTCTGCAAAAATCGGCTTGAAATTCCCAAAAGCAGATGAAGCTTAAAAGCATTATTGTACCTTGTTTATTATATCAAAATGCAGGCTAAGGAGCATATTGAATAGTTTTATTACATATTTCCTATATAATAACAACATTTGTATTTTGTATTTTTTGGATGGTCTCTTGAAGGTTATTAGATGTAACAATATATTAGGCTTAACTATGTAAAAAAATAGTTTCAAGCCTGTTGTTCTATTTTGAAAATACTAATCCATAAATTTTTTCTTGAAATTACAACAATTGCTCACTAATCTTAACAGAGATTTAAAAAAATCTTAAATTTTTGGAAATTTTACTTTTTGTAGAATTTAATAATAAGGATTATAGTTTATTCTTCATGAATTTTAAAAATAAAACCTTAGTTTTTCTTTTTATGTAAAATCTTCCTAATTTGATTCTAATATTTGGAAAAACTATGCATATGCCTCAAATTGATCTTCTAACGTCAAATGTGGTTAAGTACAAGTCGAATAGTAAACTTTATTTTTTTAATGTCAAATTTTTGATTTGGATTTAAAAAAAAACACAACATAAATATTATTTAATCATATTGCAATCTGTTACCTTTTTTTTTTTTTTTACTTTCCTTGGCTATTCACAGATTTTTCCTGTTGAAAATTGATTACTGATGGTCAGCCAACCCTTCATTGCCACAAATGCCACATAATAGGCCTCACTAAGCGGTTAATTTTAACCTTTGGTCAGAGGATATAAACAAATTTCAACACTTTATAATTCGTGAAAAGGTTAGTCGAGTTGAATGGATGCATTCAGGATAGCAGTGAATGCATTTAAGTTACAAAAGCTTTCCCTTGTTTTTTTGTTTTGTTTTTAAAGTTTATATAAATAGGCACGCAATGATACTGTAGCTAGAGCTATGCAATAGACAGCTATTGACAGATCAGTATTCAAAAAATTTTTTAATTACTGTACTCGATTTTTATATTTTGTCCTTACACTTTGGATAGTGTGAATTTTTTATACAGCAAGATATGTATGATTTTTATTATCTCATTTAATTAAACTTGCGGCATTTATTTGAAATTATGTGTATAAATTATATCTACACATACATATATACAAGATTGAAATTTACTATTTAGTTTTTCATTTCAATCTAAATAATTTAAAACGTAAGAACATTCCCTGAACACGTAAAAAGTTTTCAAATATAATCATTGATAATTATTTAATAACTTCTTAATTTTTAATTACTGATTTTGTGTGGGACCATAAAAAGAGAACTTTCTTCATGTTTTTAATTTAGAAGGGCCGAAATATAACAGTCACGGTGAGTGATGCTTTAGGACAACCACCATGCCCCTCCAAGCAGCAATAATTTTTCAATGAAAAACAATTCCTATAAATACTTTAGAATATAAGTTTATCAATAAAAAAATGAACATCACTAAATAAATTAGAGGAATCAGTAACAACTAAATGTAACCCCTTAGGATATGCAAAATATTTATGTACTGTTGGGAAAAATTTTGTTTTTTAAAATATGTTTAAAAAAAGTTTTTATTGCCATGAAAAGATTTTGTTCTTTTGTTCTCCTTAATAATTGGTTCAAAATGTACATGAAATAGAAAATCTTCATTGTTAAAAATAAAATATACAAAAAATTTTTACAAAATTACAATTTTGAATATTTTCGTGATAATAACGTTGTATAGTTCCGGTTATTGTAATTATTCGTGAGAGGAAGAGAAATTAATCCCTTTTCGAGGTGGATATTTATATATGGTATATGCATATTATAAGCGGACACAATACACTGAAATCAGATACCTGGGTGTATTATCAGACTTAATTACATTAACAAATGACAACGAGCCTGGGCTGACATACCCAAGTGATTGATTCTGTTAATCACTTCATAGAATTAATAATTGCATTCTTGTACCATGAAAAATTAAAGTTTCAATTGATTGCGGCCGGTTGATTGATTGGTAAAATAGAAGAAAATTTAACTCAATTTAGTTGTTAAGCATTTACAATTAAGTATTTGGTATTGTAGTTTTTATAGACAAGAATTTTTATTTAATATTTTTTTATTTTAAGCTCAAAAAGTTTATCCTATTTTTCAGATATTATAAAAGAATTAAATCAGATTGGATAGCAGCTTTGCAGATTTTTAAAAATAATTTTTCCTTAATTTTATTTTCTTAAATAAAAATTTTACAAGCTATTCCACGTATATCTTACTTGACCTCAAAGACTCAGAAAATAAATCATCTGTTTGTACAACAAATGAATTAAAAAACTCAAAGAAATGGCTGAACTTTTGCTGATATTTTTCTAAACAGCTTATACAATTCTTACGAGTGTCCGAAAAATATTTATCTAATGAATTAAGAATAAATTCATAATAAATTTACAAAACCAAAAGTTTTGGCTGGACAAATTCAAAAAACCATGCTTTATTGTTAATTTAAATATAACCAGAACTATAAACTTTTTTCGGGTAAATATATCAGTAAAAAATTTTCATGGAATCCCGAAATTTTTGTTCCCTAGAACATGCAATAATAAAATTTGTTTTAAAAGTGCAAATTTGTCGTTAAGACTATGTAAATTTCATCCAAATAAAGTTTGCCTGATTGAAGACAATTGTAAAAATCTAAATTCCTAATCTGAAAAACAAAATTTCAATTTAAAAATGTTATTTTATTTTTTAACTTTCATTATAGCTTCCAACACGAAAAAGAAGGAAGCACCTTTACAAGCAAATATTATTCACTTTTTAAGGAAGAAAAAAAAAGACGAGATATATGGCCGAATGTAAATTAAAATTTATGATCCTCTTTATGTAATGCCTGGAGCTAGTAATAAATACGCCGCGGTGCATTTCATTTTAATTCATAGGATACCTCTCCTTGTAGTAGAATATTCCTATCACGAACTGTGTGGGATTTCAATACAATTGAAATTTATATATATATACATACATATATATCCCTCATATTTTGCCACCTTGCACAATTTACCTACAAATATTTCGGCAGAGTAAGGAATTAAGGTGAAAATAGAAAAGTGGGAAAAAGTGCTAGCACAAAATAATTGAAACAAAAAAAGTTTTTTTATTTGCAACAGTCGAGATACCAGACCACATAAATAATAAAGAAAGATTTTTATAGCAGTATGAAAGTATATCAAATTGTCTTTTGAAGAAAGGGAATTTTTTTGTGGTCAAAGCTTATTTATAATTCTTTTTCATATTTTCAAGGAAAAATTTGATAATTCTTTTGTCATTTTAAAGTGTTAAATAGTAATCCATTGTCAATATACAATATTTTAAATAGAAAGAACAAATTGTTAAATTGTTATTCATTTTATCTTCTTTTCTTTCCTTTTTGACTTGTGACATTCTTATGTGCAGTTTGCAGAAGTAATACATGCAATTCTTATACACTTCATATTCTCTATGCTTGCATTGTTTTTCTCAATAAAATGAAACTTCATCATTCAAAATTCAAAAATTGTTAATTTTTCAAAGAAACTGTAAGGCACAGCTTTTATCTTGCAAAAAATCTCATCGATTCTTTTTAATTGCATTTATAATTTCTGATGATAGCTTATAGGTAGTTCCAAGGTATCCCAAAGGAATCACACAAAGTAATTAGGCTATCAAATCTTTGATTTGATCTTCAAACTCTTGTAGTTATTTTAATGTTTGTTTTGTTTACTTTTTGCTGATGTTTTTCGACATTTGGAATAAAATTTCCGTGAGTGTACATAATTCTGCACATTCTCAATCTGCACATAATTTCCATAAAGTTAAATTTCTAGCAACGATGCGAACAACACTAACATATGCAAAGATATTGTGGATTCTTGTTTTTTGGTATTATCCCTTGATTATTTTTATTGTTTACTTAGTGTTAATATTTTGTAAGCAATTTTCAATGTACAAAATTTCAAGCAAAAAGAAATTACAATTTTTAATCCTCTTAAAAAACAAACCATTGGCTCACTTAAATAATTTGCTTCATCTGAGTATTTGCGTTTATTATAAAAATAGGTTGTAAATTTGATACTTTTGCTTTGATATCGGTCTTTTACTTCCAAAAAAAAAGTTCAACCCTTTTGAATTCAACAGGTAAATATACGCAATGCTTAACGGTGGCTGAGATTGATTCGCGGGTAGTTCATTTATGTGAAAAATGCACTTGTTGTCTACTACCTAGAGAATGCATTCACAAGTCCCCGAGAGTTCATTAGAACAATTTTTTATGCATATAATCGAGTATTAAAAAAGAAACGGAAAAATGAAAAAACATTTCATTTAATAACCTCTGAATATTTATTAAAAATATGAATGGTTGATGAATTTGTAAGATACTATTAGTGAAATCTTTATCAAATAGTTGAATTTGATCTATTTGAGAGTGAGGTGAGGCTAAAGGCCTTTTGTATTTTCCTATAAAGTTTCAAAATCTGCATTTAAGATACCAAAATATACAATTCCATTTGCAATATATGCGCTATACAACCTTATATTGATCTACAAATCAACATTCATATATGCAATCGTAATCTCTAAATAATAATGCAGTGCTAGTACAGCTGAATACATGAATATAGTTATAGCTTGCATTTGTCAAGTGTATTTTTATATTCTAGCATAACAAACAAAAGCGGGGTACAATCTCGCTATGCATTGCTACAAATCTAATTCTCTTTGATGTTTCCTTTTAACAAGACTGATGAATAAAAACTCCTTTCGACTTACGTACATCTGTCGATTATTTATTTATATATATATATATATATAAAATTTTATACATATTTATCCCTAAAAATATACATAAAAATAAGCGGAAAGCATTACTTTATAGTTTTGAAGCTATGTGTCTTAAGGTATTTTGTTTTTTTTTTTTAGTAGTTCACTGCATTCTAGGACCGTTATTTTCTTGATTATACAGCCTCAACTCTTTGATCACCTTGTTAACCCTTATCACACGTCAACAAAGGCCTATATGGGAATTATTTTATATTTTGCAATGTAAGGCCTTAAATATTTATTTTCTTTTTTCTTTAAGACTGCAATCTTTTTTTCCTTCAGTTTTTTTCTTTTTTAACGTTATTTGAGAAAGAATATTTTTAATCTGTCATAGCGTAAAGTATTCGTTTGGAGCCGTTGGTTATTGTCATCTATGCACATATGCACCAAGATAAAAAAATACTCGACTTTTGGGTACACTTAGAGAGATGTTTCTACATTTTTCATCTTTTTTTTTGTTGCTATTTTTGAACTCATTGTTTCATATCCTTTTGGTAAATTAAAATGGAAGTAATCTCAAAGAGGTAAATTTCTAATATATGCCTCCTATGGCTGGGTATATCAGAAAATTTCGTATGTTCTTAGAGTAGTGGGGAACATATGAAGTAGTAATTTTCTTTAGTTAGAAAGTGCAGCCAGTGACACGTTTTTAATACTGATTAATAAAAGCTAATGTTTACTTTTAATATTTTATTTGAGTAAATCTTGGTGGATAATAAAATATTTGATTCAAATTTAAATGGAATTAGAGTTAGAAAAAGTATACCCGTAAATATAGTATTTTTTTTTGTGAATAACTCATCTAATGAAAATTATTAGGCCGGATTTTTGGGCCTAATTGGGACAATAATTATATAATATTTATATTATACTATTGTGACAGGTTTTTTATTGAAATCTTAATGTTAATTAAAATTTACACCAAAATTTGCAAACGTTTTTTATCTTCCAAATTTACTAATTAAGGGAATGTAACCTAACACTATTAAATCTTTGTATTTGTTTATTTTTTTTGGTGGATTCAATTTAAATTTAAAAAAAAACTATTTAAAAATTCAAATAGCCAAAAATAAGAAAAAAAATATACCTTTTAAAACTGATGAATCAATAAAAATTAAAAATTTCCTTAAAAACTATAGTAATCCTGTTGGAATTTAAGATATTATTTGGTCACAACAATAACAGGATGGAATTTTACGTACAAAAGTCCTGTTCAAAACATCCCAATAGGTAAAATTTGGATCTTCGAGTCTCTTAATAAGGAATTTTTACTTGGAAGCGTATAAGTGGAAAATTTATTAATAGAGCATACAGAAAGTAGTCATCATAGCATTTTTTTTACGCAGAAAGTGGCTAGGAAGAAAAATTTAGTTTTCCTTTTCTAACAAAATGCATTGAGATTTTTACGGTATGAGGTTAAAATTCATTAAAGCCTAACAATATTTTATTCAATTTTTCAAACCTGCTTAAGTGAGAGATTTGGAATTAATTTTCCTCACCCATTTTTTTTTTATTTATTTAAATTAATGTATAACTTCTTGAAAATTCGTAGTAAAATTACCAAAGTTATGAGCATTTTAGTATCCTTTGCCGTAAAGCAAGGAGCGAGTGAGCAAAACATTAAAGCGTTTTTTTGAAGCTTGCTATATTCGAAGTCGGTTTTCACGATAACTCATATACTACCCGACTGATCGTTTTGAAATTTTGAATACTACTTTTCCACATATTTCACCAGGTAATGACAAAAGATTTTTTTCAGAGTTATTAATCTTACAATAACAAATAAGTCGATTTTTTAGGTTAAAATCGGTATTTTGACTTCCAAAAGCAAATTGAAAATCAAAAAAAGAAAAACCTTCCCTCATTACCTCAAAAAACATCCTCTTTGATAAATAAATATTGATTTTTGTGTTTTAGATGAGTTCTGATGAACAGCAAAACATCTTTTTTCGAAAGGCACTCCAGATATTCGCTGCCACTCGCTCACTTAGTATTATTTTAAAATGAAAATTTGGAAAAAACATTGTTCAAATGTTATGTTATCATATAAAAATTAATTATATAAGTTAGATCTACCTATATTGCCACGAAAAATTCTTGAAAACATGCCTTTTACTCAACTAATTAACCGAACCTCCCCATAAAATTGAAAGCTCGCATGAAATAATAAATAAGGAATACTCATTGGCGTGAATAAATGAGAATTTTGGTTTAATTTAATTTAATTTAAGTTTTTTTTTACAAAACCAATAATACAAAGCTATAGATTTGTAATTTAACTTTAATCAAAAACAAAAATTATTATAGAACAACTGATCTTCACATTTGTAAGACTCCGCGCTACTATTAAGCTCCCAGCATGACAGTAGCTTACTAGTTCATCTTAAATCAATCAAATAACAAAAAATCAATAGTTTAGCAATTAATTGATTCCCAGATCAAATGTTTTTTTGTTTTTCATAAGAAATTAAACAAAATGGTAGCTTCTTATAAATTTACCTGCAGCATTAATTCTATATTTATAATAAACAAAAATAAAAAGAAATGAATAAAATCCTTTGAGCTATTTATCGATATCCGCTGAGAGGTTTTTAATTACAATGGTCACAGGCTAAGAGAACATAGTTTCAAAAAAAGCATTAAAATTCCCCTACATCTGAGTTGTTTGTTTTTACCTAAATATTTCAAGAAATATTTTAAAGCTATCATAATATAAGAGACTAGAAAAAATTTGATTTTTTAAAAGTTCTGAACTCCCCCAACACTTTTTATGTGTAATATAAAAACTTGCCAATGCATTTGCAAAAATTTTCTATAAACTTCCCAAAAGAAGTTTTTGCTAGTAAAGCTCGTAATATTTCGCTAGCGTACTCTTTGAAAAAAAGAACTCCAAAGGTATTGGTTGTTGTAAATGGCTGTTAATTATCTCGAATATTATATTTATAAAAATATTTCAAATATTAAAAAATTGTATTGATAAATTCTGACAATAAATTTATTATTGAATTGACATAATTGCAAAATTAAACTCGATATGTTTGCCTTTTTTAACATAACTTAAACAGCCATCAGACGACGTAGAGAATGTGAGAGGAAAATACCAGCAATTTAATTTTTGCAACAACAACAAAAAAACAAATAGGTACTTAACTTTTGCGCAAATGAAATGTAACAAAAAAAATTAAATATTTATTTTAAACGTTCCTTGCATTTGCTGATAATTATAATTTTTTTTTATGTCTTTTTTTTTGCAATGAGTCGAAGTTATACTAGACTAACTGACGGCTAAATCGATTACTAGAGCACGTGGTGAAGGAAGGGAGCAAACGGTGTTGGCTACAATAATTATCAGAATTTCAATAATATAATTGCGCACAAGTAATTTGAACTAATTTAAAGTTTCAAGGCTGTAATTTCATATTCGCAAAATGCAATTATTTCACCGCTATAGCCTGCAGTGAACGCCGTTGTTAACTTATAAAATATCAGTTGTGTTAGTTAGCTGATATAAAATTAAAAAAAAAATAAAATAAAATAAAGTACGGTTTGTTAGTTTTCTTCTCGAACTATATATCCGCCACTCAGCTGTGTGGTAGTGCTGGTTCTTTAGTATACTCCCGTTACTAAATGTGTGCAAAAAACAAACTAGTAAATGGAATTTATGAGGTCATATCTATCTTAATTGGCCGGAAAATTTCATCAAAGTATAATTATTATTTGATTGGGTAACGAAAAACTACTTAGCTCTCTCTAGATTTTGCCTTTTTTGGGCTAAAAGATTTTGCTGGAAGTCATATATGTCTCCAAGCTCGAAGTTTATTTTGACAAATTTACATTTTTTGTTTTATATAACATAAACCTATTCTTTGTTTTCTTTTCTGGGGTTAATTTTTGTTTGGTATTGAATAACAAAATTTATTTTTTTCAAAGAAATGCTTTTCAAGGTCTTTATTTAACCTTACTCAAGACAGTAAAATTTTAGAATTTCTATTGATCTTTTTAAATCAATTGAAAAATTAACACATAAACAAAAAAGAGAGCCACCATTTAATTGAATTGATACAAACGAGGTTTAATTTTTCAGAAAAAAGAATAAACTTTTTATGTTGTTTTTCGAAAATAAGTAATTATCAAAGTACCATAGAAGTTAAACATGTAAAAAATTCGATATTAACCCTTTGAGATCGCGTTCCTCAATGCACTGGCCGAGAGTATGTCAGCAATCAAAGAGTTAATACCCAAATAACAGGAGCTTTGAAACTTATCAAGCTTAAAACTATCTAAGGAAATAGTAGGAACATAAGCTCAGTTAATAACAGAAGATTTAGACTGCAAGTGAAATTTGAAAAGTAAATTCGTTACGTATTTATAAAAGTACTAACGTAGCGAATACGCTATTTGTGGCTGTAGTAGTACTTGAAGTTCAAGGGTAGGTCTTGCATTCGAAAAAAATGTCGTTTTTTTGATAATGAACTCAAAAGGAGAATAATAATCTGTAGAAAAGTAAAGAGGATGAAGAAATAAATGCAATCTAAATTGAATAAATAAAATTTCGCAATTCGGTTTGAATTGCTCTTCAGATTTTTTAAATTTGAACTTTATTGTTCTTTAAAACAATATTATTTGATTTTTTATTTTAAGTTTATGGTTTTTAAAATTTTTCAAAAAGTTTTAAAATTTTAAGCAGATTATATTCTGATAATGATAAATAGAATAGATAAATTTTGCACTAAATTTTTTACGCATAAAGTGTTGTCCAAACCAAAAAAGTTTCCAAAAGTATTTCATTTAATTATTTTCTTAAGAAATATTTTCGCCTACTATTTTGATTAAAAGAAAATCTAACTTTAAAAAATTTTCTTTCCTAATAACATAAGCGTAAATCATACAATTTTCTGGCTTGAACAAATCTCTCGGACCGATAACTCTTCAACCAATCATTTCCTCTTTTATATAGTTACGACTTACTTGTACTTTCAAAAGAAGAGCAGTCGCCTGTAACACGATGTCAGACTATGAAGTATATGCCATTCACTGTCCTAGATTTATGAAGATATGCACAACGAGTACTTTATTTATGTTTAAATTGTTTAAATAAATCTATAAAAATATACGGGCATGTGTCAGTATTATCATAACCGGTGAAATCCCGTAGAAGTTGTCGGGAATATGGATTGTTGGCTATAAGATGTCATGGAAATCTTTTTTTTACTTCTAAATGTAATCTGTCAAGCGTAAAATTTAATAATAATACAAGTTCTTCTCAATGGAACTTATAAAAATATACATATGTACATTTCTTGCTATATGTGAGTTCATTTATGTATTCGTTCATTACAGTTCAATATAATCAGATAATTTCAAGCTTTGTTTAGAAAATTAAAGTTTTGTCTTTGTATGATTTATTTAGGCTTTATAAGAAGTAGAAAAATTTACGTTTTGGACTTTTTCGTATTTATCAATGACTTAAAGCGATAAAAGAGATGAAAAAAAGGATGATAGTTCACAATTAGTTCACAATTAGGACATACAAAAAAGTTTGGGCTGCCGAGCCTTATCCTGGTGGGATACGGGCAGGGGGGTTATTTATACACCCATCGAGTTAAAGAATAAAATTCATGCCAACCTTCAACTTTAATATTTAATTGGGCTGTTATCTTGGTGGGTTTTTTTTGCCGAGCAAATTTATAAGGAAAAGTCAGGAGGCGCGCGGCTTAAGCTATGCTCAAAATTTGGAGTTCTTTGAGTGTGCTGTAAAAGAAAAAGTGTTTTTTATAATATATTTTAGTTGCTAAATACGAATATGAAAACCATTTTTTTTTCTAAAAAAAAAGGGTGGAAATTTTCGCTGAAAACCTGTTTTTTAGCTCTTTTTAATATAATAACATATATCTTCAAAACTAAATCACATAACAAATAAAATCAGCCTTTCAATTAACGGTATTGTTATTGCTCGGAGAAAAAAACCCACCAAGATAACACTCGGCAATTAAATATTAAAGTTGAAGGTTTAACCTTTAATTTGGCATGAATTTCATTCTTTAACTCGATGGTTGCAAGGCCTCCTATTCTTATACCACATGATCCGGTCATCCCGCCAATCCCACTAGGATAACGCAAGGCTGACCTTTCTTAAATTAGGATGCTATATAAATATGATTGAAAAGGCCCAATTGTATGTCCTAATTGTGAACTATCGCTAAAAATATGAATTTTTCTTTAACTCGATGGGTGCACACTTTGTGTCACTGGCTGTCGATCTATAAGCAGCTCGTACAGATTTCCAGTAGCCAACTACAGCATGAAATTTCAAGAAATGGTGATAGGATGTAGGATTTGTACTTGAACACATTTTACAAGTACAACAAAAAGATGATGACAAGTTTCTAAGTAATTTGTTTTTTTACATTTGTACGTGTGCATTATATTATCTATTTTGTCTAGTAATAAACCTGTGTTTGATTTATCTTAAAAGTATTTAATTATATAATTTCATTATATTTATACCACTACCCAGAGAGGCTATATTTATTGAGTTTAAACCCAGAAAAATCATTTGAACAAGTAAAACTAGGTTAAGTTAAATAATAACGCCTGGTTTCACAGTTCACCTCGCTCAGCTTCTTCTGTTACCCGATGATCAACTTACTAAACGCGTTTTACAATGGTCCTTAAGCTCGATTAATTTCCTAGAAAAGTTAAACCCTCAAAATTGAGGATTTAAACTTAATTCGGCTGTAATTTGTTGGTTTGCGATATTTGTGTATTATTTAAATTGAATTTGTGTTTTTAAGTAAGTAATTTAAATTAAGTAAGTTTATGTATTGTAAATAAGAGCTTTATAAGTATGTATTAAATCAATCCAAAAAAGTTTTTAAATTATGAAAAGTTTATTTACAATATTTCCATTTATTTAATTTAAACTTTAAAATAAAAGTACATAAATTCAATATCATTTTTAATTAAATATTCAATTATTTTTATCACTAATTTACTTTTGAATAATTTACTTCTATGCTGAGTAAGTCCCAAATTTGACACTTTCCCATCAGCAGTTGTGAAAATGGATGTAAATCAAGTACAAATAGTTGAACCTCAACCAGTTCCAAAAGTAGACTGTAAAAAACTTTGACATTTTAATCGGCGATTAAACATTAAACGCACTTAAAGCTTAAATCCGTACTGTAAAACCGGGCGTATACATTTTTTGAATAGTAATATCTTCCATATCTTCCAGTATGACCAGTTTCCTTTTCTAAAAAGATAGTCAAGAGAAAATTTCAACCGCTGGATTATTTTCAGTCATATTTCATCCTAGAACAAAATAAATTTATAATTCCTTACTACGCTTTTTAATTAACTATTTAAAATAGTTTCAGCAAAAGAAAACAAAACTTGCATTTAGTAAAGAAAATCTTGAGAATAAAATAAGTTAAGCTTCAAAAGCAAATAGAAATTGCACACAAAACGTACATAAAGTTTATTTATGGTTGTTTTTTTTATAAATTTAAAATATTCAAACTAATTTATATTTTTTCTTGGTTTAAACTTCAAAGCTGAGAGATACAAAGGCAAACTTTTTTGAGAAATAAATTAGAAATATCTCATATCCACGATCAGTTTTTAAGCCAATCTCTTCAAAATTTATGTATTTCGCTTAATATTAATGAAGGCATATCAGAGCTCTGCGATAAAATAACAGAAAATTTTGTTTCTTCATAAAAACATTAAACCAGATGAAAAAAACTACTAAAGCAATTTTAACAAATGTCAACATATTTTTTGGGGCCAAATTGTAAATAATAAAAATTTTGAATTGGTTATTTTTACAGATAAATAACACTTCCGCTAGAAATTCATATAACATTCACATATCCTTTTGGTAATTATTTAGAAATTGTGAGAATTACTACTATAAAATTTATATAGAAAGGTTGTTAAAATCGAATTGCAGCTATCAGACAAGACTTCCTTTTGTTTCTTATTCCCTTCCATTCCAAATCTCTGATTCCTATACATTACTTAATTTTACTTCAAATTTAATACCGCAATAATTTTCAAATATTCTCATAACTAATATCCTTTGGCTGTTAATGCCTAAAACCTAATCTTAGTCGAACATATTTGGATGTGTAAATTGGTAATATTCAGTCAGCCTTAAAGGATATTGATGTTCAAAAGGTACTCAACCAAGGCACTAATATTGCTTCCGTTAATGCTGGAAATGAAAAGATTTAACATTTTGTTTTACTAAATAAACATTTTTAATGACACATAAATTATATATTAGCATTAACAAAAAAAATTAATTGCAGCTTTAGTAATTTCGGGTCTTGCGTCAGTAGTCTTCAAAGTAATCCTACAGGAGGTTAATAGAATAGCTATAATCCATGATAACTGGGAAATTTGCCAAAAACAATAACAAAATTTAAAAAAATAAAAACCATATTTAAATTCAAAATTTAATTTGCTTCATAAATATTTAATTTAAAATAAATTAATTGCGCCTACGTCGAAACTCGATAGCGTTTTTAATAGTAAATATCTAAAGCGTTTTTTTTTTCCTTTTTGTTTTTTTTTCATTAAATATTTATAAAATAAATTTTAAAATTTGAGTTTGAGTAAGGAATGTTATATTTGGGATCAGTTTTCTTTCTAGTCAAAATCAATACTTTACGTTGAATGGATGATAAAATTGAATAAAAATATTTAATTTTAGAGAATTATTTAAAATTTAACTTATATATTTTTAAACAGCTTTTTAATTTTGTTAGTATTTTTAGAAGCTTTGTTAATTAAAGCTCTCGTTTAGTAAAAAAATATTAGTAGTTTAAAATGCGTATTATTTCTTACATGGTCTTATGCGGCTTTTTTTATTTGATTTTTAAATGTATTGTTTTAAATCATTAAAAAGTCGATTATTTTCCATTTTCACTTCAAGAAATATATATCAATGCATTGGTTTATAGAATTGGAATATATCTTGGCATAGGTTTTTCTTTTTTTAGAAATGTTCCTATCTCATTCCTTCCATAGGCATCAGTGAAACACATCGACGGTTAATTACTTTCGTATGTATGATATTAGTGTTTTGGAATTTCTCATATTAAATTTCCAGAGTAATCCAGTAATATTGTGTATGCTGGAATATTTGCAGTAGAAAGTTTTTTTTAGTACACAGCCACAGTAAAAATTATCTGATTTAATATTGTAGAATATTATTAATTTTTTAAAATTTTCCGAATTTTTATACTAAAATGAATTTCTTAATTTTTCAAATTGGGCTTTGATACTTTTTTATTTTTTCCTAGGATATTTTATCGGAAAAATCGATCAAGAAACGAATGAAATACAGTAAACTGATAAGACAAAAAATATTTTGACAGCTTTTTGTATATAAATACGTTAACTTTTATTCTGGTTATTATTAAGAAAGTAATCGAGTTAGGATTTAATATTTACTTATTCCAATTAAAACATTTTTATATATATTTTTATTCTTTATAATTTTAAAAGTATAAAGTAAAGCTTAGTAGCATGAATATGAACTTGATATTTTCTTTTTTGCAATAATATCAGGTGACTTTTGAGCGTGTGATTTACCGACTTCATACATTTCATTGACTAGAGCCAATAAAAATCATTCAAATTAGGAATTGCTGCTTTAGTCAGGCAGAGTTTTAAATAATACTTAAAATTATTAAAAGCATTTTTAAACGGAGCATTCTTGTTCTACTCTAAATTTTTATAGTAACTAGCCCAGTTTTATATTTATTCGTGTACGTTAAATTCCAATTACTTGTGCTACTTGGATACAAAAGTGAATGCTTACTAAACGATACTTCTAAATTAATCACACTTGGAGTAAGTACCTTAAAAGAAAAATAACTATGAAGAACTATAAACCTAAACTTCTCTTTAAAAAATTATTTTCCGGATACTCTGATTAATTTCTATTTCTGTAAATCGTTCAAATCGTAAACTAATTGTATATTTAACGTTTAGCAAGACAAGTCATGCTTAGCAAACATGTTTGTATAATTTTTTTGTTTTGCTTAAAATAAGTAAAACAAAATCCTTTTTGTCGCTTTTGTAATTCAGTTACATTGTATACATAAATTCTTTACAGTGTACACTTAGATTCTATTCGACTTTGTTACCTTTGAAATTACACTCGAGTACTGAATTAAAGGTTAACTTTTGAGTAGAGGGTGAAATGTGAAAGTTCAAGCCCATTCGATGTGCTCAAAGTTTTATGAAAGGGAAAACAGCCAAGTCAAAAAGTGAAATCGTAGAGCTATTCGAAAATGTAATTTTACAAAATGGGAAATGATTTTAAAGGGGAATATGACCTGATCATTGTCCTTTAATTTGAATACTAGTTGGACATTATATGGCACTCTATAAGAAAATCTAAAGAATTACTGATAGCTGCCAATTGAACGTTATATTCTTTAGCAGTTCTGAAACGTACTTACAAATAAATTCTTTGAGATCCGGCAATGTGTTAGTAAATGTAAATTGGGTATATTATTATTATTATTTGAGCCAATAACAAACAAAGCTTTATGACTTTTTCATTTTCTTAATATAACAAAATCCAATGATATCCACAAAATCGATTTCACCTACCAAATGTTCATATCGAACCCAAATAACCTGTGAAACTTTAGTTTTTCTACTCTAATTACATCAAATTAGTAGAATATTGTAATAAAAGAAAAAAGTATTTAGATTCCTTCTAACATCCCCATTTAACAGCAACTAAAAAAGGTCTTTAGCCCGGCACGGAACATTGCGTTCATCGAAAAATTTAGAAATTGCTCTACTTGAACTAAAGAACCCCCTCCTATGGTAAGCAATAAGATGCCACATAATTTCTTTATATAGAATTTTTACACGAAAGGTGAAATTTTACGGATATAAAATCGTTTTGCGCGAAATTAGCTTCTACTTCGCCCATTTAAAAAGGTAATTCCGACTTAAGATATGAAGTGGATTTTATAAAGTTTACCACTTGTCTCTTTTCAATGAGTTATTCTCTATAAAAGTATCGTTCTTCCCAGCAAATTAAACAAATTTAAACAATTACAAGAAGTGTAGGAAAGAAAAGAAAATGGTTATTGCTCCTCTATGAGTGAGAATACAAATTTAGCACACAGCAAGAGGCTACATGACATATACCGTATATTATCTTTATGAACAAAGTCACGTAATTTCAAAGCTTGAAATGCTATTAGAAAATTATTAAAAATCTGTCTATGAATTAAGACAAATGACAATTGGCCAGAAATTTTATTTATTTACTTCTGATTAGAATCTAAACTTTGAAGTCTTCCCAAAAGAAAATTCTATACTAAAGAAATCATATTTATTGTGCAGAATCATATAAGAAAATAGTGTTTGAAATTCACTATGAACTAAATGGCAAGCCAATCAGAATTTTCGATTTCATAATATCATAAGAAGTGGTGAGTTACAAACCCAACAACTCTTATTTAATATGAACATTAGAACTTTATAAAACTTTATACATATATTGATTAGCAACAGTCTAGAGAATGCCTTTCGCCCACCTTTTAATATAAAGATCCTGAAATCCTTTAATATATACGGCCAGAGTACCCTCAGGAAAATGAGGGGTTGCTATCCCTCTATGGAATTACGAATGAATTTTTAACTAAAATCGCAATTTATGAAGCTTTTACTTTAGCAAAACTTTTTATGACTTTCGTGCCTATCTACGGAAATTTTATGAGTAAGCGCAGGCAGACGCCATACTTTTTTTTTTGAAATTATAGATTTAGCAATAATTTTCTGACGATATTTTAATTAAAACGTTCGTTAGGAAGGCTATAATCAAAAATTTTTTGCGGAAAAATATTTTTAGAAAATTTAAATTTATCTAGTCGCGTCGCAACTTGCAAGATATTCAATAATTGAAAAATCGAAATCTCGTTGGTGCTGTTCTTTGCTTCTAACTTATTTAAATTTAAATTTTGTATTTTGGCCTTTGCGAATTTTAACATTAGGAAAACTTAGATCTTTAAACTTCTTCAAATGCTAAACATTGTAAAAATGCTTAACTAATTCTAAAGGATTTTAAAAATAAATTATCACTATTTGCTAGGAAAAAATGTGATTTCCTGTGTTTTAATTTGACTTTACTGAAGGAAAAACATGACAAGTACTTGATTAAAATAATCTTTAATCTAACCTCATTTGAAATATGAAAAAAATTTGCAAACAAAACGAAAAAAAAAATGATTTGAACTGTTTTTATAAAATTTAAATTTTTTTTGATTTTCATTCCTAATTTTGTAGAAATTTCTACTACTAAATTTAAATTTTGAGCTCACCCTTCCTACACCCTATCTTAAGAATTTTGTAGCAAAATAGAAGGCATTAAGTATTTCACGACTATTTGCTGCATGTATTTCATCTAAAATATTCATGCCGCCGAATGAATTATTCAGCATTTAGCGGTAGTACCTGGAAAACCCGACATTACATAAAGATACACATATACTTGGTATCCAATCAGCAATAATTCTCTTTAGGAAAGCTAACCTATACCTAAGACAGGGCAAAATTTATATTTCCATTTTTAGATGTAAAACATATTATGAATTTACAACATTTTTACATGAGGATGAAATGTGGGAAATGTCTTTTGCGATGATTTCTTACGCCGCAAGTTAGACTTTATGTCGTCGATTGTACAATTTGAATAACTTTGTTTTTGTCTTTTTGTTATTGTTGTTTTTGGGTTTTTTTCTTTCTGACTTTCTTTGCACTTTTTTGTAATTAAATCGATTGAATAATAAATTAATCAAGAGAACAGTTTTTTGTCGACCTCTAAGACATAGCCAGTCAGCTTTATAAATGCATTAATTCAAGATATACGAACTTAGTGCTCCGTCTTAGACTGAATTTCACTTGACGGCAAAGAACTTTTGCATATTTTATGAAATTAAACTTTAACCAGCTTTGGTTCCTAGAAAATTACAATACGACATTGTATTACAAGAAGATTGGAAATTCTCTTAAATTTGTTCCTTTATTTGTTAATAATTAAGTTTAAATAAATTTTTTATTAACTAAGCCCCTATAATCATATTATGTTTGGTATTATAAAAAAAGGCCAGTAAACTCATTTAATTTTGCTTTCAAAGTAATTTTCATATACATGAATTATAAATGTGACATATAAAATTAAAATAATAATTTAAACCAATTAATTAAAGTTAATTAAGAAGGTAAGGGTAGTTAATGTACTATTCTTTTAGTTTCCTACACAAGAATTTGAGTAGCAATACACTCTTTTTACCCTAGACATCTTTTCAATGAATTTGAAGAAACGGTTTATTAAAACATTTGAAAATATTTGAGTCAACTTAAAGAATTATATCAGTAGTAAAAAAATGACACCTATTTGCTAAAATAATGGTCAATACTTTTCGAAAATATTTTGTGCTCCGATTTCTATGTTCTTACAGAAAATGATTCAAAAATTAAGAACAATTTCATACAGAGAGAAAGAAAAAAAGCAAAAAATGGTTTATAAAACTCGTTAGAAAAACTTTATAATAAACAGGAACAAATCTTAAAATTGACAACTAAAAGATTTTTTCAGCCTGTATGAATTTAGCTCACGCCGTTTACAACATCTATTTAATTACTAAATTAGTGCTTAACTTCCATGAGAGTACAACTGAAAACTTAAACAAACGGCCGGCTATGAAAAAAAGAAATTTATGGACAACGGTGTTATTACCCGACCCAGTTTTATGCAAGCTTTCGAAGTGAGTAATTTTCCATAACCTGAAAGCTTCTGTCAATTCTACTTAAAACCAATTGTCTAACGTAGATCTCTTATTTCAGAAATTTTTTTATTGTTGGCTAAAAGGGCTCTCTTATTGTTAGCTAAAATAAGCTAAAATAACTGAAAAAAAAACTTATCTAAAAGGACCCCACTTAGTTTTACTATTGCTTAAACTTCTAAAATTGGAATTTTTCTCATCATGCTAATTTATTTCAGTTTTATTCCAGGGTTAAAGTTTTTTTTCCTTTCATGGAATATAAAATTAGCTGCAATTTATTGATTGGCAGGTTTAAATGCATGATTGGTCGGATATTACAGTCGGAACCAATTAAGAAAAGTTGCAGAAGCAAACCCAAATATATATATAAATATATATATATATCGATTGTGAGAAGAAAAACTAATCATAATGCATTGCCTCTCGAATATAGTAAATGGTAACTAATAATTTTATCATCAAATAAAAAAATCTTCTTCATCTGAAAACATGGCCGAGGGCTTTATATTTTATTGTCTGATTGCATCTCAATTTAATTGGATACTAACACTATAACATTTCGAAATGCATTTAGGCTGCGATGCTACTGTTGCATGCATGCCAACAAACAATTACCATTTCTTATTGTATCTGTTTAAATTTTTTTTAATCCCTATTTATTTTTTTGGTTGTCTTATTTTTTTTAGTTATTGTTTTGAAGATTCAAATTATTAACATTGGATTTTTTTTCTTTGATTCTTTTTAGGCTAAACTGATGGAAAACTCTCACGCATGGCTGGGAGCTTCAACATCTTCACTAGCTGGTAAGCACATTGATTCAACAACAACAAAAAACAACCTATTTTTAATAAATTTATTTGCTTCAATGCATTTACTTCATATAAGGCTAGTTTGTATCTTTAATTTATGAATAAGAAAACAAATAAAAAAATAATAACTACAGCCGTTGATTAAGCGGCTTTTAATTGCACACTTTGATAAAGAATTATTACGCAAAGGACCACCAACATTCAATTTTGATTTTGTTGGAAATATAATAACAAATAAAAATATGCTTCCCGGACACGCATATAAATTTTCTAATATCATTTATCTGATTGCACCATTTTGTCTATTGCGTCACAATCATTTTTTGTAATCACTCACGCACTACAAGGAAACGCGATTTTCAAATGGAAAACGCAGACTCGGACAGGTCATTGGATACCAACTAATCAACGATAGTTTATTAAATTTTTATATAATCATAATCAAATAATTTCTAAATAATTTTGTTATTTTTTTGTGTAAACTGTTTTTACGATATAATGTCGTAATGTAATGAACCGTTTATTACGTATATTGAATATTATTATTTCTAAATTTTTTCCCACTCAATATTTATTTAAAATTTCAGCGAATAGATGTTAATTACTGTTAACAACAATTTTTTGTTCGTTATAAGTAAATTCCAATAATGTTTAACCAGCCCAATAATAACTCATAGGCCTTTAAGCGGAAAATATTTATGACTGCAAATGTCAAAGGTGCATTTCAATATGCATAAGAGGAAGAAAAACTCTATCGATAAAGATCATTTCTAAGTAGTATTTGTTTTAGAAAATTTTTCTTCCTTTAATCCATCCACGGCTTATATGGATCAGATTGATCAAATTGTCTTATTTAATATTCTTAATTAATAAAATAGGCCTAGATCAGTGGTTCCTAAACTCTTTTCATAATGAAACATTAATTTATTGCCAATGAGCGCGGAACCCTCAATATTTTTTTAACAACGACTTTTATTTTTAAAGGATTTTGTATCCAGTATTTATCTTGATTGGTTTGGAAAGTAATCGCTGAATGGAATAGAAATAGAGGATACTTATTTCTGTTCACTTGAAAAAATAATTATGATAAAAATTGGCTTCCTTGCATATCTACCTACGATAGCTGTAATGCATACCCTTCTTAATTTTTCAGACACTTGGCTTGAACTCCATAAATGCCGCGAAAAGTGTTTATTTCATCAACTTCAATGATCGTTTATCCTTTTAATACGTTTCAAAAGTTTTAATTTGTTTACTATACACTAGAAAAATATGCCTTGTAAATATATTTATTTAGCAAAAATTTCTATTCCCACAACAATTTGTTTGTGATTTGGAGGAGCAGGACCATAGGTTTATTTAACACATTTGATAACAAATATTGGCATTTTTATTCAAAAATTTATTACATTCCATTCACACTTTGCTGTAACTTCCGCTGCAGAATATGGATCCCACTAACCAAGCAATGCTCAAAACTCTTTTTATTCAACTTAAAAAGGACAAAAGAATACTCTGAAATATAGACTTATTTCGCTTTGATCAAGCATAGTAAATAGATTTTGCGTAAATTTTCTTAATAATTACGTATTTTTGGTTTAATTTAATAAAACACTCAATTTTCGTTTAAGTGTTTTATTAAGAAAAATACGGAGTGTTCTTAACTCGATGTGAGAATTAACAAAACTGAAACTTACTGTTATTTGTTTACACAACTATTCTGTAATATTTATCCTTTATCCTTTTTGTGTCTTTAAAGAATTTTAACATGATAATTTAAAATTCTTTATCCTTATGCATTTTATTATGTTTGCTTAAAACTATCCTTGAATTTTATCTTTGAAAAATATTAACATGTTCTTAACTAATATTCATATTTACGTTAAGATACTTGATCCTTTTTAGTTTTATTGCTTACTATTTTTAAAAGTTATTTATGCTTGAATTTTGTATTTACACAGCTGCTATTTTATTTCCTTGAATTTATTGAATAGTTTTATTACATATTTCCTATATAATAACAAAATTTGTATTTTGCTTCAAAGTGTGTAACCAAAATATTTCAGTTGATGCAACAAATGAACAACGCTGATAATTTCAGTAAAACAAATGCATTTCTGGTGCTCCTTATTAGAAGCGATAAGTGTGTGCTGTCAGTTGCTTTAATTGTGAAAGGGATATATAAACAGTAGCAATTGTCTTTAAGTTGTTATCTTTTTATGATAAATAAAGTAAAACTACAAATTGCAGTAGAAATTAAGTTCTTTTCTAAAGTAATTTTATTACAAACAAAATATCGGCAAATAAAAGAATCTCAAGTAATTTTTTTGTTCAAAAATAAAGCTTTTCAACTTATATTGGCAATAATTAAAAATTTCAAAAGCTTTCAGACTGTTTCTTCAAATCATAAAGTTATTACTCGCCATTTCTTTTCATCTTGTGTTGATTCAAAGTCGAATTAAAAGTTCTAGACTACCAAAAAAAACTGTT
The DNA here is from genome assembly GCA_947359355.1 of Acrocera orbiculus. Lineage (NCBI taxonomy): Eukaryota > Metazoa > Arthropoda > Insecta > Diptera > Acroceridae > Acrocera > Acrocera orbiculus. The sequence continues at coordinate 46,749,003 of OX375757.1, forward strand.
CAATAGTTTGGTAAAATAAAATTTAAGAAACACAATAAATTTTGTTATTTCTTAAAGTCGACACGAATTCGGGTAGAATTGTAGCTTCCTTTGATTCATGTGAAAAGTTTATACGAAAAATTTGAAACACAAACACAAGCAACTAATACATAAAAGTAGCAATTGTAAGAATTTATTTATTTTAATTTGAAATTTGTTAAAACGAAAACAAAACTTTAAGGTGTTTTCTTAAAGACTTTGAATCAAAATTTCAAGTAACTTTTGGATAAGATACAAGCAGAAATTATATGAACATTAAGTTGTGGTAAAGGAAGCATAGAGGAGTGCACTGATCCCACCTAATCACCCTTGAATGCATGTAAAATTTTAACAATAGTGTTTGGTTTACTACTCAAAACGATATAAAAAAAAATTACAAAAGTAATTCAAGTAATTAAAGTTCTCCATAAAAGCAAACAATAAAATAAAGGCGCACAAGGACCGTGGTCTCTTTTTCTGCCCCCAAAGTACACGTTCATTCAGGAATATATACTATACACAATATATATATATATATACATATATAAATATATATGGAAACTGGAAATGGAGTTTATTGATAAAGTTATAATAGTTTGAGTTTCTGGAGTTTCATTAGAAACTATATGCACCATAATAATCAATAAAGTAAATAAGAAAATAACAGCGCATTAAGGCGATTTATAATGCTGAATATAGTCAAGGCTGGGTATGCGTTAATATACAGAGTTCAATGACATTTTAGCTGAGGAACATTGAGTCTAGCAACACAATATACACCGCTTTACAAACAAATGGTCGCCATCAGCCAGTAACATTATTGTACCCCGCGATATTTACTAAATAAATATACGGGCAAATAGTGGCCTAATGAGCCCTAAGAAGTTAAACGAGAGACGCGGGAAAAGAGGGAAAGCTTAAAATTGAACTAAGTGCTTAGAAAAAAAAAAAGAATAAATTTCTTTAATGTTTGTTGAATTTTTTTACACATGTTTTGTTTTCCTTTAAATATTTCAAAAAAGAGAATTAATAACTTTTAGTTGAACAAATATCAACAAAAAAGAAATAATATTTGTGGGTGGTGGTAGTGGGTGTTATAACTTATTTTGTTATTTTTTGTTAAATAAATAAAAAAAAATTTTTTTAAGAAAATTGTTGCACACATTAAACGATAGAAAATTAAAAATTTACTCAGTTGGTTACTTTTAGTCACCCTAAAAGGTATTGCAAGTGTATGCAAACATTTGGGCCCTACATTTATTCAAGTTGATTAGATATCGTTGCAATTGTTAGCTTAAATGTAATATTAAAGATATATATTGCATAAATTGAACTCTAGAGAATGTATTTTAATTAACTTCAATCTGAATAATTATTATTTAATGTCAAATTGTTTTTTGAAATGGTTTTAATATATGCTTGAAAGTAAGAATTTCAAATCAAAAGATTTGCATTAGTTATTATTTTTTAATAGAGTTTTATTTTTGATGAGATTAAGCGATTATAGTGCTTCTGTGCTTTCTTTGTTCTTTTTTTTTTATCTCCAAAATTACGCCAAAAAAATTCACTTATTTGTATATAACACTGCCTTTCAGTAAAGAACCACATAAATGTTATCTCCACTTAATTCTACAGAACCCTCACTGATTATTTTGTCTAGTATTGTACATGATCTCTGGTTACACGTCATTCAGGTATTTTGTAAACGGGGAAAAAACTAATTTAATTTTTTCATGTTAGTAATTATTTTATTTAATATTTCAATGGATTTCTTTTTCCCACCTTCTCAGGTAAATTTCTTCTGTACAAAAACGACCATCATTTAAAGTGAAAGAAACTTGTGACTTGTGGTGGTTTTTTATTGAAACCACATATCTCTCATACTGAAATTTTGAATTTCTTACCAAATAATAATATAATCAGATACGCGTCTATCTCTGCATAATTTTCATTAATTTTGCCAACTTTTCTAATAGTAAATGTCACTTACCATGTGAATTGGCATAAGTAAAATTCCCATGAATCTGGTATGTACTATGACCACAATATTTATCTGTTTTTTTCTTCAGATAATCAAAATGCTACTAGGTTTTAAGTAAGCAATTTAGTTAAAGCTATTACCAAAGTATATTATATACCTTGAAGGAGTAAATTATTTTACAATAGGCTCTCCATAATTTTGTAATAGAAATCATTAATAATAAAATTAAAATAACACTGAAAAGACTACGGTCCAGATGAAACAATAAAAAAGCAAACATTTAATTTATAAATCTTTGATAAAAAAATTTCTCAAGACTTCTGTAAAAATAATAAAAACAAAAAAAAGAACACCTAATTTAACTTCCTGTAGCATTAGTCTCACATACGGTGAAATTCATAAACAAATTTGAAGAAAAAAAATTTATATTAGCTCTATTTGTTCAATTTCTTCTTCTCGGAAACGAATGTAAAATAAATTTTTTTATGTTTTTATTCAATAAACAACAACAAAATAAAACCAGAAAACATTTGTTTGCCAAACAGTACTAAAACTCGCCATACCCAGAAATTTTTAAAGTAAAGAAGGAATAATTATTTCTAATAAAAAAATATAATAGAAACGAAATTATTTTCAATAATATTTTAAGATAGCCGGGGGAGCAAAGGAAAAATAAACATGTCAGATTGGTGGTGAGGTTTGCAAGAAAATGCTAAAAATAAACTTTTAATTTTAATTTATGATTTTCAATTATTGTTGTATTTAGTTTAGATTTTTTTTTATGTTTTTTGTTATTGGTTTAATAAATTAAATGATTTTTGCTTCATTTGACAATTCATTTAGACAATTTTGTCTAACTAAGCGTTTTTGGTGAATTTGCTTTTTTTTTAGCTTTTTGTTTTATTGGATTTTTTGTTTTATTTGGATTATATTATATTGGTTGGCTTATTAATAAAATTCTATGATTTCGATTTCTTGGTTAGATTCGGGTGTTTACTAATTTGGGTAATTTGTGTAAGGTTGTAAAATATAAATAGAGCTTGGACCAGTGGTCTTGGAGATTTTCCCCTTTGGCCAGACTATTAATCACTGTCATAGCTTAGACAGACGATTTACTTTAACTGTTTTTATAATTTAATAATTTTGATAAGTTGAGCAATTTTGACTTTTTGATGTTTAACCAAATTATGATTTTTTATTTTCTTCGTTTATAGATTTATTTGTGGTGACAGCAAACCTTTTAAAATAGTTGGCGCTGAAATAAAGTAGGCATTGATATATATGCCTATAAATAGAGTGAATTTAAATCATTCAGTTGAGTTGAGTTTTAGTTCAGTTTTAGTAATATTCACATTTAATGTAAATATTAAATGATTATTATATTATTCAAATTTAAATATGAATTAGTGTTTTTGAATATATTGTAATAAAGGAAATAGATGAAATTAAATTATTTATACAAATCATCTATAGTGGTGACCCCGACGTTGGATAATATAACACGGGACTAAGCCATAATTTTCTCTGGTGTGAGGCTGCATCAGACGTGTTTTATTATCCAGTTAACTAAATATAACAATGGCGACTGGTGATAGTTCAGCAGGAACATCATCCATTGACAGCATGGACCATTTTAAGGTGCGATTACCCGAATTTGTGGAAGAATACACCGATTTTTGGTTCTGGCAGGTGGAATCAGCTTTCGAAGCAGCTGGAGTGTCAGCTGATAGAAAAAAATATAATACCATTATCGGGCAGCTACCGACACGTATAATGTATAAGCTAGCTGATTTTAAATCCCATCCACCTCCTACCGGTAGCATGTATAGTAGTTTGAAGGAACGCATCATCAGCGAATTTTCAGATAACACCCAAACTAGAATAACCAAGCTACTCGGTGATATGTCAATTGGAGATCGTAAGCCATCACAGTTGTTGGCAGAAATGCGTTCAAAAGCAACTAATACGCCAGTTACAGAAGACTTATTAAGGACTTTATGGTTACGAAATTTGCCAGGTCAAATAAGAGCTATCTTATCCACATCTGAGGAGGTTCCACTGACTCAAGTTGCAACCATTGCGGACAGAGTTATGGAAGCCTTACAAATCAATTCACCAAACATCAATGTGGTTCAAGCCTCAAACGTGAATACAGTTCATACCTCGGAAAATCAGCTTGCAGACCCAATCAAAAAATTAGAAGCGCAGATCGAACAAATTTTTCGATACATAAAGAAGGATCAGCAATCACGTTCTTGGAATGAACCAAATAAAAAACGTAGTAACCATTCAACACATCAAAATAACAAAAATAGACATTTTGATACTTGTTGGTGGCATTTTAAATTTGGCGCAAATGCCAGGAAATGCAGGTCTCCCTGCAATTTTAAGCAAAAAAACTAATTCACCGAGCTCCCAGCAAAATCGGTGAGCTCGGTAACCAAAAACATCAGGAAAATAGACAATGCTTTCGTCTTTTTGTTAAAGACAAATCAACAAATAAACGCTATCTAGTGGATACAGGTGCAGATATTTCAATTTTGCCACCTACAGCATTTGAAAAACAAAATTCCACAATATCAGGAGAAAGACTTTTCGCAGCCAATGGCTCATCCATTAAATCATTTGGGAAGAAGACACTCGAATTGGATCTTGGTCTTCGACGAATTTTTGAATGGACATTTACCATTGCTGATGTTCAATATCCTATATTAGGAGCAGATTTTCTGTGCCACTATGGTTTAACAGTCGATTTGAAAAATGCAGAGCTCCTTGATAAAACAACACGATTATCATCATCTGGAACCATCATTCATACTAAAGTTATGTGTGTTAAGGTCACAAAAAATAACCACAAATACATGCAGTTGTTGAATGGATACAAAGAATTGCTCACACTACCAGAAAATAAAATTGTGTCAGAGACAGTTACATCTCATCATATTATTACGGAGGGACCACCAGTAAATAGTAAAGCTCGAAGATTAACACCTGAAAAATTCAAGGCAGCAAAAAATGATTTCGAGTATTTAATGAAGAAGGGGATTTGTCGTCCATCAAAGAGTCAATGGGCATCACCTCTTCATATGGTACAAAAGAAGGATGGTTCATGGCGTTCATGCGGGGATTATAGAATGCTTAATGCAGTGACAGAAAAAGACAGCTACCCGATTCCGAATATTCAAACTTTTCACAACATTTTGGATGGTAAAAAGATTTTTTCAACGATCGACCTAGAGAAGGCATACTACCAAATACCAGTCAATCCTGATGACATCCCAAAAACGGCAGTTATTACACCGTTTGGACTTTTTGAATTTATTTATATGCCATTCGGTTTGTGCAATGCAGGACAAACGTTTCAACGACACATCGACCAAGTTCTAAGAGGTTTGGATTTCGTTATACCATACTTGGATGACATTTGCGTTGCTTCAGAAAACGAACAACAACATCAAAAACATCTCCAAGCAGTATTCGAACGTCTCAAACAATACGGCATGTCGATAAATCTCGACAAATGTGCTTTTGGCCAGACATCCGTTAAATTTCTAGGTCATCTCATTACACCAGATGGGATTTTACCATTACCAGAGAAAATTCAAACCATAATGGATTTCAAAAAACCAATCCTTGTTAAAGATTTACGTCGTTTTTTAGCAATGATTAATTTTTATAGAAGATTTATCAAAGGAGCAGCTCAAACTCAAGACATACTGCAATCACTGATTCAGGGCAATATAAAAAATGACAAACGTATATTGCAATGGACACCTGAAACTGAGGAAGCTTTTCAGGAATTTAAAAACAAGCTAGCGGATACCACAGTTCTTGCTTTTCCGAAAGAAAGAGCAACATTAATTCTAACGACTGATGCATCGGACACAAGTATCGGAGGATGTTTACATCAGTGGAATAAAACGAAGCTTGAACCACTGGGTTTTTTCTCAACGAAGTTATCCGCCGTACAACGTACTTGGAGTACTTACAAGCGTGAACTATTAGCCATATTCAAGAGCATTAAACATTTTGAGGACCAGATCGAAGGTAGAAAATGTGTGATTTATACAGATCACAAGCCGATCACATTCGCATTTAAAAAATCTGGAATAGGGGTTAAAACTGAAAATATTCAAGTACGTCAACTACAATATATTAGTGAGTTTTCAACTGACATACGCCACGTGAAAGGGAAGGAAAACGTGGTAGCCGATTACCTTTCACGCATAGAGCAAATATCATACGTAGCAGAAATTTATAATGATCATATTGATTACAATCTTTTAGCTACAAATCAAGAAAAAGATGAAGAAATTAAAGAAATTATTGCAGGAAAGAACAAAAACATTAGCATTTCTTTAACAAAAATGCCAATTCCAGGGTCAAACAAATTAATTTATTGTCATTTACATAACAATATTGCACGGCCATTTGTACCACACTCTCACCGAAAAATAGTTTTTCGGAGGTTTCACAATTTATCACATCCAGGAATTCGAGCGACAGGTAAATTGATTAAAGAAAAATTTTTTTGGCCTTCCATGACTGCAGACATTACAACTTGGACCAGGCAATGCGTAGATTGCCAAAAGTCAAAAGTCTTTCGACATAACAAAACAGCACTCTGTCGATATGAAATGACCGAAAATCGTTTTGAACATATCCATGTCGATATTGTTGGACCACTACCACCATCTAATGAAAATAAATATATTATAACTATTATTGATAGGTTTACCCGATGGCCGGAAGCTATACCAATAAAAAATATTACTGCAGAAACAGTAGCTAATGCAATAATTGAACATTGGATAGCTAGGTTTGGAGTTCCGTCAAAAATCACAACGGATCAAGGTCGTCAGTTTGAGAGTCATTTGTTTGCTCAGTTGAATAACAGGCTTGGAATACAGCATCTTCGTACTACAGCATTTCATCCTCAAGCAAACGGAATTATCGAGCGTTTTCACAGAGTACTTAAGACATCAATCAAATGCAAAAATAACAAAAATTGGTCAACAGAACTACCCTTGATTTTATTAGGACTCAGATCAGTTTTCAAGGAAGATATTCAAGCAACGGCCGCAGAAATGGTATACGGGAAAACTTTACGTCTACCGGCAGAATTTTTCATCGAGCAAAAATCATTCAGCGGAGAAACAGAATTTATAAAGAAATTTCGGCATTTGATGGCAGAGATCAGGCCAACACAGACAGCACATCACACAGAAGATAAAGTATTTTTACAAAAAGAAATTGGCCATTGTAAAAATGTTTTCGTCCGCAATGATACAGTTAAAGAACCATTACAACAGCCATATGATGGTCCTTTCCAAGTTATTAAACGTTTTCCTAAGTTTTATAGGATATTGGTAAATAACAAACAGAAAAATATATCAATCGACAGATTAAAAGCAGCATTTTTGGATAAGGAATGAATAAACCAACTTACACTACAAATCGCCTGTGACGTAGACGACACAGTCTCTAGGGGGGCTAGTGTGGTGACAGCAAACCTTTTAAAATAGTTGGCGCTGAAATAAAGTAGGCATTGATATATATGCCTATAAATAGAGTGAATTTAAATCATTCAGTTGAGTTGAGTTTTAGTTCAGTTTTAGTAATATTCACATTTAATGTAAATATTAAATGATTATTATATTATTCAAATTTAAATATGAATTAGTGTTTTTGAATATATTGTAATAAAGGAAATAGATGAAATTAAATTATTTATACAAATCATCTATATATTAAACATCCTTAAGAGAAAAGAAAAAAAAATGTTCATGGTATGATTATAACTATTGAAATCGAAGCTAGTAGAAACATGTGAAAACTTGCCAAGAGATATTAGTAAAATTTTTTCTTAAAATCAATTTTTTGTGTTATTACATAAATTTTTCTCATTTTTACATACTAACGGTAATTTAAGTTTGTTTCTCACAATAATACAAAAACATCAGACATTTAAATATATTGTAATTTTCTATTCACAGACAGTTATCAATACCAGCTACAATCTATGTGGCAAAAATGCTGGAATACAAACCAAAATTTAATGCATCATCTTCGATTTAGAGAAAGGGGGCCACTTAAATCATGGCGTCCTGAAACAATGGCAGAAGCAATATTTAGTGTTTTAAAAGAGGGACTATCACTGTCACAAGCAGCCCGTAAATATGACATTCCTTATCCAACATTCGTTTTATATGCAAACAGAGTACATAATATGCTTGGACCTTCAATTGACGGTGGAACAGATTTAAGGCCAAAGGGACGAGGTAGGCCACAACGTATACTTTTAGGAATATGGCCAGATGAGCACATAAAAGGTGTTATTAAAACTGTAGTCTTTAGAGATGCAAAAGAATTAAAAGAAGAAACTCTTCATATGCCTTATGGCAGACATTCGGTAATAGAATTTCAAATATTAATTTTTAAATCAAAAATAATTAATATTTATTTTAGCCTGTGTTTACATTTCAAGAAGGATCAATGAATTATCCAGGTACAGGTTGTACCAATGGTTTACCCCAACAGGCATCACTTGGTGGTTCAGATTCAATGTCTCCTGAAGCAACAGCGGCCGCTGTAGCAGCTGTAGCACATGGTATACGACAACAAATGCAAATGGCTGCTGCCGGTCATCATCCAGATGCAACAGCAAATATTTTTAACCTACCTGCACACCTACATTCAAATAATGGAGGTATGACCTTACCAAAGCAAAACTCACCAGCATTAGGAGTACAAAATAACTCTAATAGCCAAAGGCATTCATCACCTTCAATTCAGGGACTTCCAAATCCTGCTGCATTAGGTATACCAGGAATATCATCATTACATATGGCAACAGGCTTATCACAAAATCCTAGTCAAAATGTATCAGCAAGCTCTACACAATTTTCCTCAAGTTTATGTAATGCACAATCATCTTTAGCTTCTGGACATTTAGGACTCGATTCATCATCATCATCAGACCCGTCCACAAATCTTAATCGGAATAGTTCACCATCAGATTCAGCACATGATTTACGTATGAATAGTCCCAGTGAAAGCCCTCTAAATTCACCATTAGAAATGGCACTTGAACCTGCTGTTAATCTTGCAGTTGGTGTCAGTGGGATGGCATATAAGCCATCCAGAGGGTATTCTTCACCACGTCCTGAACATTTATTTCAAGAAGATATTGCTGATTTAGTAGGATCACAGTCCCGTAACTGCCAGCAAAATATTAATTTATTTAAAGAGCCATCAGCTATTAAGGTTGAACCAATTTCTGATTGCCGGAGTGAATGAAACAGTTTTTAAAATTTATAATAATAATATAAAACATTCTTTATATTTTCTAAAAAAAAAAAAAAACAAAAAAAAACACAAAAAAAAGAAAAAAACAAAGAAGAAATTCATGTGCAATAGCAATAGTTTATTTGCCTAGTACCAGGTTTAGTTTGCATGAAATTTTTGCTTTAATATCCGTTGTAAATGTTTTAATAATCAAAATATTCAAAAAAAAAATGAAAAAAAAACAACAAAATAAATTTTTAAAATTCAAAAGTATTCAAAAGATCTCAGACTTAAAAATCATTTAATTATGAATTATGCTAACTAACATTCTCCAATAGAAATTTAAATGTAGAAATATTAAAAGTTCAATAAAACAAACCGTAATTAGTGTTGCGGGATTTCAGTTTTACTTTTGAAATGTTTTTTCTTTTAACCAATTTTTTGCGAACCGAACAACAATAACAGAAAATACCAAAATGATGTTGAATGTACAAAATGAATGAAATGTTTAAAAAATAACTTGAGTCGTAAATTAAAATATAAACCAACAAAAAAAACCTAGATTTAATACTATGCCTTTGGAAATTGTATTCAAAATTTAAAATAAAATTGAAAAATAGAGACGAAAAGTAAAGAACTCTAAATTTTAGATTATGAAACTAGTTAAAAAGAAAAAAACCTATAAAATTTTTGAATGACACAACCTCTAAATGTGTAAAAATATTTTACAATAACAAAACAAAGGTTTAGTATAGTTAAGAAAACCCAAGGAAAAATTCTTATTTGCATAAATTTAGATAATTAAAAAAGAAAATCTAAAATGTTGACTATTTGTTATAAAAAAAAGTTGTAAATATTTATTAGGACTTATACAAATTTAGGACAAAATTCTTCTGATGGAAAAACAAATTTCATTAGTTTGTGATTTTAATTTGACCAACGGCATTATGATTTTAGTTTTTTGGTTTTTTTTTTAATTTAAATGTTAAGTAAATGTTCGGATGCCAAATTAAAAATATTCTTTAAAAGCTACAAAAATGCTTACAAACTATTTTAAAAACGAACCAGCAAATCTGATAATAATATCCATCAATAAAAAATTGCATAAACTACTCATAGGGTCTGTAGGAAATTAAAGCAATGTTCGTGTGATCAATCAATGAAATTTGAAGCTAAAGAGAAGCTTCTGCTGTTTACCCGTATTCCCAATTTAAATGTCAACTCCACAAGCGTTAATGCAATATAAAAACAAATAATTTTAACACAAATCTTAATTAAAAAATTGTAAAACTAGTTCCTTAATGTTTAATATTCATTCCACAAAAGAAAACCTTACAATTTATTTAAAAATTTTAAGCTTTTAAATCCAAGTTAATGTTAATAATAGAAAAATATTTTTTGTTGTTCGATTGATACCAATCTAATACAACAAAATTTCTTTAAAACAAAAATCTCTTTATTTCAAACTAGAAAAATCGCTAACATTAATTGCAGATGGTTTCAGTACCACCAATGGATCAATTTTAGGGAATATTCCTAAGAAATAATCAGACGCCACTTTAATGACACAATCTTGCTCTTTATTAAATTATGTGAAAAATATTTTTAGATTTTGAAATACAGCACCAGTCAGTTTGTAAAAAGCTGCTTTGAAAAAACGAGAAAAAAGAATAGCACTGCCTCTACCATTTGTTCCTTTTTACAAATCATGCAATTTTCTTATTGCAATTTATTATTTTGTGATTTTATGAAATTATTTCTTTAGTTTAAATGTAACTTATTTTAAAATTATTTATCATCAACACGAGTCAAGCCTGAACAATATTTCCCACTAAAATACTGACTTAATAAGGATATAATATTTTTATATATGAATAATTAAAACTTATGAAATTCGAAGAAATCACCTATTTCTGATATTTAGAATAAATAAAAATGGAAAGTGCCTTTTTTCTATACAAAATTTGAATATTTGTTAAAAAATAATTTTTCACTAATGCCGTTGTTAATTTATTTGTTTTCAAAATTAAATATTTAAAAACTTTGGATTCGAAATTTGAAGAAAAAAATTTTAATATTAAAATAAGCTTAAAATGTAATAAGAATTTTCAAAACAAATGATTTTTTTTTTAGTGGAATATCTTTAAATGAAATGAGGTTGTGTCCTATATTCAATTTAGTAATAAAAAAATTTGTTTTGTTATAAAAATTTGGATAAATCTTTGGAACGTTGAAATTTATTTTTCTAGTTTGTCATCAATTAGTTTAAAATAATAAATATTGTAATATTTTTTTATATTACGATCGTGTGTGTAAATGAAATATGTGAAATTGTAATTTAAGCTTTTATAGATAAAAAAAACTACAAACAGCTGAACTTAAATTTAAAAAAATGTTTCCTTTTCTATTTAATTACATATATATTATTATTTTCTATTTAAAAAATCTTTTGTGTCATTTGTACATAATCGCTTGATAAGGTTGAAATTGATGTTCGTGTGGAATTTTTTAGCCTTAGGCGTACTTCAAAAGAATTCAAATGCTAAATGCTCTTAGGATAAATGTCCAGCCTTAGTTATTTAGATTAGATTAACCTTGTCGATACTTTTTATTTACAATTGTTGTTGGCAATTGCTTTTTAATTAACGACTTTATCCATTAAACGAAAATTTCAGTTTTGACTAAAGTAACACAAATCCGATATTATTGTTCACATTGTTGAGCATCTATTGATTTTCTTTAAATACTTGTCTGTTTTCTTTTTGTTCTTTGGATTTCGGAGTGAAAATACTTATTTAATTTGCTGTAAAGACTAACTAATAACTGTTTATAGAATCCATCAAAAATTATGTACTGAAATTTTGTAGAATATTTTTAGAGACTTTTTCTACACATTATATGTCATAATTTAGTAAAGATACGTGTTGCACATTGGCCAAAAATTGCAAAACCTACGCGAATCTTTAAATCTTTGTATTTCCAAAAAAGTCTCTTGACACTATCAATGCACTATTGAGTGAGATTTATGCTAAAGGATCACTCGTTTTCAATTTGATTGGAAACATTTGGCCATGCTATACTATTTACCAAGCAAAAGACTGACCTGAAAAATAAAATAATTCAAAGTTTTTTTGTAAAAACGTTTTCCAATTCCTAGTAATATAAAATTGAAACAAAATATTTCGTAGGACTAACACTTCATTGAAATATAAATAAAAAGGCCAAAATAAGTGGAATTGTGTTTTATATCCATGTTAACAATAAAACGGCAAAGACTCTCATTTCATAATAACTTTGCTTTCAAATGAATCACATCATAATTTTGACCTTTGTTCCTATAAACATATAACAAGGCTGGACTTTCTTGAGTTAATAAAAATTTTGTAAAAATTTCAACCATATCAACTTCAAAGAAAAACATGACAAAAAAACAAAAAATGAAATTATTTCTCCACATAAATTATTTAATAACTTTTTTATTGTTATCAAATATAATTTAAAAATTCATGACTTCAATAAGAAATTTAACATTGTATTTTAATTTTAAATGATTCATAATTTGATTTTAATAAATTTTAAAACAAACAAAGATGATTTACTTTTCGATAATATTTTAAAATTGTTGTTCTATGTTAATCACCTAAAGAGTAATGTTTTTTTTTCTTAACAGCAAATTTTTAATTTTTAAATAGACAAAACATTAGCTTTTATCTTTATTATATAAAATTATTAAATCAAAAATACAAGAATTTTATTTTGCTAAATTTTTAAAGACCGACCTCACAATATTTTTAAAAGGGAAATCCAAAAGTAAAATGATTTTTCAACTTTTTTTTTTTTTACTAATGATTTTTGACTAATTAGCTCTTTAGTGGAAATAATAAAACAACTTTTTTAAGCATTCTTATATCTTATCAAATATGTTTTTATCCTAGAATTTCTATCACTTTGTTTTCAGTTTACTTATGACGGTTATTTTTTAATTTATTTGTTTGATTCTTTTTTTTTCAATTTGGAGAATAAATTTCAATAGCAATTAAACAAAATAACAATCTTTTTGTATACAATTTACTTAGTAGTAGAACTTTTTGTATAAGATTTTTATTTATTGTTATTAGCTCGTACTCGAATTTGTTTAGTGTGTATAATTTATATTAAGGAAATCAATAAACTATAATAAACTGTGCTAAAACAGATAGACTTATTTCAATGAATGAATCGATCTAAAAAAGTAAAAATCATTTATAAAAATAAACATTAAATTATTAAATTAAGTTATCTGGTTCATATCTTCCCATATTATTAAATGTCCAATGAACAGATAAATCTTTATTTTTTGTTAAATAACAAATAAATAAACAAGCAAAATATATATCTACATGTATATATATATATATATTTATATATATATATATATAGTAAATAATATGTAAAAATAAGTAATTTATAGTAATAGTTAAATATTATCCTGTTGTAATATGTTTTTAATGATTTTTTTTTCCAATTCTGTTTTTCTCTGTAGATTTATTTCACTGCAACAAACAACACATTTTTTTTTAAATTCTATTTTTGTTAAACTTAATGCTTAGTAATTAAAAAATTTTATAATTTTGATGATATGTACGAAAGTACTACTTATTGAAAAATAAATATATTGACGAATAAAATATCGAAAAATGCTTTCTCTTTTTTTGCAATCAATTAAATTTAATATCGTCAAATTATTATAATCATTTATTCCATAAAAATTACAAATAAATTTGTCAAGATCTTCTCATGCTGATCATTTCAGGATTTCAGCCTCACAAAGTTACAGCCATCGGACTAAAAAAGTCCGCCGCAAATGTCTGGTAGCAGGAAATTGGCTAAGCAAGTAAAGGTCAAAATAGTTAGCCATCCGGAGTGGAAATGATAGCTTTTTAATGCTGCTTTGAAAGAATAAAATTTCCTGCTGCGAAATTACTCTGTCGCAATAACCACATGTGTAACACCGAAAATATTTTTCTACAGAATTTCTCGGTGTAAGTTAACCCAAATATAAATTCCCTAAAAAATGAATTTGCAAAGGAAAGCTTAGAGCTCCATAAAGTTCCTTGCAAGAAATGCAAAGATGCAAATGCAAAAAAAGACCATTTTCTTGTAAAACTCAAAAACAAAATATTAATTTATTTCTTATTTAATAATATCAAATTAAGCTAATTTCGCCCTAACCATACTAAATTTATACAATAACTGAAATATTTGTTGAATTTTACTGAATTTTCAAAAAAATGTACCTAGCCCTTCATTCAGATAAAGATAAATAACACTCTTTTAATGACGTTTGCTTACTGCATTGTATGAGTGCATAAAATGTCATGACGTTTAGTTGATGTATGTGTGTGTAAAGTTTGGAAAATGAAATGATTTTTGTAATATTTGTTGTAATATAATTATTTCTTCTATTAAAATGGCCTAAGAAAAAATTAATCGTCTATGTATAATATAAACTAAGTGTAATTAATTGATTAAAAAATAGAAAATAAACAAATTCAGTTAGAAAATCATTCATTAAAAGCTTTATTGATTTGTGAGTAGAGCTCTGGAAATTAAAATTTTTAATGTAAACGTAAATTTCTTCACTGTAAACGCTGTTTAATGGGAATTAATCCTCTTCCTATTTTAAGTAATTTTTTAAAATTACAAACTGGCAATAAGTGTTCAATTGTGAAAATATGGAATGAATAATTATTCGACAGTCCTCACAAAAATCATTATATTTTTTTGGGAAGTTTTACATAATTTCCTTAATTAGGTGCTTTTAAAATGGATGGACAACGTGCACGTGATATTTTATCTTTTCTTCAGGAACGTATTGTTTATTTAACGGGGGGAAGAGATAGGCGCGGAGGTCCATTAATATGTTTCCCAGCTAATCCTCGTAGAGAACGTCTTAAACCAGAAGACCTAAGAAGACTGCTTAGCTATTTTATTATGATACCAAGGTAAATTTATTATTTTACATAACAAAGAAAACTTACCAATATTTTAATGTTTTAGTGATTCTGCTAAGAATTTAGGATTTACTGTTGTGATTGATATGCGTGGCAATGGTAACTGTGCTACAAATGTAAAGACAATACTGAAAGTACTTCAAGAACATTTTAGTGCTAATATTCATAATGTAGTTATTATCAAACCTGATAACTTTTGGCAAAAGCAACGTGCTTCTGTCTCTAGTCATAAGTATAAATTTGAAACAACAACGATATCAATTGATGCATTAAGTAAAATAGCAGAAATACATCAACTTACTACAGATTTTGATGGAAGTCAACTTTATGACAATAACCTGTGGATAGAATCTCGTCTTGCTATTGAAGAATTCTTTTGGCAAGCAAGTGATATGCTTGACCGTATTGATGATTTGCAAGAAGATTTAAGTCGTAATGATTTTGCCGAAGATGTTAATGGGGCAAAGCATAGTTTAGATCATCACAATGAAATGAAGAAAAAAATTTTAAAACTTCCTATAGAAGATTTAAGTATACAGGGGCAGAAACTTTTAGCAAAATTAAATAGTAATCATCAAGATGATGCATCACATTCCTCCTCTCAAATGGGTACACAATCCTATCAACCATTATCAGCAAATCCTGATATGAGTGCTGCAATAAATAAAGCAATGCGTCAAATTGAATTAATACATAGTGGCCAACAGCACTTATTGACTTTGTGGCAGCATAAAAAAACTAAATTGGACCAATGTTTTCAATGGCGACTCTTTGAACAAGACTGTGAGAAAATGTTTGATTGGATTTTACATAATCGTGATGTCTTTCAAATGAGCTACGTAGAAATAGGTCATAATTATTCAGTTGCAAAAAGTTTACAAGATGAACATCAAAAATTTGCAGTGGCCTCTATGAATGTTTCAGTTAATATTGATCGGATATTAGCAGTCGCGGGGCGTCTTATTGAAAGTAAACCAAAAACCTTAATTAATTTGATAATACTAAAATTGTTATTCTTTGATATTTTTTGTAGGTAGTCATTATGCTTCTCAACACATTAAAACTTTAGCTACACGGCTGGATCGTACGTGGAAAGATTTTGCCGCTGGCTTAGATGAAAGGACGGCTGTCCTACAATTAAGTGTCTTATTTCACCATAAAGCTGAGCAATATTGCAATAGTGTTTCATCTTGGGCTGCCGCATGTCAGGCATCACAACCACTGCCATCGGATATTCAAAGTTTAGAAACAGCGATCAGAACGCATAAATCGTTATATGAAGCAATGTGTCAAGCGTATACCGAGGTTCATTCTACTAGTAAAAAGCTTCTATATCAACTAGATCATTTAGTGCAAGTTTGTAATCAACCACCGCCACCTGGCGTTCCAGATCATCGAAAAAATAGCAGCTTCAATAAATATGAAAGAACAAACCCAGCTGCCGATTATAGTGAGGGAGCTTCACATGTCTTAGATGTAATACATCAAATTCTAGGTCATCATCGTTCACTAGAAGCTAAATGGCACCAAGAGAAAATTAGATTGCATCAGACATTAGCGTTAAGATTATTTCAGGAAGATGTGAAGCAAGTTTTAGACTGGTTAAAAAATCATGGTGAAGTTTTTCTGCGAAAGAATACTGGAATTGGTCGTAATCTACAAAAAGCACGTGTTTATCAAAAGAGCCATGAACACTTTGAAAATGTTGCACAAAATACATACAGCAATGCGGAAAAGCTTCTCGCCGCTGCCCGAGATTTAGCTTGTTCTGGTGAAGCAGATCCAAAAGAAATTTATTCTGTTGCTAGAGAACTTGAGTTGCAAGTAGCATCTTTCGCTGAAAGAGTAGAGCAAAGACGAAGAAGATTAGATATGGCAGTGATTTTTTATACACATGAAAAGGAAGTATCTGCATGGATTGATCAACTTAGAACAGAAGTGTCTACGGATGAAACAGTTCTCTCACAGGAAAATCTGGAAGGTATTGAAAGATTAATGCAGCAATATCAAGACCAGCAAGATAGCACTCTAAACGGTTGTATGCAAACAATAGCACAAGGCGAGGCACTTTTACAAGAAATGCGATCCCTTGAGTACGTTGACAGTACTGGTTCAATTTCGGCATTAGAAAATACACTTGAGAAATTAACAAAACAAAAAGTAGAACTAGAAGAATTATGGTCAGCTCGAAAATATAGAGCAGATCTCATTCTAAGGTTACGCTATTTCGAAAGAGATGCACTAGAAGTATCCTCACAGCTGGAATTATGGGCAGAAGAATTACAACATGCTGAACTAACTCGTGATTATCAGAAAGCTGAACAGTACTTGAGAATCCATAATGAATCAGTTACACATATGCAGAATACAACGTATGAAATCTTACAGCAAGGCCAAGATTTATTGCAAATGTTTGAGTCTGCAGGTTTCATTGCAATGGCCGATGCAACACATACAGCACAAGCACGAATACAATCTTTGCTTGATTTCCTACATGAAAGAGAAATGGATTTAGAGGATTTGTCTGAAGTGAAACGATCAAAACTAGAACAAGCAGTACAATTATGTCAATTTCAAAATGATGCAAATCAGGTAATATCCTGGATTCGAAATGGTGAAGCTATGCTTGTAGCCAGCTTTGTAACACCAAATAGTTTAGCTGAAGCTGAGCAATTAAGAAAAGAGCATGAACAATTTCAAGTAGCCATCGAAAAGACGCATACTTCAGCTGTTCAAGTGAAATATCGAGCGGATGCATTGATAAATGCAA
The DNA here is from genome assembly GCA_947359355.1 of Acrocera orbiculus. NCBI lineage: Eukaryota > Metazoa > Arthropoda > Insecta > Diptera > Acroceridae > Acrocera > Acrocera orbiculus. The sequence goes on from OX375757.1 coordinate 46,767,052, forward strand.
ATCATTATGATCCTCAATCGATACGTGAAATATCCGATGATGTTACGAAAAAATGGCAGCAACTTGTTACATGCGCCGAAGAACGACATAAATTAGTAACGGCTTCAATGAATTTCTATAAAACAGCTGAGCAGGTATGTAGTGTCCTCGATAGCCTTGAAAGAGAATATCGGAGAGATGATGACTGGTGCGGAGGTGGAGGATCAAGTGAAAAAGCACAAACAATAGTACAGCTAATAGCAAAACATCAGGAACAAAAGGAAGCATTTTTAAAAGCCTGTACTTTAGCTAGAAGAACAGCAGAAACATTCCTTAAATACGCTGGGCGTTCACAACAGTATTACAAATATCAGGCACAAGGAAATAGTGAGACTAGAGTAAAAGCAATCCTAGATAAGTTACTATCACAGGAAAATCAAGTATTGGAGTTTTGGACACATCGCAAAAAGAGCCTCGATCAATGTCAGCAATTTGTTTTATTTGAAAGATCTGCAAAACAGGCAATCGAATGGATACATAACACCGGCGAAGCTTATCTTTCATCACGAACTAATTTAAAGGGTAAGGCACGAGAGGAAACCGAAAATTTGCTTAAGGAACACAATGAATTTCGTGGAACTGCCAAGGAAACAAGAGAAAGAGTAAAATTACTATTGCAATTGGCTGATAGCTTAGTCGAAAAGGGTCATGCTCATGCAAGTTCTATTAAGCAATGGGTTGCTGCCGTTGACAATAGGTTAGCTTCAATTGATATTGATACAGAAACTGTTATACATTTAATTTTTCTACCAGGTATAAAGATTTTAGTAACCGAATGGATTTATATAGGGAACAGCTAGAAAAATCTTTGGGATTATCTGTGGTACAAGAAGATGCAAATTCCTTACTTAGTTCTACGTCAGGTAATTATTTTTCAATTGCCAATAATCGTATTTTTAATATGTTTAATTTTTTGTTGGTTGATTTTTTCTTTCATAGAAAGCGCAAGTGATCGACATTCTGATCCATCATTGGAGGCAAAACTTGTTTCTAGTACGACAACAAAAGAAATTAATGAAGAAAAACGTAAATCTGCAAGACGAAAAGAATTTATTATGGCTGAATTAATGCAAACAGAACGAACATATGTAAAAGACTTAGAAACATGTATTAAATGTTTTCAATTAGAATTCCGTAATGGCAGTGTACCAGTTGGTCTAGTAGGAAAAGAAAATATTTTATTTGGAAATATGGAAGAAATTTATAGCTTCCATGAAAAAATTTTCCTAAAAGAACTTGAAAAATATGAAACTATGCCTGAAGATGTTGGACATTGTTTTGTTACCTGGGCTTCTAAATTTGATATGTAAGTTGTTAACAATATAAATTGTAGCATTAATTAAGAGAGATTATTTTATATTTTTTTAAGGTACGTTCATTACTGTAAAAACAAGCCGCTTTCAAATAATTTAATCGTTCAACATAGTGGAAATTATTTCGAAGACCTTCAGAGGAAACATAAAATCGAACATCCGCTTCCTGCTTTTCTTATTAAACCAGTCCAGAGGATAACAAAGTACCAGCTACTTCTTAAAGATTTACTTGCTTGCTGTGAGGAAGATCATGGTGAAATTAAGGTAAAAGATTTAATTTTTAATAAAGTTAATTTAAAAACCATAATGTTAATGTAATCTTTTGTTTTTTAGGAAGGATTAGATGTGATGTTAAATGTACCGAAAAAAGCTAATGACGCAATGCATCTTTCGTTACTCGAGAACTCTGATGTTTCCATCGATAATCTTGGTGAAGTGGTTCTGCAGGTACTTCAAAATTTATGAAATAGATATAATAGTGGCTAATGTATAATTTTTTTTCTCTTCAAAACAGGATTCATTTTTAGCCTGGGATAATAAACAAATCATCAGAAAAGGACGTGATAGAAGAGTTTTTCTCTTCGAATTATATCTTCTTTTTGCTAAGGAAGTTAAAGATTCAAGTGGTTCACCAAAATATCAATTTAAAAATAAACTGATGACAACAGGTACATATTTATATAACCTTCGTCAAAATTTGCTATTAATAATAAATATTTTTGATATTAAAAATATAGAACTTGGAATAACTGAGCATATAGAAGGAGATGAAACAAAATTTGCTGTGTGGACAGGACGGGCTCCAATGCTTTATGATTATAGGATTGTTTTAAAAGCAAATAGCTTAGAAGTAAAACAGGTATTAAAAATATTTGAAAAAAGTTATAAAACTATAATTTACTTCCTTTTTTCTTTATAATATCTTTAGGTATGGGTTAAGAAACTTCGAGAAGTGATACAAGAAACCTGTTTTTCTGGTACATCCTTAACATTACCTAAATCGCCAGCTAAAGGTTCAGCGTCCGGTTCATCTCAAAGATCATCTCGTGATTTAGATGAACCTCTTACAGAAAATGACAATGACAGATGTTCTTTGGCAAGCTTTGGATCAGGAAACACAACAGATAGCGACAATAAGGTAAGAAAAATTTATTTTATGATATGATAAGTAGTGGAAATTTGTCATTAATGATTTTCAACGCCACTCGTTTTGGTATTTTTGGGAAAATTTAGATTTTAACTAAATGTAAACTTTAAGCTATTTGGATTTTTGAACTTGTTTTTTATTAAATTATTTAAAAAATAAGATTTTATTCAAATTGATTTGTCAGAATGCATGCCTAATTGAGTGGCATCAAGCGACTTTCAAATAAATTTTAACATTGAAAATTGTGGATTTGAATGTAAGGGAAATTTTGCTGTAGTATTTCTCTATCATAACCTAAAAGGTATTTGTTTGCCTTTAGAGAGGGAGGTTATGCATTAAACACACATAACGTCGTAAGAGAAAAGAGGGACGTTATATGGCAAGCAAAGTTTTTCAAGTGGGTACTCTTGATCGGATTATCTCCACAACATTTTATTTGTAGGCATTTTATTTTCACTTATTATATTGGGTCTAATGTTAGCAAAATATTTTCCATACTAAAAAAACTAAAAAATTTAACTTTATTCCCAAGTATGGTAAATAGGAAAAATTTATCTGGTACTTGGTACAATTTTGTATATTGTATAAGTATTATGACTAAAAACATATTTTTCATTTATCAAAATTATATTTTCTAATTATTTTCACGATAAGAAAGTAATTTTCGAACTTTGAATTATTACTCTCGCGGTGCGATCAAAACGCTTGTTGTTTTTTATTATTAACAAGCATAAAACATATAATAAACATTTTAATGACGCCACAAAAATAATTTTCATGTTTTAAGTTTTTTTCCTCAGATTACCAATAATAATAAATTATTTTGTATATTATATGTAAAATATATGTAATTAATTTTTTTTAATTTTAAAGCAAAAAAAAAAATGTTTCTTCTGAATTATTTTTACTACAAACAAACAAAAAAACAAAATCAATACTATATATTTGGTTTTAGACCTAAAATTGTTTAAATAGTTTCAATCGTAATTTTATATCTTTTTAATTACTACAAAGAGCAGACAAAATTTTACCATTTTAAATTTTTATAAATAGACTTTGCCCATGTCATAATATGTACATTCTTTTACTTATGTCCGGCCATATTTATCAAATCTTTCAAAAAACAGCACATATTTTTTTTAATTTTTCAAATTAGTCTGAAATTCTTGTGAAGTTTTTTTTTTATTGTTTTTTTTGAAAAAGAAAAACATACAAAAAATATCCAAGCGTGGTCTAAATAAAAAAATTTATTTAAGCATCGTTCTTGAAATGAATTTCCTACACATGGTTTATTTTTAGTTTTGTTAATAATTCTACTCTACAATTATTTGTTTACATTGTGGTCATCCAAGAAACATATTTTTTTTATATTTCACTTAACTTGATAACTCATGAAATGGTTTTTTAATAATTCAAGACGAAAGTTATTAAAATTAATCTCTTGTAACTTGTAAAACACAACACAACAATGGTCAATTATTAAATATTTTGTTTTCTTCTAAATTGAACTGTGTTTTTAGAATTATTAATTAGGATATTTTTTGTTTTTATAGAAAGTTTCATAAAAATTATTTAATTTAGTGTTGATAAATGATTATATTACTTGTGAAACATCTGTGCCGATATTTGTAAATAAAATGTCTTCAGCCAAAATTTTTATACAATTTATCATGTCAAAAGTGTCACAGGTATTAAATTTAATAGTCTTTCAATACAATTTACATCATCAATAATCTTGCCAGAACTAATTATTACCAAGATAACATAACGGATTTAATAAAATTAATTTTTGCTTTGGAGTTTTTTGTCTGGTATTTTTTAGATTTCTGCGTTGATTATGCTAGCTCCTCGACTTTAATGTATATTTCTCTTATAATGCAAACAATTGATGCAATATTTGTATAACAAGAAAAATTTCGTTTTTTAACTAATACTAAAACAATTGTAGCAATGCACTGATGTGCATTTATTTGGCACTAAGAATGCAGTACTTTTAAGATTAACAAAAAATCATTTAATTATTTTTAATTTATGTTAAATTAATGACATTTTATATCATTTATCATTTCTTTTACCAAAGGTAAAATTCCTTTATCAAAAATGAATTAAAAACTTTCCTTACCATAGTAAAAAATCAAATTGGAAACAAATTTTTAGTGTATTAAATATGTAAAAGCATAATCAAAGTAAGTTTAATTAAATGACCTGTCTATATTTCTTTATTGATATAATAAAATGCTAAAGATTTAAAACCTTAAAATCTATCAAATTCTGAATATCGAAATAATTATTATTATTAAGATGTGTTTTTCTTGCTGAGATAGTAATCTAAAAAACACTAATTTCATCAAAACTAAATCAAAATAGATTTCGGCTTTAATAATTAAATATTAATATAGTTTATAAAAAAAGATAAAAGAAAATATGGCTTAATAATTCTTTGAATAAATCAAAAAATAATTAAAAAATTTAACTAAGAAAAAAGCACATCGGTGGAATAAAATTTATTGAAGTGTATTGAAATTGATCAAACTTATCTAGCGCTAAATTCTACCTTTAAATTCTATTTTAGTTGTTTAAAGGAGAAACATATTGTGCACCTTTTTCCTTGTTTTGTTTTATAGAATATTTTTCTGCTTTTTACCTTGCTATTGTTGCACATGCGTCCAACTTTTTACATTTTGTTGGTTTAGTAATAAATAAAATTTCTCTTTAATAGGATAAAAAAAGGTAATAAATTAATGCGCATTACTTGTAAAATATGACAAAGGTTTTGTTCTTAAATTATAGGAAACGCTTATATATATATATATATGTGTGTGTATATATATAACTGTCAATAAAATTTTCCATTTTTAATTTAAAAAATAAACTTTTGTTTGAAGGAATAAAGTTGTTGTCTTCTTATGTTTGCTTATCACGCACTTCAAAGTTTTCTAAAAAAAACTTTTAAAGTGTACCAAAAAAAATTTTTCCCTGATATAGCTTTTATTCTTAATCATATTTTTACCAAAATTTAAATAGAACAAATAAATATTGGGAAAAGGTTAGAAATTTGAAACTAACAAAATAAAAGATAAAAATATACTTGTCCACTATACAAACTTTATTTATCTAATTAAGTACTATTATTAGTTTCTTTCAAAAGGTTAGATTATTATTATCTCTAAACATCATTTTATTGTATCAATTTCTATAATTTTTCATTTTAATTAAGAGTGTCGTGTTTTATTACCTTTATAACCTCTCACTTTACTCATTTTGGTATAGACATCCATTTGCTAAAAATCGCTAAAAATACAAGAAATCTATTCTATTAAATTCATAAAATGCATCAATTATTGCAGATGACAATTGTTAAAAAATATATTGTTTACTAGAAAAGATAAAAGAAATTTAATGGGGTAAATTGTTGACAGAAGTGACGACATTTTGACTTAAAATTTTTAAGTGTATTTTATTTTAAATTTTAAGAATTAATGAAGCCTGATGAATGATAATATTTCACTTTTTTAATTTTATAAAATATAAAATCCTATGAAAAACATTTCTGGGCAGTTTTAAGAGAGTAACACAATTATTTGATATCCATTTCTGGTGATGCTTTTTGCAAGAATACGGAAGCATTGCAGATGTGTTTTATTCAAAACTTTAAATCCCCAAATTTAATTCTCTAAAGGGATTATTTGATATCTTGATATAACCCTCTCAGATTATGCTTTTTAATTTTATTAATGCTAAATAATGACGTTCAATTTCCTAGTTTTTGAAAAATCAAGTGTTAAATTTTTTCATCAGATAAATATCTCAAGTATTGTAAATTGTTAAAATTGAAAAAGTTTTTCTAATAAATTCTAGGGTTAACCCAAAAACCAGACATAATACCAGACATTAAACAAATTTTTGGTCAGATTTAGATTTGAAATCACAAGGTCATTGTGATCAAATTTACCACTTAGTTGGAGAAAAACAGTAACACCCAGCGCAAGAGAAAATATTTGTAAAAAAACAAAAAGAATAATATCTTTAATTGTATACTTTTGAAATTTGGTTAAGCATATATATATAATTTGTATTCCAAGATAAAAATTAATTATACTTACTACTCGCTAAAAAATTTAACGTCATTCAAATTTTTCACAGACTTCCGCTAACTTTAGAAGCTTTCCTCAGTTATAATCAACAAACAATCACATCAAACATTGCCTGTTAAAACCCTTAATTTATAATGTAATTTGAATGCATAGAGTTAGTAATAGTCAATCTCTTCTTTCTTCTTTCAATTCCCAACCATCACTACAACATGCGCATTGATTTTTCTATCGTTTTAGTATGAAAATTTCTTGTACAATTTGGGTTGCTGTCGATTTTTCCCCAATCCAGCAGTTTCGCTTAGTATCTCTATAAGCGAATAAGTTTTAATTTTTTGAAGTATTAGAAAATTTTTCACGAAGTAAAAAGCTTAAAGTCCAGTTTAAATGAAAAGATTTAATACTGCAGACAACTGTAGTTCACAAACGTTTTCGCTTGGTACTACCCACGAAGATGTACACAAAGAAAGTTTTCTTTTTCATTTTAAATTTCTATCAATTGTTTTTCAAAATATATTTTGAGTGTTTTCTTTATGAATACTGTAGTAATTTGGGTTCAGTTAAAATGATTTTTTTGTATTGAATACATACATTTTTAAACAAAAAAAACAAAAAAATCATCCTATTCTCATTCAAAGCTTAAAATAAAAGCTCATTTTGTTTGGTGAGAAAATTATCTTGCCAAAAATAAGGAGGATGTAGAATCGATTTGGTTAAATATTTTATTAAATTATAGTCGAATGCTCGTATTTGTTAGTATAATAAATATTTCCGACCATATATTAGTGATATTGAAAAGTTCAAATGTGTTTTTTTTAAATTTGTTAATAATATTATTAAATGAAATGTGATTTAAAAAGAGGCCAATTTTTTTTAGAATTTTTCATTGTGATATTTAAATTTAGTTCTTTGTTAATTAATAAAAATCTTCAAATCAAATATTGTTGTATTAAATAAAAAAATTATGAATAAACTTTTTCAATAAAAATATGAATAGTGAATGTAATACAGAATTAACAGCAAAATCTGCTGATAAATTATCATCAAATTTGAATAATGATGACAAAAAATCCACTCTATCTTCCTCTGAAGCAATCTTAAGAAAACCTCAACAATGTTCTTCGGAAAATTCTACTATTAATTTAATTTCGGTTAAATCACAAAAAGGAAGAAGAAAAATTTCTTTACCATGGTTTAGACAAAATAGTGTATCAACATCTCATGCATCATTATCAAGACAGCATACAATTGATGCTCCTGGAGCATTTAGATTTTTTAGGCAATCATCAACACAATCACAGGTGCTTAGTTTTTTTGTTGTAATATATGTACAAGTAACTTGGTCTATACGAGGAAATTTTCATATTATTAACATTAAAAATCATTTCGAGATAAATTGGCAATATACATAATCGAACAAAACAAAATTTATGGCACAATCTTTAATTGATTGTTTCATTTATCCTTCAAATAAAACTTAAGAGCCATATTTTAGCCTTGCGCTTTTCCTTCAATTGCAATTCGTTTTATATTTTTCCTATTCACTATTACCACCCATCGTTCCATCTATTTAATTCCTAAGTTCAAGGTGATTTTCATTTAAAAAATAGAAAAACAAAAAATAAAGTGTTATTGAGTAAATTCTTTTGTATAGTTCGATAAATGCAGCTAAAGTAAAAATAAACTGGGAATTATTTGTAATTTTATGACACTTTGGTTGATGTTTAAAAAACATTTTAATCTAATCGATTCTACTAAATATTAAAAAAAAAAGCTATTTTTAAAATTGAAAAAAAGCATAACCATTGACTAAATAAATAACAATTTTTTAAATATCTCATATCAATACGGAATAGTTTTTATTCACCTGGAAAGGGTACAGTTTTTTCGCTTATCATTTGTTTGCCCACAATAAATAAAAATATCAATTTATCATTTAACAAATAAATTGTTTAATTCTTTTTAGATAAGAAATCGAAAATAAATAAAAAATATTGCTTGTTAATTGTAATGAATAATTTTACCGATAAGACTGATTTAAAAACATTACATAAAATTTTTAATAAAGAATTTTTTTCAGTTAAAAAATTTGATCGTTTTCTTTTTATAATTTTCTTTGTAAATAACTCAACTTTTTGCTTTTCATTCTATAAGTGATAGCCTAAAAGTCAGGACAATTTTAATAACATCCTCAAATAATTTTTTTAATGACTCCTCCTAGAAATTTTACATTTCCAAATATAGGAATTATTAATTTTTTTTGATCCGCAAATATTGGTTGAAAATATTTAACAAAATTTTACTCCAAAATTTTTCACTGCAAGCTAATTTTAGGATCCATAATTTACTTTTTTTTCTCAAAAATTTATAGAAATTAATTGAAAGCTCTTAAATCTCAAGTATGGACACATCTAAAAAAAGCTAAAACAATAGAAACATATATTTAATCATTGATGGTTTCATTTTTCTTCTCTCATGAAATTTCAATTTTTTCTTAGAGGATGAAAGTCATCTAATATGAATATATACGTACACATTTAAAGCATTTGTATGCAAATCTTATTTAATATAAAAATAATTATAATGCAGAGTATCCTTTTATAGTACAGGGACTATTCTACTCTGAATTAGTATATCATCATGGACTAATTAGAACACAATTTTGTTCTTAAGGCAACACTTTAATCATCCCAATGAACTCAACTGACCGTATCGTAACGTATCGAAGTATCATTTTATGCACAGTTAAAATGATTGCTGTCTGTAGCGATTTCTTGTTTTCCAAACAATTAAAATCAATTTCTATACGAAATATGACAATTGTGTTGTTGATTTCAAAATAAATGAATATTCAATTTTGAGATAAAGTTTCAGCCAAAAGGGATATATACGTCAAATTGCATGACTTTTCGGGTATGACATTGATTGATTCCGTCACATCATATTTCCACATTGAAAAAATTATTATTAATATTGACTACGAGACAAAAAGAAACGTTCTAAAATATTTCCTTGTCATTAGAATGCATGATAAAATTTCCAATTCATCTATCAATTAGATGACATTCGCAATAACCTTTTAAAGTGGGAAAAAACCTTTCACCGAATTTTTGAAGGGAAAAATTCTTTTGGCTTTCCTTTCCAAATTTTTTAATAGGAAAAAGTGTGTGAGTTAGAATTGTACTGTGTGACTTATACTAGAAATATGTAGTAGTATAGCAGAAAAAATTCGTTAAACCGGTAATTGGAGCATACAATCAGAACTGGGCTAGCAAAACCAGTTATCAATTGAACAAGATGTATAGTTATTGGCATATTTATGTTTACAAAGCTTGGAAGGTAGCGTGATACTTTACAAACAATTTTGACTTGTTCCCTGTAGGGAAATTATTCATCAGTCAGTTTCTCATGCATTAATTCATATTGAAATTTCACTTGTGATACATTCATTACTGCAGCATGCCGAAAGTAGCCACCATAGCTACTCTTCAGTCTTATTGACTTTGGAGATTTTTACGGTCCTTTGATAGCAACATTTATTGCGGTTTTCCCCGAGAAAGTACGCGTTATGACTGAAAAGTAGCTCTTTTTCACTGATGAAATAGAGATACTTTCCTAACAGGGATTGCCTCTCTCTTTTTGGGATGTAAATTGGTAAAGGAGGATATATTTTGACTCTTTCGTCTTAAGCCCTATGCATTTGAATAACATCCAGATTATGGTTTTTCTATAACTTCTATAATTATTAAAAAGGATTTTTGTCACTAACTTCATTTATTCTATAACTATTAATTTAAAGAAGTATGATCAGTGATTAACCAGCTTTGTCAAGATTTCTCATCTTTCAGTAAAATAATATTTTTTGTGACAATAACCAGGATTAGAATACACATGCATTTATTAATATCTAGACGGCTTTGAATGTCTTCAAACTTAATACATTGACGGTTAAATATTTATAGATTAATACAAAACTTACACAAAAATTAATCATATCCTCATTAAATGTTTAAGGTAAGAAATACACCGAATCTAAATAGTTGGACGTTGTATAGCCAAAAATGTTGGCATGAGAATATAATTCTTTCTTTTCTGTTTATTTATTAATTAAATTCTTGATCTTTATATTATTCTACATTTATCAAGTATTTCTGCTAATATAAACCAAAAATTTGTTAATACAAAAAGTTAGGATACTTCCAGGTTGTTGCATAAATTTCAATTTATTAAATCATCTTAATTGATTTAGCAATTATTATTAAAACTAAAAAATTTCAACTCCTTTGTAAAAACGCGCCTATCGTTTATACTTTTTCCAATTATTTAATATATAAAAAGCAATAAAAGTACTAAAAATTTGTATTTTTATTTATCACTTTTTCTTTTTCAAAGATTTCTAATTCAGAGATATCATGGGTAGTCTCAGATTACAATGCTTCTACTTCGAATGAGTTAACGGTATCAAAGGGTCAACAGGTTGAGGTAGTCGAAGTAATATGCGGTGGTGATGCTGACTTTTGTTTAGTAAGACTAAATCCACAAACTGATGATGGTGCAACAAGGGAGGGCTTAGTGCCTATATCGATACTTAAACCACCACCAGGCTCACAAAAACTCAATAATCGCAAGGAAAATGAATCATTTCAAGAACAAGGTATGCATCTAATAGAAAAATATTTTAAAACTTTTTAAATTAATTTATTATTTTACAGTAAATAATAGAGCTAAGAGCGAGAATTTTACATCATCATCTTCTAAAAGGCGAGGATTTAGTGGGTAAGTAAAATGTTTACACGGTGTAGGATTTACAAAAACTATTGAAACAGAATTTTCATCCTAGTTGTAAATATCACATAATATGTTATAAAGGTTACAGTCTTTATAATAATCTCTGATTTATATGTAATAATAGCAGTAATCAAAATTTATTTATGGCACTTTGGGTGTTTCAAACGATTTGAGACAACCAACGAACCACACTCATATAATAATTTGCCAATAACTTGTGCGTTTTTGAACAAAAATTGCAACCCTCAAATGAAATTTGAACTATGAACTATAAATTTACAATGGGTGTATTATTTTAATGACGTACTTAGATGCCTCTTGATATGACATGTACCAACGATGTCAATACGACAAAAGTGCATTTTACTATTATGTTAACAATTGTTTTAATGAATGGGTTTTTTAGAATAAACTCTTTGATCTCCTCATTAAACCAAAGAGTTTGATCAGTCATGGATCGAGGTATTTTCTTAAATATACTGAATTTTTTGAAGTTGTTTAAATCCCAGACTTCTGATAGGCAGTCATTCATTTTCTTGTGTTCGTGTGCTGTTATTATCCATGGAGGATAGAAAAATTACGTTCATTAAGACACTTCTTAATGAAAAAGTGTTTCATAAATATGATATGTACTGAATTTAAGGAAATTTTTACGGATGAAAAAGTTTTTAGGTATTCACCCATTTGTTTCAATTGCTATTCAGTTGACCTAGGGTTAAAAGAATTATTGCTTTGTCCAGAACAATTTTTTGAACAACAATTTTGATAAGCCAAAATTTTGTTAATTTAAAAAAATATATTGACCTTGCCAATTTGTTTAATCTCCTAATCACTGTCCCAAATTTACTACCTAAGTACATTTAATGCAACAAACTTACCTAAAACAACTGTAATTGTAATTTAAGTAATTTCTTTTTAATATTTTATCGTCGTTTTTTTTTTTTTTTTTGATTTTATTAAAAAGGAATGATACATCAGTTTTAACATTTGATAAGATTAGGTAGCCGTCTTTTAATCCAAAGCTGATAACATTTTCATTTTTTTAAATAAAGTCTATTTAAGATAAGATTTGATTTCTGTAATTAACTGAACTGATGAATTTGTCCTGAACTAATTTTATATTTTATGTGTGTACCTAAAAAATAAATCTAAAAGCATTAGAAATGTTTGATTTTGTAGACAAATTTTTGCTAACAGTCATACCCTATCCCTTTTAAAAATAAAACAGTTTTTAAATTAAGTAAAAAAGAAGTTTAATCTTTACCTTGCATAATATTTATTTAATTGCTTTACTCATCAACACTTCGTCTTAATTCTGTCTTTAGGAGATAAGTCTAATTAATTCGCTCGAAATTAAGCATATTTTTGCAAAATTTTGATTAATATTATTTTATTTATTCAATTTGCATATAATATAATGATATTTTGAATATATTTCGTAAAAATATCATTAAAAATATTTATAATTGAATCATTGACAGCAAATCGTGGCTGACAATTTTGAAAAATGCAATAATAACTCATTTCTGGATTATGTGAAATCAGAAATCCATATTGATTACTTTAATTCAGTTTTCAAGGAAATGCTGTCGAGTTTTTTTTTTTTTTTTTGATTTTTCGACTTTTTAGAACACTTTGAAACCAAATCACCGTTTTTTGATAATGAAAATCCATTATTAATTGTTACAAAAAATATTAACTCTTATCAGAATGCGACTTTTTGCATACTTCATTCTCACCAGATTGTAGTTATTTTTAATAAATATGAAAAGAAAAGATTTTATTTTATTATTCATTTCTATTCATTTTAATTTAACAGTTTTGATAAAAATTGTTTATTTTTTGAAGTAGTATTACATATCTGAGTTTCTAATAATTTTTTACATGTTTTTAATGCATGATATTTTTTGAAAAAGGAATCCTATTAGGGAAGTTCTCCCTACCATCCCTCTCAATTTCAATCCCATCATCGTCTTAAGTTATGAATTTCTAATTCTGCATTATTTTCTTGACTTGAGTATTCTATAGGAAAAATAACTTTTCTTTCCTAAGAGAAATAAAGAAGCGGTCACTGCTAGACTCCTCACAAGAACTAAAATCACTTTCTTAACTCTCAATATTGAGTACTCAGTTACAGTTGGCATCCTTTCTCGCAAAATACTACGTCTGAAAAAAATATTTTGAAAATTTTAAAATTATAATATAAGTTCGTTGTATCATCGTTTTATCGACTTTATTGTGTTACTCTTCGTGGTATTTTGCTTGGATCGAATTCAAATTTTACCACAATAATGTGGAATGGTTGTATTTTAATATTACAGGAAAAAAATATGCTAGACTATCTCCTTAAACAAGTTCGTTACTCTGCTTTCGGCATACTGCAATTATTGAACAACAAGAAAACAACACAAATGAAAGCTTTGATAAAAATTAAATTAACATCTTCAACTTTGATAAGTTACATATTAAACTTGGAAAAATATGTATACATATATATATATATCCCTATATAAATAATAATTTAAAATACAAAAAAATATATACAAAATTCAATTTTCAGTATTGCAAAGTTATATCAAACTGTGTGCTTTGTTGTTGTAATATAACAGTAATTTATTAATAGCCAACAGTTTAGATATTTAAATAAAAATGGAATGTACTGTAAGCTTTGAATAATTGCAATTGCGCTGTAATAAATAAAGTTTAAAAAAAGCACAACAAAAAATATTAAATAAGGCAAGTACAGTTTTAACTGTACTTTCGTACTTTGTTTTTGAATCTATTTTCTGAAAATATTATTTTGTTTCTCAATTATAAATTAAATGAGCTCACAAATCCAAAATAAGAAATGTATTCCTGTTGAATTAATAGAACAGAACATCAGAACTTTTATCATATTTTATTCACAATAAAAGCCTAAGATATATAAGAAAATATGCACAATTGCCAACTTTAAATCCAAGGTGCTTGTTAATTAACTCTGTAATTATCGCTTTACTCATTTTAAAGTTGAAGTTATCGCATTACGTCTTCCGTTAGTTTCACTTTCTTTACCCGGTCGGCTGTGCTGTTTTGCATAATCAATGTTGTCATTTTTGGCTCAAGTAATTTGTAAATAATAGGAGGCCTTCTGATAAATATTCAAATTAGTATCTAACAATACACAAAGCTAAACACACGTTTGTTATTTATTTAGTGAAATTTCATTCGGGTTTCTTAAATATATTTATTGACTTTTTTTTAACAGCAGTTCATATAACTAGAAAAACTAAATGTTTTATACCAAAATAAATATTAAATATAAATAATTTATTTTAGAAAATTAAAATTTTGTGTATTTTAAAAAGTTAATTCCAAATGGAATAAATATTTTTTTAATGAATTTTAGACGAAAATGGCTACCACAACCCCTTAGAAAATTATCACAAGGAAAAGTTGATAAGCCACCTGTAGATAAATCATTAGTTAAAAAGAATAGTGATAAGAGTTTAAAGGTGATTTTCTTTGTATTTTAGTGATATGTTTCTTTTTTTTTTTTAACTTTCAAATTATATTTCTAGTTGTCTGAAAAACAAAATGAAGATGATGAAGATTATATTAGCACAATTACTAGCGGCCAAAATGCATCACAGGTTGAATATGAAGCTGAAGAAGAAATTGTTCTTGAATTACCACCACCTATGAAACCCATCCAAGATCCTAGTTTACTTTCAAATGGGCCGCCCGTTTTTAAAGATTTAAAGGATAATTCAAGCAATTTGGTAAAATTTGATTTAATTTGTGCTTTTTTTTTTGTCTTAATTATAATTATTTGCTTTTAGTCTAGCTCATTATCTTTTAAGAAGATGGAAGAAAATCCTGCAGTTGATCTCTCTGAAATTGAACAAATTGTCAAAGAAAAAACCGTACGTGTATAATAACAACAATAAATTTTTATATATATGATTGTGTTTGTTTTTTCAATTACAGGAACAACATGAGGTTAAATCCAAGTTCCTTAAACCTTTAGATATAAGTACTCATAATTCAAAAGACTTAGAACCATCATATTCAAACAATGAAAACTCAAATGACAACAATGATGATGTAAGTTTTCTTTTTATATTATATTAATTGATATCATTAAATTTATTATACATGAATTCTTATAGATCAATCCTGATGGTAATGATATTGAAGTAGCTCAAAAGAAAAGACTTTGTGCACTTAGTGAGCTTGTTTCAACAGAAGAGCTGTATATACAAGATTTATCGGAAATTGTAAATGGGTAAGACACTTAAGGTTTTTTTCTTTTTTTAATTTATGCAATAATATAAATTAGTGAATGATTTGATATTTTAAAATAATAAATAATTTTTTTACAGTTACATTGCTGAAATTAGAAATCCGAATGGTGAAATTCCGTTACCTGATGATCTGAAAAGTGGTAAAGAAAGAATGGTTTTCGGTAATATTGAAGCTGTTTATGAATGGCATCGAGAGTAAAATATTTTTGAATTTTAATATTCAAAATAATTATAAAAATTTAAATTTTAGCTACTTTTTAAAGGCATTACAACGTTGCTTAAAATCTCCATCAGAATTAGGACCAATGATCAAACGATACGAAAGAAAATTCCATATGTATATTGTATATTGCCAAAATAAACCTGTTTCTGAACATATTGTTACTGAACATTCATTCTATTTTGAACAATTGCGTCAAAAATTGAAACATAGATTAGATGTAATTTTTGTTTTATTTTAAAAAAGAATATCGATTTTAAAATGATTCCATTATAGCTTAGCGATTTATTAATAAAACCAGTTCAAAGGATTACAAAATATGAATTGCTTCTTAAAGAAATTACAAAACAAACTGAGCGTTCTGGATTTTTAGATGAAGTTCCAAGTATGAAAGAAGCTTTATGTGTAATGAAGGTAATTTGATATAAATTTTAATTCCATTGTATTTGAAAGCAGTTATTGAATATCTATCGATTTGAGTGCTTCGAAGAAAAATAAATTTCCTTAGCATATCTAGAAAACTAATGAATATTAAAGGTTGCTTTTAAACAAAAAAATAACATAATTATGTATATGTAGTGTTTATTAAACTTGAGTATAATAAGTGTTGATTTTAAAAAATATTACATTTTGATTCCGTATCGACATAAAAAGTAATGCGCTTTTTAAGAATGCAAAAAGTAAATTTCTATGTATTAGCCAAAATTACTGCCAAAAAGCCGGGTAAAATGTTGTGTTCTCCAAGAGTTGAAAACACGATAAAATCATTATTCTGATTCTTACAATCATGTTTGTAAAAAGTTTATTTTGTTTATAGATTATCTGCAAGGCAGTTAATGATATGATGGATGTTCGGCGTTTACAAAAATTCGAGGGAAAAATAACGGCCCAAGGAAAATTATTACTACATGGAATTCTAACATGTGTTGAAGCTACTAACAATTCAGAGCGTACAGCTAGTGTTATTCAAAAACCTCGAGAACTACAAGTATTCTTATTTGAACAAAGTATTATTTTTTCAGATGTTGTTGGAAAGAAAACTCCATTTACAAGTCCATCTTATATTTATCGGTCACATATTCAAGTATTGTTTAAAAATAAATTTTCATTGTGATGTTATGTCAAAAAATAATTTTTTTTTTATAGGTTAATAAAATGCAATTGGAAGAATTGCCAAATAATAGATTTTTATTAAAATCAACTGATCCTCAGCGGGCTGAAATGACAAGTTTTATCTGTAGTACACCCACTGTAGAACAAAATCGTGAATGGTTAGATACAATTAGTAATATTCTTCAATCACAGCATGATTTTTTAAAAGCAATTCAAAGTCCAATAGCATACCAAAAGGAACTTACAAAGGATTCATAAAGCGACTGAAATATTATGAAATTTTATTATCAATAATGTGATTTGTTTTAATTAAAAAATTTGTTTTTGCGAGTATTTATTTCGATGAAATAGTTTTTAAGATTAATATTTGCTTTTAAAGCAAATTAAAAATCAAACAAATTAACAATACGAACAAAGAGTATAAATTAAATTTATTTTATTTAGCATATTAAGTATATAAATTAGTTCATTAAATGGTGCTTTAAGAGAAGTAAACTTTAGAGCTCATCACAAATCCTTTTTAGTGATTTTTTGTTGTTTTTATTATTTTTTTTTTTTTTGTAAGCAGAAAATAAAGTAAAAATATGATCGCAGATATAGTAAAAGGAGAATATTTGTTAAATACTTAATATTACTGTGAATCCAGGATATTTTGTGATAAAATAGTTATTTTAATTTATAAATACTTATATTATAAGTTTCGATGGTTTCAAGTTGTCTAGTTAAAAATCATAGAACTAGAAATATTTTTATAACCTGGCAAACAACATAAAATTTTTTTTTAATTATGTTCAATACCTAGACATTATTTTAATTGGCTGACTTCATTTTGCATTTACATGACACTAAAAAAAAACTACTATCCACATTTTGTCTAAAAATATTAGACCTATTTCCCTTAACTTCAACAGACTACTTCCAAACAGTTAGGAATTAGTTGGTACTGTTAAATTAAATTATTTTTATTAACATTATCTTTCAATTTCCTAATAAAATTTTCTATTAAACTGCGCACAAATAAATATGTTAAAATTTCTTTCTGGGAATCAAATTAGATAGATAAATCAAAAAGATATTTTTAAAAATTATTTTGATTCTGAATTTTACCAAAAACAAAATTGTCCACAATTTTATACACAAAACACAATTTGTTAGACGTAATTAAATAATTTGGAATGTCAAATCATTTGAAATGAAAACGAAATTAAAATTATTAAGCTAAATAATTTTTTTAAACTAGAAAAAAGCGACCAATAAATAATATAAAAAATAATATTAAAAAAAATTCCATTGCATAAAATTCTTGTTATCTGTAAACATTTCTTATTTAAATAAATTAATCAACTAAATATTAAAAACTATTTTTGCACATAAAGCTCCAATTTTTAAGGACCGCAATCAATTTTCCTGTATAGTTTATTAATAAAAGTCAAAAAAATAATTTTGTTAAATCATGTAAAAATTTTGATCAAAGATTATTATAGTAAAATAATGTGTAATGTAAATAGAATATAAAAAAAGTATTCACCTCATAAAAATTGAAAAAATGTAAATTACGCTGTAACTTTATGTTATGTGCTTAGATATTATAAAAGTAACGAAAATTTACGATTAATTAAAAGTATCTGTTTAAAAAATCAATTTATGATTTTTTCTTTCAAGAATTCAATTACTATTTGTAAAGGAAAAATTTATTTGGTAACTCATTGGTTATTTCGCATCGTTTTTTTTTTTGACTAAAATTTTTAAAATATTTAAAAAACTTTCCCTAAAAACACTGATGGTGCTGTGCTGTAGGATGAAATAAGAAATTAACATCATATTTGAATTAAGTAAATAGATTAAAGGAGCAAGATACGTTTTAGAACAACTGAAATCCTGAAAAATATAAAAATATCATAGAAATTGTTGAGCAGGGGCTTTTCTTCCTTGTCTTGAGTTCTTTTTTTTTTCTCTTTCTTGTTTAGCTCCTTTTCCCTGTTTCTGTGACCTGCAGACCCTTTTATTTGGAGCCTAGAGCTCTTTTCACTTTTATTAAATTTTCAGTGGCGAAAATATAATCAGATCGTCGTCGGCAAGAAAAGAAACTAAAATACTCATTTCTCTGCAATATGTCTAAAAACTAAAGATGAGAACTTCTGCATCCTTTTTAAAGAAAAAAAATTTAGAAATTAAAACAAATGTCAACCAAGCACAAAGTCTTTTTTAAAAATGTTATTTAAAAGTTGCCAAAACAAAATTTATATTTCTAAATAAATATTTCCAGTAGGGAAATTGCTTATCAGTGAGTTTCTCATACATGAATTCATGTGTGAATCATGTTGAAAATATTCATTAATGCAGAAAGTAACCACTATAGCTACTCTTCAGTCATATTGACTTTGGGGATTTTTATTGTCATTTGTTAGCAAAAGGCAATGGGTTTTTCCTCGAGAAAGTAGACGTTATGACTGATGATGTATGAACTATTGATTATTTTCCCTTACTTTCCAATTCCCAACGTAAATGCAATTCAAAATAATTTTGGTCAAATTCCATATTAAATTTTTTGTTTTTGATTACATATGCAACTATCAAACAAATATAAATTTAATATTTATAAAACTTTATTACAAAAACTTCAACTATGAACCATTACGACTTAGTGTAGTTTGTTTATAAAATAGATTGCTACCTATATAATTATATCAAATATATTAACAAAATGAATTCAACATTTATAAATCTCTTGGTAAAAACATTAAAACATGATAATTTAAATAATTAATTTCTAATCATAAATCTTGCATTGCTAATATTATATTCTGCAATGCAGTTCGGGCATCTGATGGTGGAAAATTATCAAGAACATTCATAGCTGCTTCTGTATGTTTCTTTTGAAGATGTTTAGTTTTTTCAATCCCTGGTCCTTGTCTTACTGCTTCGTGAATTTTCTCATAGTTAATATGTTCAATTGAGACTTTACCTTTTTCGATCTCCTCATATAATGTTTTATCGTATGACAAATGAAAAAGCACAGGTGCACTAATAAGACCAAAAGTCATTCCTTTAAAGGAATATCAATTAAAAAATTACAATTATTACAATTGAAATAATTTTTACCGTTTGGTAATTTTGTGCATTTAAATGGTTCCATATCAACCGATGCCTGCCATGCCAATGACAAGTGTTTACCAAAAAGAAATCCTTGATTTTGGATATGATCGGAAAGACCGGCTAATTTTAAAGCACCTTGACAGCTTTTTCCTAGCAAACTGCCAGCGCTTAATATATTTCGTAATTCCCATTCTTTTTCTGGATAACCGAGGCAATTTTCGGTATTCATCGGAATTGTCACATCAGTTGAAACAGTTGCTGTTTCATCAGTTATATCTTCTTTAAAATCTTTTGGTTTAGATGGCAATGGATTGTTTTGTTCATCTCTATCACCTAAAAATTCAGATTCTGCAAAATCTCTTATAGCTGATGAAATGAGTACAATAAGATCTTGATTGCGTAATTTAGCCAATTCGACTGAAGAATGTCCAAGTAGGTAGTCACCACTCAGTAAACCAATTTTGTTACCAAATGTGATATCATCACTAGATTTGGTAATTTTTTCAGCTTCAGTGCCAGGTTGAAGATTAACTAAACTCTAAAATTGTGCATATTTAATATAACTCCTTTTTTTGTAATATACCAACAATAAAAAATACCTGATGAGCTAAATGAGAGATTCTAATCATTTCTGTTACTTCGGCTAAAGCTCTCTGGGAATGCAAGACGCCAGCACTTTTATCCTGTTCCATTTCAGGAATATCCGGAGAATGGCCAGCAGTTTTAGATATCAAGAGCACAATCAGACCCCAAGCTTGCATTGTATTTTTTCCATTGAATAAAAGATTTCTATACGGAGATATTTTAATAAATGTAATGCAACGCTGATTTATTAAAGTCGCAAAGTTTAACACCAAAAATTGAAAAATTATAACCAAAAACAGTAATATTAGCCTGAATTAATTTTAACTTACTTTGCTGTTTTTAAAAGTGGATGATTACTGCCAACTAATTTCCTAAGATGAAGTGCAACATTGGCTACTTCATCACTTAGAAGCCATCTAAGACTTAAAAATGATGTCGGATAACCAACAATACGTTCTGCTTCACTTACAGCCCTGTTAAAGTCATTTTTTTGGCATTGCTTGGTGGACAATTTTTCCTCCACAAATTTAGAAGTTGAAAATAATTGTGAATTGTGTTCTCCAAATGTTACAGTACTATTTAATGCACTTCTTATTACAAAAACCCTTTTCGGGTAAAAAGAACAAGCAATTTTACTCAACATTGCAAAAATGCTTGCTTTCTTTAGAAAAAAAAAAATTTCTTTTGCAGGTGAAACTCAAAACATAAGTCAGTCAAATCAGAAAGTGGAACAGACAATGGAGGGGGAGGTCAAGTTGAAATTCTTGTGTAACATATCTTGAATTATTTCAGAAAGTAATTTAATTGAAATTACTACTTATAACCAAATTCTCATATTAAGTCAAGTTATTATAGCACCTGGGACACATAATGTGCACCTTTAATGTTTCATCAAGCCAAATATATTGTAAAATATGTGTTAGGATGTGTAAAACTGACATTACAGGAAATTCAATTAGATAATGATTTTTTGTAACTAGAACGAGCCTGAAAACATTTATCACTATTAGATAATAACATATTAAATAAAAACATAATTAGAAACCAAATTTCCCTTTGTAAAATAAATTAAATAAATTCAAAACGTCAAATGTCAAAGCTGTGTTCACTTAAACCTTAGAAGAATTCAAGCGATATTTCTACCATGAGATAAAATTTTAAGTGTCTTTTTTGTATTTCTGTTCAAAATTATTTTCGATTCTCCTGAGCTTTGTTTTACTTTAAATTTATATCCTTGCTTGAGTTATTTCTATATTATTAGAAACCAAAATATTTGATTGATTTTAAATATTTCCTTTATTTGTTATATTTAGTTTATTAGTACCATGATCAGTAGCTAAAGCTTTAACATAAGATTTTGATTTTGTTAAATGTTTGTGAAAAGCTGACTAAAATTATTATTTTTTGTAAATCTTGGTAATAACATTTCATTTGGCATGTCTTCATTTTGTGCCTTTTGAGTTTTATTAATAAAAGAGATATAAAAATTATTAGGTTTTAAGTCCAAGAGGCTTTGGTATAAGTTTACCTGTTTAGCAGTTTGACGATTAGTTATTATTAGTTATATTTTAGGCATTTATAAAGAACAATAAAATAAATCATTATTTTGTGCCCAAAAATTTCAGTAGTTTTGTTAAAATATATAAATATCAAGCAAGTTTTGAATTATTTCCTTGTTATTAATTAGAGTCGTTATAATTTTTTTTTGTGAAAATTCAAAATTTAAAATAATAGTTATAGGTTATCGAAGTTTAAATGCCAATTGTAAAATAAAAAAAATACTTAACAACTTAAAAAAATAAAAAAAATTCTCATTTGCTAACTACTATAAACTGCGCAACTGAATTTCACCACACTTGATATAAAACTGCATTTTAATCCTGAATGAATTTTAAAAGACACTGAAAACTTAGCGAACAGCAAATGTTTAAAAGCAAAACTGTATTTATGATATAATAAAAATTGAATATTAAAGAAACTGTGAAAAATTGTAATGTAATAATATCATAAAAATATTTACCGCAAGGTCAGAGCCCCAACGACCAGGGCTCTGCCTTCTACCAAAATCTAACACTGACTGACTCAACTGAAGCTTGCTTTAGCATTAGAGTAGATCTTTGTCAACGGGAACCTTATCAAATTCTACATTATATATTTCTACATGCTTTTTATACTTTCTTGAAATTTTTTGCGTTAACTTATCTAAGCAAACCGCTGTTAACTGTGAACAATAGCAAAGAAATTTCCAAAGTTACAATAGCTCTGACAAAATCACATGTTGAATGTGCTTTTTATAACAGCAACCCAGTCCCTTTAATGACGAAAAAAAAACCTATTTTCTATACTTAAACAAGGCTTTTATTTTTAATCTAAACATATACACATATGTTAAATATATTATAGTTATCATATTATCTTATTAAATAGTAAAGTTGGTCTACCATTCAATAGAAGCTTTTTAGTTAAAATTATTATGCTAATTAATACTCAAACATATTATATTAAACAGTTTAAATTCTACTCTAAAACTGTTAAATCTAGTAGAGTAACATGATTGGAGGTTTTAATATTGCTTTAAATTCTGTTCTTATATTCATATTACTAAGAACAATTTAATTTTGAAATTTTAAAAACTATATTTAACTTGTTATCATCTTATTTGATGATATCACACGTTTAGTTGCAACATTTATAAATAAAATAATTAATAATTATATATACGAATAAAATGATTGAAGCATAAAGAACAGGTACTTAAATATTATTTTAATAAGGAAACAAATTATTCTAAATTAATCAAAAAGGAGGTATGATTTAAGCAACAAATTAAATATTTGTTTTCTAAATTACTTATTTGCTATTAAATAAGTATTAAACATCTACTTGTACAGTCCATTACGATTTTCACAGTATTGTTTTTTTTCTTTAAATTCAAAAAATATTTTTATTTTCTATAGTTAGAAAATCATTTGTTTTAATTTATAAAGCTCAATTTTCCTTATGTTCGAAATGCATATTAATTTTTTCGATTCTTTGGCATTTTATATACTTAATAAGTGTTATAAAACCTTATATTTTCAATACACCAAAATGAACACAGTTTTTTATAATATGCTTAGCTTATACGTATAACATTTACATTTATTAAAACAAAATTAAAACTATTATTTTTACAAATGCCATTATTTTTACTTAAAGTAAAATAAAGTTCTTTAGGTCACTTATATTTTTATATAACTATGATTAAATAAAACAATTATATGTTAAATAGTAATAGATATTTTATCTAAGAAAATAAACATAAAATATATTCAAATATATTTCAAAGTATGATCTAAAATTTTATTTTTTTTTTGATACGTTTTTAAAATACTTGTGATAGTTTGCGTGTAATTACCCAAAATTTATTGTTGGCTGTAATTTAACTTACAAAAGGACTAATATAAATTCTATTTTTTTCAAGTTAGCATTTTATAAAATTGTAAAACTGGAAATTAATTACAAATCATAATCTTAAAGAAATAAAATTCATTCTAATAGTGCTCAATAAATGCCATTATTAAAGAGTATTTAAATTAAGAGTTTTTCTATGAATTTTGAAATTAATTTAAAAAAAAAATTATATTGGTTTTTAGATATAACATTAAGATTTCTTTGGAAAATTGTCTGTCTCTTAATTAAGTAGAAGCCAAAAAACAGCTTAGCTTTTTAAGAAAACAGATTTTACTTTAAACTTGCATGTATTAAATGGAATACTATAACCGGAATATCCACTAAAGTGAAAACTCTAATTTGACTGACAAATTTAAAACCATTTTGGAAATTACTTTAGCATTTAATTAGCTATTTTCTAAGCAAAATATTATGAAATTCTTGCGGAATTGTTCTTCTTATTCAAAAACTTCAAAAAAAAAAACTACAAATTAATAATTCACATAATTCGATGTGCCGTAATTTTTTCGGTTTCTTGGAAACATAAAAATTTATATTATTAACAATCAAATATAAATCTGCTACAATTTTTCGATTTAAATTAAATTTATAGATTTAAATTCTTATGTAAGAATGTCATCTTTGTTTTTTTTTTGTTTCAACTGGTAAGATTAATATTGTAGCAAAATATTTTATTTAAAAGAATTATTTTTATCACAAAAAGCACTTTTTCAAATTTCAACAAAATCAATTTTGGCATTTTTTAAATTTTAATTAAGGTTATGTTAAAAGCTCATTTCAATTTGTTATTATATAAAAATGGTTATATAATACATATAAAGATCAAACTGAAAAAATTGAAATACATTAAAGATATAATTTGATTATATAGAAATTATGGTAAAATTTCCAACATCAAGCAGAAAAACATTCTGCTTATTTATTATCAAAGTTTATTGAATTATTATAAATACAACATTTATGAAAATAAATATGTACTTACTCACTTACCTATTTTTTTTACAGGCACAATTTTAAGTTTTCTAGTTGCACATAAAAATTTCTTTAATATATTAAAACAAAAATTCATTTTGCTTAATTTGAATGAATGACTTCAAAGTCTTATGACTAAAGGCATTCCTAATAAAATTCCGTTTAGTAGTAATAAAACAAAAAATTGGTGATTTAAGTAATATCACAAAATTGTAATTTTTACATTATAATTTTGATTAAGTTAAATTAATTTGTTTATTTTAATTTCCATTAAAAAAAAATGTACAAAATTACAATATGCATGAAATCACATTATTGCGCAATTTTATTTATATTTTTTTCTTAATTGTTTTTATTAAATTTACTACCATTTTACGATTCCACTAACTATAAATACATTACATTAAATAATGTCCTTACGCATCACACATCGATTTAATAATGAGCCTTTTTTCAAATTAATTCCAAAAGCCAAAATATTTTTTATTTTTACTTTCAGCAATAATAAATGAATACATCATAAAGTTCTTATATTTAAAGCTATTTACATTTAACACCGCCATTTTTAAAAAATAAATTTCTAATGATTACGATATTTGGAGGGACAGACAAAGATTTTGTTCTTCTTAGAGACAATTTAACTTGTCAAGAATAAAAAAAATTCTCTTTAAAAATGATATCTGCCATAGAGAGTTTTTCTTGCATTTTTCATCAAGGCAAATTGATTATTTTTGTTACGTTTTTTTCATAGATAATATGATGTTCTGTAAATAAATTTAATGAAGGTATATGGAAAAACGATTTCAATACCAACTAAAATGGAGAAAATTTATTTTGATTGTGGCATTGATATGTTAAATGTCTTTAAGAATTGAATTTATAGTACACACAACCAGATATTGGACAAAAATTAATTATCTCACTAGATGTCTGAATACTTAACCGACATTCGTTCAGACAACCGAGATTGTTTTTTTAATTTGCCGGAGCAAAAAATGTACTAGAAATTGTTAAAAGAACTTTAATAATATTTAGCACAATACTTTTCATTAGTGTTTAATTGAAACATTTGTTTTCTGAACGTACACAGACACCTAAACAGATTGGTCACGTTTTTACTTTAGGTACAAAGAGAAATTTTAAAAACAATCTACGTATTCATCATTAACGATGCAGGTAAGCACAATAATTTTTCGTTCAAAAAATAAATTATTTGTTAGTAAATAATAATGTAAAACTACCTAAAAAAAACGTATTTTAGAAATATTTAAGTGCCAATATGTAAATGAAAGATATTAACTTATATTTTTTTGCTGTTAATAAAGTTTTAGAAAATGTTTCTAGGCTATCAACGCAAAAAAAAAGATGAGAGTGCCCAGTATTAATAAAATTGCTTTTTGTATATGCATTAAATAAAACTAATCAAGTGATACCGATGTGTTGACTTGCATCAAGGTGCATGAAGGTATCTTGGCGAAGGATATAGACTTGATTAGAAAAATCACAGTTTTTTCAGTGATAAAGCATAATTACTCATAAGATTTTTTTTCAATGGTTAAACGTCAAACAAGAAAAAAGCATGTAAGCTCTATACATTTTTCAATTAGGTTCAGTATTCTAACAAACGTTTACCCAACTGAGTTCCTTGAGTGTTAATTAATAGTTTCATTAGTTGTTTAGATAAAAGGTGTAATATTAATACATCAAAAAATTTTTATTACTCCTATGTATTACGAATTTTTAATTAATTTCTTCGTTTAGTAAGTTTAGTGCTTAAAGTGATAATTTGATGAGAGAGATGAGGTAAGAGAGATAAGTTCAACTGAAATTATGTCAAATGTCAAATTAGCATTAACTGCAGTTCCATTAGCTGTATTACGATATTTCATTACATTTTATATTAAGTTTTTTTGATAAAAATATCACTAAATTGTAAAATAATTTTTAACCAAAATGAAAAATGCACAAATGGCAGCTAACTTTGACATTAAACATAATTTTAGTTGAGTTTATGAACGTTTTACTCTTACTACTCTCATCTCTCTCACCAAATTAACATTTTAAGTACTTTCAACTTTCAACATTGCTTGATTTGTGAAACTAGATTTATAAAAAATTTGAATGAAATTATTTAATTATTTTGTAGACAAGTTTTTTCTTTGTTTTAATACTGCAGATATCATTTTTATTGAAAAAGTGTGTTGTCATTAAATTGATATACAAAAAAAGTATAGACAACATTTTCAAGTACAAACATAAAAAGCACATTTCGCATTTTTCATATTTAAAAGTTACAAAAAAAAATGGAAAACACCGTAAATGTATAAAATCTTATAAAAAACATATTCATAAGTAATTTATAGTTGGTTTAAACAATTTTAATGTATTAAACAGTTATTTTTTAAGTAAACTACAATATCGTTTGTTCAAGTGCGCTTTAATATTTGCGTTCATTTTAAAACTAATTTTTAGGAAAAGTGTGAATTCATAATTTTACATCCAATAAATTATAAAGTATATTATCACAATTTAAGGCTGTATACCGTTTCTAAAGAGTTGTGTGCGTAGAATTTTCAAAATATTTATGTGCCAGTGATATGCTGCCATTTTTTAACTTTTTGTTTGTTTTAAATTTAAACAAAGAATTTATTACTATTTAGAAACGGTGCACAATTTACACTCCAGAATAACTTGCTAAAAGTTAACTAGAACAAGTATAATCAATTGCTTCTATTTTTACATTTGATTTGATGACTAAAATCCAATTATATAAAATAAAATAAATGAGAAAAAAAGGAGTGATTTACAGTTTAAAAGACACGTTGAATTTTTTGTTTGTTTGGTTTTTTTTTTCTAAATAAACGCTTCAAACGAGAAAGGCAATAATTGAGATCTATTTTATTAATTGGCTCTTAGATTAATTAGTTTTCCCTATACTAAATAATCAAAGAAAGGAAATTTATTTTTTGTTGCAAAGATTGTTGATTTTTAGATTATAATGTTCTGAAACGTATATTTAACGAGTTAACTATGTATGTTCCTTAAATACTTGCTTGAACAATGATCCAAAAAGTTGATATTAGTTTTGTATAGGATACTGTTAATAAGTTACAACTGTTGTAGTTTTTTTTACGTTTTGTACCATTGAAAATTTAATATTTTTATTATAGTATTATTTTATTTTTTGTTGAAAAAAACTAAATAGTTTGTACGCTCTTGGAAGACAAAACTAATTAAAACTTGTAACCTTACTGCGATTCGTAATGTATTAAATTTAAAGAAATTTCTTATTGAACAGTTTTCCGTTTTATTATTTAAAAGTAAAACGTTAGAGAATATACTGAGCATTATAATTGTCTTTTTGAGTAGTTAGTAATGTCTTTTAGTTTATAAATGGAGTTTCTGTTTTTTTTTTTAAATCGAAAATATTTATCTTCTTTATTTGTATCTATTTTTTAACGTTTAATAAATTATAGTACGTGTGAATTATTTTGTAATTTTGATATAATAATTTTTATCAAGTAATCAAAAGATAACAAATTAATTTTTTGTCGTTGTAGATACTGAAAAAATCAATTGTTACGAAAGCATCAACTTTACAATAAATTTGAAAATTCAACGAACCAGAACGAAACTGTTTAATTTAAAATTTATTTTTCAGTATGTGACAGAAAGCTGCAGTTGCAGAAACCCAACTTACTATTTGGAAATTATTGGCGATATTAGAGACAAGGGACGCATAACATTACAAGTTTTATTTATTTTGAATATTAAAATCTTACTTAAAGTCTTTTAACATGTAAAAATAATATAACTGTGAGCCATTAAATAGTTTTAAGAAGATTTTCAAAAATGAAAATTAGTTGCCTTTTAAGCGAAAAATAATGAATTATCAAAAAAATTCACGAAATTTATATTCAGTTTTAACTTATTTCAAGAAATCAGGTAACTATAGCGTGAAATTAGTTTGAATTCTGAAAGTCTTTTTACTTATTAAGCACTTAAAATTAATTATTTTTATCAAATGTTCATTTAATAACATTTACAAACAAAGTAAAAGTATAAAAATGAAATAAATTACCTTTCAACAAAGTTTATAGTTTTTTTTTTTTTTTGTTTTTCATTTTGTTACGATTATCTTGCTACAGTGTATTTCTTTGCAAAAGCGTGCGTCGCTCTTAATATCACGCCTATTTAAATTCTGTTTTAAACAGATGATATGATAGCTAATTCGAAAGGTTTTGTTTTTATTAAATATAATTATTATATTGAACTGTTAACTTTTAATGCAGCAAATAATTTTTTAAATTTATATTTGGCTTCGATTCAAATTCATACTGGTCCATTTTTTAATACAGTTGGTGCCTTGATTGTTACGGCTAAGTCATTATTTTGCTTTTCAATATTACAAAAATTATCGTTGAGGTTATCTATTTTATCACTTGTGTTTGTGCTACTCTCCAATACTGTTGTTGATTCCAATTTCAGTTCATTATTAAAAATTGTACTTGAAATTTATATTAATTATTATTTTATATTTCATATTTATTTTATTAAATACCTTAAAGTACTTTGATCTAAATTGATATCGTTATTAAGATGCGTTGCGTTTTCCGTTTCTTCATTGTTAGGTTTGTTATCTATATGATTTTCAAAATCATTCTGACAGCATAATTCTTTTATATCAGTATTATAAACATTATAATTGGCTTCATTTTCTGAACATTGAATATCAGAATTATCCTCAAATTCATTTTCAACATTTAAATTTAAATTTTTGGCATTTTTTGCATCAATATTATTTGCATTTAAAACTTGAGCATATTCATTTATAATTTTAGTATCACTTTTTATAATAAAATCTGAATTTTCGAAATTTGGATTAATTTCATCACCTAAATCACTTGAAAATGAATTAAAATGAGCATCAAAATTAGCAAAATTGTCTGAACCAAAATCAGACCAACCACTAGATGGATCATTTGTGTTTATTGTTTCAGAAAATGCACTATTTGTCCAGGGATTGACTACCATATTTAATGTATCACTACCTGAAAAGTTTCTAAAGTTTCCATAATGGTCCTCTAACACATTTTCCCAAATTTTTAAGTTATGTTCTGGATTATATAAGTTATCATCTGTATCCTGGTGTACATCAAAACAATTTGACAGATGATTTGATTTTTGAAACTAAAGAAAAAATAAAATATTGGATCAATTAAATACTAATTCAAATAGAAATTAAATTAAATACATGGCACAGTTCATTGTTTACATCTTCTAGTTCATGTTCATCACTTGAAAAAAAAAAAATACTTAAATTACTTTGTATATTAATTTAATTTAAATTTAATTACTCATAATTAGCTTCGTTCTCGTTAGAAATTTCCGAATTACAAATTTCATTATTATAGTCTTTTGTAGGTATTGAAGAATCAATGATATGATCTGGATCTATATTTGCTAGCCATTTACTTTGGGTATCTATTTCCTTTTTAAACTCATTTTCATTTTCTGTTATAAAGATCCAATCGTCTAACTCATTTTCTGATAGATTTGAAGATATTAAGGCACCAATACTTTTTGATTTTAATACACTTTGTGTAATATCTTTAAGTATCTTAATGAGATGACCCATATAACCAAGGCGATTCCCTTTTTCTTTTGACCTATATAAATTTAGCATTTTCAATCAAATATTATTAATTATTATGAAAATTTATCAATTTTTTTAAAGAACTATTTTTAATAATGGTTAGTAGTAAACTTTTGTCAAACTAATATAAATTACTTACTGAATATTTTTGTTCAACATCCAGCAATCAATTAGCTTACTAATTATTTTACAATCAGCGATTACCTTAAAATTTAACATTAAATTATGAATAAAATTTTATGAATCAATAATACATGATTTTGTAAGTTAGTTGGAAGAGATTCACATTCCTTTTCGTTATCATTCTGATCAAATGTAGCAAATACAAATTGTATGCATTTTTCAACTTCGCTATGCAAAAAATTATTCCAACAGTATTGCTTAAATAAATCGAGCAATGTATTAAAAAAACCACTATCACAAATTCTATGAAAATATAATTAATCTCATTATTTATTTTTAAATATAAAAGATCTATATTTACGCATCAGTTATTTCTTGATTACCAGTTTGTAATAATACTGTAAATAAACGACACACGTGTAATCTTGTACGACCGAATGGAGGAGATATGTTTGACACTGTTGTTGTAATATCATTTTTCTAGCGTAGTAAATTTTTATTGTTATATTCAAATTAAATAAATTTTATTAAAGTTTTTTTTTTTTTTTACCTTAGGTGGATTTATAAGGAGTTCGTGAAAGTCATTAATTTTTACTAAAATATTTTGTATCACAATAGAAACAATCATTTCATGATTTTCTTTTTCTTTGTCAATAATTATTTGTAATGCTTGTTCTGAGGCAGGTTTATCGCTAAAATAAGATTCTTATAATACTAAATAGTTATATTCAAGCAATACTTACACTATTGATTCATCTACAAGTGAAAGTAAAATAATAATACCGGAAACAATACAGCCTTCCTGTTTGGGGCTTTCAAACATTGCATCAAGCAATTGCTGGACAAAATCTTTATTTTCTATGAATTGTAGTAGAAGATTATTTTCCACAAATGAATCATTTTCACGTTCAGACTGTCGAATCGATCTTCCATGTTTTATTAAGTCACAAATAAAATCTGCAGCATTGTTTTGCTTTTCAATTTCATTATGATTTGCTAGTAATTTTATCAGTCTATTTACAAGTTGCTGGTCAAAAAGCCACTACAAGTGTTAACATTTTAAAAAAAATATATTTCCAATTAAATTTAGTAAACAGCTTAAAAATCAAACCTCATTTAAATTATTTTTAAGGTCGCCATTTTGAAATTCCTTGATTATATGCAATAAAAGGTCCACAATGACTGGAGTTGTGAAGTGCTTAAATACTAAGTCTAGAAAATTTTCTTGAGATTTAATAAATTCAAGCACTTGTAGGCACATTTTTAAATGTAAAAACCAATCCTATTAAAACAATTTTAACAATTTTTATGTTATGCATATGAATAAATAATAATACCTGTTCAGCCTTTTTTGATATGAGCGTACTGAAAGTTTTACTAAAATATGAAGACAAAATAGGATTAAGCGGTGGTTCACGTTCTAGAAATGAATACAATATCTGTAAATATGTTGAATCCTCTACAAGTTTCTCATCTAAGGACGGTATTCCACTGAAATTTACATTAATATATATATGTAAAAATGATACTGGCTAATAACTAATTTTTAGATATAATTAAAGCTGAAGCTAAAATATATTTCCGTTTAAAAAATAATAAAATCTTCGCAACGGTAAAAATAATAAAATTTATTTGAAAAATGCGTTTAAGACCTTAGTACTTAATTTCGAAATTCAGGTTTCTATAAATAACAACTTTTAGTGTCCCCAAAGCTATTTCATAATTAAGTATGGTGAAAAATATATTCCCCAAATGCAGTTATTTTACTCCAAAATTTTCGTTTTGGATAATTACAATAAAGAAAACTGTTATACATTAAGAAAACAACTAGGATTGCCCAGTTGTCGAAATTCGTCATTTTAACAATATATCGAAAAAAAAAAAACAAAATGGGATGTATTGATTCGCTTGATTATTGGCTCTGTTTGAATGAGTGAAATGTGTTATATTAGCGAAGAATACCGAGTAATACAATACAAATATATGGCAAGCAGAAACGTAAATATACATTCGGCTTATCCACGCATTAACCGAATAGAGCCGAAGAGAGGGAAAAATAACAATATAAAGGTTCTGCTTTTCCTTGAAACCGGTTTGAGTGAAATCGGTTGAGTGTAACTACCTTTAAAAGGGAACACAAAAAAATGCCTTGCATATTAATATATAGTTTAGTATTAGCAAGAAAAAGTAAGAAAACAAAATATGACTATGCGACTGCTTGCTACATGTTAAACGAAGACCCTTATAATTTATTTAAAGGCCCTTATAATTTATTTAAATTTAATTTTACTTACGAGGTTAATATTTCACAAGCCATATTTGGATATTTAAAACGCTCAGATATGGGAATTTCGTCTGAGGGTTCAGTCGTTATTAATTCAACTAATTTTTTAATATTATCTGGACGTGTGAGGCTGAAAAATTGATTTAAAAATATAAAAATTATAATTCAATTATTTTATTAAATTACTATTGCAGTAAGGGCTTTGTTGATACTTTACATTCCTGCAATATATCATCATCATCTAATAATTCTTCGAGTTTAAGTTCCTAAAATTGAAACCAAATTGAAATTAGAACCTAAAAATTTTTTATAAGAATAAATTTACCTCTTTTTTTAGAAGTTCTTCTATATTTTTAGATGGTGTGTATGCAAAATCCCAAAACATTGTGATTTGTTAATAATTTTCTATTGTTTACTAACACAGCACTAAAATTTTAATTAATTAAGTATATAACTGAAAGATATTTTTAAATATATTTTATATGGAGTAAAATCATGGTTTTTAATAATATGCCAATGAAAAACCAAGTTTTGACTATAAACTAAAGAGTAAAATGAAACCAATCCATTATATTAAATATAATATATTTTGTGCTATGAGCAGAGTTATTAATAGGGAAAAATTTTTACTTAAGAAAATAAGGAAAGTAGACTATGATGTTTAAAATACTTTTTGTTTTAAGAAATAAGAAATTTATTTTTATAAAATTTCTCCATAGTGATTTTTTTCTAATAAGTTTGACAGCTCTCTAAGTAAAAAAAAGTTATTTAGATTCCTAGTAGGGTCTAGAATTATACAAATTAGTGGAATTTTAATACTTTCATTAGAATTTCATTCTTTTTATATTGCGATAGAAAACTGAATAATTTTAAGGAAATAAATATACTTCCACCAATGAATTATAAAATATATATTTTGGAATATTTTATCAATAAATGTTAGTTAAAAATTTTATACTTTTCAGTAATTTACCTTGAAAGGATCACAGATTTAACATTAGCGAACAACTTTCTATTTTTTTTATTATGAGCTCAATTTCTACAAATTTTTTTACTAGTTATTTCTTTTTAATTATTACATTAAGCGTAATTATATTTTTACTAAATAAAAAATCTGTAAAAAACTTATTTAAATAAGAATTAATTTCTTTCTTTATCAGAAAAATAGCCACTAGTTATGTGCAACACAAATAAATCCACGAGGGTGTAAATTTATAAATTTTAAATTAATTTTAATTTTAAGCACATTTGGTTAAGTCTTATCACACTAAAGCTGTTTTCCGGTTAAATAGAAAAGATCACAATATATTTTATTTATATTAAAAAACTTTATAATAAATAATTTAATAAAATGACGTCGTGAAAAAAAGTCTCTTTATTCATCACTTGGTGTTTTTCGACAGCACTTTTATAAGAGGTTTTATATGAGTTTTGAGGCATGGTTATGCTCAATATGTTTTTTTGAGTTTGACATTAAATTAAAAAATATATAACTTATGTTTTCTAATTTGTTTATTATATTAAATTTACTTACCGTAAATAATAATGTATTAAAAATACAATAAAATTAGTTGAAAGGTACAAATTATAGTTTTCTGAGAGATTTGAGAGTGTAAATTTGCCTCAAAAATGTCTAAAAGCGCTGCGGAAGGTGCCAACCTAGACGAAGCCTCATGTGCAGAAGGATATTAATCGCTAGTGTCATCTATTTGTCAAATATTCAACAATTAGGGCGTGTTTGAAATCCTAAATATTTTGACAAACAGTTGTCATTTTGACAACATAATATCTGTAGAATGAAAACTCTAATTTTAATTTTGTTTCACCAAGAAATCAATTATTTATTAAATAAAATATATATAATTTAACTTATATATATAATTATGCATGCAATCATTAGTCAAACATTTTCAATAATCATTGTTTAATTTATACCGTTTAGTACATTTCATTGTCTATATTACGGGCTTATATATGTATGAAAATGGGGCTAATTTTGTTTTTTGTTATGAAAAATTTGTTAACTTGCAAATATAAATAATGATAACTTTTCAATTTACACACATTAAAAAAAAAATTAAGTTTATAATTATATAAAATAAATACACATTAGTGAAAATGGAAAAAACATACTTTAGAAAAATTCAAATATAATAATTAAAATGATTGAAATGTTTATTATAATTATTTTTTCATGTACATATGAAACAAATATAAAGTTTTTTGCTTTATAAATTATATAAAAAATTGAATTTTATCACAGAATAATGATTAACACAAGTGGTTGTTTGCGTTTTTAATTATTTTACATCATCCTCAGATGAACTTGTCTTATTTATTTCTTCATTTGTAGATTTGGAGTGTTGTATTTGCATATGCCTTTGTAAATCTCTTCGGCGAAATAAAGTCTTATTGCATATATGACAACGATATGCAGAGCTACCAGTTTGAATATGCAGCCTCACGTGTTTATTTAAATTACTTGGATCTCCAAATGGTCTTAAACAAAATTTACATTTTAGAGGTTTAAATCCAGTATGGGTCCGAATGTGAATTTTTAGACCATATTTTCGTGAATATAATTTACCACAATAAATACAAAGATGACCCTGTTTCGAAGTTCCCATATTACTAACAATTGTTTCGATTTGTGCTGCAGTTGTGACAGAACTAGTTGAAGCTTTTGGAAGAAAACTTATTGCCGGATTATATAATGGAAGTCGTGCTGAAATAAATGGCTTAAATGCTGAACAACGTTCATTTCTTAGTACTTTTGTTGCATTGCAATCAATTTTTGATACATATACACTACTATTAGATGCATTTTTCTTTAAATCTATAGTATAATTTAGTCGCATCCACAAAATATCAATTGACTGACGGCCGCATGATGTAGCCATATGAATTTTTAAAGGATTTGGAGTCTCAAAGGATGTTTGACAAGTATTACATTGATAACAATTGTTTCCTACAAGATTTAAAAGAGAATTACTAAATTATTGCTTTTTCGTTACAAACTTCATAATTATTGATAGCTTAAATTTAAACTAAGAAAATTTGGTCATCTAAAGTTTTTATTAATAAAAATATAGAAAAATTAAAATAGCACAACAAAAAATTACGCAGCCGGTAGGATTCGAACCTACGCTCCCAGAGGGAATCTGATTTCGAGTCAGACGCCTTAACCACTCGGCCACGACTGCTATAGCTCTACGTAATGACTATTACACTATATAAGCTAAACTTAGAATTGTTTAATATTTTAATGCTTTTAACAATTTTCTCATTATTGGTGCTAGTAAAACAACTGAATTTATAAAAATCTTTAATATTTACCAATTATATTAGATGGTGCCAAAAATGGCATTGACATCATAACTATTAACTCTTCCGATAACCAACAGACTAATTCCTCATCCTTTTCAATTCCTTTTACAAGCCGTAAAAAAATACGATGATCATCATTAATTTCCAAAAGAGAATTTTGGCTATGTACGTCTGGTGAAATTTTTATTTGTCTAAACCAAGCTGATTGTTTTGATTCCAGAGGTGTGAGAAATCCCTCTGATGAAATATGAATTAAAATTTTAGATGGATTGGTTTGAAATAGAAGCTCCGTACTGCAAACTGCATATGAAGTTTGATTTATTTCTAAATCTTCTGCAGCAAAAACTCCTTTTCCATTGCCTATACTAAATGAACTATAATTTGTATTATTAAAATTTTTCACAGTTTTTTCTTCAATAAACAATGAATCGATTTGCCGAATCCGATTATTGCAACTCACTAAATTTGAAGGATAACTCGAGTTATTAATACTAACTAAACTATTTCTGGATTCAGTGTATATAGATTTTTTTGCACTTGATGATCTTATATCCATTTTTTTTGGCCCGACTGACTTGTCTAAGTCTAATAAGAGTCTGAGGTTACAGGATGATTTCATTTATTTATAACTAGCCTGAAACCCATAGGATTCTAACTAGATTTGGGAGGGTCTATTAAAATCCTTTAACAAGTGCAAATTCTCTCACGACAAGAATTTGGTAATCTACCCTTATCCAAGAATTACAAAGATCGGATATTTCTTTCATAACCGGGTGGGTTTAAACCAGCACCAGGGGTTGTGGCAAGTTTTTCACTTAGTCTAAGAAAATAGCGTATTGGCTTCATAATAGAACTTTAATTACATCGATATGCCTTTCAAATTTTTAGGGGTAGCAAGAATTGCTTGTACTGAATGAAGGGGATTAATAGAGTGGTTTATGTTTGAATTAAATGTTTTTTGATCAATCCGGATAAAGCATGAAGGAAATTTCGACTTTATTGGAAAACATGTGCTTCAAGTCACATAATGGGAGAAATATTATGATGTTGAATGAAGCAGGTGTAAAACATGTAAACTAAATTTTTTATTCTGATATCTGTTGATGGATAGGAAATTTTACTGTTGTTTTTTATACGGATATTAGGGTTATTATAATATTTTTGCATTATGTAACTTTTATGTTAAAGAAATATTTTTAAGTGTTTTGATGAATGGTATAAATAAAATTATCCTTGGACAGGAACTAATTTCATGCTATAACGTTTCTTCTTCCTCGTCGAAGATTAATATTGTTTTAGAAATCCTAACTCTGGTTATTTTCTCTCTTACTCTTACTATATAGCTCTTACTTGAATTATTGCAAGAGAATCTAAATGGTAAATATATTTTTCATACTTTTTCATTTGGTTACTCAACTCTACTAAACAATAAGCTTTTGCGTAAAAATTATAAAATACTGGATAAAATAAGGGCGAAAGCCCGCGAAGAAATTTATATAAAGTATTCTACTTTCTACAAGGTAAATTCTTGGCATTTCCTGGCTATTATATTTTTTAATTAAAATTAAAAAAGCTTTTTAACCGATTTAAGGTAGAATTTTTAGTTTTTTTGTAATAGAAAAATGTAAAAACTTTAAATTTACTGAGAAGATACAAGAAATTTTAATACGGAACTATTTTCAAGAATATAACATCTTAAATAAATATTTTTAAAAGTATTATTTCTCCTTTTCAAGATCACCATCAAATGATTTAAAATTCATTTTAAGCTCTTTATGTTTAAAAATAACATTCTTTCTCAAGTTCTTTTTATTTTATATTTTTTAGTCATGTTTATTTTTTACTTTTAATATTTATTCTGTTGTTCTATTGTGTTATTTTAATTATAAAATCGTAGAAATTTGAGTATATTTTTTTTATATATATTAGAGTTATTCCTTACTTTAATTGAACGATCAAAATCTTATGTTAAATCATTATAAATAATATAAAATAAATCAATCAAATATCTAAGCTACAATATATTGCTTTAATTTTATTCCAAATATGAATTTCTCATTGTAAAATCGCTCAGAATTCTATAACAAGATTTAATTACATTATTGTGATATACTACATTGCGGTTTAACTATTTTGAAGAAACTTAATGAGCGGCTCGTATTTTTTTAAATTAATAAATCCTTTATAGAACAAAAGACAAAATCTATAAAAAAGAAAGATAGGAATTTCACTTAGGACATTGAGTCGCAATTATGAAAATAATTTTAAAAAATTGAAGACTTAATTTTGTGATTTTAATTTGTTTTTTCTAATTGAATGATTTAATCATGTCATGATTTAATTTTAATAGATTAGCCTATCATTTGTATAAATCTCTAAATTTGCCTTATCGTTAGATATCTTTAAATACGCAATGTCGAGAGATCGCCTAAACTAAAACAGAATTTGCTTCTATAAAAAAGTATCCTTTGGCAGCAATTATTTGACCCTCTTCAAAAGATATAACAATTCGAAAGAATTATATAAATTGTCTACACAATTGGAATTAAGGTCTAAAAAATTTATCTTCTATGTTTGAATGTAGAAAACTATTAATCTCTCTTCAAATAAAAAAAAATAAACAATTATTTCAGAGAGCTCTGTAAGGTACTCGAAGTTAAGACTTTAAGTTAGTAAGTATATGCATATATACATTCACTTATCTCTGATCACAAAATACCATTTAGTCAGTTTATGCAATCAAATCTTTATAAAAATCCCCTTGTGCAGTTTATTACACCTGCCTATTCCCAAGAAGCATATTTGCGATGTCTGTAAAAGCAAAATGCATTGCTAGGGGTTATACCCTTAAAATTTTGTTTGTGAACTCTACCAAATGCTGTGTAGCACTTGTAAAATTTCTAGTTATGCTAGGTGTCTATCATAAATACAAACAAAGGGATGCTTAATGCGGGGTAGCACCATGTGCTTACACAAAAACCGCCAGCACCGTTAATAATCAGTGTAACCAAATTTGGTTGAACATACTCGTATATCTAAATGAAAAATTTCATATATCAAGTGAATTTTGTATTGATTCGCATCAATCATAAAAGCAAAGATTTTGATCATTTATTTTTGTTTGATTTTTGTGCTAATAAAATTAATCACATCAATTTGTGGCTTTAAAAGAATCATAGGTGAATAATAAACAGCTTTTTTTTTTACTTTTATGTCAATTTCTGTTAAATAAACTACCATATGTACGAGAAACATGACCTAAACTGACTACTACTTTACACTCTTACAGTATTAAAGGCAATTTGAGGTAATTTGAGATAGATATCCATTGAAGAAGAAACTACAGCTCATTATGAATTCGTGTTTATTTTGATTTAATATTTTTCATAGATCATAGATCATGTTTTACTTTTACTATTGGTTTTATTCTTGAATTACAATGACACTAATTTACTACTGATTTTTTAAGATAAATATGCAATATGACTTTTTTGGATTTCCTATTTTGTTTAATGGAGAGGAAATGGATTTAATTCTATTAAGCAGTATCGAATCACATGATAGCTACTGAATAAGTTTTGAGAATAATTTTCGAAATCAAAGGAGTGTAGATCCAGGCTTTCATGTAATGAATGCTAGCCCAAAGATGGTTCAATTTTATGGTATGAAAAAGCGGCAATTTTCAGCGATAAGTTTCCTTACAGCACTGTCATTTTTTGGCCTTAATCCTTTTGGTCAATTTTAATCGAATTTAATGGAACTCGTCACCGAACGTTTGACTTCTGTGGTTTAAATCATTATACTAGCAATATATAAATCTTTTTCAAAACAAATGGCCCTAATAATAACACAAAAAGAACCTGATTGTACAAACCGAAGATATCCCTTAGTGATTTCAAAGATAATACATATTACGGTACTAATCCTTATTAGAATGCTAAAAAACGCATATTATTTTCTCAGCTTCTTTATAGGAAAATGAATTGAAACTTTTTTATTATATTTTCCCATATTTTGAGAATTGAAAAAATCTGTTTTTTTTTTAATTTTCTCAGCTATGTCCGGGAAGCGCCAAAGTGAAGCTTTTGAAAAAAAATTGTTCCATGGCTGACAGTTAAGAGTCTCAGGATTAGCAAGTCTGAAACAAAAAAATCAAATGGGAATACATGGGAGTTTTCTAAGTAACAAAATGGTTTTTGGTCAAATTGAGGTAAATTTCTGTGCAATATATTCTAATGAAAAAAATGTGACGAAAGTTCATCAAAATCGGTTCAGTAGTTCTGGAGAGTAATTGTCGGCCATTTGACTCCATAACTTCTATCATCTTTAACAAAGACATCCGGCCTTCGTTGAAGATATTACGATCGCCAACTCCATGACTTCCTTACCTACCAATTCCGTGTTTTAGGACGATTACCCAAAGTGTTTATTGAAACCCTTATTGTAGTTTCAGTAGGTCATCATTAGTTAATTTTTCGAAAACAGGTTTGACGTATTCTTAAAATTTTTTACTGAGAGTCGGTTTGTGTTTGTTTGGATTATTCTTCTCTTTTTCCTACAGCTCGGATTGTGCGTACACTTTCGGCTACTTTTAAGACAGTTACAGCTGGAATCTCTTTAAAATAAAAGAAAAATACAATAAAATAAATTGATTTTTTGAATATTCTAATAATTAGGACTAGTACCTTAAATAGAAAGAAGGAGGTCTAGGCAAGGCAATATTTAAGTAAAGGGACAAAAAAGAATACCAGTTACCCTTAAATACCCTTAAGCTATTATTATGTGTTACAATGTGTTAAATGAAATTAAATGTGGAGATGTTATCAGCGCATATTATGCCAGTGTGAAATTTATCCCAAAGTTGAAAAGATTAGTTTTAGCCAGCAAACCAGCTAATTAAAAATAATAATAAGTCATTCACTTATGCAATTTTTTCTTTTTCTTTTTACCAAGATCAGTGGAAGCATGAAGTATTTTAAAAAGTATTACTTGAAACTGATCAAATCCATTACAAAAATTATTACTTTTGCGTTATTTTGTAATTTCAATTTCATTGAACATTATCACCCAGATATTATGCGATTTTATAAATAAAGCTCCGTCTTGGAAAAATTGCAATTTAGTAGATTAGACGTGAGGTGCAATTTTATTCAAAGTTCATGATCTACAGATATTTTTCTCAATATATGACTTCCCCAGAAATTTTTTGCAATTTATTTACAAAATTTCCTTGAAATTAAGAAATTTGCTACTATAAAAGCACAACTGGTGTTTTTATGCATTCGAATCTAGATTTGATCTGATCACACGCACCTTAAGGAATAATGAAGCTTGAACCACTATTGTTAATCATAACAAATCATAAAAAAATTATATTTTTACAATGTTTAGTTATTTTTGCACAATTAACATTAATAAATTCGGTTGGATATCCAAGCCCATCAAGAGGCAATAGTAGAGGAAATAGCGCAACAGCAAATGTTAATGGAAAAACAAGCTCTGCTGGAAACGGATATATTAGCAGCAATGGAAATGAAAATCAAGATGGAAATGAAGATAGCTCTGGAAACTTACAACAACAAGGTCCACCAATTCCAATTGTAAAGCTGGAAGCCGAATTAAGAGCTGATGGGTCTTATGAGGTATTATTTGCTTTTTCTATTAAGTATTATTTTATAACCATGTAATCATAGTATGAATACGAGACTGGAAATGGTATACAAGCTAAAGAAACTGGATTTGTTAAAAATGTTCCGGGTGCAGAGCATCCGGCTATTGTTGCACAGGGTATGTTTTCTTATACAAGTCCTGAGGGAATGAATATTGAAGTCAAATATGTAGCCGATGAAAACGGTTTTCAGCCAGAAGGTGCACATTTACCTACATCACCGCCTGTTCCAAAAGGAATTCAGGAAGCTCTTGATAAAATGGCAGCAGAAGGCGTCAATGATGATGAAAATAGCAATGATAATGGTTATGAAAATTCATCAAATGATCAAAACGTAGGACAAGGCTATTTGTATAAATAAATGATGTTTCTGTAAATATAAATGTGTTAGATAGTCTTTTTCAAATTGTTGCTTGATTTTAATGATATTGTTACATGAGTTACAATTCTCTGTCTTTTACTTTGACTTTTTAATTCCTGAAGAAGCTACATTTTTTAACAGTCTTAATAACCATGTTTATTTCCAAGTTTTTATTTCCTACTTTTGAAGAAACATTGCGGGTTAAAAATGGTTTTAAGTATTTTCTTATGAGATCGCTAAATCAATTCTAAATCGCTTTGGCAAAGGCTCCCAATTCGTAAATTTTAGCTCCCCGCTTTTATTATTCAGCTTACAAACTCTAATTTTATGTATATTTTGTTGTTTGAATTTAAGTTACAACAAAACAAATTTGCTTTAATCCTCGTAGATCCTTCAAGATAGAGTAAAATATATCACAATTACAAAAGTTAACTCTTCCTTTTAGAACATTCTAAAAGAACCAAGGTCTTATCGTTAGTCATGTCTCTCACTTCTGAGAATCGGTTCTCATTAATGTTAGTAAAATTTTGATATTCTCAAAGTGAGAAATTTTAGAATAGATGTTTATTTTTAGGTTTAAAAACAGTTATTAGCTGCTGTCACAAATACGATGAATGTGAATTCAACAGCTCAAGTCTCGGATAGTGTAAAATGTGAACCACTTCCAATAATTTGGAAATTGACAAAGTACTTCTTCTTCTACAATTGGTACGTAATGCAATAATCAATGTTAATAGTTTTTCCTTTCCCAGGGTACCAGCCTTCAAGTTAGATGTTGGTAATAGAAATTGCTGCTAAACAGTTGGAGTAGCTTTTATTATCATTTTTATATCTTTTTGGAATTTGAGGAATGTGAGGCTTTATTTAATTATTCATCATCGCTTAAATTTAAAATTAGCAGTGACTTAACTATGAGAGATGAAAGCTTTTCATAATGAAAACTACCTGTGGTAGTGAGATTTATCAAAAGAAGAAATGGTAAAAGATAAAACTTGGCTACCGCAAAATATTACCCGTTCAACGGAAAAACATATCTTCAAATCACTCCTGGTGTGGCAAAAAGCAACAACAAAAAAACTGTCCAATTTACCATATAATAAGTTTTTAAACTCAAGTTCTTCATTAGGATTGTCTGAATATTTAAAAATTAGACTAGGAATCTTTGTATCGGATTCAGTTTTATTTAAAATATTTATTTTTAATTTTCTTTTTCATTCATAACAAAATATCTAATAAAATAATGTGTAAATTAGGATAGTAAAAAGTTCAAGGTTGTTTCCATAATGATAGAAATATTTGGACTCAAATGTCTGTGTCCGATTAAAGATATATTTCTATGTGGTTATCTTTTGTTTTCTTACTTTCCAGTGATTTTGCTTACTTCACTTGGAATCAACATCAAAAGATTTTGAAAGAAACAAAAAGAAATGGCGAGGTTGACAAAGCTATGATGAGTAAGGTTTGTAATATATTTAATCACACGTGCCTCAGGCACATTACCTTGCGTTAAAATTTGATTTTTCAACCCCCGATTATATAAGTACAATTTCTTCATTACTTGAGTTATAATTTCTTTGTACTAAATTTAGTTCAAACTTGTTCAACAACATTTTTATTTGACAGTATTTGTCTGAATTTTATATTTATGATAATTAAATGCAAATTTTTTAGATATAAAAATATCTAAATTGGCTAAATTAGCTAGATCCGTGCTTATGTTTTTATAATTAGTTGGGGATTGCATTAGTTTTTCTTCCGTGTATTAGCTATTAAATACGATTTTGGTCTATCATTGATATATTCTACCTGTACTTGGGATTTTAAACTTTATAGCAAATTGGAAATCTAAGTCTGTTATTTGCAGATGGTTAGTGAATGTCAATGGTGAGTGCTGACTATTTCTTTATCGATAGAGGAGGTAACACTTGATAAGCCTTTGTGTCTTTCAAATCAGTTTAATAGCTTTTTGATAGTTTCATATCATCATACTATACGGTTTTAGTTACATTAGGATAGCTTTATAAATAAATTCAATATTTTACAACATTCAACGCAATGTATCCGATATCAGTGATCTGTGTAATATTTATTTATTTAATTTTATGGAAACAAAAAACTAAGGTTTATGTTTTAGATTTTATTCGGAGTGTTGATGACAAGTGGCCTTGCACAAAATACTGGAGAAAAAACATTTGAACGACAAATTTTAGATGAAATGATGAAGAAAATTATTTTAGAAGAATATCAAAATATTCCAACCAAAGATGGATATACATTTGGGTAAAATAGTTTTAATATAAGAAATTAAAAATTCTAAAATTATTTATGATTTTAGGTATAAAACAAGTGATGGCA
The DNA here is from genome assembly GCA_947359355.1 of Acrocera orbiculus. NCBI lineage: Eukaryota > Metazoa > Arthropoda > Insecta > Diptera > Acroceridae > Acrocera > Acrocera orbiculus. Next base: position 46,811,929 of record OX375757.1, read on the forward strand.
CTGTACGTGAAGAAGTTGGTGTTATTATGAATCCAGGAACTGATAAACAAGAGTTAGTTGTTATGGGTTCATTTGGTTATGATGATGGATATACACGAACTGTAACAATGTTTACTGCAGACAAACGTGGTTATCGGCCACGTTTTTCAATTAAGTCACGAAGAGTTAGTCCTAAACTTTTGGCTTCATTAGTCGGTTAGATTTATTTTTCAATATGATTATTTTTATTGGTCATTAAAATTAAAGGATCAGTCAATCAGTGTGTGGTTAGTTATATTTATGATTCGCTTTTCAAGTGTATTATTAGTTATTCCTTGAGAATGTCAGTTGTATTATATAATTTTAAAATTTCAAACAGTTTTCATATAATGAATTTAAAAGAAAAGTGTGTTAATATTGTTTTGATTTTATATTGAAATATATTTTTGTCCTAGAAATTAAATTATATTTAATTGAACAAATTTTTTTACTCTCATTTATAATTTTTCACAGTCTGAAGCCTGCAACAATTCAATCGAACCTTTAAGGTTCCTCAACATTTTCCCTGTAGCACAGAAATTTCGTCAGAGATTTCGAATAATGATTTTAAGTCTACTGAAAGCTGTAAAAATTTCTTGAGCTAGTTCTGACAAATTTTACCTCAAGATTTCAATTTTTGCCTAGGGCTGTCAAAAGTGAGATACGGTTTTAGTAAGCTTCGCATATTTTAAAGTTTTGAAATAGATTAAAAAATTGCATTTGAGGTGACATTTAGCCAAAATAAGGGATCAGTCAAGTTGTTTACATGATTCTTAATATATTTTTTCCAAACAGACTGTAATTCTTGATCAACAATTGAAGTGTTTTTACATATGAACTCGGTTTTTTCAATTTTGGAATATTTATGTTGCTAATCAGTTGCAAAATTTTTATCTAATATGTTACTTTTTTCAGTTATTTAATTTTTGTGTTTTCTAATTTCATAACTGACATTATAAAATTTGCAATTACTTTTTTTTAAATATGTATACTAATATAAACATTTTCTATTTGAAAAAATGCTAATTTTGCCGGCTTTTCTGTTGTAAGTCCATAAATTATTATTATTATAATGTTAATCACTGGCGTATATAATTAAAAAAAAAGTTTTGATTCAAGGCTGACTACTTTTAGCTCAAATTTCTCAATTAATTTCATTTTCAAAATTTTAGTAGTAGTCGTGGTAGAAAGGGGACAAATGCACCACGACCAGACTTAGTTTATATATATAAAACTTTTAGCTTCTAATACAAATATTTGCAATCAATTTTGAAATGATTTAGATCTATGGGAATTGGAGTTTAAAAAAGTTATCAATGTACTATTTTACTAGTTGAACGTATTTTTCTAATAATTGAGGATTTGCTCAAAAGCCTTTGCTAATACCAAAGGCCATCAATTAAGAAAAACATCTAATTATTTCTGAAACTCGGAAAAAAAGTGTTTACAAGTTTCACTTTAGGGTTTTAGTCAGCCTGCCAGGTCACTGAAAGGGTAGTGCAAAAACTTTTTCATTTCTTGTTTTTGAAGATTGAGTCGACTACTGTAGATTTTGGTTTTATTACAAATATTCTCAAAGTAAAATAGTTTTATTCAAGATTTGATGCTATAATTATTAAAGGTCGAAATATATTACACGAAAATCCAGTTCAGTTTGTGAGGTATACATTCGGAGAGAACTAATTATTCCTTTTATATTAAAAATTTTCGGGCATGTGTCATCTTTTAAACGCACTTGAAATGATTTTTTGTTTTGATAGTAACTAAAGAGATCGATTCAAACGTAACCAAAACATTGATTGTCTTTTTCTTGAAATCGGCTGGCTTGTTATTAATTGGTTACAAAATTTTTTTTAGGAATCGAAAAGCTTAAATTGATTACATTTAGTTTTTTGATTTGAAATTTTGCATTTATTGTTATGTTCCAATTAAGCTTTTTCTAACCGTCCAGAAAAGTTTTGACCAAAATAAAGTTTCCGCTCGTTATTTGAAAGACTGATGATTTTAGTGTTTTAAAGAAAAGACATAGGAAAATTTGTATCTTTTTTTCTAGTTAATGTACAAATATGGTTGATAGTTATTTACTTTAGCAGCAGGGTGTGATGTGAAACATAGAATTTTTATAATAAAAAGAAAGATTGAAGATTGGCTTAGGGTAGGTTTTCATTTCATTTGGATGTGAAAAGCAAAACTGAATACCGACTCGTTAAGTTATAAAAAACAGCTAAGTTACTGTTGACAAAAATACTCATTTTTACACGACACTGACAACGCATAATCCCTTAAATAAATTTTTTAAATTATCTTCTGATTTTTATAAAATAGCAAATGAAATCTAAAAAACTATTTTAAATGTTTTTATAATGTGAAATAATAATTAAATAGTCTCCAGAAACTAAATATAATAAAAATTTAATTATTCAAATTATCAAATTTGATTAATTCTGCTGTTTTTTACTTTTAAAATATGTACAAAAGTTCAGGCTAAAGCTTTATATTTGAAAAATTGAAAACAAATTTGCATTTTTTTCAATAAAATGTTCAACTGAATTTCTAAATCAGGTATTTTAAAATGGATATTTTGCATTAAAGTAGATTAAAAACCTCGACGTTGTTGTTTTTTACTTAAGTTTGAGGAAGACAGCTAGAGCTTTTATGTGGTTTATTATACTTTTAAGTTTAAAATTAGAAGCAATTTAAAGGTTTGCTTATTAAATTTTTCAAAAAAATTCTTAATATTAACAATCTTTTTATGTCCAAAGGGCAGCAATTAATTCTAGTACATAGTAGTTTCTTAAAAAAGTCGTTTTCTAATTAAAATGGGTTAGATCAAAACTCATGTTTAATTGTGGTAGCATTACAAGCTTAAAAAATTAACAATGAATCTTAATATTATGATTTTGACATTAAAATATCTACAGTATACGATAGAAAACATTATAAAATATTTTATTTATCTTACTAGCTCCAGACGTCCTTGATGTAAAAATCTTGTTTATAGCTTACTGGATAACAACTTTGATCCTGTAATCTAATGTTAGAGTTGACAATTGACTTTAGCTACATCTCAATTTAGACTTGAAGTAATTTAAAAAACAAATCCCAACTATCATTGTTTAATTGTATATGTGATAGACAGATAACATTTATTACAACTATAGTTGTATGTTATTTTATAAACTAGCATCAGGTTTTAGTGCCTTCTAAGAAGTTAACAAATTGAATAACTAAATGTCATCCTCATAGATGTAATTAAATACAATATTTAATGATAAATTGAAGTGGGGCTTGAAATGTGCATTACTGCAATTGCTAATGGTTTTCAATGAATATAAAAGGAAGATGTACAATTAAAACGATATCAAATCTAACTTTTTGCTCTTTACAGTTGTTACAAAAATCTAACTACACAATGAAATTGGTAAGTGATTAAGAATTAAATAATTTTAGCATTAGTATAAAATTTTTACTTTTAGTTTTTAATAATTGCAATGCTAATTGGTCTTACGTTTGCCGCACCATTAGATGATTCCAGTAACGCACAAATAATTTCATATGAAAGTGATAACATTGGAATCGATGGATACCGATTTGCGTAATATATCTAATAGCAATAAAGTTTTCATTTTTAATATTTCATCAAAATATTTTTTGTGTTTTCTATTTAAGATTTGAAACTAGTGATGGCATTAAACGAACCGAAGAGGCAAGCTTAAAAAATGCTGGCACTGATAATGAAGCTCTAACAATCCGTGGAACTATTTCTTGGGTGGCTCCAGATGGCCAGACATATACTATTAATTTCATTGCAGATGAAAATGGTTTTCAGCCAGAAGGTGCACATCTTCCAAAGGCATAGAATTATTTATTAAATATTTTTTATTGTTGAAAAATGGTATCTTTTAAAGAAAAACGAAAAAAAAAGCAATAAAAAAGGTACTAAATGGTTTAAAAGTATTGGATTCAATTAATCTTTCTCTCTTTGCCTACAAGAAAAGATTTCCCTAATCTTGGAATTTTGCATTCGACCTTGGTAAACTTTAAAATAAAAAATAAATAGCAAGTGGTCATCTTTTGACATTTTATAAGTTGCGCAACTGGTTGAGAAGAAATGTAAATTAGTAAGCAGACGACGGGTGTAGCTTATGATACTAACATTTATTTAACTACTGAGGTCATTGTGACCAGTTTTCTTATTTTTTTTTATTTCTATGGCAAATATTTGTGGCAAACTTTTGATTTTTAAGACCTTACATTTTGCATATTATCGATTTAGTGAAAGTTTTATTGATTTAGTTTTGGAGGCGTTTGACCACATGATTAAAACTAATGAAAAAAATAAGCAATAATTTTCTTAAATTTATTTAACAAACGTAAATTTTTATAAAGTGTTAAAGAATAACTTAAGAGTCTGTAATAACTAAGGATCTACGTCTCTAATGATATTCGTTTCTTTATCATAAATTACATTTCAATTGATATTTAATTAAAACAAAATTGGCCAAAAAGGTGTTAAATAGTATTTATTATTTTTTGACTGATAAGCATGTCAGTTTGATTTTGGTTTATTTTGATATACAGTAATAGTAATTGGTTGAAGAGGATACACCTTTGTTGGCATTACGATAAAATTTATAAAATTATAAATTATTGAATTCGGTGAATTTTTCACACTTTTGAAAAGTATTGTAATTGTTTTGAAGGGATAACTCTACAAAGCTATTTGTATTTTAACTTAATGGTGGTTGATAAAATTAATATCAAAACCAATTAAATAAAAATAAATATATTACTGTTTTATTTTTTTGAATTCACAAATTTTCGTTTCGTCCACTTATTAAACTATTTTAGATTTTTCATTCTATTTCTGATGGTTTCAATTAACTTGACCTACATATGAATATCTCTAAAACTAAAAGATTTTCCCTTATATTCATTTATATTTACTTTCGTTTTGAGAAAATGAATAATATTTTAACAAAGTTTCAAATTATAAACTGAAGTGTTCTGAAGTTTTACTTCTTCTTCAACTTTATTTATATCAGATTGATTTAGCCTAGCTAACATATAAAATATGTGTGCAAGGAAGGTTATCTTATTTCTTACATTCCTTTTCTTCCATTTATACCCTTTATAAATATCAGGGATTGTGCTTACTTGTTTTTTACATTTTTTTATTTTTCCAGGTATTTATGTAACAAAGAAAGCCAGAGATTTCAGTGGAAAGAGCTAGATAGAGTAATAACTGCACGTTATGAGCTACTTAGCATGTAACACCTTGCAAAAATTATACGAGTCCAATGGACATACCATTGTGAATATAGACACGTAATATTCTCTACCTTGGCTTTACATAGTTTTTATTTTTTAACAGCTTAAGGTTATATTTTAACTGATGAACTAAGTGAAAGAATATTGATGAAATAGTTGTTAAATTTTGACTTTAATTACTTAAGTTGGTTTTTTTTAGCTTTAGGGTTGTTAATTTTGGCTACTTTTGATCGTAGTCCATTCTAATTCATTTGTTCATGGTGTTTATCTTTATTTATACACACATAATAAAATCTTAATTGTGTGTTAAACTAAGCATTCTTCTTGATAACATTAGCTCATCTATGAATTTCATTTTATTTTCTCAAAACTTGCACTGCATGGTTTTTATCCTGATCTTCATTTCCCAAAAAACAATATTCATATATAAATACTTTGCAATGTAATGTAAGTGTTAACATCATACCGTATAGCGTAACGAACTCACTATACATGACCAAAGTGTTGGAGAAACCGTTTCGCTAGATCAAAAATAGGCGGTAAAGGTTCAGTTGGCGTTCGCAAAATCCGTCAACTTTAAATAATTAGCACATTTAATAGTCCTCTTATAGTGATAGTCATTTCAGAATAAGAAATGATAAAACTTTGCTGCTTAAAATGTATTAAATTCATAGAAAATAAACAATTATTAATAACCAATTGTAAGTACCTGTTTTTGTTTTTAAATACCAATTAAGTTTTAAGGGAATATCAAATTGATATGTGGTAAAATTATTTTAAAACTTCATGGTCAGGCAGCTAAAATTTATCACCAAAGTAATTTGGCCGTCATTACATTTCATATTGTCTTTTTCTTCTCATTGAAAAACAACTATCCAACAAATTTATTCACTTTAAAACTCAATCTAATATATTTCAGATGGACCACCCTGGTGTGTAAATTCAAAATAATTTGTCATGTCTTTTTTTACAGTTTTGTGCAATATTTTAACTGGCAAACAGTTTTTTTATGTTTTTAACTAAAAATTTTAGTCATGTCTGACTGTGAATAGAAACAAAAAGGCTTTTAGTGATTTTTATTAAGTGGTTTATCGAAAAATAATTAAAAGATGAATCAAATAAAAGCGTCAAATTTCGAAAAACTAGTCAACTCAAAGTTTGACATAAATATTTGTAAAGTTTTTCTTAATTTAACTTAAATTTAATTTAAGATTTACCAACTAGGGAAAAAAAATTTTGGAAAAAGTTTTGTATATTTTTAAATAGATCTTTAATTCAATGAAGCTCGTATTAGATTGCGTGGCACTTAAAAAAACTACATTCACATTTCACGACTTTAATTTAAATTAAAAAAGAAAAATTTTTTTTTAAAAAAATTCTATTTCATTGCACTAAATAATTTATAATCACTTTTATGGTAAATGTTCGCCTGTTGGCTGGTAACCATTTTCATTAGCAATAAAATTGACTGTAAGGATTCGGCCATCTGGAGCTGGATATTGAAAGGATCCACGTACTTCAAGGGCAGGATTTTCTTCACCAATATTTTTCAATTGTGCACTTTCTTCTCTTTGGACACCATCACTAGTTTCATATCTATAAAATTTTTATTAAGCATAATCACTTAAAATTTTTCACTTTAATATGTAAAACTTACGCAAAACGGTATCCATCTATTCCAATATTTTCATTCTCATAACGGAGTATTTGTGCATCATTTGGGCTGGCGGGAGGTGCTGCATAAGTGGCTGTAAAAAATATAACAAATAAAATTGCAAATTTCATTTTGATATGATTTTTGTTTTTTTTTGTGATATCAATCCTTGAGCAGCTAATCTTTAACTAATTTAAAGCGCCTACAAATTCAACATTTATATGCTTTAAATTTGTGTCACAGAGTAGAGATTCCAAGGACAAATTGATTACTTGCTCCAAGGCGTATAAAAGATTATGCAAAAAATGTAACAGATCTCATTATAGATTCAAATTTTAACTACTGGTATCTATTTTATGCTTTCTTTAATGGTCATCTGCCTTAATTCATATACCGCGGATACAACATCTTATTATTGATCGTTGTTTTTCTTTCTATTTTATATAATCAAGTATCTTGTTTGTATATATGTATGTGCTAGCTTTAAAATAAGGTTTAAGCTGTCTATCAAGATATTTTTTTTTAGGAAAACATAATTCGATTTTATTAACTATTTTGATTATTCTAAAATGCTATGCATTTTGATGATTTCCTGTACAAATTTCGCTTTGTTTCAATTACTCAGTTAGGAGTTCAAGGTTCTTTATATCCACGTAAAAGTAACATCTCAATATTATTTTTATCTAAGTTTTCATTCTTGAGCTTGTTATATAAGTTTTAGTTGTTAATTAAATCGATTTTTTGTTTTGGCAAAAATAATTTTGCCAAATATATATTAAAACTGGACATAATTTTTAAATAATAAATTTTGGTTTTTGTTCACTTTATGGAGTAAGAATTGCTTTTATTAATTAACCCATTTTAAACCATGTTTTATATTGACCTAACTAAAATCTAAAAAATACGTGAAGTAAATTTTCAGGAATTGTAGAAATGTCAGGATTTAAAACCTTTTACAAACATTATTGTTTTACCAGCTGAAACAAATTTGTAACTGAAACTATGCACTATACTTAAAGGAGTTAGGGGATCTAGCAAAGATACTTTTTCATTATTTATCTCCTGTATTAAGCAACTATAAACCCTAAGTATATCAGCGCTTGTCTACTAACACGTACTATCTTCCTACCAATACGTCACTGAAGCTTCTCGTCTTTGAGCACGCAGAGCTGTGTAGTGTCTTTATTTTTTTTAGCTATCAAAAAGATAAAAAAAAACTAACAAGTTAAATATATCTACAATAATGAAATTATTTTAAAGCGGACTGCCAGTTCCTCTGTTGAAAATTAATAACTAATTTTTTAATATAGCATAAAATCAATCGTGATGTTTTTCCAGATATTTTTAATGACTTGCACACTACAGAGCAGTGTTTTTAGGGGTTGAAAACAAAATTCGAATTAATTTTGAAAGTTGAACATCTTTATAATAAAACAATTTATTAACTTCTTCAATATTAGAAGCAACAGAGAATTAATAAAAAATAAACTTGTAGTTTTTGATAGAAATTTCTAAGGTAGCTTTGGTCAGATTCAAATCGTTAGCATCTGTTCAGCTGTCCATATTGAAAATGCGCTTCCATTCAGACCTGTATGCTAACTAACATAAGAAATTCAGTTCTTTTATTAAAAAAGCAAAGACTACTTTACTCTTTTTCAATTAAAATATCGAGTAACTATTTTTCCAATGGATTCCATCAGTAACATAAAAATAAAATTCAAACAATTCTGATAAAATATTTTACTATGCGAAAAATTAATCAAAAAAGGTTTTAATTACTATCACACTCCAGGATTAATGGGTTTTTATTTTATACTCGGATTGATTTTAAAATTTTTAGTAATCTTTCTTTTAATTTTTTTGAAATGTGCTTCGAATCGAAGGTATACAAACTTCTATTTTTTTAATTATTTTTGGAAATTCAGGAAATTTAATGTTAAGAACATTTGCCAATTGGAATATTCTACTTTCGGCAATTTTTTTGTTGCTTTCTTTTTATGCATTTATTTTCACTTAGTTGCCAGCTCAATAACCAACAACAAAAAAAAAACAAAACAAAAGATATCATCACATAAGTTTTTATAAGTAATATAATTAAGACAGCCAGACAGGGAACTTAATTTCAAAGTTAATGAAAAACGACAAATTTCAGCTATTGAACTTTAAAAAAATTACTAAATTGGTACTTATTTTGCATAAAACAAAACTACTACACAACAATTAAAGAAATTTTTAAACACAAAATAAATCTATATTAGAAGCACATTTAAATTTTTGAATTGCTGTCCTTTTTCGAAAATTAGACATTAAACCATTTCAGGTAATTAAACTTATACTAGTAAAGCAATAATATATAATTGGACTGATTCAATTAGAACCCGGCAGCACTCGAAATCCAAGTTCATCAGCTATATAAGAAACTTTGTGTACTTTTCCCAGATTATCAGTAAAAGTATAGGCTCCCTCAACTCTCATTGCTCCTGATTTTTGTTCACCTTTTTCTACACGTGCAATCCCATTACTGGTTTCAAATCTAGATTTAAATTTAAAAATATTAAATTATGTTTTAGAAATCAAATTTTTGTAGGTATATTATTCTTACTGAAAACTATAGCCATCACTGTTACCCTCACTTTCATATAAAACAATTTCTGGCCGATCTTGTGGAGGATCACAAACTACACAGACAAAACTAATTACGGTTATAAGTAATAATTTCATTTTAGATAATGTAGAATATTTGGAAACGTTATTCACTCTTCATTCAGCGTTTAAAACTGATGATAAGAAATTGACTTCTATGCTTTCATAGTTCAAAATTGAAGAAAGTTTATTTCTATTATTTCTTTAGATATTTAAATTTGCAATACTAAACTTCCTCAAAAGGAAAATAAGTGATTTTTTTTTGAAAATGTTTATAACTTCATCTCGAACATGATAAAAGTAAATTACTAACATATTGAAAAATTTTTTTATTAAAAAAAATGTTAATTTTTTAGCTACGCAAGAATTAGGAAATATTTTGTCAAAAACCTCCTACACTGTTAAAGCAAGCTCAGTCTTAATATATGCTGTTTAATATTTATTTATGTTATCTAATTATAATAATGTAAATATTTTTCTTATTTAAAAAACAAAAATATCGTTTATGGATCACTCTTTCCATATCAAAATATAATTTTTCTTGCGGAAATTAAATTTTGAAATATATTATTAATTTGAGTGTGTTGTTAAGCTTCTATTGCAATGTTTCCAGGAGAGGGAGCCAAAAAAGGTTAATAGATTTGTTTGGAGAGGTGGAAATCAGCCCGGAATGAATTTTCTAATGAACCATTTCTGTTAAAAAGCATAACAGATCTAGCATTTGTCGAAGTACATATGGTTCCGTAAAAGCCTCCCTTTTAATTTAAAAGAGAAAAAAAAAAATGTTCGTGATTTGAAATTCTAGATAAAAAAATTTATTTCTTGTTCATGTAATAAAAAGATTCAATTCAATTCCAAACGCTCTGGATAAAATATACATTAAGATTTCTCATTTGAACTGGATATGTTTGAAGTAAAAAGTGTTTGAACATAAAAAATGCTAGTAATATAATCTGCAAAGCTGCCATCATAGAGGGATCTTAATAAAGTTAATATTTTTTCGTCAGCTGTTAGACATACCTATAAATCTATAAATGTTATAACCTCACAAAAATTCATTACAATATTAAAAATTCGTAAAGTTGAAAGAACTTTTCTATAAAATATTACTTTTCCCCTTCTTAAAAACCTTGGTAAACAATGAAAGTTACGGGGATGGTTTTTAAGTTCAACTTAAACATTTTTGGTGTTAACTTTTAGAAAATCTGATTTTGCACGACGACCATTCATTCCTATTCACTCCGATAATAAACTTATATAATATCACAATTTGAAAACTTTTTTATAATCATTGATGATTGAGCAAACATATCATCAATATATCATTCACCAACATAAAATCCCGAAATCACCTAATTATAACCTTGAAGAAATCATTAATTAGACAAGTATTAACGATCTCCAGTTAAACAGAATCAAGAGATTCATTTGATGAATGTTAATTAAAAATCAAAGAGTTTTTTTAGCAAGGTGAGCAAAGTTAGCCGGTGATAATATTCCAAATTAATGCAAAGAAAAGAAATGAGAACGATCAAATTAATTAATCTGATCCGAGTATAAAAGCAAACTTTTCTGAACTCAAGGAGCTTAGATTTGAATTTCATTTGGCGAAGCTGACCAAACTCAGTTAACACGAATAATGAAATTTTATTTAAATTTTTTCTTAGCCTTTATATCATTGCTTGTTATTGTCATGTCTGCTCCAGTTGATGATCCAAAATATGCTAAAATATTAAAATATGAAAACAATAATATTGGTGTAAATGCTTATAATTTTGAGTTTGTATTTAATGTTTAGGATTACAAAAAAAGTACATTATAGACTAATTCAACAATTTTTATTGATATTAGATTTGAAACAAGTGATGGAATACACCGTCAGGAAACAGCTCAGCTTAAAAATATCGGAACTGAAAATGAAGCAATTTCTGTAAAAGGAACAATTGAATGGATTGACGGGGATGGACGCAAATTCAAACTGGATTATATTGCAGATGAAAATGGATACCGTGCAGAAGCTGATCATTTGCCAGTAGTTTGAATATAGACCAATACTAGTCTTGTTATTTTGTAACTAATAAAAACAAATATATATTATTATATTTGGACTATTTTTAAAAACACATTAAATCTACTTTGAAACTCATATAGTTACCCTTTTTATTAAAATTTATTAGCGTGGTAGTTTATTGGACTACACCCTCGAATTCCAAATCAAGTAATGGCAAGTTTTTATTAATTGGATATTTTCCAACATTGTACATAGCTTTAAAAGGTAGTTAGTATATGAAAGCACATTTAGTTAATGTACATTAGTTATTTAGGGACTAGCTTACTATACAAAATTTTCGAATGCACTATAACTAAATATGCTTAAAGGTTATGACCTTAACGAGGTTTTCTGGCATTATCTGCAAACCTCATTAGTGGCGCAACATTAACTTCTACTTGACTAAAGTCTGTGTTGAAAATTCTTGGACAGTTTTAATTTCACAAATGGTTGAAGAGAGGATGATTACTTATATTGTTCTTATGGCTGTTGGATCTCTCTGTATCCCTTTTTGAACGATTTTGAGTATTTAATATTTCATAGAATTTTATTAAATCCTTGGATATCTGGCAATAAGTACAAGAAACACAAGTTTAATTTTAAGTTTTTCAAATGCTGGTTTGGTTATTTGTAGTCGTGCTCTAGCATTCAAGAACGTGTTAAGCTATCTACCATGCTTCACTAATAAAATTAGCAAAAAAATTTTGTTTCCACAATATTAGACTTTCTGACCAAATCATATTAAATTTCTTACTAAAAGCCGCTTTAATAAAGACCACATCCTAATTCATTTTTTTCCTGCCATTGTTCTAAATGAATAAAATAGCACAATGATAATTTTTAGCTGTTAAGGTTGTGGATATTATTAACCACAGATTTCATGCTTGTGGACCTGTGTGTTGTGCTGTTATCAGATAAAATGAAGAAGTATCCTATTTCGTAAGACAGTATGCAATTTAACATGTCTCAGAAGCTATCGCTAAGAAAAAAAGATAATAATTTAATTACTTCTAATTTGCTTTCATGTATTCAATAAATTGGGCTACATTTAACTACTTTCTGTTTTTTCCCAAGCCTTAATTATATCTACACAGAAGAAAGTTGTTGCACAGGATTAGACTATTATTTTGATAGTCCTGAAAGCCCCTTTTATTTGAATACATAATGCATTAAAGTATTAAAAGTAAGACCTATTGCTTTGAACATTAATTTTCTTCTTCTTTCTCGTTAATTTAAGTCTCTTTTAGTTTTTTACAGTAAATTTCAAAAATTTCATTCTTTTTATTTTAACTTTGAGTTATTAATGAGGAGTTCAAGTTTCACACAATAAAATAAAACTTGAAGAATTCATGGTATTAAATTTATTCTTTAAAGTCAATAAACTTAGCGTAAAATTCTTAAAATGAGAACTACTTCAGTTCTCTTGATAAAATCATTATAAAACTTATAAATTTCTCTTTAAAATAGGGCTTTGAAAATACCTTAAAAATCCTTGATTTGAAAATGTGTTAGCAATTAAAAAATATTTAGAGAATTAGAATTTGCAAGTTTTTAGATTTATTGGTATACTGGATGCAGTATTTAACAATACACAAAGCTATTAAGGACAGAAGAGTTATAGCGCAATTGATTTTTTAATATTTTTTTCATATAAATTGCATATTTAAAAAAAATTAATATTAAAAAATTGCAAAATGTATTACACATAGTTATTTTTGTACTTGTCCTTCTGAAATTTCCATGAAATTGGTAATAAACGCATTCCATGATGCAATATCCAACTGTGTTGGGGGATTATTTAATTTTATATAAAAACCTCATCATATTTTACAAAGCTACAATTCAAAATTACATTGTTCAAGTAAACATTGATCAATTCTAAAAACATTATGAAAATTTTTGTTGTATTTTTATTTATATTCGCAATGGCTTTTGGTGGCCCAGTCGATGATTCAGCTAACGCCCACGTCCTGCATTACGAAAATGAAAACAATGGTGATGGCAGCTATAAATTCACGTAAATATTTCTAACAAGTTTATCTAAAAATGATATCCCTTTAAAAATTTATTTTGAATTTTAAAGGTATGAAACTAGCAATGGTATCTCTAGAGCAGAAGAAGGACAATTAAAGAATGTAGGTGAAGAAACCGATGCAATTTCAGTTCATGGAACGGTTAGTTGGGTAGCTCCCGATGGACAAACTTATACTATGGAGTATACAGCTGATGAAAATGGATATCATAGTAAAGGAGTACAGATTTCATCATAGAATTATTAGTTTTAGTATGAAAAAATTGCAAAGCTTTAAAAATAAATAAAATCTATTATCATTTATTTCTCTTTGATTGACTTTTAAACTTACCTTTTATATACTTACATTATAACTTATGTTCTTTAGTATAAGAAATTTGTAAAAGATTTCATAATTCTTAATTCAAAAATCACAGAAATTGAGCTTATTAAAATATTTCCTCACACATTGTCAAAATGCTTTAAATTAATTAAATTTGAAAAAAATATATCAGTATTCCTTTAGAAAAAAAGACAAAAACTAAACAATTTAAAGATATTTTAAAAGATTAATCAAAATACTAATACAGCTTTACACAACTTAATTATAACACTTGCATTTTTCATTTTAAAACAAGCAACATAACTCAAGTTAGTTATAGAAAGCCACACTTAATGCTGATAGCCACAAAAAAATTTTTGAATTATTGAATTTTTTATAGGATTAAAACATTTAATACCTAAAATGGAAAAACCTGGTAATATATATGAAAAGTCCTAAAGTCTAGACACATCTGGTTTATGTTTCTTATTCCAAGATTCTTAGCTTTTTAAGATTAACATAAAATATGATCCCCGAGTAATTTGAAAAGGCAAGCGGTAATTAAATTAAAAGGCCAGAGCTAACATAAACTAACCAAATGCTTAAATTTTGCCAAAAAATAACAAAATGTCACAAATCCGAGGACTAGCTTGCCTTCTATGTTAAATATATGTTGATGAAGAAAGAAGCAACTTCTTAGCAATAGGTGGTGACCTTGGTTTAGCTTTACCAATGTTCTTCTTAATTTGCTCGTGCCAATACTCTATCCAAGAAACTGTAAGACACAATAAAAAAAAAGTAATAATAAAAGATATACAAAAACAGCACACTGTGATATCCAGTAATGACATCATGACGAAAAGGTATCATCTATATCTTTGCTTGTTAAAATCCGGGGACATTATACCATGGCACATCTTTAAAGCGCTAAAATCTGATAGTGTAGCGATAGCAGCATATAAGGTCAATAAATTTGCATATAACTGCGGTCGTTAATTATTTATCCTTCTTTGATTTCTCAATAGCTGATGCTTTTCGTTTGAAATTCAGACATCGATTTTTCTATAAATTTGAAAAATTTGGCAGCAGAAGTCACAATCAGTTCGCTATTCATTCTGTTCGTATCCAAATTCAAACGAATTTATTAAATTAAATAAATATGAAATTCGCTATAGTTTTTGCTGTTTGCTTAGCTATTGTCTTAGCTGCCCCACCACAGGAAGATAGGAATGCAGAAACTTTAAAACAAGAAAGTAATAATATTGGACTAGGGGACTTTAAATATGCGTAAGATATTTATAGTTTTTGTTATATAGCTATAAATAAATAATTGGGAATTATTAATATATAATATATAGATATGAAACAAGCAATGGAATATCTGCTAGTGCTGTAGGTGATCTTAAGAATGCTGGAACCGATGATGAAGCACAAGTCATTAGTGGATCATATTCGTATACTGATCCTGAAGGAAAATTCATTCAAGTTGAATACATCGCTGATGAAAATGGATACAGAGCCACCGGTGATAGTATACCTAAAACATCTTTCTAAATAAAATAGGAAAATAGATAAATTGGATGAACCTGTACTCTTGGAATAATGGAAAACAACTAATATTACCCGTATACAAATCAAGACGACTGTGAAATACTTAGCTCATTAAATATATTTAAAATTAAAAAGCAAAAAAAAAAAGAAAAAAAAAATAACTTGGTTTAATTTGTATTAAATGTACCTTTAATACTCTATTTGTAAATATTGAAAAAATTACAGAAATTGTGAATTTTATTTTTATGGTCCAAAGTGTTGTTCCGATCTTTCTTACTTGAACTGTGGACAGTGGCGGATTTATGAGTGTAGGCCCAACAGTTGAAACACCCCAACTCAAAATAATTTCTAATTATCTAAGTAAGGATTTAAAATAAAAATTATTTGTGCTGATTCATAACATTCACAGTGATTATATTGATTTATTAATTACTAATTCAATGCAAATAATTATTTTTGAAATGAAAGCTTTAGTCAAAAAAAAAAGAAAAATTACTACTTTATTCACTTTTTTCTTGCTTTTGTATTCGCCAACTGAATAATGATTTCCTAAAAACCCATTTTTGCTAGTAGATCTGCTTCAATTGTTAATAATGCTAGAGCATTTAACCTGTCCTGGCCTGTATTTGATCGTAAATAACTTTTCACGCGTTTTAATGTTGAAAATGAACGTTGTCCTGAACAATCAGTCGCTGGTATACTGGGAAAAATGCATATTGCTATATCCACATTTAGATGCACTTCTTGTAATTCATTTTCTCGTAAGATAGTAGACAATACCAAGAATGAAAAAGCTTTTTGTTTTTTCATTATCGACGATAAATACTCACTTACATTAACACATCCTTCTTGTAGAGCATCTTCTAAATCATTTAGATATTTTTTTACTAAATTATTTGCAGATTGTGTAATTTCGTTTGATTTTAATTCTGTCAATCAACTTAAAAAAGCAAAACTACAATATCATTTAATTTAGTATATGCCTTGGTACGACGATTTAATTCTACAGTTAAATGATCCAAAATGGGATTAAAAATTCTAATTCTGAAATAATGCGATCCATTTTCTGGTTGAAATTCTCCACTTTCACTTTCATCAAAAAGAACCTTGCGTTTTTTTTAACGTTTAGAATCGTAAAAGTAGTTCTCCATTTTACTTAAATTTCTTGCCTTCTTCTCATAATTCTTAAAACGGGATGTATCATTACGCAACTCTCCTAAAAATTCAACTAAAGAGTTGTATAATTGCAGGATATTAGTTTTATCAATTTTCACATTTTGAAGCTTCAAGTTAACTGCATTAAAACGATTTAATATTGTATTCCATGTAATAGCTAAAAATGCAGTTTCTAATTTCATAATTTATTTAATAAGCCTTCGGCTTCAGAACGAGTACTTTAATTTTCGGTTTTTTCATTAGCAATAAATCTGAGCGATTTAATGGCACCATCTCACTCTTCAACCAATGTACGACA
Organism: Acrocera orbiculus; assembly: GCA_947359355.1. NCBI lineage: Eukaryota > Metazoa > Arthropoda > Insecta > Diptera > Acroceridae > Acrocera > Acrocera orbiculus. Next base: position 46,828,923 of record OX375757.1, read on the forward strand.
AGCATCACGTCTGGTTGACCAACGAGTTACGCATAAACTTTTGAGATTTCGATTAAGATTTGAGATTAAAATTTCCCAGCGATGAGTAAAGACAGAAAAAAAGTTTGTAAAGTGTCTGCAAAGTATCAAAGAAATCTGTGACTTCCAGTGAGCTCCACAAGGGACATAAGATAGAAAGACTATAATTCAATACAATTATACAATAAATCATATTTTATTAAAAATCCCCAAAATTTTTTAAAAAAATAGTCCACTACATTAGTTACAAAATAAATTTTCGTTTAAAATACTTGGCGCCTCCCAAATTTTGCCACCCTAGGCCTGGGCCTACAGGACCTATGCCTTAATCCGCCACTGACTGTGGAATAAAATTTTTTGGATTTCAATTTTAGTGAGCCTAAGATTATCCCAAAAATTTGCAGTAAATTTTATGTTAAATTTTTATTTTTTTTTTAAACTCGTATAGGAAAAACTTTATATTTTCATACCATATACCGCATTATCATCAGCTGTAATATTACTATGTTACTTTGCTCAAGGAATCGAATGGCAAGATGCAGTTTCGAAATTTTCGAATCTTCTTAAGAGGCACTCTTTGTGCACTATTGCTTAACATCGTAGCAATACATATGTATCTCTCAAGTGATGTGAGCTTTGTAGTATATTGTGCATTAATTGTAAAATCCGAAGGATGTGTATCTCAAATATACGCTGGTAGAATCGCACTGCGTGCGATTTATGCTAGAAATCGTCCATATGAATCAAAACCTTCAAACATATTTGAGTTTGATATGTCATTTTGCTAAGGCTCACTTAATAAAAATGTATACAGGATTCAGCAAGTGATACACAGTAAAAATTTACCTCAAAGTTTTTCCACTTGGATACTAATAAATTAGTATTGGTAAATATTCAGCAAGAGCTGACAAATTAGCTACCTGACAGAACTTTTTCGAATTTCCAAAGTTCTATCTTACCTTCCATTTCTGTAATTGTTAATGTTTATAAATTTTTATTAGGTGAACGGTCAATTCTGAAATATGTAACGCCTAAATATGTGAATATTTTTAGAGCAGTTTTTTTAAACTTTGTCCCCAAAAAGAAAAAATCAAAACAAAAAATTTGAATTTTTGATAACTTGTATAGTTGATATATTTGTTAATAATATTTAGCGCAAAATTTTTGAAGGATTATTTAAACAGTTGCAGAGATTTTATCAGCACGTAATGTAAAAATCATATCATGAAGAATTTGATTACTTGGGTATCTTTATTGTTTGCACTTATTTTTTATTTTTCAAACGATTTCACGATGAATAATTTTAATAAAAAATAAAATATATCCTTTTACTACATAACCAATCCTTGAAGTTGGTTGGCAAATCTAAAATGTTCCCAGTAACAAGAAAATAAATATATATTTTGAAAAAGCTTTTTGTAATTTTATGAAACGAAAATAAAAACACTGAGCAACTAGTAATTTTTCCCGTTTGTTAATACTTGTTGTTGAATCTTGTTTCACATTTGTCATCGATAAGTCGCATAAACTAAATTTACGTGAAATCAATTCCTTAAGTACCATTGACTAAGATTATGATCTTTGTGAAGTTCATAAAATGTCGACAAGTTTCATTTAAATTGGAAAAGTTGCTAGTCCCTTAAAGTCGTGTAAGTGTATCAAGATGCTAAAAGTAATAGTTTAAAGTCGATTCTAAAAAGTCTTAAAATAAAGCCGATTATTATGAAAAATGTAATAATTAACAGTTTATATATTACCACCCCTTAATTATTTCTATGAAAAGATTTAAAAATTTATTTTATGCACTTCAAATCAATATTAATGTTTAACTCATGAAATAAAACTCTTTAAAGGTGATTATTTTTCTTATAGCTTAAGTGAATAATTGATCAATAGTTGCATTTGGAACTCCCAAAAAAAATGGCATAGTGTCAAAAAATGAGTTTATCTGATGAGTCTAATATGAGTTTATTACAATTTTGAGTTTATTTCTATATAAATAGAATATATATTCCACGATTTTTAGCAAGAAATCATGCTATTATTGAAATGTTTAACACGGATTGTAAATTAGGTATTACACATATTTAACCTATACCAGTCATAATGCCGTCTTAAAATAATGCCAAAACTTTTTATCTTAAATCATTTATAAATAAATCTGATATAATTATTGGTGCTCATTTTAATTCATGGCAAAATTCTTCTAATACTTATCTTGGCAAAACAGCAGTCTCCGAAACCGGAGAAAACGGAAATTTTTTTGTTTATGTTAGTTCATAATTCAGCAAATACCTAAGAAAACTGAAGAGCTTCAGGTTTCTGATTTTTATAGCTTTGTTTCAGAAAACAAATAAATGAAATGAAGAAGTTTCTGAATTTGATTGAGACTAGTTTTTTTTTCTAGTTGTAATGTACATTAATGTAATGCAATGGTATTTAACTTAAAACTATCAAATAACTATGATGAGACAACTGTGTGGGTTCCTTCCAATTCTAGCAAGTTGCAAAGATTGGTAAAGTGCTAATGCTCAACGAAAATTCAAGTAGTAGTAGCAGAATTCTAAATTGATTAAATTTGTAAAATTTGAATTAAAAATATTTCCAAAAATTTATCCTGTAAAAAATGTTATAATTTTATGACAGTTTCAGAAACTTGTAGCAATAATGATCCTTAATACATATAAATTTAAAAATTATTTTTCTTTCACTTATATTAAATTTATTGTGAATTTATAAGCCAACAAATAAAATAATGTAATTGTGCTCACCTTACGAGGTGGAATAGCCTAATTCATTAAATAGTTTATGGCTTTCAGTAAATTCAATCGATTTACAATGCTTGCAAATTCTTATGCTGAAGCCTAACGTTTGTTGCAAAAGAATAGATTTATCTCTATAAAAACTAATGATCTTTGTGTGTAGAACCAGATTTGCTTACCTATGTAGGCACAACATGATATATATATATATATATGTCAAATTTAAGACAAAAGCACTAAAGATCGTTTAAATCCGGTTACTTTAATGCTACAAATATTTTTTTTGTTTTTGATGTCAGCTTTTTATGTAAGGTTTTATTACGTATTTTAATAAATCTAACAATTCTTTGATTTTAGTCATTTATATTACATTTAATTGCAAATTTTTGCACCTTCTATAATCTTGAAAAATTATTTAAAATAGAGAAAAAAAATCCTTCGTTCAAGCAGTAGAAAATATTATATGGAAGAAGTGTGCAAAATTGGAAGAAGATCGGTTCATAACTTTTTGAGAAATTTTGACTACAGGTTTCAAAAACAGAGTTTCAAAAAAAAGCGATTAAACTTCCACATTCAAATAACAAGTGGCCTAAAGGGCGGAGTTTCTAAAGACCATATCTCTTAAAATTTTACTCGGATCGTTTTAAAATTTTGGGGGAATATTCTAGACATATCGTATTAACAAATAAACAAATGAAAAAAAATTGATTTTTTGAAATTTTGAAACCCACCTAACCCCTTAAACTATTCCATCGTTTTCTTTATTTACGTATATGTTTACTTGTATCTTATGCCTAGGACTCACTAGCGCTTATGCCTGGGACTCACTAGCGCTTAGCGGCACAAAATTTAGCGCTAAATGCTAATGAGTCCATTAGTCTCCACTGAATTGGTATATAGCCTAAATTAATAACACTTGATAAAAACTTTTTTAAATAAATATAAAGGAAATTTTACTTTAAAGCAAATAACAATACATAAATCACACAAATCGAACTGTCACTTTGGCATTTTGCTTTCTGTCAATGACAACAGTAACATACTAGTGAGTCCATTCCGATTGGTATTTAGAAAAACTCTCCATTTTTACTGTGCTAAGTCGTCTCCACACGCTAAACGCTAGTGAGTCCCAGGCATTAGCGTATGGGACGACTTAACACAGTAAAAATGCAGAGTTTTTCTAAATACCAATCGGAGTAGACTCAATAGCATATTGCTGTTTTCATTGACAAAGTGACAGTTCTATTTGTGGTTTATGTGTTGTTATTTGCTTTAAATACAAAATCTTAATATTCAATGACTGAATTCCTCCCGAATTAAAATATTCCTCTGCTGTTTTTTGAGAAACCGACAAACTAGCGCTAACTATTCGCTAATTCAGCCTATATACCAATTCAGTGGAGACTAATGGACTTATTAGCATTTAGTATTGAATTTTGTGCCGCTAAGCGCTAGTGACTCCTAGGCATTACATGAAATGTTTTAAAAATTTTAGAAGAAAAAGTTTAGTTTAGTAATCGACTAAATGAGTTTCTTTTCTGTCATCACCCCGGTTTTGTTCTAGGGTAGCTGCAAAAGTTACTTCATGTAATATGACTGAAATAAAGCCATGAGGGATATTTTTTTGCATCTTTTCTGATGATTTTTGTAACTGTTTCATTGTTCACTCATAGTTGTTGCAAGAATTCATGAAAAACTCCTTAATAAGTATTTTGCATACTATAAACTGCAAAGAAATCTTTTTCAACTGGAAAATATAACCAATTTCTCTTTTTTGATATTTTATTCCTAGCATTGGTGGATAACGTTTTAAAAATGAATAAAAAATTTTTTTCCAAAATACACGAAATAAATAACATAAATTCAATCAAAAATATTTAATTCGTTAGAGATTCAAATTGTGGTCTACAAAAAATCTTAGACATAAAAAACTGATAACAGTTAATAGCCACTATGTGAAAGGCCAAAAATTTATTTAAAAAATTGAACATTAAAAATGTTGCAAACGAACTCCTTTTAAAATTAAATTACATTTTTGAATGTCATGAAGACAAAAAAAATTTCTTTTTATTGTAGGATGCGGAGGATTTTAAAGGGATATAAAACTCAGGAGTATAAAATTAATATGTCAGATATAATTCAAATTATAAAAAGATTATACAGTTAATGTACACATTAACAAATAAGTAAAATGTTCGGAAGGATATTAATTCATATAGTATGACCCGAATTGAAATCATTGTTGACAATTAATCGAGCATTTACCTCGTTTTCTAAATCATTTTTTCTTTTAAGAAAAAATTGCTCATAGCACTAAATTCAGGTAAATAACTGGTGACATAGAGTTCTGTGCACTGCCCAACGACCCACGTTTTAATTTCAAATTTCTTGTGGAGGCGATCGGGGCTTGAGTTTTTGCGAACTGGTTTCCAACAGATTTACCATAAAAGTACCTTTTGATTAACACATTTCCTTTTTAAGATTTGTGCTGTTTGTTCATTATGTAACTGTTTTATTCATTAAAGTAATTAGTTACTATGACTTTACTGTGTCATTGCTACAACTACGATTCTAAATCTAGTTAAAATTCCTTTAACTGTTATTGTTTACATTTGATATAAGTACACAGTAAATTAGAAATTTTATTGCCCGTAAGTATTTTCTTAAATTTTATACATTTTTAGATAACATAATGTTGGATAATCCCTTTTTATCTTGATTCAGTTCAATGGTTCACGATTTGAACTAATAACGAATTATTTTGGATTATAATGTTTTATAATTAGTTGTTAAGGTCAAGAACTAGTACAACCATTCAGCTATCAAAATATTATTATATAGTCTAAATTAGTTTAATGAATTATAAAACAACAAAAAGCTACCGCACCTTTAACACAATAAAAGTTTGTTATTGTTTTTCGCTGATATATAGATTAAAATTGGTAACTCAACCTTCAAATGCTATACAATAAGTTTTAAGCATTGAAAAGTTGTAGTATAATTATAGAGGCTGGCTAGGTTTTATCTTTTAGTTTAATTTTAGTAAGAAATCTTTAATTAAGAAAAATTTATATGAAAAATTAGATAATATCTATAAAAACACTCTGTAACAATTGTATTTGTCCAAACATCTAACTAGAGGTTAAAGTCTTATGATGACATTACTGCGGTAATCAAAGCAATTAAAGCTGAGGTCATCATAAGATTGCCAATTTCTTTGCAACGATGTGAATTAGAGCTTTAGGACACAAGTCACTTCTTTTTAGCTAAATATAGCCAGCCTAAGATTTAAAAATTTTATTTATTTAAGGAATTAATAATTTATGGCTAATGATTTCCGTAATTTATGATTGTATTTTTAATCGCGTTCTTATATAGCTTTATATATACTCTGCAGGGATTTCCAACGGGAGCGCTAGAAATTTTGTTGAGTGCGGTAGGGCTGCAAAGGGTCCGCGGTGAATAATCTACCCCTATCTAAAGTCTTTGAAAGTTAGTATAAAAGTCATAGAAGTCATAGAAGAACTCATAGAACTTGCAAGAAATGGGGACCTACAAGTAAAATTCAAGAATTGATATCAAGAATCAATATAAGTGCTCTATCCTAAGTTTTGGGGAGTAGTGCTGAATTTTTTAATTGAATTTCTTTCATCGTATTTACCTCAACGTGGCTTTAGTGCAGTAACGAAGTTACTATCCAAGAAAAGGATTAAACAGCAAATCACTGGATATTGCGATTTGCGACTGATGTTAGCAAAATTGAAACCGTCATCAACGTTGAAAAACTTCACCAACCTTAATCGTTTCATTAATTTTTCCAAAAGGCCTATTTTTTGCTATTTTTAAATTTTAATAAACAATTTTCTCCTACATTTAATTTGAGAATCCTGCTTTAATGCATTTATCTTAACATCTAATATATTTTCTGGTAATTGATTTGGATTGAAAAGAATATATCTACCGTTCAATCAGAAAACTAAGGAAAATTTTGAGAAAATGTAATTTTTGAAAGACGAAAATTTACAATATCATATTTTTACCTTACTTGAGTATGTATGCAGTTGACTTGTATGCCATTCGCAAGATATGACAAGCCAAAGTTATTAATTCCCATATAAAAAAGAGTTTTTTGTAAAATACGGAGGTCAACTTAAGATATTTTCATGCTTTTACCTTATTAGCTAAAAACTGGAAAGCAAATGCGTTACTATTAATTAAGTAATAAAATCTAAAATTTATAGACTTTAAACGTATTTAATGGTAGTATGTATATATAACTGCTAACCATTTATAGTTTTTTCATCTAACAAAATAAATATTTAATGGTGAAATAGTTTTAGATTTTACAAAAAAACTAAAGTTTTTAGGGAAAATTTAAAAATTTGAAGCCTAAATTCTCATTTTTCGTAGGTTTTATAATATGGCTCTATTTACATTTTATATTAGTGTCAAGCGAAATAATTAGTATTTTAGCATTATTATATATGCCGTTAGAAGTCTATTCATTTTTACTAAAGCATTTTCTATACAATTAGGAGAAAAGATCTCATTTAATGTATTACGTTAGTTTTATAGACGTCTCAAAATTAATAAAGAAGAAAAAACCTTTTTTTTAAGTTTTATTCATCTAATTTGGGCTTAATTCTTACAATTTTGAATGCATTTATTTTAGAATAATTTCGGATAGCAATTAAGGAATTGACCTGATTATCTTATCTTCAATATATCAATTTATATAAAAAATAGTCTCTGAGAAAGCTGTTCTCGAAATAGATTTAAATTTTCCCACCAGTTAACTGAAAAAAGCAACACATTGATAATTTAGAGCTTTTTTTGTTGGTGTCCAAGCAAAATTAAACTATTTTTATTGCATCGGTATGCAACAATAAATGTAACATGAATCCACCCCGGTGAAAGTCATCCGAAGTCACGAAAAACCCAACGGTCACCTAGCAAGATAGTAGACTCTGTATTTCAGGAAGTTCTTCATCAAATAGATTGAACAAAAGAAAATATAATTAATGTTAGTTAACTAACAGCATTGGATCAATTGAAGTAAGAAATTGCTTAAAAATGGTCTGATATAAGGATATAAAAAGTGAAAATTTAGTCTAAATTATACGAATCAAATTTTAAGCCAAAATTAAGTACTCTTTTAACACTAAAAATAAATAAATCTATACGACATATAAAAGCTGTGAAATGAGTGCATCCAGCTTAAAGGAGCTTGATGAATAAATTAAAATTTGTTGAAAATTTTACATTTTTACTGACAAATGTGTTATGCATATAAACATCCTAGCAATTTAATTAAAGACATTGCTATATAATATAATTTAGCTATGGAATTAATAAAATAAAGCTAAAAACTAGATTTGGCCATTTTATTTTCCAAAGAATTTTTTTTGATACAAAATTAGCAACTTTGATGCATCATAATTTGCAAGCGCCTTACAAATGATAAGGCTACACCTTTTTTCAATTTTTTAGCACTAACAAAAATCTTGTAAGCGATCACCTCTCTAAAAATTTACTTAAAAAATGCTAAAACCTTTATAAGTACATATGAAAATTGCTATGAAATTCATTAAAAGAAGTTTTCATTATCAAATGTATGTGTTAAAAATAATTACTTTAGGTCTATTTGTGGTTCTTTCATATTAAAAGCAATCAGTGAAATTTCCCAAAAGTCTTTCTTTTTAAATATAGATAAAATATGCTAGCCACAAGAACTTTCGAATGTTTGCTTTGTATCATTTTTTGTTTATACAAAAGAAAGCAAACTTCCTGCTAACATACTAAGCTTTCAGCACTAAGACCCAATTTCATCCTAAACTCTAGTTTCATAAAAAACAAAAATTCCATCATAATAGGGAATTCAACTCACGATCAATTTAGTGTATGATCTCACCTGCAGTTAAAATGCTTGCCTACAGCATTTATGGTTCATTACACGTGTTGGAAAAAATCAAATAAATTCATTAGTTGTCAATTGTAATTAGGCTTAAAAGATAAAAAATTAAGAAAATTGTTAACAGCCAGTAGAGTTATCTTCAGGTTTTTTCCTTAAAAAGTGCGATATATTTGGCGACATGATTTCACTGAGTGCAGCGAAAGTAGTTCAAATACTTGACCACATATTATATAAGTTCAATTTTAAATTGTACCAATTATACTTGTGAAGTCTTTTTGTACTTTTTTTATTATTATTTCAAAGATTTAAGGTCTTATTGCTAGTCAAAAACTATTTAAAATACTTTAATAGGCGCATATAGCCTTAAGAGGTAATATGTACAGGAAGCGAAAAAAAACAAAAACACTCACTGTGGGCAGTTAAAGTTCGTTAGGGTTCAGAAAAGTACATAAAAACAAAATTCATGTACAGACCACAAACTATGTAAATTAACTAAATGATCAGTGCAACTTTGATGCTGCCCACTCGTGCAACCTAACCACGCAGCCATCAATGTAATATAAAATCGCAATCTATAAGTGGTGAGAATCATGTAAGAATCTGAAAACACAGCAACAATTATTTTAAATAGAGTGTATACATTCTCGATATAGAATTTTATTGAAGCACTTACTAAAATGAACAATGATTCACGCCTAAACGACGAGTAGCAAATAATTTGCGGCCAATATCTAGTTATATATCGACTAAATCTGGTTACAAATTCAAAAAAAAAACCAGTTGAGAAAAATTAGTGCAAAAATAAATGTGGGAGGAAACGGCTCCATTTGAAGCTATGCTGTCATAGTACCTAGAAATTAATTGCTTGGAAAGAATTTAAATTTAAGAATCATTTTATTGAAATCAAAATGATTAGTTCCAAATTTCACAAAGCCATCAACATATATAAAAGGTTTGTTATTTTTATTCTTTTTTATTTGTATGTATAAAACTTCCACAATAATCTGTCAAATTGTATATTTCCAATCAACTTTGATTTATATAAAATTTTTGAAATTATTTTAACACCAACGCAAAATATTTCCAGTGCTGTTCTTATTGCAGTTTTACCTTTCACTAAATTTATTTATTGTTGTATTTTTTTTTTCTTTCGTTTTTATAAAAAACCTTAAAGAGCAGACTAATTTTTTTATTTCAAATCAGAAAAAAATGTGTCCTCCAAAATAGTTAAAACTACAACTATGAATTAATTGCAAAGAGAATGTAGCAACTCCTAAAGTGGATGAATAACTTTTAGAAGTTTTTATATTAAAAAATTTAATGCTGGACTAAAAGATAAGAAAATCAATGAAATAAGGAATAAAGTTTTACTATCTTAGCCATTTGAAAATTTTTTTAATTAAAAATTAAGGTATAAAATTTTGTCTAACAACAAAATTTAAAAAGAAAGTTAGCTGAATTTTTATTTTAGTTGTTATATTTAATCCCTAGTGATTAATTGTCCCTTACAATACCTTGAATTGACTCCAACTATTTGTAGTTTTCAATTTAGGAAAAATTTTTGGAAATTTTTGGAGAAATCAAGGGACTTATTGATTTCAGTTTCAAAGAAAAAAATTAACATATTCTGATTTTATTGCTCCAAAAATATGTTACAGATACTTAAATTGATAAAAATAAGTAAATTTTATGTTTGTATTAAATACTTGTGGCGGAGGTCATGTTGTTTCCTATATTTTGGTTATAGCATTTAAAAAATATAAGCGTAATAGTTTTTGTATTTTAAATAAAATGCCAAGCAAAATTTGAAAAGTTTCTTGTATTGACATTTATGTATTGAAATGTGTTGAAGACCAGAAAATATACTAACCAGCATCACACACTGTTTTTTTAATTGGATGGGACATAATTGAAGAAAAGTCTGTTTTTTGAGAAGAAATGGTTGAAAAAAAAAACAATTTGACGTATGGCATGAAAGGATGCTTAGTTTCCAGATTGTTAATAATAATATTAAGCAATAATTGATTTATTGATCTTCTACAATTCTTACTAGTATTTCAATTCAAATGTAACATACATTAGATCCGAGATTTTAACATTTAAAACAAAAATAGATCATAAATTAATTATTTCTTTATCAATTTAAAAATTTCTTTAAGACTTGAAAATTTATATAATGGCATCTTTTAAGCAATATACATTCATAAAAATAATAATAGCTAATAAGAAACTTTCTTTAGTTAAAGTTATTCTTTGAATTATGGTATCGTGTCTTAAAGCAAATTCATGAATAAAACTTTGCATGTTTCGATAAGCCGATAATATCCTAAAAGGAAAACAAAAACTAAAAATCTTCACCTTTTATTCCTATTATAATAAATGTATCTATTTCTAATTGTCAACAAAATTGTTTGATGTCTGTGTAGATTGTTATGAAAATTATTTAACCCTTTTCATGTTGGCCCAAAGCTGATTATTTTCAGCACTTATATAATACTTGAGTACTCTTTAAATGGAACAAAAGAAAAACTAACGATAAATAATGATAAAATAATAGTTAAGATCACATTGAAAAATAAAAGTAAAAGTTTATTTCACATGTCTGACAGATTGGAAATCATCAAATTTAGCCTACGGTAATGAAATCCTGATAAATCTCCCAACACAAATGGCTTAGTTTAAAGCTTTGCACAAAATAAAAACACACAACTTTGCACCACTTTAGCTAAGCTAAAAGCAAAAAACTTTGTTGAATAGAGGACGTGATTTGCGGACTTCATTTTTTATATTTTATTCCGTATATCATGCATAAGTAGTTACGGAATGCAACAAATGATTCAATCATTTCTAAATAAGTTTGCATCTGTGCATGAGTGCTATTAAAATGCATTCAACGATGGCAATGGTATGCCCATCAGTTTGAGCTTGGCCTCTCTACCAATCCGTGCCATCTCTTCGCAATTTATATGCAAAAGTTGTATCTAATAAATAAATATTTCTCAAAATAAATTGTTATTTAAAAACATTAGTTAAACGGAAAAATAACTAGAGCTGCGGTCTTTTTGAATATTACGCATTTAGCGTTAACAAATCATGTTTATTTTTAATAAACACAAATTACTTTACACATGTAGCCTGTTGGAAAATATTTTTCAAAAAAATCTGGAGCAAATACTATAAAAGTGAAATTCTTCCCGGAAATATAATTACTAGCCCTCTACTATTTAATTAAATTGAAAGTCCTTCAACTTTTAAGAATTAATTTTGCATAGCTCTAAAAAATTTAATTTGAAAGTATCTCGAGTTATATAAAAGGACTTCTAGGTCGATAGTTTCTTGATCTTTTCGGGATTACTGGTGTATACTCGTATATCTAGTATCAAGTAAGCTGAGACAAAAATACTACTACCCATAAAATACCATTGGGCTGTTATTGTTGTAGTATACTAAAATATTTGTAGAGTAAATGGATTATTTCATACCTCAGATTAAAGTATACAAATGCAGTTATGCGTTTTGCAAAGAAAAGAAAAACGCAAATAAACGTTAGCAAAAGCAATTGCCAAAGCTTTTCTTAAATAGTTTCGTGTAGGTATTCACAAATTCTTATTTATTAGAAAACCTCGTTATATTTTATAGGAAGTAAAATTTTTACTTTCAATTAAATTGATAACGCGGTAAGCGAAGGCAAGGCGCTAAAAAGTAAGCAGAATGCATAATTAGACTCTAATGCTCTCTTAAAATGCACCAAAAAAAAAAGAAAAATGAATTTCACAAATGCTTAACAATTTTTGATTCATACACAAAGTAACAACAAGCAAAAATAGTCGCTTACGTATTCAAATCCCGTTACGAACCACCCACTCACCTCCTAGTATACTTCAAAGTCAGTTATTTGAAGACTTTCTGCAAAATTCATAAATTCAAGGTAGATGTTAGCTCATTTTGATTTAAAAATAAATAACATTCATGCTCACCAAACTCCAGCTGAGACGAAAAATAGTGCATTAAAAAGTTCGCGTGCGCGCATACTGCAACTAGGGGCAATATGAAAATGTTGTTGATTAATAGTGAACGGCGCGAAAAGTACAGCCATCATTTGATGTAGGAAACTGTGATCAAGGTGGGAAATTAACTCTAGCACCGCAACTAGGCTTGGATATGGTACTAGTGGCCATAGAGCCAGCTTCGAAGAAAGACGTTTTATAATAAGGAAACGGAAATTAATAAAGTTACATTACTCGAACCAATTTAAATTTTGTTTTGCAATTCCGAATGTTTAAACAAGGAAGAGTTAGTGATCCGTACAATTATTAATATTGCACTTTTCACTTTCATTAGTGCGATTTATTGGAAAATAATTCTCGTGTATGAATAAATGTGTACCCAAGTGTAGGTTAATTATTGGATCAAAAAATTATCCCAAAACTTTTGAGGATGAGGAGCAAAGTGAAAATAATTTCAGTAGTTTTGGTAAGAGTTTATTCCATAAATATCTTCAGATATTTACATAAAAAGTATTAAATTCTCAGCTATTGCGATTGCATAATAATTCTTTGATATAAAATACAATTCACCTACATGGATCAAGCATTTTAACAGTACACGTGATGCAACATAGTGTTGGCTTCGATTGTTGATATATCAATTGAGCTAGCAAACGCCTAACATTTGTAAATACCTCCCGGAATGTGCGGATAGGAAATAATAGCTGATTACATAAACTATGAACAATGTGACAAAAACAGCACTTGACTTATATCAAGGTTCTTTTTATGTAACTGATTTTGACCTCAATTTTTGAAGCACATTACATACATATATTTTCTAAAGCCTGATCTAAATCTTTTAAGGAAAGATAGATCCTCTAGAAAAACGGTTTCAATTATTTTATTTTGCTCTAATAAAAAATTAAAGTTCTGAAACTTTATTAAAAATTTAATTAAATCCTAACTTATCTTCATATTTTGTACTCTGTACTAAATAAAGGAGGCTAAGTATAAACCATTTAATTTTGCATTTTGGAACAAAAGATTTAGTATACAAGAATTGACTTTAACCAATTTTTTCTGTTCTGTTCTGTTCTGTACATTGTTTTATACAAAACAAAATGTACCCTAAGCTAAGTCACTTTGTTTTATAATCTATTCCTTTTCTAAAAGTATTTTTTGAGCTCAAAATTGGACATAGTGTGTGTTTTTTGGTAAAAAAGTGTCAGTACATAAAAGATACCTAATTCTATGTATTATATACATATATAAATGAAGCAAAAGGATACTTTAACCTATATTTTAAGCATTCAAGAACTTATTTTAACTGCATTTGAAGATTTAAATCTTTAATAAATTAAAATCCACTTTTAATCATTAAAATCTAATTGTTGGGTGCAAAATAATGTTAAACTTGCGATAAAAAATCTTTTCTCATGAAATTTACTTAAAATGGACAAGACAATATTATTTAAGCAGTAACTCAAATTTACACATTGAGTCAAAGGATTGACGGCAAAACTAACTGCTTGACAGGGTTGAAGCTGTATTCATATTTTCAATACTATAACATGATTCATATGATGACTTTTTATCGTGATTTAGGGTAGATAAATCTTCAACTGCATTAAATTGGTAACAGGCTCTAATTGGACCATCAAGTCAGGCACAATTACCTGTTTCAAGAACTTAGTTAAATGTCACGTCAGGTTTTCCTTTATGCTTTTATTTCATAACATTCGTTTTTTTTATATCTTCTAAATCATTAGTTTTAAATCTTAAAATATCTGGCGCTACAGGCTCTGAGAAATTCTAGTCGGTCATATTAATTTGAAGTATTCTAACAATGATTTTGTTATTTGTCGTTAATAATTTTGAAATTAATATAAACAAAAGTCAAAACAAGAATTTGAATTAGTGAGCACTTAGTTTAAGTTTAAAAAAAGTTTTGACATTATCAATAACGCCTTTGAGTTTTATGTAGTGATATTTTTTTATTGTAAAATAACATTTATCTCGAATTGAATATGAAGGAAAAAATTATTGTGCAATTAAGGCTTTAACTCATTCATTTTTATTTGTTTTTGCCTTTTTTGTTTTGCAAACTCTCCCACAAAATAAAAATTAATTACATTCAAAATATGTATAAAAAGCTGCAAATACGTTAACACATGGCTCCTTAGTTAATGGTTTCAAAACTTCTTTTTGGTCATAGTTTTTAGCAAAATAATTTAATTAATTGCTTAACATATTTCCAAAAATCTTACTTTGGGATTTTTCATTACGAAAACTTAATTTAAAAATTTGCAGTAAATTTTATCGTATTCTTATGAAATCTTGACACAAGTATTGTAAATTTTCAATTCTATTTCCTTAATTTTTTTGCTAAGCCTAAGATCATTTTCTCGTATATTCTAATACTTTTAATAGAAGATTTCTGTAGTCATATGCAGCTTTTAATCCTGTAATCTCGTAATATTAAAAGAAGATTAATTAGTTTTTCTACGGCTTTTTATTGGGGATATTTTTATCAAGCTTTATAATATCTTATTGTAATTTTTTCTAAATTAAAAAATTTCTAAATTTTTTCTATAAAAATGATTGACAAAATAACGCAACATTCTTTGAAATTTATTTTGCGTTCAATTATGATTCTTTATTCTAAGCCGTTAAGTGTATTCGTGGCTTATCCTCTTCCTTTTTCATATAAGTTATTTCTTTGCTGTATTCTTTTGATACATAATATAAAAAAAATTGAATTCTTAGACTGAATAGTTCAGCAAAGCTTATTCACTCTAATTAGGAAAACTCACTTTTATATTTAAATAAAACACATGAAATGTGGAAACTATAATTCGAAATATTTGACAAAGTTCTGTCGATTGTTGTACCTAAAAACAATGAATCAACTTTACAACAAAATTTAATGATAGACTAAATCCAATGAAAAATTTTTGATTGATTAGTTTTATTTCCAAGTTATTAACTTCGTTTGTAACGATGATGGCGCAGACTAATTATTCCATGTATTCGTTGAAAAAATGTAAGCCAGTCTTAAGTCTTCAATCTTTTGTGTCTGACAAAAAATGTTAGCAAAGTGTTTTTAAATTGTTGCTGAAATTGCATCAAGTAGAATTATTTTAATGGTGTTTTTACTTAATTGTTTAAAAAACTGGAATATTTTTAATTAATGAAATACAATCCAACTAATCATACGATTTTGGGGGAAACGTTAATTTATTATTGCAACATCTAACGTAACCTTTTTCAATTATTCATAAATCAAAAATTATATTTAAAATTTTGTTTTATCGATCAAATTTTAAAAGTCTTTTAGATTATTACATCAACATTTAATAAAATTTTCAAAATAAGAAGTCAGGAAGAGAAATCATTCAATCCACACTATTCATTAAACTTAGAAAGCAAGAGGAAATACATGCAAATCGTTCGCGAATTTTAATTTAGTAAAGAAAAGTGACAGTGATTCGCCTGCTTGCCCTTTAACAATTGGTGAAACTGCTCAAAGTGATTACGCATAGACATAGGACGGGGTGGACAGCATTGTTCTCAAGCATCAAACGCTTGAGGTGTTAATTTAATCTTTTGTTCGATCGAGTTTTAACAAATTTACCACCTTCAAAAATTTTAAGTTTTAATAATAGTAAAAAAAAATATTTTTTTGCTAGTCATTAATACCAATTGAATTGAAGAGCCAATACAAAGGAACTGTCAGTGATTCGTCCTTAATTAGTTAACCTCAGTTACAACTTTCACTTCACGTTGTCGTTGTTTTTAATCTTATCTTTTTTTTTAGTCGTGGTCAATGAAGTAATACTATACTATGATACTGCGATTTCATAACACCAGAATAAAGTCACGCGGGAAATTATAGGCACCCACTGACCAAATCTATTGTAAAATGATAGATTGCAAGGTTAAAAGCAATTGTACTAAAGATTTCGTGTTTTTTTACAAGTTAATGAAATTTATAAATCCATTGCACTGAATATTATAAAACTATCTTAAAATCATTGCAAAATCCATGAGAAGATTTTTTTCTTTTTCATTTGTGTTTACTTTAATGGACATTTGTAAATAATTCAATCTACTTTACATATGCAAAGCAGTACCACGTGTTTAATTTCAAGAAAAGTTAATTGGACGTCTGGTCATTTATTTAATAAACGATGTTAGCCACTGAGAAAATTATATAAGTTCACAATTAAAACTATATGACCTAATATTTAACTTGAATTACGACTTCAACACATTTTTGTTTTAAATAATATGGAGGACTTAATAAATTATAAACTGTTTACAAAAAGTTTTTATTCATTTATATATTTTCTTAATTAGCAAACTGAATAATGCGGGAAAATTGGCTTTTTTTAAAAAAAAAATTACCCTACAAATTTACTAATTTTTTTATATGGAGACATTAATTAATTTTATGAAACTTTATGATACGTTCAGTAGTCTTCTGCCTAAATTAGTTATGAAACAAAGCTTAATTTTTTCAAACACGGAAATTTAAATGAATTCAATAATAATAAAAGATTGCACAAAACCCTTCAAATGTGACTTTTTAAAGACAAAAAGATTTCATTGTCACAAAGTGACCCCTTACGAATCAATTAATTTGTAATCAAAATGTATGTTCAATTAATGTTTAAATTTATTTATATTACCATATAAGCAACATGAAAGAGATTTTTTGACAAACAAGCTCAATAAATAATGTGCATAAAGTTAAAATGGAACAGATTGGAATACTTCTTGAGTAGCTGAATTTATTAATAATAATTATAACTTGATTCGCACTGCTCCAATCCAATAATGGAAAAAGAGAAATCGAAAAAATTGCACATGTGTTTCATAAAATGCAAACTACTTATATAAGTGAGATCTGCTTCAATCTTTCTTATATTTGGATTTTTTGTTTTTGGCAACTTTGACCATTTTTAATCAGGTCACTTAGCATACTGCCAATTTAATTCAGGAATTATGTAATGAACCTCTAATTCATTCATTCTTACTTCTGCGATCAATATATCACAATATTCACGTTCACGTGCAGCAATATTTTATAGTGTATGCAAATTGTTTTATTTTGCCAATTTATGGCAAATCACAATCAGATACATTGGCCTCAAATTTACGTTTTTTAACAACCGGTTTTATTAACCGCAATAATGGCACAAAACAGATTTCAATATTGTTGTTTAATAGCATGAATACATTATTCAATAGAATATGACTCAATGACGATAAATAGCAAACAATTAAACATTTAAACTGACTAATGTATACTTTGCTGCATCCCTAATTGCAGAATTTGTATGAGGAATTTAATTTACATAAGTATAAAGCATACCGAAAACATCAAATAAATTAAAAACTAAATGTATGGAATGATACCATTTAATGAACTTCATCTAAGCTGGTAATTATAGCACAAAAATTTATCCAACAAATAGTTAAAATATATTCCTAAGCATACCTTGCATATTTTTCTAGTAATTATTAAATATTTAACAAAGTTTTAGCTTAAATCTTCTTGAAAAGATAAATATATTATTGCACATCACATCATGATATTAACTTTATAAAAATTAACTTGATTAGCTTGATGATATCAGGAAACCGTTATATCCTTAATTTCAAAGATAATGTCATTTTTTATCTTCAAATAATGACTGAATTTCGGATAAGGGTGGAGTAAAACCACACGGTACTGGCCAAGATTTATCATCGCTGCTTACAAAATTTCGAACAGGATCTACTCCTTCGAAATAATTTGAGATGGTACAAAGAAGATTCGATTCCAATAATGATTCAATCAAAGCTTCTTCTGGAATTGTTTTATTGTAATTTGACGATAACAACTTTTTATTTCCATCGTCCTTGCCTATAATCAAAATATATAGAGAAAACTTTCTAAAAATTGATCAATTTTTAATTTTACCAGCGCCCAAATCTTCTCTTACCATTGTACATACATCATAAAGTTTTTTAACAAATGATTCAGCATAAATTTGTGCATCCTTCAAATATCGCAAATTTGCCCTTTCAATTGTATGGGGTTGGCCAACTCTTCTCCAAATTGTTTTATAAAAAAATGGCTAAAAAATTCTATTATGATTTAATAATAATATTAAAATTGAATTTTGCTATTACTTGATTCATATTATTATAAAATAAAACAATTTTCGATTTAATAAACAGTTTCCTTTCGTTAATGGCTAATGTACGACACAAGAGTGTTACAAGGTCTTCAGATCCTTCGATCATGTGAATAATATGATTTGGATACTGTAGAATTAGGCCACTAATATGATCACCAATTGTGAAATTTTTTGATTCACTTATAAAATCTACTACTGTTTCTCGGAATTGATTTGTAAAAACTTTTTCATTAGCTTCAGCATTTTTACCAATGTAAATAATTCGTTGGAAAAAATTCGTACGATTAGCTTGAGACATATTCTCTTTGACATAGTCAAATAATGTTTTTCGATTCAAATATGATGATTTTACTTGTTGTAAAGCTTCGGAACGTGACATTATGGTTAATATTTTATTAATGGTTTATCAACTTTAAATAATTTTGTAATAATTTTTGACACATTTATAAACAAGTTTATATTAATTCAGCTGTAACTAAGTTACCAGTTCCAATTAAATCAGAAAAACTATTGTGCATGAATTTATTTATTTTTAGAAAAATGTATATAACTTTTTAATATGAAAATTATTTAACGAAATTCATAAGCTTTTACTGAAAACATTACTTTTAATCCAGGTCAACAAGAGTGTTTAATTGAGATGAGATAAAAAGGTTTTATGAAAATAAAATTATAAAATCAGTTTGAAAGGGTTTTTTAAAAAAAAGTTAATTTTTCAATATTACTCTTTATCTTTTACTTAGCATAAAATTGGTTTGATTTAACAAATTTTTATAAATACTGTAATTTTAAGTATTTAAGCCAAGTCAACGCCAAAAGTCAGTAGCTAACTATAGAACAACAAGTTTCTTTTTAAAAAATAATGTGAATTAATGGCACTGACTAGAAAAGTGCATATATAAATATTTATAAATCCTATTAATAATTAATTTTATTTACTTTGTACTGATTTAATTGTATCAACAACGATGTAGTAGAATGTATGAAAAATTGAAGTTCATAAGGCCTAAATCTATTCCAATATTCATGACAATAATTTATTATTATATATTTCTAATTTTCTTTAAAAAAAACTTCTTATGAGTCATTTTAGTCTCAAGACTGAAAGTAAAATTGAAAATAATATTTGCAAAACACATCCGTTCCTATTTTGGTTATTTATTGTAAATATTGTATCGTATTCAAATTTTCTCAACTTTCTTTTAAAGATATTATTCAAATCTTGGCAATTGTCTAAAATTCACTTTGAAATCTTTAAGAGCTATGCAACTATTTCTTATTTAAACTCATGTTTGGCATACTAACCTACAAAATTGCTTATTCTTTGTGACTTTATCAGTAACCTTTAAGAAAGTATTTTTTTTGTATGCAGATCACGTCTTTATATGATTTGTTTATTTTTACATACATATAGCTGAGTAATGAATTAAGGAAATATTTTGATTCGGACAAACTTGATTATAATAAAACAAAAGATATTTTAGAATTATTATTTTCAATAACTGCGAAACTACCTACACTTGTGATCTCATCAATCTAAGCTGGCACTCTGAAATCCGGTAGAAAATTTTTTCTTTAATATAAATTAGCACCAAGGCCAGGGTCAGAGTGTACAGTCAAATTGAACAATTAAATACCTCAAATTATCATGTTAAGTAGGCTGCTATGTAGCAAATGGCGACATTAAATACTGTAGGTGTACTAAAACAAAAATGATGGACAGGGAGTTGAGAATTTATGTTAGTTCTTTTGTATCTATCAAGGCTAGGAGTGATGGGAAAAAAATATATTGCCGCCAACAATGCTCGTCACAAATATTCATTAAAAAGCGCCATTAAATGGCATAAAAGTTCTTCTTCTATCAGTCAGTATTTGGAGTAACTTTGAGTATTACATAGGAAGCCAGTATTGTTTTAGATATCAAAGCTTAGAAAGATTTGCTGTCAAATTGTTCTAAATTATGACTTGTAATTATTTTTACAGCAAAGAAAAATGAAGTTTTTCTGAATTTCAATAGATTTTTGAAGAATTTTTTGTTTTCTACATATTTACGTAACTTTAATTTTTTCATGTACTGCACAAACTTCCTAACAATTATCAAAATCCAGCCAGTTTTTGTCTATAACATAATTCTAAAGTAATCTGCAACCCGGATTTTTGCTTCGCCAAATAATTTTCTTTGAAACTTTGATTAAATCTGGAGTTTTCATTATTGTTTTTGTTTATTTTAAACTGTTTACAAAAATTTCTACTTGAAATTATAATCCCCTAAAGAGATTTTAATTAATTTTGAACCAAAAACCAGTAGGCTCTGATTTAAGATCTACCAAGAAGCCTTTTAGTTTATATTCTAAATTTTTGTTTAGTACTTTATTATATTATGGGATCAAAATCCAAATTAAATATGTTAAATTTTTTGTGTAGGATTATAACTAGCAAAATAACGGCACATATTGAAATCTTGTCAAGCTAACCCTTTCTCAGAATGGGAACTAAAATAACACAAAAAATTCATTAAATCCATTTAATAATATTTTTTCAATCTTCTACTTATGGAATCATTATATCAATAATTACTTATATATTCTAATTAGCTAAGTTTTTCATTCTTTATTTTTTCTGTCAATATTAAAAATCTTGTGGGCTCATAATGAAAATCGCAAACAATTTTACAAATTTGGAGCATTCTAAAATATTAGATATAATACAAGTTATTAAATCAAAATGATTTCAGCAGTTTCTCCATAAATAATTCCAAATCCAAATAATGACAGCCCCTGAGATGAATAAATTTAAATTAACAGCATCAAATTCATATTTGGTCCTGTGATATTAATTCCGACGCGTTGACTAACTAGCCACCCACTCATATGTTGATTTTTGATTTGTTAGCACCGATTAAGTATGCAAGGCGCATCAAGGCTAAGTATGACAAAAATGTATGTTTGCGGGCAATTGATAATGTAACATAATTACGTATTCTTCATTAATAGATTTATAATTACTTATAAAAACTAAACACGTAATATAGAAATAATAATTTTATTATTGTTAGAGATGCTTTGATAGAATCAAAAGATAAAAAGACTTGGGAAGTTTTATCATAAAAGTTACCGCTGCATCTACTCAGCATTCCAATAAGTGTTTAATTGCTGTTGTTCTAATAAATGAAGGCCAGGTAACCAGATTTGATATCAATTTTCAGAATAAGCAACTTCAATTACTGACTTGTACACACACTCTCCACACGCATCAACATAATGTTCAAATATCACTGTGACTCGTCAAATAGTTTCACCTTAGACGGCGGGTCTATCTTAATTAAATATCATTAAATATAGCTCTGTTTTGGAGCTTTTTTTTAACAAGAAAAAGTCTGCTAACAAATATATTTTTATGTTAATTAAGTTAATCACTATTATGTATAGCTCAAAATTAAAGTAAAACATTAATTAAGATAACTTTTTGTCGCTTATATTTCATAATAAAGTATATTTTGGAAAATATAGATTTAACGAAGAATCTTGCAACACAAATATCATAAAAGAGCAGTACAAAAAATCTGCCTTTTTAAACAGAAATACAGTGATAAGTTCCTTATCAAATTAAGAAGCTTCCAAGTCATTGAAAGCCTAAATTATTATTATTATTCAAAACAGATTAATTTAGTAAAAAAAATACGGTAGAAATATTGAAACGAAAAAGTAAAAATCTTTTATATGGGGCCCTGTTGTTGAGCACAACGTAACGTAAAAAACGAATAAATTTTCATCAACAAAAAAAAAGGAAAAAAATTTGGAGTTAAACTTTTTCGTTTTCGAGTTAATGGGTACATTATGGTTGGTGTACTACATACTTTTTATTTTTATGTCTTAACGTGTTAAAAATTACCGATAGCAGGAAAAAATTAGAGTTGTATTTTGTAGAGCTTTTAGACTTGCTTTTTAAAGATTTAACAATTAAAAGCAAATTTTCTTGTACTTTTTATAAAGTTTTAGTAATGATCTGAAAACTAATTTACTTTGAGAAAAAAAAGCTGTAGAATAAGTGTAGTGACAAACGAAATCTTCATTACGTGTTTACTCGTCGTCGTTACTATTGACTATGAAAAATAATTTATTATTATTTGAGAATTTTTAAGTTTATAACAACAATAACTTTTGCAGAAATAAATTGTTAAGTTTTTCTTAAATAAAAATGTAATTCTTCGCTTTTAATAAAATTTTAATAGGACCATTTTGCCGAAAAACCGAAATTTTGAAAACTACACACAAGTTGTGTGTAGAAAATTAGTTATTCCGATGAGAGAGTATTGCTAAATGCATTTATTAATTGGAATTCTTAATTTTATTTGAATAAGTGGTAGTTTATCCTAACTTTGTTAAAATCCAGGAACACTTAAATTTTACTATTATTGTCTTATTGTCTTTATAAGAATTAGTAAAAGCTTAAAAATTTTAAATTTCCTTTAAAAAAATCAGAGGATGCAAAGCTAAAGAATCCAAAAAGAAAAAAAAGGTATTTTTGATTTTTACTACAATTACAGTATATCCGATTTTCGAGCAAATCAATATGTTGTGATCTAAAACACACACAAATTTGAACCTAAAGACAAAAGAATTAGAGCTACGAGTATTAGTTTTGCTTTAAAAAAAAACTAATTTTAAGCACAGGTTACACAAGTCACACAAGTCTCATTGTCAGAAAAATATAACAAACTTTAAAGAAATTTTTTACTGTGGAAAATAAATTCAAAAGACAAAATCTTGTGCTCTATTCATATTGGAAGCCATCCAACTAATATAATAAATACGTCTTAATCATTGAAGACGCTTTTATAATACATTGGCGACCTTCAAATTACATGACACTGAAATCATACTACACCAATTAGAAAGATAACTGTTTAACAAGTCTTCAACAGACCGGAAAAATTAAACAAGACTTCCACAAATTTTTATCTATTTTAATTTTAATTTACATAGGGTATCCCTTATATAAAAATTATCACGTATCAAATGCAACGAAAATGCCGTAGCTAAACTTCTTAATTAAAATAATTGCTGCTATCTAGACTGCCTTGACTTTGTCATGCTGTAACTTAGGTATACAGAATGATGGACAAGAAATATAACTGCACTCAAAACTTCCATTTTATAATAATACTAAAAACTATTATTAGTTAATAGAAAGTGATAGTAGCTTTCATTTGTTGTTTATATTTTGTTAATTGCTTTAGCGGATTTTACGACAGATTAATGTGGTTGTAAGAGATAAAGTGAAATTATATGAAAACTGGTTTAAAGATAGATTTTTATTTCATTTTGTAGCTCCTTTCATCATCATGCTATGCATCATGGGGTACACCTGGCCAAGGCCAGTACCATATTCAGACAGACGAAGGACCTGAACGATATTTTCGCTATCAAACTGATAATGGACAATATCGTAAAGAGAAACGTTTACAAGATGGCACTGTTGTTGGTATTAAAAATTAATTACACTAGTTTTGATAAATTTGAATAATATTTCATATTTCTAGGCACAGATGCTTGGATTGATGCTCTTGGCTATTTAAGACAAAAGGATTACATTGCTGATAATCAAGGATATCGAATTCTAAAATCAAAAACAGTTTTTGTTGGTCTAGGCCGTCCCATTGATGTTTGTTTAATAATAAAAATATTTTATTTGTTTATTTTATATTAATTATTTTATAGGAGGCAATGAAATTTGCAAAGAAAGTTCCTGATCGTGTTAAGCCAAGCTATAAAACTGTTAATACTGGACGATATTCAAATCATTTCACTCCACCAACTTTTTATCTAGAACCTACTCAACAACCACAGAAATATACATCATCAGTACATGTAAAACCTCATTTGAATCGTTTTAATGAAAATCGCGTAACATTCAGTTCGACAACACCTCGAAACTATGGATTTAGAAGAAAAAGTGTCACAATTGAATCTGAACTTCCCCCTCTAGCTATTTATCCAGCCTCTTCGACACCAAAAACTTTGAATTCCAACGAATATGAACCACCAATAGCTGTATATACACCAAAAAGTGAAAAATCATCTACAAATCTCTCAAGTAATATAAGTAGAAATTTCTTCTATCCAGTTGTATCATCAACTCTTGTAGATTTTTCAAATTATAAAATATCACCAAAACTAATTCAATCTAAGACAAGTCCATACACAGCTGAATTAGATAATTCTATAGATACACAGCCAATTGTGAATAGACAAATAAATTTATCAAATGAATATAGTTCTTCTACGCCAGTATATGATTCTACTTCAATTAGAAAAAATGGATTTGAATATTATCTTCCGAGGCATTATCATGAGGAGACTTCATCAGATGATCAGAGTAAAATTGGAAGTTTTGGATACATAGATCCCTTCGGAATACGTCGTGTTATTTATTACAATGCAAGTCCAAACAAAGGATTTGTTCATAGAAAAAACAATAGATTTGTAGGCTTTAATGCAACCCCATATGATCCATGAAATTTTTATAATATTATTTTACAGCCATCCAAAATTTTGGTTTCCAAAAAAGTCATTTAAACTATAAACTATTAAATGATTACTATAAAATTATATTACAAGCATCATGTTCACTGTTTCTATTTAAACTGAAGCCATTTAACTTATTGACATTAGACATTTAAATACATGTACATTTATGTATGCATATCATCATGAAATCATGTTATCTTGCCATAATAATTGTTTTTAGTATTAGGTTAAATTTTAAGGCAACTTCTTTGGAAATAGATGTCCATTATCCTAAGGACTAATGGATCTCCGTTACAGAGAAGTAAACATATTTCTTTTTTTGTTCTCTTAAAAAAATAATCAATTGTAAATAACTGTAACACAAAGAAATAGATTATTAAATTTCAATTTGAAACGATATTATTTCAATATTTTCAATAATTTTGCACAAATTATAAAATCCACTTAAGAAATGAAGGTTTTATAATTGAGGCTCTTGGCATTGAAAAGATCAGGACCACTAAGATAGATTGGTAAACTTTTAACACCTTACTTGTCATTCCTGAAATCCGCTACGATTAGAATAAGAATCATTTTTTTTTTAACATGACTTCCGACTTTTAGGAAAAAATCCCGTTTTTAAAATATAAGAAAATAATATTAAATAATATTTTAGCTTTAGAAAGATAGCTCAGTGAATTTAAAAAATAAAAATCTATTCTCGGAGGTTTTACCATCATTCTAAACAACAAAATAATTTGCAAGTTTCTGTTAAACTGACGTTAATTTTGAAACATATCTTTCAGCCTTCTTCTACTTTTCCCTCCATTAAAATTTTCAATCTAAATCAAAGTTGATAAGAAACTATTATCGGTATTATATCCGGAAGAATTTTTAAATATTCCATAAAACTATAGCCGTAAGTTATTTGAACTTAGCGAAACCGGTTGCCAAAAACCAAATTTTTGAATATTTGACTTGGAGGCACAAGTGCACTTTAAAATCTATTATAAACTTGAGTTTTTGTAAACAAGAAAAAAATGTATGCAGTATAAATATAAGACTTAAGCTTATTGTTACCATTGATTTGAAAGAAGTGAAACAAACAAAATGGTAAATCAAAAAATACTTTTAAAAAAATTAATCTTATTTAATTAAAATATCTTTTCAGAAATCGTTTTTAGTTGCTGTTATTTTTGTTGCATGCGTTGCCGCTGTACCAATCGAACAAGAAGAAAATTTACAAGGAGAACATAGTCATGTGACTCCAGTTGCAGTTCCAGTACAAGGAAGACAAATTAATACAAACCCAGGTTTCCAAATTACTCTTCCTCAATTTAATGTACCAACTCCACCGGTTGGTTCATTTTGTGTGTCAAATGCACAACCAGGACAATTTTTCCCTCAATCCAACCAACTTAGCTTGTATTATCTTGGTAAACCAGCATCCGCTTATTCAGCTCTAGCAGCATCTCCAGCTCTTCATTCAAATTTCATAGGCAAACAATTTACTTACCCATATTCCTTCGACAAATACCCATCAGCTCCTTTATTTCATCCAAACATTCCCCAAGTACCAAATTATCCAATCTACAACTATCCACAATTGAATTTCCCTCAAACTACAAATTCAACCACAACTCCAACATACCCAACCCCTACATATCCAAGCCCCACATATCCAACCCCTACATACCCAAGTTATCCAGGAAAATATTTTTACGTTTAATAAATTAACGAAAACGATTTCTTAAAAATTATTGTCATCAATTTGTAATGAAAAGTTATTAATATTTAAAAATTTA
Organism: Acrocera orbiculus; assembly: GCA_947359355.1. NCBI lineage: Eukaryota > Metazoa > Arthropoda > Insecta > Diptera > Acroceridae > Acrocera > Acrocera orbiculus. The sequence continues at coordinate 46,856,108 of OX375757.1, forward strand.
TTTTGTTGTCAAAAAATTTTTGCAAATGTTTGAATCAATTGAAATTCATTAAAATACTATAAAAAATTGAATTTGTTAAAAATCATAAGTTTTATTTCATATATGAAAAAGTTATTATCATTTTTGGACTGTATTTATAAATTTTTAACTAACACTTCTAATAAAAATGAGAACCAATCATCTGGTTGTATCAGTAAAGCTGTCCGAGAATCCATTTTGATATGAAAACCTTTTAACTTCGTAAATTAGCTACACTCCCTCTTTATATTTCTCGCCTGTTATTTCGAAAATTTGTAAATGTGAAGAATACTCAGCCAACAACATTCTTTTGTTTAAATTTCTTACCTTTTAATTTGAAGATTTTCTTGTTTAACATTTCTTTGTACTATTTATTAAAAATAGTTTGAAAAATTTGTGTGGTGTGTTATGTAGATAACTAACTGAAAAACAATTCTTAGCTAAGTTTCACAGAGCAATAAAAGAAAATATTAATTTTTAAAAAATATCCAGTAATGCATATCCCAATTTCATTATTTACAGATTTTTAGCCGAAAATTTAATTTTTATTTTTTAATTACTAAGGTTATAGCCAATATTTTTATTTATAATTTGTATTACAATAAGAAAAGCAGACATTACTTACTTTATATTAAAAAAGCATTTTTTTGTTTTCTCTTAACCCCAATTCTAAAATCGAGAATGAAGCTTGAGCAAAACTGGTTGATCAGGTTTATTAACTATATTAGTCTTAACATCAAGTTTATTCTTTCCCATCCATTCAATCTGAAATTGTCGAGCAATCTATAAACAATGAAAAAAGCTAAAATAATTTATGAAGTTTGACACATAAATAAACAAAGTATACCCTTAAAATTAAAACAAGCATGTCTTGTTCTGCTAGCCTTCTTGCTATACAAGATCTTATTCCATGGCCAAAAGGAAGCACAAGATGTGGATTTATAGTTATAGTCCGATCTATCCATCTTTCCGGCATGAATTTTTCTGCAAACTTAAAGTTTTTCTCAAGCCTGCATGCTACCATATTTTGTGTAACCACATTTGTCTACAAAAGGAATAGTAAATAAAATAAAGTATAAAATATATATTATTTTCTAACACTACCTCATTTGGAACTTGATAACCATGTAAAACAAGCTCATTACTCAATATTCTTCCAACTCCTATAGATACTGGATTCAATCGCAGAGATTCCTTAAGTACAGCTCTTGTATATGGTATTTTAGAGTTTAATATTTCAGTAGTAATTGCATCTCTTGAACTTTTAAGAACACTTAATGCTTCTTCAAACAAACAATTCTGGACATTTTGATTTTCAGCTAAGTGATACAATAAAAAACAAGTGGTATATGTAGTTGTATCTACACCAGCCAAAAGAATGTCTGAAGCCATACAAACAATATCTGCAAAATCTAAATTTGGATTTTTTAAATATTCCTCTAAAAGAGAGTTTCGAGTTTTAGATGCACATTCATTTCCACTAAAGGAAGAAACTTTTTGCGTAACAAATTCTAGAGCTAAACTCTCTATAAGCTCTTGTGATTCAACCAATTTTTTGTATTTTGGCGTCTGAAAGTATCGCCAAAATGGAAATCCTTGATCTGTGGGGAGAATAGAGCTAAAAAAAAAGTTATTTTACAATACACGTGAAGAAAATTAAGAAATTTTACCTATTAGTATCCTCTGCTGCTTTTATAAGACGGCTACTAATTGAAGTCGGTTGTTTTTCTTCTTTTGAAAAGCATTGAAGGCGCTCATCAAAAGCTAACAGACAAATTACTGAAAATTACATATTTATTGTATAATTAAAAAATTTTAAAATTAAACAGAACTACGGTTAAATAAAGTTTTAATATTTAATCAAAAAATAGTCACAAATTGCAACAAACAGTGACATACGAATTTAGGAAGTAATCCATTTCAGGTTTACTACATACTTTCTGTTTTTTCTTAATTCTTTTATTTTTGTTGTTGGTACTGTTGCCAATAAATATTTTTCGATAGTAAAATCAAATTTCGCCATTAAACTACTACAATAATATATTAATAATGTAATAATTCAATTCCACGAAATTCATCAAAAGAATGAATCTATCAATCAAATTATCAACAGACTTACATTCCAAATTCAATCTCGAAAGTTCCGGCAGAATATCAAATGTCAGATTTGTTTTCAATTGATGGACAAATTCTTGTGTAATTGTGTCAACTTCTGGTAAAAAATTACGTACATGCTTTGGCGAACTAAGACCTTTTTGAAGTTCCGATCGAAGTCTCCACCATTCTTCACCATTTCTTTAAAATAAAAATAGTTTTTTTTATTTTCGTGTAAAAAAAACAGAAAATATCTTACGTTGGCAATAAACCAGCAGTTTTGTAAATTTTTGGACGATCACGTCTATATTTTTCAAGGGCAAGATGGCTTCTTCTACGAGGATATCCTTTTTGATTTAAGAGAATTCCAATATCAACAGGATCGTAAAGCCAAACAATATCCACCCCTGGTATCATAGTTTCTTTAACAATAGGTCCATATTTTTTATATTTATCAAGTCCTGATTTATGAAGTGCATCCCATTTGTATTTACCTAAAGAATACAATATAATTAGAAATAAAATCATAAATGCAAAAAATATAAAAATTAATACCTATTAAAGGGAAATAATTGTATAAATTTCCAATGCCAAGTGGTCCTCGAGGTCCCGGTATTTCTTTAAAAGGCTTAAAAACACTTGTTGATGCATAACGTAGTCGCATACCGGTTTATTTTTTAACTAAATTAATTTTTAATAAAATTTAGATTTTTATAAATTTCACATCAACCTTTTACACCTTATCTTTTTTAAAAAACCCTAAAAAAATAGTAGGGAGTAGTTGTGAGATACGTGATCACCGAACTTTCACCTCAGCTGTAATCCAAACCGGTGGTCTTGATTAAATTAAAATCAGCGGAAAGATTGGACTAGACTTAAATAAGCAGTTCTCCTATGTTCTTTCCATTTTTCTTATTCTTCTTTCTTTATGTGTTTTTTTCTTTTTAATCTGATAAATCTGCCACAGCTCACTTTCGTCTTATGTCTGCTATCTAGTGTTATTGGATATTTCTGTCTAAATTTCTCATTACTATGCGAATATTAAGTTCAGATTCTTGAATTCGATTTATTTGGTATGTTAAATTTTAGTTTTGCATGAAAAATTACCATAAATAAATGTAACAAATGATCTTTATTAAGATATTAAAATAAGGGTTCATTATATCGAAAAGTCTGAATAAATATTTCATTGTTACATAAGATCAAAAAGGAATTTTATTTTATTTTTTTTGTATTATTTAGAATTTTTAATAAACTTATTTCATGGATTACACTTCTAGTAGAATGTTGTGAAATTAAAACTTCAAGTGATCCAAAATATAGAAAAATGACTTTCAATCAAATAAAACCATTTTTGTTTTGACTTTAGAAAATTAAAACAATCAAATATATAAAAAAAACGACATAATGAATTATTTGAAGGCGTCCATTCCATTGTAGTCATATTTCTCATACTATTTGAAAACCCTTCAAAAAAAATGTGCCTAATATCTCTGATGTTATCTTGGGCAATGCGTAAAAAAGGTCAGGCAAACCTCTGTATCTGTAACTGAAGAACTAATTTGTGAGCATTTAATAAGCAAACTATTTCAAAACAATCATAACAGTTGCTGAAACAACAATGTAAATCAATATTCCTATCAATAAGTTTCAATAAGGATAAATTTTTGCATAAGCTGGTGAAAATTCTATTTAGGGAGAACAAATAACCAGTCTATGTAACTTTTCAGTGGCATTTTATTCAAGTAGCCAAAAGAGTGAACTTGGATAATATCCTAGACCAAAATTTACCTTAATAATTTTAGGGTCTGTAGCATTAATTTAGATTAGTTCCCTGCATTTTTTCGTCATCCATCAATCAAATCAAGATAGACAGTAAAATAACATATATAATCAACAATTGCTAAAAGACTCTTGCTAGGATAGAAGCACCTAACATTTCCCATATTACCATCGGAATAAAAGAAGAGTAAGTTTGGTTTATGAATAGCGCTTAATAATAGACGATAATGTGATTCAAGCTGAGGTTAAGCTAAATCCAAACACAGTTTTTACTTTGCCTGCTAAAGAATTAATTGCAATATTACAATTAATCCAATATTTAACTATTTGAATATAAACTTTTTCAATAAATTTGCATTAGATGTATTAAGTTTATTTAAATAAAAAACAATTTAATTTAAAAAGTATTTTATTGTTCCAAGTAAATTTTACAATTACTTAGTCTTAGGTGCTTTCTTTTCCTTTGTAGCTTCCTTAAGTCCTTTTAATTTTGCAAGTTTTTCTTTTCTATCGTGTTTTAATACACGGACTGTACCATCGCTTTTGGTACGTTTCTTTAATGTATTGAAAGCAATTGTAAGCAACTTGTTGCGTTGACGTTTTGCATACCTTAATTTAAATCTATCGAAGTCATTTAATTCTTTCCTCTGAAATTTAATAATATAAAAGTGTTGTTTAGTTTAAAATTATAAAACTAAAATAACACAATTTTAGATTGTAATCGTGTTTTGGATTTTTAAACATTTTAAGCCTTAAAAGCCTAGTTATAAAAGCAAAACTACAAAAGTAATCTAAAATTTTAATAAACGCACATTGATTCCGATTGACTAATTATAAAATGTGACAAAATTTAAGTTACCTTTCGGATAGATTGCGCTGTCTGAGACCATTTAGTTTCCTTCCATTTAGCTTTAACATTAAAATCCCTCCAAACTTTTCGCACAATACGGGTTGGTGCGTGATATGGAAACTTTATTCGAAACTTTGTCAAATGTAAATTTGAAACACGATATTCTTGCCTAGGAACTCCTGTGAGAGGACCATCTATTAACACCTAAAATTAAAAGTAATTATTCTTAAGTGTTTTAAGTACAATTTCGTATATAGTTTTATTAGATTTTATATCAGTTATAAAGTTAGCTTCATATTTGTATCAGTCGGCAATTCCTATCAAGCATAACGTATTCATCATTTAAAGATTTTTTTATCTTTAACAAGTAATATTGGCTACACTTACCCTGTTTTGATCTATGATATCCACAATTGTTACAAGTCGCCCTTTCAGAGAACCTGCAGCACATTTGGCTATTCGGCCAGTCTCAACGAACCTTTGGAACGGCTAAAAATTAATGAAATTTTACAAAAAAAATTTAGAATCGTAGAAAATGATCAAATTAAGATTATCAAATCAAAATTCACTAGAAATATACTTTCAAGATTATATAACCTCAATAATCTTCAAAAATTCCAAGCAAACACAAATCCTGATTTTGCATATAATCAAGATTTTTAACTTTTTGTGCCTTACTAAAGAATTAAATAAATTATAGTATGTAAGGTATAAGTTATACTTTTAGTATTTAAAATATCATTAAGGTACACGAGTACAGCACATGTGTAACTTTGTATTTAATTAGTGAAATCCAAAGTTATTCATATCCCATTTAAATAATATTTGACTTTTAATTTATATTAAACAATTATTTTAAGTTAATAGCTTATTTTTTTTACCTATTTAAGAATATAATTTTTGACGTAGAAAACACTCACCATTATTGCTTACCGGAAAGGCAACAAAAGATCGAAATCAAAATTAGTTCGTTCAAAGCCTAACAAAAAATGAATATTTCCAATCCTATTACTCCAGCCACACGCGAGTTTTTCTTTACATATAGGTAAATTGAAAATTCTTAAAAATTTCTTCGACACAAATTTTTTAAAGTGAATAAAAATTTAAATCAAGAAGTATGACAAAGTTTATTAATGTGGATACGAGTTTGTTTTGTGCAAATAGAAAGTAAAGAATGCATAAAATTCATAATCAACCTTTTAAAGTGTGGAAAAACGTCGAAAAACATAAAAATGGGCAGTGATGAAGAAAGCCTAAAGCACATAAAAAACTGCTAAAATTAACAAAATGCGAATGTAATCTGGTAATAATAATTATTTTCTAACTACCTGTAGAATTTTGTTGCATTTGAAGCAACTACCAAAATCTTGTTTTTTTGACCTGTTTACACCTTGGGAAAAGCACAGCAAAAATTTCTGTGCAAAAATATTTTTGATGTTACTGGGGTTATTGCTGAAGGGTAACTTTGTATATAAATGTATAGGTATATAAATATACACTTTAGCCTTGCCAATTAAAATTTAAGGTACTAAAAACGTATTTAATTATACTGCCTAACAATAATTACAGTTTTTAATTAAGAAATATGCAATTAAAAAATTTTTATTCGATACGCAACGGCGATTGAGTAGAGGCTCCATTACAGTCAGATGTACAGCCATAATTTTACCATTGTGTACTTTTTAAATCGGAATGTGCGGAGTTTTCCTCTTTATTTACCTCTCTGGGCCATATATAACATGCTGGTGTGTTTCACCCAAAGTGTAAGCAAAAGAAGATCCATGCTCAATACTTTATATTTTTTGCAAATACCACAACTCTATTTAGGGATAAGTTATCATATACATTTTGAAGATGTTTGCTTAAAATTTATTATTAATAATATAATATCAAACTAATTAAATTTTTCTACAAAAGTGAAGTGAAATGAAGCTTTTAGAATAGCTCGAGTAAACGCAGCCTAAGACTGTCAAAGAAATTGCGTCGTGACATCCTTCAAAATTAATTTTATAAAGATTGCCATTTATATTTTTTATTTACATATAAAGTTGTTTTTTTATTAACATGGAAAATAACTCTAAAGCTAAAACTGTTTTTATAAATCCAAACTTCAAACAAACCCACATAAATCCAAACTTTATAAAAATCACTAACACCAGTAATATTCACATTAATCCAGCATTTTTAGGTAGTTATTGTACAAATAATATTAGTTCATCTAGTAAAAATAATTTAAATAAAGAACCTGAAGCTAAAATAATTTCCAAGTCCAAAACAAAACTAATCAGGGATCCAAAATCTATTCCACGTCCTAATAATTCTATTCCTAATCCTTTAGTGAAAATTGGTCTTAGAAAGCTGGTGCGAACATCAACAAATCAAAAAAAAAGTTTTCAAACACCTAAAATACTTCCTACAACTAAATATATAGCTAAAAATGGAACGAAATCGAAAAACAAAGCATTCGTTAGTAAATATGCATTGAAGAGATGTGGAGCAGTGAATGAAACATTTAGAATGAAAAAAGTTGTACTGTCATATAAATTAAGGTATAAGTTAAACTTTTTATATTATAAGATTAACCTTATTTTATGTAGAAAAAATATGCATAAACGACCTTTCCTAAATTCTAATAATAAAGTGGAAATACTTGCTATAAATGGTGTTTATTACAAATCAACGAAAAATAAATTGCGTAAAACAAATCCAGTAACAACCTTTAAAACGAAGTCTACAAAAAATAGCACATTATTTATTAGGGGGGATAAATATTTATTAAATAATAACGGTCTAGAATTAATTAAAGCTGACGCATATAAGTCAAATAATATTCTTAAAAGAATCCATTTTGGCGGTTATACTTACATAGCAAAGTCTAACAATATATTTGTTCGTACAGATTCTCATAAGGCACGTTCTTATGTTAGGTAAAACTTTCTTAATTAATGGAATTTTTTAAAAATTTTTATTTTTATTTGAAGTAATGCCAAATACAAAAGTATTCAACATTTATCCAAAAAACTGAAAAAAAGCAATATTAGTTGCCCAATATTTCGTAAAATTGGTAAATGTGCAGCTTTTGATAGAGGAAAATGTCCTAACATACATGATAAAAAACAAATAGCAATTTGTCCTAAGTATAAAAATATAAAAATCATAATTTAAAAAAAATTAAAATTTTATCTTTTATAGATTTTTAAAAGGAGAATGTATAACCGCGAATTGCCTTTTATCACACGAAATCACTTTATCTAAAATGCCAACATGTAAATTTTTTTTACAAGGCTCTTGTGTCCGTGAAGATTGCCCTTATTTACACAAAAAACATAATTCTAAAACAGAAATATGTTTAGAGTTTCTAAAGGGTTTTTGTATACTTGCTGAAAAGGTAACTATTAATTAAATTAAAAAATTGTATTTTTTTGTTGATATTGTATTCTTTTTTTAATTCAGTGCAATAGGCGTCATGAATTCATGTGCCCCGATCAAGAAAAAACGGGTAAATGTGAAATAACTAGATGTCAATATCCTCACAAAATTGAATCAAATAACACCAAATGCAAAACACATACGCAAAATAATGCCAGTATATTAGAAAAAGAAATTGAAGACAATGTAGAAAATTCAAGTTGTAAAAAACCCCGTTATTTTGTTAAGGATTCTAATAATCATAAATATGTGTGTACCGTAAGTAATTTAGAAACCAACAAGGAACAAGACCCCAAAGAGGCTAATAAAACTATTCCTAAAAGAGAAAAAATTGTTGGCAGCTTGCCAGCATATATTCCCTTATGACCTAATGTTATTCTGCTCAATGTGTAAGTTGTAATTATTAAAAAATAGTTAAAGAGAAAAATTAAATTATTATATACTACTGTATAGTTTTTGTGTTGTTTTAAATTGTATTAATTTCTACGAATTCTTCATAAGTCAATAGAATTTGTGTGCGGGACCGAATTTCTGGAAGTCAAAAAATTAACTCCTTTCCTGATTTCCATATGAACCAGCTGGAGAACATTTGAATTTAAAATTTTAAAAGCAAGTAAATATCTAGGCAAACTTTTTTATGTTAAAGATTTACTTTAAATACAGAAGAAGAAAATTATGATTTCTAATAAATCTGCAAGGAATAAGAACAAGTATGAATGCCATCAATTCATTTCCCAGTTTCAGCAACTAAAGGAAAAAAAATACATTTCAGAGAAATTTCGAACAGGCTATTGTTTAAAAGCTGGTATTTAATTGAAATATTTATTGTTTTTTAAAAAATAAATATTTTCAATGAATTAAACGCCAATTATTTGGATGATTATATGCCAGTAAAATAGGAAGATGTAAGTAAAGAGATATTCCATTATCTTCTATTTTACGAGATACTAAAATCCATTCCTTAAGCCATGTGTACATAGATTCATTACTAAGATTAGTTGGACTAAGTCCACGCAGAAAACATGAATATTTTAATTGTTCTGTTGTTAGATTATGAGCTCCACCTTCTTGCGAAATTGCCCTATCCATTTGTCGAATTAGATTAGCATGCTCAATTAGGCCAGCCCTTTTAAATAATAATTTTCGTACTCCATGCAGTTGACATAGATTTTTCTTTAAAAATTACAGAATTTTATATTAAATCAAATTATTAATCAACTTACAATGTGATTTTGAGAAAGATTATTAATGCCATAGGGGGGCTTAATAAATAGATTTTGAATGGTTAAAATATCATCTACAGTAGGATGGCGACCACTTCCTAACAAGCCTAAAATATAACTCCATTTTTTATGAAGTGGATCGTTTTTAATATTTCTTAACTTAGATTGTAAATGTCTAAAGACTTTTCTACTATTTAGTAACCTCTCAGTCAATTCCTCCTGTCGAAATTCTACTCTTTGTTGAATAGACCAAAAATGAGAAGATAAAAATTTACGTGGATACATATAACTATCAAACGAAAAATTAAAATTATGTTTTACAGAATTATTCCAAATTACATACGCTAGTGGAAACATTAAATTTCCCACGAATGGTAAAGTAGAAAAAAATAAAGCTGGAGCTACTTTTATCATATCCTGTGACATTTTATGATATAATTCCAGTTCACTTCTTGTTAATGTTTCTATTCCATTTACATATAATATTTTTGAAACTTTAATATATTTCTTTAAGTCCTTATAAAATTCTTTCATGCCATCAAGGAATATACGATAAACTCGTACCGCTGAAGGAAATTTCTTTTCCAATAATTTATCATAATTTCTAACATAGTCAATGTATTGTTTAAAAACGTAACCTTTAACATTTTGTTTAACTGTTTCTGTAGAAATTTTTGGTACCTTTTTACTACAATTAAATAAGATTGCAAATTTTCTACATTCAAAATATATTAATATAAAATACTTAGAATAGTATCTCAGTAAACGTGGATTAGTTGTTACATCTGTACATGCCACTCTTGTTAGGCCTCTAATCAGTGAAAAGGACATTATAGATGATGTAATAACCAATTTACTTTTAATACTATGATTTCACAGTTTCTTGTTTTTTCATTTTTTCGAAGTATTTATTTTTTCTTAATTATTTAAATGTAGTAATTACTGAAAATATTATTTGGTACATTAGTGATTCCTTTTTCGTTGCTTTTAGTTTAGAAAAAAATTTCTAATATTATAAGTAGTTGGAATTTATATTTGAACAGTTCAAATATGTACCACCATACTTTTAATTTTTCTAATTTGAATAATCTAACTATTAAAAATAACACAATATCACTTTAATCAAGATAAAATTTAATTTCTAGTTTATTTTTGGTTATGTCTCTTTGCATGTCAAGTATTGAATTTTTTAAGGATGAATAAAAAAGTGCGTTCAAACATTTATAGCTATAGTTTCAACAATACTTGATATTTTCCTACACCAACCATTGCTTTGATACATTATGAAAAGCTTTTTTTTCCTCCATATTCTGTAAAAGCCCTGAATCAGGGGACCGAGAAAGAAAGCACAAAAGAAAACTCCAAAAATATTAAAAATTTTCTTTAAATAAGAATTAGTTTGCCATGATGGTTGTAATTGGTGGTATTTGATTTGATTAGCAAAATTTATTTCCGGTTTTCATGTTATTTAAAAACTTTGAATCATTTTATTGTATCCAAATTGTAAATAAAATTTTTAACTATAATCATTTACAATCAAAATTTACAATAAAAGAAAAAAAACTGATTTACAATTTAACTGCTATTATTATTATTAAAATCAATTTAGTGTTCCTTAGTTAAAGTGAATAACAGAAAAAGTAAATAAAAAATATTTAGACTTAAAAAAGTTATAGGAATATTTTTGTGTAAATTTGAAGTTGTGTTATCCCACACCTAGAAATATGTGTGTCGTGTTTTGTGCTCAAAGTGCTTGTGAGATTTTAAGAAGGTAGAAAATTTTCCAAATTATGAAAATGGAAATGCTTTTCGTGTCATATCGTAGAGCTTGTCTGATTTTTATGTACTAATGTCAGGACCTTAAACCCTAACTTATCAAATGCCAAATATACATTTCTCTTAAAAGTACAAAAAATCAATAGAGGAGAAATTAATATTTTAGTAGCGGCAGTTTTATTTATTTTCCTTTAAGAGTAGGCACAGTTTTTATAATTTATCAAACTGTATAAAAAGTGTAGACGAATTTGAAAAAAGAGTACAATTTTTTTGTAGTTATTTTTAATTTTTAATACTAATAAGAACTAAAACTCACCAAATTTTTTTTGCTTTTTCAAATCTGAACTTTTTTCTTTACTTGATGCCTGTTTTTATTTTTTTCATATGAGTACTTTTCATTAAAATGAGATCATTTCAGGCTGAAATTATACAGGGATCGAAAAATACAATTTTCTAACTCTCCTGGTAAATTAATGGTAAAAACCGTTAAAGATATACATAAGTGCATTCCTAATCATCAAAAAGTCTTGTTTAAAGTGACTTCAACCAATAAAACTTGATAATTAGGAGTATACTTTGAAGGATAAGGAGTTTAATTTTTCTTGGAAAATATTTGCTTTACTAAACAAATTTTTTCAAGGAACAATGAGAGTTAAGAAAGTATAAGGTCGAATAATGAATGCCATTAAAAATATACAAAGTCATACATTTTTAAGCAAGTTTTCAATTCTCTCCTAAAAATTCAGAGTGTTTAGTAGATAATTAATGCTGTTGATTAGTTCCTCAACTTTTTACAAATATAGAGCTGTATATAAATTATCAAAATGTATGTAAATAGTCTCGTCCACATTTTATAAAATATGCCCAAAATTCATTACCTTTTTAAAAGAAATTTGGGAAAGCTAAAAGATTACCATTAACAAATTCTGTAAGAAATGTTTGTAGTTTTTCATTTTTAATTATACCGAAATTAGCAATTATATAAAAAAGATTTTTTTAATTTTATTTACAGGCCCGTTGCTAAGCAGTATCAACGCTTCACAAAGTGTAAAGCTTAAATTTCTACAGTGCTATAGAAAATAAACAATTCTTATGGTAAAAAAATAACATTTACAAATCTCTACATTATCCAAAAATTCGTTTAAACAAAATGGCGGTTGATATTTTTGACGTAGATCATTTTACTATAAGCGCTATAGTTACCGTTATAATGCAACTGATATTTTTTACAATCAATTCAATATTCCAGCTTGATAAACTAACTGACTTTGCGGGTGGTGTTAATTTTATTGTTATTGCACTTTTAACATTCTTCTTAGGACAAATCGATCGCAAATTCAAGGTAAATACAACAATAAAATAAATTTTGTACACTTCCTTTTTTACTTGTTCTAACTTAACTAAAATATGTAAAGAATATTCTTGCTACTCTGACTCAATTGTGTTCCTGAAAAATTTCAAGATTAATATGTGTCCTTCATAAAAGTCATTTGAAAATGTATGTTTTGTACTAAATTTAAATTCCAGAGCTAAAAATAAAAAATAATCGCATATCTAATGATTTTATTTATGATTAATAGAATAATTATAATTTAAAAGTAATTTTGTTTTGTTTAAGAATTTTGAGCTTAAATTTTTTTAACCACGGTAAAAAAATTCAACTTTTTGTAAAATTTTTTAATGTTAGGAAAGCATAATTAGAATGCACCACACTTAGAAACGTTAGCATTGAATTGAAACCATGATAGGAAATCAAATAGTTCAGGCTTGTTTTGAATCCTTTTTTGAGAATCGAAATGAAATTAGCCTAACTTAATGAAATGTTTTATTAGTTATATCAAAATGTTTATTTGTAGCTTCAACTCTGGTGTCAGGATAACCTAATTAAATGGTTCAGTCATAAAGTAGGAGAACCTCAATAATTTTCCTTTCAACTCTGATTTAGAACTTGGAAAAAGCCTCAATGTTTTGCTTTTTAGCCAAATTAGATCTAAACAGGATGTTTCTTTAGTGGTAGCTTCTTCTATACTATGAAATTATATTTATATTTATTCATAAATGGATAAAATTTCTTGTAAAATAATGAAAAACTTATAAAAAATTGAAAGCTTCTTCTATACTATGAAATTATATTTATATTTATTCATAAATGGATAAAATTTCTTGTGAAATAATGAAAAACTTATAAAAAATTGAAAGTGATATTCATTGAAACAATAAATCCCTTTAATCAATCCCTAAAAGATGGAAAAGCAAAGAATTTGTTGATTTTTATCGTAAAACATGAAATATGATTTTTAAAAAAAAGAAATGGTTTAGTAATTTTTACTGACAACTTTTTCAATTCATTTGTATTAGGGTAGTTTTTATAGATTCTTGAAATACTTGGGAATATTGAAACTTTGCTTATTTCTTATTTATCGGCCCCGAAATTATATTCTCTATATTTTGCTTTGCAAATGTCTTGAATTTTAAAGATCTAATTGTAAATAACAGCTTTATGAGAAAATTAAATTTTGCTTAGTTAATATGTGTTTAATTACATCCATGGAAATGATGTGAGTACCATATCTCACTTTTTGTTAAGTAAAAGTTTGTTGAAATATTATTCAAAAATAAACCAAGAAAACTTGGCTTGAGTCCAAAAATTATGTTCAGTCGGAAGAACTGAAATAATTTTTGTTTTCTTTTTGGAATAAGAAGAAAAGCCTTTGTAATTCTTATACAGAAAATATTTAATGTAGAAGTTCACATTTGGAGGCCATTAACATTGGTAATATTCGAAGGCGAATAAAGGCTTTTAGAAGTAATATATGACAAATCTTTTACTTTATATTTTTATTTTAGTTTTGTGCCTTTAAATATCTTTACTTAACTCTAATTTTCTTTTTGGAGCGCTATTCTGCATTATATGAGGTCAGTCCATAACTTCCATTAATGGTATTCGCTATGACTCACTATTAGGCCAATAATATTTCTATTTTAAAACGATTTGATAATAGGTGATGAAAAATGTATTATTATTTATCATAACATCAAACGGAAAAGGCAGAGATAAAGGAAAGGTAAAGATAAGCAGCCAACTCCAACAGCAAAGATGTCTTCACATCTTAAAAAGAACTTTTAAAAGTTTGGGGGGTTATGTATGGTGTGATTTATTCTAACCTGTCAGAATCAATGCAGATAAAACTAAGAATTGATTAAAAAACGCCTTGAATATCAAGACAGTATTTTTTAATCATATTAACTATAAACCACACACGACTCGATCAACGCTGCAAGAAATTAATGAATTTAATTGGGGCTTTTGCCGCATCTTGCTTATTCCCCGTATATTGCTCCAAGTAACTTTCATTTATTTTATGCCTTTACAACATTTTTTACAAAGGAAAAAGTAAAACAGGATGTATAAAATGAATTTTCAAGCATTTTTGGATTAAAATCATAGTTTTTTTAAGCAATGGAATTAAAAAGCTATCTGATGTATACTGGCGAGAAATTATAAACTTTTTAAAATTTTTCTAAAAATCCGCACTAACTTTTGGACTATCTTGATACAATTGCAAAATTGCTATCGTACCAAACGTTTTCGGGTATTAATCGTTTGTTTGTTTTACTAAACATTCTTAAAAATTAAATAATATTTTTACTGCACTAGCTCAATCAAAATTTAGGACTATAAATTTTAAAAAATATATAAAAAAAATCAACTTATTTGTGAAATAATTTGTTTAATTCTAAAATATATATTTTGTATGCGTCCAAATATGGGACTTGATTGAAGCTTTTACTCAATCCTTGATTTCAAGCATTTAAAGAGAACAAAGAGTTAAGTTAAAGCCTTACATATTTTACATATACATAGAGATATAAGCTCTTCAGGTTTTTCAAGGCTACTTTTAAGTGGTAAAATT
The DNA here is from genome assembly GCA_947359355.1 of Acrocera orbiculus. Classification (NCBI taxonomy): domain Eukaryota; kingdom Metazoa; phylum Arthropoda; class Insecta; order Diptera; family Acroceridae; genus Acrocera; species Acrocera orbiculus. The sequence continues at coordinate 46,871,194 of OX375757.1, forward strand.
TTATTTTTCCTTTAGAAGTCTTATTTTTAAGTAGAACTCAAAAATATATTATAATGAAGTTCATTAAAAAAAAGAAGCACTTCATTTTCCTTGTAAAAACTCTCCTAAGTGTTTCAAAACTTATATAAATTTTTCACAGGCTCAATAACTTTCTTTTTTGCCTTAAAATTGATTGACTGATTGCTTAATGATAAAATTGTTTATCTGTTGAATTAATTAATATGTACTTCATTAAAAATAATGGGATATAAGGTTTTGATAGAGCTTTTAAAATTTATCTGATAGTTAAAATTAAGTGAAAGAGGAGGATCAATATTATTTTTTGTATGCGTTTTTGAAACTCTCAGATTATCAAGTCATATCATTTTTATAACATCCAAGAGTTTAACAAACGAATCCCATAGTCGTTTGTCAACTTTATTATATCCCTATTTTAACGAAAACAAAGCATGACACTCACCGGAATCTTCCACTTTTCCATTTAATAACATTTCAAGACCATTCTGTATCACAAAAAATACCTTTTTCTTAATTAAGAGGGAAGAAATAGTTAACCTTCTTCTTTACGCGTAAAAGCCGTATGCAGTCATATTTTGTTCGCTCTTCCTAATTATTAGACGTTATTGTCGGTCTTTGTCTAATATTTAAAACTGTTTTAAAATTTGTAACTAGCAAAAGCTTTAAAATTGTAGTTAAAAATTAAGCAAAATGGTTATCAGATTAAAAATTAATAAAGCTTTCTACATTTTATTTTGTCAAGAAATTTAGAATTTTTAAAATGTATTTTTTGAGAAATAATACAGAAAATTCTCAAATTTACATACGCTTTTCCATATAACTTATTTACTTAAAACAATTTTCCCTCTTCTATAAACAGAAGAAAATTTTTCTTACAAAAGAAAAGTTAAAGCTTTTCTTCTAAGGTTGTTAATGAGCTACATTATCTTCCGTTTGCTATGAACTTTCTAATATAAAATGTATCTATATAATTTCAGGCATATGATAGCAGGCAATTTATGGTTACAGTATATGTATGTCTATGGGGAGCCAGATTATCAGGATATCTTCTCTACAGGATAGTTAAAATTGGAAGAGATAAGCAATTTGAAGATAATCGTCGAAACATTATTAGGTACGCCGTTTTCTGGACATTCCAGGTATAATAATATTTTTTTTGTATTTTTCAAATACTTGTTTGTAATTTAATAAGTTTTATTAATTAATTTGAAATTGAAATATATTTAATTAATTTGCATTCAAGAACTTTACTAAATATTTCAAAGAAGTATTTGTTGATTATAGTTCACTGAAATTAATCAAGGATAATTTATAGTTATATATAAAATTAGAAAAGGTATCGTACAAAAATAAACATTATATTATACGAATGAAATAAAAAGTTTACCCGAATTAACTACATGCAAAGAGCCATAACTTCATTTTTTCTTTCCCGTAATGCTGTGTAAATTAATTTGATAGCGAAACAAAATACATCAATCGATCTTTAATATTAGTTAAATAAAAATAAATTAATGTTCTGCTAAGCTCATTGAGACAGGAAAATATTTATTAGCTTTCCCACAAATAAATGAATTCAAATCAAATGAGAATTTTCTGGCTATAAAACCACCACCAATTATATTCTGTTTCTCTGCTGAAAATTAATCAGCCCTGGAAAATTAACAAAAATCCAGGAGCTTGACTTTCAGCTAATTTTGGATGAGTGCCAATCTTGTGCAGAACAAATTGACTTGGCTCTCGTATACAAATTAAAAGTTCAAATGTCTTTACATAAAAACACCTGTAACTTGTTAATTTAGTTGGCATCATTTTAATTAAAATTGAAAATTTTCCAATTTATCACAATTTTGCCAATGAAATAAGATTTTCTGAAGAAAGAAAAAATTAGGTTAGCGTTTCAGTTTTGTAGACTTAATGGATACTAAAATAAAAATAAAATTTTGAAAGTAGAAAGTTTGTTCTTTTCAGAAATTTTTTTGTTTTGTAAGTGATTTTTTTGTTTTTATTTTTTCTAAGTAAGGCCATCAATAATTTAAATAATATCAAAAATTGTAAATTTTTTAGGCTGTATGGGTTTTTGCTGTATCTTTACCAGTCATCATTATAAATTCACCACGTCATTCACAGCCTAATGCACCAAAAACCATGACTACTTTAGATTCAGCTGGTACAGGAATGTTTATAGTTGGACTTTTAGCGGAAACTTATGCAGATTTACAAAAGTTTTCATTTCGGCAAGATCCAGCAAATCAAGGAAGGTTTTGTAACGATGGTAAGTCGTTAGATGCTTTTATTTGAATTTATGAGTAATTTGTAGAAATTTTTTTATAGTCTGCTAAGTAAACGTTACGTTATGTACAGTTTTTCTTAGGAAAAATTTTAGAGCCTGCCAAATGTTGAGGAATCAATGAATCTCTTGATATTCATGTATGAATGAAATGAATTCTGAATTCAGAAAAAAAGAATCTCGATAAGTATGTTGAAGAAAATCTCATTGTTTTTCAATCACGCTACAAGAACACAATTACAACCTAAAAATGTATTAAAATCCAGAAAATTGTCTTTTAAAAAGAAAAAAGTGTTAGCCCAAATTAAAAAATCATTTTCCTATAAAGAAAACTTTTAACTTTTCAGCTTTTAATTTTGATAACACAAGATTAAATTTTTTCTATTTGAAAGTATTTTGTTTTCTATTATTTCTAATGGTTTATTTCTATTTGAAATTATTAGGACTCTGGAGAATGTCAAGGCATCCAAACTATTTTGGAGAAGTAGTTATATGGTGGGGTATATTTGTTATATCGCTTAATGTAATCAAAGGCTTTGAGTGGGTTGCAATAATTTCACCAATCTTTACAACATTAATTATCTTGTTTTTATCCGGTATTCCTCTTAGAGAAAAATCAGCAGATGATAAGTACAAGGAGTAAGTATATAGAATTAAAAAATTAATTACATTAAAACATTGGTTGGTTTAAATTATAAAAGTATTTAGTACTACTACAAGTTTACAACATTCGTAAAAGATTTTTAAGTGCTGCTGATTTTCCAAACGTCATTTAAATATGTTTCAGCATCGGAACATATAACATGAAAATTATGTAACTTTAATAGAATATTTAGTTACATTAAAAGCTGTTGACTGAAAATATGATTGGTCAACGGGAGTATTTTCAAAAGAAATAATTATGTATAGTACTTGTTTTTTTTTTTTCAAGTCTTAACTCACTCAGTACCTAAATTAATTAATTTATAGCAAATAAAAAGTCTAGGTATCAACTTATAGTTAATACAAAAAAAGACAATTTAATCTAATAAAAAACTAACTATAACTGCTATTAGTTATTAAATTTTATCTTCTTGAAAAGCAACAACTTGTGTTGATTTCTTATTATTTTTACTTCTTGAGAGGTAAACCAATCAAATATAGTTATAATTAGAGAAAGGATTTGTAATTAAAAATATTAAAATATAAATATAAATTTCTGTTTAAGCTCTACAGCAATAAGTTAATTGATATAAATAATAATTTCAATTACAGCAGTATTGAGTATCGAAAATATAAGGCTTCGACTTCGCCATTGATACCAATACCTCCTTCGATATATGTTGAAGTACCTCGTGCACTTAAATTCATTTTATGTTGTGAATATCCATTATATAATTCATTGAATATAAAAAATGATGAACAAGGTCCATATGCAGTATCAATGGCTCATTCACAGTCTCATATATAGCAGCAAACAACAGTTCAAAATAGTGGTCATGGGAATACAAATAAGACTTCTGTAACGAATAAAACTAAAAAACATAATTTACGCGTTAATCGTGGAAATACAATTTCAACAGATCTGGCTGGTGATCAAGTTATTACAAAAGTGGAAACAGAACAATTTTTAGGTACTGATGGGGCTCCAATAACTGTTACTACCATTTTGTGATCAATTTTTCTAGTATTTACTTAAAAAGATTAGTTTTGTGCTAATATAGTCCAGTAAAAGAAATTTCATGTTTTAGTGTTAGTTTCAAGTAGTTTTTTGAAAAGTACTGTGTACTAGAAAACTATTTTAAATCCTATTATAACAGAAATGAAAATATTTTTGTAAAAATCAAACGTATTTATCCTCACCACTGTTGGGAAATATTTTAATAAAAAATAAAATTATGTCTCATATTTTAAAGTTTAAGAATACATATTTTATTCATCAATTTTATTCTAGAATTAAATTTTGTTTTTTTGAAATTAACTCTTAAGATATCTTTAATATTGTTAAATGTGCTTTCAGTACCTTTTCTTTAATCTTGTGATTTATTGTGCATTTATTAAATATTTAATTACTAAAATTTTAGATAAGCTCATGTAAAGTTATTTTAACACCAGTAAGATATTAACAATAGATTTTTTGGTTTTAGTAAAACAAATGTGCCAAAAGCTATCTGAAAGTGTCATTTGCTAAATTAGTCATTGGTACTCAATAACAGAAATGAAGAAATGTTCTCAGATTTGCTTTAAATTAACTTTATGGAGAAATGTAAATAGTTTTTAGAAAATGTACTCAAAAACATGTTAAGTCAGAACTGAAAAACTAGGTGTAGCATTATGTCTACCAATAACAAAAATAACATATTAATATTATAGAATTAAAATCCAAATAACATTTTAAAATATAATCGTTAAGATTGATTGATAAATAGCATAGATAAAGCATTAATTAAGCTAAGAGCGACTTTCAAAAACTCAACAATTATATTAATAAAATTAACTCATGGTCAGAAAATTATTTAAAAGTTTTAAAATTCGCAGAGAAAAGATAAGGCTTTTTTAAATGCAGTAAGAAAAACTTTTACTATAATTTAGATAAGTTTTGATACATATTTTTAACTTTTGTTTATGAATTAATAGTTTATTCGAATTCCCAATTTCTTAACATTCTACTTGAAATTATCTATTAAATATATAAAAATACAAAACAATCATAAATGAGATTAAATTAAAAATTGTACCTAAGCAACAAAGTATAAACCTTAGGAGGCCATTAAAATTCGATACCATTTAAAAAAGCAGTATTCGCGTCAATTGTCAAAATTTTCTTTATACAAATTTTCAATTTTATTTTTCATATCTATTGTTTTGAATTCTTTAGCGTATATTTTAGGGCAAAAGTGCTAAATTAAGTTCAAATTACTGTTTTTAAAGCAATATTATATAAAGTGAAGAAAATCCAAAAAAAAAAAAATTTTAATTATGTCTTTTTTTACTCGAAATTTTATTCGCTTGAACTATAAACGTTTCCCTGAGGTTTTGAAAATAAAAATATTTCAAAGCCGTAGTTATGCGACTAATGGTAATGAAAAGTGCTCAGATCCTAATACGGGCCTAGTTTTGGGAGTTTGGGAAAAAGCAGATGGATCGGAAGGTGCTGCTGGTGTTATGACTCCAGCAGGCTGGAGATATAATAAGGTAAAAAAATAAATTACCTAAATAAAAATTTTCATACATATAAAAATTTTGAATTCAGCACGTAACTAAAGGACGACTATATGATCTTTTAAGAGCATCTGGACCCGTACCCAAGTTGGGAGAGGCAAGAATATTTTTCAATGTAGGTCCCCATTTTGTAGCAATTGCAATTTGTGGATTAGGCCGAGAATGTCTTGGCTATTGTACACATGAAGTAATTGATCAAGGAAAAGAAGCAATCCGTCGTGCTTCTGCCGCTGGTTGTAATGCACTACAAAAGATTAATACAGCAAAAATTCTTGTCGAAAATTTTGGTCATGCTGAGTCTGCTGCGGAAGGTGCCGCAATGTCAATTTGGGTGTTTCAAGAGTTTAAAAATAAACAAAATCAAATACTTATTCCACCACTAGACATGTATGTTGAACAGGGTCAGGATTGTGATTGGAATGGCTGGCGTATTGGTTTACAAAAGGCTTCTGCACAGAATTTGGCTAGAAGATTACAAGAAATGCCATCTAATATGCTTACCCCAACATTGTTTGCACAAAATGTTGTACAAGCATTGTGTAAATCTGGTGTAAATGTTGAAGTAAAAGTAAAAGGTTGGGCAGAAAATCAAAATATGAATGCTTTGTTAGCTGTTTCTAAAGGTTCTTGTGAACAGCCAATATTTCTAGAATTGAGCTATTATGGAGCTGATCGCAAAGAACAGCCAATTGTATTAATAGGTCAAGGTGTTACCTATGATGCAGGTGGACTTTGTCTTAAAGTAATAAAACATAATTTAATAATTCATACATTTATACATATTTTTGGTTTAATTATAGGACCGTAAAGAGTTGAAGGATATGCGAGGAGACATGGCAGGTGCTGCATCTGTTGTAGCAGCTTGTAGAGCAATAGCATCATTAAAGATACCCGTAAATATACGTGCTCTCATTCCTTTATGTGAAAATGTTATTGGCTGTAATTCTTATAAGCCAGGTGATATTGTTTTTGCTATGAATGGGAAAAGTGTCGAAATTACAAGAACTGATTATGAGGATGCATTGGTACTTATCGATGCTCTTGTTTATGCTCAAACATTTTCGCCAAAATGTATTGTCGGCGTAGGTACTACAAGTAAAACAATAAGAGATGTTTTTGACGAAGCAACAACTGGTGTCTTTACAAATTCTGAGTGCCTTTGGCAAAAAATAAAAAATGCTAGTATACATACAGGAGATCGTGTCTGGCGTATGCCATTGTGGAAACATTTTTCACATCAAATGACTTCATCAAAAAATGCAGACATTCGAAATGTTGGAGCTGGAACTGGGGGAGAAACATGCCAAACAGCTGCTTTATTACGTGCATTTGTTCCTTGTGGAGAATGGTTGCATATTGTAATATAACATAAATACACTAAAATCTTAAATTATTATATAAGTTTTTTTTTTCATAAATTTAGGATGCACGTAGTGTTTTAACAACGAATGGAACAAATTTTGAATATTTACGTAAAGGAATGGCTGGTCGTCCCACAAGAACTCTAATAGAATTTATAGCGCAGACAACGTGCTCAATTGAAGAAGATGTAAAAAAATGTGATGTTGTTCAGTGAAATATTTTAACAAAAATAATTTAAAAATTAAAATTCTCTGTCTAAAATTTGTGGTTTTCTTTCTATTTAAAAAAATAATTCTTGCTTAAATTTAGCGAAATTTGACTCAAAGCTGTTTAATGTTACTCTTGTATTATGTGTATTGGTAAACAAACGGTGAGGCTGCTGTATTTTTGGTCATATTTAATCTAAATTTCTGAAATTTTTAACTTATCCGTTAAATCCGTAAACGAAGTCTGAAAAGTGAGGTATTTTAAATGTTTTTATTCAAAGGTAGCAAAACTGAGACCAAACGCAAAATTGAAATATTCAGAATGTTATAAAATAGTTAAAATGCAAACTTTTGCAAGAGCTATTGCTGTTGATAAAAAAGATAATCTGCCAGAAATGTTAAAAGCGATAGGTATGATCAACATTTCCTTATTTTAATATAACGATGGTGTTGGCACTAATTGAGGACGAAAAGTTAAGTTAAAAACCTTAATTCCAGTGTTCGGTTATCGGTTATCTTACGATTAGATTTTTTCGGGAAAAATTTTTTTGATGACACAATGAGACACATAAGATTGTGTCTCCTTTTGTGAAGAAAATTATTTAATATTTTGTATTGTATAGTCTATTTATTACTGATAAAAGAAAAAATAGAAAATTAAAATAAAAAAGGGAGACTAGTATCATTCTTATACAAATGAAAAAAATCTCTTATTTTAATTAAGTTTGAATCTTATTTTGTACCATTTTAACAACTATCAAGCCATTTAAATTTATATTGAATTTATCTAGCCTAATAATAAGATATTAGAATCAATATAAAAAATTAAAATAACTTATTTTTTCCTAGAGGTATATTTATAGGTTTTTAACTTTAAATTAAAGTTTTTTAATTTCAAACTAAATTTTTTTAAATTCAAATTAAAGTTTTTTAATTTCAAATTAAAGTTTATTAATGTAATATTGAATATTTACAATAAAAAATGAATACTAACAAGAATAAGAATCAAAAAAAGTTAAATAAAGCAATTTGGACAAAGCATTTAGTGCAACGGTTGTTCTGCTACAGCCAGCGGTAGTTTCCTAGACATGTCAACGTAATAATTGTTGCAATCAGTAGAAGTAACAGTGGTCACTGCTTTTTCAATAATCTGTACCAAATTTTGATTATTTTGTGGATCGGCCAGTAAATTTCGTACAGACAATTTTATTTTTGAAAATACCTTTTCTATAGGATTTAACATGGGGGAATATGGTAATAGAAAAATTAAAGTGTGATTAGTCTCACTAATCTTTTCGCGCACTTCACGAGTTTTATGGATTCTGGCATTGTCCAGAACCAACCATGCTTCTACAATGCTATTTTCAGCAAGTTTATTAAATAATCCATCAAGAAATGTAATAAAAAAATTTGAATTTACTGTTGAGTTAGAAATTACTTGAGAATGTATAATACCATTTTAATTCATGGCTGAAATTAGTGAAACATTTCTTCCTCTTGTTGTTGGAACTATTACATGGGCTGAAGTATTTATCCTCGATCGAGCTTTATTTCTGCGAAGATGATAGTTGAAACCGGATTCATCAATAAAATTAATTTTTCATGTGTTTTTGGAGCATTTTGTGAAAAATTTAGTGCATAATTTTTGCGCTGCTCAGTTGTTGATTTGGAGTTTAAACGGTCCATGTTAATTGTGGCGGTTTTTAATGTTATTTTTAAAGCTTTTAATGCATTAAATACCATTGTTGTGGACATGTTGACGTTTTTATTTTCAAAATTTTTTTTTTTTATATTTTTTAAAGTAATTGATGGATTTTTTTCAATTAATTTCTCCACATAGTTTAAAATCTCATCACTTAGTTTAACATTTCTTTTTCCACCACGATTTCGTCAATACGTCAATGCGTTTACTGAGATTGCAAAAAAAAAAGTTTTATGTATTTTGTGATTACTGTGTTTAACCTTATCAGCAAAATAAACATATTTGGAAAATAATAATTAGTTATCATATCATATTTCATAAACTTTAATTTGAAATAAAAAAACTTTAATTTGCTTTTAAAAAAATTTAATTTCAAATTAAAAAACTTTAATTTGAATTTAAAAAAATTTAATTTGAAATTATAAAACTTTAATTTAAAGTTAAAAACCTATATGTATATTATTTAAATTTCCTTTATTCAATTTTATATTTTTTGAGCAGCTAATCCATTTTTCTTTCTCATCAAATATTCAAATATTACATAAATCTTGTAGCAGATATAGTTTTAATTTGTACAGATTTACCCATTGGATTTTCAGTGATTTGTAACAAAATTTGTTCATAAGATTTATAGTATTATGACCAACATAATACCTTTTTTAATTTGAAATTCGTGTGACCAAAACATCATAAATTTCACCAACCTTTTCATCATATGGCTGATAGCTATGAAAAAGTTCTGTAAGCAGTTTTGTTTGTTGTTTTCGGGGACACACGAGGAAGAGAAAAAAAACTATGGAAGGAAGTTCCGATGAATGATGAGAATGAAACCCATTTGGTGAGAATGAATGGGAACCAAAGTCACAGCGTCACGGCATCATATTGTTATACATGTGCTTCGTTTTCCCATTGACCCTCACCAAACGGACAATCACACACCCCGCATTTTTTCAGTTACACAAAATATAATATTCAGTTTACACAAAATATAAAAAAATAAAATTGTGCTACTATTGAAATTCAGAACTTTAATAATATTTTCTAGTATAGTATTTCCTATAGAGGAGCATCAGTAGATTTAGTTATTTTTTCATTACCGCAATTAGCGGGAATTTCATATATATTGTAGGAGCCGTAAACTTTATATTATTAGTAGACGATCATATATATATATAAATTTAAAACCACTGACATATGGAGAGAGGATTCAAACCCCTCCTATTACTTTTCGTTATTTACGATTCTGAGAGAAGAGCTATAAATTTTAGTTAGAAATTTACTAAAACTTTAGTTAACAAAATTCGAGTACGTGCATATCGAACAAATTTAAACCTGCATTGATTAGTGTGAACTTTGATTTATTTGATTTTATATGAACAAAATTCCAAAAGGTTGAAGATTAACCGCCGCATTCATAGCTAACATAGCCAAAAGCCATAGCTCAGCCTTTGTTTATAACTCAAATACATTTCTTTAATATTCCCTAAAAATATTATGACTATTATACTACCCCCGAATATTAACATTCATATTTTAGTTAAAACATCAATTTTTTGTTTATATTTAGAAAACATCAATTTTATATTTTTTAAGACAAAATCGAATTCAGACATGAATGGAATGGATTTTACATACTTACTTGATGCAAATATTGTTTTGTTTTTAATTTGAAAATAAGATTAATTTATAGAAAAATAATTTGGATAATCATTAAAAGTTTCACAAACAAAGCACTAAAGTATCTTTATTCTAAATACGAAATATAAAAATTCGTTTAACGAAACACTTGCTCTTATAAATTTAAAGATACAAATATTAACTTTTCAAAAAAGAGTTTTATTGGTAATTTGGTTAACAAATTTATTAGTATCGCATTAAAGTAAAAGAATCATAAAAAAATTCGTATCTTAAAGAACTTTAAGTAAAATTAAAATTGCAAATATTTTAAAACTCTAACTCTCATGGTTTAAAAAAGAATATAACACTCCTAAAATAAACTTTATAAAATTAGTATAAAGTTCTCATGGGGCTAGTCCAATCAGCCTGAATGCTATTTCCTTTTTTACTGAAGAAAGAAATAACTATGGTATCTTAGAAATAATTTGTTCAGAATTAATTTGATTAAATAGTTAATTTTATAACTGAAACAATGTTATTATAATATTACTAGTTTAAAATTTAAAAAAATTAAATAATCAACTTTTATTACATCAATAATAAGATTTTAGAGCTCATTTTAAAACTTTTTCCAATTTTCAATTAATTAAAAAACCATATTGCTTGATATTTTAATTAGAAATTCAGGACATAGTAGGTATATGCATTAAACAAAAAGCAAACTTGACATTTTAATAAATTAATCATTGCGTAGAATTTCTGAAATGAATTCAAATAGTGTCAATTAGTTGTTCAAATTTAAAATATTCCCTTTTTTGATCATAAAAGTTGAATACAAATTATTGTTAACTTATTAGTAAAAAAGTATTTATATTAACGTGAAATTTATAGCTATGTCTGTACATTTGCGAAAATTGGTTCTTTTTAACACATATCATAGAGCAATTAGAATAATTTCTAATAAAAAATTTCGTTGGTTTTCATCTCAAACTAGTGGTGATCAAAGTAAATGTGGTGATCCAAGTTCTATTGGACTAGTTGTAGGTGTATATGAAAGAGAAGATGACCCAAGTGGACCAGGTGTACTTACACCGCCTGGATGGCGATATAATAAGGTAAGAATAATGAATCTATTGTACATTTAAATATAATTACATAATTTTTTAATTAGCATGCAACAAAAGGACGTTTATATCAACTTTTAAGATTATCAGGGCCTACACCTAAAATGGGAGAGTGTAGAATATTTTATAACCTTGATCCAAATTTCTTGGCTGTTGTAGTTTGTGGTTTAGGTAGAGAATGTCTTGGATATAACTCACATGAAGTAATTGATGAAGGAAAAGAAGCTATACGGCGTGCAGCTGGAGCCGGATGTGTTGCTTTACAAAAATTAAAGTTAGCAAAAATAGTTGTTGAAAATTTTGGTCATGCTGAATCTGCAGCAGAAGGAGCAGCTATGTCTGTTTGGGCGTATCAAGAGTTAAAAGCTAAAAAACATCAGTTATTTATTCCTCAAATTGATATGCATGTAGAACGTGGGCAGGATTGTGATTGGAATGGATGGCGTATAGGCTTACAAAAGGCTTCAGCACAAAATTTAGCTCGACGTTTACAAGAAACCCCATCAAATTTGCTTACACCTACATTATTTGCTCAAAATATAGTCCAAGTATTATGTAAATCGGGTGTTAATGTTGAAGTTAAAGTAAAAGGCTGGGCTGAAAATCAAAAAATGAACTCACTTTTGGCAATCGCAAAAGGATCTTGTGAACAACCAATTTTCCTCGAGCTTAGCTATTTTGGAGCTGATCGTGAAGAGCGTCCTATCGTACTTGTAGGACAGGGTATCACATATGATTCTGGCGGTCTATGTCTTAAGGTAATTAAAATAACCATTAATATATTTCCATAAATTAATTTTTTTTATAAGGGTCATGATGAATTGATTGAAATGCGTGGTGATATGTCAGGAGCAGCTGCAGTTGTTGCAACATGCAGGGCAATTGCATCTCTTAAGATACCCGTTAATTTACGTGGATTAATCCCGTTATGTGAAAATGTTGTTGGCTGTAACTCTTTTAAACCAGGCGATATTGTTTACTCTATGAATGGAAAGAGTATTGAAATAAATCGTACTGATTATGAAGATTCATTGGTTTTGATTGATGCTCTCATTTACGCACAAAACTTTTGGCCCAGATGTATCATTGATGTAGGAACAACTACCAAAGCTATTAGGGATGTTTTCGACGAAGGAGCATCCGGAGTTTTTACAAATTCTGAATGCCTTTGGCAACAAATTAAAAATGCAAGTATTCATACGGGTGATCGAGTATGGCGAATGCCACTATGGAAGTATTTTACAAAACAAATATCAAAATCTAAAAATGCAGACGTAGATAATACTGGAACAGGAACCGGCGGGCAACCTTGTAAAGCAGCAGCTTTACTACGTACTTTCGTTCCATGCGGAGAATGGATGCATATTGTAAATTAAAATACTAATATCAATTAAATTTTAATTTTTAATTTTTAGGATGCTCGTAGCGTTATGACAACTACTGGAAATTGCTTTGAATATTTGCGGCGCGGTATGGCAGGTCGTCCAACAAGAACCTTAATCGAATTTATTGCACAGACTGCCTGCTTAACTGAGGATGATCGAGCTACTAAGAAGGAAGTAGCTAAAAAATAAAAAATAAAAAAAAGCCTGAAATATCTAAATTCTAAAAATTATGTTTTTTTTGTCTTCGATGTCTTTATGTGACTAGCTGTTCACTCTGTTCGTTTATGTAAAATTTATTTCAAATCAACATAAAAATTAATTATAAAATTTAATAAAATTCAAAATTCAAAAGTTACAAAATTGTTTTTTTGAAGAATGATCAATGATGTATTTGGTTTTACATAAAACTTGTAAATATGCATTGGTAAGATAAAAAAGCAAGAGGCAGTAGAATTTCTTCTGGAGCATAAAATTTTCAAAAAGCTTGAAAGTGAAACCTCTCTTACATAAAACTGAGAGCTACCGGCTTCGGGCCTACCCATTATTTATGGTAAGCTACTTTTTGTTAATCAGGCTTTGACGGTTATGTTTTTGCATTATTAAGTATAAAATTGAAAAAATGCTGGATAGTATTAAAGTTAGCATTTATTTATAATATAGTATAAAAATATAAGAGTATTATTTTTATTGCTTTTATTTAGATTTTGTAGTGTCTTTTTCAGTCATGTATTATCTCTTAAAGCAACTGCACGTGATAAAACTTTATTTATATCGATTGGAGGGAAATTTTGCAATAATTTCACATTCGAGCTGAAATCATTTTCCAAAATTTGATCCCGTAAAATTCTAAAATTATAATAGTTGTTTTATTAAAGTTCTTATATATATATATATATAATTAAAAGAAATTGTTTACACAATCATGGCACAGCAGACTTCTACTAAGAAACTAAAACGATTATCATCAGAAAAAATTGAATCCCAAATTCGAACAACATCTGGCAATGGAAATTCTTGAGACAAAAGTAATGTTAACCATCTAATAGTATTATTTTCAAAATTATAAATTGTTATTTAGCGCATACAAAAAAAATTACCTAAAGCTATAGTACTGTGGATAAAGTTCTTGATCTTTTAATTTTGTCCAAATCGCAAGATCTTTTACTTTAAGCAATTTGGCAAGTTTGTCCATCATACGTTTGATACCTCCTTCAGAATCATCAAGTGTTTTTATGAAAAAGTCTCGAATTTCTCCCATTAATGCAGTAAAACAAAAAAAACTGTCAGCTTCAGCATATTCTACAAAAATGTCCCCATTTTAAGGTTTATTTTGCAATAAATATTACAATGCTTCTTGATATTTTTGAATGGAAAACGCTGCAAATACTTATAATTAGAAAATGCAGTAGATTCTCTTACTTCTAAATTCTGGATCTGGATCAGATGCCATAACAAAGTAAATAGGGCCAACAATTTCATTCATTCCTTGAACATAGCTTTGACCCGGATTTAATTTAGCATAAAGAAATAGTATTCGTTGAACTACTTCCCAATGAGCTTCTTGACCTTCTTCCATTGCTTCGTAGTTTTCTTGGGCTCTTTTAGTTATTAAATTTATCTACAAATGCGTTAAACTTTTAATATAAATATTAAAAGGACAAAATTAATTTCGAATTATTTTAATGATTACAAAATCAAAAACTTTGCGTGCATTTTAACTTTAGCTAACTTAATAAATAATTAAAAATTCTGATGTAAATATTTAATTAAATTTCAAGAATGTTATTATTCGCAAGTCATTATAGTAAATAACAGGCATATATGAATAAATATAAATTTCATCAACGACAAATGTTTTAATTAAAGTAAAGTTATTTGTCAGAGTGAAACACTTACTTGCTATCCAACATATAGAGGAAAACACAGAAATTGTATTTTAAGCTTATTAAATACATTAATAGAAGAAAAATTGTACCTTCGTAATTCCTAGCCCTTTTCGTTCTACATTTGCAGAACTTAAAATACTTGGTGAAACTCGTTGATGCAGTCTTCTTCCACCTTTACTATGGACAACTATTTCACAGGGAAATTCAGTTGGTTGCTGAAAGAACGAAATATCAGGACATAATCTACGCACATCTTTATCAATTTGCAAAAGGAATTCATTGTCTTTGAAATATGTACTCCAAGCACTTTTTGGACCTTCATTTAATGGATGATCAAATTTTGGTGTATTTTGCAATCCAGGTGGTATTACTAAGTCTTCAATAAATTGTT
Organism: Acrocera orbiculus; assembly: GCA_947359355.1. Classification (NCBI taxonomy): domain Eukaryota; kingdom Metazoa; phylum Arthropoda; class Insecta; order Diptera; family Acroceridae; genus Acrocera; species Acrocera orbiculus. The sequence goes on from OX375757.1 coordinate 46,886,376, forward strand.
TATATAAATTTCTTTTTTTTTGTAAGGTATAAGACCATTTTTTTCGTTCTGTTCCCAAATATCCTAATAAAATTTTCCAACAAAGAGGACGTAAGCCATTAGAATCAGGTATTCCTAAGATAAATTGGTTCCTTTTAGATCGAGTGTTTTTTAAATATCAATTACCTACCGTTAAAACAATATTCCCGAAGTTTCTTCGAATCAATTTCATCCTTTTCGAGGAGCTGTTCAAATTCATGTAGTCTAAAACAAGATAAATAGGATCTAAGAATTTTAAATTTCGTTTTTTACCTGACTTTGTATATTGACATGGCGACATATCATTATGTCATTTAATTTGTATATATTTTCTAAAGAACTGAAGTTATAACATGTGCGTTAGGCTTAAGCATGTGCTCACATGCTTATTAAGAAACATTTCTTGGATTTTTAACACTAAACCTAACGATTACTCAAAAAGCGCATCACGATTTTAGACTACTAACGATTACTCAAAAAGCGCATTATAATCGCACCCAAACTACAAACTGTCAGTAACATGTGTATTTATACGCATGCGCACAAATATTTCCACATCTTTTTATTTGATGCTTATATAGGTCTCATGCATAGGAGTAATACCTTTGATAGTGTTTGTAATGCTGACAAGTGCGGACATACCAATGTTATTGTCTACAAGGATTGGAGTTGAACGGGAGTGCTACTTTGTGTATATGTACACGAAGGCAAAGCGCAATGCCTGCATAATTTTCCCGTAGGGAATCTACAAAGACGGATCAAATGATCCTTTCTAGGCTTCTTGTCAGAATTTTTTGAAAATAACATTACCACATCGCCATTTGCCTTTACTATTGCTCCACTATATGCACGTGGCGCATATCAGGCGAACAATTTGAACATCTCATAACTGCGGAATAAGAAAGAAGGTCCTGCTTTTTTTTTCAAAAATCATGAGCCGGAGTGATTTTGTTTTAAATTATGCAGTTTATCTGGTTAGCTAAAAAAAGTCAACGAAGCCAGCGTTTACAAACAGATAAATTTGCTTTAAGAAGTACAAACTAACTCATCGAAAATAGCAAAAATTATCAGAAACCTTGAGGAACATATAACTATCGATGAACAGCTTTTCCTAACCAAAGCGAGGTGTAGGTTTACGCAATATTTGCTAAACAAACGGGATAAATTTGGTATCAATTTTTGGCTAACATCTGACGCTATCACCAAATAAAATAAAATAAAAGGATTTCCAAATTTGAGAAAAGATGAAAACAGAGAAGCTTCGTTATACTCAACTACAGGATGCGGAAGAAGCTTAACTACACATAATTTCTTTACGAAACAATCATTCTTGTTGGAACTATCCGCGGAAATATAAGCAGACGAAAGATGACGTTCCACGTCTTCCAAGAAAACTATATAAATCGAGTCATTGTTCACTTATAATTAACAAATTAACAAAAAAAATGCTTTTTAATAAAATTTATTAAACATTTTTTTTATTTTCTTCAAATTCTTGTCATAGTATCATCAAAAGATTTACAGCAAAAATATATTCTTTAAACAATATTATCTAAAAATAATTTATATTTTATCAAGACAAAACTATATAAATCAAACTTTAAGCTTATTATAATTTCCTGATTACTGAATAATATTGAAAAATAAAAAATTTACATTTAAAATATTTTTAAATGTTTAATCACTTAACAATTTTTAATCCAAAATTCTTAAAATTTCTGACTAGAAGCTCACTCTTATCTTTTTACAAAGACAAACAAAATTGTTAAAAAAAATAAAATAAAACGGAAACTTAAAAGTAAATTGTGTTTAAATTCATACTTTCCTTAAAAATTAAACATAATTGATAGTTGCGCTAGTTTTTCTCAAATTAGCATTTTAAAGATTTACAGATTTTCGGTAAGTTATCTCTTAATTATATTTTGAAGTTTTCAGGCCAGTTTAGTAATCTGTTTCACCTAAAACACTATACATAAGCCGTTTAAATGATCCACTCTGCTGTATGTAATCATCCTGTGCTCCCAAAGAATTCGTCTGTTGTAAAAAAAAAGTTAATATATAATATTAATTACGTTGTTTTGGTTTTGTCTGTATATGTATATCAAAAACTATAAACTGAAAACAGTAAAAAGAGTGTTGGGAAAAACTAACGAGAGTTGTTAAAAGAAAAAAAGGCTTTAATAGTTTTTACTATAATTTTATGAAAAAAATTTTTATAATTCCTTACATGTGAATAACTAGGAGAACTAGAAGTTGGTGCTGGTCTTGGTGACAAGGGTTTCTAAAGAAAAACATATTATTTACAATTGTGATAATTAACATTTTTAAAAGTTTTTTTATACATACCTTTCCCGGTATCATTTTATTTGGATAAAAGACTTTTGTTTGAACTTGAACAGGAATCTCATGAACGTTATCCCCATATCCTTCTTCTTGAATTGCTCTGTAGGTTTCACTTTTCGATGGATCATATTGGACGGTCTTCTTATAGCTATTTGCATTGTTTGTTCATTTTGAAATTTGTTTGTTGTTTATATATTTTTTTTTTGCAGGATTTTTATAATTATAAGAAGTATTTGCACATGATATCAGAGTAGTAAGTTGTAAGTTGATGATTTGGTGATTCAATATGCCAAAAATATATGTGAGTTAACGTTAGATTCGATAATAAAAAAAGAAAAAACAAAATTATTTAATGATTTCAATGAATATTCCAAAGAGTTATAGCAGATTTTTTCCCTATATATGATTTTATAAAAGAAAAAGCATTTATTATGTGTTTTGAAAATACTGTTTCAAGTTTTGCATGCAAAAAAGTATTAAACTTTTAAAAAAACAAAAAACAGCTTGAATCCTGTGGTATAGAAGTTATTTTTCGTTCAGTGTATGGTATTTTTACCAATTATGATATTATATTATTTTATGAAAAATTTTTTTTTTGTAGTTCTTTAGTTTTAAATATTGTCACTTATTCAAGAATAAGTTATTAACATTTTTCCGTAAAATTAGTAATGAAACAATTTGTATTACGTTTAGCTTGTATTGGTGGTTACATATTTTGGGGAACATTTACATGAAGAGATGTCTGAAGTATTTTTAGGAGTATTAATAAAGTTTTCCAAAATAGATGTGAGTTTGTGTACAACTGGATCGACTGAAGTCGACTGAATAAGTTAGTTCTATGCTCATTAAATTTCAGTAATTTAGCTTTTGTATTTATTTCTTTTGAATAGTGATGCATAATATTACTTCGTTATTTAAAATTTATCATTACCAAGTAGAGGACGGCATGTACCTCTACACATACACATTGGCTATAGTTTTGTTGATGAAAAACCACTTTATGTGGTTAAAAATAACTTTTTTATTAAAATCAACTTTTAATTTTTGTTAAACAAAATTATGTGCAAGGCGCCACCAGATAAAGCAATGTATAATTTTTACTGCCTTCAAATGAAGCAAAATTGAAAAAATTGCGCCGTCCTCAACGTGTTAAATAATGAAATTAATTAAGCATGGAAAAGTTTCAGATAAATGCATAAAACGAAAACCATTTTCATTTTCTAAACTTCAATTAAAAGAAGTCTAATACAAACATTTACACTTCCGAAAAATATAAACAAATCCAACATATAAACACTCATGTAATCCTGGTTAATGGTAAAATCGATGAGGTAAAGTTAGTTTAAAAATATGATTAGAAATTTTTTGCTCTCACTATGTGTATGGGTTGTGTTTTATGAAAAAAAAAACAAACGGATTGTGTTTATTTCATCAACAATTTTAAAATAAATAAATCAAAAGTTTGTATATATTCCTAACAGAAATCAAATTTGAAAAAGAAAATTCAGCTAAAATAAAAATTTGACGTATAATTTGAAAAATTTACATAAATATTGTATATAATTTAGAGTTTATAATTTTGAGGGATAATGGTACAAAAATTCATGCATTTACAACAGTAATATATTAATTTTTTTGATATACATTTAAATGGGATGAATGTTGTGTATTTTGTGTTGTTGCTGCTCTTGTTGTTTTTGTTGCTCCAGAATTTTTTGTTTTTGTTCCAAAAACGATAGGTCGATGAAAATTCTAATATTAGTGAGTGTAGCAAAATACAAATTAGAAAAATAATAAAATTACACATAAAATTTTGCAAACTAAATGCTAAGCTCAGAATGCATTTTCGTATAGAACTAAAAATTTTAGCCGAATGTGGCAGAGTTTTTTATGTTACTAATTTAATGAATCAAATTTTTATAACGGTCGAAATTTTTATTTCTTTTTGTTTTTCTTTTTTTGACAAGAATATTATTATTACTGAAAGAAGTATTTTTGATTCTTGAAGTAAAATAATTTCAAATTTACACAGCACCTGTTTCTAAAGCATCCTAAGAACTCAACATGTTTAATAATTTTTTTAATTACTTGAGTTATTTATTAACATCTTTAGTCAAACAAGTAAAAGTAATATTGATTGTTTCTGAAAGTTTTATTACATACAAACACTCTGCATCCAAGCAGTTTAAGTTTTCTTTTAAGATACAGTTAAAAAACGCAGAAAACTCGTATTTATTTATTTTATATTGTTTGAAAAGTTTGTTAAAATTTTAACTATTTTCTAAAATATTTTCCCTTTGTTATTAAGGACAATGAATTAATTTGGCAAATATTAAAGCTTTTTTGCAAAAAATAAAAATGAGAGAACGGGATTTAGGGAGGTTTTTTTGTACAAAAGCCTGTTTTTTTTCGAATCAATAATGTTAATTTATGTATCTTTTTTTTTTAAATTAATGTTTTATAATTTAATGTAAATAAGTTTTATTGAAGAAAACTAACTACACTGTTTCAATAGCAAACCAATTTTGTTCTTAAATTTAAAAGTTAATCAAATGCAAAGGATAAATAATATTATGGTATCATAAATCAGGATCAAGTCCATTCTTTCACATTTTGTTTTCATTATATTTTTCTGTTTTGTATTTTACCATTGAACTTTGGATGGCAGTGGACGATTAAGGTGGACAATACCTCTTAATCTGTAGATTTGAACATAATTGATTCGTTACAAAATTATTTCGGAAAGCGAGTGCGATAGAATTTAGTATAGAAAAGGCATTTCAATTTAATAATTATATACACTTAAAAAATTACATACGAAATGCCTTAGTTAATTATAAATAGTCATAATAAATTAACACTTACGGAACTGTTTGCTTGATCGTGTTCTCAATATTTTGGTCAGAATAAAGTCCTATTGGCGAGTTGAATTGCTTGTGGAAAACCTAGAAAATTAATTAATGCAACTAAATACTTTGTTATATTATTATATAAAGGGTTTGATTTCTATTTTATATTTAGGAAACAAAAAAATTTCACGATAATAATATGCTTTATGATGAATAAAACTATTTATAAGAATAAAATTTGAATATAGAACTCTTTACTAAAAATAATTTGATAATTTTGTTATAAAAAAAATAAAGTTATATATTTAGCTCAAATTAATTAATGGCTTCCAAATTTCAAAATTTTGAAAGGATTCTAGGAAAATAAAACGCAAACATTTTATATCTTTTTGTTAGCTGAATGGAAACCTTCCAATGAATCAGATTTGGAAAAGAAAAACTTAAATAAATTTTTGATTTGAAAAATTGAATTAAGGAAAAAATTTAGCATTTTTATCTCTTTTCCTCTTTGTTTTTAGCTATATTTCATTAGAATAAATAACGTAAGGTTTATTAAATCGAATTCTTTCTAAATATTTCCCAACTTATAATAGCAATAGTTTAATTTAGTTGGAATTTCAAGCTTTCTCACCTTTCCACTAGTAGCATCATCTCCAACAACGCGATGAAGCATTGAATCGGCAACCTAAAGAATAGTATTGAAGTAAATATTAAATTTATAGTAAAAAATTAAACCTACTCTTTGTTTCATCAATACGTCCGTAAAATCCTGAACTGGATGACCTCGAACTGCAGGATTCGGATGATGCCTTAAATAACATTCAGTAATGGGTGGATCTTTCTTTACTTTAGCACCAGGTAAGACCAACGGTGTAGTGCGATATGGCTAAAATATATTAATTAATAAATGAAAAAGGCATTATCTAACATAAGTTGGAATCTTATTTATGTTTATTGTTCAAATTTCTGTTTGTTTCAATTTGAGAAATTTATTAAGTAAATTTATTAGTTAATATCAAAAACTGACTTATTTTTATCAAATGATTTAAGTTTAGATAATTTATTAAATGAATATAAAATAATGAAAGGACAGTTAAAATATTACAGTAGTCCAAAATTCAAAAAATAAAAACAAAAAAAAGGGTTAACTTGAAACCATCACGAAACTCTCCAATTGACAAAATCTAAGTAAAAACCTATAATACAGTTAAACAAAAGTACGCTAGATTGATATCATTGGAAATATATCGATAGAGTGTGTGTATGAAGGACATTTTGTTATTGCAAATTTTTTTGAGTTGGACATGAAGAGATCTTGTGGAAATATAAACATAAGCGTTAGAAATCATTTTCGTGCTGTGTATTGTTGAGTATATTTACGGAAGGACAACTTACAATTAGCTACGGAATATTTCTATAATATTCGAATTGTGCTCATCTATCCCAAGTACCTAAATATTTCTGAATTAAATTAACCTGGGTGTAAATATACTAAATATCTACAGAAAAAGAAAAACTTGATGCTTCTCATTTTGCACATGACTTTTATTAAAACGACAGCTTCCTATAGTTTTGAGGATTTACAAAATCAAGAAAGCGTTTTGCTGGATTTCAATTTTTTTTTGACCAAGCAAATTGTAGCATATCTAAATAATACTTCATTATCATTGTTAATTTATGTTTGATTAACCTATAATCTCTTTTTAAAAAAAATTTCATTTTAATAAGTCACTGCGGTAAACTAGAAAGAAGTTGTAATTACAAAGTTACTATGCTCAAAAAACAATGAAAGTGTAAAAAATAGCTATACTAATTACAGTTTTAACATAGCTTAAAGAATTTCTAACAGTAATTAAATTAATATAAATATTTTGACCTTCACATCAAATCTATTAAACGTATGCCTTGCCTGTTTGCCAATCTAAAAATAAAGTCTAAACCAAATCACTAAAGACTTATGAGCAAGTTGTGCCATCGAAAACTTGAGATTTATTTTTAAATTTTATCTACGAAAAAGCCAAATAAATTTTGGAAAGAAATTTTATATTGTATGAATTATAAATTGGAAGTGTATGTCTAAATATAATTTTGGCAACAAGATATCTTAGAAGAAAAAACACACTAGTTTTATATATTTTTTGTGAAAGGAATAGAAAACAACGTTTTGCATTGAAATCATTTAAAACAAGTTAATTATTAATGTTAATTTATTTATATAGGTTATATCCCAAGAAATTTTTAGAAGTTTAATAGTAGTGGTAGTAAAAAAATTTAATTTAGCGACACGTGATCCGTACACCCGTAGTATTTTTTATAAGCAGGGTCGATTTGGCCAATGGTAAGTTTTTAAGAAACTTTTATTTTTATGCCTTACAAATAAATGCCTGCTTTAAAAAACTTATTTCATAGCAACGCTCCTTTTATATGCCAAATCTTTAATCAAAAAAATACAATTATTATACTGAATTGATGTTTTTTATTAAAAATAAGTTTTCTAATGCATATGTTGTTAAGTTTCAATTGAATAGCTTTCAATTTTAAGGCTAATTCATTTTTATACATAAACTAATATACTTGTACCCAAAAGTGCATGCACGTGACAGTTAGTGATAAAAAAAAGAGTCAAATTTAAACGAGCAATATGATGAAGCTAATGTGACAAATTACACGAGGCATACAGATACTTTAGAAGAGAAAGATGGACAGATTTCGAAGATTTCAGAGATTTTTTAGAAGCTGCTGTTATTGTAGATTTTTAACATATTTACATAAGAATATTAAAAACATTTGCCTGTGTTGTTCAGAGGTTATAATTTTGTCTCAACTTCACGTTCAAACTATTTAGGAGGTTAATATGAGTGAGCTAATATTTCGAATCGAAGAACGATGTAAGAATAGATTTGATAAAAAAAAAAGAAAACGCGACATTATTTGCGATTTGAGTAAACGAGGCGATTGTCAATGCCCCTGTATGAAATGGACGATGTCTATGAAATTTCTAGTTTCTAGAAATGTTAGTTCGTCAAAACGGAGTGAGAAAATTAAAACTTTTAAATTGCAAGGTTCAATTGCACGGAACAAGATCACATTTTTGCATAAACTTTTGACACTAAAAAAATATTACCTTTAAATTAAATAAAACTATCAACTAATTATAGTTTCACAGAAACGACTAAATGTCAAACAAGGTTATCACATTCAAAACGCACCCGTGACTTAAATGTACAAGCTTCTAATTAATATATTAGTTTGCTCCCTTTTTTGTACTTTCTGTACTGTTCTGATACTATTTTTTATTAGAGAATTACACACGAGCTTAAGAACCAATAAGAAACCAACAAATGAAGTAACACATCCAAAGGAATTTCATATTTTATTTGAAAACTCGCATTTACATTCACATTATTTGGGTTTGACCCCACAAAGTGTCGGTTCAAATGCAAACAGCGGTTATATCAGAATGAAAATGATTTATATATATATGCTACAAAATTATGACAAATTTTAAATTGGTACACACTTTTAATCTGAGTTAAAATAATTCAGCTCATCGTGCTGAATATTTCCAGCTGTCACTGTTGTGTTGAAGCTTCAAAATATTTGGCGGAAATTACTTTCTCCATGATTATTTGTAAAAGTGAAATAATTTAATCTTTTTTGTAGAAAAATGTCTTTACTTCGTAGATCAAAGAGAAGAAGCTGTACCATCAATTCAGGATTTAGTGACAACAGTGAGTATATCGAAAATTATTCTTGGGACAACATGAGAACTTCAAATAAAAGAAGCGCATCGCTTCAAGTAATTACAAAAGCCGATTGTAGTTTTAGTAAATCTTGTACTTCAAATAAATTTTTACAGTCGTCACCTTTAAAGCAACAAAAAAAAGGACAGTCTATTAAAAAGGATATAATAGAAGAAGACTTAAGAGATGCACTTAATTCGTCAAATGAATCAAAATACCAAAATGCTCGTAAAATTTTATGTAGCCAGGAGACTAATGATTTGCCGGGAAGAGAGAAAGAATTAGAAGAATTACAAAGTTTTTTACTTGATCATCTTAAAGATAAGAAATCTGGTAGTATGTATGTATCAGGTCCTCCAGGGACTGGTAAAACGGCATGTCTAACTAAAATTTTAAATTCGGATAAAATTTTTAATAAATTCACTCCATTATTTATTAATTGTACAACAATTTCTACCGCAGGATGTATATATAAAAAAATTTGTAACGAGCTTGCCTTAAAAACGACTGGAAAAACGGAAAAAGAACATCTTGTGGCTATTGAAAGACAATTAAGTAAAAAAAATAAATTCATTTTGCTTGTACTTGATGAAATTGACCAATTGGCTGGTCAAAAACAAACTGTCCTATATACCATATTTGAATGGCCACATAAATTTTCTTCTCATCTAATTTTAATTGGTATAGCCAATAGTTTGAATTTAACAGATCGTTTATTAAATCGATTAAATTCAAATTGTAATTTAAAACCTAGACTAATGCATTTTGCACCCTATTCAAAACAAGAAATAGTTAACATTTTTAAACATAGACTTGAGCAAGGTGGTGTGCTTGAAATTTTTCCATCAGCAACAATTCAATTATTAGCTGGTAAAGTAGCTGCAGTAAGTGGAGATGTACGTAGAGCTTTGGATATTGGACGACGTGTAGTAGAAATCGCAGATCAAAAAAATTTTACGAGTGAAACTATAGATTTAAAGGAATTAAATATGAGAACATTGGAAAATAATGAAATAAATAGACAAGTGGAGCCAGTACAATTAAAGCAAGTAATGTCTGTATTGAGTAATGTATATGGTGCTTCTCAAACATTAAGTGATAATGTTGAAGATGCATTTCCATTACAACAGAAGTTATTAATATGTAGTCTGCTTATTATATTAAAGAATGAAAAGAATAAAGATATTACAGTTGGACGATTACATGAAGTGTATAAACGTGTTTGTCTTAAAAGAAATTTATTAGCAGTTGATCAGACTGAATTTGTTGCTTTGTGTTCACTTGTTGAAACACATGGAATTATACGAATTGTTAGAAAAAAGGAATCAAGATTTAATAAAGTACTTTTACAATGGGATGAAGATGATGTGACGGCAGCTCTTAAAGATAAACAATTAATTTCATCAATTTTAAGTGATACATCATGTTTAGCAAAAAAATAAGTAATTTTTACATTTAATAAGACTAAATAAGGTTTTGTATTGATATATAAGATAAATGTAGTAAATTTTAGATCATTATTTTAATATTATAATTGACATTGAAAATTTTATTTCTTATCATATTGTGTTGTTAGAACAAATCAAACAAAAATTTTTAGCTAAAGAAACTTTTATAACCTTTTCAATACAATAATATAAAATTACATAACGAAGTTTGTTCAAAATTTGTTTGTTTGTACTCAACTTAAAATCTATCTACATTAGTAGGGAAAATAAAAGAGCTATTTTACGTTATTCAAAACCAAATGATCAAGTGAATATGAGAAATAATATATAAATTTTTATTTTACTTTTAAAGAAGATCTATTATAATAGCCATTGTGGTTATGTAATAAAATCAATTTTAAAATTCTGAAGTAGTCTACCATAGATTAAAATCAAGTCTAAGTTAAGTATTTGAAATTTAAAATTAACTTAATTGTTTTTCAACATCATGGACATCGTCATTTGTTTATTTTAATAAGTATTTTAGTTTTTTTTGTAATTGTTTTCGATTTGACTAAAATAAAACAATAATCATCATAGAATTTTGTATTTTGGCATAAACAAAAATTTATGTAGCATCACATATGTGAATGTATATCTAATACATGTGAAAACAACTAAACCTCTTGCAAAAAATTGGCCGATCTAACACGCATGAAAAATGAATATATTTTGTGTAGGTGTATTCGTTTTTTTTTTATTATGAAGAATTTTTATATTTCTATATAACAAAACTCCTAAAGCTGCTAGTATTTTTTTTTTTAAATTCTTCTAGTGCATAGTTTTTAAAGAATTTAATAAAAGAAGGGATGTTAAAGACATTGAAGGACATTCATTCTTTAAGGCTTTAGTAAAGAAAGTGAGAAAAAACTTTTCTTCTTTCGTCAAGAATATATACTCACGGATATCAAGTTTCACCTATGATTGGTTAGGAGGACAGAATACCGAAAGCTTGAAATAAATTTTGATGCAGTAATATTTGCTGCCTCTTTTTTATACTAACAAATACATATTTTCTAGGATTAACTGGTTTAAAGCTCTGTTTTGATAATGGTGCAATCCGACTAACATATTCGAATAATTCCACTATTCTAATATGACAACGTTAATCATTTCGTCAGCTATAGTACTGAAATTTGAAAATACAGCTTGCAAACTTCTGGTCGATTCACATTGATTTTATTTATTGGAAAATGATTAATCTTGGTATTTAATATTTGAATATCTGTTTGAAATTTAATGGGTATGGTATAAAACCTTTAAACTGACTACTAAGATTATTTTTGTAAATTTCACAAAACAAAAATATTTTTAGCTAAATGCTGTATATATTTTAAATAAATGACCTGACCTTGAGCTTAAATAAATTGAGCTCATTAATAGAATAAAAACTAAATTGAAAAACTGAATATTAAAATTCAAGAATGAATTTTTCAATAAAATAAAAAAATAAATGAAGTTATATAACAATTACCATTATCACCATGAAATTAAATTTATATTAGAAATCTTACTTGATGTTGAATTGGTTCATTAATATCGATCTTTTCTCTAAAATAGTGTGGTGTACCATTTTTAAATGTAAAATATGTCGCCATTTTTATTAATCGTATAGGGTAGTGTAGCTCTACTTTTGTTTTTAATTTCGAACTGAAAATAAAATCACTTAGAAATTTTATAAAAATTTTTATGAACACACAACACCCGCGAGCGCAATCAATTATTTTTGATGAATTAATTTTCCAAACTTGTGTGGGGCAGCTAACACTTATATAACAGGTGTGCCTTTTCCAAAAATAAATAATCCAGAATATATTCAAGCTTAGAAAATTAATTCCTTAAAAATATTATTATTATTTCTTTGAAGTAAATTATAGAAAAAATAAATAATTTAAAATCAATTTTATTTTTAACGGTTATAAATTTTTCTTTACTTTTAATTTCCGCTTTTTTGTACAGTGGTCGTCAGATGCTCTTAAAACAATTTTCGTTAAGCAACTGAATTTTGATTTTTCCTAAAAGTTTGGATTTGCTCAACCGATTGAATTTCGTCGCATATAAGAGCCAAGAAAAATGAATTTTCCGTTGAAAGTTTTTCTTTTCAACTGATTTGTATTAATTTTGACTATAATATATCAATAGTATGCGTGTATTTTTGTACCTGTATATAAAAAGCTAACACAGAAATTCAAACAATATTTGACTTGAAATTTTTATTTGTAGTTGAAATGTGTCGGTTTTTGCTATGAATAGTTTTTTTTTGTTTTGTTTTGCAAATAATCATTTCCAAAAATAATTTCAAATTATTCTTCAGAAAGGCATTTTTTATTATTCAAAAATTTATTTGAAAATAAATATGAAAAAGTTTTTAAATATAAAAATGCCATTTGGATTTGAATAAGGAAATTTTTGAAAATGATAATCATCAATGACAAAAATCACTTATGACACTTATGACTAATTAAATTGAATATAAAATTATTATTTTAGGCTTCAATTTAAAAATATTTAATATTCTAACGAAATATCTTAAAAAAACGTCTATCCTTTTTTTTAATTTTATTTTAGCTCTAAAAAAAAGAACCAAGAGTTAAAAGTGTAAGTATTAAAAATATTTATATGTAATTTTTGCTAAATCAAAAAGTCATTAAGTGCAGGTTAGTTATAAACTACGATTCATAAAAAGATGAACCACCAGCAGACTAAAATGATCATGTTGACCTCATTTTTCATATTTATTATTCTGTAAAATGTCTAAATAAATAAAATCTCTAGGATATTAATTTTGAGTCCGCTGAACTAAATTTAACACTGCAGTACAGTTTTCGATTTTATAATTTCATATAAAAATTTAAAATGAAAATAAAAAAACAAATAATTAGAAAATTCAAAGAAATAATGTCAAGTACCTAGAAAAATTTAATTTTCAAAAACATATGTTTCTTTATGAAGTTTTTATTGAACAATATTTTTGTGGTTTTCAGCAAGGCTAGTGTAGTTTTAGTTGTAAACAAATGAGTCAGTCGAATCCAACATATACAATTACATTTTTTTGTAATTTTTGTTTTCTCTAAACAACTGAATTCTCTTTTTAAAATGATTTTTTAGAAGCGTTCATGAACTTTTATATACATTCAGGTCATATATATATCGGCAGTATTTTTTATATCACATCTACAAGATCAAATAAAATGTTATTTAGTAAAGATATAAATTTGGCCCAGCCCCAAATTTAGGTGAGGAGATGTATTTCAGGCAGGCTTCTTCTGCTGAAAATAATTTTCACGGACAGAATTTCTTTTCAAAATAAAATTTTAATAAATAAATGAATATTTTAATTAAGAATTAGAGCAAATATAATCAGAATATAATATTTTGTTGAGTTTTTTCTTGAATGATTCTTTTATTTTAAGAATAATTTTGGATTTTATGAGCTTAGTGAAAGTTTTTAATATTTAATGAAACGCTAAGTTTGAGGGATGCAGTTAGCCGTAGAATAATCATAAAGTATCTGGATCTTTTATTTATAATAAAAAGGAATAGTTTTTTGGCAAGCTTAGTGAATTTTTCGTATATTAATGCATTTGGATTAGGAAATATACTTCTGCTTACTGAGCATCTCATTTTGCACCACTTTATTTTAATTAAAGATCTGTGGAGAAATCAAAATATTGAAGCTACGAAAAAATCCGTTTTCAGTAAACTTTCATGTTTGATAAGAAATGGCGCTAGGCTCATTGTTGGGTTTTATAAATATGCTGTTACTGTTTGCTAATAAGCGAAATTTCAGGTGTGTTTGTGAACTCATTTGTATACTTCAAATTCAAAATGTTAATGGGGAATTAAAATATCGCACAGTGGTAAAATTTTACATTTGTGGAAATTGGAAATGTTAAACTTTCTATAACTATTTTTCTTTAGCCCGAGCCATTAACGTATTTTTTGGAGAGAAGTCACATGGAATTTGTCTTTATAAGTTGACAAAAAAAAATCTATTTATTTACCATTGCTTTAAAAAATAATTCCAAAGCCAACTAATAATTCTTCTCAATTTGAGAATTTCTTTCTTGAAATTTACAAAAGAAATGAAAAGAAATATTAAGGCATAGAAATTTCCCTAATTTTAGGAGATATAAAATTTCACTAATTGCATATATCCCTTCTAAATAAGTACCTGATTGATTATAGCTGCTGTTTCTTCTAGCACTTCTTGTTGATGATCACGAGTAGGCATTGGACTAAATCTTGATGATCCAGCTGAGTCTGTTCGAGCCGGGGGTATATAACCACCTGACTCGTTTAGATTAGGAAATACTGTGTGTGGTAATGTATTAACTGGAGATTCCATTGCTATTTCATATTGCCCTGGTCCTGGTAAAAATGGCGACGGAGCTCTAAAATCATTTTAAATAATATATAATATATATATTTTAGTTTAATTATAACCTATGTGGAGAATTTTGTACCGAAATATGTATTGGACTTAATGGGGGTATTGTTGACGAACATCTGGATGAATCATTACTTAGCCCTTGAGTATAAGCGATTTTATTGTCTCTAAAATAAAACTTATTCATTTTATGAAAATATTAATTTATGATAAATGAACCTATGAACCACCAATTTAATTTCATTTCCAGCATTTTTGAAAAGGCTTTGTGCGTCTATATGTCGTAAGTCCCTGGCATCATAGTCATTTATTTTTGTAATGATGTCACCACGTAAAAGCTCACCATAAGCAGGACTTCCCAGTTGAACCTTGAATTTACGGATATTATATTACTCAGGAGAAAAATTTTTAGTTAAAGAATGATTTCGGATATATTTTACTTATTTGGTGAATTCCATTGGAGCTGTACGGTTTATTAACTTTTCTATAATTTCTGAAGTTTACTGCATTAAAAGGTCTAAAATGTACTTTAATTGAATCTTTCTGAACTATGTTTTGAATTGTGAAGTAAAAGCGTTTTTGTTTTATTGCGTTGAAAATACATGAGAATATTTTGTCATTTCATATAAATAAAATATTTATAAACTGAAAAAATTTCAAGTTTTATTTGGCTTCATTAAACTCTCCTAATCATGATTAATGCCAACTACATTCCTAGTTCAACGTCAAACAATCTATTTCTGACTATATTTATTTTTGTCTTAATAGTCCAGAGCAATCAAACTATAAAAACATGCTAGAAATCCCTCGAAGTTAACCACAGATTTAATTCAGTGAAAAATATTCTATTTTGAGTTATAATACAGGAAGTGTATTCCCCATCCTACAGGTGTGATACTGTCCATACATATTTGACAGACACCTACCACAACATTTAAATTAAATAAATATTTTGATTTCACCTTGATAGACAAGCAAGGGCATTACTTGATCACCTTTTATACAATTCAAATACATTTTTGCGTCATTTTGGAGTTAATTTTAAAATTAGTTTTCGCAGAAAATACATTTAAACGTATTTAAGAAAATGAAATATCTAAATTGGCTTACTTTAAGTTTAATCAATATTCATATATTAGTTTAATTTTCCAGTTTTCATATTTTCCATATTATTGGAGGATATGTTCAATGACTTTGTGCAGTCTGGGCCAAATAAATATCTTGTCTTATAAACAAAAAAATTGTAAACTACGTTTATTCTAATTTAATTCATATTTCTTACTATAAGGAACCAAATTTTGGATGATTTATATCTACTAAATAAATTTTCACAAAGAAAACAAAAATTCTTGTATTTTCGCCAAATTTTTTCTTGTATCTAATCGAAGATTTTTTTAATTGATCTATTTTGGCTGAGCTACTTACAGGTTCTAATCTGAAAAGGGATTAAAAATAAAAGAAAGTCACAAGACATGCTTCAAGTAATAGGGAGTTCAAATTATATTTAGCCAATTGAGTAAGCTAAACATTTTTTACTCAAAAACTAAAACTTTATTTTTGTCTCTTATTCTCAAGGCGATTGAACAAAAAATAAAGAAAATGATCAACATTGTCATAGTAAACTATTTTGTTTAGCTCATTTCAAGATCAAGTGATTAAATAAGTTTAAAATTAATAATGGATGGATGATAAAATACAGAAAATTTTACTCTCCATATGTAAATTGAATTTTTAGTGATCTTCGGATGATTTGAAAAAATTAGTTTTTAAGATAGTTTTTAAAATAAAATAAGGCTAAACTTTGTACTTAAAATCAAAATCAGCTGTTAAATGTTAATTTAAGCTTTTTGCTATTGTTTATTTTGAATTATCCTTAGTCTTCTATGATACTGATTTTTATTAGTAGAGAAAGTGATAGACCATGCGTTCTTTATGGTCAATCCTAGACTTAGGAAAACAAAAGCCAACAAAGATATTTTTATATAAATTTCATTTGAAAAACTTTTAATTCGTTCCAGGTACATTTTGGATTAAGAAGAAGACGGTTAATCTTTTAAAAGAAAAATATGGTAAGCTAGTTTCATCATCTGACATAAGCTGGCATAGCTAAATAATCTTTAATGTAGCAGTTAAAGTACGTTTAAAATCAACAAATGTATTTTTCTTATGGATGAATAAAAGCTAATTTCTAGAAAAGAAAACAAAACGGTAAGTTTTGTGTAAGAATGTATTTGTCATTTAAAACGTTAAGTAAAAATATTAAAATTAAGTATTACACTTTTCTTTAGTACTATTATTAAATCTATTAAAATTTACTGAAATGTCAAAATGTTCCGAGAATACGACATAGAAATTTTTTAATTTTTTGTTCAAATTTCATATTATTTTGCAGTGTTTTATTGCAGGTCTTTTAAGACCCAAAGAAATTATTGTAAAAAATTAAAAGTATAACAAGTAAGCTGAAAAATCCTGGCAATAATTATATTAAATCAAATAAATAAATTAAATCATAACAGGAACAAAAATTAATAGATTTAACTAGAAGTTAAACGTGTTTAAGGACGAAAAATTTAACATTTATGTATCTATGTAACAATCACCCCACACATATCATACATAAGCGATTGTTTTCATTATATTATATTGCTTTCAAGCTGCATCATTTTAAAGCTAAAACAGTTTCTGATATCAAAAATCTGCTGTACGAGTATATGTAGTAGTATCTCATTAGCATATTTAGCACTAAATTTTGTGCCGCTTTCCGCTAGTGAGTCCAGGCATTAGAGAGACTAGTTGTTCAATAGGAAACTTTGTTTAACATCATTCTAAAAGAGTTTTTGCAAAATTTTAAGAAGTTCTAATTGTTTTTCTGCCTGCGTTGCTTGTGTGTACCATATTTTCTCGCTTTTCTCTCATGGTACATAATTTTAATGAAACCAAAGTGATAATAATTGTTAAATTAATCATTATAAATATTTATACATGATTTGCAACCATTTCAGACTGCATTTTATATTATTTCTAAGATTTCTTATACTATGCGTTCAGGTGTATTATTTATAATACACTACCATAGTTTCTCGCTTTTCTCTAATTGTACATAATTTAATGAAACCAAATCCGCCCCTTTCTAATGCCAATCATTGTAGACCTGTCAGCAATAGCATATATCAGTTTTCTGGCGAATATGAATATTCGGAAAAGACAAAAATTTACAAAATTAATGAATAAATTAAAAATCTCCCCAAAATAGGCAAAGAAAGAAATCCACTAGCAATTTTTTTTGTCAAATCCCATGAGGACGTATTACAACGTATTAAGCTGTAAATTACAACGTATTAAGCAGAATTCTGAATGAAATCGCGCTCCGCACCGCTTCCGCGTGTATTGTTTTTAAAAAAATTTAACTGCCGGTTTTTATTTTAAAGGAAGTCAGTTCTAAAAGGTTTTATGTGTTACTTTTAAAATTATTTCTTAGAAGTACACGATGTCTTCCTTGCTAGGAATTAAAAAAGTGAAATTCGTAAATAACGATAAGATTGAAATTAAGAAAACTTAGTTTTCAGAATAAGTAGTTTTAGTATTTATGGCAAATGTTCAAATAAAAATTGTAAACTTTGCAAATATAAACTTTTGTGGAAAATTCAAAGGAAAGACTGTGATTATGATTAAATTGCTCCCTTTTTTCGTATGAAATTAATTTAAAAAAATAAATTTTACGTAAAATCATACATTTTAAATATTATTTGATTAAATATTTTCCATTTCAACATTTCCGATTACAAAGACGTGTAGAAAATGAGCAAACAATATTATAAAACTAAAATTTTGTTTTGAAAATACATGTTTTATTACAATGTATCTTTTATATTTCTCCTAATTGCATTAATAAATGTTTTAAAAAAAAAATTTATCTAATTATTGTGTTTATAAAACTAAATCAAAAGCATATAAAACATATGAATTATATTGACGCTGATATTAACTTCGATTTTATGAAAATCTTTATAGGTATTAAAGTTAATCATTAAATCAGCACTGTATTGCTTGGCACTAATCTCTAAAAATACCGAAATTCATTTGTATGTGATTTGTGGAATGATCTTGTCCTATATGACTTTCGTATGTCAATTTGAATTAGAAATAGCAGCTGCAAGAACTAGTGAAACACCAAAAAAAACTTGCCATAAATTTATTCTAGGTCTAAAAGTGGTTGTAAATTAGTGTGTCAAGGACTGAATGCATGGCCAATTAAATTTTATTCATACCCTTGTAATGATAAGTGGTGTATCTAAGTCACTGCCACCAACAAGACGAATTCCCCAGGCTGTTTGTGGTCCATCACGTACAAGGATCACAATAAATTCATGTATTTTGGGGCTCATTTTGCCCCTCTAAGAAATTATTTACAGACAATGTTTTTGAATATTCACAAAATTTCACTTAAGTCACACAAATTATGCCAGCAAACAGCACATAAAAATATTTTTAACTTGTTCACTATAATTAACAAAAATTTATTGCACAATTTTTCACCGAATAAAATTAAGCTTATTGTGGATCAAATTATGCGAATTGATCGTATTAAAAGATATTTATATACTAATTTAAGATACTTCAGATACTCAGTTGCCTTCCTTATTGGCTTCTCTGCTTCAGATGTACTAATACCCAATTCTAAAATGCACTACTAGAGATCTTATTTTTCGGGCAATATCGGTCGTTTTGATTATTTTTTCAGCACTGATTCACTTCAATTGTTGGCATATTTTTTCCTTTTGTATGTCTTGCTATTCCAATACCTTCTTTTTCTTGTTATCACAGCTTCTTTTTGAACTAAATATAAAAAAAAAAAGTTTTATAAACAGCATGTGATCGATTGCCAAGAATACAAGTTGTAGTGCACGTTATAGAATAAACTTACACGAAATTTGTGTAAATAGAACCACACACTTGTTTAAACGCGTGCCGTCCCGGAGATTTACAAACTCAGCTATTATAAGCAAATTATTGTAATGATGCTATTTCAATTTTTTTAAAGGAATATGTTTGATTAGAATAGCATGAGAATGAGAGCTTATAACATTGTATTCATTCATGCTAAAAATATTATTATAACGTAAAACACGTAAAAGATTTTTGAACGGAGTTCTGTGTAGGCACATGTGTCAGAAAGTGTATTCTATAATTTAGACATTAAATACACTGTATTAACCTCCTGTGCAAGAAAAAGTTTCTCCACAAGCTAGTATGATAGAAGTGTCAAAAGAACTGTCATAAAAGTAAACATTGCGCTAAAGTGTTTAAATTAATTAATAAATAAAAAAGTAAGAAATAAAAACATATAATAATTTAAATAATTCATAAATAACATATTTAAAGGCCTAGTTTTTATTTTGTTGGACAGCCTATAAGTTCCCAATAAATACCAAAATTTCCTTGGGTACAGGCTTTTAGAGGCTGTTTTTATATACAAAATTATTCATACAAAATTTCTTTCCGTGTATTGTAGTAATATACAGTATATTAGTGTCTTTGTAGAAAGGATGTAATACCCGATTATACATAGAAGTATACCGGCTTAGCTTAAGATACCCAATGAAATGAAATCGATGGTTCACCAGAAGAAGAGAGAGAAGCTCCAGGGCTAAATTTTTTAAAAGTGCGGATTAGTGACAAATGTCAGGTTTCGTTATCTATAAACGATGCTATGAATTTACAAATTTACATACTTTATCTTCAAGTGAACCCAAGAGTTTTAAGAATTCTTGGAACTAATGTACGTAATTATAGTGTAAGTTTTGTATTATAAGAAAATAAGAGTTCAATTGACTGGAAACAATTGAGTCAGTATTCCATAATTTTGTAAAATATAAACTACTATATCTTTTATTTAAAAGCCACTTTCCAATTTTACAGACTTAAGATTTAATGTGAGCTTTTTTAAAATATCTA
The DNA here is from genome assembly GCA_947359355.1 of Acrocera orbiculus. Lineage (NCBI taxonomy): Eukaryota > Metazoa > Arthropoda > Insecta > Diptera > Acroceridae > Acrocera > Acrocera orbiculus. Next base: position 46,907,161 of record OX375757.1, read on the forward strand.
ATAGTCTGCGTAATTTAATTCTGAACTTGCCCCAATTTTTTTGACTTATTTTATAGATATACAAAAATTATCTAAATTACCTGCTTTCGTTTAGGGGAAATAAATTTTAGTATAAAAATTTTAATGAGATTTTTATAAATAACTCTATAGCAATTGGATTTCTGTTATTTTTTTCGATCATAATTAAACCAACTAAATCATTCGATAGCATTAATTTTAAAATGTGATTCTTAACAATTTAACCCCTTGTTATGTTGTTCTTATTTTGAGAAGAAAAAAAATTTCATCATTAATTATGATCATTACACCGAAATTCAGAAGAAACCTTGACAAAAATAGAAACACTACTTGAAGTTAAAAATTTTTAAGTGAAATTAAGAAACACCAGAACTATGCCAGAGAGAACACTCCTTGAACAAAAAACACGTCTCGATTTTATCGATATAGATTAAATATTTTATGTTTTCAAATGAAGCAAAATTAATGTAAAAACTTGATTGACGTTGAACAATCACCATTTTGATTGCACAAAAAACTTTTGTATTAATAAAAATATTAATTTGATTTAATTGACTTAATTGACCTCAATCAAAATAATTCAAAAAAAATAAAATAAAATAACAAACTCACTTCATCTTTAAAATGTACTTTTTTCCTAGTACACACTTTATCCTCTCTAGAGTGTGGTATCCTCCAGAATGCGGGTCTTTGGTAAAATGATGACATGCGTTTAACTTTGTTAAAATTTCTTCACTTTCTGTACGGTACTAATAAACTATACAACTTGAAATATTATTTCACCACTTTCTTGGAATCTTAAAGCTTCTTCTACATGGAAAATTTGTTTCTCATTAGTGAATTACTTTACTTAAGATATAGCTAAATAATAAAAAAGCTTGCAAGCTTTCCTTTAAAGTAACACAATTTTATTGAATATGATTTTAGTATATCTGAACATTAGTGCAATATGCCATATTTACTACATACATTTATGATAAATAGATCTCTCATTAAAGTTTTAAGCTATATACATATATTTTGCTAGAAAAGATATCGTCTCTGATTTTATGAGTTCGCATATGACGAGCCATATTAAGATTTGCCAAAATAATCTTCAAAAATAGAAATCATTAAAGAAAATGCATGCAATAAGTGTGATGACGTGCGGCAAGGATGATTCGATCTTATGGTAAATTTAATATTTACTTAGCTTACGAATAATTTTAAAAGATAAAATTATTTTTCTACTGCATAAAACTTTTGATACGGTATAATTATGCAATCAATAATTTATAAGCTTTTTTAAAAAAACTTTATTCAATTTTAAGATAATTTATAAGAGTTTTTAAGTGCATCACAATTTTATAGTATATTGCGAGAATTTTTACTTTAAGTATTTTTTAAAAATCAAATAATTTAACTATTTTCAATGTTCTAAAGTCTTATACTACTGATATTGATAATGTGCTTGTGGTGGTGATTTTGCTTGTTGTTGAGACAAGTATTGTTGTTGTCTAAGACCTTGATGACTTTGTTGTTGTGGTGCAGGTGTTGGTATCTTAATTACAATATCTGTTGGTTCTCGAACAACTTCTGCCCTAAAACCTTCTTTTGGATCTGCTGTATATTTTACAGTTCGAATAAAACCATCTGAATCAACAACTGAATAGCTGCCCTTAATAACATTTCCATCACGGACTTCTTTACGATTTTGATAGTTAGTGAATTCATCATTGCTAATATCAAATCCAAATTGGTATGAAGGATTAGGCTGAAATAAATATAAAATTTTCATAATTTTTACTTATTTATTAAATAATATTATCTCAGTGCTGGCCGAAAATTTAGACGAATACCTGTAGAGGTATAATTGTTTTAATATTGATTATTTGTATTATGAACAGTTCAACATTTAATAAAAAGTCAATAAAAGGCATACAATTTTAATTTGGTGCTTTGAAAAAAATTTTTAATATGTTTTTTTACTCAATTTTTGAATTTGGATTGAGGCTTAAAACTGTTTAAATTTCACAACTTTAAAAACAAAGAAAGACAGTCAAAATTTTTTTGAATTTTCTCTTACAAGCCTTACTTCTTTTCATAAAAAAAAAAACAAAGTTAGAACAAAAACGCACGAGTTTGATGAGTTTGTTTAGCTAGAAAAAATTCGGTAAGTATTGATTGTTGAACTGAAATTTTATCTGATTACAAAAATCAAAAGGAAAGAAAACAGCTGTTTTTGAGGATTTCATGAAAATTCTTTTGATCCTCAAGAATAAAAAAAGTCTTTTGGAACTGGCAAACATAAACCACGCAAGACATTATAAGAGAGAGTTTCATATGGCAGCACAGTAAGCCTATTTATAGTGCGTTTACAGTGTCCAAAGATGCTAGATAAATGTACTACCATTTCTCGATATATAAAAATGTTTATACTGGGCCCTTGTACATTTTGATTGGTACATATTTCAATTTGCTTCTATTTGTAGTTGTAAAAAATGTTTTACGTTATATTCACAGCCAAAGTTCCACAATTTATTAACTCTGTTAAATTATTTTCGAAAGACAGAATCCGAAAAATTACTCAAAATTTCCGCTTGGTACCGGGTGAGCTAGAAAAGTAAACTAGATTTAGATTATTTTATTTAAGGAATACACTAGAGCAGGGGTGGCGAACCTATGGCACGCGTGCCACAAGTGACACGTTTGAAAATTTTGATGGCACTCACAAAAAGAAAGTTATTTTTTTTATATGTTATCTTTTTTGATAGAAATGAAATTATTAATCTACACTTAATTTAAAGTAACAAAAATATTCCTAAATAATAATAGTCCTAAAGAACAAGAAAATTTTTATTCAACTCTCATTGTTCCCTCTATACATGATCTCTCTTTGACATTTGTTAATGTAGTTTTGTTTGCTTAAGTCGCGAGTGCTTGTTTTAATTACGTGTTTTAAACGTGTTGAAGCGTGCAAACTTCCCTTCTACGCGGAACCTATCGACCGAATTTTTCCCGTTGAGGTGTTGTTTTTAGGTGAATATTTTAACGTATTATTTCATATTTTATATTCTGCATTCACAATATTATATAACAATATTATTAAAATATATATTTTTTAGAATTTCCTATTATGGCTATTTCAATGAAAAAATCGAAATTATCCGAAACATGCAGTAGCAGAGAATTTCAAGCTTGGTGGACCGATAGATACGGTATGATTGAAAAGGACAGTAAAGCAATTTGTATTTTATGTTCTAAAAATGTAGTCTGTAGAACATCTTCAGTAAAGCGGCATTATAAAACCAACCATAAATTTCTTCTCGATTATAGTGTAGAAGAGCAAAAGGATTATATATCACGTGCCTTAAAAAATAAAAATGCTCAAACTACTTCTTTAATGAAATATATTGGAACTCAATCAAACACCACTGCTGCTAGTTATCAAGTTTCAAAAACTATTGCTCAATATGCAAAACCTTTTAATGAAGGCGAGGTTTTAAAGGATGCTTGGCTTCAATGTGCACCATACTTATTCGATGATTTCGAAAATAAAGAAAAAATTATCCAAAAAATTAAAGACATGCCAATAGCTAGGAATACAGTGAAAGAGAAAATTTTGGGTATGGCAGAAAATGTAAATTTTCAACAAAAAATTCATATAAAGTCTTGTGATTTTATATCCATTTGCCTTGACGAGTCTACCGACGTAACAGGCTCTGCTCGCTTAGCAATTTTTGTACGTTATTTTGTTCAAAACAATATTAAAGAAAAGGTAATAAGTTTATCAACATTAACAACAACAACAAAGGGATTAGACATTTGTAATGCAGTCATTGATGCATTGGAAAAAAGAGAAATATGTCCTTCTAAAATTGTGTCAGTTACAACTGACGGTGCCCGCAACTTAACTGGACGGGAAAATGGATTTATAAATTTATTTACAAAACGTATTGGACACACAATTCTTGCTTTTCATTGTATTATTCATCAACAAGCGTTATGTGCCAAAACAGGTTTAAAAATGTTTGATAATATTTTAAGTTTTGTAACAAAATTAGTCAATTTTATATCAGCACGAACACTAAATAAAAGAAAATTTCAAGAATTGTTAAACGAAATAAACTCGTCGTACAATAGCTTACTTTTATAGAATAATGTACGCTTGTTAAGCCGCGGAAATGTTTTGCAAAGATTTGCAGATTGTTTGAAAGAAATAAGATTATTTCTAAATAATGAGAACATTATTGACCAATACAATCAGTTATTGGATGTTGAATGGCTAGCAAAGTTATATTTTTTCACTGATTTATGCTCTCACTTAAATGAATTAAATATAAAACTTCAAGGTGTTAATAAAACGGTCATTATAATGTTTGACTTAATCAAAGCGCTCGAAGTCAAATTACAGATTTTTAAGCGTGATATTCTTTCAAATTCATATAAATATTTTCCGAATACAAAAAATTTTTTTTCTGAAAGTGAATGTCACGGAAAGGCAAATAAAGAGTCTTTAACGAAAGAATTTTCAATGGTAATTCAATCCCTGATTCAAGAATTTTCTGCAAGATTTATGCAGTTTAAAGAATTTGAAGAAACTCTAAAATTTATTTTATATCCTGATACAATACCATTTGAAAAAATAAATTTAAAAGTCCTTGAATGGTTAAATTTGAATGGATTAGAAATGGAATTAGTTGAATTTCAGTCAAGTACCATAAGGATCCAAAAATTTGTTGATTTAAGAAATGATTTAGAAATTATTGAAAGTAATCGATTATTGTGTAAAATAAATAAAATTGCAGAAGAAGAAATTCTAACTACATGGAATTCAATTCCTGACACATTTAATTGTTTGAAAGTATTAGCAAAGGCAATCTTATCATTATTTTCATCGACGTGGGCATGTGAATCTCTATTTTCAGAATTAAATTTTATAAAACATAAATATAGGAATAAAATGACGGATGAGTCGAGCTCTGCATGCGTATTGTTGAAATTAACTAAATATGAACCAGATATTAAATCTTTATCGAATGAAATTTTATTGTGGCACGTTACTAATTTAAAAAAAAATTTTTATGACTTTGTGGCACGGACATAAAAAAAGGTTCGCCATCCCTGCACTAGAGGCTTCCCATACAAAATACTTAGCAAGAAAGTAATTGATTGAACTTATAAAAAGGGATTAATAAATTTCTATTATGTCAATTTTTATTCTAAAAACATTGCAGTTTCACAAAAAGTAGCATCACCAAAACACAATTAAGTAATCAAATTATGAAAATTGCATCACTTCTATGGTTTTTTCTTCACTGGAAATTCATTCATAACGCATGCTGTGAGTATAAAATTGCACATGTTAGTTTCATTTCGTGTACGGTACTCAAAAGAAAATAAAAAAAACTTATATTAGCAACGAACTCATTTAAGGTAGATGTAATTGATCTTAGAAAAAATTTGCTACCCACTTAATTGATTCCTTAAAAATTTAAAATTTCCAAGCGTGGAAAGAATTATTTTTTTTATTATCTTCAATTCCACATTTATTATAGACAGTAGGATTAACTCCTTTCTCCTAGGTTTTGTTGTAAATTACATAATACACCTTCTTAATAGTTAGCTTGAAAATGCAAAAAAAAATTGAAATAATTTTCTTTAATTTGTAATATATTTAGGATAAGTGAAAGTCAAATGAATTTAAATATTTAGGAATTATAGAAGCAGCTTATGGAATCAGACCTTCATTGACTTCTTTTATTTACTTAAAGTAAAAAATTAAGAAAATTAAGAAAATTAATTAAAAAATATGAATATATTAATAATATTATTGTATTTAAAAATACTAATCATAGGAATCGGAAAGTATCTGTTATATCTTAAATTAAAGTAATTATATATATGTTGCCTACATAAATAGATAGTATTTTACTGCATTATGCAAGACAAATTTTAAAGAAAAAAATATGTTTTCAATAGCATATCATTTCCTTATAAAATGAGTGCAATATACAAAAAGTGAAACAAAAGTTTGTTGAGCCGTATTTTAATCACGTAACGTGTAAATCCAGTCATGCAATTTTTCCTGATACACATATACAAATCCCTATATATTAGACATATATAATATTTGATATGCCTATCTATTCATTGAATACAGAACAACCGTTATGCAAACCGGATTATAGTGAAAGTAAATCAGATCAAGTAGCAAGAAGTAAATGCAGCCACCCAACTTTTAAATACTTTTCCTTTCAGTTAAGCATTTTTGCGTGAAGGTCAAAAATTGAGTAAGTACAAATGAAAGATAAATAGAGTGATGTTAAGGTGTGTCAAATACTAAAAAATTCTTGAATTAAATAAAAGTCAATCTAACAATCTAACAATAAGTGCCCTTTAGATTGACTTTTAAATGGCGATTGACTTTTAGACCAGTTCTAAGACTTTTTAACAATGCTTAATAAGGCTAAGACCTTTACCACTATCTTAAATTTCATGATTAAATATAATACCGTTATGTTGTGAATTATACTTTTAGATAAAGGTGTAAGCAACTTATATTATGTTGAAATTTTAGCCTTTTCTGTTTAAGCTTTAGATTTTCAAAATATTGCATTTTATTGGTAAATTGTGCAGGTTTCAAATTGAAAATTAAGGTCAAAACCAGAAAAGTTAACTATTGATTTTTCTTGTCATCCTTGGTTTCAGTTAACTGATTATAACGACACAATTGTTTCATTTACAATTAATTGTATAAATAATTCTAAAAACCGAAACAGAGCTTGAAAAATGAAATTCATTGTTTTTCTTTTTAAGCTTTTCAATTTTTTGATGTACATAAGGTTCTAGAATGGCATCATCCATCGAAAAATACGTTTTAATGACTTTTTTAAAGGTGTGTTTGGCGTTGATTGTGAGATATTTTAGTAAATCAAATTTATTAACAAGGATGGCTACTGTTGAGTTAGTTAGAAATGCTATTTTTAGAACTTACATCATAATCTTCAGGTTCTTGGTTGTTACGTTTTCCACCCTGTTGTAATGCTGCATATTCTGATGAAGGAGTGCGTTGTGGTACTTCTGCTTTTACTACTGGTGATCTGTAAACTGTAGGCTGTTGTTGTTGGTGTGGTTGTTGCTGTTGAGGTTGCGTTACATACTGTAGCTAATTAAAAATGAAAAAAATACTTTAAGCAAGTTATTATTTATGTTATGATTGACATTGACTGTCAAAATCTATTTTTCAAAGTGGAATCTTTATAAAAATACAAATATGTATAATTTTATTAGGCAGAGCCCGATATAACAGAAATTTTGCTCTGTTTGTATGGTTTTTCAAGCCTTTATATGTAAAAGTAAAATAGATATTTTTTATTCTTTTAAAAAATGGAAGAAAATGATTTTTTATTTAGCCTTATTTGGTATATCTTTAGTTCTGACATCTCGAGTCAACTTGGAAACAATATTATTTCAGCAAACTTCAATTCGTATAGATAGGAAATTAACTAAATAATCCACAAAAAGACCCTTTTAAACAGTTTTGTTAAAACAGTTTAACAAAAATAAATAAAAAAAACTTCACTTAATTTACAGTCTTTCGTTTTTATGCTGTTTAGAAACTTTTACAATAAAATGAAAACTTTAAAATTATTAAAATATTTCGTTTTACCAAAATTAATTAATTATTAGCAAAGGAAGATGCAAAAAAATAATACTTTCTTTAACTACATGCTTTGAATTTCTTGGATAAAATGAAGAAAAGCGCAAATACTTTCCCTTTAACTATATAAAACAAGGTGAGTTTTATTATAAATTTGTTATAAAGTTCAGCTTTGCAATTAAATTACCTAATAGAAATTTTTTACACATTTAGGATTATAAATTTGCTTTCAGAGCGCAAAACTTATTATTGCTACTACCCCTAAAGCCGTTTTTGGTTGTTTCCTGTTTATGTAAATTTTTTGCACGCGTATACGCCTTTGTGTAGCTTAGAGCTCTCTACAAAAAAACAGTAAAAATAACAATATAATTACCTGATGAGGTTGAGGCTGTTGAACATACTGCCGTACAGAGGGTGCAAGATAAGCCTGTGTATGTTGTTGTTGTTGTTGTTGGGTCCTTAACTATAATAAACCAATAAAAGAGTTTTATCCTTGAAGGTTAGTCATTTAAATAATAACACAGGGCTAAGTACATACGTGTTCAGGGATATTATCCTTGTGTTTTATTTGTTGTCTCTGTTGTAGATATTGTTGAGGTACATCAGCAGCTGGCTCAAAGATAGGAGTGGCTTCATTTCCTTCTCCTGGATTTACACGACGACCTCCTTGAGCAAGCAATTGTTGATAATAGTGCTGTAAATAACTAGGTTCAACTTTTTGGGCTATGCTTATAGCAAAAATTTGCAATAAAGCAATCCATAATAATTTTTTATAGCCCATGATCACTTTGAAAATAAATTATTTTAAATTTTAACAAGCACAAATGTTCACTTTCACTACACCTTAATCAACAGAAACAGAGTAAGATCGATGCATTGTCTCTGAATCTCTTATATACCTAAACCAGATTTGTTGTTGGTTTTTCTACTTAAATCTTAACTTAAGATCAAAGTGGGGATGTTTTGGTGGGTCTGGGGAAAGAAAGTGGTGGTATTTGTAATCTAGCGCCATTCGCTAGGTTTAATTAAGCAGCAGAACTGTAAATTTTTTAAGAAAACTGATCGATACAGATGCGAAAGTAAAGAAAGTAGTTTTACTTCCCTGAAGTCTAGTAGTAAATTTATGATTACATGTTTATTATCATATTACTATAAAATTAACAGTTTTAAAATAGTTTAATTTATATATTTATGTACCAGTAAACTCCATAGTAAACTCCAGAAGTTGAGTTACTGGGATAAGACGACAAATACTGATTTCTGAGATTTCCGAAATAAGACATTTAAATGTTATAAACTAAAAATACATCAAAAGCTTTAAACTTTAAGGGTTGTACGTTCTTTACTTTGTTTAAAACTATTGATTATAAATTAAATTATAGGGAAGGTCTAATACTCAAACAAGAAGGAGGAAAGGTCTAATATTCAAACAACTGTTCCAAGTTTGGTAGGTAGAAAGGTCTAATACACAAACAACTGTTCCAAGCCACTATGACACGAGATGTTTATTTCAAGTATGATGCCTTATTTGGCAATTTTGTAAAATCAAATACTAGTTTTCTGATAAAGTGAGTATAAAAATTCAAGTAATTTTAAGTTTTACTCAAAAATTAAAAACACCAGTGAAATTATTACCAAAAGTAATATCAAAGACAGCCGGAAAAGAATTATAAAACAGGTGAAATAATGCTTGAATAGTCCCTACTTCTTGTCATGTAGCATACCAGGAAATATATATTGTTATTGTATTCTTCCCCGTTAATATTTAGTTAAATCTAAAACAACCTTGAAGCTATGTATGCCAATATTTTTAATGAAAGATGTAAATAATTAACTTAACCCTTAAAAAATATTTTTCAAATTAAAAACCGGTTCTTTGATCATATTTTGCTTACTTTGCAACACCTAACACGACGCCATGCGTTATGACCATTTTAATATAGTTTTTAATATGATGAGAAAAAGGGTGTAGTTGTCTTCCCTAATTCTAAAAGATACGGGCATTATCTTAAAAACATATCTTCAATTGACCTTTTGCTATAATCATAAAAACCGGTTCTGGACATTTAACTGCCCCTGCTAAAATCGACTGTCCCTTTAAAATAATTTTTATTATCTTACAAAGTTTCTTATATTTATTCAATATGCAAATGTAATTTTTGTTCCCAGGATTGCAGAAAGCCAAAGTCCTTTTCACACATTCAAAAATATACGGAAGTAAAAGATACCATAAAGACATATCTTAGGTCATCATAAAACTGGTTTTCAAGAAGGACGCAGTTTTTATCCTTTTTCGCCACTGACCTTTTTCTTCTGTTATAGTTGTTGCCTATAAAGGGTTAAAAAAAACCGGACTGGCCAGTTTTCATGGGAAAAGTTTTATTTATTTTTACTTAAGGTAATTTAATGAATGGAAAATTAAATGATGCAGGGACATTTTTGCATTGTAAAGTTATCTGCTGCTTCCAGATATTAATACTCATTATTCTTTAGTGGACCCTTAAGAGTTTTACTTGACACTAATCTTTTTGATTGGAGTTACTGGAGATGCATCATTATAAAATTCTTAATAGCTTGAATATTACAAAAGTCACGTTACAAAATCCCGCTGGATAAGAGATATTTACTTTAGTTGTGACCTTTTTGAACTAAACTTTCAAATATTTAAGACTATGTTAACTAAAATGTTTTTCTTTTATAATTTTTTACTATTATATATTTAGTGAATGAAATTTCTCTCTATCTTCTTTTTATACTCAAAAAAAACATTTAATATTCTGCTAATTCTGCCTGAAGTTATTTTAAAATAAGTGATACAAAAGGTTAATCAATTGCAAAATTATTTTTTACAAAAAAAAAATATATATATAAAAGGAAATCCCAATTGGGATTTTCACTTTAATTCAAGAAAGTGCTCAACAAATCCGAATTGAGTTATGCAATCGGTTTACAATTGTCTTGACGGGTGTATTAACTTAAGAGTGCTATGCGAATTTTTTGCTTACAATTATTTGTTTTTTTTAGAAATCGATCAATCATGACCGACATTTAGATATGTTCATCATAAGCTTGGCATATTTTTTTTCATTCTAAGCAAGAGATTTTTTTTTTTTTTTGGGATTATATATTCATCAGACGATCTGCATTGCCACTTAAGAGTATAATTTCTCACTGCTTAAATTGTATATAAAACAAAAGGAAACTTTTTCATTGTTGTATAATTCATTTTTTTCAAATGTGTTTGAATTAAAAAAAAAAAAACGTATAAAAACTATTAAATGGGCTTTGATTAGTAAAAGAACTGTTGTTATATAAAAACAAAAATAAAAAACTTAACCTTTATAATAATTACTGTCATTTATCGTTTTATAAAGAGCTCCGTTTACTAATTCAATTTAAGGTAGGAGTATCCTTAGTTATAATTATTACCAGCTTAATTACTTATGCAAATTAAATCAAAAAGATTTATTGATTTGAAAAAAGAAAAGTGAAGGGCTTCAATATTTTTTAATTTTTTTGGTTTTAATTTTAATATGAAGATTTTAGTACTTGTGAACTGTAAAAAGTGACAGTTTAATGCTTAATGCTTAGCTTAATATTTTAAGTACTATTTGATTATATTTTAATTTTGTGTGAGATATTTACATTCTTTTTTTTTAATTATGTTCAAACTTGGATTAAATTGTTTAAGCCAGAAAATGCAATATGAATGGTAATAATTTTGCAAAACATTAGCGGATTTTAATAGTCAGATCTAAAATTGAGCTGCCCTTTTTTTCTTTTTAATCAGTTGAGCGTGTACATGATTCTATTGTGTTACCTTAAACACTATAAACATGATTGCACGATTAGGTTCAATATACTTAACTAAAAGCAAAATATCTCAGGAGCTTGCTACTCCTTGCTGATAACAGTTTTTAAACACAATAAAACTTCAGTCTAATTATGTTTTAAACTTTTGTCAAAATATTCATCAAACTCTTAATAAATGAAAAATTAAACTAATTTTTCTTGTTATACTTTGAATTAATAATACTTAAAACTAATAAAAATTTATAAGATACAGGCAACAATATCTAATTAAAGAGTTAAATGAAAAATAACACAGATATAAAAAGAAATTTATTTGTACAAAATTTTCGTAATGCCGTTCGTTCTAAAAGATTTAACTGTCAACCAAAGTCCCAGTATTGTTCATTTGCCTCACCATCTTTTGATATCCATCTAATCTGTAAGAAAGTTTTTTTTTTTAAATTTTATCTTATTACAATTTTTTATATCAAAGGTTTTGAAGTGCTACCAATAATCCAAAGTGTTGACACCATTTTGATATTAAAAGTTGAACAGTTATCATTCCAAATAAAAATTTCAAAGACATTTTAGTAACATGCTGGATCGAAATAAGTTAGTAAATTACCAACAAAGTATTCCCTCTGGTCCTTAATCCTCCACCAAAATTGCCAGATTTACTAAAAGCGTTTTATAAAAATCATACAAAATATTTAATTCAACAGAGGTTTAATTTAATCGTAGAACTAGGTTTATAGTAAAAGATCCTTTTAACAAGTCTTATGGGCTTGAATGACAACTTTATATCAGAAATAAAAAGATCTAACCTTATTTATATGAAATAATTATTTTACAATACTTTAGAACAAAGTTTAAAAGGAATAGAATAACATAAATGTGCACCAGCCATTTTTGGAAAGAAATAAAACTTTGCTCCTCATGTGTCTTAGATTAATGGAAACTTTTCAATTGATTACATTACCAAAAGTATGCTCGAACTCTACATGAATTTAATTAAGTATCCCAAAAAAAAATTTTCCCAAAATTATATCAAAATATACTAAACTCTAATAAATATTAAGCATAAATGTTTTTGGAAAGTTAAAAATTTTAGACATTTAAAAATAACTTAGAGCTGAAAGTACTTTTCCTTGGTGTCTGAGCATTTTGGTATTGATCCTTTCAAACCTTTCCTCCCATCCTTTAGGTGTTTCTGCTACATGTCCAAATTCAAGTTCGTGTGGTGTATTTTGTGCAATAAAAATATCTCTTAGAGAGTAGACATTTGAAATTGGAAATTTTATAAAAATTCATTTGACCAACTTACTGCTTAAATCTAATGGAATCCGTTGAACTTGAAGTTGTATTTAAATCTGGATCTTGAGAAATAGAACGTTTACTTCTTTCTTCAACTTTTATAACAAAAGGTGAATATGAAACTTTATTTTTATACATAGCTGGCCAACAATTTTCATGAAAATGATGTGGAGGTGGCTTAGATTTATGAAACCAATTTTTTGTATTCTTTTCACTAGTCAATTTTTTTGGGTAGACATCATGATAAACAAAAGTATTAAGTAGCATTTCATGACTTGGTAAAAGTTTATTTCTTTCTTGTTTCATTTTTTTCCGTATCCCTTTAACACCAGTACTTGATTTTTTTCTTTTTTTATCAAAATTCATGAATTTTATTTTCTTTTTTTCAAATGAATCAAATTTTGGAGTTGTTGTAGTTATATATATTTCATTATTAAAATTTATGGGACCTTTTGTCGCTCTTAGTGCCTCAAATCTTGGTGTAAGATTTAATTGATAAGATCCACCAGTTAAATTTTGCTTTAGAGATCCTTTTATTTCATTGGTATCATAAAAAACTGTTGGATTTAAATTTTCTTTCAGTCTTATAATGTTTTGAGGAGTTGATGTTATTGTTTTTCCAAACCACATTTCATATTCGCTTTTAGTTGAATTCATTAAGTAAGTCCTTGGTGTAGTAATTGTTGAGAATTTGTTGTTCTTTTGATGAAAATTGGAATTTATTTCATTCAAGTGCTGATAGTGAGTATTTGGTTGGTTTCTGATATTCCTTTGATGAGATGTTACTGTACTCCAAAATTGTCCTGATGTTGGTTTTGTTTCAACGATTTGATTATTCTGTTGAATATTATTTAAATTAACTGATTTTCCCAAAATTGATGATAAATGATTTTGTATTGAATTTTTCGGTAGTAATACACTAAGATCTAAGACATCATAGAGCTTGTCTCCATGTAACTGATTTTGTGCAAAGTTAACATTTTTCAATATTAAATGATTTGAATCACTATTAGATCTTTCACTTAGGCATACACACAATTTAATACTAAAAATAATTGAAATATATTCTAGAAGCATTACACTTAAACAGACATAGCATTAACAGTATGAATTTTACAGTAAAACTAAATCTCAGTTCTTTAATTTAGTCAAATTTATAGACAAAATTTATAAAAAGTGAAATTATGAGGTTGATTAATTTCAAAGGCCATATAGACGAGAACACATGAAAGTAATTCTGTACATAGAGCGTAAAGTGTTTCAACTGATTGCTTGAACAATCAATAAGTTCAATTTTTCAAAAGGCAACAAAAAATTAACAACAAAAAGTAGCCCTAGAATTGAAAAAACAAAAATAGACAAAAGAAGTCTTATTGAGCATAAAATGTAAGATTTAATGGAAAAGAAAAAAACAAAAACATCAAAAAAATATTACTTTCCCTGTTTAAATATTTTTTGGTATCTATTTTATGCTTGAGTGTAAATTAAGCCTTCCGTATTTGGGCTGGATAATATAATTATTTGCAAATTATAAGCCTTTTTAGTATATAACTGGAGCGAAACATTTAAATTTATGCCATACTCGAAATAATTCAGTTACTATTGTCATTTTTTATAAACTTTGTTGTATTCGCTTTCTGATTAAGTTTCATGAGTAGAAATGCTTTTATTAAAAATTAATAATAAATCAATTTTCAACTAAAAAAATTATTTTATTATATAAACTTATTTAACAGTGAAATATAAAAGTCAGACATGTTATAAAACTTGTTGCGAAATTGAAATATTTTTTTTTTGGAAAAATAAATTTCGTTATCGGAAATTTTTTGTGTGAAAATTCATCACGTAAACTTAAAAATCAATATATTACATAATTATATGAATTAAAAAGATAATTGATCCTATTCTGTATTAATTCAGAGCGTTAATATCCCAGGAGATCTTTTGTGACTGTGGGAAAGGAATCAAATCTTTTTAAAAATATTATACTGCTTCTTGAATAGATATTTCAGTAATGGATTGTGACATGAGAGATAGGATTTGATAATTTTATACTCATAGCTCAAGTTGAACGTCTTTTTATATTTTTTAAAGCAAAAACCATCATACAGTACTTAAAACAATTTCTAAAATTGTTTGAAAATGCAACAAAATATCCAAATACATCTATCAAAAATTCTGTTTATTGTATACTTCTTGAAATATTTTTTGTAAGCTGTCTTAAAAAATAAACTATATTAAAGAATTCATATGCAAGAAAAACTGAAAACCTAATTTTTGTAGGTTGGTAGCTTATACAATAATTATGGTCGTATATTTTTGTTTTTTTTTTCTTTCTAAAAATGAAAGGGATATAACAAATCTATTAATATTAAAATTTTAAAAGACTTCTCCCACCAAGTTTATTCACTTGAGAAATGAAGTGACATCAACGAAGTATGATAAGAACACTGAACCAAGCAATTCAATCTTTTGACTATACAAATTTGTGAAAACTTCGTATCGACATTTTGACACCGATCGTACGGAACTATGAATTCATGTAAATCTTCCAACAAAATTATTTCATAGCTTAAAGAAAAATATTTTAAGTTCATCAATAAATGAAATTATGGGAGTAGTTGAATAAATCCTTAAATCAACTGTTTTTGAAACTAAACTTTGATCATATTAATTAAAATGACATTGCTTTAATATATAAAGCGCTCTAAAAACAGGTGTGCAGGTTTTCTATTTTCTAGTAAATTATTTGTTTAAAATATTTTTAAAAAGAATCTCAAAAACCATTAAGCAAATCAAGGAAAGTTTTTTATTAAGAACTTTTCAAATTTCATGGAAAATATTAGTTAAAAGCATTAAAAAATTCGTTTTTTAGAATTTAATAAAAATAGGCTTAATATAATTTTATGTGAGGCAAAAATTTTTAGCTCGAAATTTTTCTCATAAACTTTAGTTTGGTTTCAAATAACTTTTACTAGCTACAGTTTATTAAAAAGCATCCTTCTAGTCAATTTCTTTAACTGATTTTTACCTTTCCAATAAAATCAACATCTTAAATTTTGCATAACCGTTAAAATTTTTTAAGCTACATACCAAATAAAACAATATTGACCTTGATGATAAAATCTTAGAAATTTTCATTCTCTAACAACGAATCAAACTCTTTAAATCTTGTATAAAGAAGGGGTGAATGTCGCTCAATGTTCATTGGATGTATTCCTTATATACATTCGGTTTGAAATACTTTCCCCTAAATTAAAAAAAGAACTTTTAAACTAAAAGAAGGGTTGAAATAAAAACATACTCCATTTTTCTATACATTTAACATTTTAAACAGTCATTCCAACGTTAGATCAATAGAAAGTTTTTCTGTTGATCAGTTTAAGATTTTGATTTGTTCAAAATTCAGTTCAAATTTTGGGATATTCGAATATTAATTTATTAAAATTATAAGTGTATATGGGATTAAGTTAATTAGATATTTAACTTGACAATAAAATTTTTTTTTAGAAGTGGTAAGTGCTTAAGAAAAATTGTTTCAAAATTTTAGCTTTTATGAGTGAAGTGCAGCAAATTATGCTTTTTGATACAACTTATTTAACATAACTTTGTAATACTTCTACTAACTAAAAAATGGATAATTGTAGTTTTTCGATTAATTCTTTTTGAACTATTTATTTTGAAAAATGTTCAATTTCTTAGTCTAAACTTACAAATTTTTATGTACTGGGAAATTTTTCGTGTTTAATATATAAAAATATGGTTGTCTTAAAAAATAAAAACATGTGTCATAAAAGTTGCCCAGAAGCAAATCCTTTGCAAATAAATCATTAATTCGTATTATCACTATTAAATTTTTTCTAATTATGCGGAAAAAAATTAACATAAATAAAAATATGTTCTGCTATATCTATAAAAAACTTAATTAACAAAAGAAATGCTTAAGTAATTCATAAATGAAATTTTAAATTCTTTACACAAATCATATATTCTATTTACCAGTCCAAATTTTTAACATATTATTTTTACAATAAAAATTATCAATGAATTTTTTATATTCAGTTCTCTTTGAAATTTTGGAAAGATTAAATCCATGATTTAATCTACTCCAGCAGAGCTCATACGCATTTTGGCAAAGTCTTCGAAGACTATATTGTCACCATCATCAGCGTAATATGAACTTTCATAACGATGCTGTTCAATTGATTTCATTTTTTTCATAGCATTAACGCGTTGTTTTTCAACACTTCCTAAAATATCAAAAATATTAAATTTAATTTGAAAATTTTTTAATGAATAAATGTTAAAGAAAAGTATCTTAAGCTCTAGAAATCAGATTACGTTTTAGCCATTAATATATAAAATAATTTCAATAAACTCTGAGGATACCGTAACTAACATACTTTACATAAAAACTAGTAAAAATCATTCCATGAAGTATTCTTTTTGAAAATAATTTAATTATTTCAGTGCATGTATTTTTTGTATCGTTTATTTTTTTGTAATAGAACTTAATATCTTCTAATTATATTTTTTGGCTAAAGGCTAGCAGAAAAATAAAATAAAGTTTTAATAATTATTCACCTGGAGCGGGATTCATTAGTTTAAAAGGTACATCCGTTGTGATTTCTCCACCCAGTGTACCACAATTTAATTTTATTCTTACCGAATATGAGATAATTATACCCATAGCTTCAGCTGTTGATTTACCCTCTTGAACCATTGTTGAAGAAGCAAGATTAACATCTTCATCTTTTAAATGGCCATCGAGTGCAATACCTGTTCAAAATGTAAAATTAAAAATTTCATAACCTCAATAACCTCGTAATGGTCAATAAAAAAAACCTCTTCGATCTTTATTGCTAGATGCTAAAGGAACTAGATAGAATGTCTTATTTAGATTTGCTCCCGGAGTTATTGGACATCCTTCACGTGTTTCAAGGGATGCAACATGTTTGCTAAATTGTGAATTTACCATAGTCACTTCACAATGTTGTACTACATAACATTTGATATTTTTAACTGATTTCTTTGATGTATTATTAACTTGAATTGTAGCTGAAACTTTTTCCCCATGATAATATATTTCTCGATCTAAATTAACTTCCAATGTAATTTTTCCATTTGAAAATGTAAATCCCTTACTAACAAGTGAGCTTGGAAGACGTCTTCCTCGTGCCATTGGAGCATATTGTAACTTTTTAATAACCAAACTAACTTGGCTACGTTTATGTTGACGATCATCTTCATTATCACCAACATAAGCTCTGATTGTATATTCAACACCAAGTGGCTTCCCTGTATCATCTTCACCGGCTTGTAATGTAACGGAGCTTGGAGAATTTGGAGGAAATTGAAATGTAAATGGATAAGCATTTGTTCCTAGCTTTTTTATAAGTTTCTCTTGCATTGGTGTCATTTCCATATTTTGATTAATTAATGGTAAAATTTGTTCTTTACATAAAATAAGTTCTTTAGAGAATTTAACTCCCATAACTTCATCTTCTTCACGTCCATAACGATATGTGGTAACTAGTTGACCAAAAACTTTACGTCCTTTGAGATATTCAGGATCAATTACAACAACACCATCAATTGGATCACAGTAATCCAAATGATCTATAAAATCACGACGACCCAAATAGAAGGTCAGTTTTCCATTTGGTGTAGTCTTTTTGAAAACTTTAAGAGACACAACCATTCTAAACAATTTAAACACTAATTTAAATCAAATTCAAAAAAAAAAGAAATAAGAAATTGGTTGGAGTTTATTTGAATGCTAGAACTTTTATGTACCACAGATATATCCAAATTGTGTCAATTATTTGTTTGTTGCTAACTTTTATACCCTCTGCATCAAAATGGTTTCATTCTAAATGGATTAAATTCTATGTCATTCTATAATGCCTAGTATTGGAAATATATTTCCTTCACTTGGGTCAGATAATGCGATTTAAAAATAATAAAACGCCCTCAATGTTTTAGACAAAATATTTGTTTTTGCTATTTGTACATATAATTTGTAGGACTGTAAACTTTTCAATCAATAATTTGTTCACATTTGCTACCACAAGTCCATTATGTTTAATTGCGATTTTTATTTATGCAATTTGAAATGATTGATTAAATAATGTGTTCTATTTTTTTTAACCTTGAAGACCTTTGGTCCTTTGGAAAAACATAGAACTACAGAAAATAAATTTTAATCAGATAAAAAACCTAAATATTTGAATGTCCACCTTATTTTTTCAGTTCTAATACTTGATACATTCATAGAGAGAACTCAAATTGAAGGTTTCTTCACTTGAGTAGTTCAAAGTACTTAAAAATTATTAATGAAATAATAATAGAAGCTCATTGACTCATATAATATTTAATGTTGTATTTTTAAATAATTAAAAGCCAATTTTTTGCTTCAAATTTGTTTTTGCATGAGGAATTTCGACAGAAATGATTCAAAAAAAGATCTAGGCCAAGCAAATATCCTTCCTTGTGAATGAAAAATATTTAGTTATCATATTTTCTCAATAATCCATATATATCTGGTATGATATTTAAGAGCTTAGAATAGAAAGTCATTTCCAAGGAACCCATCCCAATGCTATATGATTTTTAACAAACCTTTTTAATTTTTGGCACGTACAAACTTATGAACTTATTACCAATTGTATAAATATTTTGAATCAATGCTTCCACTTTTTTTTGTGAAAAATATTTTTCCAATATTTAATCTAATAGGATGATTTTGAATGGCTTCTTAATGTCTCTATTAATTAAAGTTTTCTTTCTCATTCTGAAAGTTTTTCTTCATTTTAATTTTTGATTGAATTAAAACTAGAATTCAATCTACGGTGTGTTACGT
This sequence comes from Acrocera orbiculus, assembly GCA_947359355.1. Lineage (NCBI taxonomy): Eukaryota > Metazoa > Arthropoda > Insecta > Diptera > Acroceridae > Acrocera > Acrocera orbiculus. The sequence continues at coordinate 46,926,789 of OX375757.1, forward strand.
TGTTATAGTACGTAAAAAGTTAGATTAGATAGTCAAGACTACAAAAATATGGACTTATATGCTACAAGTTTCCAGGTTATACAAACTTTACAAACTTACACAAGCGAGATAGCGAGCTTAGAAAAAAGGTTAATTTACTTTGACACTGATTGAAGATTTTAATAAAGTTTGAAGTGAAAGCCTGCGGCATAAGTTGCAAACAATGATCATTTTTACCGATTTTTAACAATCTACTTGACAAATAAATATTTTGTTGTTAAATATGAATATTAAAAAAGTTAAACTGTGAAACAGGAACTGTTCTTAATGAATTTACCCCGTAAATCAAATAAGAAAAGGTCAATATTATCAGAGAAAATATTGAACTTTAAGCTTTAGAACTCTTAGTTAATCTTTGAATTTCTGTCAGTTTGAATATTCTTAAGTCAAATTAAGCAAATTAAGAGAGAAAATACTTATATTTTCTTTATGCAATTTTCAGCCAATATGTCGACTTACATAACTCGAAATCGACATGGATATAGTGCCAAATTTTCACCAATTAATGCAAATCAAATTGCTGTAGCAACTTGCCTCCCTTATGGTTTAAGAGGAGCTGGAACACTTTTTGTTTTGGATTTAGAAGATGATGGAATGATAACTAAAAAAGCTCAACTTGAATGGACAGATGGCTTATTTGATTTGGTAAAATATATATCTTAAGATTTCGTATTTAGCATTTTCATCATATTTTACAGGTATGGCTTGAGGGTTTTAATAATTACATAGCTACTGCATCTGGTGATGGCTCACTTCAGATTTGGAACTTAAAATACAAAAACACATTAGAAATACCTTTGGCACATTATTATGGTCACATTAAAGAAGTCTGTAGTATTGACTGGACAAATAAAGGATCTGGGTTGTATTTGCTAACGTCAAGTTGGGATGGTACAATAAAATTATGGGATCCTACCAATAGTTCGGCTTTGGCCACTTTTGTTAAACATTCAGGCATTGTTTATAAAATTTCATTTTCTCCTTTTTTTTCCAGCTTCTTTTCTAGCGTAAGTGCTGATAAAACTTTAAGATTTTGGGATCATTTAGATCGTTCCTGTCAGCCAACAATTAAAATCAAGGCCCATAATGCAGAAATATTATCTTGTGATTGGAGTCAATATGACTCCAATTGTATGGTAACAGCTAGCTCAGATGGTTTGGTACGTGGATGGGATATTCGTTATTTGAATTATCATACTTTTCAACTATGTACGACTGAAAACGCAGTGCGTTCGGTTAAATTTTCTTCACATGAACGTAATATCCTTGCTTGTGGTGGATATGATTTTATAACGAGGTATGTTTAATTTTTTTAAAAAGATTCTTTTAATAAAAAGCTGATATATTTTTCATTTTAGAATTTGGAATATTGAAAATGAATATGAGCCTATTGAAGCAATGGGAAATCATTCTGATACAGTGCTTTCTATTGACTGGAATCGTTTGAGACCGACACAGCTTGTTGATTGTGGCTGGGATAATTCAATTAATATTTTTTCTTCCAGGGTTACGTAAATCAATTAAAATCCTATTTGCGTATAATGAATGAACTGCTTTTGAGCTTTGCTTTAACTGCGAAGACGTTTGAAACTCTCGTAGTACATTTTAGCCTTTGAAAATCTAAATTTTGGGAATAGTTTGTGCACAATATCTTGAACTTTGTGCAGTACCACTCTAAGGTTGCTTAACTTTCAATCTTTCTTAACAGGAAGAAAAGAGTATGTGTGATTATTAATTAATCCCCAGACCTTTAAAGTTTTTTGTTCTAGAACTATGTATTTAATATTAATAATATTAAACCGCATGAATACTAGTTATGATATTAAGATAACTTCTTGGGATCAGTTTCTAGCACAAATCTCAATTTAGCAATTATGGTTATATTTATTCACACCAAAAATCCCATTTTTCTTATTTGATGACTATGCGAATTCTTTTATATGTTGGTTTTATATTTTTACCATTGTTATTCATTGAGGTCATAGTGGTATTTGACTTTAAAAAGGAGCAACAAAAAATTCAAAAGTAAAAAAATACTGCATATATTCTGTTAAAGAAGAAATCAGTTTATTGTGCTTACCTTTAGGGTAAATGTAGATTCTTGGATTAAAGAATTCCTACTCCATTTTTTTGAGAAATGCTCATCAGGAAGCACAAAATTTGGCTGTATTCAAAATCACATTGAGTTTAGAAAAACTTCTATTGTTTTTGCCCTCGAAAAAATTTGCGTCTACTATAATTGGTTTGAATCTCGCTTTTTAAAAAAAAATTAGTTCACTTTTTGAAGTTATCAAACAGAAGCGTTAAGCTGTCACGCCACTTTTTTAAAATATCAGATATTTTTCTTTGGCTGCTTTTGATGGCAGGGGGATCATTCATTTGATAAACGCTACCTTGGCACTTAATATGCTGTTTACAAAAAGATAAGTGACAATTAATTTGAATTTCAGTATTTTTCAAATTTAAATTTCTTACAGGTACATCTCGTACACAATTATTTTTGAGAAAATTCCAGTGAAGCTTGATAGGACCCCAGAATTATTATCAAGTCAAAAGCGTCCTCATATAAAAACAGTAAAATGAATATGATACTATTGAAAATATCAAGCATGTAAATAAACTTATTATATATTCTCTTGATTGTTTATTAATATAAGGATAACAAAACCCAGCCAAAATATTTCATAATGACGTCTTTTTCTTGCCCTTATTAATTATTAAAGCTTCGTCCAGTTAATTATTTTAAAATGAAAATAGTTTCAAATAAATGACTCATATTTTATAACTAAATATATTTGAAATGCAACAGAAGTATTTCTTCTATTTCTCATCGTTAGTTTAGAATCAACTCTTACATTATTATTACATCACTATTTACATACCTAGAACTTTTTGTAATTATTATATTCAAATGTAACTAGAAAAATAAAGCAATTAAATTAAAATAAATTCCAACTTAACCACCAATATTTCATATGAAAGTTAGAAGCGATAGAAATCAATGAAATCAATAAAAATCTTGGTTTAAGAACAAAATGCTTAATTTTACAAAACACTTACAAAAACACTCTTGGTATTATTAAAGAAAATTTAAAAACTTCGGAAGACAGGATTTTTAACAAAATAATAGAAAAAGTCATAAAAAATTGAAGAGAAGAAGAACGAGGTTAAAATTAAAGTGAAAAAGGATTGAAATAAATAAATCCACTTTTTTTCCAATTTGCATAATTTCTAGCGCGCATAAAAGCTGAAAAGCTAAAAGCAAAAAGCTTTCTAATTTACAATTAAATCAAAGTCTGATTCAAATTATCGAAAACTATCATAATTGTAGAATTTTTAATTCAATATCTTCAAATTATTTTTAACTTTAATTTTTATAAAGTTTTTCCAGGGTTTCCTAATTTCTATCGTCCTAAAGTATGCATTTATGATAATTTGCATTTGTAATTTTCCGTAAAGCAGGCAATTTAATCAAATTATGTAATATAATTTTTCAGATTTTTAAATTTCAGAAATTTTTATATTTCAAGTCATTAACATTCAGAATTCGGAGTGCATCTGCTAAGAACCGATGACAATTTCTCGATAAAAAATTAAATTAAAGTTGTCCTGTTTTGAAATGATTAATATTATATTATGTTATTTTTTTCTGGCCTTTTCCCCAAAGCTTTTAAAGCTTATTTCCTTCTTTAACCCTGACAAATTGAGGAATAAAACCCCAGTGTGCACCCCAACGGTTTAATTAGTTTAAAAATGATGCAGAAATTAACTGTTAATCTATAAAAATATCTTTTACCAATAAAACCCATAGTAATACGATTAATCATTAAATTAAGATTTTCCATTCTCATGAATTTTTTTATTATAATTGTAAAGTTTTCGTGCTACTGCAATAGAAAGTTTTTTTTATATTCCAAGCTTTTATACATATTTAATATCGAAAGTAATAATATCTAAACTTAGATTTTGGTGATACAATTTTTGAAAATAGTTTAGTCATCTGCTTTTTAACCAAAAGAAGATTTATGCCTAGGAAAATGCTTATAAAAGTAAAAGTTATGAATCTGTGCAGATAATATAAATCCTTTCTTTCATATGCTACAATCTATTGATGTCTTACATAAAAATTTATATTTAATTATGAAGGTTTAACTAGTTTTTATCAATTATTTATTGGACAAAGCTCTAAGTTAGATAATCATGAAATTATCAGTATGTATTTTTTCAAATTAAAGCCACTTTTTTATGAAATTTTAGGTTTTACCATATGTTATTTAAGCTTTAATAGATATTTTGCTCGTAAGGTAAAAATATATAAGAAATTTATCTAATTTTAGAAGTAGCTATCAAAATAAAATAGACTAAGGAAACCGAATAAAGCTCAAACTATATTAAATTACAATATCAACCTAATATGATTAAATTATAAAAAAAAAGGCCTTGACTTATGCTTTTCGTTTCTTTCGTGTTTCGTTTCTTTAATAAATATTGGAAATTTGCTAATTTTCTGAATTTGATTAATAAAGAAAAAATAAAATATTAAAATTTGGGCTCTCTAAAAATTTATTTCTTGGCCAAATATCCCGCAGCACTACTAATCATAACATTGAGATTGTTTTAGGATTTAATTTAACCTATTCAAAAATTTTGCTTTATGTAGTCTTACTCTTAAATTTAAGCTTATAAAAATTTTTATATCATCAATGAACACTTTGGGGCTTAGAATATCTTTTTTTCAAAAAGTCTATAATAATTTTTTTACCAAGCAATGAACCTGCTGTGGCACTGTAGTTGTACTTACCTAATAAATGAATTAGTACATAGATTAACATAGAATTGGAATGGCAAAATTATTAAAGGTATGGAAAAAAAGCAATCTAGTACATCAAAACAGCAAACATAGAATTCCACATTAATTTTTCGTGTTTATTTAAGCTAAACATTTTTGATTACTTCCTGAAAGACAAAAATAAAACAGCAAAAAGTTTCTTATTTTAAACCACTAAATACATCATATTAAACTGTAATCAATTTTCAATAAATTGTAGCCTTTTGATTTTGGTTCATTAACCCGTGCTTCTTTATCAGTTCAATACTCATATCTGGTATTTTTAGCCGGACAAACATGTTAAAGTAATTGTCTCTAAATATTCCATTGTTGAATTGATTAGAAGCTAGACACTGGAAATTAAAGTTTTTTTTATTAACTAACTAAAAGCTACTACAGATTCAGCCATCAATTAATATTTGCCTTGAACCGCAAATCAAAAAAGCCTTCATAGCTAAGGTTTGATAGCCCAGCATATCTAACCTTGAATTGGGAATTTCATTTTGTCAAAATACTACACAGGTCATGGGCAGCAATATAAGATTGCTAAGTTTTCCCAAGAAAAAAAAATATAATAAAAGCAAAAGCACAATAATTTATATACAATTAAGTTTAGCTTTGCATCATGAAGCTTGTAATAATCATAAAATTAAAAAAATTAGACACCAGTTTGCTAGTCTAGTCAATTGGATAGGATAATATGTTATTGTTGTTATATAAAGGCGGCTAAATGAAAAGCATAGCTGTAAAAGAACCATATATGACATCCGATGTTACGTTAAACACCTTTTAAATCCAAATAAATGATTTTAGATATGTTTGCTATCAGATTTCATCAGTATTACCATCTTTTCCAATGCCTTTTTACCTTGTGAAGCTAAAGGCAAATTAATTAAATTTTTCATATGGAATAACTCTGATAATAAATACGGTTTAAAAATTTAAATAATCGACGTTAAGGAAAAATATACAAACTTTCTTAAAAGAATTTCAGAGGTCTAACTGGCAATTTCATATTTTGATAAGGCTATTTACATAAAATGAAATCATCTAACATAAACAGGAATGCTTATGAGATAAGTCTTGTTAATGTTTTCAATTACTTAGCATAAAAATTATCATCACCTGTGTGCTATACGGATAAATCATTTGAACTTCCTTATATTTTGCTGCAAGACAACAAAGATCTTACCCTATGTGGTTTAAAATAGCATAAAGGGTGAGTCAAGTGAAAAAAGTCCTGTGTGAAAGGGTTTTTGTAGCTCAAATATATTTTTATTTATTATGCAAATGTTTGCAGCAAAATAAAAAGAGTTCGATATACTATACCTGCAGTAAGGATGTTTTGTTATTTTAACCAGTATGCAATGACGCTAGATTATTCATAATGATGATTGATAGTAAGAGTACCACAAAATCAATTGCTGGTAAAGATTTGAATAAACAAACTATTAAAATAGACTTTCAATCGAAAAGACAATTAATTAGTTTTAGTCAAATAATAAAATGGAGGAAGTTTTAGTTTTGACATTTCGTAAATAATCATAAGCAATAACAACTCCCAAAAATTGAATTATGGGTGTGTTGAATAGTGTGTTTACAGTAGCCAAATATACTAGACAAATGTATAATCATTTGCTCTATATGTAAAAAAAAGTGTTCATACTGGGCCCTAGTATATTTTGATTAGTCAATATTTCATCTTGCGAAAATTTGCTTATCTTTGTTGTTGTAAAATACGTCATATTCACAGTCTAACTTAACGTAACTTCCACAATTATTCACTTTCACACTATTTCCGAAAAAGAGAATCTGAAAAATTACTAAAAAATTTCCCCTCCGTGTTGCAATGAGTTGTCTAGTACAGAGGTCGGCAAACCGCGGCTCGCGAGCCACATGCGGCTCTTTCGTCTCTTAAGTGTGGCTCTTCTACAAAATATAATTTACCATGCGGATACTTAAAGTGCGGTTAAAAGTTCGTAGCTCATGTGTAAAAGTCGGTTTTCCTGACTTCAACTTTTTTTTGGACAACTTGCCAAATAGGAAATAAAGTGTTCGGTGACAAAAATTAGCTTTTTGTGCTTATTTTTTGTTTCTATTGTTACATTTTTAATCTATATTTATTCCTGTCTTTTTATTCATTTAAAAATTTTTTGTAATAAAATTCAATACTTTCAATTAACCAAACAACAAACACATAAATTGTTGTTATTTTCATCCTATGAAAGCACTGGATTTTTATACATAAAATGTCAAAAGAAATATACACGGCAGCATCACGGAAAAATAAAAGGTTTGCTCGATATGCACGTTATGAAAACAGTTGCTTCTTCAATAAAAAATAAAAAAAAATTGGAATGAACGAATGGGAAAAGGAACAATAAATATAAACCACGAAAGTGGACGAAAGAGTTGAAAGATGTCATCCTCAGCGAACGTACTTGAATTAGTTTTTCTTAATTAAATTAAGAAAAATCTGTCTTCTAATATAATGTGAGTCGTTCAGAAGCCAATGTGGATAAGTCCAAAAAATCCAAACTAAGAAATTTAATGTTTCTTAATGCATTCATAATACATAACACATACGGAGGCTATTAAAAAAAGGGTTTTTTGACCTACAAAAAATGAAAGTATGAGTAAATCCTTTTAAGACTAAGAAATATATTATTTATTCTATTAAAATATGAAAAAATGGACTTATCCACATTGGCTTCTGAGCGACTCATGTAGCTTAAGTTAAAAAAATTTGGCTCTCCAAAACAACTTCAGTGTTTGCTTTTTTGACATTTGGCTCTCTTGGCTAATGAGTTTGCCGACCCCTGGTCTAGTACATCTAGCAATGAACTAGAAAAGCAAACTAGATTTAGATTAGTACATTTGAGAAATAACTAGAGATTTCTAACACAAATTCTAAAATGGTAGCACATTTGCTCACTGTAAACACACTATTACCTCCATATTAATAAACATGAAGCTCACAATAAAATTTGCTTATACTTAAACTTATTACTAAACAAAAAAACGTGCACGTAAGAATTTGAGTTTGAATTTGAATTTAAAAAAAATATTTATTGATTGAACTTAGGTCTATAAAAACTTACATATTAAAAGGTACATAAATACTAGAAAAAAACCTTATAATATAAATTAATAACTAACTCCGCAAATCTTAAAAAACGAGCACGTAAGAAAAATAATTAATAGTGGACATAAAAGAGCCTGGCGTTCGGAAAATATTTGTAGTTACATGTAATTCTGTAAGTTTATGTGATCAATTATTACACATAATTTCAATATCTATAGTTAGAAAAAAATATTCAAACAAACTTATAGAAATGCGGTTAGATCAAATATTCTAATATTTCATTTTTTTCATTCGATGCACAAACAGTTTTGGAGGCTTTAGAAATAAAGCTTTACATATTTTAGTTAAATTAAAATTAATGCACCCTTTGATTCGAGCTTTGAACCATTTAGTTTTAATTTTCTTATATTTGTATCCTTTATATTATTAAAAACCCTTAAAATTTATTATGACAGTTCCATAGAAAACACAATTTCGTGAGTGTCATGAGAAAAATTAGAACTCATTTATATTAATAAAAAACTATGAGCAAAAGAAATGGCTTTGAATTCGTATTTGGCTTTGAATTTTTAAAATTACTGGTAAATCACACTACTTCTCCCAAAGACTTACTCTTTGCTATTTTTTGTTATATTCGAAATATAAAAGTGTTACTTATATCATTTATGAGTTAATTTTATTTGTTGCGTTTGGCCATAATAACAAGAATTTTATTCATTTTTTCTTAATTTCATTGTTACCTAAAATTTAAATATTTTTAATTTTTACGTATTGGTTTTATTATTTTATTATCTTGCTTATGCAAATAAATATAAAAAAGAAGAACAAAAATATGTCAGTTTCATTTAACGATAACCCCCACGCATTTGCTTGCGCTAAATTTAATTATCAGCACGCGTATGATTCTTCAAAATTTAATTATGAGATAAAATATTTAAGGATAGATTTTATGAGAAAATCTTCCCACACTTTTTATTAAAGCAAGTAAAAAGCAATTCTCGAAAATTTTTCCTATCTAGTTGAAAAATAAAAGGCGTATTACAAAGTATGAGTATTTATCTTTTAATCTTTGAAGTATATGTAGTTTGTAAATTGTTACATTATTGACTGCAATTTATTTTCAGCAGATGAGATTAATATTAAGAACGTCTGCAATAATTGAATAAAAACTTTAAGTACTTTAAGATTATTAGACATTTGGATTTGGAAATTAATTTCTTAGTATTGCTAAATACAACAAAGTCACAAAATATAAAAACTTTAAGATTAAAAATTGATTTATGTCAAATGTATGGCTTACGCCCCTAATATTATGGTATACTGATCAAAAGATAAAATAAGCGAGATTTGTGAAGTTTGACTGACCTAAATGGAAGATCACGTAAAATATAATCTTTTGCAATAAACCGATCCCATTTTCTGCTTTTTAGTAAGCCATCTCAGACATCACAGGTATTTTAAGCCGCACAGCAAGATTACCTCGATCGTCATCAATTTAAAATCGAAAGTTAATTGAACCAAGCAAATATTCCACTGATGAACTTGTTCAGGTAATAAATCTCAGTGACGTGCCAAGCCAATCTACGGTGGCCAATGCAGGTGGGAGGAAGCAGAGTGCTGATTTGAATTACCGATCGGTACGATCTCTGACTTTCTTAGTTTTTAATATGACGTTAATAGTTTTTTTCTTTGTGTTATTTTTTAAAATAATTTAATTGAAATTTTTTCAACAGAAAAGTGACAAATAACTTTATTTTACTTTATTTTATCAATATCTGAATGATTAAGGGTAGAGAAGCATTAGTTGATAGCTGCTATATGGCTGATAAAATTAAGTGACAACTGAACTTTTCCAATTGATTTTAGTAAAATTTTGCCTTTTCGCAATTAAATTTTTTAATGAATACAATTTCAAATACTGTGGTGTAAATGGCAATAATTTACATACAAAATTTCAAGAAATCATTTCTTGGAAGAGAAAATGTTTCGGGCCTTTGGTATATAGGGACTTTTAATGAAAGCATTTCAAGGAGTAAAAATTAATGTATGTCAATTACATAGTTCTTGATTGTCTTATAGAAATCAATTAGAATCTAACTAGTACACGCCAAGTCATGAATATTTTTTTTTTTTTGCCGTAAAATCTTCAACGAAGGGTATTATTTGTATATTATAAATCACATGAGAATTATTTTAATAAAATTCTTGATATTTGTACCAAGATAATCAACTTTCTCATTTTGCATTCATTCTTCGTGAATTTCTCGCAAACTAACAAATACATTGATTTATATCGTTCCACAACCATCGCATTTGTCTGATTCAGTAATACATGACTTCTGGCTATTCTCGAATCTTTTGACCCATTTCAGAAACCATCTTTCACTTTTAATTCAAGGACTGAAAAATATATTACAATAAGTATATTCTGTCGGCAGAAGAGATTTGAAAGAATGAGTTAAAATTTTTTGGAATAAATAAAATCTGTCTCTAAATTTTGTCCTTTTCAAATTAAACATACTAAAAGGACAGATAAAGAATGAATTTCACATACTTATCATCAAAAATGTTTGACCGTAGACTGAATGCAATGCATCAGACATTTTAATAAAGATTAAATTCAATAATTTTCCAATTTGATATTTATACATAAATTTTCAACAAAGAATTATTCAACTCTGCTAACTTATTTTTAACACTAAATTTATGGGCATTAACTTTGTACCTTTTTTTACTGAAATTATTATATCATTAAAAGCCAATAAGTATTATTTGAAAAATCATAATCAAATACTCAGAATTTTTAACAATAAATCGAAAACCCATTGAAATGAAGAGGCTTTATTTATAATAGCAATAATTTCCAGTGTTATTGACATTGGAACACCATAAAGCCTTCTTGCTAATGGGCTTAATTTTTGCATTCTTTTTATCTAATAAAACTAAATTCAGGAAAGAAAAACTTTTAAAAAAAATCTTTTATTTGAAAGCTGAAAATTATTACTGAAATGAAACGGAACAAATCAATTTTTGAAGCATTTAATGATGACAAAAAGATACTATAATTATTTATCTTTGTAAAATTTAGAGTTTCATAGCACTAAGAATAATGACCTTTTAACAATAAGCATTTCTTTTTCCAAAATCTGAGGGCAAATCTTGAAATTGCACATTGCAAAAGGTTTTAAAATAAACCCTTAAGAAATCTTCTCCGGTTTTTTTTTAAAAAAAAAAATACCTTGGTGTACATTGCACTTTGGTTTTTATATTTTAGATTCTATAAAATCCTTTTAATTTCTATGGGACAAAAATCTTTTTTATTTTAATGAATAATGATATTCCTCCTCTCAAACAAATTTGTCATTCTATTTAAAAAAGTTAGCTTAATTTGGATTATTCCTAAACTATTGGTTTAGTTGCAACCAAAAATATTTAGATTGTTTAACAAACTATGCATAAAATTAATATTAACAAGGATAAATTGTGAGCATTCAAGTCATATTTGACATGGAAATAATTCTTAAGGGCATTGTCTAACAAAGATAAGTGCGGCAGACTACCACTTCAGTAGCCAGACCTTTTATTATGAGTTACAATTTTATGATTTGTTGCATCCAAACATCTTTTATATAACCAAAGCTGTGCCAATGCTAGTTTTAACACTTCATTTAATGACTGGGATATCAGACTTTTGAATATAGCATCAAGCTTCATCCTAACTAGCTCCTGATTATAGGCCTTGGGAGCCGGCTATAATGATTTGCAATCAGACAGGTGGGCGTAAACTTGTTGTCCGAATCTTGAAATTATGTGTAAGGCATTGTTAGTAAAAATTTTAATTGGTTACCTTTTAATGATTCAAGTTAATAGCCTTTAGGTAAGCTCTAAGCTAAGTGTATTTCTATTTTGTGAATTTAAATATGGGAACTGTGTACATTTCGTGTGGAGTTTTGTTAAACATTCTTTTTGTTGAAATTAAAACTTGATATTGAAATGGTTTTTATTAAATATAGAAGTATAGTAAAAATTAGTTGCATTTAAAAACTGTGTTAGAAAAATAATCTGTTTTTATTGTTACGAACAAAATCTATGTCAAAATGGTGCATCAGAATAATAGTATGCTGTGTTGCTACTTCCTAAGATAAATTAGAGAAATTAATACATTATTTAGAGCAGTATTCGTTAAACACTTCACATTCACCATTTATTAGTAGAAATAGTGTGACTACTCATATCCCTTAGAACTACACTTCCATACCATTCTTTAAACTTAAAAAAAATCTTTCAGGATTCAAATCAGTATGTCTACTAAAAGCTTAAACTATACAAAGAAAATATATTTACGATGAAATTGGGAATTGAAATTGACAAAAAACATAGACCTTGTACCTACATTCAATATTTAACTAAATAAATTCAATTTGACAGAATAAGATTAAAACCAAAGTCTTTTATTTTTTGTAATTTATTAGTAAAAAGAATAATCACAATAATTATTGACAAGACCTGTCAGTGTAAATTTTTATGAATGTTAAACTTAAGTCATGAATTCATTGAATTCAAAAGTAAAAATAAAACTCTTCAATCTTGATCATATTTCAAAAACAGAAATTTGTTTCTTCTGTTGTTTGTAATAATTTGCTAAAAAAAAACTACTTAAACCTGTTTCTGTGACTTAAAAAAAAGCATTTTCCGCAAACTAATTTGTTTAAATCCTTTAAGTTGCTAAAAAAAGGGTTGAAAAGTATCATGGTTTTCTAAATAATCATCTCCCGTTGAGAGGGTGATGATTCTGTACAGCGCGCGAATTAAGTAGTTAAATACCTTGAGATGAATATAATAACAACAATCTTTCCGTGCAAACAAGTTTATAGTCAAGTATTTAATATCTTTGTGTTTTGACAAATTTATTTATTTTTTTTTATATACAATATTTTCAGAAGGAAAAAGAGAAAGACAAATTTCCAACAATAAATATTGCTGGACCACTAAGAGGATTATCATAACACAGCAAAAAATTAATCGCGTGCTGAGCTCTATTCAGATATTCTGCATTCAATCCCAACTACAATGATTCGCTCTAGCTAACGAGCTCATTAATATATTCCAAGGATATTTGCAAGCAATAATATAAAGTTTGGTAATCAGCTTAACACGCTTCAAAAAATTAGTAAAATTACTTTGAAATTTGAATACCGTTTTCAAGAGTTATTTTTTATTCGTTTATTCCACACGCACCTCCAATTAAATTAGACGCATAAATGATAATTTCTATCATTTTACTTAATTTACGTATTTTTTTGGTGCTTTTTTTGTCCACCTTCTTTGACCTCTACATTTATGTACTACGTGATTTTTTATACTAATTAGGAAAATAAAACACAGAACTATCTATGATAAAAAGTTTTTTGCATTATCGGAAACTAAACCAAGCAGAACCCCTTCTTAAATAAAGGCTTTATTTATTGTCAGAAAAAATGACAAATACATAATAATTGTATATACTAAGTAAAAAAAGGGTACCATGCATTTGTTATCTATGTTCTTGTGACATAATCACGAAAGGAGTATCTGGAAATCACAGAAGGACGTACATTATCTTTACAATTTATTTTTTGTTATTAAATGAATTTTTAACCAAGGTCTAAAAGGCCATTCAGTAGGGATACGATGACAATTTGTTTCAAAGGAAAACATAAACAGTTTGGCCACGCAGCGATCATAGCCATAAATTCTTGTATGAGGGAAAAGATATCTGACAGAAATTCTTATATACAACTACAACAAAAATACACTTGTGGCTACCCTTAAGAAATATATTTAGCTTAGCCTTCCAAGGATATAGCCTCTGAGGTTATTTAAAGATTACTAGCTGGTTGTCCTCATCCGGTGTTAGCTTATTTGTTTCACAGTTGGTGGGTATATAACATCGAAATTTCAGAAGATCAATAACAAAAAACGTATAGAGGCGAGTATAATTTTAGTTTAAGTGAGACCAAATAACTCCAATATTTTTGGTTCCAGTGTAATTTTATATCTTTCAAAAATACACAAAACCTGCTGTTTTTTGTTTTTTTTTTTTGAATTTTTTAAAATTTTGCATACCATTTTGTTTGGTTTTTATTAAGAATTCATTAGGTCAAAAAAACTTATGCTCTTTTGTGTCATGCCTTTAATTACCAGCTCAAAATTTGTGTATAACTTCCTATTGGTGAGAGAAGATGTACTATGTGTCTATTGAGTATTAAAATTTTTACAAAAAAATCTCTTTTGGTTGACTATAGCTACTTGGGGCTATGTTCGCTAGGCCGCATCTAGATTAAGTTGAGATTTTGCAGCCTTTATGAGGCACGGTCATACTCAATAGTATACTGACCGCATCAATTAATCAGGTATGCAAAATTGAACTTCTTGAAAATTGTTTGTCTGAAAGATTGGTAATTCTGGGGTAGTGTTAGTTTTTTTCCATCACGTTAGGTTTTTTAGGTATACGAAAGATAAAAAAAACGTATTTTTTGTCTTTATGAGATCGTTTTTCTTAAAATTAAAAAAATTTACAAAACAAATTCACGCTAATAGATTCTTTAAACATCGAAACAAAAATAATTTAAAAAAAATAAATTACTAGAAATCCTTGAAGGATCTCTTCCTCAAGCTCCTTTTTAAAAATTTTCACCTATGTTGATCTTTATCAATGTCTCTTTTTAACATCCAGTAATAGTCTGCAATCATGTTAACATTCCACCTTCTTTGGTAATCTCGTTCCATTACTTTTCTATCTTGTTGAAATTTATCGCCATGTTCTTCAATGAAATCTTCAAGATTTTCTGGAAAATGGTCTAAATAAGATTTCAGAAAATGGACTTTTAAGCACAACATGTTTGTGACTATAATTGGACATAATCTAAACTTCTCTTATTGAAATCCATGTTTTCTTTTCCTCAGAGCCCATTTTAGTTTCAAAGTATTTGTCTTTCATTAATTCTCAAATATTGGGGCCTACAAAAATTCCTTCTTTAAGCTTAGCCTCTGAAAGCAAGGTACAAGGTTATTTAAAGCACTCTCCTTGCTTTGATAGTGCTTTCATGAATTGCTTCATGAATCCAAGTTCATCAGCCAAATTTTTTCTTAATATATTTTTCATTCCGATTTTTAAGGATTATCTTAAAGGCAGTTCTTTCTTATTCAGTGCTTCGGCTTCATTTGCTTCAGCTATCCCATTCGCAACAAAAACATGGAAATTTAGTGTGGCTCCTTGTTGCACTTTTGGCACTTTTCAGCAACACATAGCACCATCTTGATATTTGGGTAGCTTTTATCAGTATTTCTAAAAATATCTTTACGTGATCAATTTCAGACTTCTCATTCCAGAATTAAAATTATTTTTTACTTGAACGAACATTAATTCCGCCACATTTACATTATTACTGCGTATTTTATAAATTTATCAGGCTGACATAGATAATTTGATATATATTGTCCTGATATTTCCACAGAGTCTTTAATCCCGTTTTCTACCTTAATATTAAGTTTTAAAACTATCAATGCTTCAACGAATTTCTGACAATTCAAAAAAAGGTTTTTTTTCACTTATTTCAAAGATCACTGCTTGCAGCTTTAAATTCATCAATTCTAATAGTCTCCTCAGAAGCATTCTTAATGAATTTAGAGTTAAAAATAATCCTAAAATGCACTGAAATTTATATGAAAAACTTGCCAATCATTTAATAAAAATACGCCACTAGCTTCTGTTGAAATTCTGACTTGTCATCGTTTTCTACTATTTTAGGAAGGACAGCATTCAATGAACTTATCTAAATTTACTTAAACTACGATAAGACCACCAAAAAAGCCAATGAACAAAATATGCCAGAAGCAAGTTTAAAAATATTCTTAACTTGAAATAAAATATTATTGCAAGCATTTGCATATGATTTAAGTCCAGATATCTTAATGGATGTCCAAGCATAACAAGATATTTAAATCAAACAGTTTAACATCAAGGCTACCCATATTCTTGTCTTAATATTTTTTCTTGAATTAATAAAACAACAACTACGGATATAAGAACTAACCTTCTTAGCAGACACTGACCCACTTTTTGGTAGTAAGGTCAGGTGTAAGGTCAACAATATTTATAATAATACTTTATATAAATCAAACACAGATTTTGTTTCTTTGGTCCATTTCTTGTACTTGCTAAAATTATAATAAATTACAATAAAGGCACTAAAAGACTTGTTTCGATTTTTGTGGGTCCACGTGGTGGCAATGAAATATTTTCAAAGCTTAGCACATCAACTTTTTGTAAATCAATTCTTAATTTTTCTTTTATATTTATAAAACAAACTTGAAGTCAAGTTCAAATACCCAACAGTTTAGAAATATGAAACGCCAACTTATGTGATTATACTAAAATTGCTGACCAATGGTTTACCGCTTAATCTTGTTAAATTAGAAGGTAGCATAATTTGAAAACTCGTACTAATAGTAAAACAATAGTATGCCCTTTGGTGAACCTCTGAAGCTGAAGTCTGAAGTGTTTTAAAAGCAAAAAATGAAAAAAACTAAACAACATGTAACGGACACCTGCCTTAGTTTTATTTTATTTTATTTTTTTTTAAATTAAATATAGAAAAAGGAAAAAATATATAAAATCTTAAAAATTGTTTCTGACTGCATTTCAATTGCAATCAGAAAACGATAGCGGTGAAATTATCGGTTTCCTCGGTCAATCAACTTGTTAACAAAACAAGTGGCAGGTTGGTTGACTGGGAAAAGCCGGTAGGCTTACCGCTATCACCAATCTGGTAATGTGATTGCGATTGAAATGCAGTCAGTCGGCGTCAGAGTTTAAAACAGGGCAGAGCCCTTGTCATATTTTTTTGAAGTTTAACAAAAAAAAAAAAAAAAAAAAATGTATTTTTGTATTAAAAGAAAAAAGGAAAAGTGAAAATTTCGCGTTAATTATTGCTTAAATATTTTTATGAATCAACGTGAGAATTAGAAAAAAAAATTAAATGGCTATTGTGGTGATACGAAAAACTTATGGAAAAAAAAAAACTTATAACTATAGTGAATAAAATTTTGCCATGGTTGAATTCCGTGGGGGTTTAAAATTAATTAACTTTTAAGTGAAAATAATTCATATTAAGAACATAAACTTATATAAATTAATAAATAAATGTATAGCTACATTGCTTTTTATACAAAAAAAAAAAAAAAATTATATGATCCTTAGCAAAGGAACGGTTCAAATGGCAGTTGATTTTGTACTAGTTTTTTTCATAAGCATAAAAGAAAAAACACATAGTTAGGAATTGTGAAGAAAGAAAATGGATCAGAATAGCGGGATTCCAAATCGAATATTCATATGAATAAGAAAGAAAATAATAGAGAAGAAAAAAAAATTAATTAAAAGAAAGAGGACGACATAACCCTCTAATATTTCAAGGTAACAGATTTTTTTATTTATATTCAAAGACCGTTCTTTCGTTTTGAAGTTGAAAAAAAAAAGGGGAGAAGAAGCTAGAAATTGGAACACCGGATACGATGTTGAAGAAGATGTATTGGTTGTGAATTTATACTATTTTTTTTTGAAATATTATATTAGTAACAATTTAGAAGTAGAAGAAGTTAAGTCTTATATATATATGTTTATATACACATAACATATTGTTCAATAAACAGAAATTATATTTCAAAACATATGTAGCTTTCAGAATTCCGGAGGAAAATTTCATCATAGGTTTAAATTATTTTTTTGTAGAAGTTCTTTCAGAAAGGGTTTGCTGGGCCCATCAGACTTCGAGGAAAAGAAAAAAAAAACAGTCATGTAAGTTTTTTATAAGGAAGAATAGTTTTTCTTTTATTTTTTTTATGATTGCTTTGGACTATATATCGATTTTGGGGTTTTTTTTATGTATTTAAGGCTTAAATTTACAAGGAATTGATTTCTGTTTATATCTAGGGGATAATTAAAAGTAGCTTTTGGGTTTATATATATATATATATTTAAAATTTTTTTTTAATTACTATTAATTTTAAGATTGTTTCTTTTTTTTATTTCAATTTAATTTTTCTACATATAGGCATGTATAAATTTTATTGAATGAAATGGATTTTTTTTTATTATTAAGAAGATTCTCAAGTTTTGTCTAGTTTATAGGGCCATAGCATATGTTTTACTCATAAAATTTTTTTTTAATTTTTTTTTGGAATTAATAAATATGGTAATAATGTTTGAATAATTTTTTTATCTTAAGATGTCCTAATCCCACTTCCCGTATATTTTTTTTTGATATTGTTTTCAGGTCAGCCGGCCCAATCATGGGATGGACGAGCAAAGGGGCTTAACTCCTTTGTCTCGAATTCCCTTTTCTACTGTTTAGCTTTTTTTTTTTTCTCTTTCTGCGGCATGCAGTCCCCTGTTAATTCGAGCCTAGCGCTCTTTTCTTTGAAATTTTCACTTTAAAGTAGCGAGATTATGTCCAGTGTGTCTGTGGCAAGAACCACCCCTTGAATTCTACCGCTATAGCCGGCTAGCGAGCTCGCTACGACAGCCACATTAACGACACCTGGTATATCGTGCCTATGTTTGGTCCTCCAGGGGTATGGACCCCTGCATAAAAACATATGGTCACGTAACATGGCGCCCAACGTTCGGCTTACCCGAAGTTGATATGCTAAAACATATCAATGGAGGATTTGTTTAGATCCGAGGTGTATTGTGATAAACATTACCCTCTTTCCCATATTGTAGCAACTTAGTTGCAATTTGAATTATGCTTTACGCACCCTTGACCCTCTTTTGGTTGTTGAGATCTTCGAATCTGCTTACTCTCCTTTTAGTCAGATAGTTCTTCACGAGCAAAGACACTTTTTGCGAAGTCTGACTATCGTGAGTTTGTTCTCTCTTGAGATAAAGGCCTTTGGATGAACTCCTTGATCAGGCACGAGGCTAGACTTCCTGTCCTGCGGTATTCATCCGAAGAGCTGGAGGAAGATGAGATTTACGGATCCTGGAGGGAAGCAGCTTGTGAATTGAATTCTTGAATCTTTGTTCTTGGCCAGGCCAAGACAATGCGGATTGTTCACAAGTTGTGGAACTTTAGAGGAAGTTTGTTTCGTCTAATTCCCAACTTCTCATGAGAAGATCAGTGGCAAGAGGGTGGGTTTGGATGACATTGAGTGGTGAAGCTGAAGGATTTAATCCTTGATTCTGTGTCCTTGGCTATGCTGAGGCACTGCGGCTTGTTCGAAAGCGGATCAGCTTAATGTGGTTTAAACTTACATTTCAGCTACAAGGCTCTCCTTTAATTCTTAAATTTTGTGCCCACTCAACAACCATGAGCTCCTGGTACTTATTAGCCACACCCCTGCCTTAACGGCTGTAATATCCCCCTTCGAATTATTTTGTTGTCATATAATCGAGCTCATCCGGCACCAATAGTCCACTTCTCCATCGTATGATTGGACTGGCTGATAGACAGTGAGCAGTATGCTCACTCACTTGGTTTTCCCTTCCCCATTTTATTACCCTTATTATGCACCTTCCTCCTTCCTCCATAGATTAGGACATCTTAAATTATTGTATGACAAAACAGAAAACTTATAAATGCCAATAGATCATAGTCCCACCAGATTCACGGGAAAGGGTAAAAGCGGACGCACCATGAGTACTCGCAGCCATCAGGCAGAAGATGTGGAAGATGAGCCGAGTGAGAAGAACCCTTTAGGAGCGGAGAAAATATATAATGCCAGTAGCGAATCTCAGTCGAATTTAAGCTTAGAACAAAAATTGACAAGGAAGTTAGAAGAAGCTAGCGCTCGGAATATGGACAATATGATGGCGGTAGTGGACAGACTGGTAGACAGATTGGATAGAGGTTGGAAGATACAACCTGAGGCGAGGCCTCAACAAACAGAAAGTGAGCCACCCGAGCAGGCAGAATATAAAGTAGAAAAGAGAACACACCGAATAGAGAAATGGGGAATATATTTTGAAGGTCCAGGTGGTAGCAAAAGTATAGAAGATTTCTTACGCCATTTTGAAGCCTTGTGTGGACTTCATAGAGTAGAATGGGATCAACTTCAGACGGATTTCCACTTACTCCTACGGGGCCAGGCTTTGGACTGGTACCTGGATTTTGTGAGCCTAGAACCAAGATGTTCATGGTTTAGATTAAAAGCTGCGTTGATAGAGGCCTTTGGTTCCTTCACAACCGACGCAGATCATCTGATGGAGCTAATGACGAAAAAACAGCGAGAAAATGAATCAATTAGTAGCTACTTTGCACGAGTTACCAAGCTGCGACAGGCGATGAAGGCGCCAATGTCAGAGAAGGACTTTATTAGCATGATCTATCGCTCAGTTAAAAGGGACATAGCTAGACAACTAGATATTACCCACATGAACACAATAGGAGAGATGCGTCAACGATGCTTGATGGTGGAACATCTAGAGAGTTCCCCAACGTATCCACAGCCCCGGCCTTCGTCCAACCACAAAGTACACGAACTACACAAAGAAATAGAAAATGAAGTAGAATGCAGAACCTTAGAGGCTCTCCATCCAAAGCTTCCTGAGACCAGACAACAAAAACACCTTACACGGACATGGACTTGCTGGAATTGCCACCGACCGGGACATGGTTTCCTTGATTGCCCAGAAGAAGTGCGACGAAAGTTTTGTTTTTCGTGTGGGAAAGATGGTGTAATGAAACCACATTGTCCAAAATGCACGCCGGGAAACCATCTTCGGGAGCGGAATCCCTCAGGCCCACCGTGTCCCAGAAACCAATAGAGGCCAGAAACAGCAGTGGACCGTCCATCCTCCCGCGGACTTCCCCGTCATCTACAGTAAAATCGAACATGGCTCCTCGCCGGCCCTTACATGAACGGTTGAAGATTTACCGGGAGGCCCGAGAGAGGATATTCGGTTCCACTATTAACCCTAAACAGTATCAAATTAATGAAATTTTTTTAGGACAACGAGGACATTACCATAACGTCAAATCCCGGAGGTGTCGTCTATATTGGAAGAGAGTCCTCCTTTTTCGTCGGAATTTAGATGAAGCTACGCTTGGTCGTGCGGGAGACATACGTCCGTTTTTAGACGTTCAAATAGCGGGCGAAAGCATTACAGGTCTATTAGACAGTGGTGCTAGCGTCAGCTGTTTGGGGTCAGGATGTATGGACCTCGTACGACGGCTTAACTTGGTCTGGAAACCTATGTCGGCAAATATTCAGACAGCAGACGGAGAAGGACAGGCTATAGTGGGGCGTGTGAGCGTACGTCTTGTTTTTCGGAGGAGGGACCTGCTTATGACACTCTTGCTAGTCCCCTCTCTTCAACAGCCTTTATACCTAGGGATAGACTTTTGGATGAAAGCAGGGCTTGCCCCGGTTTTCCTCGAAGAGCTATCTCAGGGTATTGCCAACCATGCTGCCGTTGACCCGAACATTCACTCCTTGTCTCCAACTGAGAGTTGTCTGCTCCAAGATGTCGTGACATTGTTCCCCTGTTACGAAAAGGAAGGGTTGGGTAAAACCACTTTAGAGGAACATGTCATTGAGGTGGGGGAGGCAACTCCTATAAAACAACGACACTATCCAGTTTCCCCGGCCGTACAGGAGATGATGTACGCGGAACTGGATAGGATGTTGGAACTTGGAGTGATAGAGGAGAGTCAAAGTGCGTGGAATTCCCCGGTTGTCCTGGTGAGGAAACCGGGAAAGGTCCGCCTTTGTCTCGACTCGAGAAAGGTCAACGAAGTGACAAAAAAAGATGCATATCCAATTGGCATGGTAGAAGGTATTCTTGGTCGTTTACAGGATACTAAATATATTAGTAGCCTGGACCTGAAAGATGCCTTCTGGCAAATTGGGCTGGAGAAGTCTTCGAGGGACAAGACTGCGTTCACCGTGCCGGGAAGGCCTTTGTACCAGTTTACAGTGATGCCATTCGGGTTGTGCAATGCACCTCAGCGAATGGCTCGACTCATGGACAAGGTCATTCCGGCACGTCTACGACCCAATGTCTTTATCTACTTAGACGATCTATTGATTGTTAGCCCGACATTAACTGCCCACTTGGAGACGCTGCGTGAGACAGCGGGTTGCTTGCGGAAGGCTGGTCTCACCATCAATGTACAAAAGAGTAAATTCTGCATGAAAGAAGTCAAATACCTTGGGTACATTGTTGGGGAGTCCGGCCTCAGGACTGACCCTTCAAAAGTTGCGGCGATTGCTGAATTTCCTGTGCCAAGAACAACAAAGCAGCTACGTCGGTTTTTGGGAATGGCAGGGTGGTATAGACGGTTCATCGCTGACTATGCTACCTTGTCTGCCCCACTAACAGACATGCTAAAAGGATCTAAGGCCTATAAATGGTCACAGGAGGCTCAGCAATCGTTCGACATTTTGAAGAGTCGACTCACGGAGGCACCAACGCTGGTTAACCCCGATTTCACGGAGCGTTTCCACATACAATGTGACGCGAGTAGGACAGGAGTTGGGAGTGTCTTATTCCAAAAAGACAAGGATGGAGTTGAACGCCCCATTGCCTTTATGTCCCAGAAGCTCAATTCCGCTCAACGCAACTATAGCATAACTGAACTGGAATGCTATGCAGCTGTGTTGAGTGTGAAGAAATTTCGGGCTTATGTGGAAGGTCATAGTTTTACCATTGTGACTGACCATGCAAGTCTGAAGTGGCTAATGGGACAGAAAGACCTTGGTGGCCGGTTGGCTCGTTGGAGCTTAAAGCTACAGGCTTTCGATTTCGACATAGAGCATCGAAAGGGAAGTCAGAACGTGGTGCCAGACGCACTGTCACGAGTTTATTCTTCGGAGGTGGCAGAGCTGGAAGGGGCGAGTTGTGGGATCGACTTGAACTCCCCATATTTCTCTTCAGGTAAATATGAGGAGCTCAAGGAAACGATCCTACAGAATTCGTCAAGACTTCCAGATTTGCACATCTCTGATGGGTATGTGTACAGGCGGATGGAGCCACGAACTGGTGACCTCGATCAGACCGATGCAGCCTGGAAGCTTTGGGTTCCAACGGAGCTGACGGACGAGCTGATATCTAGTGCACATCATCCTCCTATGGCAGCTCACGGTGGAATTGGGAAGACATTAGCGAGACTACGGCAATTTTTTTACTGGCCGAACATGTCTTCCCAAGTCCGAAAAGCCGTCGCTTCGTGCGAAGTTTGCAAAGAAACCAAGGCTCCCAACCATGCCCTACGCCCTGCTATGGGACAATTAGCCCCATCATACAGACCTTTTCAAAGGCTCTATGTTGACCTTCTTGGGCCATATCCTCGAACCAAGGGGGGAAACATAGGCATCCTGATTGTTCTGGACCACCTCACTAAGTTCCCATTGTTGCATGCTGTAAAGAAATTTGCAGTAGGCAACATTGTAAAATTTTTGGAATGTGAGGTTTTCCACACATTCGGGGTGCCAGAGAGCATTTTATCGGACAATGGACCTCAGTTTTGTGCCAAAGAATTCAGCGTTCTGCTGAATAAATATGGGGTCCAACACATTCGTACGGCCTATTACTCTCCGCAAATTAACGCATCAGAGAGGGTTAATAGATCGATCCTGGCTGCGATTAGAGCCTATATTAAGGACGACCACAGGGAATGGGACCTTCATTTAAGCCATATAGCATTTGCTCTTAGGAGCGCGGTCCATTCGGCAACAGGCCATTCCCCTTACCAGCTTTTGTGTGGTCAGCCTATGATCAGTCATGGATCGGTCTATCAACTCCTCCGGAAGATGGATGATTTGAAAGGAGAGAATAGGGTGGACGTGTGTGAGTCAGATAGAATGCTTCTGGGCCGCGATAAAGCTGGGCGTATACCACGCAAAGGATATCAAGCAATAAAAGAACATGACGGTGACACTTCCCTGATAACATATGTTAATATTTCGCACGCCATGAGGGATATACATGTCTCTTTTGTTCCCTTTCAGCCTCGGTGTAAATAGTACTGTTACAAATATTATAATCACAAAATACTCTCTCTTCCTCTTTTCTCCCATTTCACATCTATTTAGCTTAATCTCAGGGTCGTGGGTCGGGCCACACGTGTAGAGCGCCGATGGGCGAGAAGAGACAGTTGACCGTTGACTTCGTTTTTAGGTCAAAATAACAAGCCAACGTTTTATTAAAATTTAAAAAAAAAAAAAAAAAAAAAAAAAAGTAAATTCTTTAAATAGAAAAGTATGAACATAATGGCTTGTTTTTCTTTCATATCACGTTCAATTTGATGAAGGTGTGAATTAAGCGAATCAAATCCTAAAGCTATTTGAGGCTTTGCTGCAAGTGAACTTTGTACATCCAAAACGTAATTAGTAATTGCAGCTAATTGTGATAAATTTTTAAATTTTATAAAAGCAATTTATTGTATTTGAGACTAAATGTGTAGCCGCTTAGCAAAGTATGGGTATCTTAACCGTCGAGAGACATTATTTTTACTTTGTGATGTCCATGTGGTATTATTAAAAATTCGGAGAAAGTGAATCTTGTATACCTTCTTAGAAGGATTTTTTTTTTTGAAATTTAGAAATCTTACGTAAACTTAGAAAACCAAATTTAAATGAATGCAGGAGCCCTCCAGCTACCCTTCCGTTCCAACTTGGCGAGAGATGGAACGAAAGGGTACCTGTTTTGTAACGGACACCTGCCTTAGTTTTATTTTATTTTATTTTTTTTTAAATTAAATATAGAAAAAGGAAAAAATATATAAAATCTTAAAAATTGTTTCTGACTGCATTTCAATTGCAATCAGAAAACGATAGCGGTGAAATTATCGGTTTCCTCGGTCAATCAACTTGTTAACAAAACAAGTGGCAGGTTGGTTGACTGGGAAAAGCCGGTAGGCTTACCGCTATCACCAATCTGGTAATGTGATTGCGATTGAAATGCAGTCAGTCGGCGTCAGAGTTTAAAACAGGGCAGAGCCCTTGTCATATTTTTTTGAAGTTTAACAAAAAAAAAAAAAAAAAAAAATGTATTTTTGTATTAAAAGAAAAAAGGAAAAGTGAAAATTTCGCGTTAATTATTGCTTAAATATTTTTATGAATCAACGTGAGAATTAGAAAAAAAAATTAAATGGCTATTGTGGTGATACGAAAAACTTATGGAAAAAAAAAAACTTATAACTATAGTGAATAAAATTTTGCCATGGTTGAATTCCGTGGGGGTTTAAAATTAATTAACTTTTAAGTGAAAATAATTCATATTAAGAACATAAACTTATATAAATTAATAAATAAATGTATAGCTACATTGCTTTTTATACAAAAAAAAAAAAAAAATTATATGATCCTTAGCAAAGGAACGGTTCAAATGGCAGTTGATTTTGTACTAGTTTTTTTCATAAGCATAAAAGAAAAAACACATAGTTAGGAATTGTGAAGAAAGAAAATGGATCAGAATAGCGGGATTCCAAATCGAATATTCATATGAATAAGAAAGAAAATAATAGAGAAGAAAAAAAAATTAATTAAAAGAAAGAGGACGACATAACCCTCTAATATTTCAAGGTAACAGATTTTTTTATTTATATTCAAAGACCGTTCTTTCGTTTTGAAGTTGAAAAAAAAAAGGGGAGAAGAAGCTAGAAATTGGAACACCGGATACGATGTTGAAGAAGATGTATTGGTTGTGAATTTATACTATTTTTTTTTGAAATATTATATTAGTAACAATTTAGAAGTAGAAGAAGTTAAGTCTTATATATATATGTTTATATACACATAACATATTGTTCAATAAACAGAAATTATATTTCAAAACATATGTAGCTTTCAGAATTCCGGAGGAAAATTTCATCATAGGTTTAAATTATTTTTTTGTAGAAGTTCTTTCAGAAAGGGTTTGCTGGGCCCATCAGACTTCGAGGAAAAGAAAAAAAAAACAGTCATGTAAGTTTTTTATAAGGAAGAATAGTTTTTCTTTTATTTTTTTTATGATTGCTTTGGACTATATATCGATTTTGGGGTTTTTTTTATGTATTTAAGGCTTAAATTTACAAGGAATTGATTTCTGTTTATATCTAGGGGATAATTAAAAGTAGCTTTTGGGTTTATATATATATATATATTTAAAATTTTTTTTTAATTACTATTAATTTTAAGATTGTTTCTTTTTTTTATTTCAATTTAATTTTTCTACATATAGGCATGTATAAATTTTATTGAATGAAATGGATTTTTTTTTATTATTAAGAAGATTCTCAAGTTTTGTCTAGTTTATAGGGCCATAGCATATGTTTTACTCATAAAATTTTTTTTTAATTTTTTTTTGGAATTAATAAATATGGTAATAATGTTTGAATAATTTTTTTATCTTAAGATGTCCTAATCCCACTTCCCGTATATTTTTTTTTGATATTGTTTTCAGGTCAGCCGGCCCAATCATGGGATGGACGAGCAAAGGGGCTTAACTCCTTTGTCTCGAATTCCCTTTTCTACTGTTTAGCTTTTTTTTTTTTCTCTTTCTGCGGCATGCAGTCCCCTGTTAATTCGAGCCTAGCGCTCTTTTCTTTGAAATTTTCACTTTAAAGTAGCGAGATTATGTCCAGTGTGTCTGTGGCAAGAACCACCCCTTGAATTCTACCGCTATAGCCGGCTAGCGAGCTCGCTACGACAGCCACATTAACGACACCTGGTATATCGTGCCTATGTTTGGTCCTCCAGGGGTATGGACCCCTGCATAAAAACATATGGTCACGTAACAAACAGACATGGCGACAATTGGTAGTAGGCTTGTTGTTACTTGTGCAACTGAACCAAATAATCTGACTAAATAATAACCTAACCTGGCTAAAAATAAATGTATGGCAAATAGCAAGAAAGTGTCGGAACCTTTTTAACTTTAAATTCAGCAAACTTCTTTTTAAGTGCCGCTAACACGACATGTGGCCATCGAAATCTTTTACGTGTTAACCATTAAAATGTGTTATCTAAACAATTTCGATCATAAGTAAGAAGAAAAAAAATTTACTGCTTTTTCTTACATTTATAATTAGAAAAGGATCATATTTCCAACAAAAGGAAATAAATTTTTATTTATCTTAAAACAGGTACCTTTTAGTTGTTTGGGATTATGCATAAAGAGAGAGAGAGAGACGGACCATATGGATGGATTTTAGGTTTTTGATTTTAAGTAGCTTTGTTCATTACCTTGCTAGCTTTGTTTTTCGTTAGTCTAATATTTGTGCTCAAGTATGTAGAAAATTAAATCTTTGGGGCTACTAATTTTACTTTATTTCTCCTTTAAAATTTTTCCCCTTTTCTTGTCTTTTTTTTTCTTAATTTTATTTTAATTTTTGATTTATTTTGTTTTAATATTTCCCTTTTTTCTCTTAAACTTCGTTGGCTTTTGTTTTGTTGTTGTAATTGGACCTCTTTTTGAAAAGTACGCGACTATGTATCTGAAATTGAAAATATCAAACTTTTGTTTTTATTTATTTTAAAACAACACTTTCGTATAAGCAGCTAGTTTTTTAGACTATTGCTTGTAAGTTAATTTTGAACTGCAAAATAGGTTATAGTTTACAAAAAATATTGAAAGTGGCTTATTTCGGTTATTGAACTTTTCCAAAAATCCCTTTTATATTCCAACAACATATGAAATATTTGCCAATGTATATTTAACTTCAATACTTGGCTATTTTTGTACTTTTAAATAAAAAACCTTCATCCTCAATTATCAGAGTATTTGAATTTTTAAAAAAACATAATTTATTCTGATATAAATTTTATATTGTCGTAATTTTTTAAATCAATTTTCTTAGTGGATAATTCCTTTCTAATAAACAGAAGTATTTTTTATAAGATTGAAGTTTTCCGTTAAAGAATTTAAAATTTCTTACTTGTTTACCAAACCAATTATAAAGGATTATTTTTTGCAAACTTCCTTAACAAAATTCTGAATCAAATTATTTTAATCCATATTTTTTGAGTTATAAAACTGTGATTTTTGGTAATTTTTCGTCAGCTTTTTGCTTGTCAGATTTTATTTGCGATAAGCTAACAAAGTTTATATAGTTTAATTTAGACGTGACTAAAAGTTATTTTCAAATGAACGCACAATAATTAAACATTTTCCAAGAGATGGATGAACTACAATAAGAAACTTACCCAGTTTTTTGACTAAAAAAATTCCTTATTGTTATGAAATCAAATATATCTCTCACACCCATGCATGTAATTTCTTGTCTAGAGGACATACAAAAACCCCTCAAAATTAAATGAATAAATAAAAAAAACTTAACTGTTCAATTTTGAAACGCTCTTTGAGTATTTAACAATCCGTCAATAAAAGGATTTCCGACCCTTATACCCAGAGGACGTTCAGCTTATATTAATGTTTTGCTATTTGTTTGTCAAAAAAAAATCTACAATATTTTTGTAAAAAGTTGTAAAACGCACCCAAATATGTGTTTCCACATTCAAGTAAATAGATTCAGAAGATATATTATTATTTTGAAAAGAATGGGACTAAGCAAGCGACAAAGGATAACAAAACCTGTCCTCAAATCGTATTTGGTGTCACACGACAAAAGAAGCGAATCGGTCAACCGTAAGTGAGCTAAAAAAATAACAACAATACCTCTTTCTATAATACTTGAAGATTGCAGCACAGAATGCCGGTAGTGAACAAACAATTCAACTAAAAGATATAAAGATATTGCTAGCTGATGGTTTTTTTTAAGGTTTTGTCAAATTTTGCCAATCTAAGGTAAACATAGTCACGAAGACGCCTACAATCATTTTACTGTACAACAATAGATAGCTTATGCCTACTGGGTAAAAGTATTCGGTTTTCTTTAGCTGATGGACGTTTAGATCCTTTTCAAGAAGCTTAAAACAACAAATAATAAAATTTAACTGGATTTTCAGTTGTAATATCTACATGCAGGACGGATGTTAAACAGGACAAACACTTACAAATTATTATTTTTTTAAAAAGAAAGCCTACTTAGACTCCCACGTAGCCTCTTAACTATTTGCCTTAGATAAAATAATTTACTGTTATCTGTAATTAAAGCAAAAAACCCTTTAAGTGGGACACCATCTGCTTTTAGGATTTCAGAGTATTGGTGGCAGTTGATTCTTAAGAAGGAAGTTGTTTAAATAATATTACTTCCTTTATAATCGTTATAAGTTTTATACATTTTAAAGTCAAAATTCTAATTACTTAAAGGCAGAGTTTATTCACGATGATGCCTTAACGCCTGATAA
Organism: Acrocera orbiculus; assembly: GCA_947359355.1. Lineage (NCBI taxonomy): Eukaryota > Metazoa > Arthropoda > Insecta > Diptera > Acroceridae > Acrocera > Acrocera orbiculus. Next base: position 46,956,011 of record OX375757.1, read on the forward strand.
CATTCAAGCATTCATATTTTTAACTTTGTAATTTTTTCTATTCCATGTCAATTCTTGAATTATAAAAAAAGTTTAACAATGATAAACACTGAAAACGGAATAAATCAATGAAAAGAGTGTATGACTATCCAGTGCTGTCTGGAAATGTTAAACGCAGTAGATAGTGAATATTATTGAAAATAAATTAATTTTCGATTAAATAAATATAGAAATTAGATTAATTGTACTTTAATATCAATTTCACAGGAGTTCTGTGCTCTAGGGAAAGATCTCTCCAATGATAGAATTAAAAATGCTCTAAAAAGCAACTTCAACGATTAAATTATCTGTTAAGAATTGAATTAAAAAAAAAAGAACTCATTAGATACAACAATTTAAGAAAAACTAAACTGCTATCAATTCACACTAAATTACTACTAATCAACCTTTCAATTCGGTCAATATTAATTAAATGACTAATTATGTCTATAAAAATATTTTGCCAGAGATTAAAGCCTTTCTTTTGATAATAATCAAAAAATAAAAATTTTGCTTAGCAGGAAATCACGTATTATATTCAGCGTATGTCATTTTTGTAAATATTCATCTGTATGCCATGCTTTATTTGAAATGTGCTCTTATTATTTTATCCAGATAGTCCTTTTCGTCTTCAGCGCAACTTGAAGGTGATAGCTGGCATAAAGTCTTATGTTTACAAATAGTAAACCTAAAAAACCGTGTGCCTTTTAGGTTTTTTCAACATTGAATTTCTGAATATCAGTCATTTGGTCTCATTATTTATAAATGATTGTTGAATTATATAATTTTTTGATGATGAATGAAAAATCCTCTGAAATTTTAAGTGATAATATGACATGATTAATTTGACAGGTAGACGTATTCAAGGAATTTTTTTGCTATCTTTGACTTTTTTGCTCTTCCTTTTAATCAGATTTGAAGATAGTGAATGCCTCTGAGTTTTAAGAATTTCAACTCAGGTGAATTTTTAATCACTTTTTGCTACAAAAATTTATATGTTAGATATTATTTGTTTCTTCAAAGGAAATAAATAAATAGAATTTGTACTTAATTTTTGCCTGAAAGGCTTAATCAAAACCAAAAACTTGTTGTATCCAGTTGGCCTCTTTAGGTAACCCGTCATCAATCAACCTCTTATAAATGACCAATCGTTAAATTGTTACAAAGAAAATAAAGCAAATTAACCAAGATACATGAAGGTCTTCTTAAGCGCTGACATCCATAACTAATGACTAAAATGTTGGACTTGCAGGCCTCTTTGGCCTGCTTCTTCGAGAAATTAGGTTCTATGGCTACGCCGTATATACCTTTAACAGCAGGTTTTCATTTAATAAATAAAGAATTATTGGTTGCTTACCTAATGTGTGTCCAATTCCGCAAACAAGGCGTGAAATTTCAATTCCTATTGGTCAGAGTTCCATACAACTAAAAGTCTAACAGTTAACTTACAACATTTATACTTTTTCTTTTAGATGAAAAGCTGTTTTTAAAACTATCCAGCTAATTAAATAAATTTGATGCTTAGTGTCACAAGTTTCACAAAATAATTTGAATTATGTAAGTAACATTTGATTGCTTCAAATTTTTTGTGTTTAAAACATTTATAACAATCATTAAAAAATGTTTGAAGTTTTGTATCGGTTCCAATGCAAGCTTTTAAAAGGAGTTTAATCCGTCACACTATAAATTGAAAACTCAGTTAGTCTATGGCTTACCGTGAAAGTCATTTATTTTCTTCTCTTTAAAAATGTTACTCAATACATTTGGAAATCTTAGCTTAGTTTTTATTCATGAGGAACACTGTTTCTTTTAAAATAAGCCGCCATTCCTATTCTCATTTTTATTTTTCTAAATGTGGTAATAATTTTATCACAACTGCAATTTTCGTAATTTTCATAAAAAAGAAACATTTGAAGACGCCATTGAATAAACACCAAATTATCACACAAATAAATTGCCAAAAGTATAAGGGCAAACAACTCAAGCCTACTTAAGCTTTAATTTATCTTAATTCTTTCATCTGATATCGATTAATAATTAATGGCCCTTCAGATTTTAATCGTAATCACCATTTGAAGCTGGTCGAGGATTTTTCTTCCGAACAAACTTACCAAAAATGGTGCATACACGGTTTTACTTATAAAAACTTGTTGACATAGTCGGCAAGTTTTAATTCAGGAAGTCAAAGACAATTTCGGCATACTCAAGATTTTTTTAAGTATTTATGTCTTACGATTTATGTCAATTAATTGAAACGATTATCATATACAGAAACCAGAAAGGTAATATATAATGAATATAATTAGAGGAAGGCTTTAAAATCCGCTACAATCAGTTTTTAGTTTTTCTTTGCACAAGTACAGAGATATTGAAGAATTTTTTTGTTGTAAATGAATACAACAGACCATAAAATATATCTACTGTTAAGAACCCAAAGAAAAGGTATTAAAAAGCTTAAGCCAATGTTCAAAGTAAATTGCAACTCACTGTCTGAATGAATATTTCGACAAGCCAGCAATATATTTTAGGCTGACATATACAGGTCTCGAGTCACAAATTCAAATGAAAATGTATTCCATAATAAAATTTTGTTAGCTCCTCTATAATCAAAAATATCAAATTACGAATTCTCTTTTAGTTTCAGTAAAGCTTTAAGCAAGCCGTGTAACTTTCTAAAATTAAAATTAAAAAGAAAAGAAATGTAATGCCGAAAATTTCGAATAAATTTCTCATCATATTTCTCGTCACTTTATTTAATTTCAATTACTCAAAGTAGAAACAAAACAGAAAAACAATTTACAAAAAAGGCGGTTGCAAATAGGAAAAGTGAGAAAAAGTACTAATCCAGAGAACTCTTAACATCTGCACCTTGAATTCTTGTCTACAAACGGAACTGCTATTTATATTTTGCATTAATCACTTATAAAATCCCTGACTTGTAATTAATTAAGATTACCGAATGTAAGAAACGTAATCTTAAACAAGTTCCAGCCATGTTTAGTACTTTGCCCTACGAAGCTATGAATCAAAAGCCAACACTTTCTTATATTTCTAGCTAGATACGAACATGTATTCTTCTAAATGACCCTCTAAACCATAAAATTCATCTCTATTGATCTTCTAACCTGTTCTCTGGCAAATATTCCATCGTTAAACTTAAAGAATCTGTCGCTAATCAATTGCTAAATTATGAATATCAGTTATAGAAACAAGATTACTGTACACAGCTGTTGTCTGATGTAGTTCTTTAGCATCAATTGAAAAATTTAATTGAATAAGTTTTGAGTTTCTAAAATATCCGAGGTTAATGGTTAGGTCTGAAGTATTATAAAATCACTTACCATCACTATTTTATTAAGATAAATGGTTTCAAATATATTGAGAAAACTATAAAAAGAGATGTGATCTTTTCAAGAATGCAATGTAAGTCAATTGTCAGGTGAACGCCCCCATTTCCTGTTAGTCCTAATGACCCTTTGCAATAAGATACTCTTGCTAAATAATTCAAGTGAATTTTTTGGTTTAAAAATGCCCACATTTAAATGCTGATAGAATTTTATCCTTGAAAAAAAAGGTCTTCGAATTTCTCAATTAGGGGTAACAAGTGTGCACTTGAGAATAAATTTAAAAAAAAGAAGGTAGTAATCATACGCACGCATCCAATGAGCCACAACCCGCACATATCGTTTTACGAATTATCTTTGACAGTTTCGAAGGAGCGTGGCAATAAAAATGTGGTCTCTAATATGATAAATGACTCTGGTGAATAGCTAACATGTGTTTTAATATGAAATACGGCTCCCTTTGACTATTTTAACAGGAATAGTAATAATATTTTTACATTTTTCATATTCATGGGAATTTAATTATGCTGTTAATATGATAAAGACATTAAAGGTATAAATATGTATATAGTCTTTTATGTTTTTAATGTTTTGAAAAGAAGTATATAGGACTATGAGAAATGAAAATAATTACTGAAAAATATGACATAACCCCTTTAACAAATAGACCACAAATGGAAAAACAACGTTGCTAGATTTGTGTATTAATTGAAGTGGTTATTTGCATATTTTCAGCAGAAGCCTAATTGAGCTCCACGTTTTCAAGGATTTTTGAAATTTTCAAACAAATAAATGAATTCTAAGCTTTTCTAAATTTTTGCTTCAACACTTCCGCAGTATGAGTGCATACTACATTTGCTACCTAAATATAGATATTTCTCAAGGCCCATACCATACCCCACAAGGAATAAGATCTAGCTACGATTAATCAGGTATCATCAATGTAAAGTTTTTCAGTTTTTTTGTAATTATATTTTAAATAAAATCGACAAAACCTGACTTTTGTTACTCATCCGCATTTTATGAAAAATTTATTGTACACGCACATGTTCAAAACTTCTTTATTCGTATAATAAGGAAATTGTTTTACTGAAAAAGATAAACAAAAAGTATTTAAAGAAAGAATTTGCAAATTATTTTCCGGTTTTAGCCAAATATGCCGCGAAACTCAAAAATTATAACAATCATATGTAGGGGCAATTGGAAACCCTTTTTAATAACGCTAACTTTTTCATTTACAGAAAATAGAAAAATAAAACAAAAAACATCTTTTAAACTGGTATTCTCTTGCGATTTTTTAAAATAATTTCAAAAAAGAAAAATTTTTTATATTTTCTGACAAAGAATCAAAAAAAAATCATGCTCAAAAGGATTACATTACTATTTTATTATTTTTCTTTCATCCTTCAATCATCTTGAGGTTAAGTTTTTTTAGCATTTTAAACAATTGTTCGACTTCTGTTGTTGCAAAAAATTTCTAAAAAGGTAGTAAGAAATGATTTTTTGCTTGAAAATATGAACAATCGAACTTTGAGAGAAAGGACATTGTACCCTTTCCAGACTTATAAACCACGAGTAACTTTTTAGAGATAAACAAACGAATTTTATAGGGACAATAATAAAACTTCAGGATCACTTTCTTTGCTGAATTTTAGACTTTCAAAATTATTGGAATCCTTTCAAGAAAAATTATATTTTATGTAAAACATTTTACCAAAATGTAACACTTAAGGATATATGTATATATATATATATATACTAAGATATAACCTTGACGTTTATATCTAGCATAACTCCTTAGGTAAACATTTAGACAAGCATTTAAAATAACCATAAAATCCTTTTGGTTTCAAGATCAAAGGCTTAATAGTTTTTAAATGGAATGTTTTGCCTATACCTAACCAAAATTTAAGGAAAACAAGTCATAAAGTAATTTTTGTAATAGCCGTGCTAAGGATAAAGTACAAAAATTTATCGGTTGGTTATTGAAATTTCATTCTTTTATTTTCTTTTGATATAATGGCTGATTGGAACTTGAAGGATTTCCAATGAATTTACTCTACATGCATGGATGTATACAAAGAGTAAATATTGATCCTTTCAGTTTTAAATTAGGTCTTCATTTTCACTTTTCAAGAAACTAGGTTAAATGGCTTAAGGGTTGTCTTTGAAAGTAAAAGTCCTTGACACAGGCAACTGGGTGCAATTTTCAACTTCATAAATTAAATCTAATATAATTTGAAAAACCAATTTTATTTTTGGAAAAAAGCATTTAAATACTAAATGTAAAATATGAGAGCTCTCTGAACACTAAATGAATAAAATGTTTCTGATTTTATTTCATTTTTGCTTTGAAGGAAATTATTTAAGGATGATAGTGCGAATTATTAAATTTAGTAAAGCAAACAAAACCAACCAATTTTTATAAGCAGAAGAATGCTCCAATCTTTTCTCAAATCTATCGGAAAAATAATTTTATTTAATAGAGAAAAAAGGCATTTTTTGGAGCAATAGAGTGAATTAGGAATATAGCAACTTCCGCTGTATTTAAAGCTTTCAGCATTTTTCAGTAGATTATTATCTTTTTTAGTTTCCAAAGGATCAGTTAATATCACAACATTTGGTTAAAATTTAGACATTATTAGAAATTAACTGTGATTTAAAAATCACCAGTTTTACTAAGGAGTTTTTAGGATAATTACTCATTGTTTGTTGAATAATAGAAGAAAAACTAATTATATAACGAATAACTACTAAGATTTGATTTAAAAAATGTATACAGTCACAAATATGAAAACAAATTTTGGCTAAAACTTTTACTTTAATATCCATGCTGTACCATTATTTTCCTCTTAATATGTAACATTCAATAAAACTATAAACTAACAAAATTTTAAAGGTAAAACTCTATGCAATTAACACATGTCATTAAAAAGCAACCATGACTTCATAGATCACTAAAAATTTTTCCAAAATTTTTAAAACCTTAAATTTTATCACTTTTTGTAAGAAAAACTTCATTTTACTACTTCTCTCATAAGCAAATCAGTAGCAATAAACAAAAATGTATGCAAAAAGATCACTTGGCCTTCATAGAAAATACCCAAAAATATTTCAGATGGCCCTGCATTCTGCATATACCGTCTTAGTGCCATTTGCATACTTACGCAAATCATTTTTCCTAAAATATTTTTGTTTATGATGGTGACTTCATAATACTATAAAAACTTTGTATACTTATATTTTAGCATAATATTCAAACTGAAGGCAAATTTTTGTATTTATTTTTTGTTTAATATTTTTTCTATTATCTGACTGAGGGTCATGCGAGCAGCAGGTCACAAAAAAGTTACCGGAGCTCTCTATAGGCAAATTAGCAAACGACAATGGCTTTGAATGAAGGTCGCGTACATTTTTAAAAACAAGCGATCTTGGCATTGATGTATCGCTAGGAAACTGCAAAAATTATGAGAAGTGGACATAAAAATGATCGCGTTATGCCCTAAAAAGTGCCGCTTTAGAAATATTCTAAGAAGTAATAGCGTCCTAATTTCGGAAATTGGGTTTTAAGGTCTTTGTTTAAAAAATTTTTGTAAATTATTTTTGTTTCTTTTTATGATTGCTTGAAACCCAAAAGAACGATGTCACCATAAAAATATTTATTTTCACTGGAAGTTATTTTTGAAAAATTAGTTGTTCTCTTTTTACAACCACTAAACAACGTTGTCCGTTTTTGTTGAACTAAATTTTTTGGTTTGGTCTCATTTTTTTACAATAATTGGATCATTTATTTGCCAGACCAAATACTCTACGGGTCACTAAGTAAAAATATTTGTGGTCATAATGTAATGTTTGTTTTTCCATTGTCATTTTTTATCATTAGGACAGTTTTTTTTGTTCTGGTTATGGCTGGCAGGCTTATTTGCATGGCCGTAGTGATCGTAGGTCACTTTTTATGGGGTTTTAGACTAAGTCCTAGGTAATTCTAGTAATATATTGTTTATTGTTGAAATTAGTTCTGCGCTTTGTAAAATGGTGCTATAAATTGATACGTCTTTTATTTAGGTTATAATTACTCTAGGCTGCAGAAATTTGTGTGAATTATTGTGTAAGGTAAAATTGATTCTTTAACTAAAAGGAAAGTTTTTATTTTTCTAACGCTTCTTATACAAAAAAGAGGTTTAAAATTTTTAAAAGCAATCAAATCCCGATAGTTGAAATTACGGAATAAAGAATTTAAGTGCCTTCAAACAATAGAACTTGTATTTGTATTGAGAGAACTCAAAAATTTTAACTGGACAAAAATTTAACCACACAGAAGCAAAATAGCTTATAATACCTCAGCAGGTACTACTTTAATCCTTTTAAGGGATTTCCTTTAACCCTTATAATGTGTGAATCCCGTCGCGTAAGACCTGCAAGCGCATGCAAAATTTTTAAAATAATAAAATCCATTAATCCATTTAACACTGTCCAAACATTTCAAGGAAATGTTTGTAAATTGCAATCAACAAAGAGTTTTTTCTTGGTAATACTGGTTCCAGTTTTTTTTTTGTGTCATTCATCTAATAACATTGAAAATCCTTCAAAATCGCAAGGATAATAAGTTTTAGTCAAAAAAAAAGTCAACTAACTGTAATCCTTCATAACAGTATCCCTCTTAAAAGAGTTATAAAACAACTGTTATTTTCTTAATTTTTTTTGCAACATCTTCAAAGAATAACGGTGATTGTATGGACATTTTTACAAGGACGTGTGTTCAAATAACGGTTACCATTGTTAACAATTTTTATTTATTTTTGCAAGTTTTTTTGATACAACTTCTGCAAAAATCATTTTATGCTAACCCGACCAAAATTTCTACTATATTCAGGTAGGGTTAGAGGACTCTGAGGGCTAGCAAACCCTAATGGCTGAATTCCTTTGAAAAATTCTAGCTAAATGTTTTATTGCTAGGTAAAGACATCCTTTACTTTAACCCTTAGTAGAGAATAGACTGAGTAAGGTCAATACTTTACTTCCTAGGAAATTTTTAGTTAGATTTGTTGTAGAGAATATTGCCGCAAAGGATTCATATAAATACTATAAAAGGATAAACATAGAAAGTAATGGCCTATTGGTTTAGATTGTAAAACATTATTTTCGGCTCATTATCTGACCTCGTTAAAAGGTTGATATCTATGTTATGTTTTCCAGTGAAATAAGTGAGGATACGAAGGTGACATTCAAGAGAAACAAATTTCAGCTTACTATGAGACTCACAATAAGTGTCTCAAATTGGTTTCTAAATTTAAATTTCACTCTCAACGCTAAAAATTGTGCTTTCTTCATAACCAAACATTTTTATTAAAAGAGTTTATATAGTTATAAACTCAAACCAAAACGTAATTTATTCATATCCTTGCATTAGTTACAGTTAAATTACAGATAGTTTTTTACCAGAAAGATCTTAAACACATTGATTTTAATTTTTTATTAGTTTTATGAAAATAAACAATTGATTGGAAAGAATATTGTTTCTTATATAAAAACTGAAAAATGCGATCTCCATGAATTTAATGAAAACTCTTGATTTGTAACAGGCGCAGTCAAAATTATGTTTGATCACTCATAGCTTTTTAACTAATTCAAGGAAATCTATCAACTATACAACAATTTGAAGTCAATCTAATAAATCTTTGCAGAAAAATATGTACTAAAAAGAGCAGATTTTTCATATAAAAATGTGAAAATCCAGTTTATGCAAAGGCTATGGGAGTTTAATTTTGAATTAAAGGCACAATTTAAGATACTTAGTAGAAATTTTGAAATCTAGGCATTTCCCAATAAACATTCTTTAAAAACGAAGTAATATATAACTTTCAAGGGTATTTAAATGCAGTTTTAGTTATGTAGTTTTTCTTTTTGTTTCAATTTAGCATTTCAAGATTTTTTCCCAAATGAAGTTAATATTTTCTTAGAACATATACAAGATATATCTTTTCCCAGAGGTTAATGGGATATTTAAGAATAACAATACATGCTTTTAAAGAGGTGAAAGTGGAAGTGTAATGGCACATAAAATATTTCCTAAGTCCAATTGGCATTTAGGATTTTTTTTTTGTTTTCGTTGTGGTTTTTGAAGTATATGCTAGTCTGTATTTTTAAAAATATAAATTGAAGTGTTGTCCTTTCACCACAGCTTAACTTAAATTAAATTATAAAAATAAATTATGTTGAAAAAAATTAAATTTCTTTTATTTCAATTACTTTAACAGTAATTATAGGAGTAATTGCTTAACATTTTCGAGTGTATAAATATATACAATTATATATAGGTATATATGTACGTGTAAAATTTAAATAAAGAAGTAAACAAAATATTCCCCTGTATAAACGCTATTAACATATTATATGCGTTAGCACTTAAAATTCACTCTTTACGGGCATTTTCTAATTTGATCACAATATTAAATATCAGGCTTGTTGGGTAGCTTAGATTTAACATTTTTGCATGCGAGTTTACTTTACAGAAACATGCATCAGTGGAAATAGAAGGTCTCTTCCTAATATTTGAGTTTCAAAAGCATTAAATAAGCATCATTATTTTGTTCTTTTGAAGATTTATATATCACAAAATTAGTTTTCTAGACAATTTATGTATGTATAAAATTTTCTATTTCGAGTACTTTTAAGTTACGATCCTTTGACAATTGTTATATTGACACTTATGATTTATAATTTTTGCAAGTCTCAAAAGCCAATGACAGTTTTTTTTAAAAAAGAACTATTTCCTGTTATGTTATGAATTTATCAATATTAAAGTTGATAGGAAGGATTCTATTGCTAACTTTTTATATTTTCTAATAGTATTAGTGTTACTATACCAATTTTTTGGATTTTTTTTTAGAGATTTTAAAAATGAAAAACTTTTAATATTTAATATTTCTTTTAACTGTCTTTTGTATTTCATATTGTTTATTCTTTAGCTGTAAGTATCACCAAAATTAATTCTAAATATATTACAAAGATCGAGACACTTGAGAGTATCGCCCATAAAAACTTTATTATCCTCTTTTCCATACCTTGATTATAAATTAAAAAACTTTCCCTAACACCTAAAATTATAAAATTTGCATACTTTATATGCAAATTATCATGTTCAAAGATCTTCATATCCAGAAGTATTAAGCTGCACATTCCAACTAAAGAAAAATTTAAATATTTTTCATAAAAAACAGAAATATCTCAAATATTGGAGGAGCTTAAAAAAATTCATCATCGATTGAGTCTCACGAAACAACAAATATTCAAAAGAATTTCATTCAATGCAAGAGCACTAAATACAAAAGACACTTTCCCAGATCAAAATTTCCAATTATTACAAAATATTGCAATGGACTACAACAAAAAAATCAATTCTACAAAATTTTATAGAATCTATAACTATACAAACCTACCCACAACACACCTCAAATATGCCTGCACAATCAGTTCGCTTCTTAAGGTAATATTTGCTTTTTTTTCTGCAAAAGAAAAGCGAACTATATAAAAAAACAAAACAAGCCACAATTGATTGCTTTGCTCTCGAAATGCAATAGCAAAAGCCTCATACTCCTTTACCCTCTAAATTGTGGTCTTTACATAACTTCTTTTTTGTTTTAAATTTATTATCAAACGGTGATCACACGCGAATCATTTTGGGGCCAAAGTTTTAAAAAAATAAAACCATGGAAAAATGTTCAGTACCGAACTTATGATTGCCAGTTACTCCTAGAGATGTTATTATAGGTGCTAGGTTCCATACCATATCGATTGTACAGGCATCTAATAAGCTGTTTTGCCAGCATTGATCTAAACGATTAGAGGCAAACGGAATACCGACTATACAAATATGGTAAGGGGAAGACTAGAATCTAAGGGGCCAGATGAAATCAATGCTGCCGTTGCTGCTTAATAAAAGTGTGGGAACGTGGGAACCATGGATCTTTTCAATGAACATTTCTCATAAATAAAAGGTCTACCTTATGCCATTTATTTATTTCTTTGGTTAAAGTGGCGGACGCAACTGCGCGGCTGCGGTAAGTCTAATCGTGATCGTGTGGTCGATATCTAAAGTAGAAGCCATGTAGTTAAAAGACGGCAGACAAAATTCTTTGGGATGCTGCCAGATCATCAACCTATTCCTTCAAGGCCTTTGATATTCTTTCAAGCGAAAATATTCAAGGTTCGATTAAATTTACAATAGAGGAAATAATGTTGCAACCACCGATTAATTTATAATAAGTCGATTTTTGAGAAATGTAAGAAAAATGTTTTGTTTTTTTGATGTTTTGATTTTTTTCTCCATTTTAGTTCTTCAATACATTGAGATTTTCAGATTATCAAATGGCTTTTTTTTAGTATTTTAAATTTTTTTGTTTTGGTAAAAAAATTATATGGCTTAAGTGTAATTAGTGGGTGCTAATGTTAATGCGTTGACTGAAATAGAATTTGTCAACGTTCGGCAGTCTTCTTTATTCGCGAATATAAATAAATCAGCTTAAAAGCTAAGTTAATTTGAGTTTTTGGTTTACATAGGTATGCTAAGATGTTTTTCTTTCTATTTTCTTTTTTCATTAACTGACTGTCGCCTCTATCCACACTTTTGATTTTATAGTTAAGTTTAAAATATTTTTTTAGGGATGTCGGCTCAAATAAATAGACTCACATCGGCATCACTCTAATTAATTTGACATATACTGTATTGGGGGTGATTTAGAGGTGAAAGCCTTGAATCATATTTTCATATATTTAATTTGTGTTTTGATTTTAGTATAACCGTTAGTAATGTACCATTTTGTAAGATGCTGCTTGAATCGCATGAATTAAACCTTGATCTGATTATATGAGGACTTTTTTTTCCAAAACTTTCCCCAATTACTGTTAGTTGTTCGAAGATATCTAAAATCTACCCTAGAAATAACGAAAGCATTTGGAATCTTCCGACAAAACACATAAATTTTTTATAACTACTTTTATTCAAACGTAACTATGTTTTATTAATTGAAATATCCTTTTCCTGCAGAAAAGTAAATTTTGATCAAGAAGTAATGTCTCAATTGAAAGTTATGGGTCAATGTCATCAAAATCATAGAACATTACTCTCTCAAAAAGTAGTTTTTATCTTTAATAAAAATCTTTTGGTGAAGTTTTAGCTTTATAATATATTTAAAATTTTTTTCACTGGAAATGGTGTTTTCAAACAGAAAGAATTTTACCTCCTCTCCTAAAATTGCTTAGCACCTTTTTCTGCTCATAATCCATAAGTAGGTTTAATAGAAACCAACAAAGTCCTGTATCGGAGGTATATAACTCTATTCATTTCAAAATCAATTCTCTGACAAAGATATCCTGTGAAGAGAAGCAAGGCCTTAACCCAATCGTTTCATCCTTCTAACGAAAACAAAGGTTAATTTTATTAACAAGATTATGAAGGGTTATCTTCAATAAAAATAATCAGTCATGGTCTGTACGATGCAAATGAAGTACGTATTAATAGGATTACCACAAACTAAGAGTCCACCAGTAGCTACAGGACAAATCACCTTTCATATCTTAAACAAAGAATAAACCAAAGAAATTTCTTTCCTTGTTAATAGGATTAACCCTTTACTGGCTTTGACCTTCTCGTAGTAGGCGTGTGCGTAACCCGAATAATTTGCAAGTATAATTCCAGGAAGTAAGTAAATCATTACTTGTTTCATTTATGATTTTTCGTTGTTTTTGTTTTTCTTATAAAATTACTGCAATGGTCTTTCAGTTAAATAAATTCTTGGTATTAAAATGAGGTCCAGCTAAAATTACATACTCAAATGGGGTCGTAAGTTACTTCACCAAAATATTTTTCTTAACGAGATGAGATAAACACAAATCTCAATGGACCGTTAATGTTACTGATGAACAGATGCACCTTCAATTGACCAAGCGTTGTATATATGTGGCCTGTTTGCAGGCAATAACCAGCAATCACCTTTGATAATTAAAGGCTTCTCTACTGATTCCAAGTGCATTACTGGTCACAGAAATTTTTTTTTTTTGGGCCATGAGACATGCCATCCGTGGGATATGTTTGCGATGTACATACATTACTGCTTTGCTGATCACCTTGCGATCTTTTCGCATACGCGCTATACTATATAGCGATTTGTAAAAATGATCAGTATATGATAATAGGTGTGCACGTTCTTTAGTTCTCGGTTCACCACTCAATTTTATCGGCATCATGAGTGGTTTTTGCAGTCAACAAGGTGTGTGCATCTTTTTAAGAGGAAAAGCAAAACAAAACAAAAAAATCTCTAGCATTAAATTCAAACAAAAACAAAATTGTTAACTTGCAGTGAGTACGAACTTTCATTGTGAAGGAGTATTGCACATTCTACAGCGGTATCGTTGATTACCTTACCTTGCCCATAATCGTAAAACGTGCCTTAATGGATTTGCATTTGTACTCTGCGCGCGCACCTGTTTGCAATAGCCGCCACTCTGACCATTACATTTACTTTATTATTTTTGTAATCCCGCTGTGTTCATCTACCGCGATTTGGTATTCGCAGGCTAAAAATTAATTTTCTTTATCTCCTGCTGAGGCTATTGAACGTTTTAGCTGTAGCTTCAATTGCTGATTTTGTTTTGTTTAACAAACGACCAGAGCTTCGTTTATCAGTTTGTTCCAACTACTTTAGGTAAATACCTTTTTAACTTTCAGCTTCTTAAAACAATTATTGTGTTTCACTCATGGAAGCTAACTAATATTTAAGGCTTTATTTCAGATTTTTCGAGTTTAATTGAAATGAAAAAAAAAAATATCACTAATGGATTACTAATAAGGAAAAAGTGCAGAAACTCAAAAGGAAAAGAGTTAGTAACAAAACTTGCACAAATATAGGAAAAAGTTTTGAAAAGCTGCAATTATAACCTTTATTTAGACTATAAATTTTTATAAACTTTTATAGACTCTATGTGTTGGTTTCGTTAACAAATCTTTTACTATTTATATTTTGAGATTAGAAAATATTTCCAAATAAGAAATTTCCCTTTTAAAAACCCTAGAGATCAATTCTTTGACCCGGCTTGACTGCAATGTGCTTTTAACCAAAATACAATAAAAATTAATAGCCCGGATGCCACCCACAAATAAACTTTACAAATTGGCATTTCACATTTGCGTAATATCTTTGAAATAAATTTCTAAAATTCTTTAAGAAATATATTTCTTGTGACCGATTTAAAATAGAATCCTGATTGCATGATCTATTTCTTTTTCCACCTACGAATCCACTGGGAGTACTGTTGACGTAAACTAATCGATCTTCTACAGTTCTATGGCACATGGAAAAAAAAATTTGATGGTGTTTTTAAGACGTATTCAATATGGACGAGAACTATATGGTGTGCAAATAAACGATTGGTAGCCAAAATTAGTTGCAAACCTTGCCTCTGGATACTAAAAATAAATCGACATCCTCCCCAAAATAGATAATTGAAAATGACGACTAAGGCGGCTGTTATGCGTGTGGGAAGCGGATTAAAATAGTGCGGATTGCCGTTGTTGTGATTAATGATGTGAATCTTTCATGCATTTCAGTTAGAAATTCCTGGCAAAAAATCTGCAGCCTTAGTCTAAATATTTTACAAACAAGAAGCACTTAACTAAACGAAATAGATTCTCTCATGAAAATTTATTTAATATTAAAACTATCTCTGGTTAAAATTTTTATATCAAATCGTGACTTCTTGACATCAAAATCATCGAATTGTGACCCTATCCGCTAGTATATTTGCCACACTGACAATAAAAACAAACAGAAAAAAGTTTTTTCTTGACACTTCACACTGATACCAGACTATAGCAAAAAAAAAAATCGTGATCGATTTGCCTGATCAATTTTAGTTGTTGAAAGTCTTCAGTTTCATGGTGAAATCGTATAGAAAATCGAAGCAAACATGTCTTGCATTCATTTGACCATTAAAGGCTAAATTTACACCAAAAACATTTTGCGTGGTGCCTTTGGCACGCTTTACTAAGATCACTTCGTGATGATAATTTCAAGGAATTGAAATTTCCTTACGTGCTCGTCTGGTAAGTCACGATCGTCTTCAAAGATTATGCCATACGATCGAAAGTTGAAGAACATGCGTGGTACGAACGGAATGTCATGCCATGTATTTAATTTCGAAATAAATAAGCAAACAACAAACCAGTAAAAAAAATAATTCTTTTTAAGAAGACAGCAACCGTTTAGAATACTTACTGCATATATTTTATAAACGACTCTGAATATTTAGTCTTCTTTGAGCCTTTTGAAAGAAAATGCAGTTTTATTTACTGGAGGCTATGATTTTGATCTTTAAATTTTCTGAATTTTCCTTATTCTACTAAATACTGTAATTTCATTTCATATGAAGCCATACCAGCTTCAGTAGTTGTGTAGAATAGTAATAGTCAGATATTATTCTTTGTATAAAGATATTTTCATATTTTTAAGGAATTTTATTTAGAAAAATTTCGTATAAATCCTATGCAAATAAATTTGACAGGTATCTTTGCAAGTGAATTTTAAAAAAGCAAATTTTAATTTAAAAACATTTAAGTGGACAAATTGACAGGCAAAAATTTTCTCAACGATCAGTTCTTACTACCTTTTCTTAAGGTACTAGTCCTAATTAGAATTTTCAAAAAATCGATTTTTTTTATTGTATTTTTCTTTCCACAGATCTTTAAAAATCCTCTCCTCAAATATTTAAAGAGATTCCAGTTCCAACTATGTTAAATAGACGAAAGTGTGCGTACACTACAAGCTATAGGCAGAAGAGAAGAATAATCCATTCAAACACAAATCGGCCGTCAGTGAAAAATTTCAAGAATATGTCAAGCCAGTTTTAGAAAAATTAACGTTATAAAACATTGTTAAGGAATATAAGCCAAAAACAACAATAATTGTTTCAATAAAACACTTCGGCAATCGTTTCAAAAGATACTTTTGTAGGCAAGGAAGTCACGAAATTGGCGGTACAAATATCTTCAACGAAGGCCGTATGTCTTTCTTAAAGATGATGGAAGCTATGGGGTTGGGGTGCACCGTCGGTTGTACTATCTACAAATCTATATGCATAAAAAATGATGAAAGGATTAGTATAGCAGAAATGGCCAGTAACGCGGCGTCTAAAGAGGATCGTTTGTCGAAGAAAGAGGTCCAGCAAAAGGAAATGTAATCTTTTGTTTTATAGTCCAGGGATAGCAGATTTAATAGATTGTAAGTGATAAAATTTGATTTTTTTAAAAATAATTCATTGATATAATCACAAAAAACTTTAAATGCGTTTTTCTTGAAACTAGTTTTTTTTTCAAATGGCCGACAGTTAGTCCTCGGAACTACTGAACCGATTTTGATAAACCTTTTTGCACTAGAATTTACTGCAATTTGACCAAAAACATTGAGAAAAAACGCTGATATTTAAATTTTTCATTTTCAAAATTCCGCTATTTTTATTTTGCAATTTTTTCATAATTGTGGTAAATTCCTACTTAAGGAAGGTTTCTTTTTGTGTCAGACTTGCTGATCCTGAGACTGAGAACTGTCGGCCATGGAACAACTTTTTTTCAGAGGCTTCATTTTGATGCTTCCTGGACGTAGCTGGAAAAATTAAAAAGAAAAAAAAAGCAAAATTTTTTTAACCATCAAAATATGCAAAAATATAATAAAAAAAGTTTCACTTTTTATAAAAAAGCTGAGAAAAATAATGTTAAAGTATGCGTTTTTTAGCCGTCTAATTAGGGCTTAATTTCACGTTTCAATCCTAGCATTCACATTTCTTTTAATCAAAGAAAATAACCTGCAAAAATTTCTTATCTTGTTTTGGATATCATTTCACATTTTAAAGTTGACCTTCATTAAAGCCACCTTGATTGGTTTTGTTTTTTTTACATATGTAAACATTTTCAGGTATCCTAACTCTCTTTGTCGGATCAGTTAAAAACGATATTGCCTATAAAAATATTGAATATAACAAACAAATTTGATATATTTATGACAGCATTTTATAGTTGTTATATGCATATCTAGATATTAGAGTATGTAAATATATAATTGTCAATAGTTTTATTGATTTTTAAAGATAAGAAATTTGCTAACAGCTTTTTTTCAAATATTTGTCCAGCAGGCAAACGCTGTGAAAAATTTCTTTAATTTTGTTTTGAATTAATTGCTTTGTATGGAATGCAAAAGAATTTTTTTTTTTGATATTTTTTTTTTTCAATATTAAAAACGATAGCTTGAACCAAAAACTTTAATCTGCTATAAAAAAAACTTCTCATAAAATAAATTAAACACCCAAAGAATGGGAAAATCAAAATCCCTTAGGCACAAGGATTATAACTGCATAAAATAATTTAAAGTGCCTTAGCAGTTTAATCATATGACTTTAGTTTATACATATTTTCTTTATTTTTTTTTTTTGTGAATTTATTTTGCTTTTCGCCTAAAGTGTGAAATAAATACGAGGCGGTAACTTAACAATTGGTAAATAAATGCAAGCATTTTGTAAACTTCGTTCGGTGTGTTGTCTTTAGCTCTGCAGTCTTTTCAAGGAGCGGGTCACATTGGTTGATTACAATCGTGCGTTTGCATAAAATTTCAACACAGCCTTGGCTGGCACACTTTTGATTTACCGAAGAAGAATTAACCATAACTTAAGGTTAAATATCAGTCACGTCTGTCTTATATGGGGCTGTGATATGGAAATATTTCAAGTCATTTGTATATAATCACATTCGTCCAGATTTCTTATTTGATAATTTATGGAGTTTTCAAAATGGGTTTTCTAGTACTGAAATTTTAATTTTTCCAATAAAAATGCAGTTATTCCGTTTGTCTGTTGATATACCCAAGCCTGACACGAAAAACTCAAAATTCTTTAGCGAAGTCTAATTTTATTTATCAAAATAATCTCCTTCAACATTCTTTATAAAGTTTTCCTAATTATTTTATACCAAATCAAGACAAAAATAGAAACTAATAAGTGATTTTTTTATCAATTTTAATTGAAAAATGATTGAAAAACGGTAAGCTGTTACTTATTTTGGTGGTGGTAATGTGTAAATTGGTAAATAATAAATTTATTTATCGCAAAAAAAATTAGCATCTTGCAAAAACAATGTCACTAGTTTTCAAATACCAATAGTTAATTTTGACTAAAGTTAAAACTCTTATGAAGCAGTTGGCATCAATATTTGGATCAAATAACTGAATCAAAAAATATTATGTGACTTTAATCAAAGCAAAAAACTTAAATGAAGAATCATTCAATAAATTAGAAGCTCTGTATTAAACTTTAAAGCAAAAATTGGCAAAACTAAATTAGGAATTTCATTTTTTTATTTGGCCGCTTAACTATTAATTTAAAGGATTAACATGTATTCATTACATAACGGTTTTTCAAATACCCCACAGAACGAACCAAAAATTTTTATATCTAAAGCAATAACCTAAATTTTATATACCAAAAAAAAACTTTTATCCGAATGAAAAACTTTTAAATTAAACATTAAAGATAATGCTATAAAGGTGCCTCTCGAAAAATGGGAGAATGCTTTCTTACATCCCGATTTCCAAGAAAAATTGAATCCTAAATCCCTTTCACATAACATTAATCACGACTTAAGCAAAAAAGTGGATCTCTCAAAAAAACCCAACATTCATGTAATACATATATATATTTTCTTGTATAAGCATGCCTACCGTCGATGGATAGAGCACGTTTTCAACTCGATCCCATTACCATTTATAGCCACGCGAATGATTTTGACGGAACCCGAAAGGCATCCAAATGAAAGGCAACAAAACACGCGATCACCAATCCAAAACAATAAGAAAAGGTTTTTGTCTGGTGATCAAGATTATATATATATATATATATATATATATAAGTTAATGTGAACATGGATTTCAAAATATACAATATGCATCAGTCGAATGTCTTAAAGATCTTCTTCTACTTGAAAGAAATAAAAGTGAGGAATAAAAGGTGGCAGCCATTAGCCCCTAAAAGAAATGAGCATACCAAAAATGATCTTGAATTCGCAGAACTCGTTCAGCCTGTCACTAAACAAAAGTTTAAGCGATTGTGCAAAATCATTCAGTGAAATTATTTTCAAATTAGAAGCATACACAAAGCTACTATTGCGAGACAGACAATAATTACAAAAATACAATGAGGCTTAGAGGTCTATTTTAGATCAGATTATTCTTTGTTTGGAGCTAAATCAGAATTTGACCGACTAAAGTATGTAACGTGTGTTTATAAAACTAAACTGTTTAGCATTCCTTTAGTCGACAATCAGTGGCTGTTCCCACGCAAGTCTTCATGAATGATCTGGGATATGGGCAGGTATATATATACATATATACATGTTCTTCTCTTTTAGATATTCTATTCATAAGACCACAAGAATTCACGTACATCGTGCTGTGTCTTGTACAGACTGCGCATAAGATTGAATAATAATGATTGAATGATAAGGTGTAATATCAGATAGCGTTCACAGGTGTGCATGATATGAGTTAAAAAGAGCTATTGAGTAGGATGGTTTTTAAGTGGCTTAATACAATTTAATATTCGCAACAAAAAAAATAATAAGCTGACTTCATTTATTTCACTGTTGTGTGGAGTAGCTTGCTTTGAGATTTTTAAATTTAAAGACACAGAAATAAATTTTTGCTTGAACTTGATAATAAATTAGGTAGGATTGTTGGTAAATTTTTTATACTTATTTGAAAAAGGAAAATTTGAATTTTTTATTCAAGCGTAAAAGAAAGGCTTAAACCCATCATTCCATGGGAATAAATCCCATCACCTACACCATAATACATATACATATAAAGTGTCATGAAACAATGCCGCAGTGATGATAGTATCCGACGCTTGCGACATTTGAAAACAAAGCAGAAAAAAATTTTATTTCTATCGAAATCTAATGGCGGAACACAAGGATTATTTTATAGAGAGATTGTTCGGAAATTGACCTACAAGTTCAGAGAGACAGCCTTTTTATTTGGAGATTTCCATCAACTCGGAATTATTTTCTATCTGTTATTTTATTAGTTGGGAAAAAATTTAGATTTTTAATCGTACTAGTTCTTTGGAATTTGTTCCCAAAAAATCTAAATAATTATATAAAGGTTCCTTAACGTTTAAATTTGGAATTTGCTAATGTAAATGACGTAACTAAGATATTTCAATAAGTTATTTACTGTCAATTTTTTATAATAAAATTTTTAAGATTAATGTTTTTTCAGGTTACTCATCATAACTGTTTTAATATTTTGGAAAACTTCTATTTATGCCTTAAGTTCTTCGGCAGTATTGTGACTGAAATAGTTTCTAATATTTTTTAATATTTTCAGCCTCTAAAATATAATATATTACTTTATATTTATAATATTTATTTATAATATTTTAGGCTATTTTTTTGGCCAATTTACCCTTCTTTAACATTTTATTTTTGCAAAACACTCTACTTACTCTCCTGAATCCAAATCCACTGCAGTTTTTTATATATTTTTAACTTTAATTACCCTAAAAACCTAACCTAAAACCGCTTAAAAACACAAACAAATAATTAAAAAATTTACAACTCTTCTTTCTTACGATTAGACTAATATTTTAGACTTTTTACAGCTTTTCTTTTTCATTATACTCATATTTTGAGACATTTTACTCATTTTACTGAATAAAACAATAGAAGAATTCATTATAAAATTTCTATGAAATCGATCTAGATAGCTCCGTGACTAAAAAATTATTCTATAACCACAGGTTTTACAAAATACTTAAAAAATAAACTGTAACAAAGTAGTAACAAAATATCCTTTTAAGTATAGCAGTGAATCACTAAATAAAATAGTCCGTAACATATTTTTTATGCTTGCTATTTTATAGCAAAAATTCTATAAAATTATAATTGGAATAATTTTAAAGTTTCCTAAGGTTATAATATAAAGATTTGATATTATGACCAGAGCATATAAACAAAAGGTCAACTCGCCTTTATTTAATAAGACTTGTGCAAAATAAACAAATTTTAGCATAACAAATTTATTCAGCCCCTTAAATTGATATCAAACAAATTCATCCAATCAGCAATTTCCAAAGAATTTCTTAATAAAAAAAAATCATACAAACAGGAAGGCATTAGCAATAAAATGGACTTTTGCAACAACAAATTATATATGTAGCTTTAAATTTGGTATGAAAAATTCCAATGTGACCTCAACTTTAATCTTTGTTTCTTATCTAAAAAGCAATTAAAACAAAAAAATAGTAGAGAAAAAAAAATTCATTCAAAAGGATCGTTTGCAACAAAAAAAAAAACAAATAAAGAAGAAAATAGCTGCACGCGCTGCAGATCTCCTTCAATTTATTTATTGAAACCGACGCGTGATCGCGTGAAAATAAATCACAGATACCCATATACCACAAATGCATGACGCATATACTTAAAAAGGGGAATGGATTACACAAATATGTATGATATGATATATATGCACATATACAGCTATCATATCCCTCTATCCCTTTCATATTATCCATAAATATTTTACCTTGTTGATCATTACTCAAATGTATTTGTAAAAATGCTTTGAGTTTTTACCTGTAGTCACATTTTCACACTCTTCTAACCTATCGCATTTATAATAGGCAAGTGAGTTGAGGAGAACTTAGCTCGATCGGAACTTAAACTACCCCACTCTAAAGTATTGATCAGTTATCGCACACGCCAAATAATATGTCTGGACATGTGTTGGTTCTTTTTCTTTCTAGGTTTTTTGCTTGGATATAAGAAAATATCTAGGTATGTAACTATAGTCCAACACTGAACTGCATTGACTTTTTTTGAACGGAAATACGAGTTGCATGTGGTTAAAAGATTTGTCGCTATTTTTCCTATGCCTATGTTTTCACTTATGACTTCCATATATATTCTAGCACCTTGCGTACTCTGTTGAGTCTCGTCGTTTTAAATTCGATTAAAGTTTTGTCTGTGTGTTTAGCGCGTGGAGGTCTGTTATCGAAGCATTTTTAGCGATATACTTGAGCTGTTGGCGGCTGTACATTATATCAACAGAGTAGCGCGAGACTTTGAAGAATAAAGACACGAAAATTTTTTTCTTCTGCATGAGTCACTTTTATCATTGATATATTAATTATTATTAAATTTGGAAGTAATGATTTCTGCCGGTAATATTTGAAGTGTAGTTTTGTGCTGTGAATAGTGCAATTTAAACAATAATTTTGTGAAAAAAGAGGTTAAAAGATTTTTAAAATAAATTGAATATAAAAATAACAATAAAAAACTACAAATATCTGAAAAAAATGGTTACTGGGATAGGATCAGTTAAAACGTCGACATCAAATAATATAATGGCAGCTGTAGGAGGACCACAAATTCCTTTAAAGGAACCTGTAAGAAGTGATCGTCGGGTAAGTTTGAAAGTGTTTAATACTTTTTTCTTTAAAATGCAAAATGCTGGAACTATTAAAATCTTATGGAATTTTACTCTAATAATTTCTTATTACGTTAGTTTATAATTTATTAGACCAGTGAAATAAATACTTAAAAATTCAAAAACATAATTCCACATTCTCTTTTGCAATGGAATATTTTTTTTTATGTCTTTTTAACTATTATTTAATTTTTATCATTTCGAAATAAAAAACCTTACAAAACGATTTGAAAAGAAATCCAAAGACGTAAAGTCCCTAACTGGCTAAAATCTTTAGATTTGATGTAAAAAAATTTAATTATGGGATTCTTACTTCCCAGACATTTAATTTTCTAATCGTTTAAATCAAAAATTTTAAAAAAGTTTGTAAGACGTCAGAAAAGTTCATTGTTTTTTTTGTTAATTAATCAAAAATAAGAACCTTAGTTTTCTTTTTTGTTTTAATTCATTTCTCCCCATTTCTCTTGAATATCAAAATTTTAGTTTTCTTTTTCAAATAAATCCTTTAAATCTCTACAATTATTTATGGTCTTTGAATTTTTAACTTATATAATTTTTATTTTTTGGTTTAACCCAAATTTATTCTAAAGTAGAAAATATAGAGGAAAACCACAACATTGATAAATAATAACTAGAAGATCTTTAGAACTAGTAAAAATTTTCTAAAAAAATTACTTTTATTGTATTTTACAAGAGATATTCAAACCATTAAAAAACCAAATTTTAACTTTTATTTTGCTAAAAATTATAGTTATCTTGAAAAGGAAAACAAAAAATTACATTTTTAATTTCTGTCTATTAACAACAAATCTCATTAACAAAAAAACTTGCATCTTTGAGCTCTAATTGTAAGATAATTCGCCAACATTGCAAGTCCTCCACAAGTAGTAGTTATGGGTATAATAAAAATTTGCGTTGCTATTTTAGTTTAAAATAGCCACACCTACATTACGTTCACCTACACTTAGCTCTCCATTAAAGGACAAAACTATTGAAAACGTTCCTAAAGATTTAGCCCACTGACGATATTTGCAATTTTTACAACATTTTCCCACATATAAAACCAAAAATGAACAAGGCCAAAAAACACTTCAATGCCTCGCTATTATGTCCACTACTAATTGAAGTTCTTTAAAGTCACATAAGTACACCTCATCGCTTCGACATAAGTAAGATTGTTTTCTTTTTTTTTTTGTTTAGTTTAGTTTTTTTTTTATATACATGCCGATCTATTACATATTGTGGGCGTTTTGTCGCCTTTTTATTGTGTATCGTGTGAACATTACTTTAAATATAAAATTTCTGATTGCACATTACTTTCAAGACGATCTCAGCCTCCGCAAATTGTCCGCCGACAATATTGGGCATACATTAGAAAATTTTTTATACCATAAGATTATTGGCGATAGCGTCGGCGGTAAATATCGCCTTCTAATTGATTTTTATTATGAAAACATGTCATATTAGAAAGTATAAAATGGAGCATTCCTAATTAACAACTTACCACCAACACAAAATGCTTGGCACATATGGGAACACTTTAACGCATATAATGACGTCGGCATTATGAAAAATGTTTTTTTAAATGATGAACAAAAAGTATTGGTCATCGTTTTTGAATTCTATCTAATTTATGGCCAAAAAGTGATTTGTCATTTCAACAAGAGCAACAACAACAACCAAAAAATACAAAACTGTTGGCGAAGGCATAAAACTTCTATACAAAAGCACGCGCAGAAAAAATAACTATATATAGCCGAGAATGCAGTTTAAACTCTGAAAGACAGCAGGAGATCGATCTTTACGCATACAAATTCATTCGACAAGTCTTATGTCAGTAAGTCATAAATTTATCCCACTGTTACTCTCTGGCACCATGTGTTATCATATCCACCTAAGTAAAACGGCCTCCTACTTACGCAAAGAATTTGCGGGGAAAAATTTAAATGGATTTTATTAAATTAAAATTTGTTGTTGTGCTATATTCTTGGTAT
This sequence comes from Acrocera orbiculus, assembly GCA_947359355.1. Taxonomy (NCBI): domain Eukaryota; kingdom Metazoa; phylum Arthropoda; class Insecta; order Diptera; family Acroceridae; genus Acrocera; species Acrocera orbiculus. The sequence goes on from OX375757.1 coordinate 46,980,890, forward strand.
CCATTTAAAGATATTTGTAGCATCGTCAAATCACATTTTATATGATTCCTACGCCCGACGTTTATGTCGATCAAATTTAGCTAAGCACGCGATTGCCCGCACCTTGTTTTTTAGACGGCACATTTGGCAACCACCGATCGTTTTCACTTCCAAATAAATATGCAAAAGTGTATAACCGTAACAACAGGCATCAACTAATTAACTGAATTTATTATAGCTGTAATCTAGTTTAGTTTTATTGTTTTTATTTTTGCTGATATTCTATTTTTGCTTTTTAATTAATTTCATTTCATATTTTGATATTCCAGTCTAACAAACCGATCATGGAAAAACGAAGGAGGGCAAGAATCAATAATTGTTTGAATGAATTAAAGACTTTAATTTTGGATGCTACAAAAAAAGATGTAAGTATTTAATACATTTTTCTTTTTCTCATTAAAAACAAAAAAATTCAACCCATAAACACAATCACAAAAAAAATTCTTGCCTAAACAATATTTATTAAAATTTTTACAGCCTGCTCGACATTCAAAGTTGGAAAAAGCTGATATTCTAGAGAAGACGGTCAAACACCTGCAAGACCTTCAAAGACAACAGTCAGTGATGTCACAGGCAGTGGATCCCAAGGTCGTTAATAAGTTCAAGGCTGGTTTTGTTGAATGTGCGAATGAAGTTAGCCGATTCTCTGGAATAGATCCAGCTGTTAAACGACGTCTTTTGCAACATCTTAGCAATTGTATGAATGGTGGTGGTGGACGAAATGACAATCAACAACAGAGAAATATTACACCGCAATCAATTCAGTCAATGCAAATGCATCCGCTTCCATCACCTCCTAATTCACCAGAACGAGAACAAATTCAAAATTTAAATCATAATGGTATAAGTCAAATGCAAACGACAGTAAATGGTTATTTCTTGCCAAATGGAATTCAAGTAATTCCAACAAAATTATCAAATGGTCATGTAGCACTTGTTGTACCCCAAAATATTCCACAAGCAACACAATTACCAATGCTAGTACCAATACCAAGTAGAACATCATCAACAGGATCTGCAGCATCGACTTCATCCTCAGGCTATGAAAGATTATCACGTGATAACACAATTTCACCAACAATGTATCCATCACCAATTCCAGCTTATTCATATGAAGCAATGGATTGTCAGCCATCAGTTATACACCGTGCATCATCTTCTAATTTACAATCATCTCGAAGTCCTAGTCCGGCCCCGTTGTCTCTAGTCATGAAGAAGAACAAAGATGATGATCAGCCATGGCGACCTTGGTAAGAAGAGACTACAGATAACAAAAAACCAGAAAATAATATTAAAGACTGATGCTCAGTTACCTTTATAAATTAAGTTGGGAAAACACAAATTTTATTTTGAGCCCAGTGTATTAATATAATGAATGAATTTTGTAATTTTATGTTTGTACGTTTTTCTCTTATAGTAGATTGTTTTTGGCTCATTTCCCTATCGACGCAATAAAATTTTTTAAAAACAAGGTCAAGTGTTGTATACTGTCGCGACTCATTTGGCACATTATAAGCCACGCGCTGTGATTCCATTTTGTAAATTGATCGCAAAACGGCCCCAGCGCACTTATTTGTTCGCGTGTTTGAATTAATTATAAAACAACAAAGAAAAAAGAAGCTATTTAATTGTGCTGGTTTATGCCTCTGACGCTTGTAAATTTTCGGAGTGACCAATGGTTATATCTGATTGTAATTTTTGTACGTTATGTAGGACAGGCTAATTATGTAATACTAGCACCCTAAAATATTTTGTTTTTTTCGAACTAATCTTTTTATTTGTCAATTTCTTATGTTAAGATAAATATTTTTTTAGTTTCTAAAATGAAATACTTAGCCTGGGCTCAGTGTTTCTGTATGGAATGTAAGTCAATGCTGTGAAAATATAGTTTTAACATGGGAAAGAATACATCTTACTTATATATTTTGTAAATAAGTTATAAAAAATTGTTAATCTTGAATTATTAATTAATTTAAGCCACAGTCATTTGTAAATTAGAAAGACCAGAGATTGGCAACAATCATCACAGATGTCTTCCAAAATGCGCCAGATAAATTTTATCTAATATAAATAGTTTTCAATTGTAGACAATAATATATACTAAGAAAATAAAAAGTATTCTATTGGAAAAATAATTGTTATTGAATTTGCTGTGAGTAAAATTGTAAATATTTAATGGTAAAAAAGTTTTAAGATCCAGTAGAATTTTTGTTTAATTTATATTTATTTTTATTTTAGGTTGTAAATAGCGTGTAAATTGTTTAAACTAAAGAGTGCTAATAATAAAATGAATATTTGCTAAAGATATTATTGATTTTGATTTGTGTCTTATTAAGCTTTGTTGGTTTTATTTTATTCATGCTGCCAAATAATGTCAAGGTAAACTTTGATTGAGCAAGATTCTATTTTTATTTTAATTCAGTATTTCGTATAGTTTATAGACCTTATCCTACAATTTTGAACTAGAAACTTTAATTTGGTATACAGTCAAAACAAAAATTTCTTAGAAAGGCTTTCTTCCAGTTTGGAAACGGACTTCTAGAAAACCTAAAAAAACCACTGGTTTGTATTGCAATTTTTTTTGTTTTTTTGTTCTTTCGATTAGTAATGACAATTTTTTTTTTAGATTGAAATTTTATTTTATTTATCTCTTATAGTATGCATGTAAAGCAAACTTTTGGTTTTTTAAAAATAGAAATGAAACCATTTCATATGTGAATAACCTTTAAGCTCTGAAAAATAAATTTAAAGTTTGCGGTTTCTGTTCAGTGATAGCTTTGAATTTTGCTGCCGTAAATTTAAAACTGAAACAATGAACTTCATTAAGAATGAAGGTAAAAAGCAATTATAAAAATAAACAGTAGTTGCTTGACAGTGAAAACTACAGAAATCTGTTATGTATGGATCACTTTACTTCAAATAGTAAAAAGGAAAGTTACTCTCACATAATTCCGAGATATATTTTCCACTGATCCATACAATCATGCACTAGGGTTTCTATTTCAAGTCAAGACCATATCAAAGCAAATGTTGAAAATAATTCAAAATTCCAAAAGTCCCATTAAAAATTGTATTTTAGGGGCCGCAAGGATTAAAAATAAAATGAATAAATAAATTCCTACATATCAGTTTTTTATTAACAACTTGCGGTCCGTTTATAAAAGTAAGTTATATGTACATATGTGGGCTGGAAAAGAAAAGCGTTGAGTATGGCTGATCTGGAGACTAACACATGAAGTTGCGTGTGATATGGACCCTACACTTTTTCTGGATTTGTTTAATATAAAAAGTAAGTGTTTCATTTGTTGGTTACAACATCTTCAATAAAAAAGCGGTATCAAAAGAGATACTGTTTTTTTTTGTTTTTGTGCAATTGAAAATCTTTAAAGTAATGGAAATGGATAAAGTTACCAAATTTGAAAAACCTGCATATAAGACAAGCATAGAAACAATTCAGAAAAAACTATCTTTGAATAGTATATTATATTTTAACAATATAAAATATCGCAGCACTATTATTGGAGATTTTTTTAATTTATAACAACAATAACTTTTGCAGGGATAAATTTGCTAAGCTTCTGTTAATTGGAAATGTAGTTCTTCGTTTTTTATACGTTCCTCGTGTATACACGTCATCACTTGATTTTATTTCTGCACACTCTGAGGGGTTTTTAAAATTAAATTTGAGGCTAAAGTGGTTGATTTAATTTTCAATTGATAACAATTTTTGATTTTGAAAAACTTCAATTCAGGTATCTACAAAGAATGAAAAATAAATTTTCGCTCTTACTGCTTTATACCTTTTGAAGTACTGTATACAAGTTTTTTTGTTTCAATGATAAAAATGTAAAACTAAATTTCTTATGGGAAGCCATAATTGACGTAATTCGTTATACCTTTTGTGGGCTTTTTTATGATAAGAAATTAAAAATACGTGAGTAAAACAAAAATGAGGCAGTTTTCGATTCTATTAATAGAATACACTTGAGCTTAGATCTTAAAAAAATATTAAACAATATTTTAATATCATCAAACTTTTTAATTTTTTATTGTTAATAGTCATTTAGTTTTACAGTACATGTAATAATTCCAGACATATTTTGCACAAAAAACTTTAGAAACTATTAAAGTTATGGCTTGTTTAATAAAATAAAAATTTACGGTAGCTCAACGTTCTAATCACTTGCTAAAACTGATAACACTAATTAATATCGTGACCAGGGAGTGTCTGGAAGTAATTATAAAATCACACGCTTTGTATTGTACGATGGCGGCATGACATTCAATAATTAACAACTTTAATAACTTTTTTCAGTCGTTAAAATAAATTTTACTTTGAATTGAGCTTCAAATTTAGAAACATGCAATTTCATAAAAATTTAAGTGTTGAGAAATTTGAACTAAATTGCAGCTAGTTTAACTAAATACGTGAAAAAATAAAACAATTAATGTTTTGGTTTTTTTGTCACTTAAAATTAGAGCAAAATAACAAAATATGTTAAAACTACTTAAATATAGCTGACAATCTCGGTACAATGCAAATTTAATGCTTGAATGTTTTTAGAATCTTTTTCTAACTTAAAAATGAGCATGCGACAAATTTCGCTTCAAAATTTTTGAATCATTATCAAATCATTAAAAAGGAATTTTCGTGTTTAGCATCTATATAAAATAGTCCATAAAAGCATAATATTACTAGGTAAAAAAAATGCTCCTGAAATTTCTACACTCTTCGGGTTGTTTGTAATCCCTTAAGAAGGTAAGGTCAGACACGAAAGTTTCAATCTTTTAGTAAAATAATCTTCTTTTCAACATATCATAGCAATATATTATTAAGGATTGGAAGGAGGGTTTTCGTCAAATGTTTACTTGCCTTTTGGTGTGCTCAAAATGTTATAATAATTTTTTTTGTTGCGCTTCCATTTCATATGAAGTTTTTGGTTTGCTTTATTACTCTCACGTTTTATTGACCTTTTTCAGTTCCAGTTACCTACCATTACAACTACAGTACCCATTTCATTGAACTTGTTGCAAGTTCAAATTTTTATTAAAAACTGAGAACAAAATGCTCATTTAAATGCTTTTAGTTTTAGCTATCTGATATATTTTCACATTTTGGATTTTTTGTCAATATTTTCAATTATTTCATTAATACTGGTCCCTAAAGAACATTCAGGCTTCACTAATGTTGATATAGCCTTATCCAATGCATGAATGCTTCTAAAAATTCATATTCTTGTTACGTGCTGTAGATAAGGTTAATGGTAGATAACCTTCTATTTGTACTATTATATTTACTTCGTATGTATTGCTGTTATTTGGCAGTTAAAACCACCGACATTAAATGTTATTTCGATAAATTCTCAAAAAGCTAAATTCGAACAAAGCAAAATTTTTCAAAAGCTTTCATTTGATCAAAAAGAACTTGAATGGGTCTTAGCTCAGATGACATTTCTAAAATTAAAATTATAAAATCGCTTTTTATAAAGATTTAAAAACAATTAGAATTAACAATATAACCTCAATTCTGCAATTGATTCTTACAACGGATATTTTGTCTTGCTTGATATACATTTTTCAGGGATATAATTTAAAAATCTGTGTACTACTTTTTATGTTTCTCGAAAGCAGTTAAAAGATTTGATTCTAAAACATTAATTTTTATAACAGATTTTATTAATAAATTTAAATACATATCAACACAATCAAAAAAACCAGAAAGCATTTTAATTATCTATCGAAACCAAAGTAAAGGGTTCTAAATATTTCTTACACACCTACAAAATTTTCTTTGATTAAGTTATCATCTAAAGCAATTATTTTTAATTTTCGGGGAATTTTTATCAAAATGGTGGATTCGAACTCAACATCAATTTTCTACTCTCAAACTAAAGCAAAACTAGACTAGTAATTTCCAAGCGTAATAATTTCGTGTTTCCAAAATAAGCGAGGCCAAATTATTTAGCAGTTTTCTTTTAAAGGCGAACCGAATTTGAATTTCCATTAAAATATCATGAAATCGATAGCTTGCTATCTAAAGAACTATGCCCAAAACCTGAATATTATCAAATTTTTGTAAGGTATTTTAAGCTACATAAGTCACAATTTTAACCATGAAAATTCTTTTGCCCTTTTAAAAACATTTTATATTAAACTTTGCGAAACTTTGAAGGTAAAACAGTCTTGTTAACATCATATCAGATGTAGTATGCACTAATTAAGATTCCCACTGTCCACCTTGAACTGGCATTTTGTTGCTATACCATCAGGCACTTGTTTCATTACACAAAAAAATATATGTATGTATTTCATTCTTCTTAGAGAGTGGCTTAAAATTGTTGCTGTGCTTTATTTTAAAATTTAAAGCACTGGCTTTATGGATTTATCAAACAAATCAATCTGGTCTATCCCAAGTAGCCAGTCAAAGATTGTAGCTATTTTGTTTTTATGTATTTTATTTTTTTATTCATATAACTCGTGTGCTAACCTAATAATATCTTTTTAAAACGTCACGATTTTAATAATAATGGCCCAGCGTAAAGTTTTTCGAATGGAAATTTGTAGCACTCTATCTATAGCTGATAAGCTCAATTACACGAGGCACCAAATCTTTGGGTGTGCGATATAGTGGTCACGTTCTCCACTTGATTTTTTCAAGATTTTTGTTTTGAAATAAATTTAGCAAATTTCCTTGAAAAAATTTTAATTTCAATTTTTTGACAGAATTTGGAAACTTAAAGAAAATATGGGAAGCTTAAAAATTTTCTTAATATTAAATTAAAATGTATTTGATTTAAATATTTTACATAATTACTAATAGACTTATTAATGAGTCTTCGATTTTTGCAATTATAAAAGGGATCAAACTGCATATCATTATTTAAGTTTAAATTGAGTTTTGGAAAACATCTAATGTAAGCAAAAATTTGTTTTGTTGCTATTCAAATTTAAATTGATTTAAAATAATATGAAAAATTATTGAACTATTTTATTTTCTTTGATGTCTTAAGTTACTTTTTTCAACAAAATATTTGAAGCAATTACTAGCCGCAATAACACCCAAGAAAAATAATCTCATATCCTTGGTTTTATATTTATGTTGAAATCTTTGTAATCTAGCTAGTTATGGCCTTCTGATCTTTGTTGAGAAATCATAAGATTTCATACCTCTTCCTTTAGGACCAAACGATGTTGTTTGTGTGGCGTAATAACAAGTTTGATACTCATTAGTCTAGAGAGGAAGATTATAGAGGCGGCTCCTGCCAATTACAGTAATGAATTTCTTCACTACTAAAGTGAGAAAATTAGGAGACAGTAACATGCTTAAAAATAGAGTCTTTAAATATCATTTCTAAGGAGTGTTTGATAAAAAAATTAAGTAAAAAGGGGAAATTTCAAACAAAGCCTTGATCATGTATCAAGACTGGCATCTCAAGCAAAAAAGAGTATTTTATATAAATAGTATTCGGAATTATTAGTTTTTACTAGGACAGATTATTATAACTTGATGAAATATGTATAGAACTTCCTAGTTCATGAAAGTCTCAAGAGGAAGAAATATTATTCTTCATTTAATAGCATATTAACCATATTTGGAAACATAATTTTCCATTAGATCTTGAAGAAATTCATTCCAAAACAAACTCGAAATTCAAAAAAACATAAAAGTTGTTTGTTAAATAGCTAAACAGTAATTTCTTTTAGTTTCTTTGAAATTGGGTGACTGAAAAAAAATTTTAAATTGGTTTCTAGATAACTAGGTTAAACGTTATCGGAACGCATTGTAGTAGCTACAGCAGCAACACTTGTATAACAAGGAGCTATAATTCCATACAGTATTTACATATAGTTAGACTATAGAAAAATTATTTACATTATTTAAATTACTAATTTCATATATTATGTAAAATAAATTATATTCAATAAAAACTTGTACGATAACAAAAGTTTTGTGCAAGAAAGACCACGTGAAGATTAAATGAAATGAATTTTTCCACTGCATAAAATGGCACCAGTCTAAGCCCCTTGATCCGGAGCTTCATTGTCCATTTATAAGCGATAACATTTATGTCTAGAGCTCTCCGCTGAGATCAAAGCTAAATACTTCCCCTGCCAATTTACTTAAGGCAAACAACTGATAATCTAATCAAAATTTCAAACTGCCCTTCAGATGGCTTTTACACCTATGTACATAATATTTGTTTTAACTTTTTTCTTTTCACTTTAATAACAAATAAAGTTAACCAGACTTTAAAACAAACAAGCTAAGCGCAGTCTTTAAGAAGTTCAAAGAGCTTCAGTTCTTATCTTTTCATTATAAACAAAAAAAAATTGCGTGTGGCATAGATTCGGAATAGAACTTGTTTGCTTACTTGATCTGCCACCTCATACCAAAAATGGCAAGGTAAATAAACCGAGGATTTGTGTACATATTATTAAACGTTTAGAATAAGAAGATCGCTAAGACCAGAAAAAGATTAATAAGTGCACTACTACTCCTCTGAAGAAATTAAATACAAAAGATGATAATTTACAGATGAACGAAGTGCATACGTGATTGACAGCGCAGAAAATATTTTAGTTTACCAATGAATTTTTGTTATTGTGTTTTTTTCTTGTGTTATGCACTTGTCAATTATTCTAAGAAATTAAGAAAATAAAATGGAAACGATTTTGAACATAATGAAGTTGTTACATGATTTTTCCGTTTTTATGTAAAAAACACTTAGATACCTAGCGTAATTTATGAACTTCTAAACGAGTTAAGAACATACGTTTTCCATTGAAATAAATGAAGGATGAATTGTTTTTCAATAATATGAACTTTTGATTGTAATAAAATCCTTTGTTAACCCTTAAAAAAATATGGATTTTTTAAAGTTGATTACTAACGGGATAGTAAGGAAACTCTCTGAAATTGACTTTTCAACTATCTCAGTGATCAAAATCAAAATAGAAAATGTTTCCACAATTTGAAAAAATTTAAACTTCTCTGTAGTCTCATCTATTTATTCAATTTTCAATATGAAATAAATAACAAGTATGAAAATATTAATTTGTTTCTTCATCTGGACCAGAATTCATCTATTTCCTTTTATGATTCCTGCAAAAAGGGAATGTAATGAAACACTTGAAATTAAGAATAAAAAAATATTGAATCTAATTTCAACAAAAAACAAGTGAAGTTAAAAGCTGGTGGTAGATATTTGAAAAGTTGCAATTCTATTTCTATTTAATTGTGCTTTATTGAAAATAAAATTGAACTTCCAACCTTACTTTTTCAAAAATGTTGTTAATATTGAATTATTTACACAGAAAACATATTTCTAATTTGCAATCTCAAAATTTAACATGGTATACGAGTAAATATATGGTTATCACAAATTTAATACAAATATAATTTTCAGATGTTTTGGGTTTCAATTTTTGAAAAAACAAGCATTGATAGGGTTACAAAATGAGACCTTATTCATATAGAAATTAAAAATTCAACAATTACAGCAAAATAGAGCAAGAGGAATAAGTAAAAAATTATTTTATTGATTGGATTGTTTAAATATTCTAACGAAATTTCTCATTGTTTTTTTTCTTTAATCACAAATAAATTAATAAAACATAAGCTATGATATTTAGATAAAAACTTTAATATTTATTTTCATGAAACTGCGTCAAATAGCTTCTTGCTAAATTTATCACCAGGCACGAGAAGTGCGCCTGTTAGCTATTTCTAAAATATTAAGTAAACAACTCCAAGTAGAGTGGAAAGTTTTTTATCTAAAAATGTTTATAAGTAAATTATTTAGCTTCCATTTGAAAATTACTTTATTAGAAGCAAAAACTTTTATCTTGAAGGTTCCATCTCCGTCTATTGAATTTGATAACATTTTAGATAAAATAATTAAGATGATCGTTTGGCAATTTTTGTCTACAATTTAACATCATCTTTCAAATATTTGAGTAAATATATGAAAAGTGATGAAAGTATTTCTTAAGAATCAGCAACCATGAAAATAGAGCATATAGCTTACCGAAGTTATGAGTGTTGATTGATTAAAACTCTAAGGAAGAACTAGATATGAAATTTACGAATTTTAAAAAGTTTTATACTTTTTACGAACATGTTGCCCATTTCTAAAATATTAAACAAACAACAATTAAGGAATGCTTCAAACTACTGATTATCAATTTTGCTATAGTCACAATAAGTAAAACATATTAATGTTAATAATAGTAAAATCCTAGCCATCAGAGAATAAATAAAAGTCTTTTATACAAAGCTTCAATGTTTATAAAATTGAAAATTATGATTTCTCTAAAATTATTTGCAAAAGAGAGATCAAAAAAAATTTTTTCGCAACTAATGCCATCCTTTTCTATAACTTTTATACACCGTCAATAGTCTAAATTTTGTTCAACTTTATTATAAAATTACCAGAATCATTGATACCAAGCATTAGACTCTTCTAAATCACTAAAATTTATGACTACAGAAAACCACAAAAATCACAACTGAAAAATTGATTAATTTTCAGAGTTCATAAATCAAAGCATATTTGACGTATTCATTACTTTATTGTTATTCTTGTTTTATCACATGACCTAATTAGTCATTTCTGTTATTAAATTCAACTCACAGTCATCTTTAGTTGCCTATCAAAACTCAAAATAATGCTGTATATAATTAGCAAAAATAGGGTACTAGGTTTCATTAAAGTTGTCAATAATATCCGTTGCGGGCAAAGCAAAAGGGAAATATTAACCATCGAAAAATGTTTATAACTCAGAAAACATGAACGTTATTAACACACACAAAAAAAAGAAATTTTTGGAAAATTAATATTTAATTGATACCATCAAACGGTGCCAATATACAAACTTTAATTAAAGTCGTCCTCTCCTCAGGCACATGAAAGAATTATCAGTTTAAGACTGTGTCCGAAAACTTAGCAAATGTATGACAAATGGTTAATCAAATTTTATATGTAGTCATACGCCAAAAGCTTATTCAGTTCACTTTTTATCGAAAGACTTTAATTAATGACAATACACGGATGGCAGCATCTAAATTATCAAAGTATTAAATTACTTTGCTCTGAATTAATTTTTTATAACTTTTGGGAGTGTTCGAGAACATAAATTAGTGACACTCTGATTTACCTTTATAATCAAATTGGCTGATTGGGACTAATAAGACTTTTTGAGCCGAAAACATTTTATGCGTGCGCTAAGTTACCTTAAATTAAAAATCTAATTTGCATTCATAAGAAATACGTGTCCAGTTCACACTTATAAAACGGAATTTCTGGTTTTGGAAAAGCAACAACAGATTTCCCGTAACCGTTTACAACAACACAAACATATAGTGTTATTTCATGATTGCTTGGCAATTATGATTCGAATCAAGTGCTTCCGGCTTCCTACTCCTTTTCTGACGCTTTAGTTTGAATTAATAAAACATGTTTAAAGATCAACATTCTACCATGCAGTAGCAAGCTGATTAGCGGGCTGATTAGAAATAGAGCGATTTTTTACACGGTTTAATCATTTTAAAAATAGAATTTAAACAGTAGGCAATATGTGATCTTAAATGACGATAAATGCTAATCGCCTGACAAACAAATTGCACCCCGAAGGTGGTAGTGGCAGTGATTAGAGAGTCAAAATCACTTTCGTGTAATTAAGTGGCACAGTGATTGGAAATCTTCCATAGCCAGTGGTCTAGTTGTAGGGTCATGCGATTAGTTAACAGCTACACGTTTTTTGATATCATAAGCGATAAGGTAGCTATGATTGAAGTTTATTTTCGAGTGTTTTGACTATTTTTGAAACGACCTACTTTCTAATTATTTAACTGCCAAATTTGCACTTCAAGTCATGAATAAATTTTTGCTTTTAACCAATACAAACATATGACAGCTGTTTATTATCCACTTGTTGGAAATGATGATAATTGTAGATTTTTTTATGAACTAGTAAACTATAAACTGATAGCGTTTAATTTAATCATTTATTTTCAAAGTTTATAATGTTGATGTTAAAATTTTGATCTTTTTTTGAAATAATCAAGTGTCAAAAAAATTTCTTAAACATGATTCTACACGAACTTTCTAAGCAGAAATCCTTGCCAGCCAAAAAATGGAACTAATTCCAAATATTTTTCGGATAATATAGAATGTAATACAGATTTCTTTGCACTTATTGAGCCTAAAGAGACAATTAGAGAGAAATTTCCAAGCTCTATGAAAATATGTCCATTTTTAATATACTGAGGGATCAAAAAGAGCCTTGTCTAGTATTACGATTTTAGATACTTTTTAGCGCTACTCTTATCGAATCAAAACTGTTTCATTCCTTTTGACACCAACCCCGTATATAAAAAAAATAGTTCGATAGGTTGTTTCTTATTTTGAAAAGGAAGTTATTGAAAAACCCATATCCTCTAGCGATCCACTTATTCTAAAACCTAATCAAATCAATTAATTTTCTTTGTTATGTTTTGTAATCATGTTTGCAAAAAATTTCTTTGATTGCTATAATCTGTTAGCCAAGAGCATTAAATTGAAATTGGACTCTCCATTATTCTGAGCCTAATCTAGCTAAATTATCTACCTATTTAACACCTTTCGTTGTTCCATATTCAAGAACACATAAAAGTGTTCCTTTGTAATTTCAGCTCATATCGGCTTGCACATGTAGAAGCTTCAAATAACTTTTTAAGTGGATGTTGTTACTGCTAAGCATTTTAGAGTAGATTAGCTCTCTAAAATGTTGCTTATAAAAACTTTCTCTAAACTTTTTGATCCCCTGGCATAACACACAGGTATCGATTGAAATTATGTTAAAAAAATAAATTCTTTCAATTACCTTGAACTGAGCTTATTTACAACATTTATCATAAACAGTTTGTCCATTCTGGCCTTGGTTCCGGGTGCAATGTATTTTCACCTTTTCAACAAACTTATCAAAAAAAAAACAAGATTCTTTCTTCCAACTTCAAGGTTTATACATAATTAAGCAATATTTCAAAAAGTGAGAATTATTTCAAAAGTTTTTTAAAATTTTTACAGTACATTTGTTGAAATTTTTATTTAAGCTTTACTTACTTAGCTTAAATATTTTTTTAGCTTTTTCCCTGTTTTCTCACTTCAAATGTTATTGATATTTTTTAATTTAATTTTCAATTAGATTCAGTTGTTAATCTCTTTAATTCAATTTGACATGTCGCAAAATGGAAAAACTGGTAAACAAGTTTCCAAAAATATATTTCAAGATAAAAAAGCATTGAGTTAGCGCGTGTCCAACGTTTACCGGATGCCATTTTTTCATCAAAAATTTTTAATGGGAAATTGTATTTATAAAAATTTACAAGGGTCAAATAAGCAAAGATGAGCCGACAAAAGATAATCTTAAAAACAAGAAAAAGACAAAAAATAAAAAAGCCGTCCATCGAATTTTGATTAGAGTGTCAAAAATAACGCTTCGCGATCTTCTAATCGGATAGTACTAGCCTTGCCGACTTGATAAACTAAAGTTCGTTAGACCTTCAAATAAGTACAACAAAATGACGTTATCGCCGATTTTCAAAACAATCTCAGCCAATATACTAGCACGTGCTCTTCAAGGCGTACCATATTTTTTTTTGTCTGGGCCTGACGTCAGAATAATCAAGTGAGAATTATTTTTTTTGTTATGCTATTTTGTTGATCAGATTAATTAATGGAAAGTGGAAAAATGGAATTGATCTCTGGACATTGGGCTGCCTTTATGACGCATATAGGCTTAGCTAGATTTTTAAATGATTCATTTTTGTTCCTATTTTTTCCGTAAATTGCAATTAAGTAAATTTTTTGCATATTTTATAGCAAATCATTTATGTTACGTCATAAAATTGTTTTTTATATTTTTGAAGATATTTTATAGTCTGTAAAAGGAATAAAAACTTAAGTTCTTTTGAACAGTTATTATAAAATGGTCAGGGATGGGAGTCGTCTAAAGGCAATTATGAAGTAAAGAAAACCAAAGCATTTCATACAAATTTAAGTCCAATGAAAAGAACATTTTCATTATTTTGTATTTTGATATAAAGCCAATAAATATTTTACATAAACGAACGGAATGACAGATCTAACTTCCTATCAAATAAAAACAGGTTCTATACAAGAAAAACTGAAATACTTTGATATTTTGTTAAAGAACTACAGTTTTGTCCTTTGAAGTAAACATAGTTGGATAAGAATGATTATGTTTTTTGTACTCTAAAGTAGGTTACATTCTATAAAAAGAACCGACATTTAAAAAAATTTAAACATTAAAAATGGGATCTAGTTCAGAAGAAACTAAAAAATAGTAAGATGCTATATATTTCTATTTTAAAGATGCAAAACTGTTATAAATTTGACTTTTTTTCTAGACGTTGTAAAGTTTTAATTCAATTTTTTAGCAATTTATGATTAGGAAGCAATTGAATATTCAAAGTTTTAAAAACTAGTTCGCAATTATAATACGAAGATGAAGAAAAATAAAAATTATCCTATTATTTTATAGTACAGATTGTGCTTAATCTTATGTTCTTCCCTATATCTATATATTTATATATGCATTCTCCCTGTTACTGCTATATTTTTTCGCATTTATTCTAAGTTTTACAAATTAACTAAGATTTGAGCTCTTGATAACTTATAAAAAATATTTAATAAAATTAACAGTAATTTTTCGGTGGAATTTATTTATTTTTGTTCGTGATACTAAGCACTTAAGCTGTTTAACTCATTACAAACATACATCTTTAATTTTTGAATGGTTTTCACTACTACTTTTCATTAAAATTTACACTTAACTAATCGCACTCTGATGTACTTTGTAAAAAGTCTTGAAAAATTTAGACTCCAGATATCTAAATAAAATCAAAGTAATAAGCAAATGATTACAATGTTTAAATCAAAAAATCTATGAACTACATTAGAGCAAAACTAATGGAAGAAAAAATTCTTAGCACAATTTAGACTATTTAAAATTATTTCAGGATATTGTAGCAAGCTTTTGAATTTTTTGGATGTAAAAATTCGTTAAAAAAATCTATTACTTCCACACTTATTTTGAGAGTAAAGTATCACAGTGACATCTATTTATTCAGAAGTCTAAAATCTTTTCCTCATAAGCAACAATTTTAATCGGATTAAATAGCTATAGCAACGTAGAGTAATAATTTAAAGACCGTGCCAAATTAAAATTCAAAAATTAGTCACACACCATACACTATATTAGCTTGAAATTTGGTTCACATCACAGTATTTAAGGATATTGATGTTTCCAAATATCAATAGATTGATAATGAACATCATATAGGGTAGCGTACAGTTAAGGAAAAATTTTAAATGCGCGTTTTTTAATAATAAATCAAAAAATTACGCCAAAAACAATAAAAATACTAAAAATTTGATTTGATAAACTCGTAAAAAACTTTTTAACAGCCTTGACAGCCCTAATCGATTTGTCGCAAACGATGAAAAACTATATTAGAAACTTAAAGAAAAACCTCTTTTAGATGATCCATTTTTATATATTAGGCACGTGTGGCTTAACAAAATCAAGCGGGCAGGTCATCTGAATTGATAGTTGTGGTGTTTTTACTAGTCAAAAGTGGACAATGACTACAAATACGTTGAATGACTGGTTTTAAAAAATAATTTATGTTGTTCAAAAGTTAATATAAGCAAATAATGTGAATTTTATTAGATTTAATTTTTTATTTTGACCTTGTCAAAATTTTGACTGATAGACAGATTCATTTCTAAATCTCATTTAGAAATTTTTGTTTCAACTTGTCAAGTTTTAAGTATTTTTGATAAATTTCGTTTATTTCATAAAATCGACTTCTAATGTATAAGTCGTAAAAATAAATTTAGTTTAACTCATAAACTGAACATCTATAATTCAAATATTACACAAACCAGTGCAACCGTTAAAATTAAAATGGTTAAGAAATCTCTTAGATAGACTTATAACGATTTCAATAGCCAAAATTTAAAGCAAAATATTAAATCAAACAACTTGTTTTCTATAGTTCTTGATTGCAATTCCTATATATACAGAGCAGATGATTTAATTAAATTCCAGTTGCAACAAGTCCATGAAAATGATACGCTTTGCCCCTGGCTCGAGCATAGCTGATAGTAAT
Source organism: Acrocera orbiculus (assembly GCA_947359355.1). NCBI lineage: Eukaryota > Metazoa > Arthropoda > Insecta > Diptera > Acroceridae > Acrocera > Acrocera orbiculus. The sequence continues at coordinate 46,997,106 of OX375757.1, forward strand.
TAAGAGCATCCGTCTGAAATTTACAACACAACAAATGCCAGAGAGGGCAAGGGTAAGCTCTTATCGCCACATTACGTGAGCTTAAGTGCTTTGCATTTTGATCACTTGAACGTGTTTATGTAGTTGCCAAGTGCTCACCTCACTTTAGTACTCCAAGTGATCCATAATCGTTATCAAAAATTGCGTGTGGATGCGTTTAAGCCAGCATTTTATGCATTAAAACAAAACAAAAAACCATTATTAGACTATGTGGGAAGCATGTTAAATGTTGTACTATATCCTTGTCAGTAAACGTGTTTGCCAGGCAAGTAAATTAAGACTCCTCAATTAGCGGCCAGCAATTAATCTTATCGGATTCAGTTCCTGTTTCATTTTGTTTACGTCGGCGTTGGAGCCCGGGGCACACGCGAGCCGATAAGAGAACATTCTGATTCCAATTAGAGCTGAAGACGGTATTTTCCGTCGTATTCCATTTATCTCTAAATTTTATTTGTCCTTCATGAATTGTAGGCATGAATTTTAATGCCGTCGGTATTTTGCTATATTTCGAACAAAATTTCTAATTAAGCCACATGACCAGTCAGTCAGTCAGTCAATGGTGGGTGCATCAAGTTAGCCGTAAACCTGGGAACTAGTGTCTGCATGTTTTGTTATGTAGAATGAATGCATGATGCGTGGTAGGTTACCGTCATTATAGCGTTATAGATTTGTTTGTTTTGTTTTCATCTTTTCTATATTGTTTATATGATATTAGAATGAAAGTGTTTCCGGTTATTTCGAATTATGAGTGACTCTAATTGAAAAATATATGTGGTCACATTTTTGGTTGTTGATGGGGGCTGATAAACGTAATCGCTGAATTATTTTTAAAAACAAATATTCGAGTGGGTTTGACGGAAATTTAAAAGTATTAAGTTGGCGTCTTTAAGATACCGCCAGAGTAAATATATTCTAAAATGCTAAAATTGATGCTACATTGGGCTTATAATACGCCTACCGAAATTATTGTTCTAAAAAAATTGCCATCTTTTGTATACACAGATGGTTTTTATCAGGAAAATAATCATCTATAATATTTATGATAGCAGTTTTGGTGAATTTATTTGAAGTGAGAAAAATACTTATTATTTTATCTTTTTCTTAATTTTGCCATAAATATCATAATTGGGTTTTTTACTATAAATTAGAATATGGTTAACAATAACTGCGGGTTGAAATCAACTGTTTTCAGGGCAAACTTATTCCTTAGTTCGGGGTTGATTTTTCAGTTCTTAAAAACCATAAAAAAATTTTCATAAGAATTAGCCATTATTTCCTTACTCTCATAAATTCCAATAGCTAGAATATAAATGTTTAGTTTGAGTCTCAATTAACATAGTTAAACCTTACAGCTTGGCTCTGAAAATATTTTCAGCCAAAGGTATTTCTACATATTAGAAGTCCACTTTATGTTGTATGTACATACATATGTTTGTAAGAACAAAAATTAGTTGACGTTGAATGATGCTCAATGGTTGTAAAAATTTTTTTTTAACAATGCAATAGAATAAGTCAGCAAAAGTTCGCTAGAAATTTCGCAAACAATTGTTTAAATATTCACTTAATCTAAAGAAAACGGAAATTTAGCTTAAAATATTTGACTCATGCAAATATTTTAAGATCGCAGCATTCAATCAAAAGCTAACTTTTATAATAAGTAATTAATCGACGATATTTTTAAAGGCAATGCTAAAATGGCTTCTCGTCTATAGCCACAATAAATAAATTACCCTTTATTTCAGCCAAGAAATAGACTCGAATATATGCTTAAACATAACACAATAATTGTCTTAATTTTCAAAATATAACAGGTCAGAATAATAATAAAAAACAAAATATAATTGTATACCTTTCAATCAAGTAAATAAACATTACAATACGACAAAAATTCTGGAGTTTTCAGACCACCCATGTAAGCTAACAAAATTCAAGACATTTAATTGGCTGAGGTATCACAGTTTGATTAAATAAATTTGGAAAAGTAACCGCTATAATTTGCAGATGTAAGGATTAAAAGTTTTTCCACAGTTATGGTTAAGTTTAAATAAAAACAGGTCTATAGTGATTAATTAATTAGCTATTCAGTTGATTGATATCTTCCACTTGTGTGTTCCTACCGACGAAGGTGCTTCATTTCGATTGCTCAAGATTGATTTATCACTTCGTAAAACTAGTCATAAGGATAGAAATCGGTTTCTTTGATGGAATGCCTTTGATTTGATGGAGTTTTTAAATTTTCATAGTGACTCAGCGCAGTAATATAAAAAACTAAAGCATGGATTAAAGAGAGAACAGATTAGGATACACTTAGGATAACAGACTAAAAGAAAAAGAAAATAGTTAATTCAATAATTTCATTGTAAGGTTCCTAATGTAATCTATGAAAATAAGTGGACTATTATTATCGCCAATTTAGGGCATTATAAATTCAAAAATCAGAGTTCAGACACATTAACACATAACTTTGATAGATCTAAATTAATTTAAAGTAGCATTGAAAATATAATATCATGCAATTAATTGTTATCAATATATATGTATATAAATATATATGTGCCAAAAATTGCAAACGATAAGCGACATATTAACATCCGGTTGGACCACACTGAGCAAAAATTAAGCAATTTGAAATTCAATCAGTAGCTGATATCAAATTATCGTCCTCTGACTACCTCACACTAAGTTCAAAGCCAGACAGAATATGTGTTGGCTAGGGAATGGATGCCGTCTACTCACAATGTTGAAAAGGCCATCTAATGATTAATAGCACCCTCTGTGGGATAATTGAGGAAAAATATAACAAACATACAAAGTCGGTGGTCAGTACTACTGGGCTCTTTTGAAAAACGTTAGTTAAAGAAAAAAATATGCACAACATAAGTTGCGTGTAGAACAATCAAAGTTATTGAAAGTTTCGGTTGCGGTCAAATTGAAAAAAGGGTTCTCACAAATCGCTACAAACATCTTTGAAAATAAATTTTTAGCCATTCTTCTCTGTTGGTGGCCATTTAAAATTTTTGCAGAAGCAATCTCTGTCGTCTGCCAATGAATTACGATGCGTACAAAATCTCTGAAATTGTCTTAAGTTGGTGGTGTTGCCTGTTTTGGGACCCTATACAAATTCTAAATTTTAACTGCGGGTAGAAATTACAAAATTGAAATAAAAAATAACAATAACAAAAACTAAAGGAACTCTAACTGATGGCCAGTTAATTTGTGGAACAATCATTACTGTAGTCATCATCAACCCACATGCCTAGAGGAGTATTGTTCTTGAGCACGTATAGACCACCCTAGGTACAAGATTTTAAGACTAAGCCCTGAATGCTCTGTATTTCTTCCGGCCAGTAATTACTTAGTGGTCATTCTTTCTTCTTTTTTTTTTTTTTTTTGTGAATATTTTTGCCTTCTAAGGTTTCATGAATGTACGTGATGCGACAATCAAGTGAACACTACCTAAAAAATGTCGGCACAGTTCACCCTGTTGCTATACTCATTTTTGCTTTTTTATTTTTCTCTTTTAAGGTTGTTTTTGTCGTGTAATGTTGCAGCGTGTGGGCGGTTGTGTCTACTTGAACACGCGTCAGGTGCATTATAAGAACGTTGGGTGTCCTGCAACTTAAAAAAACTGTGATCCGAAGTTGTTCAATTATTTCCTTTTTTTGTATATCTAGTTCAGTTATTATTGTGTTTTTTAGCTTTTTATTGTTTTTAAGCTTTATATTTTTTATTGCTTGCAAAATTTTATTGTAGAATTTTTTTAATAGTTTTAGGAGAGGAAATTTAAAGTTTGTTCCTTTAGAAAATTGATCTTCATTTAAAAGACGTTTACATATAATTTTCTTGAATTAAAATAAATTTCACATCTAAAGTTAACTTTATTATAGGCCTCTTACATTGATATATTTAAAAAAAAAACTGAATAACGTCTACTCTTTTAATAACATTGGACATTTTTTGTAATATAAAGACCCTACTCCACTATTTAGATGTAAACAATCTTAACATTGATGTACATGGTTTGGTACAGTCATACAAATCATAAAAAATATTATACACTTTTGTATGTGAAATTTTAATATCATCACAATATCAAAAGAAATGCGACCCCTTACATGAGTTAAATCGATTCACTTCACATAGGATAGGACTAAGTAAATATTAACCCTTAGCACTGCGTTGTCGTCACTGCAGCGACAAATTATATCATATTAAAAATTATTCAGAGTGCAAGGGGTTAAAGAAGTACTACAAAATGAAATTTGGGAGCATTTAACTTTTTATATTTTATATTTTGTCATCTTATAGGTTTGTTCATTGTATAGTTCTTATTTTACCCTGAGAAAATATCCTTGGTAAGATAAAAGTCAAATTTTTAAAAATTTTTAGCAAATATGTAGATTTTCGTAAGTTATTTGTCCAACATGGAAACAAATTTAGGAAACAAATTAAAATTTAACAAAAATTTCATTTTTCAATATGTTGTAAAACAGGAAAATAGAGTTTTCCTGTTTACCCCCTGTGGCTCACATCGGTTATATTTTTGTTAAATGAAACATGAGGTTAAAAATTATTTTTTTATTTAAATCAACTTTTAATATTTTGCTAAACAACATTTTGTGCAAGTCGCCGTCACATAAACCAAAGTACGATTTTCACTGCCGCCGGACGAAGTGAAATACAAAAAACTAAGCCATTCTCAACGTATTAAAAATCAAAATTAAAAATTTGATTTTAATTAACTACAAATTATATGCCTGCTTTTGGTAATTTTACTTGAGGTAAGTTAAATATGTCAATTTATTTTATTTTTTAAGTAAATACAGCTTTTATGCCCTACTCTAATTTCTGAATTCTGTATTGTTCCTAAAAATTTGTATAATATTTAAAAATTTTTTTCAATCCTCGATTTTAAATTTCTTAAGTAATTATTAGTCTTAAGAAAATATAAATGCTTTCCTTTCATACTCATAACAATTAAAATGATTGTATTCTTCTGAATATTGAAAATTATTTATCTAAATAAAAGATTACCTCCCAAGGTCTTAAAACGTGCGCAAGTCAACATGTCAACATAAATGAATAAGCAAGCGGAATATTTAATTACATCAAAATGAATCTTCCCCATCATTATTTCAAAGAAAATATTAAAACATGATTATTTTTTTTTTCAAATCTTATATAATTAAAATAAATAACTTTAAAGGTGTTAATTAAATATTTTAACTCCAGAAGTGTATAAATAAACTTGAAAATATTCCACAAAGCTATTTAAATTCATTTAAGTGTAACAATCAAATTTTCCCAAAATGCCTCTACAGGAAATCTTACACTCAACTACAATCCACGCTTCAGTAATTTTTTTTGCGAAGAAGTGCTCAATCACGAATAAGTTACACCTGGAAGATGCAACGTCATCGCTTTTGAATAGCCGAAATAATCTAAAGTCCATTAGCCGCACTTCATTTGTCTGGATTTATATATACCCCAAACTATGGTGTAAAGAAAGTATTCTCTATTCAGAATTGATTGGATTCAATCAATTAAGATTCCCATCAGTAAGGCATGCGCACGCAGATAACAAGATATTCACACGCATTTTGTGCTGTATACAAGCAACACTTTGAAATTTCTCATTCCTTTGAGGCCAAAGAAGTGTCAGTTGCGATATCTTTTATACAAGTATAATATATATAAGACAAGGCGCGTGTTTAACGTGGCTATAATAGTTTCTCACGCTCTAAAGTAGCGGTGAAGTCAAAACGATGAAAGGGGTTACGTCATGTATCTCTCGTTTACTTACAACTCTTGCCCCCGCTATATTTTTAGTAGTAGTAGCTGGACCACATGCCATGTCGAAACCAATTAAAGCTTTAGCTATTGAGTTGCGCACGCGTAACCAAACTTTTATTAAATGACACGTAAGACTACAAAAGGCAAAATGAAATCATTTTAAATATTTTTTTTTGTATTTATTTTTGTTTGTGCTCTTTCTCAGCGGAAAATTTTTATTTAAAACTTAAGAAAGTTTCATTCACAGGTCAAGGATTATTATAGTAAAGATGGCCTTACAGAACTTCCGTTGATATTCTCAGCAGCTTATCTTTACCTTCAGTTTTTTGTTGTATTAGGCTGATAATTTTATTACTTAAAATTTGATTGTTCTCTATGTCAATTATTTACAAGTGACATGCAATAAAAAACTTTCCGGATTGCACATTTATTTATATAAGATAACATTACTGATAAAAGATATAAAAAATTACTTCTGGATGCGCAGAAATAGGGTTTGGTGGCCTGGGCAAAAAATTATCGTCTAATAAAGATAGAAATGTCGAAACTAACTGTCATAGTTCAATTGATCAATTGTATTTTTGGAAATTTTCATTACATCTAAACCAGGAAATAATAAAATTATACTTATGAGCTACTTAATATTTCTGATTGGTTTTTCATCAAATTATTGGCTACCCCAATAGCCTGGGTAGAGTTTTTTTCTTGGTTGTACTTAAGGCTAATACAATATATTAGTCATTTGTGTAGAAATACACTAATGGGGGAGAAGGATTTTCTCCTTTCCTCCATTTTGTAAAAAAGTAAAACAAAAAACGAAGTTTAGTAAATTGAAGCGTAAATTTACTTTCTCTCGTTCGACCTACACCTATTTAGGTTATCTATAAGTAGAATTTCGTTATTGCCACTATGTACATAAAAATTTCGTGCATCACTTTTGAATTTCGAAAAATCTGGCACAATTCAATGCATGCCAAAATCTTATTCAAAACAAATTCTGCTTAAACAACACGCGAATACCATAAAGTACACCTTGCCATACATCGGTACAGTTTACCTCATATTTTAACCTCTTGCTTACATAAAAACTACTGACTAACAGCAATTCGTAAACATAACACGAACAATTTTGTGGCAAGTGCGTAGTTTTATTACGTCAATTCTAAAAAATATGTAGTATAGCATTAGATTATGAAGTTTATAAAGACTCCCATGTTTTTTCTTTATATTTCCAGGGAGTATCAATTTTACAGCTTGTCTATATTTACTCCTTTTAATTAAGCAAAACTTCGATGACAAATTCTAAAGAACAATAAAAATGAAAATGCCTTATAATTATTTGTTCATAAAAAAATTTTATTTCAATCGCAGGCAGGAGGTATTTTTATCACATGTTATTTTATGGTTTTTTTTGTTTTTTTGTGAAAATCATTAATTACAACACGTTAAGGAAAGGTTTTCTTTTAATATCATTCCAACATTCACTGCTGTATATCAACAATAGGTTTTCTTTAATAAGCTTATGCCAGTCATTGAGAGTTTGATTTTTCAAATCTCATCTCATGTGTCATCCGCATAAGTAATTACACTCACCTAATTTAAACTTCAACCGTAATTCCATAACAAATCGTGGGATTTTACTTTCTATCGTATTTTTTGATATCCAGTGACACACTCCAATGACACCTATAGGCAACCACTAAAAAAAAACAAAAACAGCCTAACTCTCTCATATTTTTCTGTTCCCGCAAATCTCAATTTTCATTCTTTGTCACATTTCTTCTTGGCTATGCTCTTTGTTGTTTTTTATAATAAACGTCTTATAGCTGGCCTTGACTATTGTATAAGAAGTTCCGTGGGAATTACCACAATTCAGATCTTAATCATATGGCTTTGACATGTTTCATGCATTCCCAAGTAATGAACAATGAAACTTAAGATTTCCAGTGAATATCTGCCCCTACTTACAGGTTACAGGTATTTGGCTTAATTTGCCTACCTACGCACAACATAAGTAAGTTCAAAGTCCTGGAAACACTTGTCTAAGAGGAGGATGCTGCTTGACCTCTTAAAGTTGTGCGTGTTTAGTGGGCCATAAGATTCCATCGAGCTACAGTGTCTGTTTAAAGGATTATTATAAATGATAGAATTTGGAATTTGTGATTTTTTAAGATACTTTTTTTGCCATCGAAATTTAGAAATAGCAAAATATAATAAAAAATTATTTTTTAAGAATACTATATTTTGTTTCGTTTTTATTTTGAAATATATTCAAGCTTTCTATCTTAACTATTTTCAAGTTGTCATAAAAATATGCATATAGCAATAGATTTGTAGAATTTGTTTTTCATGTATAAAATGCGGTATTGTCTTACAGTATTGGAAAAGAAGAAATTAATTTGAAGGTAAAGCATAAGCTTGATCTAGTCAAAGCACTCAAACTGGGTAACCTTAATCAAATTAACATCCAAATATGTTGGTTGCCATTGCTTTTAAGTTGAAGAACACTAACCAGACGAAGTCAAAATATTTGGCATTTTTAAAACATTCAAAGTTTCTAATTATATTTTTTCATTCCAAGTAAAATTAAAAAATTTAAAGATACTTTCAATTTTATTTAGTAAGTGTTATCCTAAATTTTACATTACATTACATTGTCTCAAAAAATAAATCTATCCATTAATCAAAATGTATAAAAATGACAAATAGAATTTTCAACAGAAAAAGAATTATTTTGAAATAATTGAGACGTTTATTGATACTTTGAACTACTATTTAAGTCGAAGTTTAAAGATTAGGACAACATCAATCAAACATATCAACTTTTTTTTGCTAAAACTAATTTTAATTTTAATGAGAGGCGCCAATTCGTGTTTATCTTCTTGTCAACTCTAAACATAGAAAACAAAAAACTTTGTTAATTCGCAAAATTTTTATATTTATATAAAAACTATTTAGTATTTTATTGTTTTGGTATTAAAGAGTTGTATTCCTTTTTGTTTTGTTGCTATTACAAAATTCTGAAGGTATTCCTGATAGCCATAACTATTAAGTGATTGACTGAAGTTTTTAATCAAAGGTGATAATAGGTTGGCAAGAATGAAATATTTAGTGTCCGATATGACAAACAGATTATTATTTGACTGTGGCTTAATATGTATTTCATTTTATTGTTGTAAAGCAATTATATATCTCACATGCTTACAAAAATGATCATAAACTCTAAAAATATGAAAAAGTTTTTATTGAAATAATAAAGAACAAAATATTGCAGACTGTGTGAAACGTGAACTGTGTAGTAAGTTGAATAGTGGGCTCAGTGTCAAAGGACATTAACGATTTCGTAACGAGTGCCGTGTATACGCGGTAGCCATTTTTAAGTCCACAGAGGTTAACGTCGCTTATACACGGCAGTTATTTATTAGTTTACAGCAGCTGACATCGTCTAAATACGGCAGTCATTTATTGGTTTGCAGCGGTTGTTGCTAACAACATATACGGTACACAGTTAATTGCTAGAAAAATAAAGAATTTTTCTCATTAAGAGTTTGTATAAGAATAATGGCAACACAGAATTGTTTTGCTAAAAATTCCTTGATACGAAAAAAGGTTCATTTATTTTCTATAAGTTTGTAGTGTATCAGATTTAAATAAGTTATAATAACGTACAAAAAATAATGTGAGCCGAATCGCTTATTTCATCGATAATACCTCTAATTGCACTTTTTGTTCTTAATGTTGATAAATATTTTAAATTTATCCTTTTTAAAATGGAATATAACATTAGGAAACAAAGGAAGCAGTTGAGCGAAACTCTGATACGGAATCAGACGTGAATCACATTATGAGTGCAAGAAATGCTATATTGGATTGTGTATTTGTCCCTGTTTTAAAATTTTTCATAATATAGAAGATTATTAAAATATAATATGAAAAAAATATCCTTAAAATCATAATTATATTATTATTTTATGTCAATAACAAATTCAAAATAAAGCTATAAATACATTGGTGAAAAATTATGGCCAGTCGCGCCTTCGTGAAAGGATTAATGACGATATACCTGCAAGTTATCGTTCAAGTCTGGTATTGGTAAAAAAACAACATTAACTCTTCTATTTATTTTTATTTAAACTTAAAAAAGACGATAAAAAGAAATTTCAAAATCTGATCAATTTTTGAATCAAATTGGCAATTGCGATTAGAAATGTATAAAATATAACAAACTCGAAAATTAGTATTTGAGGATCAAACAGACTTGTCATCGATTTTAGTTTTGTGATATCCCGTTAATCAATCTTAATAGAAATATAATGCAGCTAACTTGATCAAACAAATTAAAAGCTAAAAAACAACTATCTAGATTAGCCAAAAGACTGATTCTAACCTTATTCAATAATAACAATAGAATACAAACCACACACAGTTGATTGAAATTCAAGTTAGAGCTTTTTCATCAAATTCCATATCCATCAGAAGCAGCTTGGATTGGCTAAAACATTTTTTTAATAATTTAGATAATCAAACTTTGCAGATGCAATCCAAAGAAAGGGTTTAAGGCTTCATTTCTTTTTTATGAACTGAGGTTAAAAAATTAAGAGTCATAGTACCGCAGAGAAATCAATTTTTGCTATGATAACATGAAACACTAAGTAAGTGAAAAAGTGAATCCATCTTCCAATAAAAAAATAAAAAAATAAAAAATCAAGAAGACTTCTGTTCCAAAAACTAACCCTTTCGACTTCTGATTTCTTATTGAAGAGAGATGAGACTAACCCGTTTTCAAAAATGACAGTAATTACGATTAGCTAGCCCACATTTTAATTCTGTTTTTTTCTTGTTCTACAAAATATTGTAAATACCACGTGATTCAATTTTTGCTTTATATCTAAAACGAATCAGCAATAGTTATTCAAATTATATTATCTTAAATTTTAATCATTTACCATCCGAGTCTGAAAATTAATAACAGTCACCCACTGTTTTCTAAGAAAAACAATCATACACAAGTGACAACTCCCACAAATTTTTCTCTAAATTAAGATATTACCCAAAATGCCACCCAAGTAGTGAAAGGCTGAAGCAATACTTACCAAAGTATTCACTGACCAAGTTGTCAGTTGTTATAATTTTTTTAGTTTTTTGTTTTATAGCAAATGTTTAAATATTATTTTTAAAAAAAAAAAATTACATACAATGTAACAGTATTTATAGATACATATATGTAAATATATAGGTAAAATATAGACGGTACTAAAATTCCTTTGATAATTTGCATATCCGCGTAAAATTTCACAAGTAAATATACCCAAAGACACTCCTAACATTCAAAAAATGCTGAGAAATCAAATTTAAGTATCCTCCTGAATTTAGTAGTGTAACTGCAATTAATGCTTTTAATTAGAGAGCTATTAACGTAAACAGAAGTTCATCGATGTGAAAATTTTATACAGGAGGCCACATCGCTAAATAACTACTGGTTAATTAGTCACTTCTTGGGGGATATAATCGTGACCGCCTAGTTATACAGCCAAGTAAATTTCATTTTACTAATAATGGTAAATGTCATAAAATACGGTTACCTTTGTAAGTAATTTTTCGAAATTATTTTGCATATGATTAACTTTTTGTTTAGCTTGAATGAAAAAGAATTTCATCTAATAATAAAAATAAAAATATATACTAAAAAAGAATGAAAGTAAATTAAAAGTCAATCTTAAAAGACTTTTCCACATGTTTTCCTGAATCATACAATTCTTAATTAATTTAAATACTTTAAAAATTCTATTTTTCTGCACAATTCAATTATTCAATGTTTTTTTTTTACACTTCCATCAATGACAAATGTGACAACAATTTGAAAGCAGTTCAATGATTATTTTTTAGATAATGCTTACCAAAAAGCAAAATAAGAAAAAAAACTCTCTATTCTAGTTAATTTGAAGTAAAGTAAATGAAAAAAAGACCTAGCTGTAAAAATTCGTTTTTAACCTGACAAATAAAAAACAAGTGGTTAGCTATCAATGTTAAATTTTTCCTTCGAGTGATTTAAGACATTTAACATTTCGATCGAATTGGGAAATCAGATAAATAACAATGTGTACGGTTATGTGTTCACTAATTTCATTTTACATAGAAATTGTTGATTGTTTCTTATACACTTGATCAAATGAAATCACTGCAACAAAACGGTAGATATAAAAAAATATAGTGTACCGACGAAATCGAAATACAAAATCTGATAGCAATCTTATATAATTTTAATGTAAATTTAACTATGTACAATGTACATGACTTAATTCCTGAAAAGAAATAACTATTCCTCAATCCAAATTAGTTCGAGAGTACCAAATAAATAATTATACTTCCACTTTTATAGTTCCAAGTCTTATATTAGTTAAATAAAATCTATATTAATCAAAAAGATCAATCAAATTTTGGTTTTTTCCGTAGGATCATAGTGTTTGATCGAGAAAAACTACTAAAAGAAAAATTTTTTACTTATTCAACAGTGAAAAAACTCTGAAACTGAATAATTATGATTTTAACTTTCATTTTAATAACGGAAAGTAATAAGTTCAATGAAGTAAATGTATATTTTTTTCGAAAAAGAAAAAGTTAAAGTTCTACATTTAAAAAAAATATAAACAAAAAATGCAAAAATTTTCCATTTAAGCCAATATGTTATAAGTGGAATGTAAATATCATTTGATCTCCTGACTTCTTCGTTGCTCTGTTCAACAAGAGCAACAACAACAAAATTTTTTTAGATTTTCTTGTTAAATTAAAATTGATCATTTGAAAAAATTCCCATCGCATTAATTTCAAGGAGCATGGTCTCAACTCTAATCTAGTCTTGTTATCACTTTTCGTTTTTTATTCAATTGATTTTCTCGTCCACGACTCGATTCATGTCCGACATTTAGTGTGGGCGATATGAATAGCTTATGACCCTCCTGCTAGTCAGATCTTCTATTATATCTGGTCTGATATTTAAAACTATAAATAGCATAATATAAGCCTTTGACTGAATAGTAAGATGTTTTGGTCATCATACTCCGATCCTCAACTTGATCAGAAGGAATAAAGACACGATCTTTTAGTAATAAGATGAATTCAATAGCACCTGCCGGAGGCAATTAAGAAGCTTGTTTCTTGTAGTACTGACCAACGGAGGCGCACGTCGAACATAACACCAATAGCAGCATCTTTAAGTTATTCTCTTACAGAGACGTGATTTATCATTGTAAAGTCTGCCTCAATATTTCTTATAATTATAGATAGGGGTGCTGGCACTATCTTTCTGGGTATCTCGTTTTTATTTGCGTGGGATGATGCCACATTGATTAACAGTTTGGTTGAATTTTAACCTTTTAAGTGTGATTTTTCTGTTTTTATATCTGAGAAATTATTCACTCAGATTTACTTTGATCTTTGCTGCATTGCTTTTAGTTTTTGTGTGTTGCTATCTGACTTTATATTTACATTTGAATTTGTAATGTTTTGCTCTGAAAACGAACAAAAGTTAAATGCGTAAATACAATCAGTAGCTCAGGCACCAGGTCTAAACATTGATTCAGAGTTTAATATATTAAAATATTATTTTGCTCACTAATGAATTTCTTCAAGTTAAATTTAAGGAAACTTAAGAGCTTATTATTCTATTGCGTAAAAATTCCAGAAAGCAACATCACTTGAATACAGATGCTATAAGTTCCTTTTTTAAATGAAATCTTCTGAAAACAAAAACACAATTTTTTTTCTATAGAAAAAACCCATTAAGCTTGTATTTGGCACAAGTTGAAGGTAACCTAGCGTATGATCCAAAAATTTTATTTTTGATGAATTGAATTTCGATATGCCGAAAATTGTATTAAATTTCACGTCTTGGTTATCACATCAATAATTTACGCTCAATTTGATTATTTTTTGAACAAGCAGACAGAATCAAATTTCAGGTACACCTTTCCATTCGAATGAAATTTAGCTTGTGGCCATAGCATAACCATCAAATGAGCCTTAAGTGACAAAAAAAAAATTAAAAATTAATTAAAAAAAGAAAAGAAAACTTGATTAACCTAAATGTATATTGTTTTTTTTAACAAAAATTATTCTGAATGACTCAATATGCTATTTCTGTTGGGAGATTAAATTAAAAATCTTTTAAAAATTTTTGCTTAATTATAGCGATATGTCTAGCAGCGATGCATTGAATGGATTAGTAGCACTCCTATTCAAAACCTTCGCTGAACCGTGATTAGCGTTGCGCAAGAAATCCGCCAGACATTAAAATCAGTCAATCGATGAACACTTGCCAAGTGTATCCTCTCATCCCAGATTATTTATTTCTACCTATTGGTTAAAAAAGGGGTCGGAAAATGTAAATATACAAGCACAATAGCAATAGCAACAACAAAAAAATTATCGGACAACGTTCGACGGAACATTTAAAACGGATGCTAAATGGATGGTTGGTTTATGCATTCACTATTCACCACTAGCCAAGCAGAATTGATGGTAATGACAAGAACTGGGATGTTCGCGCGACTATAGTTTAACTGAACGTGACGTTAAGTAATATAGTAATATATAGCAACAAAATTGAACGCCTTAAAGCCGGTTATACACTCTAACGAATTTGTTGTGTACACGCGCGGTCAATCGTGTGCGGCGTTAGGCAACCGAATGTATCCGAATGCAACTGATTGTATCAAATTTTATTTATTCAATTTCTTCTGATGGCTAAAAATTTCAAATCTTTCTTTTAAAGTAAGAGTAATTTGCATGTAATAAGCCTAAAATTAAAAAACTTGTTAAATTAAGTTTAGAAATTAGTACCTTGGGTTGTCTGGAATAAATTTCTTAAAGCCTTTAAGATGAGCTGTAAAGCTTTGTTCACACTTCATTCAACCAATTAGAGAAACGATTTTTGTATGTTACTAAGCCAGCAGTTATGCAAGTTTGGATTCAAATATATAAAAAAATTTCCGTTAATTTAGAAAACTTTCAATATAGATTCTATACTATAGAAGCTTCTTTAACTTTGAACATTAAAAACAAATATCATTTGAGATTTGAGGCTTTTTTTGTATTATGATATATTCGACATTTAAAGATTTTTAGACGTAAGTAGCTACAAAATGAAGCTTTAATTTTCAAGCAATAAGGTAAGCATTAAACCTAATCTCAAATATTAATTACAATTTATTGACTATAAAGACTTTGTGTGTTTGTTTTAGCATTAAAGTATAAAGAATCAAGAATAATGCTGAAAATACAAAGTTTCACATTAAGGGTAGATTGAAAAAGATAAATTAAATTGAATAGCATATGGTAGTAGTCATATTTGCATATTCAAAAACTCTTTACAAAACTTTTTCTTTTATGTTTGAGTAATTTTACTTTATTTCTTTTTAGTGTAATAAGCTTTTTTGATTAGGTCATCTTAAGGGGTTATACGCAGAGAGAATTTGCAAAAAATCAATTTTTTTTTTGAATTTTTGAAATGTTCATATGTATATTCTCTGAAAATTTCAAACCAATGCAGTAAATATTTTCTAAGTTATACTAATAATTCTAGAGATGTTTCTAACGTTTACGTAAGACGTTTACTTGTAAGCATTTCGGCCACGTTGTAAATTCGTGCATTGTTATTCTACTAACTGTTCTTGGTTCTTGGTTTGAATATTTTCTAAATTTAATTCGAAGCTATTCTAAAGCTGAGGGTAGTTTTATACAAAACAATAATGAAAGTTATAACCAGTTGGCTTACATCGAAGCTGTGCTGTTTAATAAAGGTACAACATCACTTTTGTACTTCATGATTGCAATAGATCTATTAATTGGCCCCGCTGCCCATTCCTATGTCAAGAAACAGGATGAAGAGCGTAGACTTAAGAGCGCATGGGAGCACGCGCCAAGAAAGAATGGCTTGTCGACAACATCAACTCGACTTATTATAAGCTGTTGATGTTGGAGAGGATTCATTTTATGGCCCTGGAATATACCACACCATGTAACTTGAAAAAAAAAATTTAACTATGTATAAACTTCTTTTGAAACTTTAAACTCATTTTTCTCAAAACCGTATTTTCAAAGTCAGTGACCACGATTTCTCAAAAACGACTAAATCGATCAACCTTAAATTTTAACACAATCTTTTCAAATATATTCTTCAGGTATTGATCCAAGGAATAAGATTTTTGAAAATTAGTTCTATTTCTTTTAGCCATTTTTCGTGACAATTTTTGTCGAAAATTCAAACTTTTCTTTAGCATAGTTATCCACCGCATTCTCTCAAAAATTAAAATTTTGACTTTTCCTTCGATCAATAGTAGGATTCATCAATTCATTGAAAGAATAGAATCGGGTTTTCGATTTCAGATAATCTAAAACAAAATTATGTTCTTTTGGAGGACCATCGGTATATCGTGTATAGGAACATTTTTACTCCATCTAAATGCAATCAGCTAATTAAAAGTAGACACTATTTGGAAAATTATCATTTGTATTTATTCAATGAAACACCTTCTTGCAAAAAATTTGTAAAAAGACATTATTTTTCAACTTCGCAACTTCATATAACTTATTTGTATTCCTTTGACATCCATAATTAAATGAAATATTCTATCAAAAAATATCATAACTAAAATTAATACAACAATAAAGTTTGGGATTATACCTAAAGTTATAGAGTTGGCAGTTTTCTTAAGCTGACTCCTTTATACATTAAAAAAGGGCTTGGTAAACCTTTACATAAAAAATAAAACTATACAAAAAAAAACTATGACTTCACTGCGTTTATTATACTTTAAAAACAGCGCGAATATATGCCTACTGTAAATTTTATGTTTCTTTTAAATATAATCAGGGCTTTGAAATTAAGCCCCTTAGACATTTTAAAGTAAATATATCTGAATTGGTGCGATTATACTTATGCTGAAAGCCTCCAAAAACAATATGCGGTTTATTTAAAAAAAAAAATAAAAATATATTTATGTTCTCTTAAAAATGTTCATGTTTAAAGGTAGTAATTGCAACCTTAATACATTTTTCCTGGGGCTGAATTATGGTCAATATGAATTTTGCTTTGCTTCTTCTTGTAAAAATACTGAAGCTAAATTAAACCAAATAATTACCGTTTTAAATTTCTCCACATCATCCATTGAGTTAAATGGCTATTAAGAAGGACCAATTAAAAGCTCATTAGAGTCGCTACGCAATGGATTCCGAAAAAATAAGAGACATACATATATATGCCCGGTCATTGATTGTTTTGGCTTAAGTATCGTTTATGGGAAGCGTGTTATTAATAATTTTATTTTCTTTTTTTTTCTTTTTTGGCAATTAATTAGAGAGTTAACCGAAAAATAAGAAAAGTAAAAATGTAAAAGAAGAAAAAACCTCGTCAAAATATGAATGTGCTGGCAGGGACTATTACAATTTTCATGCTCTTAATTGGATACTATTGATTCGCTTTACGTAAGTAAAACAATTCATTAAAAGCCGCTAATCCAATTAAGTCTCAATTAAATTATATACTATATATATATTAATTGTATTGCTAAAACAGTTTCAAAGGTTTTCCATAGTTTAAATCTTTAATCCTTGTCTTTTGTGTACCTATAATTATCTACTGAATTAATCGCTCGCAATCACATTTCAGTCTTTTCCTATACAAAGCACGGCTGAAGTTTGCTGTCGAAAGACATGTTCAGAAAATTTAAGGCAGCTTCCTGTAAAAAAATAAAATACTTAAACAAATAAAAAAGATCTTTAAGAAAAATAAACCAAAACATAAAAACGAATAAAAAAACAATAACAAAATATATTTCGGCTTAAGCTCTCTAAATTTGTTGTGGGACTCAACAACTTGTCTATCCCTTTGGAAATTAATGTGAGTTCAGTTTTTATCTGAACATGATCATCAGGGATATCATCCTTGGTGGTCGCTTTATGAGTTGACTAGCCCTTTCAAATTTAGAACAATTTTGTTTAGGCTATTTTCATGACTAGCTCTTAAAATGGGCAATACGAAGAAAAAAATAACTACAGGGTCAAGTGTGAATCAGACATTTAGATTTCCGCATATGGTGGTCGTATTGCGGTTTTCTTATCACATTTCATCTTTGTTGATGATGGTTAACTTATGGACTCGAATGATCCCGATGTATTTGATTAAGTATCGTTTAGATAAAATATTTGGACGTTGAAATTGGTATCTTTAGACTGAATTTAGAAGATGAGAAAAAAAGACAACAAAAAAATATTTTTTTCTTTTATGATCTTAAGTTTTTTTTTCAAAGATATTATTGGGAATTTATTTCTCTCATGTATTTTGGTATTTATTAAATTTATAGGGTCCTTTCGGTTAGCCGCGGCTACTATAAACAAATATGTCAGCTATTTTAATTGATTATAATTGACCTTAGCTTAAGATAAATTATTTAAAATATTATTCATACTCCTATTGTATGCTTTGGCTAGTTTTATGAGCTTTTATCTGACAAAAAATAATCAAGCTTAATCATGCTCCATCATGTGTAGATAAACTAGATCATTATCTTTACCTTTTTAGTTGTGTATAATTGAAGATATTTTCCATAATATATTTGCTATAATAAGATATAGCTGAACTAGCCTCCTCATTTTGAGGGATTTTGTTCTTTTCAACCTTATTAGCTATTTTTGGTGCTTTATAGCCATATTCTTAGTTTTTCTTGATTGGTTAAAATTTATTTTGGCAATTTTGATGCTTTCATCTTAGCGGTATGATTTCCAAAGTCTTGATGTAGATCAAATTTCTTACATTCAACGGTGGATACAGCAAACATCTCAAAATTCACTTTTGTTAAATTTAAATCTTTTTTTTCGACCCAAATCCTTAGCTATATAATTACAATCAATTCAAGCTTAGGTACTATCTTATATATTAAAATTTTACTAATCTATCCCCAGATTGAGATTCCTTCCCAATAATAAAGAGTATTTTTCGTTTCTTTAAAAATTAAATTTTTCCCGGTCCAACTTTTCATAAATTATAGTTTCCAAATATTTACTATTTATTAAATTTTGCAAGATATTTTCCTTTCGTTTGGGTGTTTTTTTTTACTATTAAAATTGATGTGCTAGTTTCCAAAACTTAAAAACTTATGACCGTGATGCATTCATCGTGTAATATGTTAGCAAAACCTTAAAGTCCCAGCGATAAATGTAGTCATCTGTTATGACTTTCTTTTTTCAGTTTTAATCTGTTGGTGGTCTTTCATTTAAATGAAAACAATGACATTAACATGTGTTAATCTGAATATGAGCAATATTCTTTTATTTTATTTACATTTGATTTACTAAGATGATTTCGATTCCTTTCTCCTAGTTAATATCTTAAAAAATTGTAATATATAGTAGCCGGCCGAACTGTTTTCTCTTTAAATTCATTTCTTTCAAACATCCAGCTATATAACAATCCTCTCTGCTTGGAAATCGTCTCTTTTTAGAATGGAATTTTATTTATTAAAGAATTCAAACTAATGATTAATGTCTCAATAACTTGAATCCTAATTGAAATTTAGAAATCACAACTTAATTTTAAACCTTTTAATAAATGAGAAAGTTGAAAAATATGTTTATTATGCTATGTTGAAAAAGTCTTAAATGAAATAATTTCCTTTTATGTACATAAGAAGTCACAGGCGGCAATAAAATGCTAAAGGCAGTTTTCAAAGAACACTTAGCTCCCTATTGACACCAAAGACTGCAAAGAACTCTTGTCTTTAAAAATTACAAGTAATTATAGCTGCTCTTAGAGTTAATTGCCTTGATAACTGCAGAAAAGCTTAAAATGAAGTAATTTGCCTCAAGCGCCTTTTCAAGTCTTGTCTGAGAATTAAAGCAAAATAAGATAACTGTTTGTTTCATTCTATCAGGATTTTGGGAAAACAAAAACCAAAACTATTCACAATTTTAGCATCAACATAATTGTTTGACCTCAATAATAATTTTATTTTATTTTTTAATTCTTTTAAACACAAACTCAGAACTTAAGGAATCCTGTCTGTTGCCACTTTTTTTATGAATTCATGTCAACACATTTCCTCATAAATCTCTTCTACAATTGCACCTGTCGCTCTGTGTTTACTTTCATGATGAATTACCTTACTTTACTCAAGCTTTCACGTTTGGTTTTTTTAAAATAATTTTAAATTGACATAATGCAAAACAGCTTAACATGAATTTAATCAATTGCGTTAAACTGGTGACAAATAATTGTCAGCCTTGTACAACATTATTCAGCATCAATACGCCCTGAAATTCAATTAAATCTGTAAGCCTTTGTTTAAAGCCGGTAGTCCTGTTCAATTTAATTTAACGAAGGTATACTTTTATATATGATACGTCACGTATGATGGAGACTATTAAGTAATTTGCATGCTTGACCGAAAATTGACCAAGAAAAGCTCAAAACCTAAAATTATCTGAAATGGTATGTCATTTTGGGAATTTCATGTCGGTTCTATAGACTGCTCTGCATATGAATTTGTTACGCACAGTTGATTTGACTATAAGACGAATAATCTGACCCATGGATTGAGTTCAAACGCTGAAATCAGTGATTTCTTACCAAAAGATAATTTCAGAATCTGTATGTAATCAAGATACTCTTTATCAGTTATACTACATATACATAATTCCCTAAGATAGTTGTTGACTTCCTGTATTTATATCTTTGGTTTCTTTAATTAAATTTTTTAATTTAGCCGTACCTGGACATTGAAACAAAGACATCTATATCCCCATGGAATAGAAAGGTGAAGGCAGAAATTTGACACATTTCATTGTTCAGAAATTTTTCAATTGTGAAGAAGTGATAGTAATCACGCTATTAAAATGTTGTTGTTGTTATCTCTTCGGATCAGTAACAGAGAGATTTTTCAAGTTGTTTTAATGTTTTAAATTAGTTCAAATTATTGACGCACAATAGCTTCTTTGTTCTAATTATTTTAAGATGTGTTAACGTTTTAATGTGTTTCATATAAATTTGGTCAAAGTAGGCTTTACTTAATTTTAAATCCCGTGTGCGCTGTTGATGTAAAGGGCAAAATTTTTCAATGTAAACTAAAGTATTGCAATTTGAATATTTTTTTTGAAATACTTGAAATATTTTTTTGTTATTCGGTAATGTAAAACAGAAATTGATTTTGGACGTGATTAGCAACGAAATTTTTGGAATCTTTTTCATTAAGATTAATGAAGATTAATGAAGCAAATTTTGTGTCTTGTTTTATTAAAGATTACAACAATTAATAATTAGAATTAATCTGTTTCTCTTTGCAACTTTAAATTTTCAAACTAAATTTTCAACGTCAATGCATAACAAGCTTTTTTGGTGTAAAGGTTTCTAATACCCGTAATACTTGACTGTAATTTTATATGCATCAAAATTCAAATCCATTCTAATATGTTTCTCTAAGTAAGCAATAATTCTATAAATTTTTCTTGAAATTTCGTTTTAAGCAATTTGCAAATAGATACAATAAATTAAGTAAAATTTTTTCCTCAGTGTAATGCCGAATTTTTTGATTATTATTTTATGAAATGAAAAATTAGCAATCAATGTCATAGAGAAACTCCGGATTTAACAAATTTAACTTTGTGGTATTGAAATTACCAGCTGAACCACATCCTTGAGGTGGCTTAAAAAATTCCTTATACTCACCATACTTTTGTCCGGTATTATGATAAATCTAAATTCATTAAGAATAGTCAATAAAATGCTAAGAAGTTTAAAATAACCAACCAAATTTTGGCTATTAGCTTATTAGTTTTTATTAGCATCAAAGTTTGTTCTAAAAGATTGATTTTTGAGGAAAAGTAGCATGGAAACAGTCCTACAATAATGCACATGAACTATTCAATCTCAAATTCACAGACGATGAGATCAGCGAGCGATTATCCAATTGGCTTTTTTTAAACGAATCCAAACGAAATTCTTATGTTCATCTTTTCAAAAATCAATATTTTCCTTATATATTTTTAAAATTATAATATATCCAAAATATACTGCAAAAATTTTAAAGAGAAACCTAAAATATTTGTGAAATTATAGCAGTTAAATCAGAATGCTTTGTATACTAAAATATATCGTTTGAAAAAACTTAAACCTTTTTTTAAGCGAACAATTTGGCCACAAAAATGCTCTGTAAATAATGTAAAATAAGTTTGAAAAAATTTTTCCGTATAGTTCAATATATCAATATGTGGCGGAAGTTATTTTATTTCCCATTCAATATGTCAAGTAGGCTAAGAAAGTTTACTTACTTGACATAGTCTGAGTTCTGAAATGTAGTAATACCGCAGTAATGCATTGTCATGAGTTCATAAATGTCAAACTTGTTATAATATAAGGAAAATTATAATTAAAATTAATATTAAATAAAAGTTTGGAGATTTCAATACACCTCCAACAAATAATAGTATATTGGAAAATCAAAATTACTGCGTTTTATTTTCTCATGAAAAAAAAGGATCCAAAAATCGCTTTAAAATTAGGCCGTAATATAAGACTAAACCCTTAACTATTTTCTTTTATATTTGATGATATCATCCAATAGGGACTCTTTCAGTCGTCGTTCGACAGCAATATAACAAAAGCTCTAAATTTGTATTTTAAGCTTTAAAATTAAACTGATACAAAATACGGCGTTTTAAATAAATTAAATACAAAATTTTCAATTAAAAAGTAGCAACAGTCATTCTGTCCTTAAATTTAAAAATATATTTTTAAATCTCTTTTTGCTATTTGAAAAGGCCAATGTCCTCTTATGAATGATGAAAATCACAGAAAATAAACTAATTTAACAAAAACAAAACAAAACAAAATTCATAAATATCAATTACCCCTTAAAATTTTAACCTCCAATTATAGATACAACAACATTGCTTTCGTAATTACATAAAAATTTTTTATTAGGAAAATCTTTATTTAAATGCAATGGAATCTTTGACCACCATACACCACTACCAGACCATATCGTTAAATATATCTCAAGTTATACAATTTTTTACGTTGAATTACAAATTTCGGAAGGCTCAAAGGAGGAACTGCGGCGATCCGGCACTTAAATCTTGGTGGCTTGAAACACATTGCAATATATCACACCTCATTTAACAAGTAAGACAGTATCTGATTTCAGTATCTTTTGAATATTTTTTAGTACAATCAGATTCTTGAGACGACTGCAGGTGATCAATTCTTAGAGTGAACGATGATGGTAAAAACATCGACATCACATTGCAATGCAATTGTTTTATGTTTTTTATTTGTCGAAAAGCAGAAACACACTGACAGCAAATAATCGAGACAAATCAAATAACGCAAAAATTTAATTAAAATTGTGTGTCTCAAATGTCTTTTACTCTGCAAATAAAATGATGGATTTTACCAAAACCATATAACAAATTTGCGGAAAAATTTTAATAAAAAAATTCAGAGCAGAGTTAACAAAATATCTCAAATATTTATGGCAACAAAAAACAACAAAAATACTCACTTATCTAGCGTCACTAATGGACAAAGCATCCAAAAAGTGTTCCAGCTAATAATTTTCCTAATTTTCTGCAAGCAATAAAGCGCGTAACTGTTTTATCGAAAATTTAACATTAAAATGAAGGCGACAAAGCCAAAGTAGTGGGAAAGGAAGAGGAGAGTCAATGCAGCTACCAGAAAATTAAGTGGTCATATATCGTGCAAAGCATAGGACGATTTTTTAAATTACTAAAAATGAAAAAGCAACAACAGAGTAACACAGTGTTAGTAATAATAGATGCAACGTTTACAGATTGCAAAAAATATTAAATTGTCGATTAGGCCGTGTTGTCAGCCAACGCGAATTTTTTAACGCTCTTTTGAGTGACAGTGTACACAGCCCTGGTTGCTGTCTGAATCAAGCATTTAAGAAAAACGATAAGCGAATTGCAAGGCGGCAACTTCAATATTATATATGTGCATGTGAAATTTATTTAGTTGTAATAAGCCACAACATAATTTTTTACTTGTTGTTTGTTAGCAGTCTCTTGAATTTTTGTTGTTTTTGTTTTTAAAATTCCCGTACCATGCAGTGTAGTAATATATTTTTTTATTTTTACCATGTTGTAGCGACACGCGTTATTACAAGTTCATTGCTTTGTGATCTTTGCCGATCCGGTAAGCTCTGTAAGATATCAGACTTAAAGAAAATCCGTTTGTAGACCTTGTTCATATTAAATAGGGAGCATTAAGAAACTATGTAACCACGATTGTAATAAGAGATGCGACACTAATAGTTTGAGTGCACAATAATTGACTAACTTTGTATGTAGATAAGGAGTTTGCTAAGTACGGAAATTTTCACAACGTTCGTAAATACCTTGGTGGGTAATTTATTATTGATGACTCATACTTACATATTCAAAACTGACTTACTTATTTTGTAAAACCAAGGCACGCCGAATGGTTAAATCGGGCATTGGCCTTTGCCCAAGTATCAAACTTTAAGGCAATTTTAATTACATGTAAGCTTGCTGAAATGATTCCGTTAATTTTGCGAAGTGTTTTTTAAGGAATGTGTTTATCATTCTAGTTTTTACAGATAATAAAAAGCAACCTAATACAGTGGTAGTATTTTGAAACGATAGACCAAAAAAATAAATTAAACTTTTGTTTTTTGCACTACTTATTTGCTTTACAATTCACGCTAAGCTTACCTAAACTTTTTTTTTAAATAAAAAAATTTTTTTTTCTATTTTTCTAATGGCTTAGCTTAATATTTATTTTTTATTAGAAATAAATTATTTTTATCTTGAAATTAGAACACAAGAATGATTCTTTCAATCACAAAGACCAAAAAAATATTTAGAAATATATCATTTTTTTTGTTTCAAATCTAGCCATTAAGCAGGAAACCTAAAGTAGTTAAGGACTTTAAAAAAGTTGTACATTTTAAATACAAACAAAAAACAAGCTTTCGTTGAAAAAACAGAAAAATAAAATACGCATAACTGAAACCTTTCTTACTTTCTTGAGCTAAGAAACATTTCCCATTTCATATAATGCAATTAGTCAGTGCACACGAGATATCAAGTTGCTTATCATGGACATAAAAAGTTAGACAGGATTTTGAAAATTCAAAAGATTTGATTGATTACTAGCCAAGTTCGAAGTCCTTGTATTACCCTTGTATACCGGAACAGTCTAGAAGTAAGTAATCCAAAATGGTGAGTTTTTACATAAAACTCAATCACTTTAGAAGATAAACAAGCAATTTATGAAAAATTTGACATAGAATTGCGGAAGATTATATCTTGAGACGATAAATATATTTTAGTTCAAAAAATTATTTTGCATTATAACTTTTAAATATAAAAAAGTTATCAAAAGTTTTTTTTGACTACATGAAAATTTTTTAAATAAAGGTTTTTATGAATTTTATTCAGCTTAGAAATTTAAAGGTTCAAAAATGTTTATTTTTTTTATACTAATCTTAGGCAATATTTTTTGTGCTATTTTCTTATAAGAGAAAGTACAGAAAAAAGAAAGAAGAAAAAAAAAGAGCAAAACTCCACTGGTAGAATATATTTTAGCTGTTCCTTTTAACGACTGAAAGGATTTACCAAAAGCTACCTGTACTATCTATGAATAAGAAAGTTCAAGGTCAAATATAATATTAGCTTATTAATTTACATCTGCTGTCTCCATTCTGTCTGTCATAAAGTTCATATTTTTTGTTCATCTCGCGGTCATATTTTATGTTCTTAGAAATCGTTGAATCTTATCTGCAGGCAGAAGATTTAACCATCATATTTAATACTGCCACCCTTATTCATATTACTGGACATCTGTCATTTGTCCGATTTTTCTGCCAGTTAACACAATTTAATGACAGAAATGTTAAAAATCACCAAATTGCTTTTTGTCAGTTACAATATATTCACTGGTTGATACGGAAAACCACAAAATCTGAGTGTTCACTGGTTTTTATTACTGCTCTTAGACGGTAATAAAATATCACTATGGTTAATATGCTATCGAGGCGATTAACATAATATTTTTGTTTTAATAATTATTATTTTCGTTTTAAGAAAAATATATAAAAACCCATTTTTAAATATGATGGTACACCTGCAGAAATTTGAATTTTAAAGAAAATTTCAAAAAAATGATGAAGGTGCTACTGTGGTATGTACTATCATACTACTGTAATTTTCTAAAGTTATGTTTGCTTATATCAGAAATATTACTTGATATTTCTACAGTGTAAGATTATATCTGCTTTTTACAGCCTATATGTAAGAACCCATACCGCAAGAACCATTTTCAAAGAAAGCTTTTCATAATTTTTTAGATATTTCAAAGAAGAAAGTAACTGTTAAATTTTACAATATCACAACAACAAATATTTGTACTACTCTGTACTACTACTTGTACTACTCTTATAAAGATTATTAAATTTTTGACAAGGTATTACAACTTTAATAGTTAACTGAACCATTTTTCCTAGGGACACATAAGTTCAGTCATACATTTCATCATTAAGAAAATTCTTAAAGCCAGATATTGATAACCCCATCAGCTAAAAGGGTTTTAAAAAAATTTAATGATCAGGCAGTTTTCCTTTTTCAATAAATTTAAGGGTGAAATTCAAGGATGATTGAATTTTACACCTAATGAAAAGGCAAATCAATCGATTAAACTCACATTGTTCTCAATTCATAAATCAAACAATTTTGAATATTCATGATCAAATTTTTTTTCATACAACATAACTTCAAATTTGCAAGTAACTATATACAATGAGTCCTTTTTTTTTATAAAGTCTCATTAATCTAATAATTTTTTAGTAGAAAAATTGTATATGTATATATTATTGTGCAAACTATGAATTTTATCTGTTTTAAGCTGATTAAGCAACAAAAAAAATATATTTTTAAAATTAGCAACACTTTTTTAATAATAATCGTGGCACACCATAGTTTTTTAAGATGATTTTTATGAATTTTAAAATCTAAAACTTATAATTGACCGTCTTCGCTCGAGGTATTAAATTTTTTTGCAAAGACGTTGAATTTGAGCAATTATTGAGAAAGGATTAATAACCATACGGTTAGCATATCTAAGAAATTAAAAAAAAACAGACCATTTAGAAACTAAGTCGCTATTAAGTAATTTTTAAAATTTAGGGCTTAGAGTTTTAAGAAATGATTTCAAATGATTAATCTTTTATGATTTTGTTGTCTGACCGATTAAGCCATATATGTATTTGAATTGCCTTAGGTAAAATTTATAAATGTAGATATGTGTGCATACAATGTCCATTTATATCGGTGAACATTTAAGTTTCCAGCCAGATTGCCTGAAGTTCTTTTTAATTTGCTATCTAATTTTTATAACTGTTAGTTTGTTTTTTAAAAATTAATTTATTTATTTATATTATCTTAAGCTTTATAACATGAGAATATTTTTTCATATGAGATCGAATCAATAACTAATTTTGATCTAACTATCATATCTCAAGAAAAATGATAGACAGTTTGCAAAATTGATTGATTTGAACCGCTCTAGTCTACAGATTGATCAAAAACTATTTTACTACGAATTTCTTTTAGAGCATATGTTAAAACCTTAAAACTTAGAGATTCACAAATGAATTTAAAAACCATATGTTCAATGTGATCATTGAACTTCAGAGGAACAAAAGTGCCGCACTCTATTCCGCGATCCTAATCTAATTTCTAATAATATTCTTAGATGATCCATTTCTGAATTTTGATACTTTTCACTATGAAAGTTATACACTATATGATCCAAATTTTTATCCACGTTCTTATTAAATTAGAATATAATATTGCATGATTTAATATACCATATGCTGTAGAATAAACACTAATTCTTTAATTAAATCTAAAACTTTTGATTTTTATAAGAAATCTTATCAACTGTTTAATAAAATTAAATCCATTTGATTTCAATTGAGCTCCATCGTCGGCAGAATTAGAGGGGTGTTTCTTGCCAACGACAACCTGAACACTTTCTCGTTACTGAATGGGAGAAATTCTAAGGAAAAAGCGCTAGACTCGAATTAAAAGGGCTTGCAGGCCACAGAAGCAGAAAAAAATAAAGTAAATAAATGCCTCATGGAATCGAGGCAATGTAAAAATTACTAACCTTCAATAAATCTAATCCAGGTCTTCATAATACTAATACTTAATCTCCACATCACTTATACTTTTGTAAGCAGGAGCAGCATACGTGGTGGTATAAAATCGATTTAAATAATATATTGTGCACAGCTTCTTACATTTTTCACATCTAATTTGGTTGTTTTAGTTTTCCTTCCCAAAATAAATTTCCTTACAATAACACAACGATCCAACGATTTATCTGCATTGATCACTTCTATTTTGCTACTTCTAAATTCCTTAACATTCCTAAAATTGCTTTTATTTTTCCTAAAATGCGATTAAAGGTTCTAGATCCCATTTCAACTTATCCTTACGAAATTTCATTATCAAAATCTTAGCCAACACTATATAGGTGTAATATTCTGTTGAGCAGACACAATTATAGAAATTCAACAATTTCAATTTATTATTCACGATTATTGTCAATTTTTGTTTGGCCTGAAAAATTTCTTGCTAAGTAGAATTATTGGAAAACTGTATTTAAATAATTATTTCAGAAAAACCTCCTTGACAATGTTCCTCAATGTTGACTTAACATTTAGCTAAAAGTTATAGCTCTTGGTTGAAAAAAGAAAATGGAAATTAAAGTGGAAATTATAAGTGGAATTATAACAAGCTTTTACTCCTGAACATAGCCTTTACCCTTTTTAATTGAATTTCTATTTTAATTAAGATTTTGCAGAGAGAAGATAAAACATAAGGTTCAAAAATAAAACAGTTATTTATAAAATAAATCATGAATTTATTTTCACATGATAAACCCAGATACAGACAGCTAAACAGGTTTCAATTAGACGTTGGTTGGTTAGGTTAGACGTTAAAGTATATATCATTCATCAAATTTTAAATGAAAATCGAACCAACTTGAAATATAAAACACCATTTTTTAAATCTTTTACAATTTAAAGATTCTTTAAGGTATGTTCAACATACAACAAAATGTATGTTCAACATTTAACAAAATTGAATCTAAAAAAAAAATTTATTTTAAATCATTTTTTAGTTCTAAATATTCTTAAATAGAACATAAGAGTATATAAAAAAGTAAAGAAAAAGTTTCAACTATAACTGAAAAAAACTAATTAGTTAATACTGAGTGTTTTATGAATTTTTGAACCAACTACTTTATTAAGAAAGACAAAGCAAAAAGGATAACTTATTTTTTACAGTATCAGAGATAGGTTAAAGTATTCCCTACCTTTTAGATTGCCAAAGAGAAGCTACATTTCATTTTCCCGGTTAAAGCGATAAAACCAGTTGGATTTCCGAAAAGATTATTGCGTAAAGAAATACCTGTTGTGCTTAGACTACACATCTAATATAATGCTTTTGCAAACCGAACGAAGGTAGCTTCAGAGCTTTACTTCTATTTCTTCTCTTACCACGTTATTGTATAAATTTGATGGTCTTTTTTATAAAATGACAAAACAGTTCTTGTATCTGGTGACAAGTAGGTTATACACCCGTGAGTTCAAGAGCTACACTTCAAATTTTCCTATAGTCATGTACAAGAAGCAAGTGATTATTCAATTTTCATTAAAATTCTCCCTCGTTAAAAATCTCACTTGACAACATTAGTAATTTACAAGTAGCAAGTCAGTTACTATGAATCAAAATCCGGGATAGAAATACTATGGCAAAAATATTTCTTTTTTTTAAGCTTTAACTCCATTAAAAAATAATTGCAACTCTAAATTTAAAAAAATTATTTTTATTTTACTTATTTAAAATCAAATTTATTTGAAATATTTCTTAAGTGGTCTTCCTAAGGTCTTTTATTTCAAGAGTTTTATTTTATTACACGTTCAATTTTTTCTTGAAGTTGATTTAAATCATTATTAAAGGCAGAGCATTCAACAAAATGCACGCGTTGTGCAACTTGACCAAAAGAAAACTCTTTTTTAATTTTTACATGCTTCTCCTTTGAAGAATTATTATTGCCTACCGCTTTTAATGCACTTGAGCGTATTTTACTTACACAGTTTCTGTAACAAACAAAAAAAAAAGAGTAAATTAAAAGCCATCATTTGTATGAGATTTTAAATTAAAAGGAATTACAATTCATGCTCAAGAAGTTCTTTTATTACATCAGTTGATTTCGCAAGAACATCATCCTGCTTATTACAAGCAATAATTATAGGTATATTCTGTGTATACTCATCAAATAAAACGTTATATAAGTAGCTAAAATTAAAAATAGTTATTAAATTTTAAAGCTGTAAAATTTAACAAATAAATTACTCAGCAACATCACAAGCTGTTTTTACAATTGATGAGCTGTCTATTAAAAAAATTATTCCTTTAGCACTTGTTTTATATTTGTGAAAATATTTTTCATTTAAACTCTCATGACCCGGAATATCAACAATACGGATTGCTCCATTTTTGAGGTTATATTCTCCAATATTTTCTTTAATCGAGGTAAACGTTTCCGAACATTTTTCATATAAAAGTTGTGTAAATAATAATGTCTTTCCAGAATCACTAAATCCTGTCAATAACAAATCCGTACGTTTTTGCACAAATCGTTTCTTATAAAGATAAAAGGCAACTAAAAAGTAAAGATTTTTAAGTCATTATACTTTCTAGAAAAAGGAAAATTATACGTGAAGTTATAATAACAATAAGGAAAGCTAAAATCCATGTACTATCAGGTTTATTTAATAAATTCTTTAATTCCAACAACTCGGATAAATGTTGACGTCCCATGTTCCGTTGAAGTTTGAGGGCATCGTTCAATGTCAAACTTCTCTATTGTGAATAGAGTATTCACAATAATTTTTTTTAAATAAGGATATATGTTTCTGTAAATTATAATTAAATCTATACAAATTTTCTGTTTCTTTTCTTATAGATCAATTAAAATCTTTACTAGTCTGTTTAGAAAACACTTGTAAACAAAAAATAAAAATATAATAATAACATTTGTAAATGAACATTTCTTCTAAAGTCACAATTTGTTTTTATATATCTTTTGGCAAGTTTGGGTATTGTTTTCAAGAAACTTGTCAAAAATTAAAATGGGACATTCTTTTAATATTTCATTGCGGAGTTTTATAATATTTAATCCAACACTTTCATCAAAAGAAGATGAGGTACAAAATAATAAGTTCCAAAGTAATTTACTTAGTTTTTATTTCTATTATTTAAGGAACACAAAAAATTACTGTTTTACTATCCAGAAAATGTTGATCTTGATACCAAAATAAAAGAAATTGGGTTAGTTGAAGCAATTATTAAATTTACAAGGTATTTAGGTATATTTAAGTGAATTTTTTTATATATATTTTTTATTATTTTAGTACATTCAATGATGGTACTGGCTGCAAATCTCTGCATACACAAAAAAGTAAACAAATATTTTTAAATCCAGAAGAAAATATTTGGATGATTATGGTATATGCAGCTTGATTTATATACTTATATTTTTTATTATAAATATATTTTTACAAATAGATATTAAACGCTCCTTATGATATTAGAACCAAAGATGAAAGAGAAATATTGGACTATAAATCTGCTGAAATAAATGAAACGTTATATAATTCTGTGCTCGAGCGTGCCTATAATATGTTTCGCTTATTTGCTGGGAAATTTGAAAATAGTTTTGTTGGAAAAAATTTAGATGAAAAGTCATTGAATTTACAAAAAAAACTGAAAGTTTTCTATTCAAAAGTATTTCTTCATTTTATAAATCTTACGATTGAAAATATAAAAATCATTTTTCTAGTATTTACTTACTTTGAAATTTGATACTTGTGATATAATTGATACTAGTATTCATTATTTACCTTTGCCGAGACTGTTATTTTTGAAAATATACAATGTCATTAATATGATCAAGGAGACATTCCCTCTAATTCAGCAATGTGTTTTTTTATACAACGAAAGATTAGTTTGGTATACAAAGTTTTTTTAATTATATTTTTGTAAAATATATTTATCTTTATAATAGGAGCGAAATAAATCCAAATGATTTATGTTGCATATATGAGTACTACATTGGTACTCTCTTACCAAAATTTCTGCAAAGAGAACTACAAGGAGTCACTATGCCGAAAAATTATTGGTTTGAAAACTTTGAAGGTGGTCCCTTTATAACATCCAATTCTGATAATACGGAAAATGAATTAAAGACTCCTAAGTTATATATTTACAACTCCGATAAATGTACTTGTTTCCATTTGGTTACATACCGAATTTTTAATGCAACATTATTTTTATTTGTTGATGGTAAGTTAATTTTCAAGTACAAAAAAAGTCTTAAATTTTAAAATTTTAGAGTCTCAATGTTTAAACAATGATTTCTATGTAGAACTTCATTCATTTATCAATCCTCAAATTTCGTCTATTGCATCACAAATAGGAGAGTCAATAACCCAATCAACTGTAACTAATAAATCTCTGAATATAGAAAATGATACACCTAAATTCTTATTTATTAATGAACTGAATTTAAATCATACTGGAACTATTCATGTTGTTCAACCATATCCAAAAAAGTCACTTGTTCCTCAGTATATAATGAATTTAATTATAGATTTGTATAAAGGAAATGAAGTGGCTAGAGAGGGATTTACTGAAGAGACAATTGTGAAAGCATTTAACGATTACTGGATTGTAAAAAAAACTTCGAATTGGCGTCAATTTTATGTAGTCATAAATAATAGTAGGGCAAGTTTATTAGATATTGCTAACGAAGCTAAAAAAGTTTTTGAACAAGAAACAAAAAACGTTTATTTTGAAACATAATATTAATAAATTTATTTCATGCCTAATGTTTACACTATAATATTATTTGTCTCTATTTCTGGTGCAACTGTATTCATATGTTTTCGTTTAACTATATAGATTTTACGGTTTGAAAAACATATTGTATAACTGTGATCTTCATAAACAATTGAAATACGTTCGCAACTGTTTTTGGTAAAATAGTTTTCATCAATGCTGAAAGAAAAATTATTTTAAAGCTGTCATTAAAAAATTGATTAATTATAGAAGAAGGTAAACTAGTTTTATGACTATTAAATAATTTTAGTTCAACGTAAAATAATAATAATATGAACATTCCATTATGTTATTACAACTCATAAAATGAGTACACAATGTTAAATTATTCAATAAATATGTGTATTAAAAAATTTAAAAGATTGCAAGAATAGATTGTAAAGCTCGAAAGGATATAGCAATGATAAAAATAATCTATATATATTTTAAATTATAGTTTGAAGTCTCAATAAATGTAAGTATACTTAATCGTTTTTATAAAACTTTTTATCACCTGTCTGTCATATGAATCAATCCCATTATGATATTAGCACTTTTTTCATCATTTTCAAGTTCACCACCTGACTCTAAAACAGCACCGTCTTCTTTTAAAATCAAATATCCTATTTGATTCTTTATTTTTTCAATAGGAATCATTTTTGCATTAAAATAAATAAACAAAGACTAAATTTTACACTTATACTTCAAAATGTATTCTTATAAAATTATAAGTCAATACTTATAAATACAAATTTATAAGTATTATTGTGAATATTATTCAATAATTAGATTTTTATTCCAGTAATTCCAGCAAAATAAAAGAAAATTGACAGATTCCTAAATTCACTTATCGCGTTATTTAGTAAAGTGTTCTATATATTTAGCTAAAGCGGTACAATATTTTGTGTTAAAAATAATAATTTGTTAATTTTTCAATCGAACATAAAGTAAGTTATTCAAGTAACTTAATAAAACTCTAAATTTTTAAGTGAATACAGGCTTTTCTTATCGTTCTCCTAAGTTAGTAAAATATTTGCCCCACCCTAAAGGTGTCAATTAATTTTTTAATTAATTTAAGATAATATCAATAACTTCAAAAAAAATAATCAAATGAATTTTTAAATAAATTTTAAAGTCGTGCAGTGTATTTTTTTACTTCATAATACAGTGTAGAAAAAATGTCCGACGAAAGTCAAGTGTAATTTACAAATTTAATTAATTAATCCACACAAGAATGCGATATATTTTCTATGATTTTCAATTTACCAGAAAAATTTTATCATATTTTGAAAAGAATTTAAAATTACTTAATTTGTAATGAAAAAGTTAAATTTTGTTTGGCTTCGGGGATTATGTCATCAATTATTATTGGAAGCCGACTACGTCATACATATATATATATATATATATAAATGCATTCTTAATTGCTATTTCCTTTCATTTGTAGATGAAGTTATTTGATATGTTAAATTAGAACTCAATCTGTTGTTCGATTTAAAAAATTAAGGGATAATTAAATAAAAATAAAAGAAACTTATTTTCTTCTAAATTTTACTACAAATTTCTGGACACTGGAAATGTACATACCACAATTTTTATATTAAAATGATTGTTGCTTATCTTATGAGCTAATTTTTGTCTGATAACAAAATTCCATAACTTTTTTTGTATTGTTGAACAGGTGCAATATCTAAATTACACAAGTACATTGAAACATTTTTTGGTTCGAAAACCTCAGGAATCAACATCATTCCATAAACAAAAAAACACATAAATATTTTGTTTCTCATTAATTTTTTTATTTTTTAGAATAAGAGGAAGTATAAATCAGGTAGAAGAGCATAAAATCCAAAACATCCAAAAAAATGGAGCAATTTACTCCAAAGGAAGTAAAAATTCTTGAAACTGTTGAAGACATACAACAACGTCGAGAACAAGTTCTTTCGCGTTATAATGAATTTAAGGAAGAAACTCGACAAAAACGTGAGAAACTTGAAGATTCTCGTCGTTTTCAATATTTTAAACGTGACGCTGATGAGCTAGAAAGTTGGATTCATGAAAAACTACAGGCCGCTAGCGAAGAAAGCTATCGAGATCCAACAAATTTACAAGCAAAAATTCAAAAACATCAGGCATTCGAAGCAGAAGTTTCAGCCCATAGTAATGCAATTGTCAGTCTCGATAATACAGGCCAAGAGATGATTAATCAACAGCATTTTGCTTCTGAAGTAATTCAACGTCGTCTCGAAGAACTACATCGTTTATGGGAACTATTGTTAAGACGTTTAGCAGAGAAAGGTCAAAAGTTACAACAGGCTTTGGTACTTGTACAATTTCTTCGTCATTGTGAAGAAGTTATGTTCTGGATTAAAGACAAAGAGGCATTTGTTACTGCTGATGAATTTGGTCATGATCTTGAACATGTTGAGGTTTTACAACGGAAGTTTGATGAATTCCAAAAGGATATGGCATCACAAGAATACCGTTTTACCGAAGTTAATCAGCTTGCTGACAAATTATTACAAGATGGGCATCCAGAGCGTGACACAATCACAAAGAAAAAAGAAGAATTAAACCAAGCCTGGCAACGCTTAAAACAATTGGCTATATTAAGGCAAGAGAAGCTGTTTGGTGCACATGAGATACAACGTTTTAATCGGGATGCGGATGAAACTGTCGCTTGGATAGCTGAAAAAGATGTTGTACTATCATCAGATGATTATGGACGTGATTTGGCTAGTGTTCAAGCATTACAAAGAAAACATGAGGGTGTTGAACGTGATCTTGCTGCCCTTGATGATAAAGTTTCCACCCTAGGTACTGAGTCACAGCGTTTATGTTCGATTCATGCAGATCATAGTGATCAAATACGTGAAAAACACTCAGAAATTGCTAATTACTGGCAATCGTTAACAGCAAAAGCTAAAGAACGTAAACAGAAACTAGATGAATCATACTTTTTGCATAGATTTTTGGCTGATTTTCGTGATTTAGTCTCATGGATAAACGGAATGAAAGCAATAATATCGGCTGATGAGCTAGCTAAAGATGTAGCTGGCGCTGAAGCATTACTTGAACGTCATCAAGAACATAAGGGAGAAATCGATGCTCGTGAAGATAGTTTTAAGCTAACCACAGAAGCTGGAAAGAAATTATTGGAACGTGAACATTACGCAGCGGCTGAAGTTCAAGAAAAATTAGCCGCATTGGAAAATGATAAAAGCTCACTATTATCACTTTGGGAAGATCGCAGAATTTTATATGAACAATGTATGGACCTTCAACTATTTTACCGTGATACTGAGCAAGCTGACACATGGATGGCCAAGCAGGAAGCATTTTTGGCAAATGAAGATTTAGGAGATTCCCTTGATTCAGTTGAGGCATTGATAAAAAAACATGAAGATTTTGAAAAGAGTTTAGCTGCCCAAGAAGAGAAAATCAAAGCGTTAGATATTTTTGCTACGAAACTTATAGATGGACAACATTATGCGGCAGATGATGTGGCACAACGTCGTCAAATGCTTTTAGCAAGACGCTCAGCATTACAAGAGAAATCGATAGCTAGAAGAATGCTATTAGAAGATTCTAATCGTTATCAACAATTCGAACGTGACTGTGATGAAACAAAAGGTTGGATAAGTGAAAAATTAAAGTTTGCTACTGATGATAGTTACTTGGATCCGACGAATTTAAATGGAAAAATGCAGAAGCATCAAAATTTTGAACACGAATTAAATGCAAATAAATCCAGAATCGAAGATATAACAACTATAGGTTCTGAATTAATTGAAAGAGATCATTATGCATCTGATCAAATTAATACTCGAATGCAGGAAATTGTTGTATTATGGGAAACTTTAGTTCAAGCATCCGATAAAAAAGGTTGTAAATTACAAGAAGCTCTTCAGCAACAGCAATTCAACAGAACAATTGAGGATATTGAGCTTTGGTTAAGTGAAATTGAGGGTCAACTTTTATCTGAAGATCATGGTAAAGATTTAACATCTGTTCAGAATCTACAAAAGAAACATGCACTTCTGGAAGCAGATGTCATGGCTCATCAGGATCGTATTGAGAGTATTAAAGTTGCTGCTAATAAATTCATTGAATCTGGCCATTTTGATGCCGATAACATTCGTAATAAAGAAAATGTACTTTCAGCACGTTATACTGCTCTGGCGAAACCAATGTCTGAAAGGAAACAACGTTTAATGGATTCGTCTCAGGTACAACAATTATTTAGAGATATTGAAGATGAGGCTGCTTGGATTCGTGAAAAAGAACCAATTGCTGGATCAACTAATCGGGGACGAGATTTAATTGGTGTCCAAAATTTAATAAAGAAACATCAAGCTGTATTAGCTGAAATAAACAATCATGATAGCCGTTTGGTTAATGTATTAAAATCTGGTGAGAATATGCTTGAAGAACAGCCATATTCAAGTGAAGACATAAAACAAAGATTGGATTTATTAAGAGAACAATGGGGTTCGTTGAAAGAGAAGGCATTCCAACGGAAGCAAGATTTAGAGGATTCATTACAAGCACACCAATATTTTGCCGATGCTAATGAGGCAGAATCATGGATGCGTGAAAAGGAACCAATTGTTTCTAGCAGTGACTATGGAAAAGATGAAGATTCCGCCGAAGCTTTATTAAAGAAACACGAGGCTCTTGTTTCTGACTTGGAAGCATTTGGCAATACTATACAAGCATTACAAGAACAGGCTAAGACTTGTCGCCAACAGGAAACACCAGTAGTTGATATAACTGGGAAAGAATGTGTTGTAGCTTTATATGATTACACAGAGAAATCACCACGTGAAGTGTCAATGAAGAAGGGTGATGTCTTAACGCTTTTAAATTCAAACAATAAAGATTGGTGGAAAGTTGAAGTAAACGACCGTCAAGGGTTTGTACCGGCTGCTTACATAAAAAAAATTGAAGCCGGCCTTAGTGCTAGCCAACAAAATCTTGTCGATGGCCATTCAATTGCAAAGCGACAAAGTCAGATAAATTCTCAGTATGATAATTTATTAGCGCTAGCACGTGAGCGACAAAATAAATTAAATGAAACTGTTAAAGCATATGTACTTGTACGTGAGGCAGCAGATTTGACTGTTTGGATAAAGGACAAAGAAAATCATGCACAAATCAAAGATGTCGGTGAAGATTTAGAAGAAGTTGAAGTCTTACAAAAGAAATTCGATGATTTTAATGATGATTTAAAAGCAAACGAAGTACGTTTGGCTAATATGAATGAAATCGCTGTACAATTAACATCACTTGGACAAACTGAAGCAGCATTAAAAATTCAAACACAAATGCGAGATTTAAATGAAAAATGGACATCATTACAGCAAATAACAGCTGAAAGAGCTGTCCAATTAGGTTCAGCACATGAAGTTCAACGTTTCCATCGTGACATTGATGAAACAAAAGATTGGATTGCTGAAAAAGAGGATGCTTTAAATAATGAAGATTTTGGTAAAGATTTACGTAGTGTTCAAACTTTACAACGAAAACATGAAGGGGTTGAAAGAGATTTAGCTGCATTACGTGATAAAATTCGGCAACTAGATGAAGCTGCTAATCGTCTTATGCAATCACATCCAGAAACAGCAGAACAAACTTATGTTAAACAAAAAGAAATCAATGAAATGTGGGATCAAATAGTAACTAAAGCCACAGCACGTAAAGAAAAACTTTTAGATTCATATGATATGCAACGATTTTTAAGCGACTATAGAGATTTAATGGCATGGATTAATTCAATGATGAGCTTAGTTACATCCGATGAGCTAGCAAATGATGTTACTGGAGCTGAAGCTTTAATTGAACGCCATCAGGTGAGGCATTTGTAAATCTATTTATTGCTTTCAAAAAAACAAAAATAAAATATTCAATTGGAAATTTTAAAATATAAATTTTGATAAATTGCATATTTCTAGAATCAACGTGCCGAAATCGATTTCTTTTATGGAATCCCTGAGGTATTTTCGCGGACTTGAAGCTTTGCTATTTAACACAGCTACTTGGATTTAATAATGCTGCTGATAATAGTTTATAACTTGAGAGAATTAATTAATGAATTTGCTTCTAATTAGTTTTAGTTAACTCTTTTTTTCTGCTCCTTAACGTTGCACAGACTAAACTATTTGTTGAAAGGTTATTGCATGTGAAGAGTTGATGTTAAAATTGGTTACTGGTAAAAAAAATTTTTTTACTTGCGTCATTATATAACTTTGACAGCTATTTCCTCCTTATTTTTAGCTTCCGCTAAATTTTTTTTTAAACTAACCTCGAACTGAAATGGTGGTTAATGATTGTTTTTGAAACGAAATACAACACATTGTTAAAATGTAATCATAATTGTTGTTGGTTTATTTTTAAATGAATTTTAAAAGAGATTTTAAGTATCTTTTTACTGTAATTATTTAAGGGGTAGCACAATTTTTCAATCAAAATGCACTTTTATGAGTTTACAAGCAATGGTGGTGCGACAGGCATTTGAAGAGGCATTTCTTTTTTTGGTAGAGGAAAAATAAGCTTTTTTATATAATTTATATAAATACAACAGAAAATTACATACGATGCATCTTTCGGAAATTGATGTGGCTTTGATTTTTTATCAATTATAAAATTGATGATTACACGTTAATCAATTGGTAAATTTGTCCTTATCTTTTTAAAATATATATCTTTTACAGTTAACATTTCAAATCAATCAATTGAAATTTGAAAAAGCTATTTTGCATATCAATTCGATTGCACACATTCAAAAATTCTACAATGAATAATGATTAGTAAACATCGCTTCCAATCTAAGATTTTTATCTTAAATTTCGTTCGTTACGGATTTAATTTCTACTCCGTTCCTCGTTTTTAAAGATGAGTAGCTCAATGCTTTCATACGTTAATTGCGTTATGCGATTAAAGTGCATTACAACATTAAATTTTTAGATAGCCTTTTAAAAGACTAAAATTCAGATGGTATAGGTATATTTTGATATTTGGAAAGAAAACGACTTTTATATATCCTTTAAAAATCCAATCTGGCTCAGGTAGAAGTTCTTATTAATACTGTATTCAATATAGCACAATATTTTTAGGGAATGGTTTTGGTCCGAAAACTTGATATTCACTATTTTGGTATACATATCACAAAACAAAACACAATCATTATTAAAATTAATTGCTCTATTGATTTCTAAGTAACAAGTAACAGGATATTATGGCAATTTACTTGCAAATAACCTAAAAACTC
The DNA here is from genome assembly GCA_947359355.1 of Acrocera orbiculus. Classification (NCBI taxonomy): domain Eukaryota; kingdom Metazoa; phylum Arthropoda; class Insecta; order Diptera; family Acroceridae; genus Acrocera; species Acrocera orbiculus. Next base: position 47,037,190 of record OX375757.1, read on the forward strand.
TAAAATTCATTAATTGCATATAAATTAATTGATTTGTATTAAGAAAAAATATGTTTAAAATTTTTTTTTTTTTTTTGTGGTTTTGTTTTATAGGAACATCGAATTGAAGTCGATGCACGTGCAGGAACTTTTGCAGCATTTGAACAATTTGGCAATGAATTACTTCAGGCTAATCATTATGCATCAGCAGAAATCAAAGAGAAAATTGATGAACTTAGCAAGTCCCGGGATGATTTGGAAAAAGCATGGACAGAACGTCGTCTACAATTGGAACAAAATTTAGATTTACAGCTTTATATGCGTGATTGTGAACAAGCTGAAAGCTGGATGACAGCCAGAGATGCTTTCCTAAATGCTGAGGAAGTAGATTCAAAGGGTGATAATGTCGAAGCATTAATAAAAAAACACGAAGATTTCGATAAGGCAATAAATGGACATGAAGAAAAAATCGCAGCTCTACAAGTTCTAGCTGATACATTAATTGCCCAAAATCATTATGCTTCTAATTTAATCGATGATAATCGTCAGCAGGTACTTGAACGCTGGCGTCATTTAAAGGAGGGTCTAATTGAAAAAAGATCTCGCTTGGGTGATGAGCAAACATTACAACAATTTAGTCGAGATGCAGATGAAATTGAAAATTGGATCGCTGAAAAACTACAATTGGCTACAGAAGAGAGTTATAAAGATCCAGCAAATATTCAATCTAAACATCAGAAGCATCAAGCTTTCGAAGCTGAGTTAGCAGCAAATGCTGATAGAATTCAAAGTGTATTAGCTATGGGAGGTAATTTGATTGATAAAAAACAGTGTAGCGGATCAGAAGAAGCTGTTCAAAAGCGGCTAACACAAATTGCCGATCAATGGGAATATTTAACACAAAAAACTACAGAGAAATCACTTAAACTAAAAGAAGCTAATAAGCAGAGAACTTATATTGCAGCAGTTAAAGATTTAGATTTTTGGTTAGGTGAAGTTGAAAGTCTTCTTACTACCGAAGATTCAGGAAAAGACTTGGCATCTGTACAGAATTTAATGAAAAAACATCAATTAGTTGAAGCAGATATCCAAGCGCATGAAGATCGTATTAAAGATATGAATAATCAAGCTGAGTCTTTGGTTGATAGCGGCCAATTTGATAGTGCCGGTATTCAAGAGAAATCTCAGTCAATCAATGAACGCTATGAACGTATTTGTAATTTAGCAGCCCATCGACAAGCTCGCCTAAATGAAGCTTTAACTTTGCATCAATTTTTCCGAGATATTGCTGACGAAGAAAGCTGGATCAAAGAAAAAAAACTTCTTGTTAGCTCTGATGACTATGGTAGAGATTTGACAGGTGTACAAAATTTAAAAAAGAAACATAAACGCTTAGAAGCAGAACTTGCATCACATGAGCCAGCTATTCAAGCTGTACAAGAGGCTGGTGAAAAACTAATGGATGTCTCAAATTTAGGTGTACCCGAAATTGAACAGAGATTGAAGGCACTGAATCAAGCTTGGGCTAAATTGAAGAATTTAGCTGCTACACGTGGTCAAAAGTTGGAAGAATCATTGACATATCAACAATTTCTAGCTCAGGTTGAAGAAGAAGAAGCTTGGATAACTGAGAAGCAACAATTGTTATCTGTAGAAGATTATGGGGATTCAATGGCTGCTGTTCAGGGTTTATTAAAAAAACATGATGCTTTTGAAACGGATTTTGCAGCACATCGTGATCGTTGCTCTTTAATTTGTGACCATGGTTCAAATCTTGTAGAAGCTAAAAACCATCATGGTGACTCAATTGCACAGAGATGTAATCAATTAAGGAATAAATTGGAAAATTTGAGTGCTCTAGCAGCTCGCCGTAAAGGTGCTTTACTTGATAACTCAGCCTATTTGCAATTCATGTGGAAAGCAGATGTTGTCGAAAGTTGGATTGCTGACAAGGAAAATTATGTAAAATCAGAAGAATATGGACGTGATTTGTCAACTGTTCAAACCCTTCTTACAAAGCAAGAGACATTTGATGCAGGTAATTAATTGTTTTCAAATATTTTCTGTGGTTGATTTTATTATTTTATTAAGAGTGCAAGAAAGTTTGAATTAGATTGCCAAACTCCATATTTTATCTAAAAGAATGTAAGAAGCGGCATAATCTTTTCTTTTTTTTCTTCAAAATTTTGTACAGTAAAATAATTAAACTATTTTATTAATAATACTAACCCAGCCAAATATTTTAGGTCTTACGGCATTCGAACAAGAGGGGATACATAATATCACTACACTTAAAGACCAACTTATAAATTCCAAACATGCCCAATCACAAGCAATATTAAAACGTCATGAGGATGTAATATCTCGCTGGAAGTCACTGCGTGATGCTTCTGAAGCACGTAAAACACGTCTTCTAAATATGCAAAATCAATACCGTCAAATTGAAGATTTATATTTAACATTTGCCAAAAAAGCTTCTGCATTTAATTCTTGGTTTGAAAATGCTGAAGAAGATTTAACAGATCCAGTACGTTGTAATTCAATTGAAGAAATTCGTGCCTTACGTGAAGCTCATGCACAATTTCAAGCATCATTATCATCAGCCGAATCAGATTTTAAAGCATTGGCAGCACTTGATCAAAAAATTAAAAGTTTTAATGTTGGACCGAATCCATATACTTGGTTTACTATGGAAGCACTTGAAGAAACTTGGAGAAATTTACAGAAAATAATTGAAGAACGTGATGGTGAACTTGCTAAAGAAGCACAACGACAAGAAGAAAATGATAAATTACGAAAGGAATTTGCAAAACATGCAAATTTATTCCATCAATGGTTAACAGAAACAAGGTAAATTGTTTAAAGTTATTTAATTCTGGGAAATTATCAATTTTTTGTTGCTAAATATTTAGGTTCTACATGCTTGGTTGGGATAAAAGAGGGTAAACTTTTTAAAATCTCTTGAAAGTTTTTCAAGCTAAAAAAATAATTAAAAGCGCTTAGATTTAAAGTTTTTGTGAATACTAATACAAAACTAATGCTTTCCTTTAAAGTGGGCTGAAATAAAACTACATAATATTTATTAATAATATTTTTAAGCTAATGATTTAAAACTTGATTTAGGTACATATTATGCTTTTCCTTAGCTTATTCCCGATATTTGTTTGTGCCATTCAAACTTAAATTTGAAGAACGAAACTTTCAAACAAATTTGAACATTTATAATTTAAATTTTTTAGTATGAATACCTAATCCTATGATAATTTTGTCTGTGATTTCTGAAAGTGAATTTTGTTACTTTGGTAACAAATGTCTATTAAGAAATGTTAACAAAGCTGTGCTGTGGTTGCAATTCTTATTAACTTCCAAATATTTCTTTTATTTTCTTTTGTTATCAATGCATATACTGTTTAAGAAATAAATTGTTTCTTTTTGCATTTATTTTGGCTTGTATTATTTTTTCCAATCAATATTTTTTCTTTATCAAACAGTCCACATTAAATTGTGTCTCCCATGCTGAAATTTAACGTAAATCTTATTTTACAAGGTTTTTTTCCTCTTTACTTAAACTCAAAATTTTATGTACCAAATATAAAATACAAAAGATGCTACCGTATTAAAGCGTTGTTTATTAATTTTTCGAATTTTAAACCGCTATAATTTAACTGTTTTTGCCACTGAATTTCTCTTTAGTGACTGCCAATTACTAAGTTAAGTTTTTGAAGTCGAGGCACTGTTTTTTTAAACCCAACTAAATATATTCTTATCTATGTCTTTAATGAAAATTAACTTATAACAAAAATTGTTATGTGTTTTAGAACTTCAATGATGGAAGGATCAGGATCTTTGGAACAACAACTTGATGCATTACGTATAAAAGCAACAGAGGTTCGTGCACGCCGTGTTGATTTAAAAAAAATTGAAGAACTTGGAGCTCTACTAGAAGAACATCTTATTTTAGATAATCGATATACAGAACATTCAACAGTCGGCTTAGCACAACAATGGGATCAATTAGATCAACTTTCAATGCGAATGCAACATAATTTGGAACAACAAATTCAGGCACGTAATCATTCTGGTGTTTCAGAAGATTCACTTAAAGAATTTTCTATGATGTTTAAACATTTTGATAAAGATAAAAGTGGTAAACTTAATCATCAAGAATTTAAATCCTGTCTACGTGCACTTGGCTATGATTTACCAATGGTTGAAGAAGGTCAACCAGATCCAGAATTTGAGGCAATTGTAAATGTTGTTGATCCCAATCGAGATGGATATGTATCACTTCAAGAATATATTGCATTTATGATATCAAAAGAAACTGAAAATGTTCAAAGCTATGAAGAAATTGAAAATGCTTTCAGAGCTATTACAGCATCAGATCGACCATATGTTACAAAAGAGGAACTCTATTGCGTAAGATTTATTTTAGTTAGTGATTAATTTCAATCAAATAATTTTGTTTTTTTATTATTAGAATCTTACGAAAGATATGGCAGATTATTGTGTCCAAAAAATGAAACCCTATACAGATCCAAAAACAGGTCATCATATAACAGGAGCCTTGGATTATATTGAGTTTACAAGGACACTATTTCAAAATTAAAACAAACAAAAAAATTACAGTTTAAAAGTATTTAGTTTAACATTTTAAAGTATTTAAATTCTATTTTAATTGATATAAAAATATATATTTATTAGTTTAAGTATTCGGACGAAATTTATTGTTAAATCAAAAATCGCTTCATTATTGAATCAAAATCTTTTAGACTATGATTGCTTTAATTTGAATTAAAGTGCAACTTGGCTGCTTAATTTTTGTGTTTTTATTTTTTGGTGGAATCTTTAAGAATATAAAGGCTTAAAGCCTTTGTATAAATCTTTATTTTTGATATTAATGAAATTCCTTATTTTAACTAAAAGTGGTCGCTGCCAGCGTCTTATGTTATTATGTGTCTGGTTATTTTTGAGTGTAGTATTCAATAGTCTAATATCACATGTTATTTTAATATTTAATGCTTTATTCATCGCAAACTACCCACCTGTGTTTTGACTATGAGAAGTTGTTAAGGAGAATGAGACATCTCAATCGAGAAGTGGCCTGTATGGCGGGGTCGGAAATATATTTGAGAGATATCCTAGCTCTACCAAGAAAACTAGATATTAGGGTTTCCATGTCTGGCTGGGAGCACAATAGGTCGAATCTGGCAGTGTTGCATTTGTCCCCTTTCTGCTACTTCTACTACTACTACTTCTCACTGCAATCCTGCTGTAACGCTTGAATTGATTTGAGCGCGCTAAACTGGCCAAATTTTGCACACTCAAAATAACTTGAGCGAAGTTGTGTTAAAATTAAAATAAAAATTTAAATTATATTTGTAAGTTTCTAATTTTTTTGCCAATTTCCCAAGACCATGTTCTAAATTGTGTTTTTTTACATTAAAAAAAGTAGATTTTTTTTAGCCGGGTAAAAAATTACCGAAGTTATGAGCATTTGGGCGTCCTTTACTATAGAGCAAGAGAGTGAGCAAAATTTTAAATCGTTTTTATGAAGCTTGTTAGTTTAGAAGCCGAAGTTTGCGTCAGATAACTCAAAATCAACTGGGGCATGTTTTAAAATTTTGCATACGACCTTTCGACATATTTTTTGAGATAATTACGAGAGCTTTTTTTTCATAATAAATAATTTTATGATAATAAATAAGTCGATTTTTTAGGCGAAAATCGATATTTTGGCTTCCAAAAATTGAAAAATAAAAAAAAACCCCTAATCATTACCTAAAAAAATATCTAAATAAATTTTGAATTTTTGGTTTGGAGGACTCTGCTGCGAGTTATGATGCGCACCGCAAAACACCTTTTTTTCAAGCAGCCTCCAGATATTCATTGCCACTCACTCAACTATTATTATTTTGAAATAAAAACTTTGGAAAAATATTTTTAAAATGTGTTATCATATAAAAATTAATTAAATAAACTAGAACTATTTCTATTGGCAAAAAATATTCTTGAAAATATTTTTTTCAACAAATTCACAGGACCATCCATATTATAGTTTTTTTACTGCCTTTATTTTACTTACTGATTTAGGTTTTTATATAATTTGGAGCGATATACAAAAACCTTTTTTACTTAAATCACTTTAACTTGGGGGTTGTAGAGCGATACTCTTATTTTTCAAATTCACCACTAACCTAAACATATAATACCATAATCCCGATTTAGACCTTAATCTAGGTTTTTTGAATTTCAGTGGAATAGCGTTAGAGGAAAAAACAGTGAAAATTCTTATTGAGGAGAAAACATGTTTTTAAAAAAGGAAACATGAGAGAAAATGCCGAATTAAGGGAAACTTAAATTTAATTAAAAATCATGTATTTGTTTGTTTGAGGGAAGTTAGTTTTTATTGGTTTTTGGGTGAAAACAATGGGAAATCACAAGGAGAACAAAAGCAAGAAAATATATTGTTATGTGCAATTGTTTCTCAAAAAATCTTATAAATCAAATAGTTTTAATTTAAGCTTCCGTCACAAGATTGTTAGAGAAAAGACATCATAGAAACAGTGTGATATACTGTATATCATTAACAATATATTATTAACTGCAAGTTATAAATAAATACTAAAAGTTAACAGAGTGAATAGAACCCATTTGATTTCTCTTCATATTTGGTGCGCAACTTTATTATTATTATTATGTTTTAATTACTTCATTTACAATAAAAATTTTCTAAAAACAAAAATAATAGTTGTCTTAGTATAAAAACAAAATCAAGTAGTATAACTTCGTCTAAATAAGGAATTTATATACACTTGTTAAATAATCTCCTTGCAATTTTGATTTCATTTCTTCCTTTGTTAGCCATTGGAATTTTGAATCGTTTTCACTTAAATTTCCATTTTTTAATACACATCTATAGAAAAAAATTTTCGCACCCAAGTTTTGATTCTCTTTTCGATATTTATATTTATAATATCCGCACGGTGCATTACCATAAAACAGTACTTTTATATTATTTCCACATTTTTCAGTAAGTACTCGTTCTGCGGTTTGTCGCATTGTTTCCCCTTCTTTTCGTTCACCTTGGGGAAGTATAAACTTTGCAGTATTATTTAATTTTTCTTCAATTAATAAATAAAGCGTTTCATCCAGTTTTCTATTGGTTGATGTTATATCATTTAATTCATCAGCTTTTGTAACTCTTGAGGCAAATTTAAATTGTTTTAGTTCGTCATTATAGGCATCTTCTAAGTCCTGTGCCGTTTGTTGGTTGACTTTTTCATCTAACTCAGCCTGAAGTTTACCTGCTTTTAGAAGCTCCGCTTGCAATAAATCTTTTTCACGTTGTAATTCATGATCAGATTTAAGACTGTTTTCAAACTCAATTTGAGATAATAGAGATTTAAAGTTCTCTTCGATTGAAATTAATGGCTTTGTGATTACCGGACATCTTTCAATCAAAACACCAGCATGTAGTTCCCACTTTTGTAGATTGGTATGTGAATTTCTTAAAATTACAGGCTTCAACTGCTTTCGCAGAATACTTAGTGCAGGTTTATTGAAATGAAGCGTCCAAAACATTATTCAAAACTTTCGTGAAAAGTTTGACGTTTAGACTGTGTTTTGATTAGCGTTTTCGACAGCGCTTTTATAGGAGTTTTTAAGGCAAGCACTCAGAGTATATTGACTACAATAATTATTTGACATTTTGATTGGAAACATACAATTTATGTTTCTAACTATAGTTTTATTATATTAAATTGACTTAATAATAATAATAATAAAAATATTATAATGTTATAAAATTATATATTGCATTATAAATGTAATAAAATTAGTTGAAATGTACAAATTATATTTTTCGAAAGGACTTGTAATGTAATTATATTACAGTCATTGTCATTTAAGGCAATGATAAGACAAGAAATTTTTAGATTAAATCCACATTATGACTTCTACTGGTCTTTTAGTTATTTCAAATGTAAAAAATATTACGAATTCATTACGTATAGCTAATCAATATGTTAAAACAGTTTGGTATGTTTACTTAAATAGCAATTATGTAAAATGTCCGATTTCGTGGAGTAAAACAATAATTGGAGTTTACGCAAGTTCTTTGAGTTTACCTAGTGAAATTGATATTAGGGTATTAGTAACACCTTTGAAGATATCTTGCGGAAATGTTATGAAAAAAGAAGTTAACTATGTTTTGGTTGATCATTATTCCCCCGAAATTGTAAATAAACTTAAACATTTATGTATAACTTCAGTATCACCAACATTTCTCGAGGGTGATCCATCAAATACTTCTATTGACTTTGAGGATAAAGATGAAGATTGTATGCATGATGTGGTAGTTCTAGGAGGAACATTTGACTGTATTCATATTGGTCATAAAGTCTTACTAACTGAAGCAGTAATTAGATGTCGTAAAAGGTTAGTTGTTGGTGTAACAGATGAAAATATGGGAAAAGGTATTTCCATTTATTCTTTAATTTAAGAAAAAAATAGAGAAATTTTTATTATTTTAGTGAAAATACTCTCAGAACTTATAATGCCATTAGATAAACGGATACAGCATTTGCGACAGTTTCTAGAAGAAATTGATTCTACTCTAGCTTATGAAATTGTTCCCATAAGTAATCCTTTTGGACCAACAATAACAGATCCGCATATGAGTCTTATTGTTGTTAGCTCAGAAACTATGAAAGGTGCCAATTCTGTAAATGATGCTCGAAGATCTTGTGGACTAAATCCCTTATCAATTCATTCGATACCACTGTTAGAAATCGAATCTGCTTGTCCAAATAAAGAGTTGAAAATTAGCTCCAGCAATAGACGAATGGATTTGTTAGGTACAAGATTAAAAACTCCTGAAGTACGTAAATAATATTAAAATTTTCAAAATTAATAATTATTTTTGTAAAGCCTCGTCCGAATTTAAAGTCTATGCCATATATAATTGGGCTTACTGGAAACATTGCATCAGGTAAAAGTGTAATGGCGGAACGTTTTCGTGGCAAGAATGCATATGTAATTGATTGTGATAAAGTTGCACATGAAATTTATGAGCCAAGAATGAAATGTTACAATGAAATTGTGAATAATTTCGGTGAAATCATTATAGGTGATGATGGTAAGATTAATAGAAAAGTTTTAGGGGATATTGTTTTCAATGATTCTAACCAATTGAACAAGTTAAATGAAATTGTTTGGCCAATACTTTTGTCTGAAGTGAAATCACGAATTAAGGAGATATACGAAAAAAATCATTCGAGGATTATTGTTGTGGAAGCCGCTGTTTTACTTCAGGCAGGTTGGCAGAAAGAGTGTCACGAAATATGGTCTGTTATTGTCACAGAAGAAGAAGCTATTAAAAGAGTTGTTAAAAGGAATAAAATCACTGAAGAGGAAGCCAGAAAAAGAATAAAAAGTCAATTATCAAACAAAGAAATTGTTGAACAATCGCATGTAGTTTTTTCAACACAATGGAACTATGAATTTACACAGGAGCAGTTCGAAAAGGCATGGTTGATTTTGACTAATGAATTGAAACAATTAAAAGTTCAATAAGGGCATAAAAGGCTTGTTTTTTTAGCTGCGGACTAGATTTTATAATGGAAAGGGTAAAAAGTTATTGGTTTTATTAAAATAAATGGAAAATAATTGCATTGTTTTTATTATCTAAGCAACTTTTAAACAAATTTGAAATATTGTTTGTAAAAATTTTATCTGATATAATACAATTAATTTTGGTGTTTATTCAAGTTATTTGTGGTGTTTGGCGGAGTTATTTAGTTAACTATAAATTATCTTTAAAGAACTAAATATTTTAAATGCTTAGTTAATTTGTATAGAAAAACGTCACAGCCAATTTTATAGTTTCAATGACTTTCACCTTTTTTGCCAGCAACTCTCTTAAAATCATCCATTTTTGTTGTTACTAATGGAGATCCAATAAAGCTAAGGGAATCGATTTGTGTAACCTCACTGCAGCATTGATTATTTTTAACATAAATTTGAATGTTTTGCACATTTTGAAATTTAACGTAACGCAATTGAATTGGCTGGCCCTCAACATCTTTGCATTCCAAACTGTTGTGACAAACTGTTGTTAAAAAAAATAAGATTATTTGATTAATATACATACGAGAGATCCTGAACACTTGAACATGATTCAGCCATATCGAAATCTATGGTTCTTGGTTGATTGATAAAAATTTTAATCTCTCGTGGAGCAAGTGTCCGAGGTGCTTTGATTTTTAAAGAGTGAATTTTTACAGCCTGATTAAATGTAACTGAAATTATTAATTGTTCGTCCACATCTGATTGCAAGTATCCACCTTCTGGGGTAAGACAATGTAATAACGGATGTTCATCTGACTCATTTAGACATTCACATTGATTTTTTGCAATAAATGTATTTAAATCCATCTAAAAGTAACCTATCTAATTTATTATTCATGGAATGAAAGCTAAAAATATTTACTAATCCTTGGCCATAATCTTCACCTGGCTCTTCACCACCAGTTCCAACATGTTGTTGTATTTTAGCTTCTAATTCTTCTATATTAGCACCTTGGACTCGATCAATTTTAGCCTAGTTTGTCGGTTTTAAAGTAAGTAAGCCAAAAACAATTTACAAAGTATTTACCCTATTTCGATAAAATAAAAATGTTGGCATTGCAGAAACCCCTTGAACTGCTGCGGTGTCTTGACATTTGTCTACATCTATTTTTAGGAAGACAACTCTTGGAAATTTACTGGGTAATTGTTCAAACAATGGTGCTATTCTTTGGCATGGTCCACACCTGTACAATCAGGATAAATTTAGTTCCAATGTTGATTGAATGTAAATTGAGAGCAAAGCCAGAGAAGTAGTTATAAAGTTACTTTTTAGCTTATTAACCTGTTAACCGGGCGATACGTATAAATAAGTCAAACGTAAATAATATCGGGTACGTGTAGGACTTATGAATACGTCCTTGAAATAGTGCTTAGGAACTATTTCTTCTGCACCATTCTCTTCACTGCACATCTCGAAAAAACTTTAAATGTTACCCCCAAAAAAGTTTCTTTGTTTTATCTTTGGAAGTTTTAGATATGATTCTTAATTAAAAAGGGAGTAGTTCCCCAGTTAACAGGTTAAATTTTTATTATTGTATTGTTGTGTAAATTAATAGTAATTTTACTTCGCCTTCATTTTATTTTGACTTACCAGCTAGCTGTAAAATCAGCAACAACAAGTTGGATACCTGCAGATGATAATTCTGCTTGAAAATGTCCTTCATCATTGATGCTGATGACACCCATGCTGTCTGTGAAAATATTTGCTCAAAAATGCAGAATTTGTGAAAAATATATTCCTGATGACTTGCCAAAAAAAATTTAGTTGACAATGCGTCGCCGGAGTACGTGAGTCGCATCTGATCGCATGCTATCTGCGTTGTCATGTGTTCATTCTTATTCTCTTTACTATAATTTATTAATGTAATATTTAATACCATATTATCTTAAATATGTATATATAAATATAATTTAATGTATTAAAATATATTAACAAACCTGAAAACGGATATATCCAGTTCTAAAAAACTATCATGATAGCACATCGACGTTTGCAAAAAGTAGTTGACAAAACGCCTGTAGAAAAAACTTTATAACTATAATTTCTTTCTACATACCAAGTGACAAATATAGAAATAATATAATCACAACTTTTGCAAATCAAGTTCACCTGTATGCAAATTAAAGATTTTCACACAAAAAATAACGACGATATTATATATAGGGTCAGGAGATTTGTACTATGCAATCGTATTGCACGGATATGTTCTAATACCGAGAAGTAGTCTGTGCAGAAGCTTTCTTTTTGTACGGGAAGTTAATAAAGTGTATTAGACATCTGTGGAGAAAGGAAATTGCTAATGATAATTTTTTAACAACTTCAACGCACACATATAATCTATATATAGAGCTAAAAGCTAGACCTGTTTATTTCTGAGGACATGAGGAACTCGTTAGTTCGAATAATATTCCCGTTAGTTCGAATAATATCCCCGTTAGTTCAAATATTCTCTTACGTGAAACGTCCCTGTCCAACATGATATGAAGCTTTTTGTTTACTAACTTTATTGTAATTTCAAGAAACATTTTTACTTTTAAGTGATTCGAAACTTTTCAAAATTTAGAAAACTAGCTCTAAGTTAAGAATATTCAAAAAATTTCTTGTAATAATGAAAAATCGTCATTAAAAAACTTTAAATCGATTACAGTGCAAAAATTATAGTAATAATGAAGAAAATAATTAATTATATACATATTAACCAAATTACTTTAATTGAATTGTGTTTTAGGAGTTTAACTGTTGATTATTCTTAAGAGGTTCTCCTAAATATAAAACTCATTAAAAGCTTAAACAAGTCCTCACTTCAAAAAAACGTTCTTATTATTATTATTGTTCAGTTACGAAAAATATTCCACTTGTTTTTGAATTATTTAGAAGCGATTCACTAAATCTGAAATAAAAATTCCAAGTATTTTTTCCTTAGAAATGATACAAACTGTTAAAAATCCTACAGTTTGAATGTGTGTTTTCTCACTACGTATACGCATAAATAATAAATGTACGCATGAATACGTATATTTTAAATACATATCTACAATAAATATTGGGGATATTCGACAAAAGCTTAGCTTACGGTAAAATTTTTCAGACGAACGTGTAAAGTTATATGAAAAAGCTCATTTAGAATATATGCATTTTATAAACCCAAGTAGCCCGTGTCAAATCCTGAAATATTTGATTGGGTTAATTTTCGCCTCCTATCTTTCTTCGACACTGTTGAAAAAATAATTAAATCATTCAATCAGGAATTACTATATAAATTACACTTCGGTAAGACATGTCACGACACCATAAGAACTTAAACGTTTTCGGAAATATTTAAGCTTTTGACATTTGTAATTTTGCGCAGCATTTTTCACGCATTCTCACTATCGAAATTTTCTCTCACTTGAGCTATGATATATTTTATTTTATATATATAAATTTGTGTTTTTTTCTTTTCTCTAAAGTTAAAAAGGAGAAAAATTTTCCATCGAGAAGTACGAAAATTAAGTTAGCTTTCTTAGTTTGCTATCAGATTTCCTTTGGCGCGTTCAATTCCTAAGTAAATGTTACGCGGAAAATGTGCGTTTTTATGTTTTATATGTAAAAAAAAAAATGTTGCTCAAGAAGAAAATCGATGGCAGGTGTGTTTTTCTAAAGAACTTAGTATAAAAGGGGTTCAAATGCATTCGATTAATTTATAGGGATACAGTTAGTTAAAAATATACATATATTTTATACATATATTTAATGTGTGTGTATTTTTTTTCCTTCGTTTGTTTGATTTAGTAATTTCACAATTGGATTATGTGAAAGTGCTAATTTGAATAAATATAATAATAATATAAACATATAAATTTGTTTGAAAAGTGTCTTTGTGTTTGAGAATATCAATCAAACTATAGTTCAATTTTTTCTCCGAAGCCAAAATAATGTAATTATATTTCTTTCCAAAAAATGAAAATATTAGTTTTAAGGAATTATGAAATTAAGCATAAAAGTGAATAGCTTTTATTGTAGAGTAAAAAGGAGAAGGATTCTTATCTTAAAATGTAAGTATAATTATGAACGAGAGTAGAATATTTTGTTGGTATCTTTTTCTTTTTTATTTACAGCCGAATCTTGAATATATTATTCTTTGTAGATCATGCGCATAAATTGTTCATAATCCTTGTTCAAACTGTAGACGGATTTAAATGGTCTGTTTTAGGTTTATATGTACATACGTTTATGTATATATGGTTTTTTTTACATACATACAGACTATCTTCTATCTATGCTTTTCAATATCCAAGAATATCGTAGACGGTCTGCTATTTTTTCTTTTCATCCCTTTATTCATTGGTTCATTTGATGCTCAACTATTACTTAATATTCTTGACATCCTTTAGAGGCACAAATTAGAAGAATTTATTGACACAAGTCAAAGGAGTAGAGTCATTTATGGAATTTAAATTTGATCTTACTTTGGTTGTCTTTCTATTTTCTGTTAGAATTTATTTAACCTTAAGTGACTCTTTTTAATATTTATTGTCTTGTAAAATAATTTATTATATTTTATTTAATTTAGATACTTTATAAATGAGTATCTCGTTAATTATTTAGGACCGATTGTGGGTGAATTTCTAACTAAGAAGTTAAGTAGGGAATTTTTTTAAATTTTTTATGTTTAGTCGAGTAGTTTCTTATGCAGATAATAAAAAGATTTCTAGAATTAATGTGGATTGTGTAATATATCAATGGGTTAAAGTTTTTTGTAGTATTTTCCAATATGGATGAAAGTTTAATCCGTTTTAAAGGAAAGATTTCTTATTGTAAATTCTCTTTTTTCAAAAATTTTTACAGTTCAACAGGTTTATACTCCTTTTAGATTGAAATTCGTTACTGTTAAGAACCCTGTATATATATTGATTTCCTGAAATTATTATTGCCTCGTCTTTTATTGGTCTTTTATTAGTCCTTGATATCGTTTGGCTTATGCATGTAAAATCGGAATCATAATTCCAGTTTCACTGTTGGAGCTAAATTTAAACTTATCACTGTATCAAACAGAGAAATTTTGTAAGGAAAATTAAGACCTTGTTATTGATTTCCTTAAGTTTATTTTAAGAAAGAGCTTTTCATGAAATTGACTATCCCTATAGATGTGTTTTGTCAGTCAGATTTTTTGACAGGGATCTTAAATTGGCTTTAAAATGCGGAAACGTGCGTTAAGTGCTGAGTACTTGATCTGAAAACATATGCACACACTCCGTGATGAAATGTCGTAAGAAATATAATAATTAAATCGACTACTGACTCTAATGTAAAACCCTTTTTACAGTTCAATGTATTCTAATATGCTACTCAAAAAAAAAAGAGCAAAAATAAGTGTGACAAAAGCTGCAGCTTTCAGGACCTTGTTTAGTATTTGTACATACTTCTCTTCACTTTTGAGAATGAAGGGCACCACTTTTTCATAGGTTTTTTTATTACCATATTTGAAGATATAATGAATACTAGAGACTGTAATGGTCTTAGGCTGCCCTATGGATAGATTTAAGGTACTAATTCACTTTTAAGATTTTGTGTCGAAAATATTTACCTGAAGGCCATATAGGCCATGTAGGCGACTAAATCTTCAAGATATTTGCTCTATATATTGAAAAAGAAAATAGGTGAAAACTGTTTTATCAACCCTCTGAAAAAAGCTACACATATTTAATCTTGTTTTCAATATCCTGTAAAGATATTTCTTTATTCATTAAGGAGCGATTATTGAAATGTGATTAAGGATGTTGAGGGATTAACACCTTTTCTTACGCGTTTCGTCGAAATTGCTTTTTTTGTCAATAGATTCGGATCTGAATAGGAATTAAGGTCCTTTAGGGCAAATGTGGATTTTTATTGACAGTTTCTTTATCGAAAAACAAAGATCAAAAGCTTTATTTATAGCCTTATGTGAATAAATTACATGCTACATTAATTAATAAAATAAAAAGATATCTTTTCTCAAGAACTACTCCGAAAGTTCTAGATTAAAATAACTTTTTCAAGTATTTACAAATTTATTAAAACCCTTTCTCCATACAGGCCTGTACAGTGTATTAGGCTCCCGTACAAAAAAAGATTCGTTTTTCCATTGGCAATAATCTGTATTAGAGAAATTTAATGGAAATTTTAAAATAAGTGTCATAAAAGTAAACACTGAATCATCTAATTGAAATAATACTTCAAAAGTGTTTAAACTAATTAATTGAATAACAAAAAAGCAAAAAAAGAAATAAAAAAATAAAAAATTGTTTAACTAATAAATAAATAGCATATTTAATGACACAATAAATAAGGGAATTTTTAATGGTAATTTGTTGATCAACCTATAAATTTACAAGTGATGCAGAAATTTTCCTTATGCAGCTTTTCAAAGTCTGTATTTTAAGACACAATTGCAACATGCTCAAAACACATGTATTACACATTTCTGTATACAAAATTTCTTTCCGTGTATTGTAATAATGTGTAAAAGACTCAATTAAGAATGGGTATAATACATAGCTAACCTTATCAAAATATTTTGCAATTGAATTTTTTACATTAAGTAATTTTCTATGGCGACAATTCCAAGCGAACCCAACTCTATTAAAAAAATTAAAAGATTTTTAATTTGATCGATTTCCTGGGTTTTACCTCTTTTAAAATGAAAATTTCCAGTTTATAGACCAACAATTTTGTATAATAAGGACAAAGAGATGTTTATAGGTATTTTAGGGATGAAAAAGGTTTATCCCTTTGGAATTATAATAAATCATATATTTGTATTTATATAAAAACATATTAAGAACTTTAAATTATATACAATGTAATCTAGTTCAAGACTAAATAAAGTGCACAAGAGATTTTAGGAACTTATGAGCGGAGCTCTTGGCCTGTTTATTGTTCTTATTTTGCCCTGTTTGCAATGTTTTCTTTATAAGGTGTATTTTTTAAAAGTAATTTTTCCAAGAATACGCTCGAAGTACTATACATCGGAATTCTTTCTTTTTGTTGTTTTGTTTAGAATTCATACCAATAATTATATTGGTTCTATTTATACGACAATTCGGATATAAAAAAATGAAACTTATTTTAACGTTGAAAATTTAAAGAAACTTGAATAAAAGTTTAAGTTTATTTGTTTTAGAAGTTTGAAATTTTTACTTGCGCAATCAGAAAAAATACTTTGATAAATTTCAATTTCCTTCATTAACTTGACTAGGTATTATTTTGATTAAGTTGCCATGAGTCAAATCTCTTGGAACAAATATAATTTTGATATCTAGTGAAGCAGATCCGCATACTTTCTAATGCGCTCTAAAATTAAACATTCAGATGGGTACTGAAATAGCGAAGTGAAAAGAAAAATTAAGCTTATCAATAAAAATATTTTTGCTAAGTAAGTAAAATTTTTTGGCTTTACTTTGGTACTGTTCATAGTAAAAATTTACCCTATATCCACGTGGGTATAAAAAAAACAAAGAACAAAATTTTTTATATCAAAGAAAGAATACAAGTTAAAAAAATTGTACTTATTTTTAAGTAGGTGAAATTTAATAAACGATTCAAAAAATCTCTTTCTAAAAATACTAAATAAAAATAATCCACGTGAAACTAAGGCTGGTACCAATTTATTTATGTTGATTGAAATTCTTAAAAACTCAAAGAAAAATATTCATCCATGTATGAACGATTGAAATAGGCCAATAAGTTTTTTCTTGGCCAAAGTTTCAATATTTTAACAAACCAACATAAGTTGATTGCTTAAAGGACACAGTTAAAGACAAAACCCCCAGTTTTTTTGTGGCCTATCCACTTCTGCTTTAAAGGTCCAACTTTGAAGTACAAAACTGAGAGATATTTTGAGCAAAGCTGAATTTAGTTTTTTATGTTTTTTTCATAATTAATTAATCAAATTGTCCTAAATATATTCCAAAAATACTTTAAGGCTTATTATTGCAAAATTATAACCAAAATGGCGAAGTGATTGGCTATAATTTATTCCCCAAACAACTATAGATAATGATTTTATTTGCAATTTAATTTGCTAATTAAATTTGGTACAAAAAGTTAACTAAGTGCTGTTTAAAATTATCAATACAAAAACATTTTGTCCGTTAATTAGACCCAAACTAATTCGAAGGTCTTTGTTTACAAAATAAGTTCGTACGTGCACATTCTTCGAAAAATTTTTATTTGAAAACATAAACCTGGCCTGGTAGAAAGATTTAGTTATAATTTTGCTAGATGATAGGATAAAAAAATATTGCTTGAAAATATATGAATTAAGTCAAAGAAGAAGCAATTATTAAAGGATTTCACTGAATGCACAATGCAGCAGGGGTACAATTTTCCATTTAATTTCTTTATTGTAAATTCAAAGATTTTGCTTCCTGTATTGTGATATTAAAACCTTTAAATTATTTGAAAATTACTACAAAGTTTTATAAACTTTGATTCATTATCCCTTAAATCTATTTAAAGAATATGAAACTAGGTGCACTCATTTATTTATTTGCTGATTTATAACATTAAACATTAAACTCATTTGCTTCGACTGAGAGACTTTAAAGTCACCGAAAAAAGAATGTATCAGTTAAGAAAGGATAATCCTTTTAATAAGCCCATACGTGTTTTATCGGTGTAAAGACATAGCGTCATCAAATTTCAAAATTTGTTGATTTAATTTCGTTCCCATTTTCATTGTGATTTCATTATTAACAAATCAACCAAATATTTAAGTAGATTAATACCTGATTCAGCACCTGAAATAATTGGTAATAAAAAATTAAAAATTGAACTATTTAAATAGTTTAATCTCTTTTCGTCAGATTCATGATGGTCGTCGGGTACATTTTAATCACCTATAAAAGCCGACACGTTAGAGATACATTTTTAATTAATTTAAAAAGATTATAAAAACTATTTTGTAGTTTTGACTTCATTAATTTTTATATTAAGATCCATTGCATTAATTGCAAGTGGGGTCCTGATATGAAATTATATCCGCATTGCTGCTGTGCAGTTATCGTTCGCTAAACAACTTTAAATATTGATAATGTTCGATTAGACATTTTGAATCGATTTTTAATCTAAACTTTTTTTCAATTTTGAAATATATAATAATTTTTGGCAACCAGCTTACCACGCAACTATCGTGAGGCGGGGTGAGTGTAATTAAGATTTAAAGCTGTTTATGACGGGAATTATTTCTTGCTTTCCTGTGGGTAATAATTTTGTATTAGTTTACATTTTTGATATTTTATTTTCTCTTTTGATAATAATTGAAATTTTAAATCTATTTAATTTAATTAATTGAACTTCCAATCATGTATAAAAATAAATTATTGTTATATTGGTCTTCAAATTTTATAAAAAAAATAACTATTCATTGTCTTTGTCTGCAGGTACTAAAAGTTTATCCAAAGATATATTTTTTTTCAAAAAAGAGGTTTCCAGTTGACACTAATAGTAAGATTAGTTCATTTTACCAGATTAAAAGAAGTTATATTATCCCTTTAATAATAAAATTAAATAAAAAATTGAGTTACACTAAAATTCGATAGAGCAAGTTTGAAATTTATACAAAGAACGAATAGCTATGAAAAAAAGTTAATAATGTTCTGTAATTTTGTCTTAATATTTTTTGGTTGTTGTTTTCATACACTTAATCAATAAAAGATCTTTAACATCCTTTCGTTTTCAACATTCATAGTTCCACGAAACCAACATAAAAACTTTCTCTACTTCCTGAAAAACATTAGCCGATAATTTATTATGAATTTGTTTGGTAATTCATGAAAAGCAATCGTTTTTCTTCTGCCAAAAATATGTCATCGTATTGCCAAAATTTTTTTATCTATCCAAATATAAAATAAATTGTTTAAGTATTAATGTTATAACTATTGCTGATAGTTTACTTCCTACAAAAGAAAAGTTTTAATTTTTTATTACCTTTTTAGAAAGCAGTTTTCAACTTTGTCTGATGTAGTGAATAGTTACTTTTTAGATTTCCCGCAATTAGCTAAAAATTTTTATTGTTATATACTTATTGAATAATTACATGGCATTTGAGAATATGGGGTCATTGGCTGAAACTTTCAGGATATGCAACTAAAATGATGATTCGAAAACTAACTTTTTGTTTTAATATGTGTTAAAATTATCTTTTTAATTTGCTAAAATATCATACCTAGTCGTTTGGATTAGAAACTACAATAACTATAAACATTTTCGTTCAAAGAATGACTACGAATGGGTGAAGTAACGAGATACTTGTCTGTGTATGTGAGCCTGATGGAGTCAAGTAAAGGTAGAAAAAACTTAAAATAATAAAATAATAAGTTCTTAGTGGCAGTGTTTTCTTCTCTTTGGTTACCTTTTGATAATGTTTATTAGATGCATAAAGACATTTTTCAAGCACTTTTCTTTTAAAAATAATTATATTCGAATCATCAGTTATACAACTTTTGCAACAATGCAGCTGGTCTTTAGTTTATTTTCTTGTATATGAGAAAATTTTCTGTTATATTATTTTCAGGAGCTAAAAATGTATGTATATATGTATATAAAATTCACTTACACACTTATATTGCTTATACGTAAAGAAAACATTTTTAATATCATATAAGACTGCATGGGTGCAAAAAGAAAAGATTTTAAAAAATCCTAACATAAAATTTTACAGTCCATAGACAGTAATTAAAAAATAAAAACAAAATAACACACAGTTAAAAACAATTCTGCTGTACTTAATTTAAAAAATAATAACACCCTGACAGCTATCTAACAAAAATAATTCTTTAATACTACTTTTGAAAGTAAAGCCAAGCCTTAACTGACAGGAAGAATTTACTTTAACCGCTAAACTAATCATATCTAATTAATTTTTAAAATAATGCTGTAGCAAGTTTTGCCTGATAATTTAATTATGTTAGTTGCGATTACAACCCTTTAATTATGTTATGTAATAAAAATTTGAGTAGCATGTTCCATTAAAAAGTAATTCATGAAGGGATTATAACATGAAAAATTCTATTTTTGCTTATCCCAGACTAGAAATAATATTAATACCTGGTTCCAGTTTTGCTTACGAGACCTTTTTTTTCCCTTGACTGAATATCCAAAAATAATTCAACTTTCTTTAGTCCTTAAAACTCATTTTATAGAAATTTATGAGAACTACCTGCCTATGTGAACTCGAGTATATGATTGAAGCTTTACAGTACTTGTCGTCTTCTTTAAAGCTTTAAAGTTGCCGATATCCCATATTAGCTTTTTTCCTATTTTATTACTCTCAAGCGTTAGACGGTCTTAGTAGAATTACTACTCATATGTACCTACTCGTGCAATAAAAAGAAAATTAGCACGTGCCGAAGATGCAACTTTCCTGTCGTGCTTGCATCTAATTACATGTACGTTCGTTCAACTCTCTTATAATTTAGCCAAAATTTTTCTTTTCAGATTGATTCCTTTGGAAATTTTTTCATGGTTTAATATTTCACATGGAAACTTAATTATAATAATGATTTTTTTAAAAATTTATTTTTAGCTTTACATTTTTTCGTTAAAACTTTTTTATTTTTGCAATTGAAACTTACGGGATAAGTGAAGCCAACAATGTGTCTTACGATTAAAAAGGAGTCATAACAAGTGAAAGCAATTGTAATGGACGCTTCGTTGCATTCTGTTAGTAGCCCAATTCTAACGCTTCAACCTCGTTGGTGAGTTGTGCACTCGAGAAACGTTTCAAATTAAGGAAAGCAATAATACAATTGTTATTCTTATGTAGTAGTTCTTTAAGGGCCAAGGAATAATTAGAATTTCGTAAAAATTGATTTTTTTGGATTTTAGCCAATTATAAAGTCTCTAAAATATTTCATGCAACTTTCAAGTAAAACCAAAGAATACTTTATTAGATATCTAGGGATTAGTAAATAGACCACTAAGTCTCACAGTAAACACTTTTAACGTTAAAGTTCCTCAAAAAGATATTTTTTTAGAGCAGACAAAAGTTTTTATATTGATTTTACTGATTTTTTACAGGAAATGGGTCGCAATTTTGTTGGTTTGCCTAGATCGCCAATAATAGAATTAAGAACAAGGAAAAATGAAAATTAAGACCAGGAATTTAATATGAATTTTTCTATTCCTTAATAAAATTTGTTTTTAATGAAAAAATGTAAAAACTTTTGTTTGACTATCAAAAAATCTCATCAAATCCCAATGAAATTCTGAGTGTCAAATAAATGAAAATGAATTGGTTAGAAATACATGAAAAAGTTCCTTTTAAGATTGATTGCTGAGGTAAATCAATTTTTGTATAGTACAACAATGCTAGAAGAAATTATGAATTGTATTTCTTATAATTTCAATGTTTTGTTTGTATTTAAATGCGTTATGCACTAATTGAGATAACGATAGTACGACTAGGAATTTGAGAATTTTTAATAACCATGCAAATTATTTGAAAAAGGACAAAATTATAAATTATGAAAAAAAGTAATCATCTCTAAAAACTTTAGCGTTTACTAGATTCAATTTTTCCAAAAATTCAGACGCAATCATAAAAGCTATTACTTTTTTTTAAAAAAATATTTACGAAAACTTTTCGACGTTTGTCGAAATGTTATGCTTGTATTGGTAAAATAAAAAACACGAAATGTTAAAAATTTTATAAAAATATTAACAGAACTTCACCAGCAGACATTTTTTTAACCTGTACGGCGGTCCATAAACTAGGGAAATGAGCTGTCATTTTGTCAGGATGTGAAAGAGATACATATTCTGCTATATTGCAAGTAGTTCTTGTGGCTGAGAGTAAGACCCTAGGACGTAAATAGCAAAACGTTGTTTTTTCCATCATTATATAAGCGTCATATATAGCGAAAGATCTATTTTTAGTTGTAATGTGTCCCGTGGAGTAAATCTGACAATTACTACTGTTTTAATTTTGAGAATAATAAACTAAATAATGGTTTATATATGAAAGTCCTAAGCAACTACCTAAAACAAGTATCTTAAGCATATTTCATGACCGTTTACCCTTGAACTTAATATACCCTCAAGTTAAATACGTTAGAGGAAATACGTGACCACCCTCGTTAAAAGTTATCAAAATTCATTTCGAAATTTTAATTAAGTTTTGTATTTTTAGTATACTAAAGAAGTTTACCAAACATGCATAAATTATTTCCCATAGTAGTCTAAATATGATGCTTTAAGCAATTTCTTATATTCTTCATAAAAGGCTGTTATTGACATTGCTTTTTAATATCAAGTATGATATTACAATTTAATATAATCACAATGTTATAAGAATAAATTATGAGGGATAGGATATTCTTCTTTTTTTTAAAAAAAAAAAAAACTTGTGATAAAGCTATAAATTTTCTTATAAAAAAACTGATTTAAAAATTATGGCCATCAATCAATCGATATTTTTCGTCTATGAAATTTAAATAAATATGAAAAACATTTGTGCTTCCTGATATCACTTCATCCCAATACCATCTGTTTGTTTTATTTTGTTTATTTGTTTTTTCTTTATTTTTACGGCTGATATAGCTTTTAGCTATGAAAATGAATCAAAATAATTTCCATTTAAAATCCCTAAAAGTATCGGCCTAAAAAGCTATTTGCCAGACATTTTCATGTTCATCGATTTGTCTCGTTGTAAGAAACCATACTCCACAATAAAAATATAACAACAGATCTTAGGATTTAAGAATGAGAAAAATTCTTTAAAATAAATTGCCTTTGGGGATTGATAAAACCTAAAAACATGAGCTTGATTTTTTTTTTTTAAAGAAATTCTACTAATTGAAGTTCTTTTAGGGTTGAAGGGCACTTTTGCTTTAAAAATTGCTGAAAAGCTAACCAGAATTAAATCCTTTTCATTTATAATTGAGTGATTACTATTTAATTATAGAATCATGGTTTTATGCTAGTGTTAACAAGGTTGAAATCTTTAGTAGAAATTTATAAAATATAAAATTTACTTTTTCATTAAAATTTTTATTTTAAGTCGTTTAATATGAACAAAAGTCTTCAGCGGAAAAATCTTAAAAAAGGCAAACAAATGTTTATTGTATCTAAGAGAAAATATTAATTTTTTTTTGTATGATTTGTATGTGTGTGTCTATCTTGTACTTAAGATTCGGAATAAAATTTTTAATCTACTGCCACAAGGTAAAATGTGGAAAAATTACCCTAATAGAAATTTCAATAATAATATTCACAAGGAAAATTGAACATAATAATAAAAAATTGAATTGAATTAATTTTTTGAGGTAGAAATTATACTTTTTTTTTTTGATTTATTTCGGGAAAATTTAGAATTTGAAAATAATAATGAGTAAAATGCTGCTTAGTAAAAATTTTATGACGTCTCTTAATCTTTAGCAATAATTTTTGTATTTTCTTGATGAACGATTGTGCTCAGAATTAATCTTAAAGTTTGCTTTAAAGAAAGAAAGAGAGGACTAGTACACACGTTTTACAAATTTATTAATAAATAGCTAGAAAAAAATTGTAGTATAAAAAAATAAATATTGAATAGTATGTAATTGGCCATTGGTAGTTACTCCTTTTCTCTATATACTGTATACATTTTAAAAACATATTTCAGACTTTGGATGTAGGTAATATAGTTGCACCTCATCAGTGAAGTACATTTTTAGATATTAATACTAAATTCCTCCTTGAGCTTAGCATTAAAGTTAACTTGTTGTGTCCTGTGGACAAGCACTGGAGACTCTATATAACTTTAAGCGTAAAATTCGGTATTGTTAAGTTCTTCAATATGGATGGACATTTAGAAATTTGCTGATATATATCTCAATCCACGCTATCCAGTAACCCAGTAGCAATTTCTGCTTAAAAAGAGTTGAAGCTTTATCAGTTTATATCTTTGCTCCTCTATCACGTTATTTATTTATCTAGGTACCAAACAGAAGCCTGTCATGGGATATCGATGAATTTTTCACATATAAAGGCTCTCAATTTTACTTGAATGAAACCTTTTCTTTTATAGCCCGTTAACAGCACTACTTCCGTAGTCATATTAATTATGTTCGCGAAATTCAAAGATTATACCAAAAGTAATACCTTGACATTCATAATTTACTATAATTATTATTATTGAATGTGTGAAATAATGGCATAAGTTTCTATTATTATAACTATTTACTCCCAAAAATTGTAAATTTGTTAAGGGTCTTATAGATTTTATTATGATTACTAAGTTTTTTTTAAATTTTTCCTGTTAAAGGATAATATTAGACATGATTTTTTCGTAAAGTTAACATCTAACGTTATTGAACTTTATTGAACAAAAATAAAATCAGTTCCTTGGCTTAAAACTAACAATGATTTATATTTTTTATTTAATCCTATTTAGTGCTGACATTTTTATGATGGTTATTGTAGCAATTTTTTCTTGTTTTTTTTTTTTTGTGACAACAAAGAAAAATAATGATGTACTAAAAATTTACTACTTAGTGAATAAAAGAAGCTTAATATTATTGAAATATAACACTGATACATGAAATCCCTTTCGAGGTAATGTAATATTTTACAACAGATTAAGTCTATTGATCTAATAACCAAGCAAAGATAACATACGCAACATTTTTAAACCAAGTATTTTTGAAAAATAATCTGAAATGACTGATAAGCTTGCCCAGGTTATTGATTTCATATAAAATTAATTAATTATTTTAATATTAAATTGGTGGGGTTGCTCGTTGCGCTACACCATTCACAGAAAACTTTTATCTTTTTGAATAATTTTTCTAAATTAATTTTCCTTTGATGAAATTGTGTGACCCAATTTTATGTATATTATGAGCTAATGTTTTTTGCGTATTAGAAGCACGTTTTTTGTTAATATCTATGGCCAATATTATCCAAAAAATGGAAATTTTTTTGCAAAAGTACCACAAGAAGTAAATGGGAATAACTTTTAAAAAAAAACTGAAATAGTTATGGGTGACCTATTTTTAGAAGGTATAGAATAAATATTTGCCATGCTATGGGTGGAAACGCGCCTTAAATTTACGTAAAAAATGTAATTTGTGATACTTTTTACTTGCAACAAGCATGATATTACTCATCACATATTTTAGAGTAAGTAAAATAAGAGCTATAAATGCTTAAAAGGGATTAGTAGATTTTTCGAAAAGGAATCTTTTTAGAAAAATTCAAGCCTTTTAGTATAAAGATAAAACTTTTCAAATAGAACAGAAATAATAAAATAATTTTTGAACACCCGAATTACTTCATTTAACAATGAGCAAGCTTGCACGAAATCTTATGCGTTTGGTAGGAAAAAATGTCTTCTTTTCTTTGCAAGAAGTGTTACAAGTTCCATGTATAAAACACTTTATTTTTGAGTGAACACTTTATTATGAATTTATAAATGTTCGTCATCCTGAGAGTAGAGTAGTAGAAGATTTAAATTCTTAAAGTTAGACTAAAGTCCGAATGGCAAATTTTATTGGAAATATCTGAGCTAATACCACAGTAGCACATAATTCTTCCGGCTGATATTTCTTATCATTTTTTTGAATTTTATCAAGGCATTTAAGCAAGCCAGCGAACTTTATAATTAAGTTTTTAAAATTTCAGTAAATAAAATTTTAAAATTTCTAAGCAAATTATTACTGTCAATACATGTAATATTATATATTAAAACAGTTTGTTGCGAATTTTTTATTGTTTCTTATACAAAATTTGTAAGATTTGTATGTATCGGATAAAATAAATGGGTAACATATATCGATATATAGTATATTGTACATATCTAGCGTTAATCAATTAAAAAATGGCTGAATAAAATCTGCTAATTGTCTTTAAATCTCAATTGCAATCCACCAAATATCTTTAATTTTTCCACAATTACCTAACAGTATAATCTTCAAACTTACATAAGTAAAACTAGAAAAAAAGTTAAACATTTTAATAAAAGCAAAAAGAATAATCTAGTATTTTAAACTTAACAAACTAACTTAACAAAAATATTTAATTAAATTTCAGGTGCCAAAGTTAACAGGGAAATACTTAAGGTGTTAAACGACAAGAAAAACTGTAATAAACCCACCGCATAAATTCTTGAAACGCTTTTTTTTTCTATCAGGACAACTAATTGGAAGCTCTCAACTAGAATGACAGGTAGCGGCAGCCAAATTGAATTTGAACACTTTTCACAAAATTGGGGAGTTTTACCCAAAAGTGTGGCCAAGCAAATTAATTCTAATGATAAATTTTGTCCAGGGTATTTTGGTGAAATTAGATTATAAGGATTAGTGTTGGTGCAGTGCTATGTTTTGTTGTTGGGCTGTTATTGTTACTAAAATCTATTAATTATTGTTTGTTTTTTTTTTTTTGTTTTTGGAATGATGAGAAATATAAAGCTGAGTGTTATAAATTTTAAAGAAACAACAAATATTTTAATTTATGTGAAAAAAGATAAGAAAGATTTCTTATGTAAAATGTAAGTGAAATAGTTTTAGTTAACACTTAAATATCTCGGATATAGATATGGGCTGTGGACAAAGCAAAATTCATTTGTATCCAAGAAAATCAAAAAACAAGACGAATGTAAAAAAGGGAGGACAGAGTAAGTTTCTTTTACGTTGATATAAGCTTAGAAATACAAAAAACGAAAAACAACTGTCTTTTCTGTCAAATGAACATGATTAAGTACAAGCAACTTTGCATGTTTTAAAAACTAATTTAAATCTTACAAAGTGTAAATATCTTGTCTTACATAATATTACATAGTCTTTAGTGATTTAAATGTAAAAATTTATTTCAATGTTTTTACTTGTATTTATCACAATTCTTAACACTTATTAAGTAAAATCGGCAAATAGCATGAATTTTTGGCAAGATTTCAACATTTTAATAGCGTAATGTCAAATAAATATATATCTAGTGTTTTTTTGACAAATCTAATATTAATTTGTGTTATAAAAATGTTCCTTGTAATTAAATCAGTTAAAGAATGGTATTTAGGCTCATTATATTTAAATAAATCTTCCAGCTGAATACAGAAGTTTAATGAGTTATTAACAAAGTTTTAGTTAGCTTTTAAAAAAATATTTCATTGCCGATTGCAAGTGAAAAAGGAAAACATTATTTTCGTGCTAGTTAATACAATAAAAACATCTTATGAAATATTTAATACTTAATGGTGAAGTTAATTTTGGATTGAAAAGAAGGGATAAGGATAATATTGAAATTTAATCCAATATTGACTGTATCCTGCAAATAAAGATTATATTTCACTTATTTCCCGAAAAAAAATCTCAAATCACTTCTAATCAATATTAGTTTTCTATTAATATATTCTTTGAAATTGTAATAAGAATTTTGATAATAAAGTAAAGTCATAGACATTTGATGCTACCCCTTTTTAAGAAAGGAAAAATTAAAAAGAGAAAAGTGGCTTTCATTTCTAAGACTTTTCAATTAGTTTTGAGTTAATTAAATCACAAAATTTTGCTTTTCATTATGCTTTTCCATTTCTTATGAAATGCTCCATTTGAAAGATTCTATGCACTATTTTAGCAGAAAGGAAAAGTAAAAAATAATTTTATTGTACTGATCTTCTTGAATATTGATTATAAAAGACAAAAAAAAGATTTCAAATAGAAGCCCTATAAAAAAAACTTTAAGTTTTAAAAAAAAAATAAAAAAATTAAACAGTAACAAAACTAGCAGGAAATTTCTTACTTTTGATATTCTCGTTGTTCGTGCAGAAATTAAATTTAAAAAAAAACGTAATCATCCCTTGCGGATAGTCATCAAGTCTATTTTTATTTTTTTTTTTTTAATTGTTGCTATTTTGCTTAATTTTTAAGAGATAATTTTTTATGTTTTTAATTTATACAAAATTCAAGAGAATTTTTAAATTTTTTTATTATACTTTAAATCTTTTTATATTTGTAAAATTTATTCCATCCAAACTTTTTTAGGAGTTGTTAAATATATTGATCTGTTTCTAATATGTACAAAAGAGTAATTAAATTTTTAATATACGAGTATATGAAAGTTCCACTTTTGTTATAAAATTTCTTATTTACTACAAAAATTTGTTTACTAACTTCCTTAAAGAAATATTGTAAAATGATAAAAATAAATTTTCCATTTGAAAAATTCAAGAGTTATCCTTAATATTATGTCGATAATTCATGAATATAATATTATAATGTCCTGTTACAAATAAAAAAGTTTATTCAATTTCTTCGAAAAAGGACAGGAAGATAATATCGAATAATTTTTATTGTATCCCTACAATGGGACCTAAAAAATGTTTGAAATATATTGGGATTCGAATTTGTTTTTCCTTTTGCTTAAATTTGATAACGTACCTAAAATAAGTTTAGCTTCAATCTTCATTCTATATATATATATATATATATATATATATATATATATTACATGTTTGTCCCTCAGTTTTTTTAATAACATTTCAAATTAAATCGGAAAATGGAAAAAGTTTCATTCTGAAAGATGTGAGGGTGGAATAATTTAAGATTTAACTAAGGGTAAAAATGATTGCGTTTTCTGGTTAAATAATTGTAATTAAAATATAAATTTAATTAGTAATAATTTTTTATTATTTTCATTTATAAATAATGTTAGTTTATTTTCTTGAACTTATAATCGAAGAAACCTGCATTTAAAAATAGAAAATTCGAGAAATTTGTAGGAAACAGTTTCTGAAATTGTTGTCTTTACAATTGAATGAAAGTATCAAACTGGGATATCTCGCTTAATAAGTTCAAATATTGTAAACAAAACAAGAGACGGTATGAGAGTAGGCATAATTCAAAGTGACTGATGGGTTTGAAAATTTTAACCGCGGACTACATTACTTTATAGCTTTTTGAGAAGCTAATGTTTTATATTTCAAATAAATAAAAAAGACCAACAACTTGCCTAACTTAAGCTGTTGAATTGTTTAACCAACGAATGATGATAATCAAAAATTGATTTTGTAATCTATTACCGGCATTTAAGGAAGACTAATAAGTCATTATTTTATGTGATCAGCCATATGGCTGTGTTTAACCACCGATCTTACTGTCGGATCTTGTCAAGTTTTCCTATAAGTTAAAACAAAAAAAACCTTGAAGCTAACCCCAAGATCTAATATAAAGTTTTATGTATATATTGGTTTTCTCCTCCGTAAATATAAAATTTGTAGTAAAATAAGTTTCGTTAATAGACGAATAAATGAAACGTGGATATTATTAGCCAGAAAGCGAAAAAAAAAAAATACAATCTTATATCTATTAAAGGGTACTAATATTTTTAAGATTTATAGCATTATCGTTTCCTCTTTATAAAATCTCGTAGTCATAAGATATTATTTATTAGGTCATCTTTCTTGCGTAAATCCAAATCTGACTACTTTATATATAAAAAAGAATGCAGCACTCAAAAGATAAATATAGCTCCAAAATTTAAATTTTATTTTTTTTAAAGTGCTAAAAAGGAAGAGAAAAAGAAATTAAAATTCTTATTTACTGTTCCATTTTTCTACACCATCATAATAAATATTTTTTACTTTTATATTTTAAATTATGTGCAATTGTCTTTGTGCATTTATTTAATAAAATCCAAAATTTGTTGTTAGGAATATTTGAACTTTCAGAGTAGGCGATTTTTTTATTTAATGATAAAAATGATCTTTTTAAACCCTAAACGTTCAACCTGATGAAACACTTGAAAATGTTCATCTTTATACAGTATAATTTCAAAATTCAAAAAAAAATTAGTCCAATGCCAGGTTCATCTCATCAGAATAATGTCGGCTGTAGAACACATCCAAAAACAATATTATCAGCATTTAGAAAAATCTTTGATGACGTCTTTTGCTTTCTCTTTGCTTTGATCACATACTTTCCATGGTATTTTTTTTTTGATTTTTTATTTTATCGCTTCGGACGTCGATTTAAAAAAAAACAAAACAAAATAATTTGGTGATTTATAATCGGGAGAATTAAGTTACTGTTGACCATCTAAATCTGTTCACCCTGATTTCTATTTGTTAAATTAAACTGGGCATATCTATAAATAGTATTGATGGCATAAATTTTTGAATACGAACGATGCCCCTTGTTTTGAATTCTTTTATCTGGTGTTGATGGTTGGTAATTATCGACAATGAGCAACTGAATTGTTTAGTAGGAATTTCCAAACATATTTTAAGTTCTTATTTTAGATTTTGCTTCTTATTTTAGTTTCAATTATAAGTTATCCATTAACATCACTATCTAACCAAAGGGAAATATTTGATTTATTATCTGCTTCCTGTTATTAAATATATCTACAAAAGAATTCAATTTTGCTAAGCGTGAATCTAATTGTAAAAACTGTAAAATTTCGGATTTTTACTTTTTAATCAAAGTTTTGATATCATTCTTACTTTAAGAAGGAATCAAAAGCTGAGATATATCGAGTAAAACTTATTTAGAACAAATTGTCATTGTCTAATGTGTTTTCTATTAAAGAAAAGAGATTCTATTAGTTAGGGATGCTTAAAACTTTCCTTTTAACAAATACTATAAGAATTTTAATAAATGGATTTCAACGATAGCTTAACAAGGGATCGTAATATGTTTATTTCTCAAAAAAATATGGAATAACATTCCAATAATAAACTCAAAGCAAAACAACCATCTAATAAAAGCCATTTACTGGGACTTTTAAGAAAATTTTTATGACCTCTAATAAACGTTATAAAGCTTTGAACATAAACACAATATAATGTTTTATTTTTCTACGCAAATTGTGCAAAAAAAAAATTTCAACAACAGTTTTTATGCGTAACATTAGAAAAGCTATATCCAAGAAATGCAGATTTCATGAAATTTTCCTTCTTTTACATATTTAGTGAATGCTTTTATTACCAAAAATTTGAAAAAGAAAATTTGATAGTTCAAAGATTTAATGATTAATGAAACAAAAAAAACACTGCAGTTTCAAGAAAATTTAAGTGGGAATTTAACTTTTTGATATAATAAAAATGTAGTAAAAACAATTTTATTTTTTTAATATTAGATAAAAAGTCAGAATTGTGTTTAAAAATGCCGGCATCCGCATATTTTAAAAATAACTTTGGAAATTATAATTTTAAAATCAAAGAATTGAACGCATACGAGGTTAAAAGTTCAGCAAGAACACAATTTACTTAATGATCAACAAAAATTGCCTTCCTGAGACGAAGCTTTGAGCCTTCTTTCATCCTCTTTGACCTTATTAACAATAACATCGCTAACTTATTTTTCAAAACTATTACTGTTAAAAATATTACTCATAAGCTATAACTACATATGTTTAGAAACTACTGTCGACTGACTAACTTATTCTACTTAAATACTAATCAATTTTGCTTCCTATTTTTCTTCCTCTTAAAATTTTTTAATATAAAAATATTCTAAAAGCATACTTTGGAAATATTGTAGGTGTTACGCAAAACTAAGTAACATCCGCGATGGCTTGTAGACCTTTCAAAAGAATTCCCTCAAGACTTCGAATAGTTTTTTATCAGGAAAATTGCATGAAACATGCAGGTGCCAAATTTCCACATGTTTCATAAAATTTTACAAAAAATTTTATTACGTCGTAAGATATTCGTATATCTTATGAAACCGTTTCTTGTCTGGATATACAGATCCTAACAATAAGTACTCTAAGTGAAATAATTTTTGTTGCATTGCTGTACTTGTTATTTTGGTTGCTAATGAACCTCATACCATATCCACAAACATAAAATTTTACTCTAGAGACAACTTTATACTAAAATATATCACCCTAACATTCTGTCCCGTAACACTCTTTACATTACGTAAATACCCTTGACTAATGAGTCCATAGTTGATTCAAAGAAATTTCTTTAAATAATTTGCATTTAGATTTATAATTTCTTATAAAAATAAATTAGTAATAAAACATAAATTCCAATTATTCAAACAAAATAAAGATTTCCTTTAGTCCACATCCTACAGTTATGAAAATAGAAAAGGTGTTAGCATAACGTTAGGTGAAATAGATTGTGGGGTGAACACAGAAGAGACAATTCAAACTGATTTGCATAATATTAGAATTTCATCTAAAGACTCATCATCAATCTTTGTTTCAATAGACAAATGAATGAATTTGTTTGGAAAGAGTAACAAAGGAAGCTGTGAAGCATTTAAACATTAGCTTCTAAGGAACCTTTTTCGATTCCTTGTTAGAAAATCTATTTCCCTAAACCCAGTCGCTAAATTATTTTTAATTTTTTTGTTAATTTAATCTAAAATATTGTTACTTTATGTAATTTGCAGATTGGAAATTATAGAAGAAAACTAGTATAAAAGGAAAACTTATTTGTAATCGAAATATTTTCTGTTAGTGTTTGATATTGAATTTGCCATATTTTGAAGATCGTATTGACTTTTGTACATTCAAGGGAATTATACTAAAGCTTAAATCAAAAAAATAATAGTTTTATGTTATTCCATAGAAAAAAATGTGAAAAATGAAAGTACTACTCCTTTTTTTTGACTGAAATTATCTTTTGAACTGTATTCCTTATAATATTTATTTACTAGTTTTTTTTTATAAAGATTGCAAATAAAAAGAAAACGTCTGAGTTTGTTTACATTTCATTAAATCGAGATAAATTGTAAAGGAGCTATACCAGACACATATGTCTACAGTAACCCTTTTGTTACTTTCGAATGTTTAAAAATAAAAAAGCTTTAGGTATGATATGCACGTGTGTGAACTTTCAAAAGAAAAAATACCTGACACTAAAGTTTTTGGCCACCTAATAACTAGGAAATCATGGTTTTAGATGATATGTATATCTTACTGTTTTTCTGAAATGTCATGTCATATGAAATGTCGGTCCTAGTTTGTAAATTTTTAAATTATTCCAATTAATTTGCTCGTGATGTATTTCATGTGCTTGAAATAATATTTATTGAGTAATAAGCAAGTTTTTCTAATTCATTGAATATCGGCAAAGTTTTATTTTGTTTTTTTATTACGATATTAACTTATGATAAGTAATAAATTCGACGAAAAATACTCATTATACAAACTAGGGTTTTATGCATGTGTTTTGTCTACAATTGCTATAAAGATTGTATCTTTGCTTGTAGAGTCCAAATAAATATAAAATAAAATAGTATTTTGCCTTGGCCTTAAACGTCTATTTCAGGATAATTTTAACTACTAACAATAAGCTACATAGATGCTGTCTATATTTTAATACGCAAGGCGTTTTTTTGTACTCCCTTCTTAAGGTATTTAAACTTAATCAATTTTACTCAAGCCGGTTTCATTCGAAAGGCGACGTCGCCAAGATGTGCGAAATGAAAAAATTATTTCAAACTTCCACATATGTCACTCACAAATGAGTGATGCTTGTTGCATGTTTTATTCCATATAAAATGTATGGGAGAAAAAGCGACAACAATATAAAAACAAAGCAAAGCTCTTTGCGATGTATTGTTGAAATTTTCAACAACTGGAAAATCGTAGTCCTAGTTTATAAAGCTAACTATGAAACGGATCTAATAAAGAATTTTATTTAATTTATTTTTTTTTTATTAAATTTCAGACGATGATGCAGATGCAGATGAAGATGAAGGACATCAGCGTGATAGCCTGGAAAAAGATATTGAACGTGTTAAAGATTCAATAATTGAAGAAAATACATTTCCAAATGAAAAAGATATTGGAGACGAAGGAGTAAACGGTGAAATATCAGTATCATTGCTAAGGGCTAAAAATCTCTCATTACTTCAAAGCCAGTAAGAAAATGTTTTAAAAGCTTAATAAAATTTCAAAAAAGATTGAAAAATAAAATTTGTTAATTTGTAGGGAAATATCAAATAGTCAACAGAATTTTTTTCGTATGTTGGACCAAAAAATTGATGAGGTTAAATTAAATAAAATAAAACACAAAAAAAACAAAATCTTTTACTATATAAGTTTTTTAATTTTAGGGTCCTGACTATGATTCAGCTAGTGAAACTGAAATTGCATTAGAAGAAGCTCGTTTAAATGCTTTAGTACAACATTGGGAATCAGCAAGTTTAACCGCATCTCTCTGTTCTTCAGCTAGTCGTTCACTTCAAACAACACCAGTTAGACAAGTCCAAATTAGATTACGTTCAGGACCAAATTCTTTATCAAAACAGACCGGAAATAATGATATTCATATTAATAGTCATAAAATCATAGCTAATCAGCAAATTATACAACAATCACAGCAAATTTTAGCTACTTCTATTGGAGGATCTCCGCAAATTGGTAAAATTGTTAAAGGGAATTCAAGTCCAAAATTTAATGAACAAAGAAATTTTCCAAATCAACCAATTGCACATCCATCATTCATAGTACCACAACAAATTATTTTAGCTAGACAGCGTGCTCCGACTACAGTTTCACCACATGTTCCAATATCATTTTATCCACCAGCATCAAGTCAACAAACTTATTATGGTCAAACCATGCATTCCATTCCTATGCAAGTAAGAATTCAATTTTAAATAGTAATCAAAGTGGATTTTTAGTATATTTTTTTTTTTGTTATTCCATGATTTTGAGTAGTTGCAGTTTTAGTGTTGGTTTACTCCAAATTATTTGTTTTGCAAAAAATAACAAAGAAGAATTGTTGTAAAGTTTTATACAATTTTAGGTTCCTCAAAATCCACCAGAATATCGATTTCCGCCGGCAATAAGTGTTCAAAGGTTAGCACCACAGGTACAGCGGCAAATTCGTGAAACACAGGAACTAATTAAGGACACATGCCCACCACAACTTTATACCCCTGGATTTGGAAGTCCTGGACCCCCTGTACGAGCTACTCCATCAAGAGGAAATCGTCGATCCAACCTGGAAACACAATATTCCCAGGAATTATCGTGATATATAGACTACTAGCTAAATATTTTTATTTTACTATCAAAAATTTACAATGTCATTTATGTAAAAAAATATTTTGCTCGCCATATACATGTATGTTACCCGCTCCACGTTGTTTATTTATTTATCTATCATTAAATTAGGTATAGGAAGTAGTAAAATTAAAACAATTCGAAATTATGTATTTTCAGGGAGTAAAAGAAATTAAAAACAAAAATGCAACTGTTGTATAGGCTGAAATGTTTATTTAAAACTGTTGATTCACATTAATATGAATATAGCAAAAGAAAAGTAAGAAGAAGAGCGTTATAGTTATTACACCAAATGTAATATTCAATTAATTAAAATGATTAATAAGACTTTCAGGTTTTTTCGCCATATAATTGGTAATTAAGTTCAAAGAGCTGGTCTATTTGAGCACAATTAATATGCTTTCAAAGAGTACCTTAAAAATTCTGATTAAGTGTACTTTACCAAAAAAACATTCAACTTTCATAACTAGAAGTAAATCATTGTATTTTTTTAATAGAATTTCCAATTAAAACATAATAAAAGGACTGCACATTAAATGACTAAATTAAATCACATATCAGTGCAGTATTAAATGCAGATTACTTGATATGAAAATATAATTTAAAAAATTGTGTATTAAATATATTTCTCTTAAATGGTTTTAGATGTTTTCTCCTTGAGATAGTAAGCACGCTCCTATTTTATTCAAGTTAGTTTTCTGTTATTACTTACGTTTATGTTTACTTTAAAATATGAACAGCTCAAGAGGCAAATTCATGAAAAAATTTTACATGAAAGTTTTTAGTGAAACAACATAGATTTTAGCCAGGAGCTAAAAGCTTATTTCTCATCTAACTTTAAAAAAATAAACAATCCTTTTTGTTGACGTACTTCGTTATTAAAAAGTATTGTAGCACTCCAACATTGCATATATTTGTGAGTCAGTAAAATTACTAGTGAAAAATGAATAGTTATGCATATAATTTAAAATTCAATTCCCTAATCGATCTTTTCTTACAGTCCTTACTTTTTCATATAATTTTACAGTTTTTTAGACAACAATCAAAAAATTAGATCTTAATAAATCAGGTGTTTTTATATTTTTCTAGCTCTGGTAGTATAGGCAATGTTGTTGTGGCCACTCTACGAAATACTTAATCCTTTTTGCTTCAATTGCTCGCAGCTTTCTTTTCACTAAAACCACTATTGAATTTTTAATTATTTTTGCATACATATTTTTTATGTTTTATACCATCATCTCACTAAGAATTTGGTACTCAATGTTAAAGAAAGTTGAATTACAAAAATAAACTAAATAGAAACAAATGACTGTAAAAATTTATACTAAGTGAAAATCGTGTAAAAATCATCAAATAAATAAAATTGATCAATTTAATTAAATTATTTCTGAAATTTAAAATAAAATACATATGTATATATTTATATAAATAGCAATATATATGCTTACATACATATATAATATAGAAGGAATTTAATTAATGAGTATAAAAATATATTTAAAAACAAATAATATTAAAACAAGTTAACTTACAAAAAAATGGCCAAAAAAGTCACAAATTTTAATTAAAAACTAGAAAAAGAAGTACATAAAAATTTTTGACGCGGACTAATAAAATGTACACACAAATTTTTTAAGTGTAGAAATTTATGTGAAGTATTTTTATTTGTTTTGTCTTTATTTGTAAATGTTTTTAAACAACTCTTGTAATATAAATAAATATTTATCACTCATAAAGCTCATAATGTAATAGCATCAAAAAAACCGTCCGCATTTAAGTAATCAAAAAAAAAAAAAAACAAAAAAAAAAAACATAAAACAAAACAACAAAAATTTAGTTACTTACTGAACGTGTATTAATTATGAGATAAAATTGTATCAAATTTCAAAAAGACTAAAAATTTTCACCCTATTATAAATAGTGTCTATAGTTAATTCGTTTTTCATATTGCAATATTTATAAATAAATGTTTTTTTTTTGTTATTTTATAAGTCAAGTAGGTTTATTAATTAGAAATAAATTCAACAAAAAAGTATTTATTGAATATTGAGTTCATATACTGTAGTTATTATATATATTGTTTTTATAGTTTTTTAATTACATATTTCGATCAAAGCATCAATATTAAATTTATTGCTATGTTTAAGGAAGTGTTTTTTGATTATTTTTCAAATATAGAGAAATTTTAAAGATACATACAATAAAATTTATTATTTTAATGTTTTTTATTAGAATTTGCCATTAAAAATGGTGAATATGTATATACGAATAATTTTAGATTTTTTCTGAAATTGGTGAATTTTTGGGTTTCTAAGGATTGCTAACTATACTTGTTAAATCTAATATATTTTCAAACTCCATTTACCTCCGAATATTTAGAATTTTCTTTCTATTTAATTCGTAAATACTAAAAAGTCTGTTTGATTAAGCTTATCGTAAAATCTCTGTTTTACCCAAAAAATAAATTTCAACAATGTCAGTATTTTGTGTGAATTTTAATGTACATTTTCTATATAATTGATCTACTTAAGGGGTTATATATGCTCGCTGGCTCAAAAAATCGAAAATATCTCGGGATCGCATTTTTGAAAAACTGCCGTCGTGGTGAGCACGATATCTCGCTAACCACTATATCGATTAATTTAAAATTTTCAGGGAATGTTTGTACTTACAATATCTAGTTCGTGAACGAAGGAATTTTTTTTCAGATCCTTCTTATTTTTTTGGCCGGAAAACTCAATTTTTTTAGCATGAAAAATCGACTTTTTTAGAAAAAACATCACTGTAACTGTAAAAAAATTTTTTTCGTCAAATCCTTGGTCACGAACAAGGTAACACTATAAACTAATGTAGTTTTTTTTTCTTCAATTTCAGTTGAGCCGTTACCGATATTTAATGCTCACCGTAAGCCACTACAAACAAAAAGCATTTTTTAAACAAAAATTAACAAAAATTTATACTTTTAATGACCTCAAAAGGACTCACACCACTTTCAAAGTCAGTAAAAAGTAAAAATCTTACATTTACAAAATTTTAACTACAAGATCGCAATTGAAACAAACTAATTTTTTTTATTAAATTCTTCAACAATAAAAAAAAATGGAAAATAACAAAATAAAAGGCTATATTTCAACATTTACCTTATAACCAAAATTATTTATACCCTTAATAACAATATTATATTTTGACTTTTTTCATTATGATCAAGTTTTTGAAAATAGTAAAATGATGTATTGGACAGATATATATATATCTGTAAATTTTGTAACTGTGTGGGTCTGAAATGATTATATAAAATTGTTAGTACTATGTTTTCAAAGTTCTATGATCTTCCTCGTTAGGGCGATAAATTTAGTGATTTAAAATCCTCATTCTCACTAAATGAAGTTTTATGGAACATTGTATATGGTTTGCTTTTTCCAACCTTTTACTTCATCACCATTGTATTTTTTCGCCTTCTTAAAATTGCACCTTCTAAGGGTTTTGTAGAAACAAAATCAGCTTGTTTCATTTCATGCAAAACAAACTTTCTTAGGGACATACTATGAAAATTTTTTTTCTATAGCACTCTCGATAGTTTCAAAATATCAACTTTTGTAAATATTTACCAAATAGATGTAATAATCGTCTCACCTTTCTTCAAGATAAGTGAACAAATACGATACATTACTATATTTCATATAGTTACTTAAAATTTTGCAATAAACGGGGAGAAAATAAAATTCCGAGAAACTATATAATGTCATTTACACATATAAAAATGCACTACAGAAATTATAGTAGAATTTTGATCTAACAGAAATTATAACAGATATCTTTGGAGAAAGTTTATAAATAAAAAGTTCATTGTAAATTGTATTTATTTTTATCATTATCTAATTTTTTGTAAAAAAGGACTTACATCACTTTCAAAGAAAACAACTCATATATTTGCTAATACCATTATTTATTTTAAATATTAATTATAGAAATCATTATATAATTATAGAATATCAATGAAGCCTGATAGAAGGCGAAGTCAGGCTTTCAAATTAATTGCTTTTAGAAGAAAATTATGAGAAAATATTTACAACGAAAAATAGGTCTAATATTTTTTTAAATAATTTATTATTAAAAAATATAATAATAAATATGAATATCTTTGTGTGATATGAAAGAGCTCTACTATTTTTATTTTTCTCAAACCTTTACAAACGTGTAAAATAAAGTATCTAATACCCTTTCTTGACGCACGGACGCGGAAACAAACATATGTATGAAGAACTGTGTATATATTATCATCTATTGGAAATGTTGGAAGGCTTCGAAAGCCTGTATAAAGGGAAAATTGACATTTATTATAAATTTTAAGGTTGTATGGTCTCAAATCATTTTAAATATATTGAAATTAGAGATTATGTTTCTTTTTTCCACAAAAATTACAAGTTAAATAACTAATGGTAACTACTTTTTATGCATGACGTGTATACAGCGGCGTAACAAGAGATTTTGCCGCTTCTATATGACGTATATATACACGTCAAACACAGTTAACTATTGTTAATTATTACAAAATACATATAAATAGAAAGGTCAATTTCAAAATACCCAGCAAACATTTTCTCTGATCGTCACCTAAAGTGAATGCAGGTGAAGCCTGTGAGACAGAGAGAAATAATGATAGAAAGGTTAAGCAGTAGTGTAACTCATGTAGTTTTACTTAGCATCTGGCTAACCAAAATTTTCTAAGTCCTAAAGTGACAGAAAAGGAGAAAATAGAATTAAACTCTATCTAGTTTTTGACGTCTTCTAGTTAAATTTAGTTTTTTAGTGCATGATAATTAAATACTTTCGCGTGTTTTATAATATTTTTATTAAATTGTATGTATGTAATTACAGTAATATCAAATTTTAATTACTTAAAATGGATCATATTGTATTTGATTTTTGGAATTAAATTCATTTCAAGGTAAATAACATAACTTATATATGAAGAATGCATATGATTTTCAAGAAGTAATTAAATTTTTATGATTTTTTCCGAAAAATATTAATTATATACATATAAATATAAATATATATATACTATTATCGTGCAAATAATTTATTTCTTGTGTTTTTAAAATAATGATTTTAAATACATTTATTTTCAGTATTAGAAAATGGATTTACTAGCGGGCAAGTATAATAATTCTCTAATAAATTCACTAGAGAATCATCTCAGGTGAAGCGCCTTCACTAACTATAACTTCACGAAAGCTTACTATCGTGAAATTGCATGAGATACCCTGAAAATCTTTGTAAACTACCACATACAAAGGCTTCACCTATCATTCACCTAAAGTGAATTCACCGTGAACGACCATATCCTTCACCCTTGTATGAGCTGGTGAATCACTAATGATTCCGGGATGAATTCATTAGTGAAGGCGCTTCACCTAAGATGATTCTCTAGTGAATTCATTAGAGAATCATTTTGTTTGCTGGGATATGGTCAATTAGATTTACTTTTATTACAAACTCGACATTCATAGCAATCCTAAAAATTACACCTAATATTTTTAATTTGTATTATATGCCTATGATGGCTTGCTATAAAAAATCTGAAAAAAACTGTCAGCCCAAGTAATGTCATTCATGAAACTGTCACAAGTCTGTGTTCTAATAAAACTATCTGTTGTTAAAGTAAATCAATTGAAAATAAAATTATAAAAAAAATAAAATCATGTCTGTTCCATTTTTTCCATCTTTTAAGCCTAGTATTGCAAATTGTATTTGGTGTGAAGTTGATTTACCATGCAACGAAGAAGCTGAAGTTTTAGCCCTTGAAAGGGAACAACATTCTTGGGTAATATTTTATTTATGATTCTAAAATTAATAAAATATACAAATTTATGCTGTGTTATTCATTCCGCTTTTTTAAATTAGACTTAAAAATTGATTGTTTAATGTACAAATTAAAAGTAAATAATGGGGGTATTCACATTGAGGCTTGTAACATTTCGGAAATGTTCCCCTACAATTCTCAGTTCACTAAAATATGTGAATATGTGTTGGAAAATATTACAGATAACATGTGTAATAAATGTGTATTAATAAAAGATACCAAGCATGAGGCAGAAATATTTCTGCCTCAGGAAGGGGTAAAAGCTTTTTCGAAATTTGCAAAACTCCGTCTACCTTTCACCTCCGCTTACCATGAAATTAAATGTTACCGGACTCAATGTGAATACCCTGATAAATTCCCTTTTTTTCGCGTTTCGGTAATTTAATAAAGAAAAATTTCAAATTAGTTGAACGAACCCTAAACCACTTTTGAACAACTTCATGTTTTTCAAGCATTGCAATTTAATAATTTTCCTGCAATCTTTTTAAAGTTATTTATTGAAGATTTTTGTGTTTGAAAGAACGTCTTTCGCTTATTTATTACTTGTTGACATAATCTTTGCTTATATGTAGGTACATGGATCTAAGAATGTAGAATTAAATTCTCAAATAGATGGAATGTTATCATATCCAGAAGCATTTATTGGAGATGTAAAAAATACTAAAAAGTTCATGTGAGTGCTGAATCCTGAAAATAATGCAATGGTGCAAAAGGAAATAAGCTTTGTTCCAGGGTTATTAAAAATTTATGATGAAGTATTGATTAACGCTGTTGAAACTAAATACAGAAATCAAAATATGAGTTGTATTGATCTCAAAAAAATGTAATATCTGTGAAAACTGATGGAGACGAAGCAGATTTAAAGTATAACAACTATAAAATTGGTATACCAACTGAGAAATTTGTCAACTATGAAGCTGGAGAAAAATACGGTATTGGATGGCGTGAAGGATATGGACTGACATTGTGTAATATTTTTAGCACTTCATTTAAAGTTGAAACAGCTTCCGAAAAAAAAATATTTTTGTCAAACTTAGGAATCAAATATGTCAAAACCTGACAACCTCGAAATTCATCAGTTTTCAGGAAAGAGTTATACAAAAATAATTTTTCCTCCTGATTTGTCTAAATTATGACTACATTACATTAAGATATTGTTTAATTAATGTATCGTAGAGCGTATGATATAGCTGGAACAATACGCGAAGTATCAGTGTTTCTAAACGTCGAGAAAATACAAGTTGAATCATTTAAAGACTATATTGATTTATATTATAAGGATTACAAAGATGATGCTGATAATCCATTAAACTCAATTTATAAATACTCTAATGTTAACGAAAAATGTGAAATATATATTATACCCTCTGATCGTGGTTTTCAACAGGTTTTCTTTGTAAATTCTGTAGCAACAACTGAAGTTGGTGAACATGTTGATCACGTTGTGAAACAGATAACTAAAGTTCTTCAAAATAAAAAAAAAAATGTACGAAGCAATATCGAACCATTTCAATTTAAAAATCATTTATCGACTTTTTTTAAATTGCTTTATACCATATCCGATATTCAAATCACCAATGAATGAATATATGAAAGAACCAAAAAAAGTAAACTGTAAAAAATTTATAAGAAGTTTATCTAAATCAAATATAGTTGAATCTATAATACGTAAATTAACAAATAAACCGGAATTATTGCGGGCAAAATATGCCGGTACCGAAAAGTCTAGTGAATGAACCCTTATTTTGTGTGAAGGACAAACAGCTGCAAATTTAGTAATATCAGCGCTGACTCCTTACCAAAGAAATTACTATGGGGTATTTGCCTTAAGCGGCAAAACCATTAAAAAAGAAAGTATAATTAAAATTCTAAATCTCCCAAGGAGAAGGAGTTAACACAAGAAGATATATCAAAATTACATTATGGGAGGATAATGATTATGAGCTATCAAGATCAGGATGGGTCAGATATAAGCAGCCTTGTTATTAAATTTTTTAATCACAATTATCCTCCTATTTTGCGTTTGTCTTTAATTGATTTATTTATTACGTCAATCGTTATAGCCATTAATAAATATGTAGAGTTTTCTCTCTTTTTCATTACCTGAATTTGAGGAATTCAGGTAATGAATTGAAGGTAGATGAAGCCAAAAAAAGGAAGTATTCACAAATTCAAAATCAGGTATTATAAAGATTTATGTTGCTCAAGAAAAAGAAATGAAGGATTATTTAAAAAAACAGAAACTACATCGCATTTAAATAAAGTATAATAAAAGCACGGATGGAGAAAAAATTAAAATGGCACGTGTTGACGAGCGCAGAAAATGGCTCTCTAAATTTGAGGAAAACTTTTGCAATCGAAAACTTAATGACTTATTGGAGCCATCTTCATATGAAAAAAAGACAAAAGAAATAAACTATGCCCAATTTATTGATTTGGAATTGGTGGGATACTGGTTCTTCGATAATTTGTGAAGGATCCGATGGTTGATAGATGGTTTGAAATTAACAGAGAAAAGTACTGTATTATTTATTACTTTATAGTGATTGGAAAGAGATTAAATTGTCAACGTTGGTTGGAAATATTTCCGGATGGACTCGTTACCGTCATGGTAATGAATATCTCTTTAAAGCAATTATAAACTTAACCCTGAATTTTGTAGGCACTAATAATATCAATTTTATACACCCGGACTTTGGTTCCCACCTAACAGGGAAAGTAGAAAAAGGTCAAACACGTTATTTAAAGGCAATGATTTCGAAATTAGCAGGACTTATTTTTGGTACTGAAGATTATGAATGTAGAAAAATTGTTCGTTACATTAGTGCAAGTTTTTCTATAGTGGATAAAAATAAAAGTAGCAAAATAATAATTTCTTATATTTGTTGTTTTATTTCCTTTTAAAACCACACATAAAAAAGTAAATTTTATTTTTAATAAAGATTTTGCTTTAAAATTATAAAACTATACCAATAATTAATACATTTTTATGTTAATAGCTTAATACAATTACAAATGCAGCAGCAGAGCTTCATCCGATTGGAAGAGTTCTTACAATGAGTGGCCAAGAAACAGATGATGAAGATGGTTAATAACCCTTATTTTATTTATTTTTTAATTGAATTGAATTTTTAGCAAATGATGATAGTGAAGATTCGGACAGTCATGATGAAGAGGATGATGACGAAATTGATAGACTCATTGCTAATACAGATCGTGTACGAATGGAAACAGCTTATTCTCCCCCAGAAGGTCAGAGAACCGTAAATAATGAACGACAATCTTAAAACTAGTTTTCATATGATTTCCCATATATTTTATAATTTAAATGAATCATAATTATAATTTTTTCTTGAAGAATTGAAGAAATACAAACTTGTTTAAATTCTCTTCTCCTTCACTTTTAAAAAATGCAGAACAAAGGTAAAACTTAGGTGAAAAGTGAAAATGAAAGAACTAAATGGTTATTAAAGCAATATTCTTCAGAGATAGGCCAAATAAAAAGTCCTAAAAATTACTACATAGGTAAAGGCA
Source organism: Acrocera orbiculus (assembly GCA_947359355.1). Taxonomy (NCBI): domain Eukaryota; kingdom Metazoa; phylum Arthropoda; class Insecta; order Diptera; family Acroceridae; genus Acrocera; species Acrocera orbiculus. Next base: position 47,082,162 of record OX375757.1, read on the forward strand.
AATTATAAATTTAACTCTTTACAAGAAGGGCGATATTAAAAATTACCATTTTTATCTCTGTTTGAAGCTCACTATTGTCTTTGACCCCGGGCATTTATTGCCTTATTATTTTTAGAATGCTTCGTATTTAAAAGAAAAAAATTTTAGTAAAACAAAATGCTTCATTTGATTTTTATTTATTTAAAATTAATCAATAAAAATATTTTGAAAAAAATATAGTTTAAAATATTACAAATAAATTTTAAGTGAGTTACATTTAGTGTCCAGGAAAAAATAATGAATTCCTATATAAATTTTCAAAAATGAAAAATTTAATTTAAGCATTTCAGCTGCATACATTTATAAATTCAAAAATATACTTTTGGAGGGAATTATGTTAAGATTATCGGCGATCGCGGGAATCAGAGCGGCTTCTACGGTCACGTGATAAGCTCCTTGAACGGGAACGAGAACGACGCGGAGATCGTGATCTGTAAATTTTTAAAAATAATTCATAAATATTTTAATATAAATTAAATGTAAAAAAATATTGCTTCTGGTAAAGAAATTCGTTTAATATTTAAAACTCCAGTATTTTTATTTAACTTTTAAACATTTGATCGTTTCTGTTGAGTTTTGATTGAAATTAATATTTATATTTATCCATTTTACTAAAGTTTACCTAAAGTTTAAATAGCACAAATTTAGTTTTTATTAAAAAAATAAAAGCAAATTGTGAAAATAGCATTTGAAAAATTTAGGAATAGCTTTCATCTTGAAGTTTTGGATAAAAATTAGATTAAAATAAATCGTAAATTAAGCAAAATTAGAAAAAAAAGTGTTGCGTTTGTTTTTCACTAAACAAAAGGCTTAATGGTATTTTTATAAAAATTTCTTAAAGTTTATAATCGTAAATTATTTAAAGTCATTTTGGTAGTAGTTTTAGTTATCTCAAAGTATAACAAGGCAAAAGCCACTAAAATATTCCTCAGTAAATGTCACGAATTATTTATTATCAAAAAAATTCTTGGACAGTTTATCAGAAGTGGATTTATAGTTCCTGTAAATAGGTTCCTCATATTAACTAAGTGCATAAAAAAAATATATTGAATTTATCATCCCAAAATTACTTACCATGTAAATTTCACTAATTCGTATTTACATTTTTTACTGTTTTAGATGAAGCTAAATAAACGAATTTCTTTCCACTTTCTTAAATATTGAATTAAGAAATTGTTTTATTAATAAACAATAAAAAAATATATATATATATACATAACACAAAAAGAAAACTAAGAAAGAACAAACAAACCACTAAATGATGCTGTGTGGTTGATTCGGTGTGTTGGTGGCAGAGGATGAATTAACTATAAGTAGTTTATGCCTAACGACTGTGGTGATATTAGTCGAAGCAGTACTGGCTTGTTTTTTTACTGGCGATGGATAGAAAAGAAGAAATATTTTTTTTAACCCTTTCGGTCGAATAGCTTTGCACAGTCGACTTGGAGAATTTCGTGTCTATGGTTGGTTTGATTTTTAACTGAAGCTGTTCGCGGAACTTTAGTTTTATTTTTGTATATTTTTATTTTTATATCCTAAATGAAGTGCATGATGACGTTTATGTGGTTGATGTGACAATCCACAAACGAGATAATGCGTTTAAGCAATAAGGTTTAACTAAAATAATCAATGCTGTTAGTGTTGAACTGAAGAAATAATATTTTTTGTTTATTTATTGATGCCTTTTTCTTCCATTTTCTTTTGAAGATTTGCTAAAATGCAAAACTCTCGTTTGCTGATTGATATTATTAATAATTTAAGTATTCTTCGATGATTTTATATAAATATATATATTTTTTAGTCTTTTTATATTATATCAATGAATTCTTCTGTTGTTTTCATTAAGTATGTATGACGAGAGGAGAAAGAGTAATGACACCGCGTTGTTGGATTATTGAATAGTTGAATCAACGATGTTAATATAATATAGGTGGGTAGTCGGATGTAACAGCGTTGACATCTGATCCTCAAGTTAATATTTAGTTAACCGAAGCAAAGATGAAGCAATCGTTACCTATGTAGGATATTAGGAAAAAGGATTTAATTTTAAGTTGTTTATAGGAAATTAGTTATGATGATTATGATTTGAAATCTTTGTTTTGTTATTATTGATGACTTCTAACTAATTTGCTATGATGAATACACTTTAAATGTGTATGTTACATTTAATGTATCCTTTACAGTATAACACATGTCCTTCTGTTGTTTCAGTTTAAAAATTGTCTCAAAATTGCTTCAAAATTAGCTGATAATACCATTTTAAGAATTCCTTTATTCAGGAACTCATTCAAAATAATCGGTAATTACCTAAAGTAATTCCTCTCAAAAGAGAGATATAAAACTTTTTAAAATGACAAAATTTAATTAGCTAGTTTACTTTCCAAATATAATTTTGTTTTATCAATTTATTAATTTCAAACCATAATTTTATATGCATGAAAAGGAAGCAGGATATGATGACGGATATAATTAAAGTTCTTGTGGTTTTTATTGGAATTATAGTTGTTTTTTCAGTTACAGTGGTGATGGTGGTTGTGTCTTTTTCATGATTGTAGCTGAAGTAGTTGTGGTGGTAGATGATGTGGTAGAAGGAAGAAGTCACCCTGAAATTTATTATTACACACCATTTTTAGTTTTTTTTTTTTTAATTAAATTTTTTCTATTGCTTCGTCAAAATGAATATTTCGAGATTCATTTTTTCAATTGATATTAATATTTTACTAACAATTATCAAAGAATAAAAGTAAAACGAAAAAAATAACTAAGAAAAATTACATATTTAAGAATATGTATGTTCATAATATCATCACCAACGTTTTATTTCAATCAATCGATATCATATTTTACTAAGTTATTGATTAGAAAGTTCTTTCTATTATTCAGTACATTGCAAAAGGAGATTAAAAACCTTTCAGTACTTATAAAAATATGAAATATGCCGGGAAGTATTTATTTTTTTCTGAAAAAGCAAAGAAAACATACCTGTAACGACTTCGTCCTCCACCTCCTCGACGTCTATCATCTCTACGTGATCTACCTGAAGACATTTCAACACGAATTCTTGTTCCACAGCATCGTCTAAAATCAAGAAGTGTGTATTTAATGCTTTTTTTATGCATCTATTATAATTTTATCAATATTATTAATGTAGATTCATAGTTTAACAAAGTTTAAGAGTTTCCTACACCTATTTTACGAAAATACAGAACTGTGAAGTTTTTTTTTTGAAATTACATTTGTACATTTACGATGCAAAATATAGTTTTAGTTAGTCTCAACTTACGTGCCATCTAATCCACGAACTGCATCTTCGGCATCCCGTCTATCATCAAATTCAACAAAAGCAAATCCTGGTGGATTACGTGCAACCCATACATTCCGTAGGGGACCATATTTACCAAAAGCATTTTCAATTTCATATTTAGAGGCTGAGTTACCAAGATTTCCGATATAAACTTTACATTGAATATCCCATTCACGATATCTTGACATTTTCATTTGTCTGAAATTATGAAAATTTTCACATAATGCAAATGGCGTCAAACAGAATTTAATTTTCTGACAGAAAGCAAAAATAATTTGTAGTTATAATAATATTGATATTGGTGAATTAATACTTAAGCTAAAATTAAAACATATATCAGACAAATATACCTTTAATTTTACTAAAATATATCCCAATTTTACAACCAAATAATTTATAAAGCAGACAATTATCACGACTTCAAAGAATATGAGCACCAATCAAAACTGATTTATACTTTTTTTCGTATAGATGGCAGGGTTGCGCAGGGAAAATAAGGCTAATCATACACGTTTGCCAAATACGAAACTTTTCAGATATTATACATTTATGAAAATAACAAAAATGTTAAATGAAACGAAAGTTTTTGTTAACAAAGTCTCCGGAAGATCTTTTTGTTAATTTTTTCTTGATATTTCACTAATTGACTGAATTTCATTTAAGTTGCAAAATCTGTGAAAGCTTCCACAGTAATAATTCAAGTTTTGTTAACAGAAAAAAATTTACCCAAGCCACGCCACCAAGCGATTTCTTATTTTTACGCAGTCTTGTTTAACGTCTTGTTTTAAGGAGTAGGCATCTACCGCGTACTTAGATTTTAATAATCACTAAAAATATTTTATAAATTTTGAATATTTAACTTAAACGGTATTTTGATTATTGAGAGGAAAATGCGAAAAAATATTCTTATTATTTAAAACAAAATAATTCCTCATAAGATTATAGCAAAATATGAAATTTTCTAGCCAAATAAAATGAAAGGGCAGCTTTCTAAATGTATAAAGTTTTGGTTTTTTTTATGAGTTATTATAGAAACAAGGAAATAAATACAAAAGGACAATAAATACAAATAAATACAAAGGAGATTTTTCTAGGTAGAATTTAATAACATAAACTCTTTTCTATTTGCAGGAAGTTTCTTTAAACCAAAAACATCTGCATTTAAATAAGAAAAAGTTTATATTGTGAAATATAAAAAGTGAAGAAAAAAACACTAAAACAATTAATATTGCGCAAAAATATTTTATAGTTACAACAAAAAAGGAAAACTTAAATGAACAAAATTTTCCGAAATTATATAGTTTTGGTCTTATCAAAAAATCATTTATCAATATAAAATCTAAACCGATAAAATAATTTAAAACTGAAAATCTTGCTTAAAAATGAAATAGGGCAACAGTAAAAACAAAAAAAAACAAAAAAACCAAATACTAGCATATATATCATTATTCAGCTTAGATTGCAGCAATATTAAAACTTTAAACCTTTTCAAATTTTAAAAGCTTTGAAGGTATGCTGAAGGTTTCCATAAATCAAAGTGACAAAATGTGAGGGAATCACTTAAGCCTTTAACCTTTAAACGGAAATGCAAATATAACCAAAGTTGTAACAGAGTTCCGCATTTACTTTTGGTAGTATGACCTTAAGATTAAGCCATCAGTATCTTTAATTTGATGGAATTGTGTGTTTTAATAAACGGAAGAGACTGGTAGCCTTGACGGTAAATATATAAAGCATTTTTATGATTCAATCAAATTTTTAGATTTTTCTAAAACACTTACAAAGTTTTTCTAAGTTCATTGGCACTTCAAATAGCTTTTTACTATTTCAAAATATAAAAAATAATCATTTATTATTTATTTATTTAATTGAATTTAAAGGCTGTTAAAAGTCCGTTCGACTTTCTTAGTTATTTTTGGAATTTAATACATTTTCTACAGTAATGTATCTTAACTTGATTTAAGGATCTTAAAACAAAGCTTAGATCTTGAATGAATTAGGAGCTCCTCCAAGATAGAGGATGTTTTTTAAAGTTTCTTTAGACAGAATAAAATGTTAAGCTCTATAGTTTTTTCTACTGCTCCTTGAATATATGCGAAAAATGTAGGCTTGTGTCAATCCAACTGGCTTCAAGTTTTTATAAAAACTTTCAAATTCGTCAATATCGTCCTAATTTATTGCCTAGTACATACTACCGTCCATTGATGTTAAGCCTTATCCAACTTAGGTTATTCAAAATTTCTTCAATTTGGAAATATAATTTTTTGAGTAAGTACAAAAAACTGAAATAAAACTTGTAAAATTTTTTTGAAGTTTTGTGGGAAACTGAAGCCGTTTAATTAAGTGCCTGTTACGGTAAGAAACCTATGCACCCTTAGAAAATCATAGACATCCAATTAGTACCCCTTAAATGTAATGTAAGTCAGATTATATTTTTATAATATCAAAAGATGTTTGGAGTAAAAAAATAATTTAAACTTTTAATTAAATTGATAAAGTGCAACAACATGTTAAACTTTTAAAAACAATTATCAAATTTTTCAAAATAATAAGAAAACTTTCAACAATTTTTACTATTTGATTGCCTTGAATCATTAGAGAAATACTTAAAAATTTAACACAAAAAAATAATAATAATTTACGAATGAAATATTTCTTAGAATAAAACTTCATTCATTGTTAAGCTCTGCTTGACATCAAGAGAGACTAATGACACCCATAAAAAGCATTAAAAAACATTATTTCACAAAGTTTGTCACGATTATGAATGAAATCCTTTACTCGACTTGTATGACTTGAAGGGTAAAATATACGAACTAAGGGGGGACACAATTTCAACTATCTCAACATTATGGCACGTTTTATGAATGAAAATAGATCCTTTTAGATTGTAACTCGTATAGTACAATGAGCATGCAAGCAAATATAGAAACAATAAAAATAAAGAAGAAAACACATGTAATTTTTTTGGTATCCCTGTTAGATGTTATCTAGACAAATCGCCCTTGGGTTTTTAAGAGTAAGAAAATGTAAGTCGTCTTATAAGTTTCTTTTTATCAGAAAATCATCCTCGGATATCCTTTATTCCTTTTATAATTATTTAATCTGTAGAGTGTGTTACTCTACAAAATGAAAGTGCTCCATTGTCATTATAGAAAAAAAACATGAAATAATCAAGCTGAAGTGTTGGATACCTTAGTGCGAGTTGCACATTATTCTTCCATTATCCGCTACTCGATGGAATGTGGAAAACTGCATGAGGGGTTTCATGACTGCAAATTTTCTAATTCTGTTCGTTTTATTTCTAATTTCGCTTTTAGTATATACTTTTTGCTCCTATACTTAACTTTTCCTCTTGTGTTGGTAAAACTTTTGCTCGGATATGTGTGGTGTTATTTGAATAATATGTTTTGCATTAGAATAAAATTGCAATGAACGCGCTATAGATGGGCTATGGCTTCTATTGCTGTTATAAACAGGGAGCCATTTTATTGGGGCTGGCAACAATCATAGAAGAAAGTCAGCTTAGACATTGTATTTGTATGGGGGGCATAGCGTTCGTTAACCTCGTAACTGGCCATTGGCCGATGTAATGTGTCTTCTTCGCATCATGCTCAGTTTCTGTGCGTTGTTTTTGTTTTTATTTCAGTTTATTTGTTTGTAGTCTTTGATTGTTTTGGCTTTTAAATTAATTGCAAAAGATTTTCTAGGTATTTATGTATTCTTTGTTAATTGCTTAAGCCAGCCAAAAAATTATTTTATCAAAATATTTTTAATTAGAATTGAAGATTCCTTTGATATAACAGGATGCTTTTATCTTTTCTTTGGACTATTTTCCCTTCCTTTTTTTTCAACAAGAAATTTTCGAAACGGATTTTTACTTTTTATTATTTTTATGTGAGAATGAATTTTGCCATACATACTTCAGATTTTATTTGCATCAACTTTTAACTTTTCTAAGTCTACTTTTGCATTTAACAGAAAACTTAGCTAAAAGGGAAACCATTGTAGGAAAAGTCTACAGATTCTTTTAAACTCAACCTATTCCAAGGATATGAAAACCAACCTTAAACTTGACCATGAAAAACTAAATTTTTGTTTTATGATTTTTATCTAAAGTAGGAGCTATTGATGTATTCAATTTTCAGTAGGCTGCATTTCAACATTTTTATAAACGAAAATGAATTGTTTTTATTAGTTATGTCCATACTACTTGGGAATAAGTCGCATTAGCTATAAATGTTATAAAAAATGCAAGAAAAAGAGTATATTGGAAATTTTTTGAAAAAAAAAAAACCAAAACAACAAAATAATTTTCATTGTTAAAAATATTTTCGAATCCACAACAGATCTTTGATTTTGTAGGGCTTAAGGTTTTATAAATTTCATAATTTTTGAGACAATTCTTTTTGAATTACTTACATCTCGCCCACAAATCACACATAATTTGATATTATGTGTAGTCATAAAAGCTGCATAAGTTATAAAAACTTTGTTTCGAGATTCAATAATTAAGAATTGTCTAACAAGGCATTTACAACAATTTAATATAAATTTTGATTGAAGCAAATATAAAATCTTTCTGCTCAAGGTCACTTTTTAAATTATAGAAGTAAAATAAAAGTGAGAATAATTAAAATTTTTATTTGAAATGAAAGTAAAAATGTTCTTGGTCAGCAATAGAAAACAAAGTCCTTTTAATTCAAAGTTCAAGTTTTCCATCAAAGTTTTCACTGACACTCTGGAAGAACTGTACCTCAATTTTTCTGGGGATGCTACGATTTTTCCTTCTGGTTTTTATCTTTTGAACTTTCTTTTATACAATAGATTCGATACTACAATTTAATTACTAATCCACCTAATTCAAACCTGCTTTTTTGCTGATGATACTCCCACTTATAGCAGCAATATAATATTCCAATGATATAATTAGTTTTTTTCTTTTTCAAACAAACAAAAAGTTTGATAAAAATATTAGAATAGCTAATCCTACAATTAAGCATAAAATGAAAGGCATCGCTTCCGAATCATGGCAGTCCATTTCTTGAGTTATAAAATTTCTAAAGCCTTAAAAACCAACTAATCGTACTTTAAATGTCTGTCAGGAATTGTATCGGGTGTTCATTGACAAAACTCCAAAAGCTTAGTAATATTCTATTTATTTTACTTTTGAGCTATTTTTTATTGCTACTGAAATTATTTTGCTCTGCAGCTTCACGCAGACTCGCTAGAAATAACTTTTCTTAGAACTTTCATATATTGTCTGGGAAATAAATCCAAATAATATTTCAAATTTTACTTTTGCCAAAACTATTAGCTAGGAAATTTATTATCTGTGATTCTTCAGTTATATAATAATTGTCAAGTATTTTATTCCTTTAATTTATAAGAATAAATAAATAAATGAAATATGTTTCACACGAATCTAAAGGATTGATATTATTATAAAAATCATTATATTATTTGTCATTAATTCCTAAATATTAGTTGAAATACAACCTTATGACAAGGTCATTACAATTGTAATTGGCGAAATGCATTTAAGGATTTGTCAAGAATGCATACATCAAGTTTACGTTCTTGGATCAACTGAGAATTTCTTAAAAAACAATTATTTCAAATGGTAAAAAACACACATATATGCATCTAGTTGAAACCGTATCTTAAAGAGCAATAAGAAAGCAGAATCGCAACACGAGTAAAAAAAATGACGATGACGCCAATGACCACATAAAAGAATATAGGACAACAAACTTCTGACAGCGAGGGTAACATAAACGGCACGTTCTGCGCAAGCAGCATTCAACAGAGCTAGGAAAGAGTTTTTCAATCAGCCAACGAATACACTCTGGAAAATAAAGAGTCTTAAGCCTCTGAGGATTATTTTTTATATTTTTTATTAGATGCTGTGCACACATATAAACATTAAACCATACACCATAATTACTCGACTTGTTTAATCCTATACATCGCAGGGCAAATGCATATATATACTGTAAATACATTTATATTTTGCAAGGAACGTGAATTTATATTATGTATAAATATATAGTAAGAGTTGATTATCTTATATGTTACTCTTGCACTACAAAATTAATCCAAGTTCGCGATAAGATGAATGCCTGGCTACCAGTCATATGATAAGAACTCGAATGAGAGATTTTATGGAGTTTTTTCGCGAATCACTGCAATAACAGAAACAAATCTGGTCAATAGCAAAGATTGCATCATAATTTGCCTGGGTAAGCGTCATCAACTCTGGCCAAATGTTATGGTATTTTTAGGGTTCATCGAGCCCCAGGCGGTTGCGGAATTTTGCGTTTGGTCTTGACATATGATGTTCATATATATATGTAACATATATACTTAAAAATACAAGCATGAGCTTGCTGCATTCAAGTGAATTTGAATTTGTAACATTTTTTGGTTGTTGTTGAGATATATTCTGCAATGAGTTGAAGTTATTTTTAAAAAAATAATACAAAAAAGTGTGTACTAAATTTATTTTATTTATTTGCTGATTATATTTTTGATTTTATTGGAATAATAATAAATAGAAATTTTTTATTCATATAAATATTTTAAAATATTTTGCATGTTTTGGGTGAAAATTGCTTTAAACAGACACTTAAGCAAAACTTTGCTACATCAATTGGAATTGAAAGGAAAACCAATTTAAGCCTTTGTTATTGCTGTGAGCAAATAATCTTTTACATAAAACACAGCTATCTTGGCTGATGAAAATTCTACGTAAGGCAAATTGAAAAACTTCAATTAGTACTGAGTTAGACAAATGATACTCAATAGAATGTAGCTATCATTTTTAATACGAAAAATATCTTGGCGTAATTCTTGATGTCGAACTTAGATAGAAGGAACGTATAAAGAAGAAGAGGAATGGGCTTGACATTAAATTCTGGAGAATAGAAGTAGCTGATCTCAGTTCTGAACCGTCACTTAAAAATAATTTTCTATAATATAACGTTAAATTAAAAATTTGCTGTATTAAATATTATAGCTAGGCTAGAGCCATGGTCCAAACATCGACATAAAATTGAAAGTTTTAAATCAAGAGAGAAATATTATTTTTTTGTTATTTTATACCATGATATTAAGCTAAAAAGTTTAAACTATTTTTTTGAGATCAATGTTCTAATATAAACAAATAACAATTTTTCATCAGATAATAAAAATAATGACACAGAAGCCTCTTGAGGTGGTCTACAGATTTCACACCTCATTAAAAAACATTAATTGAGAGAATTATATTGTTTTTTTAGTGTTAAGTTGAATGCTTCTCTATTCTATGATAAAAATACATTAAAATAAAAACAAACAAATAAAAAAGAAAAGAGTTTTTTTCTTCATAAAACTAAAACTTATTAGCCTAGGCAAGCTATAGAGAAAGTTCTTTGTAAAATTGTAATTAATAAAAAGTCAAGCTCTTAGCCTCACATACTCCATATGTGATGGCTTAAGTCATTTAATTGCATTGGCAGTTGTATTTTAAATAAAATGTATACCAAATAGTCATTTACCTCCATGTCGCCTTGATTTATTTGTTGCTACTACCAATAATCATCTATTGCTGCAATTTAAAGCGCTACAACCAGCAAAGCAAAACAAGAATTTTCAACGTCTAATGCCAAGGAGCTTGACGCAAATCAAACGAAAGTAAATGCTACATATATAAATATATTTAAATGCTATATGCATATATGTAATTCATTTGTTGATACGATTCCAATTGAACATGGTCTTTATGGTTTTTTACAATGCATCCGAGCTATGTGCATACTAACTGTCTAATATATATATATATGGTTTGGGAAAGCACTGGGTGCAATTTTTCCACAGAGTTTTTCTTTTACTTCTGCTATGTAGACACACAACGCACGTTTGATTTTTTTTTTTTGAAATTTTCTCTATATTTACATTGAATAATTTCCTTTTGTTAGTTTACGGTGTGCAAATTTTGCTAGCCTCTAAAGTGATTTTTTGATGAATATAAAACAAGCATATACATAAACATACACAAACACACACACACACACACACACAGATACTACTGGCTAACGATGAAAAGTTCAATAAGCCAGCCTCTGGCATGGAAGCCAATGTGCAATCACGATAGTGCATTAGAAATGCTATAAACTGCAAACTAACTAAACCGGAGATGCAACAATTGAAAAGAGATAAAATGAGGAAAAATGCAAACTAAAAGAATGAAAGCAAAGTTGAATGCCTCGATATTGAAAAGTAAAATTTATGACCGGTTTCATGATGCCAAATATAAGTGGCATCAAATTTAGCCTAGTGATTTTCGCATAGGCCGCCAACGAGGCCTATTTTGATTTCAATATTCCCAATTGTTTTCAATATTTTACCCAAGGGATATAAAAATTTGCAAAGTAAGTGCTTAGTCAAAAGTAGAAATAGTGTCCTGTTTTGAATATATTTTCCATATCTGCAATACAAAGGTAACTACAAAAATTGTTTTCAAATATGATTTTGTGCCACACTAGCCTTCTTGTTCTCCACTTACTTTGCTGAGATTTTAAATAAATTTCCATACTAAAGTTTCAAATACTTATGTTTAAGTAAAAAAAATATTTGCTGTCAGTGAAAAATAAACGCAATTTTGTGGCCGACTCAGTGGCTAGTTTTACTTAGAGTTCTGACGTGTTCTTTTGTTGGTTAAGAGTTGTGTACAAAATATGATCGTACTGTTACAATCGACAATTTGAAATTTTAAGGACGATCAAAAAAACGGTCAACCGTTTATATTAAATTATTGTAGCGACTAGGTGAAAAAAGCAATAAAAAAAGGCGTAATTTGAAAAGGAAAAAGTCCTGTTTTATTGCAACTATGCACGAGCTCATACCTCGGCAATTGTTATGGCGAATATTATAGAATTGAAGTTCGAGCCCTTACATCCTTATCAGATTACATCCCCTTACATCCCTTATCAGATTCACAGAAGATCACTAGGTGTAAACAGTGATTTTTTCTCATTTCCAGCAAAAAGTAATATTTTTCCAAAAACCTTAGCCTTTATAGATGATTTAAAAAAGTGCATAAAGTTCAAAATGGATTGAATGTAATTTCTTAATTTCTCTTCAAAATAAATCCATAAATATTAAAGTATGATCAGGTTTAGAAAATAAACTTTAGAGCATTTTGGCAGATGACACCTATAAATAACAAAATCTTATGTGTTTTTATTATGTTTCACAGCAACTCTCGATATTTGTTGACTTGCGTTCGACTAAAACAACAATTCTTGATTCAAACTTTAATTTAGTCATTTTGTCAACATAACTATTTTATTGACCTATTATGTGTGCAGTTTAGGCTAGTTTTATAAATATATTAATAAAATTTATCCAATTGTGATAATTTGTTAAGCCTACTTAACATATAACCAAAAATTTACCATAAGATGTTTTTTTAAATTAAAAAATCTCTTTTATGGTATAAAAACTTGCTTTATACAATGGGGACTTTTATATTATATTAATTAATAAAAAATCTAAATGCAAATTAATATTTTAAAAATTCTTAAAGAAAATTTTATTTATTTAAAATAATTTAAATAAATAAAACATTGCTCGATTGTCATATAAAAAGTATAAAATTTAACTGAGTGCATGAAAGCTTGTATATGACATAATTACCAATGTTAAAAAATTATGTATTTCTATTTTTTATTATGTTGTCAAGTTTTAATATCTCTCAGAAACTGAAAAAGTTTTTTTAGGTAAACAATCCAAGAGAAAAATATCATTAAGTTTATCACATGGCAAAATGCAAATGATATACATACTTTTAATATATCATAAAAATAAAAAACCAAACAAAGCAAAAAGCTCTCTTAAATTTGATCTCTTTAAGAAAGTTAGCACACATATATATGCATATATATATATATATATATATATATATATATATATATATATATAAATTTTTATACATGCATTTTGCAGATAATATGCCGGAGTAGCTTTTGCAAGCCGGAAACTGTGTGTGCAAAGCGAATTACGTATCGTCAAACGCTGTAGCGTCAAAAGCTGATCAGTCAGTCAGTGACTTTGGTTATATTCGGTTCATTTTTGTAGTTTTTTAGTGTGATAAAATCTCGTTATCGTTCGTTCGTTGATTTTTCGAAACAAAACGAAAAAGCTTTTTAAAATTTTCCGTTTTTAATTTTTTTTAAATGCAAACATTTTATTGTTGTATTTTTTGCAAAAAAATATTTTATAATAGATAAATATCAGATCCTTAAGAATTTTTTTAAATTGATTGTAAAATCTGTTTAGTTTTTTGTAATGTAAACTTAGCGCGCCAAAAACTCTTAAAAAAGACACATTAGAGCTTTTAAAAATATGATTTTTTAATTGATAATGAATTTTAATTTGGTTTAAACGAGAACGTGTGTGTGTGTTGGTGTGTTTGTACGCTGTAATCATAATTTAAAAATTTTGAATATTTTTCAGTTGAGTGTTAAACCCAGTGGTAATTAAAACTAATTAATTGCATTGTAGTGTGCTGCTGTGGAAAACTAATAGAAGCTGTGATTTTAAGAATTTCATTTTGGTGGCTTACCAGGTGCCAACATTTTTTGTTTTTAAGATGAAAATAAAGTTAGACACGCAAAAGTTGATTACAGCCGAACCATTGAAAGTGAAACTGATGCACTTTCACTGTTAGTTTTTTTATGTTTTGTTGTTTGTTTTTTTTTTTTTTTTTAAATTTTCTATGGATTATCGTGTTCGGTGCTTTTGTTGTTTTGTACATACATACATATATACATATTTTTATATTTTCAATTGTGAAAGAAAGTGTTCCATGCAATGATATTGTTTGATGTGATTTTGCACACTGATGCTGCGCTCGTACAGGCCTAATTGTACATCATTATCGTTTTTTGTTTTTCTTTTATTATCATAATTAAGTGGTTTCGTAATTGTTTAGATTTATGCAACGTTAATATATTTATTTTGATTTTTTTGTTTTTGTTTTTCTTTAATACTAAAAACGTTTTGTGGTTTGTTAATATGAAATTAAAGATTATTTGTTTAATTAAAAACTTTTTATTGTTCAAATCGGATTAGATGGATTAACTGGACTTCTGTGAATAGAAAGTAAGTACTAGTAAATAAGGAGATGAATATTAGCTAGGGAATATGATAAATAAATTACCCCATTTGGTTATATTTAATTTATATTTGTTGTTTAAAGTTCTCAAAAAATTATCGTCCACTATTCAAACAAAAAACTGGAAAAAAATAGTCAACAAAAGTATTTCTTTTGGTATGATTACAATCGTTTCAATGTAATCCAGCTCAAAATTCTTCTCCTCTGCAAGAGAATTGTGTCAATATTCAAAAATTTTGATTTTTGCTTTTATAGCATTTTTAACGTGTTCATAAAATATAATTGACAAAACCATCAGAATTTTTGTTAAATATCTTTAAAAACTTCAATTTGACATCCTTCGCCTTTTTTGGATTTATTTCTTCAATGAATTTAAAATACATATATACATTTATATGTATATTCTCCTAAAAAATTTGATTATTTAGATAAGCTTTTATTTTTACTTAATTTTAATATACTAAAAACTTTTTTTCGGGAAATTCGCACTTTTTAATTGGGGATCAAATTTGCACATTATTTTTATCTTATCTACGATAAAATATGCTTTAGATATAACTTTTTTTGGAGTCTGTTGTTATCTGCATTCACTTTATGAGTTTAATTTTATTATAAATAGTTTCAGGAATCCATTTGAATGAAAGTAAAAATTGTTTAGCAATTACAAAAATACTAAAAACTCTTATATTTGTAATTCAGGCTATGCATTCTAGCAATAAAAATGATTTTAATTTGGTTTTAGTCCAAAAATTTGTCAAATTCTTACGTAAGCGAATCAACCTCTGATTCAGGTGGTAGGGCTGCATTTAAATTTGGGGTCTTAAAAAAACATCTTACCCAGTTTATGTTGAAGAAATAGCTAGAGCTCAGGGTCTGAATGCAAATTTGGCAGGATTATTTTGTTTTTCGTTTTTATTCCTTCTTTCCCTTGAATTTGCAATTCAATCCTTAGTTTTTTAGAGTTTATTATTTATATACTACGTATTCTTATTTAGACTGCAATGACTGGAAATTTTACGCTGATTGCACACACTTTGAAATTAACATATTATACTTAAATTGGAAGTTATTGCACCTATGTTTAAAAATTATCCCAGTTATGGAGTTAAGTCTTCTTTAACATTTCATTTTTCTTTAAGCTTTTTGTGTTAAATTCCTTTTATTATTCCCATTGTATTCTTTTTCGAATATTTATTTTACCACTGGCTAATTATTTTATTTATTGCCCTTTTCTACCCCATAGAGTATTTAGGCTAGAACAGAAAACAGGGTGAAGAAAAATGAACCTGTGAAGCTTAACATCCTTCTGCTTAGCAAATTCTAAATCAACAAGAATCCATCAGGATTTACTCGTGTAAATAGATAAATTTTGTATTTTTTTTCGGTTTTGGGCCATCATTAGAGGTCTTTTTTATTGCAATTAATGATGTTTACACTTCTGTACCTTAAGAAGAAGTGTTTGGGAT
Source organism: Acrocera orbiculus (assembly GCA_947359355.1). Taxonomy (NCBI): domain Eukaryota; kingdom Metazoa; phylum Arthropoda; class Insecta; order Diptera; family Acroceridae; genus Acrocera; species Acrocera orbiculus. The sequence goes on from OX375757.1 coordinate 47,098,129, forward strand.
GGAGACGAAGAATTCGAAATGATCAATCAGAGAATTAATGATTTATGATCTAACAAACTTTTCATTCGTATTTCCCATTTTTGGGATTCAGTATTTTTATTATATTATTGAATTTGGTATTACTATTATAAGTGTTTGAGGGGTGTTATATATTTTTGCTTTGCATGCCGCACTATATTATTTTTCCAAGGACAATACATTAGCTCTCTTTGGATTTTAGAGTCAATATCTTCTTTACGAGTTCATTTTATGTCTTTTTTAGAAAAATTACAGTGGAAGAGTATAAAAAACTACCTAAAATATTGAAATATAAAAATTAAAAATCCAAACAAAAAAAAACTTCAATTTACATTGATATAATTAAGCTTATATTGATTTACAATAGCACCAAAGCACCATTTGTATAAAAAAAACTACTTTTACCTGAAATCTCAAAAAACCATCAATACATCCATTTCAAAGTTTAAAAATAACCAAAATATTACCAGTAAAATAAAGTTCACATCTACTTTAGAATACTGAAAGTAAAAACGGAAAACTTCATAAAGAAACGTTACTTTTATGAACTGATAAGCACTTATAATATTTATTTGTTCCCCTTGGTTGAAGGGAATCGCTTATTTTTATTTTTTTCAAATTGCAAAGTATTAAAAAGGTTTTCGAAATTATTTTATGGAAAGGGAGTATGAGCATTAGCAACTATGCAACAGCAATGTTGATTTATTGGAATCTGGAAAAGTTTCGTAAAGAATTTTTGTTTTTAAAATTATTAACAAGCAAATCTGAATGATCCTGTCGACATGACGCACACCATCACTAAAATTCTGGCACAAAATTTTAAATTCAATATATTGAAAGGCTTATTTTAACTATACAAGAAAATAGTTAGGCATTCGGCCAGCTAATTTAAGAAGGCTTACTATTTTTCAAAAATTCCAATTAGTAATTCGTATTGAATAACATTTTGAGAATATTTTGTCAAAATTTCAAATCAATCGAGACAAAATTCTTGTAGTTATTAATATTTAATTCTCCTCAACTCCTGTACCTTTTTCAGAGTTTAAAACTTTGAAAGTGTTTCTACATATAAAATATCTCCCTTAATGATGTTTTTGTTTTGAGTATTTTTACCCAGTTTAGGGGATTATTTCTAAATAGCGGATTTTGTTGTTGAAAAGCCTTATCTTGACCTAAAGTGAAAACAAAAAATTTTAAAAAACAAAAATAATAATAATAATATAAAAATCGTTGCAGGGAGGAAAAACAAGATCTCAGATAATTATAGGCTGAGATATGGTGATCAGCGTAAATTAGTATTTTTGAAACGGGGAATATTTTGCCACTGGTTTGTCACTTGATAATTTATTACAAAAATTTAAAAAAATGTTGTTAGGAAGGATTCAAGATTTCATAAAAAAAAGTATTTTTTTCAACCATTATTATTTTTACCTACCCCTCTCTTAAGGGATTGAAAAAGTTAAACTTTATTTTATTTCCTCTCTACTCTAATCAATTTCAAGTGGTAAATTTCACAAATAGTTATTTAACAAGGAATTAATGACAATTTATCAATCAATGTTATCTCAACAAATTATAAAGTTTTAAGATAATATAAAATGAAGAAAAATATATTTTTAGCCTAATTTGTATATGATAAGCATTTGAATTTGGCTGTCTATGAATAAAATAAGCCAAGTCAATAAAAATTTTGAAGGAAACAATTTAAAGAAAAAAAATAGCAAGCCCGCATTTTTTATCATATACAGAGAATCATAAGTTTCGATTATTCAAAAGTGAATCGAATTCTTATTCCAAGCTCGTGTAACAAAAATTTATCGGCCTTCATATATCTGACTCAGCATTGACTGAAAATTGTTATCAAGGACAGTACGCGTATTTTTTTTGTACTGGCATTTTTTTCGATAGATTTAAATAAGTCTTTTTATACTTTGAGCAATTTTTTCGAGCAACAAAAATGAATAAAATTTCTGCATTGCATTTGCAAAAATTTACGATTTAAAGAGAAAAACACAAACAAAAAAAAATCAACCGTTAATAAACAGGCCAACCGCTAGATTTATCAACCCTATCCAACTGGAAGGCATATAAACGAGGTTAATAGCAGTGAACACTGAAAAATTTTGTATGACTTTGACCATGACAGTCTCCATGGAAAACATTTAAAAGACCACCACCAGTCACTCTCCTAAGTTAGCCGGAAGCTCAGAGCAATAAATTTAAGGTGCACAAAATATTTGTAATGTTTTTTTTTTTTTTTTAAATCTTTTTAACTTATTTTATACTCTGAATTGCAATTAAAATTACTTACAGAAATTATATAAAATGCACATTAAAAAAAAAATCAAACGATGATTTGAGCTGGCAGCCAGTTTTGTTTTAACAAGTTTAACCCTGAGCTTTTGATACTAAGTTTTAACCAATCGAAAGGTCATTACCTTGCTAATAGTTGAAGTAAAAAACAGAAACACAAAAAAAATTAATTTAAAATAAAATAGTAAATTGGTAGCGATGTACACATATAGCTACAGTTTGTATGTATGACATAGAGACTAGAAAACAACGCATCATCAGCTACAGCTTTTAAAAAAATTTTGTTACTTATTTATTTCTTTGGGTATTTTTGTTTCAAATACAAACAAAGAGCTTTATGCCTTTTTGAAGTTTTTAAATGAAATAATTTTTAAAGCATAAAAATATATACGAAATAAAAATGAGTACTTGACTATGCAGAATATTACATGAAATTGATTTAAGTCTTTTATTACTTCTGAAAAACCAAACATATTTTCTTAATTTTATTTTTGTTTTTGTCGGTTTAAGTGTGTGTATGCTAAATTTATAAACCGCGTCCTCTGTTTATGGAATTACAACCTAAAACTTTGCTTAGTTAACTACTAAATTTACATTGAACATAATTCATTATTGTTGTTGTTTAGCAAAGAATAAAATAAGGGTGAAAATTTATTTAGCCCGATAAAGAAATTACGAATCAGTGAACTTGTTATGTTGAGTTATGTTGAAAAGTTCTCTTGCGAAACATTTATTAATGCAGCATGCAGCATCATAGCTACTTTTCAATAATATTTTCATCCAGAAAATTGTCATCTTACGGCCAATTTATTAACTAAATTAATTGATATTTTCCTCGAGAAAGTAACCGATTCCCCTGAAAATTAGCTCTTTTTCATTGGATAGAAAGTAGAGTTGCTTTCAGTAAATACCTTTACAAGTCATTTTCCGTATTTCCATAGATTTATAGAATTTTAATTGCAAAACTAAGAGACGCAGTAGTCGTATAATTCATCGTATAATGACAACATTATGACTTTCAGTATCCTTGCTGAAAATTTTAGCTAATTCCGATGTATTTTCTACTTGTTCTAAAATTTTCAAATAGAAAACTTTTTGTTTTTCTATTAACTAACAAAAAATTTGATTTTCTTTTTTGCTACAATTTTGCTTTTAAAAATTTCTTTTATAAACAATTTTAAAGAAAATTTTTTGTTTTAGATATTTTAGTTTGAACTTCCCGTTACATTATAGCAAAAGCTATAAATTTTTCTTGTAAAGCTTGTTAGAATACTCTTTAAACACAAAATATACTTACACACACACATATCTACATACGCACTACCATATACTAAACAATTAATTTGCAACAATAGTGCAAAATAAGTCATTAAAACAGTCAAGATCGCGTTATTTCTGTTCAAGATATCTGAAGTGGATTTTGGAGGCCATCAGTCATTTATTGCAATGTCATTTGTATCTGAATGCATTTGTTGTGTTGGGCCAATAAAAACAACACAAAACTACACATACAAATATATACATGTATATATATATATATATATTTCTATTACTACAAAAATAAAAACAAATAATACTACATATTTGAATTATATCAGAGACAACAGCTAGCAAGTGCATGTAAGCAAGGACACAAAAATTTATTTTTTTTTAACGATATTATGTATCGTCCGTGATTCGCTCTAGTTTTATTTATTTTATTATTTTATTTTGTTGTGTACTTATTTTTCGCATTTATTTGAATTGTATTTGCGGAAAAACTAAGCAACTAATCACGTTCGTTTAGTTCTCAAGTTCTCGGTTATCGTGTATAGCACTATAAAAACAAAATAAACAAGTTTGCGATTTGAGACCCTATAACCAAATGTTGCATAGAATTTAATAAATATAATTGAAATATAACATATATATATATATAAATATATTGCATAGAAATTTTCAAAGATGAACTTGAGCCTGGCGATCAGTTTTAAGTCGACAGAGAGTCACGTTATCGCATATCTGAAGGCGAAAATTTGACCTTTAAACGCGGTTGCACTTGTTTCTTATGAATGTGGTGAAACTTGTATTGAACAAAATTGAATCATGATGCCCCCCCCCGTTAAATATACACAGCTGCTACAAAAAGTAAGGGCCTATTAAACTTTTTTTTAATGTTTTATTTTAAATCAACTTAGGGAGTGTTTAACAATTGGTGAAGTTAGGCATTAAGATTGCAAAGGGCCTTTATACTTATGTACTTATCTATAACTAAGCTTACGATAATTTTTCTTGTAACTTTAGTGTGAATTACCAAAGAGATAGATGATTAACTATAAAAACCCGAACTTATAAGTTTTAATACATCTTATTTATTAAATTAATCAAACAATCTTTGGTCTTGCTATTACCCTTTTTGTTGATAAAGCCGGTTTTTTCTGCTTTATCGCTAAGACTTGGCAGATTTCCCGGAAAGCTCATCGTACAGTCCGCTCACAAACTTTTTTCCTATCTCTAAGGAAGCTGGATTGGATATTTTAAACTCACCAGTTGTTTTTAACTGCTCCGTAATTCTTGCATCTTGATCTGTTTACTTTCATGACGTCTTTTTGCGTGCAAATTAGGCTCAAAATTATGTCTTCTACGGACACGAAGCAGAGTACTATGACCAATATTTAACTCTTTTGTAATTTTACACAACGAATGTCCTCTGCTTGAAACCACTACTATTTTATTTTTAATTTCACTTAACGTTTTCGCCATTTCTGTATTTTTTGTTAAACTATTAACACAATCAAACTAACGCAATATAAAAAAGTTTTCACTGCTAGAGCATGGCGTAGTAAGGGAAGTTCTAGCAGTGAGTCATCGAAATTGGTTCAAGTTTCACTTGAATTAAAAAGAATGCAAGAACTAACCGATGCAGTCCAGTTTCCTGGAGTTGCTTAGCATTTGATATTATTTCCTTTACCCTGTAATTTGTTTTACCTTAAAGCAACCTTACATGGAGTAAGGACTAAAACTTACTTTAAATTTTATTAAGTATTTAATTGGCGTATAAGTTGGAAAACAAAAAACAGCGTTGTTAAAAAACTTTTTACGTTTGGTATTAGAAAATTATGGAACTGAAAAGAGAAAAAGTTGTTCGTCAAAGTACTCCAAGCGAAACAGGCAATTTTATGGGAAACAATGAACTTGGAACATCTTCTTTGAAAACTATCCTAAGTTTTAACCTAGAATGAAGTTGACGTCTGGTAAGAAAATGGGCAGGAAAAATTTAAAATATATTAAAATTTGTGAAGCTCTAAATTTAAAAAAACATCATATCCTGAACTGGCTACAATTCGCAAAAAATGCATTCAATAAAATTTATTGTGGTTTGATATTGTGGCATGATTTGAGAAAAGAAAGACTTATTCATTACAGAAGAGTGTTAGGAGAACGCAGCCTTTAAGCAGAATGGCAAATTTAAAAAGGGAAGCAACTTTTTGTTACCATTCTTAGAAAACTACTATGATGAAATCAGGATATTGTTTCTATGAGTAATGCTCGATGAATAAAAGCATGATTTTTAGGAAAAGAAATTTTTGTTCGAAATTAATCACCTCGATTTAAATCCCGCTGAAAACTTATCGGGCATTATTTGCCATGAGGCTTATACACACGAACTCTTGGGAATCAGTACTGTAAGTGAATTGAACACAGGATTATATTTGTATGGTAAAATCTAGTTACAGATATTTTGGGGAGTTTAGTAAAGATTATGCGGAACAGGCTTATAATATTTCTTAAAAATAAAAGCGAAGATTTGGTTATTAAATTGATTTAAAAATTGAAGTAAGTATATGTTTATTTAAATTAAATAAATGGAAAACCCAAAAGAAATACTTTCAGTCTATAATTATATCTCGAACTGTATATCCTTTTATTTTGTATGAGTTCTCTCTTTAATTTTATAATATTTTTCCAAGAACTCATCCACCGTGTAAGCTGAAGTATGGATATATTATTTGACATTTGTGTGTGACACAAATTCGATTTATTTGTTAGGAAAAATCTTATTTGCGGAATAAGACTTGTGCTCTTTAGTACTTCTAATTATTATTAGAAATTAACTGGCTCTACTTACTTATATTTACTTGTAGATTTATGATTATAAAAATGATCATTCTCAATAATTTTTTTCCTTTAATCAGACAGTTAATTAAAACTTAATATACTTTATCTCAGAATTTAACCTACAAAAATTTTATAAAAAATAAAAATAAATTTCATTTGATGTTTCCTTAAAGATTTTCGTAAAAGCCCAAAACAATTTGCAATTATCTCTAATCCCCAACAGTATAAAATCGAACTCAACCTACTTTAGAATCAATGTGCAAGCTTTCAATTAATCGTCTTAGATTTTTTTTGTAAACAAAGACGACAAACATAACAAATACAAAAAATATAAACTAACAAAATTTAGCAAAATAAGCAAATTTTACCTTGAATAATATTTCAGGTTTATTTTTCACATTGCCAAATGTCTACTTACTAGAGTTTTGATGTCGAGAAGTAAAGTTTGCTGAAATTTAGGTTACTCGACTTACAAAATAGTTGTGTGCTTTGACATGGTTTTAATTTGCATTTGTTGTCAATCTACAGAGGGGACAGTCATAATCAAAAATATGTCGTTGTGTACTAATTTGTTTTGTTCTTATAATTCAAGGGTTAAATTTCTTGTCATATATGAATAAATAAGTCATTAAAAATGAATTGTTTCGATATTACAGGTGGCTATATAATGCTATTTTCTACTTATTAAATAATAGCTTAAGATATTGATAACAGTAAAAAAAAAGGGAAACATTGAACTAGTTTTCAATTTGTGTAAGTTAGATATGAAGTTATTTTAGAATCAATTGAATAAAGTTTCAGGTTTCAAGCAAGTTTCAGATGGAAAATATAAAAAAAATTTTCTTAGACTTTAAAAAATATTATAAATAAAACAATAACAAGCTCTTGCAGAGAGTGTAAATAATGCTATATTTCTCAATTTCACCTTTGCATAATAGAATAGATTCCGAACTGATGTGAAAGTTGTAATGTTAATTTTTCTTGTTGGGTGTCATCTTTTTCTTTCAATCTCATTTACTACTTAAGCTTGTAAATGAAAGCCTTGTAATTTTATTTTCTTGGCAGATGAAGTCCTTGTTACAGGGGAGGGGATATAAGCAATTGGTCCAAATATTCCTCTATTAGAATTGTTCAACTTTGGAAACGATACAAAATATTCGAGAGCGTTTAATTAGATGAGACATCTATGCCTTTGCGAAAAATGAAAAAGTGCTCCACGATTATAGACCTCCATTAAATAGGTCCCAAACATTATATAATATTTCCCAAACTATAACAACAAAAATTGAATATCAAATTGAGGCAATAAACTTAAACATATTGTTCTTTTTTTTTGGCAATTTTTATAAAATAATTGCATAGATCTACGAGGCTAAAGTTAGTTAACCCATTCAGTGCCAAGCAAAATTTACGTATGCTGCCGCCAGTGCCAACCGATCAAATTTTACACTACCTACTACGAGATATCTCGTAGTTGGCATGAATGGGTTAATAAAATCCATCAATGAAACCTTTGAAATTCTATTTAACACTAAAAAAAAAACAAAAAATGCAAATTTTCTTCAGTTTTCCCTCAAATGAAAAAATTATTAAACTCTCGAAAACCAATCTCGAATAACAAAATGCATCGAAAACTAAATTTTTCACTTTCGTTCATGCAATCGTAATGTGGTTAGTGATAGTAAAAGTGGAAAAGTGAGAAAATGCGAAAAATGTGATAAAATTGGAAATGCACTTTCTCTTATTGCACGGTGCATGAATGATGCTACGATGACCCCACAAACTATACCTACATATATATATATTTATATATATATATATAACACAACGACTAGTAGTAAAATTTTATATAGTCATCTCCATTTTTAATTTAGATAACTTTTAGTCATAGCTTACTGATTCAAGCTGTGCGTACAGTCAATTCTTTATTTAACAAAATAAAAGAAGACAATAACAATAACAGGAACAAAAATCTAAGTAAACTTTTATGGCGCACCTTTCCCCGATTAAGGTTTTTTCTTTTAACTAACTCTAGTCAAAAAACTTATACGATCAAAAACTCAACAGGTTGGAATAGATCCAAAAAAAAAAAAAACAACAGTATAAAAGAGAAATTTTTAGATGTTAGTACCGAAAAACTAAAGAAAAAGTATTTAACATATGTTTGTATGTAAGAAACCCATTAATCCATACTGTCTAGTAAGGTATATATATAGTCAAGGTCATTCGTAGTTTACACGTATATTATGCGTGGATACAAAAAAAAAACAACAAGAACAGAAGTGGGGAACTAGTAGCGAGGTCAAAACCGTGTGTTCGGAACTATATTCGATCTTTGCGTGGCTAACGCAATCATTTTGTCCATGATGTGTACGGAAACAACTAAATATCATAAGGCAAGACGAAAGGTTCCTATATCACCATCACTAATTATCTCGTCTGTTCACCAGGTAGCGCTATTAATTATTTATTCATAGCCTAACGTGATAGTTTTATTGGTTTTATATTTTTGTTTTTATAAATTTTTATTTTTTAAATGATTTAAATGGAAATTTCTTTCAAAAGCAAAGCAAAACGAAAACCAAAAAACAAAAAACCATTCATTTGCTGCAATTTTAAAATGAAGCGCGCTATAGGAAATGATCTTGAAAATGCGATAATTGATGGTCATTTGTTAGTTTCTGAGGCTAAAAAAGTTATAAAAGCCTTCGATTATTATTGTAAGTTATGAAATTTTTGCATTCATTTATCTTTTAATGTATTGTTGTTGTTTGAAATAGAATTCTTATCGTCTAAATTTTTACAAAATTTAATATGCATTTAAGTAGTTTTATATGATGAAATTTATATTTAAATTTTAGTCGAGGTCTTCGAACGAAATTTTCACTTGTTAGATCAAATCAGACAACAGCATTAGATTTAAATTTACATGTTCGGTTTTTTTTTAATTTATTAATAATTTTGTTTTGTTTTTTTAAACAAAAGATGTCACCGAAAAATCAGTTTTCCATGTTGATCAATTTTCTAAAGTATAGACCGGCTTTTTAGATTATTTATTAGTATTTAAAAATACCAATAAAAAAGTATTTGTTTTTTAGTTTTTTATGATTCACATTTAATGTATGTAGTAAACTTTCTAACCAGTCTTTGGATAAATTTTGTTTTTGGACCGATGATCATAATCGGTGCGATTGATGTAAATGTACTTTTTAGTTACGTTTTTATATATTCCATGAACTTTTATAAGTTTTGTAATTTTTGTTTTGCTTTTTTTTTAAATATTTTTTATTATATATATTTTGTATATGCTTCAAGGGTTACACCATTATTACTTCCTTCTTGTCTAATTGTCTAATGCTAAATTTTCGACTAGAGCTATTAAATGCATTAAAAATTTTAAGAAAAAAACCTTATTTACTATGCATAATCGCAATAAATTTTTATAGTTTCTTTACTTAATTTCTTTCTATTTTAATTTCAAGCTTTGTAGATCTTTGTAAAAAGAAAATTTAGAGCAATTTAAATTAAAATTCCAGTCAAGGAATGATTACTTTTAAAACAGGTAACTGACATTATATAAAATTTGGATAGTTTTTGGTTTTCTATCAAACAAAGAAAAAGTAAGTTTTTGTGTACAAAAATTTTTTAGTGGATTCTATGTAAAAATATTGAAATTTTGTTTTAAGTGCATAATCAGCTCGTCATAAAATTTCGTTGCTAATAATTCAAAAACGAAAAATTTAAAAAAAAACTTGTTTAATTTTTAATTTAAATCAAAAACCAAATAAAACTTTTATCCTTAATAGTTTTACCCTATTCTTTCTTATGCTCATTTATTCAATAAGTACATCCACTGACAAATTAAATAAAAATTCTTATCAATTTTGAACGGAATAATATAAGTTGTTGAGATTAGCAAAGCCAATTTTTTGAAATTTAGAAAAGGGTTCAAGTTTTTAGAATCAAATCTGCAATTTGAATCGGTATCTGTTAACCGATAATGGCTAAAACGAAAACACGTATTTTATTTAAAGATATATGGTTAAAGTAAATATATTGAAGTATTTTACAAGTTATTGAATAACTTTTCAATTACGTTCTGTAAAATTTTCGATTTGTTTGTGGCAAAGAATTTTGTCAAGTCATCTTTCAAAAAATTCAATTTACTCTGATCACCATAGTGATTTCTAGGTTGAAATACCTGAAAGCAGAAAACTAAATTTGTTTAGTTAAACCATAAGTCCTGACAACCCTTTTTTAAATAAATTTTATCATGTTTATATTTTATATTTTTGTTTAGTCAAAAATTCGCCATTTTGTCATTTATTAATTCAATAAATGATATAAAAAACAAAAAAAGGTATTGTTGGGAGAAGATACTTTTTATGTAGAAAGTAAGTGTAAAACTTCAAATGAACTTTTAAAGCTTCGTTTCGAGAAAAACGCTTTTGAAGTTTAAAATCTGAGGAATTTACAAGAGATCGAAAGATATAAATGTGAATAACAATTAAGGTTTCGACCTGATTGCCTTGAAATTTTGATCAGAAATGGTGTACAATTGGATAATGCGATAAAAAAATTGTAATTTTTTAAAAGAGAAAGAAACTAAACTGTAATTTTTCACTAGGACAAAGTCTCCCGAATTGTTAGAATTGAATATATTTTTAAATGAAACAGTTAAAATCCAAAAAGAATTTTGGTAAGTTTTAAACAGCTAAATGTAGGTTATTACGAAAACCACAAATATATATCGTCAATATACACGAACAGTCTTTAAAAAAGTTTTAGAGTCAGAAATCTCAATTCTTTTGTGTATTTTATTTGTCAACCTGCATGATTCATTTAAACCCGAGAAAAACAGCATAACCAAATATGTACTATAATTAAAGGTATAGTATTCAAAGTTTGTTCTGAAATATCACTCAACTTGTTATGGTTTGAAACAAAATAAATTTTCAATTTAATCTCAAATGTCAAATAATTGCTATGCATTTTGTTCAACTCCAAAAACACCTATTTAATTCCAACTATTCTCTATATACTCAAATTTTCCCGTTCATATAATATTCACGGTGACGCAAAAAATTCAATAAAATCAAATGATGACCGATCTGTTGACCTTAAAGCATTGGCCGCGTAAATATAGTTTCGAGGAGTCATGTTTATATTAATTATATATATATATATATGCATATATATATATGTATGTAAAGTTTATGCAAATAAATTTAATAAAACTAAAAAAAATTTATCACAATTTGATATCTTGTCAAGGCAAAAACTGCAATCGGATCGCGAAAATAGAAATTTCTGTGTTGGTTACATGTGACTTGAAGTGTTTGTGCTCGACATTTTATCAGCTATTGACGCATACGCGTATTAAGTGCATTGTTCAAAGCCAAATGCTTAGACAAAGGGCGTAAAAAGAGTATATTATTTTCTATGAATTTAAAATAGATCATGATAATTTTACAGTATTTATTTAGTTAAAATTTAAAAGCAACACGTGGCCTGAAAAGAGTGTTTTTTTTTGTTGCAAAAATAAAATTTATTCTTTAATAAAATCTTCCTTTAGATCAGGTGTGCCTCAAAGAAAGGCCTCTATTCCCACAATGACATTTGACCTAAATTTTTTGCAAATATTTTGAGCTTTATGCATTTCAATTTACATTTATTTGTTATGACATGCTATGACATGCATGTCATAGCCCTTTTTTCTTTTGAATATATGGTCCTTTTTTCTTCAACTCAATCTTTAAAAATTTCCAATAAAACACAGTGATATTTGCTATTCTGATGTGTTTTTTCTTTTTAAAGTTAGTCAATAAATAATTTATATTTCATATGGCTGAAAACTTACATATCCGATAGAAAATCCAGAGTTAGGAAACATATTCAAACTTCTAACTAATTTGGAAGGATGTAACATAGGGATAAATCTTCGGTAGAAGATATGCCAATAAAAGAAGTAACTATTATGGGTATTTATACTAATAATACCGAAATTTTTGTATTGGCTGTTTCATGCAATTCAGACGTTAAAAAAGTGTAATAAGCAATGGAAGAACAAGAATTTTAAGATATACCTGGAACCTCGGTTACAAACAAAAACAAAGTTCCTTTGCTAGGCATCTGGACAAACAATCAAACAACAAACATCATTTCAGACAGAATGATCAATGATCATAGAACACATTAAATCTATTGTTTAGAATGTTGTTATTCCAAAATTTGAGCCTACAGAACCAGAAAATGCCATCAAACTAGAAAAATCAACCACAGATATCAAAAAAAAAAAATTACTGATAAAGCAATTTACTACTAAGCAATCAGGAATTATTTAATTTTGCCATTGATTTTCCTGAAATTTATATATGTATGTTTATAAAAAACTAAAAGATCCTTATTTTTTGTTATTGGCCGATATCCACTTTAAAAGGGTAAATACTACCCCCTAAAAAAAACTTTTCTTTATAACCCGAATAACAGTTAATATTTTTTAACAAAACTTAAAATAAATTATTTGTATTAAAAATCAAAAGCTTTTGCTAGATCTTGAGTTTCTCTGAATTGCATCCCCTTATTTCTATAAGGGTAATTCATTATTATTTGATTTATTATATTAAATTTGAAAATTTTTCCGCATTTGAATAAATTTATTTAGTTATTTAGTTTTACAAAGCTAATAAAAAAATAAAATCGATGTGTTATGATATTTATTGCAAGAAACATCATCAGGGGGTGAACTACCCGATATACAAAATAATAAATAAATAAATCCAATCTATATGAGCCTTATGCAATATTTTAATCCAAATCATTATCTTTATTATATGAGTGATATATAAAGAGAACAGAACAGAACAGAAGAAGAAAAAAGATGAGTCAAAAGTCCGAAAATAAGTGAATTGGGTTAAAATTTAACAAGGAACTTTATTTGTCGCTATTACTCAAAAGTACTTTACTTTATTGATAAAATGGTTTTCCTTTTTCATTTTGCATCAAATGTGACGTAAAAGCAGCCATGGCAGCTTCTATTTTGACAGATTCCTCACTAATGCAGTTGGCTTTTTTTGTAAAATTCACTTCTGAATGTTTTCGACAAATTATCCTCATTTAGCTTCCTCTTTGGTAGAAGTTTTTAAAATTTTCTTTGAATACTGCTCCGCACCTTTATCAAGTTAAGAAGTCGTCGCTTCAAACGATTTTTGTGGGTTTTTTGATTTTGCGACATACCGTCCCAATTCATTTGAGTGCCAACTGAATAGTTTTTTACAACTTAGGAAAATAAGTAATCGCTTCCAGATGGACCACAATCTAAAGTCTACAGTATAAGATCTTAAGACAGAGGAATCTACTCAGAGTGTCTTATAGAGTATAAATCTACAGCTGACCTCAACTTACAATAACAAACCTTGTAGTCTTGGAATTATTTAATGATATTTAAATACACTATATTCAATTATTAGATTAGAATTAATAAATTTCTTTTACTTTTAATTTATTAAATAGAAACCATAAAAATTTTAATACCAATTGAGACAAAACAAGGCAAGAAAACTGGTTTAAAACTTAAATAACTAACATATAAAATTTTTATAAAAATTTATAATTTATTTAGTACTCTTGAAAATTTCAATGACAAGGCTACACTAAGCTATGTTGTCTTTTTCCATGCCTGATGGTTTCGTAGAGAAATCAGAATTTGTTCAGGGTTTATGGATTCTTTTTCAATTTTAAAAATTTAAATATTTGGATGATATTTTTGTGTTCGCAGACATAATCTTAATCAACAAACCCTGGATATATGTATATGTTATAAATTAAGTTATTAAATAAAATATTCATTTATTTTGGGGGGAAAAAATCAAAAAAAAAACTTTCATGTTAGTTGAAATTACCTGCCTAAGTTTATTGATATTTTTGCTTTGACAATTGCTTTCAAATTTAGGAGTTGATTACCAAAATGTGTTCTAAGTGATGCAAAATGTCTTCAAGTGATGCATAAAGAACGAAGCGCTATTCAACAATCCAATTTTCTCTTATTTAGAAATGGTTACCATTGTAAGGCCTCCAAAATATTCGAATAAATAAAACCAGTGTCAAATCGTTTTCCTCTCAAAGTACCTTTCAAGTGGAGAATATCCTAAGAAAATTTCATTAGCAAATAAGAAATATAAATAAATTCTTTAATAATAAAAATTAATGTTTATATGTATTGGTAAAATTTTCGTATTTTGGAACCATATTTGACTTGAAATTCTAGAAATTCACCTCTTACATATCACCAATTTGACTTTATTTTTTGACTCATTGACATTATTTGATTCCTTGCCAGAAACCTGCATTACTTTTCTATTAGAAAATTAATAACGATTGTTTCTACGATAAAATTTCATTTTGGAATTCCAAAATTCTAAGTTTAAGTGTTTTATATTTCAACTAAAACTATGTTAATTTGACTCCGTTTTCAATTCCAGAAAAAAGAAAAAATTTTGCTGTTTCTTGTTTGAATTCACAACCAAAGAAAGTATTTAAAATATTTTTATCAATAAAAATCATACATTTTATTAATTTAAACGACTTTAAAAATTTTAATAGCAAATTTTTTGGCTCACTTTACTCTTCTAAGCGCCAAACCTCGAAAACCTCAAAAATTCGATTAGCCAACTAAATGAGGTATCAATTAATTTTTACATATATGTATATATATATATGTTGAATTGTATATTAATAGTTCTAAGATGAAAGGGGGAAAAATACCAAATTTAAAATTGCTAACAAATGATTAAAAATAAACACAACCACTCAACCTACACACAATGGCATTGGCAATGTATATTTTTGTAGCGTGTAGTTCGCGCGTTCGAGGGCCAATGTCTAGGCAACTTTAAAACTATTGAACGGATACGGGCGCACAGTCTTACAACTCATACACAGCCATCAAGTAGAAATTTAAAATAATTATTGTTGAACCAGCATTACCTGAGTTTTTGTTACCTTCAAAATATAACGAAATATATGAACAATATTTAATGGATTTATCGTGCCATAGAAATGCAATTTGTATTTCTACTTTTTTTCTATTTCGAGAAGGATATTTGAAACTGTAAAACTGTTATCAATAAATTCAAACAAAATATGTTTTATAAAATGCAATTTAATTAAATCAATGTCTTCTGATGGCTTTTCTATTCTTATTTTTCCTTAACTAAACTTGAGATAAGTAGTTCCTTTATGAGGTTCTGAAATTTATGACAATTTCATAAGAGAAATTTTTGTGTGATAAAATATTCACTTTTCTATTAAGCGTTAATACTGAAAGTAGAATTTTAGCTTATAATGTATGACCTAAGTCAAATTGTTGTCAATGGAAATCCAATTTTAACGTCTAACAAGTGGGTTCCATTAGAGATTGTACCATGGTCACAAATACACACATACGTACATATGTTCAACATAAAAGCGATTAATAGGGACATAAAAGTGTGAACTACAAAATAATTTAAAAATACAAAAGGTTCAGTAATAAACATAAATTTATTGTAATGTGAAATAATTTGAAGGCTCTAAGGAGCTACCTAAATAAATGCAATTAGAGGTGCCATCAAAAATCAAATAAAAATTATGCATTCATATGGCTATTGATCATGCGGAAGCCCTGAAAAATTCATAACAAACAACAGAAACAAAATAAGTGCACCCACAATTAGATATTTCTAATTAGATAAAAACAGGCGGGATGCAGAAGTATTTACGCGCAATATTCATGCGTTGGTGGAGCTTTGGTAGTTTGGTTAGCCATTTTTGTAATACGTTTATAACTAAAGTGCATTCTTCTAAAACCAAAGCTAGCTGCGCATGTATTGAGGTGTTCCCATTTCGATTCAGTGTCTCGTAGCCCTGGCCTGCTATTGAAGATCAGCTTACGTATCGGCCGCTTGCAATGTCGTATGTTAAGTGCTTTTTATTATTATTATTATTATTATTATTATTGTTTTGCTGTTGTATTTTAATATTGTTTTTGTTTTTTTTACTATTCCCAATTGACTTTAGTTTTTTGGAGTTTTGTAATAATTTCCAATTAAATGGCGGCAATACCTGTCCGAGGCAGCTTTCATTTTCTCTGACACCCGTTTGCATTGAAATACATGGACGAATTTATATCAATGCCTGGGGCAAGTGCACCATTGATGCGGATATTTTTTGTTGTTTTTGTTTTTTTTTCAAATATAAATATTTATTTATTAAACAGACTAATCCAAAGTTAGGGTTTTATTGAGCTTTGTTTAGCATTATATGAAATATTTGTGGTGACAACTATTAAGCTTATTATTTACGAATATTGAGTATGGAAGGACATCATGGTGTTACGTAATTTAAGTGCATTTTTTGGTTACCCCAGCCGCAGCGCTTAATTATAATATTTTGTTTGTTTTGTTATTAATTTACGTTTTAAATTATTAAGATATTTTTGTTCTATAAGTTCTATAAGAAGCTGATTGGAATTTTTTAAATTTTATGCTTTCACATAGTTATTAGCATAAATATTTTTTTAAATTTTAAAGTAGAAAATTATGATTAGCAACTTCTCCACACATTTAGGTTAGTATCTAATGCAAATTGTATAAGGATGATTTTTTTGGTTTATTTGGTCAGGGATCTAATGTACATTGCGCACTGAAAATCTATTGTTCTATTCAGGAAGGCTTCTTCTAGATATATTTGCTTGAATTCTTTTACTAATTAAGGAATATTATAAAATAAATATTTTCTTCCTGTTGTTTAGTTGCTTACTATTTCATAATTAAAGGAAAAATTTGATTTCTACTACCAAAAATTGATACTATTTCATTTAAATGAATTTATTTAAGCTATGGCTCATCGACAGCAAAATTTAAGGTGGATAAGTTCTTGAACTAATATTTTCGACTTTTTATTTTCCACAACAATCAAATTTCTTTTATTGTATCTGCCGTCAGGCCACTAATTGTACTCTTGAGCAAGAAATGGAAATATCCCAAGATTTAAAAAAATACTGGAAACTGTCAAAAGTAGAAAAGAATAAAATACGTTCATGATTAAATATTATTAACTTTGATACACATTTAATCATTTGGATAAAAAAACTGAAAACATAATAAAACTGACGAATAGTAATTCTGAAAATAAACGTACACGACTGGTGATTAAAAACATAAATTTTTGTTGATGGGTATTATTTTCCAAATGTGTAATATTATCCAACTCGTCGGTACAGTTGTATGTAGTCGACAAAAATTAGAGAAAAACTTATGAAGAAATGCAACAATCTAAGCTTAGCGTACACCGAAGCAGCAGCTGCCGATTCACCCACTTTTGTTGTAAAGAGTAGGGTCTATTGTATATTATTTATTATTTTTAATAATACTGTTATAAATAATAACAAACACAGAACACAACCAAAAAATGTAAAACAAAAATAATTAACGGCTAAGTTCTCACTGTATTTAAAAAATGCTTTTATGATATGAATGATTTTATTTTAAAAATTTAAGAATTTTTAAGTTATTTTGTTATATTTTTAGTTTTAAGATACCCAAAAGCATGTCATAATTTTTAAAGCTTAAAAATTCGAAGGTTGAAACGAGGTGAGGATCAGATTACAAAAGATTTGACCTAACTAAAACATTCTTTGTAAATATTTGCTATTATTGAAAATAAAAAAGATGCATTAAAATAAAAGTTAATAAAAGTATTTTTTTGTTTTCTTTTGAAAATATAAAATAAATTTCTGTCAATTCTATTAGCCTACACACAAGCCGAAGACAATATATACTATTTCTAAAAATCAATAGAAGAGCTCCCACCCAACTAAAAATAAAAAAAACTTTGATTACATCGATTCCGAAATTTTACATTGTTAGCACTGAAACAGCTACTGCTACAGGTATACTAATTCTTAAAAATTGTTACTGCATTTAAGGTCACCAATACATTAAAATATCTATCACCTATACAAATATATTTTTTCTTCTATTAAATATTTTAATAGAATTGA
The DNA here is from genome assembly GCA_947359355.1 of Acrocera orbiculus. Taxonomy (NCBI): domain Eukaryota; kingdom Metazoa; phylum Arthropoda; class Insecta; order Diptera; family Acroceridae; genus Acrocera; species Acrocera orbiculus. The sequence goes on from OX375757.1 coordinate 47,116,598, forward strand.
GACGGTCAAAATTTGTATAATCTTTTTACTAATACTTTTTGAAAATATTTAACCTTACTTTAGCCGCCTCCGTTCAAGGTTTCAAAATTTATTTTGTTTTTCTTTGCATCAGTTTTCCTAAATCTTAAGCTGGTTTCATCGAGTACAGAATTTTTCACTTATACAATATTTTGCCCTAAAGCGATGACCGTGAATTTTTTTTTCTTAAGTTTTTCGAGTATTTTTCGCCTAAAGTGCTATTGTGTAACCCAATTTGACCATGTGAATTACAATTTTTAGCGAAAACCATTACAAAGTATGCGAACTTAAAAAAAAAAAAAATAGTATTAATAAAAATACGCACCTCATCAATATTTTCGCTACAGAGTTAAAACACAAAATCATTTTAATCAGATCCAATGCAGTACACAAATTATTACCTTTTAAGTGTATTGGCATTGAAAAGTGGTTTCGTAACCTGTCCGAAATCCATCATTGACTGCATTACAGTGTCCCCGGACGCGCAATCGATTAGTTTTTTTTTCTTTTTTGGTTTTTTTTTTACAGTGTATCAGATTGGCCATGGCACAGACTCATTTCCAATTAATGAAAACTTTTGCTGACAGCTTCAATATTACAAGGTATATCTTTATGGTGTCATAAGAAATTATATGATACCTTCGAAGGGTCTAAAATAAAATAAATAAGTTATTTTTATATCTAAACTATTCAATGACTACGAAAAATTTAATTCCTTAAAGTTATTTAGCTTAAGGCAATATTTGTTGAAAAAAATTTCAATTAAGTTTGTAATAAGTAGAAACTTAACTAACTTTTTTCCAAGGATAAATATGTATAGATTTAGATATAATTAGGGAGTGCCATTTAAATAAATTCCAACTCTTTTTAGAGTTTAAAATGATCAATCGTTGTATATTCTGAGCTTCATAAATATTTTTATAGCCAAAAAATTAAAAGAAAGTAATAAAATACTTATACTTTTTTCATAACTAATAGTACAAAATTTTATTGAAAATTAGCTTGATAATCCAAATATAATTGATCAAAAAACTTTTTTCTTAAATAATTGCCAGTATTCAGGTACCACGGAATGTGCTTTTATTTATGTCTGTACAATTGTCAATAATGACAATGTTTAGCTCGACTGAAGATGGGAAAATAGAAGAAAAACTGATGGCATTACTACCATTGCTTTGAATGCTAGTAAGATTTTTGGGTCTTGTTATAAGACCAAATTTTATTTGTTTTTGGCAACAACAATTTATAGCATGAAAAAAAATAACAAAGATTAAACTGCATATCTATGCCATGAATAAATAAACATTTTTACGGTCCATACAAAGATACAGATAAAAAATTCAACTGTATTATCCCAATACAGAAAATAATGGTATTATACTAAACAGGATTTTCATCATGTATTTTCAGTACATATGTCAACCGTGCAAACCATTAAAATATTAAAATTTTCAGTTTTAACTTTTCCTTTTATTGCCAAAAAGCAGGGAAAAGAAACGTATTTTTTCCTGGATTAGGAAAAGCTTTCGTTATTTATGCATACATATATGTAGGAAATATATTTTTAGGAAATGTCACCCTTCCTTTAACTGACACCCTTCAATTTAACTGACTTTATTTTTAACTGATGATACTAAAGAATTATGATATTACTATAGTTCGGAGGATTAATAAAGGAAAAGGAATTATTTCATTTGCTATTAACAAATAATTATTTCTAAAATCAGAAAATATGCCCTTTAATCTAATAAAAAACTTTACGGATAAGCATAAAAAAAATATTTGAACATAATTAGAAAATTTCTTAAGTTCATTGCTTTTTTATTTTATTGAAAATTATTTCAAATTTCTAGATTTGCGTACTTAAAAGAAGTGTTCTTAAAAAAAAACTGTTTACAAGAGAAAATGCCGGAAGACATCATCAGTTTCAAAATAAAAAGAAGCAAAACAAAAATTATTTTTTCTTTGTTTAAATATCTCTCTTAACCAGATGGAACTTATGAACTAAAATCAAATTAGTGACACTTTTGACTTACTTTAACCTAAATTTTTGCAGATTTCATAGTCACAAAAATATCTTTGATATATTATGCCAAATAGAATAATAAAAGCAATAATACCGATCCAAGCTAAAGAAATTTCAATTGAAATATTTTTTATTTGTTAGGCACATGACATCCATAATCCTTAAATTTTTCGCATGATAAGCTGATGGCGCCTTATCCCAGTTGGCAGACTGCCAGATGTAAAAAAGACCATCATAATTATTAGAAATATTCCAGTGGATATTAGAAATGGAAAAATATCAGGAAGCAAACCCTGAAATTACTAGTTCCAACTGTAGAAACAAAAATTCATGTCACCTCAATTTTAATGAGCTCTTTTTTAGTTAAATTAAGATTGAAAATTTTATGATGTTGTCGAATATTTGGCCATTTTTTTGGTTTGGTTAATAACTTTTGGATGTATTTGAAAAATTTTTAGGAACTATTTATTATTTTGAAATATTTTTATTATGCCTCAAAGATAAATGTATTGATTTGCCTTTAGAAAAATTTAAATTTGCTAAATTTTTATACGATTTAACTGAACTTCTGCAAAAATATTTAACGTTTTTGAGTAAACCGCAAAAAAAAAAGAAAACTTTTATGCTAGAAAAAATGAACTTGTCCAAATAATGAAATTTTTTAATTAGTTTTGACGTACAATAAGAAATGAAGTACTCCAATAACTGTTGCTAAAAAAATTACCTCTTTTTAATTCCCTTCATCGTCGAAACCAAAACTTTTCCCATTGTTCTTTATAAAATAGGTGACTTTTTAGAAATCTATCATAATTTTTGAATTTATAATCCAAGTCTTCCTTCTGTCCAAGAAAAATACGATATTTATTTCATGTCTGACCATCACAGGTCAACTACTACACAGCCTACAAAATTTGAATGTATTACAATATTTTATTTATTATTAGAAATATTTTCTAATTAATTTTATAGTTAATAATTAACATAAACTAATTTTTAAATAAATTTTTAGTAAACAAAAATATTTGTTAGATTTTGACAGCTTGATATTGTTAACCCTTTGCACTCGGAGCTGTTTTCGCGTGGACTAATCAGCAACTCGAAGCATTTCGTAGCGCTTTTGTTTAATTTATTACCTCTGACTTAAAATGAATGTAAAATAATGTATCTTTACATCTTTACGAAAATATTTTTCTTAAACATTAATCTTTGTAATTATGCTTTACATGATATTTAATGTAATAACTGCCGAGATGCATGCCCAGCTTGTCGGGAGAAGAAAAAATTGAATACAGAATAGTAATAATAATAATTTAATTTATTCATTGAAGGTGTAGAATAATAAAATTCATGAAAGATTATCAAAAGTTTATTAACCCTAATCTGTTTTAATTGAAACAGAAGAAAGAACGGTTGCTCAATTTGATCGTGGTTTCAAAACTCTTAAAGCCTTGTACAGATCAAAGCGAATTTTATTCGCTAGACGCCTAAGGTCATAAAACGGTTGATGCATTTTCTCTAGCCATAGCTAGAAGAAACAATTTTCTTTCATGAGGATCATTTGTGACACTAAAAGGACACTTTATGGCCCTCTAAATTTTTGATGCATTTTAAATTTTAGTTCTACTGGAAACTTTTGTTGTATTTGAAATTTTTGTTGTATTTATATTAAAAGGGATAGGAAATAATGATTTTATTATTTTTAGAGGCACACTGAAAATTTTGAAGGCCACAAAATGCTTCTCTAAAAGTAATAAAATCATTATTTCCTATCCCTTTTAATATAAATACAACAAAAATTGAATGTAAAACAAAAATTCGAGGTACAGCAAGAATTAAAACAACAAAAATTTCGAAGGCCATAAAGTATCCTTTTACCATTAAATGATCCTCATGAAACAAACACTTTTCTTCTAGCTATGGCCAGAGCGATATGCACCACCCGTTTTATGACCTTAGGCGTCTAGCGATCGCTTTGGTCTGTACAAGGTTTAAGGGCGATTTACATCAAAGACGTCCAATAAGTGCATAAAAAGCAGAAATCATAGCAGAACTACAGGATATAATTTTTCAAGATAATCTAGCTAGCAGAAGAACAGATTTTGAATGAAATTTTAGGCTTTAGAAACTTTTGTTCACAATTGGTGCCGCATTCTTTAGTAACGATTCTGACTTCTTCAGCAACATTTGGAAAATCTTAGGAAAGGATAAAAGGATTTTATATGTCATTTGATTACCATAGACGGAGTCTAAAATCCGAAATTAAAAGAAAGGCTGATGTAGGCAGGATGAACTCAGGAGTATATTTCATAACATTTTTAAAGCAAATACCATTACGTCCTTTCGATAAATCTATCGTAAAGTAGTTAAATTTCACTTTATTGTACTTAATTTAAACTGTCATAACATCGAATTTTCAAAAATAAAAGTACCTACATAAATTAATCGAGTATTTATCTAAAGAGCAATAATAAAATTGTTTTTGTGAAAATCTCAGGTGCACATTCCATTCCTAGAAGAAAATATTTTCGGCCACCATTTTTGTGATTCATTTAAAAAGAAATTTGACTTTTAAAATTATTACGTTGTCTCTAAATGTATCTTGGGATCTGTAGAACACATTTATGCTGTATTGTTGTAATAAATAATTCTGCTTTACAAGAAATCAATTGGAGCTTTAAAATTTTAGCCAAATCGGTTCAATAAATTTCTAAAAACCTTTTGAAGCATTTGAGAAAACGTTGTTTCGAGAAAAACAGATTTAAAGATTTAAAAACGAAATTTTTACAGGAAGTTTATACTAATCAGCTACATCTGGTGTATACAATAAACTTTCAATGTTTTTTTATCTGCAGCTTGTGTCCTTTTGGCAGTTTTATTGCAGCAGACGTGGCTTTTGTACATCCATTCAGCGTAAGCCACAGCATCCTGTCTCAATTGGACACTAATCATATCCATAATTTATAAAACAAATGTAAAACTTTCATTAAAGAGATATGCAGTTTGGTTTTTTACGTTTAATTTTTTTGAAAGATAGATTTTTATTGCTCCAGTCGCGATTAAACTTATGAGAAAACCTTGTTTCTAGTTGTATTGCAATTTTATGGAATTTTTGTAATTTATTGTTAACTAAAAATTTACAAACATAAAAATTAAACTTCTATTTGTTCGATTTATGTCAATCTATGCGATAAAAGAATAAAGAAAAATTAGAAACAAACTTTTTTTAAATTACAACAAAAACGATATTCATTGATGTAAAAGTGATTGGTATCCAATTTTATATGCTATAACTTCGTAAATACTTTTATTTTTGGGCTGAAACTTTTACAACATATTTCTATCAAATATTAGTTTGGAAATGGGTAAAAAAAGAATTTCATTTTTTCAAAAACAGCACACTAGAATTATATTTTCTTTTAAAAGAAACTCGTATCACTCTAATTAAAAGAGACAATTGGTTTTATTAGTTTTTTGAGTAAAAAAAATGTATATTTATGTCATTAAAGTTTTCAAAATCGATAAACACTTTTATATAAATAAAAAGAGTAATTTCATGGAAGTTATAAGAAAAAATTAAATTAGTTAAACATTGAAAATTAATTTTTACCTTATGTAGAAAAAACTATAATTTTTTTTAAACAGGAAAACAATTCTGTGCAAATATCACGTAAAGTAATTTACGCATAATTATATACTGTACAGCAGCATTCAATAATTTTCCTCATAATACCACACATATTTGTTAGAAAATATTTTCAAAATGTACGCCGCTACTTTCAATTTCAAAAATGATTTAACTATTAAAGAAACATATTAAGGTATTAAATAAAAAACGAAAAGCGAAACGCGGAAGGAAGGAAGTAAATCTAACTGGTAAAGGCTACATCATGGGAATGTGGTTTCTTGCTGCTGGTAATTTTACTGCCACAAGACAAATGCGTACTCGAGATGAAAACAAAATACGCAAAATTGAAATTAGCTTTTCTGGTATCCGCTATTTTGTTATCAAATAAAGTGAAAAAAAAAATTTTTTGATTATCAATCTTAAGGTAGACGTAATTTAATATTTGTTAGTTGAACTAGACATGTGATTGAAATTTTTTTATTCACGTTCTAGTGATTTCGATAGGAAATTATGATTTTCAGTATTGTTAATTTCGAGAAGAAATTTTTCAAAATAATTTAAGGAATTTTTTAGTGTCAGCTTTGTTTTTGTCAAAAAATCAAATCCGTAATTTATACAACTCACAACTTGATCTTTTTTTTTTGTAAAAGCTAAAATCAAATACATAAAATGCTATTCTTTAAAAACATAAGAGATTAAAGCAGTCATTTCATTAATTTAGCATTTGTTATGATAGTTTTTTGTCTCTGGTTTTTTACAAAGTTCATAATTATTAAGTTTCGATGTTTTTACCTTAAATATTCCTTAAAAATTTGTAATATGCTTTTTTATATCTTTGAAAGTACATATAATAAAAAAATAAGACAGTGAGTTTTTGTTTTAGAATTCATTTTAAATTTCATTTATTTGGAATTAACAAAGAATTTATCTCACATAAGTGCCAAAATTTAAGAAATCAGTGACTTTAGTAATCAAGTGAAAAAATTCAGATGTCTCAATTTCAACAGTATTATGTTGGTTAGGATTAAATTGACAATCGAAATAATAACGAGATTTGCAAATTCTGATAAAAGAAGACGACAATTGCGAGTTACAGGTTCATAAATAAAAAAATACGTCCGGCAGCAGGTACCGCACAAGCAACTTCCTTTGGGAGCAATTTTTTTTTAATGTTCCGATACCTCGAATATTAAACGAAATTTCAAAATTCATTATTCAAATTAGGCATATTCCTGAATTTTTATTGAAACTTCCGCATTTCGTTACCTAGAGGACGGGATCATAAAACTCTTACTGGATAATTAGGGTTAAATGTGTATCATGTCTACTATATGCATTCTGTGACTCATCTATTTCCTTTTCTGCAGTTGAGTCGAAATCAACACGCTCGAAAACCACCATCTACCAATTACAAAAAACTAACTATTTCGATTTTCGGACCAATTATCATAACTTTGAAACGAAGCTCAAAATTGAAAAAAAAACAACAACTTTTCAACATTACACAATATTTTATGATTATCTACTTAAAACCCAGCTTAAAACTAAAATTCATCCAATTTGAAGAATTTTTACAAAAAAAAAAATCACGTTATATTGGGTCCGCCATCTTGAATTTTAAAAAAATCATAAAAGATTCAAAATCAGCACCTTTGAAAACCCCCGTGTACCCCTCGATAGTTAGAATATGATACATAAAAATATTTGTTCCATGCTTGAGAACGTTAGTTTTTATTCATAAAAAGAGAACCGCTGGACCGACTTCGCTCAAACTCCTTTCTGATCTAAAGCCTTGTACAGACCAATGCGTTTTTCATTCGCACGACGGACAAGGTTGTAAAACGGGTGATGTATTTGCTCTAGCCATATCTAGAACAAAATTGTTTTATTTTTTTTTTGTCAGTAAAAGGACACTTTATGGCCTTCAACATTTTTGTTGTATTTTAAATTTTAGTTCTAATGGAAATTTTTGTTGTATTTGAAATTTTTGTTGTATTTATATTAAAAGGGATAGGAAATAATGATTTTATTACTTTTAGAGGTACACCAAAAGTTTTGAACGCCACAAAATCCTTCTCTAAAAGTAATAAAATCATTTCTTATCCCTTTTAGAATAAGCACAACAAAAATTTAAAGTAAAAGACAAATTTTGAAGGCCATAAAGTGATGTTTATGGAACAAAAATTTTTGTTCTAGCTATATAGCTAGAGCAAATGCATCACCCGTTTTACAACCTTGTCCGTCGTGCGACTGAAAAACGCATTGGTCTGTACAAGGCTTAAGTCATGATGTGGCCTATCCATTGATATATTAAAAACGTAAATTGGTCCCGTAGTTTTTGAGAAAACGAATCTCATAAAAAAGCTCACATACATACATACATATGTATATACACACATACGCGCACACACACACACACACACAGACACCACTCTAAAAATAATTGCAAAGGATTCTCCAGATTTTGAAACGTAAAGAAAACACAAAATTATTGATTTCGATTTTCGGACCTAATATAGCAATTTCCCAAGAGAAGTTAAAAATCTCTTTTTTCAATGAGTCCCAACTTTTACATGAACCTAAATGAGAGATTTAAACTCCTTTGAACTTCATCCGCCTCCATGGTCAAAGGAAGCTCAAAATTTTGAATCGGGTAATTAAGAAAATGTACTTGAGAAAATATTGAAGGTCCATTTAGTAAATTTTACTTTAATAAAACTTGTAGAAGCGTACTTGAACTTTCTCTAAGAAAAAATAAAACCACGTTTTACAACCTTTTAAAATTTGCAATTATTAATCTACGCCACTCTAAAAGGAATTCTTTATTATTTTGTTAAGGTCCACATTCTTTTTAGTTCGGAGTTATTTGTTTAGTTTACCAAACCATAAATGCGTATTTTACATACAGTTTATCTGTTTGGTTAATGTATTGTTAATTGACAAACATAAATTCTTCAATAATATATAAAAAATGATAACACTCAAATTCAAAGAAGAAAAATTTGCAAACCTAATTAAATTTTTAATAAAAGTAATGTGAATAGCTAAGTCTATACTTGATGCTTGAATAGCCTCATATATATTAATATATAAAATTTTATTCTTTTTTCTTTTCTAGAAAGAGCGACACTTTTAAAAAAGTTATCAATAATAATTTTTGTTGTCTTTTTAAGGAATTTTAAGGCATTTAACAAAACAGATCCACTTAATGCAAATCATTATTTTTTAATTAAAAACTGACTGAGTACCACCTATTCCCGTGTTCTTAAGTAAATACTTCTTAAGACAGTAAATTTGACTCTATGAAGAATTTTATTTGGTTATTATTTTTAGAGAAAATTTAAAGAATTTGGAAATCTTCATCTTAATTGGTTTCAATTAGAAATACAAAGAAAACTTATTGCGGCGCGATAAATTTCATTCTAGAAGGCTAATTAAATAATTAGGAGCTTAAGATTTAGTATTAGAAATCAATAAAATTTGCATTTTAGGATTTTTCTTTGCTACATTGCAGTTTTATTAACTGTTAGATAAAAGTGAGCAAAGCTATTTATAGATTTATTTCTCTTTCCAAGAACACATCCCGGGTAAAAAGTGAGACAGTCAAGAATATTGAATTTTGAAGACAAATATTACCTTCCCTTTTTAGTGACAGTTGATAAGAAAGAAAAGTTCTTCAAATTAACGGCAGCAATCTTTTAAAATCAAGGAACAGTTAAGACTCTAAACTTATCTGTTATTATTCTCTTAGAGTTTTTTTCATTAAAGGATGAATATCAAGAGACTTACTGTCCAGCTTAGTATTCAAGATTGATTGTTTGTGATTATATTTGAAGAATATCATTACTTTTACCAAGCCAGTATTACATATCATTAAAATTCTTGACACAATTCTTCATGATGTTTGCAACAAATAGATTGGTTTGGGTATTATATCTTGACTCCATCTTAATTTATCTTGATTGCTTTATGATTAGAGATCATAACAGTAGTAGCAGCTCTATATTAGTTAAATATTTCAAATTACATCGATTTACGCATGCCATGCAATTTACGCGGTTTCACTTTTCCAAGGTTTTTAAAGAAAAATGAAAACAACAAGAACAAGGAAGCAAAACCCTGTTTTTTAATTTCGATGCATAAATTATTTTATGGAAGAAATTAATTTCCATCTGTGATTTTCGCATGCAAAGTTTTGGTTATATTTCACACAGGGCAGCAGAGGTTTGCGCTGTAGGTTTCTTCTGAAACCCTATTCCTATCAGACTTTGATATATGGCAAATATTCTAGGGTTTTTATATGGTAGAATTTGATAATGTCCCAAACATTTTGATATTTGACTCAAAATCTTTTTCTAGGGATTAAAACTATTGAAATAAAAACTAATATATAATCTTTAATTTTAAATAAAAAAATGATCTTTTTATTTTGCAAATGAATATGTATATCAAATAGTCAATGGTATGATTTATAGTTATGTTATGAGAATCAAAATTCATTTTTAATTTTTTTTGAAAGAATTTAGGATTCAGATCTAGTTCAAATTGACGACATTTTAAGTTTTTCAGATGAACAAATTTTCAATATCAGAGCTCATTTTTAATGGCGTCTAGAATAAAGAAAGTGATTATGTTTACATAGTGATGGTGTTAAAAAGATCAAAAAGTGATGTAGGTAACAATTTAACTTGTCATCGATTCCGAAAAATAGAAAGTTAACATGCTCGTTTGTTGCAATGTGTTATAAATCACGCTAAGCGTGATTTTTATTAATTTAGATTGCATTATAGTCTTCTAAGATCGTATCGCATTCAACCTGGGTGCCAGAAGTTAGTAATAACACGAAAAATATTATTGATTTGCTAGCAAAACAATTTCTTATGTACCAAAAAATCATTTTAATTGTTTTTTGTGGCAGCCATTTAAGCCATACTTTTTTGCTTACATTTATATAAAATGACGGTGAATATCAAATGAGCCTTAGTTTTAGGTATAACAACGAGAGCTGATATTTCCTGGTTTCTTTTGGGCAAAAACCTAAAAACGGTCAATCCAATGAAGAAAATCTAACAGGATATGATAAGGTTTCATCTTGGCACAAATAAATTTGTCTTAAATTAAGTTGAGCTCATTACGTTGCTTTTTAGTATGTTCCTTTCATGAACAAAAGGTGTCTGCAAGTAACATTTTTTAATAAAACTAAATTAATTGAAATTGGAAGAGTTTGAATGCATGAACGATTTTTATGATTTTCATGCCTTGTGGACTTGTGAAGTTTACATTCCTTTAGTTAAACATTAGTATTAAGAATTCTTTTTATATTTTGATTTTATAAATTCATTTTTTTACTCAAAGTATTAAAAAAGACTAAGACAAATTTATTGTACAATTTATTTTTCTAATATTATTCTAAATTTAATTTCTCTTGACATTCAAATTATTATCTAACCAAATCCATATGTGATAATCGTTTTACATTTTAATTAAAATAAAACTTAGAAAAATTTTCAAAAATTTTCTTTTGGCCGTGTTCTTTGCAATGTCAAAACGTTGAAGGCTAAACTTATGCCAATTTTATATATCGAGGTAATTCTGTAGGCTTGCGTGACTGATTTATGATAACGCAGGTGAGGTTAATCAGTGACGATAGGAAATATATTCAAAAAACTCAAGTGTTTGATATTTTGAGGCGAAAACCAAGTAAAAAAGAAAAAAACTAATGAAATAAAAACAAAGTTTTTTTTTGGTGCTATTTTTAGACATAAAATACATTTGAGAAAACGCCAAGTTCTTAAATGTTTTGTTAAAGTTTTGCACGAATGTGCGTTTCGTTCAAGGGCAAAACTAATTCGTTTTATTTTTGTGTGGGCGAAAAAAAAATAGAATGATTCCGGGTTTTTATAATTAAATGAAATTGCAATAAATTTTTCTTTTTCATGTAAACTAATTAAACAATCATTTTTGCAGATTTAGAAAATAGAATTTAGATCTATATCTTTGGAACTGAAACTAGTGTAGAATACGAACAAAATCTGTCGCTTTAAGGCTAAAAAGAATATTCAAGTTATATTTTTCAAAAAAAAGTAACCAATAACCGTTATATGACGATGGCCTATTTGGTTTTTTTTTTTTTAAAAAAATTAAAGTTCAAAAAATTTAGTGTTTTGATTTGGGATTCGGTTTTCAACACATTCTTAGTTTTTTGACTTGAAGCAATAGAAAACAATATTCTTTACATTTTTAACGAAGTTTTATTTGAAACTGTACCCTTTTCTAGTTAAACTCTCCTTAAACTACGTTTTAAATTACCCAATCAAAAAAAAATTAAATAATTTTGTTACTGTATTGTAACTGACAACACAAGGCAAATGTTTTTACAAATTTTTATTTAAAAACTTTTGCATTGAATTATTTATTTTTAAATTAATTTTTCATTGTAATTTATATGACCTTAATAAATTCTAAGTTTCATCAATAAAATAAAAAAAATATTGCTCAACTTAAAAAATCAGAACGAATCACATGTCTCTCTCCTTCTCCTTTCAAAAAGTAGAAATAAATGTAAAATTTACTTAGGCCGTAAATGGAATAATTTAAAGATTTTATGTCAAAGTTCTAAAGTGGAAAATTAATGCTGAAGGTAAAAGTAAAAATTGTCACTTTAGAAATTCAGAAAAAAGAATTTACTACAATGACATAGACAGAGAAGACAATTCATACAACAACAATAAAAAAAATTTAAATTGTTAATTACGTAATCATTCGACTCCATTTCATTTTGTTGATTGTTGGTATATTATTTGTTCCGTTTGCTTCAATCAAGAGAAAAAAAAACCACTCAAAACGAACCAATAATAAAACAGATCGCTTAGCATTTATATCCACTCCCATGGATTGTGTCCTCAGTACTTATACTTAAGCTTATTCTATTTGTTTTTTGGTTTTCTTTTTGGCACCTGCTAAAAATTTTCAGTAATTATAGAAAAGCTGGAGTGATTATCTTAGAGATTTTTGATTTATATCTGTGTGCAACATTAAGCTGGCGACCAACGAGCCAACGACCTCAACCGACCTAACTCAACATCATCAACAGCACTGCCACCATGACTTTTGATTTGTATACATATATGCATGCAATTTATATATAAAATGTATACATATGAATTTTAGTAATGATATTGTATGTGTTTGCACTTTTGCTTTGCTTTCGTTTTTATTTCATGTTTAACAATCCAAATATATTTATTCCCCACCCAAGTAAGCATGTGTGTGCTTCGCTGCACTAAATTGCAATTGCACGTGCATTTCCTAAAAAAGTTCTGTAATTCATGAGGCATACAATCGCAGATTTAATGAAAAATCGCTGCATGCAGCCAGCAAAAAGAAAAAAAATAATATGTACTAAATGCAAAGAGAATGAGTTTAATGTCTCTTTTGTAATAAATTTTTCTGTTTTATGTAGCCCATTTTACTCTTTTAGTATTTTTTATAGAAAGCTTTTGTTTAAATGAATCTCAGCATCATGTGGCTAACAGTTTGCTAGTAGATTTTTATAAATATTACTTACGTTTGTTTTTTTTAAGGAGCTTTAAGTTTATTTAGGAGTTTTTGCACCACATATAAATATATATTAGTGCTTCATTCACCTTTTGTTTTTATTCATATGTAATTTTTTTTCCTCCCGAATTTTTAAATCTTATAGAACTACATATGAGTCGCTCAGAAGCCAATGTGGATAAGTCCATTTTTTCATATTTTCTGATTTTTGCAAATTTTGCTAGAATAAATAATATATTTCTTAGTCTTCAAAGGATTTACTTATACTTTCATTTTTTGTAAGTCAAAAAACCCTTTTTTTAATAGCCTCCGCATGTGTTATGTATTATGAATGCATTAAGAAACATTAAATTTCTCAGTTTGGATTTTTGGACTTATCCATATTGGCTTCTGAACGACTCATATATCACTGCTTCTATCGTTATTATTCTTTTAACAATTTTCGGACAATTTCTTGACGATGGAAAAAATTTCATGAATTCTAAGGATAATAACACACCCAAAGAAATATACGCACTATGTTTTATAATCAATTGTATGTATAACTCGAAAAACTAAAGAAAACCCTGGAAACAAGACAAACCAGAAGAGTTTGGACTACGAATTAATCTCATCATCTTTATCGTTGAGTTTTTCTACTTTGATAATTTTTTAAAACTTTTAATGTGATTTTGTGATGGCGGAACCAAATCTAAAAATTTTAACCTTTTATACTTTTATTAAAAATTTAGTTTATTGAGATTTTATTGGCATAAGCAAACTCTACCTAGAACATATTCTATGAAAACCTATTGTCGGCTTATTTATACTCAGGCAAAAACAAAAACTTTTGAATTTAAATTCCCTGTATACAAAAATCAATTAAACCATTTTTTACATATAATTATTTAGAAAAAGGATATTCAAAAAATAAAACTTAATAATTAAAATTTGGAAGTGAATATGTATTAAATTAATAATTTTATACATAAATTTAAAAAGTTTCAAAAATATTTTGTCGGTTCACCCACTGTCACTTTCAGATCTATTGGTGCTTTCTGACGCAGGAACGCAGGAAAATTATCATTCCTTGGTAGTAGTTGATGGGAAAATCAAGTACTTGAATCTTCTTGGCAACTCCCTTCGCCATAAAAACCAAAATTAGATTAGGTGTTTTCTCAAATTCCTAGTAGAACCTACTTTTACCTTTTTCTGTTTTCCGTATTTTGTAATAATGATTTTAACATGGCCCGTGACTCGTTATAAATAATATCAGAACATGTACTCGGGCCACCAAGTATAGTATTTTTAATAAGAAAGTAAAGTAAAAATCTCAATCAAAGCCACAAGCCAGTATTGAGTCATTTATTTAGCATTTTAAAATTTTTGTATAAACTTCAAAATTCAGACTTTTAACCAATTTTTTTTTATTGCAGGCAAAAGTATAAATCAAAGCAAATTGTGAAAGAATATGAAGAATAAAGGTTGGTCTCACTTTATTGTCAAGTAAAGAATCAAAAAGTTTTAAGTTTTTAGTTTTTAAGAGTTATTTAATTTTTTATTCTCTTAAATTTTAACAAATTTAAAAAGATTTCCTTTAATATTATAAAAAGATAGAGTTTTACAAATAAATTAAAAGACTATGTTCAATTTTTTGGAAAAATTCTTGACTTGCATTCTGATATTAGAAAAAATTTTTTATTTCAAATTTTGCAGTTAAATGGGTCCACACAAAAGTGAATACGGTGATACGGTGCAGACATAAGAAACAATACAAAATAAATAAATCATTTTTCTAATTTCTTAAGAAACAATCTTGTCTTGTTTTCCTAATGGTAAATTTTTAGTCCTTTCTAGCAAAGGATATCTTATAGAAATTAATGACGTTAAAATAATATAAATTTAAACTTTTAAGAAATCTGGCTTAATTTTAAAAATATTCTTGCAAATATTATTGCTCGTTTGTTGATCATTGACAAAAGAGGTGTAAGATTTTGAATTTGAGGAGGATACACGATTGTTCAACGACGTTTTCCGAAAAATTTATGCATCATTACAAACACTTGGATACAAAACTCTTAAAGTCGTCACTTTATTTATTACAATAGTTCACGCACCTAGAAAGAAACACAAAAACTGGATGGCCACAGTTTTTTCTTTGGTTTTAATTAATTATATTTGTACCCAAAAGTATCGGAAAGTTTATTGCTAAGTTTTTTTTCATAAATCACTGACGATAATTTGTACCTTTAACCCTAAATAACAAACCTTGAGGGGTTGTTTTCACAAACCTTCGGCTACACATTCATTAGGTATCATTTTAAAATCAAATACTTATACTTTTATTTTATTTTTTTTTGGGATTTATTTTAAAGTATTTCATTAAAAATCATATTTTGAGAATAAAAAAAAACACAATGTATTTTACCAGCTTTTATTTACATTTATTTCCTACGACTTCTACGGAAAACAACAATTTCAATAAATAAGTACTCATGACGACGAAGGTTTGTGATCTAGGGTTAAAAGTAACATATGAAAATTTCAAGTGAAAATCTCAAATAGTGTCTGAGTTACATCCTTCTAATGCCTGGGACTCACTAGCGCTTAGCGGCACAAAATTTAGCGCTAAATGCTAATGAGTCCATTAGTCTCCACCGAATTGGTATATAGCCTGAGTTAGCGACTAGTTAGCGCTAGCTTGTCGGTTTTTCATCCAATATCTTCTTTCCTTTTTTTTTCTTTTTGGCTGTATAGCTACAGCAATATAATAATTTAAGCAAGCCATATAATAAGAAACTAAATTTATTTTGTGTGTTGCACTCATTTTCAGACATTTGAAATGTTAAAATTTTATAATAAATACTTTTTTAAATAAATATAAAGGAAATTTTACTTTAAAGCAAATAACAACACATAAATCACACAAATCGAACTGTCACTTTTGGCATTTTGCTTTCTGTCAATGACAACAATAACATGCTAGAAGTCTACTATGATTGGTATTTAGAAAAACTCTCCATTTTTCTGTGCTAAGTCGTTCCACACGCCAAGCGCATAAAGAATAGCTGCTCCTCCGTTAGAAAGACACGTTACTTGTCTTCAAAGGTGTTTTTCTCCAAACTATATTTTTCAAATTCGCTGCAGCTGTAACTCAATAAGAAATCATTCGATCCATAAAATGACCTGCCAGTTTTATGATTTGAATGAAAAGTATAATTTGGCAGGCCAAAACACTAGATGTGTCCCTTAATATAACATTTAATAAATCGTTAAATTTATTCCGAAATCAATTTTTTAAATATTTTTTGAGCTTCTCTTATCCTCCTGGGAAATTACTTTTGAAATACGAAAACAAAGCAAAAATAAATCTAAATTTTGCAAAATTTGAGGCAAGTCCAGCGAAAAGAAAATTTAATAAAAACAAAACGAAACCCATTGGAAAGTTTATAAAGATAATTATAAATTTCTTACTTAAACCCCAGGCAGATAAATTAAAGTAAGAAAATTACGTCAAATAAAAAATACATAGCACGTTTTTAAGACTTTGTGGTGCACAATTTACATTTAAAGTCTTTGAAAACTTGGAAAAACATCAAAAGAGAGTCTATAGATTAATAAAAACTCCATTGAAAATGGACTAAAATTTTTAAAATAAAATTTGCTATCTGTATTGTTTAAGTTTTCTCACTCTTTCCCTTTAAGATAAAGAAAATCATTAAAATAGAAAAAAAACTAATAATGAGCTGCATTACCTAAATAAAACCTCAAGTTCTGCGATTTCCTGAATTTATTAAAATCCTTTTTATCTCATACAATTTACAAATTTTAAATCAAAAATGATTTAAAATTGGAATGTTCTCTTTTCTTATTTTATTTTGATTTTATAAATAAAAATCTTAAACTGAAGATAATTTCAATCCATTCTTATTCATATACTTTCGACTCGCTTTTTTCTTTTATTGTTAGTTTAAAAGCAACTTTCCTCTTAACTTTCAATAAGATATGTCTTGGCCAACATAAATTAAAATATCTATAAAATCTATAGATAAAATCGACATATAGCATACTTATAGGACACCCAAGTGTTAATATGTAGCAATGCATGACGCACTGCTAGATACCAGACGGAGCGGATTTTATAGATGTTCCTGCTAAAAATAGTTCCCGCCAAATGGCCCTTGTATACAATAGAATTGACGAGTTACTGACCTAACATTGATGTAAAACATTTTCTAGAGAACTAAAGAATGATCTCTGAACATAAATTTTGCTTTCATACTTTGCAAATTGAAATTTCAGCCTATTAAATTCTACAAAAGATAAAAATAAACGCATAGAGGCCAGTGGCACCTGCTTCGCACTACAATTCATGAACTCGAGGTTATCAACCTTTGCTAGCGAAATACTTTCACTTTACCTGAAAATATTTAATCACTGACAAGCAAACAATATCAATGGCAAAAGCAGAGCGTTAGTTAACATTTATTATGCTTTTTATTTTTTTATTTATAAGAAAATTAATTAAATGCAGATTAAAAGATATTCATGTCGGTTTTAAGTTTATTGTTTTATTTTAATAGAAAACAAAAATTGGTTTGAAAACAAAAAAATTAACTGAAAGCTTGATCTTGATTAATCCTTGGCGTAGCGCTGAAATTTCAAAATTATTAACCTGGCCATGGCTGAAGCT
Organism: Acrocera orbiculus; assembly: GCA_947359355.1. Taxonomy (NCBI): domain Eukaryota; kingdom Metazoa; phylum Arthropoda; class Insecta; order Diptera; family Acroceridae; genus Acrocera; species Acrocera orbiculus. Next base: position 47,134,496 of record OX375757.1, read on the forward strand.
TGCTGCATTGGGAGCACTTCGACACTACCGAGGTCATATATAAAATGTGAAAAATATATATATATATATAAGAAAAAAAGATGTGATCGCGACCGCAAATTAACTATGGAGGACAATCAAAAAAATACATTAATTTAACAGCCGAAAGAAATATGAAAAGTGAAATGAGACAATTGGACCAAGGTAGCAGTGGCCTTGGAAATTAAGAGGACAATCAATATGTCCGGTATATAGTGCTAATAAGCAGAAGTGCATAATCGACCATGAAACCCGAATTCAGATCGTAACTAGCGATCTTGAATCAATTTACAATAAAATTTTTTTATCAACTGACACTGGCCACAATACCTCAGTACCTGTTCCAAATTGCGATGAGCTTCAAATAAAGAAAAAAAAAACTTGTGGTATTTAGAAAGACATATTAGTATGCAGTACTGGCTAAGCAATGGACCGGTTTTAGAATCATGAATCAGTCTGGATAATTTGTTAATTAATTTGTAAAATTAAAATTTATGGTTATCATATTTTGAACGTGTGAAAAAAAAATGTTTAGTTACAAAAACCCCTGAGAGAAAGTATATTATTGCTCAAATGGATGCTAGACACAAGCTGCATTGAACTCATTAAATTTTAAGAGAAGTCATTAGTCTTCATATACAAACAAACCAACGCATACATATAGATATATATTTTTTAAAATAAAGAAGAGCATAAATATTATGAAATAAACAGAGATTGCTCGCATGTAGAAATTGTGCAAAAGTAAACAACAACAAAATCAAAACGAAAGAAAAATAAAAATAAAATGCGAAACTGAAGGCATTCACCGCGAATGAGACAATTCGTACCGCCGCGCGAAGGTCTTTCACCCGATTTCGGTCATTGGCGTGTGCTAACCAGAGGCTCTTAAACTTAAATTGCATTTTAGAAATTTTTGCACACACAAAAATGGCTCAAGACTTTTGTACATATTTTGTTTTTCGTTTTTTCGTAATGAGAGAATGAAGTAAAGGAATTCATATTTCGCCGGAGACGACTTGTGTCATTGATGGTGTATCCACAATTGCAACTGGACTTTGCTTGAGTACAAATTCTGCCTTCCTAGCGCATTAAAAATTTTATGGGTCATTGGAGCAACGAGGACGATGTAATCGAGGTAAAGGGAAGTTGATGGTTTAATGCTTGAAATTTTATTTTTGTTTGCATTTTAGATGACACATACACATAGTCCTCAGATGCTAAAAATTGTGACTTGATATATGTTTATATATTTATTTTTAAAGCTATTAAAGACTTGTGTATTCCATTTAATTGCAGCTTCATCGTCCGATAAAAGTTTTTATTTTAGAGAAAGGACGCGATAGTCATTTAAATTTCAATGAAGTTTTATAAATTACTTGGTTTTTTAATAGTTCTAGAAAGTTATTTTACCATTTTTAGAATAAATTTCTTTTTTTTTTATTTTGATTTATCTTTTTATAAAATATATAAAGGAATATATGTATGTATATATAAGCCTGCCTTAATGAATTTAAATTTTGTAGACAGCACAAATATGTAATGGAGTTGTTTTAAATTTATGTACAGTCTTTTGACTAGATTTTCAAGTTAATCGAAAAACATTATTAATTTTATCATAATAACATAACAGGAACTTAATCTTTTCTGTGCAAGTGTACAAATATTTAAAGAAAAAAATCTACTCAACATTTATAATATGTATTAAAGATTTTGGGCAGTGGTAAAAGTGTAGTTAACATATTTCGCAAGGTTGCATTTGCATTTATGAGGGGAGAAAAATATTTTTAAAATTTTAACAATAGAGTTTAAAACTATAAATTAGTGTTACACTAATACTCTCTTTTGACTAGAGTTATATACGCACTTCTAGCCTCCCATACAAAAAAAAAATCGTTTCTTGACTGGCAAAGTGTGTTAATGACGCCATCTTAAAATATGTGATTGAAATGTCGAATTAAATGTCAGTGCTGAAATACGGTTTTAAAAATGTTTTGACTAATAAATAAATGAAAATAACTGTAAAGTAAAAAGTTAAGAGATTTTAAATCATTTTGGAAAATTGTTTATAGACAAAGTAAAAAATTAAGTCAAAATTTAAATTATATTTTTGACATAAGCCTATACAGAATTTTAATTTTGTTTTGTTGCACAACCTTAAAAATCACAATAGATGTCAATTTTCTCTTTAAACAGGCCTTGAAAGGCCGCTGTACTCTATAAAGTTCTCCATGCAAAAGTTTCTTTCTGTGTATTAAAATATTGTGTATATCCGTGTCTCAAGTAAAGGTATAAATGACGTATTAAAAGTCCCTGATCATAGGCATTCAAAAACTACTGTACCATATTATTTGAAATTCTACCTCCTCTAACGTTACCTTTTTCTAGACCATTTAGAAGGTTATAAAATTATTTAAAATTGTGGATTTTTCCGTCAAAAATCGCTGTCTTGACTTCAAACGACCAGACGATATATAGGCAGTAAATTGATTATATATCCGCTGCACCTATTAGTTTTTATTTGAAATGAGGGCATTTTGTTTTATGTTTAACTCATTTAATAAGAAGCTTAGTTTTTCTAAAGATGGGCTAGTCCCAAAATTGAATAACAAGCTGTGATTAAATTTATATTTTTGTAAAATTTACGAACATAATAAATACATTTACAATTCTCAAACGTGTATACCTATAGACAATTCTTTTTTTATGGAAAGATTTGAGGCTTTTGTGATTCCCTTGAAGGACATATTAAAAGTTTTTCAAACAATAAATCATACCAAAAATACTGAATATAAATCTTGAAAATCGTCGATTTTCATGTATGGAAAACTTATTAGGCAGAGTGAGATATATTTAAGCTCAAATTAAGCTTATTTTGTGAAAAATTGTGAGTTTTGAAAAGCGTTTTCCCTTATTCTCCTTGAATTGGAAAATGGAAAATTATGAATAACTTTTATATAATATAAATCAGTCCAATACTGATTTCTATCTAAGTAAAGCTTTCAACTGCATTCAATCATGTTACTTTTTTCAACACGCGTACACGATAAGCGATTCTTCAATTAATCTTTCACGATTTACTATGAGCTTCCACCTATTTATCTTTATTTAGGAATAATTATTACACATTTTGATAAAGTTTTAAAAGTTTTTAGACGAATTCAAAACAATTTTTTTGATATCTTGTATTTTATGCGTTTTTTTACTATGCTAAAACTAAATATTTCATTATATCTCTTAATAACATACATCTAATATTTTTGTCTGGTTAAAAATAGTTTAAGTGCTTGCAAAAAAATAAAAGAAAAATTAAAATAGCTTTCATTATTTTCAATAGAAAAAAGGGGCTTGTGTCGTAGCTAAAGTCAAAGTCATAATTAAAAAGGTTTTAATATAACAAATCAAAATTGAAGTTGGTTGTATAGTTAATTTAAATTATTTATTGGATCAGGAGTCATGGAGAAGTAGTTAAAATTTTAGTTAATTTTAATTACTATATTTGTTGTCAACATTGAGATTAGAATTGACGTTTTATTGAATTCCAGTCAGTGAAGTTTAAAAACAATAAATCAGAGCTTTATTTATAATTCCATAAATAAATTGTGAAGTTTTATAATTGTATAAACAAAGCAAATTATAATTTTGTATAAGTAAATACCGTTATGTATATGTTTGTAAAGTATATGCAAAGTGATTTATCCGAAAAAAGAAGGATAGGACAAAAATGTTCTAGAACGATATCAAAATTATTCTCCCAATTTTACAAGAAATATTTTTCTTAAACTCTGGAATTTTCCCAGTAGTCACAGTATAGTAGTCCTTTAAGGGAGGTTGTCTAGTTAATTCACTCAAAATGAAGCAAATTTTCGCGAATGTTTTATTACAATTTGATTAATATAATTTTATTTATTCAATTAGCATATAATATAATGATATCTTAAGTATATTTTTTTGAAAATTTCATTAAAAAATATCTAAAATCGAGCCGTTAAGAACAAACCTTGCTGATGACTTTGCCGTACAAATAATTAATTCTACTCTGGATTATCTGAAATCAAAAAATCAAAAAGATTTCTTTAGCTATGATGCTTCTAGAGATAATGCTGTCAAGGTTATATTTTTTCGGGTTTTTTTTTAACACTTTAAAGACAAATCACAAAATTCACCACTTTGTTGTTAAAATATTATTATGAAATGAAAAAACTCGAAAGCGTTGCTTCGCTATTTATGTATAGAAAAAGTGTGCAAAATTTGAAAAGGATCGGTGCAATGGAGGCACTGACTCTGAAAATACTAAAAATGAGAAAAATGTGTTAAAAGTTATTTATTGTTACTTATACATAATCCACCATAAAGTCATGAACAAGCAGCTAGTATGTCTAGGGTATGTTTTGATCTTTCCTATTCTCTGTAGCTGATCGATCTGATCTGATTATTCGAAATTTATTCAATGTCATCTCGCCATCTTCAATGTTATTACGTTATTTGACTTTGTTTCAATAAAAAGCTGGAACATCATTCTTATTGCGTTTAATTCCATATTTTCAGACGGACCCGTTTGGTTAATATTAATATTATTAAATTTAAAAAAATTTCAGCATCTCCTAGAAATTCATAGTTATATTAAGCGAAAGTTTTTGTATTATATTAAACAATTATCAACTGACTTTTCTAGAAAAAGAATACAAAGACCCACACATATATTTTATTTCTTATCTGGTACAAAATTTCATTCGTATCATTTATACATCCAACTTCAATCCATAAATTTATCAATCAATAACAAATCTGCAGTTTATTTTATGGTGTGAATTCAGTGCAAGAACTCAGTTCATGGTGGTTGCATCGATTTGTAACGTCATGGCCAAAGTTTTTTAATATATCTTTATATTAATAAGAAATAATTTTTATTAAATACCTTGAAAACGGCCAAAAGTTTACTTCTAAATTTTATTACAGCTTATTGAGTCGTATAAATACGGAAATCAAGAATTAACATCCGTAGAATGTTTCGCTACTGAAGTTAGCCTCTTTGTTACCTTTTTTTTTTTGAAGCTGATAAACAAAATGGTTTAAGTCAAAATAAAAAATAAAAATAATATGTTCAAATAAAACTCAAGCTTCGCTAGCTTAAAGGAACTAAGCTTTATAGAAAATTTTTTTAAAATATATCTAAAGACGTTTGAAATGTGAATGGAAATTTACAAATCGCTATAATTACTAGGGAAAGTTTGTACTTAGACTGATATCATATTTTTAAATATATTTAACTATTTCAACAAGATATTTTCAAATATTGTTTTATTAAAATTATGTTTTAAGTTTATATCTTTTTTAACTTTAATTAACTCAAGTGTTATAATTTTGTACTAAATGGGAATAATAATAATTAATCTTTCTCTCATGTATTGTAGTTTTTATTCTTAGATCTTACATTTATCAGCACTAAATTGTGCTATGTTATCGCGAAAATATTAATTAGCCCCATTTTGAAATATATATTCCTGAAGTCAAAGTACTTCATAATTAATTAAGAGCTGCTACTAAACCAAACTAAAAATGAAGGGCGTTGTGTAAGGTTTAAAATTAAATCTCTTTAGTTTTATATGTTTAGCTAATATAAATCTCATTCATTGGAAATTTAAGTAAACACAAAGCACATTTCTTGATACTTTAGTAGGTTTGTGTTTATAAAATTCAATCATTGTTTCAGACATTAGATTTCATTAGACATTCAAAGTACGTTCAAAATTTTACACTTGTATAATTAAATAAGTTCTTAGTATTCAATTACTATATATACAAATCTAATGAAATTGTAAATTTATTATATGTTTTAAGAATCTAATTCACGGTTTATAATCTTAATTAGCCGAATATCACATTCATTAAACTTGAGTAGCTTCAAAAATGGATAACACAAGTGCGGTCACTTAAATAAAGCTATGCAAAAATTTATTTACGAGTCTGATATTTTTCATTGAATTGAACAAAAAAATAAACAAAAAAACAAAAGCAAAATTGAATTGATAGTAACAAAGACAAAGGACTAGGGTATTTAGATAATCAGTTGCATAATTATTTTTAATAGATAACACTAATAATTTTTAATGGTAGTTGCACTAATTTAGTTAAGTTTTTATGTAAAGAAGAATCAAAAAAATGTATTAATAACAATAAACAATAATATTAGGTCGTTAACAATAAATAATAATATTAGGTCAAGATGATTCATAACAAGCGCTAAATGAAATCCATTTGAAGTAAATTCAAGACCTCAAAAATAAAATCATTTCAGATTGTAGTATAAAGCTAGAATTTTAATATCTTGAGTCCAGTGTAATTTTTGTATTTAGTAAAAATTAAATAAACTTTAGCTCTTTTGGGAAATTTTTCAATGTTTTCTAGATGCTAGAATGAAAGTCTTTGTCATAATGAGCAGATGTTGTAATTTTAAGTCAATTTATACCAGAGACACACATACTCTTTAAACACATTTAGTTAATAAGGATTTAATAATTTTCTATTGAATGTAATTAAATGTGTTTTAAAAATTTTGTTCCGGCATTAGAAGATATGAGACGATAAAATTTTGTTGAATACTTGGGTGAAACTTTTGTTTAGACGAATTGTTCAAATTTTGATAATTTTATTCAACTTAATTTACAAAATTTCAAAAAACTCACTTCATGCGTGGGCTCAATACTCAAGAGATTCTTGTCTGCGATTCTACCAGCGATATCAATGAGCTTTTTACGTTTTTTCAAGTCTAAATGGCAAAACAATACAATCAAATTCATAAAAACCAAAACATGAAAATGATCACGTCCCAAATCCTTTTTTTTTCCTCAAGGCGTACTTTTACTGTAAATAAGCTGTGGTACATTTGAATAACTAAGCTGTGGAAGCTTACAGTCTTAAGGATCAACCATAATGCACGCGGTTGTGGAGCGGAAGCAGAATTCATTCGGAATTTTACTTTGCTGTCACAGGCCAGTAAACCTGTGGGCTCAGTGGAAGCGATTTTTGATCGTGCGAAATATCGATACCATACATGTGTGTGGGAAATGTCGATCGTTCGCATACAAATTAGAAATTTTGCTAGACGTTTGAAAGTGCGCAAATGTATGAGGCTGCTTGAATTTATTTTCACTATGCCTACAGGCTGATATTTAAATAAAGTGATAGCTGAAAAATCTAAATTTTACGAAAAAAAAACTTCTTTTGACAAAAGGTTGTCAATTCTCAAAACCTGGTAGAATTTTTGTTGTTGTTTTATGTTTTCTTTTCTTTACCTATTTTAATTCTTTTTTAATAACAATTCATCCAAAAAGCAAATCACATATTTATAGGTTTAACATTTTTTACATGGATATCAAATTGTTTGGTGGTGTTTTTTACTAAAATTTTAACACAATCAAACTATTGCCACTTTTAGGGCATGGTTATTAGTTGATAGTGAGATTAGTTAGTGGGCTTTTGACTGAACCAAAACTCAGCAGAACTTGAATAGCTTCTATGTTGGTGTAATGGATTTAGGCATTGTTCTTATAGAACGAAATTCATAAATTTGTGCAACTTTTCCCTTCTTTGAGTACAATGATGCTTTATAATTTTTTCCAGGATAATTAATTGATATCTCTTAATAAATATTCATTTTGTTTTCTTAATATTTTTTAATTAATACCTTCAAAATAAATAAATCATAAAAATATACTGACTATGTAATATTGGTAAAAAAATATCAAATCTTTTGTTCATATCTACATTTTTCATCTCTTAAGATTAGAACTTATCTAAAAGCAATTCTAGTAATTTTTTTAATAATGCCAATCCTTGAAAATCAAATTAGAAATGAACAATTTCTATAGGGCTTACATTGATCGGTATACTACTTACAAGCACCTTCAATTTAATAACTTTGATTGCTTTTAAACTACAAAATGAATACAAAAAGAATGAAAGAAAACCTTTAAGACTCTTAGAAAAAAAACACTAATAGCGAGTAATATGCATACAACAATTAAACTAACTTCAGTCCTTGAAGCCCATGATTTTGTTTCTTTTTTCTTCTAATTGTATCACCTGTTTAGCTTTAGCTCTACAAAAAAAGAAGAAAAACGTGACAAATTTGACCGTATCGTTTGGGGAGTATAAGACACTTTTGAATATTAGAGCTTTAGCCACCTCTCTGAATATCATTCAATCACTTCAAGGTAGTAAGCGTTAACTAAACAAAAAAAAAATCACCTCGAAATTTTTTTTAATTGATTAGAAAATAAAACATGTAACAAAAAATGATGCTAGTTATATTATACCTATAAGAAAGCGGGAAAATAATTCAATTCGTGTCTAGAATTTTGACCTTCATTATTTTTCTAGTTTATGTAGTTTTGTACATAGTATGCGCTGCTGACATTCCCGTCTGACTTGTAGGCACTTGTATATGTTTTATATTTAAGGTATTAACGCTTATTGGGATATATACACTTGGTATCCAGTTTTTTGTTGTCTAACACTTTTCCGCATACTAAAAGCTTAGTAGACCATGATATGCGCATTTTTCATGTTAGGCTGTCAGTCAAACGGCCAGACTCATGGTCTTGGCCAGGGACGAATCGTTGTTCTCTTAATTAAAATTAACCAGAAATTTTAATTAATAATTGTATTTGTTAGGATTTTTTAATGCTTTCTAATATATCTACGATTTAAGTTTAGTTTTAAGGATATTCTAAGTTTCTTTCTTGTTGCTTTGAAAGTTTTGATTTTTAAACTTTGAAATTTTAAATTTTTAATATAAATAAAAGATAAAATTAAAATTTGTTTCAAATGATAAAATAAAAACAAAAATTAGATTTAAATGCTCAATACTACAAAATACCTTCTGTCTAATCCGGAAGTATTCTCTTAAGTCTATTGCCCAACAAATTTAATTTCGTTATCTTAGAAATGAAGCGTATTGGCCTTGACTCTTATCACCAGCCACTAGCGTTCAGCGAACAACGGAAGACAAAACTATTTTTCGGCCTTACAAATTTAGGACCAGAATAGAAACTGATAGGGTTCGCTTATCTGTCAAGCTTCACTGATAGCAGAGAGAACTCATCAACCGTTTTATTACACAAAAATTTTTCATATAAGACAAAAAATATCAAAAAAATAAGTTCAGTGTTGGTAGCTGGTTGAAGGTAAAGTACAAGGTAAAGAGTGCAATCATATGATAAGAGGACATTAAAATATTTCAATCTTTTTTTCTTTCGCTTTTATTTTTTTGTTTTAAAAGGAAGGTTTTACCACAGATACGGAATAAACTGTAGATCATTGTCTTAAGTGAATGAACGCTTGCCTAAGTCAAGGAAAAAAAAATTTGTTTTTTCTACAATTGAAACTAAAACTAAGAAAATGAAAAAAAATAACAAATCGGGTGATTTTGTAGTAAACAATAAATGAAAGATATTTATTTGATGCACTTCAATTGGAAAATTTTCAATTGATGATTTACAAATAAGGAAGTAATTCATTAACAACGTAAAATTCTATTGTCCTTCAAATGAAAAACACGAACAATAAGTTAAATATTTATTTTAACTGAAATTTAATTTTTTAAATGTAAAGATAAAATATTTACGTCAGCTTCCAGTAGAAATACAAAGAAAATAAACTATTTTGGGCCAATTATTATGTATCCTTATTGAGCAATATCAAATGTAGACAGGACAAGATGGAACATTACTTTCGGGGTAACTTGTGTACCTTCACTAATTTAAATAATAATGATACATTCTAACTTCAATTCCAATTAATTGAATTTTTGTCAGTTCTAGTGATAATTTGTTTCATATGATTAGTAAGATATATTACGATGATCAGCATGATGCGTTTTTTTCCAACGCCAGCGGTAGAAAGAAATAGAAAAAATAAAAAAGAAAACAAAAATCTCCCTTATAAACGTTCTTAATGTACGTACTCTAAGAGCGCCTAAAATTCACTCCTTATCCAATCTGATCTCAATGTTAAATATCAGGTGTGTTGGGAAGCTTAGATTTAACATATCTGTATGCGAGCTTATTTTACAAAAAACACGCAAAGAATGAATTTTAACCACAGAGTATATATAGTTCGAATTTTCTCTTACGTGATCTCTTGCTCTCCCCCATAGAAAACTATTTTAGTAGAAGGAAAGAAAACTATTTCAGTAGAAGTTAAGCGTCATTAAATTTCAAAAACAACACATCTGACAGTAAAAATACTAAACATAACTTCATGCAAGCTAATAATATTTTCCTAGCGTTATTACAGCTTCAGGATCAGAAGTTTTAGAATTTTAAGATGAAAATAGAAATCAAACTCTTATTAAAATTTAGTGAAGGACTTAAGTCTTTTACTATGACAAATTTACAAATTTGATAATAAAACCCTTTTTTATTTATCCAATCAAGTTCAAATAAATTTTTTTACTGTGCATCTTTCGTTGATATGAGAAGCTAATTTTGAAATAAGGTGCGATTCTATAAAATTGAAATGAGCAATAAAACTATGGCCGCAATTTACTCTTAAAAGGTTTTCAATTTGCTGTTTTGGTTTGACTTTTAAGTAGCTTAGCAGAAGAACACCACTGTTTTTTGATACAAAATCAAGGTCGGTGTAACAAGCTTTGATCAAAGTTCTTCTGCTTTTTAACTTTAACATAACGTAAGACTTTTCTGTGGTTATTGCAACTTGTCCTGATCTAACCAAGAAGTTTCGATTGAAATTACCTGAATGGTGTAAATGGTTGCCCCTCACAGATTGCATTTTAATTCTTAATTTCACCTTAACTTCACGACAAACTGTCAGTGCTAAGTATCACTTAAATTAATAATAATAAAACATCAAATCAAATTAAAAAAGCAGTATTTAAGTTAAATAGATACAAAGAATTCGAGTAAAAGTAGAAAATTTCCCTAACATTTGCACTATTATAAATTCCATTCGATACGCTTTTTTGAATATATTTCATATCACTGCGATGGAGGTTTTTTTCTAAAAATATCAGGGATATCTGGCATAATTATTTTCTAAAAACGCTTAATGATAAAATAAAAATTTTGACTTATTAAAACTAGAGCTTCGTCAGTCACACCCATGTTTTACAAGGTGATGATTCCTTGCAAATTAACGCTAATATTCTAAGGAAAAATTTGAGTGAATATTGTTTTTTTAATATTAGAATCAATCAAATAATTTAAACCTCTTAACACTACGATAGCTGAATAATAAAGAGAAGATAAGCTTCTCATTTATCGTGGCAAATTATAAATGAAAAAGTCATAAAATCACAAAAAGAAAATATTACTTAAACTAACAAACAATTATTGTAAAATAAACATTTGTCCATGGTAAATGCTTCCTGAATGCAAGATCGTTAAGTACAGAAGTCGTCAGATTTTGTTGCCTTAAAGACCGATACGCAAGACGCAGACAAGATGACATCATGTCGCGTGACATGCATTTCAAGGAACTATTGTACACACTACTGAGTGTTGTAGAAGTCGTCATTTGACAATTGTTTTTTTTATGTCATCGTAAACGATTCGTTTGCGCGTTTATAAATAAAAAATAGCATAACAGGAGCACAAAATTATACAGTAACTTTCAATATATGTATATGTACGTACTTGATTACAAAACTAAATATAATAACCAATTGCTAATGATTAAAATAAAAATCAAAGGAGTGAAGAAAAAACAATAACGATACTAATAAATCTAAAATTTCATGGCTGACCAGCAATTTAATCTGCAAATTGTTCTTACATTTAAACTGCCAATGTTCATACCATTTTCTAAGAATCAAACATACCATAGGAGACGATAAATTATCCGATGACGATCAAGGATTTTCTTTGAATACTGATCAAACTAAAAATTAAGATTAGTAAGCATAACTTACGATAGTTTCTGGCCTCGTATTGTTGTTGCGTTTTGTGATTTATCGATTAATTAGTTCAACTCGATATTAATTAGATCGTGATTTGACATATTCGATTTGTTTAGTTGTATTTCTTTTTACTATTTTGTTTTAAAAACGTAAGGAAAAAAAAACGAATAAAAACAAAAACCTCGAGGCTCACCTATAGAGCTTTTCACCTTGCAAGTTTTTTGTTTTTTTTGTCTTTTTTAAATTCATAAAGAGATAGTTAGAATTGACATGACAGGTGAACTTGACGTACGCGCCTTGAATTTAGAAACACACAAAAAAAACTAAATGTGTCGCATATTGCATGTCGTTTATGTTTTTTGTTGATTTTATATAAAAACAAGGAAATTCACCCAATAAAATATGCTGTTCAAATTATTTCCTACCTTCGTAATTTTTGACTTGTATATCGGAAAAACTTTTAAAAAATTCGAAAAAGAAAAGCCCCCCAGAAAGTATGTCTTACCTTTGTGACAAAATAATTTCCGTGCACTGTTTCTCACGTGGATATCTAGACACAATCAATGTACATTTTAAATGATGGAATTTAAATGTTTATCCGAGTTGATATTTTAAGGATTTGGCTACATGTGCATTTTAATCGTGCAACTAATTGATGCGATAAATACTGATAAATGCCATAAAAATGGGAAAAGTTGCGTCTCAGTGGAGGTCGCACATATGAAAGATTTCAGTTAAAGTCGCTTATATAAGAACCACGGCCTAAGGTAATGGCAATTCTTAAGTTTTCAATTTCTAAAATCAAGAAGTAATTCTTATAATATTAGAAATACAGACGGCTGCAATAGATAAATCCTGTCTTGTATGAAAAAACTACAAAAAACAGTAAAAGTTTGACAAAGGATTCATCGAATATTAGATGGGAGTTGTTGGAATACTCTATTAGCTCAACGTTCAAGATCTGTGATGTTGTTACATTGTCAGTTGTTCGAAGGCACTTGTGACTGAGAGTTTGAACGACTGACTGCTGAAAGTAATTAAATATTTATGGCGTCAGTTGAGTAAAATTTAATGAAAAAAATATTATACGTCTTAGAATTAAGCGAAAGTTTAAGTGATTTATTTTATCAAAGAAGAAAAAAATTAGAAAAGCAATTAGAACTTAACAAATACAGCATTCGGCTAAGAATCAAAATGATTATTATTTGCTTGCGAGCGACTGAGAAATTAAACCTGCCTTTAAGATTGACTGAATAAATATTACTTTTGATTTGTAGGAATTCTGCTAGTTGATTGATCAAACTTATTTTATGTCTCTACCTGAACTCAAGAACAGAATACATATAGACATTCTTAAGAAAAATTTGCATTTATTAATGAAAAAATTACAGAAGGGAGTGAATAATTTTGATTTGATTTTCAAGAAGTATGAAAGTTCCACAAGGAACAAATATATTAGTGAATTTTTCATATGTTCTTATGGTAGAAAAATTTAACCAATGAAAAATTCATCACTAAAGCGTTCTTAGCTGATTTTTTATGCAAAAAGTAAGAGTATCACACAAGGCCGCAGCTGTCATTTTTACATATTTACAAATTCAAAGGTAGTAAGCTTTATAGTATATCTTCATTGTATATGTCTGTTCGAAACAAACCTGGCCTCTTCTGATACTCCATAATATGATGTAAAACACTTTTTGCAACAAGAAATAATAACAAATTTTTAACAGCTGAAAATTGTACATAAAAATATTAGAGCTCGGTATAATCACTTCTTTGAAAACACAACAAACACAAATCTTGGACAGTTTTTTAAATTAAAATACACAGGAGAAATATATTATCTTCGTGATAAGCTCTGACAAGGTTATACATAAAGAAAATAAGATTTTAAATATCATCAAATATTGGCATTAACATTATCGAGAAATATGCTTAGCTTTATTCAGCTGAAATGAAATATTTAAATAATTTTTTATTAATGTTTTTTTAACACGGCTCCTCCGAATTTTAGTAAGTTTAAATAACAACAAGTAAATTTTGTTAATATTATAAAATATTTTGTAATTTATCTTATATTTCATGTTTGTACAAGTTAAAAACTTAATTTTAATTTTTATTATAATTTTCCAACTTTAAACTTTAATAAATTTAAATTTGACCAAAAAATCATGTACTTAATATGTTTTAGTAGTGTCTCGTTATAGCCTCAGAAGCACGGACTTTGCTCGGATTTCAAGAATAAGTTGAAAATCCGTGTATCCAAATCTTTCACGGAAAATTATGAAATGTTTAAATTAGAGTGTGTATTTATATTAGATGAAGGTTCTTTTTTAAATTCCTGCTATTAGTTCCCTATATATTAAGTTTAACGGAAAGTTTTGTCTGTTTTTGGAATAAAACAAAATCTCCAAAGCAAAGTGGGGCCTGGTACTATCAAAAAACGCTATGAACGTTTATGAACGTTAAAAATTAGGGATGCCGTTTCGATACGCGAGACAGTCTCTTCATGGATCCAAATAAGCAAAAATTAAAAGATTTTAACAGCATAAAATTGGAACATAGACGGTTCATAATGTTTGCTAGGAAGAAGTAAATTATTATCAAAGTATCTGTCAAAGTATCTGAACGTTTTCACATTTCATTTCCAAACTTTCCCTTTCTAAAACTTAACTGGCCATCTTTTGCATAAGGACGGAAAACTGCCAATGTCCAAGGATAGCATGATATATTTTTTATTTCAAATTTTTTTTTATATTATGAGTTCCTTTTTACATTTGTCTTCCTAATTTGTCGATCCATAATCATTACTATAAAATGTAGTACAAATTTGAGAGCTTGGGTTAAATATGCATTGTTTATTTCTTAAAAATTTAATAGCATTTTTCATTTTTCTTCCCTCTAAACAAAAACGGGGAAAAAATATTCTTGTATAATTTTATCAGCACGGAAGCAACCGACATTTTTGTCCTAAAGCGTTAGTAACATTCATTTATTTTTACAATATTACAAACGGTTTCATTTAATTTAAAATGACTTAAAACCATTGGTTTCACCTAAGTTCTATGCTCTTTATTCTATTATAGACAGAGTTTCTGTGTATGTAGGAGTTTTACAGATTTATTAAACATGAAACTAAATATTTTTCGAAATATAGTTCAAAGTCATAATTTGTTATTTACTCTAATTGTAGCTGATATTGTTAAAACTAATAGTTTTTTATTTCATTTTTCAGATGTAAATTTTTGTACTCACTTATTACCTATGAACAACCAATTGGTATTTATTAGGAATTAAATTCATTGAACGAGAAAAGAACAGACAGACAACTATTAAGCTAATGTTTACTTTAAAGAGGTAATTAAACCGTTTGACATTTATTTTAATAGAATTTGAATTCGAGTAGCATTTTTCTTTTAAATTTTCTTTGAAAACTACAACAATTAACGCTGGACGCACAAGGAATCACAGTTCTCAAGAGTAAAGATTGATGTTCTTGTAGTTAAATCAATAAAACCGAGAAGTTCGACAGTAAACTAAAGGACTGACTGGATATTATTTTTGTTTTCGTTTGTTTTTGACTGGTAAATGTGGAGAAAATGATTCCTAAGGTAAGAACTGCACGATGATTTAAATTTTACTTTGAAATAACTTTTTTAAAAAAAATTTTGTATTGTTATTTGTGGGCTCTTTGTTGATAATTTTTTTGCCTGAATTTAATTGAATTGTATTTCGAGAAACTCCAGGAAGAATATTAAATTCTCTCTTTTCCTTAGAACTTCTAAGCTGAGTTTCTGTGACACAATTTTCTGGAAGCAGCAGAGATTGTTAGGAACAAATTAAACAATACATTTTTGTCAATAGCTCAGTTGTGATTTGTGCTTTTGAATAGAATCCAAAATAAAATTCTATCAAAATTTACTAGTTCTCCTAGTAAAACCACATAACAAGGTTATCAACAGGCAAAAAGTTTTTACTTCTTCCAAAGTGTGAACCATTTCCTAGAAGATATGATTAATATTTTACAGAAGACAAATAATTAAGCTTTAGATCTTCTGCAATTTTTTCTCAGTTGAAAGTTTTTTATAGAATTTTCGTTTGGGACTAGGAATAAATAATGCAAATCAATTGATTTCTTAAATTAACCGAAATCCAAGAAAAAAAAACCAAAAAAATAAAATAATACTTTCATTGAAAATTTAAAAATGTGATGTAACTAGTTGTAAATTAAAACATGGATAATAAGACATGGAGCAATGACTTTAAACCAGACGCACGGTTAGCTAAATCAAATGCGTGAATTGAATAAAAACAAAATTTCATTCGTCACACAACTTGCATTTTCATTGCAGCAGCTGCGATTAATGATTAGCTCTCACTAAGTTTCCCACCTATTTAATTTAACTTCTTGTCTAGAAAACTTTCATTGATATTACCAAGCCATGATATTCGACTTTTCCACCGGTTTTCCTTTCTATTTCACAGCATGTTGCGGTTTTATTAATTTTTACTTTCTTTGAACAAAAATTTTATATTAAAAAAACCTGCAAAAGCTCTAATTACATTTGAACTGTCAATGACACCAAAATAATAAACAAACTTTGGATATTTATATTTTAATAATGAAAAAGTCGGTGACCTTATATTGTTAAAACTATAATAATAGGCAAATGTAGGGGAAGGGAATTGCACTGGAAATGCATTTAAATAATATCAAAGACCATTGTTTTATTTGACGTAATCGATTAGAGTGAGTATCGTTAAAAAAACGCGTTTTTTTTTCTTTAAAACTGAAGCCACCGTAAATGATCTGATATAACGGTTTACTATGGTTAATTATTTACCTTCCAAACACCACATTTTTAGATAAAACTTTCGCTTTCAAAATAAAAAATTAATTTTTTTAATTATTTTCATGACTAATGAAATTAATGCTACATGAAAAGTTCGAATATTTATGAAATTTTGTTCTGTTAGCAAGTCATATTCAAGGGATAGGAAAAAATTATTTTTAAACTTTAGTGAGCTTGAACCTTTTTTTCCAGCTTCACATGCACTGGACTCTTTTCTACAATTTTAAAAGTATTAAAAATTAAATCATAAGCACAAGACGGGGTAATAAATTAGAAAATAAATGCATCTGGCCTGCAAAGAGTCAACTAACCGACATTACTACCCACTCCGTTGATTACTTGAGTTATATTACTGAGTAATTTTATTCAATCCAATGTTTTCTTAATTACGAGTCATATATAATAAATGAGTGGCCCTAGTAGCCACTATTCAAATCTGCAAGTTCAGATTTTTATTGAAAGTACAGCTAATGAAATGGATATGAGTTCAATCTCCAGTTTACAACAACAAATCTTTAGTGGAAGATCGTTCAAAGTGTAAATTATTAAATGTTCGATATTGATGTGCAAAAAACTGGCATTTACCAAAGAGACGTTTAGGCATATATAATCAGATTAAAACCTTTTAAAAATTCTAAACATTTAGTCGCAGAACATATATGAACATTAAGTATTTAAAAAAGTTCGATTAAATTTTAATATTTTTATGAAATATTTCTTGCCAAGGAAATTTAATAAAAAGTTCTGTTAGTCGGGTGTTTTCTGCTGGTGCTGGTGCCATTACTTCTTAATTTCTCTGGACCCTTGTTTAGTATAGTTTTGATTTCAAACTCTGATTAACTTGTAATTTTGCAAATGTTTCTTATTCCAGAAATTATAAAAACCTTTTTACCGCCCACTATAGAGGGTTTGGCGATTTTTTAAAGCAATTCACTTTTCTTATAAAATACCTAAAAACAAATAAATTTGCTGAAAATTTTCTTTAGATTGTTATCTTCATTCATCTACGAAGTTGCTTTCAGCTCTTTAGAAAATGTGATCACAATATACATACATATAGCTACAGATGTCAGCTATTGGCAAAACATGTCATGCAATGTGCGATTCCAATTATGGAAAGCAAAGACTTGTTATCCGTAAGTATTCAATGGAAAAATATAAATAACTGGCGGATGTCAAGCCTAGAAGTAGAAATGAATGGCACAAGCATTTAGACAAAACATGTCACGAATTTTGTGAATACAACTTTCTCTAGAAGCGTCTCGATTTCAATTTAATTACATTGTAATAATTTTTGCTGAATCTTAGTTTGTAATAAAAGTTTATCATTTAAATAATCTGTTCAGAAGAATTATTTGAAGTTGCACGAATTTGGTTAAATGTAAGCCTTTTTCTAGAAAACTTTTTTAACTTTAAACTATTTCTTTTTTAAATTTGAAATGAATACTCAAGTAATTCTATAAAGATTTTATTTAGTTAATGAAATTTTGTTATTTCACACCTAGAAAAATAAAATATAAACTTTACATAGAAATCAAAGTCAATATTCCATTCACCATTTAAATTTGTATGTTTCAATTAATTTATAATCAGTTTGAAATGTAAAAATCTCTTTTTACTTAAAAACTTTCTGTATTAATGTAATTTTTTTTCAAATCCAATTTTTAAAATCTAAATACTCACTAAAAATCTTCCCCATAATTTTTTCAAAATTGAAGACATTTTAATAGGATATGTTTTTTTGATTTCAAAATTTTATTAAATATCAAATAAAACTTTGATATTTGTTCACTTTTGAATGAAGCTTAGGTGGTGGTTTTCAGCATTAACCAAAAATTTATAAAACACAAGCAATTAAGATCTATACAAAAATTAACAATTTGCTTACATTTGAAATATTCGTACGAGTGTAATAACTAACAACGAAAAAATGCTTAGCTTACACGTTAATTGCTTTAACTAAAACAACTTGTTCTCCACGAATTGCTAAAGTTTTACTCCGTTGTGAGCACTGAACATATTTTCTGTTGAGGCTTTTTGCTTCAATCAGAGGTAATACAATTCCTAATTTTTGCAATCTTTCTGTACAATCTTTTGCTGTTCCTTAATTTTTGAAGATCAATTTTAAATTAATATCAAAATTTATAGAATTTTTTTTTATTTTTTTACCTAAACTAGCTTTGTTCTCACTAAATTTATATTTACGTCGTTTCCAAGTTTCGTGTGCATCTTCAATTAACATATTCCAATGTTTATCAAATAAAAGTATTGTACCAAAAATTTCTCCTCGGACGCCATGTTCTTTTCTTGTGTATATCGTAACAGGAATCTTTTTTTCCACATAATTATAGAGTGCAGATAATGGACCTTTGTATTCTTTCATACGATTAAAAATATTTTTCTTGTAGCGTTCTTTTATTCCTTTTCCTTGGACTAATCCTAAAATTAAGTAAATTGATATACTTTATATATAATTCAAAAATGAAATTCAATTGTTTAGTAAACAAGTAAATTTTTAATTTTTTATTTACTTTATTCGAAATTAATCTGCAAATAAATAAAAATTTCATTGCCATTTTTACTTTCAGCCGTGTTCAAAATTTATCATACGTAATCAGATGATTTAAACTGACGATATTTAGAGTTGTTTAAATGTCTTGACTTCCAATAAATACATAAAAAAATTACATTTTTAAAAAAAATCTTTCAGCAATTAAATTTTTCTTAACGACAGAAATTGTGCTTAAAGCTCGCATAGTAAGTAAAAAAAAATGTTTGAAGCTTTTGAAAATCGAAAAAGCGCAGACAATAAAAATTTTATCCTAAATCATACAAAAATTTACACCAAGCGAAAATCAACAATTCAACTTCAGAATGTTGAGCAAAAAGTGTACGAATCAGTACACTAAAAATTAAAACTTTTTAAGAAAGCACATTTTATGACATTTCAGTTTTCGTACGGTAAACAATATCTTACCTTGATGTGCTAAGAATTTTCTGCCAATGATTATTTCATTACTTTTTTTAGGAATTTCTTCTTTTTTAACAGGTTGTCCAGGAATAGTTTGCTTTGATGATGAACCAACTTGTAGAATTCCACACCTTTTTAATGTTGATTCATATATTGCTAAATTATCATAAATTTTAACTTTTTTTGATTGTGGCACTAAAAACATTTAAAAATCTCTTTTAGTTTTACACAATAATAACATAACCACAAGAATACAACACAAAAAACTAATCTTTCTATTAAAATTAATAACTAACCTTCATCTGTATTTTCATACAGAGCTTTAAGTGGATCAAATAAAGTACTTTCTGGGTCTAGACAGTCACCGGTTTCATTTTCTTGAGCATTTTTTTCACCTTCTGTTTCGCTTTTTTCATTTTTACTCATTGCAAAATAACAAAAAATTCCTATTTAATCAAAACTTTACACATTAAATTTAACAAGGAAACAACTACAGACTACTGTCATCTAACAATAATTCGGATTATAGTCTTTTTCGGAATGGATGACTTCAACTCTGAGAAGCTTAGGTGCTGTACCAATTTTTGAAAATTTCTTTGAAACATGCCGTTTGGATATTTTAAACGGATTAGGAATAGTTTTAGGGCTTTTTTGTTTTTGTTTTTATTATTTTTCAAGGCTACTACTGGTTTTAAATCCAAAATTATAATTCAGGAGCTGAGGATCATTTTAAATCTGTTTTTGTTGTAAATCTTTTTTTTGTAAAGTTTTTTTGTAGGTAAAAATTTGAATTATTCCAAACCAAAATGGTTCGATCTCCATATTATCTTTTATCTTCCCTTGAATTTTTTGTGCATTATATTGTAACACCCTGAGAATACTTAAACAATTAAATATGAATACAATTTTTTGATAAAATTAGACTTTATTCATCAGCATGAACTCATCCGAGAATTCGTTTTTACCGTGTGGAATAAATTTTATTAACATTGAAACGCCAAATCACTTTCTTTAAAATATTTTCTTTTAATTTGTGAAGAGCAAATAGTTGCTGGATAGCAGTTTTGTTTAATATGAAGCATATGAACTCAATCCATGTAATTTTGACTTGTAACATGGTCATCTTGGTAGAATCGAACTACTTTCTTTTTCACATGGGCTCCTCTTCACTAAGTGACGCTAGAACACTAAATTTTAAATGTGTTGAAACTATTCTGAATTGAATTTTTAAATATAACTAAGCCCGTCGTATTTCTTTATACAATTACTACTTAAAACTGTAATAAAATTTTTCACAATTTTCTTATTCTTTTTACAGGGAAAATAAATCATGATTGATGCAATATTGTCAACATTCTTTGTGATAATCATATAAAACTAAAAGCTGTAAAAACAATAAAAGAATTATTTCTAATATTTAAAAACTTCGTGCTAAAAAATGTTTCGTATCAGTACCTTTCTAAAACGAATTCGTCCTCTAGTTATAAATTATAAACATTTTAAATTTGAAAACATTTTTTGATGTATTAACATTTTATAAAAAAAAGAAGAAAAGTTAAACAAAAGTGCCTTTTTTTTGCGAACTTAATCAATAACAAATAAGAAATATATAAGAAAAGAAGGAAAACAATAATTTTAACTGCCTTAAATCGCTGCAAAATAACGAAAGACTGAACAGTTTTACACATTTTAATCATAAATTTTTCGTATTAATTTTAAAGATCTTCATTTTTTGAAGACTTTAAAATTAAATTATAAATTAATTAAAAATTTTTTATAAATTCGATAAGCTGGCATTAGCCGCAAGCCTTCGCAGTGGC
Organism: Acrocera orbiculus; assembly: GCA_947359355.1. Lineage (NCBI taxonomy): Eukaryota > Metazoa > Arthropoda > Insecta > Diptera > Acroceridae > Acrocera > Acrocera orbiculus. The sequence goes on from OX375757.1 coordinate 47,156,078, forward strand.
TCGGCCCTGTCGGCGATGCCATTCATTGATGACGCATTACTCTGGTGTCCTGACAACGATGGCCGAATGGTGGATATTTCAGCTTGTTTACAGGTAAAAAAAATTTCTTTTTTATTTAAATTATAATTTTTACATATATGAATTATTTTTAAATTAAGGATGCCGTAACATCGGGTAATGCAAATCAAAATAATCAAGATGCTATTAACAGTGCTTGTGAATTGAACTCAATTGAGCCTCTTTGCAATGATACTGCATCTGATGATCTTTTTCGTCAATTAGCAGAAAGCTCATTCGAGCTGGATAATTTTTTATCAGATCTGACAGCTGAAGTTAAGGTTTAATTTTTGATAGTATTAAAAAGGATTTTTCTTTTACTTATTAATTTTTAGCAAGAAGAAAACAACAATAATGATACATTACATCAAAGTCTAAATCAGACACAAAATTTTTTAGCCAATTGTAATAATAATCAACAACAACAGAATCATCAGAATATTCATCTTCTTATGCAGAATCAAGGAAATGGCGGAAATGGAAATTGTCAACACCAGGGAAATACAGAATCAGCTTTATTAGCACTTGCTGCATCAGTTTCTGCCAGTTCAGCGCTCTTACAAGAAAATAATCGTCATTATTCTAATATTAATCGTTTTTCCATTGCAGCTAATCCTTTACTTGCAGAAAAGTTGCTATCACCAAATATTAGTGAATTGGAAAATCTGACAATAGGTAGTCGAACAGGAAGACAACCAAATTCAAAAGGTATGTTGATTTTATTTTTATTAGTTCTTTAATAAAATAAAAACTTTTGTAATAAAATAAGTGTCTTCCGGCTTCTTTAAGTCATCAAACTCTTGACCAACTTGTTAAACAAGAAGTTTCACATTTCATATCCGATCTTATTTCAAAACTACTGTCCATTGGTTCAATTATCTTAATTCGCGAAAATTTACGTGATTTTCTTAGTTTTTGTTTTTGTTGATAACAAAAAAGTGAACAATTTTAATAAATATACCTCCATATGGCATTCAAATGACTCTTATATCAAGCAATTTGACTAATCAGGTTACAAACATTGTTTTTCCTTGTTTTTAACAAAAAAACAAAAAAACAAAAACTCGGCTTTTATTTTTGTTTACGATAAAAATTTCATTTGAACAGCAGCACATTGACTGGCTAGAATTTGGCAGGCATCAAATTATGTTTAGTCATGGTATGAATATTTTCATAGCCAATTATTGATGCTAAAAAGAAATAAAAAAATGTCTGGTGTTTTTTTTTCACTTTACCCATAAATCCCAAAATTTAGAATTTAGTCCTTCATTGTGTTGATGTATGAAATTTGATTCATAAAATGTGGTTTTGTTGGATCTAATTAGGATGCCATGTAATAAGGAGGACAAATTGATTTGTGATTTATGGAAAAATTTTCTTTAAGTCATTCTTAGAGACTTTCTTAATTATCGGTTGTTAAATGGGTCAAATATCTTTGAGCTCAGTTAGTGTTAATTTTTATAGTCAGAATCTTAACTGTAAAAAATTAGAAAAGCAAAAAATTAAAATTATGTATTTAGCTTCAAAAGAAAAATTTTAATCGTTTCAAACAATTTTTGTGATAATTTTGAAAAGAAAATATAGAAACGCTCTTTGTTAATTTTCTAAAAAAATTTACATTAGAGAAGACTGAAGCGTTTTTTGTCTAAAAAAACGTCATAACTGGACTTTTTTCATAATTAATAAGCAAAGGAATCAATAAAATACTTTCTTTTACTTTAAAATAATTTTAAACTACTTTGAATTTCACTTTTTGAACGAAATTTTTATTTTTCTAGAATTATTTCCTACTTTTGTTAAGTAACAAAGCTGCTTCTAAATTTATGATATATTTAAAAACCAATAATAAAATGAATATGTCTAAAAATATTAATAATTTTTCATTGAAAGATAACTTCTAACATATTTCTAATACAAAGCGATACAATTTATGTGGAATTATTCTGAAGAGTTCAATAGCTCTTTAGAAACGAAAAAGTAAGCGTATAAGCACTGTTTAATTATTGAAAAATTTTTAGATCTAAAAATGTTAAAAATAAATCAATTTTTATTACATACTAAAATTTTTATAGTTTTTAAATTTTTGGCTTTCATTCACAACGATTTTTGTTGTCCTTTTAGTTTTGTGCGATATCAAGAAAATCAAGATTAGGATAACTTAAAATTGAAACAAATTTTGCATTTGATGTAGAAATCTATAAAAAAATACTCATTTGAAGAATTTAATGATGACAATGTAGTTTCCTGGATTTATTTTATTAAAATTAAAAAATTAAAGCTTTATTTGAGAAAAACCTCGGTCTTAGTAGCTTGAAGCCAAATTTTGACATATCAATTCACTGTTACTATTGCAATTAATTTATCTTTAAAATCGCAACTGTCCTTGTTTTTTGATTTTGGTTAATAACGGAAATGATTAATACTTCTCCTCCTGATGAAGCTGACGAGTGATACAAATCCCAGCTGATTATTTCTTTAACATTTTTGCATAAAATCTCTTTAATTCTTACTAATATCATAAAAGTACAAGTACAAGAAGAAGTCAAATATTTTGGTTAAGTTTGGAGCTATGTGAGATTCTTCACTAACACCCGATGTACAGAATTTTATGTAAAGAAAACTTTAAATTAAGTCTTTAAAAACCAAATCTTAATTTCGTTTCGATTTCAAATTTGGATGTCTACTCTTTTTAAAACTAACTGTTTTTCGCTTTACACCATGTAAAAACAATTATTTACAACAAAAATTAAAGTTAGAAAGTAAACAATAAATAAAATTAGAAGTTTTAGTGCCAATGCCAAGCCCAAGCCAAATATTATTGATCTAAATAAATCGCTTGCGTAGCATTAAATGTTTGATTAAATTAAATTTGATAGAAATACAACCGCAGGCAAAATTCAGTTAAATGAATCAATCACCAATTATAGGCGAATGGGAAATTAATCAGTTCGCTTATAGCTTACTTACTTATTACTACTTATGTTTTTGTGATCAGTCTCGAACCCCTAGGCTTTTAGATAAATGTCCGCCCTTGAAATGATCTATGAATTTGCCATTTTAAAAAGTAAATGCAGTCCCAAACTACTAAGCTTTAGTTAGCTTGCAGTCAAAGTTAACACATGTTAAATCCTATTGCTAGGTGGTACGCATTTGTAAAATTTGAGTACATTAACGACTGTCATTTATTTAGGCCTTAGAATGAGAACTTAGAATATTTTTTGCATTGATTTATTTTTCCGCTTTTTCGAAGCTAAAAACAAGTAGTATTTGGTTTTATTTTGTTTTCTTAACAAAACCTGACATAAAAAGTGATTGTAGTTCAGAGTAAACTAAAATATAGTTCTCGTTTTCTCCATTAAAATCATATCTAGAAATAAAGAAACAAAAAAAAAAAAAATTAAATTCTGCGGCACGCAGCTAAGCACTTAGATATGTAACAATTTATAAAAAAAAGAGAACATAACAAATCACGATAGCAAGATGCCAGTCTATGGCATCTTATATTGACGACTGTGCGAACACGACAAACTAAGACTTTATGCCAAGATACAAGATAGCCCTGACCTGATCAAGTGTGACTATTATAAGCTGACGTTGGGTTAAGTTTTCGTTTCCTTTTTTGATATTTAAAAGCTCACGACGTTCCAATTTTGTTTTTATTTTGCAATTATCTTCAACGCTTTTGATTTATATTAACTGCAAAAGGTGTGTAGACCCCGAACTCCAGATGACAGTATAATGTGAGAACATATATTGCTGCTCCAGATTCCATCTTGTTGGCATAATCAAATGCGTTTAATAGAAAAATGATTGTCAAGTAACTTAGGTTATATTATGGAAGGTGTGGATATTACTCTAATTTATCTATTGTGTGGCATTGTTTTTGTAATCATATATATATATGATTCAGTAGGAAATAGGACACTAGAGAAACTCATTTTTCAGTTTCTTTTCAATGCTTTACACTCATATAGCTTTACCTACAGTAAATCTTAAAAAAGTTTTAAGTTTTAGTATTGAAAAATTAAAAAGACAAATCTTTCTTACCAAATTTATGGTTGGTTAGTCTATCTTTCGACGAAAAACTTAAACTTCACGTGCATTTGAAAAAAAAAGTAATATAGTATTTTAGAGTTTCATTAGGTTTTTCATTTTCAGAAGTGGGATTCTGTCTCGATGAGAAGTCAACGAGAAGGAACGAGAGAATGAAAAAGTCAAATTTTGACCAATAATTTAGGGATAATATGTCAAAATTCGACCTTCTGATTCTCACGATGACTTCTTAGTGAGACAGAATCCCACTTCAGAATATTATGTTTTAGCCTGTTGGCACAGTGAAAGTGATTTCATACATTTTACGCGAATTTAAGCGTCTAATGAAATTTTCCATTTGTGTAGGATTGGTCGACACTTGCCATCCAACTGTATGACATCGATAAGTCATACGATCAAAAATCGCATTCACTGTTCCCACAAGCTTATTCTAAAAATCCATAAAATATCAGATTTTGTGAACTTCCATGAATATATTTTCAGAATATATGACCAAATATTACTTTTATCCTTCATGCATTTTTTATTTAGAGTATTTTTTAACCAGGATTAACTGTAAATGATTTTCTTTCTTATAAGTTAACCTTAAAAGGGAAAGACATAGCAAAGTTAGAGATAGTTAGAGATTAAAACTGTGTTAAGCTTTAAAAAGAATTAGCTCAACGAATCATTATGCTTTAATCACAAAGTTTAACATCTACACACATAGAGTCAATTAAAAATGACAGCTAATACGCAAATTATTTTATAAAAAAAATTCTTAGAAATATCCAATATTTAATTTGAAAAATGTATCAAAATAAGACCGTGCAACTCGAGGGTGTACTCAGTAATATATAACGCAGAGTTATTTCAGAAACTTAAATACAACAACGGAATATGTTGTAAAAAATAAGTGTTTGGTTCTTATAAATCTTCTAAAAAACACACTTAAGGAGTCATATACACATATGAGAGCCTGAATTTGTTTCTATTGTTTCCATAATTGAAATTATTCTTTTCTTTTATTGTCTACTTGTGTGCTCAGAATAGAAAGTGTCTTTAAGCTCAGAGCAAAAATATACAAGGAATAAAATGGCAGAAACTTTTGTAAATTGTTATTAGGTTCTTAGATTTTAATAACAAACTTTAACCCTTCTAGGATTTAAATAATCAAATTTTAAAGTTGCTAGTACTGATCTTGAATATGCGGCTAGTATTTTAATATATAATTATTGTCGTTTATAGAGAGTCGCTTTATGCAAATAAAACATCGTTCCTTAAATATCCTCGTATTTATCCTTTCTAACAGTAGAGTTACACATGTAGTTGCTGTATATTAACTTGATACTGATTTATTTTATTGGTTTCCTATAATGTGTATAGAATTGTGCTGGCTTTCATTTTTATGATATTCTCACCTTTTGGTTGTGATACTCAACCAAAAAGCTTTAAAATATCATATAACGTTTTCCGCTTTTTTTATTTATCTTAAATTAAATATAATTATAATTTAGGATTAAAATTTACAATTTCTCTCAGCAGGTGTTCAATGCACCAATTGAAAACTTAAGTGGCACCAGATACTTACATCGTCATTAACCCAAGAATGAGTTTCGTTTTTCTTTTCCTACTAAGCTATATTTCAAATTTTGGTGTAATTTCTTATGTTACTTAAACCAGACATCAGTGTATATTTTAAAATTGTTTTTTCAAACAAAAAAAAAAGGTAACATAAAAACGAAAAACCATAAACGATGTAACGTAATCATTGAGTCAAATGCACATGCGATCTGTCTTCAAATGACTTCCCAATGCCACTTAACGGGTAAAAAGATCAAATTGAAATTTTCTAAAAGGCCCGACAAAGTTACTTATGAATGACTCTTGCCTTTGCCAAATTAGAAATTTAGAAATATTGCCAAGTGTTTAGTAGGTCATTTGTACAAAGTAAAGACAAAAAATATGTTGGCCATAGAAACTTTCACTTTTTGATTTTTTTAAAAATTTGAATGCAATTTAAACAGGTCCAGTTCTTGAAATATTTTGTTTTTTTATTTCTCAATTACAATCCTAATCAAAGTGATGAGTAAAACAAGGTGAAAGATTGTTAAGATTTCAAATTGTTATCGAAAGTTGAAAATAAAAAACCTTAAAGGTGTTTAGGCTTAGCCTTTGTATATTGGGATTGAAGAATTGAGAATAATAAATTTACAACAATACAATCTAGTGCAGCCTGTTTTCTTCTATATTTTCTTTTATAATTTCCAAAACACAAAATTCAATATCCGAAATAATTCTTCAATGTTAAATTTTTTAATTTAATTTACTAAAATTAAATAAGGAAATTATTACCATTAACTTGTGAAATATGTTACCACATAACACACATCACAAGTAAATGGTTATAATAAATGAATATCCTCAGCGGAAAAAGGAGTGCTTGGACAGAATTATTCAAGCACTCCTAAAACAAAATTCATTTACATTTTAACGTTGTAAGTCATTGGAGAAAAGCATTTTATAATAAAATAATAATAAAATTATTTAGAGAAGTTTACTTTTCGGTTCATTTGCTGTAAAATGTTATATTGCACTTTAAAATTTATTTTTTTCTCTAAAAAAGTTGATCAACTACTTCTAAGAAAATTCTTAGAAGTTATATTAATATTAAGAAGTTAATTATATCCAAAAACTACTTTTTATTTTTTTAAATTTAATAAAAATTTCCTACATGACCAATTTTCCTTTCTCCTTTAGCTTCAGCCTTAGTTTATCATTCCACAAAATTGTGCGCCGAAATAAATAAAGATTTTGTCTTTCAGATAAACATAAATTTTACTATTGTTCACTAATGCATAATTTTGATTGTATTGTTAGCAAAATCATAAAATTGCTGTTGGAAAACCTCATTACAAAAAATCACCACAAATTTCGATTAGCAGTCAAAGTTGCTTGCAAAAAACGATACCAATCTTTAAAAGACGATTGTCTTTCAGTTCATTAACTTATTTTAGTATTTTAATATTATTTTGTCTCTTTTTCAATTTTATAAATAACAAGTGACTGCATAATCTGACCTCAATCTCATCTATGAATTACCAATGCTTCATTCGACAATCCATAAACATAAACCTTCCGCATTTAGTTTTATAATAATAGTATATATACCAGCATTATATGTATTATATAAATGAGGACATTGTTCGTCAGGCTGGTAATCGTCTATCAGTTTGGCCTTGAACCAAAAAACAACAGTCTCTAATCTTAAGCGATGCAATAAAAGTGCATTACATTTACATGCACTAGTTGTTTGCTAATATGTATGCTTTATACCATATAGAAGAGAGTTTCGTACCCACCTTTTATCGGAAGCATGACATGACCGAAAAAAATTTTTAAAACAACCCACGCTACGAAGACTGTCGCGAAGTTTCAATAAGAAGTCGTTTCAACAGCAAATTAATCGATTAAATAATTATCGAGTTTTGTGTATACTTCACCCACTCAATTTAGTGTTTTGGAATTAACACGAATATCAATAATTATTGCTCCTAGTACCTCAAGTTGTTTTATTTAAGATGCATTCGGATGCAAGTATGAAGAAATTGCGTGACATATGTAATACTTTGTTGTATTTTAAGCACCTAAGGTTTAGCCTTTTGTATTTTTGTTATTATTGTATTCAACTTATCGCCAAAGAATGAAAACAAACAAAAAATATATAAAACCAATTAATCTTAAATAACTAGTAAAATTATTGTCTGCATCCGTAAAGAAAACAATTGCAATGATGTGGTTTTTTTATAAGACGGCAAACTTTCAGTGGCCAATTTGACTACATAAGAATTGTTGTTTATATACGAGAGATCCTTGACCGATTAATCTCAATTTATTGTTGTTTATTGTGGTTAGTCTGTTTTTGTTTTTCTATATCAATTGCCTGCTGGTTTTACTTGTTTGCATTGCATCGATTTGAAGAGCTATTATATAGTATTGAGTGTCTAGCATCTAATGAAATCTTAAAAACAAAAAGAAAAAAAAAACGGCTACAGCTCCTCTGGATGTAATCTTAAAAGTGAAAGTCAAAATTAAGAGTCATGCTGGACTAGTGACAGCGATTGCTTAGCTTCAGGTGCTTCAATTGTTTGACTGACGATTACCATTTAGTTTGACGAGTGTTATTCGTTGCTGTTGATCTTAACTTTTTCAATTTTTGTTTTAAATTCATCCACAAGGTATTGAGCAATGGAACAAAACTGAAAGTAGAATGAGTACAAATTTTAATTGAATGGGTGACTCAAGAGCTTTGCCAAAAAAAAAAGAAGCGATTCCTTTTATGAAACTTATGTAATTAGAAATGAATGAAGTTTGAAATTAATTAAATTAATTTATTTTATTTACAAAAGGGAGACAAATTTAGTGAAACTTGATTGGTACAAAGTTCTTACTTAAAAGTAAAAAACTTGTTTGTAACTTAAAAATCAAGAATTATATTCGAAAAACTTAAGATGAATTGTAATAAATTAATTTTAAAAAAGAATAATGTTACAATAAACTCCAAAGGCTTACATGTTCTACTGAAAGGAATTGGAAAAAGTATTAGGACTTGAATTGCTCTTTTTTAGTACTATAGTAACTAGGAAATAAGCCTAAATAACTTTCGTTACAAAAAAATTTTAAAACTAAGAAAATAAAAAATCAAATTTCAGCTGTCGTCTGTTAAATCCATATTATCATTTATCTGTTGTTTTTGTTGTTTATTTTCCTTAAAGGAATTTGAGAATCGTGTCCTCTGGTGGTTTCAGTGCTAGGTCATTCCATATCTACCAAATCTTAATCACTTCTTTCACTTCTATATATATTTGACATGTGTTTCAAAAGGAGTTGTTATATTTCTGCTTATGTTTTCCTTTTGATTTTTTAGTTTTAATTTTTTTGGTTTTTTTTGTGATATTTTTGTATCAAACATCGAAATGCAATTAGGTCAGTGTTTGATGTTTGCATTAAATGACATCTTCAAATCAATCTCAAGCGTTAATTTTGTCCTTTGGGATTAATATGCTTTTATCCTTTACACAAAGTTATAGTATAGTGCCTGATTACAGATGTTAATTTTTTTGTTATTGTGGTTAATGAAGGAAATTATTAAAATTATAAATGTTAATTTTTATTAATGATCTTTTTTATTGTTTGTTACTTAAAAGATTTTTAAAAAAATTATGTTTGCTTTACCCCTTTAATTGGGATAGTTTTACAGAATTAAATTTGTTAAAACATTTATTCATGAGTTTTTTGAGTAGTGCCATGAAAATTTATGCTCAAAATGCTATAAGTATATAGAAAAAGGAGTTAAAGGAAATGTTATATGGCATTTTGTTAAGATAGTCGTTACTAAACAATCCCAGGAAGAAAATTTTTTCAAATTACCAAGAATTTCATCAGGTAACACTGGCCCTTGGATATATAAAATATCTCTTTCCCAAACCTTAAGAAATACTGTGTCTAATATTAATTTTTTAACTTCATTTATAATAAAAATCTTATTAAAATTTTACGCATTCCTAAAAGAAAATTAAAACTGTTTGTAATATTTAAAATAAAAATATCATTTTTACTAACAAGAAAAGAAGGTATCCTGCCTCTTTTATCACTAATAGTTATATTTTCACAAAGCAAAATTCTTTTGCTTAAGTTTTCTATGATTAATTTGGTTTCATTAAAATATATGTTAATCTCAGACTTTATACGTAAAAGGTTCTTAAAAACTATGGATGAAATTCTTTTTGAATTTATGTTGCTAAGTTTCTGCTTAGTGATTGTGTTCATAATGCTAAGCTTTTTGGGAGTAAAATAACATATTTCATTTTAAATAAATAATATAACAACCGTTTAATATTTTTAAATATTAGTTTAATTAAAAGTATGGCTAGATTGAGGAAAAAATTGCCATTACTTTTTTTTTTAAGCATCCTCATTGTGATGTGGCTAGTACAATCTCAATTTATTACTATTGTTGAGTTTTGCAATTGCCATTATGAACCTACTTTTTGTTTTGATAAAAACAAAAACAATAACTCGTGTATAGCACAAATATCTTTCAAATTATCCACGTTATATACTAATTTACCAAACCATGCTCGCAAGGATAGAAAATTTTTTGTTTTTTTGATACCAACTAGAGAACTGTATTTTATATAAAAAATCTAAGTAATAGACATTTGTATTCATATGTTTTATATATTTTCAAGCTTTGATAAGAAGTTAATCCTAAATGAAAGCTATAAAATATTTTAAAAAAGGGACTGATCATATAGAATTTTAAATATTTATTTTAATTCAATGAAAGTTTCAAAGTGAAATCACTATAACAAAACTTGAAGTAGTTTGCTGGTGAATTTTGTATAATTTTCACCTCTTTAAGACTAACTACTAGCTGCTAGTCGCTATAACTAGAACTGCTAGTAGATCAATCAAAGAAATCAAAATGTTTGAAGGATGCTACATGCGTAGACAGGGAAAAAACTTATATCATTCTCGGTCACCACAAAATCTGTTTGAACTCATAAATTTAATGTAATTATTAAATTTTTTTTAACAAATAGTTTCTACATAAAAACACACTTATCTAAAGGATCAGCTATTTGTGTATTTTTTTGCGGTTGCACTAGTCCTTTTCAAAGCATAATGTAAAGGAAAGCTAATGCAATATAAACAAATGTTCATTTTTGATATTAATTTTCTATAAATGGCTTGAAAAATTATGTCCTATAGGAATTTCAGTCTTTTTTTTGAACATTTATTTTTGTCTTTTTGTCTTATATGTATCAAACGATTGTGTGCAAAATAGGAGAAAATATTTTTTGAGGAAGCCTTTGTCTTCAAATAATTCTCTTGAGACTGAATTAATATTATTTCAATCCTAAAGAAATATTAATTTATTTTATATCCTTCAACTTAAATGAAAAAAACTAAGCCATATCCAACAAGAGGCAAAAATTGAAATTTTATCTATGCCCAAAATTTTTTCAAACTAATAGACATGACAAATTGTTTCTAATTATCCTTAAATCAGAGCACATTTATATATTTTCTTTGGAAACAAAAAAAAATTAAAAGATAAAACCAAAAAACGGCCAATTTGACTAAACCAAATTTACTATTATTTTTGCTTTTTCCCTAACGGAAACTGTTGACAAAAATCGTTTTGTCTTTGATAAATTTACATAGAACTAAATTAAAATAAAAAAAAAAACAAACAAAATATACATAACACGTGCTCTTTTACTCGTACTTCCGATTTCGATTAAGAAATTAAAACAAGGACACCAATGATCGAAGCACGAATTTCTCATTAGACAAAATAGTAAAAAAATAATATGTATTGAGCTCCGCACGTGAAATGTAAGACATTCGAAATGTTAACTTTTGGCGGGAAATCGTGATTGATTAATAGCAATATTTTTTGAATAGAATATCATTAAATCAAATAAAATTTACGTTGACAGTGTTTGTTACACGTTACATAGTTTTATCACCCTGTAAGTAGAATATAAAAAAAAAAACAAAACATTTTTATTTAGGACATTGAACTATAATTTTGGCCTTTTGCCCGTACTCTAATCACCAAAATTTTCACTAGTTTTTGTGGTTTTTGTATTCAATTCATGTTGATGTAACTTAATTTATAATTTAAGTAAACTTTGAATAATTAGTATATCCTCAAAAACATTTTGTATTCGAGAGGTGTTAATTTTATTTCGCTCAGTTTTATGTGTTTGCTCTATTTTATTTAATTTTGATAGACTAAAAGAAAAATGTTTTGTGATTAATTGTTTTAACTGAATACGCATTTTTTATTTGTCTCTTTTTAAAACCAGAACACCTACTTAAAATATTTAATGCCCTCGTTTCTGGTTATTTTTTATTTTTAGGCAATTTTAATTATATTTTAATGAGACTTTTCATATATGCCAAAAACCGCAGATAACTCAATTTGATTTACAAAATATGAATAACTATTACTGTCCCGTATTTTATTAGATTCCTAAAGCTTTCGACTTGAATTATTTGAAAAGTTTTAAAGTGAGAAATTTTTAAAAAAAGAAAATGTTTTGCAGGAATATAATATTTATTAAATGTTAATAGAATTAGATTTCACAATAGCCAAACATAATTTTAGTTTTTATTGATTTCAAAATTAAAAGCTATCAAGTGGACACTGTCTTCACTCAAAAAGACCAAATACCTTTCAAATTTAATTCTCCAAAGAGGCGCTATAAACAAATCAGCTGCTTTTTCCGGTTCTAGATTTTTTTTGCCATAAACCAACCATATGGACATTCTTATTATAACCGGACTCATAGAAATGCATTTCCTCGCTATTACTTTGTGTATTGCATTTTAAGTAACCACAAAGCCTAAGTCAAATTTTTTTATTTCCTTTACTTAACAAAAAATCAAACTACTCAGTCAGGAAGAAGGACTCCTTAATCATGTTCTCTATCTATTCACCATTTTTTATTTTGCTTTATTTTTTCTTTTAATACTCGTGCATATGTCTGGCTAAACCGTGAAATGAATATGTGATCAATTAGAATTATTTATTTTCTCTCATTTTCTATCTGTAAGGATGATGATCAGTAATTCTATTGTTTTGTTCTTTGGCGGATCATTGATTGACGGTAAATTGCAGTAGATAGCCATTAAAAATTATATTGAAATGATCAACTGCCATAGGATATTGTCAGAAATGATTTGTTTTTGTAAGATGCCCTTGGATTAGACACGTTTAGCTCAAGTTATTTTTTGTTTAGTTTTTTGGTTTCAGTCGGAAGTGATAAAAAAAAGACTGCATACGTTAATATTGTATTCTTAAATTTACGAATAATAAATGCAAACTAATGATATATGAGACACAGCTCTATTAGACAAGAGTAAGCATAGATGAGCTATTTAAATTTTTAGAAAATTTTATTAAGACAAGGGATTTAAATTTTATTTGTTGCCTTTTAAGTCTGTCTTGAGTAGAGCAAGCAACTTTCTTTGCCAATCCTGGTCTCATACTATAAAAAAATATAACCGATTCTTTTGATAGATTTAAGGTTTTAACAATTAAATAGAACTAATAGAAGCTTTTTTGAAAAAAATAACGGGTTGCTGGCAATGCTCTTCTAATAATAATGCTATAAACTTTGTAAATAAAATGTTGGTATCTGTGATATTTATAGCAGTATCTACAGACAATGAGAAGAAACGAAAGTTTAACAAAGTGGATACAAATGAAGAGAACAAGTGAAAATTATAAATTCAGATTGCTTAATGAGTTTGAAGGAATATGTATGACTCCTAAAATGGAAGATTAACACTATACTTTATACCGTAAATACTGTGACTATTGTATCTTTAAAAATATTTCAGTAGACCTAATAAAATTTAAAAGAAATTTTAAAAGTCATACAAAAACCAAAATGTGATCAAAGATTCATTTGGTTTGATATTAAACGATTTTCTTTACAATTTCTTGACCATAGTTCTACCCCTTGAATATCTTATCAATTATTTCAATATTCAAAAAGTAAAAACCTATTGAAAAGTGTGACTATTCTATTTTATTCTTTTCGGAGGTTAACTTATTTGAATTTTTTACTTTGTTTGATGGAAAGCAACACACTGTCACACGACAGTGTGAGCCAAAAGTTTTTATTTTTTCAAATGTATGAGACTTCATTCCTATTTCATAAAAAATTTTTTTATATATTTCTTTGAAACACAAAGATACTTTTTCCATCGTACAATAATTAAAGTGTACTATTCTACTCTTTTAAATACACAAAGACTCGTTAAACATTGAGAAATTATTACATCACAGGCCGACGAAAAAAAACTTTTTCAATAATTTAAGCTTATTCCTATGTTATCTGGTCTGCTGAATCCGAATATAATAATAAAAAAGTCGTATCACCCCCCAATATCTTACATTTTAATACAGAATAAGTTAAAATGTTATTATTCGAAGCTAGGAGGCAAGCCTCCTGCTCGTTTCGCGCACCAACCCCCACTTGTACTTTTACTTTAACAGCAACGGAATATCGTAACAGCTATAGATCAGAAAAAAAAATTCCAAAAAATTGTAATTCATCAGAAATAAAATTGATATAACAGCAGCAGCAGACAAAAAATTACGTATTAAAAAACTTTTTTGTTTTTTTTCCAGTTAATATAAACTTTGTTTGACATATGTGCGTTTTATTTAGACTTTAATATGCCTAATCGTGGTTGTAAAAATTCTCCTAACAATTTCTGTTATATATGTGGTGACTTTACAATTAAAAACATCAAAGGAACATAACCGACTTTGTGAAAAAAGTGTACTTTGCTTATTTTGGTATAGAAATCGGTAATCAAGACAAATCTTGGGCTCCTAACAAAGTGTGTTATGTTTGTGTTGAAGATCTTAGAAAATGGTCTAAGAAAGAAAAGATTGCTTTTAAATTGGCTATACCCATGATATGGAGAGAGCAAGAAAATCATTTAAATGACTGTAAATTTTGCATCATAGATGTTGCTGGATATAACTCGAATAATAAATAAGTAATTGTCTATCCTGACCTTACTTCAGTTAATCGGCCAGTAGTACATGGACCGGGACTTCCTGTCCCTTTGCCACCTGAGTCCATTGATCACGTTTTACATTCCAGTTCAGAAACGAGTACTGATGAGCTCCAATGGGAAAATAAAAATGCATCACATCGAAAAAAAAGCTTTACAAGAAATTTTACAGAGAAAAGGGAGAGGAAATACAAAAAAATAAACACCTAATATTCGCATTTTTCCAATTTAATATTACTGTAAGTAAAAATTATCGCTTAATTAAAAATAAAATGAATTTTTTTCCAAATTTTTCTTACGCCTTAAAATATACAATTAATGCCATATTGTGAGAAATCTGTGGGTGATAAAAAGAAACTGATATCAAATATGGTCTTAGCACCAAAAAATACATAAGAAAGAGGTAAATTGGTTTAAAAGTTTTTAAAAGTACTTTTTTCGTCGGCCTGTGATAATTATTTCAACCATAATTTAAACTTGGCTATTATATTTATTGGCCACTTTTTTTTAACAAAAATTGTTATTTATTCAAAAAGAAAATTAAAATTTCAGCACCCTTAAGTTTTTATAATTACATTTATAATTTTCAGCAATTGTTGTTTGCCTGATTTTATATAAAGCTGTGAAATCATAATCAAAGCACTTGAGGAATTCTCTGAAATAATTATCAGCAAAACATATGAAGTAGAAATTCCTACTACCGATACTTTAGCCAAATAAAAAAAAAAGCAAAAAATCAGTTAAATCACTTAAGCATATAAAACTTGCCAGTTTTTCACCATGAACCCTTTACATAAATAAATTTCAAATTTGCAATATTTGCGTGCAACGGCAGCCTTAAGTAATTTACATCTTATACACGCTATGAAATTTAAATTATTCACTGATTACAATTTGTGGCTTAAAAATCATGGAATTCATTAAAAATAATAATAAAAATTATTTTTATCCTGTTTTAGCCAAACGTATATCACTTAATGGGCGTTAATTCTAATACCGTCCAAATCACGGGTGTAATTTGAAAGGAAAAGTTTCAAGTGCATCAACTTAAATTTGTGTTAATTTTGTTTTTATAGAATAAGAAGAATAGTAAGAAACAAAAAATAAAATAAAATATTACACCTGAAAATCTTAAATGTGGCACTTGTTTGCATTTATTATTATTAATTCAGTAAATTAATGCGTCGATTGCACTTTTATGCCTAATGGTCGCACTCATCGATGTCAAGGTGTACCGCTTCTATTTAATACACAAGCTACAAGCTAAGATTTTATTCTCGTCTATAGCAAATAAAATTCTTGGTGTTCTAAAGTGCATAATTATTTTAATGTTTTAATTTTTGTTGTTTATTGCATCAAGCACTGGAAAAAAAAGTCAAAGCTTAAAAGGAAAAGCATTAGAAACAATTTTATTGTTTAAAATAAATTTTTAAAATTTTGAAAATTGTTAAAAGCAGGATAAAAAAATAACTGAAGGAATTTCATAAATTATAAAATTAAGGATTACTTTAAAGTGTGTGAGAATAAAAGGATATATCTCCTTAATATGTCAAAGTTTGCTATTAAAATTATACACATCAATTTTAGTATTCGACTGTAGGAATTGTTTATGTGTAAAATTTCAGTTTTCCACCTTGAGACGACCTCTGTACAATATCCTTCTTAAATTATTTATTAAGTGTTCTATATTTGTGGATATATTCTCTCTCCGGAATAATTTTTGTATTGGATGACATTTAATGGATGGATGGATTTTAAAAACGGTAGTATATTTAGTTCAAGCTGTGCAAGGAAAGCTAATAGCAAACAAAAATACGTAGACCACTGTTTTTTATGTTTAAATCAGAGTAAAAAGTTTTATAGATATTCTCATACCCAAGACTCATAAAAACCAGCCTACAGCAATATATAAGAATGACATGGAAAATTACGGTAAGCCTACCACAACTTTCTTTGTATTCGTCGTCCTCGTCTTTTGTGTAAACTCCCAACAAAACTGGAAGTGGTATCAAACAACTAAAAAAAATATATAAAACAATAACAACACAACAACAGAATATTTGAAAAAGTGAAATGCTAATACAAACAAAGCAACATCAAGGACGAATTTCGGAAAATTGTCTGAGGTGGCTGTCTACACGCACCACCCACACGCATTAAAACTACCCTAAAGAGAATTAAGTTTCGTCCTTGAGCCTTTTTACAATCAATAAAATATCTCATGCCTGTAAATCCTATAAAATGTATACACGGACATGCTTAAAGATATAGGGCTCGAATCATAATGCCCGGGTAGAGTAATACTGAAAACAACCAAAAGGAGGGAAAATAAAACAAAAACACAGAGCTTAAAGGAGCTACCACCCTATGCAGACAGACTGTAGACGAGGGTTGCTGTCTGAAGATTTACAGTAATGTAAATCCTGCATTTTATAGAAGCAGATATATACATATATTGTGAAGGCAGGGAGAATTTTAGCTTTCTGTTGTATTTATGCAAACAAAGCAGGCCATGTGTGCATATATAATACATTTTGTTCAAATTATATTTGTGTTGGCCTCCAGTATAAAATTTGCGTGACGACAGACTTAGACTTTACTTTCGCTTACAACAACAACAAAATAATCGAGAAAAAAAGAAATACACAAAACGAAAAAGGATGCTATCGTAGTTAATGGAAATGGAAGTTTCATAACTTTTCTGATTTTTTTTCTTTATAAAAAAACTTCATTTATTTGAGCTTTAAGTGATTGCAGCAAAGCAGCCAAAACTCATTTTGATGGTTTGATGGTGTTTCTTTTAGTTTTTTGGTTTTAATTTAACTAAAAATATTTTCTAAAGCCTTAAAGTGTTCTCATGTTTGTTTTGATAAGCTGTAAAGAAAATGAAATCCATTTTTGTCTGCAATTTAGACTTTGCTTTTAAGTTTATGAAGTCTAAAACTTTTTATGTTGGCTTCTTTTTAGAAAATTAATGTAAAATTTTGAATATCTACACATATTTGTTATGGGCGACTTATTTAAAGAACCTTGCATTGTGGGTTCAGTTTTCATTTAAACAAACATTTTTATTATTGTTATTAAAAA
Source organism: Acrocera orbiculus (assembly GCA_947359355.1). Taxonomy (NCBI): domain Eukaryota; kingdom Metazoa; phylum Arthropoda; class Insecta; order Diptera; family Acroceridae; genus Acrocera; species Acrocera orbiculus. The sequence goes on from OX375757.1 coordinate 47,173,865, forward strand.
TAGATCAATTTATTTACTTTGAAAATGTTTTATTCGTAGAGTTATATTAACAAAATATTGATAACCGGCAGGAAAAATAATAAATTTTAGCTTTATGCTGCGGAACATCTGACTTCCTACTATTTTGACTCTTAGTGGATTTAGTTAAACACTGATAGACCTCACCCATTTAAATTATTCCCTAATCCACAGAACCACAACAAAATTCCAAAAAGCAAACCATTATTACACAATTGAAAATCTTTTTAATATTTTTTCCCTTGTCTTTTGTAAAGATAGTCAAATACATTTGTCAAACATAATTCTTTCCTTAAGGTAAATAAAATTCTTTTAATTTATATTTTTATTTGATCTTCTAAGAAATTTCTCTTGTGAAACAAAGGCATAATCAAAATTGAAGACGTAACATAAAAAATTTTACTCAATATTGTCAAAGAAATTAATCATGCGAATAGATAATCCTGTCATAATTTCATATTATATTGTCTTAGTATCTTAAAATTATTAGCATAGGGAAAAGGATATCAACTATAGTATGAGGAAAATTTATTTGAAATGTTACGAAATGTAGAAATTTATGTTAAATATTATTTTCCCAAGTAGTTCTTAGAAATTTTGCTACCCTGTATAAAAAAACAGTACATACTCAATTTCTTTTTTATCAAAATTGTGGGAGGTTTTTGTACTTGACAGTTAAAAATTTTAATACTTTTTAAAATGAAATTTTTTTTGATATAGAATTACTGAAGTCAATATGCCCCTGTGTTTGAAAAAATCAAAATACTTTGAAAATATGATTTCAAATTTTAGCATTAATTTAATAAAAAGCCAACATTTAGTGCGAAAAGAAAACTAATGTAAATGGACTAAAATTTTAATAAAAGCAGCGAAAATATAAAAAAATAAATATGAAGAATTAGATATATCACCCAGTTAAGCGCATTTATCATGTATACACGTCAAACCAAATTTCTATTACGGTGCGTTCGAGGTGTTTACTCGTCGTCGTTACCATTGACTATGAAAACTATTTTATTTTTATTTGTGGATTTTGAAGTCTATAATAACAATAACTTTTGCAGAAATAAATTGTTAAGTTTCTCTTAACACTAGATTTACGGGCATTACTTGTACACCTTTTTTTTTTACTGAAACCCGTCTTTTTGACGGGTATATTAAAATGCAATTTTGTTTTAACTTATGTATAAAAAACTATCGATTCATTTTGTTTATCCTGATAATCACTTTGCAATTCTTCAGCTAATTGAAGAAGAAAATACTTCCGAGTTATGTTTACTCCAGTGGTGTCTTTGTACAATATCCAGGCATTGATGTCTGCCAAATCTAAAATATTATAAAACCCTACTTGAAGGGGCCATCTTCGGGATTCTGCTTTCACGGTATATTTCCTAGCCATTTGATCGACAATATCAACTCCATATTTGGTTTTATTGTAATTATTGTATTATTTTTTTTAACCTTTGCAATTTTTGTCAGTTCTTTTCTATTTGCACGTAAAGCTCCCACAAGAGTTGTTTTTTTTTTTTTTTCAAGTAACTTTTTTGCCAGCGAAATACTTGTGAAAAAGTTGTCAGTAGTTATATTTCGGCCATGGTATAAATATGGTTCAGCAAGTTTTAGCACGGTGAATTCTCCCAAAGGTATGCCTGATAAATTTGGATAAATTTGTCCTATGTTGCAGAAATTAAAGCAAATTAATCCGTTTTAATCGTTCGTTCTTTTTATCGAAGCGTATGAAGCCACTGCAACTTGGTCACAATTTCTTAGACCATAAATATGAAGCATTCAAGGCTTTTGTTTCATATGCACCTCTAGCATAAAAAATCGCTAAAAAAGCTTTTAGTTCTTTGTTTTTCATAAAATTTGTAATTGGACCATTTTGCCCTGCTTCAGTTCACTCTGATGGGTTTTTTAAATTAAATTCGGATATTTGCGATTCAATTAGAATACTCAACGCTGAAAATCTATTAGAGACGACACGCGTAATTATGTGAATAATTTATAGTTTTCCCTAATAAAAAACAATTTAGTATTTCCATTGCTATCTATCAAATGGAAAACCTCTAAAAGTATGTTTTATGATGGAAGAAACTGCGAAAATTTTATATTCCAGGCTAGATATCAGTTTTTTATTTCTCGAGATATTCAGGAGCCTTAATAAATAATTTAAAGCTCACTAATCTTTTTTGATTTACAAAATTTTTTTATCTTATAGAACATTTTTAGTTCCTGTGAAAACCCTTAGAGTATATATAAGCATTTGGAATTAAACCGGGATTTAATTAAATATTCATGAATAGCTTTTGAGGACTATAGACATGATCCTTAATCTACTTAAAACATATATTAGCGTTAAACCACATTTAGTGTTTCTCCAGTTTATTTAAACTTATCATATAGCAACAAAATTTCCATTTAGTGCTTACGAAAGTTAATTTTCCTTATGAATCAAGAATGAGACACGAGAATTGAGTATATTTAACGCAGGTATCCGCCATTAAGGACAATAAACTTGTAAAAACCTTGAACTGCTTAACAGCTTAACACTTGCCAGTCCTAGAATATAACATGTGGCTTCCTTTTTCCTTAGATTTGGTATGAGCTTTTGCGTGTTAGTTATAGTTTATTGGTAGTTTGTTTTTTTTTTCAACTGTTATTGATATGGATTAATCCTAAAATTTAATACTATAGATTAGTCCATATCGTAATTTCTGAAGCTATTTAATAATACTCAGAACTTCCAGAATATAAAAATTTTAGCAAAAAAAGAAATTTTTATTTCTTTATCCTTTTTTGTGTGGAGGACAAATGTAATTCAGAATTTAATGATTGCAAGAAATGAAAATAGCAAAGTGAACAACACCACAGAAAATTTTATTGTTATTTCTACCAGACAAAACTCTTTCCATTGTTTGGGTTATAAAATCCAAGTTATTAGGGACAAAGTAGAAAACTTTGAGCGGAAAATGACACATCAAGGGCTACAAAATAAATTTTGAAGTTAGAATGAAAATGAAAGTGCTTACCTCAGAGTTCGTTCACGCTAACCAAAGCTCATTTCGTTCGTTTTCATTTTCAGACAGATATACCCTGATAGCATCGTTTAGAGTTTTCTTTTGATTTTTTGTTTTTGCTTCTTATTAAACTATAAATTAGTCTTCTATTTATGCATTTCGACTAGTAAACAAATGGCTTCTTGAAGAAGGACTTCATTCTAGTAAGATTTTACATATAATTTTCAAAAAAAATTCAAATTACTTCTGATAATATTCGGTCCTTAATTTAATTATGGTTCAGATGAATATTTTAGAACTTTTGGAGAAAGAAATTTTAAGTGGATTGTAAGCGACAATTTAGTCTTATAAGTAATGGAATAATTAAATTTTATTAAACATAATGCCATATTTTGTTCGGATATTGGTTGATGATTTTTACACATCTGCACTAGAAACCGTCTGAGCATTAGATGTTTTCGTTCATTAGCCACTCAAACTCGATTATAGTTTTTGTTTAACAAAAGGAACATAAAAAGTAGCTACTATATCAGTTAGATCCAGCACATTAAAGAATATTTAAAAGAGAGACATAGACAGAAAATTATAATAATTTAAACCAACAAGAGTTTCATACAGTCAAGTTCAATGTTATTAAAAATTTTGGCGTTATGTAACAGGATTTGTAACTTTTTGGTGTCATCATAGAAAACCTTTACACATGAACTCTATCGAGTTAAATCCTTCTATTTACGGCCGTAGTCTATATGGAAGTGACTCATCGACCAAATTCATTTGACTGATAAGTGTTGATTAATTTCATACAAATTGATAAATCACTCAAAGTATGTAGCTTCAAGTCGCTTCCATAAGGACCCCGGAAGAAAAAGTTTTATTACTTATGTCAGTTCTGAAATGGCCATAACTATTGGCCAGGCTTTATAGTAAAATTTCCAAGCTTTGGACCTTTTTAAATGATTTAGCATAAATTTTAAAAGCATGAAGCTGTTACGGTAGTTTACGGATATTTATGGTTAAAAGAGGCAGATCTATTTCCAAGTTTTGTATATCAATCCTTTTTCTTCTTGGTTTTACTAGATACGAGATATTATCGTGCCAAGTTAATAAAAGAAAACCAGAAAAAATAAATTTGTACAAAGTACAACAATAAAGCGCTTTATTTTATCAAAATGAGGCAGATATGCAGATATAAAATATCTGTGAAATAGTTTGGATAGAACATGAGTTTTTATTTTAGAACTTCTATTTCTACTTTTTGACGGTTTGCCTACTTCCGAAATACACTTAATGCAGCTGATCGGTCGAACTATGAAACACCAATTTGCAGACACTGATATTTGGCTTAGCCGCTAGTTTTAGTGTGTTGGTAGGCTTGTCCTGATTTTTATTACGATTTTTGACTCAATTTTCTCCTTTACGAAGCATTTTTTTCAAAAGTCTATCATTTCTTCTTATAAAAAAAGGAATTAATACGTCATTCACAATGGTGTTGTAAGCCCTACTTACCACTTTTTTTAGTTTTTTTTTTTACAACAATCCCTGAAATTATTTTATTTTTTGTGTTTTCTATTAATGTCTTAGTATCCTTCATGTTGAAATTTTTATTTTTGAGCCACATCAATAAGCACACAGCATTCAATGGCTTTAATTACCATTTTTTGTGAATAAAAAAGCAAAATTAAAATTTTTCGCTAAATGCGATTTATGGGCAAACAAGTAGTATTACTTGAAGCCCACAAAAGTTGTTTTTAAGTAAGTAATAAAAATCACATACTAAAATTAAAAGCTAAATGGTAACATTCCAGCATTATAATTTGAACTCCTCTTATTGAATACCAGTAACACTTTGGCTGAGTTCTGAAATGCATCGCTACAATGTAGCGATTCTCTTTAGATGCTTTTGACATATGACAACTGCTGATACATTGCAATCATTTGCTTTGCAAATTAGAGTTCATAAATGCATGAGTTCTGAAAAAAAGAAAAGTTGGGTTAATCCATTTTCAGCGTTGCTAAAATTTAAAGTTAATAAAAAAATACAACTATAATATATATAATATATAAAAAATGTATAAAATACCAAAACTGTATGTAATTACCTTAAATTCATCTAACTGACTTCTGCTAAAATTATTCACTACGCATCTGATGCGCATCTAATACAATTGTAAGAGTTTTAGAACTCATGACTTGTATAAGATTTGCAGTTTGGCATTTATGAACTCATGACATTGCATATTAGCGGTACGTATGCATTTCAGAACTCAGCCTCTCTAATATGCTCTCCTGGAACCTTCTTATAGTTTAATTATTGCAACAAACTCACTGGACTCACTTTGAGTACATTTTTGTATCCTATTAATAATAATTTTTGTTCTTATCCAATCTGGTATTATTTTAAGCTTTGAAATTTAACTGGAAAATGTTTAATTGTGTAAAACATCAATTAATAAATTCTATTATTACATCAATCTTTTTATGCCTCAAGCCAAGATTTCAAAAACTGAAAAAAAAGTCGAAGAAAATGCATGAAAAAGTACCTTAGCCCGATTTCAATGCTCCAGAATTACCCAAATACTTATATTTCCTTACAATTAAGTCCTTGAAACATAGCATACTAAATTTAATTGCATGACTTACTTCAAATAACACAAAATTAAGGATCTTTCCGAAAATTTCTAGACTTCAATGAGTCTACTTAGATATTAATGACGTAATTCCATTTTACTAACATTTGAGACGTCCTTCGGATCAAGATTTATGGCATTAGCTGGCAGCTATCAATAAACGACGTCTGGTAGTCCCTATTTAATAAACAGCGAAAGTCACCTTCATAGAGGAATTTAACAGGCGGAAGGTTAAATACCCCAACTTTCACTTCTGCGCATACTACCACAAAAATTTATTTAATGGTAGTATAGAAAGCTTTTTCATTTTTCGCCCTCAGTTATTTTATCCACAGACTATAGTTATTACATAGCTAAAGATTTCATTATACAGTCTTTGCCAATATCTTTGTTATCGAGAAAAAGGGAATAACTTTGTTGTCTTGGTGTTAGTCTTTGAAATTTTCCTTAATCTCGGTTTTTTGGTTAGAGTTTTCATAACATCATTTTCTCGTTTCATCCATTCGGTTATTGAAGGAAAACAAAAACATATCAATATTCTATAGAGAATATAGACTAAAACTAGATTTTGGGGAAGTCCTTGATGGTGGTTAAGGTCAAGGATATAAAATGTAGTCAAAAGTTAGAATGAGTTAAATTAGGGGTTTTTGCCGGGCGTTAAGCGTCTGAGTTTTTTAGGATAGACTTGTAAAAGGATCGGCTGCTTTTTTATTTCAAGGATTTTTAAGCAATTATTTTTCTTGCCGACACACTTGACAGGATAAAAAGTTTTATAATTTAGAAAGCAATAAAAATGGATTAGGATACTGACACATTACAGAATTTTGTTACATTTAATTTCAAACAGAATTAATGGAGTTTTTCTAAAAAAAAAAAAATGAAGGTAATATCCTGATCCATCACAACCATCGAAATATTTTGTGGATCATATCTGTTCTTTATATTTTATTTGAAATTTATTTTAATTAATTTGAGTGTGTTTTATCTATGTATCCTTCAAGTTTAAAATATTACTAGTCATGGAACCCAAATGAATGAGACTTTTGGTTTATTGTTCAATAATATTTTACCGTTAAAGTTTAATATTGGATAATATTACGCTACTATCTTTGATTTTATTTAAATTACCTTGTCCAGTCATCAATTTTTGTTTTCAAATATATTTTTATATTTTCATTTTCAATCCAAGTTTTTCAATGTTATTTTTTAAATGTAAATCCAAATCCTTATAGTGTACACACTATTTAGATAAGATTTATTTCCACAAAAAAAAACTTTAATTGTCTTAGTTGACTGAGTAAGAAACCAAGAACAAAGACTGATTGTAATTCATAAATTAAGCTACCTGTACACGCAAATTTGGGACAACATATTTAGAATAATTTATTTTCGCAAAACATTTAAAGTGACAAAATATTTAACCAAGTTGGCTACATCATGTTACACAAGCTCATGATGAATTGTGGCTATAGAAAACAATCATAATTTCAGTAAAATGAAGTTTTGAAGTTTTTATTTATTACTAATAACCTATTATTAAAAAATATTTTTCAAATTTTAACCTAAAACTCTTATAGCAATTAATTCCTGTCCACGTTACAAGTCCGTTCAATCAATCAGAATCGATGACAAAAGAAAAAAAAAATAAGACAATAATATCAGTGCTCTTACTATTTTTGTCTTAAGCCAACAGAGTGTATTGACCATCAAATTTCACTTTTTAGTATTTTGTAATTCAGTAATAATTATCAAATGATTTACGTCAACTCAGAAATTAGATAAAATTTTCATTATATTTATTAGTCAGTTTTTTTACTTTATATCTAGACAGGTGCAATTCACCTCTCTGAAATTTTAGCAGCTAAAATTTACAAAATTCATTTGTATATCTATTTTTATTAATAGTTTTGGATGATTTTATAATTAGCTTATTTTAGAATGTATCAATGTATTCCTTTAGAACAAGGCCAATATTAAGCTGAAAGATTTATTTAAGAATTTTTAAAATGCGAGAATTTTAAACTTTTAAGAGCCTTCAGGGAGGCTTTTAGTAAGCAAAAAATTTACGAAAACTTTCAACATTTTTTCAAAGTAGCCACATAAATTTGTTTATTTATTTATTTGGATTATCAAAAAGTTTATTTCTTATACCAGAAAGTTAATTACATTTAGTAAACGCATTCAGTTTAGCCCTCTTAACAGTTTATTGAAAAATATTCAGCTTCACTGCTCTAAATTTGGAATATTAATATTTCTTTCCGGTAAGCTGAAATTGAAAATTTCAAGATAACTTTTTGGACCAATTTTTATTGATGAATTAACCTGAAAGGTTATTGGGTTTGGTTCAAATTTGAAGTATGTGCTTTTTGTTTCTTAAATAGAAAATAAATTGCAATATTTCTAGGGCATTTGAACCGCTTAGCTTTGGTATGTAGCTTGTTTTGACTTAACTTACACTTAAAATCATAAAAGATCATTGCATGAAAATATGCTCATAACTTATCTATGCAAGTTATCTATGCTAAAATATAAAAAGATGTGCTTTGACTTAAAATCAAAAAATCTTAGGCTAAAAATTTTACAGAATCTTATCTAACTGAAATGAAGTTACTAAAAAGGATTAAATGATTTCAGGCGTTCACTTTTCATTAAAAAATGAACTAAGTTTAATAGTTTTTATTATAATTTTTCATGAAAATTGTAAAATTAGTTACCTTTTCGGAAGAATATAGTGTACTTTACTTTTTGCACAATTTACAATTTTTTATTCCCATCTTATTTAATTTGATTAAAACAAAGAAAAAACTAATCAAGTTCTTCCTTACTGTTACATAAAAGCTAATTATATAAATTAAAAATATAAAAACACAATAATATTAAAAATAAATTGATATTAGTTTATCGGAAGAAAATCGACAATCATTTCCTGTCTTATCTTAAAGCATTTGTTAACCTATTTAGAAAAACTTTCGTTTTATTTGTTTACATTCAATTTTAAGGCGTCAAATTTCAAGTCTTTTGACTGTTTAATTAAAGGAGAATTCAAAATATCTGCAAAATCTGAAAAATTGGGCATGTTTTTTAACACAATTTATGTTTAAGCAAAAAAAGAATTACTTTTTATTAAGGTAGTTTTATTTTTTTTTAACAAGTGACAAAAATATCATTTTTGATATGATTTTCTTTAATTTTCTAATTATTTTTCGAAATATTTTGTTTATAATAGCCAACTGAACTAAAAGTAAAGTACTCTTTAAAGCTAAACCCTTCCAGATTTTTATTAATCTAGAAATGAAGCATAAAATATTTTCTGTTTCCTTTTGGTGTTTTTAAATAGAAAACACTTAAATTACTAAAATTCTTAGTTTTTTATACTAGGTATCATTGAACAGAGATAGCAAAGCCAGTAAACAATTTTTATTACTCCTGCTATTAGGATCGGTTTCTTATGATGTCACAAATTTGAAGCTGTACAGTTTTTTAAATATAAAACAACTTTTGTTAAGGAGCTAAAAATTTTGGAATTTAAACATTGAGCACCCATTCCATTCAGACTGAAAGATCTTATGTTTAAAACTCTAAAATGATTCAAATTGACTCTTAACATGCAAAACACAATCCACTAAAGTCCTTTAAAATTGTGAATGAATGTGATATTCAAAATAACATATTGAACATGCAAACTAAGAAAAATTTTTGGAAAAACTATTAAATCACTAGAATTAAAGCTTTGAAAATAGAATACATATTCTGAATCACAAAAAACAAATAAGGGTGTAACCAGGTATTAACAGGTTTTTTGTCAATTCTCTAGTTTAATAAATAGATAAATGAATGACATCACCGCAAACCATGAAAATGTTTTAGGACATGCATATGATGAGGGCAATGAATGCATCAGCTAGTATGATAGAGTTAATAAAGGATAAATTGGCAGGAGGTACTTGTACAGCTTCATGTAGAATTCAATTACTCACTCTGCTGCATTTCTTGTAATATTTGAATTGCATGAGTATAAAACTCATCGTTTTCTTTTCCTGTTGGAACAATAGCTACTCAAGGATAATGACTTTGCTCTACTTGAAGTTTATAAAAAGCATATGACTAGGTGCCATATTTTAAGTTTAATTCTACATTTCTTTGCACTTTTTTATGTAAAAGTTAATTTGAAATGAAGAATAATTTGAGAGCTTAAGAGATTTTTTAATTAAATTTAGTCCATTTTTGGATACAAGTTTAGTTCTAAAGCTACTAATTGGCAAAGAAAACTAAAGTAGATAAATCATGTAGATTGAGGACGAAGGTAGAAAATAGAGGAACTTAGGCAGGAATTTCAGCTTACGGTTACGTTTTGAAGACTTCTTTTTAGACAAATTTTGCCAAACCTTCATGATTTTGTGGTAGAACGAGCTCAAATTTCTCGACTTGAGTATTGGAGTCCCTTAGAACTAACAAAAGTTCGCTTTCTTTTTTTTCGGTTTCGCTAATTACACTAGTCGACAAATTTTGGGTCATTTTCGTGTACTTTAAAAATAAAGTGCTTTTTAGACTAATTTTGGCTCGCTGAATTCGAAAATGAAAACCATTTTTTTTTGAAAGAACGGTTTTTGATATTTTGCCGAAAAACATGTTTTTTGGCTCGTCTTTTAATTATTGGCTCGTATCTTAAAAACCCAATATTAAACCCAAACAAATTATTATTATTATTAAATTGGTAACCTTTCATTCTTTAAAACAAAATATTATCTGTGCAAATCAAATAAAAATTCGCGGAGTTACAGGTGATCAAAGTTGAAAAAAAGGTGTTTTTCACCTATTTTCAAAATCACCCATTTTCATTTGCTTTTTTTCGCCTCAAAAAACCTCATTACCAAAAGTTTTAAAATTTTTAGTAAAAGATAAATTTGTAACAAAAATTTTAAAGGTAAAATCTTTAAGGTCGTAAGAAAATTAAAAAAGTTATAGATCCTTAACGAAGGACGTGATTTTTTCATTTTTCAGGTTTGCTACGGACGTATAGATACACTACTCGGCAAAAAAAATTAAACTCAACAAAAAGATGTTTTTTAGGGTAATTTTGGGTCGCTGAGTCCGAAAATAACAATTATTTTTACATCCTAAAAAGCGTTTTTGAGATATTCTTAAAATACGTGTTTTTTGGGTGTATTTTCTCTATTGATCTATATCTCCAGAAATAATTTTTTGATTGATTAAAAATAGCTCTTTTTAAAAAGCTATCATGCTTTTCTTTAATTTGATATATAAAAAATACAAATCAATTTATATTTAACGAAGTTACAAGAGATTAAATTTAAGAAAAAGTGAAGTTTTTCACCTTTTCTCAGAATCACACATTTTCATTTACTTTCTTTTGCCTCAAAAAATCTTATTACTAGGAGTTTTAAAATTTTGTGTAGAAGATAAACTTATTACAAACATTTTAAGCTAAAAATCATCAAAATTGAAAGAAAAATACAGATCTATGAGTGAAGACGTCCATTTTTCATTTGTTAGGTCTGCTACGGACGTTTAAATAATGTTCGGTAATGTTTTTATTTAGAAATGCATTTAGGATTGAGGTTCACGCCTACAAAACTCTAGGCAGGTCATATTTACAAAACAAATTAAATTGTTTCTCATTAGAAATTAGTGAACTTAAGGGATAATTCTAAATTTTTACAATATTCCAACATGTTTCCCTGTATGATGTATTTGCAGTTAGGTGTTCTTTAAATTTTGTCACATGGTAATTATTTGCTACTTCTAAGAATCACTTCAGCAAGGATTAAGGTACTTTAAATTTACTAGATGTCGGCTATTTTAACATTAAACATTATTTAAACGTCCGCAGCAGACCTGAAAAATGAAAAATGGACGTCTTCACTCAATGATACGTAAAACCGTTCTTTCAAAAAAAAAATGGTTTTCATTTTCGAATTCAGCGACCCAAAATTAGTCTAAAAAGCACTTTATTTTTAAGGTACATTTTTCGTGTAAACTAGTGTTATGAAAAAGAACTAGTAAAATCACTTAAATCAGCACAAAACTTAAGAATCAAAAGAATTAAGTAATTGGTTTGCTTAATGTGTAGTTTTAGTTAGAGTAGTTCCTTACCCAGGGAAAAAAAGTCAAAAATTTAAGAATATCAAAGAATAAATGGATTTTGAGAAACTAAATGAGTTGAGATAGCTTATAGTGTGTTTATAGTGTCCAAATGTACTAGACAAATGTGCTGTCATTTGCTCCATATAAAAATAAGTGTTTATACTGGGCTCTAGTATATTTTGATTAGTATATATTCCCACCATATTCCCAGTCAAACTTAACCTAACTTCCACAATTAATTACTACCAAATAATTCTTGAAAGAGAGAATCCGAAAAATTACTCAAAAATTTCCCCTCCATCTAGCAATGAACTAGAAAAGCAAACTAGACTTAGTACATTTGAGAATAATACTAGAGATGTCCAATACAAATTCTAAAATGGTAGTACATTTGTCCAGTACCTTCACTAAATCTTGTTCGAAGATGTAAGCAAATAAACACAAGATAATAAATTACACGTTACTCATACCTGAATGAAAAATTACAAAATTTTATCAAAAATAGTAAATTTTTATTGCACTCTTTTGATATATTTTTCGCTTTCACAAAATGTAAAGAAAGATTCTCATTTAATGATTGAATTTTTCAATTGTATACTTCTTAAACATTTTTTATTACTACAAAGGACATTTATTTTAACCAAAATTTAATGGAAAATCCCAGACATTACATTGAATATTAATTAATCAAAAGAAATGTTTATGATTTATTAACGTAAAAAATGTTTTATCGCACTTAATTTTATATTTTTTTGACACACCTTCAAATAAAAAATTTTCAAGTACAAAAGTAGCCCAAAAATTATGCAAGTTTTATCATCAGAAGGTGTGGTAAAGTCATTTGCGATGCTTCAAATTGCCAGAGTTTAGCAGTTAATCACCAAAGTTTTAAAGTGAAAGTGAATGAATAACAAGCATAACTTCTATGCCTCGGATACTTACATACATTCATCCGTAACATGACAAAACAATAGTCTGATCGACCTGACAATAAACTACATGTCTTAATCGTTTATTCTTATTTTTACTTTATTTTGTTTTTTGGTTTTTGGAAAATAAATAACACTAACATCTTTCATAAACTGCGACCACTTTAAGTACTATTGCTATTATTTTCTTCTTATGTTTATTTTATTATTTTTGTTTTTTTGTTATACTTTAAACTATGGCTGGAATTATATTCCATTTATCGCTTTAAGCTTTATGAAAACAAAAGACAAGGTGCAGTCAAAACAAAGAATTTTTCATGTACAGGAAGCAAATTTTCCGTGACTCAAAACCGGAACACTATTGTCAACCGAAAGTATACAGAAAAATAGATTGACAATAAAATGTTTTAGGAATAACATCTCAAAACACCTGAATGTCAAAATTTCGATAGTTATTAGGCATTCAAAGAAGCAAATAGCTAACAACGGTACCTCACAATTACATTGGCAAACAACAGTTTTAAGTGTGTAATCTGTGGCCAACAGAGAGGTTTCTCATATTAAGAAATAACAATAAAAAATTTTAATTTATTTTTGTGGAACCTTCTTTGCTTTTAATGTATTAATATTTTCTTGTATAGTTTTTCGATTGACGTTTCCAATCGTTTTCAAGGAGATTCCGAACTCTAACTTGCCGAAATTTGTTATTTTTAGTTAAACCACTGACGATTATTACCCAAAGATCGCGTTTTCAGGTTTTTTAAGAAATGCATCCCATAATATTGAGAAATTTGATTTGTATTTATTTTTTCTTGTTGTCCGTAGCTATGTTAGCTTTGAATTTTTGTTTTGCGCGACTCAGTAATATTACTTCAACCTAATTTCAACATATTTCTGTAGTTTTTCGATTTGTAGTGTATATCACAAGGTTAAATAAGTCTTTGACGTGAGAAAAAACAGAGATATAGTATAACGGAGGCGATGTTACGACTGCTGTTAGAGTCAATGAACGAAGCTTTGTTATTTCAAGGACTCGAATGATATTTGTAGAGCGTTATTTTAATTAATTTTTTTTGGGTTTTTATTTTGTATGAAAAATCTTTTCTTTTGTTTTTCTCAATATTATTTTTATAAACTAAAGTATTTTCTTGAAAATTCTCACTATTTGGAATCTTTGAGTATAATATTCCCGTTGAGAAGTTCAAGTACAATTTTAGTATCCCTATAGAAGATTATAAACAAAAAATTTAATTTATAGAAAATATATAATTTAGTTTTTTGTTATTATTATATTTAATCAAAAGATATTTTAAAAATACTTTTTTACAAGGGTAAATATTAACACAATTTCCTTTAATAATAGAAAAAAATAATAGGAGCTATTTTTGCAATTATTCCCATTTATTTCCACACACAAAGAAATTTTTTAGGCTCATTTTCTGATCTAAGCTTTTTAGAGTAAATTTTAGTAAAAGTTTTTAGTTATTTTACTTCATACTTATAAAAATAGTTTCATTTTTCTTTTAAACCAAAAACCTTCAAAATTCTTTATCATGCACGGTTGCGTTTCAGTGGAACTGCATTAAATGTTGGGTGTGGAAAATAGTCATCATAAAAAATTTTTCCAATAATTTTTACTAAAGTTTTTATTTGACTTAAGAAAAGAAAAAAAGAAATTTATACCTTCCAACCAATTTTATTGCATTTATTATTTACCGTAAGTCAATTGAATATAATAAGCATAAGTTATATAATTTCAACCAAAATGTCAAACTCAAACAAACTATTGAGTATAATCACGCCTCAAAACTCCTATAAAAGCGCTGTTCAAAACGCTATTCTAGACATAGCCTGAAGTCGTTGTATCGATTCCTAAACTTTTTTTTATTTATAAAATGTCACTTACTTTCAAAATTAATTATGGTTCCCTTGATTTTAGCTAAAAAAAAATAGTATTTAGGTTAATTTTTCGTATGTTAGAAAAAAAACCAATATTAGACAAAGAAAGAATTCATCAAAAAAATTTTAAATACTATACACAAAAAATATATATTCCTTTTAATTTTCCTTTAAGTCTATCACTACTCAAACACTAAAGAACTAAATTTAAAACAATTTTAGCACTAGTGCATTCCAATCCATCCCAAAAATAGGCAGAAGCGTGTTAGATATTGTACCTAAATTAACTAGAAGTTTGCTGCCAGCCCATGACAAACAACAAACACATCAAGTGCAAGTATGCAATTGTAATTAAATTAAATTAGATCAGAGTCAAGGCTTACATACCATCCTTATCGGTCTGATAGGCTACAATGCTATAAATTTATTTATATTAGCCATAGATCAGCTTTCCGGTAATTTTTCTTTTTATTCTTAAAAACTTTTTGTTTTGTTTTTGTCACTTAATTGATATTATTTTCTATAATTACACTACATTCGCTATTAATGCATATAATACATCACCACTCGACTCAATAGTTAAAGCTTAATTGAAAAAGTAGAAATTTTAATACTTCAATAATTCAATTAGGAAAATATTTTTATTCTATTTTTAAAGCCATCAGACAGTAAAAACTTCTTAAAAATACACAAAACAAAGGAAAGTTTTATGTAAGTGAAAAGAAACCGGGTTAGAGATTATCCATATGCTACCTCCCGTTCACTGCAATTTTATATGCAACCAGTATGAAAATAATAAAAATCTGCTTATGGTTGCATTTTTGAAGTGCATCTGATGCAATCGCTAAAATAATGCAAAGAATAACTCTTTATGGGTATGCAAGTACTACAAAGTATATTTTTTTTATTATTTATAAATTATTTTTTGTGTTATGTTTTTAATAAAACTTATTAATAAGTCCAAGAAGAAAGCTAGAGTGTCTCTGACCTACTTTAATAACAAATAGACAGACAAACAGGGGTGCTATTGTGGTAATTCATCTTGTTCTCGGGTCGCGACTCTAGTTCAAGTGATCAATTGATTCGATAAGGATGTCGTTTTCGCCACTTACGAAGATAACTTAATGTCGCCCTCTTAGACTGGAGTATTATGTAATTATATAATCTATTGAAAAATTAGAGATGACAATACACCTCGTCAGATTCGTCAGCCTATCATATAAGAAATATCATATTTTTTGTTCTTTATCTAAAATGACAGGTAGGTACATAGATTATCTTCAATGACCGGGACATTATCGAATGTATTGCAACACATTAAGAATGCATTGTTTTAAACGTAATTAGGTTGAGGATTAGTTAAGTCAATAACAAGAGTTGTTGACGAAAACTTTATTGGTAGCACAAAAACTAAACTCTAAACTTATAAACTCCTTGAAGTTTAAGGATACTCTTTTATACATAAATGCATAAATTTTATTTGCCATGAATTCTTTTTAAATTGAGCGCAGTAAAAAATAAATAAATAAAGTGTTCACCGGAAGCTGAGTAGGTGTTGTGACACCTTTTTACATACACATTCCAAACAATTGAGAGTCTAAAAAGTGAGTTTATCTTAAGCTACGTTTGCACTTCTTCCTTCATTTTGTAGTAAAAAAAAAAAGTTCTGCAATCAGAGTCTGATGCACATCATTTGCATATTTTGCCCATTTTCTTTGCTTAATGGTAATTGCCTTTAGCTTTTTAACTAACTTTTCAGCTAACAAAAGCTATTAACATTTTGTTATATTCATTTTCGTCACTTCTTTTGCTAGTTTTGTTGTTGTTTAATTACTTGTTCACCCCACAGACGAACGCTCAAGCCTAAAACGCATGAAATGCATTCATCCATTAGATTACAACATAAAATAAGGTAAAAAAACTGAAATGCGGCTAAGATGATTGCCTAAGATCTTAAAATGAAGACCTTGAGTCTATAATGGGCAGCTCTTCCGTTTTTAGAGCGATGATAGATTACAAGATGTATATAACAGCGAATATTTAGGAATTAAAGATATATAATATGCGCCTAGTTTTGTGGAATTGCGTGAATACTGAGCTTTTCTTTATTTTGTTTTTGGTATTATTGCAACGGTTTGATGTGCGCGGATGGATGGTGTAAACTGGTAGCGGTTGTTGACAAATTTTTTTTTGAATGACATAATCTAACATCGTTTTATGCTAACAACGGATTTAGGCTAGAGAACCTGCAACAAAAAAAAACGACCTTGAAATCGTACACGGACCTCTTAGACAACTTTCGTTGATGAATTTTTTTTTTTTTTTCATTTTTAATAAAACAGAAATTGCCTTAAGTGCCTGTGATTTTTGGGTTAGACATTAGAAATGCTATTATAAGTGGATGCATTGTGGAATTTTACATTTGGAAATCAATTTTGGTTGTTTTTTCTTTTCGTTTTATGTTTTAAGCGTTGAGAAATGAGCGGTCAATTGATTTCGTTTTCGTATTATTGAGGTTTCAGTATGAGATTTTTGTGTCAACGAACTTTTATTTTGTTTTATTAGCATTTAAATTGTTAACTTGAAAAGTTGTTGCGTATTGTTGATAAATGAAAAAGGTTCCAAAAGTATTGATACAATAAAATTAGAAAGAAATTTCCTTTCTAGTTCTAATCCTTGATATAATCTGTTTTTGTTTTTTTTTTCCAAATTAATTTCTGTCATTTTGGATAACCTACTTTAGAGTGACCCTTAATGAGCTCCACTTTTTGGTTTTTAAGCATTAAAAAGTGGTTGAATTTGAAGTTTTCCTGTTTTTTTTCAGTTAGTCCTTAAGTTCCAGCTTTTCCTACTACTTAATATGTTTTCATAAAAAACTATGTCATATCAAAAGGCTAAAATTTGTTCTCCGGACGGTTACTTTTAATCCATGTCTCTGTCTATGTATGATGTCCATCTGTAAAAACCATATGCACTGCCTCACTTGTCATATACACACTTGTAGCCCATACAAAAAAATCGTTTCTTAACTGGCAAAGTGTGTATATGACGCCATCTTAAAACAAATGGTGGAAATGTCAAATTAGATGTCACAGATGTTCAAAAAGAATACGGTTTTAAAAGTATTTTAACTAATAAATTAAAGAAAATAACTTTAAGGTAAAAAGTTAAGAGTTTTTAAATCATTTAGGAAAATTGTTTATAGACAGAGTAAAAAGTTAAAACAGCATTTAAATTATAATTTTGGCATAAGCCAATACGAAACTTTAGTTTTGTTTTTTTGACGTTATATACACAACCTTAAAATTCACAATAGATGTCAATTTCCTCTTTAAACAGGCTTTGAAAGGCTGTACTTTATACAGTTCTCCACACAAAAATGTCTTTTCGTGTATTAAAATAGTGTGTACTGCCGTGTGTCAAGAAAGGGTATAAGAAGTTACATATACTATATATATAAGTTTTATTTAATTTTAAGATTCGAACAGCAGTCTGGTCAATGTTTTAAGTACTCAAACTTGTATTGTTTCTCCTTCTTTACCATATCTTCCAAATACTTTTTATATATTGTTTCCAATGTACAAGAGATATCAGTCCCCTATTATCTCTTATTAACATCTTTTTGGCTAATTTTTAGAAAAAATATCTAAATTGTTTCTTTTTTAATTTACAGGTAAGAAGTTTTGTTTAAATCTTTTGGCAAATTAAAACATAATAAGGTAACTTTTAGAATTTTTTTAAAATATTTTTATGATATTCAATAATTTTCATAACTATCCATAATAATAACAATACGCAAACAAGTCTAAATGAAGTTTATATTAGCCTTCACTTTGGCTGATTTTCAAACATAATTTTTTAGACCAAAAACTTATACTGGAATTTCATAATAAAAACCTCTGTAAAATTTAACAAGGCATTTAGAAGTAAATACCTTTAAGTTCTTCCCCATTGGATTTTAAAAGTTAAACAAAAACAATGACGACTTTTAATTTTAAACATTAAATAAAATCTTACCTAAATTACAACCTTCGCCAACATGCAAAATAAATAAATGCAAATTAGTTGACACATTTTCTTCTGTGATACTCCAACTAAAACATGTTCCAAGATTTGTGACATAGAATCGATGTAAGGTTGCAAATAAAATGGAATGCAATTATGTTTTTTTTTTGTATCATTATTTTTATGTTTATTTCTTTTATTATTATTATTATTTTTTGTTTTTAAATTCAATGCACGCAATATCAAACATTTAGTAAGTAGTTTGGGTTTGGAACGCTCTTAATTAAGTTTTAGGCTCGAGATCAAAATATCCAACTGTGTCACACGTATGTAACCTATGAAATTCAGCAATAAATCTTGTTTCTTTTATCCTCGGCACTTGTTGAGTACAAAGAATTGATTTTATATCAAAATTATTTAACTTATAAACATATCAAATCCTGAGATATTCTAACGACTTCTTAGTATTTAAAAATTACATAAAAAGAAAAATGGAAGCATCTAGGTTCAACGTTGAGTTTCTTTCAATATTTTTATTTTTTTTTTGGCTTATCAAACTTTTATTTTTATTGAATTGGTTCAAGCCTTGTGTTTTGTGAACTTATTAAGAAAGTTTGGATGAAAGACAGGCTTATAGACAAATTTTTTATAACAATATTTTGATATTTTGATATTTTGATAGATTATTGGGTCTCGTTTAATATCGTTACATTTAGGTTATCAGGAATACTGTTTTAGCAACAGTGCTATTTTCCATTCAATAAGCTTGTTTCATCAATAACAGAATATGTTACTTTGAATTTCTTGACTATGTCAGAAATTTTAGACAAGGGAGGATGACTGTATTCTGCTTGTAATCTACAAAAGTTTGCTATAGCAAATTCATCAGTTTTGTAAGAATTTTTTGTTTGTTTGTATAAAATTTGATTGTCCAATATACCATACCAGTAGCTGTAATTAATGTCAGATAATATTTCTCCTTAATTTAATCATAAAATTCCACAAAGTAAAACTGTTAAAATATTTAATAAAATAAATTTTGGTAGCTGTAATTAATGTTATAAATATAAAAGGATTGAGTAAAAATTTTCTGCTAAAGAAAATAAGAAAAAACATCCGATAAAAATTAACACAAAAAAAACAAAATCCATCAATAAATTATTCACTTGCCATTTTAACATCTACAGACACCAAAATACTCGTGAAATTAACTTCATTTGCAATAAGTGTCATTTTAATATTTTGAAACCTCAAAAAAAAGGGGGAAAGTCACACATTTTGATCGCGTAGCCTTGTAGCCAAATATAAAGTGTATTTTCATCGACTGCGTAATGCATCTGAAACCGCGCGTCTGTTAAGATTTCAATCTTATAATAAAGCGATGCAGTATAGTAGGTTTAGAAATTGAAACACCGATAAATTTCGGAAAATATATATCTATGGAATCTAAGTACTTCTTATACCAAACTTTAGTACTAATATTGGACATACATTAGTGCTACCTTACTCACTGCGGGAGTATTTTGAGCATCATCGGTACATACAGCCACAGTTGGTGATCGAAATGCTAAAGTAGTATGCATTTGAATATGTTTTATATATATATATATATATATATATATATATATTTATAATAAATATACAAATAAAAATTTTTATTTGTAGCCACAACTGGTATGCAGCCTTGAATTAGTTCGCTGCACCCGCGATGATGATCGAACTGCATAATTCCGCCCTCCAATAGCCGCTGCCAACAGAGTTTTATGCTGCACATGTGTGCACGTTTGATGATCATTTTGTTAGCGTTTTTTATTGCAAGTTTTTTTATTAGTTTTTTTTTCCTATGATCTTTTTTCGCTTATTTCTTCCTTCTCTTAAGATCTGGACATTATATTTAACATTTTTCTTAGCGTGCTTGTTTACTTAAATCGAAAATGTACTTTGCTGTAAGCCATTTCCATGATTTGTTCAAAAATATATTCTAGCAAAAGGAAAAATAACAGCAACAATAAAAAAATATTCAAAAATAAAATAAATAAAAGAAACAAAGACGTTTGTCGTCTTCTCTCTAATAAACATTCAAGTTCGCGGATTCACGGATGTTATTTAGCGCTTGCCAGCAGGGTTTTTTGATTTTATATTAGGTTTTGGGAGGTTAGAGAAGAGTGGCGGGATATAAAAGTAGAATCAGCACAATCAGCTCAAGTGCAGTATTAATAGAAACAAGTTGAATGATGACGTCTACAATGGCCGCTCTTATGCAGTTTTATAGGAAGCGAATTGTTTATTTTTGATCTTCCTATCGTTGCTTGTATTTTCGGATCTTCCGTTCTTACTTTGTACTGCTATTTTTTTCTTTTGTTTTTTGTTTTTGTTACCAACGCAGCATTTTATTCTTCTAAAAAAAGAAGCTTTTTATCTCTTTTAATTCTTAGAATTCCAATCATACATAACAGGATTAATATTGAAATATATCCGGAAATTATGAGTTTAATCTGTTGCTAACTTTGCATATTTTACTTAGTTATTAGTCAGGATGTAATACGGAACAATATTCTAATAAAATGTGCTTGTAGTTCGGTCGAAATAATCATTCGATTGGCTTGTCTTTATAGAATTTCTATAATAATAAAAAAACTGTGACTAAGTTCTAAGCTATTGACTTGAATTATCGGATTTAATTTCAACTTCAATTTCAATAGATTTACTGTTTAAAGAATTATTTGGTACTTGAGTATGCAATATGTAAAGTAAGCGCATTTAAAATGGCATCACTTGGGGAAGACGAAATGATCTTGTTAGGTATCATAAATAGAAAGCTTATTAGTATAGTAAGCGGGGAAAAAAACTTAAACTATAAACCCAAAACTGAGAAAAAGACAAAGAAGTTAAAATATTAAAGAATAAGAATAAAAAACAGAAACATAGGATAAAAACTTTATGCACCTATTTACACAAAGTAGCTGCAAATGAAAAATGCTAGCCATGACTTTTACTTTCAGATAAGGTCCGACCGAGAATGATTTTTTATTCTCGGCCGAGACCGAGACCGAGAACGAGAAAAAATATATTCTCGGCCGAGACCGAGACCGAGAACGAGACTGAAAACATAGCAGCTAAAATGGGTAGTCCATACAAAATTTCCGTCGTTGTATTGTAATAATGAGTATAAGCTTCGGTGGAGAATGGGTATAAGATAGTTAAAAGTTAAAAGTGCAAAAAATGCAATAAATTGTTATATTTTCTGTGTATGAGTATATGGACATTTTTAATGCTCAAAATTAAATAAGCTAATGTTATGACACAAAAACAGTAATTTTTCTTGATTTTCGCCTTTTAAGTTGTGCCGCCTTTCATCATATAGCTGCCCAGCTCTACTAAAAAGTCTCAACGCTAGTCATAGGCGTTTCACACAGAATTGATATTACAATTTCGATTCCGGCATTTTGTAAATTTGTATGGAAAATTCAATCTCCTCTAATATATTGTAATATTTCAATTGCAATATGAGAGCCTGTGTGAAACGCCTATCAGTGGAGCTGATAAAACTTTGCTGGCTTATGATAGCTGACTAATAGACTGGCACGTGTGCAGTCTCGGCTATGGCCGAGAATCTCGGCAAAATTAAGCCGAGAACGAGAACCGAGATCTCGGCCTGGATTTCGGCCGAGAGTAGGCCGAGACCGAGTTCTCGGTCGGACCTTACTTTCAGATGTCTAAAAGTTTAGGTTTGGTTTCGAAATTCGAAAAAATCGATTCTTTTTTTTTGCATATTTTCATAGTTCAACCCTTTACAAAAATGCTCCTAAAAGGATTTTTTGAAATTTAAATAATTTTCGGAGTTGCAGCTCATTTTGTGACGCATTTAGTCTCAGTTCAATTCAGTCTTTAAAATTTTAATCGCGTTTTTCTTAAAACTACTTTTTTTGAAACTGTGTGCATGATATTTCAAGCTCGAATCATATGAAATTCTGTACAGAGCTTATAATATGGAACAACGAAAGGTAATAACCTTTCTTTTCTATTTTTAAAAGAATCTGAAAGGCATAAAAAAAACATATTTTTCCAACTGCCGCCATTTGTGTAAAAAAATTTTTTGAAAAGAAATTCTTCGTAGTACTGTGACTACATCCTTCTTCTTCAAGAATCAAAAAAATAATTTTTTGTTAGATCATTGGAAGGAATGGAATCCTGCACGCAGAGGCACGTCATTTTTTCGTGAGCCTGCAGTTTTTTCAATTTTAATTTTGTTTTTAATATTATTAATATTTTATACTCCAAAAACACCAATAAATAAAAAGTAAAAAAAATATATAGTAAAAATATTAATTGGTTTCTTATTATGGCGTCCGAAAAGACACAAAAAATTCGGGTGTCTAAACCCGAATATGGTGTTAAAGTATACAAATTAATTAAAGTGTAGAATTGGTAAGAAAATTGTTTCACATAATTTACAATGGTCGCGTTTTTCTTGTTTTCATTGATAAATCTTAATTTTAATTCCTTCGCTGATTTTTCAGTGCATAAGTCATGATTTGACGAATGTTGATTTTTACCTGATCAAAAATTTAAAGATAATATCAACTTTAGCATTATTTTTTGCGTAGCTACCATAAACAAAAGTACAACTCTATCAAAGCTCAAGATCTCAGTGGACCAAGATAAACTACTGACTTTACACTTACTTTTTTAGATTGAAAAAGTCAAAAGTATTTGATTAATATTCGTCATTCTCTCAATGCGTGCCTTAAAACTAGGCCTGTTACGTTGCAAAAACAAAATTTAGCTCATTAATTTTCTGTGCTACTTTTATGGAACTATATCACGTACTTGAGTCAGTTTTGACAGTTTATTGTTGTTCTAATTAGCTGAAAAATGTCCTGTGATGTAATATGGCAATGTCTGACATTTTTAGATTTGTCTTTCAAATAAATGGCAAAAGTAAATTAAGAAAATTTTATTAGTTTTTGCAGCCACTTTAGGTCTCTTCTTTGTCTTACTATCTGAAATATCAAATTACGTACAAATATTTATATCCTCTTCCAAGTATAGAGAAACTTTTTTATGTTTTATAAATCTACATCAGTCAAAAAAGTAAAAAAGAAAGGTTTCACAAGACTTTCAAAGTATCGGGCCCTTAAATTTCTTCGAAAGAAAGTGCTGTAAGCTTTTACTTCTCTTTATTATTTGCTTGGATTGTTTTTTTGCAATAAATGTATTTGTCACGTGTAAAAGATAATAACTTTTCAGGAGTGTAAGTAAAAATTCTTTTCGTTAAAGAATTTTAGTTTTATTTGAAAAATTTTTAGCCCTAATTATTCCAGTAGGGAAATGATTCATCAGTATGTTTCTCATACATGAATTTACACGTGCTTCATGTTGGAAATTTCACTTGTGAAACATTCATTAATGTAACGTGCAGGAAGTAGCCATCATAGACACTTTTCAGTCATTATTTCATGCTGTAAGTCGCCATTTCTTTTGCTTTTTTTCATTTTTCAAAAAATAAGCTCTTGAGTTCTTAAAGAGTTTTTGAGATAGTTGTGTAACTTTTTAACTTTTTTTTTCAGACCTGTTATTAATGCACAAATTGAAAGAATTCAAATATTCTTTGTTCAAGCTTTTAAATTTATTCTTCTGGTATGTCTTGAGGAATTTTTATTCACATGATTATCAAAAGCGGCATTAGTACATATTACATTTTTTCTTCTAAGCCCCAATATTACTTAGAAATTGTATTAGATCATATAAATTTTTCCGCAAAGGACATTAGTTCGAACCGTGTAACCTCAAAATCGATTGAAAACCGCATCTAAAATTGTCTTTAGATTTATAAATCATTAGAATACTTCTAGATTTAGAAATGGTCTTCTTACCTTCTTCTTCCACTTGGAAATATCATTTTTCAATTCAACAATTTCCATATTTCACAGGTATTCGGCTTATAGTAACAGTAACAGAACCGTTCATCAGTAAAAAAACAATTCCGTATATTTTAGAAGCATTTTCTAATGCACTTCTCTTGCATTTCAATTGATTTCAAAGTAAATTCGTAATTCGTTTAATTTCTATCAAACAGATGATATTAGTCTGATCCAAATACTCCCCAAATAGCTACAAAATGACGCCATTCCACCTTATTAATAATGCACAAAATAAAAACAAAAAATGGTAAACAAGAAAAAACTTAATTTTAAATTTGAACTAGATTTTTTGTAGAAAAATTATAGAAAGCATAGCGCAAAAATATTTCTGCTGCACTTAATTTTCTTTAAAACAAAAAAAATAATAAAAACACGCAACCAGAAAAAAAGTCTAATTACTGTCTACTGCTGATGGAAATGAAAATAGAGAGATCAGAAATTGCAATTTGAAGACCTATTAAGAAGATGGTGGCAGGCAGATGCTTGGAAAATATTTACTTAAAAAATGAAAACGCTTTCATTTTTTTTTACAAAAATCTACAAATGCACCACATGCCATCCAAACATTTTTCTCTCACGTAAAATTCTGTAATGAAAGTGCAAAAAATGTTAATGCGCATGCGTTGCATGCTTATTTTTCATCTAGATCTAGTTTCAATACAAGAAAAAGTGAATTTTCACAATTTTTGAGAGAGATGAGGAAAGTAAGTAAATTGCAGCTATGGCGCTTCATTTGCTCCGAAGTCCGGATCTTGAAGTTATGAAAAGTGCTACTAGCATCACTGATGCGATTCGTTATATTCATTCAAGGTCTTTCTATGATACGCGTCAAATATTAAATTTTTCCTTGAGTTTCTATTGCAGTGTTTATTTGTTGCGAATATTTTATTAAGTTGTTGCTGTTTTTCTAGTTTCCGCGCTATGCACTTGCTGCTGCTACCTATCTACGCTAGAAATGTAGGTCAATGCAATGCGATTGGATTTTCTTCTCATACATAAAATCTTGAACGCTTTTCGTTCATAGCATCGAGATTTGTAATTTTCGAATTTTCTAGCCATACTTAGATCTGTATTTCAATTTAATTTACTATAATTGAAATAACTTTCTATGAAACTTCGTGAGTTGGATCTTCTAATTTTTGTTTAATATTTTAATTGTATTACATGTGATATCGATCATTACTTCCTGGTATTTTAAAGAATACTTTCCATTGCTATATTGTATATTTATCTATGTTTTGTTTATTTCGGTTGTAGCTTTAAGATTATATTAGATATGGCAGGTTTAGTTTTAACAAAAAACTATTTAAACTGGTTTTATTGCAAGAAGTGTCTGTAATTTGATCTTGAACGATATTCTAAACCTTTTACATAATATTTTTTAATGAATTTTACCAACAAAACATTAAAGTTTATCGGCATGATACCTCGCATACTTATTTTAAATATTTGCAGGGGGGACTTTTATTTTTCTATAACTGACCTAAAAATTCTCCTACACTAAGATTCTTTTGTAAATTTAATAAATTTAAAATCTATCTAGAAAGTAAAACGTAGAGAATCAAGTAAAAAATCAATTCAGCCCGTTATACTCTCAACAGTTTTTCAATACTTTCAATTACCTAAAAAATTGTAAGCTGAGCATTTAAAGTTGAGGCAAAATTCATAATAAAAAAATGACCCTATATGTTATGTCATTGTCTTTACTGATCGCCAACATTGCATTTAATGTAGTCGACATAAAATTAGCTGACATATTAGCTTAACATGGGAAGGTGATCCAATGTTCAAGTTCATAGCACATAGCACATAACAACGCGTACTCAGTTAATAAATAAACAGAGCATCAACTAATCCCTTGGTTTATATAATGTCAGCCTCAGCAATATTTGTCAGCCATCAAGGTAAAACCAAGATAGATCAGCAGGTGTTAAATATAAAAATTATGTCTTGCTAGGAAATCATTTATTTAGCCTAACATAACGTATGTAGTTTTTCTTTTTATACCGACAAATTATATTGTTAGCTGTTGGAACTAAAATTATGATGTTAAGCAATCATCAGGTTATCATTCAGGCAGACAATGAGTCTATGTAAACATTTTTGAGGGCTTTTTAGGGCATATGAGGTAAGCAATGATAAGCTATACAATTTCTTCACCTTGTTACTCTAATTAACACTTAAAGCAAGTTATGTGTAAAGTTTTGTACAAAGTGCCCAGCTATATTTGAACCATAAAATATTACAAAATTGCAGGTCTTGATTTAATTTGAACAAAGTAAAACAAAAAAAGAAGCTTTTTTATATAAATTAATTTGAACAATGAGAAATGGGACAATTTTTTCAATTACATTAGCTAAAAAAAACAATTATCAATTCCGTATAGAAAATGCTTTAGTTTTCATCCATTTTAGCATTGATTATCTTCATAATCCTTTTCCATGAAAGAAAAACTGCATCTATACTCTATAGTTTTACCATTAGTTAATTAGTTAATTAAATTCGCGATTCCCTGAAAACAGTTTTGAACAAAAAATTTGATCAATCAATTAATCTTTTATAAATTGGAAACAGTTTGTAGTGGCTAGAAGAGAATGTGATGAATACGGTAAATAAGGAAGTCGGATTTTTTAGTTTTGCCATAACTTTTAAGGATAATTTATTGCAAAAGGAAAGTTTCATCTTTGCTAATTGCGTTCACTTTTTCTTTTAGTGTTATATGTTATCCTCTTATTTTAAATTTTTTTTTTTAGCAGCCCAAGCACAATATACCATGAGAACTCTAAAAACACTAAACCCATAACAGTAACAGTTACTCTAGCACACTCCTATCACACTCTCAACTCCCTGGCTGCTATTTTTTAGCCTGTAGTAAGAACTCAATTTTAATCTGCAGTAACTGTAAGCCTTAATACATCACTATCATCTTCTCAACAGTTTTAACAATATTTGTACTTCTATAGCCTACTAAAAATCCAAAAAAACTTTCTGTTCCTTTATTAAGGAACAATTATTGATTAATACATGAAATTAATTTAAGAAAGATTTGCTTTTAAACCAAACCAAACAAAATTATTTGCCTTTTTGCATTGCATCAAAAATTTAAATTTTCAAACAAAAACTAATTCTGCTTACGAAAATATAAGCTCTCTTTGGTGGTCAATATCAAAACTTTGCTATTTAATATCAAAGGACATTAAACTTCAAGCTTAAAATGTTAATGTTAGCAGCGTAAATAGAAAATCAAATAATACAATAAAAAAATTCCTGGTTGAACTAAGCTTTATATTTTAATTAACCGTTATAGGGGATATCAAAGAATTTGAAAAACAACAGAGCAATAAATTTTGAAATTTCAAACCTAAATGATAAAACTTTAGATATCCTTGGAAATTAAATAACTATATAAAAAATAATTTACTTAGTAAATTTCATTTATTTTAAATCAAAAGAAAACATAAAAAATCTAAAAATCTAAAAAATAACAAACATCCTTTAGCAAAGTCCCCTTCAAAAAGCTGTTTTCATATGTCCGAAACATTTTAAAAATTTTGCCCTAGCAACAGTTTGCTTTCGATTTCAGGAAAGTGAAAAATATACTCACGCATACTTTCTTAAATTTTTATGCATTTTTTTTTAAGAAAAAAAGTTTATATAGTGCTAAATGTAACCTATATTATATGTATGCGCGTGTGTGTGTTTATATAATTAACCAATTGCAATTGAAAATAAATACGCAACAGCAGCATTGCAGTATCGATATGCATATATATATGTATATGACAAAGAAATAATAAATGGCAAAAGCCGGCATTCATCTCTCATAAGCAAAAAATTTCATAGCAGAGAGAGTGAACTCAATTTCCCCTTTTCAGCTGTTTTAAAACGAAACTGAGAGTGGTTTTTTAAATAGAGTGTGTGTGTATGGGATTTTTCATTTTTTATTCAACTTTATATGTATATTATATAAAAGCTAGAGTGTGTTTTGCGCTGAATCAATTTTCCCCTAGCTGAATTGGGTAAAACATCACTTGTCATTTATTACAACTGTCTAAGCTTATCATTCCGACTCAAGTTCGGGACGGTATTAGACGTTATTTTGGTATTTTAATCAAGGAAAATATATTTTTTTTCTTGTTAATTAAACGAAATATTTAAATGTAGTACGTAATCAAATTTTTATAAATATATATTTCTTTATAATTTTTATGTTATATCTAAATAATTTTACCAGTTTTTTTTTTTCTGGTTTCAAAAGTGTTTTATTAAATCGGACCAAATTTCTTCAATTCTACCTCAAAAATTGTGTGTCCTTTGCAATACAAAAAAATTAGACACAAAAATCGCGTAAGAAAAATGTTGCAATCGGGTGCAGTTTTTTTTTAAGTGAACAAATTTTGTGTACAAATAAAACAAAATTTTTTTGTTATTATTATAAAATTAAGTGTAAAATAACTAAAATGGATAATAATAAATGATTATTATATTTTATGAAAAATATGTGAAACTGATTTATGATGATAAGTTGCAGCAACATGAACCAGATTCATTGTGTGCAATTTACAAACGAAACCGAAAGTGGTGAGACCTAAGCAGCTAACAACAAATTTTTAGCTTTCGGGTTTTTGTTTTTAAATTGCCAAATAAAAAGTAATTAAGAAATAAATTTTTGTACAAGTGTTAGAGAGTAATTAAGAAAATAATAAAATATGTTATTAATGGCTACAAAAATTTTTAAAATAGTTGACTTTTAATTGAAACCTGTATTTGTAAAATATTTAAAATTTTAGATAATTAGAAGAGAAATTTTAACTTAAAGATCAATTTATTAGTGTAATTTTGTTAAAATCAACGTGTGTACCTATTTATCTAAGTAATTATAAACAATTTAAGGTGTTTTTTTTTAACAAATATATAATAATAATAATAGCAAATATTTAAAACAAAAAAAAAATAATAATAAAAACAATTTTTGTTATGTAGAAAATATTTTTCAAAAAAACAAAAATAAAATCAAAAACCAAAAAAAAAAATTATATAAAAATGATAATGTTACAACATATGTCAACAAATCATTTTATTGAACAAAAATTAGCAACATCACCAATTTCATCAAGCCCACCGCCACCATCTGAATTAGAATTAACTACTTCAGTGGATTTGAAACGTGAAGAATACTCAAGAAGTAATCATTCGATGGGATTACAACAACAACCACAACAACAGCAACAGCAACGTCCAATTGTTATAAGACGTCGTTCAACATCATCGGCAAGTCCTCAGCCAGCTTCCTTACATTCAAATTCATTAGTCCTTTATAGCCATTTAACACAATATCGTAGTAAGACACCAACTAAACCAGATTCATCACGATATTCGGTATCACCAACACAATTATTACAATTACAAGATGAAAATAATATAATTAAATCAGAAATATCAGGATCTTATAATAATGAACAGCAAACAATTTTAACATCACATTATGATGATGAGATCGATTATAATGTACAACAAAGATTGACTAATGTTTATCGTGATGATTCAGATGGAGATGGAGGTGGTAGACAATATATAACAGAATTACAGGATGATGATGATGAGGACGAAAGACCTTTAGATTTATCCTTAAGTACAGCACTTGGTAGAAGACGTGAACGTACCTATTCGGCTGGTACAGATTCTGATGATTCCGTCGGACATGGTGAAGATAAAGGACAAGGACGTGCCTATAAAAAGAGTTTAATGAAACGCTATTGTGAGTTTTTTATAAACTTTTGTTCTCTTTTTTTTTTTTTTGTTATTGCTTAGAAATACCCTAAAGAATTTATTTGCTTCGAAGAATTCAACAATTATGGACAACATTTTTATTCTAAAGTAGGCTAGGGCTAATATTTATACAAAATCCAACAATAATCACTTTAACAAATGAATTTTAACAAGTTTAATAATAATATAAACTCTTAATAAAAAGTTAGATATCTTTTAAGACTATAATAATTACATTTTTCGAAAAAAATGCACTACTGTTTTAAAAATTTGGTTAAAGATATTTTTCGGCTATTACTATAAAAAAAATTTCAGCTTAGTATTCAATCAGCCAGTGATTATAGAAATGTCAACTCTGAATGTTGGTATGCCGGAGATATTTGCTAAATTGCGTGAAATTGACCTAAGATGCCAAATTGCATGACGACAATGCGAGTTTTCACAATGCTCTAACAGATTTGCTCTTAAGGAAGAAAAATATTGAATTGTTTGGCCCTTATTTGACACTAAGAAGAATGACATGAAGTTTGCATAGAAATTTTGTCGTCAAAATTCCCTTGTTTAAGTGGTTTAGGACGGCCTTACTGTTTCACAAAATGAGCGCATAAAAATGTGTATAAATTTTTTCCAAAACATCTGAAAAAAATTTATACAGATAAATTTAATTTAAGTAAGTTTTCGAATGAAAAGAAAACAATTGTTACATTCCGGCACTTTTTAATATCTCAATCGCCTGCAAGCTTAAAGTTGCCTGATTTAAGTTGTCTTCCCGCTAATTGTATGCGCTTGAGGCTACAATCTTGAAGCCATATCTCTTGAAAATAATTGAATCTACTTTGGCGAATTTTATCATACGATTTTACAATGTCATACATTTAAGTGACAAGTGTCGATCAATTCCATACAATTTGAAAAACTCAATTGTAGTTTTAAATCTCTCAAATGTTAAAGTGCCCAAAGAACCATAGCGTCATTTGAGCAGAATTAAAAAGTTAAATGAAAATTATAAGAATCGCTTAAAATTAATAGGCCAGGCGCCATAGGTATGAAAAAAGGAAAAAAGGGAAATAATTCGTTACAGCAAACTGATGATGCAATGTTGTAAAGCGTATTATTAGCAATAAAAAAAACAAAATCCGAACCACTGGAAATGTTCCGGGGCGTAGAGGGGTGGGTTTTTAGAGGGGGGAAACGGTTTTTTGTTATTTCTGACTAAACTACGCGTCCAATCAAAAAAGTTTCAAAGTAAAAGTTGTAGATAGTAAAAAGATCTACAACTTGTTTATAGAACATTTTTTTATTTACCCTATGCTTTGATGAGTAAAAAACTAAAAACGCTTTTTTTTGTTTTTTAACCGTTTTTTTCAGAAAAATGATTGGATTTGGATCAAAATTAGTAATAACGTATCTTTTAGTATTCTAAGTAATCTGTATTTTTTTTAAAAAAATTAATGCAGGATTGTTGCTAAATTTCACTAAAATATAAAAAAACAAGGGTTTTTTCAACTGAAATTCCTAATAAAATGAAAAATCCGATAGAACTCAATCTAGCTTCATTTTTTTACTTCATACTTTGCCTTTTAAAAAATAAAAGAAAAATAAAACTTTTAATGAAACAAGCCCCAAAAAAAGTGAAAAAACTGAAAATATGACCTTTTCCATTGCATATTTTCTGATTATTTTCTAAAAATTTTTATTAATAATTAAAATTATTATAATTTTGTAATATAAATATATACTAAAAATAATTAGTAATTTATTTATTGATTAATTACATCGTTCAACCACGCTGCGCAATAAGTAGTCTTTGGTTTTCTATGTCATCCCCTGTAGTAGGTATAATTGGTTGCATGGATAACACTTACAAATTTTTAAATTTTTTCGTTAAGTTCGACAAAAAGATGTTTTTTAGGGTAATTTTAGATCGCTGAATCCGAAAATCACAATAATTTTTTTATTCAAAGAAACATTTGTGAGATATTCCCAAAAAATGTGTTTTTTGGGTGTATTTTCTTTTATTGGTCTGTATCCCAGAAAATAAATTTTTGATTGGCTAAAGCTCACCGGTTAATAAAAGCTATTATTTTTTTCTTTTAATTGACATATAAAACGTGTAAATCAATATATATTTGACAAAGTTACAGGAAATCCAACTTAAAAAAAAGTGATTTTTTTCACCTTTTTTTAAAATGGCCTATTTTCATTTGCTTCTTTTTGGTTGAAAAAAGTTTTTAAGTGAAATTTTTAAGACTTTAAATAAATGAAAAATTTGTTACAAATATTTTGGTGTCAAAATCTTCAATATTTAAACAAAAATGAAATAGTTATAGATTATTAAGTGGGGACGTGATTGTGTCATTTTGCAGGTCTGATACGGACGCTCACAAAATTCTGCCAACTAGTTCAATGAAGTTAACTAGTTGCAATTTTCACCAGTTTGCAGAGCGGATATATAAAATACAGCTCTTTTTTGAGTCTATGGGATAGCAGATCAGGTGGGAAGCGATATATTCAACGCGATCGGTCATGGGGGGAAAGCCATGTTGTAGAAACGAATAATTTTATTCAGAAGGCACTTGTGGACACAGAAAATGTAATTTTTCCTCAATTATATATTAAAATTAGAGAAATGAAAAATTTGGCAAAAGTATTGGTAAAAGTTTCGAAAAAGAGATGGCACTACTATTCATGAGAAAAAATGTCGATTTAGTTGTGTGAATATGACCTTGAAGCCATGCTTTCTAGTATTTCAACCACAAATTCGAAGTTTTATTTACACAAGTTATAAAAATTACATACTAGATAAACATTTAATTTATTTCTCAATTTCCATAAGTTAACTTCATTGAACTAGTTGGCAGAATTTTGTGAGCGTCCGTATCAGACCTGCAAAATGACACAATCACGTCCCCACTTAATAATCTATAACTATTTCATTTTTGTTTAAATATTGAAGATTTTGACACCAAAATATTTGTAACAAATTTTTCATTTATTTAAAGTCTTAAAAATTTCACTTAAAAACTTTTTTCAACCAAAAAGAAGCAAATGAAAATAGGCCATTTTAAAAAAAGGTTAAAAAAACCACTTTTTTTTAAGTTGGATTTCCTGTAACTTTGTCAAATATATATTGATTTACACGTTTTATATGTCAATTAAAAGAAAAAAATAATAGCTTTTATTAACCGGTGAGCTTTAGCCAATCAAAAATTTATTTTCTGGGATACAGACCAATAAAAGAAAATACACCCAAAAAACACATTTTTTGGGAATATCTCACAAATGTTTCTTTGAATAAAAAAATTATTGTGATTTTCGGATTCAGCGATCTAAAATTACCCTAAAAAACATCTTTTTGTCGAACTTAACGAAAAAATTTAAAAATTTGTAAGTGTTATCCATGCAACCAATTATACCTACTACAGGGGATGACATAGAAAACCAAAGACTACTTATTGCGCAGCGTGGTTGAACGATGTAATTAATCAATAAATAAATTACTAATTATTTTTAGTATATATTTATATTACAAAATTATAATAATTTTAATTATTAATAAAAATTTTTAGAAAATAATCAGAAAATGTGCAATGGAAAAGGTCATATTTTCAGTTTTTTCACTTTTTTTGGGGCTTGTTTCATTAAAAGTTTTATTTTTCTTTTATTTTTTAAAAGGCAAAGTATGAAGTAAAAAAATGAAGCTAGATTGAGTTCTATCGGATTTTTCATTTTATTAGGAATTTCAGTTGAAAAAACCCTTTTTTTTTTATATTTTAGTGAAATTTAGCAACAATCCTGCATTAATTTTTTTTAAAAAAATACAGATTACTTAGAATACTAAAAGATACGTTATTACTGATTTTGATCCAAATCCAATCATTTTTCTGAAAAAAACGGTTAAAAAACAAAAAAAAGCGTTTTTAGTTTTTTACTCATCAAAGCATAGGGTAAATAAAAAAATGTTCTATAGACAAGTTGTAGATCTTTTTATTATCTACAACTTTTACTTTGAAACTTTTTTGATTGGACGCTTAGTTTAGCCAGAAACATCAAAAAACCGTTTCCCCCCTCTAAAAACCCACCCCTCTACGCCCCGGAACATTTCCAGTGGTTCGGATTTTGTTTTTTTTATTGCTAATAATACGCTTTACAACATTGCATCATCAGTTTGCTGTAACGAATTATTTCCTTCTTCAACCCCTATCGCGCCTGGCCTATAAATGAAAGTGCAAGTGATTTATTTAATAAAAGAAAACAGGAAAAGAAGAGGTGAAAAGCATATCTTAGCTCCTGGCATAAAAAACTGTAACTAATACAGTATTCGGCTTTGAACTATATAAAATGATACTTAAGGATTTCAAAAAAGCAGCAAAGGCAAAAAGAACAACAAAATTTTAATTTTTCTGCCATTTTGAAAAAAAAATATTTCGAAATTTTCCATGTAAAAAAATCAAAAATTTTAATCTTTTCCTGCCATAATAATTTAGCCCTTGTCACACGTTGTCTAAGTTAAAATTGCTAACTAAATGTGCGATGTGGATAATTAATCTTTGGAATCCGCATCTAAAATAAACGGAAGATAAATTCATACGAAATGTGTGAGGTAAATAACACCCGAAATTTAGGCCAGATTGTCCCAATTTTTCGTAAACCTTGTAACATCATTTTATTTAGTCGACCAAAATAGCTTGGACATACTAAACAAATTTTTTTTGTTTTTCATTACTTTTTTTTTTTGTCATACACACAACGAAAAAGAAAAATAAAGTGAAATATATTTTCCAAAGAATTTCTTTTTGTTTTTTACTTCTAGTTTTGTTCTGCTTATTACAAAATTCTTAGGGTGAGGTTACATCATCAAATTCGAATGCTATATACCCGTGCTTCCAAGGTTTATTACCCGCCGAAATAGCGCGCTACATTAGCCTCTCTCCCCCCCCCCCCCCCCCCCCCCCCCTCCTCCTCTTAATGATCTTAACATGATGGAGTTCTATGTGAACTTGACGCCTAAGGTTAAGGTGTTCTAGTTCTGACGCAATTTAATTGTTTTACTTTATTGTTTTTTATTTTGTCGCTTTATTGTTTAATGTTTAGAAGAATTACATTTGCCTGAAGGGCTCTGTTACATTTAAATAAATAAAATTTAATTTTTTTTTTTGCTTGTTTCGGATTCAATTGTGCTAGCTTTGAGTTTTCAACTGTAAGCTTCTGACTAAATGACAAGGTTGCTAGCATCAAATTGTTAGTAAATGTTTTTGATTTTGATTTTTTATTTTGTTTTTTTCTTAGAAAAGTGTTTTCTTATTTGACTAGAGGTTCGCACGTACTGATTTTGTTTATTTCTTTATGAATAAATTACAAAGCCATCAATGAAACTATGTTATATGGAATTCTTCTAAGTTTTTTGTTTTTTTATTTTTGTTCTAAAGCAATTTTTATTAATTTTATCACCTCCTGAATCAAGAGCTTCTTTTAATTCTAAATACTTGGGGTATAAAGCGGAATTTTGCAAATACGTTTATTCTGCTGAGCTTGATGTTGATAAACGCTGCCAACTTTTTTTTCGAAATGAGTTCGTTAACTTGAAATTTTTTTTTAATACGCTGCGAAAGCTTTTGAAAAGTTTTTACATGTGAAACATTATAAAAAAACGAAAAATGTCATAAAAAAAAGCTAAAAAGCAATTTTTTAGATTATTTTGCTTCTAACTCCATACGAAATTTTGTTTTCTAAAAACAAATACAAAAACTTTTACATTTATTTAGACAAAGTAGAGAGAAACCATCGATGAAGCCGTATTTGCCCTCTTTATTATCTTAATAAATAATTTAATAATTCACTATGCAGACATAGAATCTTCTATTACTAGTTATTCAAAAACTTGAAATATTTAATTAAAATTATTAAATGAATAAAAAAGTATTATGTATAAAATATGCCTTAATTATGAGTATAACGTTCAATCCAAGTTGATGGCTCTGCACTTCTTTTTCGCGCAATTATAACAAATTGCAATATTCGTAAATAACAATTATGGAAATATTCTTTCAATAAGTTCAATACGAAAATGAAAAACCGCTGAAGTAAGTAATCTCTGAAGTACAAGAAAAATGAGAATAATAAAATCAACTACGAAATTTTTGTCCCCATTTTTATGTGGAGGTAAGTCGAATAAGCTTCGCATTTTTATAACACATCGGTCAATAAGGACTGCGCCGGGAACATGGATGTCGATTACATGGTCATCAAACGACTTTTACATTGTGTTATCGACTAATTATGGCCAAATTACAACAGTTGTGCTTCAAGTGGTTTTGTCATCAACTGTAGTTGCCAGATATGGCCTGTTAAAACTTTTGTCTACTTGCAGATCTGAGAAAGATACTCCAGTAGAAGGGATTCGCCTCAATATGATTGCATATGAAACCTACCAAGTCAAAAACTGGTAAATCTATTATTATTTGTTGTATGTTTGTTGTAAAGATAGACTTGAAGTTGTTATTATTTTGGTGATATCCAATTTAGAGCTAAAGTGCTTTAAAATTATAAATAGCTTGATTCGTGAAGATAAAGTCATTTTTTTTGTCAAAGTTAGCTTAGAATCTGAAGTTGTTTTTTTGTTTTTTTTTTCATTTCAAAAGCGCATATGCTATGAATGTTGGGTCTTCTTTAAGTTCTTAAAATGAGTCCAGTTCATTAAAGCTAATGTAAAACACACAAATTCTAATTACGAGTAGCACTATAGATGCAACCAAACACAAATAAAAACTATGGACTGTATGCCAATATATAAGAACAAAACGTCTTTTTTTGTTGCCAATAACCTTATCACAAAAGTTCACAGCAATAACATCTCTCGCCAATTATGAAAGTAAAAAATAATCAAATAATAAAAACAAGTATTCGAATTTTACCGAAAAACCAAATAGGAAAGAGTAAAAGCATAAACTCAAGTAATGAATATTTTTGAAATTTGATTATAAAACGCTCAACGAGAACCCAAGCAAGATCGCTACGCTTTTTGCTTTGCGCGTAGAAGCCAAACCGCCTTTATGTCCAAAATGTATAATGGAAGATAAAAACAATTTGTTTAAGATTTCAAAGTTTTTCAAGTAATAAAAATCTAATTAATTCACCACAAAAATACAGAACGAAAATTCTTTATTTTTATAGAATAAAACTACAATGAAAAAGTACAAAGCAGAAATATAGACCCAAAAAACTGTTTTATACTTAATGAGAAGTCATATTTTTGTTCGTTCAACTTTTAAGTAAATGCCCACCTGTAAGCAATAGTTCTGACATCATTCCCATATTTGTTCAAAACAGTAAGCCGCTACCGTGAAATTGAAGTCAATAACTGTAATTGTAAGCTTTTCTTCAAACAAAATCAACAAAATTTAGTACTAATTAACAAAAGTTTAAGTAAATGTCACACATGTTAGCCTAGTTTTTTATTTATTTTTACCATTTCAATTCGACTGTTTTGGCTTATCAATTTGTTTTTTATCTAATGCTTTAGCATTTTAACAGTAGACTTAGCTACTTAGCTAAATCAACACAGACATAAATATAATGTTCCCGTTTTTGTTCGCCTTTGTATTAAAAACACAAACGTAATTGCAGCTGATCAAAAGTACCTTTGAGAAAAATAAAAATCAGCTATTAAGATTATTTTTATGTTTGAAATTAACTAATTTTCAGTTTAAAAACTGGTTTAGTAAAATTATTTTTATTAGTTCTTCCTTTTTTCATACTTACGTAATTGAAAATGGCTTAGCAACATATAAAAATATTACCACAATAAAATGAAACAAAAATTTGCTACTCTTTGCATTGCAAAAATGTGATGAACCTTTACAAAAACAAAAAAAGGATATAACATAAAATGAAACAAAACAGATCCCTTAAAAAGTCAAGGCCCTTTAAATGAAAATTAAGTCTGTACGCGTCTCCAGGAATCTAAAGCTATAGCCTAGTTTGTGTTACAAATCAACAAAAATTCCACCTAGCGACTAGACATAGTGGAAATGTGAAGCTTTTGGATTACGTCTACAAGAAAGTGAAAATCCAAGAAAATGGAATGAGAAATTTTATGTGTATATAGCTTTTGTTGTCAACGTTCGTCTATGACATTGTCAGATAATCGATGCGGCGGGCTTATTATAATAAGGCAACAATAGCAATTGTGTGCCTATCTCACCATTCGTCATTCCTCAACTTTACATCAAACCTATTACCCTTTTTATTTTAGCCTTATAGTAGCTAATATAATTTACGTAGCAACACCGGCCATTTGTAGTCGCCTGACCCAGTTTACAAAACTACTCTTTCCACACATGTAATTTAAGGGTAGGAATTTCCTTATTTAAGGGGTGGTGCATATGCGTAGGCAGTGGCTCTGTGGTTTCTGATAGAAATTGTTTAACTTTTTCGAATATTTTTTACAATTTCATTTTTATTTGAATGATGTGCAACTTTTTAAAATTGTTATTTCAAGGGGTTATTAACCGATAAAGTTCCATTAAAAAAATATCGAAAATTTATGCTAAATACATGGTGAGGTTTTTAAGTACTTAAAAAAAAATTTTTGTTTATTTACTAATAATAACAACAAAAGTTACTTTTAAATAATTTTTTTTAATAATTATTCCTAATTTAAAAATTTGGCTTTTAGCTGTTTTTTAGTAAAAATAAAGAAGAAATTAAGAAAATATCGAACAAAAGTAAAACGTCTATGAGATAATTTTTTGAAAATAGTATAATACCATTTTAGTGTCAAGGTCTCAATAGTACTTTCATTTTTTCTTGTTTCATTAAGCCACATAATGTCATTTGAGTGATTTTCAATAATTTAATAAACATTTACTCGCTTTTTACTGAACACATCTTAATGGCCTTGAAGCTGGACTGATGTGTTTAGTTTCATCAATGGTTTATTAAACGTATAACTGCAATAAACAAAACTTAATAAATTTAAATGGCATGGAAAATGCTTTTACTGTGATATTGTTAGGGATCTCTTTAATATGAAATAAAAATGTTTTAAAATACAATTTATTAAAATGCACTGTAGTCCACACCTAGTCTGTTCATATATACAATTTTTTGTGACACATACCCAGTAGGGAATTGCTCATCAGCAATTTTCTCATGCATGAATTCATTCGTGAAATATTCATTAGTGCAGCATGCCGAAAATAGCCATCATAGCTACTTTTCAGTTATATTTTCATGCAGAAACTCGTTATGACGGCAAGCTTTGCGGCCATTTGTTAACTAAATTCATTGATCTTTAACCCGAGAAAGTAGTTGTATGGCTGAAAAGTAGCTCTCTTTTATTGATGAAGTAGAGCTACTATCCCTACTGGGTTACTCGATTCTACTCCATTCTTTAAAAGGCTATGGTTCGTTGTATTGTTCTACAACTAAAGCATAAAGCCTGGATGCTTGCTGCTAGTCATAAAGAACAAAATTAAACTCTTCTTGTTATGACATTAATGAAAATTTTTTTTAAATTAATTGTCTCCAAATTAAGCATTTAAGCATTTTAGTCAGGAAAAATTTTATTAAAAAGGGGGCCATGTACTTTAAGCTAAATAATCAACCCAAATTTTCGTGTGTAATTGAAGGATTAGAATAAAGTATTATTCAAGATGTCATCCTATTAAACACTTTCACTTTGTGAAAAAGACAAAAAGAAACGACATAAAAATTTAATTTTCAATCTAAAAAAAGACTTCATTCGTTTTTCTCAGCGTCATTTTTTGGTTAAATCTTCTTTAGCTCCTTTATATTCATGCAACTCTCAAGTCAACAAAACACGTGATATGCAATTAACCCAAAGCTAAGATGTAACCCACTAAACTAGTTCAGAATCCCAAAAAGGATGATTTACTTATTTGCACAAAAGGTTTAAGGAGTGGGGTAAGGTAATTTACTAGTACTTGACAGCAATTGGCGTAGAACTTTTGTTAAAGGGTTAAACAAATTTTGTATTTGACCCAAATTCTGTTTTTTTTTCTTTTTTATTGCTTTTGTAGTTGAAAAAAAATGCACAAAAATATTTCATTGCATTTCTGATTTTATTTTATTTAGTCAAAGGGTTTGTAGTTTTTTTTTTTATTAAAAAAAATTCGTTCATAGACATCCTTACCCTTCTATGAAATTTCTCAATCCTTGGATTTGTATAAAACATCAGAACAAAAAAAAAAGTGAGTTAATTGTTTGATAGTACAAAAAAAAAGGATATTTATTCGTTTTATTTGAAAAGGCTTATGGATTGTTAAAGTAAAAAAGTTATAAAAAAATTTCGCTTTTAATATTTTTATTAGATAGAAGTAAGTCCTTCGGTACGAAGATTAAAGTAAAATATAACATTAAGGACCTAAAATAGTTTTTCTTAATTGAGTTCTGATAAAGAAAATAATGTACTAAAAATTTAGCAGAGGAATAATTCTTTTGTCGAGATTTGCAATCAAGTCAGGCAAAACGAAATATTATTAAAAAGAAAGTTACAGGATTTTTTTTATAGATCATATACGTTAACAGATTGGTGCCATAGTACCACAGGTTAAAATAGTTGTAAATAAATTAGTTATTTTCCTTGGAATTCCTTTGTTAATTCTGTCACTTTATTATTTATCTTACAAATAAAAGTGGTAAATTTCTGTACTATGTGTCCTGGACGTTTATCATATAAAACATGATTGTATATTTTTAATTATAAAATGAAAAAATTAGAAAGTAAATATTGAATATTATTTCAATATTTATTTAATTAAAACAAAAATTTTCTTTGTTTTCAAACGGTACTTATTGATTAAAATCCATTTTATTTAAAGTGGGTAGCAAAAACAAAACAACAAAAAAAAAAAGAAAAATTAAGTATTAAGTTCCTGCAGTCGCTTAACTAAATGAAGCCCATATTCCTATTTAAATTATCAGAAAACTACAAAAGATTAAGAATAAAACATATACTGACACACATTTGTTCTTGTATTGTATGTATATATAATGCACTCTATATTTATGTATATTTAGGCTAAGTGTGACCACCCATTTCAAAGATTAGTTGATTTATCGTTCTTTTAAGTAGCACTGTTATCAGAATAAGCTTTTTATCGTTTTCTCGTCTTATCATTTTAGCTTACGCTCGGTAATTTTATATTTTTCTGGCTAAGGTTTTCAATTTGATTTTTCTTTTTAACTGGATTTTTCTGATGTTTTAGTCAGTTTTACAATAGAAACTTTCGTTTCGTAAGAATTGTGTATTTTAATTTAAGAGGAGGGAAAGGGGTAGCACTTTTTAAAAAATTTTCATATTGAATAAAATATTAAGAATGTTGTGTCAAAATTGCTAGGTTAATGGGGGCCAAACTTTCGTAGTTATTGACTTTTGAATCTCTCCATCTTTTGTACCTTTTTAAGGGTTTAAAACTTCAAAAGCCTTTTTCTTGTTTTAAGGGCCGTGGAAAAAATCGTTTCTCCATTGGCAATTGTCTGTATTAGGGAAATTTGATGGAAATGTCAAAAAAAAGTGACTTAAAAGTAAACATTGAATCATTGAATCTGTGAAAATTCACAAAATAATTTAAATGTGCTTACCCACAAAAACAGTATTAAACTAACTTTTAAACATTATATTAAAAATAATCTGAATAAAAGATCAATTATTTTTAAATATACAAAATAATTTTAATATCCTAACAAAAAATTCACTTTTTGGCACAATAAATAGGGGAATTTTTAATGTTGGACAACCTGTCAATTCACAATTGATGGCAAAATTTCCCTTATGTATTTTAAGATACGATTCGAGATACATGCTTAATCTACGTGTATTACACATTTCTCCAAACAAAACTTCCTGAGGCTATTAGAGGGTTATGAAATGACGAAATGAAGAATTTTTTCTTTGAAAAAACGTTATTTTGACTTTAAACAAACACAAAAAATTTGAAAGCAGAAAGATCGTTGAGGGAGAAAGAACTTATCTGTATAAATTTGGTGTTTTGATATCAGATAATTAAAGGCTGAAATATGGCGATCGCTATAAATTGATTTCTTCAAGGATACTTGGAAAATAATTTGTCACTAGCTTATTGCTTATAATTACTTACAAAAAATTTTACAGAATATTGTTAGGAAGTTATTCAACTTCAACTCTTAAATCTTTCACAATATTTACTTTCACTCATCTCAAAAGAAAATTCGTTTAAGAAAAAGTTCTTTTTTTTCAACAATTATCCCTTATTTATATAAACTTCCAAAATTTTTTATTTTTTTTAAATAAAAACTTAATTTTCCTTAATTGCAAATTTACAAAAACCAAATCGAAAAAAACTAAAACAAAAACATTAAACAATTATTTCGAAAAATGTACCTGCGTATTAAATAAATTAAACTTGAGCTTAAGAAATGTTTAATTAAAGTTAAACTAATTAAAAAAAATTATTTGTCTTAAATGAATCAATCTAAAAGATATATTATAATCTTTTATAGAGCTCTCTATTAAGCCTTTCTTGCAGTGGCCGGCCATGACTGTAAAGGTTTCAACAATTAAAAAATCAAAAAAAAGAAAAAAACAGCAACTACAAAATACCATAAAACAAATCCAATTGAACTGATAAATCGTATTTACAATACCTGATAAAAGGCAAAAAAACAAACCAAACCTAAACAAGAGACTTTAATAAAACATCAGTAACAGACAATAACAAAATAAATATGGCCGCAATCCGCCTGCATCATATAGTTGCAAACTAAAATTCAAGATTAAATCAATTCGTTTAGCAAACGTACATAAAATTCATTCTGTATATTAGCGGAAGACTGGGTTCCTCACTAACAAACGCATTGTTTCAACATATTTTTCCGGAATATCAGCTTAACTGGCGGCTGTAATATATAGAAAAAAATATATCAAAGCAAGAGAAAAATCTTGTTAATTCTCCTACCTCAAC
Organism: Acrocera orbiculus; assembly: GCA_947359355.1. NCBI lineage: Eukaryota > Metazoa > Arthropoda > Insecta > Diptera > Acroceridae > Acrocera > Acrocera orbiculus. The sequence continues at coordinate 47,217,123 of OX375757.1, forward strand.
TATCTTCTTCTAAAATTATATGAAATGCATAAAAGATTTGCAATGCTTCACTCTTACTGCATAAGGGACTGATGTAATAAACCAAATCAAATAACCAAAAAAAAAAAAAAAACTAAATACAATCCAGGCTGGTATTAAGTTAAACCACAGCATTCCCAGTCCCATCATCTTTGTTTGAAAGCTTTTAAAGCATACAAAACAAACAAAAGGTGCCCATAAATTTCAAAACGAGTAACAAAAACAACATCAAGAAAATGTGGAGAAACAAAAATGAGCACATCACAAGAAAAAAATTGTTCAGTTTTTCATTTTCCCCCGTTTTCTGTTTGTGGTCAAGCGTGCGTCTTTTTATTTTTTTTTATTGTTGAGTGTCCGCGTCTATCGCGGTATTTTAGAATGCTTTCATTTTCTTTTAAAAGCTTCGTGTTCATTGCGCGATTGATCATGTTTCGTAATTTTATTATATTAATTCTGTTGCTGCTGTCTATTGCTTGTGTTTACCTCTTCTCCTCTATGCCTTTCTTTTATTACCATCACACCGGCAAAACAATTGAAGAGCCCTATATATATGTACCTTTTTTTTTGTTCATAGGCGACTGTTGCAATGGGTTTCGCCTGTTACCTGCCGTCTTTGAAAAAAAAAATTAACTTAACGAAAAACTGCGATTGCATGCACGATTCGTCTCAAGTTCAAGGTCTTTTAGATAACGCTATCTCTTTTGTGTACTCGAAAATTACTTTTATAAACTTGCTCCGTTTTCTTTTCTGTTGTATATTCCGTTTGTTGTTTACTTATTTACGTTATGATTTTTTCGTTTTTGTAGATTTTTTTTTGTTCAATACACACGGCCAACAATTACGGGCGATTTTTTCATCGCTTTTATCACTTATTTCAACTTTGAATTTTTTAAAATTATTGCAGATAATTTTTGTTTCCTCTAATTAGTTTATGACTTGAAAAATATTTAATTGTTTTTAGTATAATTATGAGCATATTTACAGTTACGGGAGTTTAAGTAAACCTTAAAAATATTGCCATAAAGAGGCTGCAGGCAGTTCTCCAAACTTGTGTTAAGGAACTATTTTGAAAATTTTTTAATGAGGAAATACATATTACACAAATCAACTTTTTCTTGTTTTTTTGGGTTTCTTAAGTCGTTAATTAATAATGCAATAATTCTTTAACTGGCGTTTTCGGAGTACTGTGTTTACAAATATTTGAAATAATGAGATCTCACCTGTTTTTAAAAATCCCAAAAATAATCATAAAAACTTTGAAATCTTTTCTTCATGAAATAATAATTGGCTCTTAAAATTTTGATTTAGATTTATATAACACCTGCAATAAATATCTATGGTAATTTATAGAAATTTGAAAGAAAAACTGAGAATGTGATAGATACCAAAATATAACTCTAGACAAAAAAAATGATATTATCTTTTTCTAAATTTAATCTCATCTAAATTAACTCAAATTTTTAATAACAGTTTCCGCTAAATTATTAATTAGAAAAGGAAAAGAACTACCAAAATTCGCATGTTTCAAATTCATGTAAAACATAGAAATTGCTTGCGATATAGAAAATCCCACGCAACGCAACAATATACATACAAAGTTTCCACGCAGAATCCCAAAAATTGGACGTAGTTTGGTTCGTATAAATGAATAACTTTCGATCCGTATTGATACGGATGGCTTGTGAGCTATCGATGTTTATAATTTTATTTAATTATTTTCATAAATAAAGCAATAACAATAAAAACAAAACAAACAACAATAACAAAACTTAACTAAAATGTAATAAATTTTTACTAGTTTTTTGGCATTTCCATTTGTTTTACAAAGTTCGAAATAGTTTCGAAAAAAAGATTAGTTTGTGAGCTTTACATACCCTTTAAAGCTGAAATTAAGCTGGCGAGCTGAGAAAGCCCGCTGAGATAATCTGCTTAAGGATTCATTTGGCGAAATTTTCAAGGATATAATCTGCAAGTGCGTGGGTGCAAGAAAATGAGCATTGCCAAACTACCTTAGAAATTCAAGAAAGGGAATATAAGATTTTCCTTGCAAGCAAAATAATTTCGTATGAATTTAATGACGGTTTAAATCACTTCTGGACACCAAATACAAAAGATCGCTTTCGGCTGCACAGAGACAACAATGAATAATTTTCATAATCGACTTTTTCAGTTACAGTGTCGCTATTATTATTTACTATAGAAATATATATATAGGTATTTATGTATCCATATAAATATATGTAGGTATATATATTTACTATGCACACCCAGGGAAGTGATTCATTTCCTTAAATCTATTCGATGAGTTTTTAATGTGTCGGAATAATTTAGCACGTTCAATAGAAACGAAAAACATGTAGTTGCATGAAAAAAATAATTAAATAGCATTCATAAAACGAAAAATAAATCTGATATCCTAGATAATATATTCAGCGCACGTACATATAATTTGTTTATCGTCCATTCATGTCTCAAACTTGCGTTCGATTCTTGTTTTCGTTTAAGCTACGCTACATCATTCCCTTAAAAGGAAAGACCAGGTTTCTTCTTTGTTTGATGATTTTTAATCTATTATACATATATTGCATATATGACTCCTCATTTATAAATACATGTTTAATTAATACATTGAAATTTTAAGGAAATTTTGTATAGACTCACATACTCAACAAACAAGACAAAAAAATTTATTTCTTATTAAAATTCTAAAATCTCATCTTCCTATAAATTCATCAAAAAATAATTCCTTTAATATTTATAGTTTCTTACACCTACAAATACATAAAAATCTAGTTCCAAAAAAAAATCTTTAGTTTTCATCAAATTCGTGTACGCATAATTTACACCCGAATATATCCAAAATTATATATTTTCGTCGGTCTATAATTATGGTCAAGCATTTTACAAGAATTTTACAAATTTCACGGGCTTATAAAATATTAACACGCTTACTTGGAATGGGAAATGACTCACACAAAAAAAAACCAAAAATTAAAAATCATATAAACAAAATGGAGAAATTACGGAATACATATACACAAACTAATGAAATGTGTAATTACGCAATTGAAAAATATTGTATGCAACAAATTTGTGATAAAAAAAACGATGAGACCGTAGCGTGCCGGACAACTTTCGACCATGACCTACCTTGCGATGAACATTGCGATGCCGCTAAGAATATTTATTGTTAGATACGGCATGACAATATGGGAAGCAATAATTTCTTTTAACAAACTTATATGTACCTTAAAGAGAATTAAAGTGAAAAATTTTAAATTCGCGGCTAAAACGGAAAAGTTTTTGTTTCGAGAATAAAATCGATAACAGTAACTGGTGTAAAATAACAAAACTTTCCCATACTTGTGGAATGAATATATATATATATATATATGCCTATATAATTGGCACGTGTCGCGTTCATTGACCATTTTAAGGGAGGAATTATTTTATTTTCCGGCTTACATAAGACAACCCTGGATTTTATTCCAGGATATTGACTTTTGTTTATATAAATTCAAAACAAAAATGTTTTTAAAGCTAAATAATTCCTAACTAAGAATAATATTTTTATTTACTGAAAAATTGGAAAATTATTAAATTGAAACGATTAAAGCCGGTAAATATTCTTCTTATTAAGTGAATTTTAATATTGTGAAAGTGACATTTAACTTCTTTTTTTTACTATTTTGGTTAAGCGTTTCATAAGAAATTAATGGTTGAAATTCTGTGTAAATAATTAACAACATAGAATAATTTTTCTTTGGGGCTTTTAAATTCGCTTAATTGACTGTCAGTTTATAGTGAATTATTTCGTTAAAAATGCTTAACATTTATCACCGTTTTATGTTAATTATTCAAAATTGAGCACTTGAAAAACTAGATGAAATCAACACATTGTTTTAATAGAGCTCGTATTTTGTATTTTCAAATCTATAGGAAAGAAGTTAGCAGAAATTTTATTGAAAGATTTCATTTAAATAAGATTCATTGATGTTTTTCTCCAGAAAAAAAGAACAAAACAATTATGATTGAAAAGTAGCACTTTTTCGTTGATGATAGAGATGTCTACTTAATCTACTGCCTATTTAATGGGGGTTTATTTACTTTGAAAAAAAAGATACCCAGCTAAAACTTTTATGCTTCTTTGTTCTATGTTTGTTTGAAGTGAGTACTCTTTCTATACAATATCTGTTAAGATTAGAGCCTATAAATCGGTTTACCATTTTTGATGTATTACAACAAAGAAATTGTTTGTTTCAAGAACAATGTTTCATTTTCTCGCCAAAATTTATCATCCAACCAAAATTTTCCGATAGAAACAGATGTCTAAAAATTCAAATATATGACTTCAAGATTGTTATGTACTGTTCTTTACAAAGTTGTTATTTATTTATTTTTTTTGTTATATTAGGACAACCAGAGATATCAAATCATAATAATTGGAATATTTGAACTAAAATTCTAGTTGAAATTATAGCGAACTTTATCTTAATTCAGACACTGAAAGAAAATTATTTCAATAATATAGAAAAATTTCTCAAGGTGTACTCTGCGGCTAAAATTTTTGCCTTGCAATATAATACATTGAAGCCATTCTTACCAGAAAACAAATTTTTGGGGCAAGCAATTATTAAATATATTGTTAAACTAAACAAAATATTAATTTCAATTTACAACTTTTTGGCGAAATTTTTCTTATTTTTATTTAAGAACCCTTTAATATTTGTTTCAGTGATTAAATTTTAAAAAAAATTTCTTTTAACTATTGAAGCTAATGTAATTATCACACGTGTTTTAGGCTCCTAATTATAAGACAAATGTGTGAATTAAAACAACACCAAAATAGATAAATGACCAATTAAAATTTTTCTAATCAATTACTCAAATCACAATCTTCATTAAAATCAGGAAATGAGTCTATAAATATTTCTTCTGTTCGCCGTTTTTCTATATTTAAAAATTGATAAAAGCATTCAAGATAAGAGATTTAAGCTTTTGTCTTATTTTTATTTACATGTTAGATGTTTATTTATTCAGCCAAAGATTAGGTGTTAAGATTTTCTCTTGTACATTTAAAAAATGTAGGTTTTTAAATACATTTTGTGTGATATTTTTATAAATAAATTACACAAAACTGTACGTGATTTTAAGCCAATTACTTTTTTCAACTAATATTTTTTAATATTTAATATTTTTAAATTTTTTTTATATGCTGATGAGAAAAACTTGTTAGCTTTCTAAATTCTACTTTTTGTTAAAAAGTTTTATTTTACTTGAATTACAAAAAATTGGCCGTTTGTAAAATTAGTTTTTTCTTATAATTTGCCATAAATTAAAAAAGTTGCAGATTGTGTAATGAAAATTCTTAATTAAAATTACTAAGATTTTTCAGTAGATTTTTTAAATTATGCGAACGTTTTTCTCCAACTACTTCACTAAAATTGATTTTTAATTGCGTTAATAAGAGTTAAACGATTTTAATTATAAATTATGTCTTCAATAATCTGATTTTTGGCCGATTTGTATAGCACTAAAGCCTAAAATCAGCCAATTTATATGAAGAAATAAGCGGTTAACATATATTGCTGGTATTCATCTTTTCTGTGACATCTTCACCTTTGTAAGTTACAAAGAAAATATTTAACATACGCCTTAATACCAAATCAGTTGTTTTGGATTCTAATTAAAGAGTTCAGTGGTCCATTTATTTACATGGAAAAGTATTAAACCCTGTACCCTATAAATTTTATAACGTGTCATGATGATATTTTTATCGGAAACTCTTCGCAAAATGTTCAATTTTTATGGATGATATCAAAATTTATGTCTCTATAGATCTACATCATTCAAAAGTTCATGTTAAGACCTTGCCAATTACCATGCTGAGACCTAGTACCGTTAGGATGGCTCATTATATATTCACTTTGAAATAACTTTTAAATATATCACAGTGTCCTTTATAGTTCCTTCAAACGAGCATCTGAAACTATATTTTCTATCAGAAAACCTATGGCACCTATGAAAACTTAAATTTTACCGTAACCACAAAGCCACTAGCTCATTAGAAAAAATTTAGATGGCTCAACTTTATATCTTTCACCCTAATTCCAAAACAAAGGACTTAAGAGAATTTCATATATTTCCAGTTAGTATTTTTTCATATAAAAATTTTTTATAGATAAACAAAATTACCATAACGGCTTAAGTAATTTTTTCTCCAACGCGCACTAATCAAATTCGATTGCATGATTTAAACTCTTAATTCAAAGTTGCGCTACTTCATTTCTTATGAACACCGCTTATTAAAAATTTACATAATTCATTCAAAAGCGAAGGAAGCAGGAATATAATATTTTAAAAATAATTTTTACCTATTCTTTATTAACATGAAGAAATTTCTATAAAAGTTAGTTTAGCCACACTTAGGGGTCAAATTCATTTGTTGATTGTTATTCATAATGAATATAAATTAATTAGAAACGAGGGGTTGACACAATATTTTTGTAGGTCCTTAATGTGGTTAACTTTATGTGAAGATACCTTCGTTAATGATTAAACGTTTCCTACATATCTTTGTGCATTTAATAAAAAGAAAAATCCAACTGGAGTATTTCTAGAATTCTAGGAATATATATTTAACGATGTTATGACTTTAGGGTAACTTAAAATAAATTACGATTGATTTGAGTCTCCGACTTATACCTGAAATATCCTTAAATTAAATTGATTGAATTGAAATTATATCATTCTTTTTCCTACGAAAACTACTCGAATTTTTATTTTTTTCAATACTTTTCCAAAAATTTTAAAATAATAAGGAAGAGTATTATGAACGCATAAATAAATACATAAAAATCCCCGTAGTTATTTTGACTTAATAATAAGTAATTCAATGTAAATTTCCTTTTTTTTACCTTCTCTTTATCATATCCTTTGCGTTTAATTTAACTACAGTTTTTTCGGATTTGAAATAAAATCCTCTTGCCTCTTTCTTTTGTATACTCGACAACTTGATCAACCCTTTTTGGATCCTCCTTGCATTAAACATACAAAATATTTTAACAAAAATGCGCTTTAGTACGAGATCTTAAATAAACAAAACAAGCCCCAAGTCTGTGCAAAATATTGTCCACTGGTCACATGCAGCCTGTCAGAGCTTATTTTTGGATCGTATTTGTTTTGTTTTTTAAAGCAAATAATCCAAAGTAAATTGAATTCCTATGAAATATTTCTAGTATTTGTTATTTAAGAGCATCTGATTTATTCATGTTTCTTCAGGTGCTGGCCTGATCTTAACTATGGCTCTAGGAGATATTTGCCTAAAAGCATTTGGTTGTGCTACGATTCAACATAAAATACGATTCAGTAAAAGTATTAAAGGAAAATTAGCTATGCCTTTAAGAATTAAATAATAAAACCGCAAAAAAAGATCTCTTACTAAAATTAAAAACACTAACAATTTATTATTACTTCGAGAACAGTATTTGTTTTAATTTAAATTCAGTTTATGCGGCCTTTAAAAAAGTCCAAATTAAATAAATTTATGATCCACAATTTATTTCCACGCTAAAGTTGTTATCATTTTTCATAATATCAATTTAGGTAATCAAATCTTTAGTTCGTTAGTAAAAACATAACAAAATAAAAAAAAAGAGTTAAATAAATTTTGCAAAAAAAAAAGAGAAGCAACAACAAACTAACTGTCATTAAGTTTAAAATAAAGCTCACATCCGTAACATAGTTTCGATTTGATGCGAGGCTATCACAGCTTCTCACCAAGGAGTTACAACTATAAAACGCTATGAATTTTAATTTGGAATAGAATTGGGGCCAAGGCTTCAAATATATCCAACTTTCGTTGAAATCGTGATCGAACCTAATCAAAATTAAATTTGCGATTTTTTACCAAATTATTTTACTTTTTATTACTTGAAAAGACGTTTTTTTCTTTTTTTATTTGAGTTTTGTCAGCAATTGTTATACTGATCCAAACTTGATCTAAATTTTTGTTATTATTGTTTTCATGCTTTTGTTTTTATTTTTTTTTTTTAACAAAATGTTAAAACTCTAATTCATCTCGATTTTAAAAATTTTTGCAGGTAAATTTCGTAGAGAAAAAAACAAAATAAAAATTTAGTTAAATATATTTTGGCATTAATTGATAAATGTGGGCGACCCTGGCCTACCTGTTGTCTTAGCGTTTGCAGATTTTATTCACAGCTCAATACTTGGACGTGTCCACGCGATTCCATTAAACTGAAGAAATATTACCCGTTAAATATTTTTGATGTTGCTATAACAGTTAAATCAATTTTTTTTTTTTTTTGCATTTTGTAAATATTTTGGGAAGGAAAATTAAATTAAAACTTACTGATTCGAATAAAAGCAAAACAGAAACTAACATAACCAAATTTTGTTGTAAATTATTTCATTATCCTTTTTATACTCCTTGTAACTTATTGTTAGTTCATCTGTTTCAAAGCATTCATTGCATACTTCATTGCAGACACAGTTTCATGAATCTTCTTCAAAACCAAATCTTGAAAATTCTTGTTAGAAAATCCTAAAACTAAAATAAGAAAAAGAAAAGTAAATTTTTTTTTATTTTTACTAAAAATGTAAAGCATGAATGTTGAAATTTTTTTTTATAGTAAACATATTTCCACGCCTTTTTTCAATGGTGGCAAACTGTGGTCGGCCTAGCAGCATTTTGTGGTAATTATTGGCTGTGCCAAAGTTGCAAAAGGCCGCATGCAAAAAATAGAAAACTAAACATCAAATTTCTGCATCAGGTTTTCTTACTTCAATGATGTCCTACTTACCTCAATAAAACTTCTTTTTTTCAGTTGTGTTGTTTTTGTTTTTTCTTACTTCATTTTCTGTCAAAGTACTTGTGGGTTCCGATATAAGTTTCATTTTCTTACATGCGATGCGTTTTGAATTAAGCTGAGATTTTGCTATAGTTACCAGGTGAATGTGTGCAATGGATCCAGAGCTGGTTCTATTCATTTTTTTTTTTTTTGTTGTATTTTTTTACTTAGAGTTTTTTATGTGTAAGTTTTGACTTGATTCGCATGGTAAATTATGGAAATATGAGACTCTTTGGAATGCTAGTTTTAATTGATCTTTTAATATGGCTTACAAATGTACTTGAGGAAAAATTAAAAGATCATTCCTGGTTATATATAATTTTCTATGCTCTTATCAACTTGTTTGTTGTTATTCATTTTAATTTTTTCTAATTTGTTGGCTTTATGATTATGAATTGTCTAAAGATAAATAAGAACTTAAGAAGAAGTGATTACTGTTTTGATTTAGAATCTTATAAATTTTCACCTGCCTATTAAGAAATTAATAACTGCAAGTTTCATAAAAAAAAAGCTTTCAATTCCGTCCAAGTATAAAAAAAAGGAAATAATTTCCCCTTCAGTTTCCTCACAATTTTGACCCACATCCATAGAAATTTTGAAGATTCTAAAACATGAGGTAACTATTTTACTCTTTGAATGCGTTTTGGATTTTCTCGTTTTGATATCAAATTTTATTATTTTAGAAATTACTTATTTCAATATTTGATAAGCTAACCTCCTTAAATTTAAAATCCAACGAGACTTGTATTACATTTATAGTGAAATTGACGTATGTTCAGTCTTCCAAGTTTTTATATAAGCATCGAACGGAAAAACCAAACTAGATGATTGATTGCATAAGAAATTTTCTTAGGCATCCCCAGCCTTAGTATCCTAACTTGTGAATTTATTTAATAATTTATAAACTTTGAATTTCTTTGTTTGGGGCAAAACCACAAAATTTCCAGCCCTTTATCAATATTTAATAGTGGATTATTTTGGAAATTATAACAGTTTTAACTCTTTTGTTTTAAATTTAGCCAATCTATTGACGTAAACAGAGGCAAATAGATAGTTTAGCTAGGATATGAGCCAATAGAGGTATAAGAATTGTGAATACCAAATTACACCACTACTGTGCTGCTATGAACAAGTTAATGGTAATCAATAAAAATGACAGCGCTATGAAAGTTAAAAGTAAAGTCACCTTTAGCTTTTGCTACATGTGGAGAAAAACTTTTTGATAGCAATTGATTACAGAAAATATACTAAAATATTGTAACAAATTTCTTAACCTTAAAGAAATAATTTTATTTATGCTTGTATTAGTTTTTCATGAACAATTTCAAAAGATACACATCTTCCTTCAAAACTGTTCAGAAACTACCTTTTTATTTATAAAATTACACTTTTTAAGTCAATCAGTTTAATCAACAAAAATCGTTCAAGCAATTGATCTGTTTTCAACTCGAACTGAGGCAGTTATGAGGACTTTCAAGTGAAATTTATTAAATTTATTAATGAAATGTTCATATATTGCAATGATTGCAAAATGTTTTAGCTGTTTAAAATTAAAACTGCCAAAGGCTTGGAGTGCCTCCACAAATCCATAAAAGTCGCTCTGATTTAATAAGATACAAAACTATCAATCAACAAATCACTACGAAAAAAAAAATTTTTTTTTTACACCGACAACGGAAGTAAAAGTGAGAGCTGATTAGACCGTTGTGCTATCATTTGAAAAAAATTCCTCGCATGCAAAGCTTAGTTACTTGTCTCCCTAATTATTACTACGTTTTGTCTATTAGGCTTTCTTTTATATTCAATTTTCCCAACAGAAAAAAACAATAAAACAAACAGGAAAAAAAAATTAGAAACGACCATGGTCTAAGCTTATGATGAAAATCAGATTTTCACTATCGTTTGTTCGGTTTTTGTTGTTTTTTTAACTTGGAGTGTATTAATGTGTGTGTGTATATATTTGGGTGTGTGTCGTTGAAAGTTTTCGTGTTTTTTTGTTTACCTGGAAAATTTACTTTGCGTCGCTTATTTCTGGTGCATAGTGCGCAACGGCAAACATACATTTCGCTCTAAAGAAACCTTGACCTAGTTTTACGCCCCCTTCCTTGATTTTAAAATGATATTCAGCAAGTGTTTCGTTTTTTTTTATACTTATAAAACTTTTTATTTATTCATAAATTTTAATATTTTATTTTTAAAAAAATAGTCTCCTTTTTTTTTTTGGTTTTGTAGATGTCATTAAAATATTTATTAAACCCACCATCAATTTACCAGAAGGATTGCTTAAAAATACTTTTATTCCTCAAAACACAATCAGGCCAAGCTAAGCATTTCCTTACAAGGCGATCTGTTACCGCATCAACCTGTTACTTGGTCTGCCCAATAAAAAATTACATAATCCAACGATAATTTATGTTTTTTTTTTTTTAATTTTGGTTTTTGTTTTTATTTTATGCCAACAGATAATTCGCATTCGAGGAAACACTTAACATAATAACCGCAGGGCCATGTAATTTGCATTAAAATGTTTTCGTTTCGTCCACGCTATTTGCAGTGTTAAATACCGATTGGCTCAAGGAAAGTTTTTTTTTTTTTGCTTTTGAGTTTTATTAAGTAAATAGTTTTTTTATAGCAAATTAAAAAAAATTTCTTATTTAATATTAAATAAGAGTCAAATAGAAATGACAAATATTAAAAAATTGCAAATAAAATAATCGATTGAATGCGTTTGCGTGCGCGCATACACGTCATTTATGTCGTAATCGTCCCTGGTATTGTACTTAAATATTTTTAAATAAATTAATAAAAACAATGTTTTCACTGACGCGTTTAATAGTTTTTGAATATATTTTTTTGTTCTTTAATAAGTTAAAACAACAACAAAAACTTAAATTATCATTAAACAGCAAAGACTGCATTTGTGCCTGGCTTATAGCCTAGACCCGAATTAATGAGGCTTAAATCGAGGACGATTTTTTGTGTTGTTTATTTGTTTTTAATAGCACGTGCTTCGCCCTTTAAGGTATGTACCTGATTATCAAATCAAGTTACTAGCAATATATTAAAAAAATTAATTTTCTAAGCACGTTGTAAGTAATTTTTATATAAATTTCTTTGCTAGACCATTTTAATAAAGAATAATTAATAATTACGTAATTTTAATTAACTTACATAATTTTTATTAAAGAAATATGGCACTTATTAACGTAATTCCTTGTTTCCTTTTTGGAAAAAAACCTCTGGTTTTTCATGAAGTAAACCTAACAAATCCAAGTTACTGATTTGGCTTAATGACTGCTATATAGTGGCTAAAATTCATAATTAAAAACAAATACATATTTGAACAGTTTTTAAAAATTGCGAATAACTTATTTGTTTCCTGTATGAGTTTAAATTGTGCTGCATGTAAAGAAAAGACCCTGCTCTGTTGGCTCAATAAAATTCATCAACAATGATGTCAGCAGTCAACAAAACACTTTTTAGTCCCATAATTTTAAATGTACTATAAAAGCTTGAGAAATCAATCTGAGGACCAATTTAATCTATCGGAATACAAGCTTTTGTTTAGATTGTTTGGGAGCTGCTTTTATGGCTGAAATCGTTTCAATCCAGGCTTTCAAAAATTGAATGTAGACTAAATGTATTTTTTTACTTGAATAATCACTGAAATTCATCATTTTCATATCTTTGGAATAGAAAAAACAATGACACACATTAACCCTCTTTTGCTTTCAAAAGCAACTGCCATAGATATGTAGGAAAATGTATGCCGCCAAGAAATAGTTATGTCTTTTAATTATCTTTCTATTCTAGATGGGAATAAACCTTCAGGTTGCAGTATTTATTCTATCCCAGATCTAAAAAGAGCAATAACATTGAGTTAAAAAAAAGCGATAATAAATCTTCGAGTAAAACGCGAAAATCTTGACTAAATTACGGATATTTGTAGCAATAATGGGTTGCGCGAATTTTTGTAAATATCTCAATTCAATTTTTATTATCTCAATAGATAAATTTATGCAGCATTCAGAAAATGTTCATGAGGCCAACTTTTGTAAGCAAAAGTTAACAAAATTCATTGATGTTATCCCTGGGAAAGTAATTTCCCGTAATTTCTTCATTTACCTGAATTAACCTGAAAGTAATTCCTCATAATTTCTTCACTAACCTGAACTAGCAACTCTAGGAACTGGAATTTATGTTTTTTTGGGATACATAGCTATAAAACTTTCGGCAATACGCGACTGCAAAGACTGAGTTCGTAGTATGAATTTCAAGGGAACAAAACATGATGGGATATGACAATGAACTACTTTTGTAATTAATTTTTTAGTATACACTTTTGCTCCGTAACCAAGGGAATATATATATTTTTTCATTACAAATCCTTCTTTAGGTCACTGATTCGCAATTCAACCAAATGTTATTTAAGTCCTCTCGTACTAATTTGAATTGCAATAACTTCAGTTACAACCTAAACCTAAAAAACTATAGAAAAAGCTCTAATAACTAAGCATGTGTTGAACTGTTTCAAAAAAAAAATTTATTTTTCTTCCTTGACATCAACTTTGAGAATGAAAGTGTTTTTGTTTTATGTGTGCGTGGTCGTTGTGTCTATAAATTTTGTTCTTTCTTTAATAATGAGCCCTATAGGACACTAAACTTGTTCCATGCAAAAGAGAAAAATTTACGTAATATTTTTGTTTGAAAAATTGTCAATAGAAAATGTCTAGCCATATTGATCCATGTGTGTAGGATTTCTTTAAATATATTTCTTACAATTAGGGCATGAATTAATTATCTTACAATTTTTTGCATTTTTAAAAAAATTCTTTTTTATTATAAAAGTTTATTTAAGTCACATATTAATAAAAATTTAGATTTCACAAAAACAGAATTATCGACCATTTTTTGCTTGTATTATTTACAACTATACATACTTGCAAAACCAAAATGTACTTAAGACTTTTCTTCAGAGAAATCAAACAAATTTATTGTGAAACCTAACTTGGCAGAAGTGCCAAATTCTAACACAAAGCATATCCTACTTGTATATATTTTGAATTTCTTGACTGCGTGGAAATTATTAAAATACTTTCATGAAAACATAAAACAAAAACTTGAAAATTAGATTTCTAACGCCTAAGCAAATTTGAATAATTACTCCATTTTTGAAATGTATCCAAATACTAGAAAAAAAAAAAACCTTGAAAACAAATAAAAAACTAATTTTTTCCCTAAGTTCATTGCACGAATTGCACAAAATGATATTAGTCAATTTCAATCACCTCGAGTATAAAAATAGTTTTACCAAAATTGAAATAGGTCTAAATCAAAAACTAAAAAAAAAAAATTCACATTTAAATAAAATACAATACTTAAAAAAACACATACAAAATTATTATTAATAATTTTGTTTGAATATATACAAAACAAGAAAAAAAAAGTATATTTAAGTATAGCATGTCACGTGTACATATGCCGCCTGGTTACGTTATGGCCGCTGGCGCAACAATGAATGCGACGCACAAGATTAAAAAAAAATCTTTTGAAAGCACTTATTACTCTCATATTAAAACTTGATTTATTCATCAATAAACGTGATTTTATCTTATGTCCTCAATTTTTTGGCGCACCCATTTTTTGGACAGAGTTTGCAATTTTAGACCTTTTAAAAAATTTGCCATAACTAATATGTAGATGTGTGCATATGTGTTTGTACATGGGGTTTTTACTTTGGCTTTTTTCACTTTCGATTTCATTTTAGAGAAATATTTCCATATGCTACACCTAAGATTTTGATTGTTTGTTTTTTTAATTTTTGTTTTGGCTATTTTAGCCCTTACCCGGCTTTTCTCTAAATTTGATATTCAGGAAAATTTAAAAATGTTTCTATTGAAAAATATTCAACTTTCTGTAATAAAAGTATGTTTTCTATTTATTTAACTGTAAAGGTCAAATATTGAAATCAGAAAAAATTATTAAATAATTTGGATATTCATTTAGAATAAACAAAAATTAATTTGCATTGAATTTTATTGTTAAATAAATAAAATTTGTTTAGGTGCATTACTCATTTTGCATTCCTGCAACGAAACGACAGTTTTAAATTTTATTACCGATGGCAGAAAAATTTCTTTAACACCCAATCATAAAATTTATTTTATCAATTTTTAATTATTTAATTTCAATTTCATGACATACATTTTTATATCTACATATATTTAGGTCAAAAAAAAAAACTCCCTTTAGTACTCTTTCTGCTTTTTAGCTAATAAAAATCAATTTAACCATAAAGAAAAATGAATTTTTAATTCCATTTTGTGCAAATTTTAGGAGAAGATATTACAAAAGCTTAGTTTGTATTTTGAAAGTAATCTTTAAAGTTTTTTTTCAATAAAAATGAAATGTATTCAACTCAAGAACTCCGCCGTAGTGTAATGTGACTGTTAATATCTTGATTATCCTAATTAAGCGCTAATGTGTTAATTGTAACCAACTTTGCTTCTTTCTGTACTAAGGGGATTTTTGCATTTGAAAGAAAAATAAATGTAAAGAGCATGTATTAATTTAAAAATACGTTCATACAGAGTACTTACTACATTGCAGAAATAATTCTATGTAGAAAAGTTCATGGCGTTTCCTTAGACAAAAATTCTCATATGCTCAATTGGGTATAAACAATTTTTAATTTTTATAAAAGAAATTGTACAATTAGAACATTTTGCAATAGTATTTCTTTTCTAGTGTAATCTAAAAAGAGAAAAACAAATTACAAAAGGTGATCTTTAAAGATAGATACCCATTGTAGCGAATCAGAATGAACTGATTTCAGAATAACGTCATGCATAAAAAGTAGTTACCATTAGCTATTTAACTTGTAATTTTTGTGGGAAAAAGAAACATATTCTCAAATTTTAATATGTTTAGAATGAAATGAGATTATGCCAGAATAAAACAAAAAAATTAAAAATATGAAAAGCTATGAATGAAAAATATCATACACGTCATCGTTCGATTTTTGAGACACAAAAATGTGCACTTATTAATGTACTTATAGTGATATTCTTGCATCTTATTCTTTTGGGCCAATTGCTACAATTTGCTGAATTAAATATGTTTTTAGTATTTTGTTTATAGAAAATCGGTAAAAGGTGACAAATGAAATAATTTCTGTTTTCCTTAATTAATAAAATTAACTTACTATTAGTAAAAAAATCAGTGGTTTAATTACTAAATTATTTACATAAAAATTCAGACAAGAAAATCATGCAAAACGTAAATTTTTCTTTTTTGTTTTTATTCAACTCTTTTTTTTATTATTAATCGTAACAAAAAATGACCTATAAAATCACAATACCTTAAAAAAAATTCTTAACTCATTTATTTTATAACAACCTCAATCATAAACAATACAATATTCGCAAATTTTTTTAGTATAACTAATGCACCTAAAAGTGTCGCTAACGATTGATTTGTGGTAAGGTGAAAATAATAAAATTTTCTTTGGTACACAAAGAAAGCTTTAAAGTTATACTACTCCATGATTTTCTATTTCAATTAACTTGTTTACAGAGAAAAATGATGATATAGTAAAAAAAAAAAAAAAAAAAATGAAAAAACAACAACAACATAGACCATAAAGGAAAATAGAAAATTTTCTCTTTCGTTTCGCTTATAAATAACGTGCAATGAAAATGAATCAAGGCAACAATTTAGATTTTAAGTAGCCTACGGGTGCGCCAATTTCAATTTCACTTGGTTCAGTTGTCATCTAATACCGGAAATACCATGACCAACTAAGATGAAAGTTAAGATGTCACCAACAATAAAATCAAAAGTAAAATAATTGATAAAAAGTTATTATGTTGGTTTCAGAGAAAAGTTAGGAAGTAAATGTCAAATATGGTAACAATAATGCGAATTTTTATTTGGCAAAATAACTCAAAGATTTCAGCATGAATGCAAAAAAAAAAAACAAAAACCTTAGCTTAGGTTCTGTTCTATAATTTTTGGAATAAAAAAAAAACCCTTAAAATTCCTTTAAATTCAAGATTTAAGATTAGAAGCCTTGCGCTCACATGTTCTTCTCAATTACCTGAGAAATTTTTGTATTTACTATAACTTTTCGGTTTATTTTTTCTAAAGTTTACTTCGATACTTTTCCAACTAGCAAAGCGGTTAAACATTTGGTGTACTCTATTTTCTGTCAACCGATAGTTTTAGTTCCGTTTTTCATTTGGATGCAAGAAACTTTCTCAATGGCTTTAAAAAAAATACCGCCGCTCATTACATCGAATAAAAACTCACTAATCACCAACTTTTAAGAAATTTAAAAGTAATCTTTATCTTGAATTACTTTAAATTTGTAATCTATAAATTTGAAAATAAAATAAAATTTAATCCAGAACAATGCCATAGTCGCGTGCCGCTAAAATCTATAAAAATTCTTTTATAGCATTTTGAATTTTGAAAAAGAGCAACAAAAATAACAAAAAAAATTATTTTCTCAAAGTCATGGACAAATAATAAAAATTTCAAGTTTCGTGGTACTTATTAATTGTTGCCAAGCAAGGAAAATTTTTATCATTAGTCCTTAAGAGGTTTTTTGAGTTTTTTGCTTCTTTTTTTTTTACATATCTTACCAGGAAGCAAAAACACAAATAACCCAAAAATACATTAAAAATTGCCATAAAAACTAACAATGTATTTTATTTAGACATAAAATGTTAAATTGATGAAATAAGGTCAGTAGTAACAAAATATTTGCTATAACTAAAATATTTTAATTGTTATTTTTGTTGTAATATTACCGGAAAATCGTATTAGTTAGACTTACTATAGCGCAGAATTCATGCGTAACATAAACTTGAGGATATTTATTTTTAAAACGGAAGCATATTGCAACTGTTTTAGATATGAAACTTCAAAAAAACTAACATCAAGGCTAAAATATTTTAGAAAGTTTAGATATGTTTGTTTTTTTCTTCATTCGGTAGCTTAATGTACATATTTCTAATTAATAATATTCTTGATCATTTTATTTCTTCTTTAAATCTACAAAATACTATAAAAAAACACTATTTCTTATCCTTTTAGCTACAATTTTCAACTTGCTAAAATTGCTAAATATTAGCAAAAAGTGATTTTAAAAACTATCCGTTCGAAAAATGTTAAGTACATAAATGACCAACAATTAAAAACTTTTAAATCAATATTCAAAAAATTTACTTGTACCATCATTTTAAGCAATTTATCAAATTATGATAAATAATAAATCTCTTGCTTGAAACATTCCCCAATCATATAAGTAATTGTTTGCCTTGGTTCACTTTTTTTTTTTGTTTTCTAAAATCAGCCTTGAAAGAAAAATTTAAAGGCAATGGATTCGATATTAAAAGTTTTGCAAGAAATTATAACAGAAGATGGTAACCTGCATCTAGGAACCCCTAAACTTTTGAGTGATTGCATTTCATACAATTTAACATAAGTACCAAATATGTCTAGCTATTTAGCTAGACACTGGGAAATTATGCTGCCTATAGTTTGATTGAACATAAAGCAACGGAAGTGAAAATGAATGGTGAAGTACGTGATGTTGAAATTTTTTGCTATTTATCAGTATCACATAATGACAAAATCAAATGAGTATCCATTTAAAGTTGTTTCGTTTTGTTTTTTTGTTAATATTATTGTTCGATTACGCAAGATTTTGGCTACAACATGAAATCAAAAGAAGTTAAAAACAAAAAGCAATACTACACACACACACACACACACACATGAAATATATGTATCTTGAGTAAGGTAAAAAACGACGATAGTGAAGATTAATTATATTAGAAAAATATTTTTGATAACGTAAAGTTATGATAAGCTAAAATTTGCCAATTGGCACTTACTTATAGAATTTGCCTTTTGACGCACACATTTAATGAAAACCAAAAAAAAAAAAAATTAATTTCACTTTTATTTGAATGCCGTCTTGGAACCGGAAAATAACCCTGAGGCGACAATAGCCACAAGGTAGCTATTTAACTTGTGATCTCTTTCGGCAATATTTTTATTTGGAAATAGATGCCATGCTATGTTGTTTGAAAATTTGTTTGTTCCGTTACATCGATGAGCAATCAACGAACCATTACAGCTAACGTCTGTGTGCTTGATTTCTTAACACTTTGAAGCCCTGAAAGAAATTATTTGTAAATAGTTTTTTTTTTAGAAAGAAATATTAAGAAAATCAAAAGAAATATATACAAAAGCAACAACAACAATTACAAAAAACAACAAATTGATCAAATAGGAAATATATGTAGCCACTGATTGTTTTTAGAAATCTTGCGAAATTTTTATAACTGGTTTTAAGAAGGTTTTAATGTTGTTTGCTTATTTTTTTTTTGTTTTTTTGTTTTATTTTTTCTTGATGTACATATTTTCAATTAGTTATTGAAATTCAATCGAAGAAAGTGTATGAAATGCATCTCTAATGCAATCTTTTTTTCTTTTTTTTTTGTATTTTATTTTCAGTAGATACCGAAATTCCAGTAATTAAGCAATCAACAAGCCCACCACCACCTCCGTCCTCACATCATTTACATCATCAGTCATCAATATCAGCGGTAGCTGCTGCAGCTACCTTACATATAAAAACTGAACATAATACAGTATCTGGTTCTGTGACAGGTGTACCACAACAGACGACGCAATCATCAGCACAACAACAACAACAACAACAGCAGCAACAACATTCAGTAACAAATACTGGCGGTCATCAACAACAGCAGCCTGCCGCTCAGCATAGACCTTTACTACATAATTTATTGAGTGGTGCACCAATTCATACAACCCCATACCATCGAAATTATTGCACATCAAGTACAGGTAAATTTGATGAAAAACATTCTGATATTTCTTTTTATTGTTGTTAATTTTAATGAATTTTAATTAGTTTTTCTAAAATAATCTTAAGACTGATAAAAGTCTTTCTTAAAATTAAAATTTGTCAAAAATTTGTGTATATCCAAAGCGTAATAATATAATAATATTCATCGATTTACGTCAGAGTTTAAATGATTGCGCGATAATATTAAGAAATTTTTAATACTATTCCTAGAAATTATAAGGAAAATTCATGAATTTGTGCATACAAAAATAACAAAAATATATTCCATTTACGTAGATCTTTTTGGAAAAAACATGGTCCAAACAAATAGAATTTACAAAAAATTTTGTTTGTTTTAAATTTTTTATATATTTTTGCGAAAATATTTCATCATTTTTAGAAAAATTTGCTGAAAAGTAAATTGTCTACTGTTTATAACAAAAGGCAAGTGTTGGAATTAATTAATAGAGTGGTCTTCATTAATCAAAATTAAAATCACAATAAGAAGTTTTTCACTGTTAGTTTACCCTTAACTGCCCAAATATATCTTACACTGATGGTATTTTTTACCCAACCCTATGAAAAATTTATATCTAAACTTCGTTCATCAAATCTAGGAAGAGGTTTTTGCCTGAAAAAATGCTCACAAGTATTTAAAAACTTGCATTGAGCTAGATTGATTGATTTGGTTTGATTTGTTTTAGCAAAACATTTTTAAGTAATAATAAAAAATAAAAAAAACTTGTTGCTAACATATGTATTTTCCTAAAAGCAGCAAAACTTACTATTCAAAAGGATACAAAAAAATTTTATTTTCCGGCTTGAGAACAGTAATAAAACTTTGGAACAAGTTTAAATATTACTCAATTTATTTTTTGTGGTTTTAACAATACTAAGATCGATTTTTCATATTTAACTAAATCCTGTTTAACTGAAAATATTAATTGACGTTAATTAGTTACAATTAAAGTTCTTAAGAATTCGTTTTGATTGAAATAGGACTAGCAGACTAGTTTGCTAGTTAGTTCAAGTTAGAAAGATTAATCTTCCTTGCACATTTTGCACATTTTATACTAAAAAAAGTAATGAAAATTGTAGGCAGTGGTCCTTACAAAAGCAACTTTAAGCGTCTTTTGACCGTGTAACTTATCCTTTCTAGAATGACAATAGTGGATCGTTTCCTTACAAGTGGAAAAAGTCACTAGTAGCTCGAAATCGTTTCCATTAAGGCCATGGCTAAAATTAATCCGAGCTTACAAACTGTTTTCTAATAAAGGCTGTTCATTTTGATAATAAATGAAACTTTGAACACACTGTTCACATGTTTGTCATTTTTGTTTTGTTTATCAGGTTCTGCAATTCAATGTCTACAAAATTCAAATTTATTATTACCAAAATTTGGAGTTGATTACTGAAACTTTATAAGCACCAAATCAATTGCTTTAATGGTTGTAACCATTTAAAAATGTGCGGTAGCCAACTTACAATAAGATAAATTCAGGTGCAGTATGTTCAGTCCGTGAAGTGTTAATTGAATGCTATTCTCAATTATACTAAAAACTAACCTGAACCACGATAGTTAAATGTGTTTAGTGAGCTTGTCTATAGTACCTGACTTTCAAAGCTCCAGCGTACATATATGCGATATTGTAATACGTCAATTTCCTTGTTTGTTTTATTTTCTTTTATTTATCTTAATGCATCAGCTAAATACTTCTTTAGTTTGTATATTATTTACCTTAAAAAGGTTACAAATACTTCTTTTTTTTAAGCTAGAATGACCACAAAGTCTTTTTATTGGTTTTTAGAGGCTTTGATTCCAGAAACAAGTTTTGCTAAATGGATCTTTTTAATCTTAAAAATGTAAAAATATAGATTCTTTAAGTTTTACCTTTAGCTTTCTATCTGTAAAGTCCTTGAGATCAAGGACGAGTTTCGTTTTTTTATTCAAATTATAACTTTAAATCTCATAAAAAGACTCGTTCTTAAATTTAATGCGCCACTATATCTTTGCCACTCATAAACCTAAAAAAAAACGTCTACTACCCACCTGAATATATTAAAGCCCGGATACCTTTTATGCCTGTTCAATTCCTCTTCATAAATTCTTTTCAATTCATATCAATGTTTCATGTCCATTAAAAGCACCTCGTCACGAGTCTTCTAAGTAAGCATCATCCCTTTCCTTTTTTTTATTTCAGCTAACAGGAATAATAACACAAGGATTTTCTTCCTTAAAAGCGAGACATACTGTATTTCCTATGTAAACTCTTCTTAGTTGAAGTATTTTTATTTTTTAGTGCATAAATTTTTTTTTTTTTTTTGTTAGCTTGAAATAAAATAACAACAAAAATATAAATCAAATCAGCGGATAAAAAGATCCTAAATAAATTTATACAAAAGACTGGATGTGGTCAAGCAAACGGAAGAATAACGTCAAAAAAGATATGCATCAAATGTTAAAGAAAAATGAAGAAGACACAACGAATTTGAAATTGAAAAAATGAAATAATAATAAAAAAAACTTTATAGAAGCGGTAACAACAACAAAACTGGCCGTTGGTCAAACGATGAATCAATTATGAATATTCTGACTGGCTTGATAAAAACAAGATTCAAATGGAGTGAATAAATTATCCTACTTAGTGCGCTTCCCTTTCTTTTAGTTCAAAGGGATAAGGACGATAGTGTCTTAAAGAGATCAGTTCCTGGCCACTGGACATTGTGTGAGAATATTTTTAATGCCTGATTATGATTTTCTTTTTTTATATAAACTTTTTATTCCATTTTGAAAATGCTAAAGGTGCATATCCCTTACTTGATTTCAAAATTTGCTTAAGGCGCTTCTAGCAGCCTTTTTATGTTTAACCAAAAATGTAAATATTACGATAATAAAAGGGTATCTGACTACTATAAAACTATCCTTTTGGGACAATCATTTAATATCATCTGTATATATGACATCTGCCATGACCTTATTCCTTTTTTGACCAACTGGCCGTAGTATTTATAAATGCGCCAAATCATTCAATATTGACCAAAAAATTTTTAAGGGATTTTTGCGTAAAATTATGTTTGCAGATGTTATTATCACATAAAAGAAAGGATCATTCGTCATTCGAAACCATAAAAGAAGAAAATTATATAAAGGATTAAAGTTGCATACAAATATTCATCGATTGAATTGAATCCTTTAAGGGTGTTTTTGTGAAACATAACTAATCAATTTCTATTTTCATAATTCGTGTCAAGTTGCATAAGTGCTTGATGAAAATTTTGTTAACTCTTTTTTTGGGTTTTCGTATTAAACATCTGCGGTCCGAGAAATATGTATTTTGTTATTGAATTGTTTTTCTTAGGGGGTGTCTATGTGAAAGGAATCACAAGTATCCTTTGAAATAATAATATGGTTTTGGTTGTTTGTTATATTTCTAGAACTCAATTAAATTCTTCTTCACTATTGTCAAATATTTTTAGTTAGCTCATTAGCTTTTGGCAGTTAGATAAAAGAATTTTATCTGAAGAAAGATTGAGTAGATTTATTCCGTTTAGTGGGTGAAACTATTGCTGTTCTAATTGAGAAACTGCGTAAATATTTGTTATTCACATCAGAACTCCGTATTAAATAAAGTTTTAGGCTACAGATTTTTTAATAATTCAGTGCAAGTCTTAAACTCTGAGTCAGATGAATTGATTTTCATTAAAATCACCTTTGTTTTTTCACAACTTCTACAGATATTTGTAGTGGTTCTAGATCACTTTCCGATACAGCAGCTGTGTTTGAATATAAATCAGGATAACATCTAAACTCTTTCAATGTATTTTTGAATCTGGAAATAATATATACCTCACCAAAGGGAAACATTATTTAAGGAATACTATTGCATGACCTGACGCTAACGTAAGTTTTCAATGTGACTAGTACCATTCGACTCGAAATTCGAAGCTCTCTTAATCCCTGGTACATTATTAATTCTGTACAAAATTCTATTTAAAATATTACAACTTCATTCAGGCCTACACAACCATCTAAAACGAATACCATTTTCTCTTTGACATTATTATTGATTAAAAAGTCATCCGCAGAATGCGACGTCATAAAAGAAAAGAATTAATTTTTTGCTTTCTGGCTGTATTCCCCATTTAGAATACTCAACTCTTTTGAAATATATCCAGGTGTCCATAAGTAGGAAATGACTTTATTTATATTTAATTTCCAACATGAAGACATTATTCTATTCCCACGGTCACAATTCCTTAATTTGATAAAGTTAACAATTTGATGAAATCATTTGAAAAATTGTTTACACATTTCTACTTTTACAAAATTTGCACATGTCATTACACAGCAATATTTTCCTTTTTTAAAATATGCATTGATCCTTTTGATATTTATCCTAGAACAACCATAATCATGTTAGGATATTAAGCACCTTTTCTTTAAATGTCTGATGTTGTGTCTAGCCACTTGACAATCCTTAAATTTCATGTCTTTTTAAAGACGACCTATTTTTTTTTATTTCTATAAATTAAAGGATAAAATTTTTGAAGCCTAAATGTTCTAGACATTAGCAATAACATGCAAAGAGAAAACTTATATACAAAAACTAATATCTAAGGAGCAAGGGATAAACGTAAACGTATACGAAGGCGTTCTTTATCAAAAGGATATCAATCACCTGTAGTAAATTTTTTTTCTTTCAAAATTTTGAAAATATTTTGATGATGTTTAAGTTTTATTTCTATTTAGAAAAGAAAAAAACCTTTTTTGGAGCGAAATAAATTTGATCTGAATTCGTAAAAAAATTTATTAAATGGGACATGTGCAAGGAAATTCTTGAAAAATCGGGAAAAAATTTTTATTTTAAAAAACTGAAATCAGGACATTTGGAAATTGAATAGATTTCAAACAGCTTACATATTTCTAGTCCTTTTTTCTTGTATCCTTTTATTAAATTGAAATTCACATGCTGTGATCGATTTTTTGTGTTTGTCCCTTAACGGCTGATGAGTGTTTTTATCCTTTTTTTCCATAGTTATTGCAACGAAATTAATGGTTCATAGATTTATAAGAAATGAACCCTTCTTTGTTAGATTACATTACCTTTTGGAAATTATCCTTATATATACCTAGAAACACTATTCTATCCTGCATGTTATTCATAATTACTAACGTAAGTCGGCTTCTGTATAACAATATGCCCTGCTCTTCAAAAGAACCATTGTATTGCTCTAGTTGCATCCTTTCGAATTGATGAATTGTATTTGACATAAGGACTTTATGGCTGTATTCCAATCATAATTTTTGTTACCTATAAAAAAAAAAACACATTTTTAGCGTATTATTGTTACGTTTGATCTTTTATTGATGAAATTAGGTCAACCGACATCATCAATTTATGGCTTCTACTATGAATGCGGAAAAAGGAACTTTATGACAAATTTTGATTAGTGAATGACAGAATCTGAATAAAATTCCATTATTTTTGATTTTTTTACAATGAATAACTTAATAAAAATGTATTTTCAAATGAAATTTCACTCTAACAATGGTAAAAAAAAGTTCATTGTTTACAAATAAATTTGTGAGATGCGCCATTTTAATAAATAAAGTTTTATCTTACAAGTTGAAGAATTGTTAACAGCATCTAAAAACTATTGTCATTTGAATAAATTGGATCAAAACGTTTCTGTAAGGTTTTTAGGTTTGTTTTGAATTATTAGAAATCTTTCTAGCGTATTTAGAACTTTAATTTTATTTGAATTTTCCTTTTGCGTATCAGAATAATACGAAAAAATTTCCTATATTTTTCTTTTTTTTTCCAAATGCTAAAAGTCGGGGAGCAAGAAACTTAAATAATAAAAATCTAATTAACTCAAGAAAGCATCTTGATCTGATAAGATTAATAGTTTCTTTTTGGAAAATTGAAAAACTATTTACTATTTTAAGCACTTATGAAATAATTCTTGTCCTTTTTTTTTTTTGCTTAAAATTTTGAAATACTTTTATTTTAAGTTATATCAAGCCAAAATTCTCTTTTTAATGGAAATATCTGAAAATGTAGTTCAGTGTCAAATTTTCTACGCGAAAAAAATCATAAAAGCTCTATAGCTTATATTTATTTATGTGTATACATATACAGATATAAATATATATACAATATACTATATTTAAGAGTTTTAATCCCCTCAATGCAAATGAAGATATCTATAACAGTTCAAAAGTCGCACAGAAGATATAAAATGGAGCTTTATAGACCTTTTGAAATATTTCTGTTGGGCTCGTTTCAAAATTATGACGTGGAAAATTTAGATTTTTATTTTTGCCATCTTGAGCTATTTCAGTCATAGCTTCTTGATAATTTATGATGGGTATTTATCAAAATTTATGTACTATTTATGATTTCCACTTCAAATTTTGCCGAAATTGAATAATGATGTCAATGCTCTTCATAGCTTTAAGCAAAACTTTTGTAGCTAATTTTATTTCTTTTCTATAAATGTGACAAAGATAAGATTTCAATGCATTCTTTTGAATTGTATTGATATATAAAAACTTGTTTTCTAAGAGCTTACAGAACATTTTGTAGGTACAGTTTTGATGTAACAAACTTTGTAATATCTAGCTCAAAATCTGCCTTTTTAGGTTATAGCAATTCACAGTATTGTGCTTCGAAATAACACTTCAGACATTTCGATTTAATAAATTTAAATGGCCACAAATAATATTAGAATTTCGTGTTATCTGAAATAATCCAAAACTCTATGAAAAAAACAAAACGTGGCTTCTAGAGGGAAATATTATTATTCAATGCCAAACTTTCAAAAATGTTTGCAGTGAAATAAATTTTTGACAAATAATAACGTTAAATGTATACCTAATCCTTCTTGGACAGATTGTATGAATGTATTATTCAAAACATTAAAAAGATGGACTGAATGAGCTTCCTTGACTCCTTAACGCACAGTTTTTTTTTAAAAAACCGGCCAAAAAATTACAATTTAGAATATTGTCGTAGCATAAAAATTAAAAAAATACAAAAATAATCAGAATTTTTATTTTAATTTGAATATATAACTCGAGTTATTACGAGTGTAAAAAGGTTGACCAGTTTAACCCACTCAAATTTACTCCAGCGGATTAAAGAAAACGGAAGAAATCAGCTTATTAAAATTATCCTAGCTTCACACAAAATAAATTTTTTTTTATTTTATTTTATAAAATTAACATGTAACAAAAATAACATAATTCTAAATAGTTTTGTAATTTATTTGTTTGTTTGCAGGATCATTGCCACCAAGCCCAGCTGACAGTGGAGTTTCAGATGTAGATAGCTCCAGCTCAGGTGGACAACCTTGTAGCGATGAATTAAAAGCTAGATTAGGTATTCCGCCGCATTGCCCACCTCAAGGACATGTACCACCTGGAACATTTTTACATCCAAATTTCTACCATAATTCGCCTCCATTAAGGAACATATGGAATAGTCGAAGTGTTGGATGTAAGTACAAAATTCTATTTTTTCCCCTTTCGTTTTTTTTTATTAAACATTCAAGTAATTAAAAATATATTGTTTTTTATTTATATTTCTTAATTTTTTGTATGTTTATAATACACCGAACCCTACTTGGCAACTTGTACTTCACTTTCTTTGATTGTGACCAAAAAGTGTCAACGTGGCATTAATCAGGAGGTGATAAAATTATCACAAAATGAAAATTTAATTTCCTGAAACGATAAGATTAAATTTATTAATATTTCACTTTTCACTGGAAAACCAATTGAGTTATTCGTAAAAAAAAAGAAATCAAAATAAAATAATGGGATTCAAGTTATATTTTATAATACCAGCCACCCAAATAAAAATCTATATTTCTTTCGTTTGTAATCTGCGCAACTAAGTAGAAAAGTGTAGCGCTAAATTCTGAAAGCGTACGATTTTAATTTTTTTTTTTTCGTTGTTTTTGTATTCGTTTTGTCAGTAAATTTTTCATATTGATTTGTAATCAGATCTATCAGTTGTAAATGATAAAATTATACTTTCTGACGTTAATGCATTTCAAGTTAAACACTTAAGATAATTTTTTCCAACCAAAAAAACCAAAAAAAAAAACATAAATATATCTGATAAAATTATTCAGGTGTTTTTTTCGTTTTTAATTTTCTTTATGTTTATGGAGAAGTTTTTTTTTTGTTTTTTTTTTTTGCATAATCTCTGATTTCGTAAAAAAAAATTTTTAGCAGCATCTAAAAATAGGAAATGGACCGTTTCCTGCACGATATAATTGCCGTCATGCATGCCAATGCAGACAAGAACATTTTTAAAAAGAAATATTTGGATTTTCTCTGTTGGAGATGAACTTGAAAAATTTTTAAAGCGGAAGAAATATAAATCACCGGAAACTTGATACATTTTCTTTTTCAAATTTATTTTAGAGATGAAAAATAAAAAAATGCGAATAATATGAAAATACGAAAACGAATTTTGTGAGGCGAGTTTTTTTAATTTGCATTTGAAATACAAGGACAGTTGCATATGAAAAAAAGAAAATGTAATTAAAAGCAGTGTAGGAAAGTGAGAAGTGTATGAAATGTATTGAAAAGGGTAAAGGAATTTGCTTCAAATTGTTACTGCAAAAGCCTTCTGTATTGATGAAACTACCTTGAGGACTACTCTGGCCCTATCCCGGCTCACTTAGAAAACTTTAATTAATTTCATTTGTATAAAGTTATTTAGAATTTTTGAGAAGAAAAATATTTTTATCAGATTTTCCTGTAATTATTTTAGAATTTCACGAGGAAAATTTTGAAATAATTTCAATAGTTTTGATGAAAAAACATGAAAACTTGTGTCTTGACTTATTGATAGGTACGAAACTCCAATCAAACCCATTACAATTTCTTAGGTCTTATTTTTATAAATTCTTCGAGAATTCTATGAGAGAGGGAAGAGAGAGGGAGAGAGAGTATCTAAGAACTATCTACGTATTTATCTACGTATTTAATGGGTCAATGCTAAGACTCTAGCTCCTAGTGCTTCGGTCTACCTACATAGACTTTTGAAAAGTCAGAAATATATTAGTCGGAGTTTTTTTAGTATTCAACTTCTTTTTTAATCCAAAAACTCAGAATTTTCATCTTACTTGATACCTGTCGGACCTAAATACGCAAATATAACTTTGACCTTGAATGTGTGTCGTTCTATTGATATTGAATTTATAATTGCTCATTTTTGCTTTGACAAGCAGCATAATCTCGACTATAAGCCGAAAACAAATTACTCCAGCTCATATTCATTTCTAAGCAGTTTAATAATATAGTATTATTTATCAAACTTTTCATAGCTGAAACCAAAGTATTTTGTATAAGCTTTGGAGAATGACATTTGTTCTCCTCTTCAGATTTTTGAACTAATGGAACCGAGATGTTGAATGCAGGATTTTTGTTAGATTTTTATACGAAATGAATAATTTTTCATAAATAAAACCTTAAAGTTGCTTCCAAGATTACATGAAATGAGTATAGACACGTGTAGTTTGATACCTTTGTATCCTGGTTTGAAATTCATTTAATGGATTTATGTTTTGTGATTTTAAAAAAAAAAAACGCATACAAATAATATCTAACAATGTACAATCTTTTAGTATAGGAAATTAATTTTATACAACACTAATAATCAGACATTAAACATAGTTTGATCTTTCGATAAACATCTTATTCTTATATATGAATTCCAAAAGTACCTACAACAAAAATAGTTTTATTTTTAATCAGGTATCAATTTCAAAACCTAAACACGAAGAAAATATTAAAGACACTGATGTGAATTTAACCTTGAAAAATGTCTTGGAATAACATATAACAACAACAAATTCTTCTCCAAGTATCCAGAGTAAGTAAATATGCAACCAAATGATGCACCACATAAAACAGATTCTGGTCATCGACACAATGTCTTTCTACCCGTTGTGAAGGTCATATTTGCAAACTAAGAAAATGTTGCGGATGCAATCCTATTAATAATAATTATAAAATGAGGATCGTGGGTAGTAGATTCAGGGTACCAGAAAGCTTTCCGCATAGTATAACCTAAATTTAGCGGTATTTGCTGCCATATCACATAAACTGTGAAGTCGTTAATCTAATTAGAAGCACTAAATTTATTTCAAATGTTTATGAAGGCTAAATTTTAATAAAATTTTGCAGTAAATTTTTAAATACGATGCAATATTTTTACGGTATGTTTTAGGTAAAAATGAAATTCTATATTAGACCAGATGAATAAAAAGTTTTTTGTAGAATTTTGGTTATATTTGAGCAATTAGAAAATATTCATCTCGGGAATTTCAATCTCCTTTACAAGTGTAGCCTCCAAAATCGAAATTAATAAAACTTTGTTTTTGAAATTCGAAGTAAGCTGTCAACTTTAATGTTTCAATTTATTCAGCTACTTGTTGAGCTGATTCGGCTACTTACGGTTATTTTCATAAAAACAATCAGTTTTTGATTCTAAGCCAAGAAACTACTGAAAAAGAAAAGAATTCAAGTGTATAAGTCTTACGCCAGTTAAAAAAACGGTAACAAATCACTTACTTTATATGAACTGGAAACTCTAGCTTAATGCATTTCATTTGAATTTATCATAGAAAATATTTATGAATCACAAGTAAAAAGAATTTTAGCGTGTAGCTAAATTTAATATTTCCACTGATTGTCAATTTCCAAGCTCTTTATTTAGACTTAGAATAAAATTTTCTCCAAATTTTCAATTAAATAAAAGTAAATTCACGCTTTCCAGTTAGAGACAATAAACAATACATAATTATTGTCTTTAGACAAACACCACATCTTTTAATTTGCAACTCAGTTAGGAAGAGGAAGTGAATTTTGTTTTTTCTCTTTTCCGATATTTGTTGTTTTTGTTATTATATCTTTGCACACATTTTCAAAAGGGGTAAACGGAGACAGTGGCCCATACAGCTGAAATGTCCTTCACTTGTCTCTTCAATTTAATTTGATGATTGTACGCTGTCTGCTCATTAATTAATGACTTCCTCGCGACTTTTATGATGCAATAATTAAATTTTTATATTTGTATAAATATTTTTTATTTTATAATAAACAATTCTCATACCATAAAAGTAGATCCATAGATGATTTTACACAAATCTGTGATGAACTAAAGTTAGGTTGATTAAGAGATTAAATTTTTTAGTACAACGTTTACCTTTATGTCTTGTGGTTTTCTTATTTGTTTTTATTATGAATTTATCAGTAATAATTTTAAGATTATGCTTGAAAAAATGTCAAATAATATTATTTTATATTTTACAAGCAAAACTAAGTTAAAAATGTTATTAATAAATATTTCCTTTAAAATTTTTCTAAAGGGTTTTCGAATTGATGTATTTTTACTGTCCTATTATATTTATGTTCTTAGATTTATGCCTAACTATAAATTATTTAAAGTATGCCTTTATGGTCTATGGCCTATTTGGTCCAAATTGTATACAGTCTCTTGCGATTAGCTTCTAGTTTATTTTCTGACAAGAGATACAACAGGCAAGGGATAATAATGGTGATTTTAAGAAAAAATGTGTAAAAGAAAAATTTTTTATTTTACTAGTTTGCTTTCGAATACATTGATAAAATACAATTACTTGTTTGCGTGGATAGAGATTTGCATAAAACATTCACACACTCATCTATATCCTTCATAAGTATAGACAAAATTTTCCACGTCGCTGGTAGTGACTGAGTTCACTATTAGGTTATTAAATTTCGGATATAATCTTTTGTTGTCCTAAGGTTCTTATTTTGTTTGATTTTTTGAGTCTTATTGTAATTTAAAGTAAGAGTACAGAGTTTCGTTGACTTAATTAAATTTGAATATAACCCAGTAGGGAAATTACTCATCAGTGAGTTGCTCATGCATGAACTCATGCGTGAATCATGTCACAAAGTTCATTTATGAAACATTCATTAATGCAGTATACAAAAAATAGCTATCATAGCTACTTTTCAGTCATATTTTCATGCAAAAAGCCGTCATGACGGCGATTTTTTGCGCCATTTGTTAATTAAGTTCAACACTGGCATTACTAAAGTCTAATAAACTCCTTGCAAGTACATCATCCAATGCAGACTCAAGTAGTAAAAACAACTAGAACTTTGCATGCTTATCAACATCAAAGTTTTATTCCTCAAGTGGTCAAAAAGAAATTGAGTTGATATTTTAAATTCAGGAATAATTATTTAATTCTATAGTCAATTTACACACCGCCAAAGTTCAAAGTTACACAACGAATAAAAATACAATGCCCCCACATTTTGTATCACAATATTATGCCGTATTTTTATACTGAATCAACTTTTTTGTCTCTTAAAAACTCCTAAAACTGGCAACTCATCCTCTGCTAACATTCCTCGTAGTTTCGTGAGATATCAGCAATAATCAAAATCATAAAATAAAATCTTTTTAAATTAATTATTTATTAACTAAAAACTATTTTTTATTTTTATTTTTGACTACTTTTCCTCAGTTTTCTGATTCAAATAGAAATCCTTTTAGTATTATAAGCAAAAATCAGCAACAATAAATCATAAAAAAAATATGGAATTTACCTCGACATCCGATAACACAAGCGTAAGCTTAGTTTGGAAATTAAGTGCGCAATTCAAAAGTATAAAAACAGAAAAAAACATTGAGGCATGTGCTTGAACCCGGCATTAAGATATGTCTTCTATAAATTGTTCCTTTGGTATTAAACCTAAAACGAGTCCTAACTTAATTTCCCCTTGCTCTTTTCACGCCCTTAACGTACAGGACAATAAACTTTGTAATGAAACGTGCCAACTAATACACATATAAATTTCTTCCGGTTACATAAAAATCATTTTCATAATTCATTTCCGCTAAGAATTCAACTCATTCCTAAAAAAATCACAAACAAGTAAAATTCCTAATACAACCCCAACCTTGAATCTAATCAAGTGGGTGTTAACCCTGCTCCTGATAACCAAAATTCAAGTTGAGTTAAGTTGTTTTAAGCATACCATGCCCTATCCCATGCGCCCAAAAGGACAATGAACTTCAAATTGTCTTTCTTTACCTGCCTTCCGTCTCCATACTTCCGAATGACTTTAACATAAATCTTTGTAAAAACATTCCATTAAAAACGATACTCCTCCCTCAAGATTAACTGCTACTACACGCAACTTACACATAAACTCCGTTATATATTACAAAAAAGAAAAAATGTACAAAAATTGCCTATAGTTCTTGGGAGGGGCATATCCCTCCTAACACGCACAGATTCAGGATATTGAGAATATCCCTTTTTTATAGCAGTTCACTGACACAGCATTTTACAGGCCTTTTCTGCTATATAAACGTGTTTGTATATATTTCGAACTTCCTAAATTACGCACACATACCCTATAGCAGCGTTAGGTATTGGAGGATTTTAGATGGAGAAAGTAATGCTTTCTTCTACAAGAAAATTTATATGCATTAAAACTGCGTATATTTCTGAGAGGTTTCTTAAAGCTTTTCTTTGGAGTAAAAAGTGAAGGACGTTTTTATTAATTTGAAATTTGAATTAATTTCACTTATTTAATTGAAAAAGTAACAGAAATTCGAAGAAATATAATTTCAAAACATTTCTCAAATTCGGAAGTTTCAGAAGGCTGTTTTTGGCGATGGTAATGATTTTATATCCTTGCAATCTCTTATTTTTCATTTAGAGAAAAAAAAATTTGGTAAAAATTCTGATGTACTTAAAAGCTCTAAAGAAATTTGCAGTTAGTATCTTAATTTTTGATATTTAATTAGCTACAATTAGGACAAATTAGGCCGCCTTGTCTCTGCGTATTTTACTAATTATCAAATAGATTTGTTTATAAAAAACATAAGAGGAATCTTGCATTAAAATATGTTTTACTTATGACTTACATGATAAGCGATTAATTACCTTGGTTCAATTTTAAAAAAAAACATTTTCATTTTTTAATAAAATAAAGCACCGAAAACAATATAAAAAATCTCAATAAGGCTATGAGTTAAATTTTAAAATAATTAAGAAGAGTCGTAAACTCACCGTTTAAATCTCAACGGATGAAAGGTTCAATTTTTGGAAATCAAGACTTTTTATACCTAAAGTTTGATGCTACTGCCTTAACCTAGCAGTGGAGCAGTAGTATTTAATCACTAAGACTGCCCACAGAGTGTCGGCTTACATCCGAGCTGACACCGATTTCGATGTCGAAGACCATAAAGTCGTTATTGGTAAATAAAAAATAGAGGGTATATTTACACACACAATAAAAATAGTTTATATCTTCCTATTGCAAATATGCCTAGGCTGATTTTTCTTTCTTTATTGTTGAAGATGTCCAGATAAATTAATTTACAGGCTCTTGTCTCTAGAAAACTGCTTACAAAGATTTTTCTTAATAATATTGGAGAGAAAAATTTATTTTCCAAAGTGACTGCTCTTCTTGTACATGAAATCTTAACTCTTTAAGTTTCGGATTGTTTCAAATTGCATCTTAAACTTTGTTCTGTTAAAAGTAGAATAAAATAATAAATTTAATGTATTTTCCTACAATTTTTAAATTTTATCTTCTTCAATACACATAAAGATAAATTATTAAAAATAATATATTTTAACAATGCAAAATTACTCTAATAATTATTATTAAAATTTATATAAAAATTGATAATCTTCATTGGTGACATTCCAATCTCGTCACCTTGTTAAATGTGATGCATTGCCCAATATAGCCTGGAAGCTATGAAATTACATTGATTGGTCACTTTATATATCGCATCGTACACACAAGTGCGCTGGGTTGTTTTTATGGCCATCAGGTGTAAATTTGCTAAAATTCGAACAAATCGAACAGGATTCAACTTTTATTGGTTAAATTGGTTGAATTAATACACACTTAACTGAATAGTTGCTAATGATTAAAAACAGCCAATTAAAGGAAACAAAGGGTGCATAAAATTTAATTAAAAGTACCACGAGAAAGAATTTATAAGACAAAAAATTTGCTTTAAACTGAAAAGATCGAAACTAGTGGGGAAAACGATTTATTATTACTTTTTCAATAGAAAAATAATGAATTGGTTATTTTTAAACAATACTCATTTTCAGACATTGATGTAAAATAAAGTCCAATATCCAGAAAAGAATTTGTAATTAACTTGAATACAAGTTTTGAAAAATTTTTCAGCCTACATATATCCTTGGAAGGAATAGTCTAATGTCCTATATATACAATTTAAAACTCTAAAAATCGTGCCAAAAAGAAAGGAACAAAAACAAAACACATTTCAAAACCAAATGAGAAACTGAGTCGTGCCGCATTCTAAATTCAAAATAAAAAAAACTGAAAAAAAAGCATTCAAAATTCTTGTTTAAAGCAAGGCCTAAATCACTTAAATTCATTCTCCTTCCGCTTGTACAAAATGTCCGCCATGGCCTTACCACAAAGATATATTCCTCCTTCTCCTTCTTCAGCATTTGTGATAATCATTTTTCACCTTAATTTTTTTAAGGAAAAATATATTC
The DNA here is from genome assembly GCA_947359355.1 of Acrocera orbiculus. NCBI lineage: Eukaryota > Metazoa > Arthropoda > Insecta > Diptera > Acroceridae > Acrocera > Acrocera orbiculus. Next base: position 47,252,475 of record OX375757.1, read on the forward strand.
CTCAACCCCTTTATCCACTATTTATTTAGCTTTAAAATAAATTATACATACCTATTAATCGAAAATCGCCAGACAAGGAAAAGGAAGAGAAACAGGAAAACATGATAGCAATACGAGCAATAAAATTTACAAAAAAAAAAAAAATGGCAACAATAAAAAACAAGTCAAAAAGTGCATCGCGAAATGCGATTAGTTGGTGTCAGTGGATTTCTAGGGTGATCGTTCGATAGAAGGTCAGGGAGTGTTATACAAGAATAACACACATACACAAATATAAATATATATCTATGTATATATATATATATATATATATGAGAGCTGCGATGAGTATTTGCAATAATAAAATCTATATATATATATAGATATCTTAAAAATGGCATAGATGCGTACATAAGCAAATGCAATCATCAGTTGCAACACACTTCCCTCTTTATATAGATGAGGTTTTACAAATATTATTTTGAGAAAACAAGCACACATACATTTATATATACTTATCATAAAAAAAGAGTACAAATCACATTCTTTGCTGATGTATGGTGCTAGAATTTGTGATATTTCCTCTTTAGAAGAATTTTTTCTTTTGATTTAGCTTCGATTTTTTTGCTGAATACCATTCAAGCGATTGACGGTAGCATTTTGCAATAATCTTTTTTTATGTATTTATTTAGCTATGAAATTCCGATTGGAAAAAATATTTAAAAAAAAAAAACTCCCTTGCCAAGTTATCTGATATCAATGAAAATTATTTATTGTTTTGGTATCATGGTTTTTTGTGTTTTTTCATATTATTTGTCTGTTTAAAGTGGCAAATTTCAAAGAAACAAAGAAAATAACTAGATAGCAAAAAGCTTATTTACTTTTTGTAATAGAACTTCGATTAACTATCTTTTATTGATTTTTAAGCTGTGAAAGAAATATAAATAAATAAATTTTTGTTATACGGGATAATATTGACTTTTTCAAAATTATCTAAATAGCGTCTGCAAAAATTACTATTTGTGTTACTTTTGGTATTTCATTTATACATAATTTTGAGAGAAATATTATAATTATACATACATAAAAGTTTCAAATCGAATTTTCATTTGATCTTTAAGTGATTTGCTAATCATTAAATTCAGGCTCTATACCAATCATTTATATTTCAAAGTAAAATTTCACGGTAATATTCTAGCAATAATAGTATAAAACTAAAAATATTTTATTTTATTTGTAATTCTATAATTTTTATTTTCAAAAAAAAAAAACTAAACAGAAACACTAAAAATCTATAAAAAAAAAGTTACCTTATATCTAATACACACATTCTCTATTGAGAGTTGTACAGTATATTAGCCTCCCGTATAAAAAAATCGTTTCTCCATAGGCAATTGTCTGTATAGATTGAAATGTCAAAAAAAATTGTCATAAAAGTAAACATTGAATCTGTGAAAATACACAAAATAATTTCAATCTGCTTATTAGCAAAAACAGTATTAACTTTTAAATATTATATTAAAAATAACCTGAAAAAAAGATCAATTATTTTTAAATATACAAAATAATTTTAATATCCTAACAAAAAATTCACTTTTTGACACAATAAATAGGGGAAATTTTAATGTTCGACAACCAATAGATGGCAAAATTCCCTTATACCCAAAATTTTAAAATTTGCACTTTATACACGATTGCAATATGCTTAATATTACACATTTTTCTATACAAAAGTTCCTTCCGTGTATTGTAATAATGTGTAAAAGCCTCAATGGAGAAAGGCTACAAACTGATACCAAATCTAGCTTTTTGTGTCGATAAGTATTTTAGACAGCATTTTAAAAGCAAATTTAACCTAAAAAGTATTCTTAGACTACCATAGTTGTCTGAGAAGTCTTTTAGAAGAGTATAACTTGTACTTTCCTGCTAATTTTATGATATTTATAATTCATTACTATTTATTAAAAATCAATTTTATTATAAAAAATTAATAAGAAAGCATATATTATATTTTTTAATAAAAATAATGATAAAATCGATTGAATATTTGCTCCCCAATAAAAAATAATATCCTAAGTCTCTTAAAATAAATATTTTATTGTCCTTATTAATTAGTTTAAATATAATTAAATGTTGACTTATATTTTGGAAATTTTCAAAAAATCCTAATATAAACAACAAAATTCGAACTTGGAAAATATTTAGGCTAAAATCACTTGCGTTCATCAAATGTATAAATATCCGAATTCCCTTCAACTATGCCGGATTTTGTATTTATTTGTTTTATATTCTAAAGAATTACTGTTGTTTAAAAACAACACAAATAAAAAAATCCTGAATCTTTAATAGCTTTAAAAATTTGTCTCTTTTTCGTTTGTTTCGCTTTCGTTTCTATGTGACTGTAAATTGGGAATCTACAAATTATATACCAAAATAACATAAGTGATCTAAAGAAACAAAAACAAAAATCAATTGGATTAAATTAGCTTCAATTTCACAAAATAGCAATTTAAAAAGCCTCATCAACTGCATTTAATTCTATCACCTGATTCATCTCATGTCAGTTCTAATACAATTACAAAGAAATTTCGCTCTTGACATATCGCAGCTGTTTTTTTTTTTGCAAATTATTAAAACTTCCTATCATATGTATTTAACAGAAAAATCAATTAGATTGCACCTGACATTTTAAAGACTATTTTCAAATAATTTACTGCCCAATTATATTCGTTTTCTTGGCAACAGAAAATAATTTTTGCAAAAAAAAAAACATATTAAAAACAACAAAATTGCAAATAGTAAAAATCGATTTGGACTGTCAAACGTCTATTTTGTCCCATTTAAAAATTGAGTCCATGATGCACTTAACACAATGCTACCACCCGTCTATCGAATTAAATTCAATGTACATAGAATATAATAGCGCCAACATCTGCATATGATAATTGAAGGACATACGGTTACATTGACCTCTTTTTTTTTTTTTTATATATATAATTTAAATGACTTTCTCCTCTTCTACCACTGCATTACTACACTATAAAAATATGATTCGTTTCCCTTTCTAGAAAATCAAATAAAAAATGTCGATTCAATACAATATTTCTACAGTAAAATTGTATTAGAAAACTGCGCATGCCTTCTCAATTGTCGTTGCATCAACTGTTTGAAATAATAACAATAACAACAACAACAACATAGGCACCATCAGCAACAGTAGTAGAGCAATATAATTGAAATAGCGATAGCAGCCCGACTGATAAAATTTATATACCAGGAAATGCAAATATTTGCATATGTATTGCAATTATGTATATGTATAGAATGGAGAGATAACATGATTTTATTATATTATTCAATTGATTACAGTTTTCCTTAGTTTTTTTTTTTTTAAATTTTATGTAGTAGCATTGATTAAACTGTTTTTCACATCTGAATATAAATTTTTACTTTCTGTTTCAATACTTGTTCAGGTTGCTGCTGAATCTTTTTAGCTTTTATAGTGGCGCTGAGCAACATTTATGTTCAAAATGTGCAACATTATGTGCAAATATTCATATTTGCTTCGCTTTAAACAAATTGTTTTAAGTTTTTCGTGTTTACAAGCAATTTTCCCGGTATTTTTTTTTTTTGTTAGACTCTTTTTAACTACAACGGAATATTTTTCATTTAGGAAAAAAGATAATTTTTCCTTTTTGTAAATAATTGCAATTGTGTTTTTATTGTACTCACTGAGATTGAAATTCTGATCCTCATAAATTCCTAAGGATTGTATGCAGTCTTTTAATAATGTTACCATTTTATTAAACTTTTATGGCTTTTTTTTTTTCTTTAATATTTCCCTTAAATTAATCTACGATTTTTTGATCAAATTCTGCCTCTGTTTTTTTTAATTTCCGTCTTTGATATCTCAGATGTCTGCTGGGGTGAATGATTTTCGATTTCTGATAAACAAAATAAAAATAATGGAAAGAGAAGTAGTTAGGGTAAGGACACGAGCTCTTTCAAACTAAGTTTTAAAGTGATAATTCGGTATAGTGATTCTTAAAAATCAGAAAGATTTAACACTTAAGTTTTTTTAAAAGGGCTTGCAACGGTTTAATCAATATCGAAAATATTTTTGGATGCTATTTATCATTTTTTTCAATAATTGTTTTTGATAAAGACCTTCCTACTGCGGCGTTTTTATTTTTCATTTTCATTCTTTTAATGGATTCAAAATAAATTTGTCTTTGTAACCAAAATATTATTTATTAGTAAGCTAAACATAATTTCTTCTTTTCAAAATCAACAATAAATTAAGTCAATTTAAAATTAGCTAAAAAATTGAAAATAAATTCATTTTGAAATTTTTATGTAGCCAACTTTTCATACGGAAAGAAGCAGAGGTTTCTTGAAGGTAATAATAATATTTGGAAATTTTTTTCATAAAAATTAAACAGACAAAAATTTTATTTGTTTGACCTCATAACATAAAAAGTCATTTTTAGTTATTAATTTTAATATTCCCAGCATATTTATTATTATTTTTAACAAAAAATTTTAACAATAATTAACAATTATTTTTAATTTTAGTGCCGGACAATTATTACCTTCATACAATTGGAAGTGGAAATGGTACAGGAGGAGGAGGGGGCTATGGCGGTACACATTTTCCAGCACCCTCACCACCACGACAAAATGGTAACCAAACACATCATCCATTGCATCATCATCATCATCCACATTTGACAAATGGTAGTGCAAATGGACCACCTACTGGACTCCATCCGCAAAGTGTTATACAAGCAGCAACCTCAAGTGTTAGTGATGATATTTCATTTATGTTGGAAATAAATTACCAACAGCGTAAATTAAAGAAACCACGTAAACCTAAAATTGAAATGGGTGTAAAAAGGAAGAGTAGAGAAGGTTCAACTACATATTTATGGGAATTTTTATTAAAATTATTACAGGATCGTGAATATTGTCCAAGATATATCAAATGGACAAATCGTGAAAAGGGTGTTTTTAAATTAGTCGATTCAAAGGCTGTGTCAAGATTATGGGGTTTACATAAAAATAAACCAGATATGAATTATGAAACAATGGGACGTGCCCTTAGATACTATTACCAGAGAGGTATTTTAGCTAAAGTTGATGGACAAAGATTGGTTTATCAGTTTGTTGATGTTCCCAAAGATATTATCGAAATTGATTGTACGGGAGCATAATTACGTTGTACAAATTTATAAAAAATTCTCTTTAAAATGAGATTAAAAAATTTATTTAAAAATATTATCTAATTAACATACAAACAAAACAATGAAAATTGTAATAGGAAAATATAAAATGTTAATAAAATTAATAATGAATTATTGCAAATGTCTAGAAGAGAACAAAAAATTTATTAGAGAAAAATCTATGTCGTAGATACGAAAATTTAATTTATTTTGAAATTTTGTACATTTTTTTTCTGTTATACCGGAATGTAGCTTTCTTATAATTATTGAAATATTTTTTAGAAAACAAAAAATAAATAATAATAATAATAAAAATTTGTGCAAAGAAGCAAACAGCAAAATAGAGAATAATTTGTCTGTTTATTATTTTGTAATTTTTTTTTTGTAAAAATATTCCTTTGTACAAAAATAAGATGAGAGTAATTTAAATACTGTTTAATTCTTATTTCGTTTGTTAATATTAATTTGTTATTAAAGCATATATCTAGTGTTAAAGCAGAAACGTTTTAAGAGATATATAATGGTTCTTGTTAATTCACGTTTTTTACCGTAGGAATTTTAAAATCTCGGAATAAAATTCTTTTATTTCCTTTACCAAACTGGGAAAATTGAGTAGCTACGATCTTGCTGTTTCGTATTTACTAGAATAAAAGCTGTTTTTTTTATGATATTTTATAAATTTTTAAGCTTTTATTAGATTGTTTCAAATTAACTAACTTACAAACTCATTTCAAATAGAAATCTCTGGTCTTCATTTTGAACGCAAAAACTCGTTATTTTGTGAAAGTTTTCATTATTTCTCCTAAACGGGAAATCTATTTTCTTTTGTTTTCTTTTCTTGAATAATTAAAAATTTAAATTCTTAACACTGAATATAAGTCGAAAATAATTACTTCAATTATGACTACAGTTTCAACATGGCTATGTTTTCATATTCAATTATTAATTATTATTAAAATTAAAACTATGTTAGGTATTTTACTTAAATTCAAATCAGCTGTTTGATTTAACCATTTTATAAAAAAGAGCAGGACAAATGGTAACTCATTTAAAATTAGAGTAGATTAACACAAATAACTACAAATCAAATTTCAGCTAAGCTTAAAAAAGTATCTTTGACTCTGATAGTAATTATTTTAATACAAAGTCAATGACTATGTTGATCACAATTCAGTAGGGAAAGTAGCTCTACTTCCGTAATGAAAGAGAGCTACTTCTCAGTCATAAAACTCACTACATCAATGAATTTAGTTGATAAATGGCCACAAAAATCACCGTCATGAGGACTTTCTGCATGAAAGTATGACTGAAAAGTAGCTATGATCTTTCCGACATGATTCACGCATGAATTCATGCACGAAAAAGTCACTGATGAGTACTTTCCCTACTGGGCAAGAAACATTTCGTCGGATTTTTTTCTTAGACAAAGCTAGCTAGTGCTGAATTACTTTAGCTACTCATACAAAATTTCATATCAATATTGTTTGTTTGTTACTACAATTGAGCTGTCAAAAATTCACAGTAGTATCAATAATTTTCTCTGCATAAATTTTCATTAATTTTCTTGTCGGATTGATAAATATCCCTAACAGTTTTAAATTTATATTTTATTTAATTTGAATGAGATTTATGAGGAAGATTTTTGCGATATATATACATCTCAAAATGGTAATTAATATCATACGAATTTTTTGTTTATTTCCTTTTGGATGAATTGAAGTTTTCGTCAATTATAAATCCGCTAACTTGCTTGTAGTTTTATATTTGAACCTAAATATTTTAGCCTTTTAATTATTTGTTTTAAAGTTTTTCTTTCCAAAATAAAAGCAAGGCTATCCAAAATATTATCTACTTTTTTAATTAATCGAAATATTAAATATTTTCCATATCAATAAAAAAAATTTTTTAGAGAAATATATAATAACTACTTCTCGCCTTAAGGACAGACCGTCATTATTTAGAAGGATAATAAAATTGAACGCTCATACTAACTAATCTCAATAAGCCAAATCATTGTAAAATAAAACTACATCACTAGAGTTGAATTAATTACTCAAAATTGAATTAGTATAACAAAATTTATAGGAAAAACTATTTTAGTTTCTTGAAAATTAATAACAAAAAAAAAAATTAATGAAGCAATTCCTAAAATTTGCATTTAAAGAATTTTATCTCTTAAAACGCTAGCGGATCAATTTGTGCTTTTGTATTTAATACTGTAAATTTGTTTATAAAAAATTTTTAATCGAATAGATTTAAATATATGTTAAATAAGTTATGTATAAAGCTAAATAATTGTTCATATTAAATTATACAAATTTTGTGTTTTTTTATAAATATATAAATATATATATTAATATATATATATATATATGTGAAAAAAATTATAGTTCAAGCTAAAGTCTGTTAAAATGTTACAGCAAAGAAGAAATCTTTAAATTATTTTAAGATAAATTTTCTGCAATAATTTTTTGTTAAAGCAATCCTCAAGGAAATTAATTAATAAATAGGAAAATAATTTACAAAATAAAATTCCGTGAAAATAAAAATATCTTTAGAAAAAAATATATTCTAAAATATTTAATTATTTAAAAATAAAAATTGAAAAATGATATTTTTTAACCAACCTTTCAAAATGGAATGCTTTTAACAAACAAATAAAACAAAAAATAGAAAATTAAAGAAACAATGTACAAACAGATTTAAATATCTTAAAAGGTAACAAATCAAAACTGCCTTGGATGCATGTTAATTTTTGTCTTAGTTTTATAAATCGGTGTGCATATATATAAATATGTATGTATACCTTCTTAGGATCTTTTAAATTAAGATTTTTAAGATTATTTTGTTGATTAAAGAAATTCTTAATATTTAAATTGTTTGTTTTATTTATTATTTGAAAGAATTGAACTATATCCATTGATAAAGAAAACAACCCCTGCCTTTTTGCTAGTTTTGTTTACAATCATCGATAATATAACTGTAAAATTAGTTTTAATATTTAAGAGAAAGTACCAAAGAATTAAGGTTTTTTATATTTGCAAACAAAAATATGAGCTCAGTACAAGAGCAAGGTTATCATTTTTCATATAGATATAGTTACAGGTACTCTTAACCAACTATCATTATAATTAAGGCCTATGAGGGCTGTTCGTAGGTTACTTGTCCAAAATTATTTTTTGGATCGTGTAATGCAAATAAGTTTCTTAAAATATAATTCTGTCTTTAACACAAGATTCACCTGTGATTATAACTTGAATCTCATCAATCCAGATAAGAATTGGGGTTTAAAAAGAAAAGAAGACAAACGAATCAATTCAATTGATTAAACCGCAATTAATATTTTTGTCGGTGATTTACTATGAAAACTATTTTATTATTATTTGAGAATTTTTAAGTTTATAATAACAATAAATTTTGGAGGAATAAAATATTAAGTTTCTTTTAAATAAGAATGTAATATTTGCCTTGAGTTTATCGTGTATACACGATGAAGGGTTTTTAAAATTTTATTCGACAATTAACTAATTAATAACTAGTACATTCGCCCTTATTTTTAAGTAAATTCTATAAGCGTGTTCGGCATACTCTTAATTAAATTCCCCAAAACATCTGTAGCTCAAATTGCCATACATTTACATGAAAATATAAGCCATAATTTATATTAATTACACAGGTATGCAAAATTGAACTTTTTGAAAATTGTTTGTCTGAAAAGCACCTATATTAGGTAATTCTGGGGTGCTGAACTCGAATTTCATATTAGCTTTTTTCTATCACGTAAGATTTTTTGGATATACGAAAGATAAGAAAAACCACTTTTTTTTGCCTTTATGAGGCCTTTCTTATTTAAATTGATAAAAATACAAAACTAATTTACACTTATAGATTTTTTAAATATCGAAAGGAAAATAATTAAAAAAATAAACTGGTAGAAATCCTTGTATGACCTCTTCCGTGTATAGCTGAAGCTCTTTTTTAAAGATTTTCGCCTGTGTTCAACTGTGTCACTGTCCCTCCATCCAGCAATAGTCAGCAATCATGTTAACATTCCACTTTCCTTGGTAATGTCGTTCCATTGCCTTCATGTCTTGATGGAATCTCTCACATTGTTATTCACTGAAATCTCCAAGATTTTCTGGAAAATTGTATAAATGAGATTTCAAAAAATGGACTTTTAAGCTCATGTTGCACCCCAACTTCCTAAAATATTCTAACATGTTTGCGACTAATTGGACATAATTTGAACTTCTCTTATTACCCAGGAAACTTTTAATTACTTCTTTCAAAGAAATCCATGCTTCCTTCTCTTCAGAGCTCATTTTAGTTTCGAAGTATTTGTCCTTCATTATTTTCCGAATATCTGGGCCTACGAACATTCCTTCTTTAAGCTTAGCCTCTGAAAGCGATTGAAATTTTTTAGAGAGATATTCAAAACACTCTCCCTGCTTTGATAGTACTTTCACGAATTGCATCATGAGCCCAAGTTTAATATGAAGTGGGGGAAGAAGCACTTTTGCTAGATCAACAAACTTTCTCTTAATATAATTTCCATTCTGGGTTTAATGGATTATATTAAAAGCCAATCTTTTCTTATCCAGTGCAAATCTTTGTTTCGGCTATCCTATTCACACAAAAAATATGGAAATTCAGTGTGGCCTCCTTGTTGTACTTTTGGCACTTTTCAGCAATATAACACGATAATGATATTTAGGAAGTTTTTACCACAATTTCTAAAAATCCTTACGTGATGGATTTTTTTTATTATTTTTCCCTTAATAAGCACTTCGAAATCTTTGAGAAATCATTGTCCAATCTCAGACAATTTTACCCATGCTAACCTGTGTTATTTCTGAATAGCATGAAGTTAACGCTGATTACATTCAAAAAGTGAAATTGTATACAAACGCAACAGCTGTCATTATTATTTACTGTCGCCATTATTAGTATTGTATTTACTATTTTAATTTTTTGAAATTTTAATAAAAATACTCATTTAAATCACAAGAAATGAAAAGTAAGTTTAAAATATAGTTTTATTTTTGTGTACTTGATAATGAATTTGTTAAGAAAATTTCATAATTACATTCGGAACCATTTTGAGTTACGTATAAACTAAACATTTTTTATTATATTATTTAACAGTAAAAGCTAACAGATTTTATTGTTCTAATGGTTAAAAAATTCAAAACATTATCATTTACAATCCATCAGAATATTAGAAAAAGTCTTCTAAACAATTTCAATTATTGAAAACAAATTGACCACCATTTTTATTCCTCTGAAATGCGGTAAACTTATTGTTTTTAAAATTTACTAATAATTTCATCAATGTAATATGGACAATATTTTGAGAGGAACATTATAGTAATATTTCTAGCAAAACAATTGATAAGGCAAATATACGAAATTCACTTTCATTTTCTATCTTTAAAAAGAAAAAGGCTGTAAAGATTTAATAAATATATTGCCAATAACGTTAATTTAATTTGTAATCAGATTGTTGATTAAATCTAACTTTGCAAAGATAAAAGGAAAACCGTAAATTAGAATAAACAGCCATAACCTATTTAAGTTCTTGACTTATAATATTTTTTTATTGAGTAATTACACCAATTATAACTGAGAAAAGATTTTACCCTATATTATAGTGTAAATTGTTAATATATTTTAACAGTTGTTAACATCATAAATAAATTAAACGTACCACAGAATTTTATTGTATAAAAAAATCAAATAATTTGAGTTTTACATTTCATAAACTCTTAAAAAACAACAGAATTTTATATTCGTTGAATTATTGATGTAAATATTTGGTTAATTAGATAAAAAAAAGGAAAGAAAAAAGCTGTTTAATAAACGAAAATTCATTCAAAATGCTAAACAGTTCAATTAAGATCTAATTTTGATTTGTCGGAAAGCAAAACCTTATTCACTTTTACAACGAAATTTTGTTGATTAAGAGCAACAACAAGAAATAAATTTGAAATTTGATTAAATAAGAACAACAAATAGGACGGTGCACACAAATTATTTTAGAAGTTAAAGTAAATTTGTTCAGAACTCAAGATAAAGCATTTGTACAAATAAAGTTCCGCATGATCTAGAATGAGGCCAAAACTTTGGCAGGCAAGCCAATATTTTACTTTACTCAATGTAATTTTTTACATGCAAATTTATCTAAATGAACTATCTAACTTATTATTTGGAGTTCCTTTTTAAAAATTACTCGATTCTCTTATGTAAATTAAATTTTCAGGGTATGTAAAATATTCCTTTACAATTTACAAAATTGCAATTTGTAGTCCCATTAGCGTTTGTAGTTACCATCAACAAAGCTTAGAACAAATTGATATTAGTCTTTTCATATTGAGAATTTTGCACTTCGTCTTATACAATCGGCAAATCAAAAAAACCTATATAACTAGACAGATAATGGAAAGGCCAAAAATATTGTTGAACTGCAAGGAAGTCAAATAAAACTGAAAGAAATTTTTTATGTTTTATCCCCTTGTCATTTAACGACAGTTGTAATAATTTTAATTAAAAAAAAGACCAAAAAACCAATTCCTAATCATTAAATTCAATCAAAACTAAATAAATTATTTACTTTTAATCTTAATTACTTATTAATTTTGTTTTTGTTAAAGGTAATTCTGTTATAATGTAGTCATAATTTGGAGCCGAGTAATGAATATTTTTACTCTACATCAACTAAATAAGTATTATGGATGACAATGTTAGTGTAAAGTCGTTTGACTCTATGATGACAAGTGGAGAATATGAAATAATAACGAAATCCCATTTGGAAAATTTCGAAGTACCTAAATCACCTACATTAAATATAGCTGACAACGGCTGTTTACAAAATTTAGAAGAAAATTTAATTGAAGCTATACAAGAAATCAATATGAATCCCGAAAATATAGGTAAAAAAAAAGTTATTTAATTTTTGATGTTTTTAAATTAAACCAAAACAAAAACTAAGACAATAATAAAATAAAAACATAGTTAATCTCTAGGCTTTAGAATTTTCCTAGCTGTATATCTCTGATGATTAAACTTAACTCAATTATCATTTAATATTATGAAATTTCTTATCAGTATAAACTCTCTAGGTCGAGTTCCTTTAATGTGTGGCGCAATTGGCTTAAATCTCATATCTGTTAATAATCATTTTTTATTCATATAAAATCATTTAAAGATTCTCATTTGATTTAAACATGTGTTCTGAGTATTGTTCTAAAAGTTTTTTAATCAGTAATCTGAAGGCAGTATATTTGTTATAAAATTTTATTTAAATATTTTCTATTTCTTAAATATTTTTAATAAAAATTTAAAGTTTTCTTTATGTACAATATTTTTAGTTAGATTTAAGAAATTGGAATTGGAATTTATTTTAAAGAATAAAACGTTAATATTTAATTTATTTATATTTTTTGTTAATATTTATGTACAATATAAAAATTGCTTTTTTGTTTGAAAACTTAAAGTGAAAATTTATCCCGAAATTGACTGATATTAACATGTTAAATCTTATGTGAAGTTTCACAGTGATTTGACGCTAAAATCTTTTATTTTTAGTGGCCAATAACTATTTTTGTTTAGATTTAAAATTAATTTTTCAAAATTTAATGTATTAAATATTAATTTAATTATTAGTATTTTATTTATTCAGTTTTTTTAGTGAACAAAGCATTTATGTATCTTAAACTAATCCTCACTGTCTCTGGTTACTTGATTGTTAAATTTGAATTTTTCATTATTTGAACATTTTGTAAAAGTGAAAAGTTTTTCAGTGTAGAAAGACGTTTTAAATAAAATAAATACAAGTACGAATATGGAAATACTAAATATTATTCCAATTAAAGGTATAAAAAATTTGAATTGTTCAAAAAAAACATTCAAATAGTTAATTTTGATAGATCCGATCAGACAAAAAAAAACCAGAAAGTTATGATATATCTGTATACAAAGCATTATTATGTATGTACATTAATCCCGTTATCATTAAACACAATTCTAAATACTACAAAAATGTGCACAGCAAAAAAATTGAAATATTCAGACACTCTTTTACTAAATTTATTTAAAATACACAATAAAAATAAATAATACTAAACAGGGACTGGCTCTTTTACTTTCGTGTCCTGAAATTTAAAACTTAAGATCCCAGTTGCATATTTTATACATAAAAACAAAAGAAAGATGAGTAAAAAATAAAAGAAAAATAAATTCATAAAGAATTATTGCTTCACTTTCGAAAAAAATCGGCTGTGAGCTGAGTGGAAGAAATCTAATGAAAATCGTTCAAAGCGGTCAAAAACTTAAGCGATTATGCTAAACAAATTTTTCAATATAATAAATAAATAATTTTATTAAAAATTTTCAACATAACAAAGAGAAACATTTGATAAATATTTTTGGGAATTTTCAATTCAAAATTCAGCCTCATTTACGTCTCATTTCTTGTGATCCCTTAAAGTTGACATTGGGACGATAGCTTATGATAAAGTCATCCTAAACAAATTATTTCTGTTGTTATACCCGTTCTTAACAGGCGAACTACACACTTTCCAACTACACAGAAAGCCACTTTTGTATGGGCGAACTGAGTACATAAGTGGTTGGAACTGTGTAGTAACTACAGCCTTTTAAAGTCTGTAGTCAAAGAAAATTGACATCTATTGTGAATTTTTTCTTATTGGATCCTCCTGTTTTTTATACCTCAGCTCGATTTACTTCACTAATATTCATTATTTAACTTTATAAAACAATTTACATGAATAAAATTAAAAACTCCTTAACTTTTCTTTAATTTTTTTAGTTAAAACACTTTTAAAAAATTTAATAACCTGTAACATCTGATTTGACATTTCAAATCATATGTTTTGAGATTTAGACGCCATGTTTTTTTTGTAGTGACTACAGACTTTGCTGTTAAGAACGGAGTTCTTTTGTATGGAAGACTACAACGTTGTAGTTGCGTCTGTTAAGAACGGGTATTAGCAGATATATAAAGCTCATATCTAAACAAAAGAAAAAAATTTTAAATATAAATTTTTGACAGATATCGAACTATAATCAGATATCAGGCTGTTTCTTGATTTACAATTACTTTTCATACTAACAGTGCTAAATAATGTGAGCTAAACCTAGTGACTAGACTCTTAGGCTGCCCACAGAGTGCCGGCTTACAGCCGAGCTTACAACTGAGCTGACATCGATTCCCATTGTGATTGGTAGGCTTCCACTCTGAATACTTTGAGCATATTCGTATTGATTTACCCATAACGACTTTATAATCTTCGGTATCGGAATCGGCGTCAGCTAGGCTGTAAGCCGGCACTCTGCAGGCAGCCTTACAGAGACTAAGTATGTTTTATACAAAAAAGTATTATTTTTTAGTATAATTTGCATTACATATGACCTTGTAAAATATATTATCATAAAAAAACTTCTTCGCTCAAGCAGCAGTCAATTTTATACTAAAGAAGTGTGCAAATTTTGAAAAAGGTCGGTTCATCAATTTTTAAGAAATCCTGTAAATCGATTTCAAAAAGAGTTTTAGAAAAACCGTGTTTAAAGACTGTCATCACTTGACCGAAAATTCAATAATAACTTCTCTGAGTTTTATTCTGATTAACTTGAAATTTTTTTCTAAAATATTGTAGTATTGAATAAAAAATATATAAAAATCCAATGTAATACCTTAACAGGCACGTCCTTTGGTTTTTTGATAGCAAACTAGGTTCTGACTACCTTAAAGATGGACAAAAAGCATTAGCAGGGAACATATGTACACATTCCCAAATCATTAAAGGGTCATAAATCATTTTATATAAAAAAAGGAAAAATATTTGTTTGCAAGAAAAAATTATGTTTTGAAAAACTTATATCTCCAAATCTGGCCTTTTCAAACCAACATATTTGCAAAAATCTCAAAAAAATATACCATGAAAAGGCTTGGATCAAATTCTGAGGTTATTTTAAAAATTGAGGTTAATTTTTTAAAGAGTTGTTGAAAAATGTTTTTTTTATTGTTGTCTCAAGACTTTTCAGACAACATATTCAGTGGTAAAATTAAATAAATAATATTATTTATAGACTTTTAGTTTTCTTTTTCTTAATTATTTGATTAATACTTATAATAAAACCAATAAAAAATTTTTGACTGTCAATTTCAACAAAATACAAACCTGCTTGATTCATCAAATTTTTAAGATTTTATTTTATTTTTCCCATTTCAATAAAATTTAGCACTTTTAATTTTTATACTTAAGTCTCGTGTCTCGGATATTTATTTATCACATTCTTTTCGCGAGTATTTTACTCGTTATTTAAAAATATTGCTCGAATGAAAATCTTTTGATAGAACTTTTTTTTTTTAACTTTTTCATGCTTATTTTCACCTTTCATTGATATAGATATTCCCTTAGATGTCGTATTAAAACACATTTTTGCAATTTTTTTTATTGTTATTTTGTTTGCGTTATCACAATCGCATTATTGCTTGCAACAATAACGAAAACACCAAATTTATTTTCCCTTTTGCAATTAGTATTAATTATTATCTAATTAAAACAGCACATAAAATTTAGTTAATATTAGTCATAATTATATTAAAATTAATATTTTATTTTGTAAATGGATAAATTTTAAACAAAGAACAAAATAATCTGGTACTAAATTTTGAACTTATTTAAAAAAAGTATGGCGAGTTAGAGTTATGGTGCTTAAAGGGGCGTTATTTTAGAATAAATTCTAATTGCATGAGTATTGTTATCGCATATAACAATATAACAACAGGCCTTGATTTTTTTCTTCATTCTTGTGCTTGTTTTTTAGTTAAAGCTTAGAAATCAAAAAATTTAAGGTCAGTAAATATTTCCATCTGCATAACTGGATATTAAAGTAAAAAAATATCAAATGTAGAATAATTAATTTTTATAACACACTTAACCACAATAAAAATAATATAATTATGCTTGGATAAGCTAAATATAAGATTTTATTTGTTTTCAAAGTAAAATAGTTTTCTTATAAATTCAAGATCCAGCACCAGACTATCCAGGAATGTTAAAACCAAATGAAAATGCAAAAATTTCAAGTGATACCTTAGAAAATATGTTAAAATCAGAATTTCAAACTAAAACACCGAAAAAATCAAATAATGAAGTTAACAAAGTAGGACAATCTGTTTTTTATGACTGCATGGACATCAGTCCTGAAGGAATAGTAAAACAAGACTGCAACAAAATTGATAAATATGATAACGAAGATCGAAGTGATATTGAAGAAGATTGTAAATATATTGAAATCTTTTCTTTTAAAAAAATTCTTTTTATTCTTGTTTTGTTTTTAGTCTCTGAGATTGATAAAGGATGTACAATATTTTCGGGTATAACATACTTGGGAGCAACAAATATTAATGCACCAAAATCTGATGCTGAATTTCAAAGAAAAATTGCTGATTTAAATAGTAATTCAACATCAACTGGACTTAAAGTTTCTGTTAGTATACCATCATCATCAGAAGGACTTGTTATGTAAATCTTTTACAATAACAAATAAAAGAAATTTAACTATAAATTTATACTTTAGTCTTTATGATTCAGATAATGAATCTGTAGTTGCAACCTATGAAATACATCGTATTTTATATTATGCTCCCGGACAAGTAGATACTAAAGAAGAAGCATGCTTTGGTTTTACATGGTCACATGGAGATTCATCAGAGTCAACAGTTTTTCAGTGCCATGCATTTAAGTGCCATATACCGGAAGCTATTTCACGAGTTAGCCGTATGTATTTTTTTGTAATTCTGGTAAATTCCGAAACAAAATAATTTTAAAAAGATTTTAGTCCAATAATTTTTCAATATATCAATTCCCGCCTCTTCATCAGACTTCTTTATGAGGAAGAAAGGGATTGGAACTGAAATTTTTAAGAGCATCATTTAGAATGTAAATTGTATGAAATTTGATCTACAGTGGAATTTCTTATACCTTTAAAAAAATTGAAAATTCTGATATACTCTGCCTGGAACCCTTTTAAGTTTTCAACTTCCTAAATTGTTCTGTTTTTTAGAACGAAATAGCTGTAATATGTTAATTACTATTAAGAGCTGGGAAATTTATCTAAATATATGAAAAATTTTATTTAATTTCTTTTTAGAATAATTTACTTTAATCTTTTTCTTTAAAGATTGCTTTTTAAAAGCATTTCAACAACACTCACATAGTCTAACAGGCAGCATTACATCAGGTGTAGATAACAGTATTATGATGGCTTCCATAACTTCAGATATAAGTGGGAATCCGTTAACTTCGGCTGATTATGAATTTATAGTATCACTTGAAATTCGTGAAAGAGTTGCAAAAAATTCATTTTCAGCAGTACCAAGAGATCGTTCAATATTTAAATTACGTTGTAATACAGATAAAGAAATTTTTATTACTGTGAAACAAGTAGCATCAACACTTTTACAGCCATTATTTATTGAAAGATGTTTTGGTGTACTTGTTAGCTCAGGAAAAATAATACGTCAATCAGATGTACAATTATTAACAGTTGTATCAATGGGATATCAAAAAATCGAAACAGTACCCCAAGGTATAGCACCTTATCAAATTTTAGCCGAATGGAATGCTCATGATAAAGCATTTAAACAATTAAATTATGAATCACCAAAAATGATACTAACAGTTGCTGTTGATTTAGTTATAAAAGGTATCCAAGAGCCAGTTAGATTTATTATTGAGACACCAGTAACAATTCAATCACAAAATGAAATACGTATTATGGATCATTTTATATCAAAACGGGCCATGTTACTTAAATTTTATCTTCAATTGAAACAAGCCGACGAAGGTAATTGGAAAGTTAATTCAATAGATCCATCTGAAGAAATTTTTGAACAATCATTACAAACATCATCATCAATTTTAAAATTGGGTATTAATAATTTAACTAAAATGGTACGTTCAACTAGTACTGTATCAATTGAAGATGATACACCAACAGATTATAGTTCAGATGGAGATGAACCATTGTTAAGTGGTACTGGAGAAGTATCTAAAGATTGTTCACAAGATACACTTAATGAATGGGATCCAGTATTGAAAGAATTTGAATGGGATACTGAAAAAAGGCCAAAAAATTTACCAGCTTTAGTGCGTTTGGGTATTCCCGAAGCATTACGTGGGAAAGTTTGGCAGAAACTGGCAAATGTAGAAAATAAAATTGATATGACAGATAAATATAGAACGCTAATAACCAAAGTAAGTTTTTAATATTAGTTTAAAATTAATTTTAATTGTATATTAAAAAGGAAACTGAATGCGAAAATGTGATTCAGAGAGATATACACAGAACTTTTCCAGCCCATAAAAAATTTAAAGATATTGGTGGATCTGGTAAGTTTTTTTTATTATTTCTCTTTTTAAGATAAAAATAATTCATTTATTCGCATACAGTTATATATATTGACTTCTAAAAATTGCCACTATTGCTTACTGTTTTGTTGTAACTAAAATAAAAAAAAACCTGCAAATCTTAAAGCTCATGCCCGACAAACAAATTGTTTCACACTAAAATTTTTAACTTTGCTGAAAAAAAAGGCGGCAAGTTGTACCTTTTTCAACTTGTTATAAAAGCAGATATTTATCTAATTTTGCTTCTATATTAGTGTAAATGCAGTTTTTGAAGGGTGTAGATCAATTTGTGCTATTATTTCTTTAATATTAGAATAGAACTGCCAAAGAACACTTAGCTTTTAGTTAAAATGACGTTCCTTGTTCTGGAAGATCTATAAAGAACATTAATTGCGAAAAAAAGTGGGTAGAAAATTAATTAACACCGGTTTCTCAGTTACTAATTTTACATTTATTATTTTTGTTTGGTAAGAAGTAGAAATTGTAAAAAAATTATTTAAATGAAAAGAAACACTTTTGTTATAACATAAAAGTCAATGATTTCGCATCGCTCTGTATGATATTTCACTAAAACAAAATTTTTATTTATTTCAGGACAAGATGCTCTTTTTAAAGTATCAAAAGCTTATGCCGTTTATGACAAAGAAATGGGCTATTGCCAAGGCCTAAGTTTTATTGCAGCTAGTCTACTCCTTCATGTAAGTTTTTTAATTAGTTTTCTAAATAAAATAACTATAAATAAATATATATTTATTGCAGATGCCTGAAGAAGAAGCTTTTTGTGTTCTAGTGGCTTTAATGTATGATTATGGTCTTCGAAACTTATATAAACAAGGCTTTGAGATATTATACTTGCGTCTATTTCAATTAGATTGCTTAATTAAGGATCAATTACCAAAGCTATATGAACATTTTTTTAGGACAGGAATCGAAACTCATATGTTTGCATCCCAATGGTTTTTAACATTATACACTGCCCGTTTTCCATTATACTTTGTTTTTCATGTACTTGATCTATTTCTTTTGGACGGTATGCCAATATTATTCCAAGTTGCCATAGCATTATTATCTATCTGTGAAGCTGAATTAATTAAATTAGATTTTGAAGGGATTCTTAAATATTTTAGAATAACATTACCAAAAAAATTTCGCAGCTATAATCAGGCTCGTAAAATAATGAAACTTGCTTGTGAAAAAAAAGTAAAAAAATTAAAACATTATGAAGAACAATTTTTAATTAAGAGGCAGGCTGAAGACCGGGAGGAAAATGCAGCACGAATATATGAAGAAAGGTTTAGTGAAGAACGTAAAAAATTACGAAATGAAATTACTCAACTGCAAAAGCGACTTCAGGAATCTTTTGAAAAAGCTAATTTAAATGATGAAAAGAATACAAAGATTATCCAGGAATATAAACATATTATTCGTCGTCAAGAACGTCAAATAATACGGCTTAGAGAAATTTTAGATGAAGCTGGGGTAAGAATATTTTCTCTTTTTTTTTCATTTTCCAAACTAAATAAATTAATTTTTCCAGAAATTTATATTCACTTGTCAAAACTGTTTAGCTACTAAAGAACCAATGAAATCATTTTTACTTTATCAAAATGATGTACTAGAAGAAATTTCAGAAATGGGAAATAAAATTGAACATGATATGGCAGATATTACTGAAACTGAGGAACAAAATAATCTTAGTATACAAAATTTTTTCCAGGAAAAAAATTTATTTAGTGAATGTACAAAACAATCAGTTCGAAAACAGTCAAATGATCAAATCGTAACAACTGTAGAAAAAGAAATAACACAAGAAAATAAATTATCTCATGATCAAAATGATTCGATTGATATAAATATCAACCAAACTGAAAAATTAATATTAACCGAGAAAAATAATTCAAATGAAAAACTTAAAATAACAGAAATTTCAAATTTAGGACCATTAGATCCTTTAAATACTGCAATGCAACGTATAAGAGAATTAGAATTAGAGCTGGCTCGAACTAAATTAGCGCAAGTTGAAGCTGAATGTAAAAGTCAGGATTTAAGTCATCAATTGAATACAACAATAGCTGAAGTGCAAAATAACCGTAATAGCTGGCAGCCATGGTTAAGTAGAACATTAAATTCAATACAAGAGAAAGTTTCAACACGAAAGGATTCACCAACTTTTCAATCATATACAGCAAATTTTGAAATTGGTACTCAGGTAAATATTTTTGATGCCTTATCTGGTGATTTTAATTTTATAGAAAACAAATATCATCATATATGGTTTTAAATTAAAAACTTTCTTAATTATTATAATAAAAAAAATTAATAATTTACAGGAAAATATTGAGAACTTAGCTGGCCAACGAAATCCTCAAAAAACTAACCATTCTTCAGTCAAGAAAACTGTCAGCAAGTGAGCTAGCTAATCAAAAGGAATATTTATTAAAAACAAAAAAAAATAATAGTTTCATTACTAAAATGGAAATTGTAACATCAACAATTTTTATTAATAGTTTATGCACTCAAATTACGTGAATACATTCAACATTAATTGTTTCATTTGAAATGAATCACATGTTAAGCAATGCTTTTTAAAAAATTTCTATATCTATGAAAAATGTTTTCCTTTTAAAGTTTTACGTTTTAAGTTTGTTACTCATCATATAAATTATTCTTATAGAATAAAAATGTCCATTTAATAAAAAATAATTTTGTGCTTTATTTTAATCAAAAATGAAGTAAATGTAAGAAAGTTGAAAGAAAGACAAAAACATGTTGAGTTTTGAAAGTTTTTTTTTTATTAAATTAATTTTAAATATAAAATATTCTAGAAAAGCTATTTTTTTAAAATTTTCACTAAGGACATTGCTTTTTTCCCTCTCTGGCTAATAGTATTGATGACTTACTTCAAAAAAGGAATCTAAGTTAGATTACAATTTGATAGTTATCCCGGAGGCAGGAATATTTTTAAAAAAAACAATTTATCTTCTCTTTTATAAAGTTTTCCTCAAAAGACTAGTCAGAATTTTTCTTTAGTTTAATGGTTAAGTTGTCCATTTTATTACATTTTAAAATTTTGATATTTTAATTTAAATTTTTGAATTTTGATATTCAAGAGAAATGGAAAGAAATGAATTAAAACAAAAAAGAAGTAACTAAAGTGATGATTTATTAACAAAAAAAACAAAGAAATATTCTGGAGTCTTACAAAGTTTTTTTGAATTTTTGATTTAAACGATTAGAAAATTAAATGTCTGGGAAGTAAGAATTTCATAATTAAATTTTTTTTACAATACATCAAATCTAAAGAATTTGGCCAGTTAGGGACGTTACGTCTTTGGATTTCTTTTCAAATCATTTAGTAAAGTTTTTTATTTCGAAATAATAAAAATTAAATCATAGTTAAAAAAAATTCCATTGCAAAAGAGAATGTGGAATTATGTTTTTGAATTTTTAAGTATTTATTTCACGGTCTAATAAATTATGAAGTAAAGTAATAAGAAATTATTACAGTTTAACTCAAAACATAAATATCCTAAAGTAAAATACCAAAAAAATTTAATAATTCAAAATTTTGCATTTGAAAGAAAAAAGTATTAAACCCTTTCAAACTTACCTGACGATCACTTCTTACAGGTTCCTTCAAAAGAATTTGAATCCTACAGCTGCCAATGGTGTCGACGATTTAACTGACCCTATACCAGTGACCATTTTTTTTTAGATATTTGTAGTTTTTTATTGTTATTTTTATATTTAATTTATTTTAAAAATCTTTTAACCTCTTTTATCACAAAATTAATGTTTAAATTACACTATTCACAGCACAAAACTACACTTCAAAGATTACCGGCAGAAATCATTACTTCGAAATTTAATAATAATTAATATAACAGTGATAAAAGTAACTCACGTAGAAGAAAAAATTCCAAAGATATTATATACAACCGTCAACAATAAAATGCTAACAAAAATAAAAATGTCGCTAAACAACATGGATTTGCCCAAAAATCGCTGCACCACCAGTCCAAATCTAGTGAGTTCTATATTGTTTTATTATCACACACACTCAAGAAAAAAATATTAAAATATATTCTTGCAAACCATATAAGTACATTAGTTATGAATCTTAAACCAAATCTCCTGCGTTTTACTATAGACTAATAAATATATTTCATCAGAAATCAAGTTGTGTTCAGAAAATTTATTTAAATTACCTTTTACTCTCTGTAATACATTTAAATATATTAAAAACCTGAAAACCAAAAAGTCAGGTCATGTATGTTAACACGAACACAAGCACGTGCTTGCGCCAAATGTAAAGACAATGGATCACTTCCCTCTAATTCCAATCATTGACACCTTTAAAATAATAAATGATCAAGTGTAGATGAGGTTTAAGGTATAACGCATCCGACCTAGCACGTCGTTTGAGTTAATATAGTGCTTCAGCTTCTATCCCACTTAAACTTATCGATAGTAAGCAACTTTTAAGTGAGAAAGATATATCAACAAATATGTCCATCAGAAAATTTAGTGGTGGGATAATGCGATGTAGTACGTCGTAACCACACACATCCTCTACACAAATTGAGAAATCTGCCATTTTCCGTGATTCAGTGTAACCAAAGAGCGGTAAAAATTTCAGTGAAGTTTAAATAGTGAAATTGTATTGTATTATTATAAAATCAACCATAATTTACAATTGTTATAAATGATTTGGATTACTAAGATAATTATTCCATTATTTAAAAGTGATTTACAATTTATACAGTGTATTTCTCATATACTTAAAATACAATATTTTTGAAGTGCAGTAATTTGATGTTTGAATAAACAAAAATATATATATATATATTTTTTTTTTAAATTTTAATACTATTAATCATTATGATTGTTCTTGATTTCAAACAATAGAAGTCAAAATAAGCCTTACGCATAAATAAAAGTTAATTTTACAAACACTTAATAGTAAAAACATCCCATTCATAATAATGGCTGACGTTTTTGATTTGGAATTACACGAGGATGATAATCCTCAAGATTCAGATGATGATATTTTTGAGTTAGATGATGTAAGTAATTTTTCTAAAAAAAATTAATTTAGAATTCGCATATAAAATTAAAATTTAATCGTTGAACCGGAATATTTACGTTTACTTGAGAGGGAAGTAGTAAAATTTGTGGAATACTTGTGTGAATTTTTTTCACATAAACGTAGTGAATATATATATTATAAAATTATGCATACCAGATTGTTTGGTATTTATGTGTGGGAGATATAATGTATATGTGGCGTTAAAGTTTATTATTTTGCTTTTAATTTTCATGCATTTCTAGTAAAGATGTTTATGATGATTGAAAATGCAATAATTATTGAAAGAGGATAGTAATTAAATCTAAATGTCAAGATAGTTTGAAAATTTTTCATTTTTCTTAATAGTTCATCAAGTTTTATGTTATAACAAACTCCTATTTACTATAATGTTTTGGTTTTTTTTTTGTTATTTGTTTATAGCTGACATATTGAAAAATTTTCTTAAGCAAGGAGACACACATTTTGTTTTTGTCAGTGTAAAGTGCACAGAGTGTAAAAGAGAAAAATAAAAATTTGGAATTTGTAACTTAGCACCTAATATAATATATTTTGTAAACAATTTATTTTATGAATGCTTTTTTTTTGTTGTTGTTTTTATGTTTGGTAAATGTGAAAACACAATTAATACATATGTTTTCCTTCTTTTTATTTATGATTTATAATAACAACTGTTTCATTGCAATAAATTAAGTTAATATTGCAAACATTTGCAAATTTAATTGCCATAAAATGTAATTGATACGGAAATAAATTTTACTGTTTATTAAAAATACAGTATTTATCGTGGTATTAAACTATATTTTTATTTAAACTTATAATAACCTATATAAGGGAAATATTTATTTGTTTATATATTTGTCATAATTAGAACTAATTTTAGGTTCTAAATAATATTTTTTTCTACAAGAATAAGTTCTGTATCACTAATCTTAGGCAGAATTATTGAAATTATGAATTCAACTAATACAAAATGAAAAATAAAAAATAAAATAATTTTCTTAGAAATTAAAATCTACTTTTTTATTATTATTTTGATTTTTTTACTTTTTATAATTTTGTTCTTTGTGATACTTGAAAAATTTTCAAAATTAATGACCAAAGCTTGTTTAGCCAAAGTACATGTGATAAATGCATACATATGGATGAAATTATTATTGATTTTGAGATATAAAATCCAAAAAATTTAACAACAAAGCAAAAAAAAACAAGTTTACTCAAGAAGTTTGGCATTGAAATTCGACATTTTCGATAATAACAGACAGCTGTTAGCTACTAAAGATATCCTTAGGCGTGCTACTAAAATTTTATAACCTTGTTTTTTTTTGTATTTATTTTTGTTTTTACAGTTAAATTTTATTTGTTTGTATAATTCATAAATTAATAACAAAATAATTTAAACCCCAAAAATTAAAAATACTCTTAAAGTTCAACTTATATTTTGAATTAAAATTGAGAAGAACTTCCTTATAAATATATTTTTTTGATTAATATTGAAAAACAATTTATGCTATGATGCTAAGGAATTATATTGTTTGCAGCCATCCTAAATGGGCTAATAATTTGTAATTATAACTGAATACAATTTTGATTGTAGAACCAGATTGACTGTACCTTGTAACCGATCTATTATGCATCAGATAAGAAGATAGACCTGGCTGACTTACATTTTAAGCCTGCTATTACAAGCAGATTTTTCCCCTGTTAAATTTTCTTGCAAACCCTCATCCCAACTAAAAATATAATACTAGATAGGTTTTTTGCTGCTCACATTAGTTCTATAATTTACTACAGAAATTATCTCACTACAGAGATAACCCGTTAAAAACAACTCCAGCAAAAATGTCAAATTAACCACAAATTTTTTTGTATTGCAAACCGTTCAAAAAAATTCAAACGAAATTTTAC
Source organism: Acrocera orbiculus (assembly GCA_947359355.1). Lineage (NCBI taxonomy): Eukaryota > Metazoa > Arthropoda > Insecta > Diptera > Acroceridae > Acrocera > Acrocera orbiculus. The sequence goes on from OX375757.1 coordinate 47,278,106, forward strand.
TCGTAGCAATTTTGTAAGACATTGTGCAAAACAATAAAACCCAAAAGAAAAATAACAAATAAGAATAAACAGTAAAATTTCAAAGATAACTAAAAGCAACCAATATTTTGGAGGAGCTTGTATATACACTTTGGTTTTGTCCGGATATTATTCTTTTTACTCTGAAATATTTTTACCTGAGATTCTATACTCAGGTAAGAAATTTCATAAAATTACTCTAGGATTTCAAAATAAGTTGTAAATGTTAGAAAGTTAAGTAAGCGAAGTTAAGAAAGTAAAGCAATCAATTTTTTTATTTGCTGCAATAATTCTGATTTCTAAACAGACTTTTTTTTATCTTTTATTAATTTACATATTTTATATTTTGCCTTAAATATACAAATATTATTTTCAATCATCGAAAATATTTAAAAGCAAAATTAATTCTTAAATTAATCAAATAAATGTGCAATCTTGATTTTTTACAATATTTGTAAACTACAACCTAAATATGATAATTAATTAAATAAAATCATTTAACAGTCGAATTGCGATACACACACAAAAATTATTAAGTGAAATAAAAATTTAACACGGACGCCAGCATTTTATTAGCAATCCAGGTTATTACTTGTTTTATTTATTTATAAATTTTCTAAGCAGTTTGCTGCTTGGTTCTCTGCTAATTTTCAAATTGTCGCGCCTACACAATGATCCAATTTTTCTTAACTTGAAGGTGACTGTATTTGCTGTCCGGCGTCTTAAAATATTTTTAAGAAGAAAGAAAATTCTGTTAAATATTTTTTCAACAATTTACCTCACAAATATTTCTCTTGAAGACTGAGCATTATTGGTTATTTGTTTGGAGACTGTTATTCATTTTTTTCATTGTTTCAATTTTGTATGTATTTTAAATTTTAATATTTTTTTTATAAAGGGAGTAAGAGTAATGCCTTTTATATTAATATTTTATAGCCTTTTATTTAATTTCCTTTTTGTATTTACTTGAACTGCTTTGAAAACAGTGTAATCTTGTGGAAAAAGTTTTGTCAAAAAATTAATCCTTCCCTAGTTTTGGGTACGAAAACAGGTGAATCATGCGACCGAATTCTCCACTTTTTTGGAATGATCTATTGAGTTTTCACTTAGAAAGACCTAAACTGCTTAAAAAATGCCTACGTGGCCTTATTCTTTATATACAGTAGCGGACACAGAAATGTGGACAGGTAGGTAGAGTAATTAAAACCATATGTTGTGTCCTTTTTTGTAGGGATTTCCCACAAAATGTAATTACCTTCAAAAGTAGGTACCTGAAGGGTAATTTTAACATCAGTTGAATACATTCTATGTAAAGTGAATAAGGTTGTAACATATTGAGTTAAAAATGAGTGGAAAACGAAAAATGGATAAAATTAAAAAAACCGAAATTTTAACTTTAAAAAAAGAAAAATTAAGTTTACGTGAAATTGAAAAGAGAGTGGGATATAGTAAAAGTTCTATTGCTAAGTTTTTAGAAAAATATAACAAAACTGGTTCTATTGATCGGAAGAAAGGTTCGGGAAATAAAAGAAAAACTACTGAAGGTGAGGATCGGAAAATTAAAAGAATTTCTTTGAGTGATAGGTTCAAAACAGCAGAAGAAATAACAAAGGAATTCGTTGAAGCGGGAGGATCCAATGTTAGTGCACGAACAGTTCGAAGAAGGCTGCTAGAAGCAGGTTTATTCGGCAGAAGACCAGCTAAAAAACCCCTACTCACAAAACAGATGCGTATAAAAAGATTGCAGTGGGCTAAAGAACATAAAAATTGGTCAGCCATTGATTGGAGGAAAGTAATATTTTCGGATGAATCCAAATTTAACCTCTTGGGCTCTGATGGAATTCAGTATGTGCGGAGGAGAGTTGGAGAGCGATTCAGAAAGGAATGTGTGAGGAGTACAGTTGGTCGGGGATCCAGTCGAATGGTCTGGGGCTGCTTTTCTTACTACGGAGCTGGCCATCTGGCTTTAGTAGATGGAACTATTAATGGTAAAATTTACAAAAATATTTTGAAGAAATATTTTATGCCATCAATGGAACAACACTTTTCGGCGGCAAAAGACATGATATTTCAAGATGATTCTGCTCCATGCCATCGAGCCAAACAGGTAAATGTTAATATTAAATTAATTACTGTACCTGTGTACACTAATTTTACAAATTTCAACAATATTACTAAATGTTTACCTTCTAGGTGAAGGAATATTTACAAAAAAATAGCATTCCTACAATGACATGGCCAGAAAATAGCCCCGACTTAAACCCCATAGAAAATCTATGGCATATTTTAAAGGTTGAAATTGGGAAGTTAAGACCACGGACTCTTTGTGAGTTGGATTCACATTTATTAGAAGTGTGGTATAATAAAATAAATGTTGAAACCCTTCAAGATTTAGTGAACTCTATGCCTCAGAGGGTTCACGATGTTATTAAAAATAAAGGAGGACCCACAAAATATTAAAAAAGAATTATTTAAGAACAACAGAATATTTCTAATTTAAATTATACCATTTTATATTAATTAAAATTGTTTGAATACTGAAAACTTGTTGTTTAATTTAATATTAGAAAATTAGAAATGTGTTCAAAAACAAAAACAGCCCGATTGTGTCTGGACTTTTGGAAGTATATCCCTAAGTATCTAGTATTTATAAAGTACTATATTAATGCAATATCAAATCAGTATTGAATTATCACCTTTCTTTAAACGTTCAATAAATAATAACAATAAACTAAGTTTTTCTGGGTGTCCACATTTCTGTGTCCGCTACTGTATATAAATTTGGTTATGTGATTTCAGATAATCCTAGGCGTTAGGTGAGATATGGTGATCACCGTAAATTGATTTATTTGAAATATTACTTGCGAAATGCTGTTTGATAATTTTGTAGAAAAATTTTGCTGAATGTTCTAAGGAAGCTATTCAAAAATGTTTTAGATATTTCAAAATATTTACTTTCACAATATCTCTAAAAAAAAAATTTGTATAAAGAGTGTCTTTTTTTCAACCATTATCCCTGAGCTCCCCTTAAAGAGATAAAGTTTCCTCGAAAATATACTACCAAAAGCAAACTTGAGTTTCACTTAATATTTTTTTTAAAAAATAGGAAGTTATTAAAGTTTTTACTGCAAAGTGAAAGCATTCCTTGAGTTTTATAGAGGAATATGAGTATTTTGTTTACAAATATTTTGTAATAAATCTCCCAAAAACTCCAATCAATTAATAGTATGTAATATAAAAATAAATTCGACGTGTTTTTGGTTTTCTACAAAAGAAAAAGAAAAGTTTCAATTTATAAAATGAGTCCAACAATGCTTATTCAAAATTTTAGGGGTAATAACTGACCCTCATAATACTCGTTCTTACCAAGAGCCTCGTGGTTACTATTTATGGCACAGTATACCTTCTTTAAGCGTACTTAGTGTGATGTTGGCATATATGAGTTTCATATGTAAGTATTCATTTGTTGTCCTCCACAGGAAAAAGAAGTGCCCCTATTTTCTAAATTTATTGGTAAACTTTTTTGACCATTGCGGTGTATTTTTATGTGTATAGGACGTTCACGAGTTGACTACTTTTTGTTTTATATTTTGTGAACATTAAATTCATAAGGAATAAAAGTTAGTGTGCATTTTTTTTTAAATATTACAATAACCTCAGAATGATATTAATTTTTAATAATTTTTGGGTTTACATTTGTATTTAGGAAAAACTCCAATCACATGAAACAACACATATTATTTTTATCCTTATTCTAATATATAAAAAGGAAATTATTTCTTAGCGGTCGGACCACGTAAATCTTCATTTTTGCATGAATTTTTAGTATGTTGCATTGGCGTTTTTCTCTTATGCACATTGTTATTTTTTTCTTGATACTATTATTTATAGTACTATCTGTCTGTGTGCTTCCTATAGTGTAGTTTTGATTTTAGGAAATATTTTTAAATAATTTTATAACGGTAGAAATGGCAAGCAGCAGAATTTCTAGAAAACTTATCCGGAACCTATTTTTATCATGCGGAAATATGGAAAAGAGACCCATATCACCGAATAATTTTTATTTTATACTAGCAACTGACCCAGCAAACGTTGTTTTGCTAAGCTTCTGTCAGTGTGTGAGGATGTGGTATATATGGGTGAAAGAGGCATGAAGTGCTGGGAATGATGATGTAATATAAAAAATATAGTCCAAGATAGTTCAAGTTCATACTTTAAGGCGTCTGGCAAGGTGTGTTTTGCTGTTTTTTCGCACTTTTTTCACACTTTAAGGTGTCTGGCTGAACTTTTGGCCCACGGGAAGTCAAATAATTTATATTTAAACTAACTTAAGAATAAGTTCTAAGATTGTTTATAAAAATTAATATAATTATTAAAATTTACTTGAAATTAATTGTTATGAACTTCTTTTTTTTAGTAGTTCCTTTTTCTTCTTAGTCTGAAAATTCTTTCTTTTTTATTTCTTCAAAATTAATTCAACTGTTAAATTATATTGCAAACAAATTCATTCAAGTATAATATCAATGCTTTAGCGAAATTCTTGTTAATATTTTAAAGATAATCTGAAAAGCGGTAAATATAATTTATATAATTTTTTTATTTAATTAATTTTGACATTCAACTTTCTAAAAAACAAAAATATTATGCAAACAAAAAAAAATAATCGAAGTAACACTCACCTGTCAAATTGAGACAAAAAAAAGTTAGGTTATGTGTTAAACACTATATTTTAATTAAATTAAGGAAAAGTAATTAAAGTTTTTAATATTTATTTCGTGGTAAACCTTCTTCAGATCAAAACAAATTTTGTGGTAAATTTTCATTTAAATCTGTGCAGTAGTTTTGATGTCAATTGGCTTCAAACACAAAACGTTCGAGTTTTATATATATAGATTTAGGGGTAAAATTGTATAAAAGTAAAAAAAATAATTTTTCAGCATTATTTGTTAGGAATTTTGTTCAGTGTGGTAATATTTAAAATGTGGGATGCAGAGATAACAAAGAGAAGTAAAATAAAAAATAATCATTGCATCCAAGCATTGTAAAAGTTATCAATATCAGTGCTTGCCTCTATGATCTTATACTGTTAGGGAGTGTTTCATTTTATTAATTAAACATTTGGATTCAATGCCAAACGCAGCCGCATATATATACGCTTCGATGATAGTAAACAGGAAAATTGAGCGTATATATACGCTTATGATGCAAATTGGTTAAGAACCTTGATGAAAAAAGTGATGTTACAAGTGATGACAGAAAAAAAATTGAACTTACATTATCTTCTTCAGACAGTGAGTTTAAAGATAACGAAATGAAAAGTGATAAATGGATACCTCAAGATAAGTTAATAACTCTAGAACTTTTTCTTGGTTCTAACATCTATTTGTGAGCGCATTTAATTATTTATAAAAGACAATTTGTTTGTAATGATGACAGAATAAGGCAATTTGTATTATTATAAAGGTGGATGTTTTACAGCATATCACACGCCTTAATAAATATGTACTGTTATGAAATATTATAAGAAATATAATTGATTTAATCAAGTTTTATTGTATTTATTTAATTTCCCTGAAAAATGCCCGGAAACAAGGAAGATAAACGACCCTGTCCATTAAGTGCTAACCTATAGAAAAATAGTCAAGTATTCTCATATATTTTCATGACTTTTAATCTATACATAAATTGTGGATGAAACATAAGTGTTGAAACAGTAACGAAACTGAATTTCTAGATGCAGCAACTATAAGGCCGTGAATGTGCAGGTCTGATATATCATCCTCCGATTTAAAATGATTATTTCATAACAAAACAATCCAAAGTTTTGTTTAGATATAAATTCTTAAAATTGTTTATATTTTGTGACTTCCTCTACGTTAAACAAATAATTACAAATATCAATAATAACTGTTTATGGATAAGAAAAAAAAGATTGAATATGACTATAAATGATTTACTAAAAATAAAAATAAAAATGATTATCAAAATTATTGTTTGCATTACAATTTACCGTTAATCTATTTAATATGATAGAAACTAAATTCAGTTATTTTCTTTCCGATTTGATTAATAAGAAAAAATTTTCAATTAAAAATAAATACCTTGAAAAAGCTAATAAGTAAATGTATTTATTTTTCTTTTAATTTACAGTTACAAAATTATATTCAAAGATAACAAAATTGAAATTATTAAGCAATAATATATGAATACCTTAATAAGCCTTACTTGCTGTTTGGCAACAAGGTCGCTGCTGAAAGCAGACCTCGATAACTGCGACACTGTTAATAATATAATTCCAATGTGAATGTCTTTTTTACTATCTATCAACCTACTTTTATTTCATCTTCTTCCTCATGATTTTTGATTTGAAAGTGAAAACACATTCTGAGCATTTCAGGTTGGGTTTTTTTTTTAAATTTTTTTTTTTTTTATGGTTGCTGGAAACAGCGGCAGAGATACATCAGTGATATCAGACTCTAAGTAACGGCCTAGTTTATATATAACAGTTACATGGCCATGATTATTTGGCTTGGATCTATTTAGTGTGTGCTGCACACCTCTTTTCAATTGGTCACAGCTGAAGAGACTTGTGTGTCTCTATTGGAATATAAAATAACAAAAAAATATAAAAACATGATTTTTTCCAATACTGCTTACCTATAGGATCAACGCCATTGTTATGTTTCGATTATAGATTTAATTTCTCTAAAAATTTGCGTAATGCAAAATTAAGTTTACAGACTAATTGGGCAATTTTTATTTTTTTGTTTAAAATGGAAAGTATTTAAGAACTTTCACTGAAAAATTGAAAGAAAATGAAATGTTTAAATTTTTTTATATTTTAGTTTTTTTAATTTTGGTGTGATTAATGTAAATTCAATAATTAGAAGATTTTTAGCATCATTTTATCGTTTTTACTAATGAATTATTAGTCGTAATTCTTGGGTATATTCTATTTTTTATAAATTTGGGGAAACGCAGTAAGTACTTCTACCTTCAAAATGGAGTCATATGAGTGATAAAACTTTAAAGGTGCTAGAAAGTTTAACTAGACAACAGTAGATAAGATTGTCAATCCAAAATATGGACACAAAGAAAGTATGTAAAAGAATTTGTGGTAGAGAGACGATCACAAATATGCGTCCTGTGATTACTATGTAAAATTAAAGAGGAACATATTTCAGTTTTATTTTAAATTTCTACAGTCGATTGGTCAAAGTTTCAAGTTAGTTTAGTTGAGGTTAATAAAAAGTTGAAGAGGTCCTCAAAACAAAATTACACTAAATAATACTGATAGTAATTATGGATTGAATTACACAGAAAGTTAATAAAACAGGGGCCCACCTTTTATAAAATATTGCTCGGATATACTGCAAAAGGAATGGCATATAATGGAATTTGATTTGATATTAAAATTAGGCATACATACAAAAAAATCGTTTTTTGACAGGCAAAGTGTGTATATGACGCCATTTTAAAACATATAATGGAAATGTCAAATTAGATGTCAGTGCTTGAATACGGTTCTAGAAGTTTTTTGACAAATACATTAATGAAAATAATTGTAAAGTAAAAAGTTAAGATTTTTTGAATCATTTTATTTATTTTCATTTTGTTTATAGACAAAGGAAAAGTTAAGTCAACATTTAAATTATATTTTGCACAACCTTAAAATTCACAATTTCCTCTTAGTAGAGACTTAGAAAGGCTGTACTTTATACAAACCCTCAAACAGATAATATAAACAGTTCTCCATACAAAAGTGTCTTTCCGTGTATTAAAATAGTATGTATTTCCGTGTGTCAAGAAAGGCTATAATCAACCCTGAAACGGAAAAAATATCTTAAATTTGATTTAATTTTTTTTATAAATAATTAAAGGGTATATGAATTTTAATATTAGGGTATCAAAGTTTTTTACATCACTGCTGCGCCGTAGCATAAAACTAATTGGAAAAGAAATCAGCTTAAAATTAGCGAGGGAAAATAAATTTTTGGATATTCACCTTGTAAAAACGAAGGCAAATTATGACTTTCTTAATTGATTACATAATGAAGTGTCGTTTTCATTGAATTAGTGAAATTACCGTTACCACAGTCAATGTCAGTAATTCTAAGCACATTTTAAAATTTTCGAAATCAAAAAGAATATGCAAAACGGATTTTATTGATTATTGTTTCACCATTTTACGAATCGACTGATTACAGAAATATTTCCTAAATTTTGTATTATAAATATTTATTTTTCATACCTAAAGTCTAAGGCCTACATAAAGTGATAACTTCCTGAAATAACCAGGTGAGCACTGTTTTTTTTTTTTTTTTAAATATAAATCCCACAACGAGGTTTAACTTTCCATACAAAATATCAAGAATGTGAATTGACCTACATTGTTTTTTTTTTCTTTTTGTTTTTATTTAATCGAACAACCTAAATAACCACAAGACATATTTTTAACGTCTCACAGCTATAATTTCATTGAAGTATTACGTTACAAATACAAACAACAAAAACAGAGAAAAAAAAATGTGCATAAGAAAAAAATAAATTTTGAAGTCTATAAATTTGCAAAAATTTTTTGTTTCTATCTTTATCTCGACTTTCCTATACCGGTCTCATGATTAATTCTGTTAGAACGATTTCCTGAACGTTTTATTTTTGTTTGTTCTTTTTTCTGTATAATATAGGAATTATATATATATATATATGATGCAATAGTGGACTAAACAAAAGTTTGCTGCTTTGACAAAAGCTCACCATGTATTTTTGCCATTCAAAACGAGAAGCGATTAAAGTTTTCTTGTTTTCTTTTTTTGTCCCATTTGAATTGTCTACAAATTTTCCAATTGATAAAATTTGTAGGCGCTAAGATCAAATTGGATTCAGTTTAATGAATTTGGTATCTTTTGATGTTCAAATTCCTTTTTTGTTTTGTTAAAAATTTTTTTTTAAATTTCCGGTCTAACGTTCTTAGTAATTCAGTGGGTGTGGCTTAAGATTGTAGTTATTATAGAATGAAGAAGTTTTAATACGAAATTTATAAGCAATGAAAACTTTTGTGATAAAATATTTTAGAAATAAAAATTATAAATCACAAAATCTTTTGATTATGAACCCGCGGTTAATTTTTTATGTCCGGTTTAACAGTACAAACCTAAATACGGTTTAGCGCACCTGTCACCTTAACCATCTACTTAAGGAAGTTTCCCCTTATAGTGCGTGTTCAGCCAGGTTTTTGGCTGAAGATTCAATTTAAAATATTTATGCAATATATGAGTCGCTCAGAAGCCAATGTGGATAAGTCCATTTTTTCATATTTTCTGATTTTTGCAAATAGAATAAATAATATATTTCTTAGTCTTAAAAGGATTTACTCATATTTTCATTTTTTGTAGGTCAAAAAACCCTTTTTTTAATAGCCTCTGCATGTGTTATGTGTTATGAATGCATTAAGAAACATTAATTTTCTCAATTTTGATTTTTTGGACTTATCCACATTGGCTTCTGAACGTTTCATATAATAACAAAATCTTCATTTCTCTTATTTATCTTTATTTCACTATTTCTAATTCGAATTAGTTTTTTGTAACTACTACTTTACTGGGAACTTACAACAACCATAGTTTGTTCACTATTTCCAACAATTTTCTTTTTCTTCGTCTTCCTGTTCTCACGTGTCACACTTTTTCTTCCCCACGTCATCACCTGGCTTTAGCTTCAATGCGTTTCAAATTGGCCAAATGTACCACCATTTTAGAATTTGCATGAAAAATCTCTAATATATATTTCTCAAATGTACTAACCTAAATCTAGTTTGCTTTTCCAGTTCATTGTTTAATGTATTATTCCAACTCATGGCAACACGGAGGAGTAAATTTATGAAATTTTTCGGATTCTCTCTTTCAAGAATTATTTGGTAGTAATTAAATTGTAGAAGTTAGGTTAAGTTTGATTGGGAATATGACGTTAAACATTTTTTAGGACAACAAACATAAGCAAATTTTCGTAAAATGAAATCAAATTGTACTGAGCCCAGTATAAACACGTTTTTTATATATGGAGCAAATTGTAGTACATTTGGGAACTGTAAACGTACTATTACACAGCTCTACGTTAATTCTTAAAGAGACACGACTAGTGTGACCATCTAAAAAATGTGTGATTTTTGTGTTTTGAAATTTGAAATTTAGCAGATATATTTTTGTATAAATGAAAAATGCATTTTAATTTTTTGAAAAAAAAATTATTCGTTTTTTTTGCAAGTTATCCATCATCTCCTGAGTCTTCAAAAAAAAGAAGTTCTTCCACTCTGGCCTTCAAAGCACCTGCATTAAAAAAAGAAAAACAAGTCGTTAAATTAGAAGAAAGTAGTAGATATTGCAATGCTTTTAGAAAATAAAATTTGATATTTTGCTAAAAATCTGATTGTTTTTGGCCTTACAAAATAATATTTTTTTACCCAAAATAAAACTGGTATGGATCGGAAAATTTGCTCTCGAGTTACAGCTGCAGCAAATTTGAGAAATGTAGTCTTATGAAAAACGCCTTTAAAGACAAGCAACGTGCTTTTCTAACAGAGCAACTGCTCTTTGGAAGGATATTACTCGGACACTATTTGAGATTTTCACTTGAAATTTTAATGTTATTTTTAAAGGTAGAAATTATCGAAAAATGTAAAAAATCGAAATTTCAAAAATTTCACACTAGTTGTGTGCCCCTAAAGGAACTTTAACTTCGCATTTAAGTAAAGTTACTAATTTTCACGACTTAAAATCAGCTTAGCTGTTAGCTGAGTAGTTAATTTTAAATAATTAATTTAGCTCAGTGAATTAATTCAATATTAATTATTTAAAATTAAGCTAATAAATTAAATTTTATTTATATAAATTATGAAACATAAAAATAAATAAGTGTTAAATTTCTGGAAATAAAAATTCTATAATAAAAAAATTTGAACTTATTTTTTCAATTTTATTAAAACTTTAACTTTATAAAAATAAAATTAAAATTAATTTAAGTAAAATAATTTATTCCATTCAAAGTAAAGTTCACAGAAGTCGCAATAAATTTGAAGTACATAAAAAGAGACAGAAAAGTGAAAACTAATCAACGAAGAAACATCTGGTAAATTAGTCAAAAAGTTACAAAGAAATTTGCGAAAAGATGTTCAGCTATCTGGTATGATGTGGCAATCTGGTAAAGTAAACAAGAGAAATAAATAAGAAAAATGATAGCACCTAAATTGTCACCAAATGAACTTATTTTATTTTATAAAAACAGTGGAATTTTGGTTAACTGTTAGTACAGGAGTTGAAATTGTCTCTTTAAAGTAGAGATGCTTTTGTGTTAAGTCTTAATTTTCTAATACAAAATAGTTTAAACTTAAGGTTAAAAATAATAATATGCTTAGAGCTTTGAGTGCCCTAGAATGCATTATGTTAGGAGCATTTAATTGCTATTACACTTTTTTTCTTTTGACATATGAAAAAAATGCTCTTTAGATGTGGGATTTAGCTTAACTTTAAAATGTTTTAATTATTTTTTTAGAATATTTTTATAAAATTTAACAACTAAATAACTTCACTTTTCAATTGAATTTCGTAATAAATTACCGCAATTACATACATTGACAGAAAAAACATCATTTCACCACTAAAAAGTATTTAGTTAAACCTTTTTTTATGTTTTTCTGTGTGAAATACGAAATATATGTTCTTTGGTGCTCTCGTCCATTTTATACTTTTCTTAATATCCCAAAAGTTTTTTAAATGGAAATGCTTCAACCAATTCAATAATAATGAAAGTATAGTTTAAATCGATTTACAACTAACAAAAAATATAAAAGTATAAGTAATTGAACCAATCAAATTACATATGTATTAATAAATATGGTGAAGCATTAAAAAAAAATTATGACAGTTTTTTAGTCAACTTCTAACCATTAAATATCTCGAAATAAGAAAAATTAAATTTTTTCTTTGTTTTCATAATAAGCGATCTAATTTTATTTTAAATATTTGAATAATTTAAAAAAAACTAATAATAAATTAAAAATTTTTTTGTTTTTTTCAGATTGACACCGATAATGGGATTGGCGAACATAAACGTAGCTGCGGAAAATATCATCCTTGTCGAATTTGTGATAAAGTACGTTTCAAAAAATTTAATTATTTATTTTTAATTAAAAACACAAAAAAAGAAACACCTAACATAGCTAAATACGTAGCTTTAAGTAATTAAAAATTCAAAATTCATTCAACACATAGACATTAATGTAGAAACTTTGTAAACTTACATAATTCTTATTTTTAAAATATAAAAAATATATAAATAAATAACACAAATATGATTTAAAATAATAAGTCAAAATTTAAAAATCACATTAGTAGTTTTAACTACATTTTTTTAGTTTATTTATTATTTCGAGCCCAATTTTCGAAGTGTCTATAAATTAAAAAATTTTAAATGTATTTCAAAGTTTCATTTTTACCTAAAAAATAATACTCAATTTGAAATTTTTGACATAATTTTGGCCAAATGGCTTATCATTAATATAAAAAAAATTTAATTTTTTTTTCTACACAAGGTGACCTTTATGTAAACAAAGCTAAGACAAACTTTAAGTAAGATTTTTTTTATGTTTACTTTTTGTTTTTTATCTAAATATATTTTTGGGTAACGTCATATGCAATGAGAAGTCCTAATAATTTAATAGAAATGGTTTATTAGTATAAATTTGTTCAAAATTGGTAATCAGTCTATGTTTCTTTATATTAGTTGTCATTTTTGTGATATAAGCATCCAGAAAAATTAATACAAATAATTTTTTAATTTATTCAACTAATCAAAAGATTAGAAATTATAATTGTGAACGGCTCAATATAAATCGACCTTCATTCCAAATGGAATTTCCAATTGGAAAAAGACTAACCTTTGAGTAATTATTTCAGATTAAAGTTTAATTTTCATTGATATGCAATCTATTATTTATATATTTCAGAATTAATTTAACAAGGAAATTGATATATAATGCAAAACAGAAAAAATGACTTTTGATAGTTTGAAATCTTAAAAAAAGGACATTGATAAATAAATTGTGATACTTTTATTAAACTTGACTATTCCTAATACCCATTCTTAACAGGCGCTAGGTACAACCTTGTAGCCTTCTATACAAAAAAATCGGTTCTTAACAGGCAAAGTCTGTACATGACGACAAAAATAACATGGCGTCTAAATCTCAAAACATATGATGTGAAATGTCAAATTAGATGTCGAAGTTTGTTAAATGTTTTAAAAGTTTTTTAACCAAAGAAATTAAAGCTAAGAGTTTTTAATTTATTTTGGTAAATTGTTTTATAAAGTTAAGCAATGAATATTAATGAAGATAAGAGAGCTAGAAATACACAAAACAGGAGAATCCAATAAGAAAAAATTCACAATAGATGTCATTTTTCTGTGTCTACAGATTTTAAAAGGCTCTAGTTACTACACATTTCTAACCACCTATGTACACAGTTCTCCATACAAAAGTGGCTTTCCGTCTAGTTAGAAAGTGTTTACAATTTTTTTCATTGTTTATTGTTGTAAAAAGTGTGTTACTATATTCATAGTCACATAACTTTAAACTATTGTCGAAAGAGAGAATTAAAAAAATTACTCAAAGCTTCTCCTTCGTACTATATACCCAGCGGTGAACTTTCCGCTTCCAGCTAGCACGTAAAGAGTGAAAATTAACCGCTGGATAGTTCTTATGCCTAGGACTCACTAGAGCTTAGCGTATGGGACGACTTAACACATTAAAAATGGAAAGCTTTCCTAAATCGGGGTACCGGGGTACATGCTTGTACACCTCCTTCTAAAAAACCGATTCTTAACAGAGAAACCGTGTACAACATGGCGGCTTATTAAAACATATGATCGGAATGTCTACGCGGATCTGTCAATCAATTACTATTAGGATATATAAATCACTGTAAAAATCACTAATCTATATTGTAATTAATCATAATTAGCTTTTAAAACAAAACAAACTAATATACTTGCAAATTTGCCAACATTTTGACATAAGCCCATACGAAATTTTAATTTTGATTTGGTACACAACCTTAAAATTCACAATAGATGTGAGATTTTCGCGGAGTACAGTGTTTCAAAGGCTGTACTGCGTACACGATTCCAACAAGTGAAGTACGTGATTTTTCCATATAAAAGTGTCTTTTTTCGAACTAAATGCTAGGCATTATAGTGCATTTGCAGTTGCCAATATATTAGGCAAGAATACTGTCTTTTTTCTTCATATATATAAAAAAAAATGTGTTTATACTGGTCCTAGTGTTCTTAAATTAGCAAAATTTTCATCTGTCAAAAATTTGTTATTTTTTGTTGTTGTAAAAAGTGTTTTAACTATATTCACAGTCAAATTTATCCTAACTTCTTTCATAATCAAACACTGTTAAATAATTTTCAAAAAAAAATTTGTCATGAGTTATTTCTAAAGGTGGGCACCCACTTAGTGCGTATATATTAGCGGGTAACTTTTTTGACGTCATAGACTCACGCTAAAGTTCCCCCTCATATGTGGATACTTCAGCGTGAAATTCATTTGTACGTCATTTTGACATCAAAAAAGTTACCCGCTGAGATATACGCACTAAGTGGGTGCCCACCTTAATATTAATGTCAAAAGATTAGAAAAGAAATATAATTGAAAATTACAATTTTAGTTTTTAGTTTTCTTAAGAATTTTTGTTCCTTTCTATTTTAGTTTTTACGTATTTAAAAATATTTTAAAAACAACTTCCCTGCAATGAATCTCACATCATTTCAAAAAAACAAAAGCGATACATCGTTTAAGATAAAAGATAATTATTTTTCCGAATTGTTCGCTACACCGTTTGGTGCAGTAATCCATATCTAGTAACAAGATCTTCTCAATAGTTTTAATATCACTCATTGCATTTGACAAACTTACGTTACACTTTAAGGCATACAATAATAATTATTTATTTTGATTGAATTCTGTTTTATAACTAAGTAATTTTAACATATATAAAAGTGACAAAAGTATTTGATAAGTACAAATTATACTTTTCTTAAAGATTTGTAATGTGATTATTGCAGTCAGTATACTACTGTGTAAACGGGTCTCAAAAACGCCTATAAAACTCTGTCGAAAAGCTAATCTAGACACTAATTGTAAGGAAAAATACTTCTAGAAAATTCTAGCACGTTGTCTTCATGACAATCTATGCACACACACCCACACACCGAATTCGTTTAGAACTTTCCCTTAAGGTATTGTTAAATTTCTCTTTCACATTAAAAAACAAAATAATCATTTTAAAGCTAAAGTTATTTCTTAATATATTAAGGGAATACCTTAATGTTTTTCCAACAAAAAAGAAGTTCTATTACCCTCTTTAGCTCTATATATTTATGTACATAAATATTTCATCTTAAAAATCATTTCAAGTAAAAATAGTTCTTGATCTCTCAATACCAGCAACATTTTTGCTTACAACTTGTAATAATTTATTTTTGCCATTATTCTACTTCTTTTTTTCTTTTATTATAATCCTAAACTTGAAGGACATTGAACTTTTTGGTATATATTCAAGGCAATAACCTACTTCAAGGATAACTCTTCAACATGTAATGCCTGAAAGCATCTTAACGGAAGCCAAAATTCTTTTTGTTAACTTTGATTTATCTCATATTTCATTGCAGTTTGTTTTTCTTAAAAGTAATAAAAATCCAATTTTTTTTTCAATAGATTTTACATTAAAGATATTTTTTCAAAAAATATCCCTTTACATTAAAAAAGAATAAAGGTAATTACCAATATAAGCAGAGTGCATATTAAAAATATTTATTAAAAAGCCTCCGATAAGATGTTAAATTAGGGAACAAAAGTATTTCACTTCTTTTAAATCTGTAAAGGACATTCTTAGCAATGAAATATTTTATCATGGTAATATTAATATTTTGATGTCATTTTTAAAAGCTTGTTTCATTGTTTTATTACTATAAAAATTAAAATTTAAAAATAAGATTTTATAATTCATTGAAAAATGCATCAAAAGTTCAACAAGATTTTTAGTAAAGAAAATTATTTGTACTCAATTATACAACAATTAGAAAAAATATACGATATTCCAAATCGTCTCCATATTTATTTTTTATATAAATAGTTAAATTCCAAGTATCCATTAAGAGGAATAATAAGAAGTGAAATTATTTACACAATCGTTACTATTGCACTAAAAAAATTCGAGAAACATTGTTTTTTTCCTGAAACTTTCTTTTGAGATTTGACAATAACAACTTCACCATTTTATCTAGGAAATCTGTCTGTTTTTCTTTTGTTGCAGATTATTTAATACGTTCCCGCTAGAGCGTCCATATTTGTTGTTAATGGTTTCAGACAACTTTATTTGGTCTGTATTGTGCATTTTATCGGAGAGATGAAGAGCCGCAATGTGGGTTACTGACCCTTAGTTTAGATAATTTTAATTCATCAGAATCATTTTTACTGATAATTTAAATCCTCTTAAGTTTTATTTTTCTAGCTGTTAAGAATGTAATATACCGTGAAAATAATCATAATATTCTATCTGTAAACTGGAAAATTTTTTGATTGCTCCTTAGGGACTTTTCAATGTTATCTGCTCTCATTAAAGTCACAGATGTATAAAATTACTAATTACAAATCTAATTAAAAAACAAAAAGAAAACGCCCAAAATATTATTACACGTAATATAAATAAAAACTCAAATTAGTCCTAGTAACTCACTTTGTAATTTTTGTGTCTTAAATACAAATTTTTTTTTATATCCTTCAAATTTATAAATTACTATTAAAATATTTATATACATGGGTTAAAGTAATTTTAGGCCTTTATTTGCATTTTATTTATTGCAAATTCAAAAAGAATTCATTTGTCACGAATATATTAAATATAACATAAATACAACAAAAATTTATAAGATATTATTTTATCGGGATAAAAATAGCAAAGATCTGAATTGAAAATAATAACAATAAACTTTTTTATTATTTAATTTTTAATACGGGGCATACCTCTGAATTATGCTATAAATTAATTGTTTAAATTTAGATAGAATCTTAGATTCTTAGATATATATATATAAGTTTGAATTAATAAATTTTAACAAATATCATAAACCTAATAATTATGTCCGCTATTTTTTATTATGTAAATGTGTGCACTAAAATAACTTACGTTCCCTCTACCATGCGCTAAATGTTGGGTGTCAAAATAAAAAATGTCATTTATCAGAAATCCTTATAATGGGAGAAACTATTAAACTAATTAATTGGTCACATTTATAAAAATTTAATTAACATTATGGTCTACCCAAGAGTTGATCTCTCATTAATTTTGTACTAAACTTTGTAAAATTTTATTTATCCGTTTTTTTATAATTGTGGGCATTCTTTTGGTTGGTATGATGCAGTTAGATTTAATTTATATTAAATTTTAAAGTAATCAAAATTAACTATTTGAGAAGTATAAAAGATGAGAAGATTTTATACTCATTTCATTTGACTTAAGGAATTCAATTAAATACATGAATTATATCAATACCAGTACCAATAGTTCAATTCATTTTAAAAAAATAAAATTGTTTTTTTCTTACCCAGGAGACTTCATCTAACTACTAGAAATTTCTAAACTGCAAATTTTTTAATTATTCATAAAAAATCCATAAAATTGTTTTTAATTAAAGCAATTTTTTTAAGAAAAAACTATTTCGAGACTTTGAAAATATAGAAAATTGTCCTTGGTTTATATAACCAACAATCTGTACATACAAAATTGCAATTTTATAGTTTACATTTTGATTATTTATCTGTATATCCTGTGGTATTTAGTTTTAGTAAGCGCCATGCCGGCATATTTTTGTATGATAGTCCTATTTAAAATTTGCACGATAAAAATAGACTTCAAAGTAGATTCAATGACATTCAGGAAGTCGCGTATATGTCGTCTCTTATGCCGCAAATAGACTAACAAACTGACAATCCAAATGATAGGAATTACGATTGGTATTCTTTCTGTTTGAAAATCATTCCAAATGTAATTTTCAATTTGAAATGTTCTAAAAACAGATACTGAGATAGAATATATATACCTATATATAAATATATCTTTTTTTAGGTTATGATCAAATTGAAATTTTGCTTTGTAAAATATTTCTTGATTTCGGATAAGATTTTATTTTTATTTATCATTTATTTTTTTTATGAGCTATGATAAATTACATAAATTAGTAGCAAAAATTATTTTAATTTTTTAAATAAAAATTTTATCATAAAGGCTTCTTGTCAAAATTTGAGTAATTTGGCTTCAAAAATTAAGTTGGATATGTGAATTTCTTCAAAGTTGAAACAATGTCTCTGTTTTTTATTTGAATTTTGAAAAATAAACACTGTCTCTTAATGCTGTCTTCATGATGTGCTTCATTTCTGCGTAAAATAAAAAAAATCTGCAATATCGTCCAATTTAATTTTAAAATTCCTTACAGTGTGCGAAATTTAAATTAGGCGATGACGTGTAATACACCACGAACGTAGGACAAAAATGGTCCTATTATAAATTTTATGAAAAACGAAGAACAATATTTTCATTTAAGAGAAACTCAACAATTTATTTCTGCAAAAGTTATTGTAAACTTAAAAATTCTCAAATAATAATAAAATAGTTTTTATAGTCAATAGTAATGACGGCCAGTAAACACGTCGTACGCACCGTAATAGAGATTTGGTTTGACGTGTATACACTATAAATGCGCTTAACTGGGTTAAATAAAAACTTTTTCAGTTTTTTTGGTTTTTGTAAGCTGGCTGCCAAATTCGCCGTCCTCGTTAATTTCTACATGCAAAAATGACTGAAAAGTAGCTACGTGAAAAGATGACTACTTACTTTCATATAATTCACGTATGAATTTGTGCATGAAAAATTCACTTATAAAGAAATATTTTTATAGTAAGTAAGTCATTTTAATGCCAAAATTTTATAAATAACAAATTTTAGGTTTTGATTTTTGTCTTCAGTGTTAGAATTGTGACAGTATTTAAAAATTAAAAAACGACGCTTATACCCATTCTCCACTGAAGCTTATACTCATTATTACAATACAACGACGGTAATTTTGTATGGAGAATCCATACAAGTTTCGGTGGAGAATGGGTACTAGGAAGAAAATCTTGTACCACAGCCTATGGAATTTTTGTCTTATACAGGGTTAGGCCCTCGAAGTGTTACCAAATTGAAAGACTGTATCTTTCTCGTTTGAAATTATTTTTTATTGATTCAAAGAAAAAAATTGCGAAAACATTCCAAAATAAAAGAATAATTTTAGTTTTGCTCAATTTTGCCTTAATTTTTGCCTTGAGACGGCCAGAAAATGGATTGCAGGATGCCGTATGTGACTCTGTGGTTTTTTTTGCCCATTCTCGGTGAAAAAGATAGTCTTTCAATTTGGTAACACTTCTAGTGCCTAATGTAATATGACTTTAAATGGCATTGAATTTTTTGACATTATATTTATAACCTTAAAATGAAGCGAAATAAGCGTATTAGTTGCCCAAGGTCAGCCTGCATCTATTTTGTTTTTTTACACGCCATAACTGTTAAGACTAAGTGTAAGAATTTGTTATAAACTGAAAATGTAAATACGCTGCACATTTGCTGCGGCGGGCTCAAATGTAAAAACTGATACGACGCATATATGCGGCGCTGGTAGTGAACGTGTTAAAGACCTTTTTCCTTTATTTTTTTTGAGACCAAAATATCTTGACCAAAGTTAAAAATACACACTACCGTTATTTTGATCACTTTGCGCATATGTTTTAAGATTTATCGCTCGGGAATTCATGTAAGCTTTAGTTTTCTTTTGTACTGAGACGTGTACGAATTTTTGTTTTCTGAAGAATTTAAAAAGAAACATAACCTAAAACGAAAATGAGACCAAAACTTAGAAGCTGTAAATTATAGAACTTAAATGCTAATATTTGGACAGTTTTTAATTAAATGCATTAAGAGAAAGCTTTGTAAAGATCAGTCTAAATTTAAACCAATTTCTTTTTCTTTTGGATGAATTCTACTGCACTTTGCCAGCAATTTAAAGAGCTCATAAATGATTTTTGTTACCGTTATGATTAATTAAAAACATGACAGACTCCATTAAAAAGGTTTATTTTTATATTTCTCAAAAAAAAAATTTTTTTTTACAAAAAACATAAAAGTGCTACCACTCCTTAAAAAACAGTAAAAATCTACGAGTACAACAGGCAATTATTTATTTTAATTTATTTAGTTTTATTTTTAATATTTTATTTTTTCTACAGTTACAATAGACTTACATATGATATTCTTATCTTTTACAGGTTGACCTTGAACCAGAACTACACATCAACGAAGAGCCAGAGTAAGTGTAATAAAAAAACAAAAAAAAAATTTTTTTTCAGTTGTTTTACAAATTTTTTCATACAAAGAACTACGTATTACTTTTATTTTTGTTTTTTTGCTAAAACAATTAATATAATGTTTAATGCTTTTTAAACAAATACTTTGTTCGTTATGTAAATTTGTTGTTTCTTTTGAATTCTTTTCCCTTTGATGATTCTCTGTACGGGTGTATATTTTTGTTTTGTTTATTCGTTTCAATCTAACACAAATTACTATATTTACGGTTAATTTCATAGCTCTCCTTAATTGTATACTGGGCTCTAGCACATTTTGATTTCATTTTTCTAAAATTTGCTTATCTTTGTTGTTTTAAAATAATGCTTTACGTCATATTCACAGTCAAACTTAACCTTATACTTCCATAATTAATCAGTAACAAATAATTCTTGAAAGAGAGAATCCGAAAAATTACTCAAATTTGCTTCTCCGTGTTGCCATGAGTTGTCAGTCTCTAATACATATTGATCAATGAACTAGAAAAGCAAACTTGATTTAGATTAGTACATTTGAGAAATATACTAGAGATTTTCCCTACTAATTCTAAAATGGTGGTACATTTGGCCATTTTAAACGCACTATAAGCGAGGAGCTGATTCAATATTTATCATTATGATACAAGTTTTGACATTTCCATCATATATTCCAATACACTATTGCCTGTCTTGGAGCTTTTATTTTGTACAGGATCTCATATAGTGCATTAGGGGCTTTTCTGGAAGGAATTTTAATTCAGTTGAGCTAAGCTTTCATTAATAGCAATCAAAAAAGATTGACATTTACTTTGAAAATATGAATTTTTTTTTTTTATTTTATTAAAAATCAGTTCACAAGGATCAAATTTTTCATTATAAATATTTGTATTCAATTAAATGTGATTATTATTTTTTGAATACAAAGCGAAACTCAGAATCACAGAACTCCAATTGCATTTAATTGACAAAAAGCAATATTAGTTTCGGAAATAATTGCAATATTTCGGCAACTTTAGTAAAACTGTTCGAAAATGAATTTTACTTTTTTGATATAAATTAGGGTTTAAATTTTACTTTATTTTTCGATTATCCTACCAACCCATGGCTATAAATATGGTAGCAGTTTGTAGCTTTTCATTATTGGATAAAAGCGAAGGATTTTTAATTTTGTCATGCAGGATTCTGAACTTGAACGTTGTCTAAACACTAATCCACGCTACATGCTTATACCGTGCAATATGAAATTGTTATGTTGAAAAAAGTACAAATACCTAAATATTTGTTGTATTCATAAATTAAGGTATTCAAACTTTCCTCTATTTTATTTTTCCAAACCTTGCTTCAAATACATACAACAATCCAGTTTAAACAATTCTTAATTTTTTGTTATGCTATTATAATAAATAAAGTCTTAATTTTATCAAATGTTTCTAATAAAATAGATCCATTTAGCCTCAGAAATACTTTATATCTGTCTCTGAATTTATGATAAAACGTTGTAACTATTGTTTATGCTTTTTTGGTCTACTTAAGTTAACTTGAAATATATTAAATGTAATCATTGCAAATTATTTGTTTTAATAGACCAACAGAAGGCTCAGAAACAATACAATTATCAGAAGCTAATGTTAACCCGGCAAGAGTGAGACTTGGCCCAAAGGACTTTGAACTAAAAAATGTTCTTGGACGTGGAGGTTATGGAAAAGTATTTCAGGTAAGATTAGTTTTCTTTTAAAGTTTAAATTTCTAAATCTAAATAAGTTCATCTGGTGAAATTGTCTCTCCATATGATAAACAGTATCAAAGCTGTTAATTATTATACATTTGTACGATGTATGCACAAACAAATATATACAATATAATTTCATAGAATAGCAGTATATCAAGCTACTTATAAATGAAAAATGACTGAGTTAGATGTTACTTGACCCTTGTGTCTATCTCTAGGGTCCATACCCCTGAGTCACGAAGAATCAGGTGTCGATTATTGGCAGCCGTAGTGAGCTCGGTAGCGCGTCTATAGCAGAAAAAAGTTAAACGGGTGGTTCTTACCGACGACAACCTGATCACGTTCTCGCTGGTGAAATTTGAAAGAAAAGAGCTTAACTCTTTGAATTGAAAGAGCTAGGCTAGGCTTAAAACAAAACAAAAAAAAAATACTAAGGGAAGAGGATTAGAACATCTTAATGAAAAAAGTTTTATTCAGTTAAATAAATTTTCGCACTCAACAACTACTAAAGAATTTACTAACTTTGCTTAGGCTTAAAATGAAAAAGAGAGACATTAATAAAAACCTGATGCGCATGTTAATGGTTTTAGCGTATTCCTATATTCTTTACATTACTTTTGTGCTGCTTTAGACCCTAAAAAGTACAAACCTCGTATATTACTCAAGATCCAGTTGTATATTGATCTGAAATACGCTTTATAATAAGAATAAAAATCTTCTATTTTCGATATTTGGTGTTTCTGATATTTTATTTCAGTTTTAAATGGAACTGAAAGTGGAGAAATGTACTAGATTTGTATTTTTATATTAGGGAAGTCAAGAGGCCCAAAATTTATTAAGTGGTTTGTAGAATATGTAAAGAATTTAATATATTGTTAAAAATCAAATTAATTATCAATAAGGTTCGAACTTCAGTTGATTTTTTGTAAAAATATCAGTCTGAGGTTTTAGCTAATAGTACGAGCACGATAAAAGAAAAACGTATGTTCTACTCAAATAAAACATCGCTATAAGCAATTGATTAGATCCTAGATCCTCTCTTGATTTGTTAGCTATCAATAGACTTTTCCCTAAAATAGAATAATAATTAAATATGTTGTTTTAATTTTAAAATCTCTTGTCGTATATGAAACAAATTTAACTGCAGAATTTCGTTTACGCAGCTAAACTTTGTGCATATGAAATCACTTATAATATATTAATAATTAGCAATCTCATTAGAAACAAAAAAAAAACTCACTCTTTTTTTAAAAAAAAAAGATATTTTTTAGAACAAAGCATTTATCACACATTTTGCTTTTTATTTTACTTTAACTTTAAAAGTAGACAATAAAAAAAAACCATACACAAACACAAATTTTGATGATGATGTAATTCATCGTCGTTATAAGAAAAAGTTAAAGACTTTGACACGTGTTGATTGTGCTTAAATTTTTTAAATCTTCTTATTATTAGTTTTTGGCTAACTAAGTTTTTTCATTAGCGTAGATAAAGTGAATAATAAAAACAAAAAACTGTTCAAAGCTTGTGTGTAATTTTTCATTGGAAAAAATTTTTTTTGGGAAATATCTCATTAAAAAAAAGTTTTGTTACATTTATAGAATAGGGCAAATTGGTTTTTATTTCGTGCCTTATTTTCTCCAGCAGAAAATATCAGTTCTATCTCTTTTATAATTTTTCATCATTTTGTCGAAGCCGCGAAAATTACAACAATTTTTTGAATGAATTAAAAATAAGTTACTGCTTCTGAAACTAATTTAAAGGCTTTAATATCTAATAAATTTTTCAATTGGCCGCACATAGGAAAAAAATTCCAAACTTAAAGTTTTTATTTTTGATTGAACGCCAGAATATTTTCAAGCCATGTCTGATGACTTTGAATGTGTTTAACAAATATAGAAAGTTGCTAAAACCGCTAAAACAGCTAATTCGCAATTCTGATTGCAATAGTTTAATCCAAAGTAGGCTTGCACTCTGAACATTTTTAGCAGATTCCTATTGATTAAACCCATAACAATTTTATAGTCTTCGGTATCAGAATCGGTGTCAGCTCGGCTGTAAGCCGGCGCTCTGTGGGCAACCTAAAAGTAATACGTACATAAATCCAAAAAAATTTTTTCCAAATGTCAAGTTAGCATTAACTGTAGTTTCATTAATTGTATGAAGGATTTGCCTTTATAAAATACCAGAAAAGAAAAATTTGAAAGAAAAACAAAAAATGTATAAATTAAATAAATTAAATTTTTTAGCTAATTTTGATAATATACAAATTATCATTAAAAATTACATACCAATTTAGGGCAAAACTATTTCTTTTTTTAAAAAAACCCTAAATGTCCTAATAAAATATCGAATTACAAGAAAATTGATAAATGTAAAAGTTACAGCTACAGAAAACCTATTTTGAAATAAAACGAACTTTGTGGATCTAATTTGGTAATCAAAACCATATGTGACTACTGTTGCTTACAAATATTACATTTTTCAAAAACAAATAGAAACCAATATGTTACAGTCAAATCTTTTAGATTTAACAAAAACAACCATAAATAGAATTTTAATAATTTTTACAATTATACTAGCAAATATATTGGAATTTTTTTTAATTTTTACAAAAATCAAGATTTCAACTAGTTACGACGTTAGTAAAATTTTTTTAGACCCAAAGTAGAATATTTCAGCAAAAGGATGGAGCTTGGTTGACTGCACCTTAGGAAGGGCGGTAAGGGTTTCAGTGTAGTAAGAAACATTTATTTCGTGAATTTTTTTTCATAAATATGGATTTAGGAAATATATTTGAACCTTTTTTACATTATTAGGAATGACCTTAACAACAGGCTCTAATTTTTTTATTAAAATATATTTACAAACGGTGACACAACTTTTCCAAGGATGTCTTTGTATCTCAGCTCGAAATTACTCGAAATCAATAACCCTTAAAATTTAGTCAAATCCTCCCCTCAACGTTGTCTGATTTTTTTCATTTCAAAATTTTTGGTGTTCATTTAAAGTAAAAATTGCTATTTTTGACGAAAAATTCCGCCATTTTGTAAGCAGGAAACCCATTTAATGTAAAACACAATTCAAAAACTCAACGTTGGTGGGAGGTATTTTATATGTAGAAAGTGTGTACCGAGTGTAAATAAATCGGTAATGTAGTTTTTAAATGGCAGTGAACACCAACTTTAAAAAATTAGTTTTGAGTTTGTCAATAACTTTAAGAGTTAAGAGATCGACTTTAAATGTTGGGATTATATTCTGGAAATATTTAGCTATAAGAAAAGACCAAAAAAAGAAAATTGATTTTTCAAAAGTGCAAAACGTTAACATCACCCTCTTAAAAACTTTGGCTTCTTTAATTTAGAAATAAAAAAATTTCAAGCTGTGTCTTGAATATCGATAAATAGGATTTTAATCTTTTAAAAAACTCTGTCTACGATTAAGTCAAGATTTTTTTTGTAAATAAGGAAAATAAACTTTTCTTAAAAACATATTTTACTTATGAAGCTCAAATGAATCCCTTAAATTTCATTATGAAATCACCATTAATGTTTTTTCTACTATTTTCCTTGACAAAAAATATTTCGAAAATGATGAATTGTAATATATCATTACCATCTGTTATCCTTCCAATTTAATAAATTGATTCAACTAAAATTTTTCATATATTAATAACGGAAATAATAATTTTTGGCATATGTCCTATAAAAATTTCATGATTAAATAAAGTTTTTCAATTATAAATGTATTTATTTTTATTATGACATCATAATCAATTCATTTTGGTTGATATTTTAGTAAAAATCTTTTAATATTAAAAGACTTTAATTGAGTGTAAATTACGTCATTTACACAAAATGAAGGAAACGTGCTTCTATCACACTTTTCCATAAGTAAAAACTTTTTGCTTCTGGTAAAACAAAAATCAATGATAACGTGTCGACATATTTCGAAAATAAAGTTTTACCAACAAAAAAACTCAACAATCAAATATATACCTAAACAAGGAACTTAAATATTTCAATAAAAATAAGGAACGCTTATCTAAGGCACAAGGCAAATAAGACCAAGGCCTCAAGACAAAGACTACTGAAACGCCTACGCTAGAAGCATTGTCGTTTCAATTAAAGAATCCAATTTTTTTTCCTTTCCTTTTAAGACAGGCAAAGAATTAAATTTCTTCTCAATAAAAAAAAATTCTTTTCAATATTAGCTGCAAGTGGCCATGACCTCGACTACACGTGAAAGTCCCTCACACATTAAAGCTTGCGATCTAATTTGTCAGATGCGGAAAAGCTTTAGAAGTTGAAATTATATTCTTAAATATATACAAGGCTATAAGAAATATTTGAGAGGGTGTGCTTTTAGCTTTTTCAATCAAATATTAATGTATGTGTGCGGGTGTATCCGCTTATTTTATCCATTTAGGAGCAATGATCCCCTCAGACAATGCGGACTATAGTAAAATAAAAGAAATACGATTAAATGTTTTTTGGCAATGTTATGACTGTCTGTATATTTCAAGTTTTATTCCCAAGGTTAGAAATAAATTTGTGTAGAATTTAGTTTAAGAAGCTTTTAAATAGCAATCAGTACTGCATTAAAATCAAAAATTATGGCGAATTTTAGATTTTTGTTTAATTAAATTTAGAAAAATAGAAAAGCTTTCATGTAATTTTTATTATTGGATTTAATTTAAAGAACTTGAAGAAGTAAAATTTAAAGTCTCAAAATCAAAACATTTTCGTTATGTGAACGATGCCATTTTTTTTATTATTTCAACTAAAAAAACTATTCATAAAAATTGATCTAAAATGATTAAAAATCTCTTCTTAAAATTTACTTGAATGATGACCTTATACTATTTTTAATAAAGATTCTTTTGTCTTTTTTTTTTTGCACTCGTCCTTAAAACTTGAATAAATCCTTTTCAATTTTACTTTTTCACTTCTAAGACTTCTTCAGAAACTTCTAAGACTATAACTATAAATTTTGTGATTAAGAATCATTTTATGCAGTTTTTATTCAATGCAAATTAAATTGAGTATAAAATTAATTTTTTTTTTTTTTTTTTTTTCATATTAGTTTAAAACTTTTTACTATAAGTTTTTAATATTTCAGGTTCGTAAAGTTACAGGACGTGATGCTGGCTCATTTTTTGCAATGAAAGTTCTGAAAAAAGCATCCATAGTGACAAATCAAAAGGATACAGCACATACAAGAGCAGAACGTAATATTTTAGAAGCAGTTAAGGTAAGAATTTCCATTA
The DNA here is from genome assembly GCA_947359355.1 of Acrocera orbiculus. NCBI lineage: Eukaryota > Metazoa > Arthropoda > Insecta > Diptera > Acroceridae > Acrocera > Acrocera orbiculus. The sequence goes on from OX375757.1 coordinate 47,305,592, forward strand.
ATAAGAAAAAAATTGAAAATAAGAAGCAACTTTTAATTCAAAAATTTGATTTGAAATTGTTTTAACCTACACAATGTTTCGTCTCAGTTTATGTATGTGTTCAAAGACTTTCAAATCCTTTTATTTGGGTTTTTTGGGATATTTTTATAAAATTTCTTTATTTTGATACTAGGATTTCCATGGATTGGTAAGAGTCTTAGGAGACCAAAGCTTCAAGTTTTTTTGCTTGTTTCGCCCAAAATCCAATACGAAAAAAGTTATTTTTTGGAATAATTACTTCTCGTGTAGATCCCCCTTTCATCCGTAATTTTTCACAGTTTTCCCTACTGAAGCTCTGAACAGAGAATTAGAATTTTTCCAAAAAATTTCTATCGGGACAAATTTATTCATATAGGAAATCATTGTAATTATCACCAAATTTAAAGCAATAGTAAAAAAATAGGAAATCATTCCAAATCTATTGTTCTTTAAACAAATTTCTTATGAAATTAAAACAAATTTACAAGAGCTTTACAAAACGAATAAAATTTAACCGCTCTAATAATAAACAAAAAAATTTGCTGATAGGTCCAAAATATTTTTTATTTTGAAAGTAATTAGGTAGTGTTTTAGGTACATCTATTAATTTCTAAGGAGAATATGCTGCGTTTTTATTTAGATCTTTGCATATTTTACTTCGAATTTCCAATTTCTTAATTCCTTTCTACCTTATTATTGTATGTTACAAGAAATCCAGGAATAAATTCGTTAGCAAGCCAAATTTTAATATGTTCTACTCGGCGCCGATATTCATAATTTTTTGTGTGGGACGCTTCAAGAATTTGTGCTTCATTTTATCTGGCGCTAAAGTACTATACAAAATTTCTAGTTTTACTTTTTCTGATAATAATTTATAAAGATCGAAGTCCTTATAAGTAATATAAAGAAATTTTCTGTACATTTAACTGCCACATTTGTCCCTTCCCAGGTATGGGTTTTGAAATAAAATTATACTCAAAGCCTGTGAACTACTGCTGCTCCGCGCCGGGTAGAACTTGTTAATATAAGCACTAGATAAAATTTAAATAATCAAATTAAAAATAAAAACAAGAAATACTACCACACCAATCGTTCATTTATATTTCAACTTCAGAATGTAAGAGAATAACAACAAAAAATTTGTGATTTTATGCCATTTCGATTTTAGCTAAGTAGCATTTTGTACTTTTTTTATGTATTGGGAAAGAAATTACAACAATAAGTGACAATCATTTTACAACATTAGATTTTCTTGCCGCAAATTATTCGTATTGAATATTTTTTGTTCAATATGTCGATAGTTTTTTCTTGTAAGAATATTCTGGTAACTAGGTCAGTAAATTGTTATCTATCTATTGTTAAAAAATAAAGCAAAAAATACGAAAAATAGATTAAGTAAGTATAGAGAAATATTTCTTCTGTGTACCATTAAAAAATTTTATTGATTATATGAAAAAAATTAAAACCAAACATATAGAAAGTAATTAAGGGGGTGGACTAGCATTAATTCCTATTTAACAAAGTATACAATTTGTGCGATAAGCAAATTTCTAATCAGGCTAAATTGTTTTTCTTTTAATATTTTGAATAAAATGAAGTCTGTCTGATATGCGTATAATATCAGCCCGGCCTCAATACCACAAAAAAAAAAAAAAAACAAATATAAAAGGAAGTAGGTAATAGTAATATCCATTTTTGCACAAAATCACTTTTTTGATTTTTTTTTTTTAGTTTAGGAAATTTAGAATAAAATAGAATCAAAAATTTTTACCCAAAAATTTGAAATATTAAAATAAATAACCAAATACCTGCCCTTGGTTTCATATATTCCTTATATAAGAAAAAAATAATAAAAATACAACGCGAGCCATTAAAACAAGAATTTCATATTTCAATAAAAATTTTAATTATTGCCTGTTATCGGACTAAAGTGTACCCAATAAGCACCACTTGTGGGTTATCTAAGAGCTGCTGTGGTTTAATATAAAGGTTAATGATTAGGGTAAGCGTTGGTAGCTTAAAAAACTGATAAAAACTGAGCTTCAAATTTTTTTTTTTTTTTCGTCTTCTTTCTAACCATAAAGTTTTTGTTTTTGAAGGTATTATAGATGTTATATACTTTAAAAACATATTTTTTTTATTTATTTATTAGAAAATTTTTACTATGTGTAGTCGATATTTTCTTTTACTCAAATCGAACATTGACCTTTTGTAGGTTTTCTTCTTATGAACAGTTTTAGGTGAAAAGTAAATATTATTTACTACTTTCATTAAGTTCATGTTATTGTGTCTTTTTACTTTTATTTTGGTCCATTTTTTCCGGATTTGAATGCATGACATTAATAATTTGCACAACCAAAAATCGCTCAAAGTCACTTTCATACGAAATATAGGCAAAAGAAAAAAATCTGAACTCTCTTTTTAGCTGCCGTTTTTATAAATACATCTGATTAATATTATCTTCCTGGCTGATTTGATTTTTATTAGGCTTCCAATTACACGGTTAGAAAATTTAATTTCATTATTTAAAAAACTAGAAAACCTTTAGACTAATTAAGGTCAGTTTCAAGAATGTCTTTCAACGCTGTCGATAAATTAAAAGTATCCTATAAATTTTTTTCAACATCGTAATTTACTTCCAAAATCAATTAGAATATTAGATAATTACTTTTAGAGGTTGTGTAGAAAATTCAAAATTTTTTGGCTATTTAAAGGATTCGTCAGTATATTTAAAACTTGATTTTATTGAGTCCGATTATATTCTAGAGTTAATTTTAGATTTTATAAGACTTTTATTCACCTTAATCTTATTCACCTTATCTTAAAATTTTTATTTTTAATACCAAATCTGATACCATTTTAAAATTGCTAAATTTAAATTAGATTATATAAAAAGAACTAATTTGGCTTAACTAAATCCTTGGTTAATTTTGAAATCTAATATAATTATGAAAAATCATTTCTTTATATTTTAACACTATTTTTAAAATATTATAGTAAAATAAAAACTAATATATTTTTATCCTTTTAGCATCCTTTCATTGTTGATTTGAAATATGCATTTCAAACCGGAGGAAAATTATATTTGATTTTGGAATATTTAAGTGGAGGTGAACTTTTCATGCATTTAGAACGTGAAGGAATATTCCTAGAAGACACCACATGGTAAATAGAAACTTTTCTGTTTTTATTGTAGAAAAAACTCCAAAAATCCATAAAAGCTATTCAACAGCAATTATAATTTATTTTTGTTTTTTTTTTTTTAGCTTTTATTTAAGTGAAATTATCATTGCTTTGGAGCATTTACACTCACTTGGAATTATCTACAGAGATTTAAAGCCAGAAAATGTTTTATTGGATCCTACAGGACATGTTAAACTAACAGATTTTGGATTATGTAAAGAACAAATTGAAGATGGAATAGTAACACACACATTTTGTGGGACTATAGAATATATGTAAGCTATTCTTAACTTCAAACTTTAAAAGAAAAAAACTCAAAATATTTTTAGAATAATAAAAAAAAAAATTAAAATTATCAAGCTGTGATCGAAATTTTAAAATTGATAGTTAGAAATTTACAAATTAATAGAAAGGTGGCCTCTAGAGGGTTAGAATAAATATTGGTTTTTTTTAACTATTCTCTAATACAATAGGCTACACCAAATATGATTTAATTCAGTTTTAATTAAATTCACTAATTTATTGCTTAACGTATTTAAAAGCATAGACTTTTACGTAGAATGTGTGTTTAAATTTATTCAAAAAGTCACATTTGGTGAATAATTGATTAAAACGAACCATGAACTTTCACTTAGTTTTTCAAAATTTAATTTAATTTTTAAACGATTATCTTTAATAGGATCGGTTTTTTGTTTTGGTTTTTTCTTGATTTAGTTTTAAATTTTAATTTTTTAATAATTATAACTTGAACTGAATAAAAAATAAATCATATATCACCAAATGTGCTTAGTATGAATATTAAAGTAGAATAACATAAATTTTTCTTTTTTCTTTTAATAAAAATAAAATTTATATTTCCTGACCACAATCACGGCTAAAAATTTTACTAATTGTGTATTGGTATCATATGATCCCAAGATAGTAGAATTTTTAATTTTCATTTGCAAGAAAATAAATCTAGAAAATTTAGTTTATCTCTAATTGGATGAAATTTTTCAACTTTTCAAAAGTTTTAAATTTCGTGGAATTAGAAATATGATTTTAAAATTTATCTGTTGAATGAATATGATAAAAAAAAACTCAATTCAAGTTAAAGTTGCTGTTTGCCTTAAAGCAAGATTAATAATGAGGTCATCCTAATATAAATAAGCCTTTAATTAATGGTAATACCTTCTGGTTTAGAAGAATCACTAATTACAAGATTTTTCAGTATTTTTTTCTTAAAATAAAGTCACTGAAACTGAATTTTCACTGAAAATTTATCTGAGTGCGAATTGTTGAAGTCGACTAAGTCAGTTAATGAACATTGAGTCCGAAAGTACTTTGTAAATACTCATGGATATTTAACGGTGTTAGCTATTCATCCACAACTTTACATAGAAAAAATTTTCGATCTTGTTTTTTGTACTATTTCTATTCAACATTTTTATCTCTTTCGGATAATTATAGTACAACAAACATTTATAATAGTGTAAGCAATTGATTGAACTTATGAACTTATGTGTGGTCTCTTTTTGATATTCTCAAGTTTCTCACACTATAGAATATCTTGTGGTCATGAAACTTACGCTATTCAAATATCTTTTTAAAAAATTTTATAAAATTGTATACTTGTTAATTATTTAAAGCTAACACAAAAAATTTGCCTATCGCAATTTTTCGAAACTATTTCACATTAATAGTTAAATATTTTATTCTTAAAAAAAAATATTTTCAAGAAAATTTAAACCTGATCTCGACCTAGAGCAGTTTTCACTGAAATTCAATTGAAGCGCCTTACAGAATTTTAAGAGGTTCTTTACGTTAGTAAAATCAAACACGCTAATGCAAATAAGGATTTAGTTCATTAATTTTAAATCCATATAATTGTTACAAAAAAAGTCTAAAAAAAATTTGTTCCTATATTAAAAATTATTATTTTTAAAGGGCACCAGAAATTCTAACACGAAGTGGGCATGGTAAAGCAGTCGATTGGTGGTCTTTAGGTGCATTAATGTTTGACATGTTAACTGGAGTGGTAAGAAAACTCTCATAATTAACCTTAGATTATAAAATTAAATGTTTTTTTTTGTGTTTTATTATTGTTTTATAGCCACCATTTACAGGAGAAAATCGAAAAAAGACTATTGATACAATTTTAAAAGCAAAACTTATGCTACCAGCATACCTTACACCAGATGCTAGAGACTTAATACGTAGATTAATGAAACGTCAAGTATCACAACGTTTAGGAAGTGGACCAAATGATGCTGCCAGTATACGTGTTCATCCATTTTTCAAACACATATCCTGGGATGATGTATTAGCAAGAAGATTAGATCCCCCAATTAAACCACTACTTGTAAGTTTAAAAAAATAAAAAGAAGAGAAAAAACAGTTCGTGGAAATTATTAAAATTATCAAGATAAATATTTAATATATTCCTTGTCCTGTCCACCTTATGCTTTTAGATCTAAATTATTTTAAGGAATATTTCTTAAAGAAATGTGAATACTAAAGTCAATTATGATATATTGTTTGGTATTGAGTTTAAGTACTCTTCATGGGACAAGGAATGTGTTAATTTAGCAACAGCTTTTATAAGCATCTTGACAAAATTTTTATATATATTTGGGAGTAATTTAACAGGTAAAGTTTATGCAATTCATGGTTTTTTTTATTTTATTTAAAAGAAAAAACTAGTAATGAATCTAATCATTAAGTTCGTAAGCCAATAAACAAAATTCACTTAAATTTTTATAAATCTTAAACATCCAAATGATTTAAAGGCATTTATAAAAATGAATTTTAATCTGAATTTTAATTTAATCGAAAAGCTCTTAAGCAATGTTTGTAGCCCTGAAAAAATATTTTCAATTAAATGATTTCGAAGAAATTAATTTAGCAGCCACAGAAAAATAAAACTCTAAAACTTAATTTAAATACATTTTTAAACTAGAAAAGCTGTGTAGTCTTAAAATTTACAAAATTTACTACATATAAACTTCCAGGTGAATCGAAAATTGTACTTTCTGTCACCGGCTGTATTTTCCATCATTATTCAAGCAAGGATACCTTGAAGAAGAACTCATTGATTTGTTCTTTTCTTATGTCACACTTTTAAAACTGTCCAAATTTCTAAACGATTAAAATGTTATCTTGATCGTCTATTTTGAAAAGAGCTGCTCAGGTTCTCTTTCTGGAAAAATGCTTTCTAGAAGATCCGATTGGATTTAGTACCTTTATCTTAGTCCTAGTAGGTCCCACTTATAGGCTAGTACGATAATATCTGCTAATTGTGTGACTATTGAACCCGCCCAAAATCTTACTCTTGAGTAATACGCAAAGCTAACTCTACTTTTCAAAGTCATACACGAATTTAATTTTCTTGCAATTTTTTCTTTAATTTCTTTTAAAGTTATATAAATTTAAGAGTATCCTTACTTCATGCTCAAAATTTTAAGGTTATATTATTCACATCTTAAATAAAAATTCTTCAGATATATTTTTTAGTAACTAAAATATTTTTTTTTTTGAATAAAGTGGAGGAAAAGAAAGCAAGTGTACATGTTTGTTGAAGCCATTAGTCTAAAATTTCAGCCAAATCGATTTAATGGCTTGGAGTACATATGTGTTTAAGGATATGCTGCCACGAAGAAAACACGTTTAAAACATTAAATATAGAATTTTATGCATACAGTAATTGGGCTATGCTTTCAGCTTCTTTGCATGCATACATTATTCTCTAAACAACAAGCAAAAACTAACAAACTATTAATTTTTTAACTAGAAATTAAAGTTCAAATTTTTTACATAAGAATTTTATTTTTAAAATTTTTTTTTTTTTTTGGAACAAAACTCTTCTAAATCCACAAGGTATTTTGAATAATATTTAGAAAAATCTTGTGAAAGTTATCTTCATGAAAAAGTGTTTACAATTTAAAGCAAAACTTTATATTTCTTGAAAATTTCACATGCCGAATGTCAAATAAATTTCTTGTCCTTTTACATGAAGTTGATAACTACAAACTCTGTTTCCTATCATGCTTTCCACAAATTAAAGACTTTTGATGTTAAAAGCATTTAATCGTTGACATTTTCTCCATACAACATGTACCAAAATTATTGAAATTGGCTAAAATAATATTGTATAAAAAGTTTCGTTTTGATATTTTTCTAAAAAAAACCTTTTTTTTTTTTTAAATTTCAGCATGGTGCAGATGATGTCTCACAATTTGATAAAAAATTCACACGCCAAATACCTGTAGATTCTCCTGATGACACAACATTAAGTGATAGTGTAAATTCAATATTTAAAGTAAGTACTCAAAAAAAATTTTAATATTATTATAATAACACTTGAAATGTTTTCTTTTAATTAGGGATTTACATATATTGCACCGTCAGTGTTTGAAGAATTAGCAAGAACCCCTAGAATGTATCCAGGAAGATCACCAAGACGTCTTCGTCGAAGAGAAGAAGAATTTCGAATAAATTTGTCACGAAGACGAAATTTAATACCACATGAAATGTTACCAGGAGCTGAACAATTTGCACCACAATCATCACCACAAGATGATATGATGGATTTTCAAGGACCTCCACAGCTGTAGTTACATTTTTGCCTTTAATCATTATTGTTAGCTATATTAAAAGTCCTCTAATCTAGACAAAAATTTATATATTTTATTTAAATGTTGTTTTTTATAAACATTTGCTGCATTAAATTATTTTTTTTGCATAATTTGCAAATAAAATGTAAAAAAAAAAACGAAATGAATTTTGGAGACTCCGTTATAGATTTTATTATAATTAAATTAAGTTTTTTCTTCATATGAACAAATAATGCAATTTCAGTAGGAACATCTGTTACTGTTATTATTTATTATATATATTTCCTCTTTTTTTTTTTTGAGTATTTGTTTCAGCTGTAAAGATATTAATGTAATATAAAAAAAATTTATTATTAATTATCTTAATTAAGGAATTCTGGTTTAATAACAATTTCGGTTACGGATTTTTGTTTTATATATATATAAAAAAAAAATTTGGTTTAAAATTTAAGAAAATATTACACAAACTTCATTATACTTTCTTCTTTTTTTTTGTTTAGAAAATATTTTTACTGTTAAATTTTTAGAGCATGTTTAAAATTAGTAATTAATATTTGGTATAAAAAACAAAAGATAAATGAATTTTGCCAAATAAGTTTATGTATAAACATAATTAGCTTCTATTATTTTTATAAATTTGTATATAAAAATAATAACCGGGTGCAGTAGGGTTGTGACGAGTTGAATAAGAAAAGCAAATCAATAATTATTAATAATACATGTTAATCGTTAAAGATTATAAAATTTGTGTCCATATTTATTGGATGGATAGCATAGAAAAAAGCCATTAAAATAAAAGCCATGAACAGAAATTTTGTGATTTTAATAATATTTGTTACATTTTAACATTTTGCTCACACGATAAAATTAAGTCTGAAATAAGAAGAAAATTTCTTTCTGGTAAACACCATTAAGGGATCAATTATAGTAAAAAGTTAACACTAGAATTATTTAATAAAAGTCTATGGCTGAATAGAGTTGCGACTTTGTTAAAAACACATGCCTTTAAAAATATATTTAAAAAAAATTGGTTGATAGAAAAATAAAAATTGATTTTTTGACTGTGAAATAAGGTATAGGCCAAGTTAGCGATATAATAATATGACTGCTTTCAATTTCTTCTTTTAATTTTTTAAATGTTTTATTAATATCTTCAGCATTAATAATTAAGTATTTTTCAATATCTTAATATTAATGTTTCTTAAAATTTTGAAAAGTATTAAATTTGTATTCAGTCAGGACCTGTATGTTAGAATTCTGTTTTACAACCGATATTGCGATGAAAATTAAAAATATCTATTGAGTTATCCATAACTATTAAAAAATGTGAATTTCATTTGTCTCATATATTTTTGAATTCGTCGAATTTAAGCTTGCTATAAAGCAAGCATAAACAAAACTATAGATTGTACTTTGTTAGTAAAAACAACAAAAAAAACAAAAATTGTAACCGTGCTTAAAAGCTTAATTTGTAAAAGAATAAAAAAAACAGTCTTAAAACTTCTCAAAATGCTCTCAAGTTCATAAAAACTCATATTTTAACACTAGATTTGATTTTTCTTTGAAAACACTTTAAAAACACTATATTTCAATGTATTGTAAAACTAGGTTGAAATATATGACACGATTTGTCACGAAAATTGTCTATTGTAGGTCGTTGCGGTGAAGTACTTGCCACCACCATCCAATAGTAAAATTTCATAATAAAATATTGGCCATTTTCAATATTAGAAATTCTAACATTACTACAAGTTAATTTACTTCCGACGATTGATTAAAGAAGATCTCAAAAACTACGGAATCAATTGTGAGATAAACCAAATTAAAATAAAATTAACAAAGCAATTTTTTAATATATGTTTTATAGAGCTTTGAAGAAAATTTAATATCTTTTAAAATGTTTTTAACAGATATTTTTCTGTCGGCGTTTACAATAGATCTACAAATACTCTATTCTAACAGAACACAATTTAAAAATAAAATTTTATTTACAATATATAATTGTAGCAAAGACAATTAAAAATCGGAAGTAAACCGAGTACTGAAAACGAGGGATTATCCTTCTACTAACTCTTAGTTCAGTATTGTTTTGAGTTTAAGTAAAAGTGAGCAATACTTTAAGGTGGGCATTATCTTACATATAAAACATGATAATAAAAATTTTTATAGCTCTAAAATTACAAAAATTACTCTATGCTATCCAGATTGCTTAAAATTTAAACACATTAAAGTGTAAATCTTTGAATATGGATACTGTAATTAAAAAGCAATTAGTATTTTTCGCTATTAGTCGTTGTTAAGATTATAAAAAACAAAGAGAATATTAATTTATGAAAATTTATTTTATATATAAATTTAGCCAAAATATTTTTGTTTAAAATTAAAACAATTTTTTATTACTAAAAAAAACGTAATTGCTTATCTTAAATTTCAAAGGAAAATGTAAGCAATAATTAAAAAAACAGCAATATACAAAAAATGTAATTGTATTTATATATATGTATGTTTATCTTATTCTTGGATAAATTAATATTACATTCTTGATTATTTAAACCAAATCTATATCAGATATTGCTTTGAAATTAAAAAGAGAAAAATATATTCTTTATTTTATACTCGAAATTAAAAATAATTTATATTTAAATAATATACCAAACTACAAAACACAGATTCAAATCAAAAAAAGCCTATAAATACATACCTACAAAAAACATTTACACTATCGAAACATAAGTTAAGGAAAATAGTCGAAAATAGAAACCGAATAGATCAATTTTATATTATTTAATCTAGCTAAATTATTTATACAGTAAAGACAATTTAAAACAAAACTGATTACTTTACAATCAGCAATTACTACCTAAAATAATAGCAAAATAATTTATCCAAATTTTTTTTTAATTTCAATACAAACATAGTCAAATATTATCATTTTAAGAAAATAAGGTTGCAAATGATGTTTTTAATTTTCCTACGAAAAATTATATTTTGTTGAAGTATAGATATAAGAAAATTATTTTCTTTTTTTTTCCAAAAAAAGAAAAATAAATCTAATCGTTATGAAGCTACAAAGAAGAAAAAAATAAAACTCGCATTATTAAATGAACTAAATAAATTGAAATATTTGATGTTATAATAAAACTGAATTCCATTAGATACCAAAGCAACTGTCGTAAATAAACTAAAATCTTTTTTTTTCAATTTATAATTGCAAAATTTTTAAATTAATTTTTATTTCCTTATTTGGAACTATTACAAAATAATTTAAAAAATTCTTCTTGTTCAATTCTTGCTATAACAAAGGCTTTTAGTTTAGTCTTTAATTTTAATAAATTTAGAGGTGCTAAATCTAGCTGTTATCTTATAACTGGTTACAAGTATTTATTAAAAGAGCTTCTTGTTATATTTTTTTTTTGTGTTTACTCGCTAATAATGCTATAATGCTAAATGAGTAAAACTTAATTACTTGTTTCACTTCTACAATATTATTCTACTTGATTTATAAACAATTAAATTCATATTGTTATGTTAAATCGCATTAAAAGTATTAATATTCTTTCCTAAAACTTAAAGTATGTTTCACTTCTGCAAATTTAAATAACCAATGTTGTTGTAAAACGATGCAAAAATTGTTGAAAACTGTTAATACGTGTTAATTTTTTAAACAGAGTAATAAATGACATGCAAAGAAGCCTGTTATATATTCAGCTTTCTGCAGATCTTGATACTCAGTTAAACAGTTATTTATATCCTGTTTGGTTTTTTCTAGATTAGTGTCAAATTTTGAAAATTTATTTAATATACATTTTCCAAATATTATATATAAAATAGCAATTTATGGCAATTTGACCTCGTTATGCCAACAGCATGTCAAAGATACCATAAATTAAATTTTTATAACTTCATGCCCTTTTAAATTATTTGTAAGTTAATTTTGTTTCCCGTTTTTTGTAAAAGTTTTATTTTGATAAAAATTTTTATATTTTAATGATATAATATATTTTTATTACATTCGAACGACAGTTAGCAAATAATTCAAAAACAAAATACCAAATGTGTTTTTCTTGTTTTTTTATTCTTTATGCTTAAAAAGGGAACATTTAGGAATTGACCTGTTAAAAAATGAAATTATTTTGTCGTACTCTATAGGTAAAAAAGCACAATAGTATTATGAAACTTTATTCAATAAAATAGCCTAAGTTATTTAAGATTTTTGCTAATGTAATTCTAATTATGTAAATTATGTAAATACACTAAGAACTGTAAAATATTTTTTGTTTATTTTGAAATGGATTGGTGGTAACAGTTTTCTTTTAAATGACAATATTTTAAATAATTATTTCTAAAAATGTTGCCTATATTTCTTTTTTTAATTCCCATAAAATTTCAATTATAAAATAATTTCACACAAATTATAACTGCCAGAAGTGTTCACTTTGTAATTTGACTATGTTTCTAGTGTAAAATTTATAGTAGTAAAATAATAAAAGTTAAAAAAGAAATTGTGTAATTATTTTTGAGAACTGCTTGAATTTTATTTATTTTAAAATTTCTAATAAGACAATTTGGTTGCCCTTAATATTAAGGGAAAAAATAAATAAAATATTTAAAAGTAATAATTAATTGATTTAATTAGTAATAAGTTATTATTAATAATTAAAATATCTTATTTTAATGTAAGCTAACATATAAAAAAAAAAATAAATTAATAAAGTCATTTAAAGTCGTTTAGTTCTTAAAATGCATAATGGATCCAATAATTAATCAAATAATTTTTTAAGTATCTGGGTTATAAAATTTACTATGCTAGAATTAAAAAAACAAAAAACTAATGTTTTCCAGAATATAAAATAAAATTATTTCATTTTTTAAATTATGTAATTTTACTCATTGAATTATGGCATTTTAATAAAATAATAAATATCTTAAATAAAAGTTGTCGATAAATTTTAAAACTAAATTCTTATTTTAAATCTAACGAAAATATATTCGCTTCTTGTTTAATATCCATTAAATTAAATCAAATTCTTTTTTATTTGGTGAATCCAATTAAAAATTTCATATCTATTATATAAATAAAACAATAAACATAAAGTTTCAAATCAGAGATTACGTTTGTATAAAACTAAAAATTAATTTATTTAAATTTTATATATGAAAATATACAAAAGGCTAAAAAATTATTATAAGAGTGAATATATTGAAAGTTGAAATTGTGAATTCAAAAATAAATAAAAAGCTTTTATTAAAATTTATTCTTGTTAATTTTTTTTTATAACCAGTTCCATTCCATTCAAATATCCAACAAATTTTACAAGTTAAAAACTGAAGAGTTCCAAATATCCACTCTAAATTCAATGAAAATCTACAAAAAAACCTTTGACAGATTATTTTCATTTTTCAAGTGAAAAATTTATTTATTTCATAGAAAACTACTTTTTCAGTTACATTAGTTTATTTGTTTCAGTCATATACAATATTTTATAATTTTTCCTTTTTTAACTCAATTTTAAACACTACGATATAAATTTAATTAAAAATATTTTAATTTCAGTCTAAAATTAAAAAATTGGATGTCGTAATAGAACATCACGTATTGTCATACAATTTAGCTCATCTACTTTTAAATTATTTCCCTTTCCATACATTTCCTCCTCTTGAGCAGCTTTAGTAGCTTTCAAATATCTTAATGTTTTACGACATTCAATAAGTTTACTATTAATAATATTAATTCCTTGATCAAGTATTTTTAATTCTTTTAAAAGACTTTCATGTGCTTCATCGCATGTTGATTCTGGTGTCGGTCTTAATTTTCTATTAGCCAATCTGGTACGAGCGTGTGCTAATAAACGTTCCTTTTGCTTAAGTTCTTTTTCCAAATGAAGAATTGTATTTTTTATATCACCGATTCCTTCATTTGTATCCATGTACATTCGTTCAAGTCTACCTTTCATTGTTTTCATTTCATTAGAACGGGCAGTAAATGCATAATTTGTTTTAACTGTTTGTGTTCTAATATCTTCAGTGGCTTGTTTTAAAAGGGCATCGACATAGGTACGAAGTTTACATGATGCTATCTGCTCTTTCGCGGTTTTTTCCATTGTTTCTTGTGCATCTTTCTTCCATTGTGCCCACGACAGTTTACTAAAATGAAATTTCATGCAGAAAATAATATATTCTTTTTGTAATGCCTTTTATAAGTTTAAAATATTTATAAACAAAAATAATTAAATTAGAAAGGAATAATATTTTAATGCTATGATTGATTATCTTATCTTTTCAACAAGATTTTAAAACGTTTTGCACACTATATTCAATCTATTGATGTCTAGTAAAGTTTTTTTTAATTGCCTAAAAAAGCAGAGTATGTCGGGAAAATAACTTTCTACTCATTCGTCAAAGGGGGAGTGATTTTGAAGTCGTGATCTATTTCCTCAGAGAAATTATGGATAAGATTTATTTGCTATAGGACGTCACATGAAATCGTTCTAATTTTATATACTCTTTACTAAAATGACTTAACTTATCTGCTTTATCAATAACGAATTCATGGAAAATATGTTTATTGATGATTAGTTTTGTTATAGGGAAATTTAAAAATCTACTTAAACCTTGAGGAAACTTAATTTTTGATAAAAACATGAATGCATACCAGTAAAAAGCCGTGGATCGAAACCACGCTCTACTGAGCCCAATATTGTTGTTTTTTTTTATTTTTTAGTGTTTTCAATTAATACAATTATTAAAAATTTTATTTACCATTGTTCTGATAAGCCAGCAGATGTATTTTCTTTAAATTTGGAATTAACTTTGAGCCATCTGTTTTTAACATCGATTTCAAGAGCTTTCTCTTTTCTAGAAATATCTGATATCAATTGATTTATTTGAATCTAAATCAATCAAAAAAAAAGGTTTCTTATGAAAATCAAACATTTAATTAATTAATAATGTATAATAAAAGTTATTTTCTAACCTTAAGAAGGTGGATATGTTCATTAATCTCTCTGTGCAATTTATTAGCTGAATTGTTAAATTTTGAAACAATATCTTCTTCAGCTTTCAAATTTTTATCAACATCATCGCTTACTTTATCTAAATGATAATGACTTCTAAGTGAAATACAATTACGGCAAATTTTTAACTTTATTTCAATAATACTGATTGCCATTTCAAGGCGAAAACGAGCTGATTTTAATGCTTCTTCTTCAATTTCTGTACTTCTTTTACATTTTTCTAATTCATGCAATATTGTTGTAAGCTCGTCAGTTCTTTCTTTCAATCTGTTATCAACTTCTTTTTTTGAAACAAAAACTGAGAAGTTAAGATCATCAATTGCACGCTGAGTTTCCCTATGAAGATTATTGATTGTTACAAAAATACATATTCTAATTAAAAAAAACAACAAAAAAATACTCACGCTATTAATTTGTTTGTTTTAGCTCGGCAATCATCGGCTGGGCAAAATGCTGCTTTATTAGCTACATCAAAATTGCTTTTACTACTACCCAAACAACCTAGACCTCTTGGCATTTTGATACTAATTAATATTCAAAGAAATTAAATTGATATTGACATAAAAGATTGAACAGCAATATTTGATCAATATTATTTGAAATTTGTCTATAGCAATTTTATAGCTAGCTACTAAAAATTTTATTCACTCGTATTATTTTCTAAATGTTCGTTAATGATATGAATTTTGTAGCATCATGGAACATTGAAAAAATAAACCAGACCAGCCTTTACTTTTGATTGTAATTTAATTTTTAAATAAAAAATTTAGAGCTTTCATTTTATAAACGCAGAGTACACTAAGTTTACGCTTTGAATGCATAGATGTCACCTTGAACCTTAATATATATAGGTTTTACACTCCACATTCGCCCTTTTCCATTTCAAAATCGTTTTTTACATTTTAAAATCGTCTTTCCAAGAAAAATTTTTTTTAACAAATTTTAATTACTTTATTTATATATTTATTTAAATCTAGTTACAAGATATAACAAAAATAGTGTAATCCTTACTATTAAAAGTGTTTATCGATGGAAAATGTGTAACTTCAATTATTCTAGTGTTAGCTAATATATTTTGCTCAGGCTATAAATATAAGTGTTTATGTTATAAGGGGAAATATAACTTTTTTTTTTATGATACATTAGAATCTAACCTTTAGACTTCTTTAGGACGGGTATATATTATTTTTATTATATCTTGTAACTAGATTTAAACAAATATATAAATAAAGTAATTGAAATTTGTTAAAAAGAAATTTTTCTTGGAAAGACGATTTTGAAATGAAAAAAGACGAAATTGAAATGAAAAAATACGAAATTGAAATTGAAAAAGACAAAATTGGAATGAAAAAAGACGATTTTGAAATGAAAAAGAACGATTTTGAAATGTAAAAACACGATTTTGTAATGGAGAAGGACGATTTCGAAATGGAAAAGGACGAATTTGGAGTGTAAAACCTATATACGAGTATATTTATAAATTTATAGATTGTCAAATGACTCTTTTATCCCATTTGTCATAAAACTTTGATTTATCATAAAACTTTGAAAACGAGAGAGCCATTTGACGACTTGGCAAAAATAGTGAATAGTCCCCTTTTTAAAATCTGAAAACAATTACAATATTAACAAAATAATGTAATATAATCACTTAATTAAATGCTTACCTTTTCACAGAATTTTCAAAAATGTTTATTTTTTCACAAGTTCATCTAAAAATAATCACAATATTAGCAAAATAAAACAATCATCTTAATTAAATTCTTACCTTTCCACCCTATATTTTGTTTCATCTAACCTCACAAAATATTTAATTAAATTGTCAAAATGGTCATTCTCAACTTTCGATGTATTCAGAGTTCCTAGTAGTGCTGCCATTAGTGAACTGCTATAACTATTAGTATCAACGTTCGGGAACGAAGAAACTCACAGTCATGCATGTCATTTTTCCATTCAAAACTTAAGGAGTCGCTGTGAGTTTATGCTGATAGCACTCCCGTTCAACTCCAATCTTTATAGACAATAACATTGGTATGTCCGCACTTGTCAGCATTGAAAACACTATCAAAGGTATTACCCCTATGCATGAGACCTATAAGCAAATAAAAAGCTGTGAAAGAATTGGTGCGTATGCGTATAAATACACATGCTGCTGACAGTTTGTAGTTTGGGTGCGATTATAATGCGCTTCTTGAGTAATCGCAACCAAATTTCCCGTAGGGTAGCGGCCTGTGTAAACACACTCACGAACAATGAGTTTGCAGGGAGCTCTTTATACGTCTCGCCCGTAACTTCGAAAAGTTATGCATGTCATGACAATTCATGTATCACCCCCCATTAATAGTGGGTTCAGACAGGCCAACTCACAGCAGAAACTCACAACCCACTATAAGTCGATACTGCGTCAGCTTCTTCGGTTATGTCTTGATTAATATTCCTGACAGCGTTTTTATAGGCGCTCTTGAGATGCAATTATACCCAATAGTATATTGAATGCAATAATTGATTGACATTTTGATTGAAAATATATAATTTATGCTTTATAACTAGTTTTATCATATTAATTTTACTTACTGTAAATAATAATGCATTATAAATGAAAAGCGCAAATTATATTTTTCGAATAGACTTGTAATTTAATTATTGCAGATAATATACTATTTAGTATAACCGCGCCCTTAAAGCGCCTATAAAAACTCTGTCAAAAATCTTAATGTAGACGAAAAGTGGATTTTTTACCTGCAAATTAATTGTACTTCTTTAAAAAGTGAAACAATATAAGGTTTGGAAAAGAAATAATTAAGATTGATTTTCTAGAATAACTTTGTTTGAAAACCTTAACTTCTTTATTTAATAATTAAAATCCTTGCATCCGACCCAAAACTAGAAAATAGAAAGAAATTGCTACACATTTTTCTGTCCGCATCCTCACAAAAAATTTTAAAATTTCCCAAACATTTTATTTATTTATTTAGTCTGCAGGTTCCCTATTTTTTTTTAAATTTCTAATCCTTCAAAAATTATTGGAAGTTTTCAGCTTGCACTTATTTATTTAAATATTGAAGATTAGTCTAAAACATATAATTATTGATCTATTGACCACGTCTTCCACATTACTAAATTTAGACCTCTAAATCGATTATACACAATTAAATGTTTCCAGAAGTTTATACTGAAATTATTTTTAAAGGTTTACTTTTAGTCTTAAACTGTGAAAGAAAACTTGTACAAAATGTCAAAACGCTCATCAGACGAACAAGGTGCTGCCTCAACCATGATGGGCCAGCCACCAATTAAAAAAGTTCATTTTGAACCACATTTGATCGGACCCGTGTCCACTTTAGAAGAAATGGATATTAAAGTCCTACAATTCCAAAATAAAAAACTAGCTCAACGTATCGAACAACGTATGCGTACTGAGTCTGAATTACGCCATAGAATAGAGCAATTGGAAAAACGCCAAACCCAAGATGATGCAGTATTGAATGTTGTAAATCGATATTGGAATCAATTAAACGAAGATATTCGTGTTTTATTACAACGATTTGATGCCGAAACTGCTGATGAATCTGAAAACAAAAGTAGTTTTTTTTTAATGGAAATATTTACTTGATTTTTGATTAATTTTTGTGTTTCAGATGAAAATGAAGTAACAACTTCCTTTTTGGCACAATTATCTACATGGGACAAGGAAGAACTCGATGATAAATTAGCTAACAGAGTTCAAGTTTCTAAGCGAGCGATTGCAAAAATTGTTCAAGTAATTGATCGATTGATGCAAAGAAATGAAAAATTCACTTTATGTCTCAAAGGTGGATCGCATAGTAATGAAGATGGTGGTGAAGATAATATTGAAATACCACAAATTGAACAAAATTTACGGCAATCACAAATCGAAATAATGACGGAAAATCGTAATCTACAAAATTTAAATACATCACTCCATGAAAAGTTTCATACAATGTCTTTGAAAATTAAAGAATATCAAGATGCGCTAACTGCAAAAGAAACAGAATCCGCTGAACTTCGTAATCAAATTGATGAATTGCAATATGATTTGGAAAAGGTAAGATGTCGAAATGATAAATTGGAAAATCATTTGGCTGAAGCAATTGAAAAATTAAAAACCTACCATCAAATGCATGGAGATGCTGCTAAAAATACAGGAAAAACATTAGCGACTACAAATGTTAATAGTCAACATTTAGAAGATCTGCAAAAAGAAGTTGAAGAGTATCGTGAACTTGCAAACAATCGGCTGGTTGAATTGGATAAACTGCATCAAACACATCGTGAAGCCCTAAAAGAAGTTGAAAAATTAAAAATGGATGTAAGTTAAATATGTATGGTTTTTCATTATTGTTGAATTTTTTTAGTAAACGGTAAATATGGACATTCATTTTCATGTTATAGGATAGAAAAATGACGCTATGACTAATGAAAACTTTGACTTTTAATGAAGAGAGTTATATAATTCTGTATGTAATTTTGTATTCTTTTCTAAAAGTGTAAAATAATAAATTTCTAATTTATGTGCGATGATATTTAAAAGAAATATAAAAACAAGGGGGGAAAGCACACAACTCAACTTTTGAATCTCTATTTAAATTAATCCAGTTTTCTTAAGAGCAGAGATTTACGACTGGGAATCTTACACAAAAACTAAGTTAGAAATATAAGATAGAATGTATGACGTCAGTTTTCTATCTCATAAAGCTGTGCTTCTTAATTGAATTTCCAGAACTAATTACTTTATTTTAATATTTCCAGATACGCCAATTGCCTGAGTCAGTTATTGTAGAAACAACCGAATATAAGTGCTTGCAATCACAGTTCTCTGTTCTTTATAATGAATCAATGCAAATAAAAACAATGTTGGATGAAACACGTAGCCAACTTCAGACTAGTAAAAATCAACATTTCCGACAAATTGAAGTAATGGAAAGTGAAGAGCTAATAGCTCAAAAGAAAGTTCGCAGTGAAATGATTCAAATGGAAGACGTTCTAGCACAAATTAGAAAAGAATATGAAATGCTTCGAATTGAATTTGAACAAAATATGGCAGCAAATGAACAGACTGCTCCAATTAATAGAGAAATGAGACATTTAATTACTTCCTTGCAAAATCATAATGGTCAGCTTAAAGGAGAAGTACAAAGATATAAAAGAAAGTATAAGGATGCTTCCGCTGAAAACTTAAAGGTTCTAGCACTTAATATTTCATAGATTTCTTGTTTTAATTATATTAATTCAGGTAAGAAAAGAATGTGACGATTTGATAGCTAAATTTGAAGGGAACAATTCACGTGGAGATGACATCAAACAAGAAGGTTCGATTAAAGAAGAGACAAGCTCAGAATATTCTTCAAGTGTTAAGGAAGAACATTCATCTTCACAAATCAAAAGTAAGTTGTAATTGTTGTCAATTAAATTTGATAAATTTTAAAAGTACTTCCTTTTTAGCTGAGTTTGATGACAATGAAGATGATTGTAAAGATCAAAAAGATGGAATAAAACAAGAAAAAAATTCAAACAACTCCAGTGATCGAAAAGATGGACAGCAGCTTTCAATAAAATCCGAAAAGGAACTAAAGGAAGCACAAAAGCTTAAAGATATTAAAATCGCTGAAAATGAAATGATCCGGGAGTTAAGAGCACAACTTAAGTATGGATGGCGTAGTACTAGTGACAAATATAACAATCTTTGTTAAATATTTTCCTTTTTTCTTTTTAGAAAAGCGCTAAATGACCAAAAAGAAATGAAACTTCTCCTGGACATGTATAAAGGTGTATCAAAAGAGCAAAGAGATAAAGTTCAATTAATGGCAACTGAGAAAAAACTAAGAAGTGAAATTGAAGATTTCCGTTTACAATTGAAAAAAGTGCAAGAAAGTAAAAGGGAAGAAAGGAAAAAGCTTGCAGATGAAGAAGCATTACGTAAAATCAAGCAATTAGAAGAACAAAAATACGAATTACAGAAACAAGTAGCTAATCAAAAACCAGTGGATGGCCAATGGCCTGGAGGACATTTTGTCCGACCTTTTGTAGGTTCACACGAAGAGGAGGCACTTTTAAATGAAATGGAAGTAACTGGACAAGCATTTGAAGATATGCAAGAACAAAATTCTAGATTAATACAGCAACTACGAGAAAAAGATGATGCTAATTTTAAATTGATGTCAGAAAGAATAAAAGCAAATCAAATGCATAAATTATTACGTGAAGAAAAACAAATTTTGGAAGATCAAGTAGCTACACGTGATACACAAATTGAAGCTATGCATATAGTCTTAAGAAAATTGGAAGAAAAAGAACGAAGTTTACAAAATACTGTAGCAACAATTGAAAAAGAATTAATTTTACGGCAACAAGCAATGGAAATGCATAAACGTAAAGCAATCGAATCAGCTCAATCAGCTGCTGATTTAAAACTTCATCTTGAAAAATATCATTCTCAAATGAAAGAAGCACAACAAGTTGTTGCCGAAAAAACAAGTGCACTTGAAGCTGAAGCATATAAAACTAAACGGCTTCAAGAAGAATTAGCCCAATTTAAGAGGAAAGCTGAACGTATGAAGAAAATTGAAATGACTGGTACTACAATCGATGAAGTTATGCTCGAAGAAATCCGAGAATATAAAGAAACATTGACATGTCCCTCGTGTAAAGTTAAACGAAAGGATGCTGTTTTATCGAAATGTTTTCATGTCTTTTGTTATGATTGTTTGCGTACACGCTATGAAACACGTCAAAGAAAATGTCCAAAATGTAATTGTGCATTTGGGGCAAATGATTATCACCGTCTGTATTTGTCTACATAAAAAATATTATTACTTAAGCCCTAAAATGAAATTTGAAGTTATTACTAGAATTTTTATTATTAATTTAGGAAATTTTAATATTTGTCTTTGTTGGGAGGAATATTTTTCTCTTAAATTTCAAAAAAATATCTTTTATAGTAAAAATCTATTGTTTTATTGTGTAATTTAGCTTTAATTTAATGATTTTATCCCAATAATTGTTCTAAATCCAAGATTTCAGTAATTTAATAGTAAGTTTTTTCAAATCTCTACCCAGCAAAAAACATTGCTTTTTCTGTTGAAGATGATCTATAAAAAAAACCGATAAAGTTTGATAAATTCTATGTAATAAAGAGATATAAAGCAACTGTTAAGCTTCGGTAATTTCAGAAATTAAAAGAATTGAAATTGTTGACTTGATTTGGCCAAGAAACGTATACTTAAGGTATAAAATAGCGCACAAATCGGATGCCAAACTTTAGTTTGGGCTTTCTTATCCTTAAAACATTCAGAATTTGAGTTGGATTTCAATTGTATATATATATTTATTTATTATGTGTTTCGAACTTTTATGAGATTACTTTTTTCGTGGGACAAAGTAAAAAAAACCTTAAGGTGGGCAACCACTTAGTGCGTATACTCAGCGGGTAACTTTTATGACGTTATAGACTCACTCTAAAGTTCCCCCTCATATGTGGATATTTCAGCGTGAAATTCATTTGTACGTCATTTTGACGTCAAAAAAGTTACCCGCCCAGATATACGCACTAAG
This sequence comes from Acrocera orbiculus, assembly GCA_947359355.1. NCBI lineage: Eukaryota > Metazoa > Arthropoda > Insecta > Diptera > Acroceridae > Acrocera > Acrocera orbiculus. The sequence continues at coordinate 47,327,970 of OX375757.1, forward strand.
TGAGTGCCCACCTTTATGTTCGACTAAAATCAGGCATACAATTTTAGAGGAAATTAAGTGCTGTTCGATTTGTAGCTTAGGAGTAAACATTAAAATTTACTCACCTCAGATAAATTAATACATTTTAATCTTGAAATTAATTTAACTGAAAAAGTTTCCAGTTTACCAAATTTCGTCTAGCTTTTTACCTTTCTAACCAGTGAAAGTGACAATTTAATATCTTTTCTGCATTGGCTTGAGAATTTTTGACAAATTACAAAAAAATTGTTTACTTTAAGAACGAGATACATAATTTGTATTTATTTATTCATATGCATAAATCAACACTAAAATTAACAGTAAACAATAATGACAAAAATTTAATAATATTTAACAACAATAAAGAAGTAATAATAATATATAAAAACTTAGCAATAAACAAAATTTCACTAAAAAAGCAACTAAATTTAAAAAAAACTTGTCAACCAGATTTTGATACACCAACCCATTAAATATAATTGTAGCGGCATCTATAGCTGTATAAAAATACTTATATTCTATTATATACCAGGCCAAACATATATGAAAGTCGTTTTTAGCTAGTATGAACATTATTTACCCATTTATTAAAAACTTTTCAATCTTTTTTAACTTAAAACTAATTACAATCAAAATTAATAACTACCTACTATTTAAAAGAAAATTCAAAAAATATTATAAACTTAAACAAAAATCCTTATATTCAATTATATACCAGCGAAATCGCTTTGGTTTGCGGTTTTAATATATATAACATAAAAATCGGTTTGGTTTGCCACCAAGATTTTGGGCAGTCGTGGGTGCTATATTCTACTATTTTTCCTCGTAGAAAAAGGTTGTTTCAAAATGTGGTTCCAAAATTTATTTGAATATAGCTTATTTATTGCTGTCGCCGTGACTGCTACTGCTACTTTCTGTAAAGTATTTTTGTTTAAAATTTTGTTGGTATCTAGAAAATTATTTAAAAATTCTTAAATTATATGCTATAGTGTTATGTCAATGTTAATCCATAACGATGCACGATGCATCGCATTTAACACGGTAACGAGATTGGAAAGTCACCGAAGGAGATTTTCAGCTGGATGTGGGTAGATTCCCTTGGGTTTTTTCTCTTTTTAAATTCATGCGCAAGCCCACCCTTTCGCTTTGAATGATTTAATGTATACAATTTTAGGTTATAATGGGATTTTATTGAAAATATTAAACATAAATAAACAAAAATTCTTTTATTTAATTTTGTTAAATTTAAAGCACTAAAGTTATTACTTTTGAAGTGATACAATAAGAAGTATGCCAATATAATTGACACATCACGCACATAGTACGATAAGATGTATAACTTTTTTAAACTATATATTACAATATTTAACTTATATTCCGTAAAACATTGTATACTTATATAAAATTTAGATATATTTCTTGTAATTAAAAGCACTTAATATGTATATACTACTAATAACTAAAATTATAATACTATCGCGACAACTATATGTATTAAATTGACCTATGCTGTACGAAAGGCTTTGTTTTTAACTGATTTTTGTTTAACAAAAGGAAAAAACTCAAATGATTAAAACTTATCTTAAATCTAGTAAGTATTCAATTTTATTAAAATTATTTAAGAAAAACTCGAAAAAATGAAGAAAAAATCAATGTAAAAGGCCAAAGATTCCAATTAATCGCGGATAAAGTACGAAGGAATGCATCGAATTTTTAGAGCATCTATTCGCGCATTGCATGCAACTTGGCGCTGAATAAATTTGAGAAAACGCTGAAAATCAGGTTCTTTTTGGGCTTAACTGTTTTTATATTTTCAGTAACCATCTGACTTGTGTAATATTTAGTTTGTAATTTGCAGTTCTTGTGTTTTATTCTTGTCAGTGTTGTTTTTGTTTTTGTTTGTTCAACTACTAAAATTTAAAATGCTTTAATTTTTTTTTATTGTTTGTTTTTTTTCGTGTTATGTGATTAAAATAAGGCCGGCAAGCCGAAAAACAAAATTTCATTCAATGAGCTAAAAACACATTTGCGTCCGCTAGAATAAGATAAAATTAATATATATATATATAATAAATCGATTTTTTTTTTGTGTAAAGTTGTAAAAAGGAATAGCAGCTGTGCTGTAATATTTTTGTGCATTCTAAAATACTCCAATTTCTTTGTGGTTGCATTGTAATAAGTCAATTAGATGAATTATAGTTTAACCTAAATTCAGTTTTATTCTGCTTAAAAATTGAATTTTTGAAATTTTTCATCATCTTGAATGGAATGCTGATAGGATGGACTAGTTGCAGTTGAGTGCACTTTAATTTTATATGAGGTAAATAAAACACATGTCCACTCCCTAATTTTTAGGTTGAAATAAGTTTTTAAAATGCACCAAGCTAACTTTTTATAAAATTCTAAGAATTTAGTAGATTTTAAAAAGCTTATAAATTAAGGAACTGAAAATTTCAAATTTATAATATTTTCCTTGTAATCCATCCAATTCTATATTTTAAGGTCTTTAAAATATTTCCATAAGCCCAAATTGTTGCTGAAATGGAATTGAAAATGAACCCCAATAATCCACACCCTTCCTGCCCTAGAAAATTATATTTGCATGTATATATGTATGTATGTATGTATGAACACGTGCGAACATCTGTAGATCAAATCACTAGCGAACGGGGGGTGAAAAAAACTTTAAAGACTGTGATGTGACGGGGTTTATAAAAGAACTTAAGATTATTGCTTCAATTGAATATATGTGTGTGTGTGTGTGCAAAATTTATGCAATGCTGCATTACACAAAAGCCATTAAAAGTATGTTAATGCATATGCTAGAATTACATTAGGAGAAAGCAAACAGTTTTTGTTAAGAACTATTAAATGCAACTTGAGCTATAGAAGAAAATTTAATTTTTAAGGGTATATTTGATAGTAAACTTTATAACTTAGCGATAAAATCTAACTTTTCTTTTTCAAGAGTGATGATGTGAAGCGTTAAAATGTTTTTTCTATGCTGGCTGTGTACAATGCTTTTTTAAGCTTTGAAGTATTCACTCAATGTTATCAGTATCTTTGAGTCAGATTTGGCAAATATAATGGACACTGGAAAATGAGATACTTAAAAAAACTCGAATTTCAATTAATGTAATTTGATAATTTTTTCCAAATACTTGTAATGCACAACTAACTGCCTTGATGAAACAAAATTTTTTTCTTCCTTATATGAGGCCATTATTTTCGCAGTTTTCTTTTAAACGCGCCAATAAGGCAAAGTAATAGTCACTAATGAAGGTTTTTCTTTACATAAAAAACAATTGTATTTAATTTTTTGGTCATAGTGGAAGTGAATTCAAACGGTTTTTCTTATTTTATATACAATTTATCCAAAAACAAAACTAAAACGAACACTAAAACTTCCAAAAGATAACAATTGAAGATGCATTCTTAATAATAAAAAAAATTGAATAAAGTGCATATCAGATGATCCCGATTCAAGTTTTAACATTATTTTCCATAGATTAGGACCTCAATGGTCATTTATTAATTTTAATCATTTTTCAATACCATTAAATTAATTATTGGTATGCTAATAAAAATGGGTAAAAAACTAAAACTATGTTAGGATAAGTAATGGCTCTAGAATAATTTATTAGATTAAAATTAAATAAAAATAAATCTTTTGGAAAATTATATACAAAATCAATGTTAGCCTGTTAGCATCATTAAATACTAAATAGAAAAAAATTAAAAATTTACTATTATGATAAATAACAAAAGAGAATTAGTTCATGATTATAAATCATTTCCTAAATGAAGGGACAAAACGCCCTCACTTTAAGCCGCTTCTAAAAATAAAATCGAGGTGGACAACAAAAACTATACAGGGCACATAATAATTTTATTAAAATACGAAGACAGCACACATGAACCTTAATTTATATACATAGATGATGAACTTTACTTAAATGCAATGTTTTGGTCCAGAAATATCCAAAGCGAGCAACAACTGAGCTCCAGCATATGGCGTCAATTTGCGCAGCGACAATTTAACTTAACGGAGAAGTTGCAACACATTTCCTCCTTTTACACCATATTAACATTCCAATAGGCTTAATGTAAGAGTGGAATGACCCTTTTTTTGTGGTTTTTTATGTATTAAAATTAGGTTGAACAAAATATGCTAGAATTTATTATAAAGTCAGATTAAGGTTAAATCTTTATTAAAGATTCTTATACAAGCGCATCCAGAGATACCAAAAATAATTATAACTTCGTCCTCGTATTTAATTTTAAGTTATTATCAAAGTGGCTATGGATTTAATATTTAAGAAATTGAATGAATTGGCAAAAAATAAATAAATTCCATTCCCTATCATCACAGACTTAATACATCTTTTTGTTTTTGTTGTTGTCGTTTGGATTGTTTTTGGTAAATTAAAGAAAAACACGTGCACAGAAAAATTATGATTTTTTGTATGATAGAAAACTTTTCCTTTTTTATATATAATGGTTGATAAAGACAATAAATATTTACTTTGAAGGAGAAACAATTTTTTATTTCATAGGCTTGTCAAAGGATGACAACCCTTAAAATTGTTTCAACTATTAGAAATTAATTAATTTCAGTTTGGTTCGTAGTCACAAAACAAACTCCAATTATTATCATAATAGCAATCCTTAATAGAAGTTTTCATTACTATTAGCAAAAATCAGTGAACATAAAGATGGTTAAGGAAAATAGCTCTTTTTATTTTTTTTTTGTTTCTACTATGAACAAATATTCCCTCAAAACATAGAAACAGCAAATTCTATACATAGTTTTTGATTGGGCGTTAGCCCAAAAGAAAAAACCAAAACATGGAATATATAAAATTTTATAAATGAGACAATTTTTAATGTCTTAAAACGAACAGAACAATAAGTTAATCACAAATATTTCTAAAAACTCCAAAAAACTCATCTTTTAATTCTTATAGTCACTGGCTTACAAAAAAAACTTATAAAAACTATTTTACTATCACAGTAAATACTATAATTTAATTATGCGTCAGCCATCATCGATTGCAGTTATTGCACTGAAGCAGACAGACATTCTACTTCTCTTTGGCTGTATTGTAATCTCAATTAATTTAAAAACAAAACAAAAAATAAAATTATATGCATGTATCCCAACAGGAAGTATTTATGCCAGCCAAAATTAAAATCTTTTAGATCATTTAATTAAGCCAGGATAAATTTACCTAACGAAAGAAGCACATGAAATGAACTACAAACTTATGTGGTATCATTGATTTAAAGTTGGGTTTGAGTAGTAACAGTCAGAATGGAGGGCAATTTACGGATTATAGTCAAAAACTTTCAACAATAATTAAAAAAGAAAAAGAAAAATGCTCACTTAGGATATTACAACACAGGAATGCTAATGAAAGCAGTATCTATCAAAGGCAACGAATAGAAAACGTGTAATACAAGACCGTTGCACCCTATTTAGCATATAACTCTCCTATACTTGCCGATCAAATACGAGTTTTATCATCCACACAAATTAATACAGGAACGTGAGTTATGGTATGAGTAAAAACTTTACTAAGAAAATTACTTTAAAGTAATCCTGATTTCAATTAGAGTAGGAGTAGAGTTTTGTTTGTATTAATTTTATTATTCAAATTTGATGAACATTCGTAAATTTGCTAACACCTGGACTAAATGTAAAATTTACCATTTTGTATGTAATATTATCCTATATTAATGTAATTAATATCTATTTTGTAGGAGTTCCATAGCAAAAGTATGACCTAGAAATGTTTGAAACTCTCATAGAATACCTCAAAATAATCAACAACCATTTCTAACTCGGAATTGCTATTATTGCTAGGGAAATTTTATGAAGTTTTGCTGGAAATCCTACTAAATTTTACATTTTTTTAAAAATAGGTCCATACCTCTTGAAGATCAAAACTTAGGCACAGTTTCCTATGTGCATTAGTAAGCTCGCTATTTGTGGGTATACCGGTATAAATTAAAGGGTGGTTCTTGCCACTGACGAAACTAGTTTCCTCACTACTTGAAGATTAGAATAATAACAAGATCTGGTGCAATTCTTGAGCTTATGGCCTTTTTTGAATTTTTCAAGAGGTAGGGGTCTCTTTGATCTACTGGCGGTTTGTAAATTTATCGGTTGTTGTCTTTCCTATCTAATAAATTTATTTATTAAAGGATCCGTGATATGCAATGTGAGATTGTTAAGGAACCTAGACTTACTTACCTTTGTCTTTGTTTGTATCAAGCCAATTGTTTCGTATCATAACTTAAGTTTTTGGCTTTGTTCTTAATGTCTTGGTTAAGTATACAACAGAACTGAATTGGGTAAAATTTAGACTGGGTCCTATATGCAAATATCATATGATTTTCATGGGGCACCATTTTTGTAATAATTTTTGTAGTAAAACTACAAAAAAAGAAAAAGAAGAAACTTTCAATCAAAATTTTATTTCCTATTAAATCCCTTTCCAAAGCTATTCGCATTTTTCACTGTCCTCGTTTCCTATACACCTACAGATTTCTAATTTTCAAGGAAATTGCAAATTTCTGCAAAATGCTACCAATCAATTTCAAATTAAATATTATTTGATGATATCCTTGAATAGCGTTATATCTATAAAAGTACATTACACCATTGAAAATGAAATTACATGAAATGTTTTTCCAACATGAAAACACTATAAATATTTTCAGAATTTTCAGTCCGACAGCTAGCAATGAGGTGACACTTCCTCTACTACAATGTGTCCCATGCCTACATTAAATGTGAAATGAAGGCTTATAAATTGGTGTCTGATGCGCGTAGGTGTGGCCTGGATAAAGAGTAAAATTGAAACTGAAAGCTTTTGTTTTTTTTTTTTTGTGTTATTTTCTTTTCTTTTATTATAAATAATTACAGTTGTCAAATGTAGCTGATTGTAATAACAAACCCGGATATGAGATACATTTCATTTTTATTAAGTCTAACCGACTAACTGCTGACCGGACGTAGTTGTTGTCTTCGTTTTGTAAATTCTAAAAGATAAATAAATTTGATTTTCAGTTAATTAAAGGCCATTATCTATTGATTATCGTTAGTCTAGGGCTAAGATTTTAACCGATCATTTGTTTGTTGCTGTTAAAAGCAAATCAAAACGAAAAAAAAAGAAAAGAAATTAAAATAAAAGCAAAACTTCATTGAATTTGATAGCAAGAAAAGGAACGAGGAAATAGTGCTGGCGAATTTATGGATGAATAATTTAATTATTAGACCAAGACGCTGGTGTGCACTCAGTGTGATGGAAAATTGCAATACGGAACTGATAAAGCAAAATTTTTAGTAAATCATTGACATTTAAGGAATTTGTGCATGGGAATATGCTTCATTGACAAAAACAAGCTTTAAAGTAGTTTTTTTTTTTTTTTAGTGTAATAGAAAATAGGTTTGTTTAGGTTTTATTTTGGTAAGAACTTTAGAGGCATTGACCTTGTTTTATTTTTGATTTAACTTCAAGCTACAAATGATAACTTTGAACATAAATTTAAGACATGAAGATGAAGACTAAAATTTTGTACGTATTGAAATTTCTTTTCACTAAAAAGTCTAAAAATTTATATGTAGGGATTTCTGAATTAATTTCTAATATTTACGTTTCAATATAAAGACCCTTGCAAGAAAAATATAAATTATTATTCCAAGAATGAAAAGTGAAAAATCTTTTCCACTAATGATTTCAACTGTGAATTGTTATTATTCTTTTTAATCTCAATTAGTAATTAAGTTAGACAGAGCTGCCATTTCGTATATGCTAGAGCAACATATCAAACAGAAATTGCATCAGAATTAAAACGACTTCTGGAAAACACCTAAAACCGTTGCGGCTGACCTAATTCGATGTGCGTCAGGTTTAATCCGTAGCATACTTGACGTAAAACCTTCTGTAATTGATATCTCTTTTTCTATTTGATTTCAAAGTAAATAATTAAAATTAATATCCATGAAAACATGAATTTCGCCAAAGTTTTAATGCTTTTATTATAAAATATAATAATCCATAAAAAATCATTTCACTTGAAGAAATATTCTTTCAATAACGCTGTGTGTGGTCAAGTACAATTTTAAGCTGTAAAACAAGGATAAGATTTTATTAAAAAACTCCTTGAATTTATATAATTATTTACATTTTATTAGCATATTATCTATAATTAAAAATCTATCATAACAAAAGTTAAAATTAAAAAACTATCTGTACATAAAATGACGCGCTACAATACAATTCGTAACATAATGATACGCGCCATTGAATTTTTCGATATTGCAAAGAAGTTATGTATGTGTTTCCGTTTTATTGAGAGAAATTATTCGTTCACGCCATAATTATATATTTTATGTTAGCTAACCAGTTGAATGTGTGAGTATAAAGTATTCATTATTGAAACTGCAATTGTTTTTGTTGTATAATACTATTTAGCCAGAAGTCATTAAACTTTTTAGCATGCAGTGAACAAATTGACCTCAGCATTGATCCCTGATTTTTAGCTCAATAAAACTTTCAGTTTTTAAATGGGGATTTTATCACAATTTGCTTTTATGATAAAAAAACTTAAAATTTTTTGTTTTCTTGCATAGTTAAAAACAAAAAGTAGTTATTTACTTTTTTTACTCTTTCAGAAATTGTGCAGCTTCTTTAATGATTTTAAATATTTTTTTGCTATTGAATCTTAAGTTGACGTCTTATGTAATACTAAACCAAGCTATTATGATTTAAGATGTGGTCTTCTGATTTTATATTGAATTACTAATGTAATGTTTTTTTTTTAATTTTTATTTAAAATGCTTTCAAGGGTAACAGCTATGTGATATGAATGTAAATAGTATTTCTCGGGTTGTAGACTTGAACTCTTTAAGTCTTTTTTGAAAAATAGTACAATAGGATACTACAATAGGAAAGAGTAACTAGGATACTTAAGGGGTTATATGGATGGCTCACTTGCCAAATCGATTAACTCCATTTTTTGAACATTATTAAACTTTAATTTCAAAGCACTTGATTACCGCCAAACTGTACATATTCAAAACTAATTTCTCTAGTAATAAGTAGTAACACTACTGAATGACAAAATCGTATTTTTAAATTTTTAATTTAAGAAGAATTTTTAAAAAAATATATATTATTTCATTATTAGTCTCGACTTTTTGTTTTATGGAGTTAATCGATCTGGCAAGTGAGCCATCCATATATGCTTTGCCGGCTCAAAAAATCGAAAAAATTTTTATTGCTTATTTTTAAAGTATACACTTTTAGCAATGTTTATGCAAAATTTCATCGAGATCGGAGCACCGATTATATTTGAGTAGTAATTAATTCATTTCATGACTAGGTACCTAATGTCGACTTAAAAATTTCAAGGCGATTATCTCGGAATCGTATTTTTGAAAGAAATGCCGTCGCGGTGAGCATGATATCTAGCTAACCACTGTATCAATCAATTTCAAATTTTCAGGAAATGTTTGTACTTGCAATAGCTAATTCTTTTTTTCGAACAAATCCTTCCAATGTTTTTGGCCGGAAAACTCAATTTTTTTAAGCATCAAAACCCGACTTTTTTATAAAAAACATCATTGTAACTGTTAAAAATTTTTTTTCGTAAAATCTTTCATTCACGAACAAGGTCACATTATAACCTAGCGTAGTTTTTTTTTTTTTAATTTCGGTTGAGCCATTACCGATATTTCATGCTCACCGTAAGCCACTACAAACAAAAAGCGTTCTGAGGCAAGGAGTGTACCCCCTCCAATTTTCCTAATTTTCACTCGAAATTTTATACGAATACACGCTAAGAAATGTACTTTTTGAAACTTTTTACTGTACTTGAATAAAGCTATGGTAACATAATCAAAAAAAATAAATAAGAACCCTATATTTTCGCAGAGCACAACATATATAACCCCTTAATTAAATGGATGGACATTGATTTACATCCGCTTAAGGTACTGCTTAAATTTTCCTCTGGTTGAATTTTAAACTTTGTGTAGGACACATAGTCAGATAATGAGAATATAAATTTTTAATTAAATACTTTATAATCCGCAAATAGTACGACTATAAATCTTTGCTCTAATAAGTCTAACCAAAAACTTATATGAAATTATTTAAATTGTGAATTCTTAAAGTTAACATTGCACTTCAAATATAAATGTTCAAAAATTTAATAGTTAAGAAATTGCTTGTGTAAGAAAATATCTCTCAATTAAAATAAATTTTTGTTTATTTACAAAAAAAGCCTGTTTTTTGAATTCTATAGCCTTAGGTCTTTTTTAACCTTAATCCGACTCTGTTAAATCTTCAACTTTTCATGTAATCAACTTATCAACATTAATGGGCTTGAAAAATATTATGGAATTAGATGTTAAAAGTAGAAAATTTTTAAATCATTATTTTTTGTTTTTGGGTCTTTTTTATTTTAGAAAAGTTTTCTTTAAAAGTATAGAAAAGAGATCAAACATAAACCGTCTATATCCGGATGCATTATGTGAACACTTTGAAGACATCAAACGCTAATTAAATTGTGTCCAATTTAAAAGAAAATCAATAAAATGAGTACAAGACTTTTTATTTTTTAATTCTATTATTTTGAATGGTGACACAAAATACAGTTTTTACCTATTTAACAATATGTATTATTTTATTAAAATTTCATAGTAAGTAGAATTTCTAGCTGATAATTCTATTGCCAACGTATTTTAATAGTTTTCTCGGTGTAACAGATTCAAGTGAAGCCATCGGCCCCAAAAGTTGCATTACTTGCATCCCAAAAGAAATGACACTTAACCAAAATAGAAATAGTAAATTGCCCTGTGTAGTGTATGTATGTGTACACTATTTATATTTATTATAATAGCTTTGACTTTCACTACTCTCATCCTGAACTAAAATTTTGCAGTAATTTGATGTGATATAGCTTTATTTTATTTTTTGTATTTATTTATATGAGGGGCTCTTGTGTTAAGAAATTTTTGATCTATTTTAAGAAATCCGTGACACTTGCACAAAAAATTCCAGAACAGTCAGGGAAAATTGGTAAAAATCTCTTAGAAATTTGTTGCTAATATTTATTCACTTAATTTGTAAAAAGGTAAAATAACTGAAACCGAAAAAAGAATTTTAAAATTTCCAAATGTTATATACAAAAATATATTAAGACCAAAAAATATTTAAAGTTTTAAATCGGCATGCAAAGAACAATACGGTCAAGGGGGAGTCCCAAAAAGTAACTTAAACAAAACGTTTTTCAATATTTACTTATTGAAGATTTTTATTGTATACTCGACAAAAAAAAACAGAAGATAATATTATAATTTTCCGGTATCAATGGAGCCAGAAAGCATCATGGAAATGAATTCCCCATATCCCAAATACAGTGCGACTTCCCCTTTGGTGGGGTAATGTTTATCAAAAAAGATCTATTTGCAAATAAACAACAGTTTCAATAGGAAACTCCACTTCTGATTAGCAACGAAAAATAATCATTTGCCGGCTGTGGCAATATTTTTTTTTGTTTAACACTTAATTTCTTCTTTCATCGCTTGTCGTCTGTTTATTTTCATTTGCAAAATTTCTTTTTTGGTTTTATTTTTGTGTTTTGATAAAAATTTTATAAAAGTGATCTGTTTTTAATACAATTTTAGAAAGTTATACAACAAACATACTGGACCTAAAATGCTGGCAGCCCGAAATGCAGTCTGAAACAAGTTTTGGATAAATTATTGTTGAGAACTAATTGTAAGAAAAATGAAATTTACTGTTGCTGTTTTCAGACTTTGATTTACTTAATTTTCAGTATTAAGCGTTTACTTTTTTTAGAATAATGGAAGTGGAATTTAAGTTTATTTTTCGTATTTGATTATAAAAGAAAACTATTTTTTATTATGAATTAATTTTTTTCACTGCTCATGTATTTTAGATGAACTAAAATTATATTTTTTGCATTTTAATATCAAATTGTGATATTTACTACTAAGAAATTATTTGATAATGTTTTAAATATTGCAAAAAAATTCATTTTGATCATTTAGTTTTGCAAAAATCTTTTAATATAGACAACACAATTAAAAGAAGCAAAAATGATAATTAAAATTGATAATGTAAACAAGTTCTATACAGATTGAAATAAGTGAATAAGAAATTTTCTTAGACTTTTAATTAAAGAGACCTTTAAGAAAAAATTATTAAGGGGAAAACGATCTAGCTTAGTCGCGTTTAAGGAAAATCAGTTTTGCTGTATAAAAATCTTAAAAAAACGTGCTTTTGCGATTTGTAAAATTTTTTCTTTGATCGATACAATTAATTTTTATACAATAAGACAACATCGAAACTATTTCTTCTAAACTGAACTAAATTTTCGGAGTAAAATCTTAATAAATAAGTCATTGTCAGCCAGTTTCCGGAGCTGCTTCTTAAAAAAGTATTTTTACGGTATAAGTTATATAACTCGCCATTGGCTAAGCCCAAACAAAAAAAAAAATCAAAATGAATTTATTAGGTGAAATGTTTTCCAAGATCACACCGTCGAGTTTTGTTTTTTGTTTTTTATTTTGTGTAGCTCTCGGAAGTCAAAAGTACGAGTTTTGTTTAAATCCATAGCGTACCCGAGTCGAAATTTGATCATTCTATCATTCTCTTTGATCTCCTTATAAAGGCGCAATTTTAACATAAGACAATGAGAGACAATGAGAGAGTTGGACCTCCTTTCAACGTCTTGGGCCTACATAAGTCCCGCTGGACGATGGATGAAAGGAGATTAAAGAAAGTTCACATTCTTCACGTTAAAGAGGATGAAAGGAAGCTCAAAGCTTCGACTCGGGTACTCATTTTTCCGTCGCCATTGAGACGCTTATTTGGAGTTATTATTTTTTTAGCTGCTCCAAATTTTTATAACTGCTTGATACTACCTTAACGACTTAAATCTGCTACATCTTGCTCTAAGTATTCAATGAATTTTATTTTGTATGGCAATTAAAAACTAATACATTTTAATTTTAAACATATTTTATCCACAGTACACTAAAAAACAACAAAACAGAAAATAAATATAGTTTAAATAGCTGCAATTTAGGTTCAAGGAGTACATATTATAAGTTACACATATTAGATTGAGTCGGATTTGTAGACACAATCTGAATTATCCCCTTTTCTGCCACATAGTAATTTTGTCAAAATTATTTAGTGCTTCAATATTGTACAATAGGGATTAATTAGATCTTAGATTGGAAAGATAATTCCCAAGATAAACTCGCTATGTTTTATTAATTATAAAAAAAAAAAAATCAATATATTTACTCTCCATATTTTTACTATTTTACATTTATGAATAAATAAAGATTATACTGCAATAATAAGCTTTAAAAGTTAATCTTTCATAAATATTTTTTGAAAGCCTGCAGAATACAATGAGAACTTTACGGAAATATTTTCCTATTGAAATTTAAATACCACCATTTTCTGGTCACCTGAGTTATTTTAAATTTATGAAGCTATCAAATTATTTAAAAATAGCTAATAGAGCAATAAAAGTTAACGATGCCCTGCTAATTGTAGTAAAACACATAATCAAAACACTCATAACAACTGCAAGCGGAAATGGGTCATTTAGCAACCTGCATCTCTGATTCAAAGCAGTTCAGAAATAATTTTAGGCACAGTCTAATGTGTCTCATAGACATCATAGAAAATTAGAATTTTTCTTTAATTAACATATAAATATTTGTTCTTATTCAATACCAACAGATTTTAGGCTAATAAAAATATTCTCTAGAAGTCGGTTAATGATCTTTTGTTTCTACGTGGAATTCAATGTAATTATAGTTATGAAGTTTAAGAATGACTAAAAATTAATTATAATAATTTTTCAAGGCTAATAATTGGAATATATTCCTAGGAATAGTCAAAAGTGATAGTATACTTCTTATTTCTAACAGTTATTATGATATCCGGTATCCAATTCATCTCTGATGTCTTAAACAAAACCTGAAATTTGGCCTGCATTTTAGTTAAATAGTATTAGAATTTTAATTGACGCCTAATTAATCAGTTATGAAGCTTTATATCTTTAAATGCTTTAAATTGGAATTGTTACGTGTCTGTGCATTCAATACACCAGAGTTCAATACTCTTTGATGAACAGGGCATGGTTTGCAAGGTTTCATTTTTGTGCCTTGTGCTTGCTACCAAATGACTCAATTGTTCTTCCTACATTAGTCAGAGAAACAGGAATGTTTTTTCCATTGACAGTAACGTATTCAAGCGAGTTTGTTATTTACAGGAAAAACAGCCGTTAGCAAATTAAGAAATGGATTTGTCTGCTGTTGATTGTTTAGTTTCGCACTTTTGATATAAAAACACAATCAACCAGTGCGTCATAACCTGCTTAAAACGTGCCTCAGTGATGAATCTTGGGTATATAAATTTAATTTTAGCGCATATAAAGTGCGTAGATTTGTAAAAAAATATATTTCATAGAAGACTAAATTCAATTTTATTAAAGTTTTTTCATTTTATTGTTTATTCTCATAAAAAAATTCGTGAAACCTTCGGAGGATTGTTATACTCTTTTCTTATGGAAAAAATTTATCCTAGAAGAGGTCAAACAAGTTTAAAAAAAACATCCAAATTTTGTCATCGCTGGATCACAAAAATTGTCTGCTTTCTATTTTTACTAGGAAATTTTTTTAACATAGTTTCAAACCTTGAATAACATAAATAATTTTAGAGACCACTATATTTAATAAGAAAATGTATTAAATAACTAAAATTGAAGAAGCCAAAGAGATAATGAAAGGCTGAAACTTGATTCTATCCAAAATTTAAGTTGTTGTATTGATGAGACGATTACACAAAAAAAATGTTCCTCATTTATTGTTATATTGTAGTGATAACAATCTCCAATTTCCCTTAGACCTTTCATTTGAAAGGTAAAATTATACGTTCTATAGTTTTGATGAAGTCATTTAATTTTGTTGATTAGAGCGCTAATGATGCAAAAGAAAAAGACAACACAAATTAATCTACAGATAAAACTTTCTAAGCTATCTTTAAAATATTATTATGTTTTTTTGTTTGTTTTTCAGTTGATGAAGAACATTTGAATAAATTGGGTAACATGACTTCAATGGCCGAACATGTTGAATATAAGCTGCTAAATGAAAATATTATTAATACGTCACAATGTAAAAAATTTACATCTTTAGGAGCTCCAAGTATAATTCCTGAAAATTCTTGTGAAACCAATGGTTTTGAAGTGAAAGATATTTGTGAAGAAGTTCTTGGAAATAAAATGGCAGCTCTTGAGCTTACTGAAAATCTTCAAAAGTCAAATAGTGCTGGCGATGGTAGTGATAGTGGTGTTGAAATCCATTCAATTCCAAAAATTGGTTTACAACGAGCACTAAGCAGTAATAGTGGTGGATATGCCAGTAGCTGTTGCGGTGGTCTGGATGAGATAAATGTACGTGAAACTCTATCATGTGATTCAAGCATGATTAGTCTCAACTCAGATATTGAAAATAAAATAACAAATACTATAGAAAAACAAAATTTACGTAATGAATGTACTAGCGAGAATGGAAGTGAGAGTTCATCAATAATTGGTGGACCAATAGTACGTAAGACAAGTGTTATTAAGAAAAAAGCAACCATAAGTGATTCAAATAGTGCCAAAACAATCCGTCGTAGTGATACATCTCCAAATCCAATAGGTAGCTTAGCGGCTAAAATAAGATCTCGTGGTCTACTAAATCGGCAGATGTCAACAACAATAGCACCTTCATCAAAGGAACGAGAACGTGCACGCTCTAAAGAAAAGACACAGTCGTCACCGTCAACTAGCAAAGGTACAACACCACCATTTCGTTCAAGTTCTGTTAGGAAACCACAAAAGCCTGATACATTACCGTCTGTAATAGTTTCTACATCACCAAGTATTCAAAGACTAGCAGGCACCAAAAATACCAATGTGATTAGATCTAAAACACCAGGTACTCCACCAGATGATGGCCGTTGGCCATCAATAGGAGGAGGTCGAAGTATTACTATTAACTCAAAACGATCTGGCTCGGCAGCACCAGATCTAAATAACATAAAGACACGAGCAAATATGATTTCTTTAGATACAAAAATATCATCAGCTTTAGATAAGTATGGGACACTGCCAAGGCGACGTCGTCAAAAGTCAGTTGAAGACTTACGTCCCCGTAGTTCAAGAAGTAGTTCAGCATCTCGTGATAATAAAATGATTTCATCAGTAATAGGTACAAGGTTTCTAAATATTACACCACCACGGGAAATAACTCCATCTAAAATGTTACCACCTTTTCCTAAAATACGAAAACAAACATCAAAAACAAAAATTTATCATGAAATCAGTATACAAACAGTCATGACAGGTAGAGATATTCAAAATGCTTTTGCTGGAGCAGCTAAGGCTATTAAAATCGATGCTATCGAAATGAAAACAAATCAATCACAAACTGATTTCAGGGATAAAGAAATTGAAACATTAAAAGAACAAATTCGTCAATTGAATGAAAAACAATTAGAACTTCAAGGATCATTAAATAGTCGAACACAACTTCTTGTTAATATGGAGAAACAATTAAAACGTGAACATGAAGAAAAAATAATGGCACAACAAGAACTTCATACTAATACAGAACGTGTTTTAGGGATGTTAGAAAAGGTAAAAGGAACACCCACAGAAGACAATAATTATGATAGTTTGTTAATATTAGAATCACAAATAGAAATGTCTGGTCATGAACTTGAACAAAAACAAAAAGAAATTCATAAATTAAGGAAAATATGTCATGATCTTAAAATGGAAATGCAACGATCTTTAGCTACACAACAATTACTGTTACAAGAGAAGGTATCAATTGAAAAGGAATCAAATGAATTACAAGACTTTCTACAGAATGAAAAGACTGCACTGTGTGAAGCTTTAAAGGATTCCGAAATGGAAAATGGTTTAATAAAACACAAATTAGAAGAAATGCAAAGCAAAATAAAATCATTAGAGGATGAAAGAAGGCATCTAGTCAGGGTTAATGAACAAAAAAGGTAAATCTAATAAAGATATGAAATTCAATGAGTCAGGGATTTTATTGTTGCTGTTGATATTTTTCCACTAAACCGAATAGAAGTGTACTGAAAGCTCAGAAATTTTACTCTTTAAAACCATTTGGCCTTTTGTACATTCAAATTTTTGACACTGTTTTCCATGTACGTTTTCATACTATGTACTTCTTTTCAGGTCGTTTTTAGAAAAAAACTGTAAGAAGTGAAAAGAATAAGCTTTTCTAAGTTTTAAGCTAAACATCCTCAAAAGATTGCAATTATCAAGCTCTTTCTAATTAAATCCGCCGTCTATTGAGAATAATTTGTTTAATTTGCTCTCAATTCACTTACGCTTGTTATAAAAGCTTTACAATGTCTAATTATATTGATATTGATATCCTGACAATATGGCCTACAATGCTTCAGAATTTTTCCATGGAATATTTTTTCATAATTTGCTAAATTAATACTTGTTCCAGTTTGGTTTGTTCCCACTTTGTTTCTGAAAATCTCATCTTATTTAAAATCAATTACAATTTATTTTAAAAAATTTTAATAGGCAGGAAAATAAAGGTCTTATTTCAAAGTATGGAGCACTAGAGACAAGAATTAAGGATTTAATAACACAGCAAGCTACTGCTATCTCTGGTGCATCGATGGCATTACTTAAACTAAGTTCTAGACTTAATTCCCTTGTGGAACAATCAATTTCTTCATATAATATTTCAGAGCAGGATTTAGAGGTAATTTTTTCTTTCTATTTAAAATATAATAATTACAATCAAGCTTTTTATATAACTTTTTTTTTTTAATCTACATTTGTTATAGGATATAATTTTTCATAATGAAGCTTATGCAAACAGTGCAAGTAGTGGAAATGAAAGTCCTGAATGTGAAACTGAAATTCCTAATAATAAAAATGAAGTTACTTTGTCGCCACAAAGGAATCACTCATTTATAGCTGCTGTAATTAATGCAATCAGGAGTGCAACAACGTCTAGTAAAAGGAATATACGAATGTCTAAATCTGTAGACTATAGGGATGAAGGTTTGTATGAAGATTTTCAAAAATCATTAATTTTTTGTTATTTTCAATTTTATTTAAAATATTTAAATTTGTTTGTATTAATTGCAAATTTATTTTACAGAAGTATCAGATTCAACTGAAATGTTAGATTCTGAAACTGAACCTTGCCTAATGATGGATAATGTCCTCGAAGATGTTTCAATGCCTGATTCACATTCTCAAAATTTGATCTCATCTGCTGGTATAATGATATCTCAAGTAGAAACAACATCCGAAATAATGAATGGTGAAGAATCATTACAAAATTTATCACAAGCAATTGCCAATCGTCAAAAAATTGAAAAACAAATAAATGCAATGTCTTCAGGGCAACAAGTAGTCTTATTGAAGTTAGTATTTTATTAAATATATAAATTAAATTTTTTTGTATCATTTTATATTTTTTTTTTTAAGAAATCAGTCCGAATCAAATATTTGTGATGATATTAGTGGACATGATTCAATAACTGATATACCATCGATTAGTGATTATTGTACGGCTCAAGCATTAGTAGATCAAGTTATTGATGTGGATAATTTGGTAACAAAATTATTAAAAATTTTGAGACTGACACAGATGACAAGTGATAGTTACATGCAGAAATTAATATCAGATAAGTATGTATAGAATTTTTTTAAACCTTGAAAAAGATTTATTTTATTCTTGCTTTTTCACATTATTTGCGTTGATGTACATTAAAAATTATTATTACAAAATAATTACTTTAACCAACATTCACTATTGTTCCGCTTTAATTAACAATTATTTTATATTTATTGAAAGATGATTTTATTAATACATATAAAATATTGTGAAAGAAATACAAATAAGCCTTCCAGATATTTAAGCCATCCGTTTTGGAATTTTTGAAACAAAACTATAACAGTTATATGTACATATTTTCCTTTTTACAGCAAATGCTTATTTTAATTTGATAGGATTTTTATCTATTACTAGTTAGGATCTACTGACTCCTACTTCTTCGTGCTAGAAACTTCTTTGGTTTACATTCTAAGAAAACAATTTGCTTTAGTAAGCAAAAAAATTTGTGAGTAAAGAATGTAGAATGTAAAGTGTAACACATCGGCCAATAAGTCCCATGCCAATATTTAGCATAAAAAATACCAATTTTTCGCAAAATATTACTGTATTCTTGAATATAGTCTCCTTTAACATGTTAAGGATGGTTCAGTTTTTTCGATTTGGCTTCATCGGGCATACTTTGTTTAAAAAAAAATTATTTCTAATCACATAAATTTGTTTCTCATCTAACAAAACTATAACCGATGTGAGCAACTGATGGTGCCCCAGCCAGATAAATCATTCGCGTATGTACCACCCGTGGTACAAGCCATCCTCAACGTTTTACGGAGTTAT
Organism: Acrocera orbiculus; assembly: GCA_947359355.1. NCBI lineage: Eukaryota > Metazoa > Arthropoda > Insecta > Diptera > Acroceridae > Acrocera > Acrocera orbiculus. The sequence continues at coordinate 47,347,555 of OX375757.1, forward strand.
GCTTCTTCTAATACTTTTCTATTTTATCTATATTGGCCGGGTAGTGTGATTTACTTTTGAACCTCAACGTAGCCCTCAATTGATGAATTCTGTATCTGAGCCAGATCTTTTTCTTTAAAGCAGCTTTTTAATATTTACGAACATCAATTAGGACAAAACTCAAGGTTTAATTCATACGATTTAGCATCTGTTCTCTTTGAACAACTTGTGAAGCAGCTATTTTGAGATTTCTTCAAATAATGCTAAGTATTTTTTGTGTTTCCTTTGTCAAGGAAGTCGATGCACACAATACCGGTACTTTTTAAAAATCATATTTATTTCCACAACAGAACTGAAATTTCAGTAACTTATAAATCAATTGAAATGTTGGCGATCCTTAGCAACTTCTAAGATGCTTAGGTGATATTTTTTTATATTTTTAATTCTTCCTCTGTTTCATCTTCTATAAATATATTTCTTACAAACTTACGTACTTCCAAATAGAAAATAGCCAATATTATCTAATTCCAGTAAAAATTTGCCGATAAAAAATGAAGCTGTAAATATCATAAAAGAATTTAAATTTTTGCTTAAACTGTATCTTAAATTTTTGTATAAATTCGAAAAGCCAGACTGCAATTCTAATATTTTATTTAATTAAATTTTTTTAGAAATAAACTACAACAGAACAAGGAGGAAATGTTAGAACGATTAAAAGATTTAGAAGATATAAATACTAAATTGCATAAAGAATTTATAGATACTTCAGGACAACTTATCCTTAAAAATAATGATTTATCAAATAGCAAAACTGAAATGCAGCGTCATAGAAATGAAATCGATGTAAGGTTTTGAACTTAAGTGTGCCTTCGTTTTGGGAATAGTTATAAAAAAGATATATATAATGTCATAATAAAATAATTTCATTTTCAACTTTATAGAAACATCATGAGCTAAATATTTAATAGAAATTTTTGTTTTGTGTATAATATCATCCAATAAAAAATTTTTTGTAAAATTTCATTTTAGTCCATTAAATTAATTTAAAACTACATTCAAAGCTTTGTTCCTTGATTATATTCAACAATTTCAGTTTTTGATTTCAAAATATTTCATTGGTTTTTGTTCAAAATTAACATAACATTTTATTTATTTTTGGTTTTCATATTTTAAACGTATTCAAAACGTTAAACGTTTTTTGTATTTTGCTCAGAATTTATTTGGTAAATTTTAAATTTTATCTAAAGTTTTAGTATGCTTTTGGCCATCTGATATTTCGTTCATAAAACCTTGTGTTCTCCTTGTGTTTTTATTTTTATTCACAATTTTTCGTAAGAGTTTCACCGCTTTGTTGTTGAATGATCAAAATTAAAAATTTGATGCTACTTATTTGCTATAAATGTTACTTAACTTAGAACTATATTTCTTACTTATTTCTTCTTTGAGAGTAATCTTCAACAGAATTTTCTTGTGTTCGTCAAATCTGACCGATATAAACAAGAAGTTATGTAATGAATATCAACGTTTTTAAAAATGATAATAAGGAAATTATTGTTTAGTTAGCCGAAAGATATTTTCTGTAGTTATCTATCAAGTTTTCTATATTTAACCAAGCTTCGAAGAACTCTTTACATACCTGTGGTTCATCTTCCAATAAATCTAAAAAAATTCAACTTGTGTTAATCGTTTTTGTTTTTGGATCTTTAGCAAAGACATTTGCTTCAAATAGGGCTATATAGGATCAAAACCTAGACCCTCTGATCCAACCAACCAGCCTGCGAACATGTTATTATACCTAATTTAGACACCGTAGCTGTTTTATTGTGCGTTCCTTACTATGTTCCTATCATTATATTCAAAATATTCCAGTAAAAGAATATTTCTCTCATCCATAAAAATAGCAGCTGCGAGGTTCGTGTGTGTCTGATCTATGAGTTGCTACACAGTCCATCTAAGGCTGCATACTGTACAAGTACTCTCAATTTTAAATAATGTTTCGTCGATATTAATATTAAGACATTGAACAAACAGTTTTTTATACTTCAGCAGTGTTTTTTTTCCTGATTATTTTTCCTACTGTGATAGTATGATTTGCTTGTTGATCTTTTACAAAACTATTTCCAGAAAAAATAAATTGAAACAAAAGTCAATAATAACTGTTAAAAATTAAATTATGGTTAAACACCAATTAAAAACCTCTAAATAAATAGTCCTAAAAGATTTTTTTTCAATTAAAGCTTAAGACAAGCATTTCGATTGCTTCACAAATCATCAAAAGCAATAACATTTATATATTTTTATACGCCTTGAAAATATTTCTAATATTCATGAGGTGATGGTACTTTTCGTCAACACCGCCGATCATTTAATTGTGTCATATTTGCCAAAAATACTTTCAAAAAGATACAGAATAATTTTTAACAGAAATTATATGACCTCGTTCTTAAGCAAAGTGAATCCTGTTGTAAAACCATTTGTGGATTAAAATACAAAGCTTCAGCCCAAAAACCATGTGCAACAAATCATAAACTACGAGAGGATACAGCAACCATTGCAGATCTAATTCATACAAAATTTCCCAAATATGATGAGGTGAACTTTGTGTATTAAAAATTTTTACTAAATAATAAAATAATCAATCATTTTACAGATGCCATTACTGAGCAACAATGAGTTTTTTAACTTTGATTCCAAAGCAATTTCAATAAAACAACCAGAGAAATGGCTTGATGAGATTATTAAAGAAACAAGGCGACAGTATTTATCTATAGACAAAACTTTAGAAGTATTACATAGTATTCAGGATATAGTTAAACAATATCCAGCACTTTCTAAAATACAAAGAAATTTGGAAGAAACAAATTTCATATTGGCTACAAAAATTCCAATTTATGTATCGTTTTTATATGGAAGAGGAATTGAATTTTCAGATGATTTAAACGGGAATATTTCCTGGCATAAAATAAAAAAACAATAGCTAAATTGTCACTTTTAACTCAGCAGCTTTTTCTAAGAAAGGAAATATTTTAAATCAAAACAATATCTTTTTTCTAAAATTATATACATTTATTTTTACTAAGCGAATATTTGTTTAAAATTACTACAGAATAATTTACAGTTTTGTGGTATTGATAGACATAATCAAATGGCAGTTTTAAATTACATTTAAGAAATTTATTTGTTTATATTTTAGATTCTTATCTAACTGTGATTTTTTTTAAACAGCAAAAACAATTGAGTTAATATTAAATAAAAATATTAAAAAATATTTCCGTGTCTCATTTTAACCCCAAGCATATTTTGTGTTTTAAATTTAGATTAAACACATTATTGAAGTCACGAATTCTGCTGTTTCAAATTCATATAAGTAAAATTTAAACATGTTAATTTTAACAATTTAAATATTAATTTTTATTTTAAAACAGTAAAAAGAAAGTTAATTTTTAATATAAATAAAAGAAATGTTAAGAAAAAGTAAGAAATATTATATTACGCCCAATCACTAAGCAAATTCCAGTTAGCTTTATGATCAGAACCGTGTCCATGGATGACTTCATATTCAATTAGAAATTTAAATATTAAATAAACAATAAAAATAATTGCTGTAAAATATCCAAAAGCGCTTCTTAATTGAAATCCCATGATTGATAAATAAATTGTTGAGAAAATAAGAAGTAAAAAAAGGAAGATATAATTCGTAGAACCAACTTCTCCCATTCGGGGCTAAAATAAAGAAACAAAATTAGTTAATGGGAAAAAATTTTTCTTTTGTTGATATATTTTAAAATTACCTCAAAAGTATAAGTAGGAGACATCAGACAAATATGAAGATATTTAATACCGATGCTAAACAAAATTTCTAAGTGTATGAGATTAAGGATTTAATTTTAAAATGAATTTAAACTATAAAAGAATAACTTTATATTTTAAATACTTATGAATACAAGCCAAAAAGAAACCAGGAGCCAACCGCATTAACCTAAACTAAACAAAAACTCAGTATACCCTAGTAATTTAATTATTATTTAAATGGAGTGGAATTATTAACTGGCTATAAAACGGTTCAGTTAAATTTAGATAATTTTAAATTTTGTGTTTTAAATTTAGAAAGCCGGAATAAATTTACAGTGCATATATTTTTGACAATTTATTTTGAATTATTTGGGATATAAAAGTCGTTGCTTTATATTTTTAAGTTAATAAATTAAGTGTAGTAGAAATATGACCATATACGAAAATACTACTAAATTAATAATAAAAATTAAAAATAATATATAAAATAGACGAAATCTCAAGACAATTTACTTATTGCACAAATAATTGAAATTAAGATAATATTATTTTACTTCTAAATAAGGGATTTTAAAACCATAAAATTATTGTATTGAAAATTATTGTGATTTTTTTTTACCATTAAAATACTGTATATATATAAAAAAGGATACGAAAAATTTGGCTGCCATAATAGGATGCAACTGACATCTTATAATAACCCAAGTGAGCTATAGCTCTATTTAAAACAATATCTAAAACAAAACAAGAAATATTGTGTACAAAATTTTCAAAATTATTAAATATGGATTACCTGAACTACAAGTTATCCAGGATAGTATAGTTACGGCAGCCATTTGCCTTCTGAGGCCTAATAAGGAACCAAAAAGAAATCCTATTGCACACAATTCGGAAACAACAATTAAATTAATAAATGAACTCCATACGAGTCCTAGAAAGATAAATACCTAAAATTGATTTCATTTTATATAAAAAAATATAAAATTATACATAATTTTCTTACAAAATGAAATTTTGGTATCTGAGCAGTTTTAGTGGTAAAAAAGGATAAAATTGATAAAACAATTCCTGCAGCCATTATATAAAGAACAATACGGTAATTGAAAAATATCAGTAATAATAAAGGCATGGTTATAAAGTGAAGGCTATTTAAAAGTCTGGACCATCCATTATTCATCAGATCATAGTTTACCGTTGGCACCAGGAAAATAAGAAACCAACGAATAATACACTGAAAAATAAATCCTTTAAAATTGATATTTTTGCAAAATACACAGTTAATACTGACAAAGTATTTTAGAATATATTTTTGCCAATTTTCTACAGTAGTAAGTTCATCATTTTTAATTGGTTGAAGAGATTTTAAAAACTGTATGTAAAAATTATCTTCAATAACCTCATTATTGTCAACTTTTGAACTTTTTAAAATTTTATTTAAAGGCACGTACGGATCGTATCTTTGAAGTTCATTTCTTCCAGCTAAAAATTTGAAATATTTGAAATGCTGTAGAAATAATGCGCCAGCTTTTGATTATACCATAGACAAAGGGAATATCACAAAATCATACTTACTTTTATAATTGGCACGACTTAGGGAATATTCAATTAACACATACATTAGATAAAGAATATATATTACATTCAGTAATATAGAATAAAGTAAAGTTATAGATGTAGCTGAGCTTATATAAATAAATATAATTGCTCCAAATAAAAGAAAAGCCATGTCACGTAAGAAATATTGAGCTTCTAATTTAATATGAAACCAAGTAGCTTGAATTCCAATATACAATCCCAATAATACCACACCAATACCAATTCGTTGATTAATAAGTATCTCGGAGTCAGTTTCATCCATTACCAGAGAATGGAATACATCAGGAAGACCATTAACCAATCCAAGAAGTACAGAACCTGTTGTATACTCATCCAAATCAATAAATCGACAAAGGCTCATGAAATTTGGTACAGTGCTAAAAGCAAGTTTTATTTTTATTTTGATTTTTTAATAAATTCTCTTATGTACCATGTTATCAAATTAATTATCATAAATGCAATTAGCAAAGTCGAATAAATGAATAATATTAGAACCGTCAAAGTTAGTATATTAGGGTTTTGTTGAAATTTGCAGAAAATCAAATTCATATAGTCTATAGCCATATCCATTTCATGACATGTTTTTGCAACTTGAGTGAATTTACACATTTCATCCCAGCTGACTTCCATAATATGCGAACAGGAAGTCTGAAAGTAAAATTATGAATTAAAGAAGAAAGTTTTTGTTTTGCCTACATCCTCCATATCGCTATCTTCAAAAATATTCTTATGATATTCAAAATGTGGCATATCAACTGTCCAGTTTTTTTTAAATAGCATTATGGACATTTTAAAGTAATAATAATATTTTAATAATAATAAAACATTGAAAAGAAAAACTTTTAAAATCGATAACGAAAATGTAATCAATCAATTTTAATTTTTTAAAGGATTTTAAATCATGGTATGCCATGATTATTATTTTCTAATGTTTTTTCGAAGCTATTCTTCAAAGAAGCTGTTTCTGAAAATATTAAAATACTTTATTTTCTAATTTTTTAGCGCCAGGTGAGGAGTATAACGATCACTAAAGCGTTCAATTCATTTTTCTTATTGATTTAATCACAGCAATCAGTTATACTGTACTCTGTGTTAATGATTTAAGCGATTTTACCAATTTTTATGCAATTTATCATTACTTGTCGCTCAAATGTATTAAGTGTAACGCTATTGATTAGACTTTTTGAGTTGCTCCGGTAAGACTACAGCCAAAATTTTTATGGGTATATGAATCTTTGATTATAGTACTATTTCAGTAAAGTTATATTTACTCCTTTTATAAATGTTAAATAAAGCTTCTGAACATTACAAAGTCTCATGCTGGTCGCCTACTATTAAAAAATTAGCTTTAATCAATTCCTAATAAGTTTACGGCTCCAATTCAAGTCACCCCATTACTAGTAGCAATAAAAATCTAACGTAATGTAACGTATAGTATTAACTAAATTAGTATTAGCTTTAGATGTTTGGCATTAATTTTTAAACATCACCGAGAATCTGCAACTCTGTTAAGTTACTGGGAGGAAGTAATCCAGCACCCTTATGTTAATTTGACAGACAAGTAAGCATCTTGAGATTGGCTTATACCTTTAGGACTAGAATAGCTTACACACATTTGTAAAATTTAAGTCGCTATAAAACTATTATCACTAAAATGATTAAAATAAAGCTTCTTTTAAAAAAAACTTGTTCAAAATGAAACTTTATTAATGAAATTAAATGCATACGTTTTCATCTTTTATATCTATGTCTTCGATATATTTAATTTAGAAAACAAATATTGATTTTTTAAAAAAAAAATATTTATTATGTTGAAGATTTAATTTGAATGTTTAGGAGCTCTCGGGCATATCTCCACCCGGAACAAGCTAAAATATAATAATTTGATTATAAAATAGTCAAATATAATTTAATAAAAATTTACCAATGTAATATTATTTCCGTTTAGTAAAATCTGGTCTAGTTTTGTAATCCTTCTGCCATCAGGTGTATTCTCATACTCTGTTACATCTTCAAGTAGCATATTAACAAAATCATCAAATCCTAATAGTGTTCCAACCATTTCTTTATCATTTTTCATAATAATATGAATTCTTGATCCAATACATTTATCAACCAATTCTAATAAGACAATGATTATATTATATAATAAAGTATAAAAAAATTAAACTTTTTTACCAAGCGGTAGTAGAGTAGATTGATTCACAGGCGCTATTGCTGTCATTTTAATGATTTAATAAAAGCAAAAACAAAAAAATAACCTTTTTATAGCCGACAAATATACTTCTTTGCTAAATGTTTTTCATAACTCTTGTTTTCATAGAGCCTAGGCGGATTTTTAGATTTCCTAAATGTCAAGCCTTGCCAGGTATAAAAGAAAAATGAAAATAAAAGATATCTTTTGTAAACCGGCTTTAAATGGCTATATAAAAATAAAATAATAAAAATAAAAACAACTTAATATTTCCAAAAGAGAAAAAAATTAAATTATTTTGAAAAGACCTTCTTTTCTGATTTTACCTTATCATATTATTACAGAACTTTATTTTCATGAATTTTTAGTGCCAGTTCATATAATTAAAAAGAATTGAAACTCTTACAATCGAAGAAACCGTTACTTTATCAATTGGATATTCTTGTACCGCTGCTGCTTTGTGCTTTTGGATATAGATTCTATAAACAAGTGAACTGTTTGTTTTTCATTTGAAGGTAGATTTCAATAATTGCAAAAATTTCCAATTATAAGTCATGCGCATGAAAATTCTTAGTTGGAGTAAATTTGTATGAAATAAACATATTCAGGGGTATTTTGGAGCATGCTCAATTTAAATATATATGGCATGTGCATTGAATTTTATATCTTATAAAATTACACAAACTGTGGTGCATAGGATTTGTTTGAGAATATCTAATACAGAATGGATGGAGGTGGTTGCTATCAAACATTTAAAAAAATTTTGTGTACTTTAGCATTTGCTGAATATACAACAGCTTAAAGAGTAAAAATCAAGAAGAAAATTGTGCATTCAACTGAGGGGGTTGATTTAACTTTATTCAATCCCAGAGTATCAGTGTTGTTAGAAACATGAAATCAATAGGATAAAATTCATAATTTTTCTATTAAAAAAATGGTGGATTTATGTTAATTGTGTGTGTAAAGGCAAGCATTTTTTTTTTTGGCCGGTGCTTTAACTATTTTCATATTTTCACAATAAAATAGATTAACCTAGATATTATCTTTGTAATTGAGTGTCTTAAAATATTTCAATTTCATTTAGTTGTATAATAAGTTCAATAGCCAACTTTAGAAACACTAATCATTTTAGTAGTCGGTAATTAATTAGGTGTAATAAGAAGATGGGTATCCGAGCTAATGTGTGTGGGGATTACCTGATCTCTATGTAATTAAAATTGATTTATAACAATGCAAAAAAAAATGAAAACATGTTATAAAATGACATGAATAGTGTTTTGATAATGATCATAATTTATGTGTAGTCCTAAAGGTGATAGTAGTTCACAGGAAAAAAAGTTCAACGATAATGGAATCTGAAATAATTCCATCAGTTGGCCTAAGTAGAGGAATAACACTTGGTGGAAGCCTTGGAAGGGAAAGAAGAAAACACCACCATGTGAAAACCATGTCAGAGCCTAGTGATGATGAATTGGAAGAGTCATCAGTAAGTAAATGCAATTCTTATACATTACATGACATGATCTCTACTATGGAATTCATAAAATTTTATTCATTGAAAATGATTACTTTTATACTAAAATATGAAAACAAAAAAGGCCAAACATATGTTTATAAAATATTTCTACTAAGTTTTTTATTCTTTTATATTCACATCTCTTAATTTTCCAATTTAAATCAAAAGACCTGAATTGTAAATCAAAAATTATTCAAGAAAATTCTTATTGAATTCAAAGAATAACTATGTCTTATTTTTTATTTGTTTCTCTGGAGCCTAAATTCAATTTTTAGCTATACTTGCGTGTAATTATACTACTATTAGTGTACTACATCCTTTATAGATCCTTTTTTACTCCCCTGGTAAACAAAAGACTATTGAAAAACACTGTGGCAGTAGTACAATGTTTTGCATTCTGGTGTCATCCGCATACTCCAGTAGCAAACGATAGAAAAATAGATACCTTAATTTTTTCGAAATTGTAATACATTTGAGAAAGGTTGGCGAATATTTGTCTAAGTTGACTCTTGACAGAATCTATATTGCTTTGTGTATTCTTTCCTTGTTTTATAGTGGTAATTATTGAATCATTACCAATTCTTCTTTAAATTCATCAGCCTAAATTCTTGTTTTGGGAAGAAACATAAATTTTTCTTTAGCTGAATATAAATTAAACTTTTTAATGATAAAACTTTACGTGGCTTTATTACATTTGTCCAGTTTCCATAATAATAATTATATACAAATATAAAAGAACTATAAAATAAAAGATAATCTTAAAAAATATTTACCTACATACATACCTTATACTGTTTGATTAATAAAAAATGCATTGAAACTAAAATCTTTTTAAGCTAGAGACCTACTTTCTTTAACTAGAAAATAGGTCTTATTTATTTTAAAAAATTAATATTTTTTAGTTTAAAAGGATAATAAAATCATTCTATTGCTGTTTTCTGAAGCCACATTACACTTAATGAAACTTTAACAATTTTTTTGTTTACTGAAATTATACTTTTTTAGTATACAGTTCTTTGGTGGATATTATCCCTAAAGCACTTATTTTATAGTATCCTATTTCAGGTGCATCTATTGAATCGTGTAAAATCAGATAGGATTGCTATCACCAAACCAGAAGAGGATCGTAGACGTAGAACAATTATTGTTGAGAAAAAAAATGGTAGTTATGGTTTTACCTTACAAAGTTATGGAATACATTATAAGAAAGAGGGAGAAATTGAAATGCTTACTTATGTCGATTATGTTGAATACGAAGGTCCAGCTTTTAAAGCAGGGATGCGACAAGGTGATGTTATTTTATCTATTAACGGTACTGATATGGAAAAGGCTGATCATAAAACTCTAGTTGCCTTTATTAAAAACTGTGATACTCGAATGCGAATGGTTGTTCTTTTTGAGGATTGTGTACGCAAGGTAAGGTTTCATCTTTCCTTCTTTTTACTGTATTTATCTTAAAAGAGCAAAAGTCTGCTTTATGAACATTTTTTTTATTTATGAAGTGGTATGAGTTGATTTATGTTTTTTATGTTTACTTTTTAATTACGTGATTTTTGAATAATGCGGTTTCTATATAATGCGGTATTAATTATGAGAGACTGTAATGTAAGGAATTTCAATTTGATTTGAAGAAAACAATGTACATAAAATAAACATTATTTTCATTCATATTTATTATTTTAGGTAGAATTACATATGAGGTACATACAACTTCAAAATACATTACAAGATAAAATGAATGATTTAGAAAGTATTTGTTTACGTGAAAGGCAATTATTAGAAGGAAAATGGAAAACACACAGTTTACCAGCTAGAAAGAAAATAGTAACAACACCAGCAGAATTTGAAAACTTGAATACCCCAACCAATAATGAAATGCAAAACTCTTTTTATCGTTCAACTTTATCAAATGAAAACATTTGTAACATTGGAAAACCAAAACAAACAATAATTCCACCACCAGCACAATTTATGCTCACTTACCAATATTTAGATCCAAATTATAGATATATTTTAAAACCATCAACAACAAGTAGTAGCGGAGAATATTTTATTGGTGTTAGCCAACCCTCAAAAACAACTAATGATCAACATTATATTTTAACGCGTGCTAGTTCAATTGAAAATACAAAATGTCTACCATCTTTTCAACATCAAATGCCAATACAACAATTACAACAACAACAACAATTAAAAAATGATAAATTACAAAGTAACAAATTGGAAAATAAATCTAGAAATTCAGAAAAACAAAAGCCTATCAAAACTAATAGATACTGCCATGGACACTCTTGTAATCCATGTTTGGGACACTTTAGTAAAAAGACTGATAAAAATGGAGACAATACCAGCTTAGATGCATATGATTTAGCTAGTCCTTGTTGTGAAACACATTGTGTACCAACACGAAGACGATCACGACATAATAAAGAACATCATCACAAACATAAACATCGTGATAAATATTCAAAAGATCCACAACGACCTAGATCATCATCTTATGTGACATCAAATGCTAATCAAACCTTATATCATCATCATCATCATCATCACCATAATCATCAAAAAAATAACCAACCAAATCAATATCAACCACAAAATTTAGTAAATATTTCAACAGATAATAAATCAAACCTTTCTCACTATTTTGATATAACTACTGGCTTAGCAAGTCATTGTAGTTTACATTCGTGTACTTCTAGTGAATTTGCTCCAGCTGATAGCTCAACATCTTATACAACTTCAATTAGTACAGATACATTATATTGGGAACCACAAAATGAAGCTCCATCATCTAGACAGCATTCAACTAAATCACGACAATCATTGATACAGAAACAAAATGCTCAAACCCAACAATTGGCACATCCTCTACAACAAGAAAGAACACATCAACATCGATACCATTTACATGCAGCACAAATTCAGCCCGTTTGCCAAATTTATCAATCTCAGCCAGTTCAAAAACCAAAATCTTGGGATAATCTTACAACAAAAGCATTTGGTGGGTATGGTTATGGATATTTAGATACTGTTGGAGCAAAACCTCCAATTAAAATGCAACTTACTCATCAGCGTCATTCGATGCCACGTAAAAATCCTTATGGTAGATATTCAACATTTACAGATATAGAAAACTATGCTCCACCTCCTACACAATTCCTAGAAGAGACAACTACAACAACAGTTTTGACTAAATCAACAGAAAATTTAATTAAATCATATGAAGCACCAAAAGCAGAAAGTAATAAAGGCGATTATGTGGAAAAGAAGGCAAGTATATCTGCCCCTGGATCTCATTTTATTCCAAATCATGGACAAAATACCGAGAATATAAGTAAAACTGAGTACTATTCAAATTTATCAAATAATCATAATAATGATATGACGGACACAAGGAATACTGGTGTTGCTACAATTTCACAGGCAACCAGGCTCTAATTTTCTTTACATGAAATAAATTTACCACAAAGGAATAGTTTAAATTTAAAAACAGAAAAATCAAATGGCTTAAAAATATTGACAGTAGGAAAACACTCAGATGCTTTTTGTATATGACCAGTAAATTTAAAAAAATAGTAATATGTATAAAAATTTCCAATTTTTAAAAAGTGAATTCGACTTAACTTCTACTCTTAACTGCTTATGTTTGTTATATCCTTATGATACAAAAGCTTATTGATTTATCTATTTATGACTCGCTAATTCTGTGTAGCACATATTTAACTTGACACAATTTATTCCTGTTTTGCTTTTGCAAAAGGAAAAATTGCTAACAAGTTCCCCCCAAAAACTTTTAGCTAGCTTTTCATAACTTTCTTTAATCAGACATTTCCTACTAGATAACATTATACAGATGGTTTATTTTTAAATTTATTTCCTGACGAAGAATCTCCTCATAAACAAATACAGAAAATGAAAATGATTTCGAAATAAGTGAATACACTATAAGAATAAATTACTGCTAATATGCGTTGGTAAAAATGCTCGTTGAATATAAGTATGAATATTAACAAAAAGTTTTCATAATTTGTAAATTAAATTTTCCAGGCATGAGAAGCTGCTTAAGTTGGTAAAACCTTAAAATACTTTCTGCGAAATTATTAAACATAATCGTTCCTTCAGCGGCTTATGTAGAGCTTGTGTATAGTTTGTAATTGTGATTATCCTTAAGAGGATATCCATAAATTTTCAGAAAATGTGTTTTTGTTTTACAAAACACAAGAATCTCTGATTAGTCAACATTCTCAAAGGCGTCGTATTTATAAAAAACTTGAAATTTTAATTTTGAAATATATTAGAGGTCAGCTAAAAGACCTTAAACAATATCTTGGTACTTAAACTAACTGGAAAAGTTTTTTTATAAATAAGATAAAGAGATAGTTAAATGAAAATAATTCCAAAGAATTCACATATAATGAATTCGACTAAAAAATAGTAAAATTATCGTAAGATAAGAGCCGATAAGAAATACAAATAAAGTAATTTCAAATCTAAAAAAATTGACTTTTAATCAGTATTCTTTTATATAAATTTTTAAATAAATTTAAAAATCTTTTATTAAGAAGAATGAGATAAAATTCATTTGAAAAAAAAGCTCAGAACTATTAATTAATTTTTTAGTTTAATTTGAAGAATTTAATGATAAATGGGATTTGAAATGATATTCATTTAACCAGCCGTTTCCATACAACGGATTTAGGCTAGTGCCACAGAATTAGTAGTTGGGAGAATGTAAGCAAGAGTCTAAAAAATTAATTGAAAAATTTTAACATTATAGGTGTTTCTATATTTATAAAAATATAAATAACAAATTTTTCTGGCAGTAATATTTTGAAATTAAAATATAAATTAAATAAAGATTAAAAAATTTTTAAAAATATATGAACATAAAATTTTTTAAAATATCTTATTAATAGTTGTTTAGGAAAGTTTTTAGCTATAAAACAAAGTTGCATTCTTGTCTGAGTAATCGATGAATTTCTCTCCATAATTTATAGCAATTTTCATTAAATTGATCACATCAATCTCTGCTTGATGCGCCTGATCCGGTTGTTGTTTAAAAATTCTTTCATAAATATTTGATAGCTTATAAGATTGTTTTTTGTTTGCACTTGAAGGGAAAAGTTCCCGACGCGATGACTTAGAATGAAGTTCTCTGTGGTATTGAAAGAATTTTGATGGTTTGGTACTAAAATATTGACGAATTTTTGGTGTTTTAGGTGTATTTTCATTTAATTTTTGCATTTTAGCAGGATTAAAATTTATTTCCTTGGATTCTATTTCAGTAATTTTCAAATTTATTTCCTTTTCGCAGTCATAGTCATTCTTAATACATATTTCCTTTGATTGTTTTAACATTGTATACAATTCCAGGTTGATATTTTTATCTATTTGTCTCAATGCTATTAATGTATCTATGCATAAAATTTCACTTGGTAGTTTCTAATTTGCAATAGAAAAAAAGTATTGTAATACTTAATTTATTTTTTAGTAAAATAATAAATCCATGGTTGATTAAACAAGATGTATTGCCACTATTTTTATAAGAAATATTTTAATAAAAATTTTAAAGAAAAATATCCTTGCTATAAAAAACTAAAAAGGGAAATGGCCTAAATGAAATTTTTGTTGTAAATTATAATAATTGTTTAAATTGAAATAAAGTTATTTTACCATGTTCAGCTTGTCCAATGATTTTTTAAGAATTGGATAATCGAATCCCTTTCCATTATGAGCAACCAAACATAGAGGTTTCTCTAAATGATTCAAAAAACAATTTATCATATTTGCAACATTTAAATTGAACGTAGTCTTTTTTTCCAGCATCCAGTTATCTAGTCCTGAAATTTTACATTTATAAAAATTATATTATTCATTATTAATAAAAATTATATTATTCTTTCTTGATGAATGGATTGGGTAAGACTAAATTTTATTGTTGTAGAGTTTAATTAAAAATAATAGCATAATATTTACATTGTGGAATATTTATATTATTTTCTATGTAATGCAATGTTTCTTAACCTATTCTATATGTATAAGCTTGTCTAGATCTAAAAATTTAGGAAGTATATTTTAATAAGAGTTAATTTTTAACTAAAACTTTATTGAAAATTTGTTAAGAAAAAATATATTTACCACTTAATTTCGTTGCTTCAGGGTGAACCATCATTTGAGGATTGAAACACAAAGATAGCTTGTCTAAAGTTCTTGGAATTTCTCCTTTATTTGTATGAATAACATCTTCCCTTGAGCATGAAATAAAACAAACTTCTGTTATTTTCGCCTTATTAAAATTATAAGCTGGAATATTTGTCGTTTCAATATCTAAGAAAACAAATGTTTGAATTGGTTTCTTTGTTGCACTTTCACTAACATCCATGCTCGTGATTTGATGTTTATATTAGCAATTATTTTTTAAAATAAATCATCATTCATTAAAAATATTTTTGCAATATATTTTTCCTTATCAACATTCTTTTTACTTTATCAGAAAGATAAAAGTGTTTCTTGCTATGACAGTTCAAATCGCAGTATTGTCAAACTTTTGCTTCAACAAATTTTTATATCTAGCAGTATATATATATATTCAGGCGGGTTATACTCAATAGTTTGTTTAATTAAAGATTTATAACTTATGCTTTCTAACTATTTTATTATACTAAATTGACTAACCGTAAATGATATAATTTATTTATACATAACAAAAAAAATTTTAAAATTAACAATATTATTAAATACCCCAACTTGCTTAAGACCGCCTTAACAAAACAAACAACGAAAGAGAGACTATAAGAAAAGAGCTCTTGAATAATTATCTAAAATCTTAATTAATTAGTATAAAAAAATCTATTTCGGGATATATATTATACTCTGAGGTGACGATGGATTAGGATCAGAACATTCCATTGGAAAGCATCGATATGACTTTCATTAAATTTTTTTAGAGATTTTTTATGAGAACTCAAAGCAAACTGTTCAATTTAACGTTCAAATACTAAAAAATAATGGTCACATATCAGGTACGATTTTCTGGAATTAAATCTTTTGATGAATTTTAATGGGGGCATATTAAATTATCTCTTTTATCAATTATATAGTAAAATTTGTCTTAAATCTTATCCAAAATAAAACAGAATAGGAAGTGCCGGAAACTTGCCTTTGCAAATTCTTTTTTATGGAACTTACAAACTTGCCTTTTCTTGGAATAAAATTAGTTAAAAGGTACAAATTGTTAGAATCAATCATAGTAATTTATGTTTTTAGTAGGCTGATTTTATATTATGGGATATTAGTTGTCAGTTTTAAGTATAAAGTAAAGGATTTCTTGTTTTTATATTAAAGAAATAAAAACAACTAATTAATTTATCCTATTGTTTTTATTAAAGTTGAAGCACATAGAAAATATCAGACTTATTTATTAACTTTTTAATTCTTTTTATGTCCATACTTAATTTACTTTATTAATTTCATATAATTATTAAAACAATTTCTTCCAATCCAGTTTAATGACGAGAAGGTTTTAAAACATATAATATTTGTAATAGCCCCTCTACACATTCGCCAAACTTTGCAATTCCCACAGATTTATTAAAAGTTTGATTTATGTTACTTTTATTTTGATTATCTCTTTCATCCCTAATTGTTCTGCGGCTACTAACGCATAGCTTTTTTATAGTATACCCAAAATTAACATATGCGAACTTATTGATAATAGTGTCTCATAGACTTTCTGCTTATGTTTGTATAAAAGTTGCATTTTTTCTATTTCCAATTTTATACTACCGTAGATTAGATTAAACAACAAGAAATCTGCATGAGAGGCTCTTTTTTAGCTAATTAGACGATAATTCGTTCGTTGCGTAAAGAGAATAAAGCGAGAGAAAGTAACATTAAATGTCTATACTTATCAGTAGCAAACTTAAATAATTCATAAAGCTACTACCGGGATCAAGTAGTTTTTATATTTTTTAATCGCCAATAGATGTTTTCCTTATTTAAAAATTCGAGTACGAGAGAATGGATTAAACATTTTTCGGATCAGATATTTACTATTATAACTATCACTATGTACATATTTGGAAATAAATAACAACAAATATATATTTATTTATTTAATTTATTTAATTATAAATAGCCTACGGCTAATCAAATAATCCAACTGTACTTAACTTAATTGTTAAACATAATTATAATTCTAGTTAGTTCATAATATTTATACTCTAAATGTCAAAATAACAACACACGAATGTGTGGACGGGTCTACGTAGAATTAGTTCGGCCAACTTTACAGCAAACTTAGTTTGGGGTGATTTGGCGAATGTGTTGAGGGGCTATAACACCAGCCAACTGATCCTTCAAACGTTCACAAATTTTGACGCGTAAAAGTCGGCCGGCCGACAAGATTTCCAAATAATGGTCCCAAATTTTCGATAGAAAATTAACAGATGAGGAATTAAAACTATTATGTAAAAGAAAGTGTGTAGTTAAAATAGCAGACAGGAATATATATCATACTTTTGAGGTTATGGCAATAAAGCAACTTCAAGGTAGAGGAAAAGTACTTAATGATGTATATCTTAAAGCAATCCATGATAAATTCATGGAAAAGTATGCTTATATATATAAAAATAAGTTTCTTGTTTGAGAAGCCGAACATAAAAAAAATTTACAGCATAATAGAAAAATTGAAAAACACCGTAGTCTTATATATCTAAATAAAATAAAAAGAAAAAATGAAGAATATGAATCGGTAGAAACAGATACCGAAGATATGGTACCAATGCCATTCAGCTATGACGAAAGTTTTAATATAGGTTCTGAAGTTACTTTATCTGATCATATAAATAACTCGATAAATGATAGTACTGAACCTACTTTGGATAGTTACTTTGCTAATATAGAAAATGGTCAGAGTAAGGAATCAATAGAATTTACTACATACGCTAAATTTGAACAAATACCTAATAACAAATATACCACAGTTAAAGCGTCCTCATCGGCACGATTATCATTTGTTAACTCCACACTTTTAGAAGGTCTTTTAAAATAATTTTCACATCAAAATTTTTGCAAATTTCGAACGTTGTTTAGTAAATTACTTTTAAATTTTCGATTAATTGAATTAAAATTTTTTACTATATCCTCTAAATGGAATACCTTTTCAACTTGAACATTTCCTAAACACTCCCGTTGAACTGTTTGTAAAGCTTTTATAACTTGTTTATGTATACGTATTAAGGATTTTTCAGATGGTATAGTAGTTGTTTACCCATTTCCATTTATTCGATTATAATTTCGATTTGCTTTTTGAAGTAAGATATGATTACTTGGTATAACTTTTTCGATACCTTGAAGAGATTCTAATATATCATCTACATGTTCTTCAGCTTCTGCTTTCACCGAACTTAGTTTAGCTGCTTTAAAATATGCATATTCAATGTATATTCTGGCTTTGCATTATTCCATAAACTTCTTGGTACTTCAACCTATAAATAAAAAATTAAAAAATTTTTATTTTTGAAAAATATATTAAAGACAAACAAAAAGGTAGTTATAAATGTCATTACACAATTTTTTGTTTAAGATCGCATAATTATAAAATAAGTATATAAAAATTATATAAATAAGTAAAATACCGCATATAAATAGATATGAACCATAATATACTGCATTATCTACCTGATTTAAATTTTCCTTTTTTAATAAAATTTCCAGCTTTTAGATAAGATTGCATTAATGGCATTAATTCTATTACTATATTTTCAGAAGCAGTCATTTTGTTGGTACTACATTTATCATGAACAATATAAATCTTAAAACCTAAACATTTTCCTCATTACTAATTTTACATATTTTTTTAAATTTTACTCGAAATTGAGCTCTTTTAGATGAGATGAAATACGAATTGGATTTAATAAAATCTTAAAACTTTTCCAATAATTAGTTTTATTTAAAAATAATGGTAAAACCGTTATCTATGATAAGGTGAATTTAGAATATAAAAAAGAGACCATGTGCAACAATAATTACATTTTTATTTTTATATGATTGAAAAAGTATGATTTTTAAACATTAAAATATTATGCGGGTGAGGCCTGTAAAACTCGAATTTACTACAGAAAATCTTGACTGGTAAGGTCTGTCATTTCCACTTCGATTGTTATTTTGATTTTGATATGGGAGTTAGGATAAATTATTCAGGCTTTAAAAACTTTTCTTTTATCTTTCTAATGATGAAAAATTTCTACAAGTTATTGTTGTTATTTCTATAGAATAATTTCCTTTCTCTTCTTCAAAATTTGTGTAAATTTTAACTACTTGTTATAACATTTTATTTTTATAAAATATTAAAAAATGATTTTTTTTGTTCAAAAATTTTGGTTTAGTAAAGTTAACCATTTAAAAAGTATTAATTTTTGAGACAGTGAATTTTTGAAAAAGAAAGCAACACTTTAGTTTATTGCAGTTAAACTGCAGACTTCTAAGTTTGAGATTGAATTACTCATTGACAAGACTCATTCGTATAGTTTCCACATGAGTAATTTAGCAATAAGGGCAATTAATTCTTCTTTACATGACAAATGTGTTAAGATAGAACAGTATCGAAAATGCAAATACAAACATATTATATCAGCTGCAAATCTTACCTCTTTTTCTTTCAACATACGTATTTCACTTTTGTCTCTTGATTTTATTCGCCGGATATAAGATTTTACCATTTTCGATATATTTTTAAAAATTAGACACATTATTTCAGTCTTTTTAAATTTACTATCCAACAGCACCTACAATAAAAAATAGTTTTCATCTATTTATTAAATTTGTTTATAATACCTCAATTTTAAATGGTGCTTGTAAAAAATATTCGGGTGGAAAATCTTGGATTGCATTGCGTAATCGTAAAAATCGTATCGTAAAATTTTGATGTGAAAATTATTTTAAAAGACCTTCTAAAAGTGTGGAGTTAACAAATGATAATCGTGCCGATGAGGAGGCTTTAACTATGGTATATTTGTTATTAGGTATTTGTTCAAATTTAGCGTATGTAGTAAATTCTATTGATTCCTTACTCTGACCATTTTCTATATTAGCAAAGTAACTATCCAAAGTAGGTTCAGTACTATCATTTATCGAGTTATTTATATGATCAGATAAAGTAACTTCAGAACCTATATTAAAACTTTCTTCATAGCTGAATGGCATTGGTACCATATCACTATCATTTATCGAGTTATTTATATGATCAGATAAAGTAACTTCAGAACCTATATTAAAACTTTCGTCATAGCTGAATGGCATTGGTACCATATCTTCGGTATCTGTTTCTACCGATTCATATTCTTCATTTTTTCTTTTTATTTTATTTAGATATATAAGACTACGGTGTTTTTCAATTTTTCTATTATGCTGTAAATTTTTTTTATGTTCGGCTTCCCAAACAAGAAACTTATTTTTATATATATAAGCATACTTTTCCATGAATTTATCATGGATTGCTTTAAGATATACATCATTAATAACTTTTCCTCTACCTTGAAGTTGCTTTATTGCCATAACCTCAAAAGTATGATATATATTCCTGTCTGCTATTTTAACTACACACTTTCTTTTACATAATAGTTTTAATTCCTCATCTGTTAATTTTCCTCCTCCCTCCTCGTCATTAAACTGGAATGGAAGAAATTGTTTTAATAATTATATGAAATAAATTTTAAAGTTAAGTATGGACATAAAAAGAATTAAAAAGTTAATAAATAAGTTATGTTTATCTAAGGTCATCTAATTACATGATATTTTATTTAGTTTTAACGACAAATCGAAATTAGTTTTACAGCAATAGTACCTAAAATAAGAATAGTAAAAAAGTACTAATAAATCAGCTTCTTCTAGTATCATTTCTCCCATTTCTTCAAAAGTTTCACTTAGATTTTCTTCACTCATTTTCAGTATAGCTTTATATAAAAAAGAATAAATTTCAAAGAATAACAGTAAACATGTATTCAAAATTTAACTCATAAATTTACGTGCGCACGTTTTGTAAAAAAAAATTTGAAGAGAACTTTCAGAATGAAATGGCATACATTTTGCTAAGCATTAATTTCTCTCCTTCTCGTCAAAATTACCCATACTTATATGAAGGCTTGCAAATCACCCTCAGTTTAAAGGCTGCGTTTTATCTATAAAATAAATTTTTATTCGGTTGAAAGCTGAAAAACTCTTTAAACATCCGCTACGATGGAGGTACCCTAAGCAATTTTAAATATTTAATGTTTTGGAAATCTTGTCGCCCGGTCAAAATTTGTTAACGCTTGAGGGATCAGTTGTCAGGTGTTACAAATATTATATGTATACTTAGACAAGGTAAAACTATGCAGTTGTAAATTTTTCAAATTTTGTAAATCAACTTTTTTAAAAAGTTCATTTAAAAATTCATTAAAAGTTCATTGACTTTCCTCTACACATTCGTGACATTCGCCAAATCTCAAATTCGTTCTATTTGCCGCATTTGTATATCCATCCATCCACACATTTGTGTATTTGATCTGATCACAATATTATTTATAATTATATTATAGAAAAATTTTACAAAAATGCCTTAAACTATTAATAAGCTCGATTTATTTAATTTTTTTAAAGAAAAGAACGCTTTTGCATTTGAATTTGGTATTTTTGATGTTTGTACTTCAGAAATTTGTATAAAGTTCGCCCATAAAGCGAACTTTGTACAAACTTCACAAAGCTGCCAGACTAAAGGCCCAAACACAATGAACGCGGCGCGCAAGCGGCGCGCAAACGCGGTTTTTTGTGAAGTTGTGCACAAAACCTGAACGCGGTTACTTAACACAATGCAAGCGGCGCGGTTGACATATATTACCAACTTTTATAGCAAAAAAAGAGATGACTCTGCTTTCTAGCTGGTATATTTTATCAAAAGCGAGCAGATGGCCTTAAGATCGCTTTTCAATAAACATTCAATTAGTCCACTTAAAACACTTTATTACACTCTTTAATGAAAAAAGCATCGAAAATATTTTCTTAAACACAACATGAAAAGTAAACAACAAATATGTCGGCATAAAAGTAAATATCTTTCAACGATGAGCGATCCTGCTAGAAAATTTTCAAAGCTACACAAGCAGAGCCATCTAGTTAAATTTTTCTCAAGGAAACCGCGTGTCAAAGTAGAAATTAGGTCTACTTTTAACGCGGTTTTCTTCCAGCGCGGCGCGCATTGTGTCAGCTCCCATTTGTTTGCATGGATTCTACTTTGCCGTTTGCGCGCCGCTGCCGCGTGCCGCGTGCATTGTGTTTGGGCCTTAAGGCAAATGCACCCTCTACACACTTGTGTATTTGCTAGAATTGCATAGTTAAAAATGTAAAATCAACCGTTAATCAAATGAAATTTTTAGTGCTCTAACTAACCGTATATTATATAATGCATTATGAATGCAATAAAATTAGTTAAAAGGTACAAGTTGTTAGAATCTCTCATAGTAATATATGTTTTTAGTAGGCTAAGATTTTATATTATATGATATTTGTTGTCAGTTTTTTGTATAGAGTAAGGGATTTCTTGTTTTTATTTTAAAGAAATAAAAACAACTAATTAATTTATCTTGTTTGTTTTGTTAAAGGGTTTAAACACAAATTATAGTTTCCTAAAAGATTTGTAATGTAATTATTGCAGTCAATTACTTATGAGTGTAAACTTGCCTCAAAAGCCCAATAAAGCCGATGTCCAAAACGCTAATCTAGACACCAGTAAGGTCGTTGGGGTCGTTTGGGGTCATTTGAGGTCGTTTGGGGTCGTTAAAACCCACGAAATCTGCAGGGGTCGTTTGGGGTCGTCTTAAAAGAACGCGTTGATTGTAGAAAACGTTATAGAAAATGTAGAAAACATTAAAGAAAATGTCACCAGAGGCTTATGACGCTCCATTTTGGTTTTTAGGCTAGAAGATACCCGGTAAAGGGAAAATTCGGAATTTTCGAAGTTAATTTTGAATTAGAAAATAAGGTTGACTCACGGGTGGATTTACTAACACACAGAAAAAAGTTTAGTTTTGACAATTATCAATCCTGCTGGGCGAAAGCCGGTAAATTTTTTTTGTTTAATACAAATGTTATATGTTACAAAAGTAAAATTAAAAATTCACCTAGTTCTAAGTTTAATGCTGGCTTGTTTTTATATAATTCTTATAGTATAGTATTTCGTAAGGCTTTTTCATTTTTCTTACCATGAATTATGGTTCAATTCTTATAATCTATTATAAAATTATTTTTACTTTTAAAATTAATACACTTTTACAAATAATTAATGCATGTGAAAACCTACATGTACACAAAATGAGTCAAAACTCTCATGATAGCCTTTCTCGAATTTTGACAGTTTTGAGGTTGTCTCATGATTCGCCGTCAAGTATAGCCCAATGAACTTTTATAAAAAAAACTTTGCTTTGTTAATGAAGTTTTCATGATAACATATCACCTTCCAGGCAAGGTTGGCTAAACATAAATAATATTATTATTTTAACTATAAAATAAATAATTGATAATGTCACTAGTGGCTTATGGTTCAAGTGAAGATGAGAATACCACCAGTGATGAAGAACAAGACCAAGAAAAAAGCCCAATTAATAATAAGAGCTTTGATTTTGAAACCAAACTAGTACAGCCTACTGCAGAAGAAAATATAGAAAAAAGTAATAAACAATTACCAGAAGAAGAAAAGGTTGTTGCGCAAGAAACTTTTAAAGAAAAAGAAGAATTCATACAATTTATAAGCTTGAAATCTAAAAGCAGCCTAAAGTTACCAAGGGAAGTGAATCAAATCAAAAATAAACGAAATGAAGTTATTTCTTTTGATAATCTTCCAGCTCCAAAAAATTCTACTACACTAGAAATTTTAGAAGAAGATGATGAATTCATAAAAAAGAAACCAATTGTTCAAATTATACTACCCTCACTTAATTCATTTAAAGACGTTGAAAAGAAACCCAGTATTTTAAAAACCAAAAACACGAAATCCTGTAGTTTATTAAGTTTACTACCAAAACCGAAGCAGGATATGGTTTCTATAGAAACATGCAAAATAGATCACATCAAAAGTAACAAAAGTCTAGTTCCTGATTCCTTACGAAACAAAACTAAAACACCACCTGAAAAACATTTTAAAACAAAAACTAAAAACAAGGTTAGCGATAGTGATAATAGCGGGGATGAATGTGATTTCTTTTCGCTTAAAACAGATGAAATATTACCTGTTGTAAGTGCTAGTGAAGTAAATGAAATGGTAGCAAAACGAGTTGCACATATGGCAGAAGTTTCTACAAAAATTGAAAAATATGTCTCCCCACATCCCTCTGTTACTCAGGTTGAAGAAGAAGAATTGCAATCTGAACACAATGAAAATCAAATAAAAGATAAAGCTATAAAAATCTTAGTTGGGAGTCGAGCAAAACGGAAAAGAGAAGAAATTAATATTGTCGATTTATCTAGTGCCGATGTTTTACCTAATAAAGAAGAATGGTTAAGAAATGCTTTGGCTTCAACAACTTCTTATCAAATGAAAGGAGTTTTAACGGATGAAGAAAGTGTCCCTGGTACAAGGAAAAAACATCAAATAACATATTTGGCACATCAAGCAAAAGCAAATGAACAAGAATTACAGGCTATGTGGGCCGCTAATAAGCATACTAGAAGACAAACACAAAGTAAATACGGATTTTAAAAATTTTTAATAAAAATATTTTTTTATAACTTGTGTTATTATTGACTCATTTTGTAAAATTTCTAATATAAATATCCTTTCTTAAACAATGTTATATTCTTTGATGATTTGATCTATCACTTTGGGAGCACGCATAGTCTTAGCCGGAATTGTAAAACGTCTTTTCTTTGGAACTTTTGTAATGATAGCCATGAACAGTTTATGCTCCAAAAAGACCTAAAGAATCAGAAGTAGAATTTTTGTCCTTGCAACAATTTAATGATTTTAAATAATTACTAATAGTATGTAGGAGAATATACACATAATTTTAAAATGCTTTATTTACAAGTTGTAATAAATAATAGATCAATTTAAATTATAATAAACGTATATCTAATACTTATTCTACTTTTTACTGTTTATCAAATTAGTAAAAACATATATTATAGTTGATGGCAACAATATCCAAACTGGTATCATTGTAACATATATAGATAACTCCAAATGTTGATATTCTAATCTCAAACAAAACATAACTTGAGCAGCAATTTTAAGAAGAACTCCTGCTAAATACCATTGATAAGAAACTAAAAGTTCTTTTAATCTAGTCAAATTTCTCCATTTTGTTATTATTTTAATAAATACGTACACTAGTAAAATAGTATCGAATATCCATAATGGAATAAATACAATAAACCAATTCCAATTAGTTTTAGGTTCTAATCTTAAGCATAATAATATTAAAAATATTAATAAGATAAACCATGTAAATAAGGCTCGATGTACTAATGTCATAATATTTAATATAACTGTGATGTAAGCAAAATAAAAATCCGTTAAAGTAGATCTTCACTTTTTTATGAGTTATTTTGCAGAATCCATTTAATCATAGTTTTGACTGGATTCGGAATGGAGAACGGTACTTGATGTTATTAATCTTCTGATTATGGAAAAAATAATTTGAAAATTCTAATTAATGCACGTATATCTTGCTTTTTTGGTTTTTTGTTTTTCGTAATGGAAAAAATGTAAACAGAACGATATATGTCATGTAGAATCTTCTTCTTCGTGATCGCGTTATGCTCTTTGTGTTTTCAATAGTAGCATAAAGGCATGTGCTTTCGCATCCGGAGGAAAAAATTTACTAGTTTTTTCAATTAAAAGATTTTAATTAAGTTTTGTTTTATTATAGTGTTGAAATATATTTTAAAATTATTTCTTTCAATTATTTATATAAAATATTTGATTATGGCCTATAGATAGGGGAAGCTGGCCATTTAAAAATAATAGGCTAATGGAAAGACATTTTAAAAAATTTTAAATTTAAAGAATTTATGCGTAATGACTGTGTAATTTTGATTTGATTTTTTCAGCTATTTTATACTGGAATTTAGATACATTTATAAAGTCACCTCAGGATTTTTTTATTTATTCTTATAAAAATTTTTCTATATGACTTTAAATGAGAATAATTTAATTATAAAAATTAGTTAAGGTTATCATTCTTTTAGGTTTTATATGGAATAAATCAAATACTAAACTCAAGTTTAACAGACGTAACGTTTTTTTCCTTTTTTTCTTTGTTAAATTCCTTTCCAAAAATTCTAAAGGATTATTAATAACCTCCAAACAACGAGTCGATTTTGCTGTCAAAAAATTGCTCCTTTTAAGCAATAACAAACTAACATTTACAAAAAACCTATAAGTTTTTATTCAACTATAATTAAACTGACTATTAAAATAATTAAGAATCTTTTCGTGCGGAAAATAGTTAAGCAAATATGTAATCCTCAAAATATAAGTTAAAGCAATTAAGGCTACTACAAACTACAAACATAAAATGGATTATTTGGAATCATTAAATTTAATTGTACAGGTAATTTTAATTGGAATTCAAATCTATTTGATGTTTTATTTAAAAGCTTTTATTGAACTCAGTTATAGTAAGCCCCAAATCACTTAATATTTTTTATATCTAAATTTTAAGCTATTTTTGTTTTATTTTTAGGATATTATAGTTAGATTGGATACGATTCGCAAACTTCGATACAATGAAGAGTTAAAAATTTGTATCAAAAGTTTGGATTCTTATCAAAAAGTAAGTTTTTGACCAAATGTACCTTTTGTTAAAGCTATATTTATTTTAAGGCTATACTTTGTTCTAAAATTTGTCAACTACAATGGAATATTGGTTTTCCTAGTATATTAGTTTTTTTGCAAGAATGTGGAATATTAACAGCATCAGAATACATAATTTAGTATATATATATACTAATAAATTATTTTAATTTATTTCTTATAACAACTTTTTTGAATTAGTCAAGAGGATAAAGAGTATGTACAACTTATACTAAATGATATTTTAGAAACAGAACCCAGTCTTCTGGCAAATATGATAAATAACAGTACTTTCGGTATATTATAAAATAATTTTAATTTTTAAGTTTTAATCTTTTTTTGATTTTAAGATTTTAAAAATTCAGTGAAACTAAATTCCATGCTGAAAGTATGTTTTTCTCATCTCATAAATGATCTAAAGAAAGATCCAAATGCAGTAAATTTCAACTATTTAAGAGAGCTCAAAAAGTTTCTAACACGTATGTTCAATATATTAAAGGAAATTATTTAATTACCTACCTTTTTATTTAAAGAGGAATTATTATTTGCTACTAAAATTAATCACTTGCATTCTCTGATGGATAATGAAATGGTTTGTGTAAAAGAAGCCTTTTTACAGCAACCACACTGGAAAATTTTATACACAAAGGATAGTTTTATGTGGGATTTTTTACAAGAGGTATATTTTAATGCTGTATTGATGTAACAGAGCTTAAGAGTTCAGTTACATTTTCAATTGCTTTTATCAAAACTCTCTCACTATTTGAAGTAAATTTAGCATTTTTTAAATAAATTCAAAATAAAAGAAAAATTTCTTTAATATTTGTTTTGAAAGTAATACTTTTTCTAAGGTCCTTACAGAAAATAAAATTATTGATGAACTCCTGAATATTATTGCTAAGCCCAAATTCAAAGGATGGCATATATTGTTTACACTATTTCATGTTTTAGCAATAATACCCAACGAATATATAGTCCCAACTCTAAAAAGTACGTAAGTAGGTTTGTAGATGGTTATATATTTCATTTTTATTATTTTTAGACAACTTAAAACAGCAATTGAAAAATTTTTTGGACTGCAATGATGAAGAAATTCTTTTGAAATTGTTTTTATTAGCCAGAATAATTCATGAATCCCAAATACCAAACATGGATTCCTATGCAAATTGGTTTAAAAATACTTTCGGAGATATAAAATACACTGTTAACGTTATGCAATTTAAAGTAATAATGAATGCTTTACAGAATATGATTGAAATGGAAACATCAGAGAAATATTTAAAGGTTTTATTCTTTAATAAATTTAAAAAAATAACAATAATATTAAATATAATAATATTAATTTACCAGATACAAGCAAATACATCGATTTCACCACCAGCTATGTGTAATGAAATAGTTCTTACATACAAACAAATTTGTAAGAGTAAATTGTTACTTTTACCGCCTTGAATATACTTTGTTATCCCTAATGATATATACCCAGATATATTATTTATTAAAACTTTGATTTATATAATATTTTGATTTTGATTATCTCTTTCATCCCAAATTGTTCTTCCGCTACATACGCATAGCTTTTTATAGTTTTGAAATATTCCAGCCGAATGTGCTATTATCCCATATGCTAACCTACAGTTAAAATTGTATTAACATTTAAAAATGTAAAATATCTTTGCATACCCATTCCCAGAATTCCCATCGACTAAAGAGTTTTCTGTGTTTTGTTTACCTAAGTCATCTTCGTTTTCTGTTATAACAATCGATCTTCCAATTATTTCATTTACACTAAGATAGGATTGAATTAATCTAAATGTAGCTCTACCATCATTTTTAGCAATAATATTTCCAAGGTCACCAGAATGTCGCTTATCTGGGGAATCATAAGGTGCCCCATGCAATGAGCCATTTGGATTATAATGTTTACCAACAGTTTCAAACCCATTAGATAAGTCACCACTTTCATGTATATGAATTCCGTGTAAGCCAGGTTTCAAACCATCAACAGTCCCATCGATAATACATTTTTTATTTTCCGAATTTATTGAACAAAATCGTATAATACCATTTATTTTATTTTGATAGTCATTAATTACTGCAACAGCTGACTGACCTACATAAAAAAGTTTTATATTATATTAAGAAATTTTATTATTTTTACCTCCATATCCTGTTAGTACAGCTTTTTTACCGGTATCTTCAATAGCTTGCTGAATTTCAATCCACGGAATTTTACTTTTTATCATTACTCTTCCGTATTTTTCATCTATTTTTGTCTCTCCAAATTTTTCTATTGCTTTTTTAACAGAATCATAAGGATTTACTCCAGACATTTGGACAGCGAATTCAATCTAAAAATGTCACATTACATTTTACTTTATTATTATTATTTAAATGTGAATATATTTTACATATGAAAAATTTATTAGCCTTCACAATACCTTCCAAAAACTATGATTATTAATTATTTAATTAGGGCGTTAAAAAATATTTAAATCCAAACACAATAAATTAAGGAATAAATAACACAAATTTAAACAGACCAAATTTGCCTACATATATCATTCTTTTGTTACTGAGTAGTACTAAATATTTGAACAGTAATTATACTTACTTCTACTTCCTCCATTTCAATTTTATTTATTAATTTAATTCATAACAAATGCAAACTGTTGCTTCTATAGCTTTCCAACTGTAAAACAAATGTCAAAATAAAAATATAAGAAGGAAAATTGCACGCGATTTATGACATCCAAATTCTAAAATTATAAAACATTCAAATCAATTTAAAATGATTAACAAAAGAAATGAAATGTGAAAAATGATAGCTTATTCCAAATAATTACGCACTTACAGATAATTTTAGCTTCGAAACAGGCAACCAAGCAAGAAAACGATCATTCCAATAATCGGAAAGCCAAATTGTATGTAGCATGCAAAATAAAAGTTTTGAGCTGTCACCCTTTGATATATGAAAAATCTAATGTCATTACAGTATAGTGTCAAATGCTGTTTTTTTAGTTTTAGCAATTTGTTTTTACGGCATTAATTTGAAAATGTATGTTATTTTTTTATTTTTCTTATTTATTAACAATTTTAATAACGTAGTTTTAATAATAAATTTTCTCTTAAAAAGATTTCGCAAATACATATACATTTTAATGAAATTTAAATTAATTATTTTATAAACTCGTAATAGAACTTTACATTTTTATTTTATTTAAAATTCTTTTGTTTAAGTTACAATTTTGTTACTGGAAATATTATGTGTAAATTAGCTCATTGTAAAAAGCTTAGAAAATATTTCTAACAGATTGAAATTAATTACATTATGAATTTATGTTATATACACTTGTAGAACATCTGTCATAAAACTTTTCAAGAATTTTTTAAAAATTATTTCACTAGAAACTAATTGTTTTTCAATTAAGGCTTTCACAAATTATTTTGAGTTATTAAAATTTAAAATATGTTGATTTCTAAGCAAAAAAAATTATGCTCTATCATGCTGGGTCTTTTAATTTTCATAATCAATTAAGTTATATGGTACATAGCAATCAAGATTTTTCATAAACACTGCCCACATGATTTTAATTAATGAATTTTCAAAACTTCTTAATTACGTTTTAGATTTTTCTCATATTCTAAATTAGTTAAGAAAGCCTAAGAAAGAAATTGTATACATACATGTTTGTACATTGCTTCCGAAAATTTAAACGCGCAAAGAATATTTAATTAATTTCAAATAATACTTGATGTGTAATGGTGCAAAGATATTTTCAATTAGTTTTTTGGTGAAGAACTCAATTTATCTAATTCTAATAAAACTTCTATATATATCACCAAAATTCTTATTCGTGAAAAATAAGTTTAATAATTTTATTGAATTTTTTTAATAAATTATGTATAAAATTTGTGTAAAGATTAGTTATGACAGAGATTAGTTATGTAGAGACTCAACGTGAAAATTGCAATACCACTTGATAATATTAAACCAAACAAATAGCGGTTATAATTCTCAAAAATATTGTAACAAATTCTAGGAAAATACAGTGTCTCCTATCTATTTGTGGTTAGACAGTTTTGTCTGGTGGTTAAAAAAATACCAAACAGAAAATAATTTTAACATATTAATTAAATTAGTTTTCATTAATCTAAAATTAGAAGATTATTCTGAAAAATAAAAATTGTTAATTCAAATTAAAATCTGATAACGTCAATTATGATTTTATTTAAATCATAGAAACTTTAGCAAATGGGATCGGTATTCTGTCTATCCCAGATGTCAGTTTGAATGTAAAAATACTTATAAAAGTAACTAAAAACTCGAAAATCAAATACAATCGCATATTGTCATAAATATATTTATAACGTTATTAAATCTAAAGGGAATTCTTTAAAATTACTTTTAAAATACTTAGAGATACCCAGTCAGAAACTAAAATATTAGCAAGTTTTCTCAACTTTGGTATCTTTAAGAGGAGTTCTGCTTCTGATACTATAAATAAAAGCAATTAAATTAAAATTAAATTAAAAGTAAAAGTAAAGCATTTCCCTGTTTAATCTGGAATAGTATAAATAAATTTTGAAGGAACTTTAAACTAGTTTAAAATATAACAAGAATTTCATACATATTTTCTTGAAATTTTACTCTCAGTGTCAGTCCTGCCATCTTTATGCTGTATACAAATAATTTCTAAGGTTGCCTGCAGAGTGCCGGCTTAAGCCTTGTACAGACCAATGCGTTTTTCATTCGCACGCCGGACAAGATTGTAAAACGGGTGATGTATTTGCTCTAGCTATAGCTAGAACAAAATTGTTTTGCTTTTGTTTTTTGTCAGTAAAAGGACACTGGCCTTCAAAATTTTTCTTTTACTTTAAATTTTTGTTGTGCTTATTCTAAAAGGGATAAGAAATGATTTTATTACTTTTAGAGAAGCATTTTGTGGCCTTCAAAACTTTTGGTGTACCTCTAAAAGTAATAAAATCATTATTTCCTATCCCTTTTAATATAAATACAACAAAAATTTCCATTAGAACTAAAATTTAAAATACAACAAAAATTTTGAAGGCCATAAAGTGTCCTTTTACTTACAAAAACAAAAACAAAACAATTTTGTTCTAGCTATAGCTAGAGCAAATACATCACCCGTTTTACAATCTTGTCCGGCGTGCGAATGAAAAACGCATTGGTCTGTACAAGGCTTTACAGCCGAGCTGACCTCTATGCGGGAATTATATATTTAATTAGAGATTTTATGGAACTTTATAATAAATTATTAAATTAGTTAAATAAAATATATTTATTTGTTGATCAGGGTAATCTAAGTAACATTTTAAATATTTCCATTTTTACTTAATAATCTACTAAGAATGGATCTACGATCAGGAGTTGAAGTTACGTCCATCAAGGACTCAGATAATGGTTTGTCTCTTTATAAATAAGTAGAAAAATATTTTCGCAAACGAAATTTAGTTAATCCTACTAAAAATAAAAATTAAATAGTAATTTTTGTTATTAGATTTCATAAATATTCAGCATTTTTTATTCTTTTTTCATTAGCTTGAATCATTATATATCGTTCAAAAAGTCCTACAAACAGTTTTTTCGAAAAAGTTTCATCTATCCATATAATTTCCTTTATATTCTACATTCATTTCAAATTTTCTCCAATTTTTCTATACTGGCTAGTTAAAAAGGTTGATATTTGGTATTAAAATAGATTTCAGATTTCAAGATGAAATCTCTATATCTACAAACAATAATGGGTTCGGGGATAATGGATACTAAAGTATCTGGAAATTCCATTCGTGAAGCTCTTAACGATTTGTAGAATGGTGAAATTGTAGTTTTTTTATATTAGTTTTTCGTATTTTCGGCTCTCAAACTCACATATATTAAAATTTAACAGTTGCTGTTGAGGGTACATTTTCTTAAGGTAGTCAATGAACAGAATACCGTGGAGTACCCAAAATACAGAGGCCATAAACAGGCCAACTGACGGCTGTTTTGCAGATATTTTCGAACAAACCTCACTTGTTGCTCTTCAATTAGTTGATTGCTGATTTAAATGTTCATGTTAAATGGTGAATACGTTGACTTTTGAAATCTTTAAAGAGCTAACTTTGTTTTGAAACCTCAATTTATGATTAACATTATTATTTTGTGGAATTTTTTTATGTTTTATTGTTCAAAAATCTCATTCGGCCAACCAGAGTATTCATCATCAAGGCATTTGTACGATCATGTTTAATGTCAGCAAAAACACGATCCTAAATGCTTTTCGAATAAGCAGAGTCCGTATAAAATTTACCAAACCAAGGTTTCGATTTGAAAATAACAAAAGTAACGTTATCCACAGTACAGAAAAATAAATACCATAGGACTTTTTTTAATTAAGTTCTTTAGTTAGTTATTGTTTGTAATTAACTCATTGGTTTTTTGTTATATATGCTGACATCAATACTTTGTCTTGCTAAAATAATTATATAATGTGCTCCAAACAAAATTGGCTTGAAATTAAAAAAAGACTAACTGTCATTTTTATTATACAGACAAAGCAAAATCGGGCACTTGGCTTACAACCATAGTTGATGATTTTAAGAAGAAAAGTACTTTTCTCATTCCGAAAGTTACTCTAACAGAAGAATGCCAAAGTGAAGAAGGAACTTTTGGTGTCGACAATAAAACAATTTGTGTACCCAAATCTAATGTACTTAAAACACAACCGAGTGAAAAATTATTCATTAAAAGTGATATTGATCCTTCATCGATTTTGGTTGAAAATAATACTGTTGCTGAATCTAGTTTAAATTTAAGACCATTTTATAAATTGAATGAATTTTATGATAAACTTAATTTAAACAAAATTAGATATATATTTTTGAAGTCTACTGACACAAAACTTATGGATAGCAAAATATCCCGAAAGGAACCGGACCAAAATGATGCAGATAATAACAGGAAAGAAACTATATTTGAAGATATTTCAGACAATTCCATTGAAATTAAATGCAGTAATGAATTTAATGAATTGAAAGGGAAACATAATATGCTATTAACTTTTCCAAAAAATAAAGCACTACGAAATATTGGACGAAGTTATAGCGAAAGAAATAATGATGAAAATTTAAATTGTATTTTTAATGAAAGATCAAGAAGTTATTCGCATCATATTAATGAAGGAATATCAGATACCCAAAGTAATAGCAGTGTTAGTGGCAGTTTACTTAGTTTTTTTGATAATAAATCATTTAATTCGATATCATCGTCACCATTATCTCATAATGATATTTTATTAAAGAGTAATATACGGCCAAAACATTTCGTTAGGAATAATTCATTTTTATCTGATTCAAGTCAATGTTCAAGTGTTGAAAGTTTATTAGAATCACGTAAACCAGATCCAGAAGCAATTTTAATAAATTTAGGATTCGGTCCTACTCAATCGGAAGATGTTTTATCTAAAATACCAACGAGGTAAATAACTAATTTGAAATACTTAGAACCAATAAATATTATGAGTTATCGTCAATTTTTTTATTTTTAATGGACAATAATTAATATTTTTAGATTTCTAAAACCATCACAGGTTAAGGGTATAAATACAGAAACTTTTTTACGACAGCAACAACTTGCCAGCCATCTCTATGATCATAGCGTTTTAGGTTACCGTGGTCTTGTAGGTGAGTTAAATTTTTATTTAAATTTAATTGCGAATCCATTTCCGGAATTTAAATAATATTTGCAGGCAGAGAATTAAGCCTTCAAAGTTTTAACGTACATCCAAATAACTAAATATTCATCAGCAGTATTTCATTTAAGACTTATATAAAAAAGAAGCGGTTGGTGCTAAAAAATTTCAAATGTGTTTTATGTTAATGATTGATGTTTTCTTTCTGTAAATGCATGTGGATTTTATTTTTATGTTTAATTATGGCTTAATTATTGATTGTAATAACTTTTCGTATAATTTGATGATTGACGAACTATTCTAATACAACAGTTCAAAGAAAATGAAAAAGAAATCCGTAGGTAGTTAAAAAAAATGTTTAAATATACAATTGTGTTGAGCCTTCTAATCGTTGATCGGAAAGTAGTTGCTATCAAAATTTAAGCCTTGCCTTATTTACTTTTTTATCTACGTTTTTAATAGAAAGCTTTGTATTTTTCGATTTTTAATTTTCATGTTCAAACAATTTACAACAATTTTTTTATATAAAATAGATACATCTGAAAATTGCATATTATGTAAAATGGTGCTTTATTTGGTAAGCGGAGAATATAATGCAAAGAGATAATCAAAAGGCTAACGACCGGTGCCACAGTTTTCAGTTAACTCTAGGGTACATTCAGAGTGAAAGAGGGGAATACGAGATTAGAAATCAAATCTAATAAAACTAAATAAAAATCAACTTTAAAAATTAATTAATTGTATTAAAGTGTATACTTTAATTGCTATTTTAAATATATTTTTTTGCAGCATAGTCCAATTCTCGTCAAGTCTGCTTCCAACTTTCGCTCTGAATATCTCTTAGAGTTAAGCGATGAACAACTAACCTTCAAATAAACAATAATTGTGAAAGTGGTTTTTAGGTTTGAGTCGAAAGAACTTGAATTTTTCTTTTGTTTTCATCACATGGAAATGAAAATATGTGTATAGCTCCGTGTGTTTTTCAAATATTAGTATATAAAATTCCCGTAAACTAAGAACGAATTTTCTATTTATATGCTTCTCATTCGTCCATGAATTCGAAGGAAGAACCTTTGTATGAACTTTTTTCATACTTCTATTGGTCCAGTTTTTCTTATTTTCGCAGTTAGAAATATTTTTGGAATACACAAATATATTGTTTATATGTATATAAAAGTTTTTTCACCTTAAGGGTCCTAAGTCTGAAACTAAAATATTAAAATATGATTTTTTGTTTAGCTCACAAGAAAAAATTCGCTTTATATATAAATATACACGCTTGCATGCACGTGGAATAAAGCAAAAATGTAAAAGAAATATTGCTTGTCAAGTAAACTGTAAAAACACGTTTTTGGTGGCAAAAACATACGTAGTTATATGCGTTTTTATCCAATTTTTAAAAATTTCCTTATGCTCTTGCTAGTTAATTTGATAATTTTTGTGACCCAAAAAACAAATATGTTTTTTCTTAATAATTATAATTATTTCATAATTTTGCATGCGTATCATCAAATTTTTATGCTATTATAAAAATATTTAAAGGGTATATCGATAAAATGTTTAATTTTGATATTATAATGTTGGATTGGTAGCTGCATGAACTTTTTATCAATGAAAACCAAAACTAAAACTATTATATTTTTAGGAAATCCAGATATACCACCTTCAATGATTGTTGCCAAAATAATGGAACGTTTTGAGTTAAATGAACGAAACCATTGTATATGGGACAGTAATTCAAATCGACCACATTCAGCCCCACCTGGACCAAACAATTGATTAATTTATTTAAAAATATTAGATTAGATATTATTATTAATAAGAATATGTTTTATTTTTTTGCGAACGATCAATGATATTAGTCGAAAAACAAAACAAAACAAAATTCTTCAAGTTATATATATTTTTACTTTATTTTTTATAAATATGCAATTTCCGCTAGTTACCTGATAGTGTGTAAGTTCAAATGAATTTTAAACGGTAATAACTTTTCGATTATATTTAAAAAGATAAATTTATCTGTAACTTTTAGTGCCTCTATCTGTAACTAATTATGATATACTTAAATTCCATAGTACTTAAGATTTAAATTATCATTAACTAAAATTACATCTGATTAATTTGATTCTTTTGTCAAGAAATTTATGTACATTTAATTAAATTTTACTCAAAAAAATACTTTTGCCAGTAGATTAATTAATACATATCGAATTCAAAAAGAAATCTAGAGAGTTTGTAAGACTATAAGGATAGGCCTTTTAGCAGTAAATATTATGTAAAAAATGATCGAAAAACACAGTCATATTTGATTTAATATAAAAAAATTCCGTTTGACCTACGATGATAGTGTAAAGCAATTTTTATCAAAATTGATATTTGATTGCGAAAATAATAGTTAACAGAAAGACATGAATTTTGCATAGATTTAATTGCGCTGTCTTCCAAATTTTAGTCCGTTTAAAATTTAACTGAATTCGATTTCATTACTTAACTTGTGATATTATCTTGAATTATGATTATATTCCATGTGTTTTTCTAGAACTTAATTTATATATACAATTGTTAACTTATGTTTGTTGATTCAATAAAAAATTTAAATGTATAACTTTATTTCTTATTATAATTAGCTTTCGGGTATCTCAAGATTAAGTTAAAAACATTAAGGTTTCAAAATACAGAAAAAGAAAAGCTCGATAATTATTCGTTTTTTAAATGATTAAAGACTTATTTTGTGAACGTGGGTATTGGAGAAAACAAGCCTTGCTACGTAACATTAGTAAAATTCCGACTTACCGACACATCCAATAAGAAATAACGTTTTCTGTTTTTTACGTGGTCATCCACAAACTCTTAAGTTTCCTTCTGAATTCGTTTGCTTTTCACCTTTTAGGCTATCTTTTTATAGACCTAATTAATAACTACAAAAAGAGAAGGTACTTAAAATATAGATAAAAAAATTTATCCAAGTATTAGAATAATTATAATTGAAAAAGGTAGTTTTTTACATAAAAAAAGCAATTTTTTCCATATAAAGATTTAATGTTAAGTTTTAACTTTCATATTGTTCAGGAATTCCATGTTAACGGAGCCACTTGCCAATTTTGAGCGCTTTGTTGTGTGTTATCAATAGAAGTACCTTCTTTTGTACAAATGCCAAGAGTATAGTTTGGGGAAGCTCGGCAATCTCTATAATACAGTACTTCCATGCAATTTTTTGCCTAAAATAAAAATATATTATGCATGGATATATGATAATTTATAGCAGCATTACAATTTCTATTGCTTTATCTTTATTGGGGTTTTTATTTGCACAATATTTTCTTAATATCGGAATCGCTATATGTCGTCCAAGACCAGTAGCAATTGTATTGTCCTGATAAGACCGTCCTCTCATATCAACATGACCCAAGAAAGGTTCATTATTTTCAATCCCACCAACAACCACATCCAACCATAATGGTGTCATACGACTTCGCCTTGTATACATAATTCTTGTTAGCCAATTGTACAATGATTTAGGTTTCAGGTTAATGTCATCATCAAAACAAATATCATCAGTAACTTTTTGATCAATATATTTTTTTAAAAATTGAAAATCAGCATAATCGCCTCCAACACCAATGATTGATTTGTTATTTACGGTAAAAACACGTTGAACCTCGTTAAAACGTGCCAAAGAACCATACGAAACTAAATTATCAGCTGCAATTACTATACCTTCATCAAATTTAACACCGATGACTGATGTTCCAGTAGTAATAGGTTGCCTAAAAAGAAATTTAAAATAGGATTTTCTAAAAGTTATTAGTATATTAATAAAAATTTATACGAGCTTCTCTGAGTGCCAAAATTATCTATTTCATTTGCATAACCACTTGTATTAGATTTTGCAGGAAAATTATACAAATTCCCCGGAGTTGGTCCATTGTGCCACAATGATTGTGTTAAACAAGTTTTAGGCAACATTTTAATAATTTTTTTACCTCGATATTACTGAAAAATGCAAGTTGTTAAAAATGAAATTTTAATCTGTCAACTAAAACAGAGGTCGTTCAGTACTTGATGGTGTCTCTGCATTAGCAACTAGGACAGCAACACATAGACGGCATGAGGCGCGGCTACACTCAGAAGTATATTGCCGCAATAATTATTTGACATTTTAGTGGGAAATATATAAATTATGCTTTCTAACTAGTTTTATTGTATTAAATTGACTTACCTTAAATAATAATGCGTTATAAATGCAAGAAAAGCACAAATTATATTTTTCTGATTGTAAACTTGCCTCTGGTCGCCTATAATGTTGTTGCCGTATATACACAATTTCTACAATTTAATTCATTATTTTTGAAATAAAATTTCAGCCGATCATGATGTGTTATTTTACAAATTATTGGTAAGTAATAATAAATATTTCTTCAGTAAAGTTCAGGTTATTTTTACCTTTACCTGTTTATTGACCTCCAAACTATCTGAATAAATATTAATTGTTGATTCAAATGTAATAAATATTTTTGAAAAAAAACTATTAAAATTTTATAGTGCATACATACAATTTTATAAAACGAATTTTCATTAAATTTCATCAAAGCAAACAAATTAGTAAAAAAAAAAACTTTTTAAAAACTGAAAAAAGAAATCGGTGAAGAAGCAAAATTATTTCCTTGTTTGACGACACAATTCTTCCATTATAGTATGATTATAAGTTGAGTGTAGCATGAGTCCTAAAACTCCCGCTCTAGCTGTCATACTTGCCCTTACACTTCTTTCTTGATCGAGTAATTCATCCATTTTCAACCATTGGCGAACTCTTTCTAAATCAATTTCAGCTCTGCGAATTTTTTCCCATACAAAGTGTTTTAAGCAACTTTTTTTTGGTGCTCTGAAGAAATATTTTTTAGGAAATAAGTAAACATTTTTAAAGGGTATAAAAAAAAGAGAAAAACTTTTACCTACAAAATTCTCCCGTTAAACTAAAAACGTTAATCACAAGTGGACAACCACAAACGTCAGTATCACTTATTTTTGGGTCTTTAGAATGTTCTGGACATAATACACGTAATCTTTTGCAATAAGTAGAACTTGCGGGGTTATAAAAATCACAGAACATAGAATTCCCCTCAATACGTGTCTTAAAAACACTTCCAAAACTAGCCTGACTTTCATACTTGTTAAAACATTTTTCCATATGTCTAATAGCTGTACGAGAATGAATTTCATGACCACAAGTTATGCAATACATTGACATTTCGTCTTCAATATCATTGTTTTCTAAAGTTTTAGGATCAATAGTACAACGTTTTGCCCTTTCAACCACAAGTTCTAGTTCTTTATGCCTTTTATCTAACTCAGCCAGCGTAGCGTATACTACAGCCTGCTTGCTTCGAATTATATCCAAAGTTTTCTTATTTTCAACTTCTGCATGACAGCGTGAAAGATTCCATTCTTGTATACGTTGTGGTAGAACTTGGAATATACGATTTCTGGCCAAATTAACCCCACAAATGTCTGAACAATATTTTGATTGTGGGCCCGCGGTCATTGTACATTTAGGTCCATAACATTGTCTTTTTCCTTGTAGTTCTGGATTTACTAAAATATCATCTGGAGAAACTGAACGACGCTTCCTTTTTGGTCTACCAACGGGCCTTGGTTTATTATTTATGCATACTCGATTTAAGCATCGATGCTTTCGTCCAATTTTACGAGTTAGACAGCCTTCACAATTACCACAATTACTTGATTTGCATCCCACACATGCTCCGCATCTTGGTTTTAAAGGCGCAATATTAGTAGATTTTTCATGCTTCTTTTTTGGAACTTCTGTTGTTGTAGGTATGCTAGTTATTGTTGATATAACACGAAATACCGTCTGTAAAGAAGGATCCTCCTCTTTACATTTTTGGCAATAATAATGCTTAATATGTTTGGCTTCTTTGGCAGAAATATTTATGCAATCTCCATGATACCATTCTTCACATCCGTCACATCCACTAATAAAGAAAAATTAATATAAAATTTTTTAATACTATAAAATTTAAATACATCATAAAACGAGAGCAGTCCGAAGAACGGCAAACACAATATGCTTGATCGCCTTGCTTTAATATTGTAGCGATTTTACTTTTTCTTTCAGGAAGATCAAATTCTCGAGCAATTTCTTCTTTCTAAAAAAAAAAACTTATATTTTGTCAAATTTTAGATACATTTTACTCACTGATTTCTTTAATCTTTTTTTGTCTCCCATATTTACGTGGATATTTTCTATTATTTGGATTAGAAAAAATTATGATTCAAAACAAAATGACATTTACCAAAGCAATTTTGACATTTACCATTCAGCACCATCTGTACGTCATATGTATAGCTTCATTCTAGCTGATTCGATGCCATAGGGGGGTGACACACGAGTCGTCATGACATGCACAGCTTTTCGAAGTTATGGGCGAGACGTATAAGGAGCCCTCACAAACTCCCTGAGCATCCCTCAAGCTCCCTGAAACTCACTGTCCTTTATACGTCTCGCCCGTAACTTCGAAAAGTTGTGCATGTCATGACGACCACCAATTCTCACCAATTCACCAATTAAATTGATATTGTAATGAATGTCTTCTCTCATACTTATAAACATGCATGTAAAACGGCAGAGGTATTTAGGTAAGAATATTAAACCTAGTTATTATTACATAAATATTAATGACTGAAAATTTGACTGTATAAAACAGAATAAAAATACATGAAATTATAGCCTGAAGAATAAGAAAAGTACTT
The DNA here is from genome assembly GCA_947359355.1 of Acrocera orbiculus. Classification (NCBI taxonomy): domain Eukaryota; kingdom Metazoa; phylum Arthropoda; class Insecta; order Diptera; family Acroceridae; genus Acrocera; species Acrocera orbiculus. The sequence continues at coordinate 47,388,927 of OX375757.1, forward strand.
TTTAGATTCATAATATTTGATTTTTATTATAAAATTTTCTACCTATTGAATTTTTTATAAAAATATAATTATATTTTAACTATATCACACACTTAATTTTTAAAAGTCATAAGTCCAGTTACTTTTTTAAAAGTTGAAGCTTATACATACTATTATAATTTATACACTTACAATACAATAATTTAATTACTAATTTGACAAATAATAGCTACACTTCGTTTGATCCAATGCGAGGCTGGCTTAGAAGTCGAAAATAAGATTGGTAGAATATAATTTGTAGAATGGCCTGTTGTAGATAAAGTACCTCTGCGCTCTGCTGTCTTGTACATTGGGCACTTATATCGGTTTCCCTCTACTAGTTGACTAATTAATGTTGGCTATGGTAAACATTTTTATTATATATAAATAAAAAACCTTTTAATAGCAAAGTTATACCATCACATGAATAGCAGGTACTTTGTCAACCAACATTTTAGGCAATTGCTCTTCTAATTGATTTGTAGTTATATCCCATCTAGCACCTTCTAAAAACACTCCATTAACGTAAACTCCTTCCGCTGGTGGTGTATCTAATCTAAAGTGAAATTTTAAAATTAAAAAAAAAAAAAAAAATATAGAAGACTCTACTGTTTAGTTATTCATTTTAAAATATACTTACGAAGATTCTTTTGTTACGGTGAAATCAAATGTTAGTTTGTCGATCGCAATTTTGTGTTTTCTTGCATAATTTTGCATGGCTGCTGTAAGAAATGCTTGGGTAAAATAAAATCCGGATATCCAAAATGTGGATGGTTTTCCCACTTCATACCTTTAAATATTTGATATTTCAAAACTTATACAAAAACTAACTGAATTCAAAAAATTTTTTACCAATGTTGAAGCCAGTTTAATCTTTCAACAAAATCACTAATATACGATCCAAGCGTTTTAAGACTTGGATATGAAAATGCGGCCCAGTAAGTAGGAATTTTCTTAAAACCAATAGCTATAGATATATCCTCTAATTCTGGCGTCATTACAATTATACCTTCGATAGCTTTTATTAAATCATTCGATGTACTTCTAATTACATTTAAAAGTCTTAAAAATCTTTGCATTTCTTGTACAAGAACAGTATTCATGGATTCATTATAATCCACTGGATATTTCGCTGAAACAGCATCTAAATCAAAATTTGGTGGAAGACTAACCCGAATACTATCTAGAGATGCCAATAAAGCTTCTTTTGGATCAACATTACTAGATCCAGCTTCACCAATAGTCAAAAGCATTGTATCCAAAAGATTTAGTGTAGTTTTCATATCTTTAATAATTCCAGCATTTGAATGTAACCCATAAACTTCAGGAGGTGGCATATTTGGAATATATTCTTGAATATGAGCAACAACATCTTTATGTTCAGCTTTACGGCATAAAGTATATTCTGCACCATCAGCTAGAGTGTATTGAAAATCATTAACTACATCAGCATTAACATATCCCGCTAATATAGTAACTAGGGCTCTTCTATCCCATGCATCAGTAACACGTCCACCATAATTACATTCAGCAGTTAAATAGGAAATTGCATCAAATGGAATCACATCGTATTGATTTAAGAGCATCTAAAAAGTACTTCAATTTGAAATTTAATTATAAAAATTGTATTTAATTTTCAACCTGTAGCTGTTGAACAGAAATTTGAAAATCAGATTCATTGAAACCGTAAGGAATATTCCATCCAAGTGGTCCAAATTTTCGTCTTTCTTGAACAACTGCATGGAAAAAACAAACTGCATACAAAAGTCTGCTAAAAGCTGTTTCGTTATCAGGACAGCCTAAATTAAATAAACAAATTTTCTTTAAAATCAATTATATTAAACAATTTTTCCTTTTTAATAGTGGGTATTTATGATTACAAACTTAATGCATAAAATCATATTTTTTTCAAGAATTTATATAATATATTCATTAAATTTTTACCTGTATAGAATTTCTCATCACTCATTGGTTCCAGACTATACGACCTTAATAAATTTTGTCGTAATCCTGAAGGAGGTTCATTGGTCATTTTTACACCCCCTTGCAACAAAGAAACTGGAAATTTTTCACTCGGATAACTTGTAAGCCACAAACGAAAATTGGCTATAAGAAAATAAAATTATAATTTTATATAAATGGTTAATTCTTTTGATCTTTTCTGAATCCTGAATTTAACTTAAAGTATTCATAAAAGATTGAACGAGTAAAAATATCGTGTACACAAAACGCGTTTGCGTTAAATAATTTGTGTGGAGAAAAAACTCGTGCCCAGGTTTAAATTCGTTTGTGATGGAATCTCGTTTCTCCTAAATAGAGTATATTTCCTAAAGTGAATGTTAATTACGCAGTACAGGGTATTTTAAAATGTGCTGTTCAGACTTGACTGCATGTAGTTCTTGAAACATGGAGTGATTTTTTATTTACAAATTAGCTGAGGACATTTCTTCGTGGTCTGTACAACTGATACATCCCTTAAATCTATCATTTTTAAATTTTACAATTCATTTACATGTTAAACGTTGAGAACTTAATTTTTTGTCAAAAAAATATTACTATATATTACAGTAGTAAGTCTTATTTACAAAAAAAGCAATCAATGGTAACTCACAAAGACTCACTTTTGATTCTTAGGCTAGGAAAGTACCAGATAAAGGAAAAATTTCGTATTAAAAAAAAATTTATGAAATAAGTAATACTACAAAAAAATGTTAACAATTTTTTGTAGTTACATGAATTTACGTGAAATATATGGGCAAATTACTTACAATTTGTATTATTTATGTCCATTGATTCCCATAAAGCTTCTAATGTTGGCATCCATGAAGGTGCTAAATGACAATTTTGTAAACAAACCCATGTACCCATCAATTGTGCCTCTTTAATTAATTTTTCAGCAATTGGTCCTTGTCCTTGACCCAATGATATACTCTGAAAATTATCAAATTGTTCAACTTTTTCAGCAAATAAAAGTAATGAACTCATTGGATCTGAACCAGCTGATAATATAAATATTAATGGCATTAAACAATTTGAATCTTCATATGATTTAGCTATATCAAAGGGTGGTGGTATAACAAATTGTGCACCCATTTCATTACGAACAAAATCTGATACAGCATAAAAAACTTTATCTGGTCGTAAACTTTTTAAAATTAATATTTTTTCTAAATTTGTTGTTTTTTCCTGCCATGGTATGGGCAATGGTATTAATTGAGGTTCAATTTCATCATAGTATTTTTTCCAATCAGATAAATTTGTTATAAATGATTCAACAAATCCTATTAATTCAGGTATTTGTTCTAAATTACAGACATCAGTCCATATTGTATCTGTTATCCATATTGAATCTGGTTTCTTTTTATCTATTTTTTTTGTTGTACCCCCCGTTAGTAAATGCATTAATTGAATATCATTTAATTGATTTGTTGATTTCATTATTTTTGTTAATAATATAAATGAAAATAGTAGTTTATCTTTTTCAAAAATTGCCCTACAAACATTATTATAAAGATTGAATGTGATTGCTGCTATTAAAAATTTAATCCTTCGATTTAAATCTTTTGATTTATTTGCATTTTCAATTGAATAAATATATAAATTGATATACCAATCTAATGAAAATTGATACATTGGATCAACATTTGGTAAATCTGTAATTGTATAATAAAGTACAGATGCATGTGCTGCAACAGGCTTATAGCTAGCTCTAAAATTTTCAATTTTAATTTCAGTTTCAACAGCTGCTTCTTGTTTAGCTTTTATATCAATAGCCAATATTTTTGAATCATCTAAAATTTTAATTGCTGTTTCATTTTCTAAAATATCTTTATCACTTGATGATAATGTATATAAAATATTATCTTCTAATCCTTTAAGTGCAGCCTTATTTGCTGCACTTTCAGCAATTAGATTTTCACGTAATTCCTGTAAATCAGGACGTTCTTTTGCTACTACAATACCTAAAAGTTGATCTTCTAGCCCTTGTTGTATTAATGCAAAATTAATAATGGTAACTTTATTAAATGTTTCTGGTAAGTAATGTGGATTTCGTAAATTTGTGGTTATATAGAGACGAAAATTTGGTGACATTGCAATAACATTCTCTCCTAAACTTATATATTCAGTACCGCCTTGAATATATGTATTTCTATTTAATATCGGATCTAATGGAACTTCAAGTTCTTCGAGTACATTTTCAATTAAAACTGGATCACCATTTTCAATACTTTTTTCAATTATCTTCATATAATTACCTTGATTAAATTTTACACAACGTAAATTATTAGCTTTTTCCATATTTTTAATCCATTTTTTTGCTTGTGCCTGTGGATCAACAAATAAACTATATCGACTTGAATTATCCATAATTATAGCATTTGCTATTGAAAATGTATCACGTGGAAGACCTTTTAAATTCCATGCCTGTACACGTATTTCAGAACCAAGTGTATCAATAAATGAATAAGAATCTGATGTAGGTATTTTAAGTTCAATACATTTATCAAGCCATATTGAAGTACATTTAACACGATATGGTTGCATAAGCGATGATAAATACGCTATAATACCGCATGATACTAAAATATCACCTGGTAAATTATCATATTTAATTTGTAAATTATTCGCTGCTTCAGTCCATCGGGAACGTTCTCCTCCCAAATTTGTTATAATTGTTTCAGCCCGTTCAAGTTTACTTTTACAAAATTCTACTTCATTTTCCAGACGCATTTTTTCAGAATTAGCCCTATCTAAATCTTCATTTAGTTGTGCTACCTTTTTTTCTAACGCTTCAGCCATTGCTCGTTTTGAAGCTAATAATTCCATTGTATCAGCAAATTCCTTTTCAGCTTCGGCTAGACGTTCTTTTTTAGGACCAACAACTTTAGCCACGTCATCATATAGATCCATTGCTATTATCCATTTACAAAGACCTTCAGCTGCACTTGAAGCCTTAGCAACAATTTCTGGCTTGAAATCTTTATGTGGAATATATTCTTTACGTATTTTTTTCATTATTTCAGGATCAATATTATCTTTGTCGAAATCTTTGAGGGATTGAAGAAATGTCATTTCGCCTAGAATCTTTTTACTTGGACCCCAATAATCAAGAATCTTTTTCCCGGTAGTTGGATCTGGTATTCTATCTGGTGCAAGACCTTTAATAACGCAAACAGCAGCCATAACTAGTTTTACAGTTTCAGGTGGATTTTTCATAGATTTAACTAAAGTTATATCATTTGGTTTTAGGGTATTCAGTGCACTAAGAGCATCCTCTAAGATTGGTACAGCTAATGCTAAATCTTTTTCACAGTCACTTTTAAGTGCTTGAGCTGCTTCTGCCTGAATATTAGCAACTAGTTCATCTTTTTTAACTTGTTCTGCAGCGGCACTAGCCGAAATTGTTTCAATTTCGATTTCTTTCATCATTTTTATTGAATTTTCAGCCATAATAATTAACTTAGGTTGCAAGGCATTTAAATCTTTTTGCATGATTGATACAGCAGCTGCTGCTTTCTGTAATGTCTCAAGACCTTTAATATAACGCATTTTTGATTCTAAAGTGAATGTTTGCTTTTTACGCATTAAATTCTCATATGATTTAATTAATTCAAGAAATGATGCTGATGTTATATAAATTTTTCGTCCAGTTTGCATGATAAACTCATTACCAATTTGTATAGCAGTTGTATGAAAATATTGGAATGCATTTGTTAATGTTATTTTTAATTCATTACTAACATCAATTGAATCGACATATCTTTCAGCAACCATTTGTAATGCTTCTTCTGGCCATAATTGAAACCAATCTATTGTACAGCAATTAACAAGTGAGCCATATAAACGAAGACTTGTACGTAATGTTGAACCAATTGGACTAAAGCAGAGTATAATATGAAGTTTTTGTTTACAACGATTTATAAAAAATGAAAAGACTTGTAATGGTGATATATCGATATTACGATTGCCTCCTTGTGCTGCTAAACGTACCATTTCGAGAACTTCCTGACGTTCATCGATAGCAAATATATTTGGTACTTCACCCAAATTAAGTAAACAATCAATGTCTTGTAAAAAAATTGGTAATTTGAATTGATTCTCGGTCATAAGGAATACAGTATCTTTTCCTAAGCCACCTGCTTCTTTAAGAACTTTTTTGATATCATCACGCCATTCATTAACTCCATAAAATTTAGTAATTTCTGGCTGATGTATATTTTCACCACACATTAAAGCTGCCAATTTTGTTAAAGATTGTCTTCCTGATCCTCCTATACCAACAAGTAATCCACTTCCGCCTGATATCGACAGCATTCGGCATATTTTATTTAAATGTTGAAGAGCGTATGTGAATAATACAATATTAACTTTTGATTTACCCCCGGAATTTAATTCATCAAGACTATCATTAGCTATTTTACTAAATTGCTCTAAAGATGGGATTTCTTCATATTTTTTTTCATCTGGAGATGAATCTAAATCCATATAAGTACCAAACATTAATTTATCTATATTTAGAAGTTTTAGTTCCCCATTAGTATCTAAATATTTTTCAAAAAGATCATTAACACGCTCCTTAAAAACATCTTTGACACAGTCATTTAGAGATTTGAATAACCATAATTGATCATCTTCACTAATAAGTCTATCAGAAAAAACTCGCATTGCTTCATGATACCAAAGTTTAGCAAATATTTTTTTATTATCGACTGATTCCCTTCTAAGCAGAGCACAGCCCATACAAAGTCTTGAAATATCTCTCAAATTAAAAATATAATGTGATTTAGCTGGGGTAGGGCGAAGGTTGGCACAAGCAAGCTTATACATTTTTAAAGTTGCTAAAACAATTTGATTTACTGAGATATTAACTTCATTTTGATGACCTGTTTTCTTTAAATTATTCAAAAGAACATTTGAAAAAATTTTCAATAATGTTTCTTCTGAGAAATCATTTATGGAAAATATATTAAAATGACATAGAAATCTTGAATAAACATTTTGTCTACTACCCCCAGGTAGCCCACATGCAGACAAAATCAGCATATCCTGTATATTTAATATGCTTGTATCCTTTAAATCGTACCAATGTTTATAATCAAATAATTGACGAATTAGTTCGATTGCAGGCTGTGCTCCATACTTTTCTTTCGCTGGCATATTCATATCATCGACAAAACAAACACATAGTTTCCCTTTTGGTGGACCATATATTCCTCGTTTTCGTTTTATTAACTAAACAAAATCACATTTTTAAATTTTATATTTTCAATTAAATTTTTAAAAAAGTTCCTACCTTTGATATAAAAAGATCCTGTGCTTGATTAGCTGAAACCATCACTGTAAATGTAACAAATGCTGGAAGATAAGTTTCTGCTGGAAGTTTATTCATCAACATATTTTGCATGTAGAAACTTTTTCCTGTGCCTGTTGGCCCTACCAGTAACAACTTTTTTCGATACTGAAATTGATTTTGTTTATTATTTCTAAAAGTGAAATTTATTTCGTATTGGTATAAATGCATTTAAATGTTTTGTAGTCCATTTGTGAGAGTTGTGATCTGACTGAAATTAACCTGCAATATAATATGTTAGCTTATAAAAGTTGATTTAATGCTGCGTCTATAAAAAGTTCTTATGTTCATAGCGTGCCCTTGCCGGACATTTAAAGTTGTTCTATTTTTCTTACAACCACTTAGAATTTGTTTCCTCAATTTATTGAGTATTAGGAAAATTTTTTATGGTCTATAATAGGATTTTAACAGGAAAAATTTAATATATAGCTTTAAATGGAATAGAATGAAATATATGCAATAAGTGTGCCTTTTGGTCTCTTAAAACTGGAGGAAAAACATGTTACACTTTTTTTAATCCATAAGTTTTCAGTATTAGAATCATTAGAGATAATCTTAAATTAAAAAAATTAATTTTTTTGTATTTTAATCATGGATATATTAAAGGGTATTTATTTTAAAAATTAAGACACTAGTTAAATAAATTTTTCATATTCTAGTTTAAATAGTGCAAAGTTTGCACGTTGTAGAACGCTACCTGGGTTCTTTGTTCATAGAAAAATGTCTGGAGCACGTCGGCAAGAATCTAGGTATTCGAATCAACCATTCATCCCCTTGTCTATTAATATTTTCGTAGTAGTTAAAGAAAAAAATATATCATTTATGCCAGTATAACACATAGAAGTTCCAAATGAATAAACTTTTACTTTCCAATGTTATATTAATAAATGTTTATAGTTACTTTTTAACCTTAGAGAATTACGCTAAGTAAAACTAAACTAACCTTGATATGGAGTTCAACTATATTCATATAACGTCCTGTATCTAATGTTGGAACTTGTGTGCCTAAGGCGCTCTCTTCACTGCTCATTTTTTTCACTAAATCTGGCCAAGATTTCCAGCTACCTTTTTGTTTATAAACGTAAATTTGATTTAAAAAAAGTCCTTCAACAGCAAGATTAATATCAATTTTTCCGATATTATTAGGAATAGGATGATTTGGGTATTCACCGTTCCATAACTATTGAAATTATGGTGAAAATATGAGAAACTAAAGGAATGATTTATCTTTTTTTTATTAAACTTACAGATTTTTGCATTTCATCAAATGCATCTCTTGATTCAGCAGTTAAAATACCACCAATACCCCAAGATACAGAAAAAATTGCAGCTGCTTGATACCATGTTGATAAAAACTTTTGATAATCATCAGGATTATCTTCAAGTGCATTATTTAATTGCATTTCAAAGATATCAAATGTCGACCGATATAGACAAAAATCACCGGGATTTAATAATTGTTTGCAATATTTATGTAAAAAGTCAATACTCTGTAAAGGATAATCAATTTTAGTTAATTAATATAATCTGATATTTCCCTTACAGGTGGTAAAATCCAACGTAACAAATTCATAATTAATTCTCGACCTGGTTCAACCCAATTTTGATTTGCTTGGTTTAACCATGATTCGGCAAAAACTTCCCAACCAAGTGTGCTAGGTTCCATGAAAATCATTCCACAACGTGAAACTGTTGCTGGTGATGCCTGGGATAAATCCATTACCTCAAATATCATTGACATTTGTGATGTCATAGCAATAATTTCTCCAGATGTTAAACATAGTTTTTTATTATCGTCTAGTACAGTATTCATATTTTCAATCCATACAGCATCAACGGGCCCATCAAAAATAAGCTTAAAAATTATATTAATCATTTTTATGAATTTAATTTCAATAATTTAATTAATACCCATTTACGATCAGGGCAAGGATCACTTGCAAAATTTCTAAATATAGTTGCTCCAATACCATCAGTCCATTCATATGATACAGGATCAAATGCTCCATAAAGTTGTCCCATTGTAATTGATTTTGGATTGACAATTCCCATTTGTACTTCCTGATGGTAAGCATTAGGATTATATTTTTTCATTTCACCTAATACACGACCTAAAACTTTTAATGTAACCGATTTTCCAGCAAATGGTTCTCCAACCATCATAAAACCATGACGTACAATCATCATTTCATATGTTTGAATAACTTTAATTAAGAAACATTCTTTTGGTTGAAGATTCATTTCTTCACAAATCATATAAAATGCATCTTCTAATAGTTTATAATCAGGTTCTGGTATTGTTATACCAGGAAATAAATCTGAAATAATACCCTCAAATAATGGTATATCAAATGATAAAAATTTTGGTAAATTAACATCGAGTAGTGATCTAAGCAATAGTATATCTTCATTTTCATCTGGAAATGCTTTTTTAATATTACCACAAGCCTGAAGTACAGTCTTTACTGCTCTCATTCCATAATCATAATGATTTTGAGATGATAATTGTTCAGAACATAAACGATATGTTGTAACAATTTTAACAGCTAATGATCTAGCATTTATAAAACCATATGAATATAATGAAATTTCACCAATCATAGCATAATCAGGTACCATCATTGCTACTGAACGAAATAAAACTTTTAAATTATCTGGTAATTCTGATCTCCCGGCGTACCCTGGATTCATTGTTATACAAACATAACATGCTGGATTTAATGGTAGTTCACTTCCTTCAAATATAAATGTTTCTACATTTGCTCTTACAGCTTGTACAATTGATAGAATTTGTTGAGCAATAACTGATAAAACTTCTAATTCAATTCTATTAAATTCATCAAAACAAGCCCATGCTCCACATGCAGCTAATCCTTTAAAAAATTTTCCCATTGCTTTATAATCAAGTCCGTCCGAACAGTTGAAAACTTTGCATTGAACAGCTAATGCTTTTGCTAAATCTTTTGTAGTTTCTGTTTTTCCTGTACCAGCCGGACCTTCAGGTGCTCCATTTAAATGTAATTGATAAGCACCAATTAAAGTTCTATAACATCGATCTGTAAGAGGAGTAATTACTAGACGATCAGAATCACCTAAATATTCATTAGCAAATGGTATTGTTGCATTAATTATTCTAACTGGTACTTTTCCATTTTCCCAATAATAACGTAATTGTGCTAACCATAAAAAATCAGATTCATCATGAACATGATTATCAATTAATATTTCAACAACATCTTTAGCATGAACATCAATAACAATAAGTGCACGAATTGTTATCCTATTTAAATTGGTTAAAGACTTTGATCTAATTAACGTTACAATTTCGCTTAGATTGCTTTTTAAATCAACAAAAAAATCACGTATTAATGACTGATTTCTAGATTGAAGACTTGCATGGACATCAGCGGCCCAAAATATTTGTGATATACATAATACAACCATTTGTGGCCAATCACATACCCATGCACTACGTTTCTTTTCTAAATAACCTGCATAACTTCTTGCTAGCTCATCTTGGACACTAATGAGCATTTCTTCTTGCACCCGTAACAGCCATTTTTCAACACTACCGCTTGCAGCTGCTGTTGATATTATTGTTAGAAATTTTATATTTTCATTATCTGAACTATACATTGAAAGTACTTCTAATGCTTTATTAAATTCTAATTTATTGATCCCTTCAAAACATTTACCCAAATGTGGTTGGACACGTAATGGGTCTTTTGTTTCTGATAATATTTCCAACATTTCATCGTTAGATAAAAAGAAAAATCTTGGAAAATAAAGACGTTTTTTTTCCAAATAATTATTTACACCAGTCGTTATATCTTCTAATAATATATTTGCCTCAGTCATTGCTTCTAATAGGCCTTCAGCTGGGCATGTTTCCATAAAACTAGGTTGTTTTTGTACCATTGACATAGCTCTTCGATAAGTTGAATCAACTTGATTATAAAGTCTACCCTCTTCAGGCATCTGAGCCACAATATCTTTTGATGAAAAAATTGGCATCAAATATAAATAATTAACTTGAACATTTGTCCATTGCGCTAAAGTTTCATTAGCCCTAACTAATTTATCATACCAGGCACGTACTTCAGCTTCACATGGTTTAACAAAAGGTGAACCACGCATTGATAATGCTTTAATTATATGATCATCTAATAGAGCTTGAACATCATCTAAATTTGATAGAATTGATAAACCAGTATCTTTATATGCTGAAGTGGGAAATTCAATTTGATCCCATTCACGTATCATAGCAGCAAGTCCAATTTGTAATTGTAATTCTTTAACAGCTCCAATACTAACAATTTCACATGCTTCCAGTTTTTCTTTAAGATTATAATTGATTATTTTGCGTAAAGTTGTTCCAGCATCAGGTGTTATATCAAAACCGGCTATTTCAGACATTTCAATCCAATGACGAGGTCTTAAAGCTGAATTACACATTATATTGACTATATAAACACCAATACGAAAATCTTTGGTATTTTGTATCATTTGATTGCATATTCGAACTGGAAGTGGATGTTTACTTGGATCTGGATCTTCTAAGGCTCCCTAAAAAATTTAGTCAATTATGTGACAACAAAGAAATAATATAATTAAATAATTGAAATAAGAAATCTCAAACAGCAATTTGTTTACGGTTTATTAAAAGAAAACTGAAAAATAAGCACTAAGATAGTAACTGCTTTAAAATTCCATTACGGTGTCGGAGGTCACATAATTTTTAAAGGGATGGTGTGCTGTGTCTGTCTTTCTGTACTTTAATAATGAGCATGAAGAGTTTACTATAGGATATATCTTGATGTGCTTAAAATCCTTGATACTCTTTTTTGAAAATTATTTCTTAAGCATTTTAATCCTGTAAGAAGAAAAAGCATAGTTTTTCGCTAAAATTTTCCAATTCAAATGGAGAGTATAGACGAGAAGCTAAGCGAGATCATCACATCAATTTTACCTCTAGCTAGGATATTCACCTTGTTCGACTACCTGTTTTAATTATAAATCTGCATTCCCTAGAGCAGAGGTCGAAAAACCGCGGCTTGCGAGCCACATGCATCTCTTAAGTGTGGCTCTTCTACAAAATATGATTGGCCATGCGGATACTTAAAGTGCGGTTAATAGTTCCTAGCTCATGTGTAAAAGTCGATTTTCCTGACTTCAACTTATTTTTTGGACAACTTGCTAAATAGGAAATATAGCGTTCGCTAACAAAAATTAGCTTCTTGTGCTTATTTTTTTTCTATTAGTGTTACATTTTTAATTTATATTTCTTTCTATTCATATACAAATTTTTTGTAATAAAATTCAATACTTTCAATTAACCAAACAAGAAAGATTACGACAACTGCAGGAAGTTTATTTTTCGTAACACATGAATTGTTGTTGTTTTCATCCAATGAAAGCACTGGATTTTTATACATAAAATGTCAAAAGAAATATACACAGCACAACACTGAAAAACAATAGGTTTGCTCGATATGTACGTTATGAAAAAAGTTGCTTGTCCAATAAAAAATAAAAAAAAATTGGAATGAACGAATGGGAAAAGGCACAATTAGTATAAACAACGAGAGTGGACGAAAGAGTTGAAAGATGTCGTCCTCAGCGAACGTACTTCAATTAATTTTTCTTAATTAAATTAATAAAAATCTATCTTCTAATATAATGTAGTTTAAGTTAAAAAAAATTAGGCTCTCAAAACAAACTTCTTGCCGACCCCTGCCCTAGAGAATGAAAAAGATATACCTAAATAATGCTTTTTATTATGCTAAAAATAAAACAGTGCCTAAACTTACTTCACTCATTACTTATCGAATTTCTTATATAGCTACATTTCTAGAACGCGGTATTTCGACTTAAATTCCATTAATACACAAAAATTTATTTTAAAACATTAAGAGCTTAATTCCTCGAAGCCATACCTCTTAATAAATATTTTGGCTAAAATATTTAATGTCTAAAATTAAAGTTTTTTTTTCCAAGAGCAAGAAACAACTTATCCCAAACATTTTTGAATAGAAAGATATAAAAAGCTACGTTTTGAGATAATTCTGATATATTATAATAATATTTCAAGCCAAGAAATATTTAACCGGAATATTTTAATTTCATATAAACATTATTGCCTTGCATTAGTGAAAGTTTACATTTTTAAACATTCCTCGAAACAGATACACTAAGGGTAATATTTTTGTTAATTACCTTAAATTTGCAAACTGAGTTGTTAATTAAATCTTGTTTAACTTTGGTACGATAAAATTTTTGTGTTTTCATAAATTCTTTGAAAAAATCATCAGTAGTTTCTTCAACAAATTTAGGCTCAAGGTATTCAAAAGGTCCATCCATCCAAACTTTGTAAAATCGTTGCCAACGGATACATAAGCTATAATATATATATATATATATATTACATATATGCATTTTAATAATAATCGAAATAAACAAAAAGTATAGAAATAAAATCTAAAAAAATTTTAGCTTAGGTGTACGCCAAATGAAAATAGATTTCTCTAATTTATTATACAACAGTTATTTATAGCTTGTATTTCAATTACAGGTTGGGGTTAGTTTGAGGGTAGTCATTAGCATCAATATTTTAAATAATTTTCATTTTATAATTTTTTAAAAATTTTTTACAAAACAAATAATACTATATTTAAAGTTTAATTTAAAATATCAATTCGGTATTTTCTACAATTTCTAACATTAATGCTGAAAAATATAAAAACTTTAGTCTTTATAAAAGAAAAAATTGGCAAACTTAGTGGCTCAACTTTGATACGCATTTGAATTTTAATATCTTGCAAGTACATTAAAAATTGGCAGTTTTGTAACTTGATTAGTTTCAGTACATTTTTTACTTGCACTGAACTTTTAATAAAATTTAAAATTAAAAAAATATGAATTTATTCTTTTTGCTCCAGGAAGGTTTTTATTTTATACAAAATGAGAAACTTTCAGGCTTAATATCTCGTGAAGATAACGAAATTAGTTGTCAAGCATTACACACGTAATTAAGTATAATAGTGCAATTTTGCAAATGTTCAGCCATTACAAACAATCTTCCCTAAAAAGTCTACTAGCTCTAGGTTCCGACTAGTAACTCCTTAAAGAGTAATTGTATAAATTGTATTTTTAAAAAATATATTACCGCTTTCAAATAAGAAACTTAACGTACTGAGCGCCGTGAAATTATAATATAACAAGCAGATATTCTCTTTGAAATATCCTCTTGGAATGGATATCATAACCGAAAAGCTTAGCGAGATCATGTATGTTAAGCATTTTTGTCGTTACGTTATTCATCATACAGAGCTGTTACAATTTTTTTCAGGTTTTTTCATTAACAATGAAATAAATGCCATAATATGAGGCTCAAAAGGCTGTTTTACGTAGGCTCTTAGTATTCTCCGCTTAATATGAATAGTGTAGAGAATTTCCTAATTAGATCAAAATAGAACCTTGTAGTTTGATGTAAATAAAAATAAAAATCATGTAAATTAGTTATGTTAGCATAAAAATAATTGGCTATGATGTTAAGTTTTAAGAGCTTTATTGTTAATTAGTGAATTTAAATTAAGTTTAAATTTTTGCTAAAATAATTAGTAATATTAATAATTTTAAATTTGATAAAACCAAGAAAAGAAAGACAGAAAAAGCTTATTTAGAAGTTATAGAAAAACTCAAAAAAATTGACTTACTTTATTAGGCTGGCAAATGGAATAACAAAGTCTTTAATTACACCAAGCATACCATAATTTGATTTGGGTAATTTAAATAGTTTCTCTTCTTTGTTAATCCATGTGACAAATTCATCGAATAATACAATTCGATCAGTAAAATTCCTTAAAAGTATACCATATTCACGATATCTACTTGGATAAACCATATCATCTAGAATAATTATTTGGGGTATAAATTCTTCCATATCATTTACTAATTTTTCAATAACTTCACGTAAATGTTCCTCAAATTGCATTTTATATGTCTCATGTAATGAGGCATTTTGTTCAAAAACTGATACTATATCGGAAAGCCAATTAATTGTTTTGATTTGCAATTGAACATGCTTTTGTGTTAATTCTGTTAGTTCAACAAGAACTCCTCCAATCCTAAGACTATCTTTAATTCTAGCCTGAATTTCTAAAATTGTTTTTGTTTTTAATTGTAACATATATTCACCATTTTCAAGTAGTTCTTCTGTTGAATGAGGGAATTTTAATGCCGCTTTTTTAATGTCTGGAAGAAATAAAATTTTATTTTACAAATTCAAATTAAATAATTTTTTATTTTATTTTAGTGAGGTAAGTAAAATGTAGATTTTTTCTTTTGAAATTACTTTTGATTGGAATGAATAGAAGAAATACGAAGAAATCAATAATACGAAGATCACTTTTTGAATATAGTAATAAAATTCTACATTTCGGAGCGATTATTCTCGCAAAATATTTTTGAGTATTGTATTTTCCTGTTAAATACTCGTGGAAATGCTTAATTCTAACACAGCTGTAGCCTTTGAAAATGTAGATATTATCATTTGGTTACAAAACTTTATTTTAAAGAATGGACAATTTGCACCAAGGCAGAACAAATTTCAAATTTTGTTAAATATACTGAAAAAAATTACGGTTTGCTACAAACAATACGGACTTTAATAAATGTAATTAAAATAAAATTTTGAGAGCTGAAATGATAAAAAACTGAACTAAAACCTAACAGCGCGAAATAAACAATTAAATTTCTCTTGCATGTTTTGTGTGCAACTTTATTATTATTTTTATTATAACTAATTTGTAGTTCTTTCGTTTAAATACAAAATCTATTTCTCTTTTTGAAAACAAATATAAAGTAACTTACTTTCAAATATGTTACAAATTTGAAGTTCTTCCTCATAATGCCATGCAACAATTTTTTCAGTAATCATTTCAATTAATTTATTTGCTAAATTTCTAAGACCATTTATAGCTGGTACATTATTTACAACTGCAACTATAAAATGTTCCCTTTGTAACTCTTTTTGTAATTGTTTAATTAAATTCCGTAAAATTTGAACACGTTCAAAGTATTCATTAAATGTTCGTGGTATATTCAAGAATTCCATCAATTCATTTTGAATTTCTGCACCATATAGCGAATAATATTTTTCTTGAAATTCATCACGATATTCAAGAACTTTACCATAAGTTAACTTTAAATATCCAGCAAGATTTCTTTTTAATTCTAGAATATGACTTTCACTCATTTTGATTTTCAAAAATTGATTACGAGCTTTAAATCTTGTTGGATCTATCGCAATTTCAAGTGGTGTTAATTGTGTACCAATTGCAGCTATATTATCAATTATTGTATTAAAACCTTCAATTAATTGTGGAAAATTAGGACTTAGATCAACTTTTTTATCAAACACCATATCAAGTTTTAGACGGGGTACATTATTTTTACCTAGCATAACTTCAATTAGATGTTCGATACTTCTAGTTTTGAGATTATTAAGTTCACGATTAATTAAAACTTCCATACATATAAAACGTTGTGGCCATTTTAATAGATCTAAACCATGTCTTTTATAATATTTATTTATGATCTTAATTAATTTTGGATACCATTCATTTCTTAAAAGTAATGTTGTTTTTTTTAATTTCACTTGTACCTGTTCAATTAATTTATTAAATGTTTGTGCACCCTCATTAGCATATTTTTCATTAAATTTTTCAAATTCATAGAGATAATTAGGAAAATCTAAGTTTGCGTGATTCAATACTGCACGAATATATGGTTTAGTGACATTTAAGCGTGCTTTAATTTTTTCCCTATTTTGTAAGAAAGTTTTATAATTACTTGTACGTCCGAAAAATTTAAATTCAAATTTTTTATTTAACACCAAATCGTTATCTTCAATTTCTGGTGCAACTATGATTTTTCTAATTGAATAATTTTTCATATGTTTATCAAAAATATAATTAACATCAGCCAAATGGCGATTAAATGCATCTGGATAACGATTACGAAATCTTTGAGGAACATAACTTCTAATTTTTGCATCCATTGTTTTCAACATACGTGGAACTGGTACATCCTTTACATATTCACGGATTTTTTTCTTATAATGTTCCTGTACAAAAGGTAAAACATCATCAAGATCCTCAGTTTTAGTAAAACATAGTTTTGTTTTATCAATAGC
Organism: Acrocera orbiculus; assembly: GCA_947359355.1. Lineage (NCBI taxonomy): Eukaryota > Metazoa > Arthropoda > Insecta > Diptera > Acroceridae > Acrocera > Acrocera orbiculus. The sequence continues at coordinate 47,406,491 of OX375757.1, forward strand.
TGCCTTTTTCTTAATAAATGAGTAATGGCGACGCTGTTTAACTTCAAATATCCGAAACAAGTAAAGTGGATTATTTGTCGGTAATTCAGCATCATAATCGTTTACGTCAACTTTTGGTTTATAAAGTAGTTTTGCTTTTTTACTCATTTATAGACTTATTTTTATAATACTTTTTGACGTAATAAAAACAATTTATTCCAAAGACAAAATAAAAACAAATATTTTCGTTGCGATAGTGATTACTTGAATTTATAATGATTAGTTTACAAGTGATAGCTCGATGATATTTTTTTTTTCACTTTTGTTTTTATATTCGAAACTCTTAAATGTAAACTGTAATCTAATTAGTATTATAATAAATTTATTAAGTTTTTCTTTTAGTTTTTTTTAAAAGCAAAGTAATATTTAATATATTTGAAATATGAAATTGTAATAATTTTGTCTCCTAACTTTTAAAAGCGATGCACTTTTCTTTATATTTGAAATTAATATATGCCTTTATGGGGAAATTCTTGGAATTCGTCGATTTTGAATTAAGTGGCCCACTATCTTATACGTTCTGGCAAAAAGAAAAACAAATCAATCAATTATTAGGTGATACCCAATATTTAAATAGGATAGTTTTGAAAGTTACAGATTGTTTAATTCTATTATTTTTTTCCGGTAAATCGTCTATTAATTGCAATTTTATCAAATCAAGTTTTCCATATATAAAATTACAACATTCTTTATCTTAGAAAAGTTAAAAATTAATTTTCGGGGTTCTTAATCTGAAAATATACGTGCAGAGCAAGTGACAAAAAGATTTTTGCAGACAGAATTATTATTTAATCTGACGTATTCAAGTCTTTGAAACAGGCAATTTATTGAAAAAACGGCGGTAGATTGTATGTTGCTGATTTGCTTATATTATTTTTTTTTTTTAAATATTCTATTATGTATTCTTATGTAAGTTCTTTCCTCGATAATAATTGAATAACAAAATTATACTAGGAAGATTTTAACATTGGATCAGAAATTTTCTATACTACAATTTTTATCCTGAATATTTTAATTAATTAAATAAATATTCTGATTTTATAAAACGAGATTATTTATTTTTCATCAGATAAATTTAATAATGTGTATCTATATTTATAATATATACCTAATTTTAAAGAATTATATAAACAAAGTTCATTAAACAAAGGAAAAAACGAATTTGCTTGATTACTAAAAAAATAACATTTCAAATAAACACATTCTTTCATATAAAATTAAATAAATAAAAAAGAATTAATTTCATTGCGGGGTACATGAAACAGCTTCAAAAGCATCTCCTTCACTAGATAAAAAACTATCATCATCACTGGTTAAATCATCAACCAAATCTTCAACATTCAGGCCAAAATCTTCTTCAGTTTGAGTTCTTAAAAATTCTCGTAGATTAAAAAAGAAACTCCTTTCTTCAAAATTATTGAATTCAGGATCATTTCTTCTCATATTATCTCTAATACATGTTTGAAGGCCTTTCAAAGCAGGAGGATACTACACACATTTTTTTAAAGGTTTTAATTAAAATATGAAAACTATATAAATAAAATTTTTACCGTTTGATTAAGAGGCATCCAAATTTTCACATCATGATCATGTCCTGAAGTAGCTAAAATTGGAAATGTAGTATGTGATTCAAGACAGTTTATCTAAAGCAAAAAAATATTTAATATTAGCTATAATACAAAAGAAAATTATATACTTACAGATCCAGTATCATCTCCTTTGAACCAATTGATAATTGCTTCAGTTTCTTTTTCCCATATAAATATATTGCCACAATCACTTCCACTTATAATGTATTCTGAGTTCGGTCCAAAAAATGCTACGCCTTTAATTGTTTTAGAATTGCTGTAAAAAATAATAATAGATAATAGTTATAACATTTATCAAATTATAATTCTGTGAGATAAAGAGAGATTTAAGAAAATAAATATAACAAAATAACAAAATATTCACCTATGACCTGTATAACGATGTTCAAAACTTCCATTTATATAATTTTTGGTATTGAATAAAAAAATACTGTTATTGCTATAAGATGCCAAAATTTCTGAACCATCTGAATTGTAAACTGCACAAGTAACATGACTAAATGTAAATGGTTTCTAAAAGTATTTTGTTCATTATTGTTAATCTTTTATAAATATATCTTTACATCTTTGATATGTTGTGGACACAGCAAGTTTATTGGTTTTTTTGGAAATCTTTTATCGTATATATGAACACAATGATCGAGACCAGAGGCAGAAAATTCATTTGAAGTGGGATGATATGAAACACTATATAAAGGCACTTTATGATTTCTTGATCTTACAGTAGTCAAATAATTAAGAATATTTGTTCTTAGATCGCAACAAACAATATATCCATCTTCCGATGCAGTAAGAAATTCATATGGCGTTTGCGGTGAAATTGATATTTTTTTAACTGGGCCGTTGTGTTTCATTATCAATCTTGAAGCAGTTTGACCATTTGGATAAATCGTTGAGAATCTAACATGACCATCACGACCGCTTGAAACTATATTGATGGAATGAGATAAATTAATGAATTTAGCCTGAAATATATTAGAAAGATGGCCACTCTTGAATGAGTGGATTTGTGTTTTTGATGCCCAATTCCATACATTAATTATTAAATCATCAGATCCTGATAAAAGTAAATTACCTATGATTCAATAAAATAGTTATAGTCTTTTTGTTTCATTTTTGACAAAATATTTACCAGATTTATTAAAATTAAGGGCATTAACACATCCATTATGTCCATTTAATTTATGTAGAAGAGACATTTTTTCTACAGTATGACGTGAAATATAATATTTTTTTTCAAAATTTTGGAATGCTCTTGTTCTAAAGTGATGTCCAGATCTAGAAGAAAATCCATTTTCACGACACATTATTTCATATTGTTGATTCCAATTATATTTTGGCGTATCTGGTAAAGTAAATCCATCTGAATGAATTTCTGAATCTAAACTAGTTGAATTAGGATCGTATAGATCCAAAAGATCAGCACTAGAATAACTAGTTTCACTTTCAAATATCTCAGAAAGTACATCTTCACTATCAATCTAAAAATCAATAGAATATATGTTACATTTTTAGCAACTGTAATTCTATTATTGAAAAAATTGTATTTTTTACATACCATAAAGCCTAATGAAGCATCACTTCTGCCATTATTTTGCATACTACTTGTAGCATTGCTTGTACTTAAAATTTCTTCTCCATCAGATGACGATGAAGAAGAAGATCTAGCATATCTTAGTCGCCTAGATGATGATGCTGGTTTTCTTATACGGTTTCTTTGCCTTATCGCAAGTGTAGAGCTTGTTTGAATGCCGGTTCGCGTTGAACTTGTAGAAGAGTTTTCATTTTCTCCGGATATTATATTGTGATTTTCGGAAATTTTTATGTTTTCATCGCTGCCTGCAGTGAGATCATGTAGATTCGTTTCTATTGTAGTTGAAGTACTTAAATGAAAATTTTGAGTAAAATTTATGATTGAAATACAAAACTAAGTTTTCAGTCAAAGAGAAATTATAGTTATAAATGTTTAAAGTGTAATTTCAACAAGTATTTTTATACAAATTTATGATATAAGACTGTTTAAATTAAGGTTATTATTTTTATTTTTTATTGTTCTTCAATTAATATCAAAAATGAAGTTTGTGTAAAATACACGGAATATATTTGCGTCTTATTTTGCAATTTGTTATACTTTTTCACTTATAAATCATTTGTCAATTTTCGTCGTAAAACTAATTTATAACACAGCTCAAACTAATCAAGAATACAAAAAAAAGAGAGTTATCTGTTCTCATACAGCATACAAAAGCAATATAGACTTTATTACACTTGTAAAATTTGTTATTTATATATAAAAAAAACGACAAAGCTGCCTTTTAATGTGCAACATATATAACTTAAAATTAAATTTAATTGAATTACCTTTCTACATTAGAATTTATAATATCAACGTCGTCGAAGTTGTCGAGTTTCGTCCTTTTAGCTGGTTTACTACTGGACGACTCAGTGGAGTATGAAGAATCTGAAGCTTGATCCATTTTCTCCCTGCAATCCTTAACAAATTTAGTTAATAACACAACAAAATTTATTTTTTTCATCAAATAATATAAAAATTATCATAGCGCAACTATTTTCATTAAAATTCAAGAAAAAATAACTTCCATATGACTTACACATAAGAAAAAATTGAATTAATTTCTTTTTAACGTTTTCTATCCTGCCTTTAGTGTTACAAACATTTTTAAGTAATTTGAATTCGAATAAAATCTTTTAATATACATATATGTAGTAATAATTTTGACATTTAACTGATGTTTTTATTTTTTTATGGACATGTGTAGAATGGGTTCATTCAATTCCTATCTTTTGTAGCAATTACAATCTTAAGGTTAAGGTTCAAATAAAAATGTCTAATTTAACATAAGTATTCATATTTTACTGATAAAATTTATATACAGAATATAAGTCATATAAAAGTAATTTATATAATAAACTGAATCGATTAATATATTCAAAGGAATTCTTTTACAACAATTATGTAGAAATTATGTTAAAAGATAATTAAATGCTGCAGGGCACAATAAAAAGAAATACTAAAAGTACTATTCCCAGTAGGTAAAGTATAGCTCTACTTCTTCAATGAAAGAGAGCTAATTTTCAGTCATAACGCCTACTATCTCGGGGAAAACAATGAATTTTGTTAAAAAATGGCCGTAAAATTTTACGTCATGGCGACTTTCTGCATAAAAATATATGACTGAAAAGAGGCTATGATGGCTACTTTTTGTATGCTGCATTAATCAATGTTTCATAAGTGAACTTTGCAACATGATTCACGCATGAATTCACTGATGAGTAATTTCCCTACAAGGATTATATTATTTAAATTTTTAATTATTCTGTTGATTATTTTTTAACTTTGCATATATATATAAATAAAGGACAGTATAAACTATATTTCACTTTTTTTATTTTAAGAAAAAACTTTTCGTAAAAGCCTTAAAGATTAAGCTATTTCAAAAATAATTAGGTGTACGAAGACTTTTTCCACTCACTGTAGGTCATGGCCTTTGTCTTATTTATAACACAGCGTAATGATCTTTAATAGCTCTATAATAAGAGTAAGAAATGCATTGAATAATTCAAATAATCAATTCTCAAATATAGGCATTATAGCTGTGTTTCTGAATTCTGTTCATTTTAACTTTAAAGCACATTTGAGTGGTTAATATAAATTAAACTGAAGCATAATAAATATCAAAGAAATCAGTTTTTTTTTTTTTCTTTTTTTAATCAAAACTTTCAAACCCTAATTGCTTAGATCCGTAAAACTTTTGATTTATTGTTTTCTTAGAACCAATCGATATTTGTCCAAAGTCTTACTTTTCATAAAATTACTCAATGCTATTGATCTATTTTATATTTTTACATTCTTTCATGGCCATAAACGGCATCTTTAGTCCTCATAAAAACCAAATAAATGTACTAGAATGATCTAAAAGAAAAATAAAACACCAGTTTTATAATCTTAACGTTCCATGTTTCCACGCAATGCCGATATGATTTTTTCAAAGTAATTTTAATTATAAAATTGCCGATTATGCTTTTATCTAAAAGTTTTTCTTATAGTTCAAAACAAAAAATTATTTATTTAATAAAATATTTTTGAAATTTTTCCATATTAACAGTACACTAACACATTTAATTAAACTTTGTTTTAAACAGAAATATTAACTAAAAATAAATGTGTATCCTTGATATTCAACAATATCAAAATGCTAAAATACTTAAATAAGAGTTCTTTTTTGGCTAACTTTACAACGAAGTAATAACCAAATTAAGATATTAAAAAATTACACTGTTACTTTCGTTGTTAATTACTAAAATTTGATATATGCTAATTCGCTTGAGTATATTTTCTCAAGCGCCAAAGTACCATGAAACAATTCCCCTAACAAGAACCATTCAGCCATTATGGAGAAAAATATTTTTTTTCAAGAAAGCTTTGGCAGCAGGTGGGAAGCAGTCATCAGGTAATCAATGAACCATTTTAGTCTGTCGAGTTCAGAGTGATCACGAAGTTGTTTTGGAGGATTTAACTCGATCGAAGAATTTTTGTCTTTTCTTGTTTTTTGACTAAGTGAAAATATTTGTTAAAATTTATTTTGTGAGTGTAATCTTTCTTCTTAATTTGTTTAAAAAATATTTTCCTTATATTTGTTTAAAAAATTATTTTCCTTATATTTATTGTCATATAAAAGTGCTTTGTGGAATATATATATATATGAAATAACTTAAATGATAAAGGTTAAACTCTACAAAAAGCTAGTTGACCGAGAAACAAGTTTAATTTTATGTGATGCCGTGATATTATTGAAATATAAACTTTTCGGTTCTTGATTATAAATGGTTTAGATTACCTTGCTCTCCTACCTTTCACTTCTTCTTCTGATTCTTAGTATGTTATGATGACTCAAGTAGTTACCTTTAACTTTCTCTAATAAATTTTATAGAAGCGATTTTGTTTTTATATTTTCAGATTAAGCTTAACTTTGAAATTCAACTATTATTGAATATTATATTTTTAACATTATGAAAAATTTCAATTTGAAAAAATAAAATGGGCTACTACAATTTTTGTCGTTGAAATTATTGAAATTTGAAGGCAAAACTGAATCCGATATAATATTTTGAAACATATAGGAAAAACAACGAATCTCAAATTACTTTTATGTAGTTATTATACATATTGTCTCTATTGGCCCACTTTTAAATCAATTATTTTTCCGGCTTTGTCGTTATTATCTTATAGCTTTAATAAATAGCAATATTTATTCGACCAAGCACACTACGAAATATGTCAATATGTGTATTAAATCGTAAATTCAGGCTGCTCAAGGGGTTGCCTGTTTACATTTCAGGGGGAAGTACACAAGCAGTGGGCCAGAGGGATAACAAGCAAGGGAAAAACTCTGAACATTCGGAATATAGCCTTCGGAAAGGCTATATTTCAGCACAGTTAGATAATTCAATTTTCATTTTTAAAGAACCCTTTTTTACATTTCCCTTATAATGGTACAACACAGTGTTCTGTCAATGGAGAAACGTTTTTTTTTGTACGGGAATCTAAGACTTGCCAAGATATACATGCATTTTTTAAAAGTTTATTGGGAATTTTCAGGTTGGACAACAAAATAAAATTAAAGTCCAATATTATTTAGTCTTTAATAACGTTATTTTTCTGACTATCTAAAACAATTTAAAAGTCAAATTAAAAGAAATTTATTGTAGTAAAAACCAATTCCCTTTTATAATGACAAAAAACAAATACGCTAACCCTGTTTGCAGAAAAGTTCTTTTTCGTATTTTTCGTAACATGATTTTTGGGTAAAATAATTTTGTTAGCCAAATGCATATAATTTGAATTCAAAGTAATATAATTGCAATGAATTTAATTATTAATTATTGAAAGCTATCTATTTTAATGCAGTAAGATTGTTGAAGTAATTTTAAATAAATTCAACTTGAAAATGATAGTTTAGAGGCGTCCGGTATGGGGTACTTTTGCCCATTATTACATGGTTCATGTATTTTGGACTGAATTAGCACAGTAAACACTTGAAGATATTTTACACCTTGTATAGCTAACATGGATGCTTTATTTTTTATAGTGGGTTATATGACCGCTCGAACTAAGAACAACAAAATAAGAGAAACATTTGACAAGAAAAATCTTACTGTTTATAGAATAAAGAAATCAGTTTAAATTTCATAATGATTAAACTGGAACCTGCTTAATTAGATAAGAATACCGGATTTTTGATACTATGAAAAAAATCCAGTCTTATCTTAAACCTGGTAAGTTATTTTCGACAGATTAATACGCACGAAATAAATTTGTCAGTTATGTTATACAAATAACAATCGTATGTGGATATGGAGAGTAATTTTTTTAAATAAATATAAATAAATAGCAAGACTTATTATAATTTGGTAAATCGGCGATGAATGCTGATATTCTTTGCAGCTTAAATTTATTTAAACTATACTGGTCGACAAGATTTATCTATGAAACCTGGCCTTTATGAAAATTTAACTTGATGAGTTGAGAGAAATCTTCGCGAAGCTTTTTAATTAAGGCCTTTAAAACTCAATTAAAAAATGCATAGGTTATATTTCATATATTAACATATATAAATAATAATGTTGCAGGTCTGCGGCATTACTTTTTCCGTATTTAGTACCTGAAATACTTATACCAAACATAAATACAAATATAATGACTACAAAAGAATTTTTATTATTTAATCTAATTGCTGTCAACTTTATAATAGTTTTATCTAAAACAGGTTGGTATTGTTTTTTTTACAAAAAAAAAACATTCCATTGATAATTTTAAACAATTTCAGGACCAACACATGACAAACTAGTTGTCTGCTACTTAGCTGGATGGGCTGTATATCGTCCAGGAAAAGGATCATATACAATCGAAAACTTTGATCCAGACCTTTGTACACACGTTGTATATGCTTTTTCCGGCTTAGATACAACAAAAGATGCTATTAAATCACTTGGTAAGGATTCACAATATTTTATTTGAAAGTAAATATACAATCGTATTCCAAGTAACACAAACAAAATATTCTAATAAAAAATGCATTGGTGTGTAAATTACTTCCTGCCACAATCAATAGGTGGGCTGTATCAAATATCAGAATCGATTCTCAGCTAATTAAAAACAGGTGAAAGGATTTTATTACCTTACAAACTTATTTGCAGGAAATATGAAACGTATCTCTTCATTCTTAGGGACTAATAAAAATTATTCAGTTGTTAATATTTATGGTAAATACTACAGTTATTAAATTAGGTCTTATTACAAAAAAAATTGTATTTTAAGAAAGAATTTTTACAATGCTTGTATTTATGCATGAAAATCGCGCATCAGAGTTCCTGTCGTTAAAATTTGTAACAGAGTGGGATTGTGGGATTGGTGTATCAGATTTTAGTTGTGAAAAATAAATTTTAGAAACAAATTGTAAGTAAACGAAATAAAAATATAATAAAATAAATATAAAAAACAATAATTTAAAAAAATCCATCACAAAAATCAAATAATAATAATAATTATTTAACAAAAATATAAAAAAATATTTTCAACGGTCAAAATATATGCTTTTCTTTAATAAAAAATTTTTTTGACTAAAATTGGCAAACATATGTTTAATTTTTATTCACAAATCCTCATTTCCATACACTTTACATTGAACGAAAGAGCCATTTGACGACTTGGAAAAAAAAGTGAATAGTCCCTATAAGCTTTAAGGAAGAAAATGCTTGTAGTGCAGTTGCGTAGATAGCTTTTTGCGATGAGGGTAGACATGGTTTTCTTTTGCCAATTTACTTAGGTGTCTTTATTTACTACTAAAATATTAAAATATTACAAGTTTCTCAATCAATTCCTTGAAGGAATGACGATAGAGTAAATTAAATTTCTGAATGCATGTAAAACCCCCCAATCCTCACAGAATTGAATTGTACTTCGTATAAAAGTTGTCTTAACATCTGCCGTATCATTGTAATATTTGAAAAAATTTTTAAATAGTACAGCAAGCATTTGGCTGTATGATTTATTCTGCTCATTTCTGCTAAGAGTCATTTTAAAAACCATTATGAGTGTTGTGATTAATCTTCTTTACAGATCCTTGGCAGGACTTAAAAGATGACTATGGAAAAGGTGGATACGAAAGAATTAATGGTTTTAAAAAAACACATCCACATTTAAAGGTAATTGTCTGTATTGTTAAAAATATCGTTATTATTATTTTTTTTTTTTTGTAGGTATCACTTGCTATCGGAGGCTGGAATGAGGGATCTAAAAATTACTCAATTATGGTATCGGATTCAGCCCGAAGGCAAAGATTCATCAAGCAAGCCTCAGAATTTATACGGAAATATAAATTTGATGGACTTGATTTAGACTGGGAGTATCCGACTCAAAGAGGAGGTGAACCTGAAGATAAAAAAAATTTTGTTAGTTTGGTAAAAGAACTACGTCAGGAGTTTGATAAATATGGTCTCCTATTAACTTCAGCAATAGGAGCTTCAAAGGAAGTAATTGATAAAGCTTATGATGTGCCATTATTGTCAAAATATCTTGATTTCCTACACATAATGTGCTATGATTATGCTGGGAGCTGGGATCGACGTGTAGGACCAAATGCACCAATTAGAGGATTTGGATTCCTTACTATCGTATGTAACTTTTTAAAATATTTTGAAATCGTAACAGGTTAATCTTTTTTTCATTAAAGGAATATACAATAGAATATTTAATTAAACTTGGAGCTTCGCCATCTAAAATAGTTCTGGGTATACCTTTCTATGGAAGATCATTTGTTACAAACAATGATGGCAATTTAGGTGATATTTCTGATGATGTAGGATTTCAGGGACCTTACACAAGAGAAAATGGTTTTTTGGGTTACAATGAAGTTTGTTTACTTGTAAGCAATACAAGTTCTGGATGGCAGAAATCATGGGATTCACAAACATCACAAGCAATTGCTAAATATAAAGATGAAATAACAGAACAAACTAAGGTTATTACATATGATAGTACTAGATCTGTTGCAAACAAAATGAAATTCATTAATGAGAAAAACCTTGCCGGTGCCATGATATGGTCAGTAGATACTGATGACTTTTTAGGGGATTGTATTCTTGATACAGATACTTATAGTGATTTTAATAATATTCCTGGTATAAAGTTAACTATACCTCGTAGGATAATTGCTAATTATCCATTGTTAAGGACTATTAATGAAGCAATAGTTTTTTCACACGAAGAAATAGCTCAAGAAAAGAAAATTAAAGAAATGGAAAAAGAAAATGAAATTCCACATGGAGTAGAACCATCATTTTCGTCTTCATCAAAAATATCTGTAAATATTTTTAAGATCTCATATATTTTAGTACTATTTTTGTATTTGTTTTAGTTAATAGAATAAAATAATTAAAAATTTGAATTTTGAAATAGATAAGGTGATTAAATGAGTTTAATCTTTCGATTTATTAATATTGCTATAGCAACACCTATAGGTGCTAATGCGAGACTTTAGATATCTTTGGAGTAAAACTAAAAATTATTTATTCGTTCAATAAAGATCCTACCATTGTCTTTTTAATCTTATCATATAACTGTAAGGATAGTTTTTTAGTTTTCTTGTCTAGTTTCATGGGTCATTAACAATTAAGCATAATTGGAGTAATTCTGCTGGCTACATTCATAATTTACAAATACACATTCTTTTTCAACTTCTATACAACTCTCTATACCTACTCACTCAACTTTTTACATTTCCTCTCTTGTTTTACATTTTTTGTCACCTTACAATTAGAGGTGAAACTGAAATGTATTTTATGATACAAAAATATTTATAGTTTACAAACTTGTTCTATTCTTTTTTGTTATTAAAAAATATTTTTTTCCAAAGGAATATACTCCTTAAAATAAAATAAGAACAAATATTTTTCACATTAAATAAATTAAAATTTAAATAGCAATTATAAAAATTCATACAAATAAATATATGTATTTATTACAGACTATTCCCAGTCATAGGTTTGTTAAAATAATTTTTTAATTTTTGAAACGATAATATTTTTCCGGGCCTCAAGTATAAAATTAATAAAAAATTAACATTTTTAACTAAATAAATGTATAAAAATATTGCAAAAATGAAGTTAGTTTATATTAAACATATTTATTTTATTCTGTGTAGCAACAGACTAATTTGATTCCAAGAATGTATACTAACTTATTAATTTTTATTTAAATGTAATAATTTAATTTTGGTTAAATGTATTTTTCTTTAAAGGAGAAATAATTTTCTTCAATCACCTTATTTTTTTCCAATCTTTTTAACAGTTTCCACCTTTAACCGATATTTTTAAACAACATTAGAAAAATTAATTTTACTTACAATTTTCCTAACGGGTATTTTCTATAAATTCTCTTTCTACGAAGCAGCCACACAATCTGCCGTTTTACTTTTGTTATTTTTTTTCCCCCGTCCAATAAGTAAATCACTAATAAATTAGAAATAATCTGTATTATTTACTTCAATCAATTTTACGCAAAAAATTTAATGTCGATAGAGATTTCTTTTATATATTTGTATATAATCTGCTTTTCTTAAACTGAAAAGGTGTTCGACAATAGATGTCACTGTCGCACTTGTATGCTAGAATATTTCAATATTGGCTTTTTTCATAATAAGATATGATAAGCTTTAAAAAGATATGTATTATAAAAGATATGTATTTGCAAAAAAAAATATCAGTTCTTGTTTCGCTTATTAGATTAGCAAATTTACTGTAGCTGCCACTGTAATTTTGATAATCTTTGGAGGTGACTATACAGGTTTGACATTTCTCTTACAATAACAACAAGTTATTAATTCGGCTTAGGTTTTTAGGATATAATTTAAATATTATCATTTGATTGTTTTGACATAATATTTTTAAATACTATAGAATTAAAAACAAGTTTTTTATACTATACGTGAAAATGGAAGTAATAGATGTTAATACATTAATTGCGGAGTCACTGAAAGCTCAGGTAAACAAGTTTTTTTTTTATAACAGGTAATAAATATTAAACGCTAATCATAATATATTTAAATTACCATCTCGATTAAATAGCATGTTTCGTATGAAGAAAGTTATCAGGTCAAAAGCTTATTTAATTTTTTATACTAGACTTTTCTTATAACTGGTACTTTGTTTTAAGTTTAAGAATATTTAATTATTATTTTAAGCTACGATTTTATGTATATTAGCTTACATTTTGATGACTATTGGGGATATATGCTACATTAATCATTAAATTTGGTTCAAAACTTTAATGAATTGCAAATATTCCTGTGCTTATATATTTTCAGTTGTCAGTCAAGCAGCATCATTTTCCTTTACATGATAACATTTTGCATTCCACATTAACTAACTAAATTAATGTTAAAAATGTGATACATACACAAACATTTTGAAAGTAAGAATAACGTATGATTCCCACTCTACAATATTTTGCATATTTCTCATTATTGAATTGTGACTCTTTACAGGGCATAGAGTATGTATTTGGAATTGTTGGAATTCCTGTTGTTGATTTATCTTTAGCAATGCAAAAAATAGGCTTAAAATATATTGGTATGAGAAATGAACAGGCCGCATGCTATGCTGCACAATGTATAGGTTATTTGACTGGTAAGCCTGGAATTTGTTTAACAGTATCCGGTCCTGGTTTATTACACTGCATAGGTAGTATTTCTTTTAGCAATTAAATTTATTTGCTTAATATTTAAATTTTTGTGAACACTATAGGTGGTATGGCAAATGCTCAGGTAAATTGTTGGCCTCTTGTTGTGATATCAGGATCAACACCATTAGATCATGAAACTATTGGTGGATTTCAAGAACTTTTACAAGTAGAAATGGCTCGGCCATATTGTAAATTTGCTTCTCGGCCACCAACTCCAGAATTAATCCCTTCTCATATTGAGAAAGCAATACGGTATTCTACTTTTGGACGACCTGGGGTTTCTTATCTTGATTTCCCTGCTAATATTTTATCAGCATCAGTATACAATATTGATACTTCGAGTCTTAAATGTAATTATAAAATTCCAATGCCATATCCCAATCCAGATGATATTAAAAATGCTGCAATAACATTAAAAAATGCTGAACGCCCTCTGATAATAATTGGTAAGGGGTCTGCTTATAGTCATGCAGAAAATATAATTCGTAAATTAGTTGAAACAACAAACATTCCATTTTTGCCGACACCCATGGGAAAAGGAGTAGTGTCTGATTTAGCACCACAATGTATTTCATCAGCTCGTACACTAGCATTACAAAATTCTGATGTAATTCTTTTGCTTGGGGCACGACTTAATTGGATACTTCATTTTGGTCGACCTCCACGTTTTGCTAAAAATGTTAAATTTATTCAAGTGGATATAAATGCAGAAGAACTTAATAATAGCGTGATGAGCCATATTGTCATTCAGGCCGACATTAACCATTTTACCGATTTATTGGTTAAAGAATTTCAAAAACTAAAATTTTCATTCGCAAATAATTCATCTTGGTGGAATCAACTTAAAGAGAAGTGTACAAAAAATAAATCTGTAATTCAAAATGTGATTCTACAGAAAAAACCACCGTTGAATTATTATACAGTTTTTCATCATATACAAGAAAAAATACCGGAAGATTGTATTATAGTTAGTGAAGGAGCAAACACAATGGATATAGGACGTTCAATGCTTCATAATATTCTACCTAGACATCGTATTGATGCTGGTACATTTGGAACAATGGGAGTGAGTTTTAGATTTTAATAAATTTAATAATATCAGCCAAATTTCAACATAAATAAACAACACTTAAAGGTTGGTCTTGGTTTTGCAATTGCAGCATCTTTGTTTGTCCGTGACTATCATCCAGGTAAACGTGTAATTTGTGTCGAAGGAGATTCTGCATTTGGATTTTCTGGAATGGAAGTTGAAACAATGGTTCGATATAAGCTACCAATTATAATAATTATCTGTAATAATAACGGAATTTATAGTGGTTTTAATAAAAATGCTTTTGCAGAGATACGTAAAGAAGGTGATTTAACTATTGTGTAAGTACATTGGTATTTGGCAAAGGTAAATATTATAAGATAAACAAATTTACAGAACACCACCTTCAGCTCTATCAGTGGAAACACACTATGAGAAAATCATGGAAATGTTTTCGTTAAAAGGTTTTTACGTTGATAATATACCAAATCTTGAAAGTGCATTAGATAAAGCATTAAAAATTGTAGATAGTCCTACAATTATTAATATTGCTATCGATCCAATGGCAGGTAGAGAAGTACAAAGTTTTCCTTGGTTAACAGAATCAAAACTCTAAAAATCAAACTAAGTTAAACTAAATATGGTTTGGGTAATTTTTATAAAGTAATTAAGCTTATGATATTGCATTTTTTAATGTTGTTTTTTATTTAATGACAAATTTTTATTAGAATTATATCAAGGTGATTTAAATGGGTTAATATATTTTTATAATTGTTTGCTGCTTTTGTGATTAATTTGTAAATTTATATGTGAAAAGTTTTTTTTTCTTAAATATTGGATTTTTTTTGTAGATCTTATCTCTTTTTATATTCTTGCTAATGTTAATCATTTTAAAGTAAAATATGCTAAAACTGCTTCGCATATTATAACTTTTTCTTTTTCCATTCAATTTCATTTGACTGAAACCACTGAGAAAAAATAATTATACATATGTCAAAAGGATTATTCTGGTAAAAAAGGAGAAGTACTCCAGTGAAACTACAAAAACCTTGGGACTTGAATTCAAAAATATCCTTTTTCTTAATTTTTGGTATGGAATTCCTTCAATTTCTGTTTTATTATAGACGTAAATTTAGTGTCGTAATATCCGGAAATTTACCTTTATAATCTGCTGTTTTATTGAAATCATAGAAAAAAAGGTAAATTTCATAAAGAAAACCATCACGAATCACATCTCAAGCCGGCAATAATAAAAAAAAGCTGATGCTGTTGTGGATTAAACCGACAATTTGAGTTTTGGAACTAATCCAACCATCCAATTACTATATAACTAATAGTCCTCCAAGAGAAGGCACTACCAATCTTCAAATCAATAACATTTTTGACAGCTGCCAACAAACAGCTGTCACCAACAACACCATAAATGTCAGATCGATCTGCTAATAAATAGTGACGCTAAAGTAAAAAAGTTTTGATATTTTTATAAAAATGGATAAAGAAGAATTTCGTGCCTTGATTAAGCACTATTTTTTGCGTGGAAAAAGTGGAAAAGAAACAAAAGAAAAGTTCAATAAATACTATGGTGAATCTGCTCCGTCGTATTCAACCGTAAAATATTGGTTTGCAGAGTTCAAAAGAGGCCGAACAAGTACAAAAGACGAATACGCCGGGGGAACACCAAAAACAGTGACCACTCCAGAAACTAAAACTCGAGAACGTAAACAAAGAAAACACCCCTAGAGTTTCGGGATGCTTTATAGTTTTTGTACCTGAAGATTTATTGTAAAACACACATTTTTAATTCTAATTTTCTTTTCTAGCTAATTTATGTACATTATTAGATATCTAATTAAGTTAAAACAAAAAATATATCAATCATAATTGTTGAATGCAAGTGAAATAAAAAAACGCTATAAGCATTTTCAAAATAAATACTTTATATTGTCAGGTTTGGATTCTTGAATATAATATTTCTCTTATAATTCTAAATTTAATATTTAAAGAAAGATAATATCAATAACTAGCTACGAATAATTTTATA
Organism: Acrocera orbiculus; assembly: GCA_947359355.1. Lineage (NCBI taxonomy): Eukaryota > Metazoa > Arthropoda > Insecta > Diptera > Acroceridae > Acrocera > Acrocera orbiculus. The sequence continues at coordinate 47,422,951 of OX375757.1, forward strand.
TACATAGTCTTTTAAATTCTTTACAAAATATAAACATTTTCTGTTTATTTATTTCTTTTAAACAGATAACACATGTTAGGAAGTGATATATGATTTCCTTACAGTTGATTGAATTAAGTTTCTATTTTCCTTAATAAATTTTACTATTTCATATTTTATTAGTATATTTAGTTCAATATTTGTGTAGATCAGGCATAAGTTTTTTGATTAAACACATTAAATCTATGTAATATTTTCAGCATAAGTTCTAGTCAATTTCTAAATTTTAGTCTTATTGAAAATATATTTTTAATTATTTCTATTAATACATGAATATTATACAGTGGATAAAATTTTTTGTATTAATTGTCTGAAAGAATTCAAATTTATTTAAACTATTGATGTTTAGGGTTGAAAATATACTGTGCCTGGAAAAAAATTCCCTTCTTTTCAACTGTAGAATTTATCCAAAGAAATAAATTCATTCCAAATGAATAGCAGAAGCTTTATATGAAATGAATCAAAGAAATAAAGAAATATGGAAATATTAAAATTGAAGTTAAAATTGATGGTAGTTGAATATAAATATAGTTGTAGTTATGGATATTTTATTTTTTTTTGTTTTTTATTTTTTATATTTTTTCAACCAAGCTGTAAAATATAAAATTTTCTGCTACGTTAAATGTTTAAAAAAATTTAATATGAAAAACAAAAAATCAACTGTAAGTTACTAAAAGTTTTTAATAAAAAACTTAAACAAAAACTTCTTTTCACAATCTTGGATCTGTTGTATCCTTTGACCATTCATTATCCGTAATAATTTTTGTTATAATTTGTTGTTGTTGTCCAATTTGTGTATTCTGTGGATCATGTTCGTTATTTTGACGACAATCTGGATATAATAGGCCAACATCATTTCCACCTAAATTTTGTATTATTGATGTTATATTAGTTCCAAGATTTTGCCTTTTGATTGGTGTTAAATTCAAATTTTTTGGCGATTTTGGTTTATGGAAATGACTAGATTTTGAATTAAATGACATTTCTTGATCAAATTTATGCATGATATCCGAATTATCAAATTGATTAGTTTCTTTAATTACTTCATATTGAGCATCTGGTGCTAAAAATATTTCTTGAACATTTTTTGTTGAACGTCTGTGGGCTTCTTGACTTTGTTCATTTGATGAAAATGGAAATGATGCTACAAAATTTGTATTATTTGTTTCTTCATTATCTTGTTTAGAGTTGTTAATGGCATTATTATGGCTAATTTGAGGGAAATGTTGTGCAGAATATCCTGAACATGGTGTTGCTGGTGATAAATCTGTAAAATCTGTTTTTTCACCTGATTCTACAGAACACATACTATGATGTGAAATATCTTTTGGCATAAGGTTATGCCTTGGTGTTATTGTTGGCAAATTTATTTGTGGTTTTTCATAGTCTTCAGGTATCATTTGGGGAAATGGTAGCCTACTTCGAATTGATGTTTCACGTTTGCCAAATCTTTGTGTTAAATAATCTTCGTTTTCATCTTTATCAAATGTTAAATTTTCAGATTTTTCTTTATTTCCTTGTTTTTGGTTTGCATCATCGTAATAATTATCATTTTTAATAGACATATTACAACAGCTACTTACATCAGCAAAATAAACCTCTGATTCAGTTGGTTCAACTATTCTTTGACAGTCATTAACGTCATGCATGTTTTCAATATTTTGAAAACCATTATTTTCAATACCAGCTTTTATTTTTGGAAGTTTTTGCTGTACACCTGACATAGATGAATTAATTCCTTGATCATGACTACAATGTCCTGGCTCATGATATTCATGATCTAGTTGATCTTGTTGAATACCATTAAAAACATTTTGGACATTCATACGTGAAGGCTGTTGATTATTTGGTCCGATACTTTTTGCACCGATATCAACTCTTTTTTTAGTTTTTCGAATCGGAAGTGTATTTGAAAAGCGATCTCGTGGTCCGTCACTGTCAGATGGTGTATTTTCATAGTTATCTTTGGTCTTAAATCCTGATTGTCTTTTAATCATATTACGATTTTGTTGTCCACAAAATGATTCTATTGTATGACTTTCTGCAGATGAGCTATGCTGATGACATTCAATATTTTGTGGATTTTGTTGAGATGGAGATACTTGGTGATCTATCATATTTTGACACTGATTTGAATGAATATATTGATATCGTCCACGACGAGCTGGACTATTAGGATCACTATATGGTGGTGGAGGTCCCCAAACTCCATATGGTAAGCCACCAATTACACTGTAGCCACCACTTTGATTGTTTGGACCGACAACAGGCTCTGGTCCTTGTGGAGGGTTTGAAAATCCATATTGGGAATCAGGACTAGATGGGGCTGGACGAAAACGATTGTTTTCATTACGCTGCCAAGGCATACGTGGCCAACTCCATCCTGCTATTCGATTTCTTTGATTATTGTGATTATTAAGACGACTTTGGTTTTGTAATTCATCTCCACCTGGATTTGGTGAATAAAAATTACCAGGTTGCCCTGGTGTCCAAAATCGGCCTTCACTTTCCCATGGATATGTTGCTGGTATTACCGCACGGTGTGAGTGGCATTGTTCACAGCAACGACATGTATTTGGTCGTGGTGGATTTAACATAGTTGTTGGTCCATGCTGTGTTGATGTTTGATGACCTTGTTGACTAGCATACATTGAACGACATCTTAATTCTAACTGTTCCCAATACATCTTTTTTCGTTCATGACTAAAGGATATTTGGTTACTAAAAAAGAGAGCTCTCTTTAAGAAATGACTTACCTTAATAATTGATAAACTAGCATGCAACTAAAAACGGCAACTAGTACACCTGCAACAGACAATCCAAATACTGCTCGTAGACATGAATAAAGTGCTCCATGTACTACACCACAGTCAGCAGTAGAGTCAAATACAAATCTCACACCTTCTTCAATTGTTTAAAAACATCATCGATTTTTTTTGTAAATTGATATAACGCCAACATGTAAGAAAAATAAATACAGTACTATTAAATTTGTAATATATTCTAAAACCGAAAAAAAAAAACAAAAACACATTCATAAATATTTGCAAACAAATTGTTAAACAGATACTTTACCCTCATCAACTCCTTCCACTTGGGATTCTATCATAACGGAATAACAAGTGCATGTCCTTGTTTTTTGAGTATATTCACATTCTCTGAGGGCTTGTAGGCGGCTCATATGTAGGACAGTTGTTGTAACTGTAACCAAAGCACATGTTAGAGCGGATGCTAGACCACAAGCTCCCGAAAGTTTAATCTAAAAGATACAAAAATTATTTATTTAAATTTCATTCAACTTATGTACATACATAAATGTTATTTGGGTAAAAAACGATATATGTTAATGGGATTTCAACTGATGTCAATTTTTTAATATTCAAGTTTTTACGTTGCTCCTTCAAATTTATAGTACAAATTTAAGTGAACAAACGAATTTGTGATGATACAAACAAAAACTATTAAAAATTTGTTTTGTATTAGAAAAGCTTAAAGCTATATTTTGAATAAATTCTGTCACAGAATTTGAACGTTATATAAACATAATAAAAACATAATCAAATTTCCATACAACGTCAACGTCAACATTGACTGAAAATTGTTAAACTAACAAGAAAAATAACTACTATCAGGAATAAATGAATAGATGATAAAATGCCTAATATATCTGACAAATTATGCCAACTGTTCCAGAGTTTGAACAGTCAAAAGTTTAAAAAATTAAAAATAAAAACAATAGAACTAAGAATTTTTTATTCATTTCCATCAAAGTTATGAAATATGAATTGACCTATAATTCGTTACCTACTCAAAACACTTGAATTTTTTTCTATTAGACAAGCCAAGTGATTTTAGTAAAATAATAAATATAAAATTTTTTTCAATCAACTCAACTGAATACAAAAATATATATATTTTTGTATTTATTCATTTGAGCATAATAAAGGTTTTTACCAGATCCTTTAGTAAAATATTTTTCCTTTTTAAATATTGGTTTTTATTTTCTGTATTCATTGCTTATAATAACAAACTTCAATATATCATAGATATATAGCAATAAAGTAATAAATTTTGTATAAATATTGATGAAATTATTTAGATATCAATTAATTAATTCAATTCCAAGAAGTTCATTCTATAACAACCTTTTCAATGGTGTGAGAATTTTAATTTAATAACAAAACAATATCAGAGATTCTCGGAATGAATGGCTGAATGCGATTTTATACTTACCAGATAGCTATAACGATTCCTTCTCCTCGCTAAGCTCATAATACATAATCCTGTTAGAATGAGCTGTAATTAAAAATGAAAGAGAGAAATTACCTTAATTAATTAAAACTTTAAAAGGATTAAATTAATCAGAAAAAAAAAATCATATTTTTTTATAAATTGAAACGAAATTTTTTTTGGTTTAGTTAACAATTCTACAGCTAATAAATTAAAGGCAAAATTTTAACAATAAAGGTTTTTTAAGTGGCTTCTGGGTATTTACTCTATTCTTCAAATTTGATTATTATTCTCAATTTGAAAGTATTTTTAGAGCTAATGACACAATTTAATTTTTTCAATTGAAGTTATGATTTTTAATTGTATTCAAACTTTCTCAAAAACTTTAATCTTGAATTGAATTGAATTCAATGTCATCTAAACCTAATTTTGTTACGAATATAATTAAAAGTGTTATAATTGGAATTTTCTCTGAAAAGGATTATTAATTTCTAAAAATATTTATTTTACTTAAATAATATTTTGTATTTTATTAAAGTTTTTGTAATAGAGATCTAATAAATTTTCTGAATTTGATTATCTATTAAATTAATTAAGATTCTACGTCTTATACAGTTATTTTTCATTGAAATATTCGAAAAAAAGTCATTTTTATTTATGATTATTACATTAAATAAATTTAAAAGCTATTAACAACGAAAGCAAGTAGCAACAGAGCCTTTGGGGTTTCTCTTTTCCACAAATTTAATAATAAAATACAGCATTCGAACTAGAAAAAATCCGATACAAAGATGGCGTCCTGAAAACAAATCTTAAATTATTTCTAGAATATAAGAAACTTTAAGGGAGGGGTAAGGATTTCCACGCAAAAAAATCACTTTTTTTGTGAATTTTTTCGGTAATGTTTTTATTAGAAAATATAAACAAAAAAGCCAGTGACATAGCTTTTCCAAAGAAGTCTTGGGAAAAGGATGATTTTCTGTGTTCACTGAATCACAGCTGGAAATTAACTGTAACTTCTACTCAACGAATCATCAATTCTTCCCTCCAACGTGCCCACCCCTCCAAAGCTGCATTAATGTAAAAAGATTTCTAAAAATCAACGTTTGGGTGGAGGTATTTTATATATAAAAATTGTGTACCAAGCTTGAATTAAATTGAAAAAGTTGTTCTGAAAAAACCCGCTGAAAAATTTTGAAAACTAAAAAATATTGAATGAATTAGTAAAAGTGCAAACTCTTACACCTCACCCTTTAACGAGAAATGTTAAAATTTTATGCCATTTTAATGATTGTTAATTGAGCTACAGTCTATTGAGGCACGGTGCGTTTTTGCTTCTTTATTAACAACGATGAAAAAATAGTTTTTTGAGTGGGCTAAATGTTGCTTTTTGTGAAGACTGGTGAAACAAAAAAGTAGATCTTTTCCGTCAAAACGAAAACTTTTTTGGTATTAGGCTGAGTTTAATCATGGATGCTTAAATCACGTTACACTCGAAATGCATTTTCACTCTGCTAGGCTAAAGCAATCCGTAAAAAGGCGATGAAAGTGCCCAAATTCTACACAGTATATTGCGTTCTTTTTTTATGTAAGCGGAATACACTATTTATCGGCTACCATTCAACGTGAAAAACCTTACCAAATTAATTTGATGGCTAATGGACTGCCTGCGCTTTTACCAAAGAATCTATACCAGTTTTTTTTTTAAAAAGTTTTATCCGTAACATTTAGAAATTTTTTGGTCACTTGCTATTAATATTTGTTTAATATAACTTTTTAATGAAAACTTTTAAGTAAAATAACATTTCATTATAGCAGCATTTCATTTAAAAATCATTTTCAATAAATTTATGTAGAATTTAGTACATAATGGAGGTAGATATCGCTTTGCTTTACTTTAGATACATATTGTGATGTTTTTGTGATGTGATTACATAACTTTAAAAAAAAATATGGTAAATATGGCATTTATAAGATTGTTCCAATCAAAATATAATTTTACTTTCTTACTTTGCAATCAAATTTTTGAAATTTTTTAATTTATAATGTTTAAAAATATTATCAAAAAGAAAAAAATTTATCAAACAAATCTGAATTTTAATTTTCATTTGGTTGAACACTTAAAAGAGATTTAATAATTTTAAAAATACAAATTTTTTATACACAGATAAATTTTTTAATACAAATTTCATAGCATAAACCCAACAAGATATTCAGCAAATAGAAAGAATAAATGAAATGTATTTAAATATATACAAGAGAAGGTATACCTAATATAATTATATGGATTCATATTCCTATGTTACATATATACATGTATATCAGGTCAGTTCATATATAAGTTAGTCCAGTCAATACATAATCTTATGAGTATATTTATGTAGATTAATAATTTTTCATTTTCCAGGATGTTATACTCACCAGTTTTGCTCTCTTTAGTAACAGAGCTGTTACAATATTAAATTCATCCCTGGGCCGCAAAAAGTTTTTGTACTTAAAAAAGAAAACAGTGAATTTTATAAAAACAAAAATTCAAAACATGTTTTAGGGATTTTTGATGCCGAAAATTCTATTTTTAATTAATAATAAATATTTTTAATCATTCCTACAAAGTTTTTAATAAATAGCAGCTGATATTATGAGATAACATTTTTTGCTGAAAAGAAGTTTCTTGTATTTTTACCACTTTGACAACTGTGTATATGACAGACAAAATGTATTATTAATTAATTTGAATATAGTAAAACCATAATAAACAGAAAAACAACTCATGTATACTACGTAAACACTTAAAATGAAAAATTAAAAATTCTTCATGGTAACTACATAAATATATACACAACATATGTATGTCTCATAATAAATTCACGCTTATATGTAGATTTTTTTATTTCGCATATTTTTAATGAGAAAAATGTTTTTCATGTTTTTAAAAGCATTATTTGCTTATATATAAACGATGATTGCTACCTATATGAAATTATATATATATAAAAAGAGAATATAAAAATTAAACATTAATGATAATTAATTGAATAATTTTTATTTTATTAAATCAACTTTCAGATAAAGGGTTTGTTACAAGTTTTATGCTTTGTTTGTTTGCTAAACAAAGCAAATATAACTCTTAAGTTGATACAGAAAATCATCAAAGATGTTGGATAACAATTATACAGGTATATATAAAGAAATATTTTATAATTCTCAACAAATATATAAATTCTATATTATCCTTTAACATATTATAGGTTTTATGTTTACATAGAAGGTTAGCAAAGCGAAATCTTTTGTAAATTAAATCAAAACGTTGGTAAATAACTTGAAATTTTATGATGTTCAAAAGAAAAACATATACACACATAAATATAATTATTAGAGTTTTGTTTTTACATTTTTATGTTAAAGGTAAAGTGGCTATTTTTTTAACTTTTTTATGCCCAATATTTTGTTACTGGGAAAATAGTAAATAAAATATTTATATATGAGAATTTTTAAAGCTTAAAAAAGTGTTAAAAAACATAAAATATTTTTCCAAAATGAATTATGAATATTTAATCGTAGAGACACACATACTGCTAAACTCTCTAGTAACAAAGTTATTATCATAAAGAGATTTTAATTGATATAAATGAAAAGAGCTTTTATGAAGGAAAATTAAATTTTCTTTTGAATACAGTTTTTTGTGAAAGTCTCAGATTCATGTGCTTTATGTTGAAAATGGACTTATGGCAGTCCTGAATTATATTATGTTGATCTAATTAAAGAATATTTTGATTAGTAATCCTTAAATTAATAATCAATTGAAATAAATTTTAAACGAATAATGTTATTAGAAACACTTTGCGTCTTAAAATTATGGACGAACGAATAATACTAATAAAAGATGCTAATTAGTTTTAGTTCTGAGAGTAGTAAAATTTTCTTTTAATATCTCAAAAAAATACCCATAAGCATTTATATAATATTATTTGTAAACAAGTTATTTACAAAAAAAGTGCCCCTTTTCTTTATGAAAGAAGTTAAAATAAGATTAAAATTAAGAATTTTTTGTAATAAGAATAGCAGACTTTTATTTCTTGTATAGATCTATTATTTTATTGATTTATCAAGTATTTTACTTTGATTATGGTATTAAAAATTTTGAATGTTCAATAAAAAGAGTTAATAAATAAAATCAAACCGAATTTTTTTCAATATTTGTCAAACTGGATGACTATACTTTTGAGTAATGTAAGAACGAAATGTCATTTTAACTATAGATATTTGCAATTTTTTTCAACTAGATCAGAGCATTGAATTAAGCACATCATAAAGCTTTTTGATTATCTATAGACAGTTATCTAAAATATGATCATCCTAAGTCTACACCTACACAAAGCGAATAGAGTAACAAGAATCAAATTTCACATTATACTATTTCGTTTAATTTTTCAATAATGAATTTGGATAATTCCAACTACTATATGCTTGTGTGTATCTTTTAGCTTTTGCTTTTGTTCTTATTTATTTTTACTATGATAGGAGGCAGTTTTTTTTTATGTTTCATGTTTTCTACATTAGACATTAGAAATGAATGTTCTCCTTGTTTCTTTAAGATTATTTTGTTCAGATGTTTACTTAATGGCTTCAATTTATCTTCTTGTTACATATACTATTTTCTATGTATGACAAATTTAAAAAAGATCCTGGGTCATAGTTTGATATTTTTAATTATCTTTTTATTAAAGAAATGCATGTATGTAGTAGAGGAATATGTAAAGTACATTTGATAGCACCTATCAAATCCACATCCACACTTAAATTTTAATTGAAATCATTTCTTTTATTAGTATGAGTAAAGACTTGGCAAACATTGATAATTGAGCTAATTTTCTATCATATTTTAGCTTTTATATAACATCAGCTTTTTACTCTGCTTACCAATGTAAAATCGATAACTATACATTTGATTAAAATAAATATTTGGAACAAAATTTGTTTTGAAAAGAAAAAACCTTAGCGCACAGTGCAATTTGTCAGTTATTACCCCAATTACCAATCAAAGACTCAAATAAATTCTTAATTCATGTCTTACATTTGGTAGAAAACAATTCAATTTAATTGCTTTTATTTAATTCAAAATAATTTAGATATTAAATTTTAATACTAGTAAAACCTAAAAGGTGAGCTTAACTAAAAAATATCTAAAGCTGAATTTTATTTTTAAATCCTAATTTATTATGTCGTTTTTTCAAGCTATATGAAAATGCGAAATTCTTTTTTTATTTTTCAAAGTATAAAATAAAAAATTTATTTAAAATTTTGGTGTGTTTTATATCCTCCATTATGAATTATGCTAATCTTACATGCTTTAGTTGAACCAAAAAAATTGATTCCACCTTCTAGAATTGAATTTTTGCAAATTTCTGAATATAAAGCTTTGTTTTCAATTTAAAAAAGGTTCAGTAACAAAAAAAGGGAAATAAATTCAAATCATATGAAATTTAATCTGCTGTACTCAGTCTTTTGCCAATTTTGTTTTGCAATCAAAAACTTATGTACCATCATAGATTTGTTTTGATAGAAAATTAAATCCATTGTTTTATTTAAATTGTTTTCCTGATTTTCTGTGATAAAACATTTTTAAATTAATTATTTGATTTTCGCTTTGTTACACCACTCCCTTAGACTATAAGAGCTGTATATAATTTTGAAATGGTATTGGGACTTTTTTAACAATGCCAAATCTTTTCCTTACTTATAGTAGTTTGTTATAATTATTAGTGTATTATTTAGTGAAGTTTATGTTTTTAACTGACGTGAGACTTACAATAAATTTGTAGCCATTAGCAGTCAGCTTTGTTGAATTGATTTTGAAATTTCAGGGAAAAAAAAACAACGATAAATGTGTTTAATAAATTAATTGCGGTACTTTTTGGAATGATATTACATGAGATATTTAAAATAGGAAATGTGTTAAACTGTTGCAGTAATTAGTTGATTAAAATTAAAGAAATATTTTATTGATTTAAATGGAGAATTTTTTTTTTCATATTTCTGTTAAAGCTAAAATCACAAATAAATCAAATTAAATACTTTTTCAATCCAATTTCGATTCAATTCCATTAGAAAGGATTTGGGGCCTTTATTATCAGCCATACGTTGAGTTGATAGCTAACGTCAATTTCCTTTAAACGTGATTTCTATCGAAAACCATATACAACGGTATATATTAAACGAAGGACCAAATAGCAGGTGTTTTCAAATATATTTACATACTATGAATGGACATATACATATATACATATATACATGAAGTATATATAGATATATCAATCTATTTGCAAAGGTTTGATTTATATTTGAATCGAATAAACTTGACATTTCCTTGTCAGTAACGTAGGTAGAGAAATCTCTATGTCATATTAAGTCTGCCTTAGAGAACAAATAGGGAGGGATTAAATATGAAAATCAAATTGAAACGTTAGGAAAATTTTGTTATCTACAAATATAAGATAGAGTGAGTTTCTCTTTCTTTTCGAGAATTTTCATAAATGTTTCATATGATTCAAATACCAATGCTATAAAAGTAATTATTGTATTCTTGTTGAAATAAACGTCTTAAATGAAACTCAATTTATGAAGATTCATGAGAAGACTTGTTAGACTTACTTTCATGGGAACTGATTTATTGCTTTTGTGTGCTTATATCACTTTTAGGTTATTTACAGCAGTCATTTCCAGTTAAGCCTAATTTGTGGCCTATTTTGTGTACAACCAATTATATTAATAACCATTTCATTTAAAACAAATATAATTATAATTCCTATATTTTACCTTAAGCTAAAAATAAATTGCATCTTAATACTATGATCCTTTATAGTTTTGTAATCATAAATATAATAACTTTAATATTTCTTATTTACTATAATAGTAATAAAATATTTTTCAAATATTTTATAAATAATATACAAAATTTAGCTTAAAGCTATATAAAGGACTAATAGTATTTTGAATTTTCTAATTACAAGCTTAAATTCGTGGTAGACCTTAGATTGTAAATAAAAGGATGACAAGCAAAAAAGAATTGTTTCCGTTTTATATATTTAAGCTTTTAAATTTACGTAGGGCGCCCTTATTTAGGGTATTGTGCTTTTTGGAAATACAAAAGGCTAAATCTATGGATAAGGAATAAAATTCTTTAAATTTGATGCTCTTACTTTGTTATAAGGGTGTTTTGTTGTAAATTGATTTACTACGTTTTCTTCTATACTTTTAAAAAGTTTTTAGTAGGTATACGTATTTCTAAAAAGGAATATTTAAAATATGTTTATGTATTTGGCTGTAATTTATTTTTAAGAAATGTTTTAACATTCGTAAAAGTTTTTTCTATTATTAAGCAATGGTTTTAATTGAAAATATTTCAATTTTATACATTACTCTTAGCAACTAGCAAAATGTTATGCCAAAAACTAAATATAAATTAAGAAAGGATTTTGTAAATTAATTTTAGCAGATATAATGCAATTAATGAGCTGGCATCCTATAGATAAATTATTATTATTGCTGAGGCCTGTTACTCGTCAGATATAAAGAAAGCTTTGTTGATTGTTATTATTAAAGGCTCTAAAGTTCTGTGTAAAATAAAAGTGGAACTATTTAAGGAATTTCTTTTAGTAATTGCAAAAAAAGAGGACTTTCTAGTCGTAAGAAGCTAAAACGCAAATTAATTTGAATTATTTGAGTTATTTAATCTAATTTTTTCTATTTTTAAATAAGTAGATTGAAAGATGTTCTGGCTCTGACAAGAAAGCTGGAGTAAATTTTCCTTTATAACATGCCTGTCGGGGAGTACAACAGATCCATCCTTGTCGAGGTGCTTTTTGGCCTCTACTACTACTACTACTATTATTACTACTACTTGGGTACAGCAACCCTTAGCCAATGCATATATATCATATATATATATATATAAAGTGTCAATTATGAAAGGATTAAGAATATTTCAATTTAACAAATCAAATACAGAGATTTAACTTTTCTAGCCAGTTGTGTACAATTAATTAAAATGAAAAAAGTTTTCAAAAATTTTAAAAAGCTTTTATTTTAATTTTACCATTTAATCACGCTAACTGATAGAAATTTAAATAGTTATAGAAGTCATTTACAATCGCTATTTAAAAACAAAAACAAAAAAACCATAACTGAATTCATCGAGAATAAAAGTTTTTATTCTTTAAAATGTTTGTAGCATGAAATATTTTAACTTATATAAATGAAATTACAAAAATTGCTGAAAAGTTTTGTGCATCGTCAATGAACTATGTAAATGTTAAATTGTATTGAAAAAATCGTAAATTTGTGCTTTCTTTTATCCAGGCTGTTATTTTTCATGCATAAAGGAATAAGTTCTAAATTGCAAAATTTGATAAATTTTCGATATAACCAATTATTTAATACTTTATTCCAAGTTTCATATTATTGTGCTCTGATATTTTATCAAGAGTAGTAAAAAATGTAGAATGAAATTCTTTGAAAAATCAAAGTTTTTGAATTTATAAGTAAGATTTTTGTTGTTATTATGTGTATTAAACCTGGAAAAAACGTTACTTAGTTACTTACAAAATAGTTATGGTATTGTGTAAGAATGAGTACATTCATGGTTGATTTTTCAAATTTTCAGCTCAGTGAAATTCATTTTACCTTTTATCCTTTTTTCACAAAAATATTACTAAATATTTTTGGCTTCATTAAATAAAAGGGTGAAATATATAATTTATATTGTTATGGAAAATCTTTCTTTAACATCTTTAAGAACATTTATATATAGTTTTTTTTTTCAAAGGAGATTAAAAAGCGAAAAATAAAAATCCTAATGGGTCATTTTTCTGTCTTTATACTGCTTCAATTTCATAAGTTGGTCCTGTTATTGGTATTTACCATAATGTTTTCTCTCTTTTGGCATAACCATAAAGATCTTTTATAAATAATTTGCCTTACGGCTTTTTCCTGATTTTAGTTATAAACATTTTATACCCAATGGGCTTTTGAGAAATAATTTTTAAATCTGCTGTGAAGTAGAATAAAACAGAGATTTAAATAGTCAAATTATCATAAAAAGCTCTTTTTTGATTAAAATATAAAACTTATATTAATAAAAAAGTTGGAAGCTGAACATTTGTTCAGTTAAATTTGCACACGTCTAATGCATTATAAAAGTATTAATAAATTAATCAAAATATTTAAAATTGATTTGCATGCATAGGGATGAATCAAAATAAATATATTATTATTTTTAATCGATCGAAAATTTATCTAAATTATAAATATTTGTTTTCAATATCTGCCCAAAAGGGTTGGGTCCGATGATAATACCAACTATGTCAGTTTTTTTCTTTTTATTGCCAACAATGCGTATATTTTTTAGATTTAAAATGTCTAATCAACCTTTTCAAATATAATATCTTGACTTTTAAATATATAAAAAACTTTTATTGTGTTTTTTCAGCAATATTTTAGGAAATTTTGACAAATTTAATTAAATATGTAAACTATTTGTTAGCGTATTTTACTTAATTTTATTCATTTCTACTTGTTGGCTTTAAATTTTTGTATCAAATTACAAATTAAATCAAATTATTAAAAATAATTACTAAAATTTTCATCTTCATTTGCTACAAATTTATTTTTTTCAAAACAATTAATTAAAACTCAAAGTTTTTCTAAATTTTGTATAACAAGCAGTTGAAAATGTTAAAACCTCAGAACTTATTTAAAATAAATAACAAAAGAGGTAGTAGGTGTTTTAACTAAAAACTTCCTTAGTACAAAATCTTTCTAACTTTAGCAAACAACTTTCCTTCAGGAAATTGCTAAACTTATCCTGTATCTACTATTACTTATGCAAGAATGAAAACTTCAACCCCATTTAGTTTTTATTCAAATCATCTCTAGTTCATTCAATTCTAAATATTACCTTAGTGTAGATAAAATTTTGTCCTTGTATATAATAAAAGAGAAAATGATGCATTTTATTCAAATGGTTGGCTGTATTTAACAAAAGAATACTGGCTTAGTTTAGTGCAGTCATGAGTACGAATTTTAAAAGTTCAGTTATGTTCAGTTTATGATAACAATTGTGAAACATAGTTATAGACAGGTATATGTATGTATATATATAAATTGCGCATAAATCAGGTCAATCAACTTATTCTTCACTTTCGTAATTGACTTTAATTGGAATAAAATAAAATGAAAATAAAATAATAAGTATATCAACGTTGTTTATTGAAGGTATTAAACAAAAGTTTTACTAAACTAAATTCTTTGTTTGAATTCTTCTTTTGTTAGTTAGTTGGTTTGAGTTTTAAAACTGCATTCTCCTTCATTCAGTATCAGAAATTTGATTGTTCATTCAGAAAAGTTGTTTGAAAACTTATAAATATTCTCTGATTATACAAGACCATGTAAAATTCAGGATTTTCTGTTTGGGTTTTGTAAATTTCTTACAGAAAACAAGTAGCCTGTAAAAAGAGTTTAATATAGTATTGTTTGGAAAAACTATTTAAAAAAAAATAAATTCAAATAATTTTTGATAAATTTCAGGTTTTAATAAAAAAGTTAAATTTAAGGGATATTTAACTTTAAACTGGCCATTTTTAGACGTTACTTTTATATTTCAGGATAAGTAAATTTAAATCGATAAAAATCCCCTTGTGCAAGGGTTTAGCAAAAGTATTAAAGAATTCTTAAAAGGATTATAATGTCTGCCTTAATAATTATTTATTTCTCAGAGTAAAGTCACGCAGGCCCCTTTTTGTAGTAAAATTGTTAAATTATTATTGGTCAAATATGTCTGCCTTTTCTAAAACTTAATGAAAGCTTAAGTTTTTAGGCAACTTTTTCTCATATAATTTGTACTCTTTGGTTTTGAATTTTTATATTGTTTTAAAGGTTTTGTAAAATCTTTTCTTCTCTTATAAGTCTAAAATTCATCCTAGCAAACTCTTTACACTGATCAAGGAAGAAAGATAAGCATTCATGTGTATTCAAAATTAAATATTAAGGGTACGAATAGTTTATCTAAACTATCAATAAAATTTTCAAAGTTTTCAAATAAAATGGAAAAATGATTGTAGATATAATTTGTCATAGTTTAGATTAGACTTACAGGACTCTTTTTGACTTGTTAATTTCAAAATATGAAAGAAATTTTTTCTATTTTATACAATAGCAGTTTTATTTTAATTTCATAATAGACTTAGTCATAGCCATTTTTAAAATTCATGGAGAAAAATATTTGTGATGATTAACAAAAATTTTTCTACAATTAGTAAAAATATTTAAAGTTTGTCATGTCTAATTATTTATTTTGAATTATCTCAAAAGAAACAGGAACAGATATTTTTTCTTAGGTAAGATATAGTTTGAGAACCGTTCTGCAAACAATTGTATTGTGTATAAGCTCCAAAAAGGGTAAAGGAGTACTAAAATATTTCACAAATGTTGAAAAACAGAAATTACTTAATAAGCCAGGCTTAAGGCATTCATGCTTTCTGTATAAAAACAATAATTTCACAGAACTTTACACTGTTACAGAGTGGTATGTTATGTCAAAAATGTAAATTTTATGTAATCTTTCACGAGCTTCTGATATTAATGTGATGATTTTAATGCTTGTGACATGCTTAACCCGTCTTGTCATCTATTTCAGTTAAGCTTGTACAGCAAATAAAAAACTAAAATAATTTATATTGTTTTAAATTCCAAATGACTTCAATTAAATGAAATTTTAGCTTAAATAAATGTAATTTTAGTGAAAATACAAAGTTTATATTAAAAAACCTAGAAATATTATTGAATGAAGCTCATCTATTTGGCTGGAATATGTGCAAATACCGAAACAAATACTTAAATTATTGTTCGTTACAAATTGAGTCTGGACTACAGTGACTGACAGTTTGAAAATGTGACTTGACATAACTTTTTTAAATTCTATTTAAATCTAAAATTAAAAGTATTTTATTTTTCCATTTACTTTGTGTATCCTTTATATTTAGGTTATATCCTTTACATATACTACTGTAATTTTATATTAAGTAAAATGATAAAAAGTAAAAACTAGAAATGACTTAATTAAATGAAAAGTCAACCATTTTCTTTCACCAACATTTAAGAAAAAAATTTACAGTGAATTTTGAGTTCTTATTATTTTTTCCAAGTCCCTTTTTAAATTTTACTAGATATAATATAAATTTAATTACTCATTTAATGATTTGATAAAATCTCCCTCTGAATTATTTTAGTTTTATTTGAAAAGTATCTATAAGATTAGATTATAATAAAACCAGATTAATTTAAAATCAAGATCATAAATTTCTTTTCAAAATGATTACAATATTTTTTATTCTTTTTAAAAGAAAGAAAAAAAAATCAGATAATAGAAATCATAATAGGAAATAATAAGATTTAAGTAATTTAAGTTTTAATAATGAATCCTTTTCCTTAATTTTGAAGTAATTTAAGAAATTCCTTGAATAAAACGTGAGCAATCTACATCATTTAAACAAAAATTTATGGTTTTTATTTTTGTGCCTGAATCAAATAAATTTTAACATTTTCTATCTTCAAAGAAGAAAATTTCATTGTGTTCATTCAAGTAAAAAAGTTATCAATTCTGAAATTTTTATTTTTCATAACAATGAACTATTTATGATAGTAAAATGAAAAGATAAATAGGTCAAAGTACATAATTTAAAATTGATTTAAGAATTTTCTAAGAAGAATTTTAGAAATATCCGGAAACTAATGATGAATGCCATTCATTTCTAGAGCTCTATAAAAACATTTGTTTTAATGATGGAATATAAATTCAGATGGTGCAATTTTTATGTTTATGTTTACAATAGATTTAGTTGCTTTTTCTCAGGGAGACCTTAAGTTAAAGGAAAAATGCAGTTGAGATAATAAATTAAAGAATACTATAAACTTTAGAATAAGACAAATCGTCTTTGGAATTGACGTTGTTAACCAATGATTTCAATTTGCTTTCAACTAAAAGAAAAATTGGAAAAAAAGTTTTTAAAGTGCACACAATTTAAAAACAAAAAGAAAGTGATAAAAAAGTCTATTTCTATTCTCAATTTGGGTAAGTGAAAACTGTGAGAAAGAATTGTTTTTCAAAGAACATAAAATTTAAAAAGTTTCCAATGGAAATTGGTAATGCTCCAGTTTTCAAGGATATAAATTTTTCCTTTTGCATACAGCTAAGCAAATGAGTGTTAAAAATATAGGTTAATAGTTGGTTTCATTTATACTATGTTAAACAGCATGAAAATTTTCTTTTTGGGTTGATGTGAGGTATTATTTCTTTTTGGATCATTTATTCTTATTTCTTTTCTAAATGTTATTAGGAAATTGTTTGCATTTAGAAGAAGAAAAATAGCATTTAGGCGTTTTAATAACAAATACTCTCTTCTGAGTAATATTGTTTCAAGGATAAAATACTTTTGTATGAATAAAATCATGGAAGATAATGACTTAAAATACAATACAGTGTAACTAATTGTTTTTGTTTTTGCAATAGCAAAGACTGTTGTTGAAATATGAAAGGGTGAAATGAGAGACATATAAAAATTCTAACCCCTTATATTTATGGCCTAAGAGAGAATCTTATCGATTTTGTAGATATGTTTATTTAAAACAAGTAGCCTGGAAGAAACCAATTAAAGCTAATTATACTACGCTGCATGTTGAATTAGGATATGCAAATCTTGTGATGCATAACAAATAAAGTGACAAAAGAAAAATCTATAAAGAAGAAAGTTTTGGGGTTTAAGTTAATCTTTTAACTTTTATTCTATATTAAATTAGGGCTAGTTTTTTGAGTTTTTTTTTTGTTGCGAGACTATTTAACTTACTTAATAATATCAAACATTTCTAACAAAAATTGAAAAAATCGCTGATGCCTTGATTCATTTTGCAAAATTTCAGGAAAAAATTTAAATTAATGATTTGACTATATTGTTAGTAATTAAATGGATTTTTATAAGAAAAATCATATAAGAACTCGTTAAAAAATTTATTTAGACGTATTTTTAGAGACCAAAAATATAATTTAAAAACTCATCAAAAATTGAAGTAATCAAATCCTTTATTTGACTATTTTCAACATTTTTAATTTTAACCTACAGGCCTTATAGTTCGGTTATAGTGGTCAAAGGTACTAGAAAAAATGTACTACTTACCATTTTAGAACTTTTATGGGAAATCTCTAGTATATTTCTCAAATGTACTAATCTGAATCTAGTTTTAGTTCATTGCTTAATGTACTAGACAACTCATGGCAATAAGAAGGGAAAATTTTGAGTAATTTTTCGGATTCTTTACTTCGACAATAGTTTGTCAGTGAATAATTGGGGTAGTTAGGTTAAGTTCAACTGTGAATATGACGGCAAACATTTTTACAATAACAAAGATAAGCAAATTGAAATATGTACTAATCAAAATGTACTAGGGCCCAGTATAAAAACCTACTTTTATATATGGAGAAATGGTAGTAAATTTGTTTAGTATCTTTGGCCACTGTAAAAATACTATTAAGCAGTAAGAGCTTAAACAGACTGTCCTTGCCTTTTTTTTTTTATTATGACCCACGAAGATGGTTTCCAGCTTCAAGGTTATTTTTGTAACAATAAAAAAACGACTGCATAGGTGATATAAAATTTTTTTTTCAAAAAATTGAGCAATCATATTTTAATTGGTAAAAACTTTTAGTATTTTGTGTATTGTAAAAAAGAAACCTTCTGAAATTTTAATTTCAATTCAAAACAACACAATATTAATTTATTAATTGTATAAAAAAACTTTATTTATAATTCACTCATTCCACACAAATTTATCAAAATAAGAGACACTAATCATCCTATAAAAATCTTACGGTTCTACGCGTACATATTGTCCAGGATACCAAAGTGTTCGAAGCTATTGAATTTTTGTGGTAAAAATTGCCTTGTCATTTCTCTAACAAAAACCATATTTAGAGCTTCTGTTCATTTTTAAAAGGGGATAACATTATCAATGTCCTGTTTCCATGTAATTTGTATCAGACTATAATATATTTCCTGTTTCTAAATATTATTTCATTTATTTTCAAATTTTATGTGATATAATTTCTGGCTGACCAAATAGCCTTAAATTTCTAGCAAATATTTGGCTAATGTTTTGCAGAAAAATCAATAAAATACTATCTATAAATAGGATATTTTTATCGAGAATGTTATATAAAGGATTTATATGCAAGTATTATCTTATACAGCCAAGAATTTTAAATAAGAGAAATTTCGTAACTTTGGAAACAAATAGCAAACATTTTTATGTAAGAAAAAATATTACTTTTAGTAATGAAATGTGCAAGAAGACATTTGTACAATTTATTTAACAATTTTTATTTTTCCTAATAATACCACCTTAATATTAAAAAAAAGGAGATTACTTTTTTCTAATTCTCAAAATTGAAATATTCAAAAACATTTTTACATAATTTTTTTGTGGACATCATGAGTTGTGTTACATGAGAATAAAATAACGCTAAAATTTGCAAAATTTATTCCAGAAAAAATTTTAAATTTATCCCTAGATTGGAAGAAGATTCAAGGTAGTAGATTTTATTATGTAAAACTTTTAAAAGAATTTTACAAAAAAATTGCAACTTTAAAGTAGAATTTAATAAATGCAAAACAAAAAACTCTTTCATGTGCCAAAAATAGTTCTAAGCCAAAATCTATTTGCACATTTCCTTTACAACTGAGTGAATTCTTTGTCATGCTGTCAAGAAATCTGCATAAAACCATGAAGTCAAATGCAAATGAGAAGAAATGTAAAAAAAAAAAAAGAAAATCTCAAAGAGGATAGTGGTTACAGAGAAAAAAAAAACGAACGCTTTTGTAATGACGTTCTTTCCACTGAATTAAAAGTTATTTTCAAATTAATTTGCATAAATTCATTGTTGTCCTTCAAGGTTAGAAATTTAAAATTCAGCACAAAATTACTTTCTTTTTATTGAAGTTTTTTCTTTTGAAATTTTTGTTGTTGTAAAATTACCAATTTTTTGCGATTGGAAAAAAGTGCTAATCAGCATGAAAAAATTTCATTTCAATATTTTATTTGATTACAAGCAAACAATTTTGATTTTGATTCTAAATATGCTTTTGAATTTTGAAATACAGTTAATATTATCTTTTTCTTTGAAAAATTAAATTTATTTGAATTCCATAATTAAAATAAAAACTTTAAAAAGTGTTTGGGATAAATAGCTAATCTGGCATTATATTTCTGGAAGATTTGTTATTCTAAATCACCTTTCACTATGTTCTTTAAAAGAATTCGCTTTGTTCCTATATTTAAGGATGTAATATCTACTGTAAAAATTGTCAAATAAATGAACACACATAATTATCGATGGAATATTATTATGCCTTTTTCTTGGGGATGATACCCGTGAATATCTAAACTTGTCGATAGATATCTTAGTTAGTTGCTTTTGTTTCCTTAATACCGTTCTAAATACGCAAGAGCATTTATATTTTTAATTGGTGTAGCTACCTCAACAGCAATTCGAAAAGATTTGATACACCAAGATCAATTTTCAAGAAACAATCCATTGAATATATTGGACTTTTGGTAGATCAACACTATTCAGCTGATCAGATACAAAAAAAGCATTGATTATTTTTATTAAATCTTCCTTGTGTGTTAGCGAGTGGTCTAACATGGAATTTCGCAACTTTTATTGTTTCATTTTTCCTGTTTTCTTTATAGAAAAGTAACTTATGAGCGCTTACACTGTAATAGCCCCAAGTCTATATTATACGCATATCAAAATTTTTTGCTCCTCATATTTATTTTTAAGATCAAAATCCAAGTTTACTTTTTCAAAGTTCTTTGGTTCCCTAAATTTAATTGAACCCAAAATATATGTTAAATATTTTTGTTATAACAATAAAATAATTTTATTTACCACTAAACCTTGAAAATAATGTTTTTATGTGTTTTATCTCCATATATGTATATTTATTTAAATTATAACATATTTCTACCATATAAACAGTAATAAAATTTTAAACCAGCCACAATGAACATAAAGTTTCGATGTTAAATCTTAAAATGACGTCTTTTTTGATAGCTATTCACATATGTTTTTGTTTGTAAAAGTGATTGTTAAAAAAAAAGAATATCTTGAGAACAAATATATCTTATAGAATAATAATAACCTGAGAGAAAATATTTTTTATGTATATTTAATATTTATATTGAGATAATTTGCTTACAGAAGTAATTTAAAACGAAACAACTAGTGTGCAAAATTTATTTGTGTTAGATAAAGTTCAATTTCACTTATTTAGAAATAGACGTAAGTCATTTCAAAAATTCTAGTTTTTTATTATAGCTAACTTACAATATCGACATGCATAGTTTGCAACAGGCTGAATAAGTTTTGGTAGTAAAATATAATACTTACATACAATTGTCTGTCATAAACATTTTTAGCAGTGTCAAAATTTGATTGTGGATTACAGGAGGGATAATTGCAATAGATAAGTCTTTTAGAGGAAAGAGAACAAGAGGTGAATTCAGATTACTTTAAGAATTTAGATCTACGAACTTAATCATTGACAGAAGCTCACAAACTCATTTCTCATTATTTTGGTAAAAATACAACAGGAAAAATATTGAGCATCTCATTAAAAAAAAAGATAAATTATAATAATGGCAATTAGAATTAAAAACGAACCAACATAAAACTTTAAAAAAATGTAACAGCTCCACATTATCGACTTCTAGAATTCAAATGAAATAGGGTCCAAATATAAAAAAAAATGTATATAAAAATTCATTTTTCTACATATTAAGATTAGTTAAGCTCATTTTTTATTTATACATTTTCATAAATAATTTTTGGCCTGAATTTACTTATTTGATTTTATATGACGCGTTGTATTACTTGTATTAAAAACGTAAACTAACATTTTATTACTACACAAATCCAATTAAAGCTATTGTATTTAAATAAAAAACATAGAAATCAAAATATTATTCAAATTTTCGCCAGGAAATAAGATTTTCATTAATATACATAATTAAAAGTATAATAAATAAATTCTTTAAAGTTAATGACTCAAAAATCTTCTTTCAGTAAATTTATTTCTTGTAGGATTCTAATAAACTATTTTTGTTAATTTTTTTTTAATGAATGGTGATATATTATACTAAATTTTTTTTTAGCCTGAACAAATTTTTAAGTTAAAAATTAAATACCCTGCTGAGATAATTTTTTAGAAAGCACAATATTTAAAATGAGCTGATTATAAAAACAATAGACGAAAGTATTTAAAAGATTTGCTGGAAATTTATTCAAAGATATGGAATTTATCCTTTTTTTACCATGGTTATGGCAGATAAGTTAATATTTATAAAATAACCAAGGGAGCAAATTGTTAAAAAGGTTGATTACAAGCAAAATTTTTATTCCTAAATCTTTAAAAAAATAAGTTCAGACTAAAAGCTACTTTTACAGATTTTTTGTTGAAAACCTGGAATCATTACTACTATTGGCGACTGTGTAAAATTTTGAGTTTTTAAGTTTATATTTAAGTATGAAATATTTGAATTGATTAGATAAAGGAATCTTTAACACATTTATCAAATTTTCAAAACAATTTCAATCATTCTCAGCTAAAAAATGCTACAATACTATAAAAATGAATAATCACAATTAATTATCTATAATTAAATTTAAAATGGATTTAAATGTACGAACAAAATGAAACATTTTTTTTTGACTGTACAACTTATCTAGATTTACTCAAGCCTTCTAGAATAAATTTATAAAAATTCCTTATTAAAATAACTCAGTATTCAATTTGATTATAGAAACATCCATTTTTTTCAAATATTGATTAACACTAATTGTTAAGCTAATTAACACTAAGAAGTCAGGTCTAGTGCAAAAAGGGATATTTTTTTTAATGATTAAATGTTTTTCTTAATTTAAATTTCTTCCAACATTTTTCTGCTTTATTCAATTTTAAATATCAATTTTTTAATTAAATTAAAGTTAACATTATAAAAAAGTTTTTGTAAACTTTTATTTTACCAAAAAGAAGTATTCTTACGTAATAAAAATACTGTCGATTCTGGGTTTTTACAAAAAGCAAGAAATAAATTAAAAACAAAATTGTAATGTTAACTTTTTATTGCTTTGTACTTAAAGTTTTCTTTTTGAAAAAGTTTTACAAGTGAAATTATATGTAATTATAAAATACGCTCTAAAAACTTGTCAGAAAAATTTTCTTGTTTTTATTCTTTCAAAAAATTTTGCAAAAAAAGAACTTAAATGAAAACAGGTTTTATCAAGTGTTAAATGAATTTGACTTCATTTTTGTTAATAAAAGAAGAAACTCTTGTTAAAATTTCATTAAATTTTTTATAGAGATATTAAAAAAAACTTAAGCCAAATGTTTGACTCGCTTGAAAATTTTATTTAATTTAATTAACAAAACTTCTTCATTAATTAATACTTCTAAGGAGATCTCTGAATAATCCCTTAACGAATAAAACTCAACTTGGCAGTGGTAGCTCCATTAAATACTATAATATTAAAATAGAAATCCTTTTTAATAAACGCATCATGTGCGCATTTGCTAACTATGTAAATTTTCTAAACTAAATTCTCTGTAGGATATAATTAAATTATTGAGGCAACATATGATAATGATTGCTTAATTTTCATGTGTAAAATCTTGAACTACTGATATTTAGACTTTTAAGCTCGTATTGAAAACAGAATTAATGCTAGTTAAAACAATTTACTTCTAAATTTTAGTTCTTGTGGTAGAAATAATTTCATTTTTGTCTTATGAATGCTATTAAGTTATACTGAAGGGCAAAGTGTCCTTTAAGTTTTTCTATAAATACCAAAAAATAGTTTTCTACTTTATTTTTTATCATTTAGAAAAAGGAAAAACTATAAATATCTAAAAATAAAAAAGAATATTAACTGTTTTTGTGTAGATATTATTTGACTTTTTAGTTTTTTATTGTTAAACTAAAGACAAAACTCTGATATATATGTTTCCTTAATAGAAATTTTCATATTCAAACAGAAACATATATAAATAGATTAAATTAATTAAAGAGAGTGTTTTCATTAAATTAAAACCATGGCAAAATATTGAAATGTCCATTAAATAGAAAATTTATTCGGGATTGCTAAACCTGCTGCCATCAGTTTTGTATGATGATTACAAATATTTTACATAGTTTTATTGAAGGCTTTTTGAATAAGTGTAATTTAAAGTAGGGAGCATTAATATGAGCCTTATATATCAAGCATACAATATTTGGAAATATTTAAGCAAAATTTTCGCGATAGTTCCTTTTATATGTTATACATTTACCTGCTCTTATTGTGAGGATTTAATTTTCATTTAGAATTCTCGACATTAAAAATTTCAAAGGAACTTTAGATATTGAAATTTATTCTGAATCTCTTTGGAAAACTTAATCATGACAGGGATTAGTTTACCATTTAGATATTATAAATGTCAAATTTCCTGAAATATGTCCTAAATAAGTTGAAGCTCAAACATTCTATTCTTTAAAAGTATTAATACATGCAATTTTTCTTTAAACATAAAATATAATTGAGTATATTTTTGTTAGGCACTCTTCTCTTCTTCTCATCTTCTTTTAAATAAAAATAAATAAAAAAAACCAAATCATGATAAACAATGGATTAAACGGGAACTTTAAAAAATATATTACTATTTTTTACATGATCGAGACAATAATGTTGTATGTTTGTATAATTTAACTGTTTTGAATTAACAAAACAATTGAGTAAGGAAGCTAAATCTACAGGCATATTAATTATATCATTATCAGTGGAAGATTGGTCTACACTCTACATGATGATGAGTTGGCCACAGCCTTAGTATATATGTATATTTAACATAAGTAAGTAATGTAAAGGAAATGAAGCATTCTTTGTAATAGGTAAATACCGAAAATGATATATTCTGAACAGTATATTTGTTCTTTTATTATTTTATAAGCATAAAGAAGTCTTACGGAACTCTAAAATAATTTTGGAATAACTAAAAACCAACTTATTAATTTATTAGTTCCAGAATGAAACCTCTTCTTTTAAGGAGAAGTACATATATAAAGTTTGTCTAACCTAATTGAAATTAAATTTATACAAAAGTAAATAAAAAAACTTCAGATTTGACATTTGCCATATATAAATAATAAAATTAATTTAAGTAAAATATGATTCCATTTATGTATCACGTAATGTCTCTGTGAATAGGGAATTCAAAGGTATGACCCAGACTTACAAGGTGACTATTGTATTTAACTCTTGAGATTTCAAATTTAATATTTGTCCATTAGTCGAGCTGGAATCCTGAGCAGTAGGCTTAAATAAGACTGGATACCTAAATCAGTTACAAAAAGTTTTATGGTCATTAAAAATGCAAAGGGTACCCACTATTTCATTTAGTAAAAAGCTTACAAAATGATATAAAATGAATTATTCAACAAAGGAAATTAAATATTTTCAAGTTCATTATGCAAGTTAAATTCAATTGAAACTTGCTTTTGTCTTTTTTAAACAAAAACTAACTTTAACTATATCTAATGATAAGTCAACAATTTAGCTGGACTCCTTTTACTGTAATCTTAATAAAACTAATTTAATATAGTTAAAAGTATAATTATAATAATGTAATTTTAGTGAAAATAAGTTTCAATCATTTTGAAACAATTATGAACCATAAGGTTAAACAGTTAATTTAGCTTTTTAAATAGCTGAAACTTTATGAAAATTTCCTATTTTTTGAGTTGCACATTAATGATTTATTTATTTTTTAAATAAAATAATAAAAGCGAAATCTGGAATATATAGTGGTTGTACTCATAAAACCCAATATTTTAAGATATTGACTGAAATTTGTTGTAATTTATAGTTTGGAAACAATTTTTCGTGTTTAAATTTTAAATTAATTCTAAAGTTATGCAATTTTCAGTCTATTTTTTAAATTATGCAGTTTTTGATATCAATAGAGGATCAAATTTTTATAAAGGGCTGTTAAAGTTTGTGTAGTGCATATAATCTTAATATGTAATTCATTTTCTACATAATTTTGTAAACAGTTCCGCAAAAAACAGCATTCGTCATTTAGTTTTAGCTTCTAATATTTCTCTTAAATGCAGATTTAATTTTATTTTAATCACGACGCTGTAATTATGTTACAATTTTTCATAAGTACAATAGTACAATTAAAACATTCAGAGGTTAAAATTTTATTGTTTCGTTTGAGTTATTTTATTACTGAAATTCATAAGAAAAGTCATTAGAAAGTTCTAGTTTTAATCAAAAATACTCCTAAAAATACCGAAAAATTTCTATGATTACCCAAAATAAAATAGGTTCTGATTCACTACAAGGAAAATTAATTTTTCAATATTTAGCAATATTACTCATCAGTGAGTTTCTCATTTATGAATTCATGCGTGAATCATGTAGAAAAGCTCACTTGTGAAGCATTAATGTAGAAAATAGCCATGTAGGTGATTTCTGGAGCCATTTGTTAACTAAATTCATTAACGTCTTCCTTGAGGAAGTAGAGCTCTTTAACAACAGCCTTTTTATTGTCAGTACTAACAATACAAATATTTGATGCGTCACGTAACATGCCACAAAACTTAATTGAATTCTATTATAACATTTAAGTAAACATTTGTAATATTTAATTTATTTTCAAGCTTTTCTTGATAGAAACATATAATTTTCTTTGGAATGTTAAAATATATATAAATATTCAAATTATCTAAAGAGACTTCTGGAAAAAAGTCTATTAAGAAAAAACCATCATGTCATGTCCTTTAAGAATTTTCTGCCCGCATCAATGTATATCTAAAAATTTTCTTTCGCATATATTTTATAATGTAAACTGTTTTTTTTTTTTTTTTTAATATTTCAAGAGGCATATGGCACAGCCTAAACTCAATAACACATCCTTAAGCATTCAAGTCTGACATCACGTACCTCTTCCCTACTCAAGAATAAACTTTTAGTAATGCAAAAAGAAATTATTATACATATATATATATATATATATATATATATAAATATATTATATTTGTGTTGTTGTTGCTATTTCTTTTCCTTAGCAAAGAGAAATATTTCTTTCTTTCAGAATAGCTTTTTGGTCCCAAAATTTTGATATTTTGCAAAAAAATGTATATTATCTATGAATATACGTCTTATACACTTATGTGATGAAAAATCACGCTTGGGGCACTTGCTTGGAAATATCCTTCAAGTTTTAAAATGTTGGCGGGAAAGATAAATATAAAGAACATTTATGGACAAGAAATCCGACTACATATAACATATAGGCCAAAACTTGAAAGAAGATAAAGTATTTATGAAGCATGTTTACGAGACTATGGCATAAAAAATAAGTTTTTGTATTTTTTTTAAATCTATTTTATGCTTTTATGTAATCTGCTCTTATGAGAGGAGCTTAAAATAGACGTAAAAGTTAGCTATCATAATGTCATTAAGTTATTAAATTCTATTTTATCAAATTTTAAATTATTATATTACAGGTTTTGATGTTTTAAAGTATATACCTAGAATTTTAAAACTAATACAATTTTATTTAAATTTAAAATTTTTTTTTGAATTTTTATGTGAAATCAATATTTATCATGTAAGCTACTAAAAATTTTTTTCATATAAGAAATAGAATTATTTCAAATATTTTGAGGATCAAATCAAATATTAAGATCCAGGGCATGTTTCAATTAGAAAAAATACGTCCGGCAGCAGGTACCGCACAAGCAACTTCTCTTGAGAAAAAATTATTTTTAAAGATAAAGATGCAAAATCAACACCTTCGAAAACCCCCATGTACCCCTCGATACTTAGAATATGAAGGTTACATTAAAATTTTTGTTGAATGCTTACGTTAGTTTTTTATTCATAAAAAACCAACCGCTGGGCCGATTTCGCTCAGACTCTTTTCAGATATAAGCTATGATATGGCGTATTGACTGATATGGTCAAAAATGTAATTTGGTGCAGAGTAGTTCTTTGGTAATCGAATCTCACTTTTGCGGGCTTAAAAAAGTCAGTTTTTTATCAATAAAAAACGAACCGCTGGGTCGACTTTGCTCAAACTCCTTTCAGATCTAAGTTATGGTGCGGCGCATCGATTGATATATATAACACGTAATTTGGTCCAGTAGTTTTCGAGAAAACGAATCTCATAAAAAAGCTCACAGATCTACATACATACGCACACACACACACACACACACACACACACACAGACAGACATCACTCTAAAAATGGTTGCAAATGATTCTCCAGGTCTTGAAACGTAAAGAAAACGCAAAATTTTTGATTTCGATTTTCGGACCATTTTATTTATTAAAGCTCTGAAATTTGAGCCAAAAGTTAGACTGTCTTAAAAGCTGTCTAGCTAAAACTGAAATACTGGAAGTGTTTTACAGTTCATTTTAATAATCTTCTTAGCTCAGCTATCATTGCTAAATTTTGTAAGCCATTTTTACGTCAAATGATCATAATCTGTCACATTTTTTGTATAGAGATATGTTATAATAAGTGAAATAGCGATAAAATATAAACACCATTTTAAAAAAGAATAATTAATCAGTAATTTTCTTAAATTATAAATATTCCTTGTGTTTATTATAAGGCAAAACATTAAATATTTTCCAAGTTATTATATATTATCTCTCGATTTCAATTTCATTAAATTCGTCATTTCTTATACAACATTATTGAAATGAAAATTGCACTTTTATTTATTAAATCAATTTAATTTTTATGGTTGAAAATTATTATTTAAATAAAGTTTTCGAAGGTATTTGGCATAAAATTTAGTAAAATTGACACAAATTCTGCTTTTCTGACAGCTAAGTGGACTTTAAGTCTTGAAAATTGGAAACTTAATTTAAGCACGAAGTTAAAGTCTATTTAAGGGTTAAGTATGAATAAATTGTGAAATGCAAAATCTGTTAATTACATTCTTAAGACGACAGATGCGCTAAGAAGGACTTAAGTATGAACTGTGAATCCGATTGATTTTGAAATAACGCATTTATGTTATTAATAGCAAGGATTTTTTCACTGTAACTGCTGGATATACTAGTCAGTGAATTTGAAAAAAATTGATTGAAAACTGTGTATAATATAATTTATTTATTAATGTTGTATATTTTAAATCAATATCAAGCTTTTTTATATAGTATTTAATAAAATTTGACTTGAACATTTTAATAATAAGTAGTTTAAAAGTTTTGTTAGTAAATTTTGTGTCCTTTCTATACACCATTTTAGCACTTTATTTCTGGAAAAAATTATTGCATGTTTTCTTTTTGGTTAATAATAATATTTCAAAGGAACTGACGTATGAGATGCATTAACCCTCTTATATGTCATAAAATTCAATATCAAGTCAATTAATAATAAAGTGCACAAAATGTCTTTTGGTTGTTACCATTATCATAACCATGAACAATAAGTTTTAATAGTAGAGGTATTTTTAACTTATATTACTGTTGTTTTTTGTTAAAACTTTTCTGCTGCAGCTTTTCAGTGCAAAGTACTAGATTATTTTCTATGTGTCATGGCTTCAAAGAACTGAAAAAGCCTAGATTCCAAAAA
The DNA here is from genome assembly GCA_947359355.1 of Acrocera orbiculus. Lineage (NCBI taxonomy): Eukaryota > Metazoa > Arthropoda > Insecta > Diptera > Acroceridae > Acrocera > Acrocera orbiculus. The sequence continues at coordinate 47,452,961 of OX375757.1, forward strand.
AATAAGGTTCTTTGCCTGTTTGACAATGCTGTCAAGTTTTATGTAAGATTTAGTTGTAAATATCTAAAACTTTTAGTTAAGTCAAAGCTTAGACTTGAAAATTTAAACTAGATTCGAAAAATCAAACTACAACTTTCAGGGTATTTAAGATGAATTTTTTAAACTGTTTTGCTTAAAATTTTACAATATTTATATTTAGTCGTTTCGTAATTAAAATTTACTGCTTTTAATACTTAAGCTCTATGAAAAATATTATTTCTGGATGAAAAACTATTTTTAATGAGTTTTTTAAAAACCACAAAACAGAAAGTTATACTGAAGAGGAATGCAAGTATAACTAGAGCAGGAAAATTAAAGTATTTCCTTATTTATCCTCTTTTTCTCAAAAGGTTTATTAAAAATGTCTTTTTCATTTTTGCTAGGATATTTAAAACCGGATATTTTATCTGTTTTGTTAATATATACAAGCATAACAGTACCACTAACAAAAACAAAAACACAAAAAAAAAACGTCTAATTGGTTTTTCATTTAACATTTCTTGTAGCTGGCATTAATTTTACATAAGCGCACTTTAAGCTAAAGTCATTCACCTTCCCAGTTGAGCTGTTGCAAGTTTTATACAGCGTAAATGAAATATTTACTTAGAATTTTACACTAATTGCCAACTAATAGTAATAAAGGATATTTTCTTGATGCCATTTGTAGTTATCGTTACGAGACTTTAATGAAACTTGTCCCTTAGTAACATTAATGAGACTTTAGAGATTATTTCGCGTCTGTTTTACACTTAGATAAATCGATGGTTGAAACTGAGAAATTGTAATTTTAAATATTATTAGAAAGTTTTTAGATAGCCTTATTTTTGGTCCTTTAGTTGTAATTTGTATGAATATATTTAATTTAGAGAATAAATTTGTAAACTTTTTTTTCAAGTGGTATGAAAAGTATGAAGACTGAAAAAATTGATGTAATTTTTTTTAATAAGAAATTTAAGCCTATTTAATTATTTTGTGTTAAAATGTTTAAAAGCCAAAGAAATAGTTCCTGCTATCAGGAGAGTTTAGTCTATTTTTGGGCGATTTGTGTTCTTCACCTACTGCTACATTGAAAAAACCCTTTATTAGCTATCTAGGATGACTACTAACACGCTATCATTGAAAGATTACATGTACAATTAAATTAATTACACAATGTTCAAGAGAAACAATCAGTGATGGAATTTTATTTCTCTCAGAATTGGAACACTGATGGATCCGAAAAGGATTTTGGTACGTGAGCTAATATAAAAAGCCCAGATTTTAGATGTTCCCAGTGTTATTCTAAGGTGACAGGTTAACGTATTCTAAGCGAATTCATTTTTTGCAGCTATTATTATTGGTATTTCTACTTTGGTTAATACTATGATAACATTTAGATTAAATTGTAAAATGTAATTTCTTAAAAATATAAATTCTAAATAGTTGATAGTAATTATTGACAAGCAATTGATGCTTGTTTAATTTGTACCAATGAAAACTGTTGATGTCATTCAAATTAAACAGTTTTTCTATGATTATTATTAATGTCAATGAGGAATATTATTAGTTAATTTTTAAACCTTTAATATCACAGTTGCAGGACATTTTAAAAATCGATCAAAATTGAAAAGCCTTAACAATTTTTGTTGATTGTTTCTCAATTTTTTTAATTGAATAAATAAAATAATTATTTAGTCAAAAAGGATAGATTCTAGCTTTCTTCCAATGGAATCTACTGGATGTAACTTTTAAAAAAATTAAGGTTCCTAATAAAAATTAAAAATGCTATACCGTGCTGTAATTTTCATTTAAAAATTTAATTTTGAATTTTGTTTTCTTCAGTCATAGTTTTTTTTAATCGAACTCAAAGGGATAAGTCACAATTATTTTGCGTCCTCAAAAGAAAGCTTTTATCAATGGCTCTAATTTTATTAATGACTATTCGTATATTTTTACTACAAAACTTTAAATAAATTTACATAGAAGGATAATACAATTAAACCTGTATCTGAACAGAGTGCGCTCAATTCAAACGCCATAGCTAATTTTTAAATAATAAATTTCGAGTACACTACAAAAATTTTACACTTCAATTCTAAAATTTAATCCTTAGACTACTTTTATTAATCTGTTTTAGAGCTATATAAATGGTTTCTATAGGGTAATTTTTACTGTAGTAATTATAAGCCCATTTTCAATTCAAACAATCAAAATTCTCTTCACCAAAAGTTATTTTGAAAAAAGAAAACTGTAATCTAAGTAAAATCTGAAATGGGTTAGTACCCTAAAAGCCTGAATAAAAGATTTTTTCTATATTATCTTCATCAAGGTCGTCCTATTTTAGCAACGAAACGACGATATAATTTTGTTTTCAAGTATATACATATATATAGATATGTATATATATATACATTAAAATATAGAGGAAAAAAAATAAATCCCTAAGGCTAGTATACCCGTACCAAAACAGAAGTAAAGAAAATCAAAATCCTTCAGGCCTACACAAAACTCAGTCGGATTTCATATTCAAGAGAAACTTTTTTGTTTTTTGATCAAATTGCCAAAGAAAACTTGTCTCCGTTATAGCTAGGTTACAATAGGTTTAACACAATTTTTTTTTTATCTCAAAAAGATTTTCCTTAGTTTTCTTGTCTATTTCATTTATTTTTTTTTTTTTTTTATTTAAGGATGTAAGTTTTCTTAATTCTTTGGTATCAAAGATTTCAAAGTTAATTAAAAATAAAAGAAATCCGAAATTGCTAATTACTTCAAAAAGGCAAAACCTATTGATATTATTAAATTAAAAAGGATTTAATATGTCAATCACAAGTAAATATTTACTCACACACATCATTAAAAAATCCAATTTAACTTTTAAGCTCTTTGGCATTTTAGAGTAAACATTTATTTTTTTTCGATTTGAATCAAAAATAATTATTTTTTTGAACGTTAATTACTTACACTAAATCAACAATATAAATCTATAAAATCAATGATTTTATCAATTAAAATTTCATTTAATTTGTTAGGGATAACGAGTTGTTTGGATTAGCATTATTAATTCCTTTTAGTTAAAATTGGGAATTGATTTTGGATACTTGGATTTGTTAGAAACTCTTTTTGAATTTTTAGGTTAAAGAAAAACTGCTCAGTCTTGATTAACAAAAATAGAATAATTCATAGCAAAAATAAAAATAAAATTATTTTGGTAAATACTTCGATTTAGAAAATTGTTCATTTCATGAAAATAAAACAAAATCTAAATTGCCCATAAAAATGTCATCAGGAATTTTTAAGAATCTTTTCATTTTACAGTTTTACTAGATAAAATTGCCATAAAATATTTGGTTTTGTTGTAATTATATATGAAATCACTAGAATTATTTCAGAGCTCCTTCAAAACCATTAAATATGGTAATAAGTTGGATAAAACTTTTAGACTAAATTAGAAAATTTGTTAAGCCCTACAAGCGAAATATAGAAATTAAAATTTTTTTAACTGTTTGATAAAATTTTATTATGAATTATGGGAATAAATTACCATTTAAGCATTTAGCTTTAAATAACAACCTAATCAAGTCAAATCTTATTGGAAAAAGTTTTTGTCATAATGAAAATATAAATTTTTCCTTTGATAGAAAATAATATATATAAATTATGTGAATTTATACTTACTAAAGTTGCAGGTACAAATGTTGGAACGGTTTCGAAATAACCAACTGTACTTGTATAGGATCGTAGTAAAAAATAAACACCGAGAAACATAATTCCTAACAAGCATGATATACCACCACATATTATACACCAAACAACATATTTTCGTACACCACCAGGATGAGGAGCTGAAATTATTTAAAAAGAAAGGAATTGATTAATAATTTCTATTATATTTGATATAATTAAAAAAATTATTTTATATTAAAATTTTTAGTTGAAAATGACTGAAAATTATGACATTTTAATATTTTAATTCACCTGAAGGTAGGCAATTAAAATTAAATAAATATTATTCTCATTTAATACCCTTTCTTAACAGGCGGAACTACACACTTTCTAACTACACAGAAAGCCACTTTTGTATGGAGAACTGAACATAACTGGATGGAATCGTGTAGTAACTACAGCCTTTTAAACCCTGTAGTCACAGAAAATTGACATCTATTGTGAATTTTTTCTTATTGGATCCTCCTGTTTTGTGTATCTCAGCTCGATTTACTTCACTAATATTCATTATTTAACTTTATAAAACAATTTACATGAATAAAATCAAAAACTCTTAAAAAATTTAATAACCTGTAACATCTGATTTGACATTTCAGATTAAGACGCCATGTTTCTTTTGTCGTCACTACAGACTTTGCCTGTTAAGAACCGATTCTTTTGTATGGAGGACTACAACCTTGTACATAGCGCCTGTTAAGAATGGGTATAAGGGTTTAGTTTTTAAATTACAAAATATAGAAGCCTAGAACTAAGCGTACACCAAAGCAGTAGCTGACGATTCAAATTCTTGTGATCCTAGAAAAAGGGTCTATTAAAATTTAAACATTTTAAGATTGTTTCTTTTAAATATTGCTTATTATTCTTGATTATTATTACATTTTCTTTAATTTTTGTAATTAATTTATTTTGTTGAAATAACATACTTTATTGGATATGCCTAGTACAATCTATTATCAAGTTAATTTATTACTATTTTTGAATTGGGCTTCATAGGAAGCAAAAACGTGTGCAGGTTTGGCTGAACCAATGCTCAGCTCCCAATTTACTATTTTCATTTTGTTTCACGTCAATTCATGTGGTTTGATTTGTTTAAGTCTCCCGATCTCGTTTATTGCTATGTTTAAGTAAACCTTTTTCGTCCTTAATCACTTGGTTGATCCATTTTATGTTTAAGTCCTTGTTAATTTTGGAATTTTGGAATTTTATTTAGCATCGTTGGATTATATTTCAATTTGATTGTTTCGTGCATCCCCATAACTCAATTCCATACATCCAGATCGTTTTGATGATAGATATATAAATTATTCTTTTTCAATGCAGAATAAGTTGGGAATGGTGCCTTTTAACCAATATATTTGACGCAATTTAAGTTTTATCTGTGTTACTTTTTGTCTAACATGATGCTTCCAGTTCAATTTTTAGTCTAAAATTGAAGTCCAAGATACTTTATTGATTTTTCCTGGATATTTGATATGTGAAGAAATTTTTGTTCTTACGATGCAGTGTATAGGTTATGTGTGTTTATTTTAACTCATAGAGTTTGATCTTCTAGTTCCTTGTCTATTTGCTTACATTGTGTATTGCCAGTTGTAATTATTCAGCCACTTTGGTTTGAGTTATTTTTATTAATGACTGTAAACAAATTTTAATTATTTTTTCTAATTCATAATAATATAAACAATTATAAATAGTTATAAGTAATTATTATCAATTATTTACTATATTATTAACTATAGTATATAATACACTTTTTTGGTTTTGATATTTGAATAGAAAATAAATAGAGAAAACTTTAAAAAAATTCAATAGAGGCTATAAAAACATATCAGTAATTTTACTTCATTTAATTTTATTTTGAATTTTTTTGAAAAATTTACTTTAAATTTGAAAAAACAAAAAAAAATATAATTTTGTTATTTGAAATCTATGATTTTTTAAAAAAAGATCGAATGTTTTGTCTATTTCTAAGCCCATCGCTGGTAAGTTCATCGATTTTATTCGATTTACACAAGTCCAACAATGCCGAAACTTTATGTCAATCAAATATTTTTGTTATAAAATAAGTGTAGTAACTATAAATCTAGACCAAAAAAAGAGAAGATTGAGAGAAGAAGTATTTACAAGATATTTTGGAGATATATTTTAATTAAAAGTTTGATTTACTTTTTCGTTTTTTTTAATATAATAAAAGCAAATTATTAAATTTTTTAATTCGTGTTTTTATTAAATCATTCTAAACAAAAAAATAAAACAAAAAAAGTTTGATAAGTTTGGTTTTTTATTAGAAAAGCTTCATGACATTTTTAAACATAGTAAAAAACCATTAGGAAAGACGTTTTAAACAAGTAAAAAATCTTTGAGCGGATTAAGGGTACATAATTTATTGTTATCTTTCCATTTAAACAGAAATTACGTTTGAAAAACTCACAAAGTTTCCATCATCGCATTGTATTGTATTGATTCGAGTCAAATCCGTGATTTTACTGGGAATAAATTTTTAGTATTTAGATATTCAAGTAGATTGAACTTTTGCTATCGGTTCTTCTTATTTGATTTTGGCTTCTTTTAAAGTTTAATATTTAAAACTCACTTTAATGGTTTTTTACACAGAAAATGAATAACATTTAGATTTCCATGTAAAACGCTTTAAAGATCAAATTTTCTATGATACCTTTAAATATATTCTTGAAAGTATTTTCTAGTTTTTTCTGTCTATATTTTAATTAAAATTTATTGAAGAATTCTCATTAGAAAAATGTAAAATAGAAATATTATTTTCAATTAAAAGTCTTTTGGGATGTTGAATACAAAAATTATGAAATAATATTGTTCAAATAACTTGAAATAAGGCTAAAATGACATAAAAAGTGAATAAATACAACATGAACTAATCGTTAATGCTCTTAGGAATTAAAAACGTGCCATGCAACAGTCTAGTAAGTAAATATGTTTAATATTTTTCAAAATAGGTCACAGAGATCTAATTTGCAGCTATAATATAATTTTATAGTACAAGGAAAAATTAAATAAATGCCCTAGAGAAAGGAAAATCGTGCTCAGGAAAATATGCATTTCAGGAGTTGAATAAGATAAAATTTTATTAAAAGAAAATCATAAAAGAGCACTCAACTTTATAAGAAATGTTTTTATTAGACACATTTGACGTGTGTAATAAAATAATACTTAATTTTTTTTACTAGATATTATTATTTAAAAGTTAAGTTTCCTGTAGCATCTGGTCCATTGCGCATTTCTACCCTAAATAAATTTGAAACTTTTTAGGACTTTCTAATATTTTTTTTATTTCCTTAAAACTCTATGCCAAATATACAGTGGCGATCTTAAACAATTCAAGTTTACGTTGTATTTATTTCACTGGGAGTACTGTCGTACAACACCTCATATGAAGAAGCGTAACATATCAAAAAATTACACCATAACTAGCCGAGTTTCTGCAATTTAGTGGTTAAGACAGGCAAAATAATTTGGGGAATGATTTGTGAGATATTAATGCTGTTAACACTTTTATGTTTTGATATTAGTCACCCTTCAAATTTTCTTTATCATGCCTAGGACTCACTAGCGCTTAGCGTATAGGACGACTTAGCACAGTAAAAATGGAGAATTTTCTTAAATGCCAATCGGAGAGGACTCACTAGCATATTACTGTTTTCATTAAGAGAAAACAAAATGCCAAAGTGACAGTTCTATTTGTGATTTATGTGTTGTTATTTGCTTAAGTACAAACTCTTAATATTCAATGGCTGAATTTAATATAGTATTCCCGAATTAAAATATTCCTTTGATCTTCTTTGTAAAAACTGAAAACCTAGCGCTAACTAGTCGCTAATTTAGGCTATATACCAATTCAGTGGAGACTAATGGACTCATTAGCATTTAGTGCTAAAATTTGTGCCGCTAAGCGCTAGTGAGTCCTACGCATCAGAACAAAAATGAAGAAGAGCTTAAAGAGTCAACCAAATAAGTATACCAAGGAGAGTTTCTCACGAAATTCTTATGACGTCATCAAAAGATGACATCACCAATAACATGTGAAATTTTATATCTTTTTCGTAGGGGAAGCAGTAGGGCGAAAAAATTCATTAAAAATTTAAAAAAAAAGATATTTCAAATAAGTCTAGGTGTCACATTAGATTAGTTTATTTGTATTTTGAGCTAGTTTTTAAATTTCTATGCGAATATTAGAGTTAAAAAATATACTTGCTGAGTTCCCAAAACTAAAATTATTAGTCTTTTTTTAAGTGGCCTGGCTTGTTTTGATTTGCTGATTTATGTTGAATGGATAAGTATTTTGCCATTTATTTAAGGCTTGTTAAAACAGTTCTTGTTTATCCCGCTTTCTCACTAATTTTAATAATACTAAGTAGGTATTTTAGTCTAGGTCTTTCAATTCGTGTATAATCCAATGCGAAGTAAACATAGAAATGCAAGAGAAATATCAATGGATAAATTATACCTTCCAAAAATTTAATTTTCTAACTTGGAAAAAAGAAATTAGGTAGATAAGCAAGGATATAACACTGAACTTTATTAGTTTATAGTCTCCCAATATTTATCGTTAGTTCATTTCCAGCAAAAGGAAGCAGCAGGTGGACACGAAAAAAATTTGAGAAAAATATCTGACCAACATTTATTTTGTTTGCTAAGTTGCTTTCAATTTAAGGCATAATATTTCTTATTTTTGGGCTCAGAAATTTTCCATGAAAACTCAGACACATAACCATATGCGGGTTGTTGCATCCATTAGTTTCTTTCTTCAGGTTTATATCAGCTCTGTACGGCGAATATGTTCACCGAAATATTTACAAAGTTTTCGAAATGTAACTTTTACATATTTATAAAAATTTTCTACTTCTAGAATCCAGTCAATGACTAACTTTAATATTATTTTTACTTGAAACATATAAGAACAGAAGATCATGACATTATTTGTTATTTGATAGTAAAGTTAGTAGTTCCAAGCAAAACCAGCAAATGAGACACCCTATATGTCCTTAACAATTATACAAAAATTTTTTCACATCACAGGTAATTGAGTTTTTAACTGAAAATGTCAAAAGTTCGTTTTGCTATTAAATAAATGTAGCTGACTTTTTTTGATTATCTTAGTCTTTACTTTAGATTCATTCTATTCTTATGTGTTTTATAAGTAAATTGAAGGAGCCTTATTAGGGGTGAAAAATTCAAAATCAGCTCACAGTTTGCGCTGTCTTTAGCTGTTAGTAATAAAAATCAGGCTTTGTTTTTATGTGTATATAATATAAAATAACCAAAAAATAAATATAAAAGTATAACCAACAAATATACAATTTGGTTTTTTTGTAAAATAACGAAGTAAGAACACTTTATTTATAGTAATTAATGAATTTCTTTAATTTTAATAATTAATTTATATTAATTATATTACAAAAAAATTCAAAAAAAAAAAATATTTATGATAAAATATTAAGCCAAACAACTTCATCCTTATTACAAAATTATTTCAGATAAATATTTGAACTAAATCGTCAAAAAATAACATTAATCGGTCTTACCAGCTGATTGAGGACGATGTGGTTCTGGTGGGGGACCCCATGTGCATGGGGGCATACTATATTGCACAACTTGCATTACAGGGTATCCATGCATTTCCACTAATCTTTAGGTACTAACCGATTATTATTTTAAAGTTAATTAAAATAACCTCTTCAAGGCGAAAATTGTTTATTCACAATTGATTCGAAATTGATACTAAATTTTATTTATTTAAAACATTTTGTTCTAATTTTTTATTAATATAATATACTAAGCTACATGAATTTTCTAAATATATCAATATATTTGACATAAAATAAAATAGGACGTGTCTCTTTTTTTTCTCAAGGTAAACTTTGTAAAAGATATTTCCTAAAATTGGAAATTATATCAAGATTATTTGCTTATGAAAAAATATTTAAAAACTTAACGAAAGAAGAAAACAAGAACAATAATATAATTATTTGTATGAAATTAGATTTTTAGCTTTTTTTAAATTGTGTTAAATTTTGTCACGCATTTAACATACGTACAAAGCTAATAGGCAAATAATTCAATATTCCAGTAATTTTCAATATCACTTTCACATTTTTACACATATTTTAACCATGTTATTTTCAAAAATAAAGACATTTTATGATTTTTTAGCTTGTGAACAGAAATAATTTCTAGTGATCCAAAAAAATAACATAATTAAGTAAGAATTACGCCCGAACTGGTATCCGTTTAAACATTTTCAAAGCCGTATTTAAGTCTTCCAGTCTTTACATGTACTAAAAGTTTGTTAGGGGAACAACATTTTCAAGGATTAAATTTCCGAGCATAAAAATTGAGCTTTAAGTTCTTTTTCATTTTTGGGGACATGCGTTAATGTTTCCTTTTGTGGGGCTGCTTTATGTTCTCAGACTTACTGTACTAGAGTGCTCAATAAATGGACTAGATTATGACTTTAAGTTCTATTAATTATTCCCTGTTAGCAATATTTAGAAATATAAATAAAAAAATTTCGTTTTTTATATAAATAATATGAAATAATTTATTTAGTAGTTGTATTAAAACTTTTAGAAATATGTTTTAATTGATAAATTTTGAATCGATAAATTGTCCATAATTTCAAAAGAAAATATTTTCAAAACTGATGACAACTTGTTGATAAAGATATGAATTATAGGTGAAATATTTGATAATAAATGTCAGATTCAAATAGCAAAGTAATTTTAAAACAAGAAACACCAGAATGTATTCAGTTCAATGATTTATAAGGGGAAAAACTACCAGTATTGAAGGAAAAATACACAAAATCACTTTGCTGTTTCTATAGCGGCAAATACATAGTTATCATATAACGCTATCATTAGCCCTCATAAATACCAATCAGGGAATGTTTTTATATATTACATAAAATACCGAAGAAATAAATATAAAAATTATAACCGACAAATATGAAATTTGACTTTTTAAAAAATAACACTATTGTTTTATTAACTATGAAATATAATTTATTCGTAATTTTTAACGAATTTTGATGTTCAAAAAAAAAATTCAACCATTAATTTTTGCTAATTATATTACAAAAAAAGCAAAAACAAAACATTTATGATAAAATGTGCTTAGTCAATTCATAGAATGCTCTTTTAATGCAATATTAAGGATCTAGCTGTTAGTGTGTTTTTGATAGTATCTCTACTTATAAGGCCTACAAGGCTTGAAAATAATATTTTGCAGTCATAGCGGCTATTTTTTAAAACAGAACATTGTTGAAATTCTTTAAAATTCTGCATTTGGCTATTTTTGAGTGAAAAGGTGCAGCTTTGTGACTTTTTCATTACAAAATCTTCACTAATCGATTTAATCACTAAAGTTCATGGAAAAAGTAACTAATATGGTGCTCATCAATGTGTCAATAAATAATAATCAATCAACTACAGCACTTTTGAACTACTTTTAGAACATAATTAATGAATATTGTTTCTTAAGCCCTTACCTTTTATTACTTCAATGTAAAAGGCAGATATTTGAATGTTCAAGAGAGCAAAAAATCATATGCTACTGATTGGGTAAATTTTTGAAAAATTTTTTAGGTTGTTTTTTCAGTAACCATACAATGAACTTTAAAACAAAAATGTCAGCGTTTTTCGTCTTTTTGCATTTTAGTTTTAGGTTCAAAATTAAAATTTAAGTTAAAGCCTGCTAAACTTCATTCTAAAATTTATCGGTGCTTAAAATATAAAATTTATTCACATAAATTTGAAAAAAAATTTTCATCTTTATTTAACTTACAATTAGAAATATTTAAATATAAAAAACAAAAAATGTATATTATGTTTTATGCAAATATTAATGTGGATAATTCTGAGCGATTGGTTTGCATAACTTTGGGCTTTTCTGTTATTCCTAACGAAAAAAAAGTCTCCAAAATTTTCAAAAATCATCTCCAAAATAATAAATGTTTTTTAATCGATTGACATGCCTTCAAGGAAGTGAAAACCATTCTAGCTACTATGACCGCTTCATATAATTTTACTTTTTGAAGAATATTAGGAGATTATATTTATAACTAAAAGCTACTGTCGTAATTGATGGAATTACAAGGAATGCATACTATAAATTTAATAAAAGAAAATTCTTCTTATTGAAGTGAAGATGTTTAGGGCCATTTTGCATTTTTTTTCGACAATAAACGAAATTAAGTTTAGTCGCCGGCCATCGAATAAGCCTAAAGATTTGCACACATGGACATAAACAGTTAATTTTACTCGACCAGTTATTTGTGTGAGTTTCTTTTTAGTAAATTTTTGAGCAAATTTGTTCTGTAACACTTGGATTTATATTAATTTATATTGGAGAGCGTTCTAAAATATTCAAAACTTTAAATTCGTTTCATTTGATATACCCTTAAGTTTTTGGTTTTAATATTCATAAGTAACAAATTTAATTTTATTTTTGTTGTATTCAAAATTTTCTTGATGTTATAGATTTCTTTTTGTTATTCAAGTATCAACTTTACCTCTTTGCAGTCTACGAAAGTGTCAATATCAAAAAAATATTAGCTATTTGCGTATATTAACATATTTCTCTTTTATAAATAATAATTTACATTAGTTTCTTATACAAATAGAGCTTTTCAAGAAAGCAACAAACAACATTAGCTGTAAATTATCCTTACTTCTTTCAAGTTGAAAACCTAATTTATAGTAAATAGTCAATGTTAGATAAACAGCAATCAGAAGTTGTTTGTCATTTTGTTTTTTTTTTCTCAATATATATCGAATCAGTCTTTATGTATTTACTCACACCCATGTAGAAATATATAGCCTTATTTTTGGAAAGATGAAAAATATTTCGTATGAAAACAAAAGTTTTATAAAATGAAAATAAATGGAATGTTAAATTGGATGCTATTATAAAAATGAAGTAGACCAGAATAATTGATAAAATGATTTTATGGCTTCAATTAAATCATTTTTTCTAGGAAGTAGATTTTGACTTTTTCTTTACAAAAAACAAACAAAACAGAAAAAAGCTTTTGTAGTTTTATGTCTACTTTTTAAATCGAACAGAGAAAACTTTTGGATGAAACTTAAAGAAACTTTTTCAACAAGAAAGTTATTCTATTATAAATTTCCATTGTAATCTATTACAATATTTCACAAAATAAAAAATTTACATCAAATTAGCAATTGCAATTTTATTTCTCTTTAAATTCAAAAAGTTTTAAATGCGCATTTCTGCATGCAATATTTTTTCTAAAACTACTCTTTTGCTTACTCTTTAGATCCATTTTATTTACTCTTAAATAGAAAGAAAAACAATGACAATCAATGAAATTTGCACAAAATTTGATAAAATTAAATTATTTGTCCCTTGAGCCAGTTTGACGCAATGTTCTGTATTACATATTTCTATATAGATATATATAATTTTTATATCCTTATACATAAAATAAATGGAAATGAGTATCCTTTAATGCATTACAGATTTAACAAGAGCTTTATACAAGGATATTAAAGAAACAACATAAACATTACCTTCATACCCGGGAGATATAATTTGCTTGCGTTCATTTAAAAAGTCGAGAAGGATAAACAGGGATTCGAAATAATAGAGCTTATAATAGTGATGAATTTTCTTGTATTTCCATACAAAAGGGAGAAAAAAATGTGTTCTCTATTGGATTGAAATTGTAGATGGAGCACGAGATGTACATAACTGCTCCTTTGAGTTTTATGCTTAAGAAATAAAATGATAGAAAATTTTGTAATCCTTTTTTATATTGAGAATTGAAAGGTCAGGTTTGGTATTTAAAATAGATATTCACAATTTTGTAAATTTGTAAATAAGGATGATTTTTCATTAATTTTATAACAAATATTGAAAATATTTCTTTTTGATATTCCATTTTAAATTATATTTAAAATTTGTTAGCAAAATTTCAATAAAATTAATTATTGATTTGAGTTTGCGGATTGAATTTTAAACAAATATCATAATTGGAACTAATTTTGAAAGTTGTGTTTTTAATCAGGGATACACAACGGTTTGATAATAAATTCAAAAATTGGTAGTCATGTATTATAACTAGTTAGAATTTAAATTTAAATTAATAATACTAATATTCTATCGCTTTGGTTAGCTTATTGTGTTTTTAGCCCCCTTACATGGTCGACTTTTACATATTATTGTTATGCTATATTTTTTAATGTTTGGACAAAAATGTTGAAAAACATTTTACCAAATTTTTTTAAAAAAAAACGCAAATTCATCACTCTAAGAAAATTGATTTGTAAAGCAAGTGTCCTTCAATACACTTTGCAGCAATTGAAAAAAAGTAATATTCAAAACAAGAAAAACTAATTAAGATTCATTTAGAATCCTAAAATGAAAAATCTTTTATAAAAGCAAATTCAAAAATTTGACTTGCATTCAATTTAAAAATTTTCAATGCCTTAAATCGATTTCAATTGTGTCAAAAAATTGTGGTCATGACATCGATAAAACTATTTTCAATTTAGTTAAACAAAAAAAGTTAAAATTGACTTTCGCTTTATTGTTATTAAAAATTTCTAAAGATGAAATTCTTGCTTGCAATTAAATTTAAAGACACGATTCATAAAATAAAAAAAATTGTCTTCTTTATATGAGATTTTTAAAATTTGTATATTTATTTTTGTGTCTACTTTCACCCAACATCTAACTAAATGGTGTTCAATTATTTCATTAATTTTCTCAATCATTTCCTTAATTTCAAATTGGTGTTCCCCGAGGCTAAAACTGATTAAATTTTGTGTGATGAAATCGAATTTTCTATTTGATGAATGATAACAAAATTAGATTGATGATCTGTTTCCATGAGAAATTGCATAACATCATTGGGAAGGTCAACTAATAATATAAAAAAAATTACTACAAAATTTTTCATGTTGAAGTTTTATATTGAATTATGTAGCTCAATTAGTTTCGATATTTTCATTGATATAAAAATAAATGAAGCTTAAGATTTCAAAAAAGGAATTCAGATATTTTAGAAAATTTTGTTTAGTTTAATCAGCTAATCAAAAAGAAAACATAATTTTTACAGTTCGTATTTGTAACCTTATAAAGAAAGTCAATTCCATTAATTTACCTAATATATAAATTTTTTATTTTTCTATTTTTTGATTGTATCAATATTTCAAGCAATTCATATGATCCTTTAATTGTTAAGTATTAATTTCCTGACTATTTGATAAATAATATTTATGAATAATTTAACATAAATACCAAATACTTTGATTAATTTGAAAAAAATGTTTTAGCTTTGACATTTTTGGGCATGAATGGAGAGTTATCTAATGACCAAATGTCAGTTGCCAAACTCTGAGTGGATTTACATGTCATACAAATGAAAAAATGTTGTTCGAAAATTTTTATTTTTACTATTGATAATATATCAATGCCAAGAAACTTTTTTTTTGTATCATTATTAAGTAAACTTTCTATAGTAGTTGGAATTGAAGCAATAAAAATACTTTTATTATTGTAAATTATTTGCAGCTAATATTGAAAATAGTGAAAGTGTTAAAATAAATCTATTTTCCAATGAAATCAAAGTCATAAAATTTTGAAGTTTTTCTTTTTGGGCTATTATTTATTTTAGGAAAATATAAGTAACTCAAAAAATTTCTAAAAAAAGTTATAGAGGATTATGTTTTGTCGGCTTGAAAAATAAACTCGGAATATTTGCCCAACAGCATCCAACATCCAACATCCACAAGCACTTTTCATTTCTAGACATGAAAGGGTAAAAATGAACAATCTAAAATCTGAAAATTTGATTTTAAATGACAGAAAAATAGAAAATAAATAAAACAAAAAAAATATAATTAAATATCAGCTAGTTCTAAAGTCAGTAAAAGATGACCAAGATCTATAAAACAAAATTAAAAAGAAAAAATGTCATATATCCAAATGTGAATAAAAATAATAAAATTGAAAAACACTAAACGTGTCATGTATTAAAAATTCTTCTAAGCTGCCCATCAAATGACGTTCAAAATATCATTTGTCATTCATTTTTTTAACAAATTATTTAATCAATTCAAAATATTCATCTCATTATGTATCAAATAAATTCAAATCTCTTTTAAGTTAAACTGCTAAACAGTAACCAATATTTAAAACTAATATTTTACCTATGGCGTCAGTTTTAGGTGATTAAACTTCTTGTGTGGCAATAGGTGAGAAAATTATCTCAACTCATTTATTAAAGGCATAAACTTTATGTTTATTTGTTTTGTTGTGTTGTTTTTTATTTTTTGTGAAGTTATATGTAAGTGGAAAATTGATGATAAATTTTCTAGGTGGCCAGCGCCCACAGTCTATGGAAGAAATATGCATTCGATATTAAAAGAAACATAGAATTTAACTATTCTGTGTTTCGTGTTATTTATCATCAATACGTATATGTATTTGTCTTTGCATATATACATATATATGTTTCTGTTTGGAATAAATAAATATTCTAAAGTCCCTATGGAAAAGATGCAAACACCATTAATGGTCCATATAAAATGATAAGCCAACATCTTTCTGACAAACTGAAGTATTTTCAAGTATAAAACGAAGAAAACTTGGATGACATGATAATAGTTGTCGGGCTATGATTACATGGAAACAATACGATTTGAACTGATGATGAAGTTGATGACAGACATGAATTAAACACCCACTATTTATGTGATTCTATTTTTCTGTATCTAAAGAGATATGAATGGTTAAGTTTACAGTACTCTAAAACCTCACAATATGAATTCTTTTTACAATCAAAGTACATACTTTTATTTATTTTTCTTTGTTTTTGTATATTTTCTCATTGTAGTATATTTATATCTAAATAAAAGTAAAACTTTAGTAAATTAATGGGGTGAAGAAAAATTTAACAACATAAAATGTTTATATAATTGATGGTTTTAAAAAAGTATGTAACTGACAGTGAAATGAAATTTTAACATTTTTTAAGAATTAACCAGGCTCCAGTTGCTGGAGGCTTTTTTCAAAATTTTAATTCATATTTGATTATATTTTTTTGTTGAAAATCTGGTTTCACCTTTGATCATAATATTTAATGAATTCTCAAATTTTATTCATTTACTTAATAAAAATTCTGTGTGAATTTCTTTTCAGTTTAAGGAATTTCCAATTTTTTGTAGAATTCTTTTATACATCACTGTTGCAAAAAATCTGATTTATTGACCTAACTTAAGAAATACAAAAATGCCTTCATTTGCATTTTTTAAAGTAAAATGTCTTTAAAATATTATCTCAAAAATTCAAGTAGAATCGAAGAAGAATATTTTTTGTGATATTCAGCAATTACCATAGGGACTCCTGCAACAAAGTAGCTTCGTCCTACTGGTTAATAAAGCTAACAATAAATATTTTAGAAACTTCTCTATCACCTAAATAGGTAATTCAATATAATTATTTTTTCGTTTCAATTCATTAATAATATGAAGTGTTCATAAATAAAATTCGATTTCTAAAATATTTATTAATATTATTTTCATTTTATCCTTTTTAATCATATTTACACCTTACTTTCAAAGCTTATGTTATAGCAAAAGGCAAAATATTTCACAAACTCTTTTCTAAGTTTCTTGCCACTTTCCAGGTGGAAGTGAGTTTAGTTTTTAACGACTACATACAGTCGTCTAAGCAGTTTACGATTTTTTCATCTTAAGTCGAAAAGCTCTTCGCAAAATAGTTGAGAATTCAGTCACAAGATTTTGTAGCTTCCGTGACTAAAACTGAAACTGTTATCTTTTTGGTGAAAAGTTTTTATCCAGATTATACTCTTCCACAACCAGTTTTACATCTTTTACAGAAAAAAAACAAGGTAAATAGAAGTCTTTAAAAATATTACATTAAAACTGCAAACGAAAATATATTTCTCTTCAAAATTATATCTTTAAATTTGTTTTCACAAAAATTATAAGACAACTAAACATTTATTACTAACAATTGCATTAAAGAAGAGAAAAAGTAAAACAAGCAAATATAAAATTTTTCCTCTAATTTTACTTTTTATAAATTAATTAATTTAGTTCAAAACTTTTATCTATATTAACAAAATATTTAAAAAGGCTAAATATCACGTATCAGATTTCATTCATAAAGTAAAACAATACGAACAACAAAAACAAAATATAGTAACAAAAATGTTGTGATTAAGTTTTCAACATCATTAAAAGTTTCTCATTAAATTCACTTAGAAACTAATTAAATTCAAATCGATTTTATATTCTGTAGTAGAGGTAATGAAAAAAAAACGACATTCCCTCTTCCATTTTCAGCGAAACTTCTCTGTTAAGTAACAACAACAATTCTGTAGGTATATCATATCCTCCACTTTACTTTATATTTACCAGAAGTTACTACATCTTATGATTTGATTATAGTATGACCGAAATTTGACTCCCTTTAAAGATAAACAAAACAAAAACAAATGAAGAAAATATTTGAATTTAGATCGTTTCAAGATGGCATATTTAACAAAAAATTTGCTAGTCATTATAAGATAATAAAAATACAATTTTCATACATAATTTAGATTACGAATTTTATAAATGATTTTTATTAGTTTTTGTTTTGTTTGACTTTTAAAGAAACTATGCTTTTAAATTTGTTAATTATGAGTTATTAATTAATTAAGTCTGATATAAGATACCATAGATACCAACAACCGAATGAAGTTTGTTACCACCACTTTTCTATGGCAATTGTATGGATTGGGATTAATTGTCACACAAAGTTGATGTAATTGATCAACTTAAAACATAGAGTCACACTTAAGCTATAAACCAAATTGCCACACCAGAAAGAAATTTAACGGCACTTATCTTGATCTGTCAAAAATCAAAGAAAATCAGCTTTTATGCTTATTTAAAATGAATAAATCAAAGCACAGTTATAACATTCCTTGAGTACAAAGTACATTACAGTGACGTGTGTCATTTCTTAGACACACTTCATTTATATTTAATGCGGCATTAAGGGAGAGGTAGGAGTTTTAGCGTAAAAATAAACACTTTTTTCGTGAATTATTTCTATGATTAAACAAATTTATTCAAATCTTTTGTACATTATTAAGCATGACTTTAGCAACATTTTGTAATTGTTTATCAGAAAATATCCACAAAAAGGCTAGGACACAGCTTTCCAAAGATGTCTTTGGAAACTGGATGATTTTTTGTGTTCACTGTATTTCAGTTGGAAATTGCTTGAAATTAAAAATCCATGTTCTCCAGTCAAAGTATCACCGAATCCTCCCCCCAACATTGTCTGATTATTTTTTTCTTCATTTAAAAACTTTTGGGCTCATTGTAAATAATTACTGTTATTTTCGACAAAAAATTCCGCCATTTTATAAGTATAGAATGCCATTAATGAAGGAGGTAAGAGGGAGGTATTTCATATGCAGAAAGTGTGTACCAAGTTTGAAGTAAATTGGTAATGTAGTTTTTAAATGCCAGTGAACGCCGACTTTGAAAAAGTAGTTTCGAAAAAAAACGCGTTTAAAAATATTGAAAACTAAAAAAGAACGAATGAATAATTATACAAAGAAAAAACCGAGAATCTTTTAAGAATATTAAGAGCTGTAAAATCCTTGGGAACAGATTAAATTCTAAGGTGCTTTCATTTCTCTTTCAAAAAGGTATTTCAAGTAAAACAAAAAAACTAGCAAATTGGTTTTCTTTGATTGACCTATTTCAGATGAAAATGTTGTATTTCATTATTCATTTTTCCCCAATATTTTGCTGAGCTGATGTTTTCACCAGTATTCAAAAAGAAGTAATGAATAGTACCATATCAAGTAGCTTTGATTTTGGGAAATTTTTGGTTTTAAATTTTCTCATCTATTGTTTTAGAATCAATTTTCGTGGTTTCTTGTTTAATTTCAAATTGAAATTTGAAGAAATCGTTTACTTTACATTTTTAATTTAAGCAATAAAATTTTAGAATTTTTTCTCTATCTATTGTTTCTTTGAAAAACTAAAATACACAAATATAAACGATTATAAGTAAAACATTCACATAAGAAAGTAACATTTACAGATTTCATACATTTCATACAAATCAAGTGATTTGTGAATTTTCAAATTTTTAGAAGACTAACTAGTTATAACTAGTTTATAACTTTGAAAATTTAGCTCTGATCGACTTCAAATTTAGGAATTATATTCTTAATTATTTAACTAGAAGAAAAATCAATTTTTCAAAAGGGCAAAACATTTTAGTATTAGTAGCCAAAAAGCCATTTTAATAAAACTTCATTCGGTGTAAAATCATGTCTAAAGCTTTAATTCGTTTGTGACGTTCAAAAACATAAAATTAAAATTAAAACTAAAGTAAAGTAAAAAATTCATCAGAACTTGACTTGAAAAAAATAAAATTATTCAACAAAATCATGAGCAAGTTTCAAAATGTTAAGTTAGACCTTTTTAAAACTAATTTTCCTGAGCTATATACAAATCCTAAAACTTTTAGTTTCCATAGAAACAAATCACAATTTAATTTTATTAAACTTGCATACTTAATACACCCCTCAACTAATAATAATTAAAAGGATTAGCATAGATTAACAAAGTTTTGCTAAAATTAAAGTTCAATCATATACTGAAACTATGAAAATAATTTCTTTTAGCCACAATCAATAATTTACAGCTTATAAATTGCAATTGGGTAAATACTAAAATTGTAAAACTGTCTCTAGAAAACCAATATTTTCAAAATCAAAAAAGTTAAATAAGAAAATTATATTAGCTAACAGAATACAAAATTTTCTAAAAGCAATAATCATTTCCATAAAAACTTGTATTTTTTACCCAAAATCTATGCATACTAATGTAAAATCCTTTAGTTTAGACACGATTTTATTAAATTACTCTGCATTTAACATTAATGAAATTCTAAAGAGAATGGAGGATAACAAAATCATGTAACATAGATAGAAGATTTCAAATGACATCCGGCTCAATTTAGACTTACAAAGGGTACATTTAGTTATATTAAAAATGTTTCATGAAATTAGATACGAAACAATCTACTGACTTTAGATGTTACAATCCTAAATTCACTTACATGCAACCTATTTTGAGATGAGTATTCCTGATTAAAGGATTTACAATATTATTAGAGCGGCTATAACATGACTATTTTTTATGAAATGAGACTGTACAATATCCTGAAGTTAGATGTTGTCTCCAAGATTTTCTATCTTTTTGTGTTTAATAGAAATAATAGGTTAAACTTACTGATTGCCTTACAAATACAAATGTAGCTTTCTTCCAGTTTTTTAAATAAGTTTTCTTTAACTCTTTTGCAATATAATTGAAGATTTGAGTTTGCAGAATAATATTTTAACATCAAATTATAGGAAAACTTGTTATAATTCAGTAGAAATGCTTTATCCAAGTTTTGTGTAGAAATTTACGTTGTAAGAAACTTTCCTTGTGTTCAATATCTTAGTTATAAAAATCCATTTAAATCTCAATCGAATAGATTAGATTTTGATGAGTCAGTCAAAAATGAAAATTTTTCTTGTTTCTTTTATAAAATAAATCACTTAAACTTTTATTTAAATCCAACTATTATATATATTATCTTAGAAGTGACAGAAAATTCAAGTGAAAAAGAATTCAAATGTTCTGAATTCATAATACACCGAGCATGCTTAAAATTCTCACTAATTGTAAGTATGCTTGTCTAATCAGATTGCAATGTTTAAAATCAGGCATACTTTTTACATCCAAGCATCATGGAGTGGATTATAACCGCAGGATTGGTTTTTGTTATTTTCTTTTGTGTAGAATCCCGTCCTTGCAATTTCACTTATCTAATTTATCCCTCTTGGCTGATTCAGCTAACTTTCTGGAACACAAATTTTATTACTGTTTGTTTAGACTGAGTCTAAAGTGTACAACGATGCATGCCTATAAGAAGGGACTTTTAACAGCTTTATACATTTATGGGACTTCAAACTACTCACAAATTTTTTTTTTGTATGGGGTTTAACAACACTTGATACTGAAATGTATAAAGTCTATAAGTAATACTATCAAAAACCATTTGAAGTTGCTTCCATCAGGACCACGGCTTAGGGAAACACTTCACTTCTTTTTTTTAACACGTTTAAAAACACGAAATCATAATTAAACTGCAGAGAAACTCTATTTCAAATTATATGATCAATTAACAAGAAACTGTTAGTAAAGTTTTTACACAAGATTTTAGAAAACTTGTCTTGTATTTTTCCTAAGTAATTATTTCCTGTAATTCTGCTTTAAAATAGATTTAATGTTAATTTAAAGCTTAGTAAAACTGATGGAATACACAACGATTTCCTTAAATCTAAGTAATGATGGGACAACATGTCTGAGGAATTAAAGACGTTAACAAAACGTTAAAGTTCATAACTTACCATTATCTCGTCCACCAATATTTCTTGGGCGAGGAGGAGGTCGGGGTGGCAATGGTGGGCCTTGATCTTCTTCCGAAGTACCGCCATCAGTAATTTTTACCCCAGAATCTGTACCATCACTATAGACTTCAATTTGGCTTGAATAATTTCTATCATCAATACTTGTCTTAGGTGATCTTATAAGACCACTTTTAGAATGTGAATTATTTTGTCTATGCTGTTCAATTAAATTTGAACTGAAATTATAGAATAAAATATCAAATAAAATATAATTTAAATATTAATAATAAAACTCACCGTTTAATTTTATGAGAACATAACCTTACACCACTATTATCATCAGAACCACTTGGTATAGCTTCATCAGCTGATAAAAGACGTGAACTTCTCCCGCTCTGCTCTTGGCTACTCTGATTACAATCACATGACTCTTCTTCAGGTGAATCAACTGCCTGATATTGATGTGATTGTTGATGGACAGTAACTGAAACATGTGTCTCACCACTAATTTGTCTTTCATTATTCTCTTGTGATTGTAAATTATTACACCTGGCAGAAAGATTCATTCCTCCACCATGATGATGGATATGCTGTTGTTGTACTGATGATGTTGAATTTACATGATGATGTAACATATGATGAAAATGATGTGGACAATTACATATTGGCGATGTTGTTAGAACTCCTAAATTTGTTTGATGTATATGTTGACAGCCCTGATATGATGGATCACAGGTTTGATTTTCGTTTAAATTTTCAGTAATTTGTGCTTGTGAGGACATTTTGTTTGTAACTTCTCTGTTTTCCTTTCCTCAAGCAATTTTAATTTATAATTGTATTCCATCTGAAATCATAAACAAACAAAAATAATATATATATTTATCAACTTTTTATTTTATTGACATATAGAGAGAAATACATAAAACTAAAAGACTTAAAAATTATGTACTGCCCACATATCAAAATATTGCGAAATATACTTTTGAAATATATTCCTAGCCTTTATGTATAAATCCTTCAGAGAAAATTTGAGGGAGTAACCAATAATTAAATATCTGATTAACAATCTTCAACTTGCTTGCAAAGAATATTATTTTCGGTTTGCTAGTAAATTTTCAAGGCACCAAACTAGTGTTTTGGATCGTTAAATTTACACTTTTAAGTATCTTGATATTTTGTTAAGTTTAAAAGTCATTACTTTGGCAGAAAGTATTCAATTTTTATTTCTATTTGATTGTTTTTTAAGTGCTTCCATTCTATTTTGCTCCTTATGATACTTTTCAAAATTAGATTTTATCATCACCAAAGCATATTTTATGTACTGAAAAAGTTTAATTAAATACAAAAATTTATTTTAATTTCAACTTTTTGATTATTGTTTGAGTAAAAACAATTTTCTTGTATATAAGCTGTACTAGACTAGTTCAAAGGAAGTTTCTTAATTTAGATTTATTTTTTAATAATTTTTGATACATTGATATGCATGCAAAATGGAGGTAGCTTGACTGGAATGGAGATTACTTGTGAATATCAATATTTAAGAATTCATACAACCTGATATAAGATAGCAAACCATACCAAGGCCTACGGATATCTATATCTCACGGTATAGCCTATGTCAATCTGTTGTGATAAAAATTGTTAGTTTTCTAGCACAATGTGATACTAAATTCCATTATCAAAGAACTGATCACCAAAAAATTCTCGACTAAGTGATGTAAAAAGATTTTTGATGATCCGTCATTAGAAAATGCTAAAAGAAACCGATACTTTTGTGTACAAATAAATCAGGAACACACAACATATAAAGAAAAAAGGGTGAGAACTTTAAATTTTATAAAATAAATACATAAAATACGGCCAGCAATTCTCAAAAATCATTAACTTATTCTTCAAAAAATAAAGTTTTCTCAGTTGAGTTATCTACTTATCTACTTTCTTAACTAAAGTGTCAATTTTTAATAAATGCCATAAAAATTTGAAAATTCACAAATCACTTGAAGTCGTACAAATGTATGAAATCTTTAAAAGTCACTCTCTTATGTGAATAGTTGACTTATAATCGTTTATATTTGGGTATTTTAGTTTTTCAAAGAAACAATAGATAGAGAAAAAATTCTAAAATTTTATTGCTTAAATTAAAAATGTAAAGTAAACGATTTCTTCCAATTTCAATTTGAAATTAAACAAGAAACCACGAAAATTGATTATAAAATAATAGATGAGAAAATTTAAAACCAAAAATTTCCCAAAATCAAAGCTACTTGATATGGTACTATTCATTACTTCTTTTTGAATACTGGTAAATCATCAGCTCAGCAAAATATTGGGAAAAAATGAACAATGAAATACAACATTTTCATCTGAAATAGGTCAATCAAAGAAAACCAATTTGCTAGATTTTTTGTTTTACTTGAAATACCTTTTTGAAAGAGAAGTTAAAGTACCTAAGAATTTAATCTATTCCCAAGGATTTTGCAGCTCTTAATATTCTTAAAAAATTCTCGGTTTTTTCTTTGTATAATTGTTATTCTTTCAAAAACTTCACAGTTTTTGAAGATTTCAAAGCTTAATACTTAGAGCTCCTCAGGTTTTGTGTTAAATTAAATCGTTAAATCCTTCTCAAGGTTATTTCCATTTATTTAATCAAAAATTAAATGACAGTCATCCGTACGAAATTAAGTATTTTTATTCTATAATTAGAATTATTTCATGTTATTTTTGTTCTAATTCAAATGAAATTAATGAAAAATCTTGCAATTCTAATTGTTTTGCCAATTGATTAAAGATTTACTTAAATCCTTAGGATAACTTTAAAATTTATGGTTGAAAACTGTGATTAATATTTTTTTCATGATATCATAACAAAATCTAATTAAAATATATTTGAAGTGTGAAATTTCTCCCAGATTTTGTACCATCGATTCAATCCTACTTAATTGGTTACCCATGTCATGATAGATTAAGGATACATTTTGCATGAACTTCATTAATATTAGCTTTGCATCAAGGATTCATATGGTTGTGGTTATCAACTCTATCACCGGAAATTTTTGAATCGATAATCATCGATTAATACGCTTCAATAAAATGAACACATAAGGATACATGTATTTGAGTATTAGGTATCATTTGTGAGTTTTTTTTATTAAGCATATATTAAATTTGTTGTTTTATTATTTATTGATTTACTTATGAAAAATTTAAAATAAAAAATATGGTAATAAATACTAAACTGCAAAAGAATAAGAATACATCTCACTACCATCTGTGTAGAAATTAATCTAAGCAGCCACATATGATCCTGGCAGCAAGTATAAAATATAAAAGAAGAAATTTTCTATAGTAAAAATGTCTTTAGTTTTTTTATTTATGTGTATAAATTCTTTTTTAATCCTTGATTTATGTATATACAAAGTAATATATTGAAAAAAGAAACAAAATTATTTTTATATCCTTAGACTTAAACAAAACTGTCTTTATATTTTCAGGTAAAAATAGCAAAACTCTTTTACGATAATTACAGACATAAAACATATTTATGAAAGTCACGAATAATTTTTATATATTGTTTTGTTAAAGAATACCTTGTGCAAGGACATTCTTATCAATTGGTATAGAAACCAAAAACATTAAATAAAACTTAAGTACCAATGTTAAGCTATGGTCTAGCTATATGAATTAAGGGATATCTGATGACCTTAACAGGAAAATATAACATTAAAATTGAAATATATTGTATACAGAAAAAGATACCGTTAGGTAATATAATCAAAAAAGTTCCAAATATTTCTATACTTTTAAAGAGAAAAAATAATACTGTTAACATTATTGTTGTCATTTTGAATTTTATCACAAAGTCATAACTTTTTTATTCATTTAAAAAACAAAAACCGTAAACAAATCAAAATATAAAGGTGGGGGAAGCCATACTTCTTAGTTTCATTTTTTTCTTTTCTTTAAATAAAGTCTATGTTGAACAAATAATGGTAAAAGGATAAAAGCTCAAAATATTTGGTGTGCTAGAAAGTAATAATGTCCTTTATTTTTGTATGATGATTCTAAGCTTGGCGAAAAATAATTTGGATATAATGAAATTTTTGTAGTTTGTGTTTTTGTTGTTGTTTATCCTAGTTTTATGAGTTTTCCATTTTGTTTTATGCTCACTCAAACAATAAAAACTCTTGACTTAAAGCTGTCATAATAAGAGCCTGTCTCATATTTTCTTATTTATTTTTAATTTATTACTGGTGGAAGGACTAAAGGGATTTTATTTAATGATTTTTTTTTATTTTGAAACCTTATTAAAAAATACATTTTGACCAGCATAAAATGGAAGTTTAAATTGTGAGATATTTTATTAATAATATAAATTAATTGTTTTTTATGAAATTAAAATGACTTATATAAAGGACCAAAAAATCACTTTCGCATTAAAAGAAATTAATTTAAACAGAATTATTTGATTTTTATAAAATTTTTAATGTATTCAACTTTTTCAAATATTAGATAATTATTTTGATTTAATTAGATTGAAATATGTAGATAGAATATTTTTAGTTGATTAATAAAAAAAAAAATAATAAACTATAAGTTTTATTTATACAGGTTGTCAATACAAAAGATATTGTAAATCATTTAAATTCACTAAAAAATATTGGTTCAAATCACAGCAATGTTTCCTTTCCAGTCGAGGACAAAAAAAATTACGTCGTCTATTTATCTTTCTTATAGTACGTTTACAGCGGCCGAAGATACTAGAAAAATGTACTCCCATTTCTCCATATATAAAAATAAGTGTTTATACTGGGTCCTAGTGCATTTTGATTAGTACATATTTCAATTTGCTTATCTTTGTTGTTATAAAAAATGTTTAAGTCATATTCACAGTCAAACTTAACCTAACTTCCAAAAATTAATCACTACCAAATAATTCTTGAAAGAGAGAATCCGAAAAATTACTCAAAATTGCTCCTCCTTGTTGCCATGAGTTGTCTTGCACATTGAGCAATCAAACTAAATTTCAATATTTGAGCAATATACTAAAGATTACACATTCTAAAATGGTATTACATTTGTCTAGTATCTTTGGCCACTTTAACCGGAAAATTTTGATTTATTTTCTCCGTATATATTTTACAATAAAATTAATATTCACTGAAATACTCTGAAAATCAAAAACAGTTAATAATATGTCTCTTTTGAGGAAGTATAAATCCAAACTCGGCAAAACCTCAACCATGTCACCATTTTTTTCGAAATTATTTGCAAATTTCTACACTAACTTCCTAAAAAGAAGGAAGGATATAAAACTTAATTATATAATGACATATAATAAGGAACGGTTTATTACAAAATACAAAAAACATCCACTTATATCATTATGAAATATTAGGCTTTCAAAATTTACTCTCCTTTTATCTATTCAACGTATGCGTATCTTCTTATTTACAAAAAAGTAATAATCAATTTTCCACACACTGATTCTAAATTCTATAATTTCACTTTTAGTGAAAGTATTTCGCTATACTATTGGACATTATTATAAAAACAGAAAACCCAGATAAAAAAGAAGCTTTAAATAAGTTTTCTAAGTGAATTTAATCACTTAACTCTGAAATGCTTCATTAAATTCAACCATAATAACAATAAAAAAAGATTTTTTTCATATTTTATTACTTCAAAGTGTATAATTTTCGATTTTTTAAAGTCCATTTTTTTATTAACTAAAAACTAAAACAAAACATAAACCCTCACCTAAAGTAACTTCTATTCAGGCTAGTCCTAACGACGCCGCAATTATATGTGGCACTAATCAGCCTTGACGAAAGCATAATTTAATAATGGGAGGAGTTGTTCATAATCGGCTGTAACTTAACTTCAAAACAAGTAAGACAAAACAAATTCCAAGAAAAGAATTTTAAATTATGTTACATACATTTACATAAAATATTAAACTAAACAGATTCAAACCGATTACTTGATTGGACTAATATAAGCATAAATCCTTAATTGTTTAGTAATTTTTATTGTAGTACATTTAAGAAAAAAACAATTGATTAAAATTCATTTGGCAACCAGTTTTTTAATTGTATATCATGCTCGGTCATAAAACAACTTTAGTTCTCAAGTCAGGTAAAAAGGACCACCAAAAAACTCTTTAGTTTTTAACCAATAAGCTTTCCTTAATTTAAAAAAAAAAACAACGATTACAATCTTTGCCGTCAACGTTTCCAACAGTTGATGGCCCCCTATCAATTTACAATCAATCAATTAGTATAAACGGAATTATTTCTTGTTTGATATAGTGACTAAGCCTCTGATTATACAAATAAAACTTTCATTACACAAAGGCAATGTTACAAAAAAACATGAAAAAAAAAAAAAATAAATAAAATAAAAATTAAACTAAACTGAATAAAAAAAACCAGCAAAAACAACAATAACAGAAAAAAAATATATATTGAAACAAATTCCATTAAAACCTAACTCGATCATACTTAGGGGAGTTCCTTTACAGAGCCCTAAACAAAATGAAAAGAAAAAAACAAAAAAAACAATACTGTTATTTATTTTCTTAGCTAAAGGTTTCTGGTCTTGACGAGTTTTATCGTGTAGTTAGCACACAAAACTGTATTTTGTTTGCCTTTACCTCGCGTCGTGCCTGTAATTTCAATGTTTTTATAGAACTTTTTCAGGTGCTGGACAGTTTACCTTTTTTCTAAAATAATTTTTCCAAGAGATGAAGAAAACCAGCTTCAAACATTGTAATAGGGAATTCATTCTTGCGTGTTTGATAATGACGCCACAATTTTCTTTTAGATTTTTTCCTGTTCGATTATATTTTTTTCCGCTCTTTTCGTTTAATTCTTTTATTTAATTTTTTTTTTTTTTTGCTTATTTATTTGATATTCATTCGCTTCTTCTTATAAAGGGAATAGGCGGTATTCTGTGTTCCTAACTTGAAAACTTGTTCCTTAAGTGCATTTTATATTTTTCTTTTAATCTTTTTATAGATTTAAATTTTTATATATATATATATTTGTAAGTGTGTGAGGTGCTTTGTTGCTCATTTTTTTTTTTTTGTTTTTATTTTGAAAAAATATAAATATAACTAAGCATGAATTCTTCACTTTAAACCCTATAATATATTACGACCACCATTTCAAGGTATAACAAATTTACCAAAGAAGAGGTATTACTGACGTTTATCTGTAAATCGACATCATATTATATTTATATATATATATAAGAAAGATGGGGACATGTTTAAATACATGAATTAATTTAGCTGTCATCCAATCTTTTGTTAGTCCTTGGCATAAGAAGTGTTATCTTTTTTAAATTAATGCTAGCTATTAAATAATGTATTGCCTTGGGTTATTGGAATTCAATTCAGAGAAATAAATTTCAATTATTTTTAATTTTTTTGTTTTTCTTTAAGAAAACTAGACATTTTGTCTGTGACTTAGAAATTTTTGCACAAATAACAAAAATTCCAATGAAAAATTTGAATTAAAATTTGAGTTTAGAAGAGTATAATTGTCTAACACCCATTCTCCATTGAGATTTATACACATTATTACAATACACGGAAGAAAATTTTGTATGGAGAAATAATAATGCCTGGGATTTGCATTATAACACTTGAAAAATTTAATGATCATTTAGTAATCTAGTCATTATTTTCAAACAAAAACCTTAAAATCTTTGAAAGGAATCCTTTAAATCTTTAAATTCCTTAAAAACTTAAATTTTACTTCATAAAAATTTCCCAGAAGACTGAATTATATTATAATAAGTAAACATGTCACGTTTGAACATCACGTCTAAACCATCAAAGTGTCCCATTTCGTTGTTTCATTCAAAGTTTCTTTTGTTTAAACTTTTCTATTTGTAAACAACATTAATGCAATATTTAACTCCAAAAATAAACCATAACAGAAAACAAGATATATAAAGACAAAATCGCGAAATTTTAAAATGCAAATCCTGACTCAGAATGCAAATTCTTTTTATGCATATGTTAAAAGATATATGACCTGAAAAACATAAGTTTATTACCCACTTCATTTTTAAGTTGTATTTGTAAATTTTTATTTGATTTTTATTTGCAAAATTTTTTCCAATCGATCTAAAGAGAGAATATAATTCTCTGAATATTAAACTTGATTTATTTTAGCGGCTTTATTTGAAAATTCATATTTTATCTGTATATCCTTAGATCTAACAATACCCTCCTCAATGAAACTTGCCCCATAGATCCGGTAGTGACTAGCTGCTAACATGATTTTAATGGCTGGCCGTCTCGCCAGTGGGTCTAAATCTATTTACCATACCAAATGATATAATTTCATATCTGATGCTGTGATGATTTATGACAGTAGAGACAACCAAATAAAAAATATATGCTGGCAATATTCTATCGTTGAAAGCCTATCGTACTAGGCATCAATTAAATATTTGATAGCCGAGCTATCATAGACTGTGGCAAAGTCTATAAAAAAGTTGGATTATAGACACCGGTTATTAAACTTAATACCAGATATGGTAATTATTTCTAACAATCCCACAAAATAATTTATTTTTTGGTTTTAATGAGCTAGTTACAAATTGATTTAAGGAATAACACGAATTTTTTTTTTGTTTGTTTGTTATTATTTCATGAGTTCATTGCTTTAAAAAATTGAATTTTTTATTTTTGTTTTAGCTGCAGAAATATTCAAATATTGTAAAAAATTTTTTATTCTTGACTGTACAACATAAAATTGTCTTTGAATCTATGAAAAGACTGATAACACTAAAATAAGACAACAGATTTTTGCAGATTCACATGTGTTTCTATAGAGATACATAAAGGCTTATTTTTTTTTTAAATTTTTAGCAATTAAAAATACACCGTATGAGAAATAACACGAAAATAATAATTCAAAATGAGAAAAAAGTGGCTTATCCTAGTTAAATCAATAATTTATTCTATGAAATAATACATAACTATTTTGAATACCTACAAGATTAATAAAATGTAACAACAAAATTATGTTCTATATCAGAAACTTAGGGCTCAACCGCTTGCAATGTGTTTGGGTCTTTATTGTTAAAATCTTGGTCTCAAAAATGCACAAATATTTGGTTTTCATTTTTGACAGAAAAACTGAAGAAAAACTTTACAACAAGTAATATTAAATAGCCTGGAATTGAAGTATTATAATATAAACTCTTCTAAAATCAAAGCTACTAGTGATTCCTATAAAACAATGTTTTTCGAATAACAAAAAAAAACAATCTTTACGGTCTACCTAAATAATTTTGATATGATTTTAACTTAAAATTCGACATCAACAAACAAAACTTATACTAAAACAAAAAGTAAATCTTCTATTCACCCTTATTCAGAGCATTTATTGCTGCTCTAAAGAATAAACAAAGCTCCTTGTCATATAATTTCAGTTATCAAAAGTAAACAACATCCAACACGTTTCTTCTAAGTCAGCGAAAACAAAAAACAAAAAACTAATAAAGACAAGAAAGAAACTCCGAACTTTACTTTCTTTTATTTGGGTATTTTATCTTCATATAAGACATCATTTTTGTAAAAAAAGAAACTAAATGCTTTTTCCCTCCATTACTTTTTATATCCA
The DNA here is from genome assembly GCA_947359355.1 of Acrocera orbiculus. Taxonomy (NCBI): domain Eukaryota; kingdom Metazoa; phylum Arthropoda; class Insecta; order Diptera; family Acroceridae; genus Acrocera; species Acrocera orbiculus. The sequence continues at coordinate 47,484,836 of OX375757.1, forward strand.
TACAGCCAATAAGGATCCATAATGTCAGCAGGAAGTTTAATCGACTCCAAGTGTAAAAGATATTATACTTTATTTACCAGCCCCATTTACTACAACCTAACCTCATACCTCCTCTACCAGTAAGGAAAGTAAACGAACAAAAAATTTCTCAAGTATTAACATTCGACAGTTTTATCGCTGTTCTGTCAGAAGCTAACGATAAGATTTTCAGGAAATAACTTATAGAAATTCTTAAGATCCCTTTCACTCAAATCGTCGAAAATGTCAAACTTTCCCTCTTTAAACAAATTAGATTGTATCCAAAGGATGGCAACTTTATCTTGTTTGTTGTTGCTATATGAAACCTACCTGAATTTTCCATAAAAATTTTTTAAGTAGAATATTTATGCTCCTATTTTTAGATATTTTTCATCTAGATATCATCATTGTCTTACGGCAATGAAGGAATTATTTTGAAATGTATATAAATAACAAAGTTTGTCGAGTACTAAGTTTTGTATAAGAAAAAATATTCAAAAAAAAAACTATAGAAACTCAATTAATATTTTTTTTATTTTTTCTTTTCCTGAATCATGAAATTAAATTAAACTAAAATTTGATGCCTACTAAACAGAACAAAATAATTTATTTATTGCTTAAGATGTTTTATAGCTTAATGCCTTATTATATCCTTGATGAGAATTAGATAACGCAAGATTGCTTATCAATTGTGAAAATCACTCATGCAGAATATTATTTTGTTATCTCATTGAATAATTAGGCTACAAACAATTTTTATTTAATAAAAGATGAACTAGATTTTCCTTCTTTATGAATTTAATTGAGAATATTGTTTTACTTTATTTTTTGTTTTTGTTAGTTTGGTATACATTTCACTATAAAGAAATTCAATGAATTTTTGAATATGTAATCCAAATAATTTTGCTCTAGAAAATTTAGTATTAGAAAATGTTCCCGGAAATATTTCTAAAAATTGAAATTTTCAATTTTGAAACTTTTCTGATATGCTATTCTATATTTCAGCAATATTTAATTTTAAGGTTTACTAGAACTGGCATTCCCAATAGGAAAATTACTCAACAGTGAGCTTTTCAAGCATGAATTCAAGGGAAAATCATGTTGAAAAGCGTCATGTTGAAAATAGATACTTTTCAGTCATATTAACAACACGCTGCCAAATTCCATACAAAAATCGGTTTCAGATCAAATATTTGAAAATTAGTTATCATTTATTAGTAGTTAAAAATAATTGTTACGCAAAATATTTTTTTTAATCCAAAATTTCTATAAGTAAAATTATTTTAAAGTATAATATTTACTAGGTGTCTACATTAGCGCTTTTAACAGAGTTTTTATAGGCGCTTCAGAGGTGCGGTTATACTCAATGGTATATTGACTTAGGTATATTTATGCCCTCTAACTAATTTTAACACAAAAAATTGATTTGATATGAATAATTATCCTTTATAAATATAGTAAAATTATTTTAAATGTACAAATTATACTTTTTTAAAAGATTTGTAATGAAAGTTTTGCATTCAATATACTTCTAAGTGTTAACTTGCCTCAAAAACTTCTATAAAAGCGCTATCGAAAACGCTAATCTAGACACAAGCTTAGTTTTAACTAAAAGAAGTGGAAATAACGCACTTGCAACCTTAGCGTTTTTCACTCCTTTTCCCATTGATTTTGCACATTTTCCAACATCTTATGGGAAATTTCTTGTCCTTCGAAGTCAGAAGTTGTAGTGCGATGTATTTTGACAATCTTTGGGGATTATCTTCGCAAGGAGTACTTTTAGCAATATTTGAAGGGCCTGGTGCACTTCTTTCTAAATTATCATCAGGATTAATCCAATTTCTTGCCAACTCAAGGCACTTTGAAGATTTAGATTTTGATATACTCTAAATGAGTTGAAAAGACCACAGTTAATCAAATAAAGTACTACTTCTCTTGTCCATTTTATAGTTTTTTATCAATTAGCAACGGCCCCCAACGACGCAATATGAAAGACGACACATCTCGTCATCTGTCCGCAATGTGGTAACAGCTCTTGTCTTTATGCTTCCATTTGTGGCTGTTATTTCTTTTATTTGTTGTTGTTGTTACGCCTAATTTGTCTTTACGTTCATATGTAACATCAAATTAATTTTTCGCTTATACGAAAAAATAAAATAAATTCCAACCTTTCGAACATTAAGTAATCTCTGCTTCAATTTTTAATAATCACGTTTTAGGTGCTTAAATTGTTTTAGATTATTTCCTCCTTTTTTTTTTAATTTCTCACTAAATACTCAGTAAAGCTATAGTCTAGCTTTTATAATTTTCTTGAAAAAGGCTGATTCATTTTTCCATTAAAGTGCATAAAAAAATTTTTTTTATTATAAAACCAACATTCTCCATTTTTTTATAATTATAATTAGTAATTTTCATTGCTAATTTAAATAATATTTAGTCATGTCATCTACCTTAAAGACATCAAAGTTGTATAACTAAATTTCTGCTTGCTTTAAGAAAATCTTATCTCAAGATACTACATACTTATTGAATTTAATTGAAAACTTTTCACCTTTAATTTAAAATTAAAAAGACTTGACTTGTAATCATTTTTATGACTATATTTTCCTTTTTTATGTTGTATACCTATGAAACTTGCTTGAAGCTATTTATAATTAAAAAACTCAACAGGAAGTTAATTTTAATCAAATGCAAAATTACTTTTGCAGCTCTTTCGTCAAATTTCTTGCCAATGTCATACAGGAAAAATTAATTTTTATTAAAACATCAGAAAATCTTGTTGCTATTATAAATAAAAACTATGGAGTATAATAAAATTCATAGATTCTATATATGTATATAAAGCGTATCCTTGAGCCAAATATTACCTTGACACGATCAATAATGTTTTTTGCTTAGGTAAAAATTCTTAGCACACCAGCCCCTAAAAATTCAAGAAACTCATTTGCTTTTAGTTTTTTTATTTATTGTTTATCTATTTCAATGGGCAGATCACTGGTCTTGTTCTTTAAATTAATTTTTTTGTTTATTTGGTCTTTTAACCTAGACATGACAGCCCTCGGTAATGATTTGAACGGCCATATCCAGTTCTCACAGTAGGCACAGAAGTAATTTCAATTGGAGCCAATAGAATGTTATCGAATATTTCTCCTTGGTTTTATGTTTTTTGTTTTTCACTATTCATTTTAATATGTAATAAAATCAACTGTCGGTTTTTATTTAGTTGCTTGTTTGTTTTTGGTTTTTCAAATTTAAATTGCACATACCTTGCGGACAGGTCTTCCATTAAATTTCGCTACATCATTAGATGTTTCGGTAGAAACGAGGTCTCTCATCAGGGTACCTCATGTCATAATTCTTAACCAAAATTATTGCAGTTGTTGTTCCCTGTGTTAATAATGCTAACTATAAGATTAATGATTTTCTTTTAGGGTCTTAGAAGGCATAAAATGATGGTTCTAAGCTAATTGTAGTCTTGTTTAAAAAGAATCTCTCAAACATTGATAAGATCATAATTAGCATACAATTATTGTTTGGGATAATTACGCATGCAGCTAATATGAAGGCAAATTCCTTATTTCCCTTTGGGCTTGTTATTGAGTGCTAATTGAAAGGAATAGTTTTTGCTGTTTTTTTTATTTTATTTTCGTTGGTACAGACCAACTATGGTAACTTCAATTAATTAAGTTTGAAATATTATGCAATTAAAAATGAAATTGATGTAAAAGGTCGATCTAGTTTTTTTTGGCCTCAAATATTTTTTGAACATTTAAAATTTATTAAGAACACCTAATTGAAAGTTAATCATAAATATTTATGTTTTTTTTATATAACCAAATTTTTCTTCAATTTGAATAGAGCAAAAACCAAAATGAGATTTCAAATATTTAAGATCGGTTTTAACGTTTTATATAAAGTCCATATGACACGAAAATATTTTCTTGTCTTTTTATGGCTATGGAAAAAACAATTTTTAATAAATTTGCAAAAAAAATTTAAAGTTATAACAAATTTGGGTTATAAAAAATGTTTAAACACTAAATCGACGTACAAATATGAGTCAAAATCAACCGTTTTTTTACAACACTAGAAAGGATCTTTGTCTGGGATATTATTTTAAAAAAAGAATTTATTTTTAAAATATTTATATAACAGAACAAACTACTTTGATTTAAGCCTCATTAAAATTTTTTGTGTAATTTAAACAAATTAAAATCGAAAAACTCCAGCTTCCTTAAGAAAAATACCACAAACATTGAACGTAATTTTTCTGATCTACATTTTTAAATAAAATTTTTTATATATTAGTTATAGTCAGATGCAATTTCTCAGGGGGATTTTTCACTCAAACGATGGAATGAGTCAAATTGATTCATTAAAATTCTCTTACTGCATATTTTAACTGGTTTTGGAGACGCTTCATCATATTAAGGAGGCACGTGTCATGAATTTAATTTTTAATTTTTAGATGATTAAGTAGGTATTTCCTACTTTTGTGCATTAAATATATTTATATTAATTATTCTACATTGTTCATTTTTAACAATAATGCCACATTACAAAAATAAAAACAAATATAATTTTTTTCTTAGAAATTTCAAATTATATTTTAAAAGCTTGAAGTTAATTCAATGTTCATTAATCTTCTGTCAAATGAGATTGAAATTTGACAAAATTTTCATTTTAATTAACTTTTATCACTTTTAATAATGGAAATGGAAATACCATTATCGTAATTAATTATTAAGATGGCCGACAGTGAGTCCAGTTTAGATGTTCAAATAAATTTGCTTCCAATTTATTCATTTATTTTAGAGTTCATATTCCGTAGGTAAAAGAAAAAAATTATTAATTATTCACTGAGGCATGGGATTAACATCTAGCGCTAACTGTAAATATGTTCATCATGTATACAAAATACTATTAGAGTTTTAAAGAGCATAGGAAAACATTAAAAAATATTAAAAATTCGAAATCTATACCAAAATCAGTCTATTTTTAATTTTAAAGATATAAGAAGCAACCAATAAAACTGAAACAACATAAAATCACTGATAGTATTCTTACTATTCTTTACGAAAGGAGAAAATTTAATACAATAATTATTGAAGACTTGGGTAACCCTTTCCCATAATGTAGCCAGTTCTGGTCTAAACTGCTCATCTGAATATATTTTTCTGTAACAATTTATCATTCTCGCCAGCTTTGCTTTCAGACGTCACATTGAACGAGGTATGGAATGTGGAATCACTTTTGTCTATTATTTCTACGAATGCCAAAGTTTGCCTCACTTATTTCTAATACTAAAATTGTAAGCAAAACAGAACTTAACTATCTTAGCATCCTAGTTATTATTTGATGCTTATTTTTTCTTGCTATTGAAATTCTATGCAAAAGGTGAAACATACACAGGAAATTAAAGCCCGTGCGGAACATTAAATTTTGTTAAGCTAAATCTCTACTTATTTTAAAATGAATAAAAACGTTGTAATCTTTGACCAAAAACCAAGAAAAATATTGCTAGGCCTATCTCAAAATAATTTATCTATCAGGTTAGAAAACATTTTCTTACCCATTGTAAATAAAAGATTCTTAAAAATATTGTGGAATCAGAACCACAATTAACTGAGGATAAGATTTCAGAAAGGATAGATTCATCTCATGGATAAAATTAGAAAATTATCCAAGGTTAAAAACCAAAATTATATGTTTCCAAACATATTTGCTACTTTTGTCATTTACGAAGGATTTGTCAGGCAAAGCTTTGCTTGAATGTTAAATATGTATGAAATGATACTCAATGAGTTCTATTGTAAAAGGAATCAATATTTTGAAAACAAATGGAAAAAAACCAGACAGAAATTCAGTTTAATATTTAGCTTTTTTGCTTATTTAATTTATTATGGACAAACAACAGCAATAGTTGCACTAACAGCCTTAGTACAAAGAGAACAACACAAAACTTCAACAAAAAATAATCAAATTATGTTTATAAATTAAATATTTTTTTCTAAACAAAGAATAAATAAAGAAAATTAGCAATAGCTTCCCAAGACTTCATGCTGACAATTATTTGCAAATACCTGGGTGGGATTTACTATAATTCCAAAACATTATATGGAGGCACTTATTTTTTTCATCAAAAAAAAATTTTAACCATTCTTCTTTTATAGATGAAATCATACAAAAAAAGTACTTTAAATATTTGAAGATAGCTGCCAAACAATTAAAAAATTTAATAGTACACAACTATAGCCGTTGTCAGATTTTTAAGCTATAACATAAACAATTTATGATTTTACTAATAATAATTTGTTGATGTGAACAGTTTTAAGTAAATCTCATCTGGTTTTTTAACAATAGACAACATGGGAACACTTGATTACTTTTGATTTGATAACGGTGCATGATATTAGTTAAGTAAGTCCCTGTGCTTCTTTTTGATGCCCATGGTATCCAGTATTCAATTACAAGAAGAATTATATTGGAAAAAATATTTTTTAAATGATTTTAATAACCAAAAATTGTATTTGAAAAAAAAAACATCAAAATTTACCCAAACGAAGAACTTCAAAGATGATAGAATATTCTTTCGGCTCATCTTGGGAATACACAATTCGACCTTATACAGTAGGTTCATGGTTAACAGCAGGAAGACTTATTATTAGATTTCTTTTACGATTAGAAAACCCGCATGACTTTAAAGGTAATCAGTATTGAAGAATTAAACCAAAGCAATTCATCTTTAAATGGATTTATTATGTTGGTTTTACCATCAGAATTTTAGTTTTTCATGATGAATGCTTTAATAATACTCAGAAAAATAAAAATAAATTTTATATCGGTCAACATGAAAGGATCTTTGACGAATCTATAATTTTCAAAGTCACCCTACGATAATTAGTCATTCTATTTTATTTAAATTTTTTAAATTTTTTCATTTCCTAAAAGCTTAAATTATAGTAAGTCTATTTAGCTAAACAAATAAATGTATAAATTTAACTAGAGCTAGTTTTCGCAAATATTAGAGGACCTTAGACAAACAATGTCTATATATCTGGGTAATAATATAATCATGTTAAAACCAATTAAAGCGCTGAAAATTATTTTACAACCCAAGGAAAAAATAATTCAAATTCCAGTAAATTAAACAAGAAATCTATGTCAGCTTAAAATTTCTTGTTGATTTGTAGAGAATGAAAAAAATAAGAAAATTTCCTGTGAATTTGGGAACTAGATTGAATAATATCCTTTTTCAAATTTATACACTCAAGTAATGTTTAAGAGTTGGATTCATTTTTTATGTCAAAATACTAAGATGTTTTTGATAAAATAAAGAAAGAGACAAGTTTTTTAGTATAATATTTGTTATTGTTGTAAATGTCACTTAACGTATTTCCAAAAATTTATCTTCTTTTAATTAGCACGATCACTACCGGCGCTTAAGAAGAAAATCTTGTACCACAGTCCATGGAATTTTTTAACATTATATTTTAACCTCAAAATGAAGCGAAATAAGGGAATAAGCTGACTAAGGCCAGCCTGCATCCATTATGTTTTTTTACAGGTAATTATAACTGTTTCGGCTAAAATTAAGTGTAAGAATTTGCTATAAACTGAAAAAGTAAACACGCCGCACATTTGCGGCGCGCTGGTAGCAAACGTGTTAAGTAAAAGTGTAAGTGATTAATTTAATGTAAGAAGACAAAAAGCAAAAGTAAAACTCAATTATTGCCTGAAGCTGTTGCAACTGATGAAGCACTGATGCTAAAAATTAAAACGATTACCATGACTGAGTAAAAAACGATATCTTAAACTAGAGCATTAAGCAAGGATAAGTTTAAATTTTATACCCATTCTGTACATAAAATTCAAAAATAACTCTCACTTAATTATTTTAATATTTAAATATCAAAACCAAATTTTTTGTAACAAAATAAAAAATTTTCTATGTATAATCAAATTCCTTTTTCACTTTTTCCTATTGCAAAAAGGCAGAAAAAGAAAATATTTCAATTCAAAAGAAGAACTGCATTTATTTTACAAATCTGAGCCGATTAAGGTGAGATTCGAGTAGAACAACAACAAAAATAAAAAATTCCATCAAGAAAAAATAATATGAAAATAAACAAATTATTGATTTCACTTACTCTCAATATACACCAATCCTGGTTGAAACAAAAACATAATAACAATTGTTGTTTTTATTCCTTGCTGTTATTTATGTATATTTGTTTTCTTAGCTACGAGTAACATAAGACACAATCTTGGCAGCCAGTTAGCACTTGAATCATTAAAAAGCTAACTAAGATAGCTGCCATTTTCAGATATATGGTAGACAACACACAAGGACAGAAACTATTGTCATTCGAATAAAATAAATTGCAGTTTGTGTTGTTTCGTTAACATTTTCGATCCAAACTTAAAGATTACTGGACAAAAATCTTGTTATGCAAATATTTCTTCTTACTTTCTTTTCCAACTTTGAGATTTGGTAAACATTTTCTTATATTCTATTGAAATCGTGTAACGATTCTCATATGAAATGCCAATAAACTGTAAGTTTTATTGTTTTTGTTTTAGTGTGCAAAAGAAAAATAATGCGAAAAATATTTTCAATGTGAATTTGTGGGTAATTGAGTTGAACGTGTTTGATAGGAATTTTTTGGTTTAATACAACAAATTTCTTGTTTTAAATTTTAATTGTAAAAAAAAAGAAAAAATTATAAAAAAATGATTTAAGGAAATGTAAAATAAGTTATTGGAAATTTTTTATTTTTTTTTTGGATTGATGTAGTTCCTATTAATCTTATGGGTACCAGACAGCAAATCGGTTTGTTGTGAATTTTTGTCGTTACTTATTGTATGCCATACATTTTGAAACGTGTTGTTTTTAACTAAATTTTTAGGTACTAAAATAGTCATATATACATATATATATATCTATATATAAATATATATTTGTGGCCATCTAAGCCGTTCATAAATGAATATGTCTTACCATATGTTATTTGGAAATTTAATATAAAGTAAATCAAGAGTTTGTAAATCTTCTTATATATTCCTATCCTTATGTGTTTATTCCAAATTTAATTGCTTCGCATTTAATGCTTCATTTATAGCCTTTAGTTGAACATTGAACATGTAATACGTATGCGTTTTTTGGAGAAAGCCTTCTATTAGATTTAGAACGAAAAATTATGATGACAGCTTCATAGCCTCAATATTATTTTTCTTACCCAATTTGGCTGAACTATATCCTTACAATTAGAGTCATTATCCTGTTATAATACTGTGTCTTATTATTCTTAATGGCTATCTAGGTTATATGCCTATTTGATATGATTTTTTTTAATTCAAAATAGCCAGGATCTCTTAAGTTACTTGAATTATTTCCGAGTATAGCATATATCCACAAGAACACAAGAAATGCCTTTATATTTTCCACAATAAACATCGGGCTGGGTAATTAATTTCATTTTACCAAAACAGCAAAATTTGGCGTTATATCATTAGTCAAATTTGCCATATATATTGTTACTATTATATTACAACCCGACAGATCTCAACTAAACCGCTAATGAGGCACAATAATAACGGCTACATTAGCGACTAACAATGTTAGACTTGTTTCAAGTGTTGATTACATAAATTACACTGATATCATTAGCGTAACTCATATTTTATGTCTGAAAAATTAAATGCAAATGTTTATAAAATTTTCTTGCTTGCGGCAGACAATTTCAGGGATATGACTTAATACGAACTAATATACTATTAACGTTTTATATTTATTTAGACATTATATTAGATTTGTCTACGAATTTTATTATAGACTTAGGGAATTAAACCAGGAAATGAGCAAGTATCATGTGATAACTTTTGAATTTCTAAACTGACAAGTTCTTAAGTATCTAAAAACCTACTGAAGCGATGATTATCATCATTTAAGTCTCAAGTATTTTAAACGTAAAGCTTTGTATACTTAAGACTGAAGGAATCAGTTCAAGTTAATGTGTGCCATCAAGTTCAATAAGAAGGAAGACGATTTGAAGGTGAAATAATAGATGTTGTAATCACAGAACTTTGTTCCTTTAATACTCCTGCTACTGATATTCTAAGTATTAAACTTAATTTCTGGTCATAATAATAAAAGATCGGTTAGTTTTAATGCAGGAATCGCTTTGATTGTAAGACGAGATAGATATCCTGCACGAAATATGAACTAAAATAAGCAATATAATAAGAAAATACAGAAATTTTTTTTGATTTTATTATTAAATTTTTTGTTTTGTTGAAAAAAATTAAATTAGGCTTAATAGCTGCAAAATATATTTTCTAAAAACTTTAATTAATTTAACTTTAATCAAAATTTTAGTGTGATATCAAATATAAAACTCGATTGCCTGTCTACTTAATTAATGATCCTTTCAATTATGAATAAATTGATTAAATAGTTTTAAAGATAAGGTTTGTAAATTTGCTATTAATTTATAAAATTTCCACAAATAATTTAAAAATACCTATTTGACTATTTGAAGGCCAGAAATGAATTGGAAAAATAGAAACCATAATAATAAATTGGATTTCAATATCTTATGATCAACCAAGTTTGGACAGCTTAAAATTTATTCATCTCAAACTGACAATAAGTAATCATAAATTCATGGTAAATTGTTTCATTTTAGCTTCCTAGATCTGAAAATTCTATAAAATTCTGTTCAGGTGCAAGATTTGTTTAATCGAAAATTTTATTGCAACCTTTTTTTATTATCCCCCTATGAACTTCAATTATTTGAATATAAAATAAATTTAGTGAAATAATTTATTTTTGACTTCTTTATTAGGCTATCTTTGCCAGCACTTATGGATATTTCCACCATTTTTTCTTGTCTTTCTTTTTGTTTTATTTAAATTTACCGACTGTAATATCTTTCTTATATATACTTGGTGTGAATAGTAGGAGATACTTTATTATTGTCATTCATGTAAGGATGAAATATTTTTTTAAGCAGATTTCTAAGATAAATTCTTGGTTATTTCATTTATTTTTTGTTTTTTGCTCGAAAGCGTACTACCATAACTAAATTATTAGCAGTAGGTGATGTGGATGAATATTTTTGAATTATTATTTATTAAATTTCAGAGAATTAATGTATGTAATGAATTAATGTACCAAGCTTGATGCTCTATATCAAGATATTTCTCTATTTTTTGGTTAATTGATTCTAGGAGACATTCTCAATTAGAAGGTTAAGAATTTTTTTGTAAGGTAAAGAAATCGGACATAATGCTCTTTAGAATGCTGACTTAGCTTATTACATAACACTGTTCTTTCAGCAAGCACATCTGCAAAAAAGGAAAATCAATAAAACAAAGGTGCAGGAGGAAAAAGCACCTATTTACATGCTGTTTAATTGCAGAAATTAATCTTAAAGAGAGCAAATCATCTTCTACTTCATAAATTGATACAGACTGAAGGAACGGAGATTAGCTTGAATAACATATTATAGTAGCTCAATTGATTTTTCGCTACCAATATCACCCGTAAATTTTATATCAATTTTAACTTTTCTTTCTTACATGATATTAAATTTTACACAGTTTTAACAAAAAATAAAAACCTTTCTGAGTTTTGCAATAAGAAAATTATCTTTTCTTACACGAATTTTTGGGGTGCTTCTAATTGGTATGTACATAACAAATTGCCTTTTAATCCAAATTATTTAAATTCAAGTCATTTTTTCGAAAATATTTAAAATCCAAAAACAATCTTGGCAACCATCTCACACCAAAGTAACAAACGAGCAAAATTCACTTATTTTTCCCATCAGTAGCGGACAAAGTAACTAAATATCTCTTTCAGAAACTACGAGCTCGTATTATATGGTCACATTGGCTTTTTAGATGTCTTAACATAGCTATTTTGAATGCAATTTATTACTGGCGGTAATTCTCTTCTTAAAATGTTGCTTTTCATTAACCTCTAAAAATTCTTTTCGTAATATGAATATTTAGCATGAAAGTAGCAGAATATTTCAGTTGCAGTTTATATATATATTTATATATGTATACATATATATGACTAAAACTTTGTGTCGATTTTATCGTAACAAATTTATAATATGCAGTATTATTAGTGAGGGTAAATTAATTAAACTATCATTAAATGACCGCCTTACAGGCTCTTTCGCACCAATAAACTAAAGGAAGGAAATTTTATTTTGACATTTATGCTGTTACCTGACTACATTGAAATGGTGAAACTTTTTAAACAGTATTCTCCATATAAATAGCAACTTTTGTTGCTTTTTGTTAGACTTTATATACATATAAATTTCGTACCAAGGAAACGATGTATGTCTGGATTGGATGGCAAATATTAAATTCAGTTTCGATTTAAGATTTTACGATTCTCACTTTTGTTATTTAAATTTTAATGCGAAAAGCATGTCAAAGTGTCCCACTAAAGTTATTTTAGCTTTGATCAGTTCGAATTTACTTGCTTGAAATCAAACTTTGACTATAAATTATTTTAAGTTATCTGCAAAGTTAGTTTATTGCAGTGATATGTCAGCTGTTAATTATGTCTTTAAAGTTATCGTAGTTGTTGATTTTTGTTGGAATGGATAAAGATGTCAGAATTTCTACACAGAAAAAACAATGAAACTAAAGAAATTCTACAGATATATATTGTTCTATATTTGTATAATGAAAAGCCAAGTGAAATGTTTAACTAAATTATCGAATATTAAATTTATGGGACCGGTATTTAAAAGTTGAACCTAAATTTATTGAGTAATTATTTTAAGCACTGACTCATTAAAAATTTAATGAGAAAATATTTATAAATATTTTAATTTTAACTGTTCGACGTTTTTAGATTTGTTTTTTTTTTTTTTTTTGAGGAACCAAATATATTCAAACCGTGCCTGGTTATTTTTATTAATTAAGAAAAAAATTAATACGAAGATTTAAGTAATTGATAAAAAGACGTATGGAGTTTAGATTATCTCCACGCATGATTTCCGGAAAGCACCTAAATCTGGTAATTTGGTATAAATCTAAGCCATTTCTGAATTATATAATTAACAAAATATTTGCAAGATGGTAATAAAAAAGTACCACACAGCGAAAATAAATTCTCGAATGGATCAAGTAGAAATTATTAGGTAAATATTTGGTTTTGGTATAAAAACTTTGTCAAATGACATTTTGTTCAACCTTACCGAAAGTGTTTTTTATTGAAAGGGTCCAAACGTGTTTAAAAATTCAAAGATTATTAAAATTTTTAAAGGAACATTAGACTAAACAAATTAACTTCAAAAGAAATTGTTCTGGATATCAATTTTTTTGTTTGGAGTGCATAAAAATTTACTTCTTTTAAGCTCTGAAATCGAATTTTTATAAATTTTACATTGTTGAGTAGAAAATCTAAAAAAAATGCGTGCAGCAAGTTATGAAAGTGCTTATGTAGCCAGTATTATTACTTGGCTTTCTTTAAGTTTAAGGAAACTGGATATTTGCTCAATGTGACGTTTACGTATGTTTTCAAAAAGGCTAATTTCACCGAGGATACTTATAAGCGTTCACATTTACTTCAATGAACTCCCACATTTCGCTGAGCTATTATAAGCGAAAAACAAAACGCAAAATAAAATTTCTACAAATATTTATAACTTTTTTTTATATTTAAAAAAAAGTAGAAAAAAGCATAAAAAATCATGAAAATTTAGGTTGACTATATGGCAAGCAAAATTTATTTAAAACATTCATTTTTTTGGGGTTTCATAACTCAAAAAATATTTCACAATAATTTTAAATTTTTCAATAAAGATTTCTTCTTTTTTTTCTTATTGCTGGCAACATCCGCTGAAATTCAGTTTCCGAACTACTTACACTAATAAAATCTAAATTTAAAAGTTCTTTTCTTCATGTTTTTTTTAATAAGCTCCTACAAAGCCTGGTAAAATAGTTTTCTTTTTTCACTTACCATTTAAAATACAAAAAACTCCATCCTGCACACTGCAACCTTCATGAAATCCTTTTATTTCTATTCAAAATGGGAAATTGTGTTTTTCTTTGGTACTTATTTCACTTGATCCTTTTGTACAAATAAAAAAAATTTTTTTGTAAAACCCTCCTCACAGTTGAAATTTTGCACAACAAAACTAACACCACTAAAGATATTTTAAGAATTTGAATTATACAAAATGAAATAAAAAGTTGAAGTGAAGAAAAATTAAACCAAAAAACGATATTACGTTTTCATATAACGAATCACTGGTTTGCATCTATAGAAATACCAGCAATAAATTCACATAAGCTCCCACACACAAATAATTCAAAATAATCAAAAAAAAAAAAAAAAAGAAATACATAAATAAATTTTAGCTCCCACAGGACTGGTTAGGAAACTTTTTAGCGCATTAGCGCAACAGCAGTAAAAAAAACCCTTGTAATTGAAGGTTGTTATTTATTTTGTATATAAAAAACAACAAAAAACAATTGAAAAAAAAAGTGTTGGTTTAATAGTTTAACCGAAACTTCATATAAAAATCATTTAACTGTAACTTGATTGAAATCTGATCAACTTTTATATATTCCTTGACAAATTTGTAATCTGATTATTGAAAATAAAACAAAATAAAAAACCCGAAAATTTGCCAAAAAAACGAACAATTCAAACACTACACCAAATGCAGGAGGCCACGTACAAATTGTGTACCAAACTACCGGCGGCCAGAATTGGACTGAATAAGAAATTCAATGCGAAATGTTTCCACCATATAACAGCCCAAAGAGATATCTTCTGGGAAGCAGTTTTGATAGCATGCCTGTTCTCTGGCCAACTGCTTAGCAATGGAATTCGTCCATGAGGTAAACGACTGAAGATTTATATATTTTTGTCTGTGATGTTCTTTTTGTTGTACTGTTGTAATTTTCTTTGGGTCCTAAATATATATACATATATATATATATATATATACCTTTTAGTTCATATTAGCTTCAAGCAAAATATTTTATACCTGGGATAAACGATTCAGGTAAAGCATATTGATCAATATGTTTCAAATGAACAACAACGGTTTATAACTGGTGTGGTTAACGCTTGCACATCGTTAGGCGTACAATGGATATTAGAAAAAATCACCAGCCTGATTTTAATCGGTATTTACTATTTGTAGACACATTTTTATATATACATCTATAGTTTTTGGTTATTGAGCGGTATAAGCCTTAATAAGGTATTTTATTTTCTTTCATGTGGCTTGTTTTATTTTAATTTGCTTTGCTTTGGTTTTAACTACTTGTTTTAATTAAAATTCTGATATTAAAGATTTAAGACATGTGCGTGATACTAAAACTACTTATCTTAATCTCATTTCCTTGGACGTTAATAAAAAGTGTTTGAACCACAAAGAGCAGGCATTAAAGTAAAAGAATAGCGTTGCACATGTTAAGATTTTTTTTTCTATTCTTAAAATAAATAAATCAACAAATTTTTTATAATCTTCTTTTAGTGGTAAATGACGTTATTTACATAAAATGCAGACCAGTATTTTTTACTTGGAAGAAAATATACTCTTAAAATGAAATAACAAACCCTAGAGTCATGTTAAAATAGGTAAAATATTTCTTTTGTGATCATAAAATCAATTATTAAGTGTGGTCTTTGCAAATTTCTTCAAACTTAATCCGATAGAAAATTTTTGGGCTGACTTGAAAGGGTCCATGGGAAAAAAACTCAAATATATATGATAATAGTGTAGGAAAAATGTCGATAATTTGCATGAACTTGCTGCTATTAGCACCACATCCTAAGCCACCCGTTAATTGTTGCTTAATGTAAATTATCCTATTGGTTTTGAATTAATCTTAAAATATTCTTAATATTTACTTTACAAATTAAAAATTCCGCCAAAACTTAATCAATAAAGACGGAAATTTTGTCAAAATTTGGCATATTATATAACTTCTTAAAGCAGGTTACCTTCTGGTTACCAAACCTTTTACTTTTTCTCTGTTTTGTTGGTGTGTTGCCTGCAGGCTCCATACACTGTAAAGGCTCTCTTTAAAATTTAGGACCATGCTAATTTATTTATAACCCATTCTTGTTTTGAAACCATCTACAAAGTTTAAATTTGTACTAATTGTAAGAAATATTGTTTTTGATTCACTTCTTTTTAAATTCATATATTTTTTCTCCTTTAAAAAAAACTGTTGTCTGTGTGTAACTCTTTGTATAAGAAAAATATGTCTTTCACCTGACGTAGTCTTACTTAGAGCCTTTACAAAAATATTTTGTATTTAATTAATAATTTTCTGTGTCTATGCGACGGTAGAGATTATTTTTTAGTACATCCAGTGCAATGATTAAAATTATCAGGAATATAAGCATCTAACATTTATCATATGAGTATGGATTTTTGTTATAATAAACCACTTTTAAATAAACGTTCAAACATTGCACCCTTTTTTATATTTCAATATTTTAAAAAATACGTTAATTTTAGAAATTCTGTTGTATATAATCTTGATAAGAGATGTATTTAAAAATAGATTTAATATTCATATGACAAGCTTGTTTTGTCTACTATGTTAAAGATGAGAGTATGTCCTTCCATGTCCTATAAATATTATAAAGTACAATGTATTGGTGATGGATAATAATACTTTATTTGGAATATGTAAATTTTTTCAACCTTTTGGGATGCTGTAATTAAGACATCAAATAAATATTTTGCTCCTTCTTCACTTACAAAAGGGGCTGATAAAATGTCATTTCTCTTAAGGTTTCTTTACATGATACTATATTTTTGAAAATCATGAAAATACCAGGGTCTTCAACCTAATTTTGAAGCACTTTTCCGAATTAAAATCAGTACATATTTATATAAACGCAGCATGGATTACTAAATTTTATGAAAAACCTACAAAAATTTCGTGAATTTGTAAAAAGGATATTGAATAATACATAAATTAATATAGAGCAACTAAAAATTACATAATCAACAAAGAATGGGGATAGTTTAAAAATATGCTAAATTTGCCTGGATAGGATATATTTTGAATACTAAACTTTTGTAATTTTTGAAATACTCATAAATTACATCGAAAAGAAATTAACCACATGTTGCTTTAGATTGTCACATTGAACGCTCTAGCTTAATTTAAATAAAACTCTAGCCAACTATCTCATTTAATTACTTTTTAATTTATGCACAAGCATTCCTTATCGTCTTTCTCAGCTTGTGCATAACAAAATCCTTTTTAAATGCATAGCTGAATAGCTTAAGCTTTTAACCACAAAATTTTCAGAATATGAACATTAACCTGAGATCTCAGGCTGCTATAAATATCATTACTTGCATTTGATAGGTAAATTATCTGATGCAGTTTTATCCACAACTCCTGACCTATTTATTTTCAAACCAAAATATATTCATGTGAATCATAGAATACTTTAAAAGATGTTGTCATCTGGTAAAAAATGGTTATTTTGCTTTCATGATTTTTCTTACATTTCAATTCATTGCGATTTGTATTTAGGTAAGTGCATAAATCTGGTGTTGTTTTTTGAATTAGTTTCTTTTCACTAGGTGTGATATTATTTTTAAGAGGGAAAAATGTCAAACCAAAAACAAAAAACGACTGTAGAATGTTTAGCATTTTTTAAAAAGATCTTGTTATTTCTATTTAATTTTATATTTCTTACTTTTTCTGTAAAATGAAAAACATAAAGAAAAAAAAAATTAAAAGCAATTATGGAATGAGGGAGCTATGAAGAAAAATAGCAATTCGAATAGAAAGAAAAATGCATCTAATTACATGTCTACACTGTCGCGATAAATCACTTGTAATAGAGTGCATTTTGCCGACAATAATTGTACTTTGCTGATCTCATCTTCCTGGTCAATCCCTATGAAAAATTCCAACTATAGAAGAATTCTATTAGGTCTGCAAAATTTTTCTTGAATTATGGACTTGATATACTCTTTCAGGCGTCCTTAAAAGGAAAGTCAACAATGGTAAAACTTTGATAAGGTAACCATATGAAGTAACCATAAAATCTCGAAAATAAATTTCTTTTGATTGCTATGATATTGGTTAGTTTCACGCATTAACTGCCAATGATTGATTAGTGCAAGATAATTAATCAGTCTAAGATAATGGAATTTCATTCTGAGAAAATCATTGGAACGAATACTTGTTATTAGGCAAGTATATAAAAAAAAAGAGTTATTCTTATTAGTTAAACAATACTACGAATTAATCATTACCACCAAGGAAATATTTAAGATAAAATTTTTATATGTAAAAGGAATATCTGTCTTTTTCTTAGAAAAAAATTTATTGGTTTTGAAATTCTATATAAAAAAAAAGGCAGTATTTGTGCAGAGCACTTAATGATAAATTAACTGAAAATATAAGGTACTAATGTCTGCATAAGTTAAAAAAAACCGCTGGATTTCCCTTATTAGTAGCTAATTATGGTACAACATTATCCAGAAATCGGTAAATTTTATTATTTCACCCTGGTTGATGAAATTATGCCTTATTTTCTTTTCATAATCTACAAAAAAAGAATTATGATTTAATGAATTGCAAATAATAAGACAAAAAATTATTACCTTTTCTGCCCGAAATTTGCTTATATTTATTTCTTAATGAATTACGATAAATTTCGTAATTTAAATATAATAAATATGATCCACAGTAATTGTTTCATTCAATAATATCACATTCACCCAAAACAATTACTGATAAAATTGTTAACTATTAGTGATAAATGATAATGAAAAAAATGAAACCCGGTGCTACTGCGGTAGCTCTGCTAAGCTTTATACGCCTAAAAAATAATTTTTAGGTGACATATGACACTGAATGTGAAGCGAATGTAGTTTTTATTTGGTCTCATAAGTCTGCGTGCGAATCAATTCTGAAAATTTAGTGTATTGCTACAAGCTGCTAATTTTCTGTCTTTTCTTTTGACATTATTTCACTACATATTTGTTAACTTTTAACGTGTAAATAATAGCACACTTCGTGTACGCTAATTGTAAGACATTGGGGGTATTCACATTGAGGCTGGTATCAAATTGGAAATGTTCCCCTACAATTCTCACTCCACTAAAATATGTGAATATGTGTTGGTAAACTATTACAGTAAGTATCAGTAAGATGCCAAGTATGAGGCAGAAATATTTCTGCCTCAGGAAGGGGTAAAAATTTTTTCGAAATTTGCGAAACTCCGTCTTACATTTCCCCTCCGCTTACCCTGAAATTGAATGATACTGGCCTCAATGTGAATACTCTGATTATGACATTTTTCGAGTGGATTTGCATGAACTAAAATTTATAATAAAAAAAATGAAGACTATGTAGACAAAGAATAAGTCCATATTATTTAAAATCAGAAAATCTAAGTCCAATGTATCCAGAAATTAAATAGCTCGTTTGCAACTATTCAATTACGAATATCTCCTGGTAATTTCAATTCTATCACAAAATTCAAAAAGCGAAAAATCTAAAAAAAAATTTAAATTATAAAATTTTAATCGGCTTATGACGGAATAAGCTTTTGATTACTAAACATTCAAAGTTGATTAAATTCTAAAAGCAAATGCTCTCATCATCATTTTAAGGATTCATTAGAGTAAACATTCGAAGAATATCAATGACTGCTCAAATAAAACATTTTAGTTATTTAAAACTTTCTTAGAAAATCTTTCAGTGGATTATACGTTATAAATTCACCTTTACTGCACCTGATTGAAATTTCTGTTTGTAAGTTACGACTATAATTTAAAATTCGTGTATAGAATTGATAACGAATTCACCTGAAATGCAATCTACGTTTGAATTAATTCAATTTTAATTTTATAGCTCGAATAAAATTTGAGACAATATTAATTTCCTGAAGTGTTTTATTAAGAATAAATTACAACCAAAAATATATCTTAACAAAAAGTATTGAATAGTGAAAAATATGTCATTCATACACACCTAGAAAAAATCATACTAATTTTTTAAGTAATTGGAGAGTATCAAGTTTAATGGTTTGTTTTGCTTGACTTTGCTTTAAATCAATTTGGGGGCTACTGCTTTGATTGACGGTGAAAGTTTTCGTAGGTGATAAAATTGCGCAAAAAAAGGATTATATTCATTTTGCAGATTTAAACCATCGATTTCATTTAGATAGCAGTCAAATGTATACTTAATAAAAAAAATGAGCGTTGTACAAGATAATTTTATCCAAACTTTCTCATAAATCTGAATTCAATAAATAGGTAGGCTATAATAATTCAAGTGCATTCTTGTTTGCTAAACAAGCAGCTATTACTTAACAACAATAACGGGATTATATTTGGTGTCTGTCATTTTGCTTGTTAGTCCTTCACTAATTCACCTCTAAATAACTTCAAATTAATTCTAGAACTACGCCCTTTGTAAATGAGTTTACTTCTTTTGGCTGAATGGTCTCTCATATTAAATTTTGGTTTGATCATTTAGTTAATTAATTAATTGTTAATTGGACAAAGTTTAAATCTTAGCTTAAACCATGCAAAGAATAAAAATTCAAGCAAAACAAAAATGAATTATTTTTTTTATTGAATTTCAGTAAAAGTTAAGAAAATTTTTTTAATTAAAAAGTCGATTACATATTCGAATAAGTTTGGATTATTTTGAGGTTCCTGTGGAGCAGAGAAATTTGCATTTCTTTTAAATTCTATTGAATGCTATTGAAAGAAAATTCCTTGCATTGCTGGGTAAATATTCTAACAAAACACAAGGTGTCGTAACTATATAAAGGTTTCTTCTAAATTTGGTCAGAAAACATATTATTTTTACTTGTAAAATTTGTACAAATTTCACAATTAATTCTAATACAATATTTGTTGTAGAACCTTTCTTAAGCGGTTTAAGGCACTTAAACTAAAAAGTAATGATTTTTCGCCAAATTTTTTATGTTGATGGCCTTAAAAAGCAGAACAGGGATGTAGGCCATGATTGTCCAAAAGCTTGTTTGTTTTCTTTAAATGTTATGAAAAATATATATATATACATACATATATAAAAATTATAAAAACACGTGTTCAAATATTCTTTTTTCAAAGATTATTTTCCCAAAAAAATTTTCTAAGTCAATCACAATTAGTCCTTTTTCTTAAAGCTGATTATATGAGCTCTTTCCTATAAATCGTTATACATATATAATCGGATAGTGTTGAGACTGAAATGTCAAAATCTCCCTTTTTTTACCTAGTTTACACCAATATACCTACTAAATGGTGTCTAATTTTTTAGATAACATATTTTTTCTTTATTTGCGTGACATGTTACTCAAACCAGTTTTTAAATAACCAAGTCATTATCTACCATGCCAAAAACTCTGGAATTAAAATACAATTCACTAGTAAAATGTTATTTGGTATACCCAACTTTATGAGCTCTTGTTCACAAAATCATGAATTGTAAAAAGTAGTGCTGATTTTAACTTCAAAAAATTCAGAAAAAAAACAGCTTTACTTGCAGTCCCTTAATGTCACAAGGATAACCAGTGGCCGAACTCAGTATTTTGTCAAGTGGATTATAAGTTCTAAGTGTCTTTTTTGCTCCTTTTTCCGTAGATTAGTGACTTAACTGGTTAAAAAAAACAAATTTTCTTTTTTTTTTCAGTGTTTGTTTACTACAATCTTAATCTATTTACAATTAATTTATTAGTAAGTACTATTAACTAAGTGTGTGTGACGTGTGCGGGAGTGAAGATCCAGTGATCAGTTCCCTATAAGTGTTAGTATTACTATGTTAGGTCATGCGGTTTCTTGCGGTGAAGCCGTCTTGTTTAGCTTGCTGTGTCCAGCAATAGTATAGCTTCAATGTTGGGGTGATGATGGAGCCTTTTTTCATGTTTTGCAGCATGTCTTGGATGTCTTCTTTTACCCATTTTATTTTTAGATCTTCGTGTATCTCTTTGTTTGTCACGTATCGGTTTGCGTTAGTTATTAGTCGTAAGATCTTATTTTAAAAAGTTTGAATGGTTTTTATGTTGCATTCATGCGTACATCCCCATAGTTGTATTCCGTATGTCCAGATTGATTTTATAATTGTCATATATATTAATCTTTTGTTCCTTAGATTCCATTGCGATTTGTATCCAATTAACCAGTAGTACTTTCTTATTATTTCCTTGATTTGTTTGGCCTTCTGTCGCACATGAAATTTCCTATTTAATTTGGAATCTAGATGTAGACCTAGGTATTTAGCTGATTGTTCCTGCAGGATTTGTTCTCCATTGATATATATATATGTAAGTTGTTTCCTTTTTTTCCACAGCGTGTATGTTACGTGAGTTGATTTGGTTCTATTGAGTTTGATCTTCCAATCTGTGGTCCATTTGCTGACTTCATTAAGTGTAGTTTGTATTTTTTCCACAGCTTTTTTTTGTGTTTTATCACTTGATATTATTACTGTGTCATCACCAAATGTGCCGATACATGTGTTCTGTTGTAGGTATATCAGAGGTATATAGCATAGAATCCTGCCTGCACTGGATAGAAGTTAGACTTAGCGTCTTCTTATTGTACTCTGAATTTTCGATTTGTTATGTATGATTCCATCAGTTTGCAGTGATTTTGAGGTAGCTGCATGTTCATTTTATATATGAGCCCTTTATGCCAAACTCTGTCGAATGCCTGAGCTACATCTAAAAATACCGCGCAGCAGTATTTCTTTTCCTCGAAGGCCTGTTCTTTTTTACTTGTTATTCTGTGTACCTGGTCTATTGTGGAGTGGTTGTTTCTCTGTATTGAAAGTCAGGAATTTTTATAAGTGGCTTTAGTCGTTTTAATAGAAGAAAAAAAAACAAATGGTAACACTTTACTGTACAAACCTAAAATTTTTGTGCCTCCTAATTAACAATATATTTTTTTGTGTCCTTTAGTTAAAGTTTAATTTCTTTGTGAATTTTAAATTGAACCATAGCTTATCAAATTATAAAAAAAATTACTAAATAATTCCAAATAAACATACAAAAATAAATGAAAAAACAAACTTGAACAATCCTTAAATAATTTTCTATATGTAGTTACTTAATAATTTTTTGTTATAAAATTGTTCAATAATTTTATTAAACCATCTTGATTATATCCACATAATAATCACGAATAGTTTTTTTAAACTCAGGGCAAATAACTAAACCAATAAAATAAAAAAACGAAAAGAAAAAGTAAATAACTTGATGATGTGCAAATTGTAGAGTAAAAGATGCTTAAGAATTGCCAAGCATAGAATCTGACATATAGATAAAACCAACAACTCATCCAATGGATATTTTGAGATTGAAAATAAATGCAACAACCATTTTAGAACCGATAAATACAGAGACGGATCTCAATAATGATATGTAATTTAAATTTAGTTCGGTTGTTTTCTTATTATTCCTTTTAATATGAAGCCCTTCTTTAGGTGTGTAGTTTTCGTAATCGGATCTTAACATCAGAAGAATTTCACAAAAAATAAAAACAAAAATATATCATTAATTTCAAATTCACCAACATCGAAAGGATATTACGAATAATAACTAAAATAAAATTTTTCATCGGCCAATAAAATAGTCTCAAGGTGTTTGCTTTGTTTACTCTTAAATAATTTAGTTCTCGGCCTCTACATATTCTGTTGAAATAAAAGGAATATAGGCTTATTGAAAAATATGGTATTAATGTAACTCTTCTATTTTCATGAATATTTATAATCCTATAAATTCAAACTTTATGTTATTTTGAATATAGTTGCCTCTGTAAGGTACAATGAATTACATATTTCTGGCCAAATAACTAAGAATGAACTTAATAAAATTGGGATAGATTTTATTATTCATTTGGTAAAATTATATAGAAATGCATTTGCTATCAACCAAAGATTGCAGTTTTATT
The DNA here is from genome assembly GCA_947359355.1 of Acrocera orbiculus. Lineage (NCBI taxonomy): Eukaryota > Metazoa > Arthropoda > Insecta > Diptera > Acroceridae > Acrocera > Acrocera orbiculus. The sequence goes on from OX375757.1 coordinate 47,508,793, forward strand.
GTATGAAAAAAAAGCAGTACTGAAAGCTGGATAACTATTATGAAAGATATTATGATATTAAATATACATAATTCTTTTTATGCTCATGAGAATATAATAAATAATTTTATAGGGTTATTAATTCAAACCAGATACGATAGATGCTTCATTATCAGGCATTTATATCGAATGTCAGTTTCAAATGATATAAAATAAGGAACTCTTTCTAAGTTTTTGTTAGCGGACATTAGTTTTAATTTTTATCATCGAATATTTTTATGGTATATTGCATTTGACGATTTTCTTTAACATTTCCTTTTATTATATTATTTTTTTATGATCTACGAATCAAAAAGCATCTAAGGGATGTAAAATATAAAACACTTTTTTTTTACCATATAATTTTGAAATATAATTAATGGTTGTTTTTTGTTGCTATTGCTACTATAAATGAAAAGGAGTAACGCTTAAATTAATAAAACTTTTTAAGAGTGTCTATAGATTCTGATTTGTGTGGTGTGTTTTTTTTTAATTTTGTATTTTAATTTAGCCACCCTCAAAATCATATTTAGTAACTGGAGTGTTTTTGGAAAGCTTTGAATTGTTTAATTCAGGAACAATTGGTACCCTAAAAATATTGTAAGAGACGGTTAAAACGAAGCCTAAACAATCTAAAAATTATTTTCTATGTATGTATAAAGGATGTAAATATATGTGGTATTTTTTTGTACCTGGCCTTTGAAAATAAGACATTGTATGCTCCTAATGTAGAAATGAAGCAATACATCATATGGAAAGTTTATCACTCATACTTTTAGTCCCAAAGTCTCTATTTTTCTCCTTATATATCCTACATTTGTTACCTCAAAATGTAGTCTGAACACATGAAGCTGCATCTAATTGGAGCCTAATAAACTATCCTTAAATTATACTAGACTTTAAAATAAGTCCAGATCCAACAGTCACAGGAATTTAAATTACAGCAGTAGCAATCGGTTTCGATTTTTGCAGAATAAGTTCTCCAAAGCTTCCAAATTACGAAGATTTAGTCAAATATCAAGTTTGGAAGTATAATTATCCAAAAAAGGCTATGATAATTCGGATAATTGGCTAATTGATAATTAACTAGCTAATGTCCTTAAGTTTCTTTTTAAGTGAAGGGTAAACAAGTAAAGTCTTAGTAAAACAACCAAAGTTTTTTTATTGTATTTAGTTAAGCACTATAATGGCTGACAAAATTTTTATTACCTATTTGAAAACGTCTGAAAATCAGACATTTGTACTTTAAATATCCCCATAAAAATTTTATCGAGTATCAATACTTGGTTTGACTTTAATTGAATTTTCCTTTATAACGACATAAGATTTAGATGAAAAAGAATGAAATAAGATAAATACTTAATATTTGATATTATTCATGTTGATAACCAATTATAAAAAGATATTACTAAGGAGACCGATGAAGTTAAGAGGAGTTTCAACTCCAAAATTACCAAAATTTACTTCCTTTGAGCCTCCTGAATCTAAAAAGTTTGCATTTAGGAGGTCATTAAGTACGAAAGGAGGTTCAAAGTATAGCAAAATTCGCATTTTTGAAAATATAGAGGATGCAAGCAGGATCAAATATTTGACTCAGGATATAGTCCTTAAAGTTTAATCATCAGCCAATTAAATTTACACAATATTAACGAATAAATTCCTAATAAAATGTCTAAGCATAATGCCTCTCTAAAATTTCTTTAAATTTTCCTATTACTTAGTTTTTAAATTTTTTAAAGAAATTATAAATTTTCTATGATGTCCCTGTTACATATACTCGTAAATTATATATACTCCAAACATAATTATTTACACATGTTACATTAAGTAGATTTATGTAACATAAAATTACTTCACTCCTTAAAATTTAATTAAAACCTAAGATAGTAATTTAGAAATTTAACTTTAATATCAAAGAATAGTACAAATTAAAATCACGATGCCTAAATTAAATTATTGGGTTATTGTCAATTGAGTCTTTTTTTATTAATTTTTAAAAAGTAAATCTCTAAATTAAAGTATATAACATTTCTGAAGTTCTACGAGAAAAATATATAAACTCTATATATATATATATAATTTTGCCTTAAACCCTTAACTAACCTTTAAATAATAATTAAGGAAAAGCTTAACCTTTCAATATTAAATTATTCGCACAAATTATTCTTTAAGCTAAAGTAATTAAAATAAAGAAAAAGTAATTTCCAAGCAGCGCTCGGGCAATATACATGAAGTTCAGTGAACTTCCATCAACACCACCACAAATCTGCACATATATATATATATATATGTCCTTTTATAAAAAGTCAAATCAAGTACTCCACATTTTTTCGCCCCTTAAGGTATACTTTATTTTAAGCTTTTGGCTAAAAATACCGTGAGACTGCAATTACCACAGAAAACAACCTAGCGGAAAAACTCAACATCCCTTTTTAAGCTGTGTTTTACAAGTCTTCAAGACTCTATCCGAACAACTCTGAATAAAGGACCTATAAAATAGATAATTTTCCAGCAAAAATTAAACCTAAAACACCTCAAATAGTTTTACCTTAAAGGCAAAAACAAACTATCGTAACAAACATTATTTCCCCATAGGGGATACTGTTCAATTTATCCTCAATTGCTTTTCTCTTTTTATCTTTAGCAGAAAAAGCTGGTTAAAATATTGCATAAGTTTAGGAAAATAAATTCATTCCTTTTCTACAGTCGAGTTTGAAGTAATGGAAAAAATTTTTATATCCTTAAACCTCTTCAGTGAATCAAGCGTTTTTTCAAGCGTTTTGAATACTGAAAATAGATGCACCAAAAAAATAGATTTGAACTCATTTTAATGAAAATGATTAAATCAGTAATAATTGACACGTTAAGTTAAGAGGGAAAATGCAAAAATGTGCAAGACATCCCAAAAAATTTCCCCAAAAATTTATTAAGTTATTTCGTTTTTTTAAAGAAATAAGTGTGTAGTAGTTTCAAACCTATTTCCATATAAAAATCACCTTTAAGATGTTTGACCAAAATGCAATAAGAAGATAAGGAAAAAGTAAAAATAATTACAAGAAGTTGCATTGAAAAATCGCATGCAATTGATATCCTACTTGCATGCTATTTAGAAAATCAGAAAGACTTGAATAACATACTACTACATAGGGATTGAAAAAAAGCTAATTTTATGGTGTAAATTTTCCATAAAAAAAGAGCTGTTTTATAGTTTTAAATATTTTAACTAGTAGAAAATACATATACATTTGATTTATCTTAAAAACAAGTAATATAAAAAGAAATTTTTTGAAGTATATTCCTACTTGAGATTGATTTTTCATTTTTCTGAATTCAGAATTCGTTGCAATCAGTTTTCTGAAGTTTTTCTCTCATATAGAACTTAAAATTAGTTTAGTAAATATAATTAATGAATTAATATTTGAACTAACTCTATTAACATAAATTGTCATGCACTCCCAACATAACAAAATTTATTTGAACTTGATTGGATGATTAGAAAAGGGTTAAATTAACGACTGAAAATTTGTAAAAGATTTTGGACATTATGAGCTAACAGTAAGAATAATATTTGAACTAACTGTATAAACATCAATTGTCATTCACTCCCAACACAACAAAATTTATTTGAACTTGATTGGACGAATAGAAAAAATTTTATTAACAATTGAAGGTTTTTGAGCAAGCTAATAGTAGGAATATAAAACAAGTAATATAAAACGAAATTTTTTAAAGTATATTCCTACTTGAGATTTTTTTTTTTCTGAATTCAGAATTCGTAATTCTTTGCATTCAGTTTTCTGAAGTTTTTCTCTCATATAAAATTAAAATAAGTTTATTAAATATAATTAATGAATTAATATTAGAATTAACTATACTAACGCAATTGTCATGCACTCCCAACACAACAAAATTTATTTGAACTTGATTGGATAAATAGAAAAGGGTTTAATTAACGATGGAAAGTTCCAAAAAGATATTGGACATTATGAGCTAACGGTAAGAATAATATTTGAACCAAATGCATTAACATCAATTGTCATCCACTCCCAATACAACAAAATTTATTTGACCTTGATTGGATAAATAGAATAGGGTTAAATTAACGATGGAAAGTTCCAAAAAGATATTTAAGGTCCGACCGAGAACTCGGTCTCGGCCTACTCTCGGCCGAAATCCAGGCCGAGATCTCGGTTCTCGTTCTCGGCTTAAATTTGCCGAGATTCTCGGCCATAGCCGAGACTGCACACGTACCAGTCTATCAGTAAGCTATCATAAGCCAGCAAAGTTTTATCAGCTCCACTGATAGGCGTTTCAGACAGGCTCTCATATTGCAATTGAAATATTACAATACATTAGAGGAGACTGAATTTTCCATACAAATTTACAAAATGCCGGAATCGAAATTGTAATATCAATTCTGTGTGAAACGCCTATGACTAGCGTTGCGACTTTTTAGTAGAGCTGGGCAGCTATATGATGAGAGGCGGCATAACTTAAAAGGCGAAAATCTTGAAAAATTACTGTTTTTGTGTCATAATATTAGCTTATTTAATTTTGAGTGTTAAAAATGTCCATATACTCATACACAGAAAATATAACAATTTATTGCATTTTTTGCACTTTTAACTTTTAACTCTCCATACTCCATACAAAATTTCCATCGTTGTATTGTAATAATGAGTATAAGCTTCGGTGGAGAATGGGTATTACCCATTTTAGCTGCTATATTTTTAGTCTCGGTCTCGGTCTCGGCCTCGGCCGAGAATATAATTTTTCTCGTTCTCGGTCTCGGTCTCAGCCAAGAATAAAAAATCATTCTCGGTCGGACCTTAAAGATATTGGACATTATGAGCTAACGGTAAGAATAAATTTTGAACGAAATGCATTAACATCAATTGTCATCCACTCCCAATACAACAAAATTTATTTGAACTTGATTGGATGAATGGAAAAGATTTTATTAACAATTTAAGATTTTTACATACTTTTTGAAGCTAATAGTAGGAATATAAAAAAAGTGAAATGAGCAAAATTTTCATTTCATTTTCACTGAAGGTACAGGTACAGGTACTGCAGAAATTGATTAAAAAATTCACAAAATAAATTTAATATTGTCGTCAACAAGTGTTCATCAAATAACAAACTTACATCGAATTTTGTTTAAAGGTATAGAAGATGTTCATCTCTCGAAAATATTTCAAAAAAATCAAAACAGTTTTTTCAGAGTGTCATTTATAATTATTTATTATTATATGAATTTTTTTATATGAAGTGAAATTTTCTTTTGTATCTTTTAAAAATTTGTCATTGGCATTGTTATTGTATATCTATTTTTTTATATGTTGTGTGATAGATTACTAGTTATTGTTTTTTGTGTTGTGATTGTTTCTTTGATTCCGGCCGGCCTTTTTTTTTTATTTAATTAATCTGTAAAACATGTGTGCCGGCCGGCATGCGTATAATTTATATAAGTTAATAAACAAGTGATCAACTTACCATTCCTATAACCCAGATTCCCATGATTTTTGTATACAACTTACCGTTTTTATTATCTGAATTCCAACGATTCCAAAAACAACTTACCGTTTTGTTAATAAAGTTGGTAAAGTTTTTTTGGAGTCAGTTTTGAGTGGTGAGTTAGAGGATTTAGACCAGAAATTATTATCGTTATTAAAATACTGTCAATTTGAAACATTTGTAAGAAACAAGTAAAACTAAGAATAAGAAAATTGGAAATACCCAAATTTTGAAAGCAAGAAAAGTTCTGGTAAAAGAGAAGGAAAAAAGTTATTATTGTAACTATAAGAATAAGAAATTATTATTTTTTACTGTTAAGATTTGAAAACAAGGAGAATTCTTTAAAATAAAAAGAAAAAAATATTATTTTAACTAGGAATAAAAAAAATTAAAAATGTTATTTTTTACTCTTTAGATAGCGAAAACAAGACAAAATGATATGATTTTAGTGTTTTGATTAAGCACTTTGTCTATTGTATATATAGTAAAAAGTTCAATCTCTTAAGCTGACGTCATAGACTCACGCTAAGTTGTTGATTCTGTTCTCCCTCAAAAGTGGATATTTCAGCGTGAAATTCATTGGTACGTCATTTTGAATGTTATCTACGGAGATATGCGCACTAAGTGGGTGCCCACCTTTAGATGTTCTCGTTTAAAGGAATAAAAATGAGACAAAGCTTTGTGAAATAAAAAAAAATTTTAAATATATAATTTTGAGCACTTTTAGCCACTTTTAAAAGACAAAAAAACATGGTACTTTTTTTTATTGATATTCGACTTGGCTTAAAACATATAATAGTAAAAAGAAACTATTAAACTTAATTTTATTTATTTACAACAGCAACAAAAAAAAAGTAATAATTTATACAATTAATTAATAATTTAATTTTTTTATGTGTAATTTTGTTTGGTGCTAGCTTTTGGATTCAATGAAATTTACACTTACGCTCTTTGGCGAAACTTATCTATGACTCGAAAAGTACACGATAGAAATCTATTGAACAATTCTTTCCTGTCTTATTATTTAATGAAAAAATTTTAAAAATATTAATTTACATAAATACATATACAATTTTTATTTTCATTTACTAAACACATATGTATATTAGTAAACATCAATACGATTATCAGGAGGTGGTGCTCTACACCAACGTGACGTTATAACACCTAAACTTATAAGTAATAATGTTAAAGACGATAATCCTAGTATAACTCCTGTTGTTATATCATGAAGTGCGGTCCCTGGATATGGATGTAAGGCTAATAAAACTAAAAGTCCACAACATTTTAATAATGAAAACACAGTCACCAAAATAAATCCAGATATATAATTTCTATTTGGTAACCAGTGGCAATGTCGTGACTTAAATCCTAGAATACCGAGACCGACAGCAGCAAAACCCGATATTATTCCGACATCAAGATAATATGATCGTCCAATCTATTGACATAATTATATGTTAATCAATAATAAATTTAAACAAAATATTAATTTTTTCTTACATAGGATACCATATAAAGACAAAGGCCAGAATTCATAGCTCCACCTAATATTAACATTAAAGAAACTGCGCCAATAGTTGCTGTAGCATTTGCTACTTTTTGTATACTATTATTGTTCCAATTTTTACTTGAACTATTATCTAATTCATCATTACCACAAGATTGTGCTACTCTTGGTGTTATAACAGCTGTTGTCCGTGCTTCTATATAATTTGGTTTTTTTACATCATATTCCAATCTTTGTGGTGTTAAATCTTTTTTCGGAATACCCCCCGCTAATGATGGTTGACTCTGATATCTACGTGAATATCTTTGTGATGTACTATTATGACGTTGTATTGTTTGTTTTCTTGGTGTCGAAAGTAATTCATGCAGTTTCTGTGTTGCAGCTGCATTTTTAGTTGGGGTCCCAATTGGGGTTGATGTTGTTATTAATTTTTGTGGTGTTAATATTTGGGAATTCTTATGTGGTGATTCTTTAACAACAGCATAATTATGATTTTTTACATCTAAACATGTTTCTACTTCTTCTTCTTCTTCTTCTTCAACATCTGGTATAACAGCATAACGATGTTTACGACCATTATGCATTTGAATTATTTCATGATTATCATCGACAATTTCTTCATTTTCATCAGTTGGTACAACAGCATATCTTTGATTATTTTGTTGATCAAATAAAACAAATGATTTACTACCAAAATCACTAGAAAATGCTGCTTTTAAACGTGGTTCATCATGTGTTATGATCGGTGGTAAGCTCTTAAAAGTATCAGATTCTTCTTGAAATAATAATGGATTATTTTTTTCTGTATCACTTTCATATGCATCTAAATTGTCAGTACTTTTACTTAAACGTTGTACAAGTTTTGGATCAATTCCTGGTATAACAGCATAACGATTTTTATTTGTTCTTGATAATTCTTCTACGGGTACTAATGCATAACGTCCACTCCCTCCACGATTATTAAAATTTTGTGATTTTGGTTTTGGTCCTGGCTTTGGCGGTAAATGGACTGCATTATGTCGTTTGTAAGTCCTAAATGATCGTGTTGATTCACTACGTTTAAGACAATTAGTTGTAGAGTTCTGTGTTGCAGAATAAAATTCACTTTGTTGACAAAATGCTGGATTTGTATAGTTATGTATTGACATTTTTTTATTATAATTAATTAAACATAATTTTATAATATCAATATTATTTAGCACTTTTCACTAAACACTTTTATTATTTAATTTAAAAATTTTTTAATGTTAATGCGTACAGCCGTAACCTAACTGTACGATGGATAAGTTGCATCTGCTAAAGATATAACTAACAGAGGTATACGCATGCGCCAAGATAAAACTACCGCCAGAAAGTTTGATGTCCGTTAAAATATTATTTTTTTCTTTTTCTCATTTTACCTTTAGACTTTTGTTATTTAGTTCCCTCATCTCTTAAATTTATTATTAGCACCAGTCAGTCAACCCCTCATAGCAATATCCGTACAACATGTTAACTACTAATACTAACATAGTTTTTATTTAATTTTTAGGGGACGATTTCCTTTATTTATATATATATATATATATATATATATATATATATCTAACAATACTATATAGGATATAATATAAAAGGAAACAGGGGACACATGCTTGACTGGTTGCATATGTTTCGCTTCATGACTTTACTAAAACATGTTTACAGATCTTACCATATGAAATGATTCTTTGGCGCAATTGCATTATGGTACGTGCAGGCAACTTAATGGGCGTATTAAAAAGCACATGTGCTCGACTAGGGTCTGCCAGTCTTGTGCTTAATATAAAAATAACTTCCATTCTACATCTCAAGATGTTTTGACCCTTCCAAGCAATATAAATATATGCCAGGTGTTATTCATACTTTTCACTACTTTTAAAAAATAGACAAGCTTCAGTAACTTTATATTCCATGTCTTTTAATTTCATTGAATTTTTATTTATATTTCTAATTCTTTAAAAAATTTGCAATATTTTTAATATTTTTATTTGTGCTGGTAAATTAATATTTTGATTTCATTAATTTGATTTTTACTTTGAGGTCATACTGCATTTTAGTACTCAAATACTAAAATGTGAGAAATTGATTCTGATCTCAATCCAAAAGGAAAATAGTTTAATTCTTCCTTTAAAAATAATAAGTAAAATGTTTCTGTATTAGAAGATAAGAAAACTATAAAAAAAAACCCTTTAACATGTAAAATTGGGTTAGAAATCCCTTAGTTTTCCATTAAAATAGAAGATCGATTTTATAAATTAATAAAAGATTTAGTTAATCTTCAGGTGCTTTAACATATTTTATTTTCTATTTGTACTATGACAGCAATTGGGGGATATTCTTGTATACAAAAATGAAATAAGTTCAAACTCTAAGTGCTACTTTAGCTGTTCAAAATTTACATAAGACTAATGTCTGATTTGGGAACGGACACCAACCTCCGAAATAAATACTGAAAATTAGAATTTATTAAAAAAAACTACCTTAGATTTGATAAGCTCGTTGTACTAAGCACAATTGTAATTTATATCCATTTTTAAGGACTAAATATTCATGAAGTGGAATATTACGAATTCTAGTATGTTTTCAGTAACAAGTTTTTAACAAAGGCTAACGAAAATTAAGGAACCACGGAAATTGAAAGATACTTTGTTAGTCAGTTAACTTCGTTGCCTCTCAGTTGATATTTAAAATTCCCATACCCATTTAATTCAAATGAAAGATATTTAGACGCGTAATTCCATAACTTCAAAATTGGAATATTAAGAATATCTTCATTGATGGAACTTAAAGAAGTTTTATGAATCCTAAATACATCAGTTTTATGGGGTTTCTTAAAAATAACACAACAGCGGAAGCTAGCTCAGGTATTTTATGAATTAGTATGAAATTTAATTACCAATTGTCTCGCAATTAGGCTCAGATAATTTCTTTTGTATTGAAGACGGTCAGAAACTAAGTAGAATATCTCTATTTGTCTCTCATTCACAGATGAAACATATTCTTTGCAGTGGGAAAATAGTTAAATAATATAATGTGCACAGAAGAAAATAAACAAATTTTCAAATATGGTAGAAACCTCATGTAAATATGAGGAGTAAATGCATTTTTCGTAGAAATGCGAAAAGTTAGAACATTATATTTAAATTGATTCTATTTCGCTTTTATTTTAAATAATAAATGATTTTTGTATAATAAATTGAGATTGAGGACTAGCCATTCGAAAAGAACTCAAAAGTACAATAATATGAAAACATTTCCCTATTAATTACAGTGTCTGAATACAAAATTTAAAACCATATTCTGTCATATTAAAAGTCATTTTCTTTTATATTATCAGTACCTTGTAAAATAAACTACTAAAATTAAATTTTTTGGTTATATATTACTTTACATTACAATGTTTTTTACGTTTTTTAATTTAAAAAAGAAATTCTTAGGATATTTACAGTATATAATGTTCTCAATGACCTTCATGATCATAAATTTTTTTTTCATATTTTCACCGCAAATAATTATAAATTAAATGTCTCTTCCAACGTATTTTTGGCCTTCAAGAGAAATTTCAGTAAAAACACAAAAAATTACTAGGGCACGAGCCAAAAAAGCAGCAGCTGCTTCAATTTGATATGACATCAAGCAAGCCGTCATCACTAAAAAGGTAGAAAGGTTTGTGCCCCTTGTTAAATTTCTTACAATGCACGCGGGTTGAGTGGTGATCATATTTTTACTTAGCAACTTCTCTTCCCCTTAGTCCCCTATATATAAAAATATAAAATACATTTTCATTCATTTTTATTTTTGAATTCGCTCTTTTAACCGCCTAGTTATTGAACAAATGGCGAGTTCACTTTTCTGAAGGAAAAATTTGATCAATTATGATCACTCGATTCAAATTCGACAGGAAAGTTCACTTTTCTGAAGAAAAAAAGACTTAAAGGAAAATAAAACCCAATAACTTAATCTTTGTTCAGAACAGAGATTTTTATTTTTGATTTCGCTCTTTTAGCGCCTAGCTGTTGAACAAATGGCGAATTAACTTTTATGATGGAAAAAACTGATCTTAAATAAGTTTTGCATGGAAAGAATAAGATTTTAAAAAGTGTGGAATTTTTCATTTTTGGCATATTAACAAAAATTAAAATCCTTAGAGATCTGTTGCAAAAAAGCAATAAAATCAAACCTGTGTAATTCAGCAATTAACAACTGAAAATAGAGACCGATTCCACGAGATAGACAACTAACAAAGGGAATTATGAAAATTTTTGTTATAATCCTAATGAAAAGTTTCCTTTTTTATTATCATTCCGATTATGAAGACATGAAGACTTTTGCTTCAAACTCCATTTCCGTTTTAATGATAATAAACCTTGAGCGAATAGGAAAAGTTGAATATTAGAAGCAATGCCATAAAATAGTTGCCTTATTAATTGGGAGTCCAATATATGTAATAATATTCTTACTTTCAGATAATAATTTCTTATTTCCACTCACTTATTTATTAAAAACACGAGAGAAAAACTAAAATGCTTCAAGTGATTCTAAAGTCTATCCAAAGCTTAATTCAGAAATACAAATAATCTGCCTTTGAATTTATATTTTTTCACTTATTTGAGCTTAATTAAAGAACTTAGAAGCATTAAGTTTGTGGTCTAGAACTCCTACAAAACCCTGTTAGGCTCAACCAAAATAAACAAAGTAAAAATATTTTAGCCACAAACAATAAAATATTACAAAAATGCATAAAAATGTCAAATATAATGCTTACAAAAACTTCAAATAGAACTTAATTTAATCTTCGTACTCAAACAAAATAGATTAAAGATAACTTTTTTAATTAATTTAATAACCAATCCAGTGTCTTTTTAACCAAAATTATATAATTCTGAAACAAAAATTTTTCAAAAAACTTTTAATTAAAAATTTCAAAGATCTTATAACGAATATAAAAGAAATTCTAGTCCTAAAAATTAAAAAACATTTTTTGATAAAAAGTATTCTTAGACAAATTGATTTTATACGAATCTAATAATATTGATTTTTTTTTATTTTAAAGCAAGAGACATGAAATAAAATAATAATAAAATAAAATTTTAACAAAACTTTCGCCCATCACGCTCTTTGGTTTTACTAAAATTAATACACAATAAGTTACGGACACTCGTCATTTTTATCATTAGGAAACATCCAATCAGATTGATCTTCTATTCAGAACGTGAAATATTTTAAAATAAAATCAATGGATTTAACCAACTGTAATTAACTTAAAATAAATTAATTTAATTACTAACAGAATTTTGTTTTGATTAATACATGAAAGTTTTTAATATTGATTTATTACAAACACAAAATTCAATCGTAGATTTTTAATTCAAAATAAAGGTTTCATTATATTATTCTACTTTTAATTTTATTATTACATTTAGGGTTAACGACAACTTTAAACAAATAACAAAATTTGTAATTAAGTTGTGAAAAATTATAAAGAGTTCATAACTTGATTAATCGTATTGTCTGAATCCTAATTTCCTATTACTTTTGAATTAAAACTACTACTAATATATAGATTCAATGCAGATTGATAAAAGAGAAGAAGATTCTTTTGTAGTTTTTTTTAATGTTCTAAATAGCACAAGCCTTGATCATCACAATTTTTACTTGAAAAGCGAATATTCATTTATAAAACTTCTAAACAAAAATTAAGCGTTTAGGTCTGATTCAATTATTAACCTTAATCATAGACAGAAAAGTCCCTTTTTATTCTGGCATCTCTTATATTAGCTTCACATTATCACAAGATGTATTGAAATGTTGTCTCATTTGAAATATAGTTATCAAATTAATGCATAGGTAACACATTTTGGTAAAACTGAAGAAAGAGCAGACAAAGGCTTCTGTAATGCCTCATATACATACAAAAGATCTGGTAATTTCCCGAAAAGTATTAAAGCATTAAATTTAACTGATAATATTTTTATTGAAACTCCTTTGCTCTACAATATTTATTTAAAATTTTGTATATATAAAAAATTATTTACTACAAAATAAATATAACAGAAAAGCAATAACCACTTTGCATTCGTGATAATTAATAAAAAAAATATATATATATATACTTAGTAAATATTAAACAAAACCATATTTCAAAAAAATTATATATAAATATACTTTCTACCTAAATAAAAATATTTTATCACTTGCCAAAAAAAGCAATATTTATTATAATTTAAAATTGTTTTTTTTGTTATTTTTTACATTAAAACTTGCTCTATTCACAAAGTATTTAACTTTTAATAAATGCTCTTTCCCTTCCCAGAATGAATAAAATGTTTATCCATAAACAAAAAAGAAAAAAAAAAGATCACATTATGCTACTTTTAGTTCAATTCCAAAATCTATACAGAATTTAAATTAATTTCTGCTCCGTCGTTGGGTTAAACGCTGTATTAAAAACGGCCATAAGATTAACACAGAAAACCAGAAGGGCGAAATTTCATCAAATGGCCACCAAGTAGGATTCTTTCGATGAATAACCTAAAAATTAAATTCAAAATTATATATATATACTTTATAGAGTTTTAAATTTACAAATTAAAAATATTGAAATCCTTAACTCTTAACTTTGGTGCAATTTTTTCTTAGTATTTAAAATATAAAAATTTGAAAATATGCTTTCACATTTTATGGTAAAATAAACAGTAAAAAAAAACATTAAACAAAAAACTATGTATTAAATACGACTCAGTCAGTCTCTGCTAAATTGAATATTAAAAGAGTAGACTAGCAAAATGAATGATTGCATACTTTAAACGAATTGTATATACATACAGGGCAAATATACATTTTTTCGAAATGTAGCGAGGTCCAGTAAATGTCTTATTTGAAAGTTTGCAAATGGCTGCTCGCTTACAAACTCGTAGTTAAAAATAAATTGAAATTCAATAAAAATTTCTGTTAAAAAAATAAGCTCAATGAAATCAACCACAAAAACCTTAGTACTTATAAACCTATTGAACTTCAATTTTATATAGCTAAAGTTTCAATAAAGGTTACGCTTTATAAATTTTGAGAATAATTTGTGGAATCCAAATAAGCACAAAGTTTTTTAAATAAAGGCTCAAACACAATCCACCCGGATACGGAATTGGAACGGGTAGAGCGGAATTTTGTGAAGTTGTGCACAAAACTAGAGTGCTGGGATCTTAACATAATGCAGCGAATTGGAAACATATATTGCCAACTTTTATAATAAAATATAAGAAATGGTCCAGCTTTTTTAATAAAAGCAAACAGGTGGCTTTAAAAGTAGTAAAATAACTTATATTTCTTTATTAGAGGAATTAATGAATGTGTTTCACATATCAACCAAGTTGTTCCGCAACCGCGTGCATTGTATTTGAGACAAATAAGTTCTGAGAAAATTGACATAATAAAAGTTCATAATTAACAACAACAAAAATAATAATAAAGTTGCGAACTAAATGGACAAAGAAATTCATTTTGATTCATTCTGCTGGCTTCTAGAATATTTTTTATTCTGTTCACAAATAATGGTATGATGTCTATCACAGTGTTTTTGACATAATGAACACACAAAACCGATTTCGTGACAGTGATATGTCTTTTCTCTACAGATTCTCTACAGATTCATGGAATTCGGGTTTTGTTTGCAAAAATTTTTGTTTCTGGTATACTTCAGTCCACTTTCTATCGACTATTATGTCGGTATAATAAACATCACATCAAATATCTTTTCATTTTCTTCCCCGTTTTTCCATACTAAGAGTCCAATTTGAGAACGTTGTTAAGAGCATTTGAACCCTAAGCTGCTGTAGTAAAAAATTTTCTTTAGCTAGCTCATATGTGAGTCGAAAGCGTATATTTTTTAACCAAATAAATGCACATTTAACAATATGGCTACCGATTCTCAAAGCTTATCCATTTACTTACATACTAGCTTTATCCAAAAATAGAAAAAGACTAAAACATTCACATAATCAAAATTGAAATATAAGTAATAAAAATTATGCTACAAATAAATCATCTAAATCAAAATAATTTAACAAGTTTAAGCATAATGTAAAAATAAAATTATAAATTAAATACATGACTTACTTGTTTTTTTTGTATATTTTTTAATTCAAATATTTGTTTTTCAAGACTATTCATTTTTTCGTTAATTATTTGAACATCATTTTTCATTTTCTGAACAATTGTTTGGATACTCTGCAGAATTTGTTCATTTGAATTACTTTTAACTATTTCCAGGTTATTATCATGACGAAGCTTTTGTAATTAAAATTAAAATTAAAAAATATAAATATATTTTCATTAAAACTTACAATATAATTATGAGATCGAGATTTTCTTAGGTTTGGAATTTCAATTTCATCCTTATCAAAAAGAAAAGGTTGTTAATATTACATTAAAGTAAATATAATAATAGTATTTACCTCTACTGTATCTATATACTCATCATCAGATTGATCAATGGTACTACCATTAGATAAATGACCATTGACATTTGTTTCATTTTTATTTGTACCATTTGTTAGTACCGTAGATCTGACAGGACTAGCTTCGCGTGAGGCGAAAGGTGAATTTGGTTGTGATCGCACTTTTTTAATTGTTTCTGGAGCAACTGCTTCTAGATCATCTAAGCTCACACCATCAAGTTCACTAACACTACCTATAAAATTTGCTACATTATCTGTATATGCCATTGTTTCTATTATCGTTTTAAGCTCTTCAACATAATTTAACATTGCCCTTTCTCGTGGCATATCACCTAAAGCCATCCATGCATCCCACTTGGCTCTAATAAAGAGAATAATAAACCCCAATTAGATTTGAATTTATTGTTATTTTTTATTTTTGCTTACTTTCCTACAACATCCCAAAAACTTGGTTTATTTTGTTGACATGGTCCTATAGTTGCTTGCTTATAATAAGCATAAAATCTCAGCATCATGGTATTGCTAGGTTGATAAGAACCTTAAATGAATGAGATATTTTTAAACTATTACTTAGTTTTATTAAGTAAAGCATCAACAAAAATTTTTTAAATTTAAAGTTGTATAAATTAATTTTTCTATCATTATAAATGTAAAGTTCTACCCGCACATAACCTTTCCCTTGAAAATATAACATTAAGAAATTTGAATTCGTATACAAAATATTATTTTGCTAATTTCCGATTTCTTGAATTTCCAGAAAACAAGTTTTGTATGGGAAAGCGAGCAAAAATCATTGATTTTGTTTTAAGTGTATGGCCATCTTAAGGATTGAATATTTATAAGTCACAAGTTTCATAGTTTTTATACAATGAACCTCCATGTGCTTTTAGATGATCATTTTGGCTTTTTTTATTTAAAAATTTGTGATTTGTAAAAGCAGAAGCATTCATGACTTTTATTGATTGAATAAAACTGTCTTTTATAATTAAATTTGGTCCAGTAATTTTATATTAAGCACTAATATTAAGATAAAAAAGTTAAAGAGGTTTTCTTTAAGGGAAATAAATATTCAAAAAAATATTTCAAAAATAGAAGTTCAGATTTTAATTAATGAAAATTTTGATGCATAATAAATTTATTTATATTTGTTTTCTATTTTTTTATATAGTCAATTCAAGCATATATTCTAGTATTAGTTCTTAAATCAAATTCACTTATAGTTTTTTACTTGTTATGTGACAATTTCTTAGATAACCTTTCAAACAGAAATATAAAGTCATAAGAGATGTTTAATAAGTTTAGAATTTTTATGGATTTTTATCAGTACAATAGGAGCATTGAAGAACAATAGCAACATTATGGAACCAGACAATGACATTAATTTGTTAATCAAATATCATATTTTCATTTATATATCTATAATCTATAAGTATGTCTCTTGGTGGCACAATTCTTTTTAGCTCAAATATAATTTTTGCTTAAATCTATATTACAATTAAGAAGAGTCAAATAAATTCTCAAACGAAACAATAGATTATTGATATTTAATTTTATTTAATATAAATAATATAATATCTAATTGAGAAATCAATTTACTATCTATATATTTAATTTTATTAGTATCTCTTATAAACTTTAACATTAATTATTCAAATGAAAAAAACTCGTTTATTATGCAAATAATTAAAATAAATTATAATTAAAGCAGTAACTTTTTCGGCTTGTAATTCTAGATTTCATCTGAAAATTAAAGAATATATAATTTTTGTCAATCATTATCTTACAAGTCTACACGTAATCAGTCTTCTAAAGTAGACCATGAAAGTTTACTACTACAAAAAATATATTTATATATATATTTATTATATATAAAGTAATATATTTGATTATTATTACCATTATTTTATATATGTAATATTTATTACTGTCTATATTAGATAAAACGTAGTTAATATATAATTTACCATTTTTAGGTAGCCCTTTAATAACATTGACAGCTGCGTTAAAACGATTATCAATTGAAGTCATTTCAACTTTTAATTTCTTTAATGTATTTTAAAAATTAAATAAATATTAAAAACAAAAAATTAACTTTCATAACTATTGCAACAGGTTGAAACACAACTTTTCTAATGTTTGAATTTATATAAATATATATATAAATACATATATAAATATATATTTAAATATAGACACTTTATAATACCACTAAAAAGGTCAAATTGTATATAAAAGTTGATTATTTTGAAATTATAATGACATTTTACACCTAAATTTCGAAAATCGAATCTGAGCTCAGCACAGCACAGCACAGTTCTTTAATTAAATGGTTCTAAATCACATGAGATAACATATGTTCCAAGCTGCTGTTTCCACACGGGTAAACAAAAGTTTCCGGAAACATTTTTGTTTTTAGGATAGAGCGGAGAGAAGTAAGCGGTTAAATTAGGAAAATTTGAAGTTAAATTTGTTTCTAGAAAAGTTTGGATATCACGAGAAACATTCTAACACATACAAGAAGTTATTTATTTACATGGAAGGAGACACACACACATTTATATTGCTCTATCTGCACATGAAATGTTTCCAGGAAACTTGCTTAGCCGTTGGACGATCAAAATTTTTTCGAAAAAAAACCAGTTTGTTTCTGGAAACATGTTTACTGGTGTGAAAACACTAAGTAAGAAACTAAGCTCCTTTTAAAGAATTACTAAAAAGCTTCATAGGAACTATTCACTATAAATTTCTATATATATCGTCAAATGGCTCTGGTCCCATGTAAAGAATGTACTTATATGGAAATTATTCCATATATCATATTTGTATTTTGTGTTTTATTAATAATACACACTGAACTAAGAGTATGAAGAACTGAGAATATAAAATTGTTTTAAATCTAACCTGAAATGGTTGGAAATGATTTAAATATATTCGAAATGTTTAATTATATATAAATATTATCCCTTTGGTTATATCAAAATGATGTGCAAGTAGAAAAAAGCGAGAAATAAAATGGCAGTGTCTTATTAATGTCTCACTGTAGCTTCGAAAAGTTATGCATGGCATGACAACTCGTGTGTCACCATACCCTTTTGTAGTGTTTTTACTATCGAAATAACTATATAGTGACATTTATCATCTGATACGTTGACATTTAATTGTCACATGCTCAATTTGTTTTATAAATTAAATTAAATTAAAAATTTTAAAGGATAAATAACTGAAGCTGTCACTTCATTAGTAACATTACAAATTATTTGTAATATATTATGGTTAATTATTTGTGGTATGGGAATTTATATTTATCGAAAAGTTTAACTAGCAATATATATTATAATATACTATTAAATATATTAAATTATTATTTCCTTTGGTTTTTGTCAGTTTTAGTAACATTCGATGGTTATGGCTTATCCTTTATTATTTGTGTATATATTTAATATGCCCTTCGGCATTGAATTCAATTTTACTTTCCACATTGACATTTTTAGGATGAAAATTTGATACCACGAATAAAATTTTTGTTGAGGCATAAAATTACTTAATTTGTTGGTAAGAGCCAGTGAAACATTCTGGACAATATTTATACAGTATAAAAGGTACCCCTATAACCTTAGGTTGCAATCTACACCTATCTCTCATTTTCTTTCCTATTTTGTGAAAATAACTCTTAAATATCTTACTTCGTCAAGATAATTTTTCTTGTATTTGAGAGATGTTTCCGCTTTGACTGGCTAGATGAATTGAATTTCACCGTTTAAGTCCCTGGGGTTATTGAAAAAACACTGTTGAACTACGATATAAAATCTCAACAGTGCGAACGCGCTGCTTAGAACTCAGGGTTAAGTCCTTAGTTGTTATTTGCTTTTAGTTACGTAATCTGATTCTAGCCAAATTTTAAAATTATAGAAATAAATAAAAAAAAATTTTTTTTTATATCGTAGAATAAATATACAAAAATTATTACATATAATATGGAATATGGAAAAACTTTATTAAAACAATACGGTTGGAAGGAAGGTAAAACTTTTTTTTTAAATTGAAGCTTTTGAGTCATTTATGTAAATGTTTTAGGTGATGGCTTGGGTTTACACGGTAATGGTATTGTTAAACCGATCAAAGCATCGCTTAAATTTGATAAATCTGGTCTAGGTGATGATAAAAGTGCAGAATATAAAAATAATTGGTGGGAGACATTATTTGATCAAGCTTCCAAAAATATAGAAATTAAAAAAACAGAAACGGGGTTGTCTATAAATGAAAGAAATCCAATTAAAACTAATACCAATTATTTTAGTAACAATAAGCTGAATAAAAACTCAAAACTATATAATACCTTTATAAAGGCATCAAAACTATCAGTAAATCAAACTGTTGAAGAAAACGGCAATATAGGAAGTGTATCCAAACTAACGGATGATGAACTTTTTACAGTATGTGGAGGGAGAACTGCACATAAAGGTGCACGACATGGTCTCAATTTAAATGGAAAACTCTTACGGGTAAAGAAACAAGAAGAATTGTTTTTAGAAAATTGTGAAACACTTGAAAATTCCTTACTTCCTAAAACTGACAATGATGATTTAAATGGTTTACTTGATAAAAATGAATATACATATTTATCAAAAGGAAAATATAAAAAAAAGAAAAAACTTGAAAATTTACTGTCAATGTCTTTGAATTCTATTAGTCTTAATTCACCAAAACCTAAAAATTTGTTGACAATAAATGCTGATTCTGTTACAATAAAAAAAAAGAAAAACAAAAAAAATAAAATAATATCAAAATCGAATAATATCAAAAAAGAAATCGATGGTAGACTTGAAGCAAGCACCGACTGCAAAGCAAATAATTCAAAATTGGAACAAGATTTAATTAATTCTTTTTCGGATTGTGATGTAGATACTATTTCGCATAGCCCCAATATTGAAAATTTCAAGGAAATTTATGGAACACGTAAAAATAAAAAAATTAAGCCAAAAAAAAAAAATAAAAAATTTAAAAAAAAATTACTAAAACAAAAAAATTTAATATGTCGTTCATTAGAAAAAACACATATAGCATTATGAATTTATTTTTTAATTAAATTTTTTTAATAAAAATTAATGAAATATTTTATTATATAAAAAATATGAATATTAAAAACAAAAAAATTAAATTTTTTCATCAAAATTGAGATTCTGCTTTTAACTTTTATCAAATTCACATTGATAAATTTGAAAAATGAAATTTTAATTATATTTTGCCATTTTATAAAATTTTAATAATTTCTCATATTCCTCGTCCATTATTCGTTTTAAACAATTAAACTTCCTGTCCCATTGAATAGTGGACATGAAATTGAGTTTTTTATTACAAAATTATAAACATCTTTCATTAAATCAGATTTTAAATAATGTTGACTTATTGTTCCCTTATAACTACATTTATTATTCGTATGAGTATAAGAAAATAACGGATTATGTTTCCTACGTAAATTAATACGTTCTGCACATATCCCCGTCAAATAAATATCTTCCAAATGTAATATTTGTGTACTTAGTGATATATTAAAAAGTTTTGGTATAACATCAAAAGACATTAAATAACTTGAACCTGACAAATAATTTGGATAAAAGTCACCATTATAGATGTAAGGAGGTACATACCATTTATTTTTGATATCGGTAATAGGTTTAACTGAACGAAATAAAATTCCCATTGATACATTTTGACTGTAATTCATACGATTTGAAGGAGATAATGCATTATAAGTTGAGCCCACATAAATTTGAGCCGTAGCTTTTAGGACTGGAATAGTTCCCCCCAATAATACATGTAATAAATTCGGAATATTAATAAATGAATCATCATCACATTTCAACAAAAATTTAGCCTGGTTAAGGCAGTTCCTTTTAATCCATTTCAACATCATAACAGACTTAATTGTTAAATTATTGTATGTATCTATAAAATTTTCTTGAATTATATCATTAAATTGTTCAGATTCTAATTTAAGATGCGCATTTAATTCATCACTTCCATTATTTGATCTACCTAAAATAAATACAATTCGGACAGGCAATTTAGTGTCCTGAATTGAATTAACATAATTACTCGCCTGTAAATAAACAAAAGAGAAAATTAATAAATTTATAATTAATTAATTTCTTTTAATATTTTTAAAATATCGAAGAAAGTCAAATAGCTATTTCTGCACATTTGAATTGTTTAGCAACCAATTGTTTAACGCAACCAAAAAGGTAAATGTTTTGAATGTACTACAAATATTAAAGGAATACATGTAAAACTCTAAATTGATCAAACAGAAGCATAAGCTGAGCAAAATTACTGTTCTGGAAAAATGTTTTTTCAATGACATTATTAACGCACCAACAGTTATCATTTATTCATTTTAGTACAACTTATGTTCTAAATCAAAAATTACTTAAGCAGCTATTTCCCTAAATGCCCTAAGTCAGCAGAAAAATAAATACATTTATCCAAAAAGTTCCCTTGTTTTTTCAATGAGTCAACACACGAGATAATATCATCCTACACATCAGGAACACTAAAAGTAAAACATAATTTTGACCTACTTTTTTATTCAACTAAATTTAGAAATTGAATTAAGAAGGAGCCCCTTTAAACTATAACAATATTTAGACATTATCTTTGTTTGTATAAATTAGTTTACTTACATTATTTATTTGTAGATAATCAGCATACTTTTTTATTTTATGTTCATCAACATTTAAATAATGTCCTTTTGAGCTTGAATGCATTAAAGCAAATACAGGATAATTAAATTCAGTTGTATTTCCCCATGTCTCACGTATAGTTTGTCTTTGGAAATATTAAGACAAGGTACAAAAAAATTAAATATTAAACATTTCCTTTATTTACCTGGCCCCAAAATTTGTGACACTAGAACAGACTACAACAAGAAGGAAAAATTTATTTCGACAAACTGAATTTGGCTGAATTAAGGTAGTTTCTACTCCTGGAAAAATATAGTCTGATATATTTCGGGAAGTGTTAAAACTCCATCCTGGTATAACAACTGGAAATATTATTAAAATTTTTATTGTTTTTTAGCTTGAAATATTCATGTGAGCAAATCTACACTTATATTTCATTCTTTTAGGGATAGCTTTAAAAGATTCTATGGAATTTAATTAACCATTGGAAAATATTATAAAAATTTCTGTTCAATTTATACGCAAGACCAACATACCTCTTAATCCATTCGAGATTGCGATTTTTTCAAGAACATTTTAACTAATTGTACTTTAAAGGATATTCGTGTTTCGCGGATTTCTCTTCTCATCAAAATTGTTCAAAAGCAACGAGGCAACATGAACATATGCACTTCACGGTGGATCATATATTGCAGAACATCATATCATATATTAGCATAGAAATATCCAAAATTATTTTAACAGAGTTATGAAAACTTAATTTCGTAAAAACACAGATCATCACAAATTTTTTCATTGTAAAGTATTCCTAGGTAAATTAGGTGATAGTTATAATCAATAAAATAAAACAAAAATAACTGTTCACGTATAAAATCATAGCCAGTAAACTTGTTAGTAATCTTACTTACTTGTTAACTATAGTAATATTTGAAAAAAAGTTTTATATTATTATTTTAAATATTTTAACAATATTAAATTAATGTTAGAAATGCTCCTGAACGAAAATTAAATTATAAATCTGGAATATGAAATATTTACCTGATTTCAATGAAACTCGATGAACTGAACGGAAATATGATATCAGAAAAAACGAAAAAACTGCTGTAAATATTATCTTGAGTACTAGATGGGTACTTCGTAATTTAGTGTTGCAGAAAGAAAAATATCTAATAGTTTTATTAATTATATTAAATTTCATCATTATTAATATTTTGTATCTCATCAAGCTAGTCTTCAGTTTTACCTGTAACATAAAAACAGTTTATTTTTAAAGTTATTTTCTAATATAAATATTTTACAAAATAAAATTTAAAAATTCAAAGCAATAAACTCGTTAACAATGTAGACTCTTAAAGGCTGGTGTGCCATTGTCTTTTATTCTTTCAAAAATTTGAAGAACTAAATAAAAACAATTTTATAGTAGGTAACTTTTTTCCAGCAAATATTAAAATATTACACTTGAATTTTGTTCTCATAGAAATGACCACATAAGCTCAATAAAGTAGTTTTCGTAATAGAAACAAAAAGATAAATTTGGCAAATATGAATAAGATATTAATACTAAATATTATTTCTATTTTAAAACCTTTGTTTTTCCATTACAAAGAAATTCCTTTATTTTTATCTTTTCTTTTAGCTATAGTAAAAAATTATAATTGCGCTTATACATTTATACCCTCATAACAATATTTTCAAAACTAAAAAATTTTAAATATGAAACATTTTGGACCACATTTTAATTTTTTAGGTGTCTTATCAGCATATTCACACAATTCTATTATTTATTCAAAAACATGTCTTCGGCTTACGTGTCTAACATTTTGGAGTTAGGGATGTTTCAATTACATTTTAAACACTGCTAAATAAATTAAAAAACGAGTTTGTTATTACAAAAAATTTAGATTAAGAAGGATAATATAGAAAAATCATAACTTGCTCTTCTTTTCCAGATCCAGATACAGCGTACAATATGTAAAACCATTTTTAATTTATATTGTTTCTTTTTTCTGTTTATTTTAATCAATGTAAATTTTGAAATTATACCAATGTAAATATTGTATTTATGAAAAAAATCTATTTACCTATCTTCAAATATGTATATCCAAAATTTCTCAATACAACCTAACTACTTTAAGATCAACACTTAACTGAGAGTAGCTACAAAAGTATTTGTAATTGTATAATTATTCTCTGTTTAATACGCTAATATATATATATTATTTATTGGTGTAGATTTCAATAAAAAATATATTAAACTTTTAAGCCTTATGAACTGATAAATATATTTTATTCATGAGAAATTTTTTTGTCACCAATGAAACATATGAAGGTAAACAATAAACAGACGTTATTGTTCTCATTTTGAAACTAATTACGTAATAATAAAGTTAATGGCTTTTATTCTAAATTCTTTACTTAACTCTAAAAGATACAGTTGTTAAATTAGGGATATAGTAATAACAAATCATAGTCATATGCGTTTATTAAAAAATTTTCTCAATTTTTAATAGTATTTAATTTTTGTTCTAATATTTTAAACTATTTTTTAATTATTAAGATAATTTATTTATAATAAATTTCATCACATTTTTTGTTTTTTTAAATATTGTTGCATAAAAATAGCAGTTAATTATTTTTTGTTTTAAACTAAATACTGCATTTTGATATTTGAAATAATTAAAACTTAATGAAATTGTTAGCATGTGCCTAATTGGAGATCAATCAATTTTGTATATAAATATTATCGACAAAATTTATACTTAAAATAATCATCATTTTTAATAAAAACACAAAAATGATGATTAAATATACAATTTTATGTTTTAAACTTGTTTTTAGACATAAAATAAAATTCTTTTAATATTAACATAACTTTTCAAATTTTATCCAAAAGTTTATATAGTTTTTTTAAGATTTACATTTTTAATGTTTGAGAATTTACTAAAAACATATTAATTTAAAAATACCTAAGCCTTTTTTTTTAGTTTTTTAATTTATGACTTTTTTAGTGGCTATTGATTTAAAATCTAAAAATTAATTAATAGAAATCCATATACCCTTAATATTTCATGAAATATTTATGTATAATATGCTCTTTAAATTATTTATTTTTAAAATTTTTAGATTCTAATGAAAAATTAGTGACATCCTTTTAAACGTTGTTTTAAACGATTAAACTTCACTGTCCCATTGAATGGTGGACATGAAATTGAGTTATTTATTACAAAATTATAAACATCTTTCATTAAATCAGATTTTAAATAATGTTGACTTATTGTTCCCTTATAACTACATTTATTATCCGCATGAATATAAGAAAATAACGGATTATGTTTCCTACGTAAATTAATACGTTCTGCACATATCCCTGTCAAATAAATATCTTCCAAATGTAATATTTGTGTACTTAGTGATATATTAAAAAGTTTTGGTATAACATCAAAAGACATTAAATAACTTGAACCTGACAAATAATGTGGATAAAAGTCACCATTATACATGTAAGAAGGTGAATACCATTTGCTGTAGATATCGGCAATAGGTTTAACTGAACAAAATAAAAATCCCATTAATAAATTTCGACTATAATTCATACGATTTGAAGGAGATAATGCATTAATAGTTGAGCGATCATAAATTTGAGCCGTAGCTTGTAGAACTGGAATAGTTCCCCCCAATAATACATGTAATAAATTCGGAATATTAATAAATGAATCATCATCACATTTCAACAAAAATTTAGCCTGGTTAAGGCAGTTCCTTTTAATCCATTTCAACATCATAACAGACTTAATTGTTAAATTATTGTATGTATCTATAAAATTTTCTTGAATTATATCATTAAATTGTTCAGATTCTAATTTAAGGCGCGCATTTAATTCATCACTTCCAGTATTTGATCTACCTAAAATAAATACAATTCGGACAGGCAATTTAGTGTCCCGAATTGAATTAACATAATTACTGGCCTGTAAAAAAACAAAAGAGAAAATTAATAAATTTATAATTAATCAATTTCTTTTAATATTTTATATTAATATCGAAGAAAATCAAATAGCTACGTGTAATTTTTATTTTTTCACATTTGAATTGTTTAGCAAAAATAACGCAACCAAAAAGGTAAATGTTTTGAATGTACTACAAATATTAAAGGAATACATGTAAAACTCTAAATTGATCAAACAGAAGCATAAGCTGAGCAAAATTAATGTTCTGGAAAAATGTTTTTTCAACAACATTATTAACGCACACAACAGTTATCATTTATTCATTTTAGTACATTTTATGTTATATTTTAAGTAAGTAATCAACTTAAAATTAGTGCGAAAATTAATAATTTAATTTGATTTATTTTGAAAATATTTTTTTATACATTGTGTTTTCCTAATTTTATATAAAAATAATTAAATTCTACTTATTTTTTGTAGATTAGTCAGTGTTTTTATGAATCTTAATATTAAAATAAAAACTATACAAACAAATTTTCTATAACTTACATTTTTCATATGTAAATATTCAGCATACATTCTTACTGTAAAATCATTTATTTTTAAATATTGTCCTTTTAAATGTGAATGCATTAAAGCAAATAAAGGATAATTAAATTCGGTTGTATTTCCCCATGTCTCACGTATCATTTGTCTTTAAAAAATATAATAAGGTATTATAAATTAATTGAAAATTTTTTTTTACCTGGTTTCAAAATTTCTAAGTGATGAACATACTACCACAAGTAGAAAAAATTTACCCCGACAAACTGAAATAGGCTGAATCAAGGTAGTCTCTGAACCCGGAAAAATATAGTTTGATATATTTCTGGAAGTGTTAAAACTCCATCCTGGTATAACAACTGGAAATATTATTAAAATTTTTATTGTTTTTTAGCTTGAAATATTCATGTGAGATCCTCTTTTTAAAATTAGAATAAGTGCACTTACTCTAAATCCCAAAAAATTAATGTTTTATTTACTGGCGAAATATGAATGAGATTAATAAAAAATGATTAATATTAAATTGACTTATAATACTTTAATAGTATACATTATTTTAGTTTTTTTACTTATATTAAGTACAAAAAATGGAATCAACTTAAGTTAGATATTAGAAGCAATTACTCTAATTTTTCTCTATAAAAAAAAAATTGACAATATTATTTCGCCATATATCAATTTATTTGACTTGAATATTTTTATTGATTGTTGATAAAAAAAAAAAAGGATTTTCGTATTAGTATTAAATTAAATTATACATTTTTTATATTTTAATTCAATTACCAAGTCTAGATTGGATATGATGAAGTAGAGGAATATAAAGCAGAAGTAGCAAAAATATCACAGCAACAGATAACAAAGCCATACGAAGTCTTCGTCTTCGACGCCGAAACAGCCAACAATCTTTTTTGGAGTAATGAAAGGCACTCCTAGTTTTCTCATATTCTTCATTATCATTATCCTCGTTTGAAGAATTCGAATTATCATTGTGCAATAAAGGTGAAGTTGCAGGAACGATAGAATACTGACTATACATTTGTATAATTCAGACTATAAAAAAGCAAATAAAATTATTTGAATATATTTAAAAACAAAAATATTCTTCTATAAATATAAATATCGAATTATTTACAAATTTGCGAAGCAATTAAATTAATTTTACATTTTAAATTAAAGCTTTTGAGTAAATTTATTAAAAAATTTATCATGAGATTAGATTACAAGCTTGTCGATATTTAAGTTTGAGGGATTTATTTTTTAATAATCTTATCTTTAGTATTTAGCAGGTAGTATTAGTTTCTTTTAATATAAAGACCAACCAAATTTTTCGAAATATTATTTTAATAAAAAAAAAAAAAAGAAAGCAGGAAAAACAATTACTCTACCTTTTACTTTGAAAATACATTTTAGTAAAATACGATTTAACTGAACTTTCTTTTATCAGACCACATTTGACTTGCCGAATTGAATCATAATTGAAATAGATAGACTTTAGACAGCCGGGGACGACGTCACTGTCATTATAATGTCAACTCGCTTCATTTGACAGCCGAATGCTTAAGGCGATTTAATCCACGATTTATTTTCTTTATCAAATAAGAAAATGCCAAGTTATACCTGATTGGAAGACAATTGCAGATTCCTTCTTAAAATTAGGTATAATTTTATAATAAAAATTGGAATTTTCTACGCTATCTAAAACATAAAAATCTAACTTCTGGTAAAAATTAGCGTTTTCGATAGCGTTTTTATAGTCGTTTTTGAGATGCGCTTTTAAGCAAACAGTATACTAATTATTTGACATTTTGATTAATTTATACTTTCCAATTAATTTATCATATGAAATTGGCTTGTTAAAAATACAATAAAGTTATTTGAAAAGCACAATACTTTTCTAGAAGATTTATAAGGTAATTAACGTTGTCAATATGCTACCAAGTGTAAACATGCCTCAAAAGCGCCTATATAAATCCTAATAATCTAGACATGGCATATTGTAAAAGTAAAGCTTGAGAATTATTTTGAACTATGCGAAGAAAATCTTTTTAAATAGGTTGGTAAAAAGCAAAAAACTAGCAGCTTCTAAAATAATCTTCGAATTTTCCCCTTGCTTTTCACCTCTTTGTATAGTTATATATATCTATAGTGTAATTTTTGCTACATTAAGCTGTAGAAAATATATAATATTTATACTTTCAGCTTTGAACTCTGTTAATTGATTGCTGTGTAGAAAATAATTTCTTTGCTTGTTAACTTGGCACTACACTTCCTTTTTCGCATCGTGGCTTCATACATTAGGTTAGTAGACTTTATTGTGTTAAGTATTTGGAAAAGAGCTAAAAACAGTAATTTAATTATGTTCCTAATTAATATTAGGTAATATAATTTTATTTTTTATTTTATTTTGTTTTTTTAAATGATGAAGTGTATAACAGAGAGAACATGAAGACTATATTCACCACCCAAGCCTGATATTTTACTTTTAATTACAATATTTTTCTTTTTTAATTCAAGTTACACTAAAATATTTATTTATTTTTTAGGGGAAAATGGCTACATCTTCACATCTTAATTGGTTAATTATTAGAAATCATCATTCTTATCTTTTGAAGAAAAGGGACATTAAGAAACCATTTAGCACTGTAAGTGTGTGTGTGTGTGTGTGTGCATGTGACTTGAAAAGCACATGTATAAATTTAATGATGAATTCAATAAAATTTTAGATTATTAATGATAGATTTTTTATTTGCTACTGCTGAGCATTTAAATATAATTTTTAAAAATTTAGCTTTACCTTGTACTAAATGGTAAATTTTAGGAACCAAACAATTTGACAAACTTGAGTTCTTATCGCTATAGTGGACTTGTACATAAGAAAACGCTTGGAATTGTACCTTCAGCTGATAAAAAAGGTTTCACAGTGGTTTATAAGAAATCTAAGTACCCAGTATGTATATATAAAAGAAATATAAAGCTTTTTTTTTTTTTTTATTGAGCCACTATTTTTTTGTTTGCAGAATAAACCAGCTAAAAATACTGTTCGAGTTACAATGAAAGCAGGACCTAGAAGATCACTGAAAAAGTTAAAAAACTTGATAGTAGGTCATAAATATAGGAATGATTTAAAGCAGGTATTTTTAATTAAAAAAAAAAAACAAATAATTATATTTTTAATTTTATGATGATATTTTTAAAAAGCTATACACCAAGATCTCTGATCGAAAATGTTGATAAACTATACTGATATTATTAAAAATGGCTTATATTGAAAATGAATACAAAGTTTACTAACTGTATTTTTCTGTTTTATTTTAGGCCGCATTACGACGAGCTTCTGCTGTATTACGTTCACAAAAACCGAAGATTGCCAAAAGTCGAAGCAAAAAAAATGATTGAAAATTTTTACTTTGAATAAAGGAAATAAAATAATGATTTATTGTTTTCTATAAAAAGATCCTATTAAAATCTTTTAAGTCATATAGGTAAATTCCAGTATTTTGTATAATTAAAAAGGGCTCTATATATATATATTTATACAAATATATCCATACAATTTTCTATAATCATAAGCAAAAATAATATTGTTCCTGTGTCTATTAATTTATTTATATTGGCAACTAAATTTTGGTATTGTGCCAAGTACATTTGAAGATTTTATTTAGATAATTTTTGTCATGAGCAGTTTTTTTGATTTAATTGTGGAGTGGGTTAACTATTAGAATCAAGATAGCGGAGTTAGCAAATATGTTGTTTTAGTTTTAAATTTATTAATTTATGAGTACAAAATTTTTATACAAAACTTTCTTCGTGCATAAAAATGTCATTTTTTAAAAAACTATTAAATTTTTTGCCACAAAAAACTGATTCCACGCGTGATTACGAAAGCACTGGTTTAAGGTTTAAAAATAATTTGTTCAATATTCTAAAATTATGATATATTTGTTTAAAAAGATTGTATTTGATATCAATTTTTGTGCTTTAAAAAATATTAGTCTATCTGTTTGTGTTTTTATAATTAGAACAAGTCGAAACAAAATATTTGAGTTTTTAGTATTTAATTATTTGGGAAGCCTAAATTAATAGACGTGCTAAAGTTATTCCTTCAGCACGCACTAAACACATGTGCTTAGCAACAACAGCAAGAGGCATTGGAGCAAGATCTATGTGAATATGGTCAATAATTGGAACATAATTTAAAATGACTTGTAATACGGTGTATTGGTTCGTTGAAGTAACACTTTTTCTTTATAAGGAGACATTCTTTTGCCATCTTTTTAGGAAATAGACGCTGTTAATGTTTTCTTCTTTTTCCACACAGTTAGTCTTGGGATTTATTGACTAAAATGTCATATTCTGTTTACTTTTCATTGATGAGTTAAAGAAGTTCTGCTCAGATTTTGAAATATTTACCTTTAGCTGTAAATTCCATTGATCATGTAATATTTTTTATAAAAGCTAGTATGATTTCTAAATGAAGTAACAGTTCTAAACTTCCAGGTCTTTTGTATAATATAAAATAAACAAATTCTTTATAAAAATTAATTGGATTTTTGCCAGCTACAATTAATTTGTTTTATTTTTCTTGTGTCAGACTCACGTGTCCTGCTATTTTTAGACCCTTTATATATATATAATACATATATATATATATTCATATATGTAAATATTTACTTTTCGTAATAAAAAAATTTAAAGAAATTTAAGTACAATGACATTTAAGTTAAACAAAATTTCTTATGAATTTTTCAAATTCACCGACGGAACCTTTAATGAAAAAATTTGCAAAAAAATAAAATATGTAACTAAAAAGGCAATTATTCTATACTAATGCTAATTATTAATCATAAGTTGTAATTTAAAGTATTATTAATACTTTTACTTTTAATAAAATAAATTTATTTTAAATATTTTAGGGTTTTTTTATTCTATTATTATTATTTTTGTTTCAAGGAAACGGGAATTTTATTTAATAGGCACTTGAGATTTCCCATAATGGATTCAAAAGTATAGAAAAAAAGTTGAAGTGTTGCTATAGGCTTAACAATAATTATATTTAAAAACTCTCGCTTCATGTTTGTTTACTTTCCCAGCAAGAAATGCCTTGGTAGACATACCGCAGTACTTTGCATGCTTTGACCAGCACAGCTCTAGGCATATAAATGCAATCAGTGCAGTTTTTAACATATATGCATCTACGCAGGCGACCAGCATGCTTATTAGAGCATAAAATGCATAAAAATTTTTGCAAATTCATTCTATAAATATATTAAATAGATAAACATTTACTTGTGTGCTGGTCAAGGTAGCAAATTTGCTCTTAAATAGGTGATTGCTATAAAGAGCTACTTTTTTGGTAAAAATTAATATTTTTTTTCCAAAAAGGAAATTCCTGGCAATTTTCTTCACAAAAAACGGGCCATCATCAAGGTCTTCGCTTTTTCATTTGAAATTTCTTATGTTAGTAGAATATCTCTATTTTTCTCTCATTCACAGATGAAACATTCTTTGCAGTAATTCTTTATACCAGAGGGAAAATAGTTAAATATAATGTGCACAGAAGAAAATGAACAAATTCTCAAATATGGTAGAAACCTCATGTAAATATGAGGAGTAAATGCATTTTTCGTAGAAATGCGAAAAGTTAGAAAATTATATTTAAATTGATTCTATTTTGCTTTTATTTTTTACTTTTTATTGATTTTATTTTGTGCTACTCTCTTAAGAGTTTAAACATTCTTAATTCTTAATAATAAAAACATACATATCGTATATATAAATATTTCTTCAATTGTAGGTTAGAGAATCTAACGAAGCCTTTTCCATTTGAAACTGATCAAATAAGAATTATTTTGTTTCGAGAATGTGATAAAAGTGGAAGACATCTTTTATTTGATTCAAATTCAATAGTTGATCTGCATAAAGACGATAAAACACCTGAATTACATTTTAAATTTGATGAAAAATTTGTTAAAATAACTGAAAATTATGGATATCAGGTAAATTTTTGATTATATTTACATAGTTTTAAAGTAATAGTTTTTTACTTGTCTTTAATTAGAAAAATACAAAAGATTTTAATGAATCTTTTGATCTTAGTGAAATGATATTTGGAACACTTGCAATGTCTTTTTGTGGGACAACATTCAAAGTTCATTGGCTTAAATCTCCATTTCGGATGTTTATTTCACATGTATTTTTATTACCATTTAGTAAGCAAGATTCAACTGGCTATTTAAATGAAAGCCAAGAAATATTATTAAAGAATTTAGCAACTGAAAGCAATAATACCCCTCATCATCTAAGCTCAACTTCATCATACAGTACAGAAGATTCTGGATTTTGTAGTAACAACACCAATTCTTTATTAAATTCAAATTCATCAAATAGAGATTATTCAACAAGAAATGAATTCACATGCAGTAATGATAGTCTTGAAATTCAAAAAGAATTGTCAGAGTTTCTATCTTCTCTAAATAGTACAGATCCATGGAATCATATAAATCGATCAAGTGATGGAAGTCTAGAAAAACGTGTTTCAAGAAATTATTTAACTTCATTAGAAAATAATAACACTTTTAGTGATTTCATTGGAATTTTAAATGACCAATCACCTAAAACACTAGAAACAAAAAGTGATAATTGTATAAATCAGTGTCCAAAACGTAAACATATGAAATCATTTCAAAGTATTCCTGATTTAAAATGCAGAAATAATACCAGTGGCAGTTTACTAAATAAACCAGTCAAGGTTTTAAGAAAACGCCCTAAAATAGGATTTGGTTTATGTATTACTATGACCCCAAATCATGAAAAAGAAATGGAAAATTTTTGCTGTGAACATATTAATTTATTGGAAGCAATGATATGTCGATTAAAATCTTTTGTGACTAGTGCTTTTATACATCAAACACAGTTTTTAAGAGTATGTTGAAAATACTTATTTTTTTGCTTTTTGTCCTCTATGTCTTATAAAATTCGTTTCGATATTTTTCATGTAGTAGTAGTAGCTCAGAAAAATAAAACTAAATATGTTATTTTTAATTTCAGATTATGGTTAATGCGTACAGATCGACAAAAGATTGGATTTTTGATTTTTTTACAGCAACTCGAATCCCTTTACCAATTTGGCTAGAGTTTAGTTTAAAAGACAATGAAAAATTACCTCAAATATTTATAAAAGAGCTTTGTTGGCTTATATCTTTTGCAGATACAAAGGAAAGAAAATTGTAAGTTGTATTGAGAAGCTTTGCTTATTTTGTTGTTTTGTTATTAAATTTATACAGTTTTTAGTTTCGTAAGTACACTATTGACTACAATTTTAACATATCATTTGGGTTGGATAAGTACAGTAGCCCCATTTGAATCAATTGATATTGAGATCTCAGAAATTATTGCAATAGAAAACAATAAATTAACTAAAATAATGGAAACTTATCCTTACAATGCTATCTGGGCACAAATGTGTGATTTATATGGAGCTGTAGGATATCCAATAAGAGTATGTAGAACTATTGTTTATGGTACAGATGAAAAATTGATTGTAAGAATTTTAAATATTCTTACTTATTTTATTCGATGTAGAGAAGTTCATAGAAAAACTGAATACAATAATTTAAAAGAGAGCCCTTTAAGTTCAATAAAAAATGAAGTATTGAAAAATAATGGTTTAAAAGGGGAAAATTTTCATAATATTTGCCTTAAACGTACCAAAACTAATTTAGATCAGTTAATTTTATCCGATGATAATTTGGATGTCAGCAATATGTTTTTATCATTCAAAACTGTAAGTTTAATAAATTAAAATTAAAATTAAAATTTAAAAAGAAATTATTAATTGTAGAAAACAAATGAAAATAAATTGAGCTATAATGAAACAATATTTCCAGTAAATAAAAATTTTATTGAGCATTTTCCAATGAATTTGGATAAATCTTGTTATGGTTTTTCAAATTATAATAATAATTCAAAACATGAAGCATTTATGGATGAAAAAAATAAAAAATCATTATTATCAAGCTATGTACGAAATTTAAGTGCTGAGAATGATGAACCCAACTCAAAAATTACTTCCATTACGAATCAAGCTAATAAATTCTCTGATACTAATGTGCATTGTAATAATACCAAAGAAAATTCAATAATTTTTGTTTTGGGTGATGATGAGGAGTTAATAAATTTAAAAACAGATAAAAAAAATAAACATAAACATTCCATAACAACTATAGACAAATTAAAGATTGAATCTCTAAAAACGGAATCAAGTTTCGAAGTTTATGAACTTCCTTTATTGAACTTAGAATTTAAAACTAATAAATCAGATGAAATATTTTTTCCAGCGATTTTTTTAACAGTAAACAATCATTATGTAGCTGATATGGTTCTTCAAGTAAGTTTAGATTTTAAAATAATTAATTAAGTTTTGTTCAAGAAAATAAAAAATAGGGCATCACTTCTGATCCTAAAAATTGGGAAACACTATTGAAACGGGATTTAAATATATCAGCAAGCTGTTCAGCATTAATTCCCGATACAATGGAAGATATTTCAATAGTTGCAAATTTAAATGAATGGTAATTATTAATCATTAATGTCATTAAGGATGAAATTTGTAGACAAAAAAGACAAAATAACAAATATAACGTATGTATTGTTTAATTTGTTAAATTATCCGTCCTTATTATTTATATACTTGTGTGATTTGAGCGTCAGGATTGCTTAGGTCAATAATATAAAACACTAGTTTACTAGGGTCAATGAGTTTTTGTTGAAATTAAACTTTATTTGTAACATAATATAAAGGTGCCGAAACTCGTCTGTTGAATATTTAAGATTATGAATAAGTTCCAACTTCAGATTTTTAAGTTTCTCCACAAACATTTATGCGGTCTCAAGCTTGATCAAAATCACAAAATACAACAGTAAAATATAAAGCCATTGACAAAAAATTATAAGCTACTAAATTCGGTATTATTATTGTTTGTTTTATTTGTTGTATTCTTCTTCAAAAGGAAACTTTAAAATTTTTCCTTTTTTTTAAGGAATATAAAAGTTTTGTCGTCATCCACAAGATTGAATTCTTCTAAAAGTGATTTGGATGATTTTGTGTGTATGTCATCATTAGTTTCCACAATGTTAGACACCATTTATAACATGTATAAGATTGGGATTCCTGCTCTCAAGGTATAAAACACATTTATTATTATTTAAAGATATATCTAATATATCTATAAATAGTGCATTGAATATTTGGAAAAACAATTACAACAAATATATATGCATTCAAAAGTTTTAGCATCTTTTTTACTTACTACCGAATTTTGTACACTGGATAAACTAACATCAACATTAAATTTATCTGCTGGTGATATTCCATTATTATTGGCAATATCATCGGTTCATACACCACAAATAATGAAAAAATATGGATTAAGTTTTAGGTAATATTTTTAATATAAGATAATTGTTTGAGGTCAAACATGGCATTGACTTAAATTATTTGAATTGATAAAAATTGTTAATTAAATAGGAAAATAAAATGAGTTTAAACCAAAATGGTTTTTATCATTTTTAATAACAAGTCAAATGTACTTTCTCTATAAAAAGTACTTTTAATTTTTCATTTAATTAAACCGCTTAAAACAAAGCGTTTCTTAAAAAAAAAGTTTTCTTTAAGTTGGTATTACTTTCCTTAATTAACAAACGAAATTTCAACAGGACTGGCCTCAATAGTTTTATTTATATTTGACTATGAATGAATTGAGGGAACAAAGAGTTTACCTTAAATTTTGTGTTTTAAGCCAAAATTCTTATGCCAAATCGTTAAAAGAGTTAATAAAATATAGCTTTATAGGTAACTTTATTTAAAGCTTTACAGCCATTTATATTGTTTTAACTAAACGTTAGTTTGCTCAGATTTTTTAACACTACTAGCAGGATGACAAAGAAACAAGAAAACGGCTAATTTCTTTGTTTTTCATTGACTTTAATATTTTCAATGGAAAATTGCATAGTGTAGTATTGGTTTTTGATAACAAAAGTTTTGAAACTCGCATAAGAAAGATTAATTTTATTAATTAAATTTATCCGATTTTATTAATTCTCCGTAATATCAGAAACACTTATTTTACTGTTATAAGATCACAGCTAGCATTGTAGCATAATATAAAATTGTTTATTGAATTAAAATGTTTTTGTAAAACATTTTTGATTCTTATTAAATAAGTAACTATGAATTATTGAAAATATAGTTTTACAGATGAATTAATTAAAAATGCAGTTTTTCGATGGGGTATGTCGCAAAAATGAAAATAGTCTTCAAAATTATAAAAAAGTAGGCAAGAAATCATCTTATATTATCATCTTATTTGGTACTATAAACATAATAGAAGGATGAAGGATTTTATTAATTAAAAACGAATTACTCAGAATTTACTTATAAAAAAGAAACTTTTGCTGATGACTAAAGAAG
Source organism: Acrocera orbiculus (assembly GCA_947359355.1). Taxonomy (NCBI): domain Eukaryota; kingdom Metazoa; phylum Arthropoda; class Insecta; order Diptera; family Acroceridae; genus Acrocera; species Acrocera orbiculus. The sequence goes on from OX375757.1 coordinate 47,545,950, forward strand.
GCTACATAAAATATTATTTATAAAATTGTTTATTTAAGATTCTACAAAGAATTTATTATCTTCTTTATAGATTTTTTTTATAAAATAAATCAAATGTATCAAAAACTATCACGTAAAAACTTTGAAGACCTGATTTAAAATTTTTTTAAATCATGAGATATATATTTTATGAATAATATTGTCACTGAACTGAATATAAACTTTAAAAAGATTAAAATATTTTTAAACTAGATTTTTGTATCTAGATAAACTTTTCCTTAACTATTTACATAATAAATACATTAACAATAACGGTTTGAAATTGTTTTATAAGGTTTGAAATTATAAAATATTTCTTAAATATCTAATTTAATAATTTAACTATATTCAACAATATCATAAAACATTTTTTAAGCTTTAACTGAAAAAAAAAGACCATGAACTTTCAAAACTGAGTTTTGGAATGATTTTTGAAGCTTGAAAATAATCAAAGTTTTCTTATTATTAAATATCAAAAAATTATGTTTAAAAAAAAAAAAATGTATAATTTTTAGTCTATTTCTCTTTAGCAGCCTTATCGGTTTTTTTTCCTATGCAATTATGAAATATATTTTCTCCTTTATTCTGAATATTAACTTTTGCCTGATTTTTATTTTTATTAGATTTTATGCTATTTCTCAATTTTTTTGATAAAATATTATTTGATATATTTGTATAGTTAAAAACAGGAGAATTTTTAGGATGTGGAGAAGAATTGTTACTTTTTTCAGATTTTTTTTGCATTATTTTTTCAGAAAATGGTTGTAATTGATTTGGAACAACCCAAAATCGTCTAGCAGTTAGCATAAATGTATCTTTGATGTATACAATGCATGAGAATAAATTACCGCAAAGTGAACCAATAGAATCATATTCATTTGGTATTATACCATCCACAGTACTTTCAAAGTAACTAAACATTGGAAACCAAATTCTTGTTCGAGTAGAATCTCTAGACATCAGAGCCTTAAAAGAAAAGTTAATTAATTTATAAATATTTTAATAGTCGGTTTATACAATTTATTTACCTGATTATTTGCTAATGTATGATAGTATAGAAAAAGACGAGATGTTATATAAAAAGCAACAAATACATCTATGGAGTAATGTTCATGTGCAGCTAATATGAAAAATATTCCAAACATGTTAAGTAACCATGTCAAAGTATGTAAGAAATACAAATTTCTTGGAGTATCTGTAATAAAAATTTATATGAGTTAATATTTTTATTTATTTAAAGTATATAATTCTTGGCGGTTATTTGTGACATATATTTCTTACTAAGTTGAAGTTATTTTTACCGAATATGCAGAATTCTCAAAATTTTAAAACATTTTTGTTATAAAGTATTTATTTTTTGAAGAAGTATAACTTATATTAATTTTTATAGTTTTTAAAGAAAGAATGATATTCTATTTTATATTTTTCAAGAGCATACTATTTTTCATTTTCATTTCCTATTGATATTAAATTGAATAGATTCCCATATAATAATATTAAAAAAATATAGGCCATAGTTGAATTTTTCAAATCTAAAACAATTATAAAGTTATAAATGGTTAAATCACTTACATTCTGTTATGAAAAAATTTAGTAAAGTAAGAGCCACAGTATGACCACTGAACATATAATCTCCACATGTACGGACACCTTGAATGGACATACCTAGTCCACTCCAAATTGCATATGCCCTAGATACTCTTAAATGGAAGGCTTCACCCAATGTAAGACTAAAAATAAAATAAAAAAGATTAAAGAGAGTAGAAGAAATCAAATTAAAATCAATATATTACTTTGTATCATCAACTTTGTAATCATTTGGATGACATTGTAAATGGGTTCCAGGTACACTTAATGAAGTTATTAACATTGTTACACATCTTAATAAAAAAACAGTTCCTGCTAAAGCAAAAAATCTTCTTAGAATCACTAATCGATATTTATGCACTATACAGACAGATGCCCATATTAGAAAAAGTAATGTTCCTGTAATTTCACACATTGAAAATGCCCATGGTATATGAGGAACATTATCTAAAAAAATATCTGGAAGAGGAGGATAACGTTGCATATCTGGAACCCTTTCATGAACAACAACCATTACAAAAGCTGTTATCCAAGTTACTAAAAATGAGTAGCCTACAAAGACAAATTTTTAAAATTTAATTTATCTAAAATTACCAAGTTTTTTGTTTAGTTTGAAAAATGGAAATATAATTTATGTAATTGTGATCGAAGTCATTTAATGTCCTTTACGTTGTAGATGTATAATCATAGCTTAATAAAGAAATAAGAAATGTGAAACAGTTTTTATTAACATTTTAAATATTTAAAAGACTAAGAAATTTTTATAAAATGAAAATTGAATTTTAATCAAATTAAATTAAGGTTAAAATTTATGATTTCAAACAAATAAAAATTATTTATTTATTCAAAGAAAATCTTCTAAATAGTGAAAATGTCTATCCAAAATTTAATTCATAGTGCTTTTTATTAAATATCAAATCTTTTAAATGAAATGTTAACAAAAAAAAAACAACACAAAAAAAAATTAGACGTAAAATGTAAATTAAAATAACACAAAAAAATATATATTATAGGTACAAAGGGCAATGGACTTTCGAAATTGAACTTTTGAAAGATAATTTTTCAACTTACATAAACCGACCATTGTTTTAAAAACCTCAGGTTTAATACTGATAATTTTTCCATCAATTGAAAGTGGAGGAGTAAATCTTTCAACATCATTATAATTTGTATAATCATTATTTTGAAGACCATAGTTATAAATTGGATATTGGCAATTATGTATTGGCATTGGTTGGGAATCTGTGATTCCCCAATAAAGTAATTCATTTTGATTTTCTTTTTGAATAGATCGTGTTGCTATCCAAAATTTTTTTATATCACTTATTTTTAGCTTATAGCAATATTTATCACGTAAGTCTCTAACATCTTGTTCGCAAAAATGAAGCAAAGTTTTTCCATCGATTTCTTCTTTTTCAATACAATCCAAAAAATTTGATAAATGTTCACATTTGGCCCATTTACTTACATCTGATTTGGTCCAATTTAATACGGATATGGTATTATTTATTTTTTCTACATTATCTTGCATTTTTAAAAATTTAACATTTTTTTAATTTACAGTTCAAATACGTTACAAAATAATTGCGACTTCATTTGATTAATTACTGAAATAATTTTTTCTTTCACTTTGTGTAGACAAAAACCAAAAGAATAAATCAAAAATAACCAGTTTTACTAGAGAATTTATATATTTAATTTTGACAATTTAAGTTGTCAAATATAGTACCAATATTATCATGTAGATGGCAGGGGCAATGCATACGACCCTACGAGTATTTTCCACATAGATGTCAGGGTCAAAATTGTGTCACCCACCTCTGGGAGCAAATTTTTTTGCGATTTCAGCGATTTTTGAGTCTAATTTGGGCGGAATTTATATGGAAATTTGGACTCACCAAACTGGACTTAGAACAAGGATTTGAGGAAAAATCCCATACAAAGCCTCTACATTTGGCCAAAAGCCAGAAATCATCAAGTACTAGGCGTTGATAGTTTGAAATGCAAAAATGCTGTTTGAAAATGCAAATGCAAGTATAAAGAAGATATATTTTTAGGAAAGTTTGGAAAGCGTGTTTCTTTATTTTCATGTATATAACTTATCTATTCACTATTTTTTCCAACTCATCAAATGGCTCTCTCGTCCCATATAAAGTATATGGAAATGGTCATTTGCGAATAAAAAATTAAACATGTTTAAATTATACAATATTACGGACATAATATTAGGAAGGAAATCGATAGCGATTTTTCAGTCAGTCTCCATCGTATTGTCTTTTCTTATTTGTTATTTTTAAAATTAATAATTCAAAATTTAATTAAACATATATCCATTGAAAAAAATAAATGATGATTATGTATTATGTAAAATTAAATTATCAAATATATAAATATATAAAACCAAAAATTATGTAGTTTGAAAGTTAGCATTTTTTGATAATATTGGTTGTATTATTCGATTAAATAAATGAAATATGAATTTAGATAATTAAAATATTTGGATTGAAATAAATGAAAGGACATTTAAAAGACAAGAAGTACGATTTTAAAAGAGCTCAAGAATTTTGAAATAATTCAGCGAATTGTCGAAACTTACTACCCATTTATTTGTACCAAAAGTACGACTTAGGTTTTTACTGCTCTATTATACATAATAAAAGAATTCCAGGCAATTATCTTTCATTTCGAACCTATAAGTAGTTCGCTTAATTTACAAACTATATCAAAATTTTAAATTAATTTGGAATCCGGTATTAAAATTAATTAAATAATATACAAATGTTTTAAATACACTATCATTATTTCTCGCTTTTTACTACTTGCACATCATTTTGATGTAACCAAAGGGATAATATTTATACAATTAAACATTTTAAATATATTTAAATCATTTCTAACCATTTCAGATTAGATTTCAAACATTCCGCATGCTATAAGTTCAGTGTGTACTATTAATAATATGCTTTTTACGACTTATAAATTATGAATTAGCCATTATTTATCGCTTCACAATTGTAAAATTCAATATATCATTCTTTTTGTAAATTATTGTTCACAGAAAAATTTATTACTGAAATTCAAAATTCTTGTTAATTAGAAATCTTTTTTCCCCAGAGTAATAAAAATGAATTCAGTTAATTATCGAATGAAGAGGTGGTATCACATTCTAAACTTTTACAGCTTTATTTGCTCCATAGAAAAATCATAAAATAAATTCCGATTAAAAGATGAGTGAAACTTTAAAACCTTTATAAAAATCTATGAATTTTAATGTTAGCGAGAAATAATAAATTACAAAATTATAGATTAATATAATTTTAGCAAAAATATTTCATTAAAAGGGTTTTTTTTAAAGTAATGGAAAAACATTTAAAGTTGGAATTTGTCTTTTTTTGTTTTTTGATTATAATCAATGTTACATTATAGCATTCGGCACCATAACTATTCTTTTATAATGCATTAATATATCACAATTATGTTAGGAATTATATGTGCCAATCTCAATGAGCATCAAAAAAATAATAATAATTTTCATTAATATTATGTATTCTCATATTAGTATAAAAAAAGCATAAACAATATTTAATAGCAAATATATCAGAGTTCATTTAAAATTATTTTAAGACACTGTAAATAATTATAAATTTTACTTATTGAATAAATTCATAATTCAGAAAATTTAAGAATAATATTCTATTTTTTTATATGGAAGATGACTTTCCAGACATTAACTCATTACCAAAAAAAACTCTTATTACTTGATGACTAATAAATAGATAATATAAACTTAAATACTGAACATTATTTTGTTATTTTGTAATTAATCAAATATTTAGAAAAAAAAGATAATATTATTGTTTATTTATTATAGGCAAATAATATATGCATATTGTAGCGAGGTGCTAGCTATACTTTTTTATCATATTGATATTATTATTATTTATTTTGTTTTTATTAAATTTTTCGAAGAAAATAAACTATACTATCATAAACAAATTTATCAACAGTTTATTTATTTATTTTTTTTTTTTCAAAAATATCAAAAGTTCCTAACTACGTTTTAATCGAGATTTTCAAAAAATTGCATTACTATTTTCATACTTTAAACAACAACAAAACAAAAAAAGGCATTATTTGATATCATAAGTCTATATGGATTTAATGATTAATTAGTGCTTAATAAAAACCAAAATTTATTGGAATATTATTTAAATGTAAGAAGCTATTTTAATTGTAGCAAAGGCTTATTCCTTATAAGAAAAGGTGTCCATTGGACTAGCTGGTTGTGTAAATAAAGATGAATTACTATTATTTGCTGGTATAAAATTCGATAAATTGTTAACATTGCAATTTGAACTAATTGACGAATTATTCAAACTAGTATTTATTGCATTGTTTAAATTATTACAGATATTACGATCATTACATAATGCTGCTGTTGTTGGTATACCTAGATTAGAGGATATTACTGGTGGTTGATTCGTTAAAACATTTGGAGCAGAAACATTTAAGCCAATTGAAGGATTAGGTATTGCTGGTTTAATAAATCTCTCGCTTTGTCTTCGACCCTGGAATAAATTAAGATTTTATTAGTTTTATAGTAACAGTTACTTTTGGTAGCGATTATATCCGTGGCCGATGGGCACAACCCACTGTTAGAAAAGTTTTTAAATTTTTTATTTAGTAATTTCTTAGTAATATTTAAGTTTTCACCAATGAGCTGATGATTTTTCCATGATTTTTTTTGTAAGATTTTACTAGAAATATTGTTATTGTGTTGAGAAAGTTAATTGAACACTGTTTGAGTAATATCCAAATTATGAAATGATATAAGTAAATAATCCCAGAGTTAGCAGGACGAAACTTAATCGATTTTTTTCATTTAAAAAATAAAAAAAAAAATTTATAAAAAAGAAAAATATATAACTGCTAAATCTAACAATCTAAATTGAAGAACATTAAATTACAATTTATTTTGTTTTATTCTTACCATTACTTGACCGCATGTAAAACAACGATTAGCTTGAGCAATAATTGCTGTTCCCGGACTAAGTGGGCGACTGTTGGAAGGGCTATGTGATATTGGACTACTTATTGTGCGTTGTCGTTGTCCCATTCCAAGAAGATTTTCATTATAGAAACGTTCTTCGTCCATTTCTAACGAAGATTCAGATTCAGATAGATGACGACAAAGAGCTTCTCGTCTTTCAACTTCTAATTGTAGTTTTCGTTGTAAGCGTATATTTTCTTCACGTATAGTTCTCTCTTCTTGAGCAAATTGTTGCATTTTTTCAGTTGTTTCTTTTTGGGCAGCAGCCAAATTCGCTCTAAGTCTTATTACTTCAGATCGCAAATTTTGAATATGCGTACTTAAATTTGTAGCAGTGTCTCCATTAACATTGCTAATATCTTTTGGAGTTGTTGGATCAGATACAGGTTGATCTAATTTAATTTGAAGAGAGCGTTTTTCATCTTCTAATTTATCCATTCGTTTCCATAATTTATTAACAAGTGCCTCTTGTTCCTGCTCAAGTGTATTTTCTAGTTCTATCATTTCACGGCGTAGTTGCTCTAAATTAGATTGTTTAGCAAGTGTTTCAGCTTCAAGTTTTTCAATTTTTCTCATTAGTTTGTTAACTAGGCATTCTTGTTCTTGCTCCAGAGTCTGCTCTAATTTACATTTCTCCTGTCTTAGCTTTAATTATTCAAAAGAAATATATATAAGCTTTTTACTTTTTTTTATACATAAAAAACCCTTTACCTGATCCAATTTTCGAGATAAATCATTTGTAAGGCATTCCTCCTCTCGTTCATAGTGATGTGCTAGGGTTTCTTTTTCTTTTTTAAGTGCTTGAATTTTTTTTAACAATGTGTTAGATATATACTCTTCTTCTTGTTCAGCTTTTGCTTGCTAAAGAAATGATTACATTAAATTTAGTAAAATACAGTTGCTTTCATTACTTTCTCTACTATTATAAAACAAGAAATACGTACAATTATAACTGATGCTTGGCGAAGAGATCGATTTTCTTCTTGAAGGACTTTTACTCGTATTTTATAAGTCTCTAGTTCCACTTTTAGAACCCTAGGAATTAAATTTTATTAAAATTTCAAACAAAAATTATCCTTTTTTTTTACCTATTTTGTTGAGTCAGACTTTCTATTCGTTTTTGCATTTGCTCTCTTGATACAGGACTAGGTGGCAACATCGTTCCACTGTCAAGTGAACTCTCCGATTCACAAGGACTTTCCATAATTATTTTCAAAAGTATAATAAATTATACCTTGGCTTTTTTTAAAAGGGAAGCAATGTCTGAATTTTTAGAAGCTATTTAAAAAAAAGAAATTTATTTTTCTAAAGAACATATTTAACTTTTATTAAATGAAATCACATTTTTATTTTTACAAAACCTTGAGGTATAAAATTTTGACGTATTTCTTCAACTAAAAACAAACTCCATTTAATTTAAGTAGGTATGTTTTTACTAGTCTAAAAGAGTGAAAATGTCGCCATATGCACTCCTGTCGCGTTTTTCCAAGTACAGTAAATTTCGCAATATTTATTACAATATTACTATAAAAACAAATTGATAGCAAATCAGTGGAAGGAAATTAATTTAATTAATATATTTTTACTTATTTAAAGCAAATTTTTATTTACTTATTACAAAAACGTGGATTGAACCAAATGAATTTACAAACGTCAAATTTGTAAAAACGCTTAAAAAAACGCGCATATAAAGCGCGCACGCGATATAGAAATTACTTTAATTCTGCAATTTTCTTAAAAACTACTGAGGCTAATTTTTTTATAAGGAAAAATAGAATTTGTTTTCCAATGCACCAAAAGTTGCGATTGTACCATTCTGTTTTTTGGGATGTGTCAGAATGTAGAAGTCACGTCTGATCGCATGCTATCTGCCTTGCCAACGCGTTGAATCTTATTCTCTCTATTATAATTATAATTACCCTAATATATAATTAAATACATATATTTATTACTAACAAACCTGAAAACTGATAAAAAAAGTCATAAAAATGTATCATGATAGCCTAATCGACGCATATACGTTTTATTATATTAAATATACTTTTCGAAAACAATAATGCATTATAAATGCAATAAAATTAGTTTAAAGGTACAAATTGCATTTTTTGAATGACTTGTAATGTAATTATTGCGGTTCATATAATTCTAAATGTAACCACGCCTCAGATCGCTTTCCAGTTCGCTGTCCAAATCGCTAATGTAGACACCAAGTAAAGCTCATATGTTAAAAACGAATATTATTCCCGACAGTAGTATAAATATTGGAGGTATTTACATTAGGTGGGCAACTGTCAGTTTCAACGGTAAGCGGAGGTGAAAGATAAGACAGAGTTTTGAAATTTTCCAAAAAATTTTTACCCCTTCCTGAGGCAGAAAATTGCTTTGCATCTTATGTATTTTATATACAGGTTTCTAATTATTCACATATTCACATATTTTAGTGGAGTGAGATTTATAGGGGAAAATGTTTGAATCAGATTTGACAGTTGCCGGCCTAATGTAAATACCCCCATTAATTAATTTAAGGATTAATTTTTGTAATATCAGAGTGATATTTATTATTCTAAATTTAAGTAATGAATTAATGATTTTGATAAATTAAGAAAAATTTAAATGAAAAGTAAATTGAATAATATATATTGGCCTTTTATTTGATATTAATTTTTATAATTATTTATGTAAGAAATTTTTACATAGTTTTGGATAGGATCTAAATGACAAGAAATTAATTGGCATACAACATAATCATTTCGAAAATGAAAATTTGTTGGTAGTAGTTTTACAAAAACACTGTGACATTTTAAAAGTTTTGTACCTGAGCATACATGACATGTATAGAACCTTTTATAAATTCCATTTTATATTTGTTAAGTATATATTTATTTTAGCACATAGTTTAAACCCCAGTTTTTCTTTAAAGATACTGGTTTCCCGGTTAAAGCAGCTTAAACAGGCCAAATTTGAGATTTTTTTAAATATGTAGAAATAGAAATATTCCGTGTATAATTGAAGAAATATTACATGTCTGTCAAAATTGTAAATTATACATGGCAAAAGTTTGTTTACAAATTTTATCAGCTGATAAGCACATATACATTTGCATTTTGTTATTTTTGTATGACACAACAGCTGTTTAAGCATATTAAAAGCCGGTATGACTTTTTTTTGTTTAAAAAATCTATTGAAATTTTTTAAATTATTTGACAAGCCGAAAATTTAACTTTGGCTTGAATTTTTTCATTTTTATTAAAAATAAACATATACAATCTAAGTTTTGACTAATTTTTGTAATAATTTTGTAGAGAAATCTGGTAGAACAACATTTTTAATTAAAATCAAAGAATTATGATTAATGATTAATCAAGTTAAAATATAAATTTTGTTACTTAACTTGAGCATAGGCTATCCTAGAAATTATTGTTTTATTCATGCTTCATGGGAAGTATGTAATAAATTTGGTTGAATACATATTCAAAAGTATAAAACATTTCATTCTTAACGGTTTATTAAATAAAATATTAGTATTTCTTCACCTAAATGCTAAATTAAGTTGAGTTTTTTTTTAAAAATCTGTTAAAAATTTATGCGAATGTCCACATATTTTTATACTAAAATAAATAAATAAACCAAAAGGAATACTTCTGTTATTAAAAGAGATAATTTATACCTTAAAATGCAAAAATTAATAGAAATAGTAAAAAACGAGTATTATTAATAAATTTCTACTTTTTATTAATCACACATCAGCTTTTTAATTACATGTCATACATACACACCTTCAAGTCATATTTTCAATACATACAAAATTTAGCCATCTTTCGGAATTTATTAAAATTGCAATAAGTATAATATGTAGTAGAAAAATGTATGGGGACCACTAATACCATTTGTTATAATTCCAAATATTGACGACAAAAATAAGTAAGAGTTAAGTTTGGTTGGTTTTTTCAAAGCTAAATTAAATAAATTAATTTTCTATTCTTAGTTTATAATAAATTATATATTTATATTATGCATCTGATTTATTATTCAAATTGATACGAATGCGTTTTAATATCCAGAAATGTTGGAAAAATGTTTTTTTTCTCTCCATGTAAGATAAAGTTTATACATGCAAAACTATACATGACATGTAAGCCCACTGCTGTCAGGGTTAAATAAAAACTTTTAGCTTTAAATACTTTTTTTGTTTTATTTAATTATAATTCAGATAACATGTAATTTTTTTCTTCTAAAATGTATTAAAAGTATCCTATGCTAAATAATATTGGATTTATATGATAATTTTCCATTAGTAGATATAATTTCTAATGACAGATATCCATGTATATTCCAAGCAGCTGTCAAAACCGTAAGTATACATGGTAAAATTAGTAAATAAACGTCAACAGGTGTTCTAACATTCGTTTTATTCACAGCTGTTCTGGAAGTTTTCGAAAAAGCGTTATAAGCTGTTTTAGATATAATTCAAAATTAAAAATTTCATGCAAAAACATAAATGATTTTCATTATTGAAAAAGTCTAACTTAAATTTTATTATAATTTTAGGTTGTTCATAATTAAATATATTATATATATATATATATTGTTTGACAATTAATATATCTTATGTTGTTTCTTCAAGCCTTGCAATTTTCCTATTCATTTGATCTTCAGAATTTTGATTTCGAACAATAATCCTTTTTAATACATCCCGGCCGTTTATATTTTGACTTTTTTCCGGTGAAAGTTCACAATCTGTTTCATTACATGTTGTACTACCGAATTCATCTTCCTATTATTGATTTGAAGAAAAAAAAAACGTTAGACCAAATTAAATATTACTATTATTTAATTTACCTCTTCTCCCATTTCATCATCCAATTCTTCTTCTTCAAATTCTGCTTGTTCTTCATTAAAACAATCGTCTGGTTCCACAAGTTTTCCATTTATAGTAGGAAAAGCGATTTCTGGTAAGGGTAATCTGTCGGGATTATTTTGTTCTACTAAAGTTTTTAATAAATTTGATATCCCTTCCCTTTTTCGTGTTACTACAATCGTTTCAAACCAATTGACTAATTGTTTAATTGGTAATCGGTAATCTTTTATCGGGTCATTAAAAAATTGTTCTACATATTGCAGTAAATACAGTCCACAGTCAGTAAAATTATTTTGCTGTGGAACTTTTACACAATGGCCAGGCATATTATTTTTGTTAAAAGTATGAGTAGAATCTTCTTTTATTTTAGCCCTATATTCACATGTTAAATAGTCTCTTAATGTAGCAACAACTCTACTTCGGGATGCACCAGATAAGGAATCAAAAATTAATATCAATGGCTGCTTAATTGCTTGTGTTTTCTCTTCAGCTTCTACTTCTTCTTCGCTTTCATCTGAAGCTAAATCACTATCATCACCTTCTGCTTCATCTCTTTCACTCATGGAGTCATCATTAACGCACACTGAATCAATTTCTTTTTTAGATAAAGGTGTAATTGTTGTATTTCCTATTTGTAATGACATTTTTCGTTCACCCTGGACTTCTATAAATAAAAATAATTGAAAAACTTTTGAGAAATTTGAAAAGTCCAATATACTTACTCTTCTTTTTAATAATTGCTTGTGGTATGACTGGCTCATTTGTATCATACGTTACTGGTCCTTTCAGTCTTGGAAAACATATAATCGCCAAAAACCAGTGAGACTGCTCATTTATGGGAATAATAACATAATCTTTTTCAAATAAATTGACATTTTTCGTCCAACTTTTAACACGCATATGACGCTTTTGGGATGCACTCATGTTATTATCCTTTTCATGTTGTCTTTGCCTTGTTGTCATTGTTGTTAAGCGTTTATAAAAAAAGGAACTAAATATATGTGTGCTTCGCTTTTGTTCTTCATTTAGCATATTTAAATGTAGATATTTCAAATAAAAATCTATAATGACATCATTTAAATATTGATCAAGTGCTAAGCACATATAATCTTCTGTGTTGATTGATATACCACCCTTTCCGGGTGGATATATAAGAATTTGTCTAATATTATCCACTTCCGATTTTATCGTACTACTAATATTTAAAAAAAATTAAAATAAAACCTATTAAATATCTAATGATAAAAGTATTTACCTTAAATCATTTTTTATAATTTTATCTTTAGAACTTGATCTAATTAAAAGTTCATTTGCATCATTTAATAAAATTTCTTCAAGAACAGTATTGGGAAATATTGTTCTTATCACAGATTGAGACTCATCACTAATATCATCTATTTGTAAGACAATTCTTTTATGTGCTTCACACCGATCAGTTGGATTATAATAAGGTGCTTAAAAGAAAATGATTTTTATAAGAAATTATTTTCAAAATATCAAAAATAAATAATATGCCTTACTTTCTGCAAGAAACTTCGGACGCATATCTAAATTTTCTCTAATATATGCTCCACAAGTTGGAAGTGTATATAAAAACATAACTGATAGTGCTTTTGAAAAATGTGCAACCACTTTAACTATTTCTCGAAATTGTATATCTAGAATAATATTATCGGCAAAATTTTTAGCATTTGGTGCTACAATTCTCACACCTTTTGATGAAAGAAGTACTTGTTCTGTAGGTTCGTATCGATGTGAACCAATACGAATTGTCTTACATGTGAGTGCAGTATATAATTTGTCTGTGAAGTTTGAAACATCTGCAACATTTTCTCTATCAATATCTAGAAAATAATATTAAAAATATACGGTTATATATTTTTTAAGGAATCAATATATATTTTTAAATATATATCTGGATTTTAAATTTTTAGTATTTTTTCAAATTTATTACATTTAGAAGTAAAATTTCAACTTGAAAAACTATTTTAGTCCTAACCTCATTTTTACATTTAATGTAAATACATTATATTATTTAATTAAAAATATTTTTTATATTTTATTTGTATATTCCTGTAGTATTATTTACTTTTAACAAAATATGTAAAACATTGATTGAATTAAAGTATTAAAAATTTCTATGAACAGAATTATCTAAAAAATGTGGAGATTTTTTTTTCTTGGAATAACCAAAAAGTTTCCTTATATTACTTACTCATTTTCACTAATTAAAAAAAATTAACTATATTTAATACACTTAATATAATATTTTTCTAATATATTTAACAAATCCTGTACTTATTCTAACTAAATGGCGTATGACATTATAATATATTAAAATGCCACAGAGGGTAGTGATGCCATATATAAATGTCAATTTTATGTAGTTTTAAGGTTATCTGCAAATCAAATTTAAGTTTTGTATATTTATAACCTTTGCATTTATTCTATCCCATATTGGACAGAAATAATTCTTAATTTTTGAAAACGATACAATCATAGTAGGATCAATATTACAAGCAAACAGTGAAAAGTTTACTTGCTTAACACATTATAGATTATTTATTCAGTTTAAAAAATATTGTGTAGTTTAAGCGAATTTAAAGTTTAATTTTTTATTATATTAAAAACAAAAAGTTTTTGGTGAGTTAAAAATGAAAGACGATAATAATGTAAGATATGAAATAAATGTTCTTTTTCGTGATTAATATATAAAAAATAATTAAGTAAGTATGTTTGTTTTTTATGAATTTAATTAATAAATAAATAAATAAAGTATAATGTGATAAAAAAGAAAGGAATAATATAAATATCATTCACTCTTAACAATATATAAAATAAGAAGTAAAAAGAATCGTAAACATCAAGATAGAAAATTTTAGATTTAAACCTTCACCATTGCGAAAATTATAGCAAAATGAAATTTTCCAAGCCCACCAGATTAAAATAACGGTAATCTGGACTATCCACTATTTTTTCCAAGTCGTCAAATGGCTTTTTGGTCCCATATAAAATATATGGAAATGGCCATTTGTGAGTAAATTTTTAAACATGTTTAAATTTTTCTAACAAATCGTCATTTCCATATACTTTACATTGAACGAGAGAGCCATTTGACTACTTGGAAATTATAGTGAATAGTTCATATACCACGTTGAATGCCATGTGGGTCATCGGTGACCGGCACTGTGTTTGTTGTAATAAAAAATTTATTTTTAACCACATAAAGTTTTTTTTAAACAAAACTAGCCGCCAGATAAAACATTCGCGTATGTACCGTCAGTGGTATACGCCGTTTTTAACGTGTTAATGAAACAGTTTTAAATCCTGAAAGAATTTACACCTTCATATGTACATATGTAGTCGTGCCATAAGTTCTGTCTCTTGACAGTATTTCCCGCTACGTGAATCTTATACCTACAAACGAGCTTACGAGAATTATACCTACAAACGAGCTGAGAAGGTTCCCAGAATCGAGAGGTCAACTTCCGGTTTCAGTGATGGTTTGGTGGGGAGTCTGGTATTGCGGCATCATCGAGCTACATTTTTGCCAGCAGGGTGTGAAAACTAACACCAGGAACTATCAAGACTACATTTTGGAAGAAGTTGTAAAGCCGTTGAACTGGACCATTTTCAATAATGAGCATTGAATCTTCCAACAAGACTCAGCGCCGACTCACAGAGCAAAAACGACTCAAAAATGGCTTAAAGAAAATATTCAAGAGTTCATTGCAGTCAAAGATTGGCCCTGCGGTAGTCCAGACCTTAACCCGACAGACTATGACTTGTGGAATATTTTTGAGGACAAGGCCTGTTGCAAACCTCATCGCAATATCGAGGCATTGAAGTCAAGTTTGATTAGGGTAGCGGCGAATTTATCCATGCGAATTTATTAAGACCATGCTAGCTTGTAATAAAAAATATAAATAATTTAATTGAGTACATAATTATTTTTCCATTTACAAAAACATTAGGGACAGAACTTATGGCACGACTATGTAATTTTAGCACTTAACCGTTGAAGGAACTGTATCTGAAAAAATGCTTAAAAAGCCGATAATAATAAAAAAAGAAAACTTAAATATTAAAGTATTATGACACTACCTGACGATTGTGTAACATTTTCAAACTTGCCAAACAGTTAAATACATAAATAAATTAGACTATTTTTGCTTAACTCTTGCATTAACAATTGAAAAGTGAAATTAGTAATAATATCTTAAACGATGAAGCATTTAAAATAAAAATTGAAGAGTGAAATATTAAATTCCAAAGTGATGAAATTAACAATTTTAGTTACTTAATTAGTTTGTCATTAAGTAACTGACAGTAAAAAAATTTAGGCGGCCATCCTAAAGGAAAATTTATTATTCTTTTACTGAAAAGTAAAACCTTTTCCAATGCATTATTTAAAATTGATCTCTAAGGATTATATATGTTATATTCACATATAAAGCGATTACGAGATAAATTTATCAAAAATTAACTCAAATTATTTTTACTTACTTTGAAATGGTTGATTTGTTTCTTTTATAATTGGCTCACATGGAAGTGGAGTTTTTTCAATTCTTTCATCATTTAAATCTGATTGTGAAAACTGATAAAAACAAAAATATGTATTATATTTAGAAATAAATTAATTTTAACTATCATACTGTTGTTGATTTATTGCTTCTGTCTCCATCAGCTTCATCTTCACTACTTAATGTTAAAATAACTGGTTCTATTTCGGCAGGTTTTATTCGTGGTAATATCTTTCCACGTGTTCTATTTGATACTGTTATAGTTGCCCTTCCTTTATTAGTAGATGTTATTATAGTTCTAGTTCCAGATTTATTAAATAATTCTATTTGGTGCTGTTGTTGATTTCGTTTCTTTTCATCTTCTATTTTCAGAACATTTTTATTAACTGGAAATCTTTTTGGTTCACTAAGAAAAACTCTTTTACATCTAAATAATAATAAAAAGAATTTGAATATATAGATTTTTTTTGGCTAATTAATTTTTCTTTATTACCTTTCACATTTAGCATGATCATAACCACATAATCCACAGAATGTACAGAGTGCTAACTGACCTGGAATAAGTTTAGAGGGAACATCTTTGCTTGAATCTTGATTTTGATTTAAAGGAATTTGATCTTGTCGTGTATTATTTTCTTCAGGATTTCGTAAAGAATTTTTTCTATTTAATAGAAGACTATTTTCTGCGGCTAATAATATTTCACTAGCTGAATCTTGAACAGTTATTCCAACAGTTACAACATAATCTATATTTTCTCCAGGATTTGGAACACATTGAATACTAGTTTTTGGTGTAAATGGTACACCAACTTGCTCTAATAGCTCTTGAACTGTACAACTTTCTCGTGGTAATGTAAATGTTATTAAACGTTGTTCACCATTATGTAAAATTACTAGCATTTTAGCACTTTTTTGTATATCACCCTCTTGAATTTGCAATTGATTTCTATTTAGTGATTGAATAACATTCGAATTTGCATTATTATTTGTCAAATGAATTATATGATTGGCCTTATTTTGGGTATTATTGGTGGTTTCATTAATAGATTTGTTGACTATTGTGCTACTACATGGGCGTACATTTCCAGTATTTTTGTTTGACAGTTCTTGTTGCTGTTGTTGTTGTTGTTGGCGATGCATTTTCTTGAATTCAACTATTGGGATAGCTCGTCCATTTGGCATTTGCCTTGTAATTTTATTCGAATCAATAGAACTATCTGTATAATACGGTGTAACATCAGCCTGAAATAACTTTTCATTATATTTTTTTGCTTCCTGAGGCCGATTTGTTGTTGTTATTGAATCAAATGATTTAGTTACAACAGCAGCTTGAATATTCTCTTCAATATCCATAGTTCCAGTTTCTTTAAAATTTGTTTTATTTACTGTACGATAATTTGATTTTGGAGTTGTTGTTGTTGTTGTTGTCTTGCTAAAATTAGTTAGTAAAACTGTTGGTGATATTTGACGAGTTTGTGAAATGTTTTTTTGATGGTTTTGATTAGCTGGTACACGTGGTTGATTTAAATTTGAAATATTTCCAGTGGCTAATGGTCCCGATATAGGCTTATTAGGTGGTGTAGATGTTTGTATTATTTCCGCTGGACTTTGGCGGAAATTTTGTTGCATTATTTGTGGATTAGTTTGTCTAGTTTTATTATTAGCATTTCTACTAGCATTAGAACGTGATCCACGTCCTCTACCAGTTCCTCCACCACGGCCTCTAGTTGTATATTTTACTGGTGTATTACCTGGTGTATTAACCGGTTTTGGAACATTTATAGTTTGTGTTGCACTTTGTGTTATATTACTTAAATCAGAGTCTACCATTGATGTATTAGTAGTGAACCTTGTTGTATTTCTAAAACTTATCCTAGGTGTTGAATTTTGAATTATTCTTCCCCCTGACTGTGGACGTATTGTGTTTGTTCCACCTCGTCCATGAACAATATTTGTAGTTTGTATATTTTGAGCTGGTGTTCTTTCTTTATTTTGTGGAATTTGTTGTAAAACAGGTGTTTGTGGCGTTGTTTGAACTTGTTGCTGTGGTACATTATTTTCTACATGTTGTTCTGTTTGTTGTGGTGGTGTTTGATGCTGAAAAATTACATTTTGATGTACTGTTGTTTGCTGTGTCTGATTAATTACAATATTTTGTTGACGATGCTGTTCTAAAGTATTTTGTTGTTGTGATGGATCTATTGCCTGTCCCTTATTTTGATTATTAGGCTCTTGTTGAGATTGTTGTGTTGTATTATATATAATCGTACGTGGTTGATGGGCATATATTATCCTTTGTTGTTGTAAACTAGACAATGGATGACGCATTATAATATGTTGTGTAGCTGTTTGACATCCTTGTGTAGCTTGACGTTGCGGTGTTTGTTGTATAACAACATGTTGTTGTCCTTGTGGGACAAGCAAATGTTGTGTTTGTTGGGAGCTTTGTGGTGTAACAGTTTGTTGTAATATAACTTGTGAGCTATTTTGCCCATTTACACTTGAAGTTTTTTGTAACAAAACTTGCGATGATTGTTGTGCTTGTTGTTGTTGTTGCTGCTGTTGCTGCTGCTGTTGACTTTGAGTAATTTGACGTAAGACAACTTGAGGAGTTTGAGCAACAATTTGATTTTGCTGTATTGTTTGATCAGCTTCTAAAGGAACTTCAGTTGAATAAAAAATATGCTGATGTTGTACTGAATTCTGACTTTCTTCATCATGCTGAATAATATAATGAGATGAACTAGACTGATTTTGTTGTGACTGTTGCTGATATACAACTGATCGTACTTGATTTTCACCCAATATCAGCGAATCATCATGTGTTATTAACACCTTATATGAAAAAGTTAAAAATATGTTTAAAAGAAAGCAAAATAAAATATAAGAAACTGACTTGTTGATGATTAACTCTAACATCATCATTACCAATGGATACCAGTTGAAGATTATCTAAATTTAAAGTTGGACAAAGACGTTTTAAGTCTTCCACACTCTGTACAATTTGATAATACTGCGCCATGAATATAACTATGAAAAATTTATAAATATAAATATTGTTAGCATTGATTTTTATTTTTTTTTTTTTGTATCTAATTTAATTTTAGCCAAACTAATGAGGACCTAGGTTTTAAATTTTAAGAAATATAGTTTTTAACTGATAATTATTTCAAAGTAAGAAGCTTAATTGTGCTTTAGACAGTTAGACTTTCACAGGTATCAACTATTTTATCGGATCTCTTTGTCCAATGGAAAATAAATTCAATGAGAGTAATTGGTATCATAAAACTTTACGATACATTTAAATAAATAAAATAGATGAACCTTATTTAACTTTATTTAAGTTTTCTAGTTAGAATTTGTAACATTATCTTAACTTTATCAGTTTACTTTTTTTTTAAATTTCATTAATTAGGTTTTATTTATTCTACATTACTTTAAAGTTGTCAAGCGGGGAATTGTGTATTCTAATCAAGTATATTTTGATAAAGTTCTGGAGCAAGTTGCTATAACATTTTCAGATTTAGGTAATAAAAACGGTTCTTTAGCTACCTCAAATGCAAATTTGAAAGGGTATATTTTGATAAATCCAAACCGGCCTTATCCATGACTAAAATAACTTGAATAGAAAAGTTTTTTATAAGAAATTTTAAACAAGGATTTTGACTATTAATTAATAAAAGAGAAATATCAAGCAATTTATTCTTTTTGATCACCAAAAAGAGTTGAAAACTTCTTTTATTTAAATATGAAAATTTTATACAATAAATTACCGAAGATTAAATTTTTTTACCTGATTTCTATTCTTCTGAAATAAAATCTAAGTGTAGTACTACTTTTTAGATTTGTGTTTTTTTTTTTCTTTAGTCAAAACACTCATGGTTTTTGAATATGGTTGTAGGCTTTTGTTTTCATTCCATTATTGCGGAATATTACATTACTAAAATAAAGAAAAGTTCTTATATATTATTGCTCAAGGAAAAGATTAAATTAATTAATTTAAATGAAAGACACAATATAGTTACTACGATTTAAGAAATTCGTCATATTATGCATAATGCTTAGCGAAATCCATGCATAATTATAGAAAAGATTTTATTTGAAAATTTAGCAATATTTTTTTTCACCAAAAACCAAAATTTTGTTCATGAATGATTTGTTCAAGATAATGTTAAATTAATTTTAATATTCCAATTAAAGTTTAAAATAATTTAAAGTAAAACTTCAACAATAATGTTAAATAATGTTAAAAATAAATAATTTATTATAAAAGTTATTCCAGTCAACGATGTACAGTTATTTTGTATGATAAAACGGAATTATTTTTTCAAAATTTAAGATATGCATATAATTTTTTATAAATTTATATATTTGTTTTATTGATTTTCACAAATATTAATTTAAACTTACAATAATATTCATTAAATTTTTGGTGTACACTTTTTTAGAAATAAAAATTTCTATCAAAAAATGCAAAAATAGATTTTTTTATTATTAAAGAATACAACATTTTACTGTCTGAAGTTATGAAGCAAAAAAAGTTAAATGCCAATTTTTGATTTTTACCATCGACCTAAATTCGGCGTGAAAAAAAACACTTTACATACCTTAAAATTGCATTAAAACCATTATTTAATATATATTGAACGTGTTAGAGATAAAAAAAATATTTAAATAGATCTAACTAAAATATGGTACAATTTGTAAAAATTAAACAACAAAATATGGCGTGTTGGTATTTATGTCATTTAGCGAAATGTTTTATTTAGCCATCTAGTGGAATCAATTTTTTTAGAAACAAAAACGAAGAAACATTCTAAAAAACTACAGTAGCATAGCTATTTATATAAAATTATTGGGACCACTATTTGTACCACTAAATTTAATTTGATAGAGGGACTACTATTTTTACTATACGTGAAGAATATTTTTATTGAATAATTAAAGGTCAAATGGTATAGAAATTCAGGCAAGTTCGAAAAACTATATACCAATTGAAAAATGTGTTTTTTTTTTCAAAGAACATGTACAAATATTCTTTTCTTGTTTGTTGATTATTTTAGTGTTTTGTTATTAATATTTGTAATATATTTGTTAAATATTAAATGAAACTTTCTTAAAATATTTTGAATCAATATGTGCTTAATCTGTGTTCGTATAAAAAATTGTCTCTTTGTTCTTCATTTGATTTATTTTTTACAATTTGTCGACTGTTAACTTTCCAGTATAAAATGCAATAAATTAAAATTCAGGAATATGAACTAAATTTTGATTTGTTGGAAATTTTATTATTTTGCTTTTTATCAATTTCATACAGTATTAAATGTTCCAACTATCTTTTTTAGAGAAATAATTATAATTTCACTTTCGATAATCCTGAATTTCGAAAATAGATTTTAAGCTAAATAAAATTCCGAATGCATGTTTTAATATATATATAGCTATATAGCAGTGAGTTTGCAGGGAGCTCTTAATACGTCTCGCCTGTAACTTCGAAAAGTTATGCATGTCATGACCAACTCGTGTGTCACCACCCAATGAGGGTATTTACATTAGGCCAGCATCTGTCAATTTCAATTGGTAACCGGAGGTGAAATGTAGGACGGACTTTCGAAATTTTCGAAAAGTTTTTACCCCTTCCCGAGGCAGAAATATTTCTGCTTCTTCCCAGTCTAAAATTTGTAGAGCGATAATAAGTCAACAGTACACTTACACAAACAGAGACAAAATTAACTGTTTTAAACAATGCAAATTATTTTAAGTATGCTGAAAAGCCGAAAAACCTGAACATTTGACACATAACCACTTCCTAAATCTTTTTTGCCTCGGGGAGAATTTTTGTGTTTGTCATGATAACATATCATTGACATAAAATTAAAGTTATGGTTGTCTCCAGCAACTCTTGGACAGACACATTATATAAAGCTATGAATATATTGACTATTTTTTCCATTTGACATCAATCTGTTTACTCTCGTCATATATTTACATATAGTGTAAGCCCAGCGGTGAATTTCTCCTCCATCGGTGACAAAGGTGGTCACAACAATGTTAATCTATATATATATTTTCACATACATGGTTTTTTGCATATATTTTTTTTGGTTATTAGGTTTGCTTTTAAAACGACATCGGCCTTAATAATTGCTTCATCTATTTTAAAAATTTTTACACATTCTTTCTGTGCTAAAAGGAAGTGAGATAAACATGTGTCAATCAAACATGTAGTAATTGTAGCGTGTAATTGTAGTGCGGAGGTGCTGAGGTGCTGAGGTGCGGAGGTGTGGAGGTGCTGAGGTGTGGAGGTGCGGAGGTTTCTCTGTCACACTTACTGAAAATTAAATTGTGGGTTTTAAAATAGGAATAAAAGGAATAGAAACTCATATTTTTTTTATATAAATATATTCAAGCAATGAGTTTTGCGCATTCTAAATTAGAGAACATCTCTAACTCGCTACTCTGGCGATGCAAAAGGCGAAGGCCTAATGTAAACACCCCCATTGGGGGGTGACACACGAGTTGTCATGACATGCGCAGCTTTTCGAAGTTATAGGCGAGAAGTATAAAGAGTTCCTTGCAAACCCACTGCTTTTTATACGTCTAGCCCGTTATTTCGAAAAGTTGTGCATGTCAAGACGACTCGCGTGTCACTCCATTTACTTTAGGCCGGCAACTGACAATTTCAGCGGTAAGCGGAGGTGAAAGGTAAGACGGAGTTTCGAAATTTTCGAAAACTTTTTTACCCCTTACTGAGTAGGAAATATTTCTGCCTTTTGCTTTGCATCTTACTATTACACATTTTTATATACATGTTTCGGTAATATTTTACCACACAAATTTTAGTGGAGTGAGATCTATAGGGGAAAATTTTCGAATCAGATTTAACACAGTACTAGCGACATTTAAGGAGATCGTTTTAGAAACATATTTTATACTAAATTTTGATTTATTTTAGAGTATAACAGAACATTTCATTCAATATTAACAAATCTTTCACCGTAATAAAATTACATATAATAAAATTGATCGCAACAACAAATGCTACTTTAAAATATTATTAGGCTTTTAAAATTTATTTTCTCTTTTTTAGCTCTTCAAATCTACGGGAAAGGTCATCGAAATCAATTTCATCGTCATCTTTCTTTTTTGAAGTAGTATCTGGAAGGTCTAGAGGAACATTAGGTAAATTTGGAAAATCTTGCTCAAATTTTTTCATATCTTGCTGAATTTTTGATCTTGGTTGTGCTTTTGGAGCTAATGAGTTCTGTATTTAAAAAAATAAAAATAAAGAAGAAATTAAATTTGATTTTATTTCAAAGTTAAAATAGAAATGAAAAATTTAATAAACTTAAAAAGAACAGAATAAGTCACCTGAAAATAGTCATTAGTAATTATTGATGAATATCGTGGCGGTTGTGAGTCAAGCAATGAGTTTTGCGCATTCTAAATGTAGATTTAAATAAAAAATAAAAGTAAATGAAAAATATTGAAAATTTACAAACTGAATACTTTGACTTTGTGCATTAAAAAATTTACAATCAAAATTAATTTTAAGAGTGTTGAATTGAATTAAACAAAATTTTAGCCCGACAAGAGTTGTAGAAAAGTAAAAAAAATATAAAACAGTATCAAGTGTTAGCATATTAGGAAAAATTTTTGATTTATAGATAATTAACTTTAACTTATGATCACTGATTTTATAAAGCTTGGATGGAACCGGAATGAGATATTATATTTTTGGCGATGCAAAACTGTTACGTAATTAAAAATGTCAAAGGACCTTGAATTGTTAAAAGTAAACGGGATGTATAATTATTACCTGCATATTGTCATCTGGACTATTGTTTGAAGGGCCTTGAAATTTTTGATCCTGAATAAATGAAGGATTAAGAATTAATTTTAAAATGTGAAATATTAAAAAAATACTTTTATAAAATTTGTATTAATGTTAAGATCCTTTTTTTCAGAATTTCCTGATGCAACTGGTTGATTTGGAGGTATATTATAATCAAAAGGTTTAGATGTACCAGCATTATTACTATCATTATTGAAATTCGAAGGATACATATAAGGAGCATTTGTGGGAAGTTCTGGCATTGTTGGCAGAGAAGGCATTTGAGGGAAGCCTACAAAACCCATCTGTGGAGGTTGTGAATTACCACCAAGGTTGTTTTTATCACCAAAATCAATGAGTAAACCGTCAAGACCTAAAATTATAAAAAAAAGAAAAAGTAAATTCAAATTGCATGAATTAATTATTCTACCTATTGTTCTTTGATCATTCTTCATTATCTGAGGATCAGGTTCATAGTCAATATTATAATTTTTTGCTATTTCAATCAAATATTTTTCAACAAGCAATTTAGGTGGAGCTTGTATTGCTAATTTATGCATTAATTTTTCAGATACTTTATGACCACCTGTAGCAGTTTTTGCTATTTCAGCAAAAATTTTACCATACTTAGTTATAAATATATCTGAAATAGGCTTTAATTCTTGGATATCTGTTTGAAGACGTGGTGCAACCCAAACAATACTATATACTGCCTCAGCTATCCCATCATCTAGTTCTGCCATTTGTGTTATAAGTCCAAAGCGAGCTAGCAATAAGTCACAGTATATTTCAACAATCTCCATAGCTTCAACTAGATAATCTTCTCTAAATTTGAGGTTTACAAAATGGCAAAAATAATTTTAAAAAATGTAAATACCGAATTATATGTTCTACACGTATCCTTGCCCGTTCTATTTTTCCTGTTGATAGATATTCTGCGATTTCCTTGCGTGCCTTTTGTGTTAATTCGGTTTTCTTTTTTTCCAATAGCTTCAAACGATTTAAGGCCAGCCTTAAATTAGTTTTTAATTTAGAATAATTAGGCCCACTTGAAAACATAATAATTTTAAGAAACTTTTTCTTTAATTGAGTAAAATCTATGCTGAACACTAACAAAATTTAAACAGCTGATTGAAATGAATCATTCTAGAGAATAAGCTGTCAGGCTGCGTTTCTTTCCGATTTAAATAAAAAAAATTAAGTTGGCTTGAATGTGTATAAAAAATTAAGAGTGATTCAAACAGGTTTAATTGATTCCATTCCCTTAAAGTGAAATTATAATTTAATGAGTATATTTATCTACATGGAATCCTTACAAAATAAAATGAATAACATAACCTCAAATCTAGCTGCTCTTGAGAATTGTTATGTATAGGGTTAGAAGTAATATTTTTCCAAGTAGCGTATAAATTGTAATAGTTTTAGTCCATCTATTCATTAACGATCAAACCCTTCTTAAAACTACTTAAACTAATTTAACAGTGCTGAATATATAAATCTTTAAATAGTCTCATTCAAAATTTAGGTTTTCCAAACTTGTAGGCTTTATAAGAAAGTATATGGCATATCCCACAACTTGTTCACCGTATTCTTAATTATGTTTAAAGTTGGAATTTTCATAATGGTCATTCCTTACTAGATCATGGCATAATTTAAAATTAAGCTTGCTTCCCAACCACAAATGAAAATTTGTTTTTCGTAGAAAGTCAATTTTACATTGCAAAAGGGATAATCTTTGAAAGCTTTTATTTTTTTTAATGTAACAAAGAGTTTACTTGGAAATACAACTTTAAGTTTTAAAATTAATTTCAACTCTAAGTTTAGCTTAAAATGTCTTCTCCATCATTCACTTCCTTTAAATCTAACAGTTCAACAATGCCTTTGCCTTTTGTGTCATTTTTTAAAAACTCGTCGATTTTTCTGAAATCTCCGGGATCTGTGTGAATTATCATAACAGCATTTGGCCCTTCCCATTCTTCGAATTCAACACTTTTTGCAGTTTCCAAAATTTTTTCTTTAATTTTTGCCCCAGCTTTACTTGGAAAAACAATTTTAAGTCTCATTTGTGATCTTTCAAGTGGAATATTTTCTTTAAGTAGCTTAATTGCTTCTAAAGTTTGTTGTTTTACATTTTTATTTACTTTTACAGAAAAATGTGCATCTTTTAATGATTTCTCGATTATTGTAGCTGAATATGGTCTACGTGTTTCTGGATTTACACACATTGAGGCTGTAAAAATATACTTATTCAAATTAGTCAAATTTTGATTAAATTCTTGAATATACCTATATTAGTAATAACATTATTAAGCATTGTATCTATTGATGATTGTCTTTCCTTTTCAGAAACTTGTAATTCCCCTTTGGTGAGAATTTCTTTGCAAATTTCGGTATTATCAGAAGTTCCAAATATTTTGAGTAGTTCATCTTTTTTAGCTGCCTGTCCTTTAGATACATTTGTAAATATTGTGTGAGTCTGAAGGACTTCATCTATATCTTTCTCTCTAAAATCATATATGAAAAATTTGTAAAATTTTATTAAAAATTATTAATATAAGTACATGTTTTTTCGCCAAGAGACTACTTTGTTTTTGTAGCATGCTATTTCGAATCGCTTACCACCCTTTTTTAAACGGACAACGGCTACATTTGTGAGCCTAATTTGATTAGTTGGCGTAAATATTTTTGACATTTTTCTTTTCTTCTTCTTAGTTTCCTTTTAATATTAGGTGATTTAAAAGATTATCTTAAGGCTATGTCCTAACTTTACGTTGGTGTTTGAGAAATGCTTATGCATATAAAAAGGATTTAAAACTATTTTTACATACTCGTTGGATAAAAAGTAACATAAAATTTCGAAAACTTGAAACGACTTATAGTGTTACAGTGGCTAAAAATACTAGACTAGTACTACACATTTCTCCATATATATAAAAATAAGTGTTTATACTGGGCTCTAGTACTTTTTTATTAGTAAATTTCAATTTCCTTATCTTTGTCGTTGTAAAAAATGTTTTACGTGATAGTCACATTCAAACTTAGCTTCCAAAATTATTCACTGTTAAACTATTTCCGAAAAAAAGGATCTGAAAAATTATTTAAAATTTCCCCTACGTCTTGCCAAGAGTTGTCTAGTAAATTGGGCAATGAACTAGAAAAGCAAACTAGATTTAGATTAGTTTCTTTGAGAACTAAATTAGAAATTTCTCATACAAATTCTAAAGTAGCAGTATCTTTGGGCATTGGAAACGCACTATTAGTGATCTTTTGTGGCAATAAAAATCTGAATCATATAATGGGGGGAGGAGGAGGAGGTTACGGGTGAGGAATATAAAGAGCAGTAAGTTTGCAGGGAGATCTTTATACGTCTCGCATCGCCCGTAACTTTTGAAAAGTTGTGCATGTCGTGACGACTCGTGTGTCACCCCCCATTAGGCTGAAGATAGATGCTTAAAAGTGTTTAAATTAATTAATTAAAAAAGATAATTTTGATAATTAATAAAATAAGTATTTAAAAGCAAAATAATTAAAGATCTAAATTTTACTTTGCAGGGCTGGGATTTTGTCTCGGTGTGAAGTGAGAATGAGAATGTCAAATATTGACATATTTGCCATACATTATATGATGTCAAAATCCGACTTTCTCATTCTCACGCTAACTTCTCACCGAGACAGAATCCCAGCCCTGCACAGCCTGTAAATTCACAATTCTCCGTATTCCCTTTTAAACATTATATTTATATACATTATATTCATATACATAGATAGATATGATGGCAGCAGAATTGTAGAAAATGTAGCAACTTTTATGGATTTTGACATTTTGTAATACACCATTAGTATTATCAAATGGCTAAATCAAATAGTATGACAAGCTTTGAGATAATACTTTTACAAAAGATATTGTTTTACTAAAACAAAAAATTTAATTGAATGCTAACAAAAATCTTTTTAAAAATTAATAGGTTTTATAACAGTACAAATATATACGATTTATTTTGGTTTTTATTCTAGTTCATCTTCTATCATTTCTTCCTCAACAGCTTCTTCTTCTTCAATATTTTCACCACTTTCACAAAGTTTTTTATATGTTGCAGCTTTTTCTTGTAAAATTTCTTTAACAATTTCTGTTAGAATTTCTCTTGAATCAATAATATGTCCAACTTCTTCAGAAACTTCTGTAGTTAACCAAGAACATAATTTACGCTCAAGAGCTGCACGTTTTTCATCTTTGGTAATTGTTTCAATATTTCGAATTACTTCAGGAACTAAGTTAGCAACATGACCTTGTAAAAGTTTAGCTGCAGTGACTTCTTCTTGGATTTTCCTATCATTTTCTTTAGCTTCAGCATCCTGTTTAATTCGTCTTTCTTTTTCAGCTTTCAATCGTTCTTCTTCTGCTTCAAGTCTTCTTATTTCTGCCTTCTCTGCTTCTCTTAATGCAAGGAATCTATAAATTTCATATATTTAGGTGAATTAAAAAAAAAACAAAAAAAAAAAAAAAAGAATAATTACTCTTCATGTTGTCTCTTCATTTCAGTCATTTCTTCCTCATGAAGAATTTCAATTAGACCCTGTTGTACAGTATGTCCTACTAGGGTTTCTATTATAGGCTGGACCTCAAGATCAAAGTTAAAGAGTTCTCCTTCAAGTATTTCGGTTCCTCTATCAATACCACGTTTCTCTGGAACATATGGTGGCATTGGTGGTCTTTGTATAAATAAGTCGGAAGTTTGTACGGCTATCTCTTTTTCTGGTGTATGTAAAAAGATTTCTTCTAAAAAATGTTCAGTTTGTACATTTTCATGTTTTCTTCCTGCCACTGGTGGTGGTGTTCCAATAATATTTCTTTGATTTTTCATACAGCGCTGTAGTTTACGTCGTCTTTCTTTAACGCCATCATCTATCTAGCGAATTAATATTATATTATTATTAATTATTTATTTTATTTTGATATACAGCTACAACTTTTTAGAAAAATATCAAAAATAAAATTCAAAATTTGAGCAATTACCTGTCCAAGAGCGGACTGATAGCACGTGTTTCCCTTTACAATTCTTCTGTTGATATTTGATGTTGGTTGCCTACAGTAATAATATTAATATATATTTTCCATTTAATTATCTATTTATTTTTAAAATATAAAAAAACTTATAACTTCTCTAAAAGACGATTGGCGATTTTTATAAAAGCAAAACTAAGTAAAATCTGACGATGGTTTAAATATTTTTTGAAGGAAGACAAAAAGTTGGATTTTTCTGCTCTACAGAGCTCTTTCACTTTACTCCAAATAAGTAAAGTTATTTAACTACCACATAGATAGATTCCAAAAAAAAAACACATTAGAATAAATAAATTGTATTTAAAAAAATATATCCATCAAAATAAAATATCAAAGGATATTTATAACAAAATAATAATAACAAACGGATGTAAGATTATTAAAATATTCTATATGAAATATTTTGAGTGTATGTGAGGTAAAAAAGGATTTCGAATAAACTTAATTTTGGTGGCTCTAGTGCATGTTTATATTTTTCATAGCAACCAGGACAAGTTCTGTATGAGAAAACTTTAAATCGATTTTAGTGAGAAATTTACGTTTAAATTTTTCCACAGCCTACCTGTTCCTACCTAATAATTAATTCAGTATCGAAAAATTATTTGTGCTGCGTATAAATTAAAGAAAAATTATTACCATATCAGTTGCTTAGGACTAAAAGGAATATTGTTAATATAGATGATATGCGACTATAGATGCCATTAGGTACAAAATTTTTAATAGCACGCAATTTTTGACCACTTCAATTTAGGCTAATGATAATTTCTCGGTTGTCGCACAGTTTTTTTCTTATTATCTGAAGGTCATTTTAATTTTTTTATAGTTTCTAAAATTGAAAAAAATTTTCTTCTACTTTAGAAGTATATTTTGAATGATGATGAATAACTTCTTTGGGTTCTAAATTTAGGCAGAGAAAATTGATTTTTGATAAAAATAGATAAAAAGCGCTTAGAGATTTTCACAGACTTCATCCATTTGTATAACCTCAAGTAGCAAGCGACTTTTCGAAACTTTAAAACAAATGTATAAAGTAATAAATACATAAGGTTCATAAGGACCACGGCCTTAAGCGCACACAAGGCTGGTAGCTGCAATTTGTATAGTCCAGGAGGAAGAAAGTAAGAAGGAATTTTGAAATTTTTAAGACTATTCAATTAACTACTTGAGGCGAAAATTTTGTTGCTTCTCGTTTGTTATCGCTTTACAATCAATATTTACTTACTCAAGTTTAATGGGTTTTTTATAGTTTGGTAAATTTTAGAATTTTTCTTTACTTAAAATGCTTCTCTTCTCCGGCCAGGTTTTATTTGCGTGAAAAGTATAAATAAGTATTAAAATATTTAATTTAGATCTATATTCAATATAATTTGGCTTTTACATATTTATTTCTCATGTAATCAGAATCCTTTTTTTTAATTCTGCTTATATTAAGATCCACTAATATTTGCGGATGCGGATGAAAATTCAAAAATATTATCTTATGCAAATGGAAGTGTGGGGATCAATTAGAGTTACAAGATTTTTACTTGTAAATTATTGAATAAAAAGTTAATAAAAAAATTCAGAATATCAGGAAATCCAAAAAATTAGAAATTATAACAAAAAAAATTCTGGCACTTATATAATTTTTTGTATATACATAAAACACGAAATTCTTTCAGTAAAACAAAGGATAATAAGGGAATGACATTAACATCAATTTAAATATTTAATATACTAATATTTGATTCTGTAATTTTTTGAATATCCTGTGGGGTTTTGTGTATTCTGTAATGGATATGGATTAAAAAACTTCGAATCACGAAATTATTTGTAAGTAAAGCGACATGTTTTTGTTTTGTCATTATAATCATTTTGGTCATCAAATCAATTGCATACTTAATTAACTTTTACGAAATAAATAAATCAATATTGCTGAAATGTTGTTTTTTAATTCAAGAAAAACAAAAGAAACACTTATTAAGTCTTAGGATGATTCAATAAAAATCTTACCCAAATCTGTCTATGAAAATTGCCTTAATCCCATTTATCATTGGTGAAGTGTTTTTCAATTTAGAAAAGTTTGTATCATTTTGATTATTATAGATTCTCGGATGAGATGCAAAAGTATATAAACGTTGAAAACTTTTAAGATTATTATTTGGAGGGTCTAAGAAAATACCTTTTGGTACTGTTGTTATAAATAGTGGTCGATTGTTAAAATTATCGCTTTTTCTAGTCTGCAATGAGAAAAATAAGAACAAGAGAATATTTGGCAGTAATAATAATATTCGCCAATGTTAGCCAAAAAAATTGATTTCCGTACATACGTTTTGAGAGCATGCTCCTTCGATTATATTATATTTATTTAATTTAGCATTCAATTTTCTTCTAAAATCATTTTCTTTTTCTTTTTGGGTTTCATCATTTATTATTTCATTAAAATCATTTTCCATAGACACTTTTTGGGCTTTTATAATATCTTTACGTTGTACCGGCCTAACAATTGCATTCGGTTTATTTGTTTGCTTAAGGGTATCCTTGTTAATAATTTCAAATGAACGTCCTAAATCATCGAATGTAGAAGTTTTCTCATCTTGAGTTTCTATCCTGCTTAATAATTCATCATTTGAATTTTTATTCATTTTGATCTACTACTTTTGGTTCCTTTCTTTTAATTTATACTCCATGGTGCATTAAGATATATTCCCTTGACGTCATACACAACGCTTTTGTAATTACTTAAAGATATTTTGATTTTAATCTTTTTAAACATTAATTAAACACGTTGAAAACTTAAAACACTAATTAATGAAAGATTTTATTAAAAAAACGAAGTATTATATGAAACTTTATCGATTTACCGGTAGTTCATTATTTCAACACGCGACTTCGTCCCGACATTGTAAGCCTTTGATACCGAGTGACCAAACAAATAGTGGCCACTACCTGGTCAGTATAGGATTTACTTGCTTGCACGCAAACAGATATAAAAAAAACAATTTTGAAAGCTTTTCAAGCTAGTATAAAAGTGTTTTAGGGAAATGAAAGTAAAAAGAAAAGGATTTCCATAAAAATGCTTCACAACCACCAAAAAATGTATAACAGAACATGAAGTTTTCTTTCCCTTTGTCTAAATTAGATTTAATATGTCACCATTTGATTTTATCTAGAAAGGGAAATTTTAATTGTTAGAGAAATTGCTTGAAGAAAATTTTCTATGCCAGAGAAAAAAATTAGGAGTAAAGTTCAATGTCAAACTAAATGATTTATCTGTCTAATACTTGGTCAAGTAAAAAGCTTATTAAAGGACCTTTCTATTTTAGGTTAGCTTTTGAAATATTAACAAAGTTTAAAAACTATTTGATTATTTGTTAATTGAAGCTTGCTCGCAATTTATTAGTTGATTAGAAGGATTTAAGCTCTGAATCAAAGTGTAATAGAATTTTGTTGAGGCTTTGTTGTTGTGATTTTTTATTATTTAATATTTAGTTATTGTATTTCACATATTTTTTTCTAGTGTATTAGGAAAACTTGTTAAGTAGTTTTTTAAAAGTTTTGTGTATGCATAAGAAAATTATAGTTCTATAGGGATAATGGATGATGATGATTTCCAACGGTTAACCAACATATCGACAAAGAATTTCCAGCTAGACAATTGTTTGGTGAAGACATATTACATAAGAAGAATTTACTGCTGTCTGTGAAATTATTGAATTAAAATGAATTAAAATTTCTTTATTATTCTCCTGCTTTATTAAAAGGCACGTTGACTATTTCTTTTTAATTATAAACACTGTGGTTATCCGTAGCTAAGCTTAACTCTAAATCTGCCTTAAAAATTAGAAAAAAATTTTGAAAATTTCTTTTAGTTGTATCCATGCATTTTATTTGTATTCTACACAACTCTTAAAAGATATGGAAAGTTGATTTGACTCGAAGGATGATGACTTATTAACAAAAAGGAGTCTTATTCGCTTTGGGAAATTTTGTACGCACTGACAAACATCATTACTGACAAACAATTTCGGTAAAAGATTATAAATAAAATTGTTTATTTATTAATTGAAAAGGATGCCAATTTGGTAAAACTGGGGTGAGAATAAAGATTTGTATGAATTTGTATAAAAACCTGAAAATTGATTTTAATAAATTATTTATTCTTTCAAATAACACTAAAACACAGTGAAATGGACTGACATATCAATGTATTAGCCTTATTTCTTTTATAGTTTATTGTTTTAATATCATTAAATCTTTTAATCTTGCAAATAAAATGATTAAGGAAAAATTTATCATAAAGAAAGTACTAAAATTTATTAATTGAATTTAGCGGTGAAAATTCTGTAATTTCATAGCTTCCACGCTATATGGGGCGATGCATTGCATTTAACACAACGACGAGATTGGAAAGTCACCGATGGATATCGGTGATTGGTGGTATCGATATCTTAAATCTAGTATTAAATTTTACTTAAAATATTTAGAAAAAAACGGAGAAATGAAGAATCAAAGTTAGACTAAAGTTAGACAAAGTTAGAGACTAAAGTTCCTATACATTGCGGATATGGTACGAAGAGATGCATCGAATTTAAAGAGAGTTTCACCACTTGGATTTTTAATCTGTAATGCTTAATATGAAGCTTGTTGGGAAGCTTAGATTTAACATTTCTGCAGACGAGTTTACTTTACAAAAACATGCAAAGAATGAATTTTGACTACAGAGATAATACAGCAATAGGGGACTATAGGAGTTTGATAGTATTAAATGTGAACAAAAGAAGCAAATCCAGTTATGGCTTAGGTGCTGGCCACCTGAGTAGTCGATGACTTCTATGTAAGCGTTTCAAATGATATCATTCTACAGATATCGTAATAAAATTTTTAAGAATATAAAAAAGAATATTTTTAATTAAACAATTCAAGGTTTGAAAAACTGTACAAAAAGATTGAGAAGTTTTTAGTTTAGTTGATTTAAACGCTTTTTTACCGTCAATTTTATGTAAGGAAGTCGTAGGAAGCTGTTTAAGTGGTTGCACTGATTGTCTAAAAGAAATATTTAAGAATAAACGTAAGAGACTAAAAGTAAAGATATAGAAAAAACAAAAAATATAGAAAAAGGGAGAGGGATAAAGAGAATGTAAAGCATATGCTAATAACCTATGGGAACTTAAACATGGTATACTTTACTGAGACCAAACACCCAAATGTAATTAAAATTCTACTCAACTCCTTTTGCCGCGCAATAGAAACTTATTCTATTTTTAAATCATATTAATTGGTATGGTAAGAATGAATATAAAATTTTTGAGCTAAAATTTGGTTTCACAACTTCAATAATTTCTTAGTAATAGTGTAAATTATGATGCAAAAATTTATGGTATTCTAACTGCCGAGTAATATTGATTTGGAGTTCAAGTTTTAACATAAAAAAATGGCAAAAAATATTACCTAAACCGTTGGTGTTAGTGTAGTTGGTGTAGCATATATCCCTTATTAATCAGGTCACTTTTTGAGCTTCATGTATTCATGTTAAATTGTATATAAAAAATATAACATGTCTTTAGGAAAATATCGGGTAATTAACCTTTTTTTATAGTCATACCATGTAAATGTCCTTGTGGACTAAGAAATTGAATAAAGTGCAATAGACATTTAATTTGGCTGACCTAAATTTTGTATATTCATGGAATCGATTGTAATAAAACAAACTGCGAAATTCATAGAGTTAAACCATGGAACAAATGAAAGTTTTTTTAATAAGGTATTATTTAAAAAAAGTCAATAAAACTTATAGGACTTATGCACTTATAAACAATTTTAAGATAAACAAATAAAATTTGTAAGCTCTACAGCATTTTTACTTGTATTTTTGGGCGAGTTTCATCCATTTTTTTAATGTCTAAAGTAAGCATGACATCTAATTGAAAACTCATACGTTCTATGGAGAAAACTAGAGTGCTTTATACATTGCTCGATTTGGCCATTTGGGACGAAGAGTTTTTGTGTGATCAGTGTTTTATAAAAGCGGAGAGAAACGGGTATTTAAATTTTTTTAAATTATTTTTTTGAACTCTTGAGGATTACGCTTTCAATCATTGTTAAAATTGTGGTCGGAGAAGTTCCTTTGAAAAATAAAACATCTTTTCCGAAGTTTAACTCTGACTTAATTAACTCCAAAGACAAAAACTTAAATTTCTAAAAACAAACTTAAACAAATTTGGAATAATAAAATATAAACTTAGAAAACATTCCATATTTTAAAAATCTCCAAGTTCCTTGGGTTTATAGTTACAATTTTGAAGTTTTTCTTTTATGGAAGTTTTCCTGTTCTACATATGGTAGAGTTTTGTGATTTTGTTAACATAATAATAAATAAATAAAGTTGAGTAATTTAATTTTCAAGAAATTAATTAATATAATAGAAAAGATTTAAAGGAATTTTTAAAAACTTACTCTTGTATTTGTGTCCTTATAAATTTCCTATTATTTTGTAAAACTTTTGGGGCGCTGTGCCATGTATAGGATCCTTCACATGGAGGACACACAGTTTTATGAACTTGTGTAACAGTTGACACTATTCTTGGATCTAATATGCCTCCTATACAATTTTTTGCATTTGAACAAGGGAAATTTCCAGTTTTAGCAATACATGGAATTGGATATATAGGCATTATCAACACACTTTATTTCAATTTTATTTTTTTACAAAAACTTTTCAAAATTATACTAAACACTTATGGTTTTTAGCAAAATATGAACACTAAATTACAATCAATGTGCTTATTTGTTGAATCTTATTGTTTTCCAAATTCATTTTGTTTTGCTGTGTTTTTTTGTTTTAAACTGTCAAAAATAAACAAGTTGCAACATAAATGACATTTGTTTGTTTGTCAACAAATTTTATTGCGAATTCATTTGTTTAAGGCAAATAGACCGTTGCCACGGATATTAGAAATTTTATTTGAAGTTAAAATTTGTTGGATTAGTTTTTTTTTTAGAAATAGAATATGCACACTATAAATAATTAATTTATAAGACGGCATTGGTTTTTCTTAAATTCATCTTGATTATTTTTTCGTTTTTTAGTGTTTTTATATTTTTGAAATGCTTTAGGATGATCGTCTGCATAAACCTTTTTTTTGTTAAAGGTATTATAACTGTAAAATGTAGCTAAGTGAATTTATTTTTTTGACTAAAAGTTCATTTTAAAATGTACTA
Organism: Acrocera orbiculus; assembly: GCA_947359355.1. Taxonomy (NCBI): domain Eukaryota; kingdom Metazoa; phylum Arthropoda; class Insecta; order Diptera; family Acroceridae; genus Acrocera; species Acrocera orbiculus. The sequence goes on from OX375757.1 coordinate 47,582,082, forward strand.
AAATTCTATTTAACAAAATTAAGTAATAAGAAACACGAAAGCTGTTCATAAGGATATAAATTCACCTTTCTTAATTTGTATATAAAATTTTAGCATATTTTTGCTTTTTTTCCAATTTGTAGATATTTAACTATTAAAACAAAATTATGACGGTTTGAAGGGCCTCACAATGTCGTGTATTAAGAACAACAAATAAAATTTAGAAATATATATATATAATACTTAGAATAGCATAAATTTAAACGTAATCAAAATCATTATCCTTCTTTAGCTATCTCAATTTATCATCGAAATAATTCCACTTTTAGCTTGATTTTCTGTTTGATTTAATGAAATATATGAAAGTTCAAAATTTTTTTATTTATTTTTATTTGGGCTTTTATTTCACTTTTCAAGAATTTTTTAAGGTTTTAATAAAATTAATTTTGAATTTATATATTTTTAGTTCTTTTTTATTTAGAAGTTATAAAGAAGAGGAGAGTAATAATTTAAAAGAAAACGAATCTTACAAGACAGCTGAATGTGCTGAAACAAATGCTGCTAACAGTAATAAAAATGTCGGTAAACTTTTGGGTCTGACCAAAAAATAGCTCCTTTAGCTCCTGGCTACTTTTTTTATTCTTAAATTAATCATACAGAGTACTGAGGCTGAAACAGAAACTCACCCACCTCTGTCAACCAGTTTCTTGAGTTTCGAGCCTCCTAAACTTTGTTTTCTTTCAATCAGTGACTGGAAAAACTTTGCCTCCAGAAGTCGCAACCCTGGAGTCTGGTCTGAGCCCATCCTGGTCACTCGATATCGGCTAGTGTATTACCTCTTCTTGGCCAGACAAGATGTAGCGGCCGGCTTAAGCTCTTAATATTGGACCCTCTTTTCCAAACCCTAGTCTAGTCTGATGATATTGAGAGGCCATTCTGCTATATGCATGTCCATACATATAGGACGTGTCAAATGGAATAAAATAATTAAAGTGAATTTAGAAAAAGTTGGAGTTTTTCCATGTGAGTAACTTTTGTTAAACTTCTCAAACTTCGTGGATAATTTCACATTTCAGAACTCAGCCATAATCTAAATTGTGAGCTGAATTGTAAAATAATATGAACTAAAATTGAGCAAGAGATTCAGTTTTCGGAAGTAATATATATCTAAGTCAGTGTTCCCCAAACTATTTTGGTCTACGAAAACAAACGATGTCAAAATAAAATTATATTAAATAAAAATTAATTACAGCAACATATTCAATGGAAATGCATATAAACTTAGAAATATTTTCATAAAGTAAAACATTCGCTTAAATATGAAGTATCTAAATTATTTGGTGAAATTTTATTTAAGGACTTTTGCTATATTTTCCTTATGAGGATTTGTTTATATATATTTTTCAAGGCTCTAAGATTTTTATACTTCGGTGTTTTAAAATTATATAAGTAATTGTGCTAAGGTATCTAAATTTTGAAAAAAACCAGCTCTTAGTACTCCTTTTCAGTTAAAGGAAAAACTTCGAATATTATTTACAAATATCAGAACAATTTTGTTACACTAAAATGCCGACCTTATAACTTAATTTAAGAAAATTATCGTTAAATAAATATATATAAAATATTTTTACTTATTCTTTGATAAAATTGTCAAACCAATGAACATAAATAAAAATGGTAACATATCTCCATGAAAATAAAAAAAGAACTTATTGGCTTAGACTTAGAACAAACTACTTTTAAACAAGAAGAGGTGAGATAAGATTGGCCACCTATGATTTAGTCCATGGACTTATACAACTGAAATCATATGGTAGCTATTTTTAAATGAATATATAATTATATATATATATATACTCGTATATGAGTCTGTTTATTTTAGTTCTTTTACATCATTTGAGACCTTACTCTTAACTGCTTCTGAACTCAATATTCTTGCTATCGATAACTATACTCAACGATTTGAATGGACCAACAATTGTTTGCACTTACCCATTTTACAAGATGACGATGGACCAAACGAATAAATTGCTATTTATTTGTATCTCTGTTGTTAAATTTATTCATGGAAGTATCAACTTGAGGCCCTTTGGTGTTATTTTGCTAAAATGTAAGCTTTATCTTTTCATCTAGCCACGTATTATACATAAGTAACAGCTATAGTGAGATTTTAGCTTTGCTTTTCATTGATATAAATTTATTTAATTTGCTTACATATGTAACTATTGCCCTTTTCTAAACTTTGAGCTTAAAATTTTTATATTGTATTATAGTCCTATTAAAATATACTATTTCAAGTTTTTTTTATTATGATAAATATCTTTTAGTTTGTGTTTTATTTATTTATTTTTTTTATCTCAGCTATAATTAATTTATTCATAATCACTATCTGTAGGTGGTCTTTATTTTTTTTTGGCCCTGTTTTACAAAAAGAAGTATTTAAAAAAATAAATTCTCCAATATCTTTGATCACTAGAATTTTTTAAAGTGGGAAAAGTCTTAAGCATTCAAAGGCCTAAATCTTAAAACACATAAAATTGTTTTCAATTGATCCACTCAGTTTAAATGAGAGTATATTTATATTTCGTTAGATATAGAATGTAAGATAAAGGAGAAAAATTCTACTATATTTTTATGAAATTTATTATTGCAAGAAATATTTATATATACATATATATTATTTGAATAATGCTGAAAAGCTCAATGACTGAAGTGGGAACTAGAATACTTTGTATATTTCTAATTCCAATAAACGATCATAGAATCCCTTTCTACCCTTAAAAAAACGATATGTGTTATTATTAAATCTCTGTGCGCTTGATTGTCTGAAATCATGTACATACTATATATCTCTACTTGGTAATCTTTTGACACATTTTCAAGAACTAAAACTAAGAGCAACACCCATTTATTACAGCTCACGTTTGGATCTAATAGAGTCCTTAATGGAAACGTATCTTAAGCTGCATGCTACACATGTAAGTTTAATAGAAAAACTAAATATTTATCAGCGGTTAAATTTTCATCAGTCACATTAGTTACATTCTGTTTCCATTCCATCAATTTCAAGTATTCTAACATAAGGAAGGTGATTTTTAGCAATACGAGTCTTTAACGAACAGATTGTTCTAACCTTTGGCGGTATTGGGATGACATTTTGCCAATTAGCCTCTCTACAGTAGTATCCAAAAGTTTTACTTTTGTAATTTTTTTAGTATACTTATATTTTACTTTTATCATTATTTTTTTTGTTTACACTTACAATTAGTGTAAGTCAAAGAAATTTTATTAATGAACGGAATTGAAAGTTTTTTGCTAAGCTTTAAAGAAATTATTTTTAAGTGAGTTAAATTACATTTTTAATTTCGAACTCTTTTAATTAAAAACGAGAAATACTCGCTGGTGAAAAACAATTCCACTATCCTAAAAGACTAACAAGGTATAAGATTGTTTCTAGTTTATTTAGTGTAGAAAGATTCAAAGAAATGCAAATTCCTTTAGAGTTTTAACAAAGTTTAGTAAATACTAATAGAAAATATTTTGAGGAATATTATACAGTTTACTAAAAAAAGATTGAGTCAAATGCGAAAGGGTTCTTGATACATATTGAGATTTCCTTTGATAGATATCACATTAAAAACATGCTGCCAAAATCTGATACCTTTGATTACAATAGTTACAATCGCATTTCTGAAAAAATTTTGGTAGTAGAAGTAGAATACTTTTATACCCTTTCTTAACAGATGCTATGTACAATCTTGTAGTCTTCCATATAAAAAATCGGTTCTTAACAGGCAAAGTCTGTACATAAAGACAAAAGAAACATGGCGTCTAAATCTCAAAACATATGATTTGAAATATCAAATTAGATGTCACAGGATTTTTTAAAAGTGTTTTAACTAAAAAACTAAAGAAAAGCTAGGAGTTTTTAATTTATTTTGGTAAATTGTCTTATAAAGTTAAGCAATGAATATTAATGAAGCTAAGAGAGCTAGAAATACACAAAGCAGAGGGATCCAATAAGAAAAAATTCACAATAGATCTCAATTTTCTGTGTCTATAGACTTTAAAATGCTGTAGTTACTACACATTTCCAACCACCTATATACACAATTCTTCATACAAAAGTGGCTTTCTGTGTAGTTAGAAAGTGTGTACATCCGCCTGTTAAGAAAGTGTATTACCACTATGTATAAAAATGGAGGATATATATCAGTAAATGATGAACATGACAGAAATGAAATATATTTTTCCAGCTTTTACAATACATGAAATACATGACGAAATAGAACGCATTTTGAATTTAGAAGAAGAGCTGTGTTGTGGGCAATTTAAAAGCTAGATTTAGGATTACTGCCAGAGATTTTGACAACTAACCTAAAAATAGTAGTATTGTAATAGTTGAAGCAAGTTGAATACTCCACAATATTTTAGATAAAACAACAAACACATCAATTCAAAATGATTTCGTTTAGTTAAGAAAAACACTGCAAATATAAGCTTTCTAAAAAGGACCCAGCAAAAAACTACTTCTTCCACGTGATTAGAAATATTATAACCTTAATGCTACTGAAAATTTTTAGGCTCATTTTTCGTACAATTGTTTAAGCTTTTCTTTATTTGATAGCGTTTAAACTAGCGTTTAAACCTAGTAGCTTATTTTTATGTATAAAAATTCTTATAAAATGAGGTTTAAGAGAAAAAATAAGTATAAAACTGCACAAAAATAAAAGTCTAACATATTCAAGTTGGAAATAATACCAGAACAAATGCTGATTCTATCTATAGATTTATGCTATTAAACTGACAGTTGTTAGTCAATTTAAGAAGTTACATAAAATAAATTTTAAAATAATTATCACCTAATCCATCTTTCCAAAGAATAAAGTCAAATTATAATATTTGAAAGATTCCATCTAAGTTGTCTTATATACACTAGCCACAATTTTATCTAAATGCAGTAAGTTAAATGCCTTAAATAGATGTGCCATCAGGCATTATAGGTGCAAAGGTGAGTATCTAATATATATATATATATATATATACTATATATATAGAAGATTTGTCTCGTGGCGAAGAAGGACTTTGCAGTTATTCAAACGGTAGCTAAAAACAATGGTTTTGCGATTTCAAATTGTGAAAAACATATTCCATATCGTTGGTAAATGTAATTCGAGTGGTTGATTCGTTCACGGTGGCTACTGCTTTTTTACAACAATAGATTGCAACCACTCACTGCACGAAATTCACCATTTTTGGTCTTTGCATGTTCCTTTATTGTCCCATTGTGTATGAAGAGAGATCACATGAAACTATGAAATAAAATATAAAATAAAAGAAGAAAAATCAGTCAAAAACCAAAAAAACAAAACAAATCGAATAAGAATTACATATAAAGTCTACTAAAAATTACAAGGGAATAAGATTTTACCTTTTTTTCAATCTGTTTTCCCATAAATTTGTGGAAGACTTGGCCATACGCGTGGGCAGTTTATCAAAGCACGACAAAAAAATTCTTCAATTCATTTTTTTTTATATGTATTTTTTGAATTCTAAACTTTTTAACATTTTAAATCTAAGCAAAAACTTTTTGAATTTTTTAAACTCGAAAATACTTGCTAGTGATTTCGAAATTTCCGTCTAATTCATAAAATTTTGTTTTGTCTTTTCAAATTTATTCTAGCTAACTTCATCCATTTTTTCATCCAATTTTAAATTTTAATTTGTTACATTAAATTCAATGCTATTTATATTAAATCCTTTAAGATCAAAATCTTTTATTCACCTCTTTTGGTTAACATCGTAGCATTTTTTGTTTTTGATTTAATTTTCGGTAAAATATAAACACGTGTAAAAGAATTTACATTTGATATCGAAATCAAATCAAAATTACAAATTTTCAAATTAAATCTAAAACTTTTTAGAATGGCGTTTGAATTTGAATTTTTTAAACTAACTTTGACTATTATTGTCACAATATAAAATCTTAAATGATTTCCGTTAAAATAAAACTAAAAGTATTTATAAATGAATTATTTGAATTTAATTATTGGTTTGCAGAAATTTCGGGTTTTCTTTTAATATAAGTAGACGAAAATGGAATTATAAGTTTCTGTTGAAATGTATTTAATTAAATAAAACTTTCTATGCTATGCTAGGCAGTAGTTTCTTTATGAAATTATTCTTAAGAACAAAAACACTTTGAATAAATAAACTCGATGAATGGCTGAGAGCAATCAGGATAGAACGAAAAATTGGCTAACACTATTAGGTAGAATTTATTTCACCTTCAATAATTGCAAAATGTGTAATTAGCTATATTTTCAGGTTTTCATAGAATATAAATAATGCTCAAACACTCACTTTTTCTTGTTTTATTCAAAACCTTTCTTAAGTTCAATTGATGCACGAAGACTGATAATTTTTTATAATTTCAATCAATCATTAATGTGCTTTGCTTAAGAAATACTAGAAAAACGAGCGAAATGAAACTAAATATATCAAGGGTGAGATTGCCAGTTAATCATTTCCTATATTTATCCTTCATATGGATTGTTTGATTAATTTTTGAGAATAATTTAGGTAATTTAACGAGCAAACCGGCTTTTGTATATTCAAATATTTATATAAAGTAATGTGGCTGCTAGTCATGTTCCCCAATGTTGTACAAAATTTGCCACACTGCTCATTTTTAATATATTAAAGCTTGAAAACACATTTTAAGATATGAAAAAATATGAAAAACTTCATCTAAAACTAAAAAATGGCAATAGAAAATAAGAAATATGTACTTATGAAAATATTTCAAATATCAAACAGAAAAAAGGTAGGAAGGGCTGTGGAATCAGATATAGGGCTTTTACTTATGGATTAAGGAAATCTGAAGCATTACATTTTTAGGCATAGTTTTGTTCAAAATATCATATAATTTTGACTTTAAATATTTCGTTAACATTGCTAGAAAAAATGAAGTAAATTTTAAAATACTACAACGTAATTTTATTAGAATTTACCATGAAAAAATTCAACCATCTTTTTTCGGTCGGTTTCACAGTCTTTAGTTAACTTCACAATAGGCTAGTTTTATTTTCAGTTTATTATATTTACACATATACTATCAAGCATAATGATATTCATACATTTTTATTAGGTTTAATATATAATTTTGCATTGTAGCCACTTCTTCTTTCAGCTTTCATCTTAAAAGTGCCTTAGAAATAACTGCGATGGTTAACTAACGACTATGAAACTGGGCGTATAAGACACATTTCTGGAGCAATTATGTAGCTTTGAGTAAATTGTGTTAACAATCGTTTTATATAATTCTGGAATCAATACTAAGAACAGTTAGGAACAATTATGAACAAAATTAGTGCATTAAGCACATAGCGTGAAAGCGGTTAATTTTTCATATTTTAGAGTAGTTGCCTATGATTTTCTTGTTTATTAACAGCATGTAAGCAAATATTGCATAAATTTTTTATATTTTTGACAATCAATGCTATTTTTGGAACAGTGCCGTTCCAATTATTCTAGTTGGCGTTTTGTTTTCCCAAAAAAAAAAATTTAGGAGCAGTTATGTAACATATTATTACGATTTTACTTATAAAATTATTTTCAAATATTTTAATCGATTTTGAAGACACAATTCAGTAACTAAAATATTTGAGCATTGTTAACGCATTGAAAATGTGTCATTTAGTCAAAAATGGTAAAAATCTTCTAATTGGATGCTCTTTAAAAAATAAGACAAAAAGTCAATCTTAAAATAACTTTTTCACTATGTCAAAATTAACAATTTGAAAAAGAGAAGACAATCTTGTATTTAGTTAAATTAAAGTTTGTGTTTTGAAAGTTTTACTGCAACATCTTTGAAAAAGATATAAAACAAAGTAAAATATAACTGATTATTTTATTCAGTAAGAAAAATGTTTTATGATAAATAATTTTTACTTTATTTTTAAAGAATCTTAAAAATTTCGTAAGATTAATTATCTAAAAAAAAGATAACAGATGATGCTTCACTATATCTATGAAATGAGTTAGTAGTGAAATTGTAAATTTTTTAGTTATTTTCTACTTTTATTACTACTATCCAAAAGGAATCTATACTTTATTTCTGACTCCCAGAGGTATAAATAATAAAGTAATATACCATAAATATAAATAAAATTATCCTCATATTCAATATGATATTAAAAACGCAGTCAAAACAATATTATTCTGAGAAATGTTTTAGTTTGACCAAAATATCATCTCAGAAGGACCTTTCATTTTGTACATAAACAACACCTTATTTTTTCCTTTTATCTAGATATATGTGATATAAAACAATAAATTATGTCCTTCTAAAGTTACCTATCAGGTTAAAAAATCGCGAGCATGTATCAGAAATTTTTTATAAATTGCATAGAAAGTTAAAAAGAGGAACAATCATAAATTTCTATACAAAAGACATAATTTTTATTTTAAAGTATGAAAAGCTTAAAAATAACAAATTTCAGTTTGAAAAAAAAATTATATGTTTCACACATATAAGTCGATTGATACAGTGATAAAAATAAAAATAGATGAGCATCCTATGAGAAAGATCATTAAACAAAAGCACGTGACATACAAACGGGTAACAGGCATTGTTATTCCTGGAAATGAAATACAACTACCGTTCTACCTATCAAGATTAAGAAGAACCTTTTTTCATATTACCTCAGTATTTTTGATATGCACGTGTGTTCCTTAAAATTTTACAAACTGTTAACAAGGATAAAAATCAATTTCCTGAAATTTAACATAAGTTAAAAATTATATCAAGTATTAAATTCATTGGAAGATAATTTCGAGGAAATTTCAAAATGACTTCCGATCAAAACTAGGTTTCTTTTTCCATGAATTTAATTTTATCAAATGCAGAATCCTTTAAATTAAGTAAGGGGTATATTGTTTTAATGACATTTTTCTTGAATAATGGATACATGAAATTTTCAAATTTAAAGGGTACAATATTGAAATAAATAGTATTCCTGAGTTGTTTTTAATTTAAAGATCCATATCAATAGTAGTTAGTTTAGCTTTTAACAGACTCCTTTTGACAAATGGTTAAAGAGTGACATATAAAAGTGAACAATAATGGATTAGCTAATTTATATTGGAGTTGAATTCTTTTAAATGTAGAAACTTTACAGAAGATTGTAAATAAGCAAGCTGGAAAAGAAAACTAAAAAATTCTCAAAAGAATTAAATGAAATCGTGTGAGAATTTGAAAACATAATTTTTATCGTTTTTAAAAAACTAATTAAATATTTTCTTGTAAATATATTCAATAAATTGATCATTTATGCTGAACGATATCGTATAAAAACACAGATTCCACCTGCAAATAAATAAAACAAAAATACGGCCAGTTTTATAGTATTCGAAATACCGAAATCATGTCTCAAAATTTACGCCAAAGGCTGGACTTTATTCAATTAATCATATATGTGTAATCGGCAATCACAATACTACGAATTTGTAAAATGAAATACAAAATATTTGTTGTCCTACCTGCCAAATCTTTTTTGTGTATCTCATAAAATCCTTAAAAATCTATCAAAAATGACGTTAAAGCCTCACTTTTAGACAGAGAAATTAATCTTAATATAATCGTTTTTTATAGTTGGAATTTTCTTTACAGCGAGTAGAGTCTACCTGTTGAGAAGGTTTTATTTAAGGGGTCATCTAATATCATTACCGTTACACAGGGAAAATTGCAGTCGGATGACTTTTAAATATTTTGAACCCAATTCACACATCCTTGTATTTGTAATTTAATATTTTAAAAATATAAATTCTAATTAACTTGTTTCAATATATTTTTCAATTATTAGTCAGCAAAATTTTATGTTATAATATTTTCTTTATCCTTTGTCTGCAATCTAATTGAGTAGTTAAAGACGTTTAGGTGTAATTATTTCTCTTTATCATTCTGATGACAAGTGATTCCTGGTGGATATACTTCTGTGAAGTTTTATGCGTAAATTTTTGTGCATAATTGGATTTCTATGCTTGTTGCATTAAATATAAATATTTATTTTTTTTTCAAATATTAAAATAGTTCAAATGCATTTATTACTTTTAGGTGAAAATGTAAATCCTTTATTCTTTAAGATGTATATATAAAGTTATGAACTTTTATTTACTTAAAATATAAAGTCATGTTTTGGTTTTTTGAAGTAATAAAAATTAATCAACAAAAAAATTAAAATTCAGTTATTTTTAAGCTTAGTATGAAAACCGTCAACTTCTAGAGTTAACCTTAGTTAATTATAGCTTGACTTGACTAATCAACAGGATTTTGTCTATTTCTGAATGTTACTCTGCAGATTTATCACAATGTGTTCCTTTTAGTTTCAGGATTCTTCCAGTCAGCAGTAGTTTTGGTAATTTCCCTTAATCTGTTTTATCTTTTGCATTGTTTAAAGCATCCAGTCCTCTGATTTTTTATCTAAGAGGACTAAATATTCTTCCATTGAGACCTTAGGTGTCTTTTTATTGCCTTGTTATATATCATTTTTGCTTCTTACTAAATAATTTGTCTTTTATAGGTACTCAAAATTACAATTAATTTTATAAAGAAAATTTTTCCTGAATTCATATTCATTTAAATCATACAACACCAGAAAACTTTTCTATGATTAATAATAGAGCCAATATGTTATTATTAAGATTAACCAATATTTATTTTTCACAAAGCAATATTTCATTTATTAGTATTTTTTTCTTTTTGGTAAAAAATTCAAATATTATAAAAATAACATATACTCAGGGTCAAGTCACCCTACATTTAATATGTTCAAAAAGTTTTAACAATAGAAAACAATTTTGCAAAATACAAAAAAGACAAAAATATGAGAAAAAAATCATAAAAAGAAGCAATAGAGCTTAAGAGTCCAAAAAGAAAACAACAATTCTACGGAAGTAAAGGCCATTTATCTCTAGGAAAAACACAAAAAACGGAAGTTGATAGATCCTAGTGAGTCACGTGGCTAACATTATTAAATTCTTCCTTTTTTTTCTAGTTAGCTTCCTCGCGTCCCCTTATTAAGTTGTGTTTCTTTTTTGTTATACGATAAATGAGATTTTTATTTTTCAGTCCCAGCATCAAAATTGTTTATTGGGCCTCAAATGAAGGCAAAGATTTACTTTATTGAGATTTTTAAGATGAATTATGATACAAATATTTAATGGAGAAAATATTTTGTTAGATATTTTCCGGTTGTACTTGATAACTTTATTTTTTTACTTAAGATGTAAGTAACTTTGATATTAAAATGTTATGTGAACCTCTTTTCTTTCTGTGTTGATAACTATTTGAGTGGTAAATTTTAATTGACTGTTTAGTGGGATAATTAGTGATAAGCTATACGCTAGGCTCATAAGTTTTATTTAGCTAAATTATCAATTAAATTTATTTATTAATATTATCCAATATTCTTGGTTTGGTTACGTTTTTTCTTTGAAATGTTTGGGCTAGCGGTAGAGGGAATCGCTGCTCTCTTACTTCTCCTATGAATTCATCTTTCAATTATAACAAAAAAAGATTTCAACAATAATATACTAAATGATGAGCATTTTTCTTCCATTTGATATCAAGCATATTAAATAAGAGCACATGAAGTCTAATATTTTGCTGTGGAATTAAAAGGTGTATTGACTAAATGACCAGTTACAAATGAGTATTGAAAAATGGATATTAAAATTTTTAAAAAGAACTAAGCAAAATTTCAGTAGAGAGATTTGTTTTAGTTAAAATAAGATGGTAACCAAGGTAAGTTAACTGATGCAAGTTTCACTTTTCTTTTTGATTACTATTCCTATCCAGAGTTATTGGATACAAATTAGGATTTAAATTGATTTTTTTTTTAAATTTTTGGCACACTTGCGTTGGAAGTAAGTAAAACGCATATTAATGTTGGCAATATAGTATTTTAAGATTTCATGACTCTCGTAGTGGGATATTAAAATGTTCTCCACTTAGAATTTTTCTAATATTGTATTGACTTTGATCAATGCAAACTTGTTTCGATTTCATTAGTATTTTGCATTTTTCAATGTATATAGCAAATTACAAATAATATTTGTATATTTTGTCTTTTTTTTGTAAGCCCTTGCAAGACTTTTGTTGAAAGTGCTTTGTTCCGATAGCATGTAATGCTAAAAAGTGGTGAAAGTTCTTATAAGAAATAACCATATATAGTCTTTTCTGGAGCACTCGAATGATGTTAACTGACTGTTTAGCTAAATTCTTGCAAAGACAAAAATGCGTATAAAAACAAATATAGATATTTCTATTAAGGATATTTTGGTTAACAATCGAGCTTAAAATTTCAGATTAGTATTTCAAAAGCAAACAATGACTTACGGCCATAGAATTTGTCTATACCGGATGCTGTCATTTTTTTTCCAAAAACAAAAAACACGCACACAAACATACACACAAAAATAAGGAAGACCGTTACATCGGCCATAATTTATCAAATTCAAAGAATTTTAAAAACAAAAACAAATATTAAAAAGAAAACTTTTGAGTCAATTGTTTTGTATATGAGGAAAGACTAAAGGGAATAAAATTCTCAAACAACAAACTTACTAAGTCGCCAACAATGGAACATTTCAAAGGCCAACAGAGCGACGCAAAACTATGATACCATGCGCAAGGTAAAATAAAACAAAAAAAAAAAAAAAAAGAACAAATAAATATATAAATAAATAAAAATAAACCTAGGTAGCCACAAATCGCAAACGACTTCTGAACGAGTCTTTTAATCTTCGTAAACACCACGCTGTCCACATTTGTAGCGGCCACTCATGATCCCGATAAGATCGTATTATTAAATTTATTATTCGGAAACAAAAGGTCATTTGTGAGATTCTTGTACACAGAGAATTTAAGCGTTTTACTGATTTAATGATCTTCTTGAACTGTTGGCAGTGTGGCAAATTGCTGTTATCTGACTTAACTGGGTAAAACAGAGAAGAATTGAGTAATAATCTGACATTTAATGCGACTGTAATGATTAGACTAAATTAAGTATATTGCATAGTGATTAAATTGTTAACTGTATTCATTTTACAAAAAAAAAAAAAGTGGAAATAGAGACCATATCAAAAAAAATTTTATATTATAATCAATTAAGTTACGGAGCACAATTTTGTTGCCGTTTTTTAATATATATACAATTATACATAATTTATTAAAGTTAGTAATATACTAAAAGAACATCTTAAATACTTTTTTTCGTGTAAGCTTCCTTTTTTTTCTTTATAAAAATTTAAAATGAATGAACTTCTAGATATGACACTATGCGTGAAGTAATTGAAGACATATATTGGTGGGTTATATTTAATTACATGCAAAGATTCCTCCACTAAATAAATATCGTAAATTTTTCATTTGAAAGTTAGTACATCATCAAAATTCAGATTTTCTTAGAGTAATTTTAGGATCATTTGATTCTTTTAAAAAACTTCGATTTGTTTTTACTGTAATATGAAATTAGCTTTTAGTTTTTTATAAATTTTCTGCTTCTGCATTACTATTGTTTCTGTGTAAATTTTACATAATATCATAAGTCCTTGTTGTTACTTAGATGAAGCAAAATATTTTTTTCTAAATTGCATCTTCTACGATAATACAGCTAAAATTTACAGATATATTCAATACTTGCTTTGAATACTATACTGATTACTATTTGAATATATTTTGCACGATTAGTAAATTCTAAATATCTTTTCCGCTATTAGAAAACATGGTTCTTACTTAAGACCATTCCTCTTCTATTTCGTGTACAGAAAGTACAGCTATCATGGCTATTTTTCAGTTATATTTAAATATAAAAAGACTTCTAGGGCTATCTTTTAAAAAAGAGTATTGTAAAATGTAAAAATTGCATTACTTATAGAAATTATTGCTATCTCATAATTGTTGAAAGGAAAAATAGCGTAATAATGACTACCGAAAAGATGTTAAAAATTTGTCAATTCTAACAGATATATATGTTAAGTTTAAACATGTTTAAAAATCGTCATTTCCATATGCTTTATATAGGACGAGAGAGTCATTTGACGATTTGGAAATTTAGAGTGAATAGTGATTTAGAAAATTATTATTAAAAACCTTTCCTTAAAACTTTTATAATTACCTGTCGGGATTTTGATACTTAATTTCCTTGAAAAAACTTCTAGGCTTTTTTGCCTACTTAGCATATTTTTTTATCATTGTTAGTCACCTTAATACCAAAATTTAATCAGTATATATTTTTCTATTTCTCAAAATCTGTACAAATAAATTTTGGCCACTACAAGGAATCACAGCTGAATTCTTGCAACTATAAATAATTTTAAATAATTATAATAAGCAATTACTAATATATTTACTACATTCATTGATCTCAATTTTTAAAATAAAAAAATATTACATAATATTTTTAGTGCCGATTCCGCTGCCCGACTGTTACGCAGGTGTACTCAAGGTTTTCTTTTGGGAATTACTTAAATGCTTTAACTTAAAAATATTTTCAAAAGACAATTCTTAACTTGGTTAACATCATATAAAGTTTATCAAATTAAATTTGATAGGACGCGTGGTTGAAAACCTCATTAGTGTATAAAATGTCAATCAATGTTCGCCCAATTTTCCAATTAACTTAAAACCAAGATCGATTTTGACTCTGATGATTGGATTGTGAAATACTTTAAGTACATATATCGTGCAAATGATGTGCATCATCAATCCCTCAATTAAGCCACGTAATATATACACACCCAAAGAATGAAGGAAGATACATACCTACATACCTGTATATAGTAGAAAGATAATAATTTGAAAATTTGCTTGATTTTTGCTTACAAATAAAATACTTACATTAGGCCGATCTTGACACTTGATTTATTGAGAAATTATTTTGCGTTAATTTCAAGTTAATACTTGTATATATATATATATATATATATATATATATATTTATGTATATAAAACATTGGAATGTAGCTGATGAATAACAGATAGGTTAAGAGGGCTGAGAAAACAATGCACGCATTTGCCTGAAATACTGTTGAGCCTATTGTCTTTGCAACTTATAATCGCTGAAGACGTGACAATGTCTGCCACTAAAATGGGTGAGAGCTAACAATTTTAAAAAGTTGCCTACGCCCGATTTTTGCTATTTATTCCCCACGCCATATTTGAATTATGATTGTCTTCATTGAAGCTATACAATGATAGACAAGAGAGATGCAAGGAATTCCATTTAAGGTAGTCAGTTGCGCAAGGTGTTTATCTTTGGGTGGAGACAACCGGCATCTAGGCAAAAATAATTCAAACTTTAGACTCCATCAGGTCAATCAACTTTAATCTACCTAATCGAATAGGATTTAAATACATTTAAGAAATTATATCTTTTTTATATGATAGAATAAAAAAGTTCTGTTATGATTGCCAATGGAATAAATAACATAAAGATAACAGATTTTTGTTATTAATTTTTTTTATAAAGTAAGAAATATTAAATGAGATATAATTCATCTGACAAGGATGATTCAACACGTAAAATTTATTGAAATCTCTAAACTCTTTATAAGTATTAAATTTATGTAATATTTGGGCAGTAAATTTATAATTAATTACTATTAAAATGTTTCATTTACATTATGAACCAACTTAATACATTTATTTTGCTATAGATTTGTTGATTACTGATTGTGAGTCATACCGTCATGGTGTGACAAAGAGTGATTTCTTATATTTTTTTTAGAGCTTTTTATTTTGTAAGCTCAAAAATTAAATTACGACAATAAAAACTTTTGTTGAAGTTAAATTTGATGATTAAGCAATATTTTGGGCTATTTCACTCCATGATGAAATCTATAATCCAATTTAATATAAAACAATTTCTTATAGACTTTGGTAAAATTAAATAATTAAATAAACACAATATTTCTCTAACTTTTGCTGCAATTCAAAAATTTTTTGAGTTTTTTTTAAACTTTACGTTACTTCGCTTTTTTTCTATGAAATTTTTCAAATAATTAATTTTTAGTTCGAAATGAAAAATTGAACTATAATTTTGCAATTGACATTAGTATCAAATGTTTTCTGTCTAATAACATTAATTCATTGGCTCAAAGTTAAGGCACAATTGTGGGTAATTTTTAAACTACTTTTTTAAGATTACAATTTACCCAAGTATATAAATATTAATTTGATGAGAGTTTTGCCCACAGTTAGAGACTGAATGCGAAATAATGATTTTGAATCGATCTCAGCACATTGGAAGCTTTTGAAGATTTAACTTTAATTAATGAATAGACCAATGTGAAAATGCAATGGAGTAAATCAATTTTTAAAGAAAAATGAACATTTTCAAGGTATAAAGGTCAAAATTAGCAGTTGTTCAAAAAATTCGCACACATACTACAAAATTTCAAAGTTACCTCTTTGTAATAGTAAAAAAAAAACAAAGATTTTTTGTTTTTGACAAAATTTTAACAATTGATATTCGAAAATGGTTAAATCTGATGAAAATTTTTTCATGGTATGGTAATATAAGTAATTTTATACAAGTTAAGAAAAATATCAGCTAAAAGCAACATTTTTTGCAATTTAATATAAAGAAAAGAAAGCAAATCTTTCAGTTAAGAAATTTTTCACATTGTTTATGTCTACCAGAAGAAACATGTTAAGTAATTTGCTACGAATAACTAAAACCTAATAATTATTTATACATATTTTTATATATATTTTTTACAATTAATATCTTAAAAAACACGTAACTTTTTAAAAACAGCAATTGGCTAGAAATTTTCATGGCAATACATGAAATATCTTAGAAAAGATAAAAATGTGAACATATAAAAAAAAGAAAGGAAAAAAAAATAAAACACTAAAAAAATGCAAAAGTATGATAGTAGGATCCAGATAGACTCTCAAATAGAGAGTAGGTAGTCAAAATCATACAACAACTCTGAAGAATTTTCAACAATGGATATTCGACATTGTTAAAGGGACATCAAACAACGAACGGAACAATATCTTATCCTTCTTTTAAATCGAAAAACAGAGGCCTGGAGATGAAAACAAAAGAAATCTTCTTCTTTTGGATCCAAAATATGGGGAGTTCCGTAAGAGAGGTAATTCTTTCAGTCATATCAATATAAAGACTTGTTACCTATCTTATGAATCCGCGCTGTGTTGTCGCCAATAACATTTTTTTTTCGCTTCTGCATTAAGCGGTCCAGAGTTCAGTTCTATTTTCTTTTTTTTAGTTTTATTTGATTTCTTTGTAATATGAACAAAGTGGTCACCTTTACTGACTTCTTTATGAGGTTTTGTCTTTTCTTGTTGTTTTATTTTTACCTATAATAAAATATTTATCAGAAATCATTCTATGTTTATTGTAAATAAAATTTTTTGTATAAAGGGTTTAAAAAAATTTTTTTTTAACAGTTTCAGCTTTCTCTATAGAATTCATTGAGTTTTCAAAAACTTGAAAATTTTTTGTGTTTTAAGAACATTACTTAAATAAATAAGTTGTGTTTTTTTATTTGATATACATAATACATAGAATAACTGAATTTTAGTTTGAAAAAATATTAATAAATAATTTTATTATAACATTTTAAATGGCGATAATAAATTTAATATTTTGAAGTCCTCGTACTTATAGCTGAAAAGGTTATACAAAATTGCCAGCAAATGCGCGGTATAAACATCATTTTCTCACTCTCAGGTTTTTATTTACAATTAGTGAAAAGCTTTCTTCCTTTATCTAAGATGTTTCTTAACACTTATAGGAAATTGGTTGGCATAGAACGAAAGTAGCTCTACTTCATTAATAAAAAGGATATAAGCATAATGCTTTTCTTCTCGCGAAAACATCAATGAAATTTGTTAACAAATGCTTCCAAAAGCTGCCAACATGAAAACTTCGTGCATGAAAATATGACTGAAAAACATCTATAATGGCTACTTTCTAGATGAAATAATGAATGTTTCACAAGTGATCGTTTCACCATGATTCACGCATAAATTCAGAATAAGCTAATATTTACAATATAATTAAAAAAATTGTTTTAAATCTTATCGATTTTGGTTAACTAGCAGCATATTTCATACGATAAACCTTCTGGTGATAACCGATTGTTAACAATTAGATAGCAGCCAAATAAAATTAGCAATGTACAGTTTCCTGTTAGCGGATGTTGTGATGACAGAAAAAAAAACGAATAGTTTATTTACCTTTGTATTTTACCCCGTATTTTTGTATTTATTCTTGATAGAAATAACTCATTGGGCTCGGAAAATAAAAAAGTAGCTAAAATATGGCTCGTATTGTAAATTTTTACTGTTTTTAAGCAAAAACTGGAGCTCTTAAAGTACCTTATTGCGACTAGATCTTAAGCGACATGGATTAATACAGAAGCTTGTAGGATAACTGTCAATGAAGCAAAGAGGATGTTGAAATATAAAAATGAATATGAAACTAACTATATTGGACCGTTACTTCTTTAGCCATCAGCAGATGAAAGCGATGATATTTGACAAGAAATTATTTTTGGAAAGAAAACGACGATAACAAAATTGATTCAAATAGTTTTTTAAAATTTAACCGCGAATCCTGGATTAAAAACATTCCATTTATATTTTTATAATCAAATCATTTTAGCAACTTTTTGTATCTTACCTGTAAAAATTCTAGTTTCTGTGAGGTTTTTGAATTATTTAAAATTTATCAAATTAAAATTAAAAAAAATAAAAAATTATTTGTAAAAAATCTAAGTTACACAGCTTCCTGAAATATTTCTAGGTTTATAATTTTTCTTCTAACCAATGCGGCCTTATTGAGATCAAAAGATTCTACAATAAAACTAAATTTTATCTAAAAGCTGGATACACGATGTTTCTTATTTGAAAACTAAATAAAAAAATAAAAGATTTAAAATAAAAATAAATATTTTTTCATAAAAAAGTGCAGACATTTGCCGAAAGAAGAAATTGCCTAATGGCAGAATCTATAAGAAAATAAAAAGGTGAACAACTAGCGGTTTCGTGAATTCTCAATCAATGCCGTAGGACATTGTTCCGTGACCAGGTTCTTGGGGGTTCTTCTATACAAAATATAAAATAAGAAAAAAATAAAAATCAGAATTAAAGGAACAACAAAAGGCTCAACAATCATTTCAGAAAACTAAAAACAAAAAAAAAATCAGAAAGGCTGCAAAAGAATGCTAAAGAATTTCTAAATGATCAAACTGATCGCCATCAGTCAGCCTGCACCACAATTGACGGTTTACCTCGTTTTGACGAGACATCAATGCTTACAAGTTTTGCCTTTTGATTACAAAGAAGAATTAGATGCGGTTTTGTTGATAAGATAAGGCTTAAGGCTTACTTTTTTCGCCAAATAAGGTGGTGTGAAATGGTTTCCGGCGATTTAATCAAATGCATTGATTTTGCTTGTTTTCTAAGAATAAAAAAGTCTTAAATGATGATTAATATTCTTTTTATATTATTTATTTTTGTTTTCTACCCACTATCAAATTTAAAAACATTAAAGTTAAGAAAATTCATAATATAAATTTCTTTCATATTCTCGTGTATCTTAATCGGGGTGCAACAATAGAAGTAATAGAAATAATCAAGATGCACCCATGAAACCGTCAAACCAGGTCTAGGTCAATAGATATTAAATGTATATGTGTTTTGTCAGCACAAAAAGAAGATGATATATAAATATATATATATATATATATATATATATAAGTATAAAAAAGGTGTAAAGGGGAGTTAATAACAAAAGAAATTTCAAGGATTTGTTATGATCCTTAAATACAAATCAAAGTTAAACACGTGTGAGGTCTATAAGATTTTGAGAAATTGATTGAATACCAGCAACAGGAAGACTGGGAGGGTCAGAAGGTGTCTAAAGAGATTTCTAATGATCATTTCGATAACTCTTCAACCCCCGCATTTGTTAGAGACGACGTTTGTCAGTGATCAAATGATAAACGTAAATTGTGACGTGTAACCTTTGAGGTGTACTCAACTGAATATATAAATTGATTTTGGATTTAGAGGCATAAACAATGGGCCACGTGTGGCTATATATACATATATTTAGCATGTTTATCGATGATGCTACCGAAATACAAGCCTATTTGAAGATTTTTCAAGTGTAAATTGTTTGTTTTTATATTTTTCTTGGATTGCTTCCCTTATTGAAATATCCATAATAGAAATAAATATATGAACCTAGAAAAATTTTGTTTGATTTGTTGAATTGAGGAAACAATTGCATCAGCCCTTTATTCAATAGCACCCACGTGTTTTGTTTTAATTGCTACCAGAATTGAGTAATGCAGTCATCTATGTGTGAGATTAACGCAATTGAAGAAGCAGTATGCATTTTATCTTTAATTGAATGCATGATTGGTACTTTTCATTCCAAGTGAAATTTATTTTTCTCTGTATTTTTAGAACATTTTCTTTATCCCATATTAATGATATTCTGATGGACTGAAAATAAAATTATTGGGGAATTTTATGCCTTCTTGATATATATTTAAGATTGAAAATTGTTTGATGGATTTGCAAGTAAGTTTTTAATTTTATTAATTGCTTCCTTTGAGTATTGAAAGTAATAAAATATTCTTACAAAAACTGTTAAATGTTTCACCCTTAATATACAGCAATAAAAAACTCTAGTTTGTGGATTGTAGTAAAGGTCTAACAAATGCCACGAGTTAACTGATATACATTTTCCATTAATTTATTATTTACTTTATTTTTGTGCCAAAAAATCCAAATTTTGGGGTATAAAGAAAAAAACTTAAATTTTTTTCTTGACCTTGATTTCAAAAATACAACAGAATATAATAATGTGTTGAGTTAAAATGTCTATAAACAGATACTAACCCAGCTATACGCAGTCTAGAAAGGTTATTTGAGTCGCTGATTACATCTTATTCAATGGCTCCAAAAGGTTAGGATTCATACTTAAGTACGTCAAATAATTGTTAAGTACTACGGTTGGGATTACACTTCCCTCCATATTCGCTTTGTTTATTGAAATCCAATTACATATTTGGAATTTCATTTGGGTATTTGACAATATAATTTTTCTCCCTTTGAAAGTTAGATTCTTTAAATTGGAGTCATTGGTGGCTAGCGTGCTTTTATTGATGTATTTATGATTGATCTAAGGGAGCTGCTGGGAGCTACGCCATCTTAATTTATGACATACAGTTAGGAAGTTTCATAAGTGGTTTGAGATCAAAAATTGCTATTTTTTTTTCATGTATTGTGCTGGCGGATCCATGATTCATCAATTTATAATATAAGGATACAAAGAAGTTTGTTATGCAGTGTGCAAAATTTTAAAATGATCGGTCTAGTAGAATTTGAATTATCGCGTGGACCGAGTTCGAATATAACAAGTTTGAGGACAATGCTTTAAAGTTTTGCTCCTCACTTCTTGTTTTAGAGCAAAGGACGCTCAAATGCTTATAACTTCGGCAATTTTGCTTCGATCGACTTGAAATTTCGACACAATATTTATAAGATGCTATCCATCAACCTTAAAAAATTTACCAATATTTGCAATATTGACTTCATTAAGAAACTAAAAAGATCCATAATAAAAATTATAATTAAACACAAATAAAGTTAATGATTCCACTGAAACTTCTTAAAAAACTGGAAAAAAAAAAGAAATTCCATAAAACTTAAAACTTTTGAAATATAAGTTTTTATATTCAAGCCACTTTGACATCGAATTATTTTATTTGATTGATATTAGAAATCAATAATGCACAACAGAGAAAACAGTGTCTTATTATTCAAATCTTAAGCTTATCAATGTTAATCCAGTTGTTTACAATGATTTTATGTACAAAATCAATGCCCAAATTTTTAATATTAATTAATTATACTTTTGAAAGTTTTAAAACTTTATCCTAAATTTTTACTAGGGAATAAATATAAAAACATTTAAATAAATAAGTTAAGCAAACAAAAGTTTTGGCAGCTGTATGAAACCAAATTACTATAGCTACCCACCTACATATAAGGCGTTAAAAGTACCAAATTACCGGCTACAATTGATCATCCATCATCAGTGTCTGATTAAATTACTGTCCGATAACCATGAAATCTGCTATTCAATGTTTTTTTAGTTGCGTATTGTATGCAGTCTAGCCCAAGAAGTTACGATAATGCTGCGTTTATTTACAAATTAGTGTAGGTGTGAGATTCTATCATTTTCCGCCTTCCGAACATTTGGAAAGTAGCTGCTTGAGTAGACAATAGATTTGCTGCTACTGCAATTTTAAATTTTTGTTTTTTGCATTGATTTCGGTTTTTTTTTCATGTTTATTTTGTATTTTATTATATACTTACTGTTTTTTCATTGTTTTTTAGTTCCCTATATTCAATTGAATTTGAATTTACGGTAAAAACATAGACTGACTAAGAAATCATTAATCATACGGAGCAGGCGCCTACACTACACGGTATCAATTTGCTATGGACAATAAATCATTTAAAATGTTAGGTGAAAGGGGAACGGCAGACGCAATTTACGCACACACGATGTGTTCGCTAATTGATACACGAGGGAACTTTTAGGCTAATGATTGATAAAAAATTATTGATATGTGATTGGATTGTGAGACGTAGAAACGAAACCAATTTATCAATTATGGAACTTTTTCATGGGATTTTTTATTGAACCGTAGCGAAAATTGTTTTAAAATGTGTTTGCCTTTTACTAAAAACTAAAAGTTAGCATGTAAAAAAGTAAAATAAGTTAATTGCTTAAAAAAAGTTCTAATATTTTAAATATATTTTGAAGGATATAATTTAATAAATTCGATTGCGTTTTTGCTTTTAATTTGTGGTGTTAGTGAAAATGTTTTTTAAACTAAAATAAATGGTTTTAGTCAAAATTTCGGCCCATTAAATCGTTCTTCACACAAAAAAGAAAAAACCTACTAAGCCTGAGCCATTTTTTAAATTTGTGTTAATATCATATGTAAAGTCTTATAGGGACTATACACTATTTTTTCCAAGTCATCAAATGGCTTTCTAGTCCCATATAAAGTATATGGAAATGGTCATTTGTGAGTAAAAAATTAAACATGTTTATGCAACGTAAACGTCAAAAATGTCAAATGCAATACAACACAAACGTCAAAATGAAAATGTCTGATAACAATGCACGAATGCGTGGATGGATTCACAGTGAAGGGCGCAAATAGAACGAATTATATATTTGGCGAATGTTACGAATGTGTAGAGGCGGCATTACATATAATTGTAGTTTTTTTGGTATTAAAAACGAAGTTGACTTAAGTATGATCAACTTCACTCGTTAGTATGTTGGGTTCTTAAGAGGTTCATCGATCTAGAATAGGGCAAAGGAGGATAAGCTTAAAAAAATGCATATTTAATAACACTAAAAACACTTGAGCACTACAGAAGTGCCTTGCATTGCCTACTCTTGGACCTTGGAACTTTAAAATGTCACAAACAATACCAGATGCTAAAAATTTGATTTCTTTTCTATTAAACATATTACTATTATTATAGTCCTTTAAGAGTCCTTATACAGTGTTATGCAACTAAGCAGATCTCAAATTTCTTGTTCAAATGCATTGGGTCTGTTTTATGAATACTTAAAAATTTCAAAAAAATCAAAGTAGCAAAAAAAGCATTTACAATTATGTTCAGTAATAAAACAAAACTCTATAAAATTTATTGATTCCTTAAAGGAACTCCCAACAAACAGACTAGAATAAAGAAATGCAGATTACGATGCTAAAAATGTCATCCAATCGTATCAGTTCAGTCCTTTGATTGGATAAGATCAGTTGGGGGGATCCAACAGATAAAATGTTTAGTGACCAACAGCAAAACGTTTCATTATGTCGGATATGTACTATTCATCAATGTCAAGTAAAACCGCGCAGATCGTTTTTATTTGTAGTATACAAAAGATCATATGTATGTATTTCTTTTCATTTGGATCACATATATTTAGTAAATTTTATCTTTTTGATTTAAAAATCATTATCGAGTATATATATAACCGTTCCATACATTCCTATTCGTAAAACAAATCGGATCATTAATGAAGATGGTTTGATTATTTCTCAAAGAATTCCATGCTATTACATAATGAGTAAACCCTAAAAGGATATTCTCTAATTTCTAATGCAAAATTAACCGTATCAGAAATTTAAATTAGAGCAAAAACAATTTTGTGTTTTTGTTATTTTTTCTCTTGTTCTTCTTCTTGCTTAACTTTACGGTGCGATCTTGTCGATTTCTCTAATTGATGTTGATTGATGAAGGTGGTCTGGTTTTTTAATTATGTTTTGGTTTGTTTGTTTGTTTTATTACGATAAAATGGCAAAGTAAAGAGTTAAGTTTTCACATCTATTAGATATAATATATTTTTTCCAGTTACTTATCCTGTGAGAATTTTGCAAATCAAGTAAATAATATTCAATGTTTTATGTTACATCGATCATCACGCTTAGGGTTTGGTGATATTGATGACACGCAATTAGTAAATATTATACACATACCAAGAATAAAATGAAAACGTAATCTAATATGTTTTATAGTTAAACATTAAAGGGATATTATATTGTTTAGAATTATGATACTGCTACCATTTTTACCTTCATTATTATTATTTTAACATAAACCATAGTATATAGGTGATGAATTATGATCAATCAATCATCATTCTGTCTAAATGAATTCCCTTATTGAGTGTAATTTAAGACAAAGATTTTTGCAATTTTGCAATCGATTTGCTTTTGGACTACCTACATAAACGATTTGTGCATCAATAATAATTGCTCTCTGGGCATATGTGATATATGATCGGTTAACTTATACATTTCCTTTTTTTGTTATGATGTTTTATGGCTTAGTGTAGATTTGTCTTCAGTCACTATATGTGTTTTCAACGATCGGTTTTTATATTTTATTTTAGTTTTCTTTTTATTGAATAAGAATATGAAGGTGCTTCAAATTGTGGGGGCGTTTTCTTCTTCATCATATATCAATAAAAAATATGAGTTTTATTTTATGATATGAAGGAAGTTATTGTTTCTTTTATTAATATTTTTAAAGATAAAAGTAACAGAATATAATTTTAGTTTAATATGAATATGATGGAATATAAGGTAAACAGAAAGTGGTAATTAATCGTTTCTCTTATCATCAAGGAAGAAGGACGTTTGTTTACTTGATGTTAAATTAGACCTGGCAAATAAAAACATTTTTGGGACTGTTCCAGAAAAATGGTGCCCTTTTCTATAGAACACTTGAGTAATTATTAAAAAACTGAGTCTCCAAATAAATTCTATAAATAGTACGATCCTTCTGTAAATTAAGTAGCAATTTATATCCTGGCTAAACCTAAACCTAAACTAAAAACAGATTAATTCAATACTAGTTTCGGTTTATATCTCAAAAAATAGATTTTCCACTAGGCTTTAGAAATCACGGAATAGTAAAAATCATTGGTCAAAAGTTATTTGGTTTTATTATGAGACGATGTAGACAAAACATCACTTGAATTATACAAAGACATAAAAAATTGTAAGTAATTCAATATGACTAAAAAAATTCAATAGTCAAATTATATTTTGATAAATATTTTAAATGGTGATAAAGATTAGACAAAACAATTTGCTGAAAGAAATAAAAAAACTCTATATGGCTATTTCAAGTCATATTACAGGACACATTTTGTGTTTATCCTTACGCTTATTTTGTTTATCATTTATATTATTGTTTTCCAAGTTAATTCTTGAATTATAAAATAGGATTAACAGTAAAATTAATAAAAATATTATCAAATAATAATACAAAAATTTGATACACTAATGACGGCAATAATAGCAGCACGCATAACGTGCTCAAAGCTCTTTAGATTTGGATGATGAAATAGTCGAAGTTTTTCCATGGCTTAAGTCAATCCAAGTAATTTACAAAATTTTAATTTCAAAATTAGGTAGTATCTGAGTCGAATGTACTGAAAAGCTTGTAACTTTAATGCTGATTTGATACTTGAAGCGTTGAATCGTGACTTTCAGTATCAATTCCATACGAACCTTTAACACAAGATTATTATGTAAAACATTATACTGATTTGAGTTTAAAGTAGCAGGATGAACAGTATGAAATCATCATCAAATATTTCAAATCGGACATACAAAATTCAGTACATTCAGTATGGAATCATTAGTCATTTATGTATGGGGCACACTTTGTAGCCATTGACTACTAATGCTGTTAATACCTTGCAAAATAGTTATTTTCTTATTTCTAACGCATTGATATCAATTGTAAATGACATCAATCAAGCAGGAGAAACAAAAAATGAGGCTAAGAGCCTAGCCAAAAAAAATGGAAAAATTAGAGACTATTCTCCTAACGGAGATATGGAATGATAACCTTTGGGGGATTATTAACAAAACAAATATAAGTTTACAGAATGATACTTTGACTATGGATGTGGCAGCAAAGCTTTACGTATCTCTGATCGATTATATGTAAGTAATGTACGGAATAATTTCGTTCAGTATGAATCGGCTGCGAAAATAAAATATCCGGATGTTGAATATAAAGATAACTTTATAAGAAAAAGAATTCGAAACTCAGGCATCACTTTTTTTTAAGGATCATTAGAAAATGTACAGTTGAGTGACAAAGAAAAATTTCGTGTAGTTACGCTTATTCATATAATTGACACATTGTGTATGCATTTGAAAAAACGTTCAGCAGCATACCAAGAAATCAACAAACGTTTTAATTTTCTTTCTCAGTTGAAAATAATTGATTTAGATCAGTTGACAAAAAAACTCCAAAAATTTGCAGACTTCTATCACGAAGACATAAATGCTTATGAGGTTAAGTCAGAATGCTTTCATTTAAAGCAGTACTTGCAGAACATAGCCATGGAATCGACAGATTTTAGTATTTCAAATTTACACAATCTAATAAAGTCCGATAAATTGGAAGAAACATTCCCAAATGTTGATGTTGCTACAAGAATATTTCTTTGCTTAATGGTAACCAATAGAAAATTAATTGCGAGCGATAATGTCACAAGAACGTCTAACCAATTCGTCTATCATGTGTATAGAAAGTGATATCCTTCAAAAAATTGACTTTGAGGATATAATTGAAGATTTTGCACAGCGAAAATCCGAAAGAAACTATTATCATAATCTATGAAACCAGCAATATTTCATCAAATTAATTACGTTCTTTTCTCAAAAAGTATTAAAAACATGTTTTTGATTTGTGCGAATGAACTATAATAAGTATAAAATAATTATAGAACAGAACAGAGAAATGTTTTTTTTCTTGTTATTTTAGAAAAATGGGATGCAACATGAGCTTAAAAGTCCATTGTCTGAAATCTCATTTGGACCATTTTCCAGAAAATCTTGGAGATTTTAGTGAAGAACAAGGCGAGCGATTCCATCAAGATATAAAGGCAATGGAAGGAAGGTGGAATGTTAATATGATTGCAGACTATTGCTGGATGTTAAAAAGAGGTACTACAAGGATTTCTAGTAGTTTATTTCTTTATTATTTTTGTTTCGTATTTTTTATTTGTGTATTTTTTTTCAATTTTAATAAAAACCATCTCAAGAGGGCAAAAAAGTGGTTTTTTTTATCTTTCGTATATCTAAAAAATCTTATGTGATAGAAAAAAACTAATATGATATTCGAGTTCAGCATCCCAGAACTACCTAATAATTTGCTTTTCAGACAAACAATTTTCAAAAAGTTCAATTTTGAAGACCTGTGTTATGTTTAAAGAACAAGTCCAAAGTCCAAGTGCTTACATAGTCAAACAAGTTAAATTTTGGAATTTAGTACAACCAAAATGGAATCTGAAGATTTAATAGAATCGGATGTAAATCATAAATCAAATATCTTAACGGAAAATAAATAAATTTTTAAGTTAAAGAATTTAGTAAATAAGATTTAAATCTGCAAAGTTTTAAATGTTTGAAAAGTTATTAACTACGTCGAAATCGATTTTTTTACTGGGACAAAAACCAAACAAGCAAAGTAACAGACACCCAAAAGCTAAGTAAATAAAATACATAAATATTAAATATTTAAAAAGCAATTATTTTTTCTATTATTGTTGTAAATTTTTTATACAATAAAAAAGCTTCAATAAAGTTAAAAAATGACGGGAAGTGGTAAATACTCAAAATAACTTAATCCTATTTCATAAAAAGATTAAGATTTTGCAGAATCAAATTCACAGTATTGAAAATGCTTATCATTAAGCTTTTCTTGTTTTGGTTTTTATTTGTGAACTAATTATGGAAATGTTTGCTACTGAGAAACTTGTTACAGGAAAAGAGCGAGACTAGTCAACATCGCTAATTTTCAATGTTATTTTTAAAGGGGAGGTTAATTTGTTCACTTTTTCATAGAAGCGATAGATACCCAGATAGCGCTGGGTATATTTCAGATAATTGTATTTTTATTCATGTAGTTTGTCAGCTTGTCCGTTTTGTACTGCTTTGAACGACATTAGTGCAGTGGCGCACAAAATTAAAGAACAATGAGCTTTTAATAGACAGGAACAAAAAGATACTTTAGATCTTCTTGATGAAAGTTCTTTTCTTTATGGGCCTATCCTCGAAGACTCTGTGTCATCATCATCAAATTTAATTCTTAATTTTTTTCATATTCAAAACCTTAAAACGTTAATTTGAAGTTTAATAGCTTGGAAGACGATAGTCGAGAACGATAACTCAAAATCTAATGGACCTATCATTTTGAAATTTTGCACACTATTTCTTCACATATTTCACCAGGTAATGATAAGAGTTTTTTTGTTTTTTTAATAACTATTAATTTCACAATAACTAATACGTCGATTTTTTAAGCGAAAATTGGTATTTTGACTTCCAAATTCTACCAAAAATTAAAAATCAAATAAAGAAAAGACCCTTCATCATTACCTTGAAAAACATCTTCTTTGATAAATAAATATTGACTTCTTGGGTTTAGATGATTCTGTTTCGTGTTATGATGAACATCACAAAACAAATTTTTCCTAGAGGCCTTCAAATATTCGCTGCCACTAGTTCACTTATTAATATTTTAAAATGGAAGTCTGGACAAACATTATTCAAATGCTGTGTTATCATATAAAAATTAATTAAATAAACTATAACTATAAGCTAGAACCTATATTGCCAAGAAAATATCTTGAAAACATGCCTTTTTTCCAACGAATTATCCGCACTTCCCCCTTAAGAAGAATCCATTTTAGAACTGAATTCCATCATCAATGAATATGATCTATTTTCCCCACTGGAATCTATATCCTCCAAAATACTTCGAAAATGAAATAAACTAATAGGAGGAATAATTTTTGGAATCATTGAAGTCTTAATTGGACTCTTAATTTTTGTATGTGTAACAAGAAATTTATTAAAAAAGTTTTGCTAAAGGTTTATTTGTTGAGGATATTTTTTTAATAGCTTTATATTCTTTTACATTTAATTACTGCAGCTTATATCTTGGTTTTAATCAAAAAAACTAATCTCAAAGTCTATGAATGAAAAATGACTTAATTGTTATCATCAATGGATCTGTAGATAAATCTAAAATACATATAAAAAATTTATTCCAATAAAAAGAAGTTTGCTTTTGTTTAAAATAAAAGTCAAATAAATGCAGCCAGTATCCATTATGGAAAGCAAGCGCCGGCAAATCATCCGATCTGCTAAGAAACTTGAAAAGTTAACTAAACTAGCTAACGACTGATTAGAAATAGATAGCTATATCTAATCTGCAATCTTGATCATTGGTTTCAATTAGAGTTGTACATATATAGAACTTTTATTTTGCAAAAAAAGGAAGTGGCCAGTAAAAATAAAAAATTTTTTACGGATTTAGCTTTATATCCAATTCCCATCATTCTTGGGTGTTTTCTTTGTACAATTTGAGTCATTATCAACATTTATGGATGGTTAAAAAACATGGAAAGGCTTTCACAATCTTTTGGATAAAGATAACTACAGAAAATGAAGATTTAAGGGCACTATCCCCCATTAAAGGGGGTTTCCACTTACAAAATGGCGGAATTTTTAGCAATCTTTACTTTAAATGAGCACCAAAAATTTTTAAATGTTAAAAAAAATAATCAGACAATGCTGAGGAGAGGATTCGGTGATACTTTGACTTTGATTTTATGGGTTTTTGATTTCAGGTAATTTTCAGCTGATATACACCGAAAATTCCAAATACTTCTTTGGAAAAGCTGTGTCACTAGCTTGTTTGTTGATATTTTCTAACAAAAAAATTACAGAATATTGCTAAAGTC
Source organism: Acrocera orbiculus (assembly GCA_947359355.1). Lineage (NCBI taxonomy): Eukaryota > Metazoa > Arthropoda > Insecta > Diptera > Acroceridae > Acrocera > Acrocera orbiculus. Next base: position 47,612,483 of record OX375757.1, read on the forward strand.
ATGCTTAATAATGTACAAAATGTTTAAATGAACTTGCTTAATCCATATTTATATAAATAATTCACGAAAAACAATTTTTTTTACGCTAAAACCCTTACCCCTCCCTTACGTCATTGTAAGCATTGAATAAATTTCAGAAATTCTTTTTGATGAATACTCAAGAATAAAAACAAGTATTTAAATTCGCAGAATAATTTAAGTTTCTTATGATTTTGGTCAAATGACGAATTTTAGCAAAAAAAAAAGGAAGATTTCTTTTAACTAAATTTAAGATTTTACTAAAATTTTCTAATAGTGCGTTTACAGTCGCCAAATATACCAGAAAAATGTACTACTATTTTAGAATTTTGTATGGGAATTCTCTAATGGTTTTAATGCGTTATTTACACACTTCTGAGCTATTAAAAAATTAAAATTACTTGAACTAATGTTGAAATTTGTTTACTTTCAAAACATCAAAATTTATTTTAGCTGCAACATTTGTGTTAATTCCAGTATTTAAATGAAACACCATTCAATTTTTAATGTGTTTTGTTAGATTGTTAAAAATTTGCAATCCATATAGGACTCTTCAAATCCCAAAATATTGAAACAAGAAAGGTTTTTAAATTTTAAAATATTATAATTGTAACTTAAGTTAGATTGGAAACGTACAAAAGATTTAATTCAAGCAGAACCGAACACAATAACTTACTACGATTTATTTTAATCATATGATCCTTGAATAAAGAAGACCTTAAATTTAAACCCATTTTGCTATTGCTTTACATATTTCTGAGATGTTTACTTACAGTTCTAGAGCATACATTGAGAGTTTATGCGAGTTCAAGTATGTGGTATATACCCGATCCTTATTTTACATTAATTAAAAATATAGGCTTATCTAATTCTTCAATAGTGAAATAGCTTCCATGGTAATTGTAAATAAATATTTTTTTTAGTTTTGTTTGGAGTAATTTAAGAATTCGCTTTTTTTTTGTCAAGAAACTTAGCATTACTTCAATCTAGCTTGACAAGATTTATTATTAGTTTGATATCCTTTTGAATTTAATTAAGAAAAGTTGTTTAATACAAATATGAAGTATAAAAATATCAGAATTTCCATAAAAACATTGTAAATATAATAGAAAAAAATGAATAAATATTTTTCTGAGGCCTTGTTTGGTCTTTTTCACCTTATTAGCAAAGTTTTTTATTCCAGTTTTCAGAGATCCAATAAAAAAGAATTGAAATATTTATCCTTAACACTTAACACAAACAATTACTAGAATATTGAAAAGTTTTTTTTTTTGAATTCTTATTTTTCCTTTGGACATATATGAGCAGATATTTTGCTGCTAATTAATTAAACAAGTATTGTTTTTAATTGTGTCTAATAATAGAAAGGCTTAGCTGGTATAAAATTTGGTCCTACATTTTCAATTATGTCTATCAGAAAATAATTATTTCAGATATCATAGCAGTTTAATGTTCTATATAAGGATAATGAATTAACAATTTTAATATTTAATTTTTCAATTTTAGTAAGATAAAAATTGTTGTCTGATTATAGTCTGAATTATAAAATCATAATTTCAATTTTTAATTGTGTATCGTCTCAGCTGTAGACATTTTTTTTCTTTACTTGAACATTTGTTTCAACAAAAATTTGTGTTTATTGATTTTTCACACAACATTTGATATTTATTTCTAGTATGATACAGAATTTAGCTAAAATATTTGATGATTTATATACTAAACAATTAATGATAGTTTCATATATTATAGATATAATGTCAACCTTACATTTATCAAATTCCAACCCATAAATGGCAATTTTTCTATTTTTATCCACTTTGTTAACCCTTTATCAATACGAAATTTGCAAGTATCGAAAAACTTTTAATATCTTTGATCGTGGATTTTAGAAGGGCAATAAAGAGTTGGTTAATCATGATCAATTTAAGTCTTTGACATTAAATGTTAAAATTAAGGTGTAGTCTCGTTAGGTCTTTATACAAAAAAAGTTTTAAATTTATCTTTTAGTTTTGTTGTGATATTTTCGTTACTTTTCGAGCGATAGGGGAAAGAATATTGTGGTAAACATTTTACTTATTACAACTCAAATCACTTAAATATTCAAAAAATGAAATGTCATAAAAGAAAACTAAGTCCTCTAAGCTTTAGATAGGATACATCATATTTAAATTAAATATATTTAAAGTAAATAATTAGGTTATGTTATGATATGAAAGTATGGGGGTATTCACATTGAGGCTTGTAACATTTCGGAAATGTTCCCCTACAATTCTCAGTCCACTAAAATATGTGAGTATGTGTTGGAAAATATTACAGATAACATGTGTATATAAATGTGTATTAGTAAGATACCAAGCATGAGGCAGAAATATTTCTGCCTCAGGAAGGGGTAAAAGCTTTTTCGAAATTTGCAAAACTCCGTCTTACCTTTCACCTCCGCTTATCAAGAAATTAAATGCTACCGGACTCAATGTGAATACCCCCTATGGACTTGATTTAAAAGGTAAAGATTCCAAAAAATATTGTTAAAATAAAATCTACACAATCACTTACAAGGAAATAAATTAATGAATCGTTTTCATTTAGTTATAGTATTGAGTAAGGGTATCTTAAGCCGATGATGATTCTTTTCATAAAAATTCAATAAAACGAATTGAGCTTACCTTTTCCTTAAGTGAGCAAAAATCAACAATTTTTTCAAATTTTTCTAAGAATTTTATTTCAAAAGACAAAATAAATTTAGGGGATGAAGCTCTGAAGAGCCCTATCAAAAGGTTATTTTTTTGAAAAGCACTTTTGTTTTTAAATTTAAAAATATTCATTTTCACCACTTTGAAGTGATTTCTTCTTAGAAACTTCGGGGCTCTTAATTTGCAATGGTTTGCAAAATATCTGAACTTCAGCATGGTCGGTTAGTCCGATTAGTTATCCTTAAGGCGAGATAAGTTAGCGTCAACTTTTAATTCACACAGTGAACAAAGTTTGTATTCTGTGTATACAGAATGGTCTGTATATACACAAATCACAAAGATAGATCTGTTATATCAGTTCGAAAAGCTATCATAAATTTTCTTGCTGACTTTCAAATATTTTTTCGCTTTTGTTGGAAATGAAGGGTAGTTAAAATTATGACGGTTTTCGACTTTGCTCGGAACAGTTGAATAAAATGTGGGTAAGCAATTTTTCTGCTCGATAGTAAGATCTACTGCTTGGCAAAGATCTAACCTCGTCATCATGTATCCTAAGAGATTAAGCAAATATGGCTCGGGGTATTCTTAAAATCATTTTGGGGCCAATGTCAATCAGTAAGATTAATCTGCAGGGACTTTTATTTGAAACACTTTTTAACTCTAAAAAAAATTTTGACCTAATTTTTTCTTTCATATTAGCCAGGAACTTAAAAGGACACTTTAGCTTAGCACAGTTTGAGTAGAAAACATATTAACGTTATTGTTTAAAATTTTTTTAAATTTAATCCAACTTTTTAATAATAATAAAATATTTAATTAGATTTAAAATTAAAAAATTACAGTTGAATCCTTTTTTATTATTATGTATATAAAATTATTTTCAATTTAATTTTTATTTTATTTTAGTTATTTTCGAATTTAAGGCATATATATATATATATAAAAAAAATTTTTCCTAATGACTGACAATTTGCAGGTGATGTGAATTTTTAAGCTCATTAAAGGCAAAGTAAGAGAAACAAAAAATATACAGTTTACATGGTGATACTACCAGCAGAGGGAGAAACACTTGTAATCACCTGCTCCAATTAGCTTTGTATAGACGTTGATATCGATGGTTATAGTGTTTCACCAAACCTTAACTGGGTGGCGGTAGCTATTGTCAATGATAGACACTATACAGTAACTTTACCTCTCTTTAAGTGTTCATACATAGCTACAAAGGTGTAAGTATAATAAGAAAAAAAGGAAAAGAAAAAATTGTATAAAATGAGGAACGATAGTTACTTGGCTAATGGCAGTCATTTGGTCTCCTCCACATCATCGCCTTATACGGGTTATTAATTCCATGGAGCTGTATGCTAATTGAGCCAGACAACAAAAACAGACAACTTATCACTGAGCTCAGAAATAACAATGAAAATGCTTTCAGTTTTAGTAAAAAACTAAAAAAAAAAAAACAGCAAAAAAATAAAAACAAATGAAAAAAACTCAAAGAAATGATCGCTTTTTGACATTTTTGGATCATTCGTTTGTCAATGTTCCCAAGTGGGTTGCTTACAGTCGCCCTTTCCGGTGTTCTTTTGACTTGCCAATGCTATTGTTGCAGTGTTGTAATTTTTATTTTGATGTTTATTTTGTTTTTCTCTGGTTTATTTGTTTATTTTGCCATTTCCAAAGACAGGACTTCTCTTTTAGACTGCACAAACTTTAAGACTTTTGATGAGCAGTAACAAAAGATCTGTCTTTTAGTGAATTCCATATGTAAAAAGCAAAAAAAAACAAAAAAAAAAAAAACAAAAACAAAGATTTATAAAAAAATAAACAACAAACTTTGTCCAAAGCCAACAAAAAGGGAAGATACTGAATTAAAGATGAAAATCGTTTGGATGCAACGGAACTGGACAGATCATTGTTTTTGTTTTCTTATATATATGTATATATATCTCATGATCACATCAATGGTTTGATCGATCGATTGTTTTCGATATGCTTAACTCTTCATCGTTTGCCATGTTTTCCTTGTATCAGCTACTGTTGGCTTGTCTGTGCTATGTGAAAGGGTGAAGAACTTTTCGAAAATGGAAAAACTAAAAGGAGAATCGCGATCAATCAAAAGACGTCAAATCTCAATAAAGTCATTTCGAATTCAAAAGGTGTAATCCTTAAATAAAGTTTTTCATATAAAATGCTTACCACAAAACTTTATAGTTCTTTTTTGTTTTTGCCCATGAAATCTCCAATCCTAAAAAAAGAGTTTTGAGTAATATTCTCTTTGAAATTTTAATATTAAGCGAAAATTAATTTCTTCTTAGCTTAAATTAAACAAAAAAGAATGTTATATAAAAAGGGGTTTTATATAACATTAAGTCGTAATGTGGCGAATTATTGAAGAAGTCATTGAATTGTTGTAATTGTACCAAAAAGGTATAAAAGGTATTTGTGAGGGAAAATTTCAGATTTTGAATATAAATAGACTGTGGCTTCTTAGAATTCAACATAAAATAAAGTCAAAGCTTGCTATTGTATTAGAATTATTTAAGTTTGAGATACATTCTTCGTTTCATAGTATATTAAACCCATCTCTGATATCTGGTCTTTAAGGGTAAGGACATCTCTTGCATCAATAGGTCTCTGGTGTTGATGTTACTCGATACATACTTGCTACAATACTTTTAGTCATTATACTAATAGCCTTGTTTTACTCATTTTTGTTATACTACGTTCTTTTTTTAAGTGAGAAATACTTTTTGTTATGTTTTTAATCTTTTTGTATTTTTATCAATTGCTTGTTAAAAACCAACTTTCAAAATAAGAGTAATTGAAGAGTAATTGTCAAACTTGCTCTTTTAATATTTATTCTTTTAAATAATTGCGGATCACCAAGCAAAACATTTTCTAAGCCCAGAAAACTAATAAAACATAATTTAATTTTTTGAATAGCGTTTATTTATTTCCTAAGCCAGTAAAATTACCAAAAATCGAAATAAAGAACTTACTCCCCCAAAAAAATAAAACAACCCAGTTGAAAAACTAACAAAATATAAAGTAGTCTTCCAGTTTCTTGATATTTTTAAAAAAAATTCCTAAAATTGAAAAGAATTTGAAAAGGTATTGTACTAACTAACTGTTCGGTTTGGGTAACTAATGGCGCCAAAAAAAAAAAAACATCTCGCACGTGACAAAATTAAACAAATTACTAAAAAACAGATGAACGTCACCTTTAAATACAATTAAGAAATTTCAATAAAAATTTTAGGTGTTACGCGGTCATCTCAAAGTCTTTCTTAAACATGACAAAGAAATAGGAATTTTGTCGTAAATATCTATTAAGTCGCGCTAAGTACATGCCCTCAATATTTTTAATAGTTCTTGTCTCCCTTCCCGCTTCTACTCTTTTTTTGCTTTTACCACCAATATATTCAATCATTTTTAGGGGTACAATAATATATAACAAACGAAGAATTAAATTGCTATTGTATCCATAAGTTAAGGAATTTCTTTGGATTTCAATAATCTTTCAAAGCTTTAAGAAAACTAAAGAAAAATAATAAAAGACGGAAAAAAAGAAGAAAAGAAGCAAACTGAAATCGCGTTTCTGGTCGTCTTCATCTTTTGTAGAAAGACCACCGGCCAAGAGGACAGAACAAATGAGCTGAAGAGGAGTTTTCTTGGTATGCCGATTGATGGGACATTGGTAACGACATCATGTTCGTAATTAAATCTACCTTTTCATTTGTTCTCAGTTATTTTTCTTCGGGAAATGAAGATTTATTAAAGTGTTTGGAGACAGAATTTGCTGTACAAGTATATTCTTTGTTTAAAAATGTCTTTTTCGTACTTAAACTTACTATAAGTTAAATTGCTCCAAGTTTCAAAATATTTAAAAAAAATATATAAAATGTTAAAAAGAGAATTTCCTGAATCATTTTTGAGTTCTACTTTTATATAGAATTTTAGATCGATTTTTTGGTTTAATGCAAATATCAAAACAAGATTGTCCTTGATTTTGTATTATAATTTTTTCTAATATTTCTCTTGGTCTTTATTTATAATCATAGAAATGTAATTTACACAGTGATAATTTTACATAAAATTTAACTCTGAAGTCTTCTTGTAAGCCTTTTTATAACTAGGAATAATTCGTTAAAGGCTTCCGAGTTTTCTACCATGCAGATTTTTGATATTCTTCTTTGACTTGAAAAACCATTGGGAAGTATAGAGATCAGAGGTAGTTCGAGAGATAAGGCTTGAAACTAAATTTAGCATGACTTGTTATTCAACTTGCTAATACTAATTTAGTTAACTAAAAAAGTCAAACTTGGAGAAATATTCTAATTTTATGTCAAACAAAAACTAAGGCTGATTTATAACATGACTGTTTGCTAAGAAGTCGGCAGTTCTCACTCTGCATGATTTAACAAAATTTTCAAGTTTTTACATATTTTGATTTTAAGGCATAGGAAGATCCCTTGTATCAATTATATCAACTGTGATCGTATACATTTCGTTTCAGCCTTTAAACTTTGCATCTTATAAATGTCATTTTGACACCAGCAAGAGTACTCAATAAAGTTTCTTGTGTTGCCATTCTTAATATTTCAATAATTAGAATCCCATTAAAAATTTATAATTATTTATAATAAGATGACATCATATACACAAATAAAAGTAGCAACAATGTTTCAGTGTCAAAAAAAAACGTTAAAATTATATTAGGTTATAAATCAAAAATAAAACAAAATTTTCCTATAAGACAGGCAAAACAAAAATATAGCAGTTTTACCCTGAAGTTATAAACCTTGAATGGAGAACTTCAACGAGAAGTTTACTGAGATTATATGAGGTTAATTTTCTTTTTCATTACTGCATTTGCGTTTTTATAATTAGAAAAATAAGCTAAAAACACACTTTTGGCAGAATTTATTCTAATTGTAAAATATGTAATTATTTCTTTGTATGCGGTACTAAATAATTTGTATTTTTTGAGATATAACTGATTTGTTCCAGAGTTCCGAAATTTTACCAATTCACGAATTAGAGTAGAGTAGAAACACATTCTCAAAAATTTTAAATTAAAACTTAAAAAAAAACAAGAAAATATATTTAATTTCAAGGAAGAATAGATTTCATTGTATATTCAATTTATTGATTCAAAAATAAATCCATTATTTGAGTCCTTTCGTTGCAAACTAAAAATTGCTTAAAACTTCCGTTTTTTCGTAATTTTTCTTGACTAAAAATAAATTCTAAATTAAATTTTTAAATGTTTTAATGAGTCCCAAAACAGAACTAATGATAAAATCTTATCCACATTGGCTAACAGCTTCATTCATTTAGATTGCGGATCAACATAGTGCACGATCTTTAAAAATATGCAAATTTTCATTCTCATTTGTCACATTTTAACTGCCTAAGTGTGCCTGCCTTTCAGGTGATAAAGTGCGGTCATTTTATAATTTTATGTTGGAATGATGACACTTAATACCTCAAAGGGATCCTTAGATATACTTATATTATGTTTTTTATGGCTTTTTTTGTGTGTGTATGTTTTTTGTTTTGGAAATTTAAATAAGTCAAAACAACAATGTTAAACATTTGTATATATTTTGATATATAGAGTCTAAGTTATTTTGGCTATTCAATTGTTATCCTTAATTAAAATTATGACGAAAACGAAAACGATAAATTTTTAAGAATCTTTTGTCTTCACTATTTCTTTTGATACAAAAATTTAGTTAGCCAAGCTTAAAGATGAAACAATTGAATGACGACGACGAACTCAGACGTTATGCTGCCCACAGTTTTTAAAGAAATAAAATGTTGCCTTATGAGCTTGTGTCGGCGTTAAGAAGGTACCAAGAACTATTGTGTCAGTTAAAATAACAAAAATGACAAAACCTTTTAGAATTTGGCAATAATTGGTATGTTTTGTTTTGGCTTTTAATTTTGTTATTATAAAACTTTTGTTGAAGTTGATGCAAAATATTGGGGAGAAAAAAACTAATACAATATTGTAACTAACAATAAGAAATTTAGAACTTTATGAACAAAACTGATTAATAATTAAATGAAAATTTCAGTAAGCTGCCAGACCTAGCAGGTGTGAGTTTTAGTCAAATTAAAATTTCCAGTAAGAGTATTCCTAGTATTTTAAGATCATTTTATTTGTAACAAAATTTTTGCTTAAAATTTTAGAACATATCCTTCCATTGTTCTTGCTTTTTTCCATTTTATTGATATTTTTTCAATTAAAAAACCATTTAAAGATGGTAATAATGGCTGTGTAGCTTTAAATTTCTCGAAAAACTAATCTTTAACCTTATAAAAATAAGCAGTATTTCCGCGTTGATATATTTTTAGCAAATTAACCCTTATTTTCAAATAAATTATATTCTAAGTTAAAAAAATGAAATCCAACTGTCATTTATCAAGACAACTTAATCCTTTTTACTATTTTGAGTCCCAATTAATTGAGGTTAATTATTCTGTTTAGAGTCAATTTAAAATACTTTGTTTTATGGCATCACTACTGTCAATCCGATTCTTAATTATTTTCTGCTATTTATTTTTCACATGATTTGTCAAGATGGTTGTCTATTAAAGTAAAACCATGAAATTGAAAGTTTTTATTGCATGCGCAATATAACTTGTTATAGTATGTGCAGCTTAAATAACTGAACGATATTATACCAGATAAGATACACATAAAATAAATACTCCTTTTGGGAAAAACTAAGTGTAGAATTTCAATGAACAAATTGAGCGATATTAATTTAATCAAAAATTAATATGATCTATCAACAAGTCATGTTATTTGAAAGTTTAAATCTTTATTTTGTTCATTCTTCAAAAAAAAAAACAAAAAAACGGTACGCATCAGAAGAGCTAATTTTAATGAAATCCAGAATAGATAGCTTTGCTGCGATTCCCATCGCTGACATTAGATGTTAAACAGCTTTCATTTGCCAAAATGAAAAAAGTCATATATCACTTCTTTTCGCAAAAAAGACATATCATTCATTTGATATGTATCTATGACGATACAATAAAAACAACAAAAACAAAAAAGAAAAGGTATTCTAAACTTGTGAAATGACATCGTTGCACGTTCTCAAGCTTCTTAGAGGCACATTGGAGTTTAGCCATAACTGAATACTAGTAGTAGTCCTCCTTAATCAATCTAAAAGTGTTAAGATACATGAATTTAAAATTATCTGCATACGTCATCTGCTATGAATTGATGTTGTATTTTATAAATAATAAAAAGAATATAAAAAAAAAATTAAAGAAAAATTCCAAAACATAAAAAAATGAAGGTAAAGACTACTTCATGATGGCCAGTCGATTATTTTGTCTTTTTTTTTTTATGTTTTTACTTTAGAACATGGTTTGTCGTTCATTCGCGCAAAACAGGTAGCAGTCACTCTTAAACTAATTTTGACCAGCAAGGAGTTATATTTTCATAAACCAACGACGTGACAAGAATATCCGATTGTCTTATTTTAGAATTGGTTTCTTGCGTTACTTTGATTTTATTTCATTTTATTGCACACTTGATTTATTTTTTATGGGTTGGATTGCTTCATTGCTTTGCCAAAACGTGACGATTTCCATTTTCCATTGGCCCATTATCAAAGCTATCAAGGCGTATGCAAGCCACTAATGTAGTTTTTTTGCGGTTTTTTATTTTCAAATTAATGTTATTAGAAATGTTTAACCTTCTTTGGTATAAAATTAAGATAACTCAATAATTAATTTCTTATTCTAAATAAAAACTTTCGTTGTATGATGAAAACTAATTGTAAAACTCATAAAAATAAAATAAAATAAAAATTTTTTTAGTGCATGATGGATCTAATTAAAAACATTTCGATTTTCGTTTTTTTCTGAAAGTTCAAGAGTATTTCCCATTTTAAATTTTGCATAAATTTTTAAGTTACAAAATTGAGTTTAAGTGGTTTAAGAACGTGTCTAGTTTCCCAGTTATTAAACATTGTAAAGTAATAACCAAGTTTTTGAGTAAATCTAAAAAAGTTACTTTTAACTTTAAGGAGATTTGATTAAAATAAATATACAACTGATACCAAAATACAGAGTATTAAAATTCTCTGAACAATATTAACGAAATCACATTAACCCATCGTTTTCTGCCACCGATTTTAGATCACTTTCATATAGACGACTGCATGAATATAAGTCAGCAATTAACTTCAGCAACTAACGACTACTTACTTTTGCGATTTTTATACTTATAATTGATTCGCACTTAACGCTTTAATTTTAGGCATCGATAAGTTACACGATCAAAAGTCACTTTAATTCAATGCTAAATAATTCAATATAAATTGTCAAGGATGTATTTTTGGAAGTCTCTTGAGAATCCATGTCATTTACGTCTGCTATAACTGCATTTGATCAACTCGAGTAGTACAACACTCTTTAAGTCTAGTCTGATCGATCTTATACAACGTTATACGGGATAAAGGAATACAGGACAAAGAATGACACATAACTTATATATGAAAAATATATGAAAAATGCTACACTAATTTTTCCTATACTTATGAAAAAAATATTATAAAAGAGAATTTTTAACACGGAGTAAGAAAATATGTTAAATGATTCCTAAAATTATATTTAAAGTATTTAGCACACAAAATGTTTCATTATAGTTTTATTTTCTATACAAATCTTTCAAAACTCATAACAGATTTGTCAATAGTTACAAAAATATTGAATTAGAGCTTTGCGCTATTAAAGTGTAAAGTTATATCGTGAACGTGGCACTAAATCTTTGACGCACGTTTAAAACGAATCACACGTAATGATCTTCACACAAAGAGTTTTGTCTTATATTATGCCGCCTCGGACTGTCATACAATTCTACGTGTCGTTGATGATTCTTTAGTGATTTGAACTGTTTGTCGGCCAAGTTTATATACATATATATCTCTATATAGTCTTAGACTAGATAATATGTAGCATAAAACTGCAAGAGAAATACAATGAAAAATAAGCCATCATCTGAATATACATTAAAACAAGAAATCTTAACAAAAACTGTGAGGGAGGAATATGGACTGCTGCAATAAAAGCGGCATATTTGATAGATATTAAATTTAACAATCAAAATTTTTGTGTATTATTTTTTAATTTTATTTTGTTATATATGAAAGTTGAACAGAATATATTTGAAATCTATAAAATGCAGGTGTGCAATGGTAAAAGTTCGGTTACCTCAAATCACTTTCTGGACAAAACTAAAAACATAAAAAAAAAAAAACCAAACAAAAAAATTACATTACTGCATGATTAGCTTAACCAGGTCATAGAGCTAAGTATTTACCTCTTTCTTTTAAGCTGGTTAAATCGATAATGTCTGTGATTAGGTTTCAATTTGGAGACATTTAACGTACAACTAACCAAAATTAAAAGAAAAAATGGCACTGAGATGGTAGCTAAATAAAATAAACAAAAAATAAAAATAAAAAAGTAAAATGTATATAAAACGAACAGAAAATGTTAAAAATAAAAACCAACGGCCCGACCGATACTCAAAAATGTACGTGATGAGCCTGGACGACATTATGGCTTGAATATCAATTACTTATCAAATTTTTATTTATTTCTTTAGCTTATAGAATCGCCAACTGCTCAGGTATCCTCAGATATCTTTCATCATGAAGACAATATAAGTAGTAATCGTTTTTTACAGCCCTAAATGTTGTACTCGTATTGCCTGACGACAACCATTGACTGTTTCATTTGAACATTCAAAATGCTAGCCCCGGTATATTCATAAAAGTTTAGTATAATCAGGCCGCAAAAATTGTGGACACATTATGGGGCTGTGGGAAAATATTTCGGGAAAAATTTATTTATTTTTTTAAGTTCGTCAATGATAATCGTGACTTTTCAATTATCGGTATATATTTAAATGATCTCTGTAACCACCTGTAGATATTTTTAGGGTAAAAGGAAGTTTTATACATAAATTGTGGGAAGAGTTTAATCTAAAAAAATTAACTAATTAATATTCATGATCTCACATTTCCTTATAGATATCTTGATGTTAGGGTATTGCACGTGATCAAGATATAAGTTAATACTGGCATATAACTAATTTTTTATATCTACTTATCTAATAAACAGAAGCTCTAAGTAAACCATTCATGCTTTTAAGTTTTTTTTAATCGTTAGCCATCAATTTCAACGATTTATGTAATGTATGTACAAAATTTTTATTTATAATTTAACAAATTTTATGTCAGTAATCAAAAAATAATAAATTTTCAGTCCTGTTGAAGAGAAGTTATCTCGATTGATAGGAGTATAAACATTGACTATTTTCTTAAATCTTTTCCTTAAACTTGGGTTGGTATAAAGAAAATTGTAAATAATTTAGATTTATATTATTCAGAAATCCCTGAAATAAACTGAAAATCAGGAATAAAAGACTTTGTATTCTGTTTGTAGATAAAGGACATTAACAAAATTTCAGTTTGTAAAAAAATTTAGATAACTTTTAAAATTTATAATAAACATTTTTTTGAAAAAACTTTCCATAGTGATTAGAACAAATTTTTGATTTAAATCGGCAGAATAAATTGTTATAGGGGAAATATTTTCTACTACAAAATAAATTTTTGAAAGACCCAAAAAGAGAATTATTTTAAAATGCTGAGTTTTACTGTAATTCAAAAAATGAATATGTTTGCCTCAAGCTTTGGTCATTTTAATTCTTTAATTAAATAGCACATATCAAGCAGAGAATAATATTATTAGGATTAGGATTAGAGCCCGGCAGTAATTCACGATAAAAGTCTTCTAGTTTAGAGTGTACTTTAACAATTTAAAAGGAAATTCCTTTAGTTATGTAAGTATGAATATATTTGTCTTTAACTCAAGTAACTACTCAAGATAGAATAAAAGTTTTTGACATTTAAAGTAAAAAAAAATTGTTAACAAATATTTTAAGCGCGAAACCATTGTGAACGGAAGAATACAAGAAATTAATTAAAACCAATTAATTCTTTGAAAATATGAATAAAATAATAAAATAATATCTCAAGTTGTATAATTTGGGCAAATAAAAAATTAGAAATTATGGTTGAAGCTCTATAGAAATTTGAATCATGGAAAACCATTAAAGTCTACGCCTACAAGAATCCCGAAAAAAATTAGTAAACTTCGACAGTAAATGACAGTGAATTTCTACTATGGAAGAAGTATAATGCCTAGGACTCACTAGCGCTTAGCGTATGTGAAGACTTAGCACAGTAAAAATGGAAAGTTTTCTTAAATACCAATCGGGGTGGACTCACTAGCATATTACCGTTTTCATTGACAGAAAGCAAAATGCCAATTCCTTTGATCTTCTTTGTAAAACCGACAAGCTAGCGCTAACTAGTCACTAATTCAGGCTATATACCAATTCAGTGGAGACTAATGGACTCATTAGCATTTAGTGCTAAATTTTGTGCCGCTAAGTAAGTCCTAGGCATAAGAATACAAATAAAAAATTTAAACAGAAAAGTTGAAGGAAAAAGGCAACACTATGAAACTCGATTGAAGGGATTAAAAATGGTATACATATATCATTTGGCTGCAATTTAAAGCGATCTATTAGGTGCAGTCGCCTGGACGAGTAAAATAAGGCTGTGTCTATATTAGCGTTTTGGACAGCGGTCTTATAGGAGTTTTGAGGGGTGGTTATACTCAACAGTTTGTATGAGTTTGACATTTTGATTGAAAATATATATTTCATGCTTTCTAACTAGTTTTATTATATCAAATTCCTTTACAGTACAGCCGCGACTACTGGGCTGTGTAAATGTTTTCCTAAAATTTCACTTTATATAGAACTTTTGATTTTCCCAAAATTAGTTGATCTTGTATTTTTTATCATTTAACCAAATTCTTCTACTATTTTAAATTTTACTAAAAAAAATTAAATAGAATTTCAACATTTTAATCAAATTAAAAACGGCTTCAATTTTGCATTTTTTTTCATATTGAATTTTTGACCTGCCACAATAATTTTATTTTATTAAGAAAAACAAAAAAAAACACTCAAAAATAATTTTTATTTGCAGCCTACAACTCGGTCCAAATCACAAATTTCATTTATTTCCTTCCTCTTTAATATCTTTCTTTTTTAGTATTTATTTATATATATATGTATGTATATGGATAAAATGAATTTAAGGTACGCAACTAATTCACCAAAGAAGAGAAGTTAAACATATAATTCGTGACCAGATGATGCATTTCCAGCTACTGTGCTTCAGGCGTAATCACACGTTTCAACTAAATGTCGATGAATATGCAGTTTTAGCAAGGATATTAATAACAATAACAACAACAATAACAATAATATATCTTATGGCTTTTATGGGTCCATTGAGGAAAGTGGTCATCTTAAGTATGGAATTGTTAAAAAAGTATTCAAAAAGTAAAATATGTTAAGTGAAACTACTTTAAGATAATAATAAAAATAATTGGAATTGATGATGAAATTCTTGGCACTATTCTTTTATTTGGATTTAATGTTTGAAATTGCTGTAAGACAATATTTTTTAAAAGTGGTAGAAAATCTTTGTAGATGTTTTTAATACTCATCAGAATTGTTAAAACTTATTTTTTGTTTTTACTCTTTTTTTATGTTATTTTAAAAGATGAAATATTATAAAGTATTAAGCACTCTTACCTAGCGTATGCCCCAAGTGTATGCGCGGACTCACATTCTTCGTCTTTAGTTCATTATCTGAAAGGAGATATAAGGGAAAAAAGTTTTCTAATTCGGGAGTTGCTTTCTCTAATATAATTTTAAAGTAGCTTTCATTTTATTATTAGAGGTCAGAAATTTTGATTAAAAGCTGATAATCACAAGCATGTTCCGATAACTATTTTCAAGGCAGTAATTTTTCTTTTACGGGGCCTCTTGACCAATCAACATTGTCAAATTCAGGAGGCCGCCTAATAAATAAGAATGGCAAACATGTTTTGAGTTTGAGGAAAACAGAACCATATTTGTTAAGTACTGATTAAGTACCCATTTTTTGTAGTCAAAAATTGGCTACAATCGTTACAGTTTTTCTTCATTCTTGTTTATTCCTTGAAAAAATTTGAATTTGAGAATAATACCGCTCTCAAATTGTTTCAAGTAATATCATTTCGAAAAAGAAAACGATGCAAGAATCATTCCGAAGATTAACAAAACCTTACATCGTTTACGATGCGAGACAACGATGGCAGTATTACTGTATATGAGACAAACATATTTATAGATTTAAATAAATGTTAAACTTTGAACTGATTTATAATTCATTTTACTTTTTTGTACTTTCCATACTTTTAAACATTTCGAGATTTCATTAGTCTCGTACGATATCTTCGAAAAAGGATTTGGAGTCTTATGACCAGTAAAGATAGTATGTTAATGGCTTTCTATTCTCAGTTGTGTTTACAACACAACACAGTTTTTCTCCTTACATGCATTTTGTGGTTATTTTTCCATGAAAAACTTTCATCGACCATGTAAACTATTGAATAAAGAAAAAACAAAGGTGGTATATGCCTCCATTCGAATATTAACTCTTTCCAGTCTATACTAAGCTAATTGTTCTTATTTAATAAAAATTTAAAATTGACTTAAAAAAAAATCTATTAAAAATTGTTGAGTAAAGAGGAAATATTTGAAAAATAATTTAATGTCATTTTGAAATCTTTTTGACAGTGTTTAATACAGTAATTTGGCATCTTTAAAATATACATAAAAAAAGGCGTTGAAAATCATATTTTCAGCTTACAAACATCATTTAGTCATCTTATTTAATTAAAAAAGTGTGTTGGAAGTAGCAAAAATAATTTTCTTGTTCCAGTTAGTGAAACTCTTTCAAAAAAGGCTGGCCATCTCTGACTAAAATCAAAATAAAAAATAAAAAGAGCATTATTTATGTAATAAAACAAAAAAGGTGAGAAGAATATAATTAATTTGTGGTAAGAAGTTTACACAGCAGGATATCTTCAATTTGTGGTTTATTTTTTAAGAATTTTAAGATTTAACGAAACAGTTTTGTTTTAGGTTTTTCAAGAAATCTTATAATCAACACCAAAAAAAGAACTTTATGGTGAAATATATTTTAATTATAATCCTAAGATAATTCTAATTTAATTTTCTACTGTTGATTTTTTTAAAAATATTTTCGTTACAGATAATAAACAAGATTTATCCTAAAAGACTTCTTAACATAAGTTTGGAGAGACGCCTTCATATTTTTCCTTTTCAGAGATTTAATACTATAAGAATTTCATTTTGAAAATGATTATTGGTATTTCAAGTTGTTGTAAGACAAGTTTTCAAATACAAAAAAAGAAGTATACAACTAAACTTTAAAAAAAATTTTTTTAAGACAACATGGAGTGCCTTTTTTAGGCCGATAAAGTCATAACTTAGATTATCTGTAGGGCAACAAGTTTCTACTAAAAAATCCCAAAATTTACAGTCAACTATTATCTATTTGAAAATCTTAAAAATTTTCTAATTATGTGAAACAATTTATTGGGCACTATGAGCATATATAAGCTTGAATTCTAATCTAGTCATATGGGCCCACAATTAGGGCAGATGCATTTTATAATAATTTAATTTAAATAATTACCGGACAACCAATAAGATTATTGTTTGACCTGGAATTTTGCTACTGCTATTATATATTTTAGTTTTTATATTTTCTAGGTTTAACGGTGCTAAAAAGTATTTTGTTGTTGGTATTATTTTATGTGTTTTTTATGTGCCGATATTTAGCTATTTTCAAGTGATATAATTTTACAGTAGTTAAATATTTAAAATAAATAGAAAATTCTATTTAGAAGTTTTTAATTAGAAATGTCAAAAATTGAATAGCAAAGACAAGAAAGACCAAGAAATTAATTTTAAATTCAAGATATCTGACAATATAGTATATACCGAACAGAAAACATTGAAAATGAGAACCTAACAAGTTAACCGCGGATTCATTATGCATTCTTAATTGCTTCCGGTATTTTTGGTTAGACCGACTTCACCATTTTGAATTGCTCGGATTGATGAGTTGACCCATAGTTCATGTCAGTACTGTCGTAAACTTTGAAATTAAATTACGAGAAATTTATGGATTTGGGCTAAAACTGCATTTTCTCTGTCGCCAACCAAACTTTAAAGGCGTGTGAAGCTAAACTTTTGGTCTTGGTTAGTGAACGGAATTTAATTTATTTACCTGATTGAAGTATATATATATATATATATATATATGAATTGTTTTTTTGATTTCCTTTTAAAAAAATTTAAGTGTTCAAGGTTTCCTTCTAATGACAGGAAATAAGGAAGAACTGATTTAATTTTGAATTGCTGATTAGATAACGTATAGCTATTTAGATTTTCAGTTATTCAACCCTCCCAAAATTGATATAATATTAGTTTTATTTTATTATGAGATTTGCTTTACTTTTTAAAAACCTGAAACGCCTTCGTGAAGGATCTATTTAAGATATATTTGCTATGTTTATACATTTATCAATGTCCAATATATGCGTGGGCGGTATTCAACTACGTCAAATCAAAGGCATCATCCTTGGTTGGTTGTTAATATCAATATAATAATTCTTTTGGCAAAAATATTAATATTGTTGTAAAAAACGAAAAAAAAATAAAAAACAAAAAAAATAAAGTTACTTTTTCGACTTAATCTGAGGACAGGTACTAACTTATCCTACCTACTCAGACCAAAGAGCCACTTTTACCTTATACATTTGTCTAATAGCGGAAGGCAGGAAGGGAATTAAGAACAGATGATTAAATACCAATCGTGGAGTACTAAATTAAAACATAACCTTAGTTGGATCATCCCAGTTATTTTTTCAGAAATATACTGTAATTCTTTATTTCAATATAAAAGAGAAGGTGTGTAACCAGAGAAGATTCTGGAGACACTGTAATCGACAAACTGCGTGACAAGTAGACGCTTAGAGGAGCATGCAAAAGGATCCAAGTAACATCTTAGGACTGTAATTACAATTGAAATAAATTGATTTATTTATTTGCAAATAAAAGATAAAATATCTTTGTATATATACAAGTGTGTACAGAATTTGTTAATAAAGAATCAGGGTCTCAAATTCATTGCTTGAAGATATTTTTAATTGAAAAATATTTATTTTGAATTGAAATACTAAAAGTTTTTCAACATATAATATTCTTTGTATTTGTATTGTGTAGCAAGAACAAGTAAAACTTTGAATTTAATTTGAGCTTTTCAATTCACAGGTGTAATTCAAAGAATTCTAAGTTATTATAAAAAAATTGTTAGAAGTGAACATTAGAAAATAATTTATTAGAAGCTTTATTTTCCTAAAATTTTGTCCAATCTTGGACTGTGCTATTAGGTATGTTGTTCCTGCAAAAGAAAGACAAAGTGCGCCAGAGTTTAAAGAAAGGAAAGCGAAACATGTTTATGAAAAAAGTATCTGAATTACGGCAGTAATGCCGAAAAGATGTAGATTTAGGCGTCGTTCAAATACTTTTACAAGTTTTAAGGAAATTTCGGATAGGGTATAGTTATTGAGTTGGCGATGGCAATTCGAAAAATTTTTAAATATTATGAAATAATTGAAGTCTTCCTCCGTACGTTTCAAAAACGAATTTTAAAGAAGTAAAAATAAAAAAAAAATAAAACTGATTTTATTTCTTCCTTTTTTCTTGTGTGTATAACACATATTCCTTACGAATAATTTCTATGGCTTCAAGTAATCAAAAAGGGGATTTAAGTATGATTTAAGTTCATTCAAAAAGAAGTTAATATTTTGTAGTTAAGTTAAGCTAAGTAGTTTAAAAGTTAAAAATTTGTAACAAAAAAATAGTATCCTTACTACAATTAACTTTTTAAGGATTGCAGCGTCTCTGGTGGTAAAATTTCACTGGTTTATGTCTCCGATTAAAGCTTAAAAGAGCAATGATAAAATTTTTATTCTATTGATTAGATTTGGATATTGGAATTTTTCCCTTTTCGTTGGAAAGTTTTCACTTTCAAATCCCTTCTTTTTAACCCAAGGAATCTGGCAAAGTATTGGATTTCGGCATAAAAAGGCTCTTTTTTCTTTTCTTTTTTTTATAAAGTTATTGTTCCGTGCGTCTGATAATTTCAAGTTAATGATATGCACCCTACAATTCCGGCACTATCTTTGCACCCTAGTCAGCCGGTATGGCATCAATATTATGTTGAACTATGCAAATGTAGTTATATATATATATATATATATGTACATGTAAGGGATGTATATTTCCTTGTGTCTTTTATACAAAAGGAAGCAACAAGGAAGGATATTCCTGTTTGTTATATCAACAGAATAACTCTGGAAGATTCTTGTAATGTCAAACCTTATATCCGTAATAGGAAAACGTTCAGTCTAATGTCTTCCTTGATATACTCATAGTAGTAGTATAGATTTTATGGGGAAAGACTCTTTTAAAATTTAAGTTGATGAATCAAAGAGTTTGTATTTATATATTTTCAAGGACATACAAGATACAAAGACCTACTAAATTTCAATGCAGTAGAACAGCTTGTTACCGCGTACAAGGTCCTGTTTCTAGATACTGTTCGAAATTTGCATTTCTATAGTATATATGTAATAAGTGAAAATAGACAACACCCTTTGTATAGAATTGTCCTCAAGGATTTTAGGTATACATTTTTTATATCTTATAGATTAATCATAAGACGCACAATATAATTTTGCTTTTGTATCAGAATTATTTTCATTGGATTTCAACACACCAAAGAAAAAGTTGGTTACGCATGTTTCTAATGAATTAAATAAATTTTTTTTCGTGTTACTTTTGATTTAATGATTTTATCTCTAAGTTTGAAATTTTGAATTGATAAAAAATTCTAGAGTCCTTATGATTGAAGTTTACAGAGCACGTGCTATTTTTTATGACATATTTAAATATACATACATGAAAATCAAACAAAAAAAAAAACGTTAAAGAATGAAAGAAAAGGTTTATAAGTTGCATACTACTAGTTGTAGACTTGAGGCCACTGCGCAATGTCTTAATCAGCATGATCTGCTGTCTGCTAACTTAATAAAGGGGTGAAACAGGGGGTTACTTCGATTCTATTAAAAAAAAAAATAACTCGTTAATTATTAATAAGATGCAAATTAAGTGTACAAATGCTTGTTTACTATGCCTTTGGATCGAAGAATGACTCGACTTTTAAGTGCGTAAATGAACCTAGGCGACTTCAAAATATACATTTAGCATTTTTTTAGTGGGTACTACCTGTTTTAAAAGGTTATTTGAAATAAAAAATCTAAAGAAATAAGAAAATGAAACTCAAAAAACCAAATTAAATAGAAATAATCAAAGTGAACTTTTTTGGTATATACTAAAGTTTACGTTTTTAAATATTGCGAAATCATTGACCACAAACCTTGTGAATTTTATACAATGAATTTTTTGCAATTTTAAGTTTTATATTTTTGTGAAATTTTAAAAAACTTAAATATAAAGGAAAACGACAGCATCTTTTATGCAAGAAATATATTGTTGGTTATTTAAAACTTATTAATGATTAAAAATGTATGCAATTTTTTGCTGGGAAAAGTATGATATTTTGGAAAAATTCTCAAAAAGTTCTTCAAATTTATGATTTACGTTGAAAACTTTTAACTGTTCTATTTTTCTTTAAATTTTAAAAATTATAGGTCCAGCATAAATATCACAGAAATTAATTACTTGATTTTACAAATTTTATCTTAAATCCTTGGTTAGTCTTACCTTTTGCTAGAATAAAAACTTTTTTTATGAAATAATAAAATTATTTTTTATCTGAATTTCACATTGAGATATTTCTCAATTATTCTTCTTGGTTGATGGTGAAATAATTTTAGATTTTAAATCGATCAATATAAAATTTTCCTCTATGTATTTGTTGCCTGCCACTGGCTGTAAGATGAGAGGGCACTAAATTAATTATTTTAAAATAAAAAATTGCTTCACAATGCAATATTTTATATCTTCATAAGAGGAAAAAAGGATTGCCAACATAAGTCCCTGCCCACGGTTTAGAAAAAACCGTAGATCCGATGTTGCAAATAATAAATACTAAAAATTTAATAACTGCAAGAGATGAGAAAGCAAATACATGATTACAAATATAATTGGAATCAAAACTCTCGCTCTTTTGACTGGTGACTTAGCCGAGATTTGCAGAAAGTTTTGAAGTTAAAAACTTAAATTTCTTCTATGTATTTCTTTTAGTAGCAATTAGAATTTTAAATAAAAATGTGGTTCTGATTAGATGAAAAGAAAATTTTATTACAAGATTTAAAGTATCGATGACTATGATTGAAAAGTAGTAATTTTACATTGATGATAGATCCCTAATTTCTCTAATTTTTGTTTCTAACTACTTTCTCGAATTTTGTAGGCACAACTTTATTATTTTTTTTAGTTTTTTAGTTACTAACAGTGATTCTGGCTCTAAAAATTAAAACCATTCATTACTAACTGAATTTAAATAAAAAACCTTAAAATTTTAGCATATTTCATTTAAAAATAATTTATTTTGTAAATAATAAACTTGGACTAATGGTCGTCTTAGTATACTCAAGCTCAGCACTGATTTCAAGTTGCATGTCAAACTCGATATTCCCAAGAGTAATAGACTTTATCACTTAAATAAACATATTTCTAATGACTGGACTTAGTACGGTACCAGTTCGTTCTACCTTAATAATGAAATATGTTGAATGTATATCCATCCATGTTAGAAGGAAGTATTATACTTACTTGAATAAAACAAACACTAAAGACTTTTTTTAATGGAAAAGCTTAAAATATTTTTTTTGAACATGGATGCATAGTATTGAAATTTCTAATTTTATTTTTCATCAAATTTTATATAGTCTCAATTTTTTATATTTATTCAAAGCAAATGTCAGGTGATTAACTGAATACTTATTTTCATATGATTTTATTTTTTTCTCTGTTTATTTTAAAGTTTTATATAATCAAATGTAGTTTACCGATATATTTAATTTTCACGGAAGTGTTAAAAAGTGTCTCATAAATTTATCAAGCCTTGAAATATTATTTTTTTCTTTTAATTTCAGAATATATACTGTGCCTTAAACACAAAAATTTTGATAGAAAGGAAAATAATTCAGTATAATAGGGAGCTGCTTATACCAATACCGACACATTTCTAAAATTAAATGAGATTTTTTTTAAATAAAATTTATTCACAATGTCAAACAATGTACTAATCAGAAATTTACAAATTTGTTTTTATTTTACAATATTTTATTCACCTTAAAATATTTTTACTTTTAAAATCTCTGCCAATTTTGATTGAATCTTATTTCCTAGCGTTTTGAGTTTTTTTCAAAAAATGTAAACAAAAAGCATGAAAATATAAAATCGATTCCTATAATAAATTATTTCAAATTTTGAATGAGTTTAGAGTTAAGGCCAACAACAACAAAAATAAGTTATTCCTGACTAATTTAACAAAATATAATTTTGTTTTGTTTGTGTTTTTGGCAAAAAATTTGAAAACTACTTTTAATTACACCCACATACACACATATCCACTTATATAAAAAACAAAAGCATAAAATTCCCTTTTTTGAATTTTAGTATCCTATATAAACAATTCACTTACGAAAAAACGAAAATTCATCTTATAAAAAAATGAGTTTCCGACAACCGAAATCAATTTTCGGGTCACTTAAAATGCTAATAAGAGACTGTGACTGTGATATTAAAAACTTGATCTTCTCTCTTATAAATTTATTATTTCACGGCTAACAATAGTTTGGTAATAAGAACAGACAATAAAACATTTGTCATCATCACTTGATAAATATTAATAGTTGCTAAGATCTAAATTTTTACTAAAGAAAAACTAAATTTCACTTTCAAATTTATGTAAATAATTATTTTTTTTAACTATTAAATTATTGTCGTCAAATTAATAATAGTCAAAAGTATTTGTATAACTATATTAAGAGTGAAAATGATGGAAATAATGAAATAAAAAAAAAATAAAGTTTTTTTTTTGTATTGAAATCACGTTTTATTAAAATTTTAATATGATTTCCTGGTAAATCATTACAATTATAATCCAGGTTCAAGTTCAATAACTTCACAAGCAATAATAATAATAATAATAATAATAATTACAACAAGATCAAAGCCATCGTCGATCAGATTCATTTGAATAATTGAACAATTATCATACAAGTGGCTGCTTGTATTCCCGGCATCTTTACAGTTAATTATAACTCTTGCTCTCACTCTAAATAAAATTCCTTTAACGGTGATGACTACAAAATGCCCAAATAAAGAATAAAACAGATTGATAAATAAAAAGAGTGTATTAAAATAGTAAATTGTTTATTTTGCATTTTTAAATTACGCAATAGAACCACATATATTATAACTGTTAATTTTAACTATTGTAAATTTTTGTAGTATTTTGGTAATAGTAATTAAATGGATAGTAATAAATAACTATTTGAATCACTAATTACAAACACTTTATTTTACATTAATATAAAAGAAATTATATTTATTTTTTTTTTCATTCTATTATTTTAAATCTAAGGAAAATTCGTCAGAACACTGCAAGTGAAAATTGAAAAATACGCACACAGCTTTGAATTATTTTAGCAGAGCAATTTTTGGTGCTAATATAATTAGCAGGCGGGGTGAAACACAGAACTTTCATTTGTATCAGCCCATATAAAACAATATCAAGATATATATATATTAGAGGCATTATTTTTGACATAGTATAAGTAACATTGTTGTTCCATAAAAAATAAAAAGGCGGAGCTTCGAAAATATCACCCCACTAGTTTCTTCTATAAATATTTCAAGTTTGTGCTTTACTGTAGTACATTCCTCTTATTATTATTTGTTTTCTTTTTGACTACAGTGTTGTATTTGTTGTTTTTTTCTAAAAGTGTCAAACACAGAGAATTCTTACCACAAAGAAGGCGTTAACTCTTTTAGTTAACTCTATAAAGAAAAATATTGAAATATACATATATATATGTACATGACGTCAGGCAACTAAATTGTAACGCCATTTATTTTTGTCAAAGGAACTGATGTGCGCTGGTGTGTGTAAATAGTGTGGATAGCAAAAGTACATATTGGATTGGATTTGAAGTATGAAAATCAGCTGGAAGAGTGGGAATACATTTTTTTTATAAAATTTTTTTTTGGGAGGCTTGTCTTTGGCTTAAGTAGTGTTTGTTAGCTTTGTTTTTATTTTGCTTAGAATTACATATGTATATATATTTTCATATATTCAATACAAATATAAAATACACAATACACAGTAATGTTTTGGAACTTACTTCAATATAGTTGAATAACGTTAGTTGACTTCGATAGCTCGCGAGATAAACACGTGTTGTGAATGGCTTGATATTATTTCAAAAGTAAAATAGTGAACACAGATCGTTTTTTTTAATAGTTTTCCTATTCACATCAGATATATTCAATAAATGAAAAATAATTATTTAAATACGTTCATTTGTTCTTTGCATAAAATATCATAATTTGATTTGCTCTTTGAATATGCAAAATGTTTCAAATAAATTATGTGTGTATATATACCGGAGGAATCATTTGTAATTGTAATTGAAATTTAATTAAAATAAGAGAATTTCAGCAAAAGAAGAAAACAAAAAAATAAAAATATAAAATAATTTAGAAGAGAAGAAACAAGAAAAGTAATATTTACATTTTTTTTGTTTGTTTTTTTTTTTTTTGTTTTAATCAGAAAAGTGTGTAAATGTTATTATCGCGCGCCATCGAGTGGTGAAGAGATTAAAAATTGTGCAAATTGGGTGGGGAATTATTGAGTGCGCGCGACTGATTTGAGTGTAAAATAAAAATTCAAAACAAAAAAGCCTAAAAGAAACAAGCACAAAAAAAATAAAAATAATATATACACCAAGTATATAAGAAATAAAATTTATTCCTTTTATTTCCATTGATTTTAATGGTTAGCAATTAATTTTTGTAAATTTGAATCAGAATTTATTATTTTAGTTTTGAATAAATCAAATTTGTAAACAAAACTTCTGAGTGCCGTTATATTAACTTAAAACAAAAAAAAAACTAATTTTATTTAAAGAAAAAGAAAAAATTAAGGCTTACCATTTAATTAAAAAGAAAACAAATTTTTTTTTAACAATTTGTGAATTATTCATGTGTAATATATCCTAAATTAGATATTGAGTGGATTATGATAAATGGATATAAAAAAATTCAATTGAAGTGCAAATAATTAAAGCGAAAATAGTGATAAAGAAATTTTTTATTTCAAGTTTTATAAAAAGAAATTTAAGGTGAATACATTTAAAGGTAAAAAAAAACACAATAGATAAAAAGTTTTTATTTTAATTAATAAAACATTTCGAGGATACAAAGTAAAAATTTTGCAAGGGGATTTATATTTTACTTAATTTTATTTAATGTTGCTGCTGTTTAAAAACGCCATATAAAATTTAAAATTGTTTGTAAATTTTTAATAACACTCAAAAAAAAAAAAAAGCAACACAACAATTTTTGGTTATAATAACTCTTATCGCTATTAAATGCTAATTATAAGAGAACGAACAGACATTTTCTTTATTTAATATTTAAATTTGTGATTAGCTAATAACATTTATCTATTTAGAATTTATATGAAAAGAAAATAAAACATATTCGCAATTTATATTAGAAAATTAATTTCTTTTGAAATTTCATCAAACGAAAAGAGAAAAAATACACGAAGACTTATGTTTTAATAAAATTCAAATACGATCAGGCAACATTTATAAATAATTTCTAATTAATTTGTTATATGTTTTGAAGACGGACACATTGCAAAAAAAAAGTGTTAAATAATTTTTGTTGTGTTTTCTTTATTTTCGGTAAACATTTAAAAATAAAATAATAACTGGACTGTTGTTGAATCAAATCAAAAGTGCCTAAAAGAAAGCGTTTGCAGGACCACTTTTTGTTTTAACCGGTTAAAGACAGGCTTTAAAACGTTAGACACAGTGGTGTGCTATGATAACATCTTTCCATTTGTTTATCAAAAAGTCGTTAAACTGAGCCCCAATTTGGAGCCCTACCCCGCCAGCGTGGAGGGGCTTAATAGCCCTAGAGCGGTGGGGATGGCCGCCACCACGTATATGACAACTGCATCCGGTGATCTTGATATGGCCTTAGGCGGTGGTGGCTATCATACATCATCACCACGTAGTGCAACAGATGCTGGTGAAATGAAATATATGCAACATCATCATCATCATCATCATCATCAGGTGCCATCATCGCCAAGTCCAAATACTGGGGGTGGTTTAGGTAGTGTAACAGGTGGATTAGGTGGTGTCGGTGGTAATCCATGGGCAGCTATACATACAACAGATCCATGGGGTTTACAATCCCATCATCCCCATCATCCGGCTGATGTTAAACAAGAAATGTCACATTTAACACAACAATCAAGGGTACAACAGGGTATGGCATCACCGCATGCCTGGCATGCACCAGTACATGCAACTGCACATTATCCACCAACTGGTAGTTCACCATTACAATATCATCATGCTATGAATGGTATGCTACATCATCCAGCTCATCCACATCATCAGGGTGTTGCACCATTACATCATGCATTACGGGGTGATTCACCTCAATTACATTTACATCCACATCATTTACAAGGTGATCGTGATACAAGTGCCGGTGAAGAAGATACACCAACATCCGATGATCTAGAAGCATTTGCTAAACAATTTAAACAGCGTCGTATTAAACTAGGTTTTACACAAGCTGATGTCGGTTTAGCATTAGGTACACTATATGGTAATGTGTTTTCACAGACAACGATATGCCGATTTGAGGCTTTACAATTAAGTTTTAAAAATATGTGCAAATTGAAACCATTGCTACAAAAATGGCTTGAGGAGGCAGATTCAACAACTGGTTCACCAACGAGTATCGATAAAATAGCAGCACAGGGTAGAAAACGAAAGAAACGTACAAGTATTGAGGTATCTGTTAAAGGAGCATTAGAACAACATTTTCATAAACAACCAAAACCATCAGCACAAGAAATCACCTCATTGGCAGATACATTGCAATTAGAAAAAGAAGTTGTACGTGTATGGTTTTGTAATCGTAGACAAAAAGAGAAACGAATGACACCTCCAAATACATTAGGTAATGAAATGATGGATGGTATGCCACCATCACATTTAGGACATGGTGGTTATCATCCACATCATGATGTACATGGAAGTCCAATGGGTGGACATAGCCATAGTCATAGCCCACCAATGCTTAGTCCACAAAACATGCAAAGTGCTGGAGGTCATCAATTAACGGCACACTAGCAATCAGAAATCCAGGAGTCCAACTCCGCTGTAGCTGCAACAACATCATCAGTGTCGACATCGTCATTACATCAACAACAACAACAACATCAACAACAATTGACACCGTCATCATCATCATCGGTATCATCAACAATGACAACAACGGTACTATCATCGCATAGTCCATTAAGTGGTGGAAATCATATGAATAATAATAATAATAACAATAATAATAATAATAATAATAGCAGTAATATTAATATTAATAATAATAATAATAATGATATTAGTATGGATCATTTATCACATATGGCTAAATCGAATGCATCATCAATAGCTGCTGCTGCAGCGGCTGCTATGTATATGGATCCAGCTAGATACCAACAACATCATTCACATTATCATCCACATTTACATCATACTAGTGAACAACAACATCAACAACTACCACAATCGTCGTCGACACAACATTTAAATTTTCATCATCATCATCATCATCACCAACAGCAACAACAGCAACAGCAACAACAACTTCATGCTAGAAGATTGTTTCATGAGTGGACCCTGCAATTTGGTGCAGCCGGACCTCCCGGTGTACGCCATTTTAATAATTTTAGTGGTGAATAAATTAATTAAATAAAATGTTATTTTTTTTATGATAAATTGTACATACATATATGAAAAGGACATAAATGACTCGATGCCATTTTCCGGGATTATTGTTGTGTTTAGTTATTTTAATATTTTGTCTGTAATAATTTCAACGGTCAACTAGTTTTATTTTTTGTTTTGTAAAATAATTAAATTAAAATTTTTTGTTGTTTAAAGGACAAACAAAACTATTACACGAATGCTATACAAAGGCTCTTGTAGAGTTTGGAAAACGTAAAAAAATACATAGTTTTGTTTGTTAGTTAGAAAAAAATATTATTAATGAAAACAAACAAAATTACAAAAAAAAAAATTGTTTTGTTTCGAATTTTTATAAAACGCTCAGAATTTTTTGAAAAAAAATTTGTAAAAATTATTTTTTATATTAGTATAAGATGGAATAATAGTGATGTCGTTTCTTTTATTTTTATTCCTTTATTTTGTGTTTTTATTATGAAAAACTAAGTAAAAAACTAAAAAAGAATTTTAATTATGTATTTGACAGAGATTGATAAGGGATTAGTGTAAAAAAAATTTCTTTTCTTTTTGTTTTGTTTTATTTTTAATAATTATATAAGAGAAACAGATTAAGTAATATATATACATGCATTTATATATATATATAAATAAGAAGGACGAAAGAAAAAAATTTAGGTATATAACACCCCCGCCCCTTCTTGTAGACCTAACAAATCTGATGTAAATAGTTAAGTCATTAGTTTAGTAAATAGAATGTTATATACTATGTAATAGGAACATGCAGTTGAGGACCGTAATTGTTCTGGCTTCATGTCAAAAAAGGCATAGCCGGGATTTTTGCAAATTGTTTAATATATAAGTAATGCTATACAAAAACATACAAAAAAAAATATAAATAAATAAAAATAAACTTAGTCTAAAAGAAAAAAAGAATGTTGCAAAAAAACAAAAAATAAATCAAAAACCTCAAGAATGAAAGCATGTTTATTGAAAAAAGCATTTTAAAAAAGAAAAAGTAATGTTATATAACTTAAAACACACACACACACATTCTTACAAAAAATTTGAATCCATTGTGAATTTAGAAAAAATAAACAAAAATTACAAAATTAACATCCAACAAATCTATAATAATATGGCGAAAACCGAAAACAAAATTTAAAATAAATTTAAAAAAAAAAGAAAGGAGAATATACGAAAATATTTAAAAAAATTAAATTGTGATGTTTTTATTACTGTTCAACATATATAAGTAAAAAAACAAAACTAAAATGAAAGGACTATTACAACTGTACGTAGTACACTTTATTCTACCTGATCCTTTTATGTTAGTAAGTATCTCTGTTTGTTTTAGTTTTCAATAATGTCTCTTCTTTTTGTTTTTAATATTTAGTAAATAAAACAATTTTTATTTTGTAATAAAAAGTTTTGCTAATTAAAAACTGTTATTTGCTATAAATAGTAACTATTGAAAAGGATTTATTTTTAATTCTGACTCTAAGGTTGCATGTTAGATTGTTTTGATATCAAATTGTTGAGGATTTCATTTTTAGTTTATAATAATTGATTATAATTTGGCATTTGTTTATGTAAGTTTAGATCTTAGTTTCTATGGCAGTGACTTTTGATCGTCGATTAAGTTCATAGAAACGGGAGAAATTGCTAATCGCTTAAAATCGCTTCAATTAAGACTACGAGCTTAATAGTATCAGGAATTATTAAATAAAATATTTATTTTTCATTAAAATTTGTTTTGTTGGCTTAGAAATTGTTCCTCTTCTGAAATAATAAACTTATGCTAGCGATGATTTAATTCGTGGAAGCACTTTTTTTTGTCATTCAAAATACCTGCGACTAATATGGCTTGTTTTTTCTTTTGTTGGAATCAGTATGGCTGGGTTGGTAGCTTTAATATAAGTGATTATTGACTGGTTTGCATGTCAAACACTTACACTCATACTCTATCACCCGTTATAATACGTTGCATGAATGTGCGGTAAAATTTATCCTAATTAACTAGCTTTTAATTGATAAAATTTTTAAATAAACTTCAGGTCTTTTGAAGTTATTCAAGCTGGAATGCGACGGATGCATAAAAACATTGTGTAAAATGATTTGTTAAATGATGGTTTTTTGTGATCATTTCTTTAATGTTTTCAATATTTCCTCCAGCTGAAGACTTTTAAATTTTATTTAACATTTTTAACGATTTGCCCTACAAAATTCCAGTTTCCAAAAAATTTAAGACAAATTTGATGTTTATAGTTTTATCCATATTGAAGTCCGCCAAACATTTTTCCCAAACTCACGAGTTTTTTTTAGCAAATATCCTGCTAAGTACATATTTCTTCATTGTATAAAGAAATCATTGCATTCTCTCAAAAATAAAAACAAGTTTTAGTAAATCAATTGTTGGAACTGGTAATATTGGAAATTGGCACTTGTAAGTACCAAAAATTAGTTGGCCCAAAGTTTTAGGATGCTTATTCTGTAAGTTCTTACTTTGAATCTCACCAAATTTTTAAGCAGTTTTAATTTGAAGCACTTGACTAAAACTAGAAAGGAAGTATTAATAGTTTTTTTATTAGCACTCAAGAATTTTACACAAGAATCAAGTAGGGAAAATACGCATCAGTGGGTTTTATAATGGAAAAATGGTCAAATGAAAAATTTATCCATAGAGCATGCAGAATTTAGTCATCATAGTTAACTTTTCATGCAAAAAGCAGCCAGAATGGCGACTTTTGTGGCCATTCTAAGAATAAGATTTATTGATGTTTTTCCCGATAAAGTTGTCATTATAAGCGACTGAAAAGTAGCTCTCTCTCTCATTGAAAGGCTTTTGTTCTAACGATAAATTTTATCTCTTGACTGTGTAATATTCTATGTGTTGTCTACTAACCTAACTTTCATAATATATGTAGCAACCAAAACTTCAAGGCTATGTTCCTTATGGAAACGGCTTTAACTAAGTTGTTACTTTTTCAATATGTATAGGATTTATTTATATTTTCTTTTAGATAAAAGTGCTTGACGTCGATTACAAGGACTTATTAATCTGGCTACTTACTGATAGAAAACTTCACAAAGATCTTTCGAGTTCTTGCTTTAAGGCGCGAAACCCACAAACCCTTATATAATCAATATAGTCTTTTAACATGATAATCATTGAAGTGAACTACTTGATAACCACCACTTTAAGGCGTTTTACTGTTTCTGATTCCTTTGTTTCATAATTTTAGGATTTTAAAATGAATTTATCTTTAAAAAGGTTGTACTAAATATTAGAACAATTTGCGGAAAACAATTGATAAAAGTCTTTATTCAATTCTGAAGCATTGAATTCTAGCGTGAACTTACTTTAAAAAAATTTCTCATTTCATAACCCGTTGGTGTTTTTGATAGTATTCATGTCTGATATTTTAATTTCCTTTACTCGTTTTAACTTGAAAGCTTCCATGTTTTATCAGGACCTACTCCACAGAATTTAAAGATAATTAATAAATTACTTGTTAATTTAGTTATTCCGTAAGCCTCCCATTGAAATAGTTACTTGTAACTATATAATCTTATAATCTTGTAATTATTGCTTGCTTATGACTTGCTCACACGAAAGCGGTACAAAACTATGAAATTTTCGTGCCTCCGTCGCTGTATAGTGGGAAAAAACAGCTCTTTTAAAAAATTTGTAGTTGATTGCATAAATATCAGCAAGCTTAGATAAGTTATATCAAAAACGCTGAACTAGAATAGTTAAAAAAATAATCCTTCTTGGATTTCATGGTAGAGTTTTTTTATATATTTTCCTATTTTATAGAAACTTGCTAAATGTTCTTAGGAATATTCTGTCCTAATTACCTCGCTAATATTTGTTATCTTACATTTGTTGTTACAGATTGGAATATTAAACCAATTTATAATTTAGTCTTTGAGTCCAGATTGAGTTATATAGCCAGCCTACAAGCCTCCTTATTTCCTTACATGTAATTATTACCAGTACTTTTTTACTTGCGGACAAGCCCAGGAGACTTTTGTTATAGCTCCACAGTGACGTCTATATGCTTAAATTATTCAGAATCTGTCACTATTTTTGACAACAGCTTTCAAAAAAGAAATTTCGTATTAAAAATATATATTAAAAAAAGTCTGCTCTTTATTAGTCAGATTGATGTTGTCCAGCATATTTATATGTCCAAAACTGTTTTATCAAAGCTCAGGAGATATTCCAAAAAGTTTTTTCAGTCTTACTCTTCCTTTAAATATATTTTTGTAGTAAAAAGCTATGTTGACAATAATTTATAATATTATGTCTTGCACGAAATTCCATTTAAATGTTTCAAATTCTTTCATTGGATGTTGTTGGTGTCCGATTTGTAATTCATACCAAAGATGTCCTAAAATTTATTCATTTCTTTTAAAATAAAAAATTGAACCTGGGGCGCTTAATTTTATCCTCATATCAATTTAGCAATTTTATTAAGGTTGAACGTAATATATTACGTATTTTTTTGAGAAAATTTTCAATCCCTTACCATAATCCTTAGCTTCAATTATTTGGAGGTGAATTGAATGACAACACGTGGCATATGCTTACCAGCAAATTAGGACTTCTTTTAATCTCAAAAACATTTTACCTTTTATAGATTTTAGAATGTCTGTTTGTATTCTTAGGAAAGTTTTTAAGGAATTGATTTGAATTTTTGCTGGTAATAAAATTAAATTTTCTAAGCATTTTCTCTAAATATGAAAATGAAAATTATTGAATTCAAAAGTCTACAAAATTAAACTTTTTAAAAGTAAAATAGTAATAAAATTTGAAATGAGTTCATTGAGCCAAATTTTCTTTTTATTTCTGGACTAAAAAATTTGTATGAATTCTGAAATTTTGGTTTTTATATTTATTCGATGTTAGATTTGTTACCCAAAAAGCATAAAAGTTCAAGGAGACGATAACCAATGAAAGGTAATCATCTCGTCTTCTTTACTTCATTAAAACCATAAAAAAGTAACTTGTTTGCTTTGAAAATAGGAGACCATGTAAATTACAAAAATTCAGTCTTCATTGTGTAAAATTTTAGAGATAGTGAATAAAAAAGGCTATGTTAAATAATAAAATTCCTCACAAGCTAATAGCATAACAGAACTCGGTTCTTTTGTCTATTTGACTAGGCATTTGACAAATCTTACTTTGTTTTTGTTCAAAACCATTCAAATACGAAAAAGAAAAGTTAAAGTGATTTTCCTTGTCAAAGATGGAGTCAAATTTAGTAAAAATTATTGACTGTAATTTTAATGAAAAGTAAAATCTAAGCCTGATTTGTAGAACGGGTGATAACATTTTCCTTTGGAAAAACAGTCAGCGTGTAATTCAAGCTTTCTTCTCGTAGGTTTCTAGTTTCAATTTTAAGATTTCTCTTAAATTTCTTAAATCAACAAATGAATTATAATATTAAGGAAAGATCAACCAAAGGTTCAAACAAAACAAGAGTCAGGGAACCAACTTAAGCCAATAATTATTAATAAAAATTGATATAAAAAATGAAAGCCTTGAGAAGATGGAGTCTATATAAGCTTAGACTCTTTTGCTCTATGAAAAAGAATTGGCAAAATCCAAAATTACTAACAGTGTGAAGTATAAGATAAAATCAAAACGCGAAATATGAACCATATGGAACTGACAATTGAGCGCAAAGAATGTACTTAACGATACTGCTTGTAATATGCTTTTAGAGCTTTTGTTAGAAATCATTTTTGAATCTGATCAACAGAGTCATATATTTTAATTGACAGTTAAGCTTTTATGTAACACTTGGATTCTTCATTATTATTCTTCTTCTTCTAATATCCAAAGTGATTATGATGTATTCCATTGGCCTTGTTTTCAGTAAAAATTCTGGAATTTTTTTTTGTTACCGTGTTCAATTTTGCTTACATTTTAATTCAACTCTTTTGAATAAATATTAAATATATGAAATATTAATAGCCCATAATTTTCCCTACCATTTTTGTAATTTAAAAACTACAGTTTTTTATTTTTAAAAAAAATTTAAGAGATACAAAGCACATCAAAACATCAAGCAAAATATATAATCGTTTAGCTATAAAATGTCAATTTCAATGTCAAAAAATAAATTTTGTTGATGAATTTTTACTTTCCAAAAATTGGCCACTTAGCAAATTTTATATCTGATATTAAAAACAAAAACTTGCAATAAAATTATCAAGTTATATGCGAAAAGTGTGACTAGGCTTAGAATGCAAATTAAAACTAAATTAATTTGAAATAAAGTGCTTCCATTAATTTTATAGCTTTTAAAAATTTTTTGGATTGATTTTTAAAATAATACTCAGGCCATAATTTTTATTGTTAAAGACTTCTGCAAAATTTAGAGCTTAACACTTCATAAAAGACAGACACATCAAAGCCTTATACATGTTTAGCATCCTTTCTTAGAAAAATATATGGTAGTTTCCAAAATATTAACTCCTTAAATGCACATGTGAGCATATTTTGTGTGTCATGGAAAACCCTCAAAATTTTTCTGTTGTATCTTTATCTAAAGGATAAATTACAAAACGGGTTAAAAGTATTCTGAGCTGGGATTTTCCGGTCTTTTATGAAAATTATCCCTTTGAAATAAATGTCATTTTGACTAATCCTTTGAAGATTTTTGTAATGAATCCTTGGTAATACTTCAAGGACTTTCTCCTTATAATAATTTTGAAAATCTAATCAAGGTGATTTTTGATTTTTATTTATTAATTTGTGGTTTATTTTGTTCAAGTAAAAATAAAAGTTCAGTGGTACCAGCTAAAATTCGTTTTGTACTTACAATTAGAGAAATTGTTGATAGCTAAAAACTAAACAATAAACCCGAAGTTTTTTATATTTTTAAGGATTATGTTACGATTCCTAAAGAGATTTAAATAGTTTGGTGTCACTAAAACATTACGTTTTCTTGTTTTTTTTTAGAAATTTTTTGAGATTTTTAAACAACAATTTTCTTTAGAGTGGATTATAAAATTTGTAGAAATATCTAAAGTGATTATGATATAAAGTATAGTGCTTTAAATTAATTCCTTTCCAGTTAATATTTTTGCTATTAGTTTAATTAGTAATTAGGACTGAAAATGACATAAAAAAGCTAGAATTTGTAGAGTTTTCATCCGATTTTAGCAGAAGCGACGTTCAATAAATTAATTATTGTCCTTATTAATACTATTAAGATACAGAAGCTTAAAAAGCAGATTTTAGACGTTGTTGTTTTCATAATTTTAATTTAGCAGTCGTTTTTTTAGATAACCGTTTCCAGTATGATAAAGGAAATCAAGATGCTAACTATATACAATAAAAGCCTTGTGGATAACTTAAAAGGAAGCAGGCTTTTTCACATTTCACCAGAGATAGAAGTCTTCACTTTTCTTATATTTACAGATATTGAAACGTAAGAACTAACCACAAAAAGGGAATAGAAATAGAATGAATAAAAATGTTTTTTTTATGATAAAATGAGAGAAAGAATTTTATAAATATTTTATACGAAAATTTGAAAAAAATATTTTCTTTTTAGTTTTAAATAAATGTGTTAACTCAAAAACAAGGAAAACCATAATTTTGTCGCTTTTGGTAATGGTGAGTAATTGAAAAAGTATTGTAAATTAAAGGAATTATTAATAATAAGACATCAAAATCATATTTTTAGAAAAATAAGTTCTATTTAATTCCATACTTCATAGCTCCCAGCTATATTTGAAGATGAAAAATAGGTTTGAGCTCTTGGAATTTTATAAAGTTGTTATTTTAAAAATTAGGAAAAATTGAGATTATTAGTTCAACTGTTTAAACTTAAATTTTAGAGCAGAATGTTAATAAAATTTATATTTTTTTGATTCTTTAAATAATATCACCGAATCTTTTTAAATTAAGAAAATTCATTTAAACTTTTAAGAACGATACAAAAAACCGAAATATTCACTTAAGTAGTAAACTGTAATACTAAATATTTTCTAAAAACTTTTCTAAGTTTTTACTTTTTTCAAACCAAATTTAGGAGTTAAAATATTTATTTATTTTAAAAGTCTTAGGCTTTAGTTTTTTTATAATATAGTATTTGTAATCAAATGAAGTAAATAGCTCATTTGAGAATACTTACATTTTTTCAGATTCCTTAGAAAGTTCAAATATAATTTAGTTCGCAAATAGATCAAAGAGTTAGGTTTCGTTTAGAGTGCCAGCTAAAAGTAGAGCAGGCAAGGATGCAAAATTACTGCGACAAATATTGTTTGTTTGAAAATTAACATAGTGAACTCGAAAAGTTTTAAATAAAATCGAGTTAAGTAATTCGTAAAAGATGATTTCAGTTTTTAAAGAACGATTTAAGGGTGACTGATGAATAATTCAAAAGAGAATTAAGAACAAAAATAACATGAAAAACAATAACAAAAAAGATTTAACAAGAAAATAAAAAGAATAACCCAAAAGAACATAGTAAAAAGGAATTAGTTTCTTTTCATTTGCTGGAATTCGTATAATATTGTATCAATATGGCAACACATATCACACTCTAATGGTAATAATGCATGAATATCATTTGCATTATCTTCTTACTTTGAATTATTGGAGCCAGCTCAACTTCACGCTGCTACTTTCAATATATTTTCCGCAAAAATATCGGATTTTTTCCAGCTCCGCGCTCAGCCGGCACTTTGTTTTATGTCTTATGCCTGGGACTCACTAGCGCTTAGCGGCACAAAATTTAGTGCTAAATGCTAATGGGTCCATTAGTCTCCACTGATGTTCCACTCCAATGGTATATAAAAAAAACTCTCCATTTTTACTGTGCTAAGTCGTCTCCACACGCTAAGCGCTAGTGAGTCCCAGGCATTAGGAAATGCTTCCGACTGCAAATAAGTTATCCTACTGTTAAAATATAATTGAAAAAAATAATATTTTTTGATTTTGCTCTCAAAGATTTTCCCTAATAATATTTTTGAATCAACCAACAGTTTTAGTTTTAATTTTTCTTAAGATTTAAAATTAATAGTATAAGAAGAGAAGACCTTTTATTTATATTTTAGTTTTTCATATTAAAAAATTGTCATCACCATTGACCAAAGCAAACGAGAAGGTAAGTTTTTATGATTTATGTGAATAATGTGCTAGAAAATCATAAGTATTCAACTGATAAATATTTATAATAATTATTTTTATTTAGAAAAGTAAAGAACTATTAAAACCTTAAGGACTGCATGTTAGTTCCTCAAAAATAAGCAGGAACTTTTCATATTCGTTCAAAAAATTAGCAAAAGAATTTTACTTTATAGCAATATCTACAAAACTAAAAAAAATAAAAAAACTTTCCCAAAATTGCAACAAAATCATACAAGCATGAAAACTAATGATTCCGCTTGGAAAATGTCAGCTGGAAAACATTAACAGTATACGTTTTGTGCGGGAAGTCATCTTAAGACATCTCGATTCTTGTCATTCAGAAAACTTAAGAGGATAGTTTCTGTAAATGTCTAAAACTCTATCGGTCTTAGAAATACTTAAATAACAGAATAATATTTACTAAATGCTTCAAAATTATAACTAAGAAAATGTTTTTAGAGCATGAAACACTAAACATTTTTTGATTTGTTTCAAAGTTTTAAAGCTAATACAATAATACGATGAAAGCCAACACCAATCATACTTAAACTTGCAGGCTGGGTCCTTAATTTTTTTAGCGTAATAATAAAAAATATTCACCTTTTAGAATATTAATGTAAAAGAATAAAGTTAAATTCATATGAAACAATAGCATTTACTTAATAAAACCTGGAAAAAACACACATTTCAAACACCCACTTTACTTTTTTCAATTTCAAAGGACCTTAAATGGAAGACATTCACCTTTAATTGGGCTCTGTTGGTCTTTAATTAATTCTCTTAATTTTAATAAATTACACCGAAATAAATGTAATCTTTCTAAAAAGTCACTATAATATTTTTCGTTTGATTATGAGGTTCCTTCTTTTAATTACCGACTGGTAAGACTTTAATTGAATTTTTGAAAAAAATTTGGTAAGATATATTTTTTATGCATGGCCATTATAAGTGCATACATATATAGTATGTTTATATTTATATAAATGCATGAAGGAACTAAAAAATATTAAGCTTTGACTGTTATTGGGGATTACGGCTACATATAATTTGAATCCTCAAAGTTGTTTCAATGGATACAATAGGACAAGTAAATTTTCAGGCGAGCTCCCGGTTATATATAGGTTTATCGAAAATTCTATAATTTTTGACAGTTGTTAAGGCTTTATAAACCAGTGAAATGGGATATCAAACCCCATTATGTAATATAAAGACTTAATCAATTTTCCTAGATTCATTTAAGGAAAAATATTTGTTAGTTGTAATTAAATAATTCTTACTAAATTAAAATTTAGCTTAGAATAACTTCACTGTAGCAAACCTTGAAGTTTATGCTAAGCACAAATAAAAGAAGCAACATTTTTCTTACTTTTGTTGTTGTTGTTGTTGTTTTAAGCAACAAGTGCTTAGCAGCAGCAAGTCAAACGATAGAACAAGTGCGACAAAAAGCTGATCTGTCTACTTTTGTAGTAACAAGTTATCGAATAAGTTACACAATCCATTAGATACTTGTTGTGGGGGACACTAAAATCAATGAAAAATAATAATAATAATTAAAATAAGAAAAACCAAAACCAAACAAAAAAAAAACAAACAAATCAAACAAAAAAGTTAAAAACTAGTCTTGTTAATAATAATTGTAGTTCGACAAGAGTGTACGTAGAGCCAGCAGGAAACGAGTAGTGGTCATGCCAATAGTGTAACAGGCGAAACCCATAATAAATACTAAAATATAGCTAATTAGCCCAAGGCTTTATTCCGTTTTCATATTTGGTTTTTTTTTAATTTTTTTATATTTTTTATAATCATTTTTTTTACGTTTTTCGTTTGACTGATAAAAACATATTTTTCTCGTCATAAGAATTATTTGTTGAGAGGGCATATTTATATCTAAGAAAGGCTTTCAGCTCATAAGAACTAATTTTCGGTTTTCGGTGCGGAATTTGTTTTTGTTATTATTACTATTTTTTTTTTCGTATTTTTATCAGGCCCCTGGGGTGTTTTTTTCGGTTTCTATCCTTTTCGATTATAAGTTGGGGCTATTCCATGCTATATATATATATATATATATAATGTTGTTTTATAATATTGGAAGTTTTATAAGGTTAGAACGACGCAGTCAAACACAAATTGTTTCTATACCTGTAAGAGAAACGACATTTAATGTTTATTATTAACTACTTATGTCTGTTCCTAATCCTAATATTAAACAATAACATTAATTTATTCTTGTTTTACACTTATGTCGAGATGCCTATAGGTTATAACAAAGTGACAATCAATTATAGAGCTCAAAACGTTACTTGTCAATTCAATGACAAATGACGCTTAAACTAAAGAAAATTATATGTTTTCTTTACATATATATATATAATATATATATAAACAGCAATAATGTTAAAATATCAGAGAACTTAATAATTTTGGTTAGTTCCATTAGTTAAACAACCATTTTATAAACTAAACAAAAGAAATTTACAAAATACTTAATAGAAAAAAAGGGCGAAAGTATCGAACTTTTATTAGAGTTAAGATAATTCCTTAGGAATTTAAAATAGTTAAGCATAAATATTTTGATTTTTTGTTGTTGACTGTTTTATCGAGTTTTTGCGAATTTTGAAGGAAGGATTTTTTCCATTTAGTTTTAGATGATATATATATATATGTATATATATAATAATCGAGCTCATTCTGACCATATTATTTTGTGTTATTTTTAATTCCACTTGCTAGGATGATTTGTGAAGAATATATTATGAAAGTACACCTTAAAAATAAGTACTGCGCACTGTCTAAAAACAAGCAGAACAAACTTTCTTAAGCGATTAATGTGTCTGCATTACTAACTAAGTTTTTGCTTTTATTTTTTTAAATTTCAAGGCTTTTTATCCCAGTAGAGAAAGTAGCTCTACTTAATGAATGAAAAAGAGCTACTTTTAAAATCATAATACCTACCCTATCGGGAAGAACATTCATGAATTTAGTTAACAAATGGTCACAAAACTCACCATCATGACTTTCTGTATGAAAATACGATTAAAAAGTATCTATGATGGCTTCTTTCTGCATGCTGCATTAATGAATATTTCACAAGTGAGCTTTCTGATATGATGCATACCTGAATTCATGCATGAGAAACTTACTGATGAGTAATTTTCCTACGGGGTCTATACCAGATAGCTTTTCTTAATGAGTAATAAGCTTCAACAAATTTCAATATTTAGGAAACTTATGTAGTAGCCTTAAAACATTGAAAACAGTAAAGAATTAATTAAACTGTTAAGCCAAATATTATGTAGATTAATTTATAATTTATAGAAAACTAAAAATAAAAATTAAAATAGTTACCTGAAACAAATATAGCCTTGTGAAAAATGAAAAGAAAAATTAAGTACTAGGATAGGTATTTCAGGATTATTTTGTTTTTTCTTTACTCAGGATTCAAATAAAAATTTAAATTGGACGAACAAAATTTTGCAATATTTTAAAATTTAATTTAGAGTTAATTATATCCAAAGAGATGCTCCAAAGTAAATGCTCTAAATGCTCGGTTTGTTACATTTATAAATTTATGAAATATTTATAAAATGTTAGTTACTTAACTAACTTACTTAAACATATTATAGCACTCATATATATGCAACAAAAAATCATATAAAACAAAAGTAGCATCAATCAAATTATTTTGACCACTAATCCTATACCAATCTGATACAATACGATCTACATATATCCCAATATCCGGCTATT
Source organism: Acrocera orbiculus (assembly GCA_947359355.1). Lineage (NCBI taxonomy): Eukaryota > Metazoa > Arthropoda > Insecta > Diptera > Acroceridae > Acrocera > Acrocera orbiculus. The sequence continues at coordinate 47,654,159 of OX375757.1, forward strand.
AGACAGACACTTCATCAAAGCTATGTAATTAATTGAAAAATAAGAAATTCGAAAAAAAAGCAAAAAAAAACAAAATGTTTACAGTTTTAGCCCATTAAACAAGGAAAATTGGCTAAAGGAACAGAACCTAAACGTTCGTAGCCAATATATATAAGATTTGCACGGTGTGATCGAGCACCTGACTTATTGCTTCTTAATTAAAAAGAATTTTTATTTTTTATTTTACTTTTTGTAAATAAAAAAAAGGGTAGTGAAGATGCTTGCTTTTATTTTTTATTTCTTTATTTTTTGTACTCTAAAAACCATTAAAAAAACAACAATGAAACCAAAAGGTTAGGTTTAGTTCATTAACTGAGTGAGCTTAAAATACAAACAAACCAAAAAATCTAATAAAAAGCAACAACAACTACATGAAAAGGAAAAATTGTTAATCAACCTGCTCTGGTGCCCATCAAATATTCGTAAAAATGTTTTCAAGCGATCGAATTGAGTTCGACAAAATAATAAAACCAAGAAAAAAATCCCTATATAAAATTGCTAAAAATCTTTGGCTTTAAAGAAGCAACAACATAAATAAAACAAAAGATGACTTGAAAAAAATTATTTTACAGAAAAAGAAAAAAAAATGGGGAGCAACAACAAAATGCTGCTCTAATAAAAGACGCGAATTTTTGAAGTCATATGGTGAGGGCATATGTGTAGGTGTTGTAATAATGCGTCAACTTAAAAACATTTGGATAGCATAAAAAATAAAAACAAAAAATTAAAACCAGTTTAGGGTATTTGGTGTGGTTAACTTGACTTATTTGACGTAAGCTTTCAATAAAATGTTTAATTGCCGTCAGCATTCAGGGAGAAAAAACAGTTATAATATGTTGATTAGTCTTAAAATGAGTTTTAAGCTTTAGGCCGTTAATATAAAAATAAAAACAAAATTAACTTGCTTGGTCAGTTTAAAGATAATAATGATATCAGAACAATTCTTTGTAGTATTATAACATTGACAAATTGACTTTTTATTATTGGAAAGTTAAAGATTAGCGTCAGAAAGACTGAATAGGCAGTTAAAAAGCCAAAATCAAAATTAGTTTTGGAAATTATTTAAGTTGAAATTACATTAAAAGTGTTAAAATTAAAAGATTCTGATCCAAATTTGGATATCTTTGGATTTGATGGAAGAAAATAAAGTCTTTGATTGAGTACTTGAAATTCTTACTTCATTTTATTTAATTGATTTTTAATTACTTTTCTTAAATTTTTAATGTTTTCGTAAACATAATGACAGATAAGTTGAGTATTATTTTGATAAGCATATTTCTAATTAAACGGGTTAAGGGGGTATTTCATTGTGTAGAAATTCGAAATGTTTTTTTGTGCATATTTTCATAGCTTAACCCTATAGGAAAATATTCCCAAGAGGATTTTTTTGAAATTTAAATAGTTTTCGGAGTTATAGCTCATTTTGTGGTGCATTGACAAAATACGTCCCCTTATAACCTCAAAATTTAAACGCGTTTTTCTCGAAACTATCTTTTTCAAAACGGTGTGCATGATATCTCTAGTTTTATCTAACCACTTTACTTGAAATTTGGCACGGAGATTCGTTATATAATAAAGTATTGGACTACGAAGAATTCTTTACTTAATTTTTTTTTCGTTTTTTTGTTTGAATTTCGAAAGGCAAAAAACAGGGAAAAAACCTAACAACCTACTTTTTAAACTGCACAATTTTGTGGAAAAATTTTTTCAAAAGAAAAACCCCATCGGAATGCTGGAACTACATTCTTCTTCTTTAAGATTTAATAAATTTTTTTTTGTCAGATCACTGGAAGAACCGGACATGCAAACTATTCGTGAGCCTCCACTTTGCTGGCCTACAGTTATTTCAATTTTAACTTTTTTCTAATATTCTTATGGCGTCCGAAAAAACACAAAAAACTCAGGTGTCTAAATTCGAATTCACCCTTAAGTCAAAGGCACAGATATTTAAAAAAGACAATAAAATATTGTTAAGAATCTGGGAGCTGTCGTTTGAGTTCTTACGAGTTTAAAGTTATAAAAATATATTTCAAAAAAATAGATTTAAAAATCAGTTTTAAGAATTTTAAAACTACTACTTATCATTGATAAGAATTAGATTCGTCATCCTATATAAATCCTTTATAAACAAATGTCTATGAGGTTTGATTACGTAAAAAATCTAATTTTTTGATACAAATTTAAACACTTCAAATAGAACATTGCAATTTTAATTTCTGCAATAAAAATATTAAGTCAAATAATCTTTACAGGATAACAAAACTGTGAAGCTGTTTGCTCGGTATGTTTAGCAAATTAAGACCCCTAAAGGAGGAATAATTCGCATAGGGGAATGTTGCGGATAAATTTTGTAGGAATCTGGCTGGCAAGCTAAATTTTACTAAAAGGCTGTAGTATTTAATTGAAAGATGCATTCGAATTAAATTAAATTAATTAAATGTTTGAGCAAGGATAGAAGAAATAAAAATGCGAAGGACAAAGGGAGCTTACATTTATGGAGTAAACCAAATTTAGAGAAGAAGACTAATTCAATTTTAAATAAAAGTAAAGTTGATTGTTCTTATATTTAAAATTTAGTATTCAGTAGCTTCAAAAGGACAGTCTAAAGGACATGGCTCATTAGAACGAGGTAAAAAAGTTATGTTTATTTTGGTGATAAATTCAATTTCATTGCCAGATTTGCTAAAGATTTTGTTAATGCAGTTGTTATAACTTGCTTTGAGCTATTGCTTTATATACTTATATTTCTTGAATATATGTTTTGGAAGCTAAATTCCAGATACCAATAACTGCAGCTAAAAATAAGTTAATATTGATGGAAGATGGGAAAATTTTGCTTCTGTCTGATATATGCGACTAAATAATCTTGCATTTATGTTGCCCAATGTACCATGTTTTTTTTTTCAATCTGGAGAATTTTGCCTTCAAGCATTAGAGAGGCCGAAAACGTAAAAGGCATTTGCTTGCATGCATCATTCTTCATGGATGGGTAGCAGGTTTACCTAAATGCATGCCACTCTATTTACATTCATATATAGCTGTAATGATGCCCCGTAGCTAAATTAGCTTACGTTCAAGATTTATTATTTATTAAATCGATTAAATGTCAGGTTACTTCTTGGGAGTTTTTTTTTTGTTTTAATTTTGCTGTTTTTCTTTTTTTCTTTCGCATTGCTACCAGCTTAAAAGAATTGCATTTTTATATAAACTTTATTTAAGCGTAAAGTACTACTAATGTTACCTGCTGATACCCTTCAAAGAATAAGACGCCTTATACAACAAAGAAAAAAGGTCAGCTGTGTCCTTTTTAATCCAATTTCTATGGAGACTTGTCGTCGTTTAATTTTTAATTTATTCATCCAAAATGTCATGCAATTTCCGCTGTACTTTGAGTTAATGTTTCAAACTTAATAAAAAAAAACAATGCGTTTGTTGGGGTTTCAATACTATTTCAAGGTGCATTGGTGACACCTTCCTGAGTAGTTGAAATGCTGACAGTCAGACAAAATTATAAATAATATTTCTGACGGCATGAAGGCACGTACTGAAGTACATAGAGCTTTAAATTCATTTATTAGAGGTTTTAAGTTTTAAAGGTGAACAATATGAAATTTTCTTATCTTAAAAGTCATGTATGAAAGCTAAATTTTATGGCTTGCTAGCATTTGTTTTTAACACACTACTCCATAGTGTTCTTTTATTTTATTTTTATTAATTTGGTTTAAGAAGTTTTAAAACCATTTTAAGTTATTTATCGTTAGTTTCACAAGATATAAAAAAGGAATATTCTACTTGTAATGGAGTCTTTCTGACCTTTTTCGATTAGAAAAATTTAATATTTTTGTATAATAATTCGGTAAGTATGCGTGTTATATAAGGCTTCCGCATAGCTTTCTAATATTAAATAAAATGAAATTGTCATTAGATTAGCGAATTCTAAGCCATGTTCTAAATTCTTATTGTTCAAAAGCAAAATCCCTACATTAAAGATGTCTAAAAAAACAAATAAAAAAATTAATTATCTAAAATTCAGAATCTCAACATCAAATGTTGTTTGTCAGTTCAAGAATTGAAATTTTCATTAATTTTCTCATATTAAAAATGGCAACACTTGTTCCCAATCATTGAGACATTAAAACTTCTAAGAAACGACATTGAAGGCATACTGAAGGGGAAAACAGGTCATTTCTGAAGCTGTTTACCTTAGTTTAATGTCAGTCTTGTTTACAGGCTAAAATCTCTATGTTTACTAAAAAAAACCATCACAACTGGATGTATAGTAGTTGAATATCAGTAGTCGATTATGGCAAAAATTTCTGTTCTTCGTTCTTACTAACTCCATTTGGAAGATTTAATTTGAACTTCAAGGCGTTTTGTTTATGCACTACCTACGGCATCTACGTAATTTTCACTTGTCCACTTGACAAAATAAAAAATAATATAAATAAAAACAAGTTTAGTTGGCGACACTTAATTCATAGGTAACTTACATCTGTCTTATAATGAACTAATTTCTTTTATTTATAGTATGTTATCCATTTTTGTACAGTAACTAATGATAGTGACAGTGCCAACTGATCCCTATAAGTAAGATATCTGTAAATGTGTACATAGTTTCTTAAATGGAATCCTTGACAGGTTCATAAAATTTTAATTTTACGTTCGAACAAATTAGTTTAAGAGATCATAAGATTGGTGTTCCGAAAATGCCAGATAAAATTTTAAAGTGTTTTAATTTTTTTATTTTGTTGTCTTTGAAGTTATTTTCTGCAGTAAGAGGAAGCAGATAAAGGATTTTGATTGCTTTATTTTTTTTAGTTAAAAGAGAGTTAAAGTCTTTTCCTATAGAGTTTATTTTATCATTTTTGATTTAAAAATCTGTTTTTTTGTAACTAACGATTGGTTGTTTAGTTAGAAATGTTCCAAAACAAAACATTATGAAAAAAAAAAAAATTTATAAAGAAAATTTTTAGCATTGTCCAAATGTCTTTGAGTTGTCAAATTACCAAAGTTTAGAAACGAAATCGAAAATTAAGGGTGTGGTCCAAATAGGGATGATTTCAAGCAGTTTTGATCGTGTATAAGTCATCAACTTCATGTATTTGAGCGTCAATTGTCAATGAATTTCAAAAAAGTAGGAAAGCTGTTGGTAGCTCAAAGTTGCAAAAATGTATTAGACAAGTTTAATAAGAGCCACGGCCTAAAGAATTTCTTTTTAAGTGTGATGCTGAGTAGTATGTCAAAAAAATTGACATATATTATCTCAAGAATGGTTTTAGAAAAGTTTAGTTTCGCAGCTATGGTATTTATATTTTCTTGATACATACTTACTTTTATGATTTCTAGCATTCCGACCTATTTGAAATGTCCGTTTCAATTATTTGTTTAGGAAAAATTCACAGTTCCGATATTTGCGTTTCCTTTGGAAATTTTAATTAGCATACCATAAAAAACCTCCTTAGAAACTTGTTTGTTTGGAAATCAATCAAATTTTGAAACCAAATATGTTAGCCTCTACAATACTTGTATCAGATTGGCACAGATAAAGTCAGTTTTGATACTTGGAATTAGTAGCATAAGATGAAAACGTGCAAATGTTTTATATTAGCTTTGGTTTTGAATGCAAAGCTGAACAGTTTAAACTAGCTTTTTGTGTAACATCTTAAATAAATATTTTGAGCCAACAATCTTTAAGCTAAGCACAATAACCATAGTATCGGTGTGGCCCCTACAGTTGATCACCTTGTATAATATTGAATTAGTATGATACTTTATTTTAATGGTTTGAAGAAGATAAATAACTAGAATTGTTTAAACGAGCTTAAGTATCTATTTTAGAGTCGTAGAATAAAGGAAATTTTATTGAACCTGTTAAGATTTTGCTTTAAGCTTACAATACCTCAAACTCAAAAAAAAAGTTACAATACTTAAAAAAGGTTATCCGGTCTAAAGGTAAAAAATAGTCATGAAAGAAAAGAGCAGAAATAATAATACCGATGAGTTTTATTTTTTCTAACTAGGATTGATCAGCCTTATCAATCACAATATTGTGTATTTTTCCTAAATACCTGAACTAATATTAGTTTACAAATTACATTTCAGATACAATAAAAAAACATCGCATATAAAAGTTCGTATTGAATGTGTACTCTGCTCTCTTAAAGTCTTTCAAACTACTTAACAATGAAACCTAAAATTCTGACAAAATTCAGTAATGAGTAAATCCCGCTCGGCTTGAGTAATTTAAGCTACAAAGAAAAGAATAGATTTTTTTGTTTTTTCTTTTTGGTTTTTTATATTTCCGCAATTAAAAATCACACGCTGGTCCTTAATTGATTAAATTTAATTAGTTAATGTCAGTTTTTTGATATGCATGAAACTCATTTTCAGTCATGGTATTTAATTTTACGTTGACATCTAACTAATGAGTTTATTATATTCACCTGAGAGAATTGTGCAGCTAGCTTACCTATTTTAGTTTTTAGTTATTGTTTGTTATACTTGTCATCGAATGTGAATGACCCGTAAACAGCCTAAAATCATTTCCTGAATAACTTCATTTTTTTTTAATGAAAAGCAAAAAAATGAACAAAAATTAAATATCCTCAGAGTGGTTAGCTTGAGATAGAAAAATCCGTTCAACACCTTGAAATAATTAAATTCATTAACCTTTACCATTGTTTGTTATTGCTCATATCCTATACTAAAAGTATAACTTTGGAACGTGTAAAAATATGACGTGAAAATATTCACTAAATCACACATGTCTGAAAAATATAAAAAAAAAATAAAAAACCCAAAAATGACATTAACAATATCAGAGGTAGCCTGATACTGTTTTACCTCAAATCAGCATACTATTTCCTAAACATATAAAACTCATCCTCATGGAACGTTGTTTTAAAATTAGACAAGATACAGAGAAGCCAATGGAAATCTACTTTACAGCTTGATGATGATGTATAATACCTGTAATTTACAGTTTTAAAGTGTAGTTTTTTTGGTAACTAATCAACTCATCAAACCGCGACCACAAATATAATACCGACTGCAATAGCTTAGTGAGATAATATCCAAAAATGATATAAAAAGCCAACATTATTGCTGACTTGGATACTACCTCTAGTATCAACCTTTGCACTCAGCTCGTGCCGTCATTTAATATATATATAGTAGTTAAGGAGGCAGACATAGACAGATCATTGAGATCACAGCAGAATGTACTAAAATAAAAAAAACTCAAAATTGAACCTTTAAATCGTCAGCTAAAGCGAACCAAAAAAAAGAAAAAACAACAATAAAAGGAACTTGACATCAATTACAAAATGTTTAACATCGGTGTAACACTTATTCGGTATTCGTCACCTTATAGCCCGGCGACCAGATTTCGTGCGTCTCTTTTTGTTGACCTCGTGTCCAGTATTTCATTGTTTTACTCATTATTTTCTTTTATTTTTTTCATTTTCTCAGTATAATGTTTATTAGATGAGTATATTATTTGAATGGTTGCAGCTCACTTGGATGCTTTCAAGTGAACAAATATTAATTTACTTCATTAACTTGAAGTTGATTTATAGTCAGCTTTGTTTAGTTGCTGCTTCGTTGATATCTTTCACAGTTCTCTTCTGGTATCCATTACGTCTTGTTCTCCTTTTTTAATATTTGTTATTTTTTTTGTTTTTCGTAATTATAAGGCAAAATTTGATCAATATCAATCATCTTATTTGGCTGAAATTTGCAACTAATTGCGGAGGCGCAATGAATCAAACTTTTGTTTTTTGGTTAGTTATCATCTTTATAATTGAGTTGAATGATCCAACAAGAATTTGAGTAATTAAAGTTGATTTTTACAACAAAAAAAAACAAAAATTAGTTTTTTAGTAAAATTAATTTAAAGGGTTAATTTTGCAAAAATGAGCCCAAAAGAATCTTTTCGATTTCTAGAAATTTTTTAAGTGAAAAGTTTGGGTTTATTTTGTGTAATATCAAAAGTTCTGTGATTGCATACTTTTAGGGTATTCGCTGCGCGCACATGAATTCACGTGTACTGTTCCGGATGATTTAATTGATAATTACTTCCTTTAAAATTGAATCAAGAGGATAAAAACGACTCTGAAGAGAAAACTTATGTGTTCTTTGACAGGTAATTTTGTGTCGGGGTTGGAAGTCATGTAATGAAAAATTATAAACTGGATAGAATCAAATGGATGCAAAAGCAACCAAGACAAAAACGTTTGGAGTTCTAAGTGAAAGAAAAGAAGTAAAATGTTCCTAAACGGGGTAAGGATCAGTGTTAATAAATAAATTAAAGTACAATAAAAGTGTTCTTGAAGTGTTTCTAGAATCTCATCCTTTCTCCTATTATTCATCATAAATTTTCTTCTCTCTGGAAAAAAAGCTAAGACTTACTGTATACTCAGGATATGACAAATTTAATTCTAGTTTCATTCTATGATTTCCAATTTAAATTAAACTGAATTTTTTGTTTAAAATTAGGGCTTTCTTAGTGGTAAGACTTTAAGCCACACAAGATATGAATTAATAACTGGCCAAAAGTTTGCCGGAATAATAATCACTAGAAAAAATCTTGAAGATTTCTATTTTAATTAAAAATGTTTATTTTCTTAGCATATATGGAAGTCATTGATAAAGGAGTTCATAACAAAGTTAACGATTATGACAAAAGATTAGAATTTAGTCTTTTTGATATTTTTCTTGGAAAATTAATGGATTGATCCTTTAGTAGAAATTTTGATTTAAATGCCAGCTCTAATAAAGTCCTTTCATTTCAGAAAATGACTAACAATAAGAAAACTTTAATTTATGTCTTCGCTATTATTTTTTACTCTTAAATTATAAATTTATTCTTTTGAAAAACTGAAAACAACATAAATAAAAATTATAGCTAACAATTATTCATACCTATCAAAAACAAGAAAAACAACCAATCGGGATGTTACTTTCTTCAATTTAATTTAGCAAATTTTCGCCGATCTTATTTGAAACAAAAAAAAAGTTTGGAATAAATTAATCGTCACTAAATCCGGATATGACATAAAACTAATAGAATCATATTAACTCATACATAGATATAACCTCATTTGAACTCAGATTATTCATTTATATTTTGAAAAAAGTTTCTCTATTTTGTTTAGATGAACTTTCCACATTAAAAGGGCGTAAAAAGTGATCAATTCATTTATACATATATATAATATAAGTATTTATATATCATTCAAAGAAATCTTTCTTTTTTTTTTTTTGAAGCTTTCACATAAATATTAAGTTCTTTTAGGATTTTGGGAGTGTAGTATCATCATCCAAGGTCAAATGACATCAGTTCATTTATCCAATTTATGGCTGTCCTATCAGTGTCACCTATCCAGGCTGTATATAAAGAAACCCACACATGGTGTTTTTAACTATATTATATTGTCGCAGATTTCATTATAAGATTTATTGATTAGACAGCTTAGTTTGATCATCAATTTAGTTTGGCTATCGAAAAATATCAAATGAAATATCCAAAAGAATACTCTCTATATATGTTGTTACGAATTTTTTCTCACAGGCATTTTAAGGCTTTCTTCTTTATTTGAAAAGAAAAAAATAATAATAATAAAAAGAAAAAAGAAAATTGCCTATTATAACGGTAATAGCGATGAATTTTTGACAAAAGCCCTCATCAAGGAAGCCCTTTTTGACTATACAAAATATTTAAAATGAGTAAGTTTTAATACCAGTGAGACCAATGGTGACACGGACCATAAACATTGTGTAAAAAGAACTTTCCTGCTGGTCTAAGCCAAATAAATTATTTCATTTCAAGTTGTTGTTTTTTGGTTTAGTTTATCTTCTTTTAAGTTTTTTCTATTATATTAGTTTTATTTTCTTTTTTAGCTTAGGAAAAAAGAAAGACTCCACCGCTCCCCACGAGATCATTAAACACAAAATAAGAAATGCATCAGAGAAATGGTCGAGAATTCCCGATTAGAAATAAATTTCCTCAATAAATTTCCAAAATGGTCCTAAATTATGGACTTTGTAGTTTTTTTTCTTTCCAAATATTTTTTGTTGTTATTATTTTTACTTCTGTGGTCTGTATAGTCCACCACCTAACCTTTCTCTGTCTTGCTCTGTGCCTTAGAGACCCAAACCACCTGTTTAACTGCTGTGTCTTCTTCATTTTTCTTATATCGTTTGGCCGGGTCGTATTTCACAGACCTTTTTGGTTCTATCGTTTTTGTTGTTTTTTTTTTTTTGTATTTTTTGACTAAGACGATGGTCATAAAAATTTCTCGCACTATAAAATTTCATGTTTTCTTTTTCAAAATGTGTTTTTTCTTTTTTTTGTTATTTTTATATACCATCTTTGGGATGATCACTTTTTGTCGCCGAATAACTGTAAAAACTTGATCAAGATTCATTTTCCTTTTGGCTCTCTTTGTTATCGCCGATACTTACTTTCCAATCTAATCAAATAGAAGAGTTTTATAGCATCCTAAATCGAATGAAAGGTGATGCACTTTCTAATACTAATCTTTGAATGACTGTTTGCTAGTTTTTATTTTTTAAAAAAAGAAAAAAAAGAAATAAATAAAATAAGCCAACATTATATCAATGACTGACCACATTTGGAATGCATTTGATATTGAGAATTTTAAAATTTTAAAATCTTAAATTACACTTTTCAGATACTTAATAAAATTTATTGTAGTTCTAGCTTTTTGCAGTTTTTTTACTCCATTTATGATAATAAAATTTTATATATATATATATAAATATGACAAAAGATATTTCCACGTTTGTTGACTTTTTCACTAATTTTCTAACCATCTTGCTATTTTTTTATCAAAATCAAAATAAATCAAACGATATACTTCTCCAGACGATCAATTTGTTGCTTTTATATAAGACAAACGTAGAGTTCATTGACTAGAGACAAGTATGAACACTAAAATTTATTGAATTTAGTTTGCGGATGTTATTAAAAAAAATACCAAAATTAATATAAATATACCTATCTTTTCCTATACAGAATCCACAAGTCAAACTTGTAAAGCATTTTGCATTAAATTGCTGGAAAAGTGTTCACCAAAATCTTGTCGAAAAACGGTATATATATACATCCTATTTGATATGATCAAATTTATAAAGGACACTCTATACTTTTCAAAATTTCTATGTAGAATAAACCATTCCAAAAAATAATGAACAAATTTAACATGTGAAAAATGACTAATCCTTTTTTCTTCAAATTATTTTTAAGAGGATGTAAATTATGTATATATCCTAACAATATATTAACATATTAAAATGGGTCATGTAAAGTTTTCTAAATGTCAATCAGTTCTTATAAGCTTTTAGAATTGCAATAATGGATTAGTAGAAAACGGGGAAAACTACAATTGACCTATAATGTCAAAAATTTCTCATACGACCAACAAAGCACACCAATAAAAGATTACCAAAACTTAAGTTCGCTTTAAGCCTTGTACAGACCAATGCGTTTTTCATTCGCACGACGGACAAGGTTGTAAAACGGGTGATGCATTTGCTCTAGCTATATAGCTAGAACAAAAATTTTTGTTCCATAAAGATCACTTCATGGCCTTCAAAATTTTTCTTTTACTTTAAATTTTTGTTGTACTTATTCTAAAAGGGATAAGAAATGATTTTATTACTTTTAGCGAAGCATTTTGTGGCCTTCAAAACTTTTGGTGTACCTCTAAAAGTAATAAAATCATTATTTCCTATCCCTTTTAATATAAATACAACAAAAATTTCCATTAGAACTAAAATTTAAAATACAACAAAAATTTTGAAGGCCATAAAGTGTCCTTTTACTGACAAAAAACAAAAAAAAAACAATTTTATTCTAGCTATGGCTAGAGCAAATACATCACCCGTTTTACAACCTTGTCCGTCGTGCGAATGAAAAACGCATTGGTCTGTACAAGGCTTAAGGTACAGTATGAGCCAAACAACTAATTCTAGCCCATATTTCCTATACTTTGGAATGCTCTCCTTCCTAATCAAGAAGAAAAACATTCCATTTTTCCCGTTGGTTACACCTTCCCTTTGTAGCAGGGTTTAAACTTATGTCAAATTATATTTTTGAATAGTTCGCCATAGCGTTTGTTACGGTCATTACAATTTGTCAACATACATCATTCGCTAAGGATTAGTATATTATTTTTTTTATTCTTTTTTTATATTCCTATCATTCGTAACGAAGCCTGTTATAGCAGTTTTTTTTGTTAAAAATTTTTGATGCAAATATTCGAGTAAAACAACGCAGAAAATTTTAAATATAAAACTGAACTCAGTCTAATGGAACTACTAAATTTTTAAGTCGCCGCAATTATTTTGCTATAGAAATCGATAATGAATTATGAAGAGCGTTCAATTAGTTTTTAGTTTTTCTTCAAAAATACAAAAATTCAAAAGTTTTTTCTATGGAATTTGATAAACAAGGATAAATATTTTGTTTGTTCTGAGAACAAGAGTTTTATGCGTGATTATATCAAAAGTTTTTGTCTATAACAAATTTATCAAACAAAGTCTATTTTTTTCCTTGTAAAGGAAGCTTAAGGTAAAAAGCTATTATTTTTTTTTTAAAAACCAGTCTGTGCGTAAATTGGCTTTGTTCGTTACGGTTTTACTTCAAAGTTTTTTTGGCCAAAATTGTTCTAACAATTAGAGATGTTTTTGAGTGTACTTTTAGTCCTAGCTACTCTAATGTCAAAGTTAAACTGTAGAAGACAATTAATGCAAAAAATAAGCAAAAAATGAAAGTGCTTTAAATGAATTTTGAATTTTTTGATATTGTAAAAACAATTTTTTATAAAAGGACAACATGTTTTTCTTCTAAATTGCTTCTTTTTTTTCCTCTTTTTTAAAACACTAATAAGACAATTAGTTAAAGGTACGAGTAGCTCCCGGCTGTAAATTAAATTTGGCCATAAAGATTTGTCTTTTTTAGCTATATATAAGCTAAAGATGCTATCGTTTCCGTCTTGCAAATTGACCCTTCGTTTTACCACTCTTCATATTTTCCAAGCAATTTAAAGAATAGATTAACGATAATAGTGCTTTTATGCAAAATAAATATTTTGGGGAAACTGGTATAGCACACCTAGAGACTATGATATACAAAAATCTCACCCACAGCACCATAGTAAACCGCATCAAACTGATAGATCTATGCAAATAGTTTTTCATAGTCGTAGGTTGCGTAATTTAATTTGGTCCGAGAGGGACTATACTATCATAGATTCGACCTGTGGTCAAATTTTATTTTATTTTTAATTTTGGTTTTTTTTTATATATATATTTTTGTTTGTTGTTTTTCTTTAAGTTTTTAATGTGTTGTTGGTGTGTGCTATGTTAGCTTAATTTATTTGTTTTTATGTTGTTGTTTTTATATTTTTTTTCTAGAGAGAAGATATAGCGTGGTATGCCATAAATCGAACCAAGATTAAAAAGGTTTTGTTCAACTTGTTTTTTGGCTTTTGACTTTGGACACTTTTATTTATCGCCACTTTATATTGAAAATATTTTTACGAAATTCCTGCTATGGTTGATAATATTTCACGTTAGTATGACATCTACTATTTTGGATGAGTCTATGTGTAACAGGTAACTTCTAGTTTTTCTATTGGTGCCGAATATTATCATTAAGAGAAAAAAACACAACTGTGGAATTGGGGGGTTATTTAGGAGGACACTTTGTATTATAGTTGAAATCTAGTTGCGGCTCGTGTTGCCTTTTTTAAACAAAATATTCTAAAATATCACTATATATGTTCACATTCTTTTTCGAATTAGATATTTTTGTACAAGATAGTTTCATTCTATGATTTTCAATTTAAATTAAATTGAATTTTTTCTTTGTTTTGAGATAAAAAAAAAGTATAACATTTTTTATTTTATAAAAATTCCCAAAACCAATACCTAAGACCATAAATCTTTGGTCTTGGATTAAGAATTTTCAATTAAAAATTCAATATTCAACTACATGTGTCCAGAATTGATCTTTGGTTATCTTTCGATTGAAACGAAAATTTGACAAAAACTAAAATCAAAAACGATAACCAAATCTAGATTCGCTTAAATGTTTTTATGGATAGTAATATTAAAACAATTCACTAAACTTATCCTAAAATTAAAACAAAATACTTCAAATTGCAAGCAAAGTAGGCAAGGTATTCCTGTCGTAAATTTCCGAATAAAAGAAAAACTTAGGGTCATATGTAAATTGAGAACCAAACATTATCTATTTCCTTAATTATATTGCAGAATATTCTATAAAAAATAGACATACAAAATTTTGGTTTTCTTCTGTCTGATAAAAGATATAAATTTTTGGTAACAATGGTAAAAATGTTAGACAATTTTTACTTGGCATTCTGAGACCTTTTATCACACAGTTTTTGGTAAAGTTCTTTTAGTCCCGATCAGTGTACTATGAAATAATTACTTTTGCAGTCACATAGAACTATTAAATCTTTTAAATTAATGTCCTACGTTGAAATTTTCAATTTTTGGAGAAGAGTTTCATATACATGCATGTTAAGCTCTATTCACTTCATAATTATCCTTGGATAATTTTTTTACTAACGAATATAATTTTGTATCCCATAGTTTTGATAGCTATTTGAGCTAGTTATGATTTTCTTTTTCTTTAAAAATTTCAGATGAACGAGTCCTTAAAATTAATTATGTTCAAATACTGAAATGGCTAGATTGAAGCTTGGAGTTTAAAATGGCCATATATATGTAAAAGCAGTTTTTTTTTTGAAAATTACTTAAAAATCAAATTCTTTTTAACATTTCTTTCATAAGTTGTTCACTTGAAGACGTAGTTAAGGCTTAATTTTTGTATAGCATTTTCAAAATCTTTTTATTAATCGAAACAAATAAAGACTAAAATTAATAAGAAAATAAAATTATTTCAAAGTGCCAAATTCATTGATTGTATTGGTCGTTGATTTGCTATTCAAGTACTTTGCTTTAATTCAAAATTTTAGGTTGCCAATGCGACAGAAAAACTAAAATGTGCTGAAAATATTGCATCTGCACAAAAGCCAAAATTATTTATTTTTACTTGTATTTTATAGAAAAAGGTTTTTTAACTGTTACAGTTTTAATATTTTTAAAGACAAGATGCAAAAACTAAAAAATTTGTTGAAAGAAATAAATAACTCAATAGCATTGGCTAAAGGTGTTAACTAAAGCCTTTCTCTGGAACTTAATTTCATATGTAATATGAAGCATAGTTTCCTAGCAAAATATTTGATATAGTAATTATCAGCCATCAACAGATCTGTTATATATATTTAACCAAACTAATAAATATTAATAAAAAATTTCAGAGGAGTTATGGCAAAAAACTTCAATATATTTTTCATTTTTACAGTCGAATTGACAATGAATCAGAATGAATTTTGGAGATTATAATTTTAAATGCAGCACAATTTACTCTATAAATTAAACTTAACTACTTAACACCTATTACTAAATCTTAAGATTTTTAATTATCTAGCAAAACATTTAATGAAATTAATGAAATTCGAAATAAGGTCAATACCGTACCCATTAATTGAGACTATACTTAAGTATTTTGTTTTTTTGTATCTTTTTAAGAAAACTAATCATTTAAACACTCAAAGAGGGGGGACAGTTAAACGAAGTCAATTAAAATTTTATGCTGTAGAAATTTTGCAACTGCAGCAAAAAAAAATTTATGTCATCTGAAAAATATATCAAGTCAGCTAGCTAAAATCCTTGTTCGTTAAATGTGATATCCCAGTCGAATGCAGTAAATTAAATAATCGAAATAAAGAAAAAAACAAAAAAAAAATGTATATAATAAAAAATCAACTAAAGGAATTATAGTTTAGTATCATCTTAGCATTAGCTATTAAGATGATATCAAAAAAAAAAAAAAATATATATATATATATAAAAGAAACAACAAAAATTATAGTTTGCATTTGTTAAATATCCCTCTGGTAGGTTGAATTTTCGCCTAAACTACTTTATTGCAATCTGAGTTACATAAAAACCAACATAGATGTAGTATCATTGATTGCAGACATATAATCGTTAAATTTATTAGCTCCTAGCGATTATTCCTAATATAGTCGATGCAGTGTGGTAAATCTATATCGATATAACCTATAGCATTTGTTAAATATGAAATAACAAAAACTAAAAGAAGAACAAAATTTAAAAAAAAATCTGTGCCAAAATTATGTATTCTTCAAGTCAGGGGCACAAAAAACTTTATAAAAATTTGCATACTTAAAGGTTATTGTGATCGAAGAGCTGAAATTGAAAGAAAACACAAATAAAAAAATAAAAATTTAACGTTTTTATCAGCTATAAATTCACACAATTATTCACCTGCCATAAAATTTGCTCCATCTAGTAGTCATAAGCCGACTTGATATCATAAAAGTGCAGTGGGAAGATGACTATGTCATAAATGATCTTTGATGCTCCATTACATAATCCTGGCATCATTGAATCATACATGACTTAATACATAATATTTGTTACTTGATAAAAGATCTTAAAACATTTCTTTTGTTTCTATTAATCATTATGAAATTAAATTTTTGTTTCTTTTTTGCAATTTCATTTTCTAGCAGGATTCTTGGATATCAAAAACAAGAAAATTCGTGAACATTACCAAATTTATGTTGTATAAAATGCCACTTTTAGGACTTTTGTCATAAAATGGAAAATTGACAGCGGAGCGTCCTTGATATTGAACAGAAAAATGTATTTTTTGGGAGGCTTTTAGTTTGTTTTTTTGTTTTTTTGTTTTTTTTGGGTTCGATACTGTCAGGTGTCCAATACTTTACTATTTTGGCAGTTTGTCCTTCATAATATAAAGAAGGCCTAGCAAATTTTACTGAATCTTATTGAAGATTAGACAAATAAAAAATCCTCTGATTCGTGTTTGTATATTTGTAGGTATATGAAATATTTATTTTGTTTTTTTTTTTTGTGTAAAAAGCAAAACGTGTTGTTAAAGAAAATATTAAGTTTAAAGTGATCCTCTACTAAATTAATTGTTATAAAATAGATTTGAGATTATGTTATTCAAATTATATTGAAATATTTCTTTTATCTTATCAAATTGTAGACAAAAATTTTCGATTTTTATTAGAAATAATATGCTCCCATTGAATTCATTCGAAAACACAATTATATATTTTTGAATTTTCAAAAATACTAAGCATAATTTATATAAATAAAATTATATTCTTGATTGAATTATGAATAAAAAGTAAAAACCATCAAGAAAACCACAGAACCTTTAGATAAAGAACATGATTTCTATTCCAGTTAAAAATTTTTTCTCAGTTATATTAAATCTTAATCAAGAATATTAACCGGCCTTAAAAAATCAAAAAAATTCAAAGATTTTTTTACCTTTATTATGTCTTTATAGAAGTTTACCAAAAAAGTGTTTTTTAGGATTATCCTGGTTGCTAAGCCATAATTTACTTAACAAATTTATAAAACTTTTCTTTTATGATAAAATATAAAAATTTGGTCTAAGTAAATAATAATTCATTGTCCTTGTATTTGACTGATACATTAACCTCCTTTAGACTTAGTAGCAAAATTACATTTTTTATTTTATCTATTCGGGAATTAATATCAAATTTTATTAATTTTATCAATTTATTAAATGAAAGCTAGATATTTGCTAAATAAGATATTAAATTCTGCCAATTTTGTACTCTTTTTGCAAATTAAATTTTCTTATCATATCGATGTTATCATCATAAAAAGTAGTTCAATATTAAGTAAAATTGTTTGACTTTTATTTCAAATTAACATGTCCTCAATGTCATCTCTTTGATCAAAGAAATAAATACTCGATGTACATCGTCACAACACGAAAATACCTTGGCTTTAGAGAGCAATAAAATTTCGAAGGTTATGACCATAGTTAAGAGTAAAAAAAATAATAATACATATATTGCCTGGTAGAGAAAAGAAGTATATCAAAGTATGTCGGCCTTTGGAACGTGATAAACACATCTATATCTTTATATACGCATAAATATATGTATATATATATCAATTGTGACAAGATCATCGAGTTTAAAGTTGCCACAATCAATTAACCTCCAGTTAATAAATGGGTTGAACTCAATAAAAATCCTCTTGTACTCATAATCTGACCCACAAATTTTTTAATAGAAAACATGTGACCTAAATCTGTTTAAATATTAACTGCAAGTTAATTGTTAAATAAATCCTAATTCACTGAGAGAGTATTTTATATAATAATAAAAAAATAATATTGCTAATTATATAATTATATCTATTAAAGGAGAAGTCACTGAAGTTTTGTGCACTATAAATGCATCAATCAAATTATATTAAACCAATTTCTAAGATTTAGGCTGCCGTTAGACCCTCTAACGACTCTGTCCTAGAAATATATAAGTAGATCATCTTAGGTAGATATCTCTCGTAATAATATTTAAGGAAGGTATGAAATCAGCTTAGTAGTCAGCATTTATTCAATTGATCAGCTGTGACGGGTTGGCACAGTTAATTCTAAAAACCCAACGAAATAATATAACAGATATGTATGGGTTGTATATATACCGCTGAAAATTATAGAATACGTAGGCGAAGATCACTTAGGCATTGTTTAAGTGAATTATGAAGATGTGTAATGAGTAGATTTGACGGCAAGATACATTTGATTAGGTCATAAGTCTGATAATATTTTTAATGTGGGAGTGAAAAATATATACTTTCATTGGAATAAAATATACAAATTGCATCAAAATGCATTAAAGGAGCGGTATTGGTGTTAAAATGTTATTTAGTCACTTCAAATTATGGGTATGACTAAAAGAATGATAATTGGTAATTGCTTAAGTAAAATTATTAACTAATTTGAGTCAGTTTTAGCAGTTTCATACATTTCAACAGTTATAGATACCTTTAAACTTTGTCACTCAAAGTAGTGCATTAGTAATTTGTGTTATATGTAAATATGTTGATTTTTTAACACAACCCATAGCGGTTGATGTAATGTAGGAATTATATGTAAATTTCATTTATTTTAGCTTAGATGATGATATAATTAATTAATTTTAGCAATTCAAGGTTGGACCCTTTCTCTAACAGCTGAAAAAATTCATCATCAATTCTAAGAAGATCTAAGATAACTGAGATCGTGAATGCAAGAATATTTTTCCGCAAACTTTGGTATATGCTAAATTTTAGTGCTAAATTTATCGAAATTTTTCCCGATGTAGGAAAATGTAATTTTCTTACATTTTTGTCATCATTACACAGACAGAAAGATTTTATTTCATCTATTCGGATTAGTATTATTAGATAAATTTTGTTTATCAGGATCATTATTAACTGATTTATTTCAGATTCAATCATTTGATTTAATTAAATTTATCAATCAAAAATCAAACTAATCTTACTTTCTAATTTAATCAATTTATAGTTAGCTCACTTTACTACTAAAAATTAACCTAATATCAAAACAAGGGCCATCAAGGCCTAACTTTCACTTCAACTCAACTAAATTTAAAAAAGAAGAAAAATAATAATGAAACAACACCCAGTGAAGATGAATATCACCTAGTTCTGGGTCCTAAAGTCAATGACATATATTAATTGATTTGTATTTTAATTATTTTTTTGAAGCTTTTGTCAAATTGTAGACATAAATACATATATATCTGCTAACGTTGTCTTAGCAGTTTCTGTACCTTATCAAGTCCAAACACAATTTATAAGAGCCTACAAAAGAGATAACAAATATTTGTCACACACCAAGGGATAATATTCTTTTTTCTATTGGCAGCTGTTTTATTCATTAAAAGAAATTTCAAATAGTTTGTTTTTTCTTCTTTTAATTTTCCTAAAAATAATATTGTACCTGAAATCAAAAGGATCGATTTTTACATAATTACATACATACATATAAACAGTAAAACAACTTTTAGACAAAATTTTCTATTGATTCAAGTGGTTGTTACTGTTCATATTTGTTCGTTTATTTAAAACTAATATAAGACTGACAACAATTTGAGCTATAATAGTTTTACAGTAAAGAAAAAACAAAAATGTAATCAAATGGATTTTAAAAATAACATTAAAAAATTCTTGAAATATTCGTAATTCGTGCATTGGGGTTATATGAATTCTACAGCCTGATTGTAGTGTGAATGTGTGGGAAGTTTGATGTACCTTAAAAAATAAATATGAAAGTGAGAACAGTTTTGACTTATGATGACTTTTTTCGACAGCTTATTTTAGTTTTAGTTTTTGACTGTATGTAACTGAATTTACTCTTAAGGATGTGGTCCTTATGGAAGTGAGTTTGAGCGACTTCAAGCGGCTAGCCAAAGTTTTTTTTATATAAGCAATAAAAAGTAGATCTCTGGAGTTCTTTGTCATATCTAAACAAAAGATATATATCAGTTGCTTGCGTTTTAAATATCAAATTAAATTTGACATTTATTTGAAATATAAAACTTTTCATCTAAAGTTAACTGTATCTATTTTTCAATCTCTTTCCACTAAAAGTGCAATTTTTGAAAAAATCTGATTATATTCTGACTAAAATTCATAGAATCTACCTCTGCAATATATTCAAAATTTTCTGAGGTCAGTCAGTGGAGTAGTTTTGAAGTCTTTAAGACATCTAGATAGAGATATAGATTTATTGATATTTATTCACTCATATTTATGGCATCAGTAACAAGTCATTAAAAGTCGATGAATATATAAAATGCAAAGCTCTATACACATCCTTAAAAACTTAATTTTGATTGAGAATTCAAGAGCAGAACAGTTTTATTATAAATTTGTGGTTACAAATTTTCAATATTATTCTAGTTCTTCATCTCTGCATTATTTTTTTATAATTTGGAGAGCAGCTCTTTAAATTAAAGTAAAAAATCTGCATCTGCAAAAATGAATCAACGTCCATAAATAGTGTAATCATTTCTTCATGACTGATGTTGGAGGAAAAATTTAGTTATAATCTCTAAATACTCTTTTCGTTTAATGAAAATATTATTAATTTTTTCATTTTTACGGAATATTTGAATCTTTATTAGCTTTTATTTGATCTTTTTTACCTTTGTTGCAATCTCCTTGTTCATATAAACTGATTTATGAATGGTGTATTAAGGTACAGTTAACATTCTACAAAATATTTAGTTTAGCTCAATTTACAGTTTCCAATAAAGCAAAGTTAAAAAAAACTTTTAGATCATCCTTTTTTACAATTTAATTAAATGAAGCTCTGAATAGAGTACAGCAGCTAATACCAATGTTTTTAAACAAGGACTTTTTTGTTATAAAATCTCCTTAAGATAATCTAAATCAATCATTAAACAAATTCTTTTAACGATTCTCTAAAACCAAGACATGGCAGATAAAAACTGTTACAATCATCTAAAGTAACTACATTGTAGCTAAAGTATCATAATTTCAAAAACATTATTAATTAATATGAATAAAAATTCATAACAAATTGCTAAACAAGCTTAAACAAGAAAAGCTTCTGTCAATAAAGTTTTTTTCTTTTTTCTTTTTTAATATGAACTTCAAGTGATAATCTGCTTCATCTCACAGGTATTCTTGTTTAGTTTCTTTTTTTGTTATCAACTGATACAAGGAAAGAAGCTAAAGGCTGTAAGACATTGAATAATCAGCCAATTTCTAAAGTAGCTTTAATGCTGACGCTCATTAATATGATCATTGCACAAATGTAACCGGCTTTTTAGTGTAATTCAGTGTAAAATGAATTGTTGATTTGAAATTTCCTTAATTATAAGTAGTCTAAAATTTTTTTGCTATTATGAAGTAGAAAATTGAACGAAAAGTATTTTCTAAAGGCTAAAGTTTGTTTAAGATTGGTGTAAGATTTAAGTTAAATAAGCAATTTTTTTGAAATTCAAAATGACAATTTGATTATTAAATATTTTTAGTTAATTTTGAATGTAGGTAAGTGATAAATGTAACGTATATTTTTCAAAAACTGCATATTTAATAGAATTTAAATTGGTGCATTTCCAAAATCTACAACATCATTTCTGTTTTATTATTATAAAAATATTCATTAGATTATTACTAAACATTTTAAAATAAAACAAAATTCCATAATTTATCTTTTCTGTTTCTCTTAACATTTTTATATTCGATATATGCAAAAGAAGACATTTTCGTAGAAGGTTTTATAAGCGTTTGAAATAAAGTTCATCATAATTTTCATTTGACATTTAATGTTTTACTTAAAGTCATTGTAGCTAACATAGAAGAATGCTCAAATAGAAAATCACTCATAGGGATGAAATATAGCGGAGGGCGTTTTTTGAAGTAATCAAAAGTTTGCCAAAATCAGTAAGTGAGCCAAAAACGAAATACTTACTTAGTTGTAGTCCAAATCTATTGGCTTAGAACAAGCAAAAGTATTCTTCAAATAGAGAATATAAAGTTACCATTTAATTCACTGTTAAAGCGTGTTAATACTTTTAATTTAATAAAAAAAAAAATTTTAAAACAAAACCTCATAAATATGTTAAATGTGTTTTTTTGACATTTTCTATATAGATCTTAAAGAATATATTATTTAGGGTAGGCACTCTTTTCTAGCTAGGAAAACATAAATGTAATATTAGGTAGTTTTGAGGTCTAGGTGGACTTTGTATAAGTTAATTTATTTGAATTAAATAATAAACTGACTCCTTCTATTTTTTTCCGGTTTCAAATATTATCTTTATTTATGAAAAATTATTTTTTAACAGATCATAATGACTATGAGAACCATAATTAAATGAATATTTGATTGTAATTCCTGAAACAATACAAAAAGGGCACCCATTGTTATTTCTTAACTGGGCAGTGAAAAAGAAAAAATCTAAAACACAAAGTTGTTTTTTTTTCCGTCGGAAGATAATTTGTAGTAATTGTTTAAAATGATCATGGTACCGTTTAACTAAAAATTTTATATTTATTAGGATATCCAAACGTAAGTACTTAAAAAAGGGCTCGTTATGGGCCTATTCAGTTATTTTGATGATAGTATAACCCTCGAAGAAATTTATATAAACTATTTCGGCTAAACTCTTCTTATCTTTAACCTTTTCTTCAAGCGACTTTTACCACAAATTTCTACAAAAAATTCAAAAATAAGAAAACACAAAAAAACAAACGTAATCAGAATCGAGTCAAAGACAAAACCAATCGATGAATTATTTCTGCGGCTGCTTTTGATCCAAAAAACTAAACGACAACGTTGAATTTTTCTTAAAAAACAAAAAAAAAAAAAATTTCAAAAGAAATGGTTCCCAGATGTTTTTTTTATTAATTAACCTTTTTTACTTCTTTTAGCTTTTTATTCATTTTGAATTTATTTATTTTTGTAGTCATTTTAAAGCGACAACTTGATGCTCATATTCTAATCAAATAAATTTGCTTAAGACGAATATTGTCAATGGTTTTGAAGTTGATACCGATAAACGATTAATTTCTATGGTATTGAAAAAAGTAGTTTTTATTGTTGTTGTCATTATAGATCTTGTTAAAACTAAAAATAAGAGATGAAAAACGGAATTCGGGCTCTAAATAAACGATGCTTAAAGAAAATATATAAAAAAAAAGAAACACGGAAGTTAAAATATTTTTTTATTCGATATCATTTGATTAATATTTTAAAAATTTCAAGTTGCGTAGTTCGTCAAAGGTATTTATAAGACAAATAACCAGCTTGAAAAATGTTAACTGCCAAACTAAAATCCTGTTCTTACTGTTAGATAAAAAAAAAACGAAGCGAAGCGTTAAAATTTTTTGGTGGTATTAGTTTTTTTCTTTTAAATGAAAAATTTAAAGTAATTTTCTATTTTTAAGCAAAACTATCAGTGGAATATTCGAAGCTATCAAATATTTTTTTTATTAAAAAGTGAGTAGATTCAGGGTAAAATCTTTATTTTTCTACTAACTTCTTCTCTAGCTTCCTAAAAATATTGTTAATTATGAATAGTTTTTAAAATCATATAATTAAGGGACATATAAAGTGTTTGAAAACTGTAGTAATACAAATATTTTTAACAGAAAAACTCCGTTTTACTCATTTGGTTTTACCTTGTTTAGGTATGATTCGAACAAATTTATCTTCATACTTAGCAATGCTTAGTTATACGTATATCTACTACAAGAGAAAAAAGGAAGAGAACCCAGTCATATAACGCGTATGCGTATTTTGAAGGATGTGGAAGTGAGATAATATACTTACCTTAAATTCTAACATTTTGGAAGGATGAAGAAAGGTTTTTTTACTGGCAATGTGCCTTTAATTTTCATTTTTGTTAGATATACTATTCTTGTGTAAGAATTTTTCTTCATTATTTAACAAAAACTAGAAACCTTTATTCAGAAAGCTTTTTTCAAACAGCAGTTGCTGCTATTTAGGATGAAACTAATCTTACACAGTCTTACACATTGATTAGGCATGATATTTAATTAATAAAATTTCATTTCTTGGAATGCGGCGCAGCTCCTTCTCTTAAGCTGAAACATATCATCAAATAACAAAATCTGCAAAAATTGATCCTTGAAGCCGTATCTTAAACTATTAAAAAACGAACAAAATAAAGGTCCTTTCTGGTTTACCAGCATATATTCAAATGTGAAACAGATAAAAATAGTTAATTTTTGCTGTTCATACTGTGGAAGTACAGATATCATGAAAACGATCTTAGTTTTTGGTCAAATTAAAATATAAAATAAAAGTCATGAGAATAATAGCAGTACTTAATAATATCCTTTTTGTTTTTTTTAAATATTTCCAAAAATTATATGAAATATAATTATTTTCTTATTTCCCTTTGACGAAGTATACTTTTCTATTATAAATCACGCAGAATATTTTTCCAAGTGGGATAGTATTAAACTTTTTTTTAATAATCATGAGCTTAAAGAATATTATTGTGCCAAAAATTACATGTAAAAAAAAGAACAACAAGAGCTGTTGTTTTTTTTTTTTTTAATTTAAAAAAAAATGTCTATTTAGTTATTCAAGTAGGTGTTTTCAAAATTCAATAATTTTCTCTTCCTATATTTTCTTTTTCGAAAAGCCTCTGAAAAATTGAATTTAACTAGACTAAGTCTTCTAAATCCCTTTGAAAATTTCTTATAATATTTTTCTGCTCACGTTTATCTATATGTGTCTTCCGTTATTTTATGACAAGTGCGTTGGCTGTAAATCTGTTTTTCCGCCTTCAACTTTTGCACTTTATTATATAATTTTAATGGTAAAACAGAAAGCATTTTAAGATCTACATCCGCATTTATATTAAAAGGAAATCAAAAGCTACCGTAAAAAATAAAATAATAAGAAAATTTTAAAAACTTTACTAATTGTAAGAACAACAAAATAATATAATAGAAGAAGAGAAAGCCCTAAAGAAGAGCTTTATCTTTGTGTCTAGGTTGACTAAAATTAGATATTTTTTCAACAAGTTTCTACAATCATCCACTTATGTTTACATATATATATATATAATTCCTTAAATGCAGTGGCATAAACCTTGAGTAATTCTATCAAACAGGTCAAGCAAAATTATACCGAGGCTTCCTCTTTTAGTAAATTACTGTTAATATTGTTCAACTTGTCCGGCTTTTATTTAGATCAACAGGAAAGATCGTTTGTTATTATTTTTATATGATATTTATATTTTTGCTTATATTATTTAATAATATGAGAAATTTAATGTGAAAAAAATAATTTTATTAATTTTTAATTGAAATTATATACAATTGTTTGACTTGATTAACTTGATCACGAACATATCGATCAATATTTTTGCTACTGTTGATCACAATTCACCTTTGAAAATTACATGAATTTGAAACAAAATTCTTAGCCACGAATTTAGTTTTCTATTTCTAGCTAATATTATTAACAATTTACCAATTTCTTATCGGGCAAGTCATGAATTCAATGTACAGTAGGAGCCTAAAGCCTTGTACAGACCAATGCGTTTTTCATTCGCACGCCGGACAAGATTGTAAAACGGGTGATGTATTTGCTCTAGCTATAGCTAGAACAAAATTGTTTTGCTTTTGTTTTTTGTCAGTAAAAGGACACTTTATGGCCTTCAAAATTTTTCTTTTACTTTAAATTTTTATTGTGCTTATTCTAAAAGGGATAAGAAATGATTTTATTACTTTTAGAGAAGCATTTTGTGGCCTTCAAAACTTTTGGTGTACCTCTAAAAGTAATAAAATCATTATTTCCTATCCCTTTTAATATAAATACAACAAAAATTTCCATTAGAACTAAAATTTAAAATACAACAAAAATTTTGAAGGCCATAAAGTGTCCTTTTACTGACAAAAACAAAAACAAAACAATTTTGTTCTAGCTATAGCTAGAGCAAATACATCACCCGTTTTACAATCTTGTCCGGCGTGCGAATGAAAAACGCATTGGTCTGTACAAGGCTTAACATGTTCATCGATTGTTCATCGAAACAATGGGATCGAGCCATTGGCGTTTCACTTAAAATATCGTTTGGGAATGTTTATGGTTGCGCGTGATTCAGTAGCTTTTATATATCTATTATTTATTTTTAATTTTATTTACGAACTTATCATGCCAATGCATATATCCAACTCCCAGCCATGGTATATCTACCATTTTTGGTACGCATATATTTCGATTTGTGATTGTTTTTTTAAATCAATTGCAAACACTTTATGTGATTTTCCAAATGATTCAATTTCTTATAAATCTGCATACTTTTTTAACTAAATTCAATTTTATATGTAGTTAATTTAAATATTGTTTTATTATTACTAAAAAAATCATTTTGTCAATGAAATAAATGAATTCATCATTAATATAAAGTGGAACGTGAAATGATAATTGGTTCCATTAGTAACTATTACTTGCCCTTAAATGACCACAATGTACCACAAAATCATTTGATCCAAGACTGATGATCCTTTAACAAAGAACTTTATATACTTAAGTAATCGAAGATAATTGGCTAAAATTGTTTTGGCACGCGACGCATCAGATTCTGTCCAAAGAACAATCTTAGCCAGATTAGCAGAGATTATATAGAGCTTGAGAGGAAAAACAAAAAAATATAAAAAAAGACAACACAACCACAAAGTTAAACTTAAACAAGAAGTTTTTTTGTATTGTTTTTGTTGAACGACAAGAGAATTGTTGAAATCACGTACAATAAGTTTTATATATGGACCGTGAAACAGTGCCTATACAGCTCATTTTTAATCGGAGATCACGAGGCGGAATCTAAAGACTTTAAAAATTTTATTTCTGATTCTTTGTTTTGGATATTATACGAGACGCTTCTGAATCTGATATTCGTGTTTTTAGCTTCTATGTGTGAAATTGCAAATCATGGTTTTCGACCTTTGATATTGCTGGGATAAGTATTTTTCTTCAAACATTTACAATTTTTTCTGTTGTGAAATATCCAAAGGGCTAGAAGCCTGAAGATTTTGAAAACCTAACATTTACATTGAAAAATTAAAAACAGCTGCCTTACATTCCTGGATATTTAAAAATATTTACATACCTCAAGGGCTATTAGAGGAGGAAATTATCTTTCATGAAAAAGTTTAAGATAATTTTTTTAAGGAAAATGGCAAAAAGATCAGCTCTTTTTTTTTGTACATTTTTACAAGTGTCATGAAAATACAATTCAATAAAGAGATTTTTAACTTTTATTTTTGTATTTTTCGTTCACTAGAGATTAAAGAAGGTGTAATTGTAATTATAAAAAAAGAAAACATTGCACTTTTATATCTTTTGGGAGCCACATTGTCATGTGATGTCATCACCGAAATCTATTCTTTCAACACTTTTCTAGTTAGATGAATAATACAATTGACTATAAAAAAAAAGGATAGCTCTTTAGTTATACTCTTTAGTGTCAAGAAATACCTTGATAGAAATTTGTTGGTATTTAAGCTTAATTTTTTGACAAAATTGGTTTTTTTTATATATTAGTATTTAGTTATGCAAATATGAAATCAACAGGTTTGTGTGGTTTTGATTAGCATTTTAATGGTACTCTTGGTGCATTTCGGTAATTAATAGTTTTAAAAGTTTCAATATTTCAAATGAATGTAAGTCAAATAAATTTTGTGGATTTGAAAGTTGTTCCTGCCTTTATTGTAGTTAATAAAAAAATTATTTTGTCAATTTGGTGTTTTAAAAAATTTGAAGTGTTTTGTTATTTGTGATGATTTCAATTTCATAGTTAAGTTTTTGACAGCTTGGTGTTTCACTGTGTTCAATAAATTTTCATTGCTTGGAGTAATGTTGATTTCTAAAGATTTGTGTGAATTTCTTCACTTTTGGTTGCTTTAGTGAGTTCAATAAATTGATTTTTTTAATGGTTTATAGCGTCTAGTGAGCTTTATAGATTAGATAAGTGTTTTTTAAAAAAGATTATAAAAAGCTCCATCCTACATATATTGTCAAAAATTATTAAATTTCTTATAAAAAATAAATAACCTTTTAATGCCATTCATTAAAAAAATCAAAAGGTAATTTACAGACATTAGCATTTCAAATAATGTCTTCTTTATTAATTACCTGAACAAGGATTCTCTCACCACTCTCAACCTCATTATATACCAAAATGTAATGTGCGTCTTAATAAAACCAACTTAGCAAAATCTTTTATTTACCAGAATAAATCTGTTTGGTAAGCGACTAAAAAACAGTAGCAGCGCCATGACATGAAATGCAAATTAGATATCTTCTTTCATTTGGTTTGGAATGGTCCACAAGTAAGAATATACAATCAAAAAAAAAAAAACAATAATAGCGGTTGAGAGCATTGAAAACGACACCAAATTAAATTAAAATATCTTTATACAAGCAGTGTGCGTGGTAAGCCAAATGTTACAAGAGAATTTAATCTGCAAAATATTTTATATTAAATTATTGGGTATGGTCCTTGCTAGTTATAATTTGTAAAAAAAAAACTAAAATAAACAAAACAGTACAAAAAGCATGCAATTAGAAAAATGCGAAGATGGGATCTTAAGATTACAAAAAAAAAACATATGTGTTATGGCTTTAATTTCTTCAAATTTCCTCTAAGGTGATAAAAAATCAAAACACTGACTCAACAGATTTTAAAATAAAGGCTTAAGAAGACAAATAGGTTTTGACTTTGGTTTAGCGATGACAAACTCACAATTTAATTTTAATTTTATTATTAAAAATTAAAAACGACCACATTATCTACACTTATGACATTTTTATGGAAGGACTTTTGAATATTAAGGTAAGATGTCCTGCATCTATCAAGCAAGTAAAGAGTATTTTAGATTTATATTCCTGAATAGAATTAGAACACATTCTGCAGCTAGTGCTTAAGTAAGGGACAAAAATGATAAAAAATTTATCCTTTAATGAAAATTATGAAGATCAACTTCACAAAAAAGTAACAAATTATTTAATTTTTACTGTGCCTAAAAATAAAGAATGTTATTTTTTTTTTAAATTTGTTAAATTTACAAAAGTATCTCAAATTTTCGAAAATCATTCACCGAAGCGTTTCCTTTATCAAGTTTTCTTAACCCGTTCTATGCCAACTATGAGATATCTAATAATGATCCTTTTTTTTAACTAATTACAAAAGGTATTTTAATACAGTGTCATAACATAAGAATTATGTAATAATGTTTTATTTAAAATAAAGGCTTGGCAGAAGAGAATACACACTTAAAGTCTGTTTGGCAGCGAATGTGATAAAAAGGATTTATGAAATTTTTCAATCCAACCAAAAGTTCATGAAGCTGTTATGGACGAATTTAAAAATTCTTAGCACATTAGTAAACAGTAATTAGTAGTAGCATTGTAAGCATATTTTTTAAAATTTTATGTTCTTTAGTAAATAAACAGAAAAAGTCAATAAAATTTTCAATAAAATGGAAAAATCGCACAACATGAGTCTTAAAAGACATGGTCAATATAAGATGTGAGGGAAATATCCTTGTAAGACGAGGCGTTAATTTATTGAATCAAGTGTTGCCTGTACATCAGAATAAACAGAACATATTGCCAACAACTTTTTGGATACACCCAGGACTGATTTTAAAATCCTTTACCATCAGAATGATACACCTACGGTGACCAATAAAATATATATATATATGTATATATATATATATATATTTGTTACGAATATATATGGATTTATATGGGAACCCTTTCGTGAAAGGTAAAAATAAAGATAGAAAGCGTAAGAGCAAGAAAGAATATATAAGATACAACTACTAAGTCCCCGGACACAATTTGCTTAGTTCAGGGCAATTATTTATTTTAATTGTTTTTATGAAATTTATGTCAGTAGAAATGAACAGGCGTCCATCGTGCTAGCAAGGAACCTTTCGGATTTCTTTTTGTAGTTCATACAGGCCGACCATAATTTATTGCTTATGTTTAAATAAATGTTTGATATCGTTCTAAATCTGTAGAAGTGCTGATTATTTATAATCAGAAATGTTAAATTTTTAATTTATTGCATTCAGTTCAAAGGGAATTGATTGATTTTACGTTATTCAAAGGATTATTTTCTTGTAGGCTGTATATTTATATTTAAAGGCTACCACAATTTTGTTGTGATTTATACAATTTTAATTTTTTTAATAAATTTATTTTAAGTTATATATACATATATATATGTACATTGTTGTTGTATTGCATTAACAATATTTATTAATTAAGGTATTTAGTATAAATATAAAAAGGGTCAGGATAAATGTAATCAATTTCTTAGTTTTTAAAATATAGAGAGATTTTCTCTTAAATTTGAATAGAACCAGTTTTTTGTCTAGACCTCTTTTTCTATTCACTTCACTTCGTCGGGCGGCAGTGAGAATCGTACTTTCCTTTATCTGGCGGTACCTTGCACAAAATGTTATTTAGCAAAAAGTTAAAAGTTGATTTATTAAATTATTTTTTAACCACATAAAGTTTTTCTTATCTAACAAAACTGTGGCCGACTTGTACCACCGGTGGTACACGCCAGCAGATAAAACATTCACGTTTGTATCACCAGTTGTACGGCATGTACGTTTTAAGCAATTATCTGTACGATGATAAGTCATAAGTTTTTTGTTTCTCTTCTTTGTATTATTAGATGAAAGGAAATATTGTTAAAACGGTACTGAGTAAACGTTTTTTTTCATTTTTAATTTTTCTCTATACCAAGACAAATATATCCCGAGGTTTCTATTATATTAAAGTAATTCTATTATAGTCTGAACATACTATGCTCTCATGCTCAGCTGTAATTGCATATTAAAGGAAAAACTATGTTTAAAATACAGGAAAATTCAAAGTAACACCAGTATGATACCTGGTGTACAGTATTTTTTTAATTTACCCTACCAAATACAAAAACAAGTAAAAAAAAAATTGAAAATCAACAACGAAAAATAAGAATAAAAGATAACAAAACACAAAAAGAAACCCTAAAAACAATAATAAAAAGAGCTCAAAAAATGCACGCGTAAATGCATCAAAAACATTTTATCTTCCTTTTTTTTTAGTTGAGCTAAATAAGTTTCGCCACTGAAAATATTTTCTCTGGTTATTTCTCTTTAGATGGATATTTTTTTAGAGATATTTTCTTAAGTTTAGTAGATTTTTTTAAGCTTTAGTAGTTTTATTCTAATCAATATTTATCCTTAAACCTGTGGTAATAAAAGAAAATAGCTCTTCTTGCCCAATTTAGAATTTATATAAAATTATTTTTGCTACTCCGCACTATTTTCTATGTAAAAATGGTATAGTATTTGTCAGTATCATTGGGAAAGAGATTAAATTTAACTCTTTATATAAAATAAAATGTTTCATCGGTTCAAAAAGTTTTCTTCTTTTTTCCCATATTTCCAAAAAATCCCAGAGAATTTTAGAAACGCCCTTAAACAGTTATATTGTCAAACAATTCATTTTACTGATCATACAAGTATGATTAGAAAAAGGGTTAGTCTAGACTGTCAGATTTTTTATTTAGGACAACAGGTGCTATAACGTAACAAAAGGAGTTAAATTTCAAATCGACCTGCTTGGATTCAAAATGAAATCATTGCTCATATACCAGGCAAAAATTTATAGAAAAGGGTGGCTAAATATATAAATTTTTTTTCATTTTAAAAATGACAAAAAAAAGACAAAAAACTGAGTCACACAGGATGGATGTCTTACTAAAAGTATTTAGAAATTTTTTGATAGATTTTTATAATAGCACCTAGCAACAGTAGATTTCTGGCTTATATCTAATTTGGTCATCAAAGAGCCTCTAGTGTTGGGCTAGGTGAAAAACTTTTAAATGATATTTTTATTAATTAATATTTCAGAGATGTTAAAAATTTCCACTTACCGATGAAATGGATTCAGCTTAATACAGATAGGAAACAAATTTTCGGTTTCACGGGAGAAAATTAGGTATAGTTTAGCGTATCTGTCACTCGACACTTCAATTTAAAGAATTTTTTTGTTCTACTGCGCTATCTTAAATTTTAAGGTAAGTTAACTTCTTGCTTAAGTTAAGTTCCTAATTTTCACGGCTTAAAATCAACTTAGCTGTTAGTTGTTTAGAAATTTATAAAAATGCAATTTAGGAAGTTTTAGCTTTTTAAGGAAACCTTACTTAGTTGAAAATAGTGCTTGAAGCATATTAGTAAAAACAACAATTAATAAGCAAAGTTTTATATGTATTTTCAGTAATTCATTAGTTAATTTTTTCGGCCAATATGTCACGAGACTAGCACATATAAAGCAACAAAAATTGAATTTGATTGAAAGAGAGTACCACAAATAAACAAAATCCAAAGATGAACAAATTTCATAAATTTAGCCTTAAACTTATTTTGTATCCATCAAATTAATTGGATTTGGTTTCCAGTGATCTTTAAAAGATACTCCAGAAAAAGATATTCGGCTTTGAATTGAATACTATTTTAAGGAAATTTTTAAATTGCTGTACATGACCGATATAGAAAAATTAGAAAAGTTTGGAGTGAGTTTTAATTACCAATAAAAAAACTTTAAAAATGTTTATTAAATAGTTTAAATAACATAAATATTTACTGTATTGTTTTTTTTTTTTTCACCCATCAATTCATTTTTCTAACCATTTAACACTCTCTGTGCTAACGGACAATATACTTAAGATAAAAAATCACTGGTTGTTCAAAAAATAGAAAGAAAAAGGATATCTGATCATTTGAATGGCTTAACAATTCACAAATCAGACTGTTGAATCTTGAGCAATGTATATGTGAAGGACATAATAGAAGAAAAACTTCATATATAGATTTGTGGTAAAGTAACTCTAACTATTCACATCTTGGCTTGAGAGGTCATCACAAAATCTGACAAGAAATTTGAACTTGGGGACTGAACCCTAAAGCTACTTCTTTAGATTTTCAAGGAGATTTTTTTTTCATTTTACATAACGAATTTTAGCTTTAAAGGTTATCAAATGTCAAAATCTGAATAAATGCAATTTTTGTTTTTTATTTACTCTTTCTAATAATTTTTTTTTATCGTAGTTTATTTGGTTAAGATTCTGAATTTAAAAAGAAAAAATAAAGTTTCTATTAAACTTTTAAAGTAATTTTTGTTAATTAAGTCTTTTAGAGAAAAAAAATTTTTGAACATAGAATGAGGATGAACTTTTCAATTGTTTGAAGTACAATACTAGAAGGAGCCAAAAAAAGAAATCAATATTTTTCTATTGAAAAATTTTTGTTTGTGAAAAAAGAGATAAAGTGTTCAAACTTGAAAATATTTTTAGTTTTTGCGAGCAGGCTTAACATTAAAAGTATCTAATACGGTTTTTTGTTATATAAGGCAAGAGAAAATCTTTTAGAACCTAAAAAAAAGCAGAGGTTTAAAGCCATTTATTTAAAAAAGTAACCGAGAAAAAAATTTTACTTGACTAGACGAAACATTGGAAATATTTAATAAAATATTCTGACAAACGCAGAAACATGATTTTCAATAAAAGCAGGGCAAAAGGATAAAATACAAA
This sequence comes from Acrocera orbiculus, assembly GCA_947359355.1. Taxonomy (NCBI): domain Eukaryota; kingdom Metazoa; phylum Arthropoda; class Insecta; order Diptera; family Acroceridae; genus Acrocera; species Acrocera orbiculus. The sequence goes on from OX375757.1 coordinate 47,688,310, forward strand.
ATTTGTCAAGATTTTTTTTTTTTTTTTTTTTTTTTTTGAATATGAAGCTACTAAAAGAAACCTTTTCTAGCAAAACAAAGGAATTTATTCTTAACAGTTATTAAATTGCATAAGTCAAGTATTTAACTTAAATTCAAAAAACTTTATGGAAGAATTCTAGTCCTTTATCAAGAAATTTGATATCAATGTCCTAAAATATTCGATTAAAGTCAAACAAGCTGAGGTTAAAGAATCTAAAGACAACGGAAAACCGTGTGATTTAGTGCGCGATTCAGGGCACCTGCATGCTAGTTTGCTTTCGGGTTTTGATGAAATTAAACTAGATTTTGTTTTTTTTTGTTTTTTTTATACTGCAGCTAACGACAAGTCAAGGGCAGCATTTTCTTTTCGTCTTTTTCCTTTGTATACTTTCTTTGACTTTTTTTTGAATTTATTTGGCTGTTGATGTCATTTCGGTTCTCTTTGCAGTTGGTACAAAAGTGAACAACAGTTTTGAGAAAGTCAAATGTCTATAAATTTTCAACTTTTATAATCCAAAAATTTAAAGTTGACAGCTACCGTAGTCAATTCTTCGGCTAAATGTCTTTTCTCAATATCTTTGGTATTATAGTGTCGGCTCAGTTAGTCGATCTAAGAGCCCATGTAATATAGAGACGAATGTTTTGGAAATTACAGGTTAAGACGTTCTTATCCTTAGGAGGTAGACAGTAGATAGTAATTTAAGGTTATACAAGTTCTTTTTGATAAAATCGAATCAAGTTAGCTTATTTTAAATATGGTTTGTTATTGTAAAGATACTTTCTTGTTATTAAAAATGGGGATGTATCAAGTAATATAGTTTGATTAATATAAAATTTTCAATAATTTCTTTTTCTTCGGCTTAATTACAGTTGTAAAATGTAATTGCAGTCGATAGCAAAGTCTGTTGAAAAAATTCATTTGTACATTTTGATGCATATCTTCGTTCTTTTATTGATGGTTTTAAGGTTGGAAAACTAATTTTATATTTGACAGAAAAGAGTTAAGAGTTAGGGAAGTAGAAGTGAGAAAATATTCATTGTTTGATGTTTTCAAGCCAGCAAAGAAAATTAATAATTAACAGGTATTTAGAATAACCAAAATGAGAAGCAAATACCTAAACAGTTAGGCGTAAAAAGGATGGATTTTTATTTAATCTCTTTAAGAAATGTTTAAGAAAGCAGAATAAAATTATTATTTAAAGCAAAAGCAGTCATAGCAGTTGATTACAAGTTAAATCTTCAATGAATCTTATCCCAAAGTAGCCCCAAAGTAGTTATATTGACTACTTTTTGCCAAAGAGTTCCTTGTATTAATTCTTTAGGAAATTTTGCACAACTGAATTATTTCAGTTGTATATATTATCTTTAAATTCTAGAAAATTGAAGGTATTTTTCTGTCATTTAAATACTTTCTTGAATTGGTTATTAACTAACCTCAATTTTCACATAAAAATGGCGATAATTAGAAGGAAATATTTTTTCATAAATGTAATTATATTTAGTTCAAGTGACACACTTAGATCTAAAGGCAATATTCCTCCTTGAAGTTTTTTAGTAAAAGTTTCTTTTCATAGTCGCTCTCTACTTACCGATCTTTTTTTTTGGTTGCAACAAAACTATTTGCTTCGCACCAAAAAGTGATGCTAGCAAATATTTTTTAAACCCTTTCGACCACATGTGAACACAGAAAACATCTTGATCCTAAAAAGATCATTAAAATCTTATGCCTGATCTATTTCATATTCTCAAAGAAAACTATTATTTTTTTTTTGTCCTTAAAGTTCATTGCCTTACAATACTGATCCATCATTTTAGCACCCTCAGTTTGTCACCAAAAAAATTAAAAACAAGAAAACTATGACAAAACTTGTTTCTTATTTCACACGCTGTACAATTTATATTCTTTTTGCCTAAATCTTTTGTCGACAATAAGGAGTCTAGGGTTCTTGTAAGGATGTATTGAAGAAAATAGAGATAATACTTTGGTTTTTAGTAAGATCTTAATCCTTAAATGATGTCACGGCTCAACAATTAGGGCGGTGAGGCCAATGATCGGTTTCATTGTATTGAAAGGTGCTGATGACAGACAGGACATGATTTTATTCCGAAAGAAAATCTCATAACAGTTTTCAAGTATATGTACAGATGCTTAAGAATGTTTTTGTTTATAGAAAAATATTTGTTTCTTTTGTGTAAAATAATTCAGTAGCCCATTTACTTAGCTCTTAGTTCTAATTATCACAGTTTTCCTGTTTTGTTTTTTCTTTTTTTGTTTACATAATTGATGCCTTATCCGAAGGATTTTAGTGTCACCTGCTGTGTTTTACCACTTAATACTGGTGAAAGTGTAATTAAAATGGGGTTTTCAGATAATTTTCTGCAAGATAAAGTTTTTTTCCCTCTGATAAAAAGAATATATTGACTTGTATTAAAAGGAAATAAAATTATTAAATGTTATAAGCAAATCATTGAGCTGGAAGTATGAAATTTGTTCCTGAAATTCGGAGCTCGTCGCCTTACATTATTGAAATGCCAAGAGGTGCTAGATGAACTGATAAAGGATGTTTTTCTGAAATTTGATTATTTAATTAAAACAGTTCTATTCGAGCAAAAGTTTGATAGAAGATATGTCTAATTTTTACAAAGATTTACACATTTTTATTTATATTCGGTATCAGACTTGGCTTATTTTAAAGTGTCATATATTTCAGCTTTAGAATTCAGTTAAGGGATGACAAGTTTTGTGCTTACAACAATTTTTTATTAAAAGTTATAATAATGAGAGCTGGGAAAAATATTAAGATAAAGTTCAAGCAAAAACTGAAGGCTTAAAAATGCTACTTTCCAGATGTGTCCAAAAAACAATCCCAAACTATTTGATTTTCGATTGGCGAAAAAAATATTCTTTTAGTTTGTAGTCTTTTGTTATTGGTTTTGTTATGTTGCTGTTACATATCAAATATTAAGTGAGAACTTCTTTAAATTTAGAATAAGAGTTAAAGATTCGGAATAAATAATAATATTTCTGAACCTCACATATGCTTTAGTTTGATAGGTGTTTAAAGTAAAAAACGGCAAATTAAAAAATGTTTATGTTTACAGGACGGATATTAAAACTTGACATAGTATACACACGTATAAAACAAAATATTTAAAAGGACCTTTTGCTCATAAAAGCCAAAAGATATGAGAACTAAAATGAAACTACTTGAAGTTTAAGCTAAAGTATAGATTGAGTTCAAGTTTAAAATTTAAAAATTCATAAAAAAATCCTAGTTTTAAAGAAATTCACAAGGAATTCGATTATCATGAATTAAAACAGACCAAGTTTTAGCGATCAAACGATCAAAATAAAAGTGCTTTAAATTAAATAGTGATTCAGAATTAAAAGGTTTTGAAAGGGCTTAAGATATTCTTAATCAACACCTATCAAGCTGTAATTGGTGTCCAAGAAAAAGTTTTACATAGAACAGAGTTCCTTAGCGACTTTTTCAAAAGAAGTATTAAGATTTTATTTTGATAGTTATCCTAAAAGTGAAAACTACCTTGCAATGCAAGAGTCTATTTTAACTATGTAAAGGTTGAAATATAATTTAATATTGTCATGCAGCGTTAAGTTTTTTAAATTAAAATGATTGATTTCAATATTAACACTAAATTTGTAAATTTATTGTAGTTGTTAATTAAAGAGGTATAAGTACACAGCTACTCATAGTTAAATAGTGTGATACATGGCTATTATTCAAAAGAAAAGGAATTTTATAATTTTATTATCAATTTAGGCCCATAATTCAGCAGATTGTCTTTATTTGGGCCAAAAGAAGACAATGTAAAACACTTGTGTATTACTTTTCAATCAATTGTGCAAACATTGTGGGAATAGATTACAGTATAATCATATTTTCAGACTTTCTGCAAAAATATTTGCTGTCTTCTGGTGGGAAGTATATAGTTTTGGTTATTCCTCCTCTTTGCTTCGTTCATTTTTTAATTAACTTTACTCCATTCTCAATGAAAATTTTATCACTTGAAAATTGGATCACAACAGCAAACCTAGTCTTGAATGTAGTATTCTTCATGAACTTTGAGTTAATGAAATTTATAAAATTATATTGGCCAAATTTTATTTTATAAGAAAATAAATCTTTTAAATAACATATTTTATTTTATATGGAACTTAAGAAAAAGAGAAAAACAACATCACAGCAACCAGATACTATGCTTGTTTATATAATCGAATATTTGATGTGGTCTGGCAACTTTTTAATGAAAAAAATAACCACAAAACATACATGCAAAGCGCTCAGGGATGAATTTTACTTTCAAAAGAATGAACTCCATTTGCAAATAGATATAATTAATCTTCAAAGCCTGTATTACTTTATTACGCTATAAACTGGCCATTTTGGAATTACAATTTTTTATGTTTGCAGTAAAATATTTCTTTTCAAAGTTAAAATTGAAATTTAGTTTTTTTCTCACTAAGCTTTTGGACTAAAAATAAAAGTAGCCGGCTGAGAACATAAGATCTGTTTTGCTTTTCAATACACTAAATAACAGCATTCTTAGGCTACAGTATGGTTAGAATACATTACAACATTTTTCATATTAATTAGAGTCAATTATTTTGAATTTAAGGGAAAATAGCATGGAGAAAATAAATTTAATGAATTTTCAGGGTAAAATATTTGCCTACCCTTCAAAATGTTCGATATGAATAAAACTACCCTAATTATTTAGTAATTGTTGAGGCCATAAGAAATATATATACATTTCATATACTACACAAAACTGATTGCAGGTCTTGGCTAAATCTAAACCAATCATAGCTTTATTCATTCTGTATGGACGCGATAATCGACACTTTGACGGCTATTTAACATATGACCTTGGCAGCAAAAAACTTGTGCCGTGAATTAATCAAAATGCAAAATATTTCCTGCTCATGAATATTTACGACACTTAAAGTTGAATGTATGTAATATTTATTTGGATTTTGTTTATTTATTTTTTTGTTTTTTGCGCTTTACTTACAGCTTGCATTTGGCCTTTTTATGGACTTCAGTTTCAATTGCAATTACATGTGTGCTTGCACTAGTCAAGTGCAATTTTCATTTTTTTGGCTGACATGCTGGTCTAGTGTCAAGTTAGGTAGTGCTTTGGATGACTCATTGTTTGCCAAAAAAACAAAAAGACTAGATTTTATGTAAAACAACATCCTTACAACTTTAACAGAGGGTTCAAAATGAGTACAGAATAAACAATGGAATGGAAAATATTTTCCATTTCCTACTTTTAATTGAATCTTAAATTTTTGGGTTTAGTTCCAAGATTTGAAGATTGTTTCAGTTTTGTGTAAGCTTATTGAAATGCAATTTTTTTTTTATTGAAAATTTTCTTCAAAATTAAAGCTTGACATTTTAATTTATAGTTTTCTTTTTTATAAGGGAAGCAAAATTTTAAGTAAACGTTTAAAATAAAGAACATCAGTTTAATTAGTTCACAATTTATACCTTAAAAAAATTAAAAAATATCAAATTAAAAAAAATATTATCTTTTTCTTAGGGGACTAATCACATCCACAATTTTATGTGACGTTGAATTCCTTTTGAATCATTTAAATGGCCTAAATTTATCTCTCGTTTCCTTGAAAAATGTATCTCGTTTTTGGACGGTTTTCAAGTAAATCGGCCTTTTTACAGTATAAAGATGAAAAAATTAGCAGAATGTGGTGGCGATGCATAAAGCTGAGTATTCTATTTCCTTCTAAGTGAGTAAATCTAATATAACTTGCTATTGGTAAAACTTTTCTTTGATTGGATCAGCTTTATAAAAATTTAATGAGCAGAAATTTTTTTATAAACAAAATATAAAATTTATCCTATCCACTATTGTTAAGCAGTTTAGATTAGTTGAAATCAATGTTTTGTATAAACGGAAAAATAAATGAAGTTAAGTTTGACTTTTTTACTTTTTTTAAGTATGCAAACTTAATTTGGGAAAATTGTGGCTGTACTGTTGTTATTTAAATTTTGTCATAAGCTTTCAATTTTAATACATTTTTGGCAGTATATTTGTAAAACTCTTGCATATAGAAAAGACCATTAAAATTTTCTTAAAACCACAAATTGTTTTTCGATAATTCTTTTTTTCATATGGTAATAGAATATTCACTGTAATATTGTACAATGGAGATATAAAGGATTAAAAGTCAACTCGAAGATCGCTGCTGATCATTTCCCTGAGTTCACTTTGCCTCATTTCCCAATGACAGCTGCTAAGAATGGAATCCCTTCTCTTCCCAACAGCATTTATACTATAAAAAAGAAGGTTAGTGTCACTTCAGATTCATGAATAAATTACAGCAATCTTATAAAGATATCTTCCAAGAAGTTCATGGGTTTTTAGCAAAATATTTAAGAATGTTAAGTGACATTAAATTTGACAAGCCAAGTAAGTATGAAACTGTTTTAAAACGTCTTAGAAAAATCTAAGTTTGAAAATTTCGAAAAGTGACAAATTAAAGAATCTAACGGATTGAGGCAAACGTAAAGAATGCTGTAATAAATTTAACTCTAATGAAAAAGCTTAGGAAGAAACTAGACTTCAGGTCTTAGAGTTGGAAGAACACCAGAAACCAATAAAAAGGCAAAGAGTAGCGGAAAAATTAGTGTAAGAGTATTAGAGTGTGTTCCCTTACCATTATTTTGTTGAGTAGTTCCCTGAAAGTAACTATTTGCATATCGGAAAGCTTGTGTTCATTTTATGAAAAAAGTAGCAATATATAACATTTCCAATACAGATGGATCTTTTATTATTTTATAGAAAGAGAGCATTGAACACTTCTGTTCGTCATGTAAATAATTATGATCATTATTATTATTTTTGTTGGAAAATTTTTAAAAGTTAATAGTAATCCTTTGAATAAATAAACTATACTTTTCTTCCAATATTCTTTAAATTTGAAAACTTTTTTGTAGTCAGTTGAAAAGCGTTTTAACAAAGCTAATGATCTTTTGGCCTTTAATTATTATCAATTCTTTTTTTTTTTGTTGAAAAATTACACGTGCCAAAAATTTACTCTTTTCCATCAAAAATGTGTATTTGTCTTCTTTATCTTGTTGACAACCTCTGAAATGAATATTAGAATTAATTTCGATATATTATTTCGTATTTTGTAGCTTATATCTTAACTTCTTTTATTTATTGTAATTATGAAAGCTGTGAATTTTGAAGAATTCATTTAGGAATGCTATACATACATTTAATATTTATTCAAAAAAAAAAAAAAATATAATACAATTAATATATATATTGAAAAGTTTATAGCGCGTGTTGAATAAATTTATTTTCATACCTGCATTTAGTGATAACAGAATGAAATTTCTTTTTTGTTTTTCTTAATCATCTAACACAATAAGCCTTTATGTAAATGACACTATTTTATTTTTAGGATTTATTCACTTTAAATTTCAATTGCTGAAAACATTACTACAGCTAGTTATAAAAATATATCTAAACTACAGTAGTTTTCGATTTAAGTTGTTAATTCTAGAGAAATAGAATGGACATTTAACCAAACACAAGTTGAATGCTTTCAGCAATAATTAAAACAGTAAGACAAGTTGCAGATCAACGGTTCTTTAGATATGACCTTTAATTGTTAAATTCCCCAAGAGTACAGTACCTCACCCTCAATCAAGGGTGAGAAAGTCGTGTATACGAAATAAACTTAATTAAAAGACGCCTACACTTACTCAGTCAAAAGGGTTGAACAAATTAAAAGAAGACATCATTCTTTACATTTGCTGAAAAGGGTTGAAAGGTAGAAATGGCTAGCGTTAAAAGAACAAGAGGGTTATATTTTATAAATATTCTACCATGCGTCCAGAACGCATTATATTTCAAACTTATGAAACATATTTTCACAATTGTTTTGTGGTTCTTGGAAGAACTTAAAAACGGACAAAAAAATATTTAAAATTAAATTTTTTTAATGAAATTGAATAAATTATTAGACTTTTTATAGCGGGTAGCAAATGTTTGTTTTGCTGCTTTGGTTGAATAAAATTCCTTTAAGTTTATATATCAGCGATTTTAAGTTTACTTGAACATTGTTTTTTTTTTGAGCATTTTCTTAGCTCCGAGTATTTGAAAAGTATTTAATTACCAAATTTTGAGTTAATTTAACTTTTCTTCAAGATTTATGATTTTAATTTGTTCAGAAAAAAGTTAAAATACTCATAGGCTGAAAAATCATTGGATCGGGTATAACATATGATTTGATTGTTTTGTAGCTTGCGATGTTTGACAACTTTTGATGAATTTATAAAATATTCTACTAAAGATATTAGAAAATTTAGCAGTGAATCTTTGATAAGTTAATATATATTGGACAGAAAGAAGCTAATTTATAGCTCAAGTGGGGATAAGTGTTTAATTTGGTTTATTCAAAGCTGACACTTAGGAAGACAAAAAGAAAATTAAAGAAATAAAGACAGGATAGTATAAATTGCATGAAAACTAAGACAATATTTAAGAATGCCCTAAAAATTTCTGTTGAAAAAGAAAAACCAAATTATTTTGGGTATTGAACACAAAAGTACAACAGAGCCAAAGAAAATAAAATAAACACGTGGCAAGGTAATTTCTATGATGGAATAATTCTAAGAAGAAGCTCTACAAAGAAAAGAAACAAGAAAAAATATCTCAAAGATATGAAGAATCTTTTTGACAAATTGAAACAATTTTCGATAAAATCTTTCTATTACCAGAATAACCCCAAGACTTTGTCTATGTCTTGTTTTGTATTGTCGTTTGATTCTCTAAAGTTTTATTTTACCACTGTTTATATATAATTTTTTCTTTTACTCTCAATTTAGAACAGTTCAGTGCTATATGGCGCGCTTATCCCATATCAAGACAGACAAATGTATTTGTTGCAAGAATAACACTTGAACCAAAATACTAAAAAAAATCGAAGAAAAAAGATTGTCAAAGATGTTTGTTTGTTATACCTACCTCAGTCTTCTTACATAATGAAAATATGACCATACAGATATTTTCCGCGAGGTAAAAACCTTTAAAAAATGAATAGACCCGGGTGCGATGCGTGAACTCCGATATGTCACGTAGTGAACACACAGCTATTGTTGTCATATTTGTTAGAAAATGAAGACGCGTCCAATGTACCATATATTCATATATATATATATATATATAATATTCTGGACCAGAATTCTTTTGTTTAATAAATATATAAAAAGATATGACAGACTTCACTATTAGAATTTTGAAATAGTTAAACAATTGTCCTAGGACGAAGTGTGATAAATGACAGAACGAAATGAACATTAGTTCCCCTTTTTTTCTATTTTGTTTTTTAAATATATTGCAGTATGAAACTAATCGAGGGAAATAACCCTTAATCCTATTGACTGGTGGACAATGGTAAGCCGAAGGATAACCGCAACTGAGTTAACAATATTTCTGCCAAGCTTATCAATAAGTTATAATCCAGGAAATCGAAAAAAAAACTAAATATATAACTTAACCCTAAGGCTTAGTGCTAAAAGAAGGCGTGAATACTGAAATTCGGCCATATGTGACTTTTGCAGCTATAAAGTCCTTTGATGGAGACGCTTACTTACTTTACAGGAAGGGAATTTCTAACAAAACAAACAATGCCATATGGTTCTAATGAATAGTTTAAGTCAACTTGTTTCTTTAATGGTAGCTCCAGGGACATATCAGGTGTAATGGTTTTATTTTTAAATATAAAAATTTTTAATGCTTTTACGTATCTACATTTGATAAATGAAAAGCTTAGGACTGAGGAACTTCAGTTTGGCATACAAACAAAGTTTAGAGTGTAAAATAATATCCAAGATAATTACAATAAACTTTGTTAAAATTTTTTGGACTCTAGGAGTTAATTTAGCTGAAAATTAGACTCAAGGTAATGTAAAACCAAAAAAAAACAAACAAATGCTTAAAAATCAATTACATAACCGCAGAAAATGAGTTAAATTTTGTCTCGTTTCGCAAATTATACCGGAGTAAAAGCCAGAAAAAATGAACTAAATCTTTCTACTAAAATAGCTTTAAATTACTTTTTCGAGACGCTTATTCAATATTCTCTAAAATTACGCCAAGGTTAAATCTGTGAAATCATTTTAATTTTTAGAAAATATTATATTTTTTACAAAGGTATTCTGAACAAAAAACTCATTGCGCTAAGAAGTGTCCTATAAAGACGTCAAACAAAATGTTTCGGATTTCAGTATACGCAACTTTGTCCATTTTCCGGGCTATTTTCTGCAAGAAAAGCCATTAAAAACTGCTATAACTGCTACCAATTGTGAAATGTGTTTTATATCCCTCCCACCTGATTAACGTCACCTGATTTAAAGTCAACTTTATTTCAGTGTAGGAAAAGAGAAAAGTAATATCCTAAATTTTTCCATATAAAATGCTGTGCAATAATATTTATCTATCCAAGAATTTAATTTTATTAACCCTAAGCAGTATATTCAAAATTTTCTTTAAATTTATCACCTGCTAGTCCTTCTTTCGTTTCATATCCCTATCATTCTTATAATATTCCTAATTACTTAACAAGTCTCATGAGAATCGTAAATAGTAAATGAAATCGCATTTCTAACATGACTTTTGCACTAGAAGTCAAATGCAGCCTCCCCCATTTTTTTGTTAGTCGTTGAAAAAGATAACTGCTCGCGAATCATATTTCATTCTGTGAACGTTTTTAGCATCCCTGAAGAAATTCTGGCAATCTATTTAAACGTTTATATCTATTTCTGTTTCTGCCAGTTAAATCCTTCGAGCTGGTATTAGGCAAACTAAAAATGTGAAAGCGTTTTTGTCAATGATTAATGATTAAAAGGCCTTTAAAATAATTTCAAAATGAAGGATAGACAAGACGCTGAATTTGTATAACATGCGGTTTTTTAAATTTAAGTTTGAAAACAAAATTTAATGAATGTTGTTTTGAATGTAGAATTTAAGGAAGAACAGAAGTAAAGAAAATGTACTTAGCATATTGCTCGATATAACACAAGTAATATTCAAAAGAACTACTAGGTGAACAGTCAGGACCAGACTAAATTTTTGAACATTTTTTTGGATACAAAAAAGAAGGTTTTAGTCGCAGGCATTTGAGAAGCGCATGTAAGACAGACTAAATTGTTTAACATTTTAGGGTCGTGACTTATAACTGTAATATATCAAAAACAATTTCTAACAGGTACTTTTGCCCCCAAGTTAGCGAAAATCAGGATACGAGAACGAAATTTCTTCCCCGACTGCAGATTTTATATGTACAAATTTTTATAGTAAATTAAATTCATTTTCAAAATAGTGAGAAGGAAGGAAAGTAATTAAGTCTGAACCATATTATACAATATAAATGTGTTGGGGAAGAGCACAATTTATAATTTTCGCGTTGCAAAAAATACTACAGTATAAATTTGAAAATTTTAGTATGACAAAAGAAAAAGATCTGGAGACAAAGAGGGTTTTAATTCTCAAGCGATTATTAGAAAATTTTATTATGTTCCTAATTGTAATTTGGAAGATCAAAGCTAAGGAAAGCAGGGAGAGAATTATTCAGTAAAGAGAAAAAAGATCTGACGAAAACTCCTTCGTTTGAGATGAAACTAGTGTAAGCTTAAAATAGAAATTTCTTTTTTTTAAAATCTGAAGATCTAATGTACCCGTGACCTCAAGTTCTATTATATTTTCTGTTGCATGTTCAGTTATTTCTGTACTAATACTTTCTTCAGACTTCATTCTTAATTGAAATTAAAAATTAATTAAAAATTTTATACGTATGCATTAAAGCTAAATTTTAATGGATTTTGAAAAAAAGCAAATAATTTGACTAAATCAAAACAACAATTAAGCTAAAGCGATATTAATAACGTTTATAATCGAAATTGTGTATTAAATACTAAAAACTACCACAATCACGTTGAAAAAAGGAGATCAAAACGTATACAGTAAAGACTTGCGAATTGCCCACATATGAATCAAAGCTTAAAATTTTATGCGTTGGTTTTTATTGTGAAGAAAATTAAAATTATTTCGGTAGGCTAAAGTCATGGATGTTAGTTTATCAACAAAAGGACCACTAGGTTGTTATCTAGAATTCTCAAAGTTCATGCACAATCTACGCATAAGGTCCTATTCTTTTGATTTTATCTTCTTTTTTTAAAAAAAATCGGTTTTCATTTGTAACTCAGATGACATGTACATCAATAGTTAAATCCGATTTTTGAATGAAAAACTACAATCATGTTTCCAAAAAAAGTGAATACGTCCCTATTCCCTATTCCTTTTTTTGCTAAAAAAAGGGGAAGTGTTTTTTTTTTTATGCATGTATTTTTTCCCTTTTCAGGTCTAATCATTTGTCTGGCTTTCAACTCTTTCTTAATACAGGGACAGATAATAAGTTAATATCTTTTGTAGCAGATTCTATTAAGAAATTTCTATTGCTAAAATTTTGACAATTTAAAGTAGTAAAATTACATCTGGTATGCACTTTACGATGTTAAAATTCTGCGATTATTAATTAAAAAATAGGTAAATTTATCGTGTGTAGATCTTAAATTAAACCCAAAACGATGGAACTAAAACAGTGTAAGCTTAATTAGAATCATAAAAATATGATCTAATATTAGTAGAAAGTGGTATAGCTTTTAAAATAAAAAATTTCTTAAATGTAGATCACAATAAATTTTTTGCCAAGTTATTAAATGACTTTAATCAAACGGGGAGGAGTGTTTAAAAGTACCACCTTGAAAGCTAATTGCTACAGCCATTAATATATTCCTTGAAAAGTAAAGTTTAAATTTCCAATTTTTGTTAAAGCTAAAGAAGTTTGAATTTTTTGTATTAAAATTGGTTAGTAACAATTTTATATTTGTTTGCCAAATATATTCAGCGGCTGTTTTTCAATGCTAGATAATTATTTAAAAATTACTTAATAATATTAAAATATTCACTTTTTACCACAATTTTTCTCGTTATTTTATGAAATTTATTAAATTATTCACCTTTCTAGTGTTAAGTTGAGAGCTTACCATCTTTCTCTAAATTTTTTTTAACAAAGATATAATTTGCAATTAAAAAATATTAATATGCAGGGGTTATTTTTAAAAGCATATATACCATCCCACAAATATGAAATGATTAGAGTTTTCTAGGTAAACTGCATTTGTATTTTTTTTTTTTTGGTTCATAAATTAATAAAAACTGCCGTAAGCTATGGTAACTCGTCTCTCGACTTATCTGATCATATTGCTAAAAACTAGATAAGCTATTAACCAAACTTGATTACTTTTCTATTATTTAATCATAGTATAAACATGTTTATGGCTAATGATTATACTTTGTATCTATTAATGAATAATTTTTAATAATAAGAACAACTACAACAAAATAGCCAACAATTTTTTTAAGATTCCAGATTATTCAAATATTTTTTCCAGAAAAAGGGTAAAGATTTTAATAGAGTGTTTATATATTGATTGCTGTTACCCCAAATCATTATAGTTGCCATATTATCCATCTGTAAAATTTACCACATTTTCCTTCAACCTTGTTGCATGATGGGCGCCATAGGCAAGCAATTTTCGCGAGGGGAGCAAACATTTCAATAGTATGAGATATATGTACATTTTCTATAGAACTTGTTTTTGTTCATCATGATATTTACTATGGCAGTGGGAGACATCAATGAAAAATGGTATGTGGTACTCCCCAAAACATAACATTGAAACGCCATCTTGTGGTTAATAATTTGAAGATTTTGTGTTCGTCATGTGGTATACAAAGGGTTAAGTTAACTCCTTTTGTTGAAAATACTTTGCGATTTACATTTAACTAAATCAAGTTAAGGGAGATCCTGATGAAATGAATTTGAGTGATGTTATTTGTTTAATATATTGATGGATTCGAGTTAAATTTTTATGCTGGGCACTTATAAAATGAAAATAAAAGAAACAAATTTGTTAAATTCACAGAAATTATGAACATTTGACTACAAAAATTAGCAAAAATTTTAAGAAAGCTAAAAATGTCCCGCTTTTAGTAGTTCTAATAACCATTATCAACTAAGATCAGTCTTACAGGTTTTATTCACAGATTTTTTGAGTTATTGATTCATACTTATTCCCAGTCAAATTAAAAAATGGTGTGATAGCTAAATAAATATTGAAATTCATGGATACATATGTTGCATCGCCATGAAAATGCCATGTTATGAATAAGACAAAGCATTATTTTTGACATATTGCCTAATAATAATGATAATTTGCTACTATATTGCATTTTTTATACCCCTGAAGAAAAACTCGTAAAATTGAAAAAATTCTCTTTCACCAAACCTGTGTCACATTCCATTGAAGCTAATGGCCAAGTCACATAAGTAAAGCTTTAAATTGCTTCGATATCTACCATATTTTTCCGATATTGATTCCAGGGTTTAAATACCCGTAAAAAATCTTCCAGGAACTATGATTAAGGGGAAATGAAAGAAACAAAAAATACATTGTCTACACAGGTGCTATAGAGACATCAGAGAAGCATAAAAAGCAATGTATCTCTTTTAAAAGGTATTATGTTAATGAATTAGCCCTAGGCTTAGGATATATTGAGTGATATGCTATATTTTAGAACTTGTTCGTTGTCTTACACATGCATTGTGTAGAAAATTAAAAACTTCAATTAATTAATAAATACTATTAAACATGAAGAAAAACAAAATTATTTTGATTAATTAAAACTTTTACAAAAAATTGTAAAACTATTTTCAAATCAACTTATAATAATTGAGGTCAATTTCATTTTGACCACGAACATTGTGATCTCTAGGGTTAATTTTTTGAGTGATATAAAATATTTGCATATTAATTAAGGGCATTTTTAGAATTTCTATTGAATTCCAATGTTGATTGGTTTATCGGCAACT
Source organism: Acrocera orbiculus (assembly GCA_947359355.1). Classification (NCBI taxonomy): domain Eukaryota; kingdom Metazoa; phylum Arthropoda; class Insecta; order Diptera; family Acroceridae; genus Acrocera; species Acrocera orbiculus. Next base: position 47,703,319 of record OX375757.1, read on the forward strand.
AAAAACAGAAAATTCTTTCAAGTAGGGTAAAGTTGCTCAAATAAAAATTTAGTGTGCTAAAAAATACAATGGTTGTACATTTTCATATTTTCTGAGTAAAATTATCAGTTTTTAAAATGGCATCGTAGATTATCTAAATCCAATTGGTTAAAAAAATTTTAATATATTTCAAGTTCATATTTCTTACAACTAAATTGCTTAAGCATTATATTTAAATCTTCTGCAATTTTCTTTTCAGCAAATACTTTAAGCCAAATTTTTATAAAAACTTTTGCTAACAAATACAAAAATTTGGAAAAATCTAAAGGAAATTAATACACTATAATATTATTGTGGAGAACAATAGTTCTAAGTAACATAACCCATCGTAAAAAATAAAATATTTTGATGTTAAGCAAAACCTCTTTGACAGTACCGCTACACTTTATGATACGATCTTAGCTTTAAAGAGATCAGAGAATTTTTGTGTCAATAGGTGTGAATTTTACTAGCGTTGATAATAAATGAAAGGATTCAATGAGCCTTACTTATTGTTCAAGCATTAAATTATTATACATTACTTAACTGAAAGAGTTTTACGAGATACATGACTCTGCATAAGTACTAAACATATGTACCTTAGGATCTAGGCTGGGTTAGATGTTTTTAAATACAAAAAGTCGAATGCCTTTGGTTTAACATGTATAAACTTATATCAGAAGTCGAATGTGTTTCTTACATAACAAAACTTTTTTAAGTGTTTTCTTTGCCTTTTCTCTTTTTTGTCTTTAAAATTTTGAATAGATAAATAGAAATAAAAGAAATTAAATTAGATGGGTGACAATTTGTATTTGAATACTTACTACACTTCCTGATTTATGTTAAATTCTTCCATAATAAACAGTACCCAAAGCTTTTTAAATTATTTCTAATATATTAGCTTCTTGTTAAAATGAACTTTTCATATTTTCAAGTCATAATAGCAAATGTGTACAGTAAAGATATAGTAAAGCGTCTATCTTAGCCTATTTATCTATGGTACTGCATGACTTAATGCTAAATAAAATGCGTTCTTGCCAAAAATAATCTCAAAACGAGGCGTCAATAACTTCTAGGACAATACAAATATTGTATTGGCGTAGTTTTAGGGCCTTTAATATGGAGTCTCTATAATGACAAACCCATTTGTATCTTTATTTCCCTTATAATATTGACAATTTATTACTTTCTTCCAGAAACTACAAATTTTTCTTGCGTCTGTTTACTACTATGCTTAGAACACTTAAGTCCATATTGTGGACTTTTTCAATATCCATTCTTGTGTTATTTTCAACACACCAATTTATATTTTGATTTCTTTTAATGGAATGAAATCTAATTTTTCTATCATTTGAGGAAAGGTGAAAATTTTTCAGTTGTAAAACTTTATTTGTCAAAAAAATAATTTTCTTCATTGCTATCTATCTAGAAAATAATTAGAAGATAATTAGCTTGATTTCTTTCTGAAAAAATTGTGAAAAATCCTATCCTAGTAAAATTGTGGAATCTATTGTAGAATGTTTTAGCACCAAAGGTAATATTAGAAAATTTTTGTACCAGCTTCTTAGTAGTGGCTTGCTTTAGTGTTTTACTTTATTTTATAATAAAGAATAATTTAGGCTGCATAAAGTACTAAAAAAGAATTCCTAAAATAATTTTCAAATGATACAAATATATCTCTATCATCACACATTACGAGTCCTATCATTTACTTAACCTACAAAATACACTATCATCAAAACAGAGACCATAAAATCAGCACTCTCGACTATGAAATTCAAATGAATTGACTTATTTTTATAGCCAAATAAAGTCTTCAGGCTATATTTTTGAAATTTTGTGAATACAAAAACAAAAAAAAAAAATCAACGAAACAAATAAAGCAGTCTTTTAATATTTAATGTCTACCAAAACGCGATTAGACCTTTTATTGCCTTTAAAAGCAAAAAATAAATAAAAATATTGATTAACATCAGACGTGAACACCTTTTATAAACCGAAATCAAGCTGAAAACAAAAACGATACGGACAACAACTACCTTCAGGACGCGTGTCCCGCCGTACATGAATTTGCATAATTTTTAACATCATCACCTTTCATCTTGTATTCAATGATGATGGTCTTCATGTGACCACCAGATCTAATTTCATATTTTCGTTTGACCATGCTGCAAAACAAAAAAAAGTAACAAAAATTCCTTAAATTTGTTATGACTTGAACTGTCAAATAATGCACCAGGGATTATTTTAAGGATTGACTATGAGCTTTATAAGGCTCATAAACAAGAATGAATACTATGAAAAATTGAAGGGCGATACAAGTGGATAATATATAATTTTAAATGGAATAATAAAATGTGTAAATGAGATGATAAATTTAGTATAGCGCGGCTTTAGCCAACAAAATAACATACATAGGTGTCCCATTAGAAAATTAAATGATATCAGCCTTAAAAAAATTATCCCAAATAATACATATAAAATCCTTATAAAATTTTTTATATTATCAAAGTAAATGTTATATATGTATATGATTATGTTTATAGGGTTGTTGCAAGACAGTGGCATGGTCCAAGTAATAAATATTAATAAGATGCAACAAGTAGCAGCCACAGAAACAAATTATGGAAATAAAAATATCAAATCCTGAATAAATTTCAAGTCACCTCTTTATTTTTTGTGTGGCATCCAAATGGCGTTAAGAAATCTGTTAAGCCGTGAAAAATGCCATTGCCAGAGATTTCCTTGCATAATGAGTGAATGGGAACGGAAGCTATTGCGAGCAGGGATATAATCGTTTTATGGTTTATGTGCTATGTATCCTGGATATTAAGTGTTTTGATATGCTTAGGGTCAAGGCCATATTGATTTAATATCTTTAATGATATCCAAAGGTCAAGTTAAAAAAAGGGTTTAATATTTTTATATTCAAGATATTTATATTTAAATTTTTGTATGAATAAAATTTAATTTTTTGTACTTGTTTTATTAAAGAATAAATTTAATTACAAAATAAAAGTAAATAGTGAAATTTGTATTTTTATATTGTAGATCATTTTTGTAAGGTTTGAATTGAAAAAAAGAAAAAGAAAAGAAAAACACTAAATAAACTTCTGAGCGTTGTAATAAAATTTAAAAAAAATAAAATAAATTGTAATATCAATTTCAAACGGAACGTTTTCTTCGAATACTTAGTTTAGTTTTTAAAATTTAAAGTTAATATTTACCTTTGTAAAGAGAAATAAATAAAAAAATTTTTAATTACTACACGAAAAATAAAACAAAATATTAATAAAATACTTTTGGTTTTTCCACTTTTGATTCCATGCATTAAATAATGTTTTTGAAAGAAGCTATTTAATAGTTATAAATCTTGTTGTGTTTGTGTTAAGACATTTAGAACTAAAATTTTTTCAAAACATTTCAAAAACTTAGAACTAATAATTTTTGTTTACAAAAACTTGCAGTAATATTTTATTATTATTTAATTATATCAAATAAAAATTATTTACTAACCTTTATTTCCGGCTATTCTTACAAATGTTGTGTGCCATAAAAATAATTAAATATGAATATCGGATTAAATTTAATTAAACACAAGCACTTTTAATACATAATAAACAAAAATATTTGAATTAAAATTATCTAAAGGAATTTTCGTATTTAAAAAAACTATAGTGGCGTAATATTATAATTTAATTAAGAGAAAAGAATAATTAAATCCAACCATGAAACTAATATGAAATGAATTTTGTTTCTTATTTTAACACACATACAACAACAACTTGCGTCATTATGAGATTTGGAATAAAAATCAAATACTTTATTGTTAAATTTTGGAAATGAACAAGAGAATTAAACTAAGAATATAATAGGGCCAGAAAGTATATATGTATACATATTTCAGGGAGCTTTCCCTACCTACCATGGATAAAACGGATACAATCAAAAAGCTATAATACACTTAAAATATGAGAGAACTACTTTATTTTTTTGCAAAGGATCCATATAGACAAAAGAAACGCGGCCAACAAAAACAAAAGTAAAAGAACACAGTTGATCATATATGGATTGAATGTGATTGATGCATTCAAAGTTATTTGCTTTACATTAAAAAATTCCAACAGAAGTGAAATAGAAACAAAACAGCAAAAACATAACTGACTGCTGCCAGTATAATCAAATTACAGTTATTCCTTTTTGTTATAATCCAAACTTAAGGCTAATATTTTAGATTGCCTGTTTCAGTTTTATTATATTCTCTTCTCAAAAGAAAAAATAAAAAAACTAAAACACAAATATCACTTTTTTTTGCTATATATATGATCTATTTATATATGGATTATATATAGTTTTTGTAAATGTATAAGTGAAGTGTATATTGGGGGTGCATGGCATCAGGTTTGGCTATTTTTTGTTGTTGTTTTTGTTGGTTAACACTTTATTTGTGTTTTTACATTTAGCCGGCCGGTTTGATTAAAATTGTATATTATTTGTTGAAAAGTGAAATTATTATTAAAGTATGTAAAAATTTTTTATAGTATTGAATTAATTTTTAAAAATTTTAAATTTTTATTGTCTATAATAAATGTAAATTTGTTCTGATAATAGTGTCGTTGGTGTTTTTTCAAATAAAACTTTATGGTATGATTTAGTGACTGTGAGTGAGTAAATTTTATTCATAATATTTATTTTTTTATCTAATTGATTCATTAAAGTTTTTTTATTTTTTGTTTTTTGTTGATGTTTTATATATATATGTAATATGTATATAATAAGAAGTTGGGCTACTTGTGTCTTTTTATTGCTTTAATAAAATAAATATATTGTCTTGATTTCCTTTCATATTATGTCAAAAATTTGTTCTAGCTAAAACATTGAAGTAATTTTTTTTGTTATTGTTGACTTGTATGGGCATGTGTTGTGTATAAAGCAAATATGATGAGGAGAATATTTACTGTAAAAAATTATGCACTCAAGAATTCTTTATTTAGGTTTATACGTATATATATGCATATAAGTATAACTACAAACACATATTCATAAAATAAATAAAATTATAACCAATTTTTGTTTGACTATGAGTTTTGAATTAAAAGAGGACAGGTATATCTTCAGAGTAGTGTGAATATAGAATGTTTGTATTTGACAATAAGAAAAATATTTGGCTCGTTTTGCTCTTTCTGTCTTCTTTTCTACACTTGTCTTTCTTTTGGTAAATGTTTTTTCTGTTGGTTAAAGTTTTTTTTACTAACTATTCAAAATTTAAATTGGTACTTACTTAAACTGCTTCTTCTTTTCTATGAATTTCGAAGAGACAACTGGAACGACATGTTTTTTTTGTAAACCATTTCTTCATTTCTAATTCAAAAACTGAGTACATTTTTTTTTTTTTTCAATTGAAAATAATTTTAGCAGACAGCCATACAAGTTGTGAATTTTGATATATTTATTGTCATTTACGAAATCGTTTTTCTTATAAACCCTACTTGGCTTAAGATTTGTGGTTCTAAATTACTACTTTAGTGGAATGAGTGTAACGTACAAAATCTATCAGATATGAAAATAAAGGAATAAACAAAAAAAAAAGAATAGGAATGTCATCATTGGTGTCACTTTTGCTATAGCTGCTGTTTATAAATATTTATTTTTATGAGCACTTTTATTATGAATATTTTGACTTTCTTATTTTAAAAAGACTCTTGTTGTCTTTCTGAAATAATTTTTATTGGCAAAAAAGCGTTTTTTTTTCTTCTCTTTTATAGTGTAATGTCAATACAATAAAATCTTTTATCTGGCTGGGAGGAGATTAATTGTTTTACAAAAACCAATACTTTTTTCCTAATGAAAACCAAATATTGAAGCCTTTGCATAAACTTTTGGTGAAATGAACCATTATAACATAAACCTCCATTACGCTTATAAATTCTAAACCGTTAATCATTTCTTTTTATGTTTTGAATGAACTCTTTTATTTAGCGTGCATACTTAAGCGAAAGACTATAATAAAGAATTCATATCCTTATTGTATGACCTGTGTTTGTCACTGTAAAAACTTTCGAAATTTTAGAGCTTGGAAAAAGGTTTTAGGAAGTGTTCTTTAGTGTGCTGTCATATGCCTCCTGAGTTTCATAAAGTTTTAGTAAAAAATTTTTGTTACAATATATTATTCCAGATAAAGTTAGTATAGTTAAATATTTTTATTCAGTTAACCATAGTTAGTCAGTTATTCAATTAGCGAAATTGAAGCGAAAAAATTACTGCTTTTGAAGTCGGTTAAGTAACTTTTCAATATCTACAATAATATGCTAAGTTTTTATGAACTTTTTGAAAGAAATACATATAAATATTTCCTTATTTGGATTTGAATACCACTTTTTTTACTGCTATGATGTATTTCCTGGATTGTGTGTATCTCTCGTTAAAACTATACCTATTCTTAAGAATTTGATATCAGAACTTTTTCGAAATGCATTTTAAGGGAAATCAGAAATTATTATTGTCCTTAGATTTTTGCTAGTAGAAACAAAATTCAATTTAGATTGGGTAATATTACCCATTTCAAAGGTTTATGTGAATTATCTTTTAGAAAAGTATAATTTGTACCTTTCAACTAATTTGATTGTAATTTCAATAAAATTTCGTCCTGTTCAATATTTTTGGTGAATTTTTCTTTAAGTACTTTACACATTGCTGTTTCACTCTCGTGAGCTCTCACACACTAAAATATTTGTATAAAAGTTTTAGAACTGACACGGATACTGAAGACAATTCCTTTAATGTAAAAGTAATCAGTGCTTTAGTAAATTATAACAAAATACTATTGTCGCCGGTGTATTAGGAACAAATATTTAGATTTACTTGTTTTTGTTATTACATTTCATTTTGAGCAAATAAGCATAAGGACGAGCATCTCAATAAAAACTAAAATTTTAATATAACAAATGGCTAAAAGAAAAAGTCCGTTCCACAAAATGGCGAATAAATGACTAATTCAAACTAGGAAATGTATTTTTCTATGGGGCTAGGATGTTTGTCTTTTATTGGGCTATTATATTATTATATTATTAACACATTTTGAGACTTTTATAAGAAAATATAGAAGAAACAACTAACGATTATATGTTTTACTCCTCGTGTGTACTTAACTGTTAAAAGTTTTAAATGAAATATAATACATTATTAAGATTTTTTACAGTACCCTCGAGTAATTTAGTCTTTTAATATCAGAGGTAGGTAGCGGGAACTCATCTTTAAATGTAGGTGAAATTAAAAAATTTCCATTTAAACATGATTTTAGAGGTAAGTCTAGAGGAATATTTTGATATCTTAAGTACAATCGCTGCCTGGCTTTTGTTTTTTGTCTTTTAGATGACGTTGCAAAGAACCAAAATTTTATTAATATAAATAATACCGACATTTCTAAGATAAAAAGATGAATATAAAATGAAAAGAAAAGAACTGATTTCAATTGTGGTAACAATCGCGAAGAATACGTTCTTAGGCGGTGGATATAACAGCCATGAACCATAAGACTTGGTAGTTTGATGTCCCAAAGTCATCACCTTTACTGTTGGATCACGTACGTTTGTTCCTCAGACTCATTCGGTAGATCACGTTTACCGGCTTCCGGTGGACTCTGTATATATATTCATTCTGCCCTCACTAGTTCTTATCTTTGAAATGTTTTTATTTTACTATTATTTTTGTTTCTTTATGGTATATTGTATATATCTAAGTTTCTTTAGACTGTTAGACATATGGCTGCTGTGTGACAAATATGCTGGTTACTATACGTCAACCAAAAAACTACAAATGTTAACTTTGATGAGTAATTTATGACATCATAAGTAACAAAGGTTTTGATATTGTAAAAAAAAAATATTATAAAATAAAGGTTTCAGGAAGTTCACATCAGATATTTAAACGGAAGTTCATAGTTAATCGCCATTAATAAGATTTTTACATGAATGAATGTTGGATTTTTTGAAAGCGTGCTTAGTTTTTTTGGAAAATCTTAATACTGCAAATAAAATTTTTATAACAGATTTTTCTGCTTTGGAAAATGGTTATATTTTATTTATTTGTTTACGGCTTTAAACCTTCGGCCATAATTATCAGAAAAAATATTTTTTCGCTAAATTCAAAATAATTTATGCTTTGAAACGTAATATTTGAGTTAATTTTGAATATCTTATCGAAAATAAAGTGAAAAAGTAATTAAACTAAACCGAACTTGTGGAAATAATTTTGTTTTTTACTCCTAATCTCTGTATGCAAGCTAAACCAAAGCTTTGATACTTTGTTTTTGTTTGTTTAAAAACAGTTTTTTTAGTTACAAAAATTTATTGATCAGCAAAGAAGATTTTGAACTCAAAATCTGCACTGTAAATTTTGTAAAAATCTTTAAAATATTTTTGAATTGGATGGTCCGCCGTTATATAAAATATAGTATTAAAATTTAATGAAGAACTTAAACAATTTTTTCGTCACTACGTTTTTTAACTGTAAATTTCTTGAAGCAAGATGCTGTTTTTTGTTTTTAAAAATATTTGAAGGAGAAGTATCCATTTAGAAACAAGCACATTGACTTAGGAATAAATACGCTCTTCATTTATTCTCTTTCATTTTTTTATAAGCTCATTAGCAGTAAAAGCAGAATATAACATTATAAGATATCTCAAAAACTATTAATTGTGTTTATATACTCCTAGAAGTTTTTACTTGAAAAGATTTTTCAAACTTTTAACTAGACTTGTGCTCTCAACTGTGCATTTTTTGAGTAATTCACGTACTTAATACAAAAAACAATTTAGCATTACCGAAATCCACTAAAAATAAAGCAAAAAACAATTTGTATTCATTTTCTGGGCAGTTATTGAAAAGGAGGTAATGGAATTATGTAGGCTTGTGAGAATTAAATTTAAGGTCCAAAACGTTACAATATTTGATCGAAAATTTTAGTGTAAATTTGCTTTTTCATTGATATTCAACTCATACCAACTATTTACTGTACAAGAAAGGGAATTTCAAGTCATCTATCTAGCTAACATGTATGGATATGCAAAAAAAGGTAAAAGAAAAAAAATTCCGAGGGTTTAGAAAAGGGTACTGTTTTTTTTTGTGTTTTAAACAATCATTTTTTGTAGCAAACTTTACATTTTTAGATGAATGTTTCACATTGCAAATTGTTTTTTAATTTTTCTTCTGTATAACACAAGATTTCTACCAGAATATGGATTTAATTATTTTATTTAGTTGAAAAATTGTTTGACTATTTTCTGGTATTGTTAGTCCTTTCTATAACTAAGAATTTTTTAGAAATTTTTCTTTGTGATTGAAAGAAATTAGGAAGAAAGAAACGATAAATTTTTTAAGTAAGTAAAGCTAGCAGTGAAGGTTCACTAAAGGCTTTCAAAATATATCAAGAAAGATTAACAAAATTTGACAATTTTGCAAGTGCATAGTCACTTTCAAATAACTGGAGAGCTAGACCTTGGGAATTCTCGAAAACTAGCGAAGAAATAGCTTGATACACACGTTGCAATTAATAGCTGGTAATTTCTCGCGTACGGCTTCTAAACTTATTACAAAAGTAAGAAAATTATTAAGATTGATTGTCAAGGTTGATTCTTGAGGTTTTATGAAAATCTTGTGCAATTTGAGAGGTTTACCTTTTGAGTCTTTCTTAGATTGATGATAGGTAACTTCGGTTCTAATAATTGGACTCCTTGTATCAACCGAACAAAGTTTTTCTTGCCCTTTAATTTTTTGTAAGTAAAAATAACTTAATTTTAAGATTTTATGGCTTATAGAAGTGCAGAATATTTTTTTTATTAGATAATAACAGTTTTTATTGCACAACAATATAATAACAATTATTAGCTCTTAATTTTATTTTCTCAAAAATATGAAATAAAAAATTGGATTTTTATTAGCTTTAAATAAATATTAGGCCAATAAAAATATAAACTGTATTGTTTCATAAGGAATTAAAATTTTATTTTTATTTTTTTTTTTATATTTCTTTTATTGATTTAAAAATTTTCTTTACGTTAATTCGATAAATTTTCATTAATCGATTCTCTGAAATTGTTAAGAATGTTTTTATTGATAGTAATAACATGATTATTGTTAACCCTTCACATATTCTTTGAATTTTTCTTATCCCTAGCTAATTAACAGCCCTAAATGCATTACTCAATTGAATTTCCGTTGAATGAACAGTAAATAGAGTTAAGATATTCACATTAAAAAGATACAAACGTGTTCCGGACAAGTCAAGTTAATTAATTACTTTCGCAGCAGGCAATTGTCAAGTGTTTTACGAGTCCAGCCAACCGCAAAACCGATAACCGAAACCCTCGTAAAAAAAGGTGCGCACCATATCCATTTAGCATTTTAATATATATATATATATATATTATTAAAATATATAAGAGTGGTACAAACGGCCTTCCCGCAAGATTGAGGTTAAGGCGCAAGCAAACAAGCTGCTGCTTCCTATTTGGCCATTGCACATGGCTATAGTTAAACCTTCGGCGTTTGACTGTCGTAAATTTCGTGGTTAATGGCTCATGGTTTGCAGCCTTGTTCAACAGTCATAGATATTGCGCAAACTGAATTCCAGAGAGCAATGTGGCCAAATGTATTTAAAAGACGCCTAAACATGATTTAACTCTTCTTTTATTTTTCTTCTTCTCGATTTGTGTCATTTATTATTTTTTATTTATTCTGTTGTTATTTTTGTTGTTGTGATATAAAATATACTCCGGCAATGATCAAATGATCAATTTCAAATTTATGAATGAATTGCATTGTGTCAGATCTCATTCATGGGTCTCTCATCTTGTCCCGTGTAGGTCTTACGTGCAGACAATATTATTGTCATGATTCACGTTTGTTGTGATTTACATTGAAACTAGAGAGATTCATCTTGAGAAGGTAATCAAAAATAAAGAAAAAAAAACAAAACTTGTTGCTTTTGAAAAAAACAATATTTTATTTTTATTTCTGTTGAAAGAATTAATGAATTTAGGCAGACATAACACGCCCGTCTTTAAGAACTCCACCTTATATGAGTCTGGATTTAAATGATGTACACCTGGGTATATATAGAATGATTTGAAATAGTGACAGACGCATGATTCTAGGCTTGCTTTTAATATGGCTTATGGGTGTCCTTTTGAAGAAATATGTATATATACCTTTATTTCATTGTTTGCGGATTATGTGCCTACAATATTAGAATTTCAGTGTCATGGTCATGACATGATTGAAATAAAACATGATTGGATTCTAGCTTCTTGAGAAATACTAGATGTCAATTAGATATTTTCGATAATTCGTTTTCTTAATTTAGGATTACATGTAAATCTGATTTAAGATTATTTTTGTTAGTGTTTATTAAATGTAAGGCTTGAAATTATCAGACAGCTGTCATTTTGAATAAAAACTTAGCAGATTTTTCATAAGCTATTTTTCTTCTTTTTTTCAAATAAGAAAGTTGATTTTATTACCGAGACTTAGGCTTAGGGTTAAACAGTAATTTCTCTTGACGTTAACCTTAATATATATAGTATAGTGTTCCAAAAAATTGTCTTACTGGCATTTCATTTTAAAAAGTCAAACAAATTTTATTAGAAAATGTTTATTTGGTATAAAACTTGTTGCTTTTTAGAATTTTCAGACAAAAAAGTTAATGATATTCAAATTTCTAAGCAAAAAAAAAATATTTTGCGATTTTGTCCAAATTTTAAGTTATAGTTAAGAATAGTTTTGTCTCAAACTAAATGGACAATTCTGTTCTCTGACTTTTTTAATATAATAAACGCAGACAAAGCTATACATATAACCTTCAAAAGTTATCTAAAGATCTTTTGAAAAATCTAATTAAGTAAAATATAAATTATTTTACTCCAAATTTTAACAGTAAAATTTTTTTTTCTTATTTTTTTAATTACTTTTAAAATTATCAAAAATAATACTTTCCTTATTCATTCATACCATTGAAAGGTGTTTAATTGCCATTCATTTGTGTAATTTATTCTTTAATTTTAAAATGGTGTTAGTATTATTTTATTTATCACAATTTTTTAGTGTGTTACAAAGAAATCCGAAAAAAAAAATACAAAGAGTGGAAAAAAAATGCAAACAGCAATAATTCCTTCATGCAAACACCCACCTTGAAAATTTATCATCAGACCTGATGGTATTGGAATGGCGCGGAAATACCGTCACGTTTTCTTCGCTTCTACGTCAAACATTTTTCATTGAAAACTGTTTGCTAAATATTTGATTAAGTCATCCGATTAATTCTCGTTTAATAATTATATACTCTTTTGTAAATTTTATTTGAGTGATTAAAATAACTTCAGGTAATAACTATACTTTAGATTTCTAATTTTACAAAAATAAAACTGTTGCATGACTTATTCTAGAATGTTGTACTAATAACTCTGTCAGACTGTAGAACAGTTTTTCTACAAATACCATTAGAAAGGTATTTTTTATTTATCATGTTAAGAGGATAGTTGTTTATTTTACTTCTTTAAACTAGACTAGTACTATATGTGTGAGACACACTTATCCTTTATTTAACCTTTAGTTAATATGCGTTAGTTGTTTATGGAATATCTTTCTATATAAAATCTACAAATGGATAATAATTAATTGTGCTTTACGAGGTGCTATGTACATATATGACTCTAACAATTTCGAACTCTAAACTTTTAGCTAGAATTGCACTCTGATTGAAATTTTAGTCATAACTGCATCCTTTAAAATGAAAGTTCCTTCAACTGTCACTTCAGAACTACTTTTTATAACTCCTAATTTTATTTTTACTTTTCCAGCTCTTTTATACATGATTTTAACTTTTATTGTTTTAATTTCGGTTTTGACTGAAATCAGCTTTGATTTGATTCCTAGCACTGGACTGTCTTTTTAACAAGCAAATCTATAATTTTTGTTTCAACTTTATTTACAAATGTTTGATATGCGCAGTAAAATATTATTTTTTTATGAATTTAGTTTAATTTGGTGAATTTTTAATTACAAAAACGCATTTTATTAAATATTTTTGCATCTTTCAAAATTTATCATTTATCGAAAAAATGTATTAATTCTTTACAAAAATATATATGTATAATGATGGCTTCTATAAATCTTAACTCAAATTGGAATCCATCCATTGGTTATTTTATTTTGTAAATATATAAAGCAAGGTGAGGTAATAAAAAATTGTGTTCTGAAACATGCCCTAAAAGGCATTTTTGGATAGAACATGGGGTTCTGTGTACGGGCCCAGAAAAAGACTTTTAAGCTCTTAATTTGAACAAATTTCTCTACAGATCTAGGAAAAACTTTTTGTTTGTATTTATTATAGCTTTCACTTTTTGGAAAATATTTTTTTTTTATTAAATGATTTTTTTTAGTTCAAAGTTTACTAAAAAAATATTTTTATAAGATTGATTGAAATAATAATTATTTTGTTGTCAACGGAAAAATGCAGTTTATTACACTTAGCTAATTTGTGTTAACTAAAAATTACAGGAGGCTCCTTAAATAAAAAATAAAGCCCTCTTATTGTTTCGTTTTTTGTAATCGACTGATAATATATAACGGAAATATATTTTTCATATGTTATATCGAAAATATTTCCCAAAGCAAAGAATAGAGTTCCAATTTAGCCCCAATTAATTATCGTTCTTGCTTCTTTTTCTATTCATATGCGTTCTAATTATTTTACCTAAAAAAAGTATCTAACAAGAAAAAGACTATACTTTTATCAATTTATTAGGAAATAGCTTTCCTGGGAGACTTTATAATATCTTTTGGTTTTCTTTTTAGTGAATTTTGACAAAAATGTTTATATATTCTCATTTTCCTTTGTCTGATATAGAAACTGAATAAAACGGTTTCCCGTATGATCTTCAATAAAATAAAAGCATTGTTTAACAAACTTTTTCATTTAATAACTTAAATTAAGGCTCAAATATGAATTTTCCTGTTTTACATTAATTTTTTGAAAAATTAATTGTGCCTTGAAAAATATTTAAGGATATTTAAGAAACTTTAGAAAGATAAAAACTCCTAAATGGCTGCTTTCATCACTTGAATCCTTACTTAAAATCCATGGATTTCAAGTAGTTGTATATTATAAACAAATAAGTAAAGGGCATGTGGCATAGTTAATTTAGAAAAGAAGTTCTTAATGCGCAATTTGGGAAAAACGTATGCTTTACTCAAAATATTTATTACTCCAAAAGAAATATCCAAAATTCTAAAGATGCATTTTTAGCAAATATCTTTTAACCAGAAAAACAAAACTACCTATAAACTGGACAATGCTAATTCAAATTTGTGGAAGCGTGAGAAAGTTATGTTCTCTGAAATAAGGGAAAGTAACATTTTTATAATTTTCATTTTACTCTAAAACCAATGGACCAAATTTGTTTTAGTTCCTAGACCATAAGTGCTTAGTTATGTAACTTGTCATGGCAGAAAAAAGCGCAAAAATATTGTTGCCCCCTTTTTTTTTAAAATGAAATAAATACATAGGCATGAATACATGTTTATATGTATTTATGTATATAGTTATGTTTTTGCTTTGCAAAAGAAAACAGAATAAAAATAGAGTTCGGAAGGTAATGAACAAGAGTTTGCCTATATTTTATTTGTCTTTTACTTAAAAGTGTTAGAAGCACATCAAATATTCGGATAAAAAAAGTTAGTTTTTTTGGCTGTAATTTGTGGCCAAGAATCTATAAACTTGAGAGCCTGTTTGTAAATACATAGTGCTACGGTATTGACGTGTGTTACCTGCACTAAGCGCCTACCGTAGTTTAGAACTTGGAAAATAATGAAACCGGCTTAACCAGTTAGATATAAAACTTAAGATTTAAGTGACATGACTTAAATCGTAGTTTGTTTTATTTTTTTTTGTAAACATTAGTTCTTTTTTGTTGTTGCTGTTTTGTTTTTTTTAGTTTTTTTAAATATAATTTTATTTATGCCTCAGGGACACAAAAATGTTGAAGTATGTCGCGAGAATGATCTCAGAAAAAGCTTAGATCACTTACAATTTCAGGTATTTGCTGTCTGAATGCATACTTGCTAGATAAACTAAGGCCATTTAAATAAACTTCATTTGAGTAGTATGAAAGTTGAATTCTTTAAAGTTTTTTTTTTTTTTTGTTTTTTTACCAACTTTTATTTTCTTCTGTGATTTTTTAAGTTCAAAGCTGATATTTTTCAAGGGTTTTTCTCCAGCTCAAGATTTGGGATTAGTCTGTTAGTAAGTGTTGAAAAAATTTATTGAGAAATTTTTGTTATTTTACTAATTATAACAACTAATGAAAATTTTTTTCAAAAAAAACTTTTAGAAAAATATAAATATGGTCATAAAATATAACGAGCATAGTGAATATTGAATCATTTATTTAACTTAGTAAAAAGTGTACTGTACTGGGCTTGCAAAAACTTCATAATTCCAAACTTAAAAACAGAAGAATAAAATTTAAAAGAATATTTTTTGTATCCGCAGTCATTGAAACAAAATCACCTGTCATTTTTCAGCGATTCAGCGATTTGATAAATTTGTTTGTTGTTTTTGTTTTTTATGTTTTTCAAATAAAACACCTAACAATCATAAAATTGCCGTATCGCGTATCTAAAATGCAGAAAAAGTAAATGACCACCGTTCTATCATATTATTATGCAATTAAGGCTGCAACTGTAACATTTCCAAAAATATATGATAACAACAACATCAAAAACCAAAAAAACAAGTAAGTTGTGCCCTAAGCGGACACGTACAAAGTTGTCTGCAACAATGACATATTCTCTTGTCCTGTCACGTCTTATTTATAGCATTTAGCTATACAAAACCCTTCTGTGTCCCTTTTATATAACAACCAAAAATAATTATAAAAAAACTCACATATAAGTTTTTTATCAGATCAAAAGAAAATTTTTTTTTTATACAAATAAAAGAAAACCACTTCGATTTAGGATTATAGACAATATACATACACATATATAAATTTCTCCCGCTTTATCTTTATACAATTTGATATGTATTGGTGTCTAAGATCGTCATCATCGTCTTAAGTGCATATACCTTTGGGGGTAACAGAAAAAAAAGTTCTCAAAAATAAAAAATAAAATAAAAACTGAATCGCCAGCCGCCTTAGAAAAAACATCCGATGTCATAATTGATCGTTGAGTGCTTAGTGCTGGGGGTAGCACCTGTACACGCACGATCGTCATTCTTTAACCTGAGGGTAATTGCAGTTCTATACTTTGGCGCGCTAAGGATATATTTACTCCAAAAAAACGAGTTGTTAAATTAAAACTTTTAGCTTGGCTTGGGGATCAAGATTATTTATTCGAAACTAGGATATGATCTGAAAATTAGTCAGATGATGTAGTATCATATTTATAGATTTTTGGTGTTAACAGAAAAAAGAGAATTTACTTCTTCAGATTTGAATTAAATTGCTTAAAGTTTTATGAAAATATAATTTGGACGGTTTAACTGAGTTTTAAGAAAAATAAGCCAAAAACCTTGAGGTTTATTTCAATAGTTGTAAAATAAAGCCGTAATATTTTTGAGTGACTATGATATTATAGTTTTTTTTAACAATAAATAAATTGAGAGTTTTTGATCATAGTTCTTTTGCAGACGTGAACTTTTTTCGTTTTTTTTAATTTTTTCGTTAATGAGAAGTCTAATATGAACTTTAGAACTTTCAGACTTGAATATGATCTTAACTTCAAATACATACAATTATTGCTTCAATTGCAGCAATTACAGCATTTGCTTTCCTTGTAACTAAAATTTGGATGTTTTGTTTAAATTTTAATAAGATCACTAGCTACTATAGTGATGTTAATTTTATTTTGACTCAAACTTGACTAATTTGAGTTCTTATATCAATTGTTATTTTCTTTTCTATCTAAAACTTAATTCTGATTTCAAATATGATTCCAACTTGAATCATTACCGTAATTTGAATCCAATTTATACGACCTTAAACTTACTTTGAAAATTATTTTCCTAAAAATAATAAAATTCTTTTATTATGTGTGAAGATAGATCTTTCTTGAGAAATTCCATTTATTCTTGATTCTAAAAACAACCTCAAATTTAAGCTTAAAGCTTGCTTAAATTTGTTTTGTCTTTAGTTTTTATATCTAAATTTAATTTTAGCTTCAGCATTTAGGATCTTCCAAACAAATCTGCAAATTAGTTACTACTAGAAATCTCCAATCTCCATATCTTAAATCATTTTTTAGTTTGCTCTCCTATCCTAGTTTGGTTTTTTTTTAAATTTTGCTTTTAAAAATTAACTGCAAAGAATAATCCCAAAAACTAAAATTTGTAAATGATTCATGAGTGTGATATATTTTATTTATTAAAGCAAAAGTCTATCAAGTGTTTAGATGTGTAGCCAAACAGGTCGATATCACAATAGCAGCTTCTTAAAAGAGTTAGATTTCCCAGCTTTGCACTTGCATGATCTTTCACGGAAAGTTAAGGTAATTATCAATCTTGAACTAGTTTCATGCTATTTTTATTTGTGCTCAGAGCATCAGCCTAATTTTAGGCCTTTTGGCAAACTTTTGGGTAAAAGATTTCTTTAAAAATTTTGGGTAAAAGATTTCTTAAAAATTTTAATCTTTTTCAGCTAAGTTAGTGCTATAAGGAGTAAACTGTTTTCTAGTATTTTAAGTATTTGACTTATGAGGCATATAAACTAAAAATTCTTGCAATTCTACTGTTTTTGAATGGATTCATTGTTTTTTTAAAATAATTATTAAACATTTTAGAATATTTCTATCTTGGTAAGTTTTTTCTTTAAAGGGGTAAATTAAATCACTGGATTTTTTTTTTGATTTATGTAAACTCCGTTATTTTTATTCCTTTTATTTTATTTTTTACGGTCCTTTATTGTTAGTATACAAAAAGAAATATTTGAATTTGAGTTTTTAATTTATTTAATTATTTTTATTTCATTTTCTTGTAAAATTTATCTTTATTTGTATGATATGGAAGGCTTTTATTATTTTCCACTATATTTTTTAGATAGGTCACTATCGTACAAATAGAGGCCGAAGCTTGAAATATTCAAACTTCAGTTAAGTTTATTTTTTGATTGTTCAGTATTTGTTAACCACTTAACTACCTTAAATGAAAATAAGTTCATCAATAAACTGAAAACTAGTAGGTAAATACTAAATAACCTTTGATGAAAGAATTGATCATAAAATTTTTTATTTAATCATTCAATTAAGATATATGTACATAAATTTATTTAGAATCCACTTTACACATGACTCTAACAAAACACCTTTGAAAAAAGAAATTTAAACATTTTATAAAAAACATTTACATTCAACCTTCATTCCTTGAATACAAAAGAAATTTCAAGTAAATGTCAATAAATCAATTAACTTGTCTTGACAATGTCATTATTCCGTGAAATTGTTCATTATCATGTGACAAAAGGGCTAAGGACTGTTCATTTGCTAACTATTGCTAATTACTAAAACCAATCATCATTTTTCTTTCTTCTTTTTCTTTTCTTTGTTTTTTTTTGTTGGTTTGTTTGTTTCGACTTTTGCACTTAGTCAATATACCTTCAAATCTTGATCCATTGCGCGGCATATCTACCCTAAGATGTTTGGTGTCAATCACCATTATGGAACTAGGAAATTTAAACAAATTTGAGGTTACTAAACTATAGAGGAGATCTCGAAATAGTTTCTGAGTCGCGTTACTTTAGACATTCAAATATTTGACTTTTGTCTTTGACAATAAGCACACCTTATGTCAATATGCAGTACACTGATGAAATAGTTCTCTTCAATGATGGACTACAGTAGGTAAAATTTACTTAAGCTCATTCCCTCTTTCTTCTATTTATAAAAAAGAAAAAAAAAACAAAACAAAAACAATAGTTATGCTACTATTTAAGAGATTTTTTAAAGAAAAATACAGTACTTATTCTAATACTTTTGACATTATTTTATCAGTTTTTAAAAGAATCATTAAGTACATAGAAAAATTCTATTCTTTAGAAATGGAGTGTAATTTTTGACTAGTGATAGAGGAAACATTTAATATATTAAAAAACGATCGTTGGGAACCTCTATTTGTTAAGCTAGTGTGGTACGAATTTTTACTCCATACTAAGCTTGCGCATTACTTCCAACTTTCACATTATCTGCATCAAATATATGTACATGTTAGGTGCAGTGCTGACATGCTTCCAGATTTATAAAGTTATTGCTGCTTCATATCTAAAAAAGAAGGAGAAAAATGGCAGTCTTTATTACAAAGTTATATTTCAGGTTAAATAAACTAGACAGAAATTTAACTATGATTGATAGTAATTCCGGGTATAATTACTTTGACAGCAATTTTAATTCTAACACAAACTGTCAATTTTTTTACTGGGATTAAAAATTTTAATAAATCATGTAGTGAATTGGTTGCTCATATTGACTTTATTGGTTTTATTTTTTTTTGGCTTTCTACTGATTTATAAATTTAATTTTTGGATGCAATTCTGTCGCAAACTACTACTGGAAGAAATGATAAAAACACTGATTATTTTAACTCAAAAACTCTTACTTGTTCACTGAATCCTTTTGACAATGGTTTTAAAAAGCTCTACCTCTCCCTCTATTCCACTTCCGGATAGAAATTTGATTTTATTATGAAATCAATTTTTTCAACTGTTCATAAATTCCAGCACTGAAATGTATTTTCAAGTTACTTTTTTTTATTTGTCTGCAATTCTTCCTTTGTATTTAATTCTAGCTTACTTTGTGTTTGCTTCTGTAACCAGGCTTTATTTCAAGTTTAAATCTTAATTTGTTTTAGCAGTAATTCTTTTATACATATTTCATAATTTTAACTATTACTTTCACTCATACTTTGATTCTGATGACTTTGACTTTTCGATTTTTTTTTCTCGATTCAAATTTCGCTTCTTAATGTAACTCCCACGATGACTTCTTTGGACTAGTAGACGGACGTTCAAAAAATATTGTATGACCTTTTTTATTTTTACAAACAAATCTCAGAGAAATTCTAGAAAAAAGACGTGTCCTTTAAATATTATCCGATCCTTGACTGATTGCTAACCTTCTACATACTTCAATTTAATTGAACTAACTGCGATTACTTCTTCTGGCTAAAAGAAAATTTCTATAAACCGTTATGCTATTAATCAATAATTTTTTATTCTAGTTTTTTTTTTATAGGACTATTTAACCGAAATTCTTTTGACAAAAATTTCGCTTGACAAAATAGAAAAATTGTTCTTTACATTAATTCAGCTGCTCTTTAATAAAATAAATCGATTATCATCGAGTGCACTTTTATCCTTTACAAATATTTCCAATACATTTGTAAAATGCAAATCATAATCCTAAATCAAACAACGATAAATTTTACAAATGATATTCAAATCATGAGAAAAAATTCGCACGCATCTCCCTACTCTTGTCTTAAATCATTTAAGTTTATAGATAAATGTTATTTTCTTCTTCTTTTTCTTTTCAATCCTTATCACGGTGTCTGAATATTAATTCAACAGTCTATCAAATAACTTTAATTTATTATCCAAAAATGAATATCCTAAGCTCTATAAAGATTCGCCGAACAATAATAATAATAATAGAAAAAACTTGTCTCCCAGCCATGGGAAAATCTTAACCCTTCTTCGATTAAAGATTGAGTGAAGAGCCCAAAACGATGAGAAAATTAAATATGCAAAGAAGGATGACCCTAAATAGTATGCAAGCCATATGCGTTTTTCTAGTCAAATCAAGGGGTTATAATATCTATACCATAGGATAGCAAATCTTTCTTAAAAGTAAAACTTATCAAAACTCTATAACAGCCGCTAAGGTAAGTTTGGTTAGGACAAGACCTTCTTTTAAATCGAAAGGATGAGCAAATTTTAAACAATCAAACATGTCCCTATTTTGAATACTCATCTTCATGTCATATGTCCGGAAGATTGCAAAACGCGTTACCCATTTAAGGATACCTGCTTATGAGCACATTAAGTGAAACCGAATACCTTGTCCTATTTAGATGCAAATAGCTAGAAATTTCTGTAAATAAAAAAAGGGTTGATCATCTTATGCAATATTTTACAGGTATTGAGACCTTGCAGCTCATCCCTTGCACCTCTTATTATCCTTTAGTATTAGTTCACCCTTAAATTGTGTATACACATATCAAGTTTGGACGTCATCAGTAATATAAAGTAAAAAAGGACAAAAATTACATATGACTTGGGATTGATTATGTCGATTCTTTGAAATTACTAATAAAGAATGAAGAAACATATACATACATATTTATGTAGGTATGTATAAAATAAAGGTGCTATAAAAACGAACCAAAAAATGTTGTATACACTTGCGCTATTTATGTAAAAAAGGATATAATTTATGCGTAAATTTTTTTAGATATTCGATTTATCGACGGAAAGGGGTTGTCTTTTTATAAGCCTTTCAAAAGCAGGATGTATGAGAATTTAATTTTATTTTTTTGATAATATACATAGCACCCATGGTGCATATGACTGTTGCTTCAAAGGCAATCGAAGGTATTCGATATTTCAACAGTAAAAAAAGAAGAGTAAAATAAGAAAATAAAAAGAAAATTTCACTCAATCATGAATCCTTTTAGCCTTCGGCACGCATATTCCCCTCCTGCCTTATGCAAATTATAGATTATGTTTTTTTTAAAAAGAAATGCAAATTTTTTTTGTATACTATTTCAACTCTATTCCTTTTAAAAGGTATCTAAAGAAAACAAAAAATAATTTCATTTTTCGTAACGAACTTTTGCTTTCAATTGAAATGCGCCAAAAATTATATTTACTATTTACTATTAACAATTTTGGCGGTTAAATAGTTGAAAACTACTTTCTTATGACTACAATTTATCTAATTCAAAAGTTAAAAACCAAAAGTTGTAAATTGAAATTCATCATCATAAGCTAAAACCCATGTTCAGGATTTCATAATTTTTCTTATGTTCTATGGTAATTATTTCGTTTTACATATTTTTTTGTTGTTCAGATTTAGCTCGTGGCTCATGCCCATTTTTCTCTCTTAGATGGGAATTTTAATTAGGAGACGCAAGCGCACTTTTTTGTGACAAATGTATTAGGCTGCTTGTTTTGAATGAGGGATTGAAGATTGTAGTAGAATTCAAAAATTATATATTCTAATTGTATGATAATTTATACTTGTTGATACTACCATAACCTGGCCATTTAGACAAATACTGGGTCATCCTTAGAATTATGGTGACTTTGAGGCAGGTTCTTTGTGGTTTTTTCTGCGGTTTATCTAATTTGCATTTTGATTGATTCAATTCTTTCAAGGGCAGCTACCATAGTTGATGACTTAATTGTTTTTTTTGTTGTTTTTTGCTTTTGTGATTAGTTTTTTAAAATTTACATTGAATTTTAGTAATTCTTTGGAATGGAAGAAAAATGTTCATAACTTTAAATTCCTTTTCTTCCTGTAAAAATATTTGTTTTTAATTAAAATTATTACCTGCCAAAAAAGAGCTTATTTAAATAAATAAACTGTCAATTATATTGTTAATTTTATGCCACTAGCATCAATTCCTCAAATTGTCTCAGTGTTAACTTAAAAAGCTTACTAATCTTTCCACAAGTCATCAAATTTAGTAATCCCTTTGAATTATTATGCCTAAAGCTGTTAAAGGAGTATAACATTATTCATTTCAAACCTAATATTCCGTTAGTGTAAAGTTTCCTTATTTAGAAGCTTTGCTAACAATTCGCTAAGCGAAATAGTAATACCAGGTTTCCTTACAATGACAGATGTTCATTGGTATCTGGCATTTTTTGATACAATGGCTTTTACTATTTGAATTTTAAGGCAATATTAATCCAAGAGGGTGGAAGCTGTCATAATATTAAAGTCAAGAGATCAATATAAGGGAAAACCATAAACTGCTGTTGTAGTTCTAAAATCAAAAATGAGGGTGAACCCCTTCATCATAAGAAATAATTTTGGTTTGTTGACTTTTTGGCATCAACTTCATTTGTGGTTATTATCGAGTCGGAAAGGATTAAAATTAGCGAAATTGGATATATTTTGGGGATTTTGAGGTAGATATTAAAAGAAGTAAATACGATTTTATTAGGGTGAATAAACTTGAAAAGTTTTTTTGAATTTTAGTTCATTGTGGAACATAATACAAAGAATGTAGTCATGAAAACGAAAAAAAATATCAACATTTTTTAAGGCATTAAGTGTTATTTATATGAACTCATTTAAAATTTTGTTTATGTAGTATAACTTTTTCAATTTTCACATGAAATCTTATAAAATCAATCTATTGATCTGTTAGAAAAGAGCCTCAAGAAAAAAGCAGCCTGTTTTAAAACCAAAGCTATTTTATTAATATAAAAAGTAATAAATTGATCTTAAGATAAAACAAAAACCTTAAATGTCAAATTTTGTTGGCCAGAGCTAACAAAAACTTCTTTGTAAAAACTAAACACAACCTAAAATATATTTTGAGGCAATTTTATTAGTTTTTTGTCAATTATTCCTTTATTGAGTTAAAAAAAATGGATGTTATACAACGTTCATAGTATCGAATTTCATAGTGTACTTAAACTATTTATTTTAGAATTCAGTTTTTAATTTATTCAATTCTACCGTTTTTAATATACTCTTCTTTTTTTTGCTCTCTCTCCTTGTTTTAAAGGTACAAGCTTAATTTTTAGTTTTATTTTTACATCTAATCAGAATAATGCTATAAATAGAGCACAATACATTTATTTTTATCAAGATTTCAAATATACTGTAAAATAGTCGATTAGAATTAATCTTATTTAATTAGCTATAATATAAGATTTTGAAATATTTATCTCCTTTCTAAGATACCAAAATCAGATTCGAGACTTTTGGGAACGACATTCAAAACGTTTGATTTTCAAATATAGACTTTGGAAAATGTCAGGGTTTGTGACGTTTGTTTGTGCGCTAATCTTATAGTGCGTTTTCACTGACGTTAGTATTTAGTATTCAGTACTTTTTTAAAAGTATTTTTATTGGAAATCTCTAGCTTAGTTTTTAAATATGTCAATAATAATTATTGAGTAGGTACTAGACACTAAGTTCAGTGAACACGCACTATTATTTGAGAAATAAATTAGAGATTTTCCCTAAAAATACTTTTGAAAAAGTACTAAATACTAAGTACTAACGTCAGTGAAAACGCACTATTAGTGTGCATTTTCTAGTATTTTTTTAAATTTCTCTTTGTATTTCGTAAAGTGAACTTATCCTTTAATTTTTATCCCAGTTTTAATCCATCTAATCTAACCAAACTATATCCCAAACTACATTTTTTTGTAGTAATTAAATTAAAAACTAATCTTGCTTTCAGTTTAGAGGACAAAATTTGTAAAATCATAAATAAAATCAAGTAAAAGTAAAAAGTTATCCAAGATAATATTTAGTTAAAAAATTATTTGATTTGCTTATTTTTAGATCAATAAATATTAAAATTGCTAATTTTCATGTTTTTTGTGATATAAGTTGAGCACATAAAAAACGAAAGTAGATGGCTTCATAAAATTCAAAAGGACTTTTTTAAAAATATTTTTATTATTTTAATATTTGAGGAATATTTATCATCTGAAGCTCTTACTTTTAAACAAACTGTTTAACAAAGTTATCAATTTTGATAAAACATTCTGTTTGTCCTTCCTTATGCCTCTATTTAATTGGACTTTACTCAAACTGGCCTTCTATCGTATATCTTTTGGTGGATAAGGATATCTTTAAAATAAAGCTTTTTTGTAACCCGTTTTAGTAATGCAATATAAAAATTTCAATTAATTCTCTTCTCTAAATCTTTTACTTCACTTTAAACAATTTTATCAATGTTCTTTTTAATATTTGTAAAAATAGACAAGATTTCAGTTTGATTCTGTTGCAAAAATAGGAGGAGCTCTACAAATAGATTCTAAATCTGTACCCAAACAGCTACACCCAAATTCATCCCTTCAAAATTAAAAACAATTCACGTTTATACTGCCATCTATTATCAACGATCCAATTTTTATAATCAAAATATTTTTATAGAGCTAGTTGAAATCTATATCACATAGAATTTCTTATGAGTAAAATCCTGTAAAGGATATATTTCTCATAAGAAACTAAACAAAAAGAGGTACACAAACCTCAAAGACGTTTTATATCCTTTAAGTGCTTCTTTTTGAAATAAGAAATTTCAATCCCTGCTACTCTTTTGATATGTACCTCTTTCAATTTTTCAAGAGCTAAATAGCAACAAACAAAAAAAAAAAAAGAAAGAAATCATCGTCAGCAAAATCATTTTTACAGCACCCTTGATAGCAGACAGACAATACCTGGGGATGGATATTGTTTGAGTAACATCTGGAAACATCGTAAAACTGGAGTCGAAATTGATCTAAGCTTGGTTAAAGGGTTGCAAAAAATATTTTTAAAAATATGTTTTGTTGTTGTTTTTGATAGAATACGAATGCAAAAGAACCGTAATTTTGAATAAATTTAGCGCTAAATCAATGTTTGGTAAGGTACTTTGATAAAATCGTTTTACAAATAAAGATAATAACGAAAAATGAACTGTAAAATTTTTACACCTCATTCTATTAGTTACCCATCATAAAATCTTATCCTTTATTCACATATGAGACGATTAAAGGCGATATAATATCCCATCTTCATAGGACAGATGTATTCAATGTGATTACCAAAATGTCCTGTAATTTGCAATTGTCATATCAATCCTTTGAGGATAGTAACATCACAGTGCTATTATTTTAGTCCCTGACAGCATAAAATCCAATGCATTGGGAAGGAGTATTTAAATTTAGGAAGACACCATCAAAGGATACATAGAAAGGTTTAAGGAAATTAAATCAAGGGATAGAAGATAAATGTTAAATTAAATTATATATATATATATATATATCGGAGTGGGTGTATATGTATTTATATTCGTTCTACATGTTTAATTGGGTATAAAGTTATTGAAGGTCTTAAATGAAGTGATAACAGCTTTAGATTTTTCACTGATACTAGAGTAAAACTTAAAGGATAATGAAACTATTTACGTTGATTATAATTTTTCTTTTAAATTTTTTATTAAGGACCTTTGTTCAAAATTTTATTTGAAAAATGAAAATTTTTAAATTCTGTTAAATATAAAATATTGTCCTTTAATCAAATTTCAACATGTTAAGTATTGATAATTACTCAGGTGAATTAAAGACACAAACCAAGGTTTACCTGTAGAATAAATTTTTATCCTTTAATAAAAGTATAACATTTCTACATTTTAAAAATTCATTTTGTTCTCTCTCTCTCTTTATTTTCTTTAAAATTCCTTCAAAGTTATTGTAAAATATTTTCTATAATTCTAGTTCTAATATTGTGCTAAGTAAACAACATTCAGATAAGTCAAAATTTTATGTTTTCTTTTAATATTTATTTAGCCTTGAAAAACCAAAAAGCACCAGTCAAGGTGATTTCAATTTAATTTGTGCTTAAATCAAAAAACTTACATCACAATTGATTTTGATAATTTGTTGTTAGTTTATTGATATTATTTATAAGCAATCTCTGATTATTTCCTATTTTCTACGTGTTTCTTTACTATAAAATAAAATCCTTTATAAATATAATGTTAAAAAAATACATTTTCAAAAACAAGAAAAATTTTCAACCCAAAATCACATCTACAAATCATTTTGAAAAATAAAATGTAACCATTTTGGTGTCACGAAATTTTCCAAGTGCAAATCTAAATTTAGGATCGCTATGTGGGAGAATCTATGCTATCCAGAATATAAAGATTCAGAACTATGAAATATTAATGAAAAACTTCATTGACTATAAAATCAATTATGTAAAAGCTACCTGCAAA
Organism: Acrocera orbiculus; assembly: GCA_947359355.1. Lineage (NCBI taxonomy): Eukaryota > Metazoa > Arthropoda > Insecta > Diptera > Acroceridae > Acrocera > Acrocera orbiculus. The sequence goes on from OX375757.1 coordinate 47,730,335, forward strand.
AGTATTTGAAATATGAAGGCTGGCTAGATATCCTAAAGCTAAGATGATTTCAACCCACATGGTATATTAAGGAAGATTCATATAAAGATACAACAAGGAGTATATATAACATCGATACCAAAATATCTAACTATATGGCATTCTTCCGGGTTAAAAGACACTGCTACCTTTTTGGTATACACATGTAAAGATAAATATCTATAAGGCACGTCCAATGAAGATATATGCGCTTTGGTTCATCCATTATCTATCTATGGCATACTATAAAAATATCGAGGTATGTGAAGCAATCAAATTGTGATTTACCTTTAATAATTTTTTTTTATTTTATTTTTACTATTACTATTGATCCATATGTCATGTCCTTGCACTTACTAGCCATATATCTAGACAAAATTATTCTTTAAGAACTCGTTTTTTGTCTTTAGAGACCAGAAAACACCTTAGAGTCTTTAGCTTTGATTAATCTTTAAATCCAAAGAACTTTTATACGTGCACAACTGTTAGTTTGTGTTTTTTTTTTCTCTGCTTATAAATTTTTTTTTCGCGGTCACATTCTGGTAATTAAGACCAAAATCTCATGTCACGCCGTTAAAAGATGGTTTTTTCAATTGGAAAGATTGAACACAAATTCATATGGTATCAAACCGCGGGCTTGCAGGACATGTTACAGTCAACAGTTTTATCGTTCTTATCTCAAGTTTTGTTGTAGTTGCTTCTGGTTCATTTTGAACTTATTGCACTTTAAGTTTTTTAATGCTCATTATCGGTTTTTTATTTGTTTTTGTGTTTAGATGAATGTCAGACTTTATGCATTAAATATGCACCATTTTAGGTATCTTAAGGCTTAAGGTATATATATGAGTGAAACTTGTTTAAAATTAATTTTTTTTGTAAGCATTTAAATTATTATACCACAAAAAAACTATTTCGCATTTCCTGCAAATATTGCGTGGATTCATTGATAAAATTTTATTTAATTTTCCTAAAAAATAACCCAGTTGTCTCATAGAAGTTTAGTTTCCACCCTTTCTTATCGGAAAAAATCTTATATCCTTAAAAGTAATTTTGATTTGATAGGACGATAAACTAAGACCCTGGCAAAATAATACTAAAAACTAAAAGCAGAAAAAAAAAATACAACAATGAAGGGTGGAATTTGCTTTTCAAGTCAAAACATTTTGTACATGTGACACAATGACGTGGTAAATAGTGCAAATGTTTGTTGGCAGGACATCAAAATGAAAATTTTGCCATCAAATTAAATCCGAGAATGTATTTACTGTATATGCCCCATTTTATAAGCATCCTTGTATATTCTTAAATATAAATAAGAACAAAAACAAAATTTGACCCTTTTCTATCTGTTGTCGGGTGTAATTTCTTTAACCCCTTCTTTGAATTTTTTTTTTGGTATATCTTAGATGCTCGATGAGAATGTGATAAAATTGAAAGTAGTTTTGCCTTCCTATGCAAACAATTCTTGTTCTTTGGTTAGGATATGAATTATATATATAGTATATATATATATATATATAATATTTTCTTATAGTTTTATAAAGTTTGGGATAATATAATGCTCGCCTTTCTTTCGATTTGGATTATACATCATATACATCAATGATTATTTGATTCTCATGTATTCTGAGTAAGAAATCTTTACAATTTTATAAAGAATTTGCTATGATTTTCCCTTAAATTAACTTGAAATACACAACAACAATTAGTTTTAAGAATTCCGATTCATCAATTGTATATTTAGGATTTTGAAACGTAGAATAGTAAATTAAATTTTATGCATAAGTTAGTTTTATTCTTTAAATTAAGTTATACCATTGCCAACTTTAAATTAAAATATAATTGTAGTAAAAAATGTTTTTTTTCTAACCAGCAAAAGTCAAAACTACAAATTTAAAATTTAACTTACTAATATTTTTTTTAAATGATTTTCTCTCATCATTAACTGACTGTAATTTGTTTGACATATGTTTTTTGGAGTCAAGATATTTTTTATTACATCGTAAAATCCTCTGTTCAGGTAGCTCTCATCTCTTTCAGTAAATCAAGGAATTGGAAAATTTTTAAAGGGTACATAAAAAGAATGAACTGTTGTGGGCAGCTGTTAATTTAATGTACAAAGCAAAAAGAAGATATTTAGTATTTAATTTAATTAAACATTTTATTTTGTTGCTTATTAAAACTTAAAGGTTTTTTGTTTAGACTTAAACTAAATTAAATTTTAACTTTTCCTTCTCTTGCTGAATATCATACGAAAAATGGTAATAATTCGAAGTGATAACTTTTAAGTATTTATAATTTTTTGTGTGTTCTTCTTCTTAATAATAAACACATTTTTATAGCTGCTATTTATGAAGTTGGTGTTTAGCACTGCTTAAACTGATGCGGACAGTAGTCTTAATATTCGAATAATTACTACAATAAACGTTTTAAGATTTAGCACTTCATGATTACATTAAATAGAGTAAATGAAGTCTATTTTGAATGAGATTCTAGTTGAAAGAATGGCAATAGATTGTTTTTAAGTTTAGAATTGAAAAGAGGAGCTTAAGTTTTTTATAAATTAACTTCAATTAAATATTTTGTGTACGAGTTGTCCAGTTAATGATTCTTTGGGCTGCAAGCAGAAGGCAAACACTTGCTACTCGACGCTGTTGAAAGAAAACGTTGGTAGTTTTGCATACCAATTTACATGGGAAATAACTAGTCCAAAAACAAACATTTTCCCATCACTTAAATCCCTGCAATCATTTGAATTTTTGATACGAATGTACATCGTTTAAGTGAACGATATTTTGAAAACAAATAAAGAGATTGATTTCGGGAAAGAACAACATTGACGATTTGAAACAAGATGGGATTCTCTATTTTAACTAATCCAGTTTGTATTCATGTTAAGGTTTCATATATTTCGGGGGTTTTTTTGTTACGAAAAAATTTTTGTAAGATTATCGAAAAAGGTATTATCTACAATTTTTGCTGCAATTTCTGTTTAATGTCAACAATTGATCCAAATTGGGGAGGAAGAAGTGATAATTTTAGTTTGAAGGTAAAAGACCACCACTCGGTGAAAAATTGGGCAAATCTTGTAAGTTCCATAAATGTACAGAATAAACGAGTTTTACTAAAAAACAGAACCACCCAAATCAATTATTCTAAAAATGACTGTGTTTAGCAGTCATTTTCAACTCTAATCATTGCAGTGTCCTACGGAATATTTCATATAAAGCAGTTAAATTTGTGAAAAAAAGCCGACCTCTTGGATATTACGAAGACATAAAATATTTTTTTAGTGATAAACACAATGTGTTTAAGGAAATAATTCTTTTCGTTATGTTACCCAACTTTCTTTGGAATAACTTTTTTTTTCAATCTAAAATTTCTCCTAAACAAAATTTTGACATAAAATATGCTTAGGAATGTATTCAACTTATTTAAAAAGAAGACAGCTCTGCCACATTTGTCTGTAATTGAAACTTAAATAAAATTGAAATTCTTCCTATTTTTTGTTGTTCATTTTTTTTTCAATAAACGATGCAGTTTTTTTTTTCTTTTGCTTAAAAATAAATGAACCATAAAAAGATGTTTTCGATCATACATCCTTGCATATCAGTTTTCAAGCATTCACTGTATCCGTCCACCATAGATGATACTGAAATACACCTACCTAAGTATATCTATAGTAAAGATGAAAGGTCGTCTGAGGGCTCAACATGGTACTTCTCCAATGCCCGGTAGCACTTGAATGTCGATATCCACTCGTATCGACAATAAATTTACAGTGCACAGACAACTTAGAAGCAAATTTTAAAGAAAAAAAAGCAAAACGTAGACTGGGGACCAGAATGCATATCCCAGACGTCCATCAATGACCGAAAAGAATGTAAGGCCAGAGCCTGTGCAAGTAAAACAAGAAGCACAACAACAAAAATTTAAGTAATAAATAATAACGTTGGCTTCAACTTAGAAACGGGAGAGATACATTGCATGGTAGCCAACGAATATTGGCAACGGCCTCCGACCGTTTTGCTATCCGCCAAAACTTGTACCGCCTCAAGACCAAAGGATTACTTCGTTGATATTGGAAGTAGTCCAAGGCAGTAATTCTTTCGGCCTTCTAATTTTTGTTTTCTGTGTTCGTTTTGTCTTTATTTTCTCTTAAGAGTTTGTTTCGTTTCTTGTTTTTATCTTGTTGTTTTAATTTCATTTTGTTTTGGTTTGTTGATTGCATTCCTTTTTTATTTTTAATATTATTCTTGCATTTACGAAGCTCATCACAGGAAATGCAACCTTCTATAGTATAAGCCGATTGTAATAGTCCTTTGGTCTCTTAATTTATCAGTCGACAAACTCTTGGCCGGTTATCGTAGTCCGTAAGTATTTCCTCGGTAGCAGGATGTCGACAAATGCATTCCCTGACTTTGTGGTGAACTAATTAAGATCGCGTGGGTGGCATCAGAATTTAAACTGAAAGATAGCAAATTTCGCCTTAACACTAAACGGTGATACATACTAATAGATCTTACCCTCGTGTCTGCATTGAGGTTTCTCCTCTTTTGTACCATGAGAATGCTGATCTGTATTTCTTTATTTTATCTTTTGTTTTTGTATTATGGGGGGTTTTTTTTCTTTTAATTGCTTTTAGGTGGCGAACAGTAGAAGGATATGTAAAGTAGGAGAACACGTAAAATGAATTAACGGAATGCTGACTGACTACGTTTTGAAAGTGTTCATATGTAAAAAGACAAAAATTTCTTCTTTTTACTTACTAATTAAAATGAGGAGACAAATACGTGGAGTAGATATTTTCTAAAGAATTACATCCTGATTTCAGTTAGCTGTTCTGAGATAGAGCCATGAATAATTGTTTTTTGTTTTTTCCTAATCATATTATTATTTTTCATAAAGTCCTTTAATAAGCCCTTTGTATTAGTTTAGAAGAAATGATTCGGATCTTTGGTTATTTGATTCTAATTAACTTTGTTTTCCTTAATGGTTTTACTTGTCAAAAAATTTTCTAGAGTCGATAACTGACATTTTTCTTTTTCTTTAAAATTAATATTTTGGCTGTTAGTAAAAATGTAATTATACTAAAAATATTTTTCACTACATTGTGATATTTTTCAAAATGATTTTCAAAACATTGCAAATATGAAAATATTTCTTATAATAGTTTTTGAAAAAATTAGACTTTTACTTAAAATTAGAAATAGGGAAAACTTCTTTGAGTATGAAGTTCTTCTGTTAAAATAAAACCAGGGACTTAGGATATTTGATTAAAGTTAATACTTTTAAAATGGTACAAAACAAGGCAAAATGATTTGTTACGAGTAAAAATTTTCTGTTTTTAGAAAATTAAGGTTCTCTGAAAATTTCTATGTATTTTAGCGATCTTCTTCAGTAGGTTCACTGGCGTGGCATGGTTTTCCAAGAGAAGATGATAATTTAAAGACAAATTGGTCTTAACTGTACTTACTGAGAGTGGAGGGACACCACTTTGTTATAAGATTTTTCATATAAAAATCAGTTAAACAAAAATAAAACCAGTTTTTTGAAAAATTCTGACTAACATTTCCACTTGTTCTAATTTTGCTGAAATTTTTTAGATACTGTTTATTGTTATATTCAAATTTAAAATCAAATATCTAACAACTTTCTGTTATTTCTTTAAATTTAAATTTAATCATTTGATTAAATTAAATAAATATTTTTAAGACATTTTGAAAATTCTCTCTTTTGCCGAAATTGGGAACAATAATCGATAAGACACAAATATAATATCACCGCATGTCTTCACTATTTTATTATAATTGTCACCCGATGAATAGAGTTGATAAACTTCATGACAATCTTGGATATAAGACCGCTGTTGGTCGTTAAAAGTCTATAAAATTGATCTTTTACAAGTGGAAAACCGACAGAGGCTATTGAAGACTAGTCGTTCTCAGAGAATATCTTTTGTTTTGTTTTTCTGTGTAGTTTTTTTATTTTGTTTTTTTTTTTTTCTGAATAAATATAATAGGTTATAGCAGTCCTACTAATGGCAAGCCAATTAACGTATCAAAACTTAATGAGATGGAGACCCATATCAATAGCGCGATCGAAGAATTTATGATCCAAAACAACAAAACATCTTCTAAAAGAGTTATTGTCTTAATCAGTGGTCTGTATCTTGTTTAAGATGCTGGGAAGAAGTTTTGTTTTTGTTTCATTTTTGACAAAAAACACAGTTATATTAATGTATTATGATGGCCTCATAATCTATCCCTTCAGTTTTTGTGTGCGTATGTTGTTTTTCTTTGGCTATTTAAATGCCTTAGATCGGTTCAATATGAAATTTTTCATTCAAAAGTTAAAAAATTTTCTTTTGCCTACCAAACAAAAAAAAGTTGAAACTCATGTTGACGTTTTATGAGTACAATAAAGTCGAGGATGTAGACAAGTTGATTGATTTAAAGACCTTTAGTTTAGTTTTGTGAGAGATTCCGTTAAAAGAGACTAATTTACTAATAATTTTGTGAGGCTTTTATTCTTCGTTATAATTGTCTTTTGGCGCTCTAAATCAGGTTTAATTGTTACTGTGGTCATTACGCTAATTGCAATGTAGCTTTAATTATCTAAATGCTAATTGAAATGAGAAAAAATTTATATTTCATTTATCAGAAAAGAGATAAATATCAGAAATATATTTAAGATTTTAATTAGCTTAGAAAAATTTAACTAAATTATTGATATATTTAATTACTCTTTTAGTTAATTTTAATTTCATTAAAAGAAATAATGTGATTTTTTATACATATATATAAAAAATAGATTTTAATAAAAATGAGAAAAGTTTTATTTTGCTCTAAGAAGCAAGTGGAAATTAAAGGGTTATAGCCTATTACAGGAGTTTATTAATTGTTAAGTAAGTGCTAAATTAAAGTTAAAAATAGAAATGTGTCAAAAATAGAAATGTGCTTAAACACTTAATTCAGTTTTCAGTTCACTTTTCAGAAACCGCTGAAAGTGTATAGCTAGCAGATTCTTCTTCAAATTTTGTTTTATATTAAGTCAACAACAAAATCTCACATGGAGCCATATCGGGTCACTGGTCGTTTTTGTTAAACTTTTTGACTAATAAATTTTTTCATCCATATAGAAAATCGAAGAACGCTTTTTCCTCATGCAGCGCAATGAGTTTAAAAAAACCCATACTAATAGTCAGATCACCCTTAAAACTTTGACAGAAAAGGAAATTTTAATTTACAAATTATGAAAAACTATTTTTTACTTTCTCTATTTTGTCTTGTAATTTTATTTTTAAGCCACTTACTGCTTTTTACATCTTAATTGGATGGTATCTCGTTATTATTTTTCAAATGATTCTGGAAAGTCTCTTAATCTCAATGAGATATTGGAGTTTTATCTTTCTTAATAATTCTTATTCTCATTCTCATCACTTCCATCATAAATCATGGAGTTTTTATTTAATATTTGTACCAAAGAAAATAAATTGATTTATCATGAAGTTGAGGAGAAATTATAGCTCAAAATGGAATAAGTTGATAATGTGGGCTTTAGAAATACATCGAAAATGTCAGGAGATTTAAGAAGTGATTTTTGTGGTCGGAGAGATCGGAGAGCACATTTTTTCTTCAGGTTTGCAATGCATATGCTATCGTAAGTTTATATACAAAAAAGTGAAAGTTTAAATACAAAAATGGCACATTTAATAGAAATTTTAAACTTCAGCATCCTTTTATTAAAAAAAGAAATTACTCTAAAAGGTTATCTTTCATTCATTTTCCAAAACATTAATGTATTTTTCATAAAATACTTAAAAAAAGTATTGATTTGATTTCTTAATTTTTTACGAAGCTTAATTTGGCAATAGCTTTCTTTTCAATTGTTAGTAGGATTTTAGCCTTATGTACTTTACTGATCGAAATTAATAAAAACTCTAACTCCTATACCACATTCCATCTTGTATACTAACTAAAGCCAAATTCCATCTTTAAAAGAAGAAATTGAAAATTTTTTAAACACCATCTGAAGCCTTAACGACAAAACTGCGACTTTCTTTTTTTCTCTCTCTCTCTCTTAAAAAAAGGGATATGAACTCATTTCATTACAATATTGGGCAATCAATTTATTTTCTACTTTTGCTGAGTATTTTTGCTGCTCCATTACAATAAAATGTAATACAGGCTTTAAATTTATACTGAAAACGAAAAAAGAAAAATAGTCTGGCACCCTCAGTTAAAGTTTTCACCCCTCGGAAAAATAAAAAAAATTATATAAAATAAGAAAAATGTGGCCCCCCTTCCGTTACCGAAGTACGTGACCTCTGTCAATATTGCAACCCAATTTTTGGTTTGTAGTGTCTAGGGAGAAATATCTTTACTGAAAAACTGTACTCTTAAGGCCTGCAGAAATTGTAAGGGGCTAGTCAACCCCTGCAGCTATAAAATTCAAAAGTCTATTCCAGTTATTGTTCATGAATATTGCCTTTAAATTCTACAAAAGAATGTTTAAAATATTTTTTTGTTTCGTTTGTCTGCTTAATTTGTTTTTCCTTAAGGAATTCAACGTCCACTCAGTTAAAAAAAGTTAGCATCAACCTTTAATCTAAGTAATTAAGTTGCCAAAATAAAAAAGTTTTATACCACTATTCAACACTCCGCTGGAATTAATGGAACTTTTTATGAATACTCCTCATTTTAACATTTTTAACGTTTGTTGGCTTTGTAAAACTTTGATGCTTTCCAACTGTTGAGTTTTGGTAATCTTAATAATTTTACTCCTGTCAAAATGTTCATTAAAAGGAAAATATTGAATTAGAAAGCTATTTCAAATAACAACATTCTGGAAGCTAAGCGAAACTTTGCAAAATTTATATTGATCTTTGATGTAATTCTACTGTACCAAATTTTATTCACCATGTAACAAAGAGTAAAGACTTTTAAAAATTATTGAGACGAAACAGTTAATTTATCTGTAGTTGACTGAGCACGTAACAAGGAGAAAATTGAGTTTTTTTTATACACCTTGAATGTAACTTTTCTAGCTCGTTGATGAGAAAAATATTTCTTTTAAGTTTTACTTTCAATTGTTGAAATTACGAAAAGCTCTATAGTGATGTGAAACTTACATTTTATGAGTTGCATGAGTAAAAACTGCACATGAGAACATTGTTTAAAAATTTCTAACGCGATTGATGTTGGCTATCGCCGGGACTAGAATCTTTTTTTTATTTCAATTATTTCGTATTTTTTTAATTAAATAACCCGTAAAAATACCGTGGTTTTGGGATTTTTTTTTTTTTAAAAACGCGCCATTTCCTCAATTTTTAATTTTTTTTTCTTCCTTCTAGTCCCTGCGATAACTGCACTCATATTGATTAATAATCTTTTTGGTTTTTATTTTTCAGATAAATAGAAAAACAAAAATCATCAACACCATCCAGGTCCCATTGCTCGAAAGACTCAAATTCAGGCCCATTTTTAACTTAATTAAAATAATTTTTTCGTATAAACGTAATCATAAGCTTAAATAATTACAATCTCGTTTTTCATTTTTTTTTTTTGTACAAAAAACACCTTAAATTTTCGAGCTTTAGACCACCGGGTCCCCTTACTTGCATATCGATAATTGGAGTTTTATTGCTCGCTTTTCAACTCTGATTTTACACCATAAGGCTAGTTTTGTCATATTCCATCTCACCTACATACCTATGACAAAAAGTAGTCCTTTTATTAACGAAAAATCGATTTTGCTCCTGTTTGTCACTCGACTATGATAGATTTTGAATACTAAAATGTTAATTTCTTTTATTATTTTCTCCTTGTCCCTAGCTTGCCTTGAAGATTTTCGATTTGCACTCGGAAATTTTATCACTTAGTTTCTTGGAGCCTACGATCACATTGCTCCATCGCTAGTGATGTAATTGAAGGTTTACTTAAAGCGAGCAAAATAATCACGAAATAAAAAAACATTAGAAACTTCAATTGTACAGCTAAAAACTTTTACCATCTTTTTTTACTAGAAAATATTTTCAAATCTTTAAGTTGTCTTCTTAGCTCTCAAAACTAATCAAAAACTCTTTGTCTGCAAAACTAAGAAAACAATAAAAAAAAATGAGCAAGCATAGATTTTTAAAATTTTATTACAAAGCTAAAGACCAAAGAGCCTCCTTTAATTTTTATTTATGGTTAAACAATGCCACAACAAACCCATTCGTCTATATATCACTTTAAATCTAGATGAAAATTAATAAGTAAGTCGCTGGATTGTACTTAAATGAGGCGAACAGATTCTCAATACCAGATAATAAATTTTTGCTGTTTTTTTTGTTGTCTTTTTTTTATTATTGTTGTCTTCTCCTAAATGACTTTAAGCCGATTCAATGCTGCAATCAAATGGATACTATTCGGAGTAATCCATTCACCCTCATTTTGTAGATACTATTCCAAAGGATATTATCCTTAAAAAATGTCCTCTTTTAATAAACCATAAAAATAAAAAAACAATTGAACAACGCTAAATGGCAATTACTTTAATTTAATGCACACAGTTTCTCGATTACGCGACTCCCTTTTTGAATTTTTTTGTGGAACATTTTGTTGTTAAAGATAGAATCCCCATGTCCATTTGTAGAGCTCATAATTTCTAAATATGCTAACAAAAATAAAAATAATGTAAAGAAAAATTATTTTTTTATTAAAATCTATGAAACAGAATTTTGGTTTCCTTTGATTTTCATGAATATGCATGCATCGAATGGACACTTACCTCTAGGTGTACATCATTTTTTCGCCGGATAATTTTTAGTCTAAAAAAATGTGTAAATATATATATTTCTGTTTTTAGGGGGGGGGGATTTTAATTGTATTAATTAAAAGAAGTGAAACCATTTGAATTGAAATAATATTTATGAAGCAAAATTATTAACTAAAACTTTTACTTATTTTGGTTGAAAATTATACTTTTTGATTGAAGTAAACTTTTTTTATGTGTTTCAGCTCTAAAAAATGGAATAAAAAAAAAAACTATGGAATAATTCTTTTATTTATATGAATAAGATTTTAGGAGCTTAAATTTTCATTGTTTTTTTTTTGTTTTAATTTCTTAATTCATAAAAAAAAGCTAACCGATTGAGTTTATATTAAAGTTATGCTTTTTTATTATTAAACTTACAGTAATAGACGAAACATTTTCGTTAACGCAGTGAAAACTATAATTGAATAAATTTATTTTGAAGCGAAACTGAGCTAAAGTTTTAGCTGGATATATTTTTCTTTTTACGGAGCGTTTTTTAGCTTTTGGATATTTTCTACCAGAATTTAAGGTTTTGCACTATAGACTTAACTTTCAATTTAACAAAATTGTCGGTTAATCAATCTGTCCGTCCGTCCGTCCGTTTCCAAAGTATTTAAAATTTTAATTACTAATTATCTTAGTATTTTAAACAAAATATTTATTTAAGTCACCTTGCGTAAAAGTTAAGGCTAGAATTCTGAATAGAGTTTAAAGTACATTAGAAATTTTTCTCTTTCAAAGTATTTTCTTAAAAATTCTACGTTACCCTTTCAACTTTAATAGGACTTTACTGTAAATTAAGAAAACACTAGCGAAAACAACTTCATTCGTTTAATTATAAAAGGTTCATTGAATAAAAGGGCACATTAGAAGGGGTTGAATATAAAATTAGCGAAGGGAAGTAGCAGCGGCAGGTTAAATATAAGAAAAACAGAAACAACTTTATTTCTTATGGAAAATTGCTTAAGTACAACCAAGTAATCTCTAGTTCTTTAATTGCTGTGATTGCCTCTATTTGACACAATTTAATGGCCTTAGGGCAATGTGATGGCTTTTTCAGCATCTTAAACTTTCTCTGAAGGCCATTTTATAGGTTCATTTGGTATGAAAATCACAATAAAAGCGTAAATTCTAGTTATATGCTTGGGTAGGCTAATTTTTTCTTGTTATTTTATTTAACAGGGGATATGTCAATTTTACGGGAAGATTGGTAAGCTAATTGTTGCCATTATTGGCAAGTTCTTTTTAAATTTTAGGCTTTTTCGTATGAGTCTTAGGTTTGTATCGACTAAAGATTGAAGAATTTTTAAATTTCGGAACGAAGAAAACGAAAGCTTTTTTTTCTTTTCAAATATCAAAAGCAGCTAAAACTCTCTTTTACTGCAAAATCTACACAAGGTTTTTGAACAATTAGTTATTATTTAAGGACACATCTAATAAATTTGGTGGATGCGTAAACAATTTCACAATTAACTTGTATAGTTTTGGCCATAGCTTTCAAACAATTTATGAAAGAATGCATCTTCCAAATAGTCTTCTGGGAATCGGATTTTTTTTCTCCAATCATAAAATTCCATGCTCAAGTCAGTTTCGTTGTGTTTTTTGCTAGTCCCGTTTTGTTATTGATTAATATGTGCCACTGCTGATAAATATGAGTAAAACTGACAGATCATTATAGCAGACATACTTTTTATACTTCTTTTTGTTTTCATAGAATCTAAGTGTCCTAAAGCCATTCTAGTCTGGTGTTTTCTTATATTTTTTCAATGCTATGCTACAGCATAACAATTATGCAACAGGTTTTCTTTAAGACGGGATGATATTTTCTTCATTATGGGCTGATTTTTTGCATTATTTGAATGATTTCTTACAAGGATATGATTTTTGAACAGCCGATTAGTTTTTCCTGGGAACGGCGTGATATTTTCCAAATTATGTGGTGGTTTTTTCTAATACATTTAAATAATTTCTAAACTAAGAAATGAGTTGTTTGTGTAGAAGGTAGGTTTAAAGCATGATTTTATTTTCTGTCAACGATTTCACCACAAAATCTGAAAAAAAGCGACCACGGAGGAGTTAGTTAAAGGAGTTAATTAAAGTCACTCAAAAATATGCTAGAAGCTAACAAACACTAACATTTTTTTCTGGTATTGTGTGCAATTTTATTATTATTATTATTAGTATTGTAACTAAAAACCTTTTTTTTTTTATGTTTTTCATTACATACTTCTTCTTATTGCATTCTGAAATAGTATTAAAAAAATTTGCAACTTTTATGAAAATGCATGTTGACAATGTATGCTGTCGTTAAAACATTTTTTCTGTCGTACATTTATGTTTTTCTTTCATTTTGTTATAAATCTTTTGATTTGTTTTGCAAATTCTTCTAATCCTATTCAAAATTATTTAATTTTATTGCTAATATATTCACTTTTGATGCGCTTTTTCCTAATCAAAATTCAGTGTATTATTTTTTATTTTTTTGGAAAAAGAAATCAATTTTTTCTTTTACTCATATTGTTTGCTTTGCTTTCAATAATGATAAAATGAATTCTTTTAATTAATTTTCTATATTCAGAGTATCATGCCGGGCTGTTTAAGGTAATCTTATATTGAAATTTAATAAAAAAATATAGAAGGAATATCAAAATTATTTGATTTTGTTTTAAATTTAAATTAATTTGTTATCCAAAAATGTCGAAGCGGCCACTAACAAAGGTTCATAACTACTCTTAAGCATTCATAATAATGCGGAAAAGACCCGGTAATATCTTGAATTATTGCCATAAGAATTGTCTAAAGAATTCTTTTTAAAAAGATATAAACATAAATGAAATAAAGAGATATGTATATATATATATATATACGGAAAAAGAAAAGTCAACGCACTGCAGGTGGTTTTAAAAGTTTTTGATTACTTGGCAGATACGATGGTTGCACCATATCCAAAACTCTTCGTCTAGGAATGGTGTCACCCGACTGCATATGGCTCTTTGGGGCCATTACAGGTGATTCAACTCTTTCTTTTAGTTTGCGCCTCTAGTACTATCGGCGAATGCCAGCTATAAAAAAAAACAGAAGAAAAAGAAATAGAAAAAGACTAACTAAGAGGGCATAAAAAGTTGTTGTTGTTGTTTTCTTTATATTATTTATTTAATTTTTTATTCAATATTTTTCTATCAATTATATCGACATTCCATAATATCTGGGGAATTGACAAATCCATTGATTTATACTTCAAGTCTATCGAACGGCGTTAATTTGTTAAATCGAAAGCCTTGTCCGATTTCTTACGTTTTATAGCTTTACAATATCTAAAGGTATTGGATTCGCTTGCAATAATAATGCCAACATTTCAAATGGCAGCCGATTTCGTTATATACCTAAGCATAATGTCCTCGATTTTGATGATGGCCGTAGCCGTTAAAAACTTTGAAAGCGATATTTATTTTTTATTTTTTCTTTCGAGTATTTCTAATTTAATTTGATGTAATACCATATCATGTCTCCTAAATAGCCTTAGGAATGTGCAATCATAAAATAAAAATTCTTTTAAGATGAATTATTAAAGTTTTTCTTTAACATAGAAATTACTTAAGCTGGCTTTACTTTAACTCTTTTTATTTTTAGTAAAAAATAAATGAGAACATGTAACTTTCTTTAAGGAAAGTCAAGAAATTTAATTTCATCGTTTTAATTATTAAAGGGTAATAAAAGCCAGGAAATTAAGTTTTTGTATTAAAGAAAAGTTTTTGTTTTCTGCAAAAAGTTAGTTACAACCAAATATCGTATCTAAATTAAAACGCAAAAAAAGACAAAAATTTAGATTTGAATAATAAATTTCATATTCATAAGTGAGCTTCCAAACAAAACCAAAACATTTTTGTCTACGATCAATTGAGACAAGATTGTTCCCCGTCATCAAAGATCTTGTGAGACAAAGAGCTGTCAGTCTGCTACCATGTTTGAATAGTTATATGAAATGCTAATTGATAGTTACTTAATGTTTATCGATATCTCTTGACATTAACATTGATTTCTGATGAAAGCTATCTACCGGGTGATTATTTTCGTTTAGTTGTTAATGATTAATCATTTCCTGATTACTTTTAAATATGTGAGGGGGGATCATTTACGTCCTCTCGTATATTCCTTTTGTTCTTTTGTTTTTATTATTTTTTTTTAAATTCAATTTTGAATTCAGAGATCTTAGAATTAAAATTACACTCATACAATAAGAGCACTAGTAGCAATTATATTTTGCTAAATCTAGACTTTAAATCAAATTGCACACTTTACGGACTATTTTCAGTTCTTTTGTGTCATTTGTTTTAAATAGAAAGATTATTTTACTTGCTTAGTTTTGAAAGAATTTTATATCAAAATCAAAAGTATTTGATTTCAAAATCTTTTTCTAGAGGAGCAATATATGTGTGCTTTGAAATAACAAATGAAAAATCAATTTTGCTATCTGTAATTTATAACTATTTATTCGGGATAAGAATATTATGAAATATCTTATTGTATTAAACGTAGCTAAAATTATGTTGAAATTAGTAATTAGAAAGTTATAAAGCTAAATAAGCTGTCATGGTCAAGTCACATGCTATCCAAAAGGAGTTGCCCGATTATAAGATGGCTTATAGAAAAATTATGGTTCATATAATTACATCTAAATATTTTGGAC
This sequence comes from Acrocera orbiculus, assembly GCA_947359355.1. Lineage (NCBI taxonomy): Eukaryota > Metazoa > Arthropoda > Insecta > Diptera > Acroceridae > Acrocera > Acrocera orbiculus. Next base: position 47,745,840 of record OX375757.1, read on the forward strand.
TGATAAAAAATTGAAGAACAGGATTAGACAGAGCAAGTATCACGTGGAGGCATGAATAATTTATTTGAACGCTATGCATAAGTTTTGAAACGATCTAAAAAGAGGGCGCTTATTAAGTAAAGTAATTAAATTCATTTTATTAAATATCATGGAAATTTTTCGCTTTTTATTTTATAGATATGAACTCATTTTATTTGATTTGCCATGCATTCAACTTCCTAGCAACTAAAATAATAGAAATTAGTTCAACACTTTTATTCCTTTTGTTTTTGCTTAGTGTGGTTTATACTTTTTATCGTAGATAAGGTGTCCAAAATACCAGGAATCCCTGTGGAAACAAAAATAATAAAGCAAAATATTGAAAAATTTGGAAATTTTAAATTATTTTTTTCTATCTAGCTTTCATGTATAAATTTCATTTTCAAATATATTTTAAAAAATACATTTTAACCTCAAAATAAAAATAATGTCGTTTTTTACTTATTTTCGTCGTACATCGTCAATTCAAAGAGTTAAACTTTTCCCTTCACAGGTTAAACTTAAACTGTGATTAAATAAAAATGTGGATCTTTATTGGATATTTCTTGTGCTGGTCACAGAAAGAAATTCAAACTTGGTTTCCATCAATATGATCTACTTACATATTCACTTACTTATTTTTAATTTTTTAAACCCATATTGAGTATGCTATGAATATTTCATACAGCAACATTTTGAAGTATTCTTGCTTTATTTATTTTGGCGAATTATGCTTATTATTTAAGATTATATTTTGTTTTGTGTTCAGAGTTAAATGTCTGAAAAAATAAAATTGAAAGGAGACTATTATAAATATTGTTTTGTTAAAAGAATTACTCACTTTTTTTTATAAAGCTCCCTTTACTACTGACACTTTTTAAAGAAGTCTTAAGATATTCTAAAAATCTACTTAGCAAATTCCTTTTGATTTTTTCTAGAAACTGATATTTCAGCAATGTTGTTGCTCCACTTCTTCTAATTTAATGGTTTCAAGGAGCTATTCGTATTATTACGATATTTACCAGCATACTTAATAGCTAAAAATTTCCTAAGATTACCAAAAAAAATTTTCTGCCATTGATACTTTTGCAAGCAGAACAAAAGTTTATACTTTTTCGAAAAAAGTTTGTATTGACGAAGCCTTTGATGAATAGCAAAATATAGAAAAATAATCAAATTTTAATACAAGTCATCTCAAATTTCAGAATATTACGTAAATATTTTAATTTCAACAACTAGTCACCTATTTTTCTTCAAAAATCAGATAATTTTAGTGGGTTAGTTAGCAATGTGTGTTTATTATACACAAAATCAGTCAGAAAATATCAGTAGCTCCACTCAATTAATCATTTTCCATTTTCAATACTCAGAACACATCTGCAACCCTGAAAATATATGAAATTCGTTTTATTGTCGAAAATTGTTGCTAGTCCCTTATTGCTTGTCAAATTGAACCACGGCTACCGCAAAAATGTAACAGCTTGCGGGTCCGCCCCCAATTTTCTAACTAAAAATCTTTCTAAGCATATCCGACATGTGTGTACACTTTTCATTAACTTCATTGTTTAGTCCATTTTTGATGGTAGTAGTAACATTTTTTTATAGTATTAGTAGTAATAGTTGTTATAATTTTAATTTACCTTATTTGAAAATATTTTTAGCCATAACATAACCGCCCTGTATTACTAAAATATCCCTTTTTAGAGTTTCTTATTATATTTTCGTTATATGCCTCACTAAAGCTTCAAATGCAAAGGGATAAAATATTTTTTATTTTTTTTATTCGATTTAACGCTTTAAAATTGGATTATTTAAAAGTACTACCGATGAAGGGGAGTTAAACGAAGACATACAATTGACAAGGACACTTAATTGGATTTGTGTTAAAATTTACCTGCCACCCTACTGAGTTTATAGGCATTATGCTTAGGAAATATGAGTTTTAATACTGTCAAAGTTATTGTGGTATACCACAGGCGAATTGGTGCAATTTTCTAAAATCAAGTGACATAAATGGGACAACATCTGTGAGTAATTGTTAATAAAATCTTAAATTGGTGCCATTCTAATATTTAAAGTTTTGCTTTGTTTGTAAATAGGGAGACGTAATTTAAGATTTATGCAACACTTTTATTTAAAATCATGTGTTTTACTAATTTGAAGGTAAAGTAAAAATATCTAACAATAAGTGTGACTATTTTAAAAATTTATTTTGAATTTATTTAAACAGTTCAAATTTGATGCTAGAATGTTACTTTCGTTTTTACTTTTGAAAAGATTGCATGCAATTTACTTATATAAAAATTTAAAATAATTTTTAGTTTAATAATTTTCAATTCCATTTTAATAATACAGGATAAATTTTAATAGTCATGAAAAGTAGTAGGTGCTTTCGACTGCAGGATAATATTTCTTTCAGTACTATTTAAAATAAAAAAAACTCAAGGCACATTCAAGCACTAAGACTCTTTTTTTTTCAATTACCCAAGAAGTCAACAAATTTCTCCAGAATTTTGAAATTCAGTTTTTTCTTTTCTTTTCCTGTGAGCAAGGATATCATTCCTTTTTATAAAATGTCTGGTGTTATCGTAACTAAAATAAAAATTCTTTTAAGGATAATAAATGGAGATATAAGAGCCTTTTTCCAGCAAAACCAGTAGTTTTCATACCTGTCTATTTACAAGAAAATTCCAAGTATTTTTATTGGTACAGTTTATTTCTAAAAAATTTTTATTCTTTTAAAGCCATGCACCACCAAATCGAATGATGCATTTACACTTTTTGCTCTGTTCACAATTTCCTTTGCTTTGAAAATTAATTTGAATATAACTGAAGAGCGGTGTTTTTACTTCTTTACTTTAGTGAGTATTGAATTTTGTTGCTGTAATTATCCTGCTTTACTTTATAGTTTACAATTTCTTGTTTTATAGTATTTTTTTAATATTAAAATTATTATTATTTTTTTTACTTGACACGTATTTTAAAAGCATTATTTCTGTAATGTGCAGATATCCTCTGCTCAATTGAAATTTGAAACTTTTCAGATTGCAATAATTGAGCCAAGTCGATGAACATGTATTATTTTTGAGCCCTTAAAACAAGAGTATTTAAGGACACTTTTTGAATAGCGTAATGGAATTAAACTACTACTCTGGCTATCAATCATCAGCCATTTCTCTGAAATCTTAATATATAAAAATGTCCATGTATTTTTAAATAGCCAAAAAAATTTGCAGCAAAACTTGAGAATTTGAGAAGGAGAAGTTTTTGAGCAGAGTTTTTTAATCTTACTTAAAAATATGCTGATTCATACTTCCAGATAAATTGCCATTTGGAATTATTTTTGAAGTTACTTTATTTGGTTAACACTCTTGACCAAAATAAAAGAAACAATACGTCGATGATTAAGAGAACTGTTTAATGCTGTTTGAGCGCTTTTGTGTAGCGATAGAAAAAATACAAGTCAACCACTACTTCCTGATATCTTAATGCCAGTTAGAAAATACACAAAAGCCAATTTCACTTTCTTTTCATATAAGATATACGAATTATTATAAAAATATTGCAACTAGAAAAGATACAAGGTTGAAAGGACTTGATTCGTTTTTTTTTTTTTTAAATTTTGACTTTAGGTTTAAAGCAAAAGCTTTTTTGTTTGTTGTTATCTAAAGACCTAAGAGAGAGTGAAAAAAGCCTTCTTTATTTTTCAAAAAACGGCTATGTATATTTTATTTTTTAGATGCATGTCTCTCTGAATATCCTTCTTAAAAACAGTGAGACTATGAGACCAAAAGCTGTTTTGTCTTATTTTGCGAAATTTTTGGAGCTGTTTTTTCTTATTTTGTGAAATTTTTGGAGATTGAAAGTTTTACTTTTTTAAGAAATAGTTGCTTTTTACGGATTTCACAAGTGTTAAAATAGAAACTAAACAATCAAATACAGATCTTGCTGATATCTAAGGATAAAGGTTAATATAGTACAGGCCTAAAATAATGACTGATATTTTTTTTTACTTTTATTCAATAAGCAACAATCACGTAAATTAATACTGGCTTTATGTTATATGTATATTATGAAAAGAAGTTGGCCATGACAGACGCTGCCTGTTGTATTGTCCACGGCGATGATGCATATCACAGCAGGCACAGAGCAACGTCTTTCAAAGTCTCTAACAGTTTAAGGTCGAACAAGAAAATCTAATGACAGAGTTGTTCACAAGTCTTTCCATTTTTAAATTTTATTATATTAAACCTTTTTATTTTCGTTCTACTGACAAGTTAACTCACGAACTAGAAATCCAGCAGCTTTTTAAGAAGTAGGATAAATAAAGTAAAAGTGGCTTTATTTAATGCTGTTCGGCTATAAGACACAAAGCTGATAGTATTTTCTTCTGCTTGATTATAGTAAAATCAAATAAATTGCAAAAATATTTTCAAATAACCGGATGAACGCTGTTAAACCAAACCTTTAATAAAGGCGACGATATACACGTAATTGCGTAACTACCTTTACTAACATTTAGCTGCCGGCAGGTGACTGTCAATTTTATACTTGATGATATTTTGTTAACCAAGAATTTGCACTTAACAAGGAAGTCTTTTCAATCTCTGATCTTTTTATATATTGCTTTTCCCACTTGCTGTGAATGCAATGGAAACTGTTGAATTTATATATCTTGACCACCAAAAATTATTTACCTGTCAATTTTTTATCTTTAAAGAATTTTAATGTTTATAATTTAATTTTATAATTTACAAAAAACGTTGAAATCTTTTCCTGATTCATGATTATATGATTAAAATGAATTACTACTCTATTTGCTTTCATAAATATTGAGAGTTATAATGGATGCTTTTTTTAAATTGATTAGAAATCTTGGAACCATTTAAAATATGTGAAGACTGAAAAACATGATCTCTTTGGTTACTTTTTAAACCACAAAAAACTATGTAACATAAAACAGAGTTGGTAAAACTACATAAGTCAGCATTTTGTACAAAGCTTTAATCATTGAAAAATTTTAAGTTTTTTTTAGAGAACACGGAACTAGAAATAAAAAACTTGCCAATCAAGGTGTTCAAATTTTCTTTTAACTTTCGTTTTAGATAGATACTCTTTAGGTATAAAAACTGCAGAAGAAGTTTCCATTCAAGACATGAAAATGCGGCTAAAAGTTCAGGTCCTTATTTGAATCTTGATAAGGTTTATTACACAAATTTTTTCGCGATCTTTTCCAGCGTTCTTCTTACCTTTTCCCCTATTTTCATTTACCTAACTACTTTAAGTTTCCAATTTCAGAACATTAAAATTCATCAAAAACGAAAATGTTAAAAACATTCTTGCCATTCAAATACCTTTAAATATTCATCCAATCCTCTTTATATGTAAATTCTTTTCCCAGCAAATCTTTTTTTATCGAATCGTTTCTCAGCAATTAAACATATATGCAATTTTATAAAGAAACTCGATTGAAAAAATACAAAACACAAAATTTACAGTTAATTTAAAATCCTTTGATCATGAAAACTAAGGAAAGTGAATCATCAAATTAAGTTTTATCTCAACAACAAACGATTAAACAGATTTAAATTAGAATTAAGTCAATGGTTAAATCTGATGCAAGGTAAATGATCCAAACTGTTGCATTGCTAAAATGAGCGGACTGCCTCAACAACTTTTTACTTTCCTTTTAGTTTACCACACATGGAATATATACATATATATTTATATATACTGCTTGTAGAATAAATGATAGGATGAAGCAAGCCTCTAGAGTAATTCAATGAACAGGAGCCTGAATTCGGGATGCATCCAATTTGAAAGTCAAATGGGCTGACGGATTTAACATTCACTTACTATACAACCACAAGAATTGTGTAGAACATCAACTCCATTGAAAATTCTGACACATTGTGGTATATTGCAAAAGAATTTCTTTTCCCCTCATTTTATCCTGCGGCAAACAACAAAGTAACACCAACATACTATTCCTATTCAAGTCATCCGCCATATATTTTGTATGGTCGTTGAATGCTTAAGTTGCCCGCTCCAATTGCTAGCCCTTTAACTAATAGAGTAAATCCCTGGTTATGTATGCAAAGTGTGTTATCCTGTTTGAGAATGAAAGTGAAACTTATGAAAATTTTGTGTAGGTTATTAAATCTTCAAACTCGTAAAATTTCAAAGGCTGACACTTTTTTTCAAAGTTTTATAACGTAAGTTTTAGAAAAATTACAACATTTTTTTGGTACATAAAGAAAAAACTTGGACTAAATTAAGTTCAAAGCCAAATAAGAATAAAAAATAAATAAAATGAAATAGTATGTCAAGTGAACTTGACCTCTTGTAGCAACAAAAATAAAAAAATAAATCCCCATTGAAAACAACATAAACATAAAGTTCAGATCACATTTGTATGCAAGTGCAATGGCGGGATGTGCTCTCAATATCTAAATACCGTGTGGCTGTACAGTTTTTAAGGCTATAATGGACGGTAAGGAAGTTTTCTCTTTATCAAAATTTGTATTCTGGATGAATAGGGGCTGCTGTTTTCGACACAATTTCTAACATATCAATTCTTGGCAGCAAATAGAAGCCGCAATGTTTATCCGCAGTATATCAGCTTACCATTGATATCTTCAGAGTTGATAAAGGTTTGCTGTTATATTAAGTAGGGTAAAATGAAAACTTTTACATATTGTCAATGTAAGAATCAACAATTATGGTAAGTTTAGGGATATTATGATGTAAGATGATTTAAAAATATATTTCATATGAATTCAAGGAAAATGGCAAATTTATTGATTTTTTATGGAGACCTTTGCCGAGTTTGGGCTTGATTGAAGTCATAATTGAAATATAACAACTTTATATTGAAAGTATTTGATTGATCGGTTATTATCTTGCTATGGAAATACTCTAGGGACCTAGATGGATAATTTAAGTTGTCCGTCATACAGAAATCAAAATTATTGTTTGAGACATTTTCGATATAAAATTAATCAGCATTCAATAATGCAAAAATAAAAATAGAAATAAAAACGAGAATTAAAACAGCAGATATTAAGTTTTAAAAGTATTTGGGAAGTTGTAATTAACTTTTGCTAAAGAACATTACATCGAATAGATCTAAAGGGTAATATTTTTGTTGTGGTGTCATTCTTTTAATTTATTCTTGTAATACTATATCCTTTCTTGTTATTGGTCAGTTGTTGATAGTATGATATTCAAAAATTTTGAATAACTCATAACAAATCTTAGTTTAAAATAGGAATTTCAGCCATGAACTATACACAAGTTGTTTTTCACCCCATTAAGGAGCAATAAATCTTGCTTACAGATATATCGGATGGAATGAAAAACATATTTTATTTCAAATGGATGGCTTTTATTCACTCTAGTCTTAAAAAATTTATTTTAAAGTTATAAAATGTTATACCGAAATATTGGAATGAGGAATCCTTAGAATATTGTGAGAAACTTTTATTAATTTACTTTTGATCAACTTAGTGGACTAAATTATGATATTTCATTGATTTTTATAAATGACTTTTGTCAAAACTGCTTCTATAATTTTTCTCGTTTCATTAATGTACTGAAGTCCTTTAGGAAAGCAAGCCTCTTTTTGTTGTTTTTTTTTAAATTTGTGACATTGCGAGTGATTTCAAAGAACCAACATGAATCGTTTCGCCTTATATAATAAAGTTTAACATAAAGAATTTATTATAGGTTTCTATAGGTTTCTTTCTTTCAAACCTTCTCGGTTTATTTCGATCCTTAGCTATTCGAAGAACATCACCATTGGTGGCAATATTCTAAATTTCTTTCCTGATCACATCACGTTTAATATACTATGGTGTGTGCCCCATACACTTAATACTTCGTTTTAAATCAGTCCTAGATACTTAATATCCTTGTAAATATCTATAATGCAGGTTGATTTGAATTAGTAATTGAAACAACAACCGGTGTAGCAACTACTTTTGTTGCAAAAAACAAGTTCTATTAAAATTGTGAATAATAAATTTTCAAAGTATCAAAAGTAATAAAAGAATTTCGTTTAAGAAATTAGGATGCAAAAAATAGAAAAAAAAAATTATGAAAAAAAGAGCGTCAAGCTGTCTTCATTTCTTACATAACAGGAAATCAAAAAACTGACAGGTAAAAACAAAAGAGTTGCTTAGTAGCTCTAATACCCCTTACTGTGTTTAGCAAACTTGATATCGTTTCCAAATTTGCGCGGATGTGTTTGCTAGAATGAATAGGTATTTTGATTCGATAGAGCTTCTTCTCCAATATTTCTCAAATTAAAGCAAGAAATTGGCGAGAAATGCATTGAAAATGTCTTGAAATCTTTTGCATTTAAGAATAAATTTTTGAAAATATTTTGTTAATTTTTTTTGTTGTGTTTCATGAATTTTAATAATAGTAAATACAACAAAAAAGTAACGAATAAAATTTACGAAGTAACGAATTTTACTTAAAATATTTTTCTTCAAGAGATAAAGAAAATTTCAAATCACAAATTTGGTACCACAAGTAAAATTAATTACTGAAATGTTTCATTTGCACTTACACTTCTTTATAAGGCATTTACATATAATTCTTCTAACGAATCCTGAAGTGGTTCTACGTGACCACATGAACATTTTGAATAAAAACATGTAAAAGTAACAAATTCAATTGCGTCCTTTTCAAGCAAGCAGAAATTAGCTCATACTTTCTAGTAGTATTTATCTTTGTAGATCTGCTGCGTATTTTATCTACAATTATACAAACTTTTAAAAATAGATTAATATAAAATGTATCAAGTTTCCTTTTTAATTCCAAAAATGGTTAAATCGTTGTGGTATTAATTTTAGGCATTTGTAAAATTGATAGAAACAACAATTTATTAATAAATCCACTGTTTGACGGGTATTCAAAATAACTTTGGAACAGGTATGAACATGAAAATTAATTGCGATTCCTCGTACTATATTATCAATGCAATGCCGTATCCGATACTAAGACTAAGAAATATTAACAATAATAATGCAAAATAATTTAACGAATTTATACTAACAACATACAGCATCTACAAATAGAAATCAAATAGAGGCAGGAATTTCTTTCATTTGGTCAATTACAATGGTGAAAATTTACTTATCGGCTGATAAGCAGCAAATAATTTCTTTAAATTGCAAAAGAAATTCAAAATTGTTGGTTTTACTCCCATGACAATGATGTGTGGTATGAATTGAAAAAAAATACAGAACTTGTTGAACGAAAATTTCGATTGCGAAATGCAGTTTCACTTGTTATGAAGCAAAAAAACATTTATGTTGCTTATTTCGCCTTTTCAGAAGGACTGGCCTGAAATTTATCACAGATATTAGGAACTTTTTAGTAGCATTAAGAAGCAGAGAACGTCTAAAGGTTTTTAAAACCTTTAAGTATTTTTATTTAAGCATATTTTCAAAATAATTACGGAAAATTTGGTTATTCATGGTTGCTTTATTCGTTTGGAGGGCTTATAATGTCACCAGTTCTTACTTAGGAAACTGATAGAAAAGGAACTCGGATAGAAAAAAAATAATATGTTGCACCGTATGAAAAATTTTGCTTAGGAAAACGATTTTGTTTGTGCTTTTCTTGTACTTTAATTCTGTTTTACAATTATCCAATAAAACACTTCCTTTAAAGTTTTCTCGCATACTTTATTTGAATCAAACTTTGACCAAAATTTTACTATTCATCCAATACTGAAATTGGTAAATGTTGAGTGAATGAGAACCGGGATATCTCCAGCTTAGCCTTTTTAAAAGATTTTCTTTTCCCGGAATTTCTAATATCTTCAATAAAAAGCTTAAGCTAATAAAATACAAGGTCACCGTCCTTTTTTAACATGCGTAGTCCTTTTTTTATACAAATTACTAAAAAGATGAAGTCAACACTTTGAAACTACCTAAAAAACTTCAACTATTATCTCTGAATAATCTATTCTTAAGTCAAAAAACTCAATTAAGAAAAAAAATTGTTAAAATTCCATTTCCAGATCACAACTAAAGCCTAAGATAATTTACAAAAGATAACATAAAAAAAAAATTAAAAAAATTTAAATATTTTACCAAAGTGACCTACTTTTCTGACAACGTAGGTCAGAATCATTCATCTGCAGAAGTAACGAAACAGAAAGTGTGTATCAGTATCGACGCTGAATATTATGTTGATTACTTCTGCTGACCGATTAGGCGAACTCTATATTAAACGTCTCCACTTGAGAAGCTAGCCACTGGCTGATTATGTAGATTTGCAGCCGAGTAATGAATTATTAATTTTGTATAAAGTGTTAATTGTTCATTTCTGTCCGGTAATCTCATTTGAATTTTATGAGTAAACAGAGCTCAATTGAGTGGCATGTTAAGTATTAACTTCTCCTGGCGATTCCGGCAAGTCTTGTGGGCAGTCTGGTGGCTAATCGAGGTATGAATATTAAATTTTTGGTTATTTGGATCCATTTTTCATTCATGAATCAGTAATGAAGATACTTGTAGATTGGAAATGGATAAATGCCAAGCACAATGATTATTGATCTGTAAATGGTAATTTTAGTTTTTGCTCTCACTCTATCCTTTAATATTTTAGTTGTTCCAGCACGTGACTGTTTCGATTACATTGAGTTTGAAAAATTTCACTAATTATTGCTGAGATTAATTGTATCCAATAAATTTTTTCATGTTTTTTCAATAGAATTTAATCTTTATATGGAATAACTATTTAAAGATTTCCATATTTTTATTATATTATGAAAATTTTTGGTAGAATTTTCTTATCAATTAAATGACTTTTGTGCCGGTGGTCCTAATCGTATATAAATTGATTAGCGTGCATTAGATTAGCTTAGATTAATTATTTAATTAAAATTTTTACTTTTTTCAATTTTATGAGGGAAAAGCTTAGTTAATGAATGATGTCTGTATCCTTTGCTCCAGGTGAAAGTAAAGATTCATTTATCTGCTATTAGAATTACATCAAATACGCCAAGGTAAATGTGTTTATAAAACAAAACTGAAGATAAAAAAAATTTATATTGATCTTAGAGGATATATAGCGCTCAACAAGAAGCCCATATTTTAATTACCTAGCTAATTAAACTTTTAACATGAATTGATCAATGTATAACACAGTAATTAGCCGATAAATTAAAGTATAAAAAATAATTGTGTTACAGAAATGAAGATCAAGGGTTCAAGCTATAGGAGCTTCAGGTAGCACTCCTTCTACTTTGCAAAACTTAGTATAAGACCTCGTGTAGACCTTTTATTAAGCTTAATTTTAACTTTATCACCTAAAGCTTAAGGCTTCTTGTATAATTGAAACTTATTTTTCAACTTATTCATTCACAAAAGGAAATATAAACAGAATGAGTCAGCAATGATTGTTTTTCCTTCAGTTGATTTTATTTTTGTACGATTATAACATTATTTTTTCATATTTACACAACCCCATTTGCGTTTGACATATGAAATAGACAGTTATTTCCAGAGAATCTAGCAAAATTATAGCTTACAATACGAAAAAAAACCAAGGAAGTAACAAACATAAGAGTTAAAGAAAATTTATGGCCATCTTTTGGCACGCAGTATAAATGAAGTAACAGAAGAAAACTAGAACATACAAGGATACAAAATGAAGGCAGGAAATAGTCATAAAAAGAATAAACAAAAAAGCCTCCCCAGTTAGTACAATACCATTCAATACGTGCTTTCTGCGAATAAGTTTCAATAGTCACGGCGTAAATTTTATAACATATATACATTCACAAGTAAAATTGTGGAATATCTTCACGTGTGTCGCGAAAATCGAATTAAATATGCGGTAAATTGCGGTTATTGTTCCTCTTCAGAATTTACTTCACCCTTGGGTACTAGCTGCCACCCCTTAACTATACTATGCAGAATTTACCTTAACTCAAATTTTCTATTGGCTTTTTTTCTTCTCTTATGTTTTGTTTTGTTTTGCTTTTGTTATCTTTGTTCAAGCATAAAATGGATTACCTCCTCTATTCTAATCTCTAATGACAATATTGAAAAAGGTAATAAGAATCTAACAGGATTCTTAATTCAGTTCATCCTTGTCATCTAAGGGTAAAATTTAAAATCCCATTAATATAAAAATTGATCGCTTAAATTTGAACCACAAATGGTCACGTGCAATAATTCAGAATTTTGCTATTCCATTGTTGCATTAGAGACAAAACTACCGCTAGAAGCGAATTCAGCATCCGTTGCAACGAATAAATATTTTTGGCCTAAAGGGTACTTCATCACTGTGTGTGGTTTTGTTATATAGTTGAATCTATTATTTCGTATTTTTATTGCTACAGTTTTTATTAGCTCAAAGGATCACACAAATCAACCGTGATATTATATTATACAGGATTCCATTCCGTTTTAGAAAGTCGAGAGTTTCTTTTTTAATATTATTTTTAAAGCAATCCACCCTCATTCTTGTAAATTGATGCTGTAAAAAAATGAAATATCCATCCCCTTAAGTTCTTTAATTTCTAGCTATGTATTGTAGTGTCTGCCACCCACTGGCAGCCATCAAATTTTACTATAGTTCGAAACAGTAATCTCATGTTATGTCAGCTTTGTTGCAGTTGAGGCTTATTGGTATTCAGAACACACGTGCTGTCTGATTGTATGCACGTGTGTTTTGGTTTCGTTGCCTAAAAGTTTTTGTCGTTGGCCTGTCTAATCATAAAAGTCATATCAAATATGAGTAGGGAAGAATATTACTTCTAAGAACTTCCGTTAGTGTTCATGATTTGGATTTGTTTCGAGGTATGTAAGAAGCCCCCCTTTTAGGGGTTCAAGTTATAACACTTTTTTTATATTTTATAATATATGTGAATTATTTAATTGCTTAAAATTTTTATTTCTTCATTTTTATTTTTTTAATGGATTTAAAAATAAAACTAAGAAGTTTTTAGCAGTGTTTATTTCTGGCTATATTCTGGTTGCTGTAATTCAAATTCCAATGATTTAGCAGTCCTTAAAGAATGTTTAAAATTTATTAAAATAAATTTTTCAACACTAAAATTATTTAAAGTCCAACAAATAGCAAGGAATGTTGTATAGGTATAGCAAATGTATACACAGTATGTCCCAAAAATAGCCGAACTTTGAAAGTTATTATTAATTCAAAATAGGTTCCATTGGACTCAATACAACATTAGGCACGATCAAGCAGCGCAAGCATAGATTTTTTTATGTCATTTATAGGAATGTTCCTCAGCACATCGGTTATGGCTGCTTGAATGGCTGGGATATCATCATAAAATGCTTCTTTCATCTTTATTTTCATTTTTGGAAAAAGAAAATAGTCACATGGTGATAGTACAGGCAAATATAAAGGATGGTTGAAGAGAGAAATCCGTTTTTTCATCAAAACGCATTTTTTTTCGTTTTGGCTCGCCTTTGGACATCAATTCAGCAGATTGACGCCTAGTTTCAGGGTCATATTTAAAGCGCCATAACTCATCACCAGTTATGATCGAATCAAGAAAGTCTGGATCGTTTTCAGCAGTTTTAACAATGTCTTTGCAATGCTCCAGACGAGCGATTTTTTGGTCTTCATTTAATTCATGTGGAAAAAAACCGAACAGACCTTTCCTTTACCCAAATCTTCAGTTAAAACTCCCCAAATAGTGTTTTTACTCGTATTTAATTCCTTAGCCAACATTCTCGTAGTAAAATTTGCATCGATATCAATGATTTCACGGACTTGCTCTTTGTTCCATTTTTGTTTTGTAACATTAGCACTTTTTTTTCTTTTATTGAAATAGCTGTAACCTTCACATCTGTCCTCCAATTTACATGAATGTAGGTGCGTTTGAAAGAAGATGAATTTATCTTTTTGATACTGGGACACACTGTGTAGGTTCTTTAGACAGACCTTTTCTCGTAAGCAAAAAGGGTTGCATCGCCAACTGCAACTGCATATATATCTTTGGTGTACACTAGGCTTAAAGTAGTTTTGAGATATCGTACTTTGAAATTTTCTAAACTATTTCAACCTGCCTCGCATGTTAGGATCCCAAAAATTGCGTTCTCATTTAAAATACAAAAATTTCAAAAGATTTCCATTTGTTCTTTTTAGCTCATGCCATTTTAAACATTAATGAAGCCACGAATGATTGGTTAATGAAGGTAAATGAAATATAATAAAATGCCTAAGCTGATTTATTCATTTGTAATTTGTGCTAAAGCTGATTTGTTTTCATTGACAGATCACAATTCGTGCCATTTAATTGGCTTCTTGTGTTGCAAATTTGGTATAAAGACGAATTGTGAATCAAGGCCTTAAATTAAACCATTACAAAACTGTAGCATCAAATATTCCTTATCATATCAGTTTTTGTTGAAAGTCAATTGTTAGAGTGCTATCTGTTCAACAACTTAGAACCAAAGTACATTGACTAAGTTTTAAGTGTATAAAAAATTATCTTTGAATGTTATCCACCTTTTTATTACAACATAAAATAAAAGATTGTTGCCAAATAATCTGTTGACAAAGCAACTCTTGTTGTTGTCACTAAAATGCAACTAATTGTGATCCCTTATTTACTCAAAGGCTCGTAACAATTGGAAACTTCCTTTTGTCAAAACTTCATACCATATCACAAATCCTAACAATAAAACGGAAATCAAATCGAAAGCTGTTTATTTAACCTTTAACCAATACTTTACTTCAAATAAAACAAATATGTAACTTCTTATCCTGATTTAGTTAAACGCCGACGAAGTCAATTGACAACTTGTATTTAGCTGGGGAGACATTGAAGGTCATCAATGAACAACTGATATGGTCAATTCAGTTCCCTACAATAGAATCTTTTTGTTTTTCGGTTTTCTATTATTTTTTTTTCTTCTATCCTGTCAATATATACTGTAAGGGAATTTTTAGTTGTTGTTGTTTTTATTGTTATTCTTATTTCTATAAGGGATAAAATATTTTATGTCACCCTTGTGCTACTAACTAAGGCAGGTTAGAGGAGATTCATGTCGAAGATAAACTATTTTCGCACTGGCACCAGGGAATTTACACATTGACTGGGCGAGCCATAAATTGAATGTCCTTTTGGGATTGTGGGAAATATAGATATATAAATACATATATATTTATTTTATTTTCAACTTTTACTGCTATTTTTGGATCATTACTAAGAGACTACTTGTTGGTCATCTTTCAAGTCGTAATTGATATTAGGTCAAGATGGAAAATGGCAAAATTATTGCATATTGATTTCTAATTTGAAAAATTGTTTATATTTATGACCTTTAATTTATTAATATTTTATCAAATAAAAATTACACATAGAAAAATAAGAAATCTTTTTTTCATTCTTGTATTTCAGGTAGTTTAAAAACCAAAAAAAAAAGAAAAAAAAAAGATTAATATATATAAAAAGAATATTAATCAAATTAATTAAATATCTTCTATAATAGTTGTCACTTTAACTAAAGTTTTCTACAATAAGTCAACGGTATCATGTAATCAAAACAACATACATTCCGCATATGAGAAAATACTTTTCTTGGCGGTCATATAATATATTATAGTCGACATGTCGATATCCTTGACAAAGTTTTTACCTTATAACCTGAAATGCCTTGAATGTGACTCGTGTTTAAAGAGAGATCAACATCAAAAGTTACTTTTGCTTGGTGTAATTGAAAGGCGCAAGTGATCAGCTATTAACTTGCATAGATTCTTAGTATATTTAGTATTACTATCTAAATAGTACTCCCTGTTGTGAAAAACCAGTAAATTTGTAACCTATAACTTGTCGTCGTGTAGTATCTAACTTTAATATCAATCTATCACTATCTTGTTTATCAAGTGATCTAGTTTTTCTTGCGCAATAGAATCTCTTGGTAGCAATAAGATAGTAGCTAAGATATTTTAATAGGATTATTTAATGTCATTATAGATTCTTCGGTTCTAATCAACCAGAAAATGTAAATAGCTTTTCGTATCGTATTAGAGTATCTAAAATTTATGACAATCTCATTAATTGGAATCTGAAAATTTTTGTACCTGTACAAAAAAATTTTTATTTGAATGCAAGTTTATTTTTTAGAACTTAATCTATGTTGTTATTATCTTAACACAGAAAATGTTAAAGCCTAATACCAAGTCAGGCTTTTAGCATTCTAAAAAATAAACAGAATTATTTCTGTTCTAATTCTTATTTGTATGGCTATTATTTCGGATCTCCCTCCAATATAAACATAAACAACTTGGAATGTAAGTCTTTTCATTGAACGTTACAGCTTCCTTTTTTTGGTAAAATGTTGACCAAAATTTTAGTTTTTTCAGCTAATTTTTTCCATTATAGTATTTGAAACGTAATAGTTTCAAGTAAAATATTTAGCAACAACAATTTTTATCCGTCTTATTTCAATCAATCAACTCAAAAAATATATTTTTTAATTTATGGTAAAATTAATAATAAATACAGGTATAAAATTTAGTCAAATATAATTGTCAAGTTGTTATAATTTAAACGAATAATTAAAGTAAGGAACTAAACGTATTAAAAATTAATCTAATACCTTAGATGCCCTTCTTGTCCCTTAGCAAATAAAAATACCATGACAGGAACTGATGAAATGAACAAATTTAATTAATTTGAGGGAAATATATTACTTAATCTTCTACAATGGACGCCATTACTAAAGCTGCAAAAGAAATTAAGAAAAAAACCTTTTAAGAAATAATAGTTTTTAAATAAATCAGCCAAATAAAATTCTTCAAAACGTTAAAAAAAGTGCTATAAAACAACCCCCAGAATAATTGAGCTCCGTGAGAGTAAATTAATAAATTAATTCTATACCAATGTCCGTTTTTATCAGCAGATGTGTATAATAAAATTGATAATTGCACTAATAATGATAAATGAATTCATTAATATTCTTCTTGAGAAAATGGCAATATATCCAGAACGGTGATGTTTATATCAGATTTCTATTGTATATAAAAGTATACTTTTATATAAACATATATAAATAAGCATATATTTGATATAAACATATATGAAGCTATCCTTTTGTCCCGTAAAACGAAGCAAAATTGTCTTCAAAACACACTTCGAAAAACTACATCACAATTGTTGACACTATTATGAGTTACCCATCTTAAATCTTAAATGACCTATTGAATAATATTAACTGTTTTAAAAATTCAAAAAATATCCTGTCGAACAGTTTCTGTTCTAAAAATTATGTATCAATCGAGTACAATTATCGACCTTTTTGATTCTCCTAGTGCTGTCACCGCTCATGTTTATATTTTTTATCAGGCAGTTAAAGTATTACTTGTTTTAAGTTACCAATTAAAAGAAATAACATAAAAAAAACTTTTATAAAGTTGAGTTTTATATATAATAAAATAATTATAATGAGCTAAAAGAAGATAAATAATTTTTCATACTGTTGATGTCGAACAGAAGAATAAATAAAGCTTTTTACAGATTTCACTTACAATTTTATATCACAAAAAATAAAACTGTAGGCCGCCTTCATAATAAAATAATTAAAAATAAAAGTCTACTTCATAAAAAAATTTTTTAAATTTATTTTTATTTGATTCGTTATTTGAATTTGATCGTTTTTATTAAAAATAAAACTTATTAAAAATTGAAACATGTAAATAAATATGTATAAAAATTTTCCAGAAATACAGGAAAGTCTATTTTATATTTATTCAATTATATACTTTGAATTTGTTATCTTTATATCAGCAGTTTCAGTCAAATTTCTCACAATTTCATCAGTAGCGATTTTTTTTACTCAAATAAATCTAAAAATACATTAAAAAAGAAAGCACTAAATATTTCAAATTAAAATCAAGTACACTTCTAGATCAAACAGCTACACTAAATGAAATTTAAATTATACCACAAAAAGATAAACAAAGTAAAAATATTTTTCATCTTTTCTCTTTAATGCCATATTTCATTTGGAAATCTTAAAATATTAAAATCACAAGTGTCATACAAACTACAAACATTATTAGATGAATTTCATTTTTTGTTTTTTAATCAAGTTCCTCCAGATTTTAATTTATTGTTGGTACATAAATAAATAAATATTATCCAATTATTATGCAAAATTGAAAACCAAAATAAATTTTTTTAAAGAACAAAAACATACCCTGGATATATTTTATCCCAAATGGATAACATCAAAGCAAATAAATCTTATTCGTATATAATGTCCACGCGTACATCGCATTATTTCAGCCCCCGTTAGTTAAAAGTGTGTGCACTAGGCGGGCATACATTTCCTCTAATATTCTGAGTGTTTAGGCTATTTTCAATTTGGAAAATGTTAAAAAAAAGGCACTCATCCATTTAGAAAACCCAATAAAAAAGGATTTCATATCTAGAGTTCCTTTTAGTAGACTATATGTCGGGCCAAATATTTTCCTATTCGCACCGATTGCGATTGATGCAAATCTCAAATCCAAAAAATTAATTCAATATCACGTTTCACTGGTGGGAAAAGCCTGTGAGAAGCCAACAGCTTGTAGTTCTATATACAGCTTATCTATTATCCTTTTGTAATATTTTATTGTCCTTTTGCAGTATCCTTTACGATTTATAAAAGTGAAAGTCTTTTTGAGCCTTTTAAATATACTTTACATACATAGTATATCCCTTTATGTTTCGTTTTTATATCTTATGCATAGTCTTAGATTTGATTGACTAAATCTAAATTAAGAAAATTAAAAACAAAATCGATTGATTAAATAATCCTCGAAAAAATGCAAGTCAGGAAATTCTTGAATTGGATGCAAACTGTTTCACGCAGACCCAATGTCAGCACTTGAATTCGGTAGAAGGTGATCTAAGTATCTTCTTGATTGAGTCTGAGATGTATGCATCAAACTTTATGGGTGGGCGAACCACTTAATCAATTGTTGACTTGTGGTATATTGACGAACAAAGATGGGCTATAAGAATAGTCTGTTTTGAGATCACCTCTACCATGCTGACAATGTTGATGATGATGTAGTAGGCTAAAGAGGGCACATTCTATTTAAAATCGTCATATACACATGTGAAGTTAGCATACTTAGTCCTTAACGATAGTACAATTGCTAGCAAACAATTTGTAATAAAGGGTTTTATAGAATGATGCTACCGAATTGTGCTACCAGTTTGTTGTTTGTATTTGTTGAAGAATTCTTTTCTAATGATGCTTCACTGTGTAAAGAAAAATGCATTTTTGCGATTTTATTGTTGCTGAGAGCTTTTCATATCAAACTTGATTTCAAGAGATGCATTCTAACAATAAGTACCTTTGTGATAGAGAATGTAATGAATTTTTGAAAATTCTTTTAATAATTCAATTATTTTTTACCACCAAATTACATTCAAGTCGTAATTAAATTTTTTGTATTTTTATTTGTGTCGAAAGTATTGATAAAATGTGAAATAGGGTTTCCTGCTTGAAACTTACTGCACGAAAATCAAATCAAGACAAGAAATTTTTTCAATATATTCAATCGATACCTTATAAGTTAAGTTTTTGTTAAAATTTCAAAAATTTAAATTATTAAAATATTTGACAAACTTAAATTTTAAATTCAGTAAAATAAAAATTGCCTAAAATTTGGTCAAATAATATTCAAGTTAATCGAAATCGCAACAAGTTTCTTAGTTCTTAAACAATTGCAATTCATCCTGTGAACAACTTCATAATAATTAAACTTCAAAAGGGTTGATTTGCCTGGAGGCCATACCCTTATCCAAAGGGTTACTGCAGCAAGATACACAAATGATGCTGCCAGCTTCTCAATAATTATTTTATTGTTGGCTGCTAATGTGGCGTGAAATTTATTAGCATGGCCTCAGGATAAGTTAAGACTAACGAGACTTTTATAAATGAGTATATATATATATATATATATATTTGGGGGATGAGTAAATGACTAAAGGATGATTAATTAAAAGACTTTATTTAAGTGATTATACCTTAACATGAAATAAAATTGTGATAAAATAAAAATTTTAGGCAATATTTTTTTCTTTTGATAACCTTCTGATTTTTGTAAGATAAATTAGAACCATTTATTCTGACTATTTTACTATACAACGCCATTAATTACATTCTAGGACTAACTTAACTGATACGATTGCGATATGTAACAGCCGTGTGCCATAAGTTATTCAGTACCTAGATATCCACAGAATATGTGGAGATTACATCAATGATTGGGGGAAATCTTTCTGAGAAATGCCAACTCGTCTTGTAGAGTAAGTAAAGAATTTATTCATAAACTAAATCAATATTTTTCTATTTCTTCTGGGAATTTACTGTCTTTTAGATCTCTTTAAGAATATTGCAATGGAAAAAATATCTTATTAATAAAAAATATTAAAAAAAAAAACATATTGACTTAATTCCCAAAAGCTTGCTGCTAATGCTCCTTAGGAAAATCTAAGGCGTAGATTTTTTATTTTTCAAAAACCTTGATTACATTTTCTTGTGTTTTTGGTTGATCACATAAATCTTTGATGAAAAAGAAGAAAAAACTCATTTTGTAGGAAATTTGGCACTTAAAGTAGTCAGTTACAATCATGAAAATTTGGCCATACTGGCTTTGTTAAAATAATAGCTTGTTAGGATTTTGCGGAAATGAATTCATATTTGCTTTCTAAAGTACAGTCAGCTAAGGTTTTATCCTGACTTAAGAGACCAAAGAATTGATAATAGTCTACATAAAAATATAAGAAAATTTTATAATGAACTTTTAGCGCAAGTTTATCTGTTTCTTTTATATTTCCTTTGAATTAAAATTACAAGCATTATTTATTAAAATTATTCATCAATATTTATAATTTCTCTCTGAAAGTACACAAAAATTGTTAGATTACATACACATGTGGCATTGTTTTTCAAAAAAATATGGAGCTTAAGACAGAAAAAATAAATTACACGGAACCATAACAAGAAGGAGATAATATTTACATTGTTTTGGCCGAACAACTAGCAAAAAATATTTTCAGCGATTTTGTATGAGTGCGAGTTTTATATACATTCATCAGAAGACATGAAAATTTCTTTTATTTTCCCTAAAAAGTCAAAAATATTCTTGAAATCATATAACTGTAGCTATTTATTCAAATTTGTTATCCTCTCCATATTATTCTTTGAATTAAAATATCAAAATGCAAAACTGAAATTACTGTGCTTTTTCCTGAAGTCTTAGCTATTCGATATACTTTTGTTCTTAGCTTACTCAATAGGATGTTATATCCTTTCTCGATTTCTTTGCTTTGCTTAATTTTTTAATTTTATTGGAAAAGCTTTAAACGGATGACGAAAGCAAAAACATCAAAATGATCTCAAATGAAAATCATTTTGAACAAAAAAGACTTTTTTTTAGAATGAACAAGGATAATAAAGCAATCAAATTTTGTTCCTTCCTTTTACATTATTTAAGTGGCTGAATAGAATTAGATGAGTAAACCTTCAGGGCATACTAAATAATTGAATAGATCTTAAGTTGCACTATTAAAAGCAGTTCACATTTTGAAATAGTAAATTATTTCCACAAGACTAGATATTGCCTGACAATTGAGCAGGAACAATAAAAAACAAACCTAAAAGCAAAGGAGAAAAAAAAAATAATTCCCTAAAATAAAATATTCTCAACTGTTGTCACGTCTTCAATTCCACTTCACGGTCTGTTCAAATATGTACAAACTCCTGGCTAAAGTATGCCTTCAGGCATTCAATTTAACAAACTGATATACAAAAAATAAAATAAAATAAAAGTATGTTTCTTAAATAAATTTTTATTTTCGCATGATATAATTTACAACCGAAATAATTTGGCCAAAAATTCCTTAGTTTCTGCAGGATTGTTTTTTGTTTAGATTTTAAAAAACTAAAACAACTTCTTAATTAAAACTCTTTGATAAATTTAATGTCAGTATATAAAAGTCGCCTTTTATATATTATACTTTTTTTATACAATAATTCATCAAATACAAAACTTTTTTGTCAAGTCATGTGGCCAAAACTCACCCCAAAATGGCATATATATCTTCGAAACAATACAAAGGCATTGAAAACAATCAATCTTTCTTTTGGAATTAATTCTGCGACATCTGCCCAGGGTCCAATGGGAAAGATATTGACAATGCCACGTTCCAGAAGTTCTGTGAGCTCTTTCTTTTAGGTCCTTTTTAGAGATACTATGCCAAACAATAATAAAATAAAAAAATACACATACACAAAATAAAGCAAAAAATTCAGCATATTCATTGTGGCAGAGGAAGTTTTAGCCCTAAACTCTGTCACATTTGAAATGATAAAGAAAGGGTTTTCTCCCTAAGTCGATATTTGCCATACGTCAATTTAAAAAAAAAAAAAAAGGATATTTAGAATGTCATCAGTATAAATGCTTCGCTGTACGGTCTTAAACCTATGAAAGAATTAATCCATTTTTAATTTCATCAAAGTACGTCTTTGTCGTTAAACGTAAGTATTTTAGGAATTTTTTAGTTTATTAAATTTGTCCATAGAAATCCTCTGTCAATTTTGATGGCTTAAAGTGAAGCTCACATATTTAAACTACCAACGTAAATTTAATTGCTTGAATCAAATATTTTTGCAATTTATCAACAATTCCTTAAAGATAAAATTAAGGAAATATCTTTATTTTGTGTATATTTGGATTTTAGAGTTGGTTGAAGGTTAGATACGTATATCTTCATAGATATACTTTCCTTTTCTAATTGATTTAAAGGAATCTTTCAAGATTAATACCAATGGTGTTTTGTCGAAAAAGATACCTGCTAAGCACGAACAATGTTTTTAAAATTCTTCTTTTTTTTTATCCAACCGAAAAAGGCTAAGTAATGCAGTGAATATAGCAACTGATGATACTTAAAAGAATATCGTGTACAATGTAAAACCCCTATGGCATACCACTTGTACCCTAGTTAAGGCACTACACAGGAATATGAATTAAGGGTGAGCGTGAGTTAAGTGGTGTAATATGGCCTGAGGGTAAATAAGATCTGATTAAAAATCTACTTGAATGACCCACTTTTGAGGTCCTCATCACACAAATGACATAATTAGAGGCACTCCAGGGCAAGGATACAAGAAACTTTTGTGGATAAGAGGGCTTTTACTTATTATTATATACAATAGTTTGCTTAGAATATTATATTATTTTATTAAAATGAAAAGCTATGTTTTAATAAGGTTTTCCTCTACAAGGATGCTATTTAGACAAGAAAGAAACAAGTATTTATTATATGATTCTAAATTTAAAATATAAAAAAGTAACATTAGTGTAGTATATTGATATTTAATGAAATTTTTAGCAAAATTAAGAAATTATCTCTTGTACATACAAATATAAGGAATTGTTAGGCTTTTCAAATATTTTAACTCCAATTTGAAGCTTATACGACAATAATAAACTAACTGATAAAAAGACAGTCCTTTCATACAAATTGGTTAGCTTTTTGTCCTGTCAACAACTGTGGTTACCATGAAATTAAAGAAATAGAAAATTTTACGGGGTAATACTTGGAAAATTTTATTAATCTCAAATAATACTAATATTTCACCATGACCAATTTTTGAAAATATTTAATAATGGTTAAATTTATTTAAAAATCTAAACAAAAGAACTGTAGCGGATATCCAATATTTCAAGTCAATCAGAGAAAAACTCGCGGAAGCTCTATGGGAAGCTTTGTGAATCGTATTGTCATTGTCATTGTGATGCATTTTTTTTGCGACTGTATTTTCGATGTCGGTTTTTATGATTTCTTAAAAAATAATGAACACATTTTTTCAAATCTTGCACACTGTTTTAGTATTCGATTGACTTCTACCTCATAAAAGAATTTTTATCTATCGCAACTAATTTTAAAAGTCAATAAGTGGTCAAAATTATACCAAAAAACTACCAAAATTTTTTCTTCATTGTTTGAGAATAAATCGCAATTTTGGGAGGTCACAAGAAATGAGATTTTAATGACTGAATTTTTAAAATTAGAAATGAAAAGTTTTCAAAATGTTTTTGTCTTTGTTGTATTAAAACTTTGAATAAAATATTTCACTAATTATTTTTAAAAAATTTTTAGCTTGTGAAACCCCTGTGATCCCTTTAATATGCACCTAATCAGATTTTATTGTTGTTGACCAAGATTTAATCGAAAAATGTATCCGAATTTTAAAAAGAAAACAAAACCAGTTTTTCATTCTAAAATCCTAAATTTTACCCAGTAACGTAAAAAAATATTAAAGGTAAATTCTTTTCTACTTATTACCAATAAACTTATAGCAATCGATAAAATACAACAATAAAGTCTTTCTATTTCAGTAATGATCAATCAAGAGAATTAGTTTTAAAACTGCGCGGTATTTTTAAATCTATTGCCAAAAATACGTTTGCATTACATCAAAATTAAGGGTAAGTAGAAATTCAAACATTTACAAAATTATATATCCAGGTTTAGGGTTTTAACTAAAATTTGTTTTAAAGTCCTTTCTTAAAATATTCAAAGCTAAGTATAAATTTTACTTACTAAGAAAATGTTTTATGATAGAAATTTATTTTGTTTTTTGTAGTTTTAAAAGATATAACTTTTCTATTATTCCAGAAAGAGAGCGTACCTTGCGCAATGTTTAAGCAAGCCAGAAAGCTTTGAACATTTTTACATATTCAAGTTTTTGCTTTCTTTTACAGCTATATTTTACAAAAAATTTAATTAAATAATAATATTTACACGGTATCAAAATATAATTTAACAAAATCCAATAATAAAAATGTTACTTTCCTTTTCAACAGAACTGAAATGCTCATTTAATCGTTTTTTTCGTTCTCATCATACATTCCCATTTCAAAAGATCTGATCGTAAAAATAATTCTATCCAAACGCAATACAAATGCAAATCCGGATACATTATATTGAATTTGAGTATTAATTGTACAGCTTCAAATATCGTAAGAACCTGCTTACTTAAACGCTTTAACACGTAAAATAAACAATTTCTTCTTCTTAACTCTATTTTTTATTTCTAATGCTGTTCATGCGAATAGTATTCAACATTAGATCAACAAAACCTCTTAGAATCATAGAAAAAACTATTTTAGCTTTCAAAATATAATTACTCAAATTCTATTATACAAGAAAGGCAATGAAAGGATTTTAAAGGAATATTTCTAACAGCACTGACCAAATTAGTTAATGTAAATATTTTTCGGTTTTATTTTGCAATTTGCTTTTTCTTTTAATTTGCTTGCAAGTGCCAAATTTCGGATATAGAAATTTTTATTATTCTTTGGCTAATGACCCCTAATCTAGAAATTCTAATAAATCACCGAAACCCTTCACTTTTTCAAAAATTGTGCAAAAATTTTTTATTAAATTTTAGAAATAGTTTCTATAAACTTCAACAAATTCCTTTGAAATGATTTTGAGGTTATTCGTAGAAGGATAGAAAATCAATTTCGAGACCTTTAACTAAAACTTACAGAATCTTATTTTTAAAATTCCTCTAATTTAGCTATTAAGTAATCAAAAATTAGGACAAATATATCAAAGTCAAGATACTTTCTAAAATTCATCATAAAACCCCAATTTGGTCAGGATATCATAGGTAATATTTGACAAAATACCTCCAACATAACAAATAACCATTTCAATGTCATATAATTTAAATTAGACATTGATTATACTATCCTATTTTTAATTACCCATCTTAATGATAAATGCTCAATTCGAATTTTATTAAATTATTCAATTCGATAGTTGGTTAATCAACCGACACCTTGAGCTATAGATAACAAAATTCACTTCTTTAGTTATTCAACGTTATATTAAATTTTGGCCCTTAAAAATATCAAAGATTTACGTCTTCCTCATTCGAAATTCATTGAACCATGTCTAACATAATTAATAATTATGCAAAAACATATTTAGTTCTACAACTTGATGCTTAGTCATTCAATCTAACTATTTGTCATCTGTCAGGAATTTTTATCACCTGATTTGATTTTGTTTCGTTTTTAAATTAATTTCATAGTAATATTAATATCTAATGCTTTCCTAATCTTAAGGTTTTTCTTTGTGTCTTTGCTATTGCTATTATTCTTCAAAAAATTAATTTTGACAAATGTGATATACTCGAGGGAATGTTAAGATAATTTTACAATTTTTGACATCATTTTTTATTTAGCTTGCCTTGAAGTCAAGCAAAAATTTTATCTAATACAGGGAACCATTAATGAAGAATATTTATCAATTTGAATAGTTTATAAAACATAGTGAAAAACTATAAATTTTAAAATATTTAAGTTTTTATAAATTGCAGTTATTCATCCCTCGTATATTAGAGGTGGTTGAAAAAGTTTACTCATAAGAAAAGTTAGAATCTCTTACTTTTGGAAAATATTATTCAAAATATAAGTTACTACTATTTTTAAATTATTTGAAAGTCGTACGAATGCCAATATTTTAGTAATTACTTTTAATTTTAATACACTAACTAATAAAAATTATTTATCGCTATAAAGGATTCAAGGATCAATGATAATAATATTCTTCAATTAAATGAAATTATTAAATGGTTCATTACTTCTTATACTGAATCGGGATTTTATCAGAAGTGCGGATGAGATGATCTCTTAAACTAGAAAAGGAGTTTCTGATTTCCAGTAGGTTTAGACCTTTAGTTCATATCCAAAACTTACAGCAATAAGTTATTTATATACCAAATTGATACTTTTTCACTAGATCGATTTTCTTTTTAATTTAAATTTATCTTCCCGCACAAAAGATCAGGTTTCTCGATAAAATTAGCCAAACTGCACTTATTTTTAACCATACGTAAGTGGTTCCAATTAGACAAGTTGAAATGTTGGAACTTTAAAATTAAACTAATTTTTTCTAGCAAATCTAAGAATTTTAGACAGATTTGGCATGGTATTTTTCAAAGGATCAACTTAATTTTATATTTTAGTAAGATCTGTGAAAAACTTAGTTTGTTAATATTAACAAATGATGTACTAATGATGCGAGAAGAACGCAACAATAAGCTATGAAAGAGTTCAGCTTCCCTGCTTCAACACCAAAATTAATTCGGAAAAACTTTTCATCTAAAATCGATACTGAAATCAACGTCTTGTTTTAGCTAGAAATATCGCCAAAAAGTAGCCCTTTGCTGCTGTTCTAGCTGAAGCCAGAATTCATTGAAAAAAAACTCATGAAAGAAAGACCGATAATAATACAGCAGGGTTTGAATTTTCTAGTTGCTGGCTAATTTTTCTTATACGGGTAAGCCTATTTTGGCAGTCCAGTATAGGGATTTTTCAAGATTTCAAATCAGTGTTGATTTCTAATAAAAAGTATCAAATTTTCTCCTAATTGGAATTTTTTATAATTTTCAAACTATAAATATTAAAAAGTTTTTTAGTTTTTACACTAACTGGAACTGGAAAATAGGCTGTAACTGTGCCATTCTTTAAACTTTTCGAATATGTGACATGAAAATACTTTTTGCTTTTAGCTTTGTACAGCACTGCAAATCTTCTGAAACATATAAAAATCACACTTTTTATTTTATATATATACTTTTGTGTATAGGATATTAATTTTAAATGGATCTTCCTCGCCAGAGCTCTACTCAGTATTCTTAACTGAATGATTATTTCAATATTTCTTTGTTTTTTGCTTTAGCCATCCCGGGTTATGGTGTGAGATATATAAAAAACACAAAGTTGACGAGTAAGGATATTCAAAGCCTTCCTTACAACTGAATCAAAGATATTAATCGGTTTCTTTTTGGTGTCATCAGAGCCAAATAGACTAGGTCTGGTTTATCTCATCTTTTCTACCACACAAAACTTAAAAAAGCGGACATAATCAATTATATAATGTAAAAGTTCTGGTTTTCTTAAAAAATCCTATATTTGTAGTCATAAAACTGCTTAAAAGCTATATGTACACTTTCACTTATTTTTATTTTTGTTTTATTTAGATTAAAAATATTTTAGCTCAATTTTAAAATTATTTCCATTATTTAGAGCCGCAATAAAACTTTTTGAGGCAAAAATTATCAAATTCCACTACAAAAATAAAAATAAAATAACAATCTGATTGCTTAAGCCTTGCATAACTGTCTCTAGTTCTAAATCATAAAAATAAATTTGAAAGGCATATTTTTATAACAAATATTAATTTAATTAGGAAATTATGAAAAATTGGCCTCACCTAGCGTATCGCTGTCGTTTTACTGAATGAAGAATTCTAAGAATTGCGATTATCCAGACAGAATGAAAACTGCAACAGAAACAAACTATTAAAGTAGCAAAAAGTATTCAAGAAATGAGACTTGACGTGCTGTGGTATTTCTTGTGCAATATGAGACGCCATTATCAAAACATCTCAGGTATGGCAATATGTTGACGAATGGAAAAACAGATTTTAATTGCATTCTGGTAACGATTTGTTGTCGTTTTCTTACTGTTTGTTTTTTTTTTTTGTTTTGTTAATTTTATGATTTAGAGTATCAAAACGATATAGATATATAGAATTATTGGGAACATTTAATGTTATAAAAATATAAAGTTTAGACACATAACTGACCATACGAGGAAGCTGTACGTGTAGACTTGCCATACCATTCAGTAACAATGAGATAATTTTGTCCTACTGTCAAATGACAACATTACGGACGATAAAAGTTTACTTGCTGAAGGTCTAACAAAAACGTTTTGAGACATTCCCACTTGCTGCATAGTTTCACGAACAAGTCTTGGACATTCATTGCGTACCAAAAAGAGTTTAATATCAGAATACACCTTCGTTTTTCAAAATGGCTTATGAATACAATGACAACAAGAGTAACAATAATAATAAATCGATTTTTAGTTTTTATTGCAATATTAAAGACAAGACATTGGTATTTTCTTAAAGGTTTTTCTAAGTAAATAAGTTGTTAAGGATACAAATTTCATTTGATTTCCTTAATATATATTAATATATTATTATGGCTAAAGGATATTTGATTTGTTAAATGACGTCGCGCCTTAATGGCAATTGAAATTAATGATCAACAATTCAGAACATTAACTTATTAGAATTTCGTATAGATTTTACTGTCATATGCCTAAATGATATCCCCGGGGTGCTACTATTGTCTGGTAAAATATTTTCATGGGTTGGTCCACAATATAAAAATGATAACCGATGAGGGTGGTTTTAAGTATATTTTATAGATCCATTCTCATTTGTTTCTAATAAGGGGATATGAATGTACGTGGACAATGCATATATTTTATGATAACGCACTAAATCTATGCAATATAATATTAGGGTGCATTCTCATGTCATATATAACTTCTAATTTATATCCAACCTATGACCTTTATTTCAGTTTTCCCATGAAAAAACAAATTTCATATAGTTGGATATTAGTTGTTGGGATGAAAATTGTTATTTTCCTAATTTTTTGAATTTATTTAGTAAAAGATAAAATTTTGGTTCTTTGATTACCTGTTTAATTAATAATTTTGATTTCCCTACAAATAAATAGAAAGGGATAAATATATTCATCTAGGAATCATATATCTATTATCATTGCACTAACTAGCTGTCATTTTTGCACTTCATCAATTAAAGTAGAAAGCTAGCACTAGCCAAAACAATGATATTAAGCTTAGTTGAATAGTTGTGCCAGCGAGGACATGAACAGAGATTATAATACCCACGCCCTTTATTCTATCTCTAATACCCAAAACTTAGTACCAAGGACTATATTTTGTAGCATACATATCTATGTATATAACCCTATATCATAAAAGGATCAAGTTAAAGGGTTGTTGGCCATCAAAATCCTATTGTTTGATAAAAGCTAATACTTCCCTTATGGAATAGTTCCACCCTCAGTTTAACCGGCAGGAAATCTAGTAAAATGATGAGTTAACAAAGCCTAAAGAAAATGACTGCGATAATCTTATCGAATTTTCTTCTTTTTGCGTATGTTTCAACAATGATACGAAAATTAATTAATCATTCCGTCAAATTATTTAACTTGGATATTTTAATGATTTTGGAATTTAGAATGAAGTTCCATGATTTAACCTTTCAAATGTAGTTTCTTTTGTGTTTTTTACACAAGGATAAACTTAAATTAACTCAAAGAACTTTTTTAAAAAATTATCCACTAAATCAGTTTATCTGATTTAAATTAATTAATATGCAGTTCAATATTGAAAAATTTCAAGTTATTGCATTGCATCTTTATGCAACTAATTATCACTAAGCAGCTTTGAAAACGACTAAATCAAAACTATTACTTTTAAACTTTTGACATTTTTAGTTTAATATTTTTTAATTAGTTTTGAATTCTTTTTTTTTCCTTGCTACAATTAAGTTATTAATCGCAATTTCCCTGATTTGTCTCGGCTAAAAATGTAGATTGATATAATTCATGTCAGAAGTTGTTGAATTTTGGCCAACACAAGAGAATAATGAAAGAAATTAAAGAAATTTCTTTAGGTAAATTAAATTTTTATAAATTAAATAATTGAAATATTTCCAAAAGGAATTTAGATTATTGTTATGAGCCTTATTGAAGTAAATTCAAGTGACTTGCGACTTTTCTTATTTTCATGAAAAATATCCCTTTCTGAAAATAAATGGCACCATCAAAAGTTACATCCATAAGGACCACAGCCAAACATTAAATGTGAAATACGAAAGATAATATTTGCTTACAAATACGCTCTCGTCTACTTTTAGTGAAATTGTCGATGAATTAAATAAAATTGGAAAAAGTCGCTATTTGCTTGAAGCCGGTCAAACTTTTAAAGTCATTGAAAATAATTTCCTAAAAAAATTAGTCAATGGCAAAGTATGCATTAATTTTAAATACATTGTTAATCCGTTTCCTGTTAATCAGTCTAACTTCAGTTAAATAGGTGCTTGTTATTTATTCCTAAAATCTGTCCTCTATTATTTTAAGGCAATAAAAAAATGAAAAACAAAACATCGAAGTTTGTATGCATTCAATAAACCAATTTTCTTGATTTAAATTTCAATGCAAAAAATTTCAACGACAGCTAATTATATGCACCATGTGAAATTATATTCTACTTAAATATCAGACTTATTTTCAATGAGACATCAAGAGTTTTTTTTTATTGATCATTTACGAAATAATTAAAAGCAACAATTTTTTTTGCATTATTTTTAATTATCGTATTTTTAATACTTTAAAAATTTTAAGAAAATTAAAGTCGTGCAAAAGTTTTTGAATTACACGAAATCGCGTTAATGATTCATTTGAGTATGTTAGATGGCCACGAAGATAAGGGTAGAAGCTATATCAGCAAATAAGACATGTACCGAACATGGTGTAATCTGGCGCCCTTTAAGTGACATTTACAAACTAGCGCCTCCTTACCATGTTTAGCGATCATTTCGTATAGATTACTTTCGATAGACTTCTCTGGTTCTTTTTCTTATGTGAAATTACTAAGAGACTGGCGGTTAGTGTTAATTAAAGCCTTTTAATTGCGTGATCTCAAGGGCTTCATTAACTTCGTGAATCGGACCTACTCACGCGCATAAGATAAATATGTGATAATTGCCCAATCTTTTTCCTTGAATTCTTCTTTATAGACAAAGTGATATTTTTAAGTATCTGTCAAATCGATAAGACTTAGAAAAGATCAGGTAGTTTGCTTTTAAAAATTTTCACCCACAGTTTTGCAAACAGGCAAATTTTATTTGTCTTTTTTATTTTATTTATTTTGCTCTTTATCTTACTGCGATTGGATGTTGTTTCCAAAATTTTAATTTTATTACATCGTCTGAGTTGTTCCAAAAGTTAAAATCCATTGTATCTGCCAAGTAACCAAAAGTTTTGCAATAATATAGTTCTGATTCCTTAACAAAGGTTGTAAACCCGAATTCACTGTCCATTCAAACAGTAGCTAAGTATTGACGGATTGATTGATGGGTCGTTCAAGATTGACAGCTGCATCTTATTAAAGTGGCCGAGCTGTTCAATTTCATGCAATCAATGTACTCTTCTTCTTAGCTCCATTTTTTTTTAAAGTATGCACATATTAAATGGGTTTTTAGTGTTGTTATAATTGTTTTTTTCTCTCGTTCTCACATGGCTTAAGATAAAAGATAAAGAAAAACTTGTTGGTTACATTCAAATTTCTTGAATTCTTTTTATTGTTTTTGTTTTTGATTTTTAAGTTTGAAACTAAATAACAAAGGCTTCTCTGTTAAAGAATAGCTTTAACAGAATATTTAAAATGAATTTCACTAGTATTTATTTTTTTTCTGCTCATTGAATGATTCTTTTCAATATCAAATAAAACTTGAAAATATATTGCAATGTTACAAAAATTAAACATACCGTTCCCCCCAGGGTTTTGGAAAATTTTAAATTGATCCAATTCATTTGAAATAATCTCAACATCCCTTGAATTCTCGGGGGGCTAAAGCCGCTATTAACTAGCTGACTGGAAGTTTCTCTCAACGCTTCTAATCACATGATACCCGGAGGCGGATATTCATTACTCTGTGCAACATTGGAACAAGCTAATATGTGACGAGTCCTTTATCCCTAGAACAAAAAATAACATTCAAACTGGGCTCAAGTAAAAGTGATTTAACTTAGTTGATAGAAGGATAAAAGGGAAGTAGGTGGTATTTGTGACAAAAGGCATAGTGTATTGATATAAAAAACAAATAAAATTGTAATTTAAAAGAAAAGAGAAAGGGGGAAGATTGGTATTTTTTTTTTAAAAAATTATTTTTTCTTTTTTTTTTTGGGCTACTTAAAGCGCATCTCAATTCAAAGCCAATCACCTATTTAAGCCAATCCATCATCCTAAATCCCCCGATATGAGACTTTTGAACACCCGCTGTGCGTTATATCGGTCTGCCACAGGGGACCGATTCTGGTACTCGGCATCTACGCTTATTCAGCTATAGGGATAAGCATCTTCTGATATAAGCAAATCTTTTAAAATGTTACAACTCTAGTTACATATAGATATATATTTATTTATATTAAATATATATATATATATATATGTATATATGAGTGTATTAGTATTAAATTCTAGAGGGATGCTGCATATAATTGAAGGGTGTCGAGCCAATTCATTTCATTTAACTGAACGCTTCAAGGCAATTCCTAAGCTATATGAACAACAACAAAACACTATAAAATTACTAAAAGTAAAAGAAAATCTATATAGTAAAAGGGATAACTAATACAACTATGTGATGTAGGGATCAAGCCCGTAGAATAAAAACGATGATTAGGTTGTTATTTTAATTTACCCATTGATATGTTTGGCTCGGGGTATTTTGTGGGGTAGACAGTGCAACAATAGTGTAGACAAAGGGATTTTTGTCATCTGTTCAACTAGGTGTAACGTGTTTGCAATTTGTCATCGATTTCTTTTATTCTGTATTCTGGTTAGCGTATGTCAACAGGAGAAGTATAATTAATTAATTTTGTTAGCTTAAAGGCGCGATTATAGTATTAGATAAACATTTTATGATTATTCTATGATTTTCAATAAAATATTTTATGGTAAATATTTAACTTTTTATAAATGTATTAATTTTACTCTTTTTTGTTTTATTTTAGGATAAATAAGATATTTTTGAATTGTTTCTTTTTTTAAAAAAAAACTTATTATAAATATTTATTTAACAAATTGTAAACATTTATTATTAACAAACTTTGTGGTAAAATAAAATTGGAAATCCTTGCAAGTTAAATGAAACGGTAAAACTTTATAATCAAATTACTACTCAAAACCCATCGACTTTGAATTGACTTACATTACAAAAAAATCACTTCAATAGCACCATAAACTTTTATTTTTCTCGAATTTTATACCAAGCTGCCGTAGTAGTTATAATGTTGTTATTTATAATTTAAACGATTCTTTCCCTAAAGTTTTGATGAAGATTTTTAGAATTAGTAGGACTAGAATATGGTATAAAAATATCTATTATGTGTTCGAAAAATGAGTTTTTGTCAGTTCCAGATATATAGCGAATTTATTAAAGTAGATTTCGCAACCTAACAGCACTCAAAAACATGTCAAATAATTATTTTTTTATCTCAATAATTATAACCATAATGTTTGGGTTTTCTTAAATTTTCAAAATTTTAAGTGAATTTTCATAAAATACCTTTGAATTTATTAAAATTCATAATGTTTTGCTTGATAAAACTTTCAAGTAAAATGTCAAAGTAAAATTGGCCATGGAAGTAATTATTTGGCTTACATGATTGCCAAAGATCTGGCGTTTTAAATGATGCTAACTAATTGGAAAAGATGATTATGGGAGCATGAATTTAAATATTCTCTACTTTTCCAAACAAAAATTGACAAAATTATTATAATGGACTACTTAATGTTTATTTTTTCACGATAACTGAAGAATTAATTTAATTTGCTCATAAAATTTGAATCTTTTTTTAATATATGAGATAAAACTTGTCCTTACTCCCTTAACCTTTTTCAGTTTTGATTAGTTAAAGCAATTTAACCATGTTTCTAAAAGAAGCCTATTATTTTAGCTAAATATTTTTTATATTACTTATAAATCTGATGATATCTCTTCATATGAGGCTATTGGATCATGGACAATCTTTGTAGACATTAAAATGACTGGTGATTTACTTTGAAAACTTCTAAAGTCATCCAGAGAGAGAGAGAGAGATTAATTAAAAATTAATGCACTAGTTTATTAGAGAAAAATTATAATAATATTAACTGTATATGTCGTAATCAAAATATTTTTTTAATGGTTCTTGTGACTCATATCCAAACAAAAATATTTTGAATTTTATATTTTCATTCTATTCTGTATTCTATTGGAAATTTTTAACACACAATACTTAGTCATCAAAACAAAATTTTGTAAATAAAATATGAAGAATAAACCCCTAATTTTCGAAAAGGACTTTTTGCCTACACATAAAACGAAAGCGTATCGAAGCGTGCTAAATGAAATTTTTTACACATCAGCCGTACTTTCAAATAACTAAAGCGACAACTTCACTAAAATGACTCCCAACACCCATCAGCTATATAACAGGGTGTCCTGCGATTTAGATAGATCACAGAAGCACAAAAAAACACAATTTGAAAGATGAAGTGATAGCATATTCAGAAGTGTTGGTGTAGAAGGAATCGAATTGAATGTCACTTCCTGTCATCTTCAACAGCAGGACAAGAATATGATGAAACTGATAAATTATATATATATATATATATCTCAATAACTGTATTTATATATATATATATAAACATAAAATTCAATGACACATCATCTTACTGCATTGCGTACACAAATATATAAATATATATTTGTAGTTTCTACGCCGGCTTGGCAAATGGAAAACCGTGATATAAGGGTGGATGCTCTGGTCCTGTCTCTCTGATCCCATCAATGATAAAAATAAATTGTATATATAATCAGATTTATTATACTTTATCCCTTGCACTTTGTGGCCTCATCTAAAGGATTTCCTTGCTGCCCTGTTTGTTTCAACATGTTTTTGGTGTGACTAATATCAAATTGAATTTCATTTTTTGCTTTGTTTATTTAAAAAAAAACAAAGCAGGTTTTATTATACAGATGTAGAGTTATTCAAAGGAATACTTTTATTGACTTTTACAGCAAAAGAGATATAATAAAAACATCCTTTTAAAGGTAATAGCTTGAAATTTTCTCTCAAAGTTTTATAGAACTATTAGAATAAATTTTTATACATCTTAAGAATAGAATTTGTATAAAATCTGTTGTTAGTTTTGGATATTTTATTGCACAGGTAAAATGTGTCAATTTTCCGTACTTAATCTGAGCTTTTAAATAAATACATTAGAACAAAAGTTTTTTGCGTATAAAAAACTACTTACAAATAAATAGAAGTGTTTTAAATAAAAAATCCCCTATAAACAAACTGAAATATTACATTTTTTGAACGAGTTTTTTATCTTAAAATCTTTTTGTTATATCCAAAAAAATCGTCAAAATACTTAAACTAACCAAACAAGGACCTAGAACGTAAAAAAAATTTATACCTAATAGTTATAGTTGTGTAGTTGTGTCATAATTAAATGCGTTCAATATTAAATTTATTGTGCACTCCAAATGATATACTTGAAAAATGTCTTCAGAGATCTCGTCTTAAAGGTGAAACCTTTTTTAGAGTTAAGTTTGTCTTTCATTTTCTAAAATAAGCACAAGAGAAAAAGGTTTCTTGATGTTTTCAATATCACATAAACACAGAGTTTACATATGTGTGGGTGTAGCTGCGCTAATTTTTTTTCTACACAATAAAATCTCATTGGAAGCAGTACTGAGTCTGATATTAGGACATTTTAACATTCTGAAGCAAGTACTCTCCAATAATATTTCTTCGTAAATATTCCTTATTTAATATTTCAACAATATCCAAGATTATATTAAGTCATGAGACTCAGTTCGTCAGTAGATATCACAGTCCCTTAAGCCATCATTTAAATAATACTTAAGTACATAGGGTATACTTAAATGTAGGCTCATGCAAAATATATTTGAGGTCTTTCTAGTCCTTCGCTGTTTTTCATGCTATACAGAAAATCATTAGAATTTTTCAGCTTCTACTTAGCTTACATTTTGCAGCAAATTGAAACTCGATGATAGCCTCCGTGAAACTTTGACATCCTAGGAAGAAAAATTTTTCATTTAGCTTAGTCGCCAGAATTCAAACAATATATAAGTTAGAAAAATGATATAAGTTCACAATGATACTAAAATGACAACTAAACAAATGGTGAGATATTTAAGACATTAGTAAAAAAGTTCCTTAAAAACTACTTTTGTTAGCAAATCTTGAAAAAAATTAATAAAAATTGTATTAGATTTGAAAAGGCAATTAACATGTTTAAGTTAATCAACTACATTAATGACAAAAAGCTGGAATCACCTCAACAAACCCCAGATGAAGATAATCAAATCAGCAAAAAAGTCATTTTGGTTGTCTTTTATACACACTTTAAGGATTGAATGAAAAGTAGACGAAACTTTGTAAGGAAAATATTTTATGCATTAAGTGTTTATAATTTCACATTAATTGGTGCCAAAATGTTGTTTTTCTAAAAATTGGCTGCAATTCAAATGAAACTTACGACACATTCTTGATTTATGGATAATTTTATTTCTGTCTGTTGTCGATAGAATGAAGAGGGCCTATTCCTGCGTTGTGACTGTAAGAACCACGACAAGATCTATTGTAAAAATCTACTAAAGTCAATCTATGCAATTATTACATTTCACCTTTTATATCTTTGGTTGCTAGCATAATTAAGAAAAGTATTGGTTGCTTCTAATAATTAAAAATTTAAGTGAACTAAATCCAACTTTTGTTTTAAATTTAGTCTAATGGCTTTAATATTAAAAACTGTCACTTATAGATTCTTCTTAAAATAAAAATACGACTGATCTCAACAGACAAAGTTAATATTTGCTTAATCGGTCTTTTACTAGTATAGTTTCACATAGAACAGGACCCTCAAAGTGAAACGGCTGAATATTAATTTTTACTAAGCATGTTGCTAATCTATACTAGGAAAACAAAAACATCCTAATATGCTTTGAACAATTGTTTCACTAAACAAAAAAACAAAACAAAGTTATTTGAAACTCTGAATTGAACTGAACTGTCTGAAAGTTATTTAAAAACCTTTTTTTATGAAAGTAATACCCTTTTAATTTAAAACAAAAACGCAACTTAAAAAAGTTTTTCTGCTTCATTTGACTCACTAGATGGTTCTAATCATACGATTTCAAACAAATTATTGAAAATATTTAAATTCCCTAAACTCTATACGGAAATAATTATACGATAAATACCAATTAAAGCTAATTTCTTTTTCCTTCCTTACAATTATTCTAAAATAATAAAAAAATGTGCATTTCCTATTTACAACTCATTTCTATAGAATATTTCTTTTCAAGTGTTTCATCCATTAACAACATTTCGGGTATCGTTTTCATTACAAAAAGAAAAAACCTTTCTTGCCTGTCGTTCCATATGATGTCCTTTCAATATATCTCGAAAAGATGAGGTGTCAAAATGCTTTATATAACCTGACATCTGATACTTTAACTTGTTTCCAGTCATTCAAAATAAATGAGCTTGGAATTATGACATCACAAGAATTAGGCACACTCTGCTGCTACCAAAACTCGACTCCCTATCTAAGGCTTAACAAAGAGGGTGGTAAAATAAAAGATGTCTTTTTATTGGTTGTAGTATCTTTTACTTTGAGCTGCTTTTTATGAGACAACTCAGGAAATTTACTCTAATACTTGACAATGGTAACTAAATTGCTCTTTTTTATCTACGAAATTGATATTTCTTTTTATTATATTTAAACAAAGCTAAAACAAAAAATAGCAAGAGCAAATTCAAACCCTGGATAAAAAGATCAAAACAAGCTGATGAGAATAAGTTCTAGAAAATTGAACATAAGATGAAATGTGATTTTAATGTTTTCATCTATTTAAAATTTACTTTATAAAATAGGGAAGCAGGAAAAGATGAATGAGTTAACCTCCAATTTAAATCGAATATGATATCTGAGTGTTTTATAATTTTTATACGGATTGCTAATTTTTTTAGAAGCATTTTGCTATTTTGAAATAAGCTCTCGAATGTTTCTTATTTAAAAAAAAACCAAACCTGACAATAAAAATCTTAGTTTACTCAAGGTTTTTGTTTTTTAGGTTGGATATTCCCTTGTCCAATTTACCACATATACATATGTATTTAAGAATAATTAAAGCGATATAATCGCAGAAGAGCTACATCGAAATGTAAACCATGAATTAAAA
Source organism: Acrocera orbiculus (assembly GCA_947359355.1). Taxonomy (NCBI): domain Eukaryota; kingdom Metazoa; phylum Arthropoda; class Insecta; order Diptera; family Acroceridae; genus Acrocera; species Acrocera orbiculus. The sequence continues at coordinate 47,784,823 of OX375757.1, forward strand.
TAAAAATAAACAACATTAGTTATTGTTAGTTGATTGTGGTTTGATTTAGTTTTTCTGAATTATTTTGTTTTTATGTTAAAGTTGTCGAATTTGTAAAAAAGATATTGATGTTAGGTACTTTTTGGTGTAAAACGAACGTGAAGTCTTATTAAAAATTAAAAATTTTTAAATAATTAATTTACAAATAATCAATACAAATACAAACAATAAATACACAATTAATATATAAAACAAATATCAATAATAAAAAAAAATATATATATAATTTGATCTGGTATAAGCTCGAAAGTTTTCTTCACAAGTTTTTTAGGGGAAAAATTATTTCGTTTAAGAGAAACTATTAGAATTATTGGACAGTAATAATTTTAAGAGGAACCTACTATTAGGAGTAAATTATGGATAAAAATGTGTTTTTTTAGAAAGTTATGCCAAATAAAGATCTCCAAATTAAAAGTGGAACAGTCGCGATTTTGCTTGTGAGTTAGAAAGCTTCTAGGAAACCTATAATAAGCAGCGACTAGAAAGTAAGCCGCTAAGAATACCGAAATGAATATCTTACTAAGCAAACATCCTTCAAAGGATATAATATATATTTTTGCTGTATGCTTATAAAGCAAGTCGTATGGAGATATTCCTGAATCAATGTTAGGCACCAATTTCGTTGTTGAATTATTTTTTGTTAGCTCTTTTTGTATGTTAGGCTACCACCTCCTAATTTTATGTGTAATATCCAAAAAATGAACAGATTCTTGGATGTTGTGACTAATAAATATCTTTTTGACTCATAAGCAATATAATCCTCAAAATACGTGGGCTCAATTCGAACACTGTGGTTATTACAAGTTTCTTCCAAGCTAAAAGCTTAGATTTTTAAATTTTTGAAATTAAAATTAATTATAAAACCTAATTTTAGTTAATATTTACCATCTATTTGTTTTTGTTTTTATAATAGTTCATTATTATATTTAAATTTATTTTCTTATTATTTTTATTTTATTAATTTAAATTAATTTCACAGCTTTTATTTTGGCCATTTTTCTGCAAGATCATTTGAAAAAAATTTCATGAGTTCTGATGCTGCAGATTGAACGAAAAATATATATACACATAAAATTTCTGATTGCTATGAAACCAATAATTAGATAATATTAACGTGAACCTGATTATAAAAAGCCGACGCGACTTTTTTCTTCTTGTTAACCGCCTTTTCATTTAGTTTGAATAAGTAAAACGTATTTATTAAAAAAAATTCTAAAACCATTCTGACGGTAAACTTAAAATTTATATTAGGTCTTAGATAACACAGCCTTAATCGATACTTTTGCGAATCAATTTGGTTGTACTTTCTACCACATTATTTTCTAATTATTGGGTTTTTATTAACATTTAGCTTGAAGAAACTGATTTTTTTTTGTTCCTTCCAGGGTCGTTGACAGGGATTGAATCAGGAGGAGAAATACACCCTCCTGATAGGGATTGTAGTGATAAATCTAGTTTAGTTTAGTTTTCACTATCATGTGGACACATGTGGAGCTTTTATTTTAATTAATTTTTATAAACAACTGAATATATCTTTAGTTCTACAATAATTGAGTAATTTTCTGGGAAACCATAATTTTAAGGATGAACTTGAATTATATTTTATCAGTAACAGCAGTTTACTGATTCAAATGATACTTTTTCTAAAGAAAGAAGGCAACATAATTACTACAACTTATTAAAAGTGAATGAAACATCTATCTAAAATCTATCCTTTTAATAAATCTTTGAAACACTAACCAAAAAGTGTTCGTAAAAACTTAATTTGTAACTTTCAATTGTCGATTTTTAAAACAATTAAGCCATTTTGTATCTTAAACTTTTCAAGAGCAAAAAATAAAAAATGCTTAAACCGCCTAAAAATTTTTCTAGCATTCAATAATTCAAAGCTTTTTCCTCTTTTATAAAGTCATTATTATTATTTTTACTACTCTAAGTTTTGGTTCATAATTTTTCATTTATATTGTTTTTTTATTTGCATCAAAATAAAGCCCTTTTTTTTCTTTGCATCATTTCAAAACATACATAACAAAAGAGAAATCGATACCTAGATTTTTCTTAGGGAAACCAAATAATATACCCATACCACAATTTATCTGACTCTGTATATAGTAAAATACAAAAAAAAAAACAAAAAAGTAGCCAAGACTAAAATATACTTACCCTTCAGCCTTCTGCAATAGGAGACTACTTAGTATTCAAAAAGCGTTCATCAGGATATTGATTGGTAGAAAGAAAGCGAAACGTGTATACCTTACCCGGATGTAGGCTCATGGCTACAATATAGAATTTTCTTCTATGTAAGTTATTTTATTTCTATTTCGCAACTCAGAATGAAAGTCTTTAAATTTTTTTTCTATAATATAACTATAGCTAATGATATATTTATAAGGCTCAAATTGTAATCAGTTTCAGTCCTGGATTTCATAGTTCATCATTTTCAATGTTTAGTGATAGTACAAACAACACAACAATAACAACAACGAAGAAAAATATTTTATAAATTTGTTCATATAATCTAATAATTTGAGATTGGCAAGCATCCATTATTTCCTTATAGTTTAATATTTAAACAAGGATTTTGTGAAATATTAGGAAAAGAGAAATTTGTGCTTAATTTTTATAGAAAAACAAAATATTTTTCTTTACATAATTTGAGCTTTAAAATTGTTTAATGCAAAACGTATTTGTTACTTTAGGATACTTAAATTTTATATAAACTATGATAGATTCAGTTAATTTCCTAATTTTAATTTTAACAATCCAATAAATCCAATAAATATGTAATAAAAGGGTTGTAGAGTTGTTTAGGTGATAATTTATCTAAAGACAAGGCGAGGGTAAATTAAATGATTAATGTGATTGCAGAGTAGTCTTTTGCTTCGGTTATGGTAATTTAAGTACTAAAGATTCAAGTATATATGGGGTTGCATTAAGAAAAATAAATACAAATAATTCTTTATATATATATATATGTCGATTTGTGTGTAGTGTATTTAATTTGAAGTTTGGAAACTGAAGCTGAAATTTTCTGGCCAAATTATTAATATATTATATACAGTTTAAGAACTTGTTAATAGAAATATTAATCTTTTTACCACTTCTACATCAAAAATTCATTTTTTTCCAATATTAAGTGTAATTTTCAAAATCTAATGTCTTTGCAGCATATTCTTTTCTTTGTCTGTCAAATACAAAATGATTTATAGAATTCTAGGGGAACATCATGTATAAAGAAATATGATATCGAAGTTTGCATTTAATACTATTCCGTTCATTCTTTTGGTGGCTTCATTTATCATCTAACAACAGTAGTGAGCTCGTACCCATATACTAAATATATATAAATATATATTTATATATATATATGTAATATATAGACCAGCAAGTTCCAGTCTAAAGCCTCTATACTACAAAAGAAGTAAAATTTATTACATTTTTATAAACTCAAAAAAGTTCAAATACATAAATAACAAAAGAATGGTAGCTCTCTTTTTAGGAAAAATGATGACGCTAAACAAGGATTAAGGTAGATAAGGAAAAATTTTTTTGGCTTTTAAAGAATTGAACTGTCTAATTTTCTGATCTACTATTTTTAATTTTTATTTTATGATTCCACTACGCATTGAAGTAAAGAATAAATAATTTTGGTCAAGCTTCTCAAATCAAGAGTGTATATCCCTATTTTTGTGAAGAGATATTTTATAAAACTATAACAGTCAAAATAAAACGCAAGGAGCAGCAATCCAGAAGCTTGAATTTGAGATGATAAATAAAATATCAGTTTAATAAGTCATCAGTATCAGTTCTCTTTAGTCCTCTGATGTCTAAACTCATATAACATAATTCTTTCCATTTTCTTCTAGATCTAAAAACTTTTTAAGGTTTTCAAACATGGATATCCTCTTTGACCATAAATTTAATTTGGCTATGAACATCTGTTGCTTACGAATTTGTTTTGCATCTTCACAAAATAAAAATTTTTCAACTAAATTTTATACACAAAGCTTTCTATTAGGTAGGATTTTTAATTCTATTTAGCATTCACTACTTTATATCATTTTTTTAATGTTTTATCTTAAATGAATAATCATTTTTTTAATCCTTTACCACTAATCAGGAAAATTTAATAACCAAAATTAAAATTTCAGTACTTGATTGAAATCTATTGCAAAAACCTATGTAAAAACTTCCTTTCTAATCTCTTTCATTTGATTCTTTTACTCACTATTCAAAAAATTTAAATTTTTCAACTAATATAATTCCCATCAAAAAGTTAACACGAGTGCCTAACATTAAAAACAATTATATAACCTCATTAGAGCATATGATTAAATCCCACTATCTAAAGTTCTTCTTTAATGTCAAATATCCTTTTAAAGCTGAAAATCGTAAAAAATCTCACTGTCAAAATTTACATAAATCCCAAAGTATAAAATTCATGCAACAGTTGACAGCACATATCCACTAAGTTTGCCTTGATCTTACTAAAAAATTCACCTATTCAAGGACATACCAGTTAAAAAGTTACACAAATTCCGCCTAACATTTGCTTATATCAAAAAGTTAAATAAGCGAAACAAAAAAAAAAAAGAATAAAACAAAAACAAAATGTTTCATAACCTAAACAAAAAATTTTCAAATACCAACCTGTTTAGCTTAAATCCTTCTACAATCAAAATACTATGCCAAAATTCCGACCACTTTACCTGGCATATCATCAAATGAAAGCTTTAAATAGCTGGGTCCATAAATATTCTTTATGTGGCCTCAAAAGAGATCAACTGTTTCCCACTTTACAAATATATGCGTATGTATCCTGTTCCGGGATAGATATTGAGTCATTCGTAGCTAAAATCTCATGTAATATGTATGGAAAGCTTTCAAAGTTGCTGCTTGCATTACAAAATGGCGGTTTACCCTTGCCGACAGGCATTGAAATTATTGTTCTCATCTTGTCTAGAATGTATGAAGAAATAAAAAGGAAGACTATACGCACTAAACGACATTCATTATATCCCCATAAAAGTATTTCGAGGTCAAGTTGCATTTATTCTCTTCAATTAAATACCCAAACTTAACATTTTGTCGTGATTAATGCTATTTAGGGTATAATTACTGCAGGCCCTGTGCACATTATTTTGTTAGGTCGATTCTTGCTCGCGCCAGAAATTCAAATTTTATTATTGATTATCTACGGCTGTTGCGACGTTAAAAGGACATAGTCATCTGTATGCAGGATACAAAACCCGATGGAGAGTTTACTACACCCATCAACATATACCAAGTAAATACTGTGTCAACACTTATAAGAATATTTATATGTATATATGTATGTATATTTATTTATTTATGTATAACAGAAATGAAAGGAGTTTCGTGTTTGTGGCCGAGACAACTTGCTCGCATTTATGTATGCACCGTGCGAGCCTAGCTTGATTCCTGAATACAAATATTCAGATGGTGCTTCTAGTACGGGTATTAACCTTTTCATAATGTGATATGAGTGAGTATCCAGGAAATCAGCTGTTTCTTACAAGGCAACCCGCCTAAAGCTATGAAGACGTCTTTTGAAAAATTTCTATTTGTTATTCTGGACTGAAATCTGCAATTTATTTCTTTTCTACTTGTGCCAAATCTTTTTCGATTACAAATATCCTAGCTAACCTTTGATAGTTCTTTTTTATAGTTTGTTGTCTTTTGGTGTTGTTATATATATTTATTTTGTTTTTTTTTTGTTTGGGTTTGTAAAAGAAAACAATGAATGACAGCCTAAATTATTGAAATTTTTGTAAGTTGGTATCAACATTTTCGACCCTAAGTAACTTAAACTTTATCGATTCAGAAAATAAAGCCTTTGAAAAAACTTGACATTATTTTTTAGGCAGCTTAGATAATATTAATTTTACACATAATTATTAATTATTTGTAATAACTTTTATACACTTTACCTAAAAGTAAAGCAAAAAAATAGTTTTATAGTTAATTGTTTCGAAACTCTATGAAGGTAGTATGTTTCATTTTATCATTGTTAACTTCGAAATTCATTATAAAATTTTTATACTTATGAACGAAAAGTTTCTGTATCCGGATGTAAGCTATTAAGGTTAAAATACTTAGACCTGAAGATTATATTCCAGGTTGCAGTCAAATTTAGGCTTGTCAGGCGATACGTTCATAGCAAAGATTAATAAAACCGAATTACCCACAGCAACCAAAATTTACATATGGAGCTCTACTCCTGTCCGAAAAAACCGCTGATTTTTTTACTCTACTAAAAATAGATAATCTGTCTTAAATCTTTAAAATTATTTCAAATCATAAAATGTAGCTTAAGGCTTACTTCCAAAGGAACCCAGTTTTTGGCATCAAATCGCACCAAATGATTAAACAGAAAAGTTGTTCAAATATTTCGTTAAAAATTTCAAGACCTTACTCAAATGGAAACGATAAGAACAGAATGAGGAAATTATCTCAATTATGTTTACCTTTTTTGTACAAATATAGTCGTCTGGATGTTGGATATAAAACAAAATTAACTGCTTGTTCAGAACCTAAGATAAAACCTATTCAAAGTCTTCAAAAGTACCTTCAAAACACATAAAAAAGCTTCAATCTACCCAATAAACTTAGAACAAGTCAACTTGATTCACTTTAGGGCTCCAAGATGCATTTATAAAATTAAACTTAATTTTGCAAGTTTTGGAATATTTTCGAAGGAAATTTATTTTTGTTACTTATCAATCGACCCTTGTGTAGTCCACCAAATGTAAAAAATTTTGTTTAATTTTTTCGTTATTACCCACGAAAAATTTCTTGCTAGAAATAATAGAGAAACCAAACCAACCAAGAAAAATATTTATCTTTTACTCAATGTTCATATTTTCTATTTGAATTTGGGTTTATTTTAGTTTAACGTTTAAATCCCTGAAAAGTACCAAAAAAGGTCCAATCTCAGGTCAACATTTTATCATAGTATCAGTTAAAAATTTCCAGAAATATATAAAACAATATCATATGAAAAATGTTAATATTTAATTAAGTATTGAAAACAATTCTTTTGTTTAGTAATAAAAAAATCAAAATCTACTTGAATTCTAATTTTTAAGATTAAAACTACTTATATATCCATAAAAAAAATAATTTGGTCTGTATTATGATTTGATTGTGGTGATATTTTCTCGTATTCAACCCTCAAAGCTTTTTCATTAGCATATAATGTTTTACTTACTCATACAATTCTAATAATATCTGTTTATCCTTTAACGTAATTATATTAAACTTAATTTACAGACAAAGTAATAATACATTGAATCCATTTAAGGATACATCATCCATGCTTATACATGCTTAAATATACTATAATCAACCATTCTTAATGTAAAATTTTTATTTTGCTATTTGAACTTTTATAGAAACTTCTTGTTTCCTTCCTTTCATTCTACTTTCAAACAAATTTAACAATAATTTAAAACTACAATTACTTTCGTTCCATATAGTAACCAAACTTACATATGTATATTGACAGCTTGCCAGGAAATAATTCTTCTTGGCGCCAAAGCTTATATTGTTAAGGGAACTTTATTTAACATTAATACCAATTAGTATTTTTTATTTTTAATATGTGGTATTATAGTTTTGTTTATCATTATTATTTTACTATAATGTTAGATCGAATATCTATTTTCAAAATGAAGTGCTCTACAAATGTATAGCAAGTACCTAAGGCATCCAGTTAAGAAGTAAATCAAAACAAAAAACATGGGAGGCTCACTGATGTGGAACAACCAAACAAATATTAATGATATGAGCTTGTAAATTGTTTTTAGGGGTATAAAAACAATAAACTCATAGGAATCAAGAGCAAAATCAGTCAACTGTAGAACCACACAGTGAAAGTGCCAACACATCTCATTGGACTGAAAGGACTACTAACAATTGTTAACAGCAATACCAATGCGACAATCAAGCGTAGAGTATTACTGTAAGTAAAGAAGGTTTCCCGCTACAATATGGATATATATCTAAGTAGAAATTCCATGTAGAGAAGCAAAAAAACCAAAAGTCGTTGCTAGGTAACGGCGCAAACTCCAAAGTAGAGAATAAACAGAAATATTTGCTTTTTTTTTTGGTTATCCTTATGCGAGGCTATGTTCGTATGTAAATTCAAAGGTATACAGCAAATTTCACTAGTACATTTCTCACTGATGATTTCATTGATCTCCCTCTTTGCTTTTACAAGTTTTTTTTTTTATTATTTAGAAAATCTTTATGTATAATAAAAAAGGAATCAAAAATTGGAGCTTTTTCAAAAAAGGACATCTATTTTGATTGCATTTTTGATTGTGTTTGTACGCGATTTTTGTTTATATATATTGTACCAATTGCTCATACTTTGGTAATAAAGAGACGCCCCCTGGTTTGTGTCATACGCTAAAGGATGAGATTTCAATATGATTTCCGATGTTTTCCGCTTTGTCTTCGCTTTTTTTGTGGCGGTTTTCTATTTTTTTATGTATTTTAGCCTTGTTTTATTTTCCATATAAAATAGGTACTCTTTTTGGATAAAAGGACTTACTAAACGGTTTTCATATTCTTTTTTCCCTTTTTGATTTTTTTTTTTTTGTATATTTTATTGCTTCCACTATACTAGTGACACTTATATAAATTGTTTTTGTTTCATCTAATACTATTAGGTTAGTGATTTTAATATGGCATGAGTATATATATTTGTTGTCATGTCCTTGTCTATAGATACATAACTAGGGGTTCAACCTTGAGTATAAATTTCAGACATTCACTTTGAGGACTTTAAATGTGACATTCGAATAGATGTGACAACTTGCTTATGAGTTCATTGATATCATTAAAATTTTGATTTTTTTTTTGTTTTGAAACTAATATGAATTTAATAGAGAAAGTTATCGACATATTAGTAAAGTGTTGTTGTTGTTATACACAAGTTAAATACCTTTATGGATTATAGGAAATAAAGAGATATTTCATATATATTTATTGTTAAAAAACAGCTGAAGGAAAATTATAATTATTTATATAAATATTAATTACAATATCGATCGTGGAAATGCTTCGATGCTTCCATTCTGTCTACTGCGAGAATATACTTAAGGAAAATAATTATTTCGTCAGTTTTTAGTATTAGCTTAAAGAATTAAAGGTTGCTCCGAAGTTTCTTAACGCTATATAAAATAGGAAGTATGATTATTAAAGAAGAACTCAAAAATTTTCTTAATTATTTACAGTGCAAATTAAAATTTTCATCTTTAGAATTTCGGGCTCTAAAACCATTACACAAATATCCAAGAAATGCGAAATAAATCTAAGTGTATACAATTAAAAATAAGTATTTTTTTCTAAAAATACCGTAAATTTGCATAACTTTCTCCACGTACGCTATGAGTTACGCTCTAGATATAAACTTTGGAGATAAAGTGCATTCCTTTCTCGCCTGTAAGTATGCAAAATGATAGAATTGAAATTTATACAATACTTATGAAGAATTTTTTCCACATTATATAAGCAAAATACACAAAAACTAGAACACAGAAAGATGTATACAAACACTTTTTCATTCTGAAGTATTCACCTTAAAAACTGAATATAAAGGAAAACGAATAACGACGTATTTCTTTCCAGCGATACTATAAAAGTAAACACTTATTTACATATTTAATTAAGTTTTGTTTTTTTTTGGTTTATTTTTTAAAAAATAAATAATTGAGCATATTACCCCATTATCGTTGCATTTAATCATGCACCACAATCCAACAAGAAGTGTATGAGGAGATTTCTCTTCTTTTGAAAAAATTGTAAAGTCATTCTTATTAAGACAACGGCTCACAACGTTCCGAGACAGGGTATCAAAACATAAGTACCATAATTATAAACATGTTTTAATTGAGCCAAAGCAGAGTTTTAAAAGTGTTTTGCTTACTTTTACTGCTGGATTACTTTTATATCTGGGGCCAAAAGGATTGAAAAAAAAATATAAAATTGAACTTAAAAGTGCAAAGTTCAAAGCTTTTACCCCAAAGTGACATTTGCAATACGAAAAAACATGAGTCTCTTAGCTTTTAATTAAGCTTTAATATATCCGAGATCAATGTAAATCGGTAGGTTCTGGTTGGCGGCCATGCCATGAAGCCTACCACTTCATTGTCGAGATCGTCTTTTAGCAATATCGATTTTGCTTTGCCAACATTAGTCGAACGTTTTCCATTTTTAATCATTTAATCCCCCAAGACATTTATATTGTTGCTAACTGTTAGAATATTTAGCTTCACCAATGGAATATGTTTTATGGGGACATTATTTATTTTTAATTCCTATTTTTCATTGGTTGTAGAAAATAGAAAAAAGTAACACCAAAAACTAAAAATGAAAAGAATTGCAGTAGCTGGAAAAAATAAAAACACAAGAGCTGCTCGTTAGCTCTGATACCACCCAATGCTTTTGCCATAAGTGACGCCATTTCAAAATCTGCTCGGGACTGTTTCTTAAAAATAAATCTTAGATAACATTGACTTCCTTTTTTTGCTTTTAAAAATCTTAAAAGCGTACATCTCTAATTTTCATATAAAAATAAAAGAAAATTAAATTTATTTAAATGTTGAAGACACAGACAACCATATGTTTAAAACACATTGATAAAGGACTAAATAAAAATATAGTTAGTGTATACTTGAAACTGCGTAAATTAAAAATATTTTTATTCATTTAAAATTAATTTCATCTTTAAAAATTAGATTTTTCTCTTTATTTATTTGAAATGTTGCTTGAGAGTAGATCGTCAAAATATTTTAAGTATGTACCTTTAAAAGACTTAAAAGACTTGAAAAATAAAAATTGTTTGATTTCAATGGAAAAAAAAATAAATAAAGGAAATACATCTAAATATTTGTTTTTAACAATTAGGGACATTACTTCCTAGCTCCCCAATTGTAAACACAAAGCTTACCCTCTATAGCATATACCTTAATTTTAATGTGAACACCTTAAAAGCCTTAAATTAAAGTTATCGTATAAAATTTGAATAATATTAATTTCTAGCGTCTTTGATCAGCTTTTAGTCTAATTGTAAATGTTAGTACGGAATGTCCTTGATACCGAATTTTCATCAAGCGAAAAATCCTAAATAGCGGAACACTTAAAGTAAAAATAAAAAAAAGGAAAAAAAAACACAAACTTGAAATCCAATGGACTTTAAAAGCCTCTAGGACTCTTAGGTTGACTTCGTTACTGTATGTAACCAAATATGTAATATTTCATATTATACAATTTAATATATAGCTCTATATATTTATATATATATAACTAAATAAAAAGGGGATTCTCTTGTCTATTGGCATATACATATATTTGCGTATTCTTAAAATTATGCAAATTTTATTACGCAAACTCCTGCGTACACTCATACAATTCTAGGGGTGCTGCCACTATATATATATTTTATATTTCCTTGCAAGTAAGAGGCCAACAAAGGGAATTAAAGGACAATGGTTTGAATTTGACAGAAGTAAAAAGGAAAATAACACCTTGGCATTTTTAGCTGTAATTTTCTTTGAAGCTACCTTCATTACACCTTTTTGTTATTGTTTTATATAAGGTTTCTTCAAAAGGAAATATTAATGGTGGTCGACAGGAGACTATTTTAGCACTTTATATATGTTATTAACTACAGGAAAAAAACAAACAAAGCCAATATTGAGTTTTTGTATTGTTCCTTTTGAAGGTATATTTATAGATGTATATATATGTATATATAATGTAATTGTATTTAAATGCCCAAACTTTGAAAAACGATATTTTTTGTATTGCTAATAATCAGCCAAAATTTTTACTAAAACAAAAGTCATATAAATGTCTTTTTATCACTAAATTGTTTTGATTAATAAATCAAAGGGAGCTTGACTTCTACGCAACTCTTTCAAATGCAAATCATGCAATGATATATTCGATTTTGATTAGATAAAATAATCTTCAAGCTCAGTTTTACTACAGCAATAAAATTTGTATAAGTTTATTTTAATTCATGCTAACTGATTGTTATATTTTTGTTTATTGTGTGTTAATTTTTTCTTTATTCTTAACTCAATTCAATTTTTATATCTATGAGTCATAAATTCTTCGCTTTTAATTGTGGAAATTCAAAAAAGCAAGGGTATTTTTAAAGTGACATATTGACATAAAGTAAGAAAAAAATTTGGATCAATCTTGAAAATGCCCAAAAACAAAGTTTTTCCCGAAAAAATGCAAGCAAATTTTGATTTGTAATTAACCAAAATTTGACATAGTTATTTGGAACCTCTTACCTGCTCTCACTTATTGGGCCAGTAACTGAAATATAATATTACGCTCGGATGTTATATCTCTGGTGATATTACCCCAAAGACCATTCTTCTTTTAACTACATAAAAAATAGTTTCAGTTAAATATTTTTCATCATACTGAAAATATCCTTGCAGTTTGATTAATGGCAAATCGCCCATAAAAGGGAGTTATATTATAGTTATAATGCCCACAATGTCTATAAATTTACGTTTTAGGATGTCCTAGCCAATTACTAGATACTAGAGATACATCACTGAAAAATTACTATAATGGCCATTTTCTTACTTGGCAATCAGAGAATTTCTCACCAACTCACTTCTCTTCGTTGTTCATGGTAGTATTTGTCAGAGAGAATCTTATTATAGTTAGCTTTTTATTCACTGCTATAGTGCTAAATGGTATAAAATCTATATTGCTGGAAAACTGTAAAATCCTTCTTTTCTTTATTATTTGCAGCAATTTTATTAAATTGTGGTTATCTGAAGGACATTAACCTTAATAATAATTTTATCTCTCTGTAATTTTTTGATATGTTGCATGTCAAGCAATTTCTGTAAATTTAAAATATATAAACGACAAATGAAAGAATTTTTGTAGGTTGAACTTAAAGGACCTATAGCTTTAATGAAAAAATTCAGTTGTGTTGGTAAGACTCATTATAATCCTATTGTTAACATTAGAAAGCTTTAATTTAAACTTATGTATCTCATGATAAATTTTTGTTTTCTTTAAAACAATAAAATAAATAACAAAATAATATTATACAATGATAAACAAAATTTTGAAAGTTTAAAAGTATAACTACTTGAATTCTATGAGCAGCTTTCATCTAATTTCATAATATAAATCAAAACTATCAAGTAGCAGCTGACATAATTTGGTAATATTTTGTGATAAAAAATCTTATTAACAGTGATTTGTAAACAAAAAGCAAGTTTCATCAATAAACTGCATATCCATAAGTACCAGTTTAGAAATTAGGTTTTCAATACACTGATTGCTTTTTGGAAGATGAACCAAAATTCAACCATTTCGATTTTCTCTAAGTACTTCCTGGATTTTAACTTTAAAAATAAAATTTTAAAGTTTTGCTTTCAAAAACTTCAAAAAAATGTAAATTTGAAAAAAACAATAAGTTTTTACTTAAACATATTTGAGATAACAAATAACAAAACAACTAAACCTTTAGTAATTTTTGTTAGTTTGTCTAATATAGTTAACCACTGCCACACAAACTTAATATTGAATTCCGGGTGTAAATATTCCAACCATTCATCTATTATGTGATAACAGCTAATGCTTTTTTAGTCTTACGTAGCCGATCAATATTCAAAACGTTGCTATCAAACGGAACAGGTAGCCCTTAAAAGTGCTGTGGTTGCTGCCGTGTGTCGAAGTGTCGTGTTCTTCTTAACAAAATCTGAGACTTGTAGTGACATCTAACTTGTGGTCAAATTTTAAATATTCAGCCATTTTGTTTTATGAACGTCTAGTAACCGAGAATGCGCAGAACCGCCTTCAGACAAGTGTTTAAAAATTAACTTCTCCTCCATTTAATTATACATCCAGCTATGGTTATCTCTTTTTATCCATAGCACTCCTCCAAGTGTTTTCTTGTTCTTTCCAGTGTACGTGAATTTACTTTAGGCTAATGGAAGGCCTGCGCATTGGTCAGTTTACTTCCTCACTTGTGTGCCGGCAAGTGAATGAGGGTGTACGTTGTGTTATTATGCGGCGATATATAGCATGAAATATAGCTCTCATGGGAGAGAATTTTAAAAGACCGTAAGAAACTTTTATTTAATATTATTAATGCATAATTTTGCAAAAGAATCTTAGATTTGACATTGAAATAAATCAAAACACAGAATCGAATTTTGAAATGTATTTGCAATATATTTCAGCAGAGTAATGGTCAACCGTACCAGAATTATGAATATTAAAAAGCACGTGTTACCATAATTTATAAATTTTTTATTAAATATTTAACACCCAATCAACAAGAAATTGAATACTGTCATAAAAATGTTGTAAATTCCATCCAAAGAGGTGAATTTGATTTAAAGCTTTTTTTACTTTTTTACTTTTATTATTAGTGAGTTCAACGTAGGTAATAAAGCATATATTAATAAAATTAGAATTTCTTTCCAAGACCAAATTTTTTAATACTATTTTTATATTATTCCATTAAAACCTCTTTATCTTCTGACACGTTGCTTGGAGAAAGAGTTTGCTCTTTCAGTACTCTCGAATTCTTACTTTAAATATCGTTCAATTAAATTTCGTGTATACTTTTTGCTTAGCAAGGAAATGCTGAGCAAATGGGTTTTATAGTTGTTTTTATGGTTGAATAAAAATCAAAAGTTTTAAATACAGCGCTCCATTCCCAGCGGCTAAAGCTTTTTTTTCAAACTTCTTTTCAAAAAGTAGTTTAGTTGCTCATATAACAATAATGCACTTTAGTTTAGACCTTTAAATCAACTATAATATAATAGGAGACTAAAACCTCAAGTTTATATGTAAATCAATATAAGTCTCTGCTTTGTGCTTTGTCTAAAAGAATCAAATGTCAAAAATGAAAATTTTATATGATGATTGTATGATAGCAGCAATCTCTATGCCTTTCGTTCTTAAACTCTATAAATCCTTATAAGCTTAATAACGTTGGAGAAATCTGTGTTTAATTTAGTTATATGGCCTGACTTTAGTCAAACAGAAGGAATTTGACAGTGCCAGCAAGTAAAAAATCATATCAAATTCCAAATAGTGATTTAAATTATAAGTATGACTCTCATTTTTTTTCTGTCTTGTCTAATTTGAAAAATATTTTTATATCTTACGGCAGAAAGTAAAAGATAAAAGACAAAACTAATATATTCAAAGTTTTAAACAATCATTCCAAAGACAACAACATAGAAACTAAGAGAGCAGGTGAAGTTTCAATAATTAAATAGCTATTGAAGATTATGTAATTGCTTCTTCGATCCTTAAGTTCAAACTGCCATGCAAGTACCCTAATTTCTTGTCAGCAACTTGTGCTCTAATTTTCATGGCTTAATGAATAAAAAACAGTGTGAACTGACCGTTAATATCTTTAAGCTACATCATTTTTTATCAGAGTACTGTAACGAATAGCCTTGGAGCCCATCACTTCAAAAACTAAAAAATGCATAAACACTTTTATGTATTTTCATTTGCCATATTATAACTCATCATTACTCAAATTTGACATCTTAAAGAAACGACAGCTAGTCTTATAATGACGATGAGACTGATGATATGTCTTTAGATTGGTCTTTCAATTGTTTTTTGATTGCTTAAGGGGTCATCTATAGCGCGGGAATTGTCTTTAAAACACAAGTGGCGTATAAATTCCGTAAAATTTTCACAGTCCACCTCATTTAAGGAGATGATGAGACCCTTGTTTTATATCTTCACAGTTGAATTGTATATGATCTTTACTTCAGATAACAACTTATAATGCCAACTACTGTCTTGCGACAAAAAATTCCCTTCTTTTAATGTTTACAACAGAATAAAGGTGCTCATTTCTTGTATTATTTATAAAAACAACTCCAGTCACTTAGATTAGGGCCTCAATGCTAAATAGAAGGAAGCAATAATTTTTCAAGTTTCGGTAGAGTTAACAGTTCGTTACATTTTTTGCTCTTTGACTATTTGTATCCTTAGTTTCAATGCTTTTTACTAGAATTAATTGAATATAATTTGGTATTAAGAAATTTGTTATTTAAAACATTAATTACAAAAACTCTACATTAATTGCCCATTGTGTGAAAATTATATTTTAATTTTTGCCAATAAATTTGAGACTAGGCAATTGAACAAATTGCTGGCTAACTTAAACTTCTGCTAATTATAAGCTAAATAAAGCACCAAAAGACACGGTTTTAGTTAATTTCAAACAGGACATTATATCAGAATCACATTATGAATTATTATAGTTATGCACGAAGCCCAAATCTGTTTAGGCCAATTTACAGCAAATATTCAAGGAGCTACTAGAAATATTTCCAACTGATTATATAAAGATATCAAGACTTCAATCAAATTTTGAAAATCGTTGAATATGTTTTATTGAATAAGGGAACAATAGTATAAAAATATATCAGCTAAGATTAACGTTGTTAGCAATTCACTTTATTTTATTTTATTTTCCTTTAACTTTAGCGCGGTTCAGCTTAGATCTATGAAAATGCTCTTGAGTCATAATATTTACATGCAAAGGTTTTAATTTATTTCCCTTAGAAAATTCTTGATACATATCTCTAAACACAGTATTATTGTTTGAAGGATATTTTCTTAAGAATACAGAAAATTCCAATATTGTCTTTGTTGTTGTTGTTGTAAAATGAAGGTATGTCCGCATAGAAATCAAAAAATATATTTTTACACAAATCAAAAATAAGTTCAGATATTTTTAATGAAAACGCAAATTTATCATCTTTAATTGTAAAGGGATGTAGATTAATCGTTTCAAGGGTAGGTGATATCCTAGAAATTAGTCTTCCACATTGCAGGTAATAAGGGAGTAATAGAAGAACGTTTATATTTTGAAGTATTTTTGATGCTTCTAATAAAATTTTTAACAACTTTCTGTATAATTATTGTAATATCATAATCTGAGACAATCGCAAAGCGTTTCCTAAGTCCTCTTTGAAGAAAAACAATTTACATTGAATTCCCAGCATAGAATCATCTGACATCAAAAAACCAAATTTATTTACCTAAAGCATTAGTTTTTTCTTTCACCTATATAATTTTCTAAATTCTTTTTTTCATTTATATAGACCTTTAGTGCCGTTTGAAGTCAAAACAGCGATTTAAAATGAAAAAATCTGCCATATTGTTATTTTACGACTCTCTTAACCGTGTAAAAACAGTAAATACAAAACTTGAAATGAATGGATTTAGTAATTTTTAAATGCCGGTGATGACGGACTTTTAAAACAACGTTTCTAAGGAAACTCATTTAAAGTTTTAAACTTTGAAAAATGTAGAAGAAGTGCGGAGATTCAAAGATTAATAACTACAAGAGTTTTTGTCTTGGAATGTTGGTCACAACATTCTTAGAGCATTGCACAATAAGAAAAGGCTAGATCTTTATGTTCATGTTCGTCAATGTAAATTAGTTGACATACGAATAAGTTTATTTCTCTCTATACGATTTAATTATGAATCAGTTAGAAAAAATTTAAAAACTTTAAAAGAATCCTATGTAAAATTTCTTAAAATTTCTGTACAAAAACACAACTTTTAAAATCTGTTTACTAAAAGGAGCTCAACCAACTTTTCAGATTTTTAAATGATATTGAAATTTCCAAATTTAAAAGAATAAAAATTCTTTTTTTTATTTAGCTCCCAAATATTTGTCAAATTCATAACTTAGCTTGACTCAAAAAAAGAAGAAAACTTGTTTTCTCTTCTTGACAAAAAAGAAAAACAAAAATCCATTACTAAAACGAAATTGATGGGGTTGAAATACCATTACTTTCTTTAACAAAAAGAAAATTTCTTAATGTTCATTTCTTTCCATTATTAACCTTTCTAATAAGACATCATTCAAAACACGTGCTTGAGGCCCACTCCCAGCCCATCATTCACTTAAACAAAAAAAAAAGCAAAAAGTGTTTAAAGGTCGATTTTGAGTTGTACTAAATAAATGAGGGACCAATTAGGTCTTGGATGACAGAGTCACACCTTATTAGAAAATGCTGGTTAAAAAGCAAAAAACGATCTAAACAATAATAAGAAGAAAAAAAACTATTTTTAAACAAGCCACAGCATGGCTCCATAGCGTAAATTATAGGACAAATATTTTACTATTCCGAACGCGTCATAAAGTCTGCATTTTTCGAATTCAGTTAGTGCTAATGCGCGATGTGTTAATGATAATTCTAAATAGCTCTTATGTCATGGTATCTATTGTTAGAGGTGGGACCACTAAAGTTCAATTATTATTGAAAAAAAAGTGACAATTGAAATTTCGCAGAAATTTTAGCTTAGCTATATCCATTTTCAAGCATTACTACTAGAAATTTTATTATCCAAAATTTTAACCGAGCTGCAGAATTTAGCACTCCGGCTTAACTGTAGCTAATAAAAATTTACAATATAATTTTTTGTTAATTTATTTTATCAACTAGATTTACCTTTGGTTTATTTATAAATTACCGGCTAATTTTTCATTTGTTAATATCTATGATAAACTGCTTAAGTTAAATATACATTTATAAAACCTAAAAAATTCTGAATATATTAAAATAAAGGCTTTCCATTAAATTTAGCAGTTATGTTGAAGACTGTCAGTCAAACATCTTGATTTACAAATAAGAAAGGAACAACATAAAAACAAAACTCAATTTATTCTACAGAGAATCCAAACAAAGGTATCCAACGGCCTACTGGTCGACTCACAGTGAATGAGATAGAGGTAGCTCAATGTTTTATTTATTAGGCTACGCCATATAATAACTTTGCATGTAATTAATTTTTTTTTGTTTGCTTATAATTTACTTTCGCTTTTCTTCGGTTCCGAAAACGTAAACAAAAAACCTGCCAGAATATTCTATCGATAAAAAATGATTAAGAAAATTATTCTACTGCTATCCCGCTCTTAAAAGAGGCACTGATTCAAAATATTCCTTTTAAATACCTACTATATTTGAATTTTTCAAAAGGAATCTTTCCAAAAGAGACACATATTATTCAAAAACAATTTGAAACTAAGCCGATTGACTTTGTCTGAGCTACCTGATTTTTGATCTTGTAGGTCATTAATTGTATTCAAGTCAAAAATTTGCAATTCAATTTCTTGTAAGGTGTTGAATGGATTAGCGGATAATTGTTACGACGTTAGTTGTAGCGATAACATTGGCCGATAAAGCTACAACAATATTTAATGTATTTGCTAACTCATTCCTGTTATAATTAGTTTCCGAATGCAATGTGATTTTCAACAGCGTTTTAGAGCAATTAAAATCTGCTAATCATGCAAACAAAGCAAACACGTGTAAACTATGGTAATCTAATAAATTGCATAACTTACTGTGGTTTAAAGCGCTATAAAAATGACTAATATTATTAATGATAGAAAAAATACCATTGAAAATTATTAATAATAACAATTTTTATTTGAGTTTATGAAAAATTGAAAACTCATTTTTTTCTTAGTGTGAGCAAAGCTTTTAAATGTTCTTTTAGGGGGTTTTAAGCAATGTTTAATAATTCATTAATGATTGAACAAAAAAAAGTTCTTGACATGAAACTCCTTATTGCGAAGCCTCTTTAAGCTTCAAACAGAAAATACTTTGGAAAATTTGAAAGCATCTTGAAGTTTTCATAACTAAAAAACTTTATGAGGATTTCGTTTTAACTTTTTACAATATCTGCCTGCGCATACGAAAATATAACATTAAATATTTGAATCTCTAAGTGGACTAAAGATTTTAAATGTTTGAAATTAGAACTTTAACTCAAGTAAAGCTAAAAAAATTTCGTATTAAAAATTTAAATTTAAAACCCCCAAAAAAAAATCGTTTGTTCAAAATCGTTTTTTCGGATACTTTGCTAACGTTACTAAAAATTTTCATGGATATGAAGAATTGCATGCGCCTTAGCTTTCCCCAAGAAAATCCTTTAGTTGGGGATGTTCTTAGCTTTCAATAGCTTTCGATAATATGTATTTGATAATAGATGGCATCACTTTAAGTTAAATGAAGGATATTTACACGTGGTTAAATTCAAAATTTATTAAAATTTTTAAAACAATATTTTAAATGCTTCTTCCAGGGTCTGATATAATTGCTGGTGTAAATAATCCTTTCTAATTAGAATAAAAGAGGTTAAAATAAATACCAATGAGGTTGGAGCTCCTGTATAATACACCAGAATTTTATAAGTACTCTAAGGTATTAGTTTTTTCTAAAAATCGGTTCACCGATAATGTTGAAAGTAGGAGTGTTAAATTACCTAGAATTAATTGTAATAAATATAAGAAAAGAAAATTAAAATGTTAGAAAAATTAATAATAATTCTGAAAATTTTAAACTAAACCTTAAACATAAGTCCACATGACTATTAAGTTCAAAATATTTTTGCTGTGTTTGAAGTTTACTAACATTCGATCCAAAGAGTATAGTGGATGTTGTAAAACACCCAAAGAAGTTCTGAAATTAGGATTTTAACATTTGTCATTACTAAACCTTTTTAATTTAGTTTTAGTATCACTCCTTACTCTTTTTTCAGCGCCCTTCTGTGATGTAGAGAAACACACTTTTGTTTTTGTCCTCTATAAGAATTTTATGAATTAATGTTTGCCAAAATGTTGAATAGTAAGTTAAATCTGATTGTGTACATTTCAGTAAACTTGTAAAGAAACTAATAATTCGAAGCTCCTCAATTTGTTAAGATGACCTATAGTATATTTTGATGATTGCAGTTAATTTTTACGTTCAATTTGAATCAATTTTAGATACTAATTATGAGTTTCTTCCATATAAATAGTTTCACTGAAATCAAGTTATTGCCTGTTCTCTCTAGAAACAATTTCAATGTGTACACTCATTAGAATGGAAAGAGACTTTTTGAATAGTTTATTTTCAAGTCATCATGAAATTAAAACAGTATTTTTACGAGCTTACTTGCCAGTCCTTAATAAAAATTCAAATTTTCTTGAGTAATGCCAAATCTGTTGGAAGTACCCCTTTATTTACAATTTTGAGCTAGTTTAAAAGTTATCCAATGTAACATTAAGATAAGTTGCACTTCTTAAACAAAAATTGAACAGAACTATTAAATTTACACAAAATAGATCACAAATTTTAGGCAAAACAAAACAGTTGAAATCTAGAACATGGGCAAAATATTTATAAAAATAAAAAGGCTTTAAATTTCCAAATTCGTGATACTTCTGAAATCGCAGAGTAAGAATATTTAATTTGATTAACAATTTCTCTCGAAAGATAGAAACGCATCTCAAATTCGAAAATGCATTCTGATAAATGCAAAATCAGAATCTGATGGTACTTTTTACTATCAAATTAACCAAATGTGCTGATATTAGAAGAAAATATTTGAATATTTTCAAGACTATAAAAATGAAAAACTCTTCCGTAAATTTCTTCTTTACTAATCTAATCTTATAGTTAAATTTAAACTAATATAAAATAAAAACTGGGTTACAATAATATTACTCTTGTACCAAAATGAATTGTGAAAGCTATAAAAGACCCAAATTTTAGAGAAATATTTAAAATATCAATTTAAATTATTTTTTTTTTATTACAAGCTTAAATTAAAATTAAATTCTAGAAAAGCCTACACAATGCATTTCTTAACACTAAAGTTCATATATTTCCTGATACCATTGATTAGCATAGTCTTTAGTAATGGGAATCCTCACTTCCCACATAAATTGACAGCTGTAAGTCTATCTTACATGAACTTGAACCTATAGTATCCGTTCATTGCTTAGACAATAAATGCGTATGTAGATTCATGGATACTATATCAAGAGACCCCAGTAGGTTAATGCATGCTAAATATATTCAAATTAGATGTATCATGCCTAGAGATCTATAACCCTGTCGTCCTGTTTAGCCGACAAATTCTGGTGTTATACTACCTTTGTCATGAAAACTACAATTACAAAAGTTTCTCTGATGTTTCCGTTGAATTGGCCCGGTGGTCAATGATTACTTTGGTTTTACTGTTAAAATTTCATTCAACCATTAGCGCCCGATGCTACAGTTCTAGATATCACAAGATGGACGCTATCTTATTATTATTATTTTATATTTTCTTTTGGTGGTAAACCGCGAGTAAAATGAAACTGCATTTATTTATTTTTAAGAAAAAAAAAAAAACAGGAAAAAACTTATCTATAAAAGAGAAAAATACTGCTATGGTAGAATGGCCACAGACGGAGTAGATATGTATAAAGAAGTTGACAGATTAGAGACCACTGAAGTGTGAATCGGAGATTCATGAATATTCAACGAAGCAACGGTCTTTTCAGTTTGATTCTAAAATGATAACCTCTTACATATCGGTAGGCTGGCTGTATGTAACTTTAAGGGCGATTCAAGCTTTAATTATTTTTTTATTTCTTTCCTTTGTTTTTTTTTGTATAAAATTTAAATATGGCGACTTGTATTTTTCATGCCGCACGATACAAATTATGCGTTTTTAGACATAAACAGCTGGTTTTAAAAATAGCCTTAAGGACATTGATGAATATGACCACAGTCCTTTTTCTTGTAGCAATTACTATTGCTAATTCAATGTAATTTTATACTATAGTATCAACTTCTAACCAATAATTAAAGGACTTATGATTCTTACTTTTCGTTCAGTTCTTAATTAGAAATCTTTACTTTCCCCTAAATAAATTTTAGCATGATTTTGTTCAATATTTGTGACCTTTAGTATGTTGAAAATTTTTTTCAGTCTCTTAGCTATGACCTTCTTTGACCCTTATATAAAAATTCAATATTTTCCATCCTTGAAAATATTTTTTGGTCCGAATCAGATTTTTTTCATAATTGCTGTAACCAGTATTAAAAATAATTTCAAAACAAAAACCAAATGTTCGTTTCATTTACTTTAGTGAAAAGTTATTTGTCCCTTGAATTTCAGGCCACGACCTGACACTAGCCTCAATTTAAAAAAAATTGTAGTACAATTTGAATATGATCAAAGTCCTCTTGAAAATTTCTAAAAGCTAAGTAAAGAAAACTATAGAATATTAAAAAATGTTATCTAAATATTTGATTGTGGTAGTAGTTTCCTTACCCTTAAAGTATTTATCAAAAGAAACAGTAAAATTTTTGCGTAAAACAAATACTTTTTAATTTGAATTTAAAGCTTAAAATAATAATTTATAGCAAATATCGAAGACCATTTTCTATGAAATCCTGGCGCAAATCCTAGTACTGATTATTCACCTTTTTGATCTGGTTTTCATAAAGTTCATACTAAATAAATACGCAACACAAAAACCTTCAAAATATTTTTGTTCAAGTCTTTGTAGATTGTATAAATATTTAATTTAATCTTTTTAGCTCCCCTTTTAATTCAAAATTCAAATTCAAAATGTATTCGTCCAGACTATCATCATCTTTTCGAAATAGGAAAATTTTGATAACACAGCGACCAGTCGAGGACGAAATTAATAATAAAAAAAAAATAAATAAATAAACCAAAAGCAACAAACTTATTGCAAAATCGTTAGCGGAAATTTGGTATTTGTGGGAGTGACACAAGTCAAAGTTTAATTATTGGACTTGGTCTTCATATTTAGGAAAATTAAATGAAAAGGTTCAAGAGAGTGTAAAATAGACTTGATAAAAAGATTTGTTTATTTTTGTTTCTTGTTTTTTTTTACTCAATATAAACTTTTCTTTAAGTTTTCAGTGTTGGTTTTATTATTTGTATTCGACGGAATGGAATAGCAGCAACACCCTACACAAACTCGCCTTAAAGTTACCATAAATCATTTTCATGAGATTGACTTTTCTATACGGGTTTTGTTGCTGTAGTTGTTGTTTATTAATAACAGTCTGCTAAAGATTTTTTTATTTTCGGCCTTGATATATATCATAACAGTACTGTCAACGACATTATCATCTTTATTTCATGTTTTTTACCGTACGCCCCATTTACCAGAATCACAGAAGATACCACCATAGAGATAACTTAAGAATTGCTAGGCTGACTCAGTGTATAAACTCCCAATGTCCAGTCAAAAAAGAAAATAACGAAAAAAAAAAAATACAAAAATTAAAGTTTAAGGATGAAAAGCTCTAAATTCCGCTACACTCAATTGGTTAAGTGAGTTTTTCTATAACATTTTTGTTTTCTTTTGCTAGTTTGGGGAAGAAGTTTTCATAGGAACCCTCTCTGAACCTTATAATATATAGTGAGTACAGTTTTCTTTTGGTAACCTTTCATATAGAACGATGGAAATTACTTTTGATGATGTTCATCATGGCTAAGTGTTTCATATATAGTCAAGAATGGTCATAAGGGTCCTCTTCCCTTTGTGGTCAGATGATTCGCATCTTTTCAGATATACTCAAAATGAAACGATATGTGGTTCATGAATAATTCAATAAAATTCTTTATGGACCTGTTTATATACATCTCCCGTTGATTTTCATCTTTTTTTTCCAAGTCCTTTTTCAATTTTGCTAAAGTAAAGAAATTATATTATGAAATATAGAAAAAGAAGAGTAGTTTAATATCCTGTGAATTGCTATTAAACTAAGGTCGAATTCAATAATTCTAGAAGCCAATGATTTAGGGAATAGATCTAAACAAACGTAAAGTCGTTATAAACATAAAAAAATATTGCAGCTCATAAAAAACAATCGTTCGAAAAGTATTCTTAATTTTGTTAAGTTATACCACTTAACTCAGTTATTCGGCTTAGTTTTGGTAACCATTGTTAAATCTTGTCTTTTTAATCATATATTTTTTTATTATACTTGTGTAAAAAATGGCTAAAATTTCCATTTTCTGTATCTAAGCATGAAATACATGAAGTATTTTTCTTAGTTGTATAGTGATTCGCATGCAGAATAAAAGCCAGGAAGTTCTAAGCATTATGTGACATTTTCAAATAATTTATAGTAATTTAATGAAATTTCAATCAAAAATAAATCATTTAAAATTCAAAATTATTCCTTTTTGCTTTTTGTAGGCTCTCTTTCTGACTCTCTCTGTACGCTTCTCTTTTGAGTTAAATTCAGTATTCAGTATTAACTCTGTTTGCTTTTTTATTATCCCAGTTGACGACAAATTTAGATACCCAATGAGGAACTTTTGAATTTAGAGCACATTTCTTTGGAAGTAAAGATAAGCCAACGTACTAGAAGTACAATTGCCAATCCAAAAAACTGGCTTGAAATAATTTTGCTGACACATGTAGAATCATGATATTTCTCGTCATTTCATATACTTAAAATGCTTGTGGATACTTTATTGTATTTTGACATTTTTCTGAAGGTATAGATAAAAAATGCTTTCTATTTATTAGTAGGAGTCATAATGAGACAACTTTTTTGACATCAAGATAATTGAAAAATGCAGATATTTATAAAAATGACAAAATTCGTCTGTAATTTTAATACCAATACAAATGAAATAATTCTAAATATATAAAATGAAAGTACGTTATAAAATAAGGTTAATATGACCGAAAATTTCATATAATGTTCTCATTGTTTTCCTTAAATCACGATCCTTTCTATAGACATCTCTAAAAAATCGGCATTAGAAATTTTCAGATTGTCCAAGGAAAAAGGCAATGTATCTTTCCTTATCAATTACTTTAGTGTTGAATTTATCATTAACGCATTTGAATTGCTTTCGGTTCGTGAAAATCAAACGGGGACAAAGACCTAAGATGGACTTACATAGTGCATGTGTAGTCTTTGTAAAACTAACTTAGATCTATTTCTTTTAGCAATGTAGTTAATCTATGATGATTATTACTATATTTTAAAGACCTAAACCTCCTTTGAGTAATTTTTGATAAACAAATAATCTAAAAATAGAAACTACTTTTACTGAAGCTTTAGCCTACGCAAGGATTAGAATTTTAAATTTGAAAGAACCAAAAAGGGCTTCTTAATAAGTTTCGAAACAATTCAAAAATTTATAGATAAATAGTAGCTATAGTTTGAGTCTGTTCGACGTCATCTCGTTTATATTTTCTGTTCAAAGCAGATAACTTTAACGAGAAACTTTTTTTGTACCTTTGCTTCTGCTTTTTCATTTATATATTTTAGTCAGTTTTCGTTTCTATAGCCAAAGAGTTTATTTACTTTGTATACTTATACCAAGTAAAAAAAGTGGTATACATTTTCTGTCTTTTGTCTGTTCTTTGTCGATTTTTTCTGTTTTCCTGCACTTTTGTGCACTATACATGAAGAGAAATTGAAATTTTTTGTTCCGACCTGAATAGATATGAGAAATTTTTTTAACCTCTACGAAAAGGTTAGATATGCAATGGATAAATATTTTTGAACGTTAGCATAAAAAGTATTTACTCGATTCAAAGAATGAAATAAAACAAAAAAAAGTTCTTACTAACAACCAGACTTAAACATAAAAACGCGAATAAACAACAGTAGTAGTTTATCTTTTCTAAAATAATCAAAAAACAAAACGTTTGCTAGTTTTTTTTAAAAAAGCATCGCAAAAGTATATAAAATAGTTGAGCCAACATTTATTTTTATGTGTAATGAAAATATGAAATTCAACTTCAATAAAAATAGCATGAAAATACACTTACTAAAAAAATAAGCAAGAAAAAATGGAAAGGTGAATTAAAATAATGTTGGATTAGGATGTTCTAAAGTAACATCCTTATTAACATTAAAAAACAATACTTAAGGTTCGGGGCTATAATTAATATCATTAAATTTAATATTTTAATTATTGTTAAAATGTTTTCATTAAAAAAACTTAAAGGAATAAAATAAATTTATGATCGACTGGAATTTAATGATTCCATTAATTCAATATTTCAACAATTTCAATTTTAAAAAGTCAACTAACTATCAAAAAATATTTACGTTGTTTTGATTGTTTTCAGTGAGAAGTAATTAATAAAATTAAATTATATTAAACTGAATTCGCCGAAACATTGATAAAATTAATATAATTTATCTATGGTTTCCAAAAATGAATGCAATTATTAAATATTTAAATATAAATCAAAAATTTGCTTTAAAAAATATCCACTTTAGATTTATTTAATAATAAAAAATCAAAGTTTTATTGCAAATAAAATATGTAAATAAACAAGCTATTAAGTCGCCATTTTAGCATTTTCACAGTAATTGCATTTGAAAACCAATAGCATTAATTGAACGCTTCAGCCATAGTTAAGTGCAAAAGTTACTCAAGGTTATTTACTGGAAAAAAGATGTCAGCCCTCAACCAATATATAAAAATAATTATTCAACAAATCTAAAATAAAGCATGCAATGTTATGCGCTATTCACAATTGTTTAAATCGGAATTATTGTTGTTGCTATTGAATGCAACTTTTTTTTTTAACTTCTTTTTTTTATTGTAATCATCATCCAACAAATAAATCTCACCTTAGAATCTGTAAACCTGCCAAACTAATTACAGTCGTGGATCTAATTGCATGCGTCAAAGTTTTTTGATCGTCGTCTCTTTCGTCTTTTGTTATTTTATTACTGATTTTACGGTTTGTTTTTGTATATTTTTCTATAATATATACACATATATTATATTATTTGAGGGTGGTAAAGTTAAAAATCACTGCAGCACAACCGGCAACAATATATAATTTTGATAAGAGAACACGCTAGAAAACATCAATCGACGGGAATTTAAACCTTTAACATATCAAAATACCTCTCATTGCGTGCCTTCTCCAGCCATTTTGATTTCCGCATGGTTACTCATCTGAAAATCTGTAAATGCAGAGAAACAAAAGAAAAATATTTTTCTTTGTAGATTTTTGAAAAAAAAAATAATAAAAATGAAAACAATCTATGGTGGAATTCATTTTCAATTTTAGTTGTGTTTATTTTTGTCTAGTTAATATCAGGTTGAACATGGCATTCGCGGTACATACAAATTGCAGGGTCAGTTTTTCAAGTTATTTTAATTGGATGAAAATTTTAAATGGGAGAATTAATCATTATGTTTGTATTTTTACCTCAAAAAGCAGAAGACTTTTTCTAAACGAAATTTTTTTATCACTTCACACTACAAATAAACTTAATTTATTTAATGAACACTATAAAAATCTTTTTAGGTAATTAGCTGAATTGTGAAAATTTATTTTTGCAAATAATTTCAACGACTAATACTGTCACCGATAAGGAAATATCAGGTAAATTAATATATATCCTCAAAGCACGGATTGTACAACTTAACGCCAAAACATTTAAATTAGCTGAAGCAACTTGTGGGATTATTTGATTACCCTCGTAATTGCTGGAATCTGAGTTAAGAAAAAAGCCAATTCCTAGGCTTTATAACAGCTAGAAAATGAGAATTAAAGGACATTAGATAAGCTAAAAATTTTGAATAATTTCAGCACATGCATTTAAAGCAACATTATCCTTTACGCGTATAAATTTAATTACTTTAGCTGTAAAATGTGGACAACTATGAATTCTTTTGAATTTCAATGTAGTCTTATTTAAGGGGATTTTTCAGCTTATCGAAATGGAATACTTAAAAGTTAAACAAGAATAGTAGTCATTAAATTTCTCTGGTTTCAGTTCATTTCATAGAATTACCGGACTCATAATGATTACGTTGCTAAAATATGCTAATCAAATTATACTCAAACTTTTTGATAAAAGTAAAATGGAATCTAACTATTAAGAAATTTGCTTTCTAAGTAGAAAATTTGAAGGAAGAGTAAACTTTAAGTTAAAATTACATTTATTTAAGTTTTATTTCAAAGAACAAGTGTTGTAATAAGTTTATCTGATTTTTTTATTCGTCTGACGTTACTACATCTTTTCTAGATCAGAATTTATTATGAGAGATATTTAAAACAGAACAAAACATTATTAATTATTGATCAAAATGAAAGTCATTCTAAAAATAAAAACAGATTTATGAAATTTTATTTAAATTAAAATTGAATAGAGTGCAAATTTTAAAAATAATCTAGCAAGGATATAATAACTTCATATAACAGGATATAAATATATTTTTGAAAGTTTTTATATTTAATAACATTCAAATCAAAAATGATATACTAAATTACCAAAATAGGAAACTAAAATGGCGAACTCAAACAAGATATTCTAGGCAAGTTTATTATTTCATGCTGCCAAAACCTACTCAAAAAAGGATATTTTAATTGCAAATTAACGCAGATAATAATACCTGCAGAAATTTGTGGTGTTTCTCTACATTTAAGCAGTCCTAAGCTTTGTCTAATGTAAATCTGCATATTTTCATGTAAACTAAGTTTTCCAAGGACCTAAACGTTTAACTAGTTAAACTAGTTACTTCGTAAAATTATATGTGGACTATTGATATTCAAAGAGTAACTAGCCCAGAAAGAAACTTATAGTTTTGAATTTTAGCAAGGAGAGATAAATTTTCATTAGGCAATGCGTGTTAATATTTAATGGTAATATTATCAATTTTCGTAATTAATTAATTTTTATGTAATAAACTTAAAGCCATAAAAGAATTATATTTTGTAAATGTATATACATTCTCCTTTGCAACAAAAAGTTTAAGTTTTTACAATTGATAAAGGAAGAGGGCTTTAGATCTTTCAGCACAATTCTCTGAAAACTATTGCTACTTAAAATATTTGAAAAGGAATTGTTTAATATTTGCTTTACTTTTCAATTAAATTGCAAGATAAATTTTTAGAAATTTTTCTATGACTTTTATAAAATAAATTCGCATGCAAAATATGATTTAGAAAGTGAAGTTTAATAATTTCTCCAAAAAGCACTGCTTAAATAATATATCTTATTATTTATATATAAAACATATTTACAAATAAAAAAGGTTTTATTATAGCAAAAGTATTCAAATCATATGCATACGCTACAAGGATTTTTTTATCTTGAATAATTTTCGTATATCTTGCTTCGAGCTATTAGGAGCTAATGGAGGGCTATTGTTTTCTTGGATTTATACTAAAAATTAAAAATATTATTTTCTGAAATATTCTACAAGTTTATTTGCATAACTTACAGTTTGCTATACGGTCCTTAATATGTTTTAATTTTGATAAAGTAAAATAGTAAATAATTAAATATTTTCATAGAGATTATTTTTTCTATATTGGGCAAACATAAAAAAACTTGATAGCCTATAATGTTTTCTTAGCAAATTATTTTCAAATAATTAAAGTGCTGTTCAATTACTTTGTCTTACATCAATTTTTGTCAAATTATTATGAACAAAACTAACCAGACTGAAATTTGACAATGGTAAGGTTAAAAAGTAGCTATTATAATAACTTTACATGTAATGAGGAGCCCAGAGAGATTTTGGCTGCAATCCTTGAACAAAATTTATCAATTTTTTGTCTGAGAACATAAAAGTACCTTATTTTTCCTTAATGATTTATTTCCATTTTTCCAACAGTTATATTAAATTGTAGCAAATGGTTTTGAATTTCTTTTATTTCTCTCCAACAAAATGGTTGATTTTGATAACTCAAGTAGTCATACTTGTAATTATTTAGTGTCATTTTTACGTACCTTTTATGCTAATTTTTGTTCTTTAAAGTACATCAAATGTCAGTTAATATTTATTAAAGTCACTAATAGCGAACATAACCAGTCTAAAAACCTTTAAAAGTAGAGATCGACTGTTGGCTTTTTAAGAACGTCTTAAAATCATTTGTGTTTATGTAATACCTGATGGATCAATAAATTCACACAAAAAGGCGCTTTTAATGATTATGTTGAAAATACTTAAAGGTAGCTTTAAAACGATAACAATATTCTGAGCTGTGATTCTTTAAAAAAAACCATAAGCATTTTAATGAATACTCCGATTATTCAGAACTATACAGGACATAGGATAAAATACTTGCTCTAGGAGTAATTTTACATTATTTATGACAACCCATTAAGCTTGCTATCAGATTTATTTATTAAAATTAAAGGAACATGCCTCGGAACAGTATTTATTTGAAATTAGGAAAGAAAGTAAAAGGAAGTAAAAAATATCAGCCAAAAATATTGAATTTTATTTTTGTGTCTTTTGAAAAATTTTGGCCAAAAGCCTCCATTGTAGTTAATGGTGCTAAATTTAACTGTGTTTAACTTTAAGGAGAATTGTTCACTTTTATGCTATTCACTTTTGTACCAGTGGCTTTAATTTTTTTAAAAAGCCTTAGACGAAATAATGTATGAAATTGAAATGAAAATATTCTATTTCTTCTTCTATTTGTAATATTTCAAAAATAAAACCAAAAAAAAAATCATTAGCTTGGATCAGATATAAACAAAGGATAAGGTGTTACACCAATGATGATTTATACCAAAAAAAAATTGGCTATAAAAATCCCATTCCTCATTTTCCAGTGTAATTTCATATCCAATAAAGAGCACAGATATTGGAACAACTAATTTTATTTTTCAATTACTTTAGGCAATTCAGGCCATTACCGTAAGGTGGTCTTCCCTTATCAACAATTTTTTGAATGACACAGATATAAAATTTAGTATGCTCTAACCTAAAGAACATGTTGATTAAAATTTTCATCATTGTCTTTAAAGTATCTAGTAGACTCCGTCCCGGCATGTGGTTATGTAAATTTCTGTTTACTTGAATGTTCCCTTTATTCTGCAATTTTTTAAATGAGTTTTTATAACATAATAGTCAAGGTAAAAAAAGAGAAGAAGTCTACGCAAAATATAATAAATAATCCTTTGTACCTTCTAAATTCTATATTTTTCCAGACTACTTAGAAGATAAAAAATATCCTAGTTGGAAAGATAATAAACGTAAATAAATATTTAGAGTTGAATTGCAAAAAAAAATTATTGCTAATGTATGCAAATTAAATGTGTGGTAATATACGCGTCCTTTAAAAGGTGTAAGGGACCTAAGCTTAGGTAAGTGTTTTTTCTTTCCTTATTTTATAATGCATTCATATGTTTTCCTCTCTTTTTTTATGGAAATTTTTTAAATACTATGACTGAGAATTTTATTTACAATTTTGATGGAGTTATTACATTCAGTCCATTGAGTAAAGTATACGATGCGAAAATGATGCAATTTTTAATTTTCAAGCTTTTTTTTGTTATAAAATAATTTTTAGGAAATTTTAGGTTATAATAATAATAAATTAAAAATAAATTGTTTGCTGTCGAGCTGTGTTGTTAGACTAGTGGTGCTTAACGTTTTGTTCTTTCTCTTTGCAGGTCATTTTAGAAAATATGTCCAAATATTAATAATTTTTGCAATTTAACTTTCTTGCCTACTTTTCAACTTTTTTATATAGACTCACAGAAAAATGTTTTTTCTGACAATAATCCAATAAAATTGGGCCTTTTTTTGTAACGTTTACTCGAAAATAACTAATTCCTACTCGTAAAAATACGAAATTTGAGCTACAGCTATTTCGTAGGTAGCGATATATTTAGGGAAAGGAAGGTTTGGAAGATTTATTTAAAAGACTCTTTTTATATTCCTACTATTAGCTTGCTCAAAAACCTTCAATTGCTGATAAAATCTTTTCTATTCATCCAATCAAGCACAAGTAAATTTTGTTGAGTTGACAGTGGGTGTCAATTGATGTTAATACAGTTAGTTCAATTATTAATTCATTAATTATATTTAATAAGCTAAGTTTCAGTTTTATATGAGAGAAAAAGTTCAGAAAATTGAATGTAACGAATTCCGAATTCTGAATTTAGAAAAAGCAATCCCAAGTAGGAATATACTTTAAAAAATTCCTTTTTATATTACTTGTTTGACAATTAATAGTGATTTTATATCATATTATCATTGAATGAATATCAATTTTCTAAAACTTTTACAAAAAGAAATAGCTCCAATGAACAAACCAGAACAGTACTACTAGAAATATATTGATTGTAATCATACTGTATTACTTAAATAATTTACTTTTATTTACAACCTCGTCCTAGTAATAATACCCGATAACATACGTTTCCTATGGAAATCATTAGCTGCACACGTACTTCTTCAGATCAAGTATTTGTGCTGTCACTTTTATTTTTCTTGGCGGTATATCTTCTTTTTTTATTGGAATATTCTAGAAAATATCGTCCTTCTATAGGCAAAGATACAAATTCGGCAAAAACATCCATTTAATGTTACTAAAGGTTGTTCACGAACAGTTCAAAACTCCCATCTCCTTGACTTCGATATTATAAGCGAATCGATTAAAAATCCACTTACAGATGAAATTTGGATAAATTCAGATTATAATGGATCCATATACACACAAAAATTATTATTATAGAAATATAAGTATGAACACAAACACTTCTCCATTTTGCAATTATGACTTTAAAAGCGGAATCTGAACTGACTTGAAATCGATAGTGTCTCAATTTCGCCAATGACACAGCTGTATAAAGATTATGTTAACCTTTGAGAATCCAACTAATAGTACGAGTATACTTTCCATAATAATAGAAACAAATATATGTATAACTTTTTGCTGTGGTTGAAATCGTCTTTTTTTACTGCCAATTTTAAGGCTTCACACACGTTTAATACGCAAGGTAAGCTTTTTAACTTTCTTCCAGTTTCATCCGGGATAGAAATCTCTCATAATTTGTTGTTTTTGATTAAATTGAATTCATAAAGAGGCCATGTAAATCTTTATGAATAGTTAGAATTAATGTGTAAGAAGTCTTTGATTACCATTCACTAATACAATACAAGATAAATAATTACAAATCCTTAAGCCAAACCAACAGACTGCAAATATGTGTGAAAATTTTCAAATAATTATATTAAATACAATTGAAATTTTAATTAATAACTTCATAATAAGTAGTAAACACGCAAAAGTCTTCACCTTTTTTATAAATATATTTAATGGATTTTAGATGTCATTGCTAAGAAACTTAGTACAACAGAAGCAATTAACAAGGCTTTCAAAATGTATTTTCTGCATTCTGCAAGTTTTTTCTACTCATATAATTAGATCTTTTTGCATTAAGAAAATTGTTATTTTTTTTTGTAAGTAGTGAAATTTGCATTAATGTTGATCAGATATTATTTAAAATTTTCAATTAAAATGTAAATAATTAATTGTAGAAAAAAACCTTTTAATATTGGAGCATGGATTTAATCAGTTAATTTACCTGTGCAATTGTTTATGCAAGCGGGCACTATAAATCCAGTACATCACCGGGTAATAAATTTATGTTACTTATGCCCTCCCAGTCTTAGAGTTGAATTTTTAATGAGACAAAAAATAACATCATGTTCGTTTATCTATTATATCTATCGTTCTTCCTTTTTTCTGTCAATGGATTTACTTTGATTTTATTGTCTGACCTGAAATAAGAGTATTATTCGACACAAAGGTATTTTTTTAGTCAAAGATACGCGTCCTGAATGCGAAATATCTTTTCACTTGACATCAAATTTTAACCGTCTGAGTACACTTCTAAGTGGTTATTTAATAAAAAATTATTGAAACACAGTCCATTAAGTTCAATGAATAAACTGAAATAACTTCGGGTATACATTTTTATAAGTTTATTTAACTTAAGTGAAAAGAATCACTCTACTAACTCTAGTCAATTTAATGAATCTTAATGATAAATCACAGGTGTACTGTCAAAATAATTTACTAAATATATAAATCATTTTTTTACAGAATTCAAGTACATTTTTGCAGCATTTGATGACAGAACCTAAAATCAAATAACATTTATCACTTTGATATTAATGGTACTAAGCTTACTGAGAACAAAATTTTCATATTTTTTACATCAATCTGACATCATTCTGGGGTAGTTTAAATTGAAATCACACAGCAACAGTCTCATCATTTTTGATATGACATCAATCGACCGCGAATAAGTTCTTTAAAGACATAAACTTCACAACACATAAGCATGTCAAATGTCGCAAAAGACTTCCTTAACCATATGTATAAAATTTTAGCACGCTATCCTGTCAGACTTTTCTTTCTTATCAAAAAAATCAACAAAAAGCAAAAGTAAAATTCAAAAATCCTACATGGGGCAAGCGATTACAATTTTTCAGAGCTCAAGACTTTTTAAAAACTTTACGAGTTGCCAAATAAAAATCAAAAGGAAGTAAAACCACCAACAACAACAATAATAATACTAACACAGGATGAGCCCGTCTCGAAGGATTCATGTGAAAAGAGTTATTTATGTGATTTGCAAAATATCATTCCGGTTTTTGACTTGAAAAAAGCAATTTGAATAGAATGAGTAAGGGTAAAATTGGTGATTCTTTTTGAATATTGGCATGCAACAGGTTAACGCTTTTAGCTCAAGGATATGTCGTTCACGTTAGAAGGAAACATGTTGTCCTCCATGAAATAAAATTTATTTGATTATGCGATGTTGTTTATCGCGAAGTATATTGAGGCAATGAATACTCTTCGAATATGCTTTTATAGTCATATGGAAGTCGTTAACAGTTTTCTAGTTATAAGTTGTAGGATTAGCTCTACTAAAATATCAAAGTTAGTCCCTAAATGAACAGGAAAAGGTTTAAAACTATTATCCCGAGGTCATTGTGTTTTAAAATAAAATCCAGTACAATTTTTTGAAAATGAAAATGTTTTCCGCTTTTTCCAAAATTATATTCAAAGTCGACAATGCTTAAAAACAAGTTTCTTAAAAATGTGTCGCTTGGTTTTATTAAAGTTAGAAAATCAAATTAATTCAAATCATGTCTTAATTCTCTTTATAATATTTATTTAAGAAATCTAAAATGAAAGTAAAAGCACTTCTAATCTCATTAATAGTAAAAATTTTAAGTTTAAAGACCTTCAAAAAAAATTAATACTTGTAGGTTAGGATTTTTAAAACAGAAATCGATACTATGTCACGGCTATGCTAAACTGTGTGAAAAGTACTTTAAAAACAGGAGTTGGTTTCTAGGGAATTTTATACTTATATGATAGTAATTTGTATCAAGCTTCACAATTTTACAACACTTTGGAAGCCTTTTAATATCACACTGCTTAGATTTGTTTCACAATTAAAAACTAACTCGCTCAACTTTAAGCTTAATTACTTAAAAAGTCAACTATGAAATATAAATTTTTTAATTGAAGTTAAATCCTCTAAAAAAACAAAAGGATAGAAATCTATTTTTTTGGAAATCTTACCAGTCACTTGTAAACAAATCTGAAAATAAAGATTATAAGACTATAACCTAGTCAACACATAGATTCTCATGTTGTTTAAAACTTTAGACCGCTGCCAATTATTTTCACACAGCGTTCACATTAAGAAGAAATAATTATCGCCTGTCAGTTATCTAATTCCCAATAGACTCCACTCTATGGACATCATAAAAAGCCTTATATGGCTGGTTGCCAGTCACTTTGCTAGAAAACATTCTCACATGGGCTGTCATCATTGTGGCATAAAATGTAAAACTTTTGATATCGCCTCTGCTGCAGAAACACTTCATTGCCAACGACTTAACATCTAATGCACAATTGTTTGATCCTCAGTACTGTTGATACTCCTCCAGAATATATTTTTAAATTCATATCCTCTAACTAAAGTCCTGTTCGTTTGTTTATTTCAAGAGGCGCGCGAAACTTTTCATTCCCTTACTATAGTAAAAAGATACTAGGGGCCAGAGTGGTTTTCTGATTGACAGAGAAATCATAAATTATTCATGTCATTAAATCATGTTACATAAATTTTTATTTATTTTTTTTTTTTCGTGTTTTTATTTATATTTAGCTTTCTTACTTTGGTTCTCTGTAATCATTTTATAGTATATATCTGTGTGCTAGGTATTGCTGTTGAGTTTGCGAGAGTTAAACACAATTTTTTGCTTCATCTTTAAGACATCTACTTTTCTTGAGGCAAGGGGGAAGATTATGACTCGACTGGCTCTTGATGTTATCACTTGGAATATATTCATTACACAAATACACTTGAATTTCCAGGTTATAGAGGCTTAGAAAAAGTTTTCATTTGCACATTATTATCTCAAGAAATTAATTTTGTTTTCAGCAAAATGAGATGATTGTGAATTTGCCATTGATAGCATTCTTTGAATGCTTGAATATGATTGGATTTTACAATATTCTTGTTCAATAAATACCAAAGGATGGTAACAAATTAAAAAAACACTAATGCTTCTTGTAAAAAAGGAAGTTATTGAAATACATCTTATGAATACAGATGATATAGAAATATCGAAAAAATATGTTGTTTTAGTTAAAAGTAATTATTCAAATTTTGAAAATAAAAGTTGTATTGCTTTGGAATTAGTAAAAAAAAAATCTTTTTATGTCACTTTCGTTAAGAATATGTTTTTGATGAGAATTTATTTAAATAATAACATACTTTTTGCTGATTTGGACCATACTTATTGGCTGAAGTTGAAGTTATACTACATAAAACAAAAATGATGATACTCAACTAAAAATAAAAATAGCATTTAAAAATCTTTTTAAAAATAAAAGACTTTTATTTACGATAATTTAATTAAATTAATGAATTAAAAGGAGATGAATAATATATATTTAATACAATTGAATAGGAAAGACAAATAATTTATTTTAACAAATCACATTTACACTTTTGTACCACGAAAATTTTAGGTGTGGTGCGTCGAGAGATCAATATTACTAAATCAGTAGCTATTACATTTAATAAAATTTATTAATTTTTACTGAACTTTTCGAGGGATGATATAAATGAATTGTTATGTATTACACTTGATGCAAAAATTAGTAATTATATTATTATTAAGGACGCCCCAGACTGTTATTTATAGTAATACAAAATTGTAAATGAATTTTGTTAGAAGTATTATTTATTATTTTATTCCCATTCAACGGTATTAAACATTATTTTCCTTCTTTTAGTTTATTAATTTGACTAAAGTTTATTTCTAAAAACTTTTTTTATGTTATTTCTATTTCGTCCTTTTTAGTTATATTTTTCTCTTACTTTCAATATTTATGCTATAGTAAAATTGGTATAGCGTACATATGTATATCACTTATGATACTTTTATTTTCATTATTTAAACCATATCAGCATATAAAAAATGGAATATTTGTTTTAAATCTTTTTTGGACTGTTTACGCATTTTATCCACTTCTCAATTTCTTATCGTTGTCACATAATTTGTTCCCTTCATCGTCTTTGTTATCCAATTCTTCAATTTCTAGATCTTTTAGGGATTTAACTAAGCTAAAAATAACATATGTTTGAGCTTGAGCAACGATAAGCTTCCGCTTCCGAGGTATAAGCTACTGCATGGCCTACAGTGTTCCTTTGTACTTTATGTACTGTTGTAACCCATGATAAAGCTATGAGGAGTTTCCTTCTTTCAGTAATACCATAACTGAATCTAGCGGGAAATTGTACTATTTTTAGTTCAAAATACAATGGATTTTCACCAGAGTAGCCTACGATTTCTTATCTAAAGCCTCAACAGCTCATCCCAAAGTAGGTAAGAACTCAGTCGCAAGATTGTTCTGTATTCATGTCCAGAACTTGAAAAGACTTAATTTTTTAACACAACTTTTTTCACTAGATTACATTCGTATGCAAGCAGCTTATATAAAGACAATTGGAGGCGAATAGTTCATTGGCAAATACTTCAAGCATCGATCACCAGCCTCTACAGTAGAAAAAACAAGTTAAAACTCATCAAAATGATTATATTGACATTGTTCCAACATGAAGGAAGATAACTGAAAAAAAACGAAAGAATATATTTTCAATATATTCCATGGTATTTTTTCAAACTTTCCGTTTTTACCCTTGCCTGTTGCATCTCTAGCGGAAAATGAGCTGGAAATCTATTGCATTATTTGGCATCTGATTCGGTTTTTTTATACTGCCTTTGAAACTACAAAAAATTTTATTAAAGAAGCTGAAGGCTCCTTTGTTTTATAAAAGTTTTAAATGATTCGAGTGCAGAGAGATGTTTTTTATCTAACAATAGCAGATATATTTACAGAATACTCAAAATTGCAGTTTTAAAAATTGAAGGCAATCAATGAAGCTCCTTTTTTTTCTTAAAATCAACTGTAAAATGAGAAAACATTTGATCTTGTACCAATAAATAAAAATTCTTTTTAAGTCAAGTAAAACTAAAAAGTATACCATCCTTAGATCATATATTTTTAAACATGAAATTTTCTTTTTTAAACTATTTAAGCTTAAATCAAATGCTAAAAAACAACAATATTTTTGACTTAACAGCAC
Organism: Acrocera orbiculus; assembly: GCA_947359355.1. Lineage (NCBI taxonomy): Eukaryota > Metazoa > Arthropoda > Insecta > Diptera > Acroceridae > Acrocera > Acrocera orbiculus. The sequence continues at coordinate 47,824,155 of OX375757.1, forward strand.
GATTTTTGAGTCTTTTAAATTGTGAGTAAGAACTTAATAAAAAAAGAAATTTCACAGGGAAAGTTTTCCAGTATTATAATCTCAAAAAACTTTTTTTTAACTATTTTTGAAGCCATTGTGACGATAGATAATTTCATTCAATGACTTTATGTCCCAATTTTACAAATTTTATTGGATTTAAAATGTGTTAAAAAGAGAAAAATAATTACTAAAGCTGGATTTTTGTTGGTTAAATTGAAGTAAACTAAACTGTTTACAAGGTAACTAAAACTAGTGAAACTCTTATATGGAAACAGGCTATTTTTTATTAATTTATTTTGAAATTTCTTTTCATTAATTACAACCTTTTAGCAAGATATTGAATTAAATTAGATGAAAAAAATTTATTTTAAACCAAATCGGAAAATACTAACATAAGTCTCATGGGATTTTAAGTATTTAGCATTATTAAATTATAACTAATGCTACTTCTTAACTCAAAGGCTGAATGCCATTTATAGTTGAGCTAAACGCTGATTATTGGGAAAGAATATAAAATCTTGAACACCTTAACATTATACAACTTTGTATTTTGGAACGACACAGAGTTCTTATTTCAGTTTTTTATAGTCACTAGACTTTTCCTTGATTTGCTTAACATATTTTTATTCTTTTTATTGCAAATTTCTTAAAATCAATGTAGTTAAATTCAATTAATGAATTGAAGATGTTCCACTCAATTTATATTTTGAATCCCATGTTTAGCATGTTTCTTTTTTTTTTGTATTTTAAGTTTTTTGTCCCGTCTGCTTAATTATTAGGAAAAGTATTCCTTATTTGGGATGCCAATTATTGTATTGCAGTTAATTTATTAACTTGTGTGATTTAGACCTAGGTACGAACTGCTGCTCAAATTGACAATTGTAATTTATATGATCTAGAGTCGGCAAACAACGTAAATAGAAAACAAAATTAGATACATAGGAAATGTTTTCTTTCTTTGTTTATTTTTTTGCATTCGACCAAGACACTGCACCATGTAGCCGGGTGCAGTATAGAATCACACAATAGTTAAACTGGTATCTGGTTCCAAAAATATGATCGAATGAGATACCTTTTTTGGTGGTCAGGATTTGAAAAACTCGTTCAAGTTTTGTTTAGGTCTTTCCATAGCCTTTCGCTCCTACCAAACAAAGAATAGAACTAATTAATAACTCAATACATATATTAAAACAATTCAATGGATCGAAGAAATATTATTACAGGATAATACAGTTTCATGTTATTTTGAAAATTTAATTTTTTGTTTAACAATGAATATGCTAAAGCTTAAAGGTTTAATGCAAAATTAATTCCAGCTTAAAAATGAAAATAATTTTAAAGTATAAAGTCTTAAGTATTTTATTAACGCCCTTGGCAAAGCAAAACGTGTCAAATGACTGTCAGTTTAGAAGGAATAATACTGTTAATTTCTACGAGTGTAAGTAGGGCTTCTTAGCGCTTTTCTGCTTAAACGTCTTAAGTCATGAATAAAACTCAAATGAATCATTAAACCTAAAAAAGCCTTAAATTATTCAAAGGGTTGTCAATAAAGCTGAAAATATTTTCAAAAGTATAAAATATCAGTGTTTTTAGCTAAAAAACTATCAAATTTAAATTTACATTGAAAATTTCATATCAGAAGGGTGTTACTTTTCGCGGTTGCAATGTTTACAATTACACTTAGCACTTACGAATAACGTTTAAAGGAAATTATTTAAATTTTTGGATAGCAACAGCAGTCATGGTATATGATTATAGGTGTGAAACACTAAACAAACTGCTAACAACAGCAAATCGGTATCCAGAACTATAGTTTAACCTGCCACACAAGCAGTTTTGCAAATTTTTTATTTTTCTAATATGCAATTCAATATATTTACCCATAAGGTCTACAAAACGTTGCCACAAAAGTCAATAGGCTAGTGAAGTAAGAATAAAATAAAAACTAAAACAAACTATGCCACGCCTTTACTGGTAAACGCCTTTACTAAACAAAAAACCAAAGCAAAGCAAAAAACTGAACACCTAAAACTTGTCCTCCTAGAGATGCATTAGTTGCTACTGTTATAAGATACTATCAACAAGAAAAATAAAATATCAAGTAAAAATTCTTTGTTGCTACTGAAGGCTACAAACATTTGCTCACTTCTTTAAGCAGCAGCTCCCAAGCATCCAATGCCTAGAAAGTTTGTCATTGGTTAAAATTGATCTCCTAAGTGCCTTGGGGCATCATTTGGTATCTTCTGCTATAGTAGCTAGAATACAGTTTACATAAGGGCGGGAAAGCTTTTTAATTTTTTTGTATTCCAAGGAAGCTTTTGCGCCTATAACATTTAAACTTTTCACACAGCCATAAATTACACATGGGATGCTATAGAAATAAATGAAAATATAGATAAAATTAATAAAACTAAATGGAATTTGGCCAATGTGTGAAGAGTTTATCTTTAGGTATACTATATCATTCCCAGGTGATATATAGAATAGTTGCCAATAATATAGAAACCAATAAAATAGAATTTACACAGTTTTTCTATATGATTAAAATAGTAAAAGCATCAAAATCTATTGTGAGAGATATGCGCATATGCTCTAAGATGTCATCAGCCAACCAACAACTGTCTTTTGCATATCCCTTATGTCTGGCACAAAATTTCTATATCCCATAGAGTTTTGTTTTCGATATCTCTACATTTATCATTTTCTTTGCAACTGAGAGCAAATTTCTCATTAGTAAATTCAGATAAGATAAATTATATTGTAAACATTAAAAGGACGAAACCTATTCATAAAAGGCGGAGAATTTCTTATATCCTAGAACTAGTACAACTAATCAGACATGTGTAGATATAGATTTTATTAAGCTCCTCCTACGTAAAGTCTAATGTAAATGTTTTTAAAGGATGCAAAATGCAAGTATCTATCATACTACTATTCACCTCTAAAAAGAGGATGCAATTTTTTTAAGGTGTTTGAAAGCTAATTGCATTTAAAAAAATATAATAATAACAACCATGTCACTCTAATCATTTGTTGGTGTATTATGTAAATTATTCTGTTTTAGTTAGTACAGGTTTCTGTACAAAAATAAGTTTCCTTTTTCCATCTTATAATTTTATCAATAAAACAAGTTTCAATTTTCTGCCTTCAATATCGTCGCTCAAGTTCGTTGCATATAATTTGGATTTTGTATACACAACAATTTTAAATAGCCAAATGTCCTTCAAAACTAGCAAAAATTATAAAAATAACAAACAATTACTTTTAATTGAAAAGATGACTTTAAAGTCAGCCAAAATTAAAGAATTTTTATTTTCTTTCTTTATTTCTAATTTGAAAATCGATTGTATTTAATAAGTTTATCAATTTTGAAATAAAACATGAAATTATAGATTTGTCTAATGAAATGGTTTAAATGTTACCATTTTAATAAATTCGTTCTCTTCTCTAGGATTTCCAAAAAAATTAAATATTATGATTATTTTAAATGAATAAATTGCGGGTGTGATTTGAAAATAAATTTAATATATTTCTTCTTAATATAGGCTTGAAATAATTAACAAAAAATGGTCATATTAAGCTATCGGGGAGAAACACAGAAACATTGCCTCCTGCAAGCTAAATTAAAGCCAATTTTTAATATTTTCAGGTTCAGTTATTTCTATAAGAAAAATTTCTGTCCCTGCAACTAATATGTTTTAATGAATACTGCATTCTTTCAATTGAAAAAAAGCTTAGTAACATGCTTTCCCTGAAATTTGCTACATGATCGTGTGTCTCCACTAAGTTCTATACTCCTTGAGGACCTAAACAAATACATGCTTGGTTTTTACTTTTGTATCTTCGTAACGTGCTCGCTATATGTAGTTCAGTAGATGTGACATCCTTGTCAAAACAGGCCAAAATCCCTGTAATTAAAGTTAGGAAACCGCTCGAAAGGAAGCATGAAATTTCAATTAAAAACATTCAAAGCCACATGGTTAAACTATTTCAACATGAGAGAGAAACTTATGTCAACAAAATTTCCTCCCTTTGCCTAATCACTCTGCAGCTGGACTGGCCAGTTTTACTCCTTGCATCTTGTACTTCTTAACTTAGGCTGCCTGCAGAGTGCCGGCTTACAGCCGAGCTAACACCGATTCCCATTGCGATGGTCTAATCTTTGGTAGGCTTACACCCTGAACACTTTGAGCATATTCCTATTGATTTACCCATAACGACTTTATCGGTATCGGCACTCTGCAGGCAGCCTTAGAATGATCTTGAGACTGATCACAAGTGTCTTTGTGATATTTGCAACATTAATTCTGATCATTACCCAGTTTCATAGTTTAATCAGTGTAAAAAGCAAATAATTTCTACTGATAGAAAATCTACACAGACTCGTATATTAACTATCATTTATGCATATGTATTCATATTGAGTCAAAGCATTAAGTGATAAAGGTAACCAATGCCGAATAAGCTTTAAGAAAAACGTAAGGATACATGTCAATAAGTTCAACAAGTTCGCTTGCTGGAAAAAGGGTGAACGGTGTGACAAGTTTTTTAAAACAAAAAGGCTGCTATGAAGTTTTATTATTAATAAAGTTCGAAAAAAATGATAGAGTGCTTAAGGATATTCCTTTGAAAGTTTCTTGCTGTCATTTTTTTCCTAGAAAACTTATATGTAAGTCAGACCTTGAATAGAAAGAGAAGCAAACTTAGTGACCTGCCTGCAATAAAGGAAAAATTTTGCTATCGCAAATTTTCGGCGGTTTGATAAAAAAAATTTGACTTAATTTGAAATCTGTTTGAAAAGGTGTTTACTAGAATAACAGAGGGCTTTTTTATGTTAAAAAGGAGTCCAAAGAGTCATGGATTGTTATGTACCCACAAAAAGTTTACGTTTATATGTGAACAAAGACTAATGGCTGATTTACTTGAAAACTAAAAGAAGATAAAAAAGGAAGATGGAAGAAGACGAATATGGATTATTTTTTTTAAATTTCAAGATCCATCTCCTAAGGTGGGCACTTACTTAGTCAAAATGACGTTCAAATGAATTTAACGCTGAAATATCCATATATGAGGGGGAACTTTAGCGTAAGCCTATGACGTCATAAAAGTTACTCGCTGAGATATACGCACTAAGTGAGTGCCCACCTTTACATTAGAAATGAAGCTCAAGCATTGAAACTACTTTTTGTTTGATGTGAGTGACAGCTTTTACATATTTTTCGAAAAAAAATAATTATCCATAAATATTTATAGCTATTTCTTAGTTTTTTAAATTAAAACCAAAGAATTTCCTAAAAATCTTCGCCTTTTATCATGAAAGCAAAACATCGTCAAGATTTTAAACGAAAAACCTGATTTAATCATCGAAATAGAAAGTCTTCATTTTCTATGGATGAAGTTAAGATAAATGTAGACGATTCTAAATGATCCCGAGTCGAAATTTTGAGCCTCCTTTCATCCTCTTCAATCTCAAAAATGCGAGCTTTGGTATACTTTGGTATACTTTTGTTAATCTTGGTATACTTTGAACCTCCTTTCACCCACTTCGACCTCCTAAATGCAAACTTTTCACGTATTGGAGCTTTGTTATACTTTGGTATGCTTTTGGTATTCTTTAGTATTCTTTGGTATACTTCGATCCTTATTTCATGCTCTTTAACCTAAAAAATCCATATTTTGGTATATTTTGAAGAGGGAAAATCTCTCGTGTCTTAAAATATAACCTCTCATAAAAATCTTTTCAAAGTGACAGCTCTATTAATATATTTTACAGAGGTGTCATATTTATTTAAAACAATTAAAATTAATTAAAAATGTTTAGTGTTATTATTAAATATTAATATATTTAATAACAAATCAAATGTTTTTTAAGTAAATTCTGTCTAATATTCTGTTCTGTTGGTTTCTGTGTAGTTACCGCCTTAGAGGCTCACAATTTCGACTCGTTATCAACTCTCATTTCCTCTACTATCTAGTTTTAGTTCTCTTTTCGACTTAATATATTCTTTTTTATACAAATTATACGTATTTTTTATACATCAAATTTTTACTCCTGTGAAAAACTCACCCTTATAAATTTTTGTAGTAGAAATTCTAGATGACAGCGATAAATTTACTTTGAATTCTGAAACTTCATAAAATACTTCTAAATTGTAGCCACATTATCGTTTGATGTATAATTTGATTTTCTAAAGTGTAAGTAAACCCAAGAATAAACTAAAATTTTCCTCATACTAAAGAGACCTTTTTGATAATGAGTTCCATATCTAAATAGTTAGTCGGCATATATGTATAAACAATATTTAAATTTTAAATTACTTCAACAATTTTTTTAATTCTTTAATATTTTGCATAAAATCTTCCTGTCAGTAGAGCTTAAATATCACAGAAATTTTGGACAGTCTGAAAACTTTATCTGGATAAAATAGCTACCTGGCAAAACTTTCTATGATAAATAGATCCTAGCGATAATCATAATACGCTACTTTTTGCTTTCCACAAAATGCATTGATTTACTATATATGCATTAATGCATTGTCCTCCTATCTACATTCACATAATTTTTATAAAAGCTGCATAATACAAAAGGGATAATTTTATATAAAACGCTGTCAATCTCTTATATGTCAAAAACCAGAAATCTAAAAATATATCCCTACAAATAAATAATTTGCCAAAAGTTAATATTTAATTCAATTGTTAAGCAAACATTTTATAAATCTTTTCATTTTTTGTTATATCATATTATACTAATATTTATACAATCGTGTAACCATAAAACCGTTAATAATAATATATATATATGTATAACACAGAAAGCATCCCTTTATATTTGTCAATATAAAGTTTTCAAACAAACAATTTGCATGAGGGATGAGGTGTTGTTTGATTGACACTAAATATATTCCTCAGCATGTGTTTACCAAGTGACTTTTCCTATAATATTGAGTGATTTCATTTTTTTTATTTCATGTAAATACACCCTCCTTAGCCTCCACAAAAAATTTAGACCCTGTCTATATTTAGTTTGAAATCTAACAAAAGTGCACTTTTGGGATTGACATATCATTTCACGGGCTGTCACTTTTCAATAAAAATTTAGTTGGTTAGTGGGATTTAAATACACACAAAATCTGCATATCACTGATCCCTATGACCCTAAAAAGAAGCCAAGTGCTGCCACAGCATTACCGCTATAACCAAATATCATGAGCATTAAGGAAGAATAAAAGGGATGACAAAAACAAAAATAATCATGATAACCCTTCTTCAGTAGCCATAATAGATTTAGAATCATAGAAAGGATACGCGGCAGGTTACGGAAGGATATACATGTATGCTAATTAACATTGAAGGGATTCTACTCGTTAAATCTGTTAACTAATGTATTCCTATTGCTGTATGATATTCTCTGAAAATTAGTTTTGATGTGATAATTTGGAAATTTGTTAAAACAATAAACACGAATTTAACATTTTAATGATGATACTAAGTTTTTGTGATTTGAATTAAATGTACTTAAATTTTTTCCTTTTATTGACATTTACACACTTTGCAGCCTTTTGTTGTTTTTCTTTTATTCAATATAATTTATTTTGAACACTGTCGAAAATTATCTAAAAAATATTCTGAAAAAATAACAACTGTAAGTTTTCATTGATAAATAGGTATTTTTATAAGCCTTATGTCCTTAAAACAAGAAAGAAAAGAAAATAGTTTGACATTTAGAAAGGCTTTTTTATGAATTGGTGACTCACTAAAATTTCGCGGAGTTATTTTAAGTCCGAAATTTCGAAGCTTTATCTTTATTTTGAAAACCCTCTGGCTTAAATACTATTGGCTGTCGGTCGTTTGTATCTTATTGTAAATACTGACTCTTTGTGGTCTTTGAGAGAACAAAAAATTTTTTTTTTATATATAACATCCTTTATTGTTTAGTACAATCTTAATCTTAACAAGCTAATTTATTACTATTATTGAATTGTGCTTCGTATGAACCAATTTCTTGTGCGGATTTGGCTCAGCTCCCAATTTCAGGTCAGTTCATGTGGTTTGATTCGTTTAAGTCTCCTGATCTCGTTTATAATGTCCAGGAATTGAATAGATTCTACGTTGCTATGTTGAAGTAGATGTTTTTCATGGTTGACAGCATGTTTCTCGATCACTTGGATGATCCATTCTTTGTTTAAGTCCTTGTGAATTTCCTGATTGCCCACGTATCTGTAACTGTTTGTCAGTCGCTGGAATTGGTTTTGACATCGTTGGATTACGTTACGATTTGACTGTTTCGTACATCCCCATAACTGGATTCTATACGTCCATATATATCATTCTCTTGTACTGCAGGTTAATTTGGGAATGATGTCGTACTAACTAGTATATTTGAACACTGTTTATGTTTTATCTGTTTTGCTTTTTGTCTAACATAATGCTTCCAGTTCAATCTTGATTCTAATGTAAATGAAGTCTAAGATACATCACTGATTCGGAAGACAAATTGCTGTAAGAGATTTTTCTCTGCACGTTAGTTCTCCTCAACCAGAGTCTTTGTGCTTCTGTGTATTGTGAAATCATACATAATTCTGCATAAACACTCCACTAAACACTCCTAATTTAATAGGAAGGATAATTACACGTTTTTATTGCAAAGTGAAATTTTAAATTCGTATAAAATGAAATCAGCAACTGACATTTATCATTTCGTAGTTTACTAATAAATTTTTTGGTTGGAACAAGGTGTGGGTTTTTATTAATCCCAAATTAGTACATTTTCAAGCCTGTAGTTATATAGTTTCATCTCCAGTTGTTTAAATTTAAAGGCTAATGATATATTTTTGGTCCTTTAAGAAAAAAATTATACAATTAAAAGAAAAATGTAAAAAATATTTTTGAAATTCAAAAACTACAAGAACTTAAAAGACGTTTTAGCTTAAATAGAAATAGAAATAAAAATAAATATTAAAATTAAGTTTAAAATGATAAATTTTTTATTATTACAAAAAGCTAAAAATTGATGAAAATATTTTCCTTTAACCAAGTATAAAAAAATGGATACTATAATACATCTTTATTTACTTTAAATAAAATATTAAATAACTACCTAATCTAAGCATATATCACTTAAATATGGAATAATTTTCAAATATCCTTATTAAAATCTACTTTTTCAAAGCAATGTTTACTCTACCGTGCATACTTATCAAAGTAAAACTCAAACCATTGGAAAATATAATATTGAAATTTGGTTTAATCAAACCCCCTAAAAATCATAAATTTATAATGAATTCATAAATAACAGTATGAAAGCTAATGTAATTATCTGCAACATTTTCGCACCAAAAACTTCTTTTTTTTTATGAAACTCTGTAAAACTCCTGAAAGACCAACATGAAAACTTTTACTAGAAATAGTAATTAAAGCAATCCTAATTAAAACTCGTCTGTGGTTAACTAGCAATCCCACGGACTTCATCTTTTTCTCTTTGAGAAGGCGACAAAACACTAAGGGTGTTGAGGATATTTAGCTAACAAAGTTATATGACGTTAAAAATGGTGTTGTAATAACAACATCAGAGAGGACATCTAAATTTTCAAATAGGTACAACCATCTTGTTTTAAAATAATATTAAATTTTAGTAAGGTATATATATATATATATATATATATTTATATCCTTTTTTGGCCGCCTGTCAAAACAATATAGTAAATCTTTGCTGAAAAATAGAATAATGTCAGCTGCTACAATATGTTTTCAGTTCACTTCCCTTTGGAATCTTTTGGTTTCATAAGTTTTTCACCCAAATGAGAAATTTGTTTATTTTTGTTATGGGAAGTTGTAATACACCCCCTTCCAATATGGCTGAGCTTATTTATTTTTTGTTTTTATACCGTGATCAAAGAGAAAACGTATTTCCTTTGAAAAACTTTATCCTTGTTATAGATGATGTCTAGGAGACTATGATTTTATATATTTCTTAATGGCTTTTTGCAGCGCACGAATGCATTTCTTTGAGTAATATTTTTCATGGTGTCCACAGTTAACTTTCATTAGATGGGTGGTGGGTACCTGAGAAAATTTATGTTTATAAGTTTCTATACGGTTTCGATGACTTTGTTTCGTAGTTATATTGAGTTTTTAATTTAGAAAATTTATTAAGTTTAAAATAAAGACTAAAATGATTCTATTAGCACTTTAATGTCTTTTGAGTAGAATATCATTATTATAGCATTTAATCTTATGTTAATATTCTTTCTATTGTACTTCTATTTATGGGCTTTCCAAGTACTGGATAAGTTGGCAAAGGTTGACAACTATTTTGATTAAAATCAGAACAATTTCCAACAAATATCATAAAAACCTATTGATTACTTTTAATAATAAACTATAGAATAAAATTTTTATTAAAACTCGTTTCACAGATCACAAGTCAACGCCATGCAAAAGCTGATGAAAACATATCTAACCAAAATAGGCACTCACCAAGTACTTCATCTGCTTCTTAAAGGATAAGATAATGGAATGAGATTTGCTACAAATTATTAGTTTTTATTTCTCTAGAAATCTGTCAATAGCATTAGGCTAAAATTGAACGTATTTATTTAAAGTCAAATTTTTTAAGGATTAACCGTAAGTTTTTTCAAAAAATTTTATTTTTCTTATCAAACTGTTAATTTCAATCAAGAAATTTGAATTTCGTGAGAGTCTACTTACTTAAGGAGTTGTAGTTTTTTCTTTAAACTACCATCAGTTTCAGTATGTATTCTTTTTTTTTTGATTTTCAAACTTTATTACTACTGAAAAATCCTAAAAAAGTTTTTCACTTTTTACTTAGTTTTACTTAGTTAAGCTATGGTTTTATATCGATTGGCTTAATAAAAACGTTCAAAAAGTAAACAATAGCTCTTCTGTTTATATAGACAAAACCACAAATTCTTCTTGATTGGCCCTAGAAATTCAAATTCTTATGTTAACTTAAGCATTTGTATTGATTTCTTACCCAAATACTCATTAAAAAATATATTCAGTATATTCAACAAATTGAAGTCATAAATCAAAGAGCAAATAATGGTTTAAGAGATAAAGGAAATTTTTTCATAAATATATCTTTTTATATTAAAGCTCTCAACGTGAATATGGAATTTTGATAATGTATGACAGGTAGCCCTGTGTTGAAAAATCTTCATAAGGAATAGAGAAATAAAAGGCGAACACTTACGTAAAAAGCTTTTATTTTTGTTTTTTTTTTATTGTAAGTTGAAGGTGACGATACATTGTAATTGTGATGTATTTTGCTCGCCAACCTAAATATTATGTTCTAAAACTTAATTCAAAATCTTATGCTAAGACTAAGACATTATTTCCAACTTTTGACACATAATGAAAGACAAAGCTGCTCATAAAGCTGTAGAGAAGATGTGGCTAATATTAAAGCTTGCTCTCCCTGAAAATTGATATTGCTTATTTAAGTTTTATTTGGTATTTACTTTATATTTAATTACATTGACATTTGTAAAAAGGATGATCTTCATACAAATAAATAAAAAATAACTGACTGCTGGGTTAATCCCAAAAACCCATATCTACGAAGTATTTAGAATTAGCATTTTAAGAAGAAAAAATTAAGAAAATCTATTGCTAGTTATACTTTTTTTTAACATGCATTCTTCATTTGAAAATGAGCAGGCAATAAATCAGAAGTTTATTGAAATGACAGCATCATTAAGCTATATTGCAGGAAGCAAGGATACAAAGATAATGGGATGAAAAAATAAAATCTGAAATTTACTCAACTATAATCCAAACCAACCACAAACAGTATTTTTATAAAGCTAGAAAACGTACTACTCTTACACTTCATTGAATTCTTTTGTAACAGTTGGCACTGACAATCTCCTTAAAAAAATGAAGAAAAACAAAACGATTTGACAACCATGTCGTCCTACTTGAATTAAACTTAGGGTGAGTTTGATGTTCACAATTTATTGTCTATGCGGTTAATTTTACAGCTAAGCAAGTAACTATTGTAGCAAATTTGTGGACAGAAGTGGAGACTATAATAAATGTGATGACAACTCTGGGAAATTGAAGTAAATTGATTTTGATCAGACAACTCCCTATGATTTTTCTATAACTAAAAAGCTACAATTGTTATTGGAGCTTGTAAAAGAAAGCACAATAATTTTAGGAATGGGTATTCATAACACTAAATCGCAGTCCCTTTAAGAATTTTCTTTAATAAAACGCAGTTAATTACGTAATTGAATTAGATCCAGTTGAATGATTTTCTGATTTGTGTTTACTTTTGTCTGATTTTATTTAATTTAATTAATTACATGAATTCTTGAATCTTTTAAAAGGTCGAGCAATATATTTTCAAGAAATAAATTCAGCTGATAAATACTTTTTTTTTGGTTTTATTATCTGGGTTCTTAATTCTAAATTCGGTTTACTTAAATGATAAAACTCTAGTGAAATAGAATTTGAAATAGCCTACTTTTAGGCTAAATGTTTAAATTTTTATTCTATTTCTTGGATGATTTTTGCGTATATTTTACTATGATAGCATGAATATTGCAATAATTATACAAAAATCATTTTTTAGCTCCAGAAAATCAAGCAAAGCTTGAAAACTTTAAGAGTAAAATTATAGTAATTGGATAATGAATTAAAATTATTGTGTCAAAAGTTGATCAGAGAAAAATTACCGAAGTTATGAGTATCTGAGTTTCCTTTACTCCAACTCTAGAACAAGAAGGGAGTGAGCAAAACTTTAAAGCGTTTTTGTTTGAAGCTGGAATCTACTGGACCAATTTTTTTGACATTATGCGCACTACTTTTCCACATATTTCAATAGATTATGACGAAAGCCTTTTTTTTTGTATTTTTATTTTTACAATAACAAATTGTTATGGATTTTAGGAAGTAAAATGTTTCTTTAGTTTTAATTATAAAAACTGTTTATTTACAAAAATACAATTAATTCTTTATTACAATTTAAGCATTATTTACTAAATATAATATTAATTAAATTTTTATTACAATTTAGACACAAGCTAATTATTCGAATATCCACACTAGACTGTCTTCTCTTTTAGAATTTAGAATTCACTTTTAATTATAACGGTAATTAATTAATTAAAAGTGCGTTCAATGAAAATTTCTTAGGTTCGTTCAATATTACTACTAAAATTATTAATATCAAAAAAAAAAGTGCGTTCAATGAAAATTTCTTAGGTTCGTTCAATATTACTACTAAAATTATTAATATCAAAAAAAAAATTAATACAAAAATATATATTTATAAAAATACATAACACGTCCCCCCTAATAAAGAAAAATTTTTTTATTTTATAAATAGCAAAAAATTTTATATATTATTAATCAGAAAAAAGTTTAAGGTTGGGGTTTATTGATGAGCGGGTTTGACTAAGTTTTTATGAACTTTAATGGTTTTATTTTTCACTTGGATATGAATTGTTTGGTTGTCTCCTAATTTGATAATTTTATAAGGTCCTAAGTAATTAGAAGATAACTTCTTTGCTAATCTAGTTTTCTTGTTTTGCAAGTAAACATGATCTCCAATTTTATATTCGGGACTATTAACATTCTTGTCATAGTATAGTTTAGATTTTTCTTTAGAGTTTATTATGTGGCCTTGAGCAATTTCCCAAGATTTGTTTAGTCTGTATCTAAGTTGATCAATATAGTTGTCGTAAGTATACGACACTTCTAATGGTTGAGTAAGAGCACTCGGCAATAATGGTCTATTACCAAAAACTAATTCATGAGGAGAAAAGTTCGTAGATGTGTGGATAGTAGTATTATACGAGAACATAGCCATGGGTAACCAATCATCCCAATCATTTCGTTGATAGTTTATATAGTGTTTCAAATAATCTTTTAAAGTTGAATGGGACCTTTCTAGTGCGCCATTACTTTGTGGATGAAAAGCTGTAGTTTTCAATTGTTTAATATGGAATAGTTTCGAAAATTCTTTGAGTAAATCGGAAAGGAAATCTGATCCTTGGTCAGTTAAGATTGTATTTGGGATACCAAAATGACTTATAAAATGTAGTAAACATTTAGCGACTGTCTTCGCCTCGTGATTAGGAACAGGATAAGCCTGTGAAAATTTTGTGAGATCATCTTGCATTGTAACAGCAAATCTATTTCCGTTTTCCGTGATAGGCAGAGGGCCAATGACATCCAGATTTAATTTAGAAAAAGGTTTAGTAGAAGTTGTAGTTATCTCCATTGGTGCCTTGAATTTTCTTCTTAGAGTTTTATTTCTTTGGCACGACTCACAGGATTTAATATAGGAACTTATATCCTTACTCATATTTTTCCAATGGTATATTTGTTTTATTTTATTATAAGTTCTGTGAAACCCAGAGTGACCAGAATGTGGATCATTATGATATTCCTTTAAAATTATAGGAATTTCGTTAGCAGTAGGTGTCGAAATAATTCCTTGATGTATAGTAATTCTAATTTTTGTATTTCTAAAAACATATTGAATGATCGGTTTAATTTTTTCATATATGAATTGGTTTGCTCGATCCTGAAAATCGGGGAAGGATATCGAACTAATTTCTTGTTGAAGTAATTTTTCTTTGAGGGTTTGCATACAATTGAAAAAGTCTTCATATGAAGCTTTTTCCCAATGAAAATTTTTTATAAAACAATGGTATATGTTTTTACCAGTTTTGGTGTTCTTGGATGTATAAACGGAATTGTTTCCATGAGGGAAATTTCGAACTTGTTGTTCATTTTTGGAGACAGCTATTAGCTCAGAAAAATATTTGTTATCATCTTCTAAGTCGGTGCTTGTTATATAAGCAATATGATCGTTTGATTTTGTTAAATGTGTAGGTGATTCATTAAAATCGAATATTTTAGGCATTTTTGAACAAGATTGAAATTTAATATAATCCTCGTAAGTATCTTTAGAGGTTCTTACTACGTTTATATCTGTAACTACCCTGGACAAACAATCAGCATTCCCATTTTTTCTTCCCTGTTTATAAACAATTTCATAATCATATTCTTCTAATTTGAGACGCCAACGGACAAGCCTTGATCCAGGATCCTTACAATTGAATAACCAAATTAATGGTCGATGATCTGTTATAATTTTAAATCTTTGGCCATATATATAAGGTCGAAATTGTTTAACGGCCCATACGATAGATAAAAGTTCACGCTCAGTAGTACTGTAATTAATCTCTGCTTTATTTAATTTCCTAGAAGCATAAGAGATGGGCAGATCTTTGCCTATTGTGCCTTGCGAAAGAATAGCCCCTATTGCAAAATTAGATGCATCAGTTGTAACCAGAAATTCTCGGGTAAAATCTGGAAATTGTAAAATAGGTTCTTGTGTAAGTTTTGCTCGTAAAAGATCAAAAGAGTTTTCTTGTTCGCAAGACCATTCGAATTTTGCTCCCTTCTTAAGAAGACTGGTTAGTGGTTTTGACAATTTGCTAAAATTTTCTATAAATCTTCGATAATATCCGACTAATCCTAAAAAGGATTTAACTTCCTTTTGGTTTTTTGGAATTGGAAACTCATTAATAACCTTGATTTTATCAGGATTAGGCTTCAATCCTTCCTGAGATACTACATGTCCCAAATAAGCAACTTCCTTTCGAAGGAATTCACACTTATCAGGTTGTAGCTTGAGATTGTTCGCTCGTAGCCTTTGGAAAATTTGCAACAATTTTTCCTCATGGTCCTTTATAGAAGAAGCATGAATAACTATATCGTCTAAATAAACGAAGCAAATAAGTCCTTGTAATCCAGAAAGGACTGCGTTCATTAACCTTTGAAAGGTAGCGGGTGCATTTTTAAGACCAAATGGCATACGATTGTATTCATAATGCCCTAAAGGGGTCGAGAATGCAGTTTTTTCTTTGTCGCTTTCTTCCATCTCAATCTGATGAAACCCAGATGCCAGGTCTAGCGTTGAAAAATAGACACTATGGCCTAATTGATCCAGTACTTCAGTGATGTTAGGTAATGGATAGGAATCACCTACAGTAACACCATTCAATTTCCTGTAGTCAATTACGATACGCCACTTTCGTTTACCTGTTGCATCTGTCTTCTTTGGCACTACCCATAATGGAGAAGACCATGGAGATTGTGAAGGTTTGATAATGTTTTGTTCTAACATTTCATTAATTTGTTTTTTAACTTCTTCTTTATGTACCTCTGGATATCGATATGTTTTGCTAACAATTGGAATTGAGTTTTGGACATTTATCTTATGTCTTGTAGCTTGCGTTGAAGTAAGAGTATCTCCCTTTATATGAAATATGTCGTTGAATCTAGTGCAAATATCGATTATACTGTCCTTTTCTTCTGAGTTTAAATGGTCCAATCTTAAATTGGAAATAATTGACTCCATTCTTTGAACCTTAGAATGCTGTGAACCGTTTAATATATGAATTTGTTTGGGAATTGGTGAAAGGTTAACAAGAGAGCTTGATATTAAAACATCCCTGTCTTTGGTGTTTAAAATAGTAGCAAGAGCTTTCGAGTTTTTATTTACTTTTGTGATTGCCCTGCTTAAATAGACACCATCTAGTATTTTAATTTCTGGCAATATTCCTTCTTGAATCTCGGGGTTGCCAATATTAAGTTCTACCACAGTTTGACTCCGCGCTGGTAATACCATTTGATTGGAATTTGTGGCGAAAAAACTGACCTTGGTGGTCAATTGGCTGTTAGGTTTTATGATTAATTCACAATTGGAATAATTCAAGATTGCATTATTTCTTTCTAGGAAATCGTTTCCTAAAATACCGTCATATGGAATATTAGATGGTACAGTAATTATATGAAATTTGTGTTTTATTATATGGTCTTTGAAATGTAGGTTTAAATTTGTGTAACCAGCGGTTTGAAGTGGATCATCATTATTGTCGATACCACGCAAATTGAGAATTTTGTCAGTAAAACAAATTAATTTAGGGTCCAAATGATCCCGTTTTATAATTGATACACTTGCTCCACAATCGATTAACAATTTAAATTTTCCAGTCTTAGATTCATTACTGGCAATGTTGATAAATATGTTATTTTCTTGTGTAGGCACTAGATCTGTTCGGCAGTTATGTGAAATTCCTCTCGAGACATATCTGCCACTGTCTCGAGATGATGCAAGTTTCCCGAAGTTCTATTATTAGTTGGTTGCATTGGTGTTGAACTTCTTTTATTTTGTTGATTCTGTTCATAATACAGTTTTTTCCTACATTCTTTAATGTCGTGTCCAGTATATTTACAAAAGTGACAAAATTTAGGGTTTGGATTTGTAGTGTTAAAAATTGGTTTAAAATTTGAATTTCGTGATGATTTGTTGACTATAGTAGGGTAAGCACCCCTATTGGAAGGTTTAGACTGGTAATAATTAGAATTGTAGTTTCTTTGCGATTGCTTTTGTTCCTTGATTAAAAGTTGGACTTTCTCTTCTTCAATGGCGATATTAAATGCCTCGTTCAAAGTTTCAATATCACGCGCTCTTAGCATTTGACTAATATTTGTTTTTACATTGAGAATAAATGTTTGTAAGGCTATGTCATTCATGGCTGCAATTCTACCAGGTAGCTCTATAGGACTTTTATTCGATTGGTGTATGGAAGACAATACACGCTTTAAAATGGTTTCTAACCTTACCATAAATTGGGATATGCCCTCATTTTCTTGTTGTTTGCAGTTTAGTAGTTCCATCAATAGGTGCCCATAATGTTTTTTATCAGAATATAATGTTTTAAGATAGTCTTTTAATGAGTCCCATGTGTCAAAGACGTGATTTGCACAGGCTGATTCGGCTTTACCAGTTAATTGGGCTTTAGTGTACGCTAATAGAATATTGGCTTGATCTTGGGTTGCGATATTGAACGCAGAATCCACTGTATTTAAAAAGGGTAATAACTTTTCTCTATCTCCATCGAAAGGTTTAACAAACTTAAATAAGGTATTAAGGTCTACTATAGTAGTATGCCTATTAGAGGATTTTTCTGTTTTAGTTTCTTTTTCAGTATTTGGATTAATGTTATTATCACCTTGTTTTGTATTCATTTTAAGGGAGTCCTTAATAGCGTTAATTTCTTCAGATTTGTTTTGGGTCTTAGGGTCTGTACAACTACCCAGCCGGGTTTTGGGCATTGAATAGTGTTTTAATAATAAATTGATCCCAAAATTGAGCAATTTACAAATCAGTATTTGGGTTTTATGTAATATATTTTAAAATATATATTTTTTATTTCAAAAATTCTTCATTTATTCAATAAAATAAGGTATATTGTATATAAAATATATATATATTTTAATTTTAAGTAATTATTTATTTAAATATGATAAGGTTGAGGCTAGTGTGGATATTTTTTTTTTTAAATTTAACATAATATATATTAACTTTGTTAATTTATTTTATACTATGTTTGCCCTTATTTTTATTAATTTAAATATTTCGTATAAGTTTCTTAATTTTAAGAATTTAATTTCTTATTATAAAGCATTTAATTTGTTATTTTTATTTCGCATTTAAATAACAATATATAAATCAAGATCTAATAAATAAGCTAATAGAATTAATTCAAAAAACACTTTTTTCTTTTAAAATTGAATACAACCAAAAAATCACTTTTTTTTTTTTCAATTTAATTGAAGTAAAATAAATTCGCTGATTTATTTGTATTTGTCTTCAGTTTTATGCCTTATTCTGATATTCGATAATTCCTTAAGATTCTTCTATTGTATATTTAGTTTAGTAATTAGAGAAAAATATCAAAAAAAAAAAAAAAAAATATAAATAATAAAAAATATATATGTATTTTTTTTTTTTTCTTTTTTTTTTTTATTATTATTTTTTTTTTCTTTGTTTCCTTATATACACGTATATGTAACTTTTATATTTACGGTTTTGTTGCTCTGCCCCGTTAGGACGCTTCGATCGGCTTGTTCGGTTATGATGCTATGAGCTTTGTTTGTTGTTGTTCAATACCACTTTTATTTCGATAAAAATTGTCAAAATTGATTTTTAGTCAATAAAATTTTGATTAGTTTTAAGAAAAAAAGTATGACCGGATCACATGTTTCATTTTGTTCTCTTATATATCTAACTTTTCTTTTATATTTACGGTTTTGTTGCTCTTTGTTTCTGTATTTACGGTTTTCCCTTAGGACGCTTCCTCATGTGATTGTGACCCGTTAGGACGCCTCTTGTTATTATTTCAGCGCAATGTTATAAATAATACTTTTTTTTTTTCACTATAATTTCATTCTTCGTTTTGTCTTTATAATTATTTTATAATTAGTTTTGTTTGTGTTTAAATTTTATATTAAAATTAGTCTAAGAACGCCTCTAAAGCGATTGTGACCCGTTAGGACGCCTCTTTGTTCACTTTAATTTCAATTTGCTTTTTGTTTATATGTATTTCACTTTTTCTTGTTTTTTTTTTTTTTCTTTTAACCAAAAGATTTTTCGCATGTAAAAATAACTAATTAAATTATTGGAACTGTTAATTTTTTAATTTTGTTTGTTTTAGGACCGCGTTTTGTAGCGTATCCCACTTCTGACACCAATTTTCCTGTTATGGATTTTAGGAAGTAAAATGTTTCTTTAGTTTTAATTATAAAAACTGTTTATTTACAAAAATACAATTAATTCTTTATTACAATTTAAGCATTATTTACTAAATATAATATTAATTAAATTTTTATTACAATTTAGACACAAGCTAATTATTCGAATATCCACACTAGACTGTCTTCTCTTTTAGAATTTAGAATTCACTTTTAATTATAACGGTAATTAATTAATTAAAAGTGCGTTCAATGAAAATTTCTTAGGTTCGTTCAATATTACTACTAAAATTATTAATATCAAAAAAAAAAGTGCGTTCAATGAAAATTTCTTAGGTTCGTTCAATATTACTACTAAAATTATTAATATCAAAAAAAAAATTAATACAAAAATATATATTTATAAAAATACATAACAAAATAAGTCGATTTTTTAGAGGAGAATCTGTTTTTTGGCCTCCAAAGGGTTACAAAAATTGAAATATTAAAACAAAAGAAGTTTCCTTGTCATTACCTCTCCTTTAATAAATAAATTTTGAATTTTTGGGTTTGAATAATTCTGAAATTATGATGCACACCGCGAAGTACCTTTTTTCAAAGCGGCTCCAATATATTCACTGCCACTTGCTTACTTATTATTGTTTTGAAGTAAATATTTGAAAAAATATTGTTCAAATGTTGTGTTATCATATAAAAATTAATTAAATAAACTGAAACTATTTTTATTGCAATAAAAAAGTTTTAAAAACATGCCTTTTTTCAACGACATAACCGGAACCTTAAGGCTACCTTTTTTTACGGTTCATTCAGCATTAACTTTGGCTTCGATTCTATTATTCGTATAATATTTTCCCATCCAATTCAACAAACTGTCCCACCTTCTATTACTCCTTTCATTTGATTTCTCACCCAAACGCATAAATGAAATTCTATTTTTATCGAAATATAATTGTAAACAGAATTGATGAAAAAAAATTTTATTATATTGAATAGTGGACTACGTTGAAATAAGTTTCGAAAAGTGACAAATTAACTTGAGAATAGTCAATAAATTTTCAAGGAAATATTAACCCCATGAACCATAATGTTTTACTTACTAAACAAAATATCTTTAAAACTTCTTTACAGATCCTGTTATAACAAGCAAAACCAAAAAACAAATTTCTTTTAACTAAAAGTATAAAATTACCATAAATAAGAGTATACATTTTTAGTACTCCAAAGTATTTTAAAATCTCCTTTGAACTTTGCTTCAGTGGAGCATGATCTTATGTGCTAACGACATATCAACGCCTGAGCTGTTTTTTCTTTGTTTGTAGGATAGGTATGCAATTATCTCCAGTGATGACTACTTGACACAAAAGTCAAGTGCATCGTGAAGTATATTCCTAAGGATTTTATTTACTTTTTATCCTTACTTTAGATTGTTGATATTTTACTGTGTATTCTAAAATACAAAAAAAGTCAGCATCTTTAGCCAAAGGATAAAGTGATAAAGGAAAAAACAACTAAAGCCCTTGTTGTTTTGCCCCATTGCTTTAAGCATTCGAAAAAGCATAACAAACAATTTTCAACAATCTAAATTTTTGGCTACATTTAATTCAGTAGACTTCTTCACTCTAAACCAGAGTTGGTTTTTGAAATAAAACGTTGGATGTTATAGTATGGGAGATTTCAAGAATACACTGTTTTTCTAAATTAAAGCAAGAGCCTTGAATCAGGGAGTCCAATCGAAATCACCTAATATGTAAATTTTATGTAAATTTTTTAGTACTTGATTTTTTCCACTTTGCTCACCCTAAATTTGATAACTTCTCCCCTGACCATTTTCTTTCTGTAAAGGAGTCCTTCATTCTTTCATTTTGTAGACTTTTCGTGTTATGATGGGATATTATCCATCTAACAGTGATTGTTTTCCTATTTTTTGTATGTGATGTTCAAAGAATACTTTAGAAAACATATCAAGTTCGCAGATCGAACACAATATAACAAAATTCAAAATCGTGGAAAATGTAGATCAAAAACTATACAACTATATAACAAATACAATAAAAAGCTGATGTTCTTTTCAAAGATATTCAATAAGAGATTTCTCTTTTTGTAGTTCCATTAATCAAACAACAAATCTTTTGACATTACTATAAATTATTCTTAAATCGGTTTAACTGTTAATCATTTTAATTTTATTATTTCAATTTGACCAATAATTCTTTACAATAACATAAGTTTAATTATCAACAACAAAAAAAGAAAAATTACCATAACATTCCTAGTTTTACAATCAAAAAATAAAAACCGAACATTTTCATGATAATTGAATACAAAAGAAGTCTTGTTGCAAACACAGTACAACATGTCGCTTAGCCACAAAATTGTAAAATCTGAATTTCACCCCAAAAAGTTTTTAATTTCCCTCGTGTGTCAGTTCTGTGGAAATGAACAAAATGAAAAGGCTATATTCAAAAGTTAGTGGAGCAAATGTGATGCAGGATTAGGGAAATAATCTGAGAATGAATTCATCCTGTCAACCGGTGGATTATTATCAATTTTCCGCCAATTTGGGGTTGAATTGTATCCCTTGAGTTTGACTATATAGTCCACAAAGATAATACAATACAACATTGCCTGCAGTAAAATTTCGATGCTTTTTTCTATTTAGCCTATAGAAAAGGGTTCTGCCATCGTTAAAGGGTTTGAAATATTTTTCGATGAATAGAACGTTTATTATGGCTTTTATCTAAAGAATAAATATATTTGAAATATTTTTTTATTATAAGCTCATTCGAAAACTTTGAAACAGGTGGGAAGCATATAATTTACGGTACACATGAATCTGATACTATTAAAGGTAATATCACAGTAATTGACATATTTGCCATTTAAAAAGAAATTTCCTATTCTTTAGTTGCTTATTGTGGTAAAACTTTTTCTTTCTCAAAGTATATATCCTAATAGTATTTTAAGCACTAAGGATTGTCAGGAAAGATAAAGGAAACTAACTAAAACAAAATATCATCTGGTGTTTCCTCATTGCCTTGGACAAATTCTGTGCAGATTTTTAAGCCGCATCAAGGAAATAAATTTGCATACTGTTCCCCCTAAAATCTTTTGAGCAAAAAAGAAAACTTTTCGTTTTTAATCTGTTCCTTTTGGATAAACTAAGTGAATCTGAAGCTTACGACTAAGAAAAAGTCCTTTTCTAACAAAAAATTCACTTAAATATTTATATAGCTTTAATGTAGTTTCTAGGATTTTGAAAATCTTTTCTAACAAATTAAGATTTTCTCTTTAAGAAGATTAATTCAAAATATGATTGTCTTATTTTAGATCGATGAATTTAATTGAGAGGCATGTGTTTTTGAAATTTTTAAAAAAATTTTGCCTCTTTTTCCTGAAAATGTAAGATTATAAAATTTTATTAATATCTTTAATCTTTATTATTCATGCTGTTTGATCTGAATTAGGTATAATTTAATGTTGAATGTCCTAAAAATGTTGAACTTTTCGTGTGGTAGAATTATCAGTATGAAATCATTATCAAATATTTCGACTCGGGTACAGAACCTTTTAAAGGACTAACTAACCAACGTGGAAAATAATTGTAGCTTGATAAAATATAGCACTGCTCGAATTTATTTATAATTATTTCAATTAATTTTTTGGTTTTTGTTAAATAAATTGATTTTTAATATTCAAAATTTATTCAATGCCAAGGTACGAAAAAGGTACAATTCACTTTAAATAAGCTAATAATCCTTACAACGATTCATTTAAAATAATAATTTGCTCTTCAAAAATAAAGAGTTTTTAATGAAAAATATTTAAATTTCCACTGCATTATTTTTGAGGTGTTTTATTCAACTTAAAAGTATTTTATTCCTTTAAATATCAAAACATGAGACATAAATAAAAAAAAAAGAACTACAGATTAAATACTAAAAATTTCCCCAGTCGCTAGCATTTCTCATATAAGACAATGAAACAAAATGTATGTCTGTCTTACACAAAATTTACTTAAAACAAGAAACAATTTATTAATAACATAAGAAAACGTATGTTACTCTCTCTCTCTTCAATGGAAATATATGTTTCCCTTATCAAATCTACTAAAGGAAATTAAATTAGAATGACCCTTACCCATTTAGAAGTATACTAAAAGTTAATTCATTACAAATTTTAGGAACAAGAATAAATTGACCATAACAGCAACAAGAGGTGATTTAACACCACAATCCCCTTTTCATCCAAGAATACAAAATTCGTAATTGATTGGAACCGATCCTTAGGACATGGCCAATTATCAGGAATAGAAAACAATTACTGGCCATCGGGTGGACAATGAACACAATATCCGCATGAACTGATACAAATATATTTTACTTATCTGTTGTCAACTTATTCAGTTCATTGGATTTTGAATATAAATTCTAGGGTGAAATTATTATTACACTAATTCTTAATTAGGTTCTTATTGTACAATTTAAAGGATATCACGAGAAACTAAAATAATTCTTAATATAAAGAGTAAACCAAATATTTTTTTTATCCTCTTGAAGAACAATAAAAGTTAAAGATCTATTTATCGTATCCAAAGATAATATATACTTGGTTGTACATCACAAGCTCTAGAAACATATTGAAAATGTTATTGGGTTTTGGGAAAAATAAGGTGGAGATAAAAAAGAATAAAATAAATGAAGATGGGAAATACTTTTAGTTGAGAGCTTCCTAGATCTTTGCAATACGTTTATACTATCATATGGCAAATGAAGTAGCCTGGTGTTTGGTTAGGGACTTTTGATGAATATATCGACCAGGATAAAATAAAAGAGATACGAGGATTCATACATAAATTCATGTAATAAAATCTTTTTGACGTTGTTCTTATCATTATTGCTTTCTTTTTAGCTTATTTTACCACTTTGATGTGTTTGAAATATTTTTACTAGAAAAACTGACAAATTTTTTGATACTCGTTTATTGAAATATATCAGAGTGGTTTTTATTTCTTCAAAAAAACTTACATTTTCATATGTAATAGTTAAACTATTTTAAGCATGAGTCTCAATTAGTTAATGATTAAATGTAACAATGCAAATTTTTTACTTATACTTATATTTTACTATGAAAAGAGATAAAATAAGACATAATTCTTTTTCTTTAGGGGATATTCTGGTTAAGAAGCTCGAATTTTAGATGTTTTTCCTGACGCTTCCAGTACTTGTTATTTATTGATATTTTTAGAGCATAAAATATTAAAAATATTAGAACAAAATCAAAATTGAAATAACTGCAGGCCAGCAAAGTGGGGGTTCATGAAAAAATAGCGTGTCCTGTTGTGTAGGATTCCAGTCCTTCCAGTGATCTGACAAAAAAAATTTTTCAAATGTTCAAGAAAAAAGATGTTGTTTCAGCACAACGAGGGGTTTTTTCTTAAAGAATTTTTTCCACAAAATGGTGGCAGTTTAAAAAATAAATTCCGTTTTTTTCGAATTTTTTAAAAATAAAACCCTTCATAGTGTGATGTTATAACATATAAAGAGGCTTTGTCCTAAATTTCAGGTGAATCGGTTAAGTACAACTTGATACATCATGCACACCGTTTCAGAAAAACGCATTTATAGTTTCAGGTCAAAACGGAAAGGGTTTAGTTGACGCATCACAAAGTGAGCTGTAACTCCGAAAATTATTTAAATTTTCAAAAATCCTCTTAGGAATAGAAAAATATGCAAACAAAAAGCCATTTTTTCGAGTTTCTTAACCAGAATACCTCCTTAAATGAATTTTGCTTCTGCTTTACTTACAATAAAGTACTGATGTAGTCAGTTTAATTATACATATTTTTGCACAGTTGAAACTTATGTATTGAGTTCCTAGAATATATGACATAGTGCAAAACTTCAAACATGTCAAAAGATGTCTATTGTTTGACGTGTGAATAGTTTTGAATCCTCAAAAATATGTTTTTTCCCAAAATATATTCATTCAGTACTGTCCTTCTGAGAAAATTATTGTGATACTTTTAAAACCAGCTAATTATTGTATATAATGCGGACTAATTGATAAATTTAACATTTGTTAGAATATTGCAGAGCACATTTATTTTTTCCATTATTATTACACGCTTTAAAAGAGATAATGGAAACTCTGGAGCCAATCAGTGAAATAATAGTTTTTTAAGACTTGAATACATCAAAGATTCAATTTTATATTAAAATTCCTTGAATTGAAGTAATGCGCACAATATATTTAAAAATTAAATAAAATAAATAAAACATATAAAATATTATAGGCCTTATAAATTTT
Source organism: Acrocera orbiculus (assembly GCA_947359355.1). Lineage (NCBI taxonomy): Eukaryota > Metazoa > Arthropoda > Insecta > Diptera > Acroceridae > Acrocera > Acrocera orbiculus. The sequence goes on from OX375757.1 coordinate 47,850,066, forward strand.
TAGTGTAAATATATTAATTGTTCTTTTACGTTCATCTTAGAACCTGCTGTTTTATATTAAGTTTTATAAATCATAAATCTATGGTTAAACAGTTTAGCTAAATTTATTACAGCCATTTAAAAAAGTATGAAGTGGTTTTTTTCTAATTAAAATATTTAGTCTTTTGCCGATTCCAATAATCTTTAAATTTATATCAATCACAAGGGATTTCGTTGCAATCCACAAATATATCAGAAAATGTTTAATTCTTACTGACTGAAAGTCGGGAAGGCTGACTTTTTTTATGTTTAAACTTCCTGTTATGCTTATAAGTATAAAATTTGCTTCTATTTGCTCAGTTTACTTGTGCAAAGTCCACTCTAAAGCAAATTTCTCTTAAGAACCAGGATTATTTTTGTCTAACTATAGATTAAAATTTAGAGTGTCGAATACGGTTTACATGGCGACATTTATCAAACAAAACTACCTTCTAGAGGCCAACAGGGAAAAGTTTTCTTTAAATTTAAATGCAACTGTAGCTTAATTATTTTAAATGCCAAACAATCTCAATAAATACTTGCAAGTATAGGCTTTTACATTAATATTTTAAGGACATATTAAAAGTGAAAAATAAAATAGCAATAGAATTAAAAAATTTTTTTTTAATTATATTATGAATTACTATATTTTCAAATATATTTTTATCCACTGAAAATTTTAAATAGAATTTTTAAATAAACGTTAACTCTAAATGCTTTTTGTCTCAAATAGTTTTATTGGATAAATGAACTTTTTTAAGAACATAAAAAACAATTAATTCTCTTATGATTAAATATAATCAAATATTTTTGTAATAAAATTCAAGCTGTATGCTTATATGTAAAATTATAATTTAAGATTTAATACAATCATATCCTTTACACATATGAAATCCATCAAAAAGGATTTACTTGATATCCTAGATGATAACATTAAAAAACATTTAAAATCTCATTCGTTAGTTCAATGGACCGATGACCTATGTGCTTCGCATATATTAAACAACAATTCTTACAACACCGTTAGGTAGAGTTTAACAGGATATATTGTGTGAATCCTTAGCAATTTCTTGATCGATTATGATTGATGCTATAGGAATGATAAATATATTTTACTTTTGTATACTTTCGATTCGATTCACGATTCGATTATGAGATATTCTATCAAAATGGTATTACAAGAATAATCTAATTTTTATATCCTTCCAAGGCCATAAGCTTATAAAATGTTTTAGTATGTAGGTATACATATATTTCTTTGCTTTTGAATTGGTCTGTATTTTCAATGATTTGTTTAATAATATTTACAAAATTTTTCTTTGATAAACCAAAAAACCGATTTTTCTTCTTCAAATAATCACAGTTTTAGAAGCCCAAGTAGCATATTTAAGTTTCAAACATTCTAAAGAATAATGAAAACCAGATTTTGATTAAATATCAAGCAAAAAACTTAGTCGAATCATCTCGACAATGTTTTGCACAAAATGTCTATTCTGTACTTTTCCTTTCTATGTTTGCAATAAAATCTAAATATGAGTTTAATATCCCACCCCTAAATGGGTTTAAAAATCAGTCTTGCTAATTTTTCTTAGCAATTATTAATCTTATAAATTATTTGTCATAATATTTACCTTTGGCTCAATCAATCAACTCATATCTTGTCTTTTCAAAAATCTTCAAAATTCAAATATTTTCTAATCAGTTTTGCAAAATATTTATATCAACGCCTAATAAACAACAATTTTTGTTATTCTTTTTATAAAGAAATTAATTTAGAACTTTAGGAAAACAGTAAAAAAAAAATTCATAATCCTTCATCTCATGTTAAAAATACACCTTCTTTTTTTTTAGGAAAATATTCAAAGATTTATTAAAGTCTAGTTTTCTTTTATTTTTTTATAGTTTGATTTGACTTCCCGAGGAACATGAACAATCTCGCACAGATACACAAACCAAGCTAAAATGAACTACTTAAGGCTTTAGGAATTATTCCATCAATTCTTAAATCTCAATCAATTGTGTTAGTTTTAATTAGAAATTCATCTAAAGAGTAAGTTTTGTGAGTATTTTTTAATTGCCTAAAATTCATAGTTTTACTCAAATGTTTATTAATTTTCCATACAAATAATATCCAAACATTTTCAATTTAAATAATAATATGCAAATCAAAATTAAGGATGTCTAACAGTAGACCTCGGTTTTTTTTGTTAAAAAAACGAATATCTCAGCGTTACAAATCAATTGAAAAACATTATTTACTCAAATGTAATTACCATAGAAGGTATTCCATCATTTTGACATAAGCTCACACCCTACTTTAATATAGACTTATCCGCATATCATTTATCTTTTATGCTTCTAGTAAAACTTTATAAATAACTCTATGAGAATATTATCATTAGATAAACGTTGAAGGCTAATATAATTCTAAACAACTAACTATAATTCTAATCAGTGACATCTTTAACTATCAAAAGGTGTTTCGTAAAAAAAAAGAAGCCTGATAACGACATATACAAGGATAAATTAAACAATCGCAAGTCATTAACACTTTTTTCAATTCTCTTAAAACAATTGGAAAATTATACTTGACTTACAAGTAAAATCAAGTAGTCCCATTTCTTGTTAATTTAATAAAATACAGGACTATAGTTAATTAGCATAAGCTTTTCTGTTTAAGTTGCCGTCTTTTGAATAGAACATGTGATATTTGTCTTTCCTGAAGGATAAATTCTCAGTGTGAAATTTTCTAATGTTAAATTTAACCTAAATAGTATTCTGTATCTAAAAAGGGTTACCAAAAACAAATCAAATGTTCACTGATACCGACTTAATGTTTTACTACATGAACAACTAATTTTGTGTATGTCAAACTTGTTTCTTATTGTAATGCATAAACAAATTTGAATGAAGCACATATGGGGTGCATAATTAAATAATTGAAATTAAAATTATTTAATAAATATTATGTGGTATTTCTCAATTTTATTACAATAAAATATATAATTTAGGAAATTCATTTGTAATTTTTATAACAATAAAAATACTTATAGAACTGTTTATCTGATAGAGATCTGAAAATTTAGGGGTAATGAACACAATTAAAAAATATTATGATAAATTGTATGTTTTTCTTAATAGATAGATGGACATCAAAATAGCAGTTAAATGATCTGAGACGGAAGTATTTTTTCTTAAACAACTTTTCATAATATTCAGCCCTCAGCAAAAAAAATGGCAAAAAATATACCAAAATCCCAATATTCAGTCATAAAGTAAATCCCCTTTAGACTTTTTCGATGACCGTAGCCAATATTAAAAATAATAACTGAAAAGTCATGGTTCGCTGTCCATTAGAGAGCATGATACATTTATTTTTGTAGTTGTTGTTGTTTTCACAATTATTGTAAGGAAATAAAACATTCATCTTGACTAGAAAAAAAACATTTTAGGGACTTTTTACAAAGAACTCTCATAATAAACAGAGTATTGACAAATATTTTTTCTCATGCGGAAATTGAAATAATGGCAAACTAGTTCAACTCATTCAACACTTTAAGTATCTCAAAAAATGATTTTATTATCCTGAACGTATGCAGGATAGCTTTTATCATTTAGTCATGGTGACATCATCACAATGGGGTGTGAACTGCTACTAAATTAGGTCGTGTGCTCTATACTCTCCTCCTTAGTATCTAACTAACCAGCAATACTTCTATTCGTCAGGGGATATTTTACTTAAATGACACGCGCAGATTGAACTATTTTATCTTTCAAAAGAAAAAAAGAAACTGTCAAAACATAAAGTTTTCTTCTTCTTTTTTTGTATAAAGTCTAATGGGTTGTAAGTATTAAGTGATATCCATTTGTCAAATTAAAAAGCTATCCGTTTTTTTATTAAATGACTGTTCGTTCATTTTAAATTGAGTGAAATCGTTTGCACTAAGACTGAGCAGCTGTATCATACTTGTTCAGGGATTTGTAGATTTAAAATTTTTTTTTTTTTTTTAAATTTCAATGATAAGGCATGCCACCATAGGATTTATTAAATACGAATATAAAAATAAAACGGCACAAGATTGCAGGATACTGAAGTGTTTAAAGTAAACAAAATGATCGAGTCACGTGTTAAAATACAAACAAAAAGGGTGCATTTGATTCAATATTTTTCTTTCCCTTGCATATGTAACATCCAGGCATAAAGAAAAAATGATAACATACATACATATATTTGACTTTAGTCTAAACAATATTATAAAGTCCTTTTCTACAAAAGACGGAATGAAGTTTGGTTGAAAGAGTATTTTGATTTTTGACAGGATTTTATGCTAAAAGTTTTTGTTTTCAGAATATTTTAAAACTAACATGTATTAAAAAGACGTGTTAGTGAAAAATAAAAGAATTTGCATATAGCTACCCTTACATATGTAAATTTTTTCAAGGATGTTAAAACTTTTCCTTTTGCAGAACTAAGGAATTAAATTTTTTCTTAATTTTGATTTAATTGCAATTTATTACAATCTTTTTTAAAATGAATATTCATGTAATCCGTTTATTTGTATTTAAAGGAAGCAGGATATTCAACTATTAATTTAAAAAACAATTGACTAGTGTAGAACTTGTTGATTACGCAAAACTACTTAATTTTTTAAATTTACTCAACAAAAACCTTTGGTAGTATTTTGAAAATTTAACAAAGTTTTTTATGCATATTTTTTACGTTTCATTAATGCTATCCATAATATTCTTTTTATTTAATGAGAAGAGTCTCTTTATAGCATAAGGTACAATAATTATCGATCTTACTATTAATCAGAAAAATTTGAAATTGCTGACTCACAAGACATTATTCCGCTTATAATAATCAAATACTAAAATGATTATTATACATTTTTTTGTGTTTAATTTTCAAGTTTTTTTGTGTACTTTTCAAAAAAAACAAACAGCTATACTTTAAGTAAAGTACAACAACATTAAAGTTCAATCAAAGTAAGAGGAAATAAATTATCAATCTTAGACAGGAAGCTGAAGGTATTTCGAAGTTTCGGTATTTTATTTTTTATTTTCTAAATTACTTTATAACATCTTAAAAATATTGTGTCCAAATTGAAAGTTGATCGGAGCAAAATTACCGAAACTATGAAGATTTAAGCGTCCTTTACTAGAGAACAAGGAGTGAGTGAGCGTTTTCCTCTTTTTTGCAATAGTGCGTTTCCATCGCACGAATTTACTGACGAACTCACTGGCATAAGCTCCATACAACAAAATAGTGTTTCCACTGCACGAAATTACTAATGAATCTGCCAACGAATTTACCGACGAAAATTATCAAATGTCAAAAGTGTATTATTCATGACTCCACACACAAACACAAAAAATTATTATTTATTTAATTTAAATACAAAAATTTTGCAAAATGACATTTGTTTAGCTCCGCTCTCAGATGGAAAATTTTCTGCGTACTGTCATATGATCATATGTGGTAAATTTTTATTTACCAACGAAATTTGAGTTGTAATTTACCGCAATGCACTTAGAATTTTTCATACAAATTTACTGTTTGCCAGTAAATTCGTCAGTAAATTTGTCAGTAATTCTGCAATGGAAACGCACTATTTCTTATTATTGTTTTGTAATAAAAATTTTGAAAAATATTGTTCAAAAGTTGTTTTATCATAAAAAATAATTTAAATAAACTAGAACTATTCTTATTGCAAAAAAAATTTTTGAAGACATGCCTTTTTCTCAACGAATTAACCGAATCATCCCCTTTAAAAGATTTATGGTATGTAAATAAATTATGGTAAATAAAGCTGAAAGTTACTCATTCCTTGGTTAACTTTAGGCCACTTTTAGAATACCAGCTGATGCAAAGCTAACAAGCTTATGATTTCGCATTTTGGGATGCTCTTAGTACTATATTCAAATTGGAAAAAAAACCTTTAACAGTGACTATTGCATTGAGTTATTAAATCAAATGAAGATGAAATTGATCTGATATAAAGAAAAAACGATGACCACGTTACACAAATTGATATTTGAGTGACGGAATACCCAAAAGTATTTTATTAGATAAATGGTTTCCAATTCTTTTGTTTTTTTAAGAGTATGAAAATGAACAAAAGGAGTTAATAGATCCGATATGGTCGACATAGAAATTTATTTAAAGGACTCCATCAAAATAGGATGCTTAATAAAGTAGAATTATTTTTCTTTTTACAATTATAATTGGCCCTTTTTCAGTGATGAGCTGCATATATCAACTAGCTTTTAGTGTCTGCGATGACTGAGTGACTTAAAAAAAAGGACTGAAGTTAAATCAAATGTTTATCATACCATTCTTAAATTGCGTGAAAATACTATAAAAATTTGAACAAAGCTTACAAGTGGAGTGCTTGAAACTTGATTTGAAAGTCAACTAGTCTTGAAAGATTACTTTTCAGCAAGGGCTGAAAGTTTATCAGAATAATTGCTGAAATTTTCTGTTTATTTACAAATTATTAAAAACAAAAAATACTAGAAATGGAATGCTAAGAAAATATGTATATAGCTCATAGTTTTTAAGTTTATAACTGTAGACATCTCTTTTTAACTAAATAATTTCATTTATACTCTGACAGCCGGGAATAAGCTGTTATATTACACTATTAGTATATACACTTTAAGAATTCCTTTCTCTTCATCTGTGATAAAGGGAATATGTGTTCACCTGAATAGGCTTATACACCTCAAACGGGCCAAATAATCTCTGTACCTTTAGATTGTAAGAGATCAAATTTGTAAATGCTATGTATATGTATAAAAATGAATGAATGAATGAATTTACAAATTATTGTAAAACTTGCAAAATAGTTTTAAATATGGTGCCCTTTAAGAGTAGGTCTTAGACGATCTTGAATATAATTGATATTCAATAAAAAGAAATAATTCAGAAATTAATTTTAAAATTATAAAAAATAATAAAATTAAATAAATAAATAATAGAATTTATCCGAATTAAGTCAAAACAAAACAAAAATGTTAGAAAGGATAAAATTTAGAATATATACTCGTACAAATTTGTATGGATCGTGACAGATATTTCTTTCCTTTAGGGTGAAAAAATTATTTTTTTTACACGAGTTCTTTATCCATGACCTTTAAAAAATGTTTTGCCAAAACAATGAAAGTAATAATGCAAAAAATCTATGAAAATAATGTTTTTTTAAACTTAAAAAATTAAGACACGTATTTATTTTTTTCTTTAGGCTGTTTTGAATTTCGCAAGATTACAAAAAAAGTAACATTTTTATTAATTTAAGTGAAAATTTATTAAAGAAATAAAATATCTAAATAAGTGAGGCCCTATTGAATTAAACTCCTTTAAATGCATTTATTGAAGAATTTCTTAAAATTATTCAGTCAAAATAGAGCTTTTGTCTTCTATGTTATAAACAATTACAGTTATCGTTCGATTTAAAATAATTTCAAGATTGTTTTTAAACAAAACAATGTTATGCTAATAGTAATTTGAAACATTTTAAAAAAAACAACAATTTGTAGTGCTCCATCTGAAAAAAACACCCCTAAAAAGCAAACATAAACTGTTATTTTATTTATTTTATTTCCTAAATCTGAACGCTTGAGTGATTACCCTCAAATATTTCTCTTTTAAACATTTTGATAGGATATAGCAGCTCTCATATTGCTTAAATAAATGTTTTTAGTTTTCACTAACCCTGTAGCACTTTTATCTTTTCTACTACAATTTGTCTGTTCAACGAACCAAATTTTAATATTCTCTAACCTAAGTGTAGAAATTTATTTTGTAAAGTCCTTTTTTAAAATTGAATTGAATCAAATTTTCTATACAGTTTAGAATATTATTTAAATTTTCTAAATTACTTTAAAATTTACACGATAATTTTTGAATATCAAAGTTTTAGTTTAAATTAATTTAAATTTGGGTTTAATTATAGTCTGCTGTGTTATCCAGCACAAAAAGTATAGAAATATTTTGAGGTGATTATTCAGTAGTTCATTACAAAAGCCTCTGATTTTGCTTAAGGACTTTGGCTAGTGTAAAACTTAAGCTTTCCAAACTCAATAAACGCTTGAATTATTATCATTCGTCAGTTTGAAATTATAAATTTTGTGAATTTCATGTAAATATTAATATTTTTGAAATAAGAATATAAATAAAAGATTTTGATGGATTATTACATACTTTTCATAAATTTAGAATTTCTAATAGTATTTATTACAATGCCAATTTTTGTTTTTATTGTTGTTATTACATATAATATATCCATATCCTTATTTTTAATATGAATGATATAAATCAAATAGTGCAACCCTAATTGCAATCTCATTATTCCACTCGTGTGATTTTATTTGTTCAGCACAAGCTCAACATTTATGTTTGGTGTTATGCGTCTTTAATGAATCACGTGTCCAACAAGCTAACGCCTTTACTGATTTCAATTTTGATTTTAGGTGCTTTGACAACAATACAAATGAACTTAATATTATTCATACAATAGGTTATTAATATATATATGATATATCCTTACGCTATTAATCGAATATCTCACAACCAGGAAAGTTCAAAGAATATGAAGACTAAAAACTTAAGAGTTTTTGACTTTTTGCTTTTTTTAAATTTTCTTGAAAAATAAAAATAATACACAAAGTCTTGGGTAATACAGTATAATTATTACTGATCAATATTTTTCCATTTTATATTCCTACTATTAGCTTGCATAATGTACAAATTTTCAATCGTTAATAAATAAACCAATCAAGTTCAAATAAATTTTTTTGTGCTGGCAGCGGATGACAATTGATGTTAATATAATTAATTCAAATATTAATTCTTTAATTATATTTAATAAACTACTTTTTAGTTTTATATGAGAAAAAAATAGATGAAACGAATTCCGAATTCAGAAAAAAGAAAAAACAATTTCACGGAATTGGAATGAATGAGAAATTTAGGTAGGAATATACTTTTAAAAAATTTTTTTGATATTACTTATTTAAGTTATTCATTGCAATTTTAGTTGAGAAGCAACTTTTAAGATTATTTAAAACTAGTATTAAAATTAGTTTCTTTAAGAAAAGAAATTAGTCTCTAGAAGTTTGGATTGGATATTTTTCAAAACAATATTCTTATACAGAAAACATTCAGAAAAACGAAAGAATGGAAATCAACTACTCTCATTGTGGCTGTTGAATCTTTGTAAATTAGTGAGTGTTAGTTGACAAAAAATGTTGAAAATTATTGGCAAATACTTTTTATGTTCAAAAAATATTTTCCTTTTATGTATTTCGAAGCCACTAATAATTTTCCGAATCACTCTTTATTCTAAATTTTTAGGTTTTGCTAATTTCTAAGTATTACAAAATTTCAATAGCTTATTGGTACGACACTCAACTGAGACTGCAATATATTTAAATTTTGTTTAAAAGGCCCATGCATACAAATCTTTCAATTTTACATTTGTATTATGCTTACATTGAGTTAAATTTAACAAAATTTCTAATTAATTGTTTAGATTTTTGTTTTAAGCAAATTTTCTATTGAATAAATCCTTCTAAATTGCATTTTAAAACTTTTACTCGCAATTCCAAGAATTATATTTTTGACTATTAAATTAAAATTAATTTATTTTCGAGGTCTTTGATATTTTGTTCTTTGATTGTAATTTAGTTAAGTTAAAAGTTTTATTAGAAAAATTCAAACATAATTGCAAATGAATAAGGAGTTAGACTAATAAAACCACGACACACGCTTGTTACTTTCTCATTGCTGGATAAAAAATAACTAAAATGTATACAAAATATAGATTATCTCACAACACTTGATATTTTTTAATTTTTTGGCATCATTTTCACTGCGGTAACATAACTGTATATTCTAGCTCCTTTGCTAATTTTTTTTTATTACAAAAAATGCCTTCAAAATTCTACAAAAATAAATGACGAGAGAATTTTTTCTTTTAAGCAAAAATTTTGAGTGCAACCAATTTATTATTTTCAAATAACAATTAAAAATTTTTCGACATAATTTCTTAAACACAATTTTATATAACTTTGAAGCATGGAAAATGTATATTGTCAAATAAAAACTGTTAATTTTCTGTAGTTATCTTTTTTTATAAAGTGCGCTCTTAATTTAAAAATGAGACGCATATTTTTTTCTTAATTTTTCAAAAAACCATAAATTAAATACGCATTTATGTTAATTTCATTGAAAAATTTCTAATAATGAGATAGAATATAAATTTATACTTTTCAAAAAAAGGTGTTAGTTTTTTAAGAATTTAAATTTTCCTAAAAAGTTTACAACCTTATTTTAAAAATGTTTATTTAATCCATTGGACCTTATAATAGCCTATTGAATTTTAAAGAAGGTACAAATAAAAACTATTAAAGAAAACACTTCTCATCCCATTCTACATTTCGAATATCCTTTAATATGTATATTGATGAAGTCTGAGTATATTAAAAGTAAGCTGAAAGCAATTTTCACCTCCCACTAACCGCATAAGCTTTTATTATTGGCTAAAAAAAAGGAACTACTAGACACAAAATTGCCACTTAAAATGGTCAAGATCTATTTCATTGTGGACAATACCATTAGAATTATATTGGAAAAAAAAAATTTTGTATATCTAACATAGTCTAGGATTCAAGCAAATAACACATTGTCCATATAATAAAAGAAAAACTAAACCACTCCCTCAAAATATCACCGATTCTAAGAGATATCAGGACATAGCTATTATCTATTTTAGCTGTCTGTAACAGAACCACATGTAATTCCATACAAACAATCTTCCAACCACTTAAATATTAGGGGGATAAATTCGCAATAAATAGTAAAAACAGTATGTGATAAAAACTAAGAGCAGATTCCCATGAAGATTATAAAACAGAGAATACATAGACAATCAAACTATAGTATACTATTTTCATCTACAAAGTGTTTATTTCAATTTTTTTCTTATTTTCTTGCGTATTTTGTTCTAAAAGTCATCAGCATCTTGGCCAGAGATACTTACTTCAAGGATACAATTTATGACATTTTTACGCTTCATTTGTTTTATTACTTTGACAATATTAGAAACACTCGGAGATACTAAATTCTACTATTCGCCTAAAAGAAAAAGCGGTCTTAATAAAAATGGCGACTGTTTAGCTAAGTAGCTCTAACTTTCAGGCAAAAGAACAAATTGCATAGATTTGCAATATAAGATAAGAATACGACGGGAAAAACGATTCTTTATGAGATAAGAACAGGCAATTAATTCCAAAATTAATTCCTGTTTTCTTATTTCAATGTTTTTCTTTTTCTTTGTAGTCCTGTGATAAAATGGCGATGTTATAACCTTTAGGCTTTTAAGTTAGCAAAATGGCCTTCTTAGATAGTTTCTAAATAAAGTCCCTTTTTGTATTATGAAGCTTTTGGGAATTTTGTTAATTATATTGCGAAGCTAAAACTTTAATTTCTCCATAAAAAGAGAAACTAATTTCTTTTATTACGAAATGTGGTTAGAATATTTTTATTTTCTAGGATCTAGAATAAAAAATAATAGTTTTATCTATATGATTAATTTTTTATTTAACTTTGAATGATAATAAAAGAGTTCTAATAGCAATAAAAATACTTTCCTATAGTAAAACTAAATAATATTTTATAGCCAAACAAAGGTAGTTATACTGATATTTTACACGGTAAAACTATTCATGCCCTTTGCTACAGAAAAGTAAACCCCTAAAAAAATACTTAGATAAAATAAATATCAAGTTTTTTTTTATAACAACTGAGTAAAAAATTCCAGAATATTCCAACATTCTTATGGAGTTACATAAAGCCTTAAATCTATTTTACTATATAAAACTGGTCAAAATAATGTGTCAGGTAGAAAAAGGAATCACTATAGTGGATGGTTAAATTTAAGACTTAAATTCAAAACAAACATAATGAGATCATTTTAAATGTTTGTCTTTTTGTTGTAATACTAAGAAAATTTGATTGTTTAATTGTTCAATTCCTTTTTTTTTCATGAATGATTAAAGAAAATAAATTCGAAAAAAAAACCCGATTTGTAAAACAAAATCATTCTTTTCCTTATTGAAGCATCTTCATAATTTGAAAAATTTAATAAGGGTAATTCTGTGACCTATTTACGTATTTAGCTTCCAATAGCTTCCAATTTTGTAAGAAAACTCAAAATTTCTCCCTTTAAAAAAGATTGTTATCGGATATAAAAATGCAACAATCTGTGTAATTCTGTAAGTTATGATAATTTAATTAGTTTTAACAATAATTTTTCAATTTATGATACTTTGAAACAATTGAATTTAACTTAAGGTTAAAATCTTAAAGTTAAGGTCTCAAATTTCGTGAGCTTTGAACGTTTTTTATTTTAATTAAAAATCAATGAAATTTTATTTCTTCGAAAAGCATCCATTCTTTGCTTTAATAAACAAAAATTAAAATTTATTACCTAATTTGTACATATATCAAAGAAATTACCAAAATACAGATTTTTCATAGAAACGTAGTAAACCAAAGAAATGTGTTTATTTTTATAAAATATCTATAAAAAGATGCATTAAGCTATGGAAATGGACTGCTACTGATTTCAGTCATCAACAATATATGTAAATGTATATAACATGTTTATAACTCACTTAATACAATAATAATATTTCAATATGAAAATCGTAGGCATTAAGCGTTATATTCTTAAAAGTGATAAAAAACTCATTGTTTTACGGATATTTTTTTCAATACATACTATATTCTAAAATAAGCCGATCGTAAATCCTTGTTTTTTTTTTGATTTCTAAGCAAAATGTTCTTATAGTCAATCTGTCTTTTACCTTTTACTTAATTTAATGACGTCTTCCATTGTAGACATCCCGTAGCTTCAATTATTTTTGCCAATAGAAATTTCTTCTTAGATTTACCAAACATAAATAAATTCGTTTAATAGAAGTCAAATCCTTTGGTTATTCAACATCCCCCTGAATATCTTTGCTGAGCTTAGCTAAGAGCTCCAGAGATCTGCATTTATTTGAATAATTTAAGCTTTTTCTAGTTTCTTTGAAAATTTTTGCTTTGTAAAATGAGTTCCAGACAGTCGCAGGTAAAGGATCAGAAAGACTAATGTACTTGACGTTGATGTTCTTAAACTAAAGTAAGAGAATTTTTTACATTTGTTAACTTTATGATGATTTTCATTCCAGAAAAATGTCATTTGTCAAGCTTTGTCCATTGAAAGGGAAACATTTTAAAAACATGTATTAATGAAACCATCCCAGTATCCCTTTCAATGTTGTGATTATATAATGGTGAATCCTTTCTCTAAGACTTTATAATCATAAAAGGTATATTATATTCCCATGGGGAGTATTTTCACTTTTCGTTCAATATGAAAAGTGACCGCAATAAAATTTTAGTAGGTTTTATTTTACCCTTTTGAAAGGGAATAAATACTATACTTGAAAAATGAATAAATTTCAATAATATCATTTACTTTTATCTTTATAGCTATTTTGTGTCCATTTATAATGTTGTTTTATTTAGGTAAAAAATACTACCGCTACCTGAATTTTTTTTGACCAAAATATAACGCAATGTCTTTGAGTTTTTATATATTAAAAATAAGACATTAGCTCTAAAGTTGACTTTTAGGAAATTCTTTTGAAAAACACTTATAGATATATCCGAAAACAAAAGCATTGTGCTTTGATTACATGTATTCAATCTATGAAGCCTTCTTTTAAAACTATTCATTCTATTATAATGCATATGGCTAGGTACCAGCATTCCCCTTACTTTTGTTTATAATTAAACATTTTCCCATATTTGTAAAATAAATTTTTATTAAGAGTATAAATTCATTTTCACTTTTTTAATTTTTATACTTTATATAACTCCAAATCAATCAGTCAGGGGCACAACTAATGTGACCATCTAAAAAACGGGTGATTTTTGTGAATTTTTTTCAAAAAAGTGTTGCACTACCGAATATTACGAAATTTGGCAGATATATTTTAGCATAAATGAAAAATACAATGTAATTTTTTGAAATAAAAATATTGGCAAGTTATCCACCATTTCCTTCAAGTCTTCAAATAAAAAAAATTCTCCAACTTCTGTAATGATTCAGAGCTTCAGAGTGACTGGAATCAAAAACAACAAAAAGATCGTTAAACTAGAAGATATTTCCCGTACAATGACTTAGGATTATAAAAAAAAATTAAAATGCAACAAAATGGTGGCTTTTACAAAAAAGAGTTGAAATGTTGCTAAAAATCTGATCTTTTTGGGCTGTTAAAATTATATTTTTTATCCAATCATAAAACTTGTAAGTATTGTATGGAGAAACAAATACAAAATTTGATAAAACAAGAGTCAAATTGATCGGATTATTTGTTATTAAAAGTTACATCTGCAGCAGTTTTGACAAATGTAGTTTTGAGAAAAACGCCTTTAAAGACAAGTAACGTGCCTTTCTAACACAAGAACAGCTGCTTTTCAGAAGGATGTATTTCAGAAATTATTTGAGATTTTCGCTTGAAATTTTAATATGCTACTTTTAAAGGTAAAAATTATCGCAAAATGCACACAAAGAAATTTTTACAAATGTCACACTAGTCGGAATAAATCCAAAATTTTTAAAAAATCTTAAAGTTGGTAAATTTCATTGACATACAAACTCTTTAATGCGATATTTAATTGAATACAAATAAATGATATATGAAACAGAAAATTAAGTAATCTTTTTTTTAATTTTTTGAGCATTTGAAAAATGAAAATATTTTTGAATTGAAATAATTGATCATCAAATGTCAAAAAATGATTTCTCTTGATTAGTAAGCCAATTAGGGATTTTTTTGTCTGAATCTTCAAATATTTCTCCTTTCTTGACCTTCACTGGCCTAAATAGTCGATATTGAATAGAGAGGAGTCACGCAAGAGGAAGTTCGAAGTGTATTATTCTAACAAAAGAGCGCATTACGTTGTCACTAAAAATAAGCAGGAGAATAAATTTCTTACCAGAGCCGTCAAAATGCTTTTTATTATTATTTGAGAGATTTTCATATTTTAAAAAATTTGGTGTTAACAAAAAAAACACCCCAAACATTGGTTAAGGTGTACATGAGTTCCACTGGGAGCTTCTAATACTCCGTGGCAAAAAGCCAATTATGTTTTTTAATTTGGGAAATTTCTAGTATTCTTAAAATTTCAAATTTTGTGTGGGAGATCTCTAGTATTTTTCTCAAGAAAATTATTTTAAAATTAGTTTTCTTTTCTAGTCTTGCATAAAATATTAGATAACGAAATAGGAAGAAAGCTTGGGAGCAAATTTGCTACCGCGACCAGTACAAAAGTAAATGTTTATGTATTTAATGCGTTTACAATGAAATTGCCAACAAATTTTATGCATAGGCATATGCCTGCGGACATGCTTAAGTTGGAAACTGCGCTGGTTGCATGCACATGCTTAGGGTTGTGCTGGTCGAAGCATGCGAGGCACCGCTTTATGTCTAGCAAGACATTTCCTCCTGGGATATAAAAAATTCGCTTTGAATTGAAAATCAGCCCTACTTATGCTTAAAACTAAATTAGCAACTCGCTAGATTTGTAAAACATACGTTTTACCATAAGTCACAAATGCTTGAGCTCAACAATATTCTTAGGCCAAATATCCAAATTTTTATAACACTTCTCCAGATGGGTAGTGGGTTAACTCAAAATTGAGTTTGCAGATTTAATTAGCCATAACTCTTTCATGCTTTAATTTAATTGAACAAAACACATTTTTGTGTTATTATTTTCACTATCAATTACAATTTTAACCTTGTGCTCCTTTAAGGGGACTATTCACTATAATTTCCATTTGACGACAAATCTGCTTACTCTCCTTTTAAAATTCCCTCTTGTATATGTACATAGTATAAATACATGCTTTTAAACAAAAGAAATAATCGTCATTTCCATTTGACAACGTGGTAGTAGAGACATTTGGTAGGTTTTAGAAAAGTTTTTGTATCTGGCAATGATAGCCAGAATGTAGAAAACATAATGTGACATATCAAAATTATATTTATTAATCTTGATTTAAATATGGAAAAAAACTGTAGAACTATATAAAAATAAATAAATTTTAGTATGGATCAGATATCGAATTCACCACAGAATTGGAAAACACCAAATGAGGTTTAAATAATTAAATGTTTTCATTAGTTTTATCGCTGTATTATCGTTTTTTCAGTTAATCAAAATTCATCAACTGAAGAGAAAAGAAAAGGCTCTTCAAGCTAGATTGCAGAACCAGCAATTATTAAAGGAAGATACACCTATATTGACAAATGCAAAAACATCTCAAAAAAGAAAAAATCCTTTTGCCAAGTAACTTTTATCTTAAAGCATATAATATAGTGAAAACATGAAAATAAACTTACAGAAATTCTACAAAAAGTAGCAAGAAGTCTAAAATTGAATTGCAGTCAAACAGCCAAGATTCTTTCTTTGAAATATTGTCTAGATCTAGAAATTTTGAACAACCAGAAGAAAAAATAAAAATCAGGCTAAGAAATTTCAATTTTCAAGAATTATTAACCAATGATTCAGAAGTTGAAGAACAAATAGAAAATTCAGGTAAAAATATACCTATTGACTGGAGTATTAAGACGAGAATACGTTTGTTATCTAAAACTTCTTTACCTGGAATCAATTTAAAAACTAGCCAAGAAGCTAGTGGTTTAACAAGCTTTGTAAGATGCATAAATTCTCAAGATATACCAAGTAGCTTAGATATATCGCCAGGTGCACGTTTCCATCAATGTAAATTATATTGGCAGCATCCACACCTTCCATGGTTAACACTTTTCCCGAGGAACGCAAAAGCTAACGTTGGTTTTCAAATAGGGAATTTAGAAAGAATTGCTCTAATGAAAGATTGGATGGAAAGTTTTCGTTGTTTATTCCAATTGTTACGTGTGAGACAGTGTCCATATTTTTATCTTTGTGCTAATACCTTTACTGTACTCTTTCGGGCTGCTGGTATTGGTGGCCGTCAAGAAATTCATGCGTTTTTATCACCAACTTCCAGAGGAATGCGTAAAGCGCTTAAACAAGAAGATATTGAATTTACACAACCACTTAAAATTGAAACAAATTTAAGTAAATCCAATGAAATAAGTGAAAGCTTTTCAAATTCTTCTGAAGAACAAAGTAATGACATTAGGACTGATCTTGAAGATAATGATGATGATGATGATGATGATGATGATGAGGTAGAAGAAGAGAAATGGCTTGAAAGTCTTGGCGTAGATGCAAACGAAATTAAAAAAATTAATGCAAATCATGCTCGTGAAATTCTTCAAAAAGAAACAGCAGAAGATTTTTCTCAAAGCTCAATTATCCTGATTGAAGGTGCTGACTGTCAAGGATTATTCAATTTTCTTCTAAATGCAAAGAGTACTGTGGCAAATATTGGTAAATTAGCTGGCGTTCCACCTACATTACTTGCCCCTGTAGCTTTTCCTGGATCATCATTAAGAACACTACAGGCACGTTCAAGTAAAGTTAGAATCGATTCAATTGATTATTTTAGTGTTGAATTAAAAGGAATAATATTACCAAGCACTATTCCATATATTTGTTCATTGTTATCGGAATCTAATGAATCTTTTATCATGACAATGACATCAAATCCACAATCACTATCTTTTACTAAAGCTTCACAGAAACTCATAAATGACACAATTGAAACCAATAAAACTTCAGATGAAATTTTCGGAAAAGAAAATTTATCCGACTGTGGTATACCAAAAGATATTTTAGACAGCATGTGCCGGATTTCTAAAGATGCAGTTAGCTTACTAGAGCGGATGTGGTATGTTAAAGACCCCAAAGGATACACATGGCTTTAGCATAGAATCATTATTTTTTTAATTAATTTTAATATAAGATATAGACAACTTATGTATCAACTATTATTAATTCATCAATATTCCAGTCCTCATATGAATGGTCAGGCAAATAGCGTCTTATTACAATTGGAATTTTTCTTTGTTTAAGTTCTTTCATTGCAATTTGCAAAGGATCTGTTTCACCCTCTAATTCTACCATAATAGGAGCGCACATCGCTATTTGTAAAGCCCTTGTTCCCAAAACTCTTGCTCTTTCATACTTCGTCATATATCGCGTTGTTATCCTTTTTGATTTTGGAACTCCACCTCCAGCTTGACCTGGTGCAACTAGTTCGACGGTATCAACTTCTTCTTCTTGGTTTAATTCATCAATATTATCCTCTTCATCAACATCGTCAAAATCATCACCACCAACCCTACAATTAGAAAATATTAAAATACTAGCAACGAATTAATTTATAATTACGCTTCGTTCTCATAAGCGTCCTCATCATCCATATTTGTGAGGTTTACTAATAAAGTTGTCAAAAAGTTCAACAAAATATCAATAGATGGCACTAAGCACAATGAAAATATGCAGATAAATTTATAACTTTATGAGAAATTTTTAGATATTTTTATGTATATATAAAAAATACAAGAAGCGCATAATAGTATATTATCGTTGGTTGTGCAATAAAAAGAATAATAATTTTAAGAAAGAGTCAAAAATTACTTTAGCTCACCTAAAATATTTTGTTTAGCTGAGCTTACAGCCATCTAGCAAGGAATAAGTTAACCTATGTATTGTCAAATTTTTACAGAAAACACGTTAAGTAATATGTAAAGCAATTTAACCAAACTTTCAACTTAATAAATGCTTTAAAGAGTTCCAAATAACTATTTCAAAAATAATGGCAGACAAAGAAGCTAATTTAGATAAAAAGAAATCGCATCGCCCTCGCCACTCTGGTGTGAAAGCAAAAAAAAAGCATGCAAAAACGAAATCTAATGATGAAGAATTAAGCGCTAAGCAGAGAAATCCAAAAGCCTTTGCAATCAACTCTACAATTAGAGCTGAAAGGCAATTTAGGCGTAAAGAAGATATAACTGCTAAAAAACAGCATATCCCACTTGTTGACAAAACACCAGATGAACCACCACCGGTATTAATTGCAATAGTTGGTCCTCCAAAGGTAGGTAAAAGTACACTTGTTAACAATCTTATAAAAAATTTTACGAGAACGAATGTCACTAATATTTCTGGACCCATCACGATTGTTACTTCGAAAAGAAGACGCATAACACTCATAGAATGTAACAATGATGTGAATTCTATGGTTGATATAGCTAAATGTGCTGATTTGGTGCTTCTACTTTGTGATGCCAGCTATGGTTTTGAAATGGAAATATTTGAATTTTTGAATATATGTCAAGTACATGGCATGCCAAAAATAATGGGTGTACTGACTCATCTGGATATGATAAAAAATCCAAAAACATTGAAAAAACGTAAAAAGGAGCTCAAACATAGATTTTGGACTGAAGTTTACGATGGAGCTAAGCTTTTTTATTTATCTGGAATACTTCACGGTGAGTATTTGAGAAATGAAATTAAAAATCTTGGCAGGTTTATATCAGTTATAAAATTTCGACCGCTTACTTGGCGCGAATCTCATAGCTATATTCTTGTTGACAGAGTTGAAGATATAACAAATAGTGAAAAAATTCGATTGAATAAAAAATGTGATAGGCAAGTTGTCTTATATGGCTATGTTAGAGGTGTTGCAATTAAGGACAATACAATGGTGCATATAGCTGGACTTGGTGATTTTCGAATTAGTGAATTAAATGTTTTAACAGATCCATGTCCTCTACCTGGAACTGAAAAAAAGAGAAACTTATTAGAAAAAGAACGACTTTTGTATGCTCCGATGTCAGGGGTTGGGGGCATAGTTTATGACAAAGATGCAGTTTATATTGAACTACAAGGCTCTCACAGCCATAAGGATTACTCTAGTAATGATCCCGAAAAAGATAATCTTATTAGTAAACTGAAAGAGAAAAAACAAACTATTGACACGCAAATCGATGAACAAGTATTTAAATTATTTTCTGATGGTGGCACAATAAAGTCTAAAGACTTTGTAGAAAATGAACCTGTTGCATTTGGGGATGATGATGAAGATGTCAGCTTAACTGAGAGCAGTAATGATAGTAGCATCGAAAAAGATTCTTGCGCCGAAGAAGAATCTGAAAAACTTGTCTGGGATAATGAAAAAGAAGAACAATTTCAAGAGTCAGAGGTATCCTCAAACGAAGAATATCAAGATGCAAAGAAGGAATTTAACAATGAAAATGAAGACCAAAATATAAAACTTAATATGGCGTGGAAAGAAAACATGATTTGTAAAGCAGCCGAAGCATATTTGGAACGCCAGTCAAATTCACAAAACCTAATGAAAATTGTATACGGGACTAACAATAAAGTAAGAGAATATTCATTCATTTGATTTATGTATTAAATATTTTTTATTTAGGTTGGTAAATCACGTGAAATTACTGAAGAAAATCCGACAATTGAAGATAACAATTACGAAATCGGTGGCCTCTTTAAACTTGTAAATCAACAGCTAGAACAACAAAAAATAAAACATGATCTCGATCAAGAAGAAAATTGCTTTTTCGAAAAATATTTGGAACGAATAAGAGATTGGACGATTCCTGAGAACAAAGAATTAATTTTAAATTGCTTTGTAACAGGCAAATGGAAGGAATCAGATGATGCTGAAGAACTTTTGAAACTAGATGATATGAGTGATGGAGACAGTGAAATTTATGGCGATTTTGAAGATTTAGAAACTGGAGAAACTCATGAATCTAAATTTAATCAAGCACAAAATGATAATAAAAGTGAGGATTTGAAAAATAATAACGCAGAAAAAAGAAAAATTACTCGAGTTGAAGAAGCAAATATGACTAAATCTGAATTAATGGCGAAGAAAATGAAATTAAAAGCCAAGTTTGACTCAGAATATGATAATCAGGCTGAGAGTAGAATTACAGGCGATCATGAGTACTATGAAAGCTTAAAAGCAGCAGCTGGGAAGCAATCTGAACTTAATAAAAAAGCATTTGCTGATTTAGATAATAATTTAAGAATACAAATAGAGGGCTTTCGTGCGGGCCTTTATGTTCGAATGTGTTTTGAGGTATGTATATTTGTTAAAATATTCGTTTATCCCATAATGAATGTGATGTAAATAATTAACTGGTGAAGGCATAATTTCTCAAGTAGTTTTTTTAACTTTAACTATGTCATTTTATTAAATCAGGATGTTTAAGCAGTCTTAATCGGGTTGTACAGATCCTTTGTATTCGAAGATCTATAGTTCATGGTGCAATTGGTTTTATTAGATGCATACAGCAAGACAATTTTATAGAATAATCGGTAAAAATGAATCAACACCTGCTTAGAAAATTATTAGAATAATTATTAGAATAGAATTATTCTTGTAGTAATTGGATTAAAGTACTTTTATCTCTTTTGGATCTGAACATTAATCTAACGAAAAAATCATTCTATTTGTGAGATCTCCCTAAAAACGCATTTTTTCAAAAATAGATTTTCAAAAGCTTTTTTTTCCACATTTTAATAATTAAAATTATTTTAGGCAATATCACCTGAATTCATTGAAAATTTGGACACAAACTATCCCATACTCGTTGGAGGCTTAAATAACACGGAAGAGAACATTGGATTCGTCAATTGTAAAATTAAAAAACATCGATGGTACAAAAAGACATTAAAGACAGGTGATCCACTTATTATTTCATTAGGATGGAGACGCTTTCAAACTATTCCAATATTTTCAAACGTTGAAGATAATTTAAAGCATAGATACCTTAAATATACCCCGAATCATATTACTTGTAGTATGACATTTTGGGGACCAATAACTCCTCAAAATACTGGTTTGTTAGCATTACAGGATGTAAATGATGATAGAAATTATTTAAAAGCGCTTGGATTTCGAATAGCCGCAACAGGTTGTGTAACTGAAGTTGGCAAATCTACACAAATTATGAAAAAACTGAAACTAGTCGGTACGCCATTAAAAATATATAAAAAAACAGCCTTTATAAAAGGAATGTTTAACAGTGCATTAGAAGTGGCTCGATTTGAAGGGGCAAAAATTAAAACGGTATCCGGTATTCGCGGGCAAATCAAAAGAGTTCATTCAAATCCAGAAGGATCTTTTCGAGCAACATTTGAAGATAAAATACTTCTAAGTGATATAGTATTCTGTCGTACATGGTTTAATGTTGATGTACCAAAGTTTTATGCTCCAATTACTTCCTTACTTCTGCCTGCAGAAGAAAAAACAAAATGGCGTGGTATGAAAACTTTAGGACAACTGAAGCGAGAAAGAAATATCAAAATGCAACCAAATATTGATAGCATGTATACGGAAGTTAAAAGGCAACCTAAAATATTTAGACCTTTAGTTATTCCAAAATCTCTACAAAAAGCATTACCATATAAGGATAAACCTAAACATGGACCAATAAATAATAAAGCAACACTTGAAGCAAGTCGGGTGGCCGTAATACGATCACCACATGAACAAAAAGTAGCTCGAATGTTAAATATGATTAAAACAAATTATGATGATAAAAAAGAACGAGATAAAAAACAAACTGAAATTAGGTTAGCCAATTTTCGTAAACAGAAAGAAGCTGATGAACTTAGGAAGTTAAAAAAACAAAAGGAACTAAAGAAAAAAGTATCACGAGCTTTAAGTAAAATAAATAGAAGTAAAAGTAACAATTGAAAAATATTTTTAAATAAAAATTTTAAGATATAAAAATAATCATGATATAATTTTTCCAGCCAGTGAGTATGTGAGCATTTATTTTTAACAAAGAGGGCTATTTTACTTCTTCGTTTTTCAAATTTTTACTATTTTTAAATATATTACTTCTTTTTCTTTAAATAAACAATTTTACAACGCGAAGAACCACCAAAAGTTAAATTTAATGAAAATTTTGAAATTTTGTGCTATTCCGAAAATAAAAACGTTAGAAATAAAACTTATAGCTTCTGATAGTACAGCTTAATAGAACAAAACTTGGATACTATGCTTTTGAAGAGTACTTTAAACTACCAGTATTTGTAGTTTGACGGATATTAGTGCAGGTCCTTTCATTTCTTTAAACTGGAATAGTATTTTTATAAAATATTGGCTTAATTTTATATTTTAGAAATATAAAATAAAAGTGATATAGTGCAAATATTTATTACAAAATATATTCAATCCACAAACAAATAATAATTTTTATAAATAAATAATTTAATTTTAGATATCACTACTAGAATCGATTGATCTTAAAGCCTCTAATAATTCGGATTTTTCTTCAGGATCGATTTGTTTTCGTCGTGTTATCATTTTTGGCATTTCCTTACTAATTTTATGTCGTTCTTCCCATCTTTTATGGGCTTCTAAAAGAGGCTCGTTACAATATCTATCCATTATTGTATCTTTGCTGAAAAAGTCATTCATTATTTCTTTTTCTGACTGAGATAAATCTTCATTAGAGCTTTTTCTTTCAAGTTTTTTTCCATAACTTAATAAACTTCCTGAATCACTAGATGAAATCTAAGTTTAAAAAACAAAAAATCATTTAATAAAATATTTCAATAGTTTAAGGATATATTTTGTGTTATTTGCTTATTTTGTTATGTGACAAAACAAAATTAGCCTTTCTTAAAAAAAGTTTAATAAGCTCCATAAATGCGGCTATAAAACTACTTAGCCTCTACAAGGTTCCAGTAGGTTAGGTTAGTTTTAAGATTGTTCAAAAAAGACATAACAAAAGAAAGTTTGAATATTGTGTGGTCCGATAATGAAGTTGCCTCAGATAACTGAGACGTAAAGAACTACAGAGAATAATGGACGTTTAAGAAGAAAACTAAAAATAAAAGAAGCAGATTTAGCAGAAAAATAATTTTCCTTCCAGGGAAAAAATTTAAAAAAAAGAATTTATGTTGGGATGTCATTTTTTTCTTTTTCGAAAAACGTTAATATTGTTTGTTAGCCAGCTTACTAAAGGGACCCATTTTTCTAACTAAAAAATAACATAATGTCCAAAAATTTAAATCTTACATCAGCGGATTCGTTTTCCTTCTTATCAAATTCATCCTTTTTCTCTTCATCACATTGTTTTGGACTTTCATTATCAGAAAAATCAACATTTGCATCTTTTTCACCTTCTAGAGGTGATTTCAGATCAAAATCAGCCCCAGAAATATATTTACTCATTCCATCTTTAATTACATCAGCGAGCAACGTTTTCTTTTCTTTTTTCTTTGGTTTAATATTTTCATCATCAAATGTTTCCGTTTCATCGATAGACTTTCCAGAAGAATTTTCAAATTGTATAACCTTCGAAAGAAAAATATTTAAGTCCAATTCTTCAAAACAAAAAAAAACTCACTTTCTTTTTTGATTTTGATATTATAGGTGTGCTAACACTTGAAATCAAACTTGCACGGTTTTTATCATTTTGTGACGCTTTTGTCAGGTTTGTATTTTTCGTGTTTCGAAGAATAGAAACCTTTTTTGGTCCTTAGGAATACAAAATAATGAATATAGTTCTTTTATAATACATGAAAAAAAAACTTATATTACCAACGTCAAAATGCGATTGGGGGTATCGTTCATACTCAATCTTTGCTCTCTCCAGTTTCATTACAACGTCTTTGTACTTCTGTTGTTCATTTTGTAGCTGTGCCTTCAAATTCTTCATTTCCAGTTGAAGTCTTCTTGTTAAATGTTTGATATCGTTATCCTTTTCTGCCAAACGTGTTTCTAAATATTTCACACGTGAAGAAAGTCTTTCCCTTTCGATTAAATTTCTATACAATATAAAAACGTTTCAATTGTGTTCAAAAAATTAAATAATAATCAAGAAATCTTTTCAAAGTAAAAATTCTAAAAAAAACTCACTTATCATTATTTAATTGCGTTAAATGTCGATTTTCATCGCTTAAAGTTAATATTAAAATATCCTTCTGTTTCAATTTATTTGCCAATTCACGATTTTGTAATTGGGAATTTTTATACTTGGCATGCCAAACACGCAGCTCTTCGGCATGTGAATGTAAAAGTTGTGGTAATTCTGCATTTGTACTTTGATATTTAGATAATGCCGAATCTTGGCGCTTATGTAAAGTTCTTAACGTTTTATTTTCATTTGTAAGTTCCTAAAAAGTTTCCTAATAATTATATATATATACAAATTAAAGGAATTTTCAGGCTAATAATTACAGAAATCTGTTGTTGAGCTTCTGCTAATTGATTTTGAATAGACTTTGTTCGAAGAAGACGAGCTGATAGCACTCTTTGCCGTACCTCACTTGATGCATTGATTATTCCATTATGTCGTCTTACCATTTTCTTCTTATACAAGGAAGTTGCCGAATTTTTAGAACTTGCCAATGAATAAAGACTATCTGTACTTTTAACCGAGCTGACAAAAGGAAGAAAAAAAAATTATTTTAAATTATAATTATAATCAAATTCCATGAAAAAAGATTAACACACGAGGTAAGATTTATTCTTTCTTCTGGTAAAAGACTCAAATTTGACATAACTTTACATGCACCCATATTTTTTCTTTTAAAATAATTTACTAAGATAACATTAAATGTAAAAAAATACTTTTTAATTATGTTGAAAAAAAATGATATATTGTCAAAAATTTTATGAATGTAAAATTTGTTTTTATGTAGTAACCCTGGCAATAGTTCAATGTTTGAAATTGTGTTTAATATATTGTTTATTTTATCGAAGGTTTTTAATTACAAACAAGTTTTACAAAATATAACCAGGGATAATTAAATCTTCTATAAGTTTTATTTATTAGATTTAACAAATTTTCTTAGTAGACTTACTTTGCTTTCCAATCATATTTCTTTTCTAAATGAAAATAATAAAAGTGAATGTTTCCTAAGTGGAATTATTAGTGAATTCACGTGATTTGCAAACACCTCAAAAGTTAAAGATTCTAGCAACATTTTCAATGTAAAAAAACATTATTTCTAATTTTAAAAAATCATATTTTTAATCATAGTATTAAGGTAATCCTTATCTTCATTCTAATAAGAAAGTCAGGTAAATAAGAATAATGGTAATTAAGATTCTTATTAGCTTTTTTATGAACCCGCATAAATTTTAAGTTCATAATGGCAATATTTTACTTCTCACATTACTCTAGTGTCTTTGTCAGATTGTTTTCCTTTTAGTTATATTTTTGATACAAAAAGTTGAAATGCTTGAGGCATATCGATTATTAAAATATAGCGATAATATTATTATAATTATATCGCTTGCTATCTTTTGGCTGCCTGCTTAAAAAGTTCATTTCATTCATATAAATTACATGCGAAGATAAAACTTAATTCTATTCAGTTTAATAGTATATGTACAAGTATTTGGAATACACAATAACTGAAATGTTAGAAATTAATTTTTTTGCCTCGATAGTAGTTTCTCAAAACTTCTTTTAGTTTCGGATATATTTTTTACGGATAGGTTTTCTTCCTATCTTTCCTTCCTCTACCACATGTTTTATTTGCAAGCTTTGCTCGCAGGGTGGTTTTCAACTTGTTCACAAGCTTATTTGATTTTATATGATGAGCCAAAAAAAATTCCAAAAGGCTTAATAGTAGCCCCCCTCCATATGAGAGTCATAAGGATCCTCGTAATTATTATCAAGACCCAAGCATAGGAGTCAAGCTATTAAAAAATTTTGATTCAAAATGGTTAAAACATTTTGCAATCAATCAATCCCACTTAAAGAGTTTTAATATTAAATTCAAAACCTTAATTTAATTAATTTTAATTATTATTTTATTTTTTGAAAATATAAAGAATTTAAAATTTAATGTTTTATCTTAATATCTTAGCATCTCTTTAATGCTAAAAATTGCACTTCAAGTGATTAATAAATTACGTGTTTGCTAATACATATCTAGCTCAAGGTACAATATAGTGGCTACTTACAAGCCTTATATGTATTAAAGCCATGAAAATTGTATTAGGGAATTTTTATAAAGACAACTCTTACATTAAACAACTGGGGAAGGTATTTTAAATCAAATTATTTATTCCTCTTAACAATCACTTTATTTCCACTAATGTTCCACAATTATCTCTTAGCTTATTTTCGTTTCGGATGGACCGGTAACTTTGGTACAGTTTTGGCCAATATCGGCCGATCGTACTTGAAGACTTTTCTGAATAGTTTTCAGGAAAAGGCTAAAGCACTATCTCTATAAAATGTAAAAATAGGAACTTGACAAATTTATTTTTAATTCATTTTACATATACACATATTTCATATTTCATTTATTTCATTAACTACCATACTAAGTTCAATAGCAAATAAAGGATACTACAAAAAAGTATTTTGCATTTTCTTAACTTTGTTGCATATATGATATGATAGGTTTTCACTTTGATCTTCATTATCATAAGTTCCTTTTTCATTATAACTTTCAATTTCATTGCATTCGTCATCATAAGTTTGATATTTTGTATATAATTTGAATGAGTGTCAATGGCATACTCTTGGATCAA
Organism: Acrocera orbiculus; assembly: GCA_947359355.1. Lineage (NCBI taxonomy): Eukaryota > Metazoa > Arthropoda > Insecta > Diptera > Acroceridae > Acrocera > Acrocera orbiculus. The sequence goes on from OX375757.1 coordinate 47,877,643, forward strand.
TTTTCTTAATTTTTGCATTATGGGTTCTTTTTCTTTGTTATTTAAATATTATTATATTTAAAGGCGAAAATCTTTGTGAACAAGTACACAAGAAATGTATAAAAAAATTAGGATTGAATATATAGTTTAATATTTTTCTACTATTATATTAAATCATCTATTAATTTATTTAATTTGGATGAAACTAATATAATTTACTTATTATTGTAAGAAGTTAAGTATTGCTGGCAGCCGAAAATCGCAAGTAATTCAAATGTATTTAAGTTTTTTAATAAAGTGAGACTATTTTTTATGTTAAGGGGCATATTTCTCTACCACCGTCTCTTCTGTTAATTGTAACAACATTACTTCACCTTGAACTAGATGGATTAAAGAATATGTACAATAGTAGCTTATTGGGTGAAAATTCGAACTTTATTTTAATTATTGTTATAAAATAAAACTTAAAATTTAAGCCATTGTTATTATTATTATTCTTATTAAATACCAATCGACTGACTCTACTTTAATAAATTTACAAAAATGTTGCATTGCTGTTTGCATAATTAATGAGTTTTTTTATGTAATTTATAAAAATTTTCATTAATTTAATTACATCTATTTCAGCTTGATGACGTGCTTGATGGTTTTTTGCATTTTTAAAAATTTCTGTTTATATATGTTCAAGTTTATTTTTTCGTAGACCTTCTAAGGAATCAAAACAAAAAATTCCACTTGGTAGTTTCTAAATTGGAGGATAGTAAAAGTTATATATATATATATACATTTTATTTAGTTATACCATTTTTAGCTTGTCCAATGTTTTTCTCAGAATGGGATAATCAAATTGGTTCCCATTGTGGGCAACTAAACATATTGGTTTTTTCAAATGATCTAAAAAGCCATTAATCATAATTACCGTATTAGTACTAAATTCCGTTTTATCCTCTAGCATAAAATTATCAAGTCCTGAAATTTCAAATTTGAAAAAATTATATAGGAGGGGTAAATATATTTACCAGTTAAATTTGATGCTTGAGGATGAATCATCATTTGAGGATTAAAACACAAACATAATTTATATAAAACCCTTGGAACTTCTCCATTTTTTGTAGAAATTATATGCTCCCTTGAACATGAAATTAAACAAATTTCTGAAATTTTTATTTTATTAAAACTTGAATCTTGTGGAATATTCGTCGTTTCCATATCCAAAAAAACAAATTTTTTAGTTGGATTATTTGTTTTGATTATTTCATGTTTAAGGGAACAAGATTTGCTTTTTTTACGATCTTTTCCCTTTGTATAATCGTCGCCTGCTTCAGCCGTTTTTCTAAATTTTCCAATTTTCCTTGTAATTAAATCAAGTTTATCTTCTTCAATGTTTTGCTCTTGTAAGGCTTTGCTTGATTTAGCTACGGGGTCTGGTATTTTTCTATTAACTAAAACGAAAATGTTAAACTTAAAATTAGAAAAATTCAGCTTACATGCCTCCAATGATTTCACGTTCTAAAGGCGGATCCGTTTTAAAATCTCCTATAACTTTTTTAATACATGCAATAGCTACGTCATCTTTTTATTTGAAAAATTTGTCAGTCTTTTCAGGTACAGTTTTGGCCAGTATCGGCTGATCGTACTTGAAGACTTTTCTGAATAGAGTTTTCAGGAAAAGGCTAAAGCACTATCTCTATAAAATATAAAAATAGGAACTTGACAAATTTATTTTTAATTCATTTTACATATACACATATTTCATATTTCATATTTCATTTATTTCATTAACTACCATACTAAGTTCAATAGCAAATAAAGGATACTACAAAAAAGTATTTTGAATTTTCTCAACTTTGTTGCATATAAAAGAAGGTATAGGTGTTTATATATTGTAAATAACTATAAAACCATAAATTATCTGTTCTCACTGCACTTAAATATCTTAGATATGATAGGTTTTCACTTTGATCTTCATTATCATAAGTTTCTTTTTCATTATAACTTTCAATTTCATCGCTTTCATCATCATAACTTTCTTCTTCATCAAAATCATCACTTTCATTTTCTTCTTCTTCATCTTCATCAGTTTCATCTTCATCATCACCTATTAATTTAAAAATTTCACTTAATTAAATTAAATAAAAATTAAATTACTCAATTTAATTATTACTAATAAAATTTATTTATATAATTTGTATAACCGCAATTGCTGGCACAAATTTTATTTATATTTGGACCGTTTATTTTGATAGTGGTGTAAGTTCATTTTCTCGTATTTTGAGAAAATTAAAGGTTAAAATATCTGTTAATTAAAAAATTTAGGCAAATTATATGAAGTCGGGCAATATTTCTACTGTTTTGTCAATATGTAATTTGGTTATATAAATTTGTTTTAGGCGTATTTTTCTAAACTAATGTATACTTACGGGCTGCGAATGGACTTACACCACTTTCAAAATTAAACATTTGTAAAAATCGTTTAATTTCAATTTTGAAAAATCAAATATCACTTAAAATATACTTCATATTAATCCAATTTTCTTTACAAATAATGACACGACCAAAAATAGTAGTATTTTTAATTTAAGACGCTAATTACATTGTTAAAATTACAAGATATTAATAGTATTTACTTATGTGGCAATGCTTCGAAGTATGCATGATGCACCGGAGGTATATAAGGTAATAACTGCTTGATGTCTTTATATTTTTCATAAGTAATAGGCCTGGCATCTTGGCACAAGGTTCAAATTTTATCGGTCTTCCAGGACGTGTAGGTAATAAATTTATAGTTTTGAATTCTATGTCCTTCATCGATGTTTTATATGAAATAGTGTATGGTGCACTTTTGAGAAACCTCATCCAACATATTTGGAACCAATTAACCTGTTCTCCATCAGTGTTTTTTCTTATCTGCTTTCTAATCGCATTTCGAAGATTTTTTAATGAAACGAAATTTTCTCGTTTCATTTCTTGTAGAATAAATTTTTTATGTTTTCTACATTGCGTTAATAAATCATAATAATCCTGTGGTGTTATACTTCTTGCAATCCCCTGAAAGCAATAGTTTCACCCCACACATACATATCCACTTTATTCTCGTGGAAATTGTGAAAAACCTCGTTTAAAACATACATATTTCGCTTATAGTATGCGATTGAGACAGATAATTTGGGGTAGGGTAAGGCTTTTTGTAAGTCTAAAGAGAAGGCAAAGTATTTATCAGGATATTTTGATACCAGAATTTTATCTTCTTGTAATGCTTTTCTTGCTAATTCAGCATCTCTGGATTTTGGATTTTGGGATCGAGTATAATGCCGGAAAGCTTTTTATGTGTTCTATTACTGTATTCGTCACAAGCTCACTAGTTCTTCTGCAAGAGCCATCCATTTTTCCACGCATGTCTTTTTAGATATTCTCATGCGCCTTTAGGATACGACCAATTCGTCCAGTAGATATTTGGAAACTAGCAATGAAAAACTTTTAACATACTAAAATTTTTCCACTAAAAGTGACCAGGTAAAATTGATAAGCATATGCCCTCATAAATCCCCAATTATTTCTAGGTCTTTTTCTATTGACAGTTTCACCTTGAGCATTACAATAGAGAAATACATTTTGCGTATTAAAATCACCTATTTTCCAGAGTTTATCAAAAATTTCTATACGTTGTATTTCATAAATATTTTCTATACATTTCTTCGAGCAATTACAATTTTTGGATTCAAATTTTTTTGCTGGAGTGAATTTTCCTCTTTTTGTATAGTACTTTTGTCCAGTATTTCGCTTAATTTTGTTAATTTGTTGAATATGTTTTGCTTTATTTAGTTCTGCAGAATCTAAGCTCTCAGTAACAATATCCTCATCTGATGAAGATTCTACCTCTATTATCCTTCTTCTCTTTTTACGATTCGATAATTTGTTGCTCATAATGGAATTATCTTCGTCCTCTGAATCAATATTATTCTTCTGTTTATTTTCATGGGCTTTATTTCTGTGTTAATTTATTTAAAATTAAATAAAATAAGTACTTTCAATTCTCATAAAATAATATTGATTTAACATTTTTTTTTACCTATATCACTATCTGATATTAATATTAAGTCATCCATTTTAGGAAAAAAATAAAACAAGTAACCTGAACTAGTAATTCTTGACACGTAAGAATATTATGTGTATATTATGATACGTAAAATAAACAAATGTAAAATAACAGGCTACTGATCGGCAACCATCAGCTAAGCATAGAATAAGTAACCTAATCGAGTAGCTCTTGGCACGTAATAATATTACGTGTATATTATGATACGTGATATAGAACAAATGTAAAATAACAGACCACCTACCTCAGTCAATTGGACTTACACCACTTTCAATGTTTATGCAATTTCATTTACCGACTAATTTTGCATTTTACCAAACATGGGAATTTTTATAAGAAATTAAACAAGGACTAGTCATACATAAAAAATTTACATTAAATTAAGTATGAATTACGTGATATCTCATTTTTTTTCCAAAAGTGGACTTACACCACTCTCAAAATAAACGGTTCATGTAATAATTTTACTAAATCTAAATTTCTTTAATATATAATATAAATTACTGCAAATAAAAATTAATAATAAATTATTAAAATTTACATACTTTCATCTTCTTCTTCATCTTCATCAGTTTCATCCTCATCATCATCGTCGTCATCATCTTCATAATCATCATAATCGTCGTCAGAAAAAAAATCATCAATCGTTTCATTACCTGGTTAATTTTTATAATAAAATATAAGATTTTAGATTAAATTTTTATTTATAAAAAACAAAAATTTATTTAAAAAATAGATAAATATACATATATTTATATTATGCTAAAATTAATATAATTAAAATAAATATTAATTATAAAATTTAAAGTATATTAATTAAATTTATAAAACTATTAAGTAATTTAATTAATCTTACCTGTATCCCAATCGCCAGTATCTGAGGAATCAGATGAATATATATCTTGTTCAAAATCCTCCCCAGTATAATCTTTAAGTGTAATAAAATTTTCTTTTCTAGGTAATCGGATTTCATTATGGCCAATTTCATTATCTTTAATAGCTAATTTACGCATCTTTTTCATTGACGAATTAAGGTTACAACTAGAGCTTGAAATATCTTCATGACTTGGACAGTTTTCAAAATTTGACTTATTTTTAAAACTATCCAAGTAATTCCTTTGATTTTTCAAATTTAATTCTGCGCTACTATTAGTTAAAATACTTTCTTTCATAATTTGATCGATATTACAGCTAGATTTTATATTATCATTGTAAGATTCTGCAATTGATGTCAATACACTGTTTTGTTCTGAAATTCCGTTACTTAATTTTTTAGGAATTTCTTCCATAATTCCATTGGTGTCATTTTCAGTTTTCATATAATTGTTGTAACATTCAAATAAATTGTTTGAATTTATGCCATTTTCTTGTATGAATTCATTTCTATCAATATTACTTGAGTTTAGTATAAAATTTTTTTGTTTGGTTATATTTGAATGATTTAAAAATTGATCTTCATGTTGATCATTAAAGAAATCTTCAAATAAATTCCCATTTTTAATACTATGATTCACTTTTATGTCCACCACCATTTCTAAAATCTTAGCCTTATCCAATTGAATTTCATTCGAAATAAATTCAGAACTATTTTGATTTGTTTTTAATTTTTCCAATTTTTCTGGTTTTACACAATCAATTTCATTTTTCTTAGTATTTTTAAGTTTCTCTTCATTTTCACAAAAATTCCATTTTTCTAACTTATTATCACTAGAATATCTATATATTTCCATACCTGTACCAATAGAATTAACTATATCTGCAAATTTTTTGTTTTCTTGAGGTGATGTAATAAATGTTATTACTTTCCCATATGAACCAAATCTTCCAGCTCGTCCAATTCTATGCACATATAAAAAACTATCTGCAGGAATTTCTAAATTAATAACAAGATTAACATTGATTGAATCTATGCCCCTTGACATTAGATCAGTGGTCAATAATATTCTTGTTTTAAAATCACGAAATTTAGAAAATACTGCAATCCTTTGTATTTGATCTTGTGCTCCATACATAACATCAGTTGGCCAATTATCTCGTTTAAGTAAATTATGATATGATTCTGCACGAGATTGAGAATTGATAAATATTATACATTGTTTAAATTGTATTTGTGTGAATATATTTTTTAGAGCTTCAACTTTAGCTTTCATTTCTAAAATATTACATTTGGTTTCTGATAAATTATATACAAATTGTTCAATACCAAGTAAATGGGTTAAATTTTTTTCTGTTGAAATCAACAAAGGATTATGCATAAATTTTGAGAGCTTTTTATCCATATTTTTTGGAAATGTTGCACTACAAGCTATAATTTGTTTAATTTTTAGCCTTTTATTGATTTCAATAAAGTCCTGATAGTAATTTCCTTCCATCAGTTTATCTGCCTCGTCTAGAACAAGCATACGAATTTTTGTCGGATTTATTACGTTTATATTAAATAAATGAAGCAATCTTCCTGGTGTACCAACTATGACTTTAGCGAATTCTAGTTTTTGTCGATCCTGTGTAAAGTCGAGTCCACCAATAATACTTACAGCTTTGAAATCTAAAATTTTATTTGAAATTATTAAAATCAGATTAATTAAAAGTTTCCATTATAATAAGTAAAAAAAAGAAGTAATTTTAACTAAAATTTTGTATTATGCTAATAAAAAGCTTAATTGAACTAAAATATATACCTAAATTGTTTATTTCGTGATCTCAAATATAACGTTAATGTAAAAATGTCAGATGTTTCTGTTTTATTTTTGGTATTGTAGTATACATAGCATTTTTATTGAAAACTTGATATCTTTAGTTATGGAACCCTAAAGTAAATATTTCATTTTTAATTTAAAACAAGCAAAAAAATGTTTGTGTATAGAAACGAAGATGTCTACAGTTAAAGATTAAAATTCGAAAATAAGCAACTAAATAACAGTTAATTTGCTTTCCAGGAATTTACAAGTTTTTACTTAAGCTCGCATTCACAAACGTTTCTTTTAATGAAATAGACAATTGTAGGAATAATTATTATTTTAATATGCTGTTCATATTATAATTTCAGAATTTTAATCGGTAAAATAAAATTGCATAATTGCATAAATTATAGATAGCATTTTTTTTTTTTTTTGATTAAACGACTACTTTGGTGCCTTGTGAGAAAGTCATGTATTCTCCAACCTATAGAGGTAGTTTAGCACATTATATGTATGTGTACACTGCATCATTAAATGAAACAGCAGAAAATGGTTGAGTTAAGAAATCTTAAACCTAAATTTTAGGCACATTTCTAATTTATTAAAGTATTTAATTTTTTTTTAAGAAACGTAACGCAAAATACTCTCAATACCAACACTCCCTAGTAAACATTAAACAATGATTAACAAAGTTATTAGAAATTACATATAATGATAAATGGCGTCTAGAATTTTTAAACTAATTATCTTATTAGCCAGAATAAATATTTTAAAATTTAGTAAACTGAATAGAAATCACACAACAATAAATTACTTGGTAAATATTGTCCTATTTTTTCCAATATTAGTTGAACTTGAATAGCTAGTTCTCTTGTTGGAACTAGGACTAAGCTTTGTGCCGCAAGAACTTTTTTTTTATATTTCTCCAATAGTATACATACAAAAATTAAAGTTTTTCCTGTTCCAGATTTTGATTGAATAATTAAATCTATGAAATATAATTTGTTATATTAAAATATAGCTGAATATGAAGGCATTAAATTACCAAGACCATTTATACCTAAAGGTATCACTTTTGATTGCAAAATTGTGGGAAAAACGAAGCCAGCATTTGATAATCCTTTTTTTAGAAATTTATCCAACATCATTTTATCAAATGGAAAGTCATTTATCAATTTGATGTCTGTTGTTCTTTTATCTAAATTTTCAATATGTGCTAATATATCCATTTTTAATAAAAAAATTGTGTAGTATTTAACCTAACTCCATAATTCGGGTAGTGTGACATATACCGGGTGTTCAGTGGCTATGTTCAAATCTTTTATATGGCAGAATTTTATTAATAAGCATATAATATAAATATTCGATTATGTAGTGCTATATAGCTTTTATGTAGTTTAAAAAAAATAAATAATTACCAAAATAAAGTTTTACTTCTATATTCTTCTTTTGTATATTCGCAACAAACCGTCTAGAACGAATTCCATTAAAGAAAAGTATTTTCTGTCCTACTTTAATTCTCCCCTGCTCTGTTTTTATATTATTCTTTTTATTGTACACCATTTGATTATTCGCTCCATGTAATATTCTCACGGCGAGATAGATAATCTGTCACTTTGGCAGATATTTACTTTTATTATATGAATAAATATCGTCAAGTAAACACACGATTATTTAATTTTAATTCAAAATAAAAGAATTAATTTAAGAAAATTAAATTCAATAACAAATATGTGATAAATTCTTTAGTGTTTTCTCTGTGGGATATAAAACTTTCCCACTAGTATTAATTTTTGCTTATATTATTATTATATCGCATGTAAAGCAGTTTTTTGTTTGTTTATAATAAATGGTTTTATTTTGGTGCTAGTGCTGTGAATAAAAACTACTTTTCCTACATTTAATTTATAGATAACTTTTTATAATAAACTAGTTTGCAAATATGGCAAGGTTAACTGAAGAAATGGTAATTGCGAGATCGAAACAATCTGATCTGGGTTCAATAAAAAAACTTAATTGCTGGTAAGATATTTTACAATTATTTCCGTTTACAAAAATCTGTAACAATCACTTGACCTAAATTAATGAAAAAACCATTATCACCTTTTTTAAGTAATCAATAATATACTAATATGGAGAAATCTATTGTTTTTTGTTTCTATTAAAAATTAATTAGAGTTCGATTGACACTGAACACTGCTCTTTAAAGAGAAAAGAAATTTCGATAAAGATCAATCTTCGATTTTGATTTATTTTAAGTTCATACCGACTTATTTAAAAATATTTTTCAAACAACTGAAATTATTAATTCATTTTTTTTCAATTAAAAAATTGTTTGGGAACTCAACAAAAATTTTAAAACACAATTAATTTTTTATTTTATTTTTAATAACAATAAACCGTTAGTTTTTCAGTTAATTCTTTAAAATCAAATAATTATTTGATTTCTTAATATATTGCAATGTAGAAATCGAAAGTGTAGGCAAACTCCCCAAAAATTGAAAGTATTAATAAAATTACTTTATTTAGTATATGTATGCATGCATTTATTTTTCTTAAATAAAAAGGAAATAAAAAAATATATTGAAAAAAAACTAATTGAGCACTATTACAAGCAATTTGACCTTCTTTATTTAAATGTCCTTGTTTTTTTTTAAATTCATCCTTTCGTCTGTTTTTCGACAGATTTTCTACAAGATTAAAATTAATTTTAAAACTACTCTTGATAAGGTTGTTTAAAAAGCTTACATTTTCGATTAATATTCCTTTCTTCGGTTTACTAATTTTCTTTAGTTTGGCCAGTTTCAGTTGCTTCAATTTTCTCCTCTGATTCCTCATTTGAGATATCTTCATTGTTTCCATATCAGAATCGGTAGTTAATTTTACTGTGCCTAATTTTTTTGGAATATTTTTTAATCATATTAAAAATTTCCTGATTTCGATAAAACATAATTATATTTTCTTCAACAGTTTCTTCGATTATTTCACTTATAACACTCATTTATTTTTTCGCTAACTTCACTTTCATCTATTTCATTGTCCATAAAATGTTCATTGCCTTCATCCTCATCGCAATCTCTACCCTATTTTTCATATTTATTAATTTCTTTAAAGTGTTATTGCCAAGTAGACTTGGTCGAGGCTTTAAAAAAAAGACGTTTTCTGGATTTTCCTTCTGATTCAAAATTTTTTTCCAAACCATCAATCGGTGTTAGTAATTTATCACTTTCCGTTTTTAAAACTTTATGACATTCTTTACATTCAATTATTTAAGTTTTATTTTCAAGTTTTTCGAATTTAATTTAAAAAAATTTATATAATCAATAAATGAAATATTTCAGGGGAAGTGACTTAAGTGATGTTTCAATCATAAGAAGAATGGCTGGAGTAGAAGTATTGGCTTTAAGGTATGTCAAATTAAAATATCTTTTAATATTTTTTACCTATTAAAATTTATTTTCTAAAATCAATGGTTTTTAAAAGAAAAACAAAACTATACGTGTCCGTTGTTAAAAAATATAATTTATGAATTATTGTTACAATGAAAAAACTTCCGAATAACATTTTACCAGATAATTTGAACTACTCTAAGGATTTTATTAGTTATAAACCGCTATGCGATTCACTCAATAATAGATTATTAATTAATGACTAATAGATTAATAGATTTCTTTTGGTAATTTTCAAATTAAAAGGTTGGAAAAGCTTCACAATAAATTGCTTCGAATTTTCAAAATTCAATCTGGAATGAATATCTGTATACACCTGTGTGAGGTGATAGAGTTGAATAACGGACATAATGTGTTTAAGTTTGACTAGACCGAACCCATTTTGTTTCACTTTTTTAGTGAAAAAAGTGAGGACGCTATGAAATTATTAAATTGCAACTAGGTATACTGAGAAAAAATTAGTGTGCTCGAAATGACGATTTGTGAGTAAAAATTTTTGAACATGTTTAAAAACTTACTCAAAAATCGCTACCTTTATATAATTTATAAGGAACGACCATTTGGAAAAAATAGTGAAAAGTCCCTTTAATTCACAATATTATAAATCATTAAATAATATCATAACAAGTTTCTAATGTACAAGAAAATGGGTTTAGTCATAATGAAACAATAATTCGATTTGCATCGCAGCGTACAAGTCAAGCATAGGCTCATCAAAAACGAAAATAAAAGAACAAATTTTTACCTGTGATTCTACATGATCTAAATTCCTAAAAGATACAAATCAACAGATTGCACAAAGTAGAAAGTTTATAGCAATTGAACTATTTCCTAATAAATTTACATCCATTGAAATTACGATAATGGAAATGCTTTTATTTTTGAGTGAAAAATAATTCTATTCATAAATGCAAAATTCTATTTTGAATCAAATTGTAGTAGGGAAAAATTGATAGTAATTGTTTATTTAAGAAATAAACAAAACTATTTTAACTAAGCAAAAACACCTGATTTGATTGGTCATGGCTCGATTCACACGGTTGCGTCAATGTATAAATAGATGGGGAACTTAATATATGACGAAAAAAAAGACAATTCACTTGTCTTTTGTCGATTTTCATTGTTTAGATTTGATTTTATTTGAAAAATTTTCATTAAAAGTTCTAATAACAAAATATGTATTCGGTTACAGTCATTTATTGCTTAAGTGACTTAAAAAAATTTAAGGAAAATATATCTGCAGTTCAATCATAGAGCAGGTAATCATAGAGCATTATAAGGGTCGTTCGTAAATAATGCTGTACGTGTCCTATGTGTAGCAGGAAGAAATCCGTGAAGCTGTTACAGAAATCCTTTTTACAAAGAACATTTATTGCCTTTGGAACCAATGATATGATTTCGAAAAAAAGTATATTAGGAGGAATTTTAGGTTTTTCAAAAGAGTTAAATTAACAATTTTCACATGATTCCTTAGATTCAATTTGTTATTTTTAAAGTAATACCAAAACAATTCTTAAATCAATCAAAGTAAGATAAACTTCTTTTGAGATTGCTTAACCTGCTGTTAATGTAAGAAACACACCAAAGGTTATAGTTTTTAATCAAACAAAACTTATAAAAAAGCTCACAATACGGGTAGGAATCTGCAAAACTATCTAAGTAGTAAAAATGAAATATCACAATTCTTTTTTCCTTGCATTGTTTCAATGGGACTTTCACCTAACGTAAACTATCTAAATATTGCCTATAAAAGATTATGCTATCAAATTTCTTATGAAATGGTAAAAAAACTGATTATTATTAAGCCAGTAACTAATATTTAGAATAAGTTTTCCTTAAATTAAACTATTGCCTGCTTGGCTCAAAGTGTATTAATATACAGGAATAACTTTTGCTCCTGAATAGCTTATAAAAATCTGCTAAAATCAAATTGTATTATAATTTCCTTTAGAAAATTTTGTTCAAAGGCCATAAAACTTTATACAGCGAAAATATAGTTGCTTTTTATTTATTATTATTGTGTATATATTTAATAAATCTTATTTAAGATTAAAATGTAAAACTAGAAATTACAGTTGTAGGCCTCATGAACAAACCATAAACCCCCGGTGTATTTCATTTAACTGTAAAAATATGGAAATGCATAATATAGTGGATAGTTCTCACTATCTCTTCAGGCTATTGGAATGCTTAGCACAGTAATTCTGAAGAAAAAAGTCTGACCCAACCATAATAAATTCTCAGATATAGCCACAAAAGTGCTAAGTCGTTCCTGTTATCAAAGTTGTGTTGATTTTTTTTTCAAGAGTGCGTCGTCTATGGCTTGGGAGGTAAAATTTTATCTTTTATTGAATTTTTCTATGAAAAATATTTTCCATCGAAGATACTTTAATGTATTTATGTTAATATGAGAAGATTGTACAATGTAAATACATTGTCTGTTAGTTCTGCCAATTTTAAAATTCAATTTGCTTTAAGTAGTATAAATAAGCATTTCTCAAGAATTTTTTTGTTCACACAATAGTCAAACTCGTATAATTCAGTTACAATAAAATTGATGCGAATACTTCGTAATCAGATATTTCTGAAACTAATAGGAGCAGACCTGAACATTACAACTTTTTTGTGATTAAATATATATCAAACAACACAATTTGAGCCATATTCAAAGACTAATTGCTGAAATTAAATTCTCATTATTTTTTGACCTAATTTTACTATAAAACCACAAATTACTTTTCTTTGTTTTTGTTTTTGTGACTGAATGTGAATTGCGGAAATTAAAAAGGAAAAACGGTTTATAGTATTACTATTTGATTTGGTTTCGCTTTTGTATTTATGCAAATTGAATGGGTTTTTGGCAAAAATTCATAAAACTCAAAGAAAGACAGTTTCGAATACCATTTTATTGATTGTTAGTTTGACTGGTAACCGTTGTTTGACTGGCAATCGTTGATTTTACTTTGAAAAATAAATTAAATAAATTGCTATTAATAAGCAATAAAAACTAGACCTGATTACTTCAGTTCATAATTTGTAATATAAAATTTTTACTTTTTAAGCTTATGAAAAAAGATATTAATTGTTAGATAGAAAAAGAATTTGGGTATATCATTGAATTTATTCATCAAGTGCAACTAAAGTCGTTACATATACAATAATTTGTTTGGATTTATTGACGCAAACACTGATTTTAATTAATGAATAAGAACTACTAACAATATCGAAATTAGACAGGCTTGAAATGTAATTTTGAAATGATTGCAATAAAAAAAAGGAGCTTTAAATAACCAAATTTCTCAAAGAATATCATAATAAAACAACTCGATTAGCACAAGAAAATGGATATAGTTGCAAAAAATGTACTTGGGCGCTTATATGAAAATATTTTGAATAGATTTACACTACATGCTAGAAATATCGTATTCGTATATCGTTTGACACACTAATTAAAATGTAATATCCTGAGACTAAATGGAAAAAGTATAAATCAATCTCTAGTAAACTTCATTTTGGAGTTTTGATTCAATTTTAAAAGAATAAAATTTAATCAGTGCTTTGATAAATTGAAATTTTTTGCACGAACCTTTTCTTATTATACTTATTTAATTTATTTATTAATTTTCAAAAAATATATTTACAAAATCCAACAATAAACACTTTATGAAATAAGTTTTAAGAATTTTAACAAGAACAAATTTGGAAGCTTCGAGAAATCATCAAAGAAAAGAGGCGAGGCAAACTTGTGTAAAAAGTTTTGTTTCATCAAAAGAAAACAGGTCCGACGTTGCGATTGCTGAAATCCGTAATGCAAGCTTCCGATTGATTTCTAGACCTACCGTATTTTTTAGACCTGGCCCCGAATGACTTTTATCTATTCCCAAAATTAAAGGTAGAAATTTGGAAAATAAATTTGAGGAGGACAGTGAAGTGATGGCTGCTGTTGAAGCCTTTTTTGAAGAGCAAGATAAAGAATTTTATAGAAAAGGGATTTTAGCTTTAGAGAAAAGGTGAATGAAATTTATTGACTTGAAAGGAGACTATGTAGAAAAATAAATTTTAATTTTGCTCGTATTGCTTTTGTTTCTCATTCAGAATCATTAATTATTGCTCAACCCGCGTATATTAAAAAATCATTCGAAAAATAATGAAACTTTTTATACTTTTACTTGTGTAAGTTTTCCACGAATTCAAAAAAACAGATTGAAAGATTTAATAAAGGGCGATTCTATTTGCTAACTTATGTTAAGGAGAGGGTAAAGTTAATTCGTACAAAATAGGCACATTTTTGCGTTTTTTTTCTGAAGACACAGTTCAAATCTTTTTATTAAAAGTAATGTTACATCAAAGCATAACATTCGAAGAATATTATGTAAAATTTTCATGAAGAAATGAAGAAAAAATACGGCAATGGCATCAATCAATTGGAAGCCTCAGTAGAATTGCGGTGCTCCTCATACCTAGGTGCTGGGTGATCTGAAAACAGAAAATCAAATTTCCTCTCGCTTTCCCCGTGAAACGCTGAGAGGGTTCTTCGAAATTTCAATTTTTCACTTTTTGGGAACACTTTGAAGGGAAAAACGCGATTTTTGCAAAAAAAATCGGCTGATTTGTTATTGTAAAATAAAAAATATTCACAAATTTGAAAGAAAACTTTCCAGCGTTACCTCGTAAATTATGTATAAAAATAAAGTTCAAAATTTCAAAAGGATCTGTGTATTTGTTTTGAAGTCCTGGGGGGCACAGACTTTGAAAGCGTGTAGGAAAAACGCTTTAAAGTTTGCTTGATAGAATGTTTACTGCCGGGTAGGTAGCAGAACTCACCGCTGTATCTTTGTTAGTTTTGCTCCAATTCATCTCAAATTTTTGCACAATAATAAATCAAAATTTTCAAAGGATTTAATAATTTTAACTGTATTTTCTATATTGCAACTTCTACATATAAAACTATTCGTAATCCTGCTTATTACCGAAGTTCTATGTAAGCTTTTAAATTAATTTTTCTTTACTTTTTTTTGTTTTTTAAAGATGAAGGGTTTCTTCACGGTTATTTGTTAAAAAAAACTAAGAAACGTTATATCTCAAAACAGCGCTTCTACTTTATTTGTTGATTAATTTTCTAATTTTACTCAAAAAGCAATATAGAATTAGTTACAAACTAATTTATTTTTTTAAATAAATTTTTTTGATAAAACTTTATAAAAACTTTTGAAAGAAAAAAAATTAGATAAAATGCTAAGTTTGATTTAAATTTAATTGAAATTTCCAGCGCTTAAACCGAACCAAATTTAAATTTAACATGTTCATACAAGTAAATTATTTGGCCCCAGTCGTAATTTGAAATGCTTTCTTTCGTTAAAAAAAAATAAGAAATAATTCAAAAAAAAAACTCAATTATCTTTAGCGCAAATTTAGAAATAAATTTCACATTCAACCAATTGTTTATTAATAGATTAATTACATAAATTTTTCATGAAACTTAACACAAAATCCACTTAAACGACCTCCATCAACCCAGAATAAATTTGTTAAGATACAATCCAGGGTGGTGTCAAGTGAATTCCATGTGATTAAATTAGCTTAAGTGAAAGTACATTGAGTCTAATAATGTCTTTAAATTTCGTTACGATTTAAATAATGCGAAAATTTTAGTTGCGCATGTTTTTACAATTGTTTTATTTGTAGCAATTAAAGCGGATCATTCAAACTAAAATAATTTGATAATTGTGAAATACTTATAAAGTATACTAATATATATATGAATAAATAAAACATATCCCACTTTGTTTATTGCCAGTGCATGATGACGGCTCAATCATTTATGTTTATGGCCAGATCACTGCTTGTTAATTAATTTTTTGTTGGAGATTAAAAACTCGTTGACCTTGTATGCCTCATTTGAAAATAAAATTTTATAATATTAGCATATTAGAAGAATAGTTTGATCAAATATGGCCTGGTCACACGTTATAGTCACAATGAGGTAAATGAAACATCAAATCTTATATGGAATATTACTTTTCTAAGTATTAAAATTTAGTCATCACTTATTGTTTATTAAATAAAAACAAACAAACAAAAATCTTTTTTCTTAAGTGTTTTAACAGTTTAAGTATTCTTATTTAGGACGCTTGTAAGTTAAAAGAAAAAACAAAATTTCATAGTTTATTTTTATTTGTTTGAAATTATTATAAAATGAAAAAAATTAATTGGATTCTAATTGTACTTTATATACAGATTGGTAAAAATGTAACCAAATGTTAAGGGATCTTACTCATTTTCAAATTATGTAAATAAATCTGTTTTGGTTGTGTTAAAGCATTTTAAATTTATTACTACAAATTTAGCAAATGGTGTCCTTTAATTGGCTGTTTAACCCCTTACCTTTCAATTAAATTTCGAAGATTATTACCTGTACAAATAATTAAACTTGCGCAATTCTATGCCCGGAATTATAATAAAATAAAACTTAAATACTTTTCTTTTTATTAATTTTATTTATATAAAAATAAAAATTATTTCATTTGTAATACTACAGGTTTATAAAGGATTGATAATATTAAATAAAAATTCAATTATATACTCAATTATTCCTAAAATCTAGAAAATGAGAAATAGCCAAATATCTTCTGAATGGCATTGTCTTGCTAAATATTGGGTACGTATAATAGATCCTTTTTACCAGTTTCATTACAGCCAAAGTTTTTTTATTTGCGACATAGTAAGAGCAAAAAACACTTTTATCTCATCAGAAGTTACAGGAAACCATATTCTTTGATCAAGTTTTTTTTATTACGATGTTCATCACTTTTGACTTGTTCGGCATGAAAATTAGTTGTTTTTTTCCAAAAATCATCTTTCAAAGCTTCTAATATACAATGGGCATCAGATTTATTTCCTAGTTAATGTAAAACGCAAAGATTTAACCCTAGAACTTCTATAAAGTTATTTATTTCGAAAATATTGTTCTTATCTTCTCAGATCCATTCTTCCGATAAAGTGCTTGAATCGTTAGCAACATCATCCTTGTACATCCTCGTTTTGTACGTTTTTTAATTCTGGGAACAAGGCTGCTATCCTCCCTGTTGGCATCAATTTCACTTTCACACATGGTATTATTGTTGTTCTGTGTCTTCCTCATATAATTCATAGTCAGATTCTAACATTCGTCTAATAACTTTTCAGTTGTTTCAAATATTTTTAGGATTATTTCATACGAATTGGATTTAATGAAATGTTAAAACTTCTTTTCAACTCCGAACAATTGCGTTTTAGCTAAGGAACCGAAGTAAACTCGTAGAATATTTAAATGAGTGCATCTAAGGTTTTATTTAAAATAACCGTTAAAACAGTTATTTATAATAAGATCAATTTAGCTACAATATAAAAAACCATGTGCAATAAAATTAATATTTTTATTTTTACATGATTAATAAAATTCATTTGGTTTTTAAATATTAAAGTATACTGCGGGCGAGGCCCATTAAATTCGAATTCAGTACAGAAAATCTTGAGGTCATTTTCACTCAAGGGTTTAAGATGTTATTTTAATCACTAATATAAAAATAAATTTTAGAGAGATTAGAATTATTCAATAAATAATTGAACATGTTTCTTTCATTTTAACTTCCACGATGACAGTCTATCTTATGTTTTACTCGAGGTATAATGTTCAAAATGAGCGTAGTAGAAAAATCAAAAACATAAAAACAATTTTTTCATATACTGACAAGCATAAAACTTGAATGCCAGGTTTGCATACAATAATTTTTTAGGTTGAAAAGATTTCTTGGCACAAATGTGCTAGAAACAAACATCGTGTAAATCGATATCAGATCTTAAAATAATCAATCGACATTTAATACAATAATAGAAATATATATGTATATGTAAACTAACCTAAAATTATACAAACGCTTAATTATTGCACGAAAGTCGCACGCCAGAACTAAGATAATTATTACCACGTGTTGAATACAAAATTATAATAACATGATTAATGAATTGCTTTATTTAAATATCATTTCCGTATGCAATTATATAATTAGTAATCCATCAGTATACATGACAATAATTAAAAAACGGGATTATATATGGAAAAATATTACAACTCATTCGACTCTTTTAAGATAATCTAATTCAAGTGAGGAAGCCCACAGATGGTGATGAAAAACATTTAATTATTTACAAGTAGGTTAAACTTTTTTTTTTTAGTATTAAACTAAATAAAATAGATGAAGTTAGATTTACAACTATATTCTTTTTGAAAAACCAACATTTATGACAGCTATTGTAAATTGAATTATCATATTAAATCCCAAAAAGGCATTATATGATGATATCATCCTGACAACTATTTCCTATGAAATTTTTCAGTTCTTAGAGCAAGTTTCCAACAAATTATTATTGGCACAACCATAAAAAACACCCCTGCATATCAGAATAACCTTGACCAAAAACTAATTTGGAACTTTATGTTAGAATTGTAGGTAGATTTTATTAATTTGAGATTTTTATTGATTACTAAACTATATAAAATTTTGTAGATAAATTGACATCATTTCATCTATAAATACGATATTTATATTAATTGTTCGTTTTTAATTGCATATTAAATTTTTAAAGTTATTCAAATGTGATATATTTTATATACCGTTTTATATATTTTTTTAATTAACTTTGTGGAAATGTTAGAAGGTAACTGATGATATAAAATAGATGCAATATAAAGTCAAATCTACATAAGAAATTAAAAGTATTATTATAAAGAGAGAAAGTAAAACTTTCTCTATGCATATTAGAATTGTTAAATATTTTTTACATTGATGTTGGCGTAAATACTAAACTACCAAAATATAATCATAGTAAATTTTAAATTTGATTTGCCAACACAGATTTTTTCTTTTCTTTAACTCTTTTTTAAAATTTAAAAGAATTTGAAAATTTACATAAAAAAATATATATATCTAAATATTTAAAGTAAATCACATCCACAATCATCGTTAATTTTTATTTAAATTTTATTCTTCAAATATTATTACTAATGTGTGAGAGATATTGTAAATATTTGTTGCTAATTAACTTTCATTTACTTTAAAAAAATATAAAAAATAATATCTTTATTCGTCGAACTTCAAACCGTTTAAGGAAAATCGTTAAAATTTTTATTTCCTGTTGTGGAACGTTAACAAAATGATTGTTTCTCTGAATTTTAACAAAAATTTTTAGCATAAAACATGTGGCTGCAAAATTGATACGGAAAGCGTTTAAAGTTTTGTAAAAAAAACATCGAAAAAAGCTCTCTGATGACATGATTATTCAATTAATACCATCAAGCACTCAACATATTCGCCTGATCTTGCACCTTATAACTTTTTTTCTTTTTCTTAATCTAAAAATGCCACTCTGTGGATTTTATTTTAATTTAATTAAACACATCAAACAGAATTCACTGCGTGAATTGAAGGCAATACCTTTTTCGGCCTATAAAAAATGTTCGTTATTATAATTGTATTGCACACAATGGGAACTAGTTTAAAGGAAGAAAATATAAATTTAAGTAATTAAACTAAAGTTTATGTACTTTTTTTTATATTTTTTTACTGATTCCGAGCACTCTTTATACAAATGGTAAATTAAAAATTACAATATTAGTCAGAAAAACCTAACTGGATGATAGACATTTGAATAAGACGGACAATAATAAAATTGTAAATCCCGATTCGAATATATGGTTATTTGCTGCTCTTGTTAATTTTTTCTGGAAACTTTACTACTGACTCGTTAAGTTAGATGAAATTTAGAATTTTGAAGCTAACATAAGCATTGGTTTTATTAATAACATCCGTTTGCGTGAGTTTCTTCTACCAATCAACAAGCCGCGTAGGTATATTTTCTTATTTGGTATCCCAACAATTAAATGAAGCATTTATACCTTATTTTTGAATCAAAGGTTTTCTTTGAATAACTTGTCTTATTTACTTTTTTGATCCAGTAACATAAAACATATTATTAGTGCTTAAGTTATTTTTCGATAGCAAACATCAAATATTAAATTACATAATTTCATTTTATTCCTTAAAGTTGTCTCCAAAAAACACAATCATACTTAGAAAGACCTAGGCTTTCATTAAAGAAATAATATTACTACTACAATCTAGCAATAAAACAACAGTCATCTTTTAATAAATGTGAATTTTCATTCATAAAAATCAATAGTAGGTAGTGATAGTACATATCATGCGAAGGAAATGAGTAAATTAAGGAATTTAAATAATTCGGATAAAGGGAGTTAAATTATGGGAAACTTTCATTAAAAATTCAATAAAGTTTATATCCTTAAATATCACAAATAGGCACAACGCAATTCTAATCATTCATAAAAAAAAAATGACTCCTAAAAATAGAAAGAAGGTAGTGGTTTAGAATTGTTATTATCTTAAAATCAATAGAGTGAATCGCTCCAAAAAATTCAAGGCCAGGTTTTGCTTCGGTTAAACAAAAAGTAATATAATGGAAATGTAAGAACAACATTTAGATTTTTTTTTAAATAACAGAAAATAATTGTTTGTTTTTATTAAATTTTATCCATATTATATCTAGTGTCAAACTCATATTTTTAGAGAATTTTTAACTAGACTCTTGGACATTCTAATGCTTTAACCCAAATAAAATAATAGTAGAAATAATTTCGAACACAAAGCACGAAACTCAGCATTTAAATCTACGCCTTATTTAACATGGTTTTTTCCTTATATTTTGCTCTTATCTATTGAGCGTGATGCTTACAAATGCAAACTCTTTATCAATATAAGTATGATACATATTATTATTTTTGTCTGCTCTATCAAGGAAAAGCTATTATATTGTTTTAATTTCATAGATTAAAATACTTACAGGGGACTTTATTTTGTATTTTTAAAAGTAAACAAAAAGAAGAAATATTCTCACTTAAGCGTGAATTCATTTAATTAACACTAGTATAAAAACCAAATATAAAAAACATAATTTTCAATAATAGAAACCCGGAAACACTTTTTGTGGATTTTATTTATTTAATTTAAGGGGTTATATACACTTAGAAGTCTCTAAAATAGGGGTTTGTCGAGAATTTTTCCTGAGAAAACCTTTAGGTTTATTAATGTAAAACTTAATACACATATTATAGTAACTCTTAACTGTATTTTAAAAATTTTTATATGTAAAAATAATAATAATGAAAACTGCTATAGCTGATCTTCTTTCTGGAGATCTACTCAAAAAAGACGTCTTGGGGTGACTACGATATCTCTGGATTGGATCATTTAAATTTAAAAAACTAACTTAATTTTGTTAAAGTAATGTATAATCCCGGGTCTGATTGTGAGGAATAAGCAAAATAAAATTTTTTGACGAAATGGCGGCTTCTAAAAAGAAATCGATTTTTGGCAAAAAATTTGATAAAAATAAAAAAAATTAATTTTTCAGAAAAAGTTCACGGTCAGACCCTGAAAAATATACTTAAAAAGCTTGTGTTAATATTTGAGGCTGATCGGTTCAGCCGTTTCCGAACAATCGTGGTCACCGACTTTGAAAACACCGTTTTGAGAAAAACGTGTTAAAAGTTTCAAAAGTTTCAAAAGATGTGTCGCTCTGACACATCTTTACATATATGTGTGTAACTTCTAGAACAATTGTCGGATGATATACAATACGAAAATGAAATAAAAAAAAAAGTCTAACAAGGAGACCGTACAGCTGTTGACTCCGCGTTTTGGCTCTATATTTTTTTTGGTGATAGATCTCACTTAATATAACATAATTTTAAAATATTAGGGCGCACTATTCGAAATATTCCACAAAAACACGGTTTGAATTTTTTGGTGCAACATATGTACTCATATTATTTTCATTCGCTATTATAATATTTCTAAATTTTTTTAACATTAAAGTATTTAATTAAATAAGTATAACATTACTGCATGCTATATGTATACATATATGAACATATATATATATATATATACTCATATATATATAACATATATAACCCCTTCAAAAACACGTGTTTGAAATTTAATTAAACTGACAAAGAATTCTACTAAAACAGTTCTTAGCATCTCAGTTATATAGTAGGAAATAGATCATTTGAAACAAATATCAACGAAATCTCTTTATTTACATTTATTTAATGACATATAAAATCTCCGTAATAATGAAAAAAACTACCAGAAAAATAGGACTAAAATTAAATGCTTTATTAAAGATATTTCTTTTTTACTTCAAGCTTTGCCTACTATTATTATTCCCAGAACAGTCAAGCCAAGGTATACACACTTGGTTTCATAGGATGTGCATTTGAAATAATAATTAATTAAATTAATTTTTCTAGAAGCATATAAATTGAACAAGAAATAAAGTAATAAAATGTTCATCATAAAAAATTAAACAAATATTTCTTAGTTCATACTTTTAATCGTAGAGAATTTCTTCCATTATAAATTTTAAATAATAATTTTTATATATATATATTTATATATATTTTAGCGTTAACAAAATATCAAGCATGTCGGCATTTGAAGAATGTAAAAATCTGCAGGAATTATACTTAAGGAAAAATAACATTAAGGACCTTAATGAAATAGCATATCTTCAATCTCTTCCAAATTTAAAATATCTTTGGCTTGATGAAAATCCATGTGTAGATAGTGCGGGACCAGGGTAACTACAATTAAATATTTTTGTTAACTAAATATGTATATAAATTTTTTATAATTAGTTATCGTGCGATTGTTTTGCGTGCATTACCAAACTTAAAAAAATTAGATAATATTGATGTAACTGAAGAGGAAGTTCAAGATGCTTTACGTAATGCAGTACAACGAGATGACGATGTATATTCAGATACTATTGAAAAACAACAATTCAATCAAAATTCAGCAAATCATATACAAAACCAACATAACATTCAACAAAGACGAAGTCAGAGCCCTATTAAAGAGGTTTGATTTTATAGTTTTAATAACTTTTTTTGAATTAGATTTTTGAAAATTCTACCCGATAATTTTTTTGTTTTTTTTAACTGAATCCAATATTAATTTTCTAAATTTATAAAAAATTATTTACGGTGCACTTAAATGATTAAATTTATTGTTAATTAAAAAAAGGAGATTATTCAATTAATTTCGTTAATTTAATATACCTAATAAATTAATCTGGTACTAGAACTCAAAATTTAATATACTCCTTTTTATATATTCATCGGTACTATGATATCTGTCCTCATTTCAGGCAAACTTATGCTTCAATTTCTTTGCTAAAAGTATTTGAAACAAAAAAATAAATTTCTTTTTAAGGATGGATAAAAATGAGTTTGACTACGTGCTTATTTTACAATATAACAAAACCTATAAAAAGCGTTTAAAGTTAGTATCTCAAAGGTGGTTAAAGCTAAAAGATTTCCGTCCAAAAACCACGTAAAATTGTTAATAAATATTTACAGTAGCCAAATGTACTACCATTTATCTATAAATTAAAAAGGTTAACTTGTTATATTATTTTCTATATCTTAAAAACTTTAGATATATCATTTAAGTGCACCACTAAATATTAAATACTTTTAAATAAAATATTAACAATTTCTTAAAATACTAACAGCAGATCCATCATCATAGTTTTGAAAATACAGAAGAATGTATAAGTGATCCAATAACTCAGGGATCTATTCCTTCATCACCATTTGAGGTATATATAAGTTATAAAATAACTTTTCAATAAAATTAAATAGAATATTTTTCTCTTCTTCTCATAACGATCCAATTTATGCCTGTTTTATCTAAAAACTTAAATTTCAGCGTACACCATCCCATCAAGATTTCTCACCAGCTGAATCTGCTCATCCACCATCTCCAAAATATGTTAAAGACAATAGGAATTCTTATCATCAATATGATGTAAGATTTATTTTGCTGTAAATATTGTTTGAAATTGGGGCTTGCACAATAGGACACCATTAATTGAATTTTCATATTTTTTTGTTTGTTTTTGTGCAGCAAATTGGTGTGACGAAATTTTATTCGATAGCACATGGGAGTTAATAAGTTAGCAGTAATTAACAAGTTTTTCAATTATTGCTTTTGAATTCAAAATGTTCCGTTCATTATATAAATACATATTTACAAGCATGATTTGAGAAATATTAACTGTTTATTTAATTCTATTTAAATTAGTAAATTTTATTTTGATATTTTAAATAAGCAAAAAATCCTGACTGTAAAATAGTATAGAATTCTGATAGTTGATTTCATAGTTGATAGCAAAATACATTTAGCTACGGCTTTTTATGGTAATAAGTATTTGTAAGGCATTAAATAGTGTAACGGTTTTATATACAGTGGTGTGAAAAATTTTTCACGTATAAACGAATACCCAATATAAAGTTCTCAATTGCACAAAGAGAAATAATTCGATATTATTCATTTTAATATTTGGAATTAGAATGGTTTTGAAAAATCTGAAGATTTCCTTGAATAAAAAATATAAAAAAGTGATGCTCTCAACTGCTCCCAAAACAACAGTGAGAAACTGTGCAAAATAAATGCATGTTAGAAAGGAAAAGTTTCTACTTTCAAAAAACCCTAATTACAGATTACGTTACTTTCTTAAAATTATTGAAAACATACTCTACAAGTTTTTTTTATAATAGAAACCACTTTTATTATATTGAATTCATTTATCGTAAATAATACATTATAAATGCAATAAAATCAGTTAAAAGGTACAAATTATACTTTTCTAAAAGATTTGTAATATAATTAATGCATTCAATATACTTCTGAAAGTTAACTTGCCTTAAAAATTCTTATAAAATATCCTTTAAAACCGCTGTTCAGAAATCTAATCTAGACACCAATTATAAAAACATTTTTGTTGCATCCATAAAATTAAGATCTAGCAAAAGACTAAAATTATTCGAGTGACAACCTAAAAATATAAAAAAAGAAAAGCTTATTTTATAATATATTTGGGTGTAACGAATTTTAAAGCTCGTACTAAAAACCAAGTAAGCTAAACTGTCAGAAAAAAGGTATAACTAGACAGCAGATGACAAAATTTAGTTAGTTAAATCTAAAGAGTTTTGTATTTCGAATACACTCCAGAGTTTTAATTTGTTTTTTGTTCGAAACATTCTATTTAAACTGATCTCTCCTTATTCTAATATGTAGTAAAATCAAGTATCTCAATATAAAATCGATTCCAATATTTTGCTTTATAGAATTTTAACAACCCTAAAAAATGTTTTCTTCCAAACTGAAAATATTAAAAATTATCTGGATAATTTTATGACTTAAATTTGTACTCTTGTTATATTACTTTTGATATTTTCTTAAGACCCAAGAAAGTGTACTAGATTAAATTAAAAAACATCTGGCCCACCTGTATAAAGCGCATCCGATCTTAGCCTATTACAAAATAATTTGTTATATGCATTTCACTTGGTGTTGTATTGGTGCCGAAAACTTTGTCAGAACACTATATTTTAATTTTATATTAAAATATTTTCATTTCTTATGATAATAAACGAACTTTTTAATATTAAAAATTTAAAAACCATCTTACTATATTTTTTATCCGCTTCGTTTTAAAGAAATCAAAAGAAGATTTACTAAAACGCAGTTTTTAAATTTTCAATAATTATTTAAATGGAACATTATTGCTAATTTTTACACTTAGATCAGTCCATATTTTCAAAATAAACTGAACTATAGAATTATTCTATGTCTGCAAGTTGAAAATTTAATGCACAAGATTTTCAGTTTAATCATTCCACCTAAAATTTCTAAATATTATTTTTAAAAATAATCTTATTACTACAAAGTTTTTATTTAATTCATTCTTCTATCCATCTTTAATTGTGAAACTTTACAATTAGATATTGCACTATTAGTTAATTTGAAATTCTTTAAAAAAAACTTCTTCTTTTGTATATATTTATTCTACAAATTCAATTTTTTAGCGTCTGTTGTAGATTCATTTAATAAAACTTCACAATTTTTTTTATTTAATATGCATTTTACGATTAAATTTTTTAATTTTAAGTAATTTTTTTACCATTATGTAAATAATTAATCAAACTCGTCGAAAATTATTTGAATGCAATTTTCCATCATTACCAAACAGAGATCACCTGGATCTGATCAAGATAGTCCAGTCAATGTTGGTTACAGGGAACGTGCTCAATTACCACCAAGTATATCAACACATTCAATGAAGGTATTAACTGATCACCATGCTTTTTAATATATAGATTTCATTTTGTATTAAATAACCGCTTGAATTAGTTTTTTTTTTTTTTTTTGTTGGTTTTGTTTTTGCTATGCATAATCAATGAACTTAGAAAAATTTTGATTTATGCAAGAATTTAAAATATTTGAATAAATTTTAGGAGTATTATCAGTCTGATTGTCAGAGATCGGCACATCCTATACATTATAGGCATAGTCAAACTGATCTAACTGAATGGGATGATCAGCAAAATCAATGTAATGGTTCTAATAATTCACAAAGAAGAAGTGCTGGTACAGAAAAAGAAAATCTTGGTGATCGTTTTGGTTATAGAAATGGAAATTTATCAAGAGAAAAAGAAGAATGGGATGAAAATGAACGTCCACGACGTGATAGGTAATATTTTTTTAAAGAAAAACCAAATTAGAGATGTCTCTAATTTGGTTTTTTTACTTGCTGTAATTTTTTATTTTTGCACAGTTCAATATTGTTCTTTTAAATGACAGTCAATCAACTTAGAATATGAATAATTTTCTAATGATGTCAACTGATAGAAAAATATGTTTTATATATAGCTTTATATTTTTCCCTAATGGTAAAATTCATAGATAAATTTATTTTTCATAATGATCTAATTAATCAAAAAATATTTAAAATAATTTCATTTTTTATTTAATGCAAATTATTTAAAGTTTCCAGCAAGCATTCCGTAAAGCAATTAAAACATATTGTTCTGAATCATCTTGTTATATTTTTAGGCGATTAGATAGGTTCAATGACTCAGCAAGTGTGGTTTCCTCTGCCGTCCTAAACCATTATGCTGGTTACCATAGGAGGCCAGTTAATAGAGTAAGTAAATATTTTATTTAAAAATTCTGTTTTTTGCATATTTCAAAATGAATTGACAATTTTCAATCTTAATTTTGTATTGGATTAATAATCTACAATCCTATTGAAGGAAATATTCTGAATATTTTAATTAATTTCTCATCACTAGCTTTGATACTTACTGCAATATTACGACAACAAATCGAAAGACTTCTAAATATCTTTGCAATATAGGCGATATAGAACATTAAAACTTTCTCCAGAAGAACATGTATAACGTAACGTCCAAGTAACGTCGAAGTATACCTGATTATTCTAAATAATGCTGTGGGAAAAATGTTAAATTTGCCCCTAAAAATATAATTATAAATTGGTTTTTTAATCATTTATTATTTATTGATAAACCTGTAAATAATGGATATTAATGAATAAATCCTGCGATAACATAGATAAATTTTTGAGTTAAACTGATCATTATTTTTTTATGTTCAAATGATATTTTACTTAGAAATGTGTGTAGCGTCTGTTGCTTGAATTAAAGCGTGCGTATGGAATTTTACTTTTTTACATGTAAAAACAATTATAGCTACTTTCTGCATGAAAGAGTAGCTATAAGGGCACTTTTATGCTTTTATGCACTTTTCCATCGTTAAGCCCGAAAGAATTCCTTGAAGAGAAATTTATTGATGCGCTATTTCCTTACTGGGATATTTCTAATAGTTTTTAATTGATATTAAACAAACAAAATATACTTAATTTCTGCAAATAATCAAAAAATCGAAAAATATTGATAGAACTTTAACTTTTCAGAGCTCTAATTTACTGTCCGCAACTCTTTGCCTTGTCAAGGAATTAGATTATCCAAGCCTAGAAGTCGTAGAACATGCAGTTCGTTGTAGAATTGATGAACTTTCTGCAGAATGATGCGGTTTTTGTTATAAAAATATAAACGTGTGTGTGTACGTGTTTGTATATTAAGTTATTTATTGTTAGCTTCTTTTTACCTGATTAAATAGCTACTTAGTATACATAATATAAGTTTTAACATGCCTTTTATATTAAATATATCATTTTAATATACCTTTGTTAAATTTTTACTTAATTTCAAATTATTCTATAAAAATAATTTTTTTTAATTAATCGTGATTGAAACTATATTAGTTAATATTTCATTGAATCAAATAATTATTGAACTATTAAATATTAGAAATAATATAAACTAAAAAATTGTTAGTTCTTACATTTGTATCTTTTGATACGTTTTTGAATCCGTCTCTTATTTATAAGTGTTAAAAGCTTAAAATATTTTTTTATATTGTGAACAAAATCATTTAATTTTAGACTTAGAGAAAAATCAGATTTTCTCAGAAAATTTTTTTGGCTTGTATTATTAAATTTATTAATTAAATGGCAATGTGTAATTACAATTTAATTTTGAAATCATACACAATTTGAAATTAAAATTGCCATTTACTGGTCTTTTTAATAAAATTTGCGTTTTTATAAAAAAATTTTCCTTAGTGTTAATAGTTAATTATTATTTTAGTTATACTTTAAAAAAGACAGTAGTATAATAAAGCTTTTTCTTGCATTATTTTTTTAAAAGCAATGGCACCAGTTTAATTACATTCAATTCAAAAATTGGTAATTTACTTACGATTTAATAATACTTGTTGAATTAGTACTTATTTTTAGAAATTTAATATAATTTAATTTGAAATAGAACTTTGTGAAACAGCTTTAAATTTAATATTTAAAATAAATTAATGTTTTTATATTAAAATTGTCATTAGTGCCAATAATATTATTACTAAATCAAATAATTCTCTTTTTCCTTGCACTGGAGACATTTATTTTTTTATTGATTTCATTTGGAAATGACACTGTAAAAAGCTTGCTAAGTAATTTATGCATTTTTAGTACGTTTAGTAAATTTTATGACTAACTTTTTTAATATCTTAAAATATTTTATGAGAAGAAAAAACTAAAGTACAATTTTTCCTCTATTTGATAATAGTATAAATGGCTAACTTGCAAAGACTGGTCTAGCTTTTAAATTCTTTGTATAAGTCTAGAACTAAACTGCTTACATTAGAAACAAAACTTTTACTTTTTTTTACAAAACTTAGGTACCGAACTTCTTTCTCAAGATAATGAGTAAAAAAAATGTTAGCAAGATTTTCTAAAAATCCGCTTTGATGAAAGAGAAGAGATTAATGTCTAATCCGTTTAAAATAATTAAAATTATTGTAAACCAGTAGAAAGTATTAAAATTTGAACTTCTTTATCTTAAGCCCAATAAACATTTGCTAAGTCTTGGCTGAATTTGGTCTTAAACAATGGCTGGCATCTCACCTTCTTGCAAAATATATAGAAAGAATAGAACCAGAACAATTTATAATCACAACTTCAAGGTGAATCATTTATGAGTTTAAATTTATAAAAATTTATTAATCAAAGGCTAAAAGGCATTTTATAAATGTAAGTCAAAAAAAATCATTTTACTTTCAGTTTTTAATTAGATCCTCTAATAGCGATTTTAACTAATTTTTATATTACAGACTTGACATCTACCGAAAATAAATAGTAATTAATTATATTTTCATATAAAAATATTCTAATATTACTTCCTTTTAAAATTGCACTTAAGTAGAAGTTTCGGTTGTTTTATTGCTTCTAAAATGGTTGGAAAGAATTACAGTAAAAATAATAGGAATACAATTTTCCTCAGATTAGCAAACTATACCAGGTTAGGGAAATCTTGCTAGAATCGCATTTGAAAGATGCAATCTTTTAAAGAATAGAGAATATGGATCAGCCATATTGAATCATCATATAAAAACTTACACTAAAAATGAATGAAGAGTATCTATAAGCAGCCTCTAACAGTTGAAAATTTTAGCTCTAATGCTAATTTATAAATAAAACAAAAAGAATATTTATCTGCATTTATTTATTTTATCGTAAATTTTCAATAAGAACATTCAATTTGATATATTTATATATATATATATATATATACATCATATATATATGTATACGTATATTGTATATATATATTGTTTTATACATTTTTAATTAATGTTTTTGCTAATTATCATAAATACATTTTTTGAACAGACATGAGGCTTTAGACTGAGATAAATGTTTGATATATATATATATATATATATGATAGTTTTTTCTTAAATTAAAACTTTTAATAAAAATAAAGACAAAAAATAAATCTATATTATTTATAATCTTTTTAAATTACTTATATTCTAAAACAAATGTTGAACATTCGTTTTTTTTAATTCTTTTAATTTCAAGTCGAATTATTGATCTGTATAATATACACACGTTGCCTTGGATCGGACACTTTGTTTTAAATTAAATGGTCACAAATTTAATTTTCTTAGATAAAAGCATGAAAAAAATTAAATTTTTAATTTTGACATCTAAGTAAATACCCTTAAGCGTCTTATTCTTTTTTTATTTCCATAGGAACAAGCATAAACTTAGATTAACTTCTATAACTTATTATTAAATAAATTTAAATATTTATAGTTTAAATTTTAGCGGCATAAACATTTTTTCGATCCTTGATAAGATACTATAATAAAATTAAAAAGAGAATTGAAATTATATTCTTTGTTACATTTTAGATAGAACTAAAATTTCAACATTTCAAACCTATTGGGAATTTTATAATTTAAGAGAATTAAGAAATCTTAATTTGAAAATCTACCCATTACTCGTTACGATAAATTAAATGATTTATCTTTGATTGACGAAAAAATTAAGGTAAATATTTATTTATTTGCAAAATTACTTTAACTATTAGTTAAATTATATAAAATTAAAATAAAAGTAAATAATAAAATAAATCTCAAAGTGTTTTCATCACCAAAACAGTTCAGATCCCATTCGACATTGAAATTATTTAATAATTAACATTTGTATTGAGGAAGACGTTCGTGACATTTTTTGTTGTCTTAATTTTAATTTTAGACATTTATAATATAAATTTACATTTAACTATATTCAACTATATTTCTAAAATTTGTAATACATAAATTTTACTAGTATTTACATTAACTAGTGTTGTCCAAAGTAATTAACTGGTTTTTCCTAAAAGTACATTTAATTTTCTGCAATTTAAAAAAAAAAAACAGAAATTACTTAAAATACTAAAATTACTTAAAATCTATTATCATGGAAAATAAAAGGCAAAGTAATGATCACATTTTAAATTATTAAACTTATTGTTTCCAAAAAAATTTGTAATTAATTAATTTTGCTAATTATCACTTTTCATGAGAAGCGTTTTATGCTAAATATAATTTTTTTAAGTTTTAGATATCAAAATAATAGAATGGATTAAAAAATAAATTGTATGATTTTCACCTTAATCTTGTTTGAAGTTAAAACAACTGTTCTTTTTGTTTAACTTTAACACAGTTCCTCAGCTTCATTATATTCTTTTCATAAACTTCAATTTTTTTATAATTAATTTTTCCACAACAGATGAAATGGCATTTGTTTAGTTTCAACCTAAACATTAGTTTTTAATGTAAAATCGCGTTTTGAGCAGCTCTCCTGTCTATTTACATATTTAAAATATAATTAATGTACAAATTAAATACTTTAATCTTTATTAAAGGAAAAAATTATAACTTATTTTTAGAATTAAGTTATTAAGTTTGGCAGTATTAATCGTAACTTTTAGGAATTGAAATTATTCCAACGAGATTTCATTATTTGACTGCATATCATTAGTTTTCTTGTTTCCTTTGAAAATAATTATATTATAAAAAAGTTTTTAAACTTTTTAGTTAAAAAATAAATTTTGCAAATATTTCACTTTGGTAAGGTATTTTTATATTTTTAGTCAACTGGCAATGATATATCCAAAATATTTTGATATTATATGTTAGACAACTATTCACAAAAATCTGATATTTTATTTACAATTAATGTTGATTGTATTGAATAATATATTCATAAATATGTATATATATAGCTTTGATAAAATACATTCAATTAGTAACTCTGATTGGATATTTTTTTTATTAACGAGAAATTTTATTCTGAGCTTATTTAATTTACCAATTAAATTCCTTGAAAACGTTAAAGATTTTGTGCTTAGTTGACGCAACGGATAAAACATACTGCGTTGTTAGCTGTAAACAATAACAATTTTATTTTAAAAGTTAAACTAAGATACATTTTGCATTTATTATCTTTGTAAGCCCCATAAGGATTCAACTTTATAAGTGAATCACTTATTCGTAACAGTGATATATATACGTTCAAACATCAACAACATAAAGTATGTAATTGAGTTTTACAATAGATTTCTTTTTTTTTATTAATTCTTTGCTTAAATTTTATCACAAGCTAAAAATAAATTTTATTTATTGTCATTATGACATAACACAAATATAATTGATATATGTATATATATATTTTGGATAAACTGATATGTTTACCTGTAGGATAATCCTTGGTTTTTTGTTTTTAAATTTCTTAATTAAGCATTTCAAATAACTGTTCCTGGATAAATTAATTAAAACTTAAAACTAAAATAACTATCTAAATCTAATTCAATTACAGATCATCACCAAGTTTATGAATTTCATCGAGCATAAAATCAACATCTTTTTCGGTTACAGCAGCTGATGATATAATCGATCTAAAGAAATTGGGTCGTCTATCATCTGGCTGATAGCCAACCATTAGAGTTCCCTTTTGCATCATTCTTCCTTTAATAATCGGGCAAAGCTATAAAAATATTTTTTATAGAAACATGTTTTACTTTATAACTATCATCGAACAAAAACAAATATATTGATCAATAATTATTGAACTACAAGTAATCTGTTAAATTGGTACAAAAACTGATTGTGAGTTACAAAGAAGCCACTATACTGCAAAATAATTTTTTGTTGAAAATCGTTGTTTTGTGAAATATAATTTTGTTACTTACGAAGTTTCATATCGAACAATTCAATTAAATATCAGGATACCCTCATCCATTAAAGTTATTTATTAAACAATGGAAATTATTGACTATTGTCAACTGAGTTAAATATTTCTGTTGTATTGTTATTATATTAATTTGCATTAAAAACGAAAGCAATGGTGGGAAAAATACTCATAGGCTAGAAATATTTGAAGTATGCAAATTTCTCTTCCTATTTCATGTTGATTTTAACCAATATCTTAAATATCGAATATTAAAAACGATAACATTGCAGTTTTTATGATTGTCATTCCTTGAGAATACCTAAATTTTACCAAGGACAAATTCTTGTTAGCTTTTACCGAAACTAATAGTGTTAAAAAATTCAAAACTTTTACATACTAATTCTCAGTCCTTAATTGAAATAAAACTATTTATAAGTAATTTTTAAAATTTTTACCTTTCCTAGTTCAGTTTCTTTATTTTTACTATGTGGAACACCTCTTAAACGTTTAGGAATATACCAGAAAGATACATTAACACACTCTGGTTCCATAATTAAATAAAAACGTTCTGATTGTTCTTTAATTCGTTTAACTTGATATTGGGCTAATTCTATTAGTTTATCCTGTTGTCTTTCAAAACCATCCGTTCCTTTAGATCTCCATTGCAGCCAAAGCTTAAAAATATCATTATGTCGCCCACACTGGATGACTTTATCACCTGTATCATAACTGATATCATAATGTTTATCAGTCATAAAAAGATACTCGGCTGACATCTGATTACAACTAATTAAAAGGCCCTAGAAGTTAAATACATATTATATATTAAAAATTTACCATTAAAAGTTATCTTGTAAAATGTTAAAAGGTTTTTCAAATTTTCAAATATAAAGATGATGATTTTCCCACGGAGATTTACATCAAGAACACGATTGTTCGATTTGAAGGGCTGTGTTCAAGAGTTATTTTTTCTTTAATTCAAAAAAAATAATTAAACTTATATTAAAGGTCTGGTTGAAAATTACTTTTTAGAGATAATAGCAAAGTTTTATTAAAATGCATGTAACATAAATGTATGCTTTAAATTTTATTATTTGCTATCTTTGAACTATTTTTGTTTAATTCATTCTCGTCTCGTCTAATAAAAGTAATATAAAAGCCAAAAGCAATTTAAATTTTTAAAAACTTATGATGCTTTGTTTTTTGACGATAGAGTATTTCTTTTTGGTATTTTGTTTTTAAAATTTATAAATAAATCAACAGATTTTTACGAACATGCTTTGACTAAAACTAATATCAAAATCAAATCTAAGAGAATGGAAAAGCTTAGAAAACCTATTCAGATAAATTAAAAACTTTTTCTATCTTTGCCTTTCAAGAAAATAAATTTATAATGTTTGCTAATGACTATCAAAGCTTTAATGTTGTGCACTCAAGAAAAATGATAAAACCTACGGTCAAAGGGATTATTTCAAATTTAGTTTTGTTAAAACTAAAATATTTTCTGTTGTGAGTGTTTTCTACTAATATTTTTCAATATCAATTTTAACACCAAAACTTTCTTTAACTTTATATTTTCCAACATTTTTTTGAATTATGTCCAAAAACAATAATACTCATAAAACTTTAAAGTATTCTCTGGTTTTATAATCGTAAAAATGCACAAAAGTAACATCCCTTATCAACTTTTATGAAAATTGTATGTTCAACACTTGTTTCAAATATGTTCTATAATGTTTATCCCCACTTCAAAAGCCATAACTCACCAGAATTTTAATTAAAATTCCTTTGTGCAAGAACATCTGTGACTAAAGGCAACATATTGCTACGGTGTATGGATCATAATAACGCCTAAGGGTCCTGCTAGATATAATGAAAACGAAACAAAGTTCGTTGGCTAAAGGGATGTTGTAAAATTCTTTCCAAAAGTTAAAAAAAAAAAAAAACAAAAAGAAAAAAGAAAACTATAGTTTATTGATTTCTACCCCATCTTAAATTTAAGCTACTTACATCTTCTTTGAAATGAATTGTTGAGCACTGCAGAAGGGCTCCCATCAACTTATGTGGATTCCAAGTTACCGAATCAGCTCTAAATAAGCAAAAAATTAATGTAAAACTTTAAATTTGTGAAAATATTATTTTAATTTGGAATATTAGTAAAAGTGATTAAATATAATTAAAAGATGTACAAAATTTGTCTTATTTTATAATTAAATTCAAACCAAAAGTGTGATCTGGTAAACATACCCTCGGGATACCATTGAGTTAGGTAATTGTTTGATAAAACATTTTTTATCACTCCCAATGGGGTATCTTGTGGTGGTAGTATTATCATGTTTATTCAGAATATGTCACTTAAGGATTTCTCATTGGATATTAGAAACTTTGGGGTTGGGAATTAAATCCCTAGTCAGATTGACTGTGCACTTCTGGCCCTCGAGCTCTAAGCATCATCATTTTGAGTGATTTAAATCAGTTTTATGGACTGTATAGTGTAGTGACGAGGGTCTTTTAGGAATGAAAATATTGAATTTTCCTTTTAATAGAGAAGTGAAGCATATGGTTTTATGAAATTTTGTCAATTTTTTCTTCCTCTAATCTTCTGATCAAAAAAACATTTTTTAACACTTTCAAGGTTTTTCTAGAAACCTTCGTAGTTGATAAAAAAGTTTTTTTAGATGTCTTTATGTAAAATCTAAATTAAGAGTTTGTGTGACACTTTTTATAACTTTGCTTGTTTGACTTTTTTACAAACTTCCAACAGCAAGCAAAAATAGTTATAATTAATGTGACCAACTCTGATCGAGTAAAAAACAGGACAAATCCTGCTTTTTCGACAAAAAACGGGACATCAGGAAAAAAAACAGGACAAAAAGCGGGACACGAAAACAAATTTTTTTTCGAGATTTCGTAATGTTTAATAACGGAAAATTTGTTTATAAAAATGCATACACTTCATTTAATCTTCACATGAATCTAAATCAACTGACATATTACTTGGATCGCTAGAATTAAGAGCTGCAATTTGCTTAAAGTCATATTTATCTTGACTTGAAATTTGTCGTAGCATATGTGGTTGTGTCTTCAGAAAGTGGAAAAATTCAGTACAGGTGTATTCCAAGTTACATTTTACAAAAAGCATAGATTTCAATGTTTCGATGGATAGCTGTGAACTTTCTTTTTTCCAAATTTCATCAACTTTCGCAAGTTGGTTACAACACAAACATTAAAAATGAATGAGTTAGAAATTAATGAGTTCAATAATTGAATATTGAATTCAATTTCAATAAATGCAATAATTTGATATTTTCATTATTTGCGTTTGAAAAAAAAAACAGGACTGCCCCGCAAAAAACAGGACGGTTGGTCACATTCATATGGATATTCGTAATATGTAGGACGAAGAGGAATCACGTAAAGGGAAATTCGAGCTAACTGGTCTATTATTCGAGCTAACTGGTCTATTATTTGAGCTTAAAAGCACATCTTACTGTCCCCAGAAAAATGTAGGTTAAAATTTATTCTATTGAAATACAAGTGACATTTATATTTTGTTTTTAACAAATTTATCACTATTAATCAAATTGGTGAATGCACACCAAGTTACCCCGAAAGCTATGTGTCTAATAAACATTGGATAAGTTGTATAATCGTGGCATCTTGTCCTCCATCGGAAGCTCTTTTAGAAGGTTTTTTATGCTGATATCACATAGAATCGCGTGGCATGGTGTAAAATTACGTGGAATTGCATGGTATTGCTCAACACTCAAGACTATAAAGCAGATATTTTATGTTTTTTAGAGCAAGTTGAAATTCCTTCTCGCAAGTTTTGTGGAAGAAAACGGATCATTCATTGCCAGATCGAAATTAAAGGACAAATTAAACTAGTTATTAAAAGACTAATAGAGGCTGAATAATTTAATTATTATTAGAGTAATAATACGTCGTAACTTGACTTTAACTTAAGAGTAAACTTCTGGCCTGCATGAATACTATAGCATTATTCTTGCATATTTTTTAATATTTTTCTTAAGTGATCAATTGACTTGAATTATTTAATTTTTTATGGCATAACGAATGAAGCGAAATTCATTCAAATTCTTTTAACATTCTTTAAGGTTCACAACGGACCTTGCTACTGAAAACTTCATTTCTTTTAAGTTATATACTATAAAGTACTCAAGTACTGTTGAATCATTTCCAAAATAAATGCATAGAAAAATTATTTTTATAGTCTGTCTTTTTATTGTTTTGCTATTGTCTTTGTGGAGCAATTAAATCCCTATTATTCTTTTAAAATTTACTTCCTCTAAATTTAAATATAGCAACCATGTATAATCACTGAAGTTAATCAAAAATGTAACAATTTTGGTGATTCAGTACGTCAAATACTTTGAAAATGTGTACTTTACATACTCTTCTAACTATTTTCCAAATAAATATTTTATATAAGCATAGAAATAAATTCAATCACATATTCTTAATCTTTAAAATAAATAAAAGGGAAACATCCACCCCTTCATCTATTCAAATTTATACCAACAATTTTTAAATGACTCTCGTATCACTATTTGAACACATTTTAGGGTATTGAAATTTGTAGCAATTTACAGTGTTTTTTTTTATTTTTCATAAGCCCAAGAATCCTCACCATTAGTCACAAAGTCCTTGCGGTTGGTTTCTCTTAATAAAAAACCATTCAACTAATCCTCACCAAGGGAAGACATACTTCAAGACTATAAGAAACTCGATTTATTCCTGAACACATAAAAACTGATTACAATTAGAAAAACCTGAGACTATAGAAACATTATAGAAGAATATAAGGTTGAATAGATGCGATATAACTTTAAATTAAAGCTTAAGTGATTTAGAAATATGTTCTTGAATTTGATTAATTAACGGATTTAGGAATAGAGAAAGTGTGCTTACATAAAGGAATGGGGTCACTTTAGATTACAATTACCAGACTAAAATTCTATTTTAGCAGATATTATAAATGGAAAATTCTTGTCAGACAATGATTGATATATATTTTAACTTTCAATAGAAGGACAAAAGAGAATTGTGTAAGTTTTTTTGAAATTTTTGAAAATATTAGAATAATAGCTGAAATAGTTTTGAAAATTAAATGATACAATAAAATATTATTAAAATCCACTTTTACAAACAATGTTTTGATTTTTATAAACTAAATAAAGCATTGTCTTCTGTTAATTACGTTTTCATACTCAAAATTGTCGCTTAATATGCTTTCAAGGTATGAAGGTCATTCCAGGATTTTAGTTAAAATGTTTAAACATGTTCAATTTTTCTTCTTGACCAAATAAAATTATAAAAATAAGAAAAGGTACTCTATAAACTAAAAATTTTGTTTATGCTTGTTACTTATCCGCGTTTAAAGCGGAGTATTCACTATAAATGGGAATCAATGATTCGGCTCTCTCATCCCATATAAAATATATGGAAACCACGAATTGAGAGAAGATATCAAACATGTTGGATATTTTCTCTCTTATTCGTGCTTTCCATATTCTATGGGAACTAAGAGCCGAATCATTAATTCGGAAATATAGTGAATACCCCGCTTAAATAGAAATACACGCCAACCCAGCGGGTATTCTCTCCTTAAATCATACCCAGCCGATAATTGCTCTTATAACTAATACGAAATAACAATTAGTACAAATTCACGCATTATCGAAGGACAAAGAGAATTTTTGAGAGGTGTGATTTAAAATTTTAGCACGCGAGCCGGTGAGCCGGCACTCTGCAGGTAGCCTAAGAGGGATTAACTGCTGAATAAGTACTGGTAAAAGAAAAATAAAACAAAAATTGGGGCTTTATTTTGCAAATGTTTTCAGCCGAATTGTATCTAATGCTGCAAGCCTTTTTAGAAAAAGTGTAGCGACTATATTTACCTTTGAAATTTTCAAATATGTTACTACCATTACTAACAAATAACTTTTTGGTGTAAAAAAAATAAAACGCACCCAATTCGCAAAAATACAGTAAATTTTAAAGCGTAAACTAACCTTGGCACAAATTTCATAGTTATCAAATTCTGGAAATTCAGTGAGTCTTTTTTCTTTTCTTTCTCTGTTTAAAAAAAAAATAGCATATAATGCATATATATTATAAAAACATCTCCTTTCTTGCAAACTTTTATAACAACAATTGAAATTCATATCGATTTTAATGGAATGAAATATTTAATATTATTTATTTGAATTTCTTTTAAAAATTTGTGGTTTAAATTTTACGCTTAGTGGAAGTAGCTTAGTGTCGACAATATGTATGAAATGTAAATAGCCTAAAGAATAAAATTACTAGAGCTAAGCACATCCTTCAATCTATAAATTGATTGTTCAACCTGTAGCCCAAAATTGATTTATAAGTAAAAATCACAACAATGTGATTTGAAATAAATCCACCCTCTTTATAGCATCTGTTGTACTTTTTTCTGTAGATTATTGCTATTGTAGTCATTATTTGTTTCTTATATACTGGAAAGGGTTCAGCTATAAAAGGAATTTATGATCAAAACTTACCCTTTCTAGTAAAGAAATCATAAAAGTATTCTAAAAGATTTCTTATAAAAATGAATCTATGAAAAAGTCAACTTATCCATCATTTACCTTTCAATGCCTGTCAATCTGGGGTGCCGATATTTTCGTGAGAATAAAAGGCCTCCACCCCAAGCAGCCTTAAAATAAAAAAATTATTTGAATTTATACTTTATTTTAAAATAAAAAGAAATAAAAAAACCATAAAATTTGCATACTTACATCGACATGCATCCACATTCCGTATTTTTTACAAATGTCAGCGATTTCATTAAGTGGATCAAATGCTCCTAAAACTGTTGTTCCAGCTGTTGCACTCACGAAAAATGGTATATGACCTCTTTGTTTTCGTTCCAATATTAATTTTTCTAGCTCACTAGAAATCATTTTTCCAGTTTCATCGCTAGGTACCATAACACAATTATCGGTACCAAGGCCACAAACTGCAGCACAAGATTTTACTGAATAATGGCACTGATCTGATGTAAACATGACTAGCTCATCTGGTATAGCACGTGATCCATGTTCTTTATATTCAGGAAACATTTTATGTCTTGCAGCTAGAAAAGCATACAAATTTGAAATGGAACCACCTGGTGCTAATATAGAATCCCCGCAAGACCATCCAATAATTTCTCGCATTTTTTTTAAAACTACATTTTCCATTAGAATAAAAACTGGAGCAATCTCATATGTAAACATATTTGTATTAGCAGTAGCAGTTAACCATTCACCAGCCATTGAAATTAAATCGAGTCCACAGGATAACTGATTGAAGAAGTGTGGGTGGCCTGCAAATGATAGGCAATCATTAATTAATTTTACTTTAATTCACTGACAATAACCACAATAAATTGCAGACATAAGAATATCTGACACTTAGTCCTTTTCATTTATAGCTAATGTCCTGGAATAATCCTTGAATTTTGTTGATGGAAAATATGTTATAGAGGGTAAGAGTATATATTTTTGTTTCTGAGAACTTTTATGGGGAATAGAAGACTAATCTGTTGTCAGAGTTTGACGTTTACATCACATCTTCATCAAATGGAATCAGGATAAAACCCTCAATTCTGATACAAAATTAAACTTAAAGCTTTGCTGCTAGATCCCCTTTTACGAGTTTTTCATCTATTTTACAATCTTAACGGAATCACAGTAGAAATATTTAGAAAAAAAAGACATTCTTTGTAAGTACTTGGATGCATTCTGGCGCAAATAATAGCCCGTATGCTATATCCTGCCCTGCTTGTTTATTCCCACTTTGTAGTAAATTGGTAGCAAGGTTTGATTGAATTTAATGTTTTCCTGTGCAAGACTGCTAACAAAAGGGACTTTAGCCGACTGAAGGCTATTACCTTTAATCTACAAGGGTGGATTTTACTTCATCAGAATATTATAAAAAATCATTTAATGAAATCAATCAAATGTTCAAATGCAAATTTAAAGATGAATTATTCTTTGATTTAGCTAATTGCAAAATAAAAATATCTTCACTCTCCAATTAGCTCTCGGTAGAATCATAAATAATTGAAACATTGGTAAACCTCAGTAATTAATATAAAAAAATTGAGTTATCAAAACTCACTTTTTTTTTGTAATAGTGAAGTTAAATAGGAAAGTGAATTCTTATAGAATTATCCCCCCTGTGTTATCTTTAGTGACATAATCCTGGTTATTACAGCACATGAAATACATTCACAAGGATTCCATCATATGCATGGTAGACGTTTTCTTTCCGAAATATTAAGTC
Organism: Acrocera orbiculus; assembly: GCA_947359355.1. Lineage (NCBI taxonomy): Eukaryota > Metazoa > Arthropoda > Insecta > Diptera > Acroceridae > Acrocera > Acrocera orbiculus. The sequence goes on from OX375757.1 coordinate 47,919,207, forward strand.
ACCCCCTTTTCTTCCCGGATATATGTCTATTTTTCGGATAAAGGGATCTACTATTTTTTGCTTATATATCTACAGATGTACTTTCTGACATATCCTCTATAGGCAAGCAAATGTGAATGGACGGCTTTTAATGTTAAGGGGGATCAGTGCAGCCAGTTAGAAAATAACAACGGATTTTGATTAAAGCCTCATCATTCTGAGATGATTTCAATTTGTGCCCTTTGCTATTGTCAAAGTTTTTTTCCTCCTGATGTCAATCTTTTCTCAGGCACTAGGGCTATTAAGATAAGGAAGGTGGAAATTTTTAAAATGGTATATGATGAGTCTTGCCTGAGTATTGTTTATTTAAAGCTAAAAGAATCAGTTTTAGCCTGTAAATGCTACCCTTTACGTATTAAATGTTCCTTTATTATAAAAATCTAAAGAATTCCAATTGTACCCTAGAGATCAGATTTTTGTTCGTAACGAATTTTTTATATATTATTTATCCTAAAAAGAGATAATAAAAACAAAAGACCTTGTCAAAAAAGCTATAATTGATTACTTAAATGATATCGTGAGAAAAATTTATACAAAAACTAAAAAAAAATGAAAACCGATATAGCTATGATGGCTTAGTTTTTGATACAGTTGCTACTGAGACCCTCAAATTTATGTTGTAACCAAGCTAAAATATGCTAAAGGGTCTACCATAGAAAATAGATCTTGGAATATTTAAAATTCAAGCACAGATATTTAATGTAAGCTGTTAACAAGAAACAAAATTGCATCAAAATTGTATACAAGGTTGCTGGAGAATATGGAAGAACTCATATTCTCCCAATTTACACATTTTTACATCGACGAAAGGAATTTAATTCTTGTATTGGTTTTTCAGATAAAACTGAAAAAATAAATTTCTTTTTTGTTTTTGCAAAAAGGGAAAAAAAGGCTCATACCAAGAGTTTTCTTGCAAAAATAGAAAGGCTTCTATTAGAAAACAACAATGTCGTTAAAAGCCTTAGAGCTCGTATTGGTGGTAAATTAAAAATTTTACTTAAACGCTTAAACATAGAAATTGTGAGCAAAAGAATTCATTAACGAAGGTACAGCATTTTTTCTTCAGAACTAATGTGAAAGGACACAAAGCAACGATAAATATTATGAAACATTCAGTTTTTTGGGAAAATCTTTAAACTGCATTAACACTGCCATTTAGTTTACTTTGATATTGCAGTACACAAAAAGCAAAAAAATAAGCCTATTTCAGTGTGGAGGATCCTTTCTCTGATTGATTTGTGCATATTCTACTTTTTAAGATATACTATGCAATACTTCACACATGTATTGCATTTCTTACCTAGAAAAATCTTTAATGCATCAATAATTTATTGAGCTTTTACTTATTTATAAATATTTTCAATAAGCAAAATTATTGAGTGTTTGGTTCAATTTCTATTAATTGGCGTAAATGAAACTTACAGTGTCCTTATCGACATCAGTATAAAAGTTAGTGCAATAGAACTGGCCTCTTTTTGAGAGAGCTGAATACAAATTGCTGGCTTATGAACAAACTAACAGCAAAGACAATTCTTAAGACTATAATTTTCCACAGTTACAATAACATAAAAACATAAATCGTTATAAATATCAGGGCTCTGTCATATTGTTACATCAAGAATTGCTTATTGGATAAATCAAATTTTTACTGCAGTAAATTAATTATTAATATATTTCACCCAAATTTTTTGATTTTATTCATTTTCAATTGATAATTTATTAGATTTGTCCACAATAAGTAAAAATTAGAGCAATCAAACCAAGGCTTGTCCTAACAAACAATTTATCTAACCCACAAGATATAATTAAACACAAAGTATACCACCCTCAAAACTCTCAATTGGGTGGCGTAGTCATCATTTGATTTAATCACACTTTGGTGCTATTCAATGAAACCTTTTGAATGGAGTCCTTCAGAAAATTCTGCTATTGAGCGCAAGAGGGTCGAAGAAGTGGTGCTCACTTTGTAGTCACGTGCTCTAGATTAGATTAAAAATATTACCCAGTCTTAAGGATAACAAACATCAGCTTCCTGCTCTTAATATGTACACCCTTTATTATTTATGCTTTTTCTTTTCTTGAAAGTGAAAAAGTTTTACTTAAATGTATCCTTGAATGGGGAATGATTAGTCTCTTGGATATGGGGTAAGCTAGCAGTTACATAATACAAAAATGTGATTGATTGTTTGCTTCTCCTTGTGCTGTGATGACATTTGAAAGAGCATACGTTGGTTTATGGGATAAAGTTATCTCAACCCCTTTTGCTGAGATTAGTGACCAAAATCCGATAAAATAGATATATATAGGCCTGCGGATGAAAGGTGATCTGTGGTGCTTCTATTCAATAATCAATGGCCCATAAAATGGTGTCTATAATGTAGTTATCTCCTTGAATGCACATTTATATTTGAATTAAGAGGGACTTAATGTCACCACAAAGCATAAACATCGATTTTAGATTTTAGGATTTTATTAACATTACTTAAAAATGTTTTTATATATAACTTACCCGTTTTAACTTGATATTTTAGAGTTGTTGCACAATCGACTACTAATTGTTGCAGGTTAAGTGCTTGATTTGGTAGCTCTAAGTCTAAAAGTCGTTTCATTTCCTCAGGATGATGAAAATCTAAGACTTTTTCATTACGATCATTGGTGACCTTAACAAAGTCTAAAAGAACATCAATGATCTTTAGCAGAAATTCTCGAGTTTCGGGCTGTGCTGTAATTATGTGTGGTAATAGCTCTGTAATAATAAAAAATATTTCAGATTAGAAAATTTTTACTTAAGAATGGGCGAATATTAAAAAAGAAAGATATTTTTCCGATAAGAAAATCAATTTCTCATTTTCAGTAGGATTAAGGATGATAAACATCCTTCGGGATTTTGGGATCATTTAGATTTTGAACTAATGGAAAGTATTGGGTAGTAGAGGACTTGCTTAGAAGGGGAATAAATACTTAAAAGATTTATAAAGATGAAGTATATTTTTATTGTTGTGCTTAGTTATTTTCTTTTTCTCTTTGAAAGAAAACATATATCCTTTTAAATTTTTTTATTTGAAATGAAGTCAATTTAAGTCTTGAATAATAATTTTAAGGACAAATCTAAACGGTTAATTAATTAAATATCAGGTGTAAATAAAAAGTTAAATAAATCAAAAGTAGATTGTTTTGGTAATAAGCTCCATCAGTTACTTTTATTTAAATAGGGTCAGCGCAATTTCAGTAAATATTTGTTAGGAAGATGCAACAAAAAATACAGATGCTATTATTTTTATAAATTAAAAATTTAAGATGCAAAATTGTTGTTTTTATGGACGAATGTTGATTATTTCCTTCATTTGGTGGTTTAGGTAAATTTTTACTTTGTGAAAAGATTACAGGCAGTAATCCTACAAGACAAAATTAATGAGAGAAAGTTTGGCTTTTTTCAATATTTTCAAAATATAATTCAAAAATGTATATTTATATATTTAAATATTTATTTAATCACAAATTGAGCTAAATGCGAAATTAAGGGGCACCACTAATGTGACATTTTCAAATTTTTCAATAATTTGTACCTTTCAAAAAACAAATCAAAATTTCAAAGCAAAATCTAAAATAGTTTCTGAGTTATATCCTTCTGCAATTGAAGCTGCTCCTCTATTAGAGCACCGGTTTTACGACCTTGTCCGTCGTGCGAATGAAAAACGCATTGGTCTGTACAAGGCTTTACTTGTTTTTAAAGGAATTTTTTTCAAAACTACGTTTGTCACAACTGCTGCAACTGTAACTCGATACAAATCATCCGATCAATTTGACTTTTATTTTAGAATATTTTTTACTTGTTTTTCTATGCGGTAAACTAGCAGCTTTGATATTTGGATCAAAAATGTGTAATTTTGCCAGAGCAAAACAATGAGATTTTTTTAGCAAAATTTCAATTTTTTTCTAAAAGTCGCAATTTTGTTGCATTTAATTTTTTTTCATAATTCTGTAGTTCATCGTATGTGGAATATTATCTAGTTTAATGATCTTTTTGTGTTTTTTGTTTCAAGTCACTTTAAAGTTCTGAATTACTGCAGCAGTTTTAGGACTTTTTTTTGAAGACTCAGAAGATTGTGGATAACTTGCTGAAATTCGCATATTTTTATTTCCAAATATTATATTGTATTTTTCATTTATGCTAAAATATATCTGCCAAACTTCAAAACATTCGGTGCAATACCTTTTTGGCAATTGTTCCAATAAGCACCTTCATCTTATATAAATTCAAATACCTATATGAGAAACAAAACAGCCAAGTGGCGTGTAAAATGACTATAGGATGCAATAAATGTAAGCAAAATATTTAAATTTATTTAGAATATTATATTTTTAAGGGGGAGGGTCCATTAGTTCGTTAAAAAAAGTCATATCTTCATGAATATTTTTTAGCAATATAGGTAGTTATAGTTTATTTAAATAACTTTTATAATATAATAAAACACCATTACAATAATATTTTTCCAAATTTTCATTTTAAAATATTAATGATTGAGCGAGTGGCAGTAAATATTTGGAGGCGTTTTGAAAAAGAGTTTTACGGTGCTCATCTATACTCGCAACAAAATCATCTAAAATCAAAATTTATTATGTTTCTCAAGATAATGACAAGTAATTTTTTTTTATTCCAATTTTTCAATTTCTGGTAGCGTTCGGAACTCAAAATTGCTTAAAAAATCGACTTATTTGTTATTGTAAAGTTAAGAATAATTAAAAAGGAAAACGCCCTCGTCATTACCTAAAGAAATATGTGGAAAAGTAGTGTACAAAATTTCAAGACAATCGGTTAAGTAGATTTTGAATTATCGTGAACACCGATTTCGAAAAGAACAAGCTTCAGAAAAACGCTTTAAAGTTTTAGTCACTTACTCCTTACCATAGAACAAAGGACTTGAAATGGCACCATATTCTTGCATTACATATTTGACATTATTATAAAAAAATAAAAAAAAAATGGGGAAAAAAATGAAATGCCGAACTTCCCACATAAAATAAATTTGTACCAGAATCGCCCAGTTGTTGAAAATATATTATATTGTTATTGTTGTTTTTTCTCTCATACATTTGATATGGGAAAAAATATGCAACACACATCACTCATTTGCGAGTGACATGTGTAAAATTTTGAAATAATTTTTTCATTCCGCACATCTTGGCGACGTCGCCTTTCGAATGAAACCGGCTTGAGTAAAATCAGTTGTGTATAAATACCTTAAAAAGGGAGTATAAAAAAACGCCTTGCGTAATATATAGATTTTAACGAGCTTAGCTCTTGTTTTAAGTTTTAACATTTTATTTAGTCTTGTTAAGGTTTTAGAATTTTATTTTGTATGAACATTAAAAACATCTGAAAAGTTTAACTACTTTTTACAAGATAATCTTGATCATAATACCTTTAATGTTATAACTTGTATTGTTAAATATATTCTACGAAGTTTAAATGGTATTACAAATAAAAACTCTGTTCAGGGATATATATGGTTATTAATAATACTCATTTAAAACCGGAAAATAATGTAAAGGCCATTATGAAGTTTATTCGAATTAGCTACCTATCTTCAATATTAGAGCTTATAACCATGTTTCTATAATCTTTATAAGAAAAATAGAAAAAAGTAGAACTGTGTCCTTTTTGTTTTCTTCCAAATTTTCTGGAATTTTAGAATGCTTGTGCTGTTTGTATGGATTAAATCCAAAAATTTATAGTTTTTATTATGACCAATAAAAGCGTGATATAATTCTGAAAAGCAGCTGGAAGAAGTGAATTTGACTTTTTTCAAAGGTAGTTAATAACTATAAATTGAAGAACTTATATTATTGGCCATCGCTTATATTACACCCTTTCGAAAAATATTCCTGACTAATAAGTTCAATATTTCCCAACTGTAATTTTCTGTTTAACATGATTCAAAGTAGATAAAGGCCTAACTAGGCAAGCAAAAAGAATGCCTAAATCAAGAATGCCTTTGAGAAACAATTAAGAAAACCATCTCAACATTTTAATATAATATACTACTGGTGCTGATGTGAATTTTTTCATATGTATTATCATCAATGTACGCATGCAATGAAGTGAGGTTCAACCTTAGTTTTTAATTAAACATAAATAACAAGCAAACACTTCCTTCCTGAACAAGTTAACACAAAATAAAAAGTAGCAAGTATATCCACATAAGATTTAAATTATGTCCATCACTTAACACTAAGCTAGAATTGCTCAAATTCCGAAAACAACAATTGTAACCAAATAGCTTCCATTTGCTTAGTAAAGGCATTGATCCTGTGTTGTAGTTCTCCAAAAGAGTTTTTAAATTATTTCATCGATAAAATAAAAAGCTTACTCTGAAAGTTTGATACGTAAAGTTTGTATCTTTCTTTATATAAAGTGCCTGAAGGTTATGACCAGAAAAAGATAAACTTAAGTTTTTAAATTTGCCTAAAAATTTTAATTGATGACGTTTTTAAACTGCTATAACTGCTTACAAAAATATCTCCAAATTTTTAAATGAAAAATGCTCATATTTATTGCACCAATTTTACAAAAAGGACACACATTGATCATACAACACAAAGCTGAATAAATGATAAATTGATGCATCTCTTCAATTTGTATTTGTTAAAGGCAATTTTACCCTCTTTCATGAACCACTAAAGCCAGCCACACTATATCCGAAATACACGTAGAAAACCGTTTAGTCACAGGATATTACTTTCAGTTACATAAAAACCATAAGCAAGAGGACAAGATCCAGTCAACCAATACTGGAAAAGGGGGAAATAGTCTCTTTATATTAAATAAATTGTGATTTAACATGAGGATTGCCAAAATGCTTAAGGAATTTCTTGAATTTCATTTGAAAGGGACCAAAGAAATTCTCAGTGTACTGGAAAAATGCAATTTTCTATTCTTTCAGCTTTTTTGACATTGCAAGTTAACCTAAATGAATATGGGTAAAATAATTCTAAATAAATTTATAATAATGTTTAATTCTAACATTCCAATGTCTAAGTTTTTTTGTACAAATATTAAATAATTTCAAAAATATGTTTTAAAATTGATTTTTTAAAGTAAATTGATTATTTGTAGCCAAAGTATTTACTAAATTAATGCTGGCCCACTGAACATCTTTGCTGTTGGAATTTTTCTCCCCTATTCTAATTCAATAGTAAATATTTGGTATCATAAGACGATTAGCTACACTTCACAGATGGTTAACTGTAATTGTTTTGGAAACATCCCTTCAATCGCTCTACAAAGGGATTCAAAACTGTTATATAGGGGCTAATACCATTTTAAGAGTTAGAAATGGTAGAAAGAATTTAATTAATTCAAAATTGGAACATGCATTATAGTCCTAATTTTTTATATAAAAAGAAGTACAACAATCTAACATAAAAAAAGTTTTAAACATAATGTGAGTAACAGATTGTGTTTATAGAGCTCATTTGATAGAAAGTTAGAACTCTTTTATGATCAGTAAAAGTTTTGATATTTCTGATTTTATATTGGAAAAAAACAAAAAATATTTGATAACCAATTCAGTATGCGTTTTGAACACACATCTTTTGCTTGTAAAAAAAAAGAATAATAATGGAAGTATCAGCTTAGTTTTAAATTTACAGAAATAGAAAGTGGTTTGCCTCTCTATCCTTCACACAAATTCAAAATGTAATAATACAGGAATTTTTATGCTTCTTGATAAGGTTTGAACTGCTGTTTTGAATGATTATCTGTTCTTTAAGTGTGCATTACAATAACGTATACTGAGATAAACAATAAAAAAAAACTAAGGGATATATCCGGACCAATAAGTACAGTAGAAGCTCTTTATTCGCGAGGTATATTTAATTTTTTTTAAATTTTTTAATGTGTGGCATCTTAAAAAATATTGTGCCAAAATTTCAAGTTGATCGGAATAAAATTACCGAAGTTATAAGCATGTAAACGCCCTTTGCTATAAGAAGCAGTGAGTAAGCAAAACTTCTGAGAAGTCGGTGTGCACGATAACTCCAAATCTACTAAAGCGATCGTTTTGAAATTTTGCACACTACTTTTTGACATAATTTCCCAGGTAAGATCAAGAGCTTTTTTTTTAAAACAAATTATGAAAAAATAGGTCGATTTTTTAAGCGAAAATCAGTATTTTAACTTCCAAAGGCTACCAAAAATATAAAAATTGAAAAAAAAACTCCTCGATGCTACGTCGAAAAACATTCATAACTTCGGCAATTTTACTCCGATCAACTTGCAATTTTGAAAAATATTTTTAAGATGCTACACATTAATTTAATAAATAACTTTTAATTTTTTTGTTTTAGATAATTCTGTTACGAGTTGTGTTGTACACCGCAAAACCATTTTTCTGCTAGGCGTTTCAAGATATTAACTGTCACTCACTCACTTATTAATATTTGCAAATTAACTGACCCACCCCCCCCCCCCCCCCCGCATTTTGCAAAAGCTTCAAGCGTTCGAGTAGTCGTATGTCAAACGCATGCGCCAGTTATCACAAACAACTGATAAATAACCATATTTTTAATATTTATTCTTATTATTATTATTTTATTATTTATTTATTATTATTTATTTTTTTACTTGCATTTAAGATAAAAAATTTTAGTTTCTTTTACAAAAAAATTATATCTGGATATACTATTATTTGTATGAATTCGTATGATTATGTTTTTTGCTGATTCTTGGATCAGAAATTACTCGAGAAGCCAATGCCTAATTTAAAAATTATACCTAAAGTAAATTTTATATATTCCTACTAGAGAAAGAGGAACATTTGAATGTTTGATATGTAAGATTTGTGCTTGCAATTTCTCTGCAATAAATTTTTTTTAATGATAGAATGAAGTCCTGTCATGTTGGAAATGATATACGACCGAGAACGATTAAAATAATAATGTAATCATCTTATTATAATAATTTAAGGAAAGGGAAAGTTATTCAAATAAAAAATTACATTAAAGATGTATTAAAAAATCAGATAAATAGCTCTTTCTAGAAAATAAGGATATAATACTTGAAAATACTTTCTTTCCAAGTCTTATATTAAATTTTATAAAAGACTTAAAATACATTTTATAATTGAGTTTTATAACTCTTATTAAAAGAAATCATTAAAAATTTTAATGATGAACAATTTCAAATTTTGCACTTACCTTGAGCCGTTAGCCCAGCAGTCTTGTCAGACAGTTTGTAGTTGTTAGGGTTGATAGACATCTTCTCCTCTAAAATTACAAAAGAAAAGTACTTATTGAAGGTTTAGGCAAAGCAATTTAATAATGGAATTTAGAACTTTGTAAGGCTATACTTTAAAATTATTTTCCTTAAATTTACTCTAATTGAAGAATTGAAAGTTTATCCTATAATAAAACAACTAATTAGGGTATTTCAGAAAGAAAATTAAATTATATAATATCTAAAAATTATTGGAGAGTCAAAAAAAAAAAAAAAAATTAAATACTTTAAATAAAAAACTCTTTAAAAATGGAAGATAATATGCTTTGATAAAACACTGAACAAGACTATAAAAAGGTAATTTCATCTTCATTGAATATTTTAAAAGTTTGCACGTTTTTTCGATTTATCTAACATAATAAATTTTGAGCAAAGCTTCATTACTCAGTAGAACTAACAATATTCAAAATTATTGTATTTAATACAACTATTACAGTTCCACACAGTTTATACAAGAAATATAGAAGAAATTATATTGCGTAACGTATTAATATTTTTCCGCATAAAATTTCACACCTAAAGCAGACTACAGTTTTTAAATTTCCAATTTTAAGTCATATCGATTTTGAAATTAATACTTATTATAGTTAATATTCAAGAAATTAGAATTTTTAGACGATTTATCAATTAAAAAAGTTCAAATTATTTTTGTAAAAAATACCCAAAACTAAACTAAATTTTATTTCCCTTTATAAATATTGTCTCCAAAAACTAAAAATTATATAATAACACTTGGCCTTGAGGCAAAATACGGTGGTAACCTACTTTTCAAAATTTTAAAAAAAATTTGTTTTCCTTTTATATAAACATTCAAATAAAATCTATGTGAATATTAAAACTATTTTCTTTAAATCTTAAACTTTAAAACAATTCTTAAAATAAATTTCCTTAATATATTTGAGTGTTACGTAACACAAAGCCATTTAGTTTTTATAAACTAAAGTGCTAATGGGTGTTATGTAACATTTTCAACTTACCAATTAACTTTCGGAGGTCCTCAAGATATTGCTTTATGTGAAACACTTTGACGGTTTTTATTTACGTAGATAATAGAAAGAATATTACTGATAACAAATAAAAAGCAATTATATGGCACGTAAGTATTTTACAAACTAATTAAACAATTAGGCTAAGCCTTTATTGTACCACTTAAACTATTTTCACATATGATGCTAAATACACTACATTTGGATATTCTTTAGATAAATAAAACCGTTATTTTTCACTTACAGGAATTGATAATTTGTCTGATTATTTTAAAGTGTTAAATTATGTTAAAAATTTTAACACTCGCCCAAAATCTAGCAAAACAAGCTGCTGAACTGTCTGACGTTCCTTAGTGCTATGAAAACTTATTTCTTCGAGCCTTACATAGGAAATTTATCCTTGAATTAAGCTCAAAAATGGGACGTGATTTTAAATATCGATCCCCCCAAATGCAACTATTATTTTTCATGTGGGTGTAATCTTTTGGGGCTTTAATAAAAGCATATGACGTCATAGATTGTCAGCCATTTTCTAGGCGGAGCTGAAAGGATATTATGAAAATGGATGTTAAATTTTCATGGCGTTGGCATAAAACAAATTATGGATATTAAAGTTTTTCAATTAAGAAGAAATTAATATGAAATCAGTAAATTGTGATGATAACATTTGATTTGTAGTTTAAATAACTTTTGCATATGAAATGGAAAAAGTTTATTATATTTTTAGAAAAGTTTCCGTTTTTTATTTAACTTTATGTAATATACCTTTTAATTTTTTAAACATTTCCATTACTATCTAAAATATAATTCATATGTTTTGAGTTTTTTCTTCCTAACTTAGCAAACATAAAAGCTATAAAATTGTTTTGGTTAGAACTACAAACGAACTCAAATAAAATAGCCTGATCCATTACTTTCTATTGTTTATAAATTAAAATTGAAGGATCCTAACTGCTAAACTAATCTGGAAAAAGCATAAGAAATCGTCTCCTAAAAGTAGGCAAATTGTACGCTTGCGTATCTGAAATTATAGTTTTAGAGAAGGCAATAAAAGTTTGTGTTAATTATTTTTCTGCTCCAACACAGTTTCAATTGTCCGGAAGATTTATTTTTTCGTTTGGGAAATTAATTCTAGTATAGAATCATCATTTTCTTCGGAATATTCACTTAAAATAAAAATTCATTGAAAAAACTGTATACCATAAATCATAAATTCAATCTGTCATAGCAGATTTGATAATAACTTATTTGGTTTCTGACATAACTGACAAAAGTTATTTGGTTTTTAAATTGATTTGATGACGATGAACAAAATTCATCTTTGTTTTTCATAATTTCATATCAAGCTATAACTTCATGTCATTTCGGTCATAGTCTAAACTTTAATTTACTTTTCTAATGTTTTTAGGCAGAAAGAAAATTCTATTAATTAGTTAAAACTATGAAATGTTGCTTAAAAAAAAGATGTACTTACAAATTTTACTTTTTCCAACAATTGTAAAAAGTCTTCTTATAAATTAATAATAATATTAAAGGCTCCTACAGCATAAAAAATCAAAAGTTAAAATTAAAATTTAATAAATCAAAGTTAAATTAACTTTCATATAGTCCTTTATACCAGTTCAACTATTACATATAAAATATACAATTTTTGGAATTCAACTTTAAGCGTTTAATTTTTTTTTGCGGGACATTTATTTTATTAATTCACTTAATCACACCTAAAGTAATGCTCAGTTTTTTTCATAAAGTTTTTTAATATTTGCAGGTATATATTTTATTCTCAAAAAATTTATAATACCTATCTTTACTAAGATAACTAGTTTAATATTTTTGTTTTTAACTCTTAAACTGTCATACAAATATTTCAAATTGTCAAACAAATACCTCCATCCTTTTCACTATTCCCAAGTTTCCAATCAAGTTTTTTTAAAGAAAAAACATAACAAATGTATATAAGAATTAGAACTTAAAAATTAAACTAATAGAATTCCACCATTTTGGTTAACAAAGTTTTGTTTAAGTTCCAGTTATTAAAAATATTTAATATTTAAAATTAAAATTTCTTTAAGCAGAATTTTAAATTTCTCAAGTTTTTCTACTCTTCCCATTTTTATTTTTAAGAACGTTTCCTTGAACTAAAGTTCTCTCAATGATTATTAAACTTTTCCTTAAAAAATTTAAATTTTCTCTGTTTTTAATTAATATTCTTAGACGTTATTATTCCAAAGTCTGGCAATTATTCTTCTGTTGGCCTTAATAAGATTATTTATTTCTTAAATAAAAATGAGAAATCTTGAATTTTGTTATTTTCAGATTAAATTAATTTAAATAAGTCGACCAGTAATTTTAGTCTGATATTAATATTCACAAAAAACATTTTAAAATATTTTTTATATTTGAGAATAATTTATTTACATAACATTTGCTTTTCAGTGAATGTTGAATGTGTAAAACTTAAAAAAAGGTGTATTCAATTTTTTTTTGTTTTTTACCATTATTGATCTTTTACTTAAACTAAGACGTGTTAAGACCAACATTTGTAATTCAAGCCTTTCTTTTTCACTTTTTTGAAAGGCGGGGCTTCAGCTGAAAATCAACATCATTTAGGTTATGGCACATTTTCTTCGTATACTCATACTACTTCTCAGAATTGTAAATAAAAAATGGGCAACAGGGTGTATTATCCTTGAAACATTGAGAACTTGTACCTCTCAATAACGTATAGAATTTATTAGCTTAGGAATTTTTCAATGTTTAAAATATGAAAATATTTTATATAAAGTAAGCAATACCCGTTCACAAAGAAAATTTATTCTGAAAAAACGTTGAAAATAAATATGCAACAATATTAAACTTATCTTGTAGAGGTGTGATAATAGCCTCGCAATAAAGAACAAATATTTGCTGTAATAAAAAAAGGTTAAACAAAATTACACTTTATACAAGAGAATCTTCAGAAATATCAAACATTCACATAATATATTTATGAAGGTCTTTTTGATTATCAAATAATATAAAGACCGTTAAATTAAAAATTAAACTAACAAATTTTTAGTTTTGTAGAAATTTTAAATGGAGTATGAAAATAAGCAAACTTTTTTTAAGTTAAGCGTATTTTGATACATTATTTTTCTTCTATTATATTCAAATTCTTTCACATGGTTTATTCGGTATAAATAAAGTTAAAAATATTCAATAAGCAAATTACTTTTGCTAAACATTCAAAAAGTAATTTTAAATACCTCATGATTATTTCATCAAAGCTCATAAAATACTTTTTTGGTTGAAAGAATTTTTCAATTAAGATTTTTAATCGAATTAATACAAATTTCTTAAACTAAAAATATATAAATTCATAGCAAAAATTAATTAATTTTAATTTCCCCAATATCTTAAAAACTGTTGGCTTACATTAATAAAAGAAAAATATTTCAGCATTGGACAAGATTTACTTTGGTGAAAATCCTTTTTGCTAGAATCATAAATTTCATGAATTTTTAACTTTAATATTTTCTAGACACTAATGAAACTTAAAGTTGACCCTATTTTATGCCAGCTTGCTTTTTGCAACAGTTTAAAGTTCTTTGATTTATGTATTTTGCAAATATAGGTAGCTTAATGTGAGTAGAATTTAGTCAAATGTATCCTATATTTATACATATATATGCTATATATGTATGTTATATAAAATAACCTTACTTAGAAATCTTGATGAAAATCAAAACTTTTGTGAGCTTTTTATTATATTTCGTCCTTAGCATATTTAGATGGTATCACGTAAAAATCATTTAATTTAATGTCGGACGCAGAAAACAAATTACATTACATTCAGCTCCAAAAAGCATGTTGGATTTTTATTACCGTAAAAATAATTTAATTACCTATTCATTTGTATTATTGTCCTTCACATTTATTTATAAGTTCTTTTTAAGTAAGTTTTGTATTTAAAAAAAATTTTTCTAGTTTTAAAACACTTCTTTACTCTTATAAAGCTCTGTTTAGAAAATATGTGACTTAAAGTTTCAATTACTGACAAGGACAAATATGCTTCCTTTACACAAAGCAAAGGCTTTCAAGTTAAGAAATTTATATTACTCTGCTTTTATAAACTCCACCCCCTTAACAAATAATTGGGAGACTTTCAAAGCAAATAATTTTATTGGTGGAATTATTGGGAATTTCTGCGCATCTCGTTATCCCTAACATCACTTCAAGTTCATCAGATTCAAAAATTAAAATGTAAAGGATACAAACTTTATGGATATTAGTCCAGATCTACAGTTTGGTGTGTTAACAACTCTGTGGGTGAGTAATTTTTATAAAAGTGTCTAAAGTGGTGTATGATTTAAAATAAGGAGTCTTTATATGTGTCTAGTGGTCAAGTGAAAAAATCTATTCTCCAGACAAACTACATCTATCTATCAGACCGATGAAATCATTTCAAATTTTATGAGGTTTTTCCACTTTGTTGCTTTTTAGTTGAAAGTTATTGTTTATGAGGTGCTTTTGTATAAGAATAGTACAAACCTAATTTTCCACTAGAGTAATTTTGTATATAAATGAAATATTAATAAAATGGCGTCTACTAGGCTTAGTTAAGTGTTTAATGTTATTGAATTTTTAACTGATTTGGCTTTGTTTTGATAACGGACATATTTTACAAGTAAACTTTTAAAACTTTTTTGTTTAAAAATAGTCAAATTCGGCTATAACTTTATTAAGAAAATAAAATATTTTTCCAACCCATAATCTTTATATTCTTTATTCTTTGTAACAGAACAGTATAACAAAAATTACAATTGAAACTAAATTTAGGCTATTTTTATCAAATATGTTTGCTATCTGTTAATTAGTAGATTTCTAGGGAAACTTTATTTCGTTTTTAATCGATTTTCTACATAATTTTTATTAAATGGGTTATCAAATTGGGTTTTTTTTACTATACCAATATAGGAGACTTTGCTTTTTTTTCTTACCCTTTATATTCATATATCAAAAAATTATGTTTAAATATTTCTATGATTTATGAAACTCTACAATACTTCATTAAAATCTTTAAATTTTAATAAAATGCAAGAAAAATATCATCAAGTTTGCTAAGCAAGCTTTAAATAGATCTTTAAAAAAATTTTTTAAGTAAGAACTAGAATAAACAATATTTTCTTAATTTTACTTACAGAATTCAGGACTAAATTTGCTATTAGTAGAATAATATTTTAATTTTAGGGGTTATACAAATATTGGCAGTATCTCCTATAAGCTTATTATTTTCCTCTACTCATTTTAAACTTAATAAATCATTCTTAGTATAGCCATAAAGGAATTTTTCCTTTTTAAAAAACTACTTTTCTTTCTGTTTTCCTTAAAAACTCAGCTATAGTTTGATCATCAGGCATAACTTTTTAACAGGACCCTAACATAGGTTGATTAAAAAGTTGATACCAATTGATACCAATTCGTGTCCAGTAAAGTTCTGAGAAAATGAATTCAATTGTTTTACACAAAGCTGATAAAAATAAATATTTTATTTTTTTTATATAGGGTACAGCTAGGTGGGCCACAATGTGGCCCCCTACGCAAAAAGAAGGTTAATAGAATCTTTAATATAATCAAGCATATCGAAGGAAGGTCTACCAGTAATATAATTAACATCGTAAGAATTATCTAAAATCGTTATCTTTGGTATATTCGTAAAATGTAATACAAAATTTTATTTTTTAGGAGCTCATCACATGTGTTGCATCTTTTGTGGTTTACTTTTGTGAGGTTAGTACAAGTTTAATGAAATCTGCTCTTTAGAACTACGATTCTAGATTTACATGCTGAATTGAGATATGTGAACCAGTAGGACGAGAGTTATACACAAAGCTCTTATGATTAAAGAAACATTTATGTAATATTTCTATTTTTTTAGAACTATTTTTTCAGCTTCCATGAAGTTGTAACCCTGAAAAACCTTCCAAATCCATTATTCTTTAGACTTGTGATCGAATTTTCAGATTTTATTAATTTTAATTTCAGAATTAATAATTTCAAATAAAATGTCGGTGCCAGAAAATTTCGATTTTTTACACATTAAAATTTACTTAAATGCAAACTTTTAAAAAATTATAAAAAAAATCCTTTCAAGAAAAATCAAATTTAAATCAAATTTTTCTCTTATATTCCAGGATGCTTCCATAGTTTAAAAAGCTACATCATATAAGAAATTTATTTGAGGATATGGGTTTCTTTGTTCTAATCAAAGCGTTAAGTGAAATTTAACAGTTTTTTTTTTTTTTGTTGTTTTGAAAATTTGTCAAAAAATGGCAAAATCAAGAAGGGCTTCCATGCAATTAAATTACCGAATATTAGCGCAATTATCTTGTAATAATAATATTGCAGCTTGATGTTCGTAAAAGAATTTTTTTAGAATCTAGAAATTAAAATATTTGTTATTAGCTGTTAGAATAACTATATCCAGTCATAATATTTTAATTTTATTTTGAACACTGAAGTTGTTGCCAAAACTTTAATTCTACTAAATTTATATGGGAACGATAAACGTTTCTAGATGTTGTGGATGACAATAAAAGTAATATTAAGAAAAATTAAATTTTAACAAAGGTCATAAAAATTATTCCTGCTTTTTATGTATTACAATTGCTTAAGAAGGTTCGTAAATGTTGCTACTTAACAAATTCTAAATTAAATATACGTATTGATGTTGAACAAAATTGTTTGCCTTTTTCTTATTTTGAATAGTTTTATAAGTACTAAATTTTAAATAATTATTATGCATGATGATTTTAAATTGTACGAGAGCTCAAAAAAACATAAAAAAAGAAGGTATGAATTGTTATCATGCCAAAAATATTATGTTAAAACTGTTTCAACTGTGCAAAGTATTTATCTCAATTATTGACAGATATCGAGGCAAAAAATTATTTTAGAAATATAAGAGGAGCATTTTTGAAAAGTTTTAACCGACTGGATTAACTTCTAGTAAAAGTTTGTGTATATTTTTTTTATACTACTACGGAAGTTTTACATATATATATATATATATATATTAATTTTTTCACACACAAATAAGTTACCCCAATTGCAACTTTAGTACTAGAAAATTGCATTCAGGCAGTTGTCTCTTGATTGCGACGGCTTAATTATAAATTTCTCAGTCTAAAACATTAACTAAATGAGATCCAATGGTGACACTTAACTCCACTTTATGGTAAAGCTCACAAATTTGTCATGTATATACACAAAGCGACTGATGTTATCAGAAATGTGATAACATTTTCAAGCTTACTTGAGGAGCTTTTTTCAAGTATGATCAACTGTCAAAAAAACTGAGATTCATTAATTATAAAATTTTTTTTGTTTTCTTTTTCATATTTTATGTTAATTAATAAAGAATATGTTAATTAAATGGCAACACGGTCAGCCGGCATTAAAGAATGGAATTCTCCATAAGAACAGGTTCTTCAAGCATTTCTGGCGTCGTCAAGGCACAAGCGAATGAATCTAAAGAATTTAATTTGCATTTTATTTTGATTAAACCAATGAAGCTTTCTTTTCCGACAGTTTAGTTTGGTTTTTGTCGTCAAGTGAGTTATTTCTGTTTCAGTGCTTCTCTAAAATGAGTTCGTTTGTACAAATACCACATGATAGTGATTTTCCTTTTAATAATTTACCATATGGAGTATTTTCAACCAAATCTAATGTAAGTAATATAAATAATATTTTTATCTTAAAAATGTAAAGCTTAAATACAAGTAGTTGAGGTTATATTTGTGTCGAATTATTTAAAGTGTATATAAAAAGAAATGCCAAGATATCAAATAGCTTAGATAACTAAACTTTAAGAAAAATTTAAACACGAAATGATTACTTGAAAATGTATTTCTTCATGAAAATAACAACTATTAAAAGACTTTGACCTTTTTTTCAATATATTATTTTATTATTTAATGAATCTTTATTTCCAGCCGCAAAAGCATATTTGTGTTGCTATTGGAGATCAGGTTTTAGATTTGTATTTGGTTGCAGATTTTTATCCCACAACTGTTCAAGTAAGTAAATATATTTTTATAAAAAAATCATCATTTTGTAGACCAATATTTTAATTAAAAACTCCTAATTAATGTATCTTCTACTAATTTTCCAAAATTTGAAAATTTGAAAATAATTTGAAAAAAAAAATAAAGTGTATTAAAAATTCTGTTATAGAATGTTCTATTTTAGAGTTTAAAGTTGTTAAAACTGGTAAGTTAAACGATGAAAATTACCCACCGCATTCTGCGAGTAGCCCACATCACCAGTGAAAAATTTATTGCTTTCATGCAAGAATTGCTACTTTTTAATACAAGTAGTTGGGGCAGTGAGATTTCTCCCTCCAAAAAGTTTTCGTTACGACTAAAAGGTTACTTTTTTTCTAGTTAATTTCAATAAAAATTAAGTTAAACTATTTAAAATTCACTGTCGCGGAAACAATTTAATCATGATTCAAAATGATTTAACCATAGTCCAAAATGCTCATTCTTCCTCTTTAGTTAATTTTTTTCCCTACCCCATATTACTAATAAATCGGCTGGCTCACAGATTTATAAAATAAGAAAAAATGCCGGCCAGCATCAAAAAAAGCAATCGCAACACAAAACACAAAAATAAATACTATACACTAGGATCACCTAGTTGTTGAAAATTTCAACAATACATCAAAAAAAACTTTGCTTTGTTTTTATAATGTTGTTGTTTTTTCTCCCATAAATTTTATATGGGAAAAAACATGCAACACTCATTTGCGAATGACATGTGTGGTATTTTGAAATAATTATTCCAAACAAAGAATGCTTTGCTCATTAATATATGTACATATAGATTATAACTTTTAACAAGACACAAAAAAGACTAATTTCCAATTAAATAAAATTCTGATTGATTAAAAACTTTCATAAGAAGACAAATTTCACAATTTCCAAAGCATGTAAGCAGGATATCGATCGCATGCGATTTCTCAATGTGACTTCGCGCATTAATTACTTTCTCCTTATCTTCCTAATGCATTTTGGCCAAAAATCTAAAGGAGATTTTTATATGGAAATGGTCTCACAAAAATACTCATTTGATATAGAAATTTGCTCACAATTAGACTCAGCAGATCAAGTTCAATTGAGTCAAAAAGTCGAGTCGAATTTTATTCAATTTTAGATGCTTGGATTTTCTTGATTCAAAACGCTTGAAAACACACTTGAAACACTTTTTTGAGATGAATTGCGCATTTTCGCTGGATGAGTGCCTCTACACGCATGGTCTTTTTTTCACTATTTTCATGCGAAAATTCGAAACTATCTCATGATAGTTTGACTTAAACGCAATATTTTGTAAAACACTGTGTAATATTAAGCTTTTTCGAAATGTTGAAATTATTTTGGCTTCTTATAAAAAGCTCGTTTTTAGAATGCCTTGAAATCTGAATCTCTAAATGAATTAATGGGTCTTGGATGTGAAATTTGGGATTTAGTAAGGACCAAAACTATAAAGCTTTTGTCATCTGGGTCAGAATTGGAAAATAATTTGAAGCTAGTCAAAGAGTAAGCAAAATTTTTCTTAAATTACCTAAATAATATTTAAAATATATTTATTTATTTGATTTAAGAGCATTAATTGCACAATCTAAATGCCATATGCATTTACCATGCAAGATTGGAGACTATACAGACTTTTACTCGTCAATACATCATGCTACTAATGTAGGAACCCTTTTTCGTAGCAAAGAAAATCCATTAATGCCAAATTGGAAACATATTCCAATTGCTTACCATGGAAGAGCTAGTTCTGTTGTAGCTTCAGGGACACCCATTCATCGGCCATATGGTCAACTTTTACCTGAAGGTAGTACAGTACCGATTTTTGCTCCATGCCAGCAATTAGATTTTGAAATGGAAATGGCTGTCTATATTGGGGGACAAGAAAATAAACTTGGGCAAAGAATTACAGTTGACCAAGCAAGAAAACATATTTTTGGTTTTTCTTTAATGAATGATTGGAGTGCACGAGATATTCAAAAATGGGAGTACATCCCATTGGGTCCATTCACAGCTAAAAACTTAGGTACAATAGTATCACCATGGATTGTTACATTAGCTGCATTAGAGCCATTTATAGTACCAAATTATCCACAGGATGTTACTGTTCTTCCCTATCTAAAACATGACCAACAATTTAATTTTGATGTAAACTTAGAAGTAGGACTTAAGCGTAAGTCAGAATATTTTTTAAGATTTTACAAAAAAAAGTTTTTAAAAATTTTAATTTTAATTATAGCTGAAAATAAGAGTGAAACAAAAATTTGTCAAACTAACTATAAATATATGTATTGGACTCCATTACAACATATTGCACATCATACGGTAACTGGATGTAATATTCGTCCGGGTGATATTATGGGCTCTGGTACAATCAGTGGTGAAACTGAGGATTCTTTTGGTTCAATGCTTGAACTAAGCTGGAAGGGCACAAAATCAATTCAATTAAAAGATGGAGAATCTAGGAAATATGTAGAAGATGGTGATGAGATAATTATGCGTGGTTATGCTAAGAAAAATGGCTTACGTATTGGATTTGGAGAGTGTAGATCATTAGTATTACCAGCGATCCCATTTCACTGATTCAAATTTTGTTTACTTAATAAAACTTATTTTAAAAATTTATATATATATATTTTTCAAATGCATTAAAGTTTTTATGCTTATGAAAAATTTGAAAAAGGCAATATCTTCTTTACGATTTATTACATGAAGGAAGGACTAACAAACGGCAGGCTCAATTATATCGTAGAATTGACTTCGAGTCTTGAAATGAAGTTCCTATTCTAACCTCTTCTCTCAAAAAATTGTATTTTCCTCATGATATACAGATCATGAGTATCAGTAACAGTAAATGAAAAAACTTTATGTTCCTGTGAATAACAATGATTTCATTAAAAAAATAATTTTTTCAACATTTTCTAATTTAAGACCTTTAAAAACTCAATTTTTAAATGCTTCGGTTAATTATATTTTAATATTTAAATATTAGAATAAGTTATTTTAAAATCCAATTAGAATATTAGGTAAATAGGTTTTGTGTCTCTTAATTTTAATCTATTTTACACGGCTCATCATTAAAGAAAAGGAATAAAGAAAATTACAATTAAGATTTTTACTAGCAGTCAATGATTATTTAAAGTATGAAATATTAGGATAATCTTGTTATCTGAAAATTTTAATGCAAATGAAAACTGACTGCCTATTTAAAATCTAAGAATTTATATCGGATCAAATCAACAATACAGTTTTAATCTAAACAAATCATGTCAAACTATAAGTACTATAATTTTTTTAATATAAATTTTAGTTCTAATTTGAAATCAGGCTTATGAAATGTCGCCAATTCGTCTAATTGATAAAGTTAATACTACTACTTTACTTATCAATCAATCCAGTGCTCTATTAGACTTACTCGAAATCAAATTAACACTCGAAGTATAGAAATATTAAAAACTTCTTATCATTCATGACATAGTTTTTCTTTTTTTGCTTTTTAAAGTCGTACCAGACTAACAAAAGAGCAATTCTAATGATAGCACAATTCAAAGTTCATTCCTCTATCTACAAAAATCCCAAGCAATTTTAATTATGAGAATTGCAATGATTTAAAAATACCAAGATAAACTGACGCAATTAAATGATTAATTTGCAATTATTTAGCTGGTGACAGTGAAACTCTTTTAGACTACCCAGCTGATAATTTTTAAGGTGAACTTGTAGTTGTTCTTTTTTATAACATATGACCTCCATTTTTATATTTTCTTAAATTGGAAGATTTTTTTATTATGAGTTTGAATAATATTAATTATTTAAAAATAAAAGGAATTTTTTTTATTAAAAAAAATGAAATGTCTGGCTAGCGTTGATAAAAATGTCTTTATATAGCCAATAAGACTTAAGGCAATCTTTAGTTCTTTTGGTTAAATTCGTCCTATATATTCGTACAAAGCCAAAGAGAAAACGTTTTAAAATATTCAGCCAGGTATATAATCATAATAAGTTATTTATTATAATTAAGAAAGGAACTTAACCAATAGTTTTTAATAGACCAACTCTGTACTTTTACATTCAACTTTGGCTACAAAAAAATTAGATACATAGTTACATATTAAAAATGGGATTTTGAAAGATTTCTTCCTATATTTCTTTCATTGCAAACAAATTGTGTTATTCTTTTTCAAGTTCCAATCAAAATATCTTCTGACATCTTAATAAAAATAAATGAATTTTTTTCCTTACGTGTCGCCATACCTGTCGTCTTTAGTTTTTAATATTTTAGGACAAGTAATCGAAGTGCAATTTTTCTGTATAAACATCATACAAAAATTTTACAAATTCTTAATTAATTTGGTTGTGTGGATATAATATAATTAAAGTCAAAATTATCTAATTGCAAGAATTATTAATCCATGGTCCGACACAGAAGTGAAGTTAGATTTTCTGGTGGTGAGGGCGGGGGGGATATTATAGCAAAAAATCAACTTTATCAGACATTTAGGTTTTTTTTTATTACCACTAGAACATTATTAGCCATGGACAGGAGGGATTGATCTACCCGATCCCTCTATTATTTACGCCACATCATAATATAACATCATTGCCGGTGATAAAAATTTAAAGCTTTTGCAGTCACTAGCGATTTATTGCAATATGTACTTTCGCCGCCGACATACTATCGGTCGGCATCATTAGTTTTTTATGATTAATTTTATATCTAAAACTAAATTACCAAAAAAGTGGAAACTGGGGCTAATCCCAGCATATTTTTCTAGTATTACGTTTTGTTTTAACAAATTAAGTAAAAAAACTTTAAGGCATTCAAATTTCAAAGACTGTCTTGCATTCTATACAAAGGATGCTGAATTTTGCGCATGTGTCAAAAAAAGTTGTCAAATTCTACAATCCATCCAGCATCAGCTGTTTTTATACCCACTTTTTTTCTATCGATGCATTTGAAAAATTTCTCTATAGTGTCACACATTCATATAATTTACAAAAGGAAACAAATATGTGTATACTCTACAAACAAACTTAAATAATTGATTTCCTTAAAAACTCCGCGCAGCACGTGAGAGATAGAAATTTTTATTTCTCTTCAATGATATTGAGGCGACAGTATATTTTTTATACTAAACACGGCCTCTTCTTACAGTTTCAAGAGCTTTCTTCATTCGAAGTCCCTTTAACAGAGGCGTTAGCTGACTTCTATCGCAATAGTACTTAATTCTTTGTAACAAGCACTTGAAATTCAGAAACTTTATTTGATTCTTATTAGTATAAAACGATTGAAATTTTGTGAATTTAATTTTAATCTTATAAATCGGTATTAAAATTTTGTAGTTTTGCTTTTTTATTTTAAATTTATATATTTATTAAGAATTTTTCCTATTAATGTGATGTGCAAAAAATTTAATTACTGATTAGAAAAATCAATATCAACAGTGATTAAGTGCATTTCATTGTAGAAATGAATCGGCTACAAGAAATTAATATCTTCTTTGCTCAAGGTAAGTAATTTAAGATTTATTGTTTTAGTCTACAAAATTTCTGTAATTAAATTCAATACATTCATACATATTTTTAGAGTTCAAATAAATACATCTCTTAATTTGTAAAACAAGTAACAACAAAACATGTTTACTTTTCAAAATAATTATTTGTTTGAGTTTGAGTTTGAGTTATCGATTTTTGTTTTCTTATATCACAGCTAAATACTGACGAACATAAGGACGACGACTAAAGAACAGAAGTCCCCCAGATTTCATTCTAGAGCTCAATTCAAATCCTTTCAAACTGAAATATATACAAAATTTTATTTTGTTTCACCCTTTTCTGTTATCATTTCTGACAAACTTTTTTTAATTTTCTTATGTGTGAAAATTCTTGTTTCGTGAGTGTACTTTAAATTTTAGTCTAAGCTTTATTGTTGCAGTTAAAATATTGCAATTATTTTATGCTATACTCATAAATAAATTTTTCTACTAAAAGGGTATGTACATTTTTATATTCCTAATATTAGCTTGCAAAAAGTATGTAAAAATCTCAAATTGTTAATAAAATCTTTTCTATTCATCCAATCAAGTTAAAATAAAATTTGTTCTGTTAGGAGTGCATGACAATTGGTGTTAATATAGTTAGTTCAAATATTATTCTTACTGTTAGCTCATAATGTGCAATATCTTTTACAAATTTTTAATTGTTAATAAAATCTTTTCTATTCATTTAATCAAGTTCAGATAAATTTCTTTGAGCTAGGAGTGGATGACAATTGATGCTAATGTAGTTAGTTAAAATATTAATTCGTTAATTATATTTAATAAACTAATTTTTGGTTTTATATGAAAAAAAAACTTCAGAAAACTGAATGAAGCGTATTCTGAATTCAGAAAAAAGAAAAAACAATCTCACTGAATGGGAATGAATTAGAAATATAAGTAGGAATATACTTTAACAAATGTTATATTACTAGTTTGGATTTTATAAGCAATGCATGCACTTTTTCATTACTAAAAGAAAAAGTAAATGTATTTTTTTTTTTAAAATCACAAATAATTCTACAAATATGATAACTTTATTATCAATATCTATAAAATATGCAATGCACCTTTTTCCCACTAGATTTTATTAAAAAGTTAGATCCTAAGGTGAGAAAATACTTTAGCATTTTAATTGATTTAGCAACAACAATTGTAATGTATTAAAGAGTTTTCTATCAAAACATTCAATATATTTTTATATAAAGCTAGAAACATTCGCATACACAAATCTTTCCAGGTTTATATATAATTAAAAATAAACACACTGTGGAATGAGCTGGCTTAAGCTTAATTTTTGTTAATTTTTTAATACTAAAAGTTTTAATTATATATAAACAGAAGACAGAAGAAATTGTTTAGTGTTAATTACATATTTTGTGTTCTTGGCTTTCTTCTCCCTAAAACACACACGAATCATTCCTGTTTTGATCATATGATATGTCAACCGATACTGCCTATTTTCAGCTTAAATTCCAGATAAATTAAACCTTAACCGGTCATTTATTGACATTGTAAAACGGTTAGTAGCCACTGATCGGCTAACTAAGCGTCTATTTTTCTTTTTTTGTGAAAAAAAATCTTTCTTAAGAAATTTGTTTTTCTATATTTTACGGTAAAAATTCCACAAATGTCACTCGCAAATGAGTGATGCTTTTTCCCATATAAAATGCATGGAAGAAAAAAACAAGAACAATATAAAGGCAAACCAGAGCCATTTTTTTATATGAATATCTATATATATTAATACGAATTTCACTCATACCAACCGAGCGAAACAATATATACCATTTTGTTTATTTCGATGTATTGTTAAAATGCCGAGTTTCGACAACTGGGCGATCTAGTATAGTTCCAATTTTAAAAACATTGCAGAACAGATATTTTTGAGAAATTAAAGAGCGATTTAAATTTCTTTTAAAAATCCATTTATTTCGATCTAGTATACTTTCATATTTGGCTTGGATCAAACTTATTTCCAAGGTATCTGTCAATCGTCTTTTCTTAAAAATTAAAAATAACTACTTTACAAAAATTAAGTACTGTATTGCTTACTCCTTTCAGAAATTCAATATTTTTCAATTATATTTTTGTAGCAATTATTATTAATTCCAAAAAATAGGCTCCTTGCTGCTCATTATTACTAAATTAAATTTATCAATTTTTGTTACCTTTATCGCAATGTTTCACTTCCTGATTTCCAAAAATATATCCTAAATCAAAGAGCTTAAGCTTAAGGCACTTGTTTTCAAATTATATCATGAAAGAAAGCATTTACAATAAATTCAAGTCAGAGTTACAAAAAAAGTAAAGCATAAGTCTATCTGTTTAACTCTTACAGTAAGAACTAAAGAAATATAAATCACAACGCTTGTCTATAATCGTATTTATCTAAAGACAAACTTCTTAATTGTCCTATTCAACATTAACATTTTCCAAAATATTAAAATTTCACTTAGCTAAAATATAAATTAAATTAAATGATTTTCATCTCTAGACTTAAAGTTTATCTTTAAAAATACAAAAATTTACATTTTATATATTTGTACAAATGTTTCTTAAAATAACCATACGTTTGGTGCTTCCAATGGTAGAATTGTAATAGGAAAGAAACAATTTCAATAAATTACCTATGAAGAATATAATTTTAAATTCCAAAGAAAAATTCGTTAATGAAATAAACGTTAGGCTGCTCTTTTTTGAAAAATTAAGTAAAAAGAGGGAAAGAAATTGTTATTAATATAATTTTTCCAGAAAATAATTTTGTAAGTCACGCAAATAGGGACTAAACTTGAAAGGAAATGTAAAGAACTATGTTAGCAATTTACTGCCAATAATATTGAAATGTTTATCCGTTTAAATTTATTTCGATCGAAGCTCATAGGGAAGAACCCATAATATTCTTGTGAACGAAAGTTTAAAAAGGTCTTGTGTTTTCTACTTGAGGAAATATTAAATTACGTTATTAAAACAAAAGAATTAAGAAAACTGACAATAATCACATGTACTCAATCTTATTTTTAATTAAAGAAAAGTTTAAGAAAAGACTAAAAAATATAAAGAAAGATTTATTTTATATTTACAGTTTAAATATATAGTTGGAGTTTGTAATAATGTCCTTAATATAGCTTTGCAGCCAGAATACCACAAATTGATTTTTTTACAAAAAACAAAGTTAGAATTTGGGTCATACATATGAACAGAATAATCATTTAAATAAAAAGTGAAATCAATTTTCTAAGGGGTATCCTGGGCTCAAATTATGCATTTGTAAGAATTGAAAACAATAACGAAAAAGTCAATTTTTTGCAATATACTTGGTACATAATTACCAAGGTTAGTTCTTACTAACTGTAAGACCGACAAACATGAACACTTAAATCTCACTTGTAATAATAAGGCTTTTATTAACTTCCTTTAAGACTTGATTTGAATTTTCTCTAACTTTTCGTTTTTAATCCTTGTATTTAAAGGGATAGTACAAAGAAAAAGGGTTGAAAGAAACCCTGAAAAGAGCAACATTAGAATTTTTAAAAAAATGCTTAAGTCTGACATTAATAACCGTATCGCACCAGTTGAAATGCCACATCTGTACAGAAAAGAATTCATAAGCATTTTTATAATACATTTTTCAAACATGTTTTTTCCATTAATTTAGAAGGCTTCCTAAGAGAATGTAAGTTATTATATTCTTCCTTATGTAGGTAAATATTTGCATTAACCTTTGACTTCTTAGAAGAAAACTTTCTTTTTCCTAACTAAATTCTATAAAATAAAGTCATTTTCTGGTGCTCCTCAACTAAGTTTTGCCAATGTTTATAATGGCATTATGAACAGTTGAATTGAGTAAAGTTAGTTTAAGGATAAATTAAAATGTTGAAATGATAAAAAGAATAAAGGACCTCATATCAATTTGCATAGTTTTGATTTTTCAACTTAAAGGACAAAAATTTCATATATTGATAAAATTAATTTTATATTATACGAAACCAATTTCAATGTACTCTCTAAAATACTTTTTGATATTATTTTCAGGATACTTAAAGCTTAACATAAAATGCAAGCTGAGAGATTAGCAGATCAAATATATCCACACAACGGAGTTTACAGTTTAATCGCATAGTACCAAAGTGTTTGTTGTGTGCTATCTTCAATTTTATATACTTCAGACTTCAATAACTCCAATTAAAATGAAGAGCTATTGGTTCTATCAGCTCTTACTTATGTTAAGCAAAATTTTAAGCAATAACATCACTATTGGAGGTATAATATTAATAACACATTGGTATTGATTTTAATAAATCAACTATAGAATAATTTGTTTTCTTTTAGCTCCAAAAGCACGCATTTGTATTAGTTTTGCAGCAAAAAACTGGACTATTCCTACAGATATGGACGATTCAGACCAGGAATATGATGATAAGAATGATCTTAATGGATTTCCTAGTGTTATAACACCAACTATTTCCAGTAGCTTTGAGGTAATTAATGACTAAATAATTTTAACAATGTATTATTTATTGTTGTAGAAATCCCATAGTGCACCGCGACCAATAATATATCTGTCCCGTATAGAATCTTTGAAAGATTCTTAAAGTGTTAAAATTGCTAAATTGGTTTACGATCATATTGTCTTAAAATCTGAAGAATGATGGAAGCTTATGACATGGAAGAAATTAATTCATACAATCAGCTTAAATTTGTAAAAAAAATACTCGTCTATAATTATTTTACATTGGCTCTTGATCGTCAATTTATTTTTCATTGATTTTCTTTAAAAAAAAAATGAGCGGCAATTATTAACGGAATTGTTAATATAATTTGTACAAAATCAATCATTTATAAGAATACAAGATTACAAAGTCATATAATTTTTTGCAATGTTTTTTAATCTGTAATACTTACTTTATTTCTCCAATGAAAAAATGATGTAAGAACCTCGTACATTAGCAACATTATATTAACAATTTTTCTTTTTCCTCTGGTTAAATAAGCACTTTCAACTAAATGTAAACGTTTTCTGTTTTTGTTTACGATAGACAACACGATTTTTATTCATTTTCAAATATTTAACATTTTTTAAAAATTATAACATTTTTTTTAGGCTGAAAAAATTACTTGTCCAGCTGATTACAGTTTTTGTTATGCACTCTGGCAGAGACATTCAAATGGATCAATAACAATCGGTCAAGGTATGAAAATTATTAAATTTAAAAGATTTTCCTATAAAACTGATTTGTGGCTTAAGTTAGGAAAATAGCTAATCAAAACTTCATTTGCAAATTCATTTGCTCTTTTAAATAAATTTGGTGGTAATAACCAACGACATTCTTCACGTATGTCTCTGAATTCAACAGTTTTAACATCCTTCAATTTCATCGTTTTTCCAGTTGCTTGTGAAATTTTGCTCAGAAATAAAATCAAAAGATTATTCAATACAATTATAGCTGATTGAGAACAACAATCTATATGAAAATTTTGGCACAGCTTAAGTTTTATGTAGTTACTGAAATCAGTATTTCTCTCATGCCATTTTTCATGCAGTAATCTTCTTGAAATTTGTTTAGCTTTTTTTAAACTTTGAAACGCTCTATACCTACTATAGCTTTTTGCCTTAAAATATATTCGTTTGGATATCATAATTTATTATAAAAAATGATTTTTTACAAGTAAATATAAAATAGAATATTTATACTTTTATTTCTGAATGACAAATGGGATAGCAAAGCTACTTAAGTTTAGAGCATAGGAGGCCAAAAATAAAAATATTTAAAAACGAAACTAATCGGAATACATTTTTCTTTTTTTCTAATTTTTGATACCATTTTGATTTTATCGATTCCGAAAAAAATCGGTTATGAATCTTAATATTGGAAACTCATTCAAAAATGGAGCATAGACAGTCATTTTTGGTTTTGATATTTTATAATTATTAAATTGTTTTGTTGGAAATGCTTATTTCAATTAAAACATATTTTTTACTATAAAATTAATAATTTGAAAAATTGTATTAGCTAAACACAAAAAAAGAAAAAGAAAATCATCTGGTTTTTTATGGATTGGTATCGTCCACAAATAATTAACCGGTGGTTTTTTAATTCCATATATTCCAATAGTCCCATATAGTCCCTATGCTTAAATACTACCAAATGTTTTACAGCTTTATAGAATTTTGCTTAATTTTTTCCATTCCTTTTATTTCTTTAGTCATGATTCCTTTTTTCTTGTCTCATATTAAAGCTGTTCATCTTCAATTGATTCTAATTGAGTGTTTTGCTTTAGCAATTTTTGAATATTTAGATTTGATATTTATGCAATAAAATGAGTTTTGGCATAATAATTTTTTACTTTCATAATTTCAGGATGTTGGAAATTATCAGACACACTCGGTCCATGTGACCAAGAACAATGTATAAGCACATACTCGACCTCGACATTTCGCTATTGTTGCTGTTCAGGAGACTTATGTAATATGAATGTAACTAGCATTGAACAGTCAGAGGTGAATAAGCATTAATAATCTTTATTTTTTCGAAAATTAAAACTTCAAATTATCCTTTATAAATTTTTAGATTGCTGAAACTGTAATTTCAAATAATAATAATGTTTTGGAATACAAGAACCTATTCCCAGTTTGGATAACACCAATCTTTTGGTTTAGTTTTTTTCTCACAGTGTGCCTTCTAATTGGTGCTTTAGTTTTTTTTAAATACCGTCAGCCAGAAAAACTAGGATCTGAAGCAGCACCACTTTCACCTAGTGGTCCCGGCTATAGCTCTAATTTACAAAATGTTGATAATTTAAAATTATGTTCAATGATGGGTAAAGGACGTTATGGAACAGTATGGAAAGGAATGATTAACGAACAACCAGTTGCTGTTAAAATTTTTTTAGCCCACCACAAACAGTATTTTATTAATGAAAGAAATATTTATTCTTTACCACATATGGATAGTCCAGCATTACTATCCTATTTTGGTAAGTAAACCCTCTATTTTTGTTTTGAATATGATTAGGTGTGAAGGAAAGTTTTAAATTTTTTTAAATCTACTTTTGACCTCACATTCCATTTTAGTTTATTGGTAAGTAATTGAATTTCAATGAAAATTATTTTGGATTTACCGTTTTATTTCTTTTTAATATTTGAATCATTTACAAAATGGAATATACGACATGCTTTAAGAATTGCAAAATTATGTCAGCTCATTTTAGGTTTAAACAATTTAGTGTAAAGTATATAAATAGGCTTTTGCACCATTTTTAACATATCAGAGGTGACTAGTGATATCTGCCGAAGAGCACGATGAATTTAAGACAATATTCACTAAATACTTTTAGTTTTCATAAAATAATGACCAAAAATAAACTTTCTGTCTAATCAAATTAACAGAGTGAATATATATGTACATATATATATAAAATTATTAACAAAAATTTTTCAGGTTGTGATGAGCGAAAAACTATGGACGGTAATGATGAATACTTTCTGGTACTAGCCCTTCAAGCACAAGGATGCCTTCAAGATTGGCTACCCGCCAACACCTTACCCTATGATATATTTTGTAGAATGGCGAAATCGATTACGAGGGGATTATCACACTTACATACTGAAATATTACAGAGAGGGGAACTTAAGCCATGTGTCTGTCATCGAGATTTAACTTCAAGAAATATTTTAGTTAAAAATGATTTATCATGTTGTTTATCTGATTTTGGATTTGCTCTTAAAACATTCGGTTCGAAATATGAATATAAAGGTGAAATAAATGTTGCTGAAACTAAAAGTATAAATGAAGTAGGAACATTACGTTATATGGCACCTGAAATTCTTGAAGGTGCTGTCAATTTAAGAGATTGTGAAACTGCTCTGAAACAAGCAGATGTATACTCATTAGGACTCATCCTGTGGGAGTTATGTGTAAGATGCTTTGATTTATATCCAACTGGACAAGCTCCGCCACCATATAAGCCACCTTATGCCGCAGAAATTGGAGATAATCCAACATTTGAACAAATGCAAGTGCTAGTATCAAGGCATAAGGCTCGACCGCTTTTTCCCGTTGGATGGGGAGCAGGAGCAGTAGGTAGAATAATAAAAGATACTTGTGAAGACTGTTGGGATCATGATGCTGAAGCTAGATTAACATCACTTTGTGCTGAGGAGCGTATACAAGAATTATCAAATATTAAGCCACGTTCACACCTAAATAGAGGATCAAGTCCACCATTAAGTACAATTAATTTGATAGAAGGATGTGTAGATTCTGGTAAATCATCGTCTCGCACATTTCCAAAAGTATTTGAAATAGACTCTTGTCTTAAAACTCCACCGAATCAAGAAGTACAAGTACAAGAATTAATACGATCAAAAAATTCGATATCAGCTGAAAAAAACCTCATTGTAAGCTCTCAACAGTTACAACCATTTCAAGGACGTAATCCTTGCCAAGAACGAAATTTAGCTCCTAAGACCACACGTACTCAGGTTCTTGTTGAAAAAAGTAAAAAACATAGTTTTGTTCAACAAAGTAATAAATATAATCTCTCTTGCTTTGAAGATGACGTCAGTGTAGAGGATTTTATAACATCAAACCGAAGTGAATTGATGGATCAAATTATTATTGGAGAAGGATTTCCGAAACAAAATAACACTGATAAAAAATTAAAGGGCTGGCATATTGTACGAACTTTGATACAAAAAAAACTATTTCGACGAGACTTTGGTTTGAATATAAACGATAAATCAAATTTAGTTGAAAGCAAAAAAGTAATTAGAGCATGTAAAAATTCACCGATCAAAGATATTAATATAAAAATAATCGATAATAAAAGCAATATTAATACAAATAATGAAAAAGTTCAAACAAAATCAGAAATGATAAATATACGCCCAACACATTTGGACATAACACCAATAACTGTTAAAATAAATGGTTTCTCTTTTGAGAATGGCATTAAATCTCATGCAATAGATAATTTAAGTTATGAAAAGAGGAATATATATCCCAGAATTGTCACGTCAAAATCAGCAAATGCAGTTAAAACTTTGACAAATTGCTCAAATGATGATAAATATTTAAAAAGACAGCGTAGTTTAGAAGTATTTCGTGAAGTTTTTGGTAGTCACAACAGTACAGAACGATTGAGAAATCCCAATCAACGTATCAAAACACCAGGAGATGTTCCCTTATCAGTACGAAAAGCAAGAGCTTCAAAAACGCTTAGTTTATATGACGATCGAATGATGGACACTACTTCAATAAATTCTTTATAGCATGAGGAAGTTCTGCTGTTAGAACTTTAGTTCTCAGGTAGACAGCAGAACTTCTAAATCTAAATGAAAATTTAGAATAGAAATTTTTGAATAGAACAAAACAAAAGTAAAACAATGTTAGTTAGAATTCAAGTTTTTACCCATAGTTTTATTTAGAATACAATATAAGTTTATTTTTGTATAAAATTTGTAAAACGGACTGTTTTCTATTTGATTAATTAAATTAAATTTTGTGTAATCATTTTTGGATAAGGATTTGATATTTGGATTTTGAATTTATATTCAAATTATGGATAGCAATCATTTAATGAAATATTTTTAATTTTGCGAGTTGAAAGTCTGACGTAGGTTAAATTTTAATAAATATAATCTTGAGAATGAAATGAATATAAAACTATTACGTGTTTTATAAATATCTTTACTAATTTGCATTTGAATTTCATAAGCCTTTAACAAACTTACAGACATGTTAGAAATGTATAATTACTCATTACAAGATTCCAATCTTTAAAAATGAATTTAAAAGCAGGTAGGACCAATTAATAAGATAAATTTGGAATTATACGAAAAAGATGTTTTTTATAAACTATGTATTAATAGCTTTCTATGTTGTTTTAGCCTATATTACAAGCTAGATAAGAAACCTTTAAACTTTTATTGTATGGTTCAGTTTCTAACAAAGAATTTTCGATTAGCTCTGCAAACAAGGATAGGAAAACAAAATTGGAAAAATAAGAAGTTGAATATTGTCTGTTTATTACTTATAATATTGCTACAATTTAACAGAATTCATAATTTTTTTTAAAAAAAGCTATCATTTCATTTAATCATTTAAAACTTTCATTATTAGAATTTAACTAATAGATATGCTGTTTTCTTTTATTTTTCTTAAATAGACTAATATTTTTAAATACTGTATACAAATTTTTTCAGCATTATTCTATAAAAATAAATAATATTAAAGATAATCGAAATTCTATAGGTTTGCTATTAAAACAAGTTTTTTTATTACTATGTGATACAGTTTCGTTGTATTTCTTATTGGTTTAGATAAAGCATAATTTTAGTTTCTTTTACATTTTTTTGTGCATTAACTATTATATTCAATATTGTTAAAACATTAATTAAAAATATTTTAAAAATATAGAGCACAATTAAGCTTCTTTATTCTTAGATTTAACTACTTATGAAGCTAGCTAGCTACTTTGCCCAGATTTAGAATTTTTTGCCTACTTGTCGAAACTAGAATAAAAGTTCAAAGTAAAAAACTCAAAAGATAAGTTATAAAGTATAGTTAAGTATTTTTGGGGGGAGGTTAGTTCGGTTAAAAAAAGGAATGTTCTAGTTTATTTAATTAATTTCTATATGATAACACAACATTTGAACGATATTGTTCTAAATTTTCAATTTAAAAGTAAGAGAGTGGCAATAAATATCTTGAAAAAGGCTTGAAAAAAAATTGTGTTGCGGTGCGCATCATAACTCGCAACAGAATCATCCAAAACCACAAAATCAAAATTTATTTATTAAAAGAGATGTTTTTCGAGGTAACACAAATGGTTTTTTTTCGTCGATTTTTCAAATTTTGGTAGCGTTTTTGAAATCAAAATACCGATTTTTGCTTGAAAACTCGCTTTAAAAAGCTCTCGTTGTTACCTAGTGAAATATGTGAAGAATGTGTAAAATTTCAAAATAATCGGTTTAGCAGATTTTGAGTTATCGTGCGCACTGGCTTCGAAAATAACAAGTTTCAAGAAAACGCTTTAAAGTTTTGCTCACTCATTTCTTACTCTAGAGCAAAAGACGCTTAAATACGCATAGCTTCGGTAATTTGGCTTCCATCGACTTTAAACTCTGACACAATATTTTTAGGGTGTTATACATTAATTTAAAAAAATTTAAATATCCTCCCCCCTTAATGTCAATTTCTTTCTTCATAAAAATTAATCTAGTCAAACTTAATAAAGAAACAATTAATTAAGTTACTTAAGTTACTTTATATTAACTTTAATAATATTGACTTTGTTTTTCTTGAAAAATCAAATTAATTAAATGCACAACAAGAAATTAGAAAACATAAAAATAGAATAGATCGAATAGACTCTAAAATTAAATGTGAAGATCAACAATCAAGTTTTTGACGCTTAATTATTACCATGAGGAATCATTAAAATCACAAATAAATTAGTCCTATATTCAGTACAAATATAAACAAAACCTTTAATCGTTTAAAAAAAACCTTTAAAATTTTTGCATTGATAAATTACGAAAAAGAAAGTAATTATACTAAATATACATAATTAAATAACGTAGGGTAAATTATTGATGACAATCAATTTTCGATTAACTACTACTTTAGTCTAGTTTAAATGAACTGAGAAATCTAAAACTCTTTTAGCTAAAACTTCGATTTGTTTGCTTTTGTAGAAATCAATTGATTCCTTCCTTTCTTCTTTAGATTTCTGTATTTGATAATTTAATCAACTGTAGCTAGTTTTTAGCACACAACCAATTGGTATCAAAAATTTACCGAAATTCATATTGTAAGAACTAAATAGTAAAGCTAGATCTTTATGAAAATGTAATTAAATACAACAAAAAATGTTTGCAAAAATCATATGCATATATACATATATATCACAATAAATTAAAAGCAAAGATAATACTTAACTTAGGTGTCCAAAAATATCATTTCATTATTTTGGTTTTACGAATATTTAGAATCATATGCTTTGACTTTGTCCGGTATAGAGGCTTTTTCTACAGTTACAATTTTATAAAGATCATCCAAAGAGCGCAAATAAATTAGTTTACGCCAAAATTTAGAACTGAAATAAAATAAAACTTTCACTTTTTATTATGTAAAATCAAACCAAGCGTTTTCTAACCAAAATTAGTGAGAAGAAAAAAATCAATATATTTTTCAAAAAACAGAGAACTAAAGAAGCAAATTTGAAACATATTATCAATTTTTCCAATAAGAATATTCTTAGTGATTTAATCTAATATAGTTAAGACTAAACAGCTTTCACTCAAATAGAGATAAGATTATTAGTTTTTCTACTTTGATCAGAGCAAAGCTACAAGATAAAAATGAATAGGTGTTCAGCTCGAAAATTTTCAGTTCTAATTTATTGTATTAATACTATTAAAAAAGTTATGAATACAAACCTAATGAATGGGCGAAGCATCCAAACAACTGATTTTAGCCAAAATGTTGGATGTACAATATATAAATTCTTTAAACTCTTTCGAAGTCTTCGATCAAGCAGTTGATAGCATCTAAATATTAAATGCTTTTGTATATTTAAAAGGAAAAAAATTTTTTTTAAATAAATTACCTCTTTAACCACGGCAATGTTGGAACATTGCGTCTGCTTGAAGCACCATGCAAATATATCAAAATGTAATCTTCTGTTACCAGCTGATTTAATGTTTTTACAACATAAAAAAATAAATTTTCCATAACATAATGATAATCTGTTCTTGAACGATCAGGCAAAAAACAGGCACAAAAAATTATAATTGCATTATGGCCGCCAGCTTTCAAATAACCACCATGGGATAAGACTCGTTTGTACGGTTCGATGACTTTCATATCGATTTCCTTTATTTTCCCATCAGGTAATGTGATTTTTTGCCAGTTTCTTGAATCTCGCCTTTCATCTTCCGCTGTGTAAGTTGGTATAAGTTCAGGTTGCGAGTTTGTTGTAGATTCATTTTCATCGAAATCATCATCTTTATAATTAAAATCATCTAAAACAGAACTTGAAGGACTTAAGGAGGCTAAATTATGATCCATATCATCTTCAAAAAGATGATTTGAAATTGAATCAATTGATGATATATCTTCCGATAATATATCAGAAGAAATTGGACGTTTTCGCCTTGTTAGAGGTTTAAGCATAATTGATTTTGTAACAAAATTAAAACTATTTGTTGTTAATGCAACTGTCTGATTATTTGGTTCAACATTTGCTTGATATCGAGATAAGTCAACATCTGATTCATAGCTAACTAAATCTGGGCTTAGTCCTCTTATATTCAAAGTATTTTTTATGTCTGCTGAACAGTTAGATGTAACATCCAAATTATGAACTTCCAGATTTATTAGCGAATTATTAGTCCTTGAAATACTGCTAATATTGTTCGATCGCAAAGGTTCAATTGCAGGAACGACATCAGGGTAAGTAAATAAACGTCCATGACTTTTTTCTGAGTCCGAGTCTGTTTCTATTGGGGACATTAAAGGATGGCTGAATGCAGCTATCAATTTCCCACATGCACTGGAATTATCTTGATTACATCGTAAGATAGCTTTTGATTCATTATTTGTACTATTATTTGGCAATCTATTCTCAGTATTTGAAATAACTTTCATTTGTGGTACACTAGCATCAGATTTTTTAAAATCACAATTTTGACTTTCACCATAAATTCCTAGTTTGCATTCTAAATAATTTGATTCAATTATCGGATCAAACTTTAAATTATCACTAGCCTCCATCTTTAAACTAAATAATTACATTTTAATTTAATATAATTCTTCTAAGAATTCATAAATTTCACAAGCATTTCAATTGTCATTAATTAATTGCTCAAATGCAAATAAAGCAAATTCTGGCAGCAAAGTCTTTAAATTCATCGTGCTTTAGATTTAAGCAAGTTTGTGCACACGAATCAGTTCTGATTATACAGGGTGTTCCTAAAATGATGGATGATCCGTTGAGGTAAGAAGATAAAAGTTGCAAACACAATGAACGCGGCGCGCAAGTGGAACGCGTTTTCATTCGGAATTACGAAATTTAGCTATATAAGATCCCATAGCTGTGACAGCTGTCACCTCTTGCGCGCCGCGAACCACGTTCATTGTGTTTGGGCCTGAGTGTTTTTTTAAACTGCAAAAGTTTTAGAAGTATTTTGTGATTACATATATGAACATATTTTTCAATTTTCGAAGGTTCAGAATTTTCCAGCTTTTATGGTGTTTAATAAAAATAAAAAGCAAAAGACTTACTATTACAATGGAGGCTGGGAAGAAAAATTTTGTTTTATTGACTTATATCGGATACTGCTCAATTATGCACTACTATTAGAATGATATTTGATGATTTCACAATTAAAGAATAATTGCTTAAAATTTTACCACTGCACGGAAAAACACGAGGAGAAGATGTTTAAAAGTATTTAAGAAATTCAAAGAAGAAAATAAGATACCATTTTCTAAGTTGACAGGAATCACAAAAGACAGGGTGGGCACCTGCAATGATCTTCTACTACACACCCGGCATAGCATAGGTAAAATTCTCGAAAGATTTATAAAACTTTTGCCACAAATCAGAGAATTTATTTCATCAAGAACGAGGAATTTAAGAACAATGATTGGTTAATTAATCTTGGGTTTCTTACTGATATGATGGGGAAACTTAATGAGCTTAATTTGAGTTTACAAGGAAGGAATAATCAAATTGCTGATATGTTAAGCTACGTCAAATTATTTACCGATAAATTAACACTATGGAAGTCCCATTTATGTGAAATATCACTTGTATATTTTTCAAATTTGGAAATGTTTTCTAAAAATTGCAAAACAACAACGGTTCCTTTACTAGCTTCACATCTCGATATACTTATAGAAGAGTTTTGCACTCGTTTCATAGATTTTTTTATATTGGAGCCAATACTGTGTTATTCCCTTAACCCTTTTAATCCTGCAGACAGTGATATAGCTGAAATTATAACAAAGCATTTCAAAATTACTGGCAATTAGTCCTTGGAATTAGAAATAATAACAATAAAAAATGAACTTTAGAAGCACATAAGGACGACAACGATTTTTGGAATTTGGCAGATGAAAGTAAGTATCCATTATTGAGGTATTGTGCTTTAAGAATTTCCTCATATTGTGGAACAATATATTACTGCGAAACTGTGTTTACTAACATGAAATATTTGAAGCCCAAATATCGCTCAAGAATCAGAGATTCTCATTTAGACCAATGCTTAAGAGTCTGAACCTCAGCATATATACCAAACTATGAAGATCATGTTGAAAATTTTCAGTATTTTCATATAAATATAAAAACTAAATTGAATTTCAACAAATATTTGATCAAGATTTAAATTAAAATAAATTTAGTCTAATTTGATTTTATATTTTTTTTAAAAAAAAACCTAAGATATGCGCCCTCCAGAATTTTGTTTTATATTTTGCGCCCTTGACCGATGAATGGTTGCCGACCTCTGTTGTATGCTATAGAAAAGTATTTTTTTGTACATAGATTCAAAAGTTATAAGGGCAAGAGTGCGTGGGGGTAAAATCGAAGCCTGAAAAATTTAAGCTCCTGTAACTCGAAAACGAAAAAAGTTAGACACCCACTTTTTGTTTTTCGTCGATGAAATTTAACTTCTTTCTTACCTCAACGGATTATCCATTATTTTAGGAACACCCTGTATAGAGAAAGACTTTTGTTACTTAAAAATAAGTAACTTTTGAAAGGACAGCTAAGCTCTTTGACTTTTGCATACATATTTCTCTTTGAATGAAAGGTGCGCAAAATTATATTTACCCTGATTTTTTAGCTAAAAAACCCTTATGAAATGCGATAAGACAAGAATAACGAAGAATTGGGGTTATACAGCTCAATTTTTCCTGTTAAAAATGTTGATATTAGAGGACTGAGGCTGAACTTTTCATTATTTTTGCAAAGAAAAGCACGTATACACTTTGTATCATATTTAGTCCAAGTTATAGAAATTTTCCCCTTTCCTGCTATACTAGCCAAAGAAAGAAAGTATAAAGCACGGTGAATTAACACTGATGATTATCGATTAAAGTGTTTAACTGGAATGTCTAGATTTGTTTAAGAAAGATAAGCCAGCCATGCTTTAAACTATGTTTTTCTTCTTGCTTACTGGAAATTTACTCAAATTTGCCGTCATTTGGTTTACTATTTTATATGAAACTTGTAAAATATTTATGGTTTTAAATTAAATATCTACCAAGCCATATTTACTCAACCTTAATTCCCATCTCCACATTTTTTTTAAATTTTTGAGTTGAAATAATTTCTTTATTTTAAAATGTCATTTTGATTTTTTTTCGAACTTTTTCGAACCTATTTAAAAACCATTTCCAAATGGCAGTGATATGTTTAGAAAGCTTCCATTAAATTCATTCGTTTGTTTTAAACGTGTTTCATACATTTAGTTATATTGTAAGTATAGTAAAAAACAACTATTTATTCCAATTTATATTATTCATTTCAACAGCATTATTTTAATAATACTTTTAAAAAATTTATTGAATTTAATAATTATACCTATCGAGAACAATAAGTTCGATTTTGATGTTTAATTTAAGTATGTTCAATAAAGAAATTTAATTTCCATTAAAAAATAGAGATTCTATTATTAAAATGCTTACAAAATAATTTTCATTTACAAATTAATTTACATTGAAAAATAAAAATTTAGTTTTTAAAAAAAATAAAATTACTAATTAACTCGATACAATTATAAGTAGAAATTTTCTTTCTTTAAAAGTATTAATTCTTGAATTATATTTTATTTTTTTCATTAGCTAAGAAAATTCTTTCCCCATATGGTGGCTCAGGAAAAAAATACACTTAACTTTAAGTACATGCAGGTATAGATTAATACACAAAAAAGCTTGTTTTGTGATAAACTTCATATTCAGAAAATTCAGCTGTTATACACACTTTTATATACGATATAATGTATAAATTTATGTGTAATAACAATTTATATTAATTAATGGTGATGACTTGATTGAGATGCAAACATATTTTTTAAATCATGTTCATATAATGCAATCAAAAGCATTATACCAAGTCCAGAACACATTCCTAGTAGTTGTAAGAGACATTGTGAGAAAGCACATTTTTCATTGTGTGCTGATGTCAATTCAGGCATCTAAAGCAAACATATTATATATTATTTTCAAATTAAATGTTAATTTATATTACAAAATAAGAATAAATTAAAAAAGTATTATATACTAATTAGGCTCCAAATTACTTTAGTCGTAAGCTTAGCTATATTTTACCTTTAGTTTACAATCTTATACATATAGTGAAAAATATATCTATTGGCCAAGCAGGCAATAAGTGCTTTGCACTGAAGTCAATTTCATGTTATAAATACAAACCCAATAAAGAAAAACGGTTTTAACTAAACCTTGTACAAAAATTGTATAAATATTGGTATAATCGAACAAATGCTATCTGATTTTATCAAATGTATAGTATTAATCGGTTAATTTATTACAAAATTCGAAAACTGTTATATGTTAAAATTCGGTAGTAACTAAAATTTCCATAAAAATCAAATATTTACGCAATTATATTGGCTAAATGTGAAATTCCTATAAGGTGATCAATAAATATAATTAAACGCTGAATTAAAATATTTACATTAAACCTATTCCAATTTAAACATTAAAAAAAAAAAATAGCACTTTAAATGAAAAAATATATGGATAAACTATAATAAACTAGTCACATTAATAATATTGGTACCCACCATATCTACAAGCGCAATGTATAAAAACATTCCAGCTGCAATAGCGAAAATCCATGCAGACGCTTCAGGGGTATCTCCCACTACAATACCTATTATCATACCAGCAAAACTTAAAACTGATGATAGCAAATTATAGTAGACAGCTTGTTTAGCTGACATTCCAGCTTTTAGTAAAACAGCAAAATCACCAAGTTCATGTGGCAATTCATGGCAAAACACTGCTATTGATGTTGAAAACCCACCGGCAATATTATTAGAAAATGCAGCTCCTTATATAAGAAAACAATTTGATTACATTTTTCTTAAAAAATTAAAAACAAATAGTGTATACATACCTATAGCCATACCATCAGTAAAATTATGCAAACCATCCCCCATGACAACCATCCAAGCAACAGCACTTAAAGTTCTTGGAGGAGAATGGACATGACCATGTTTATGGGAATGGCCATGATGCGACGATTCATGTTCACGTAAAATAACTGTATATGTCTCTTGTTTAACTAGTTTATTATCTTTGGATCCATCAATTTTAGTTTCATCTAAATTATTTCTAATTGTACCATTATTATCATGAGTATTGATATCTTCTTTATTTATAACCGAATAACTATCTGATATTGTAGTATAATTGTGAGGTAATAAATGTTGTTCTGTTTCATTGTCATTTTGGTTATTGTGTTTATTATTATAGCAATGATTATTAATTGTTT
Organism: Acrocera orbiculus; assembly: GCA_947359355.1. Classification (NCBI taxonomy): domain Eukaryota; kingdom Metazoa; phylum Arthropoda; class Insecta; order Diptera; family Acroceridae; genus Acrocera; species Acrocera orbiculus. The sequence continues at coordinate 47,961,649 of OX375757.1, forward strand.
TATTTGCTAAATTTAGAGATGGTTGTAATTTTTCTTTACGTATATTGCTATCAGCCTGATGATGATGATGATGATCATCCTTTGTATCCTAATTAAAATATTATTTATATATATAGATATTTATAAATTTAAGCTTGTGGAATAATATAATATAAATTTATTATATAACATAAAATAAATATAATTAAATTAAAATTAATATAATTGAAATAGATATTAATTATAAAATTTAAAGTATAGTAATTAATTTTATAATATTATAGATAGTAAAATTAACTAAATTATTTACCATAGCTATTTCATCATAGCAATACGGATACGAACTATATTTATGTTTGCATAATTTATCACCAACTTTTCCATTATTCAAAGAATTGGAATCAAGATTTCTCATAACTTTAACTCTTGATGATGGTTTTTCCTTTTTCTCTATTTTTTTTCTCCATTCAGCTACTATTGTTAGGCCACGTTCTGTAGCATATAAAAATACAATTCCAAGAACTGCAACAAGTCCTTTAAATGCAATAACGGCATGAGGGTCAACATCAGAGTTGAATGTTATCATTGACTAAATATAGTATTTAAATTTAATTAAAATTTTTTAATTATTGATCTTATAAATAAGAAAGAGTTCATATGATATTTTTATCAGAAATAAATCGTTATTAATCAATTTGAAAATTCAAACTAATAAATTATTTATAATCTAAAACAATAAAAAAGCTATAAGAAATAAATACAATTAAAAACTTTGTGCTCCATATATTGTGGCTTCCTTAATTTTAATTTAATGCATATGAGCAGATTAATATTCATATTCTTTTGATTAAGAAATACTGCTGAAAAAGGATTCAGATAATCTTTGAATTTTTTCTAAACACGCAGATAACTTTTTTATTTAAATTTCAAAGCAATAAATTTTAGCTTGCATCGAATATGAAAATTAAATCATATTAAATTTATTAAAATAAAACCCTGTATTGAAAATATTAATCATTTAACTTTGTAGGCATGAATTACAATAAAAATATATGCTTAGAGTGATTGTTTAAACTAAACTGAAAATACCCTGAATGTAATGTAGTTTTTACGTTGTAAAAGCAGTAGCTATGAATGCAAAAGTAATTCAAACAGTTAAAACATTATGAAAATTCAGATGTTCGACCGCTGTTGCCCTTTATATATTTATTCTTTATTTTAATTTGACTTTTCTTCTATGTGATTAAAATTAGACTTTTATACATTTTGTTAAATTTATAATAAATTAAAGCTTACATGTGGAAGTAAATGCAGTAGTGCATCCCCTGCAAGAGTTCCAACTGCTAGACCAACTAAAAATTGTATTGCATATTGATAAAATTTTTTGTCCATACATGGAATAACTGCAACACCAAGTAAACCAACTAAACTAACACCCAGAGTAGAAGCTATTGCATAAACCCATACTATTACAGGAAAAATAAAATACGTCATTCTTGTATAATTTCTATTTAAATAAAAAAATGCATTTACCATAAAATCTGTCTTCTTCTATAATATTATCTGTAATTAATTCATTGTAATTAAAAAAGTCATTTTGAATACATCCGGATCGTTCTAAGGATGTTGGTGCTGCTAAATGATATAAAAGTATTGGACATAAATTGTGTAAATCATTAGAACCCAATATTGTCTCAATTTTAGATTTAGTATAATTATTTTTATTTTCTGAATTTTCAATTGTTAACGAATGCTGATGCTTTTGATCATGCGAATTTCTAATTTCATTTGAGGTCATACGCGAAATTAATTCTTCACTAGAAATGCACTGGAATATTTTTTAAAAGAATAAAAATTCAATTGAATTTTAATTAAAGCATATTAAAATTAATTTACCATATTTGAAGTTGTATTTGATTTTTTTGATAAGTCTTCATTTGATATTTTTTCATCAATTAAAGTGTACAAACCTAATTTTCTGAGCATTTTTTCAAATCCTAATATATTCATTGAAACACCATCAGGATTACCAAATTGTTGAAATATTTTATCCAAAAAATGTTTTGATTTTTCTAAGCTATCATTGTCTGCAGGATTATGTTGATGTCCAGTATGACGTTTGGTTAAAGATTTTCTTTTTTGCATTTTAGGGCTAGTAGATTTAATTAGTACAATTGTATTTAATTTTTCTAAGCTATTATTGCTTAAATTACTATCATAATTGGTATAAAGATTTAATTGACTGTTATTACTTTGATTTAGTTCACTTATTGGTATTTTTTCAATTTCAGCATGCTCCTTACAAGGAGCATGTTTTATGCATAACAAGCACATTATACACACAGTCATTAAATGATGAGCCATCATTGGGAATTTTATATTCAACAGAAGTTATGGTTTCAATATGCTTGCTTCTTTGTTTAGATTAAAAACTAGACTAATTATTCTACAGAACCGTGCTTCAAGAATATCTGAAACGAGTTTAGATTTAAAGTTTTATTATACAATTTTTAAAAATGTCATATACAAATATATACATATTATATGATGTCCATTTACACATCGCGTTTGTAATTACAAGAAAATATTCACACAAGTATTAATATATAAATAAATAATTCATTTTGATACATAAATAGCTAAAGAAAATAAATCAATCTATTCAGTAATGAATATTTAATGTTATGATGTAACTAATCGATGTAATATTCCCTTATAGGATAAACTTTTAATCAAAAAATTGCATTTTTAACACTATTGCGTGCTTAAAAATCAAACTAAATGTTTATACTCGTATATCTATTTTTCTTCAAAGAAGCGTTTTTTTTTTTAAAAAAATGCATTTTTTAATTGTAGTATAAAATATATGCTAAATCTGATGACATTTAAAACCAAATGGAAACTTAATCAAAAACCTATTAATTTATTTTAGAACAATGTAGCATAAAATTGAAAAATAGTACTTTCTTTGTATTTAATTAGGAAATCAAAAATTTTAAGATATATTATGACCTCAGAGCAATTATTAAGGAACTCTGTATATAAGATATAATAATTAATAAATTTTTATTCAAAATTCCAGTAGTAAATTACTGTGATTCACGTATAAATTTCTCATACACTTCTGGATATCAGTGAATTTGACCACAAGATATTATTAATATAAGTTAAACGGATTTTCTTTAATTTCCTAATTTCCGCCTATTTTAAACTCATTCTTAATTTTATTCCTTAATCACAACTTTTACAATTGTCAGCCTATATTATATTTTATTTAAGCTTAGTATAGTTTCTTGGTTAATCTTATAGGTTTTTCTTAAAAATGGACCGTATTCTGAATAATAAAACTGAAAACTTATCTTTTTTAATGAAGTTTTAAGAACGTATCTGCTGTATAACAAACAGTAGGTGTATTAGATATTTGACACAATTTCTTTGTAACCCTTTCAAATTTAAAAAAGGTTTTATAAGATAGGAGCTGAGATTCTGAGCACCATTCTAATCATGGACACATAATTCTCATATTCATACATATTCGAATAATTTCATTTGCAACTTTGTAATTGTTAAGTTAACATAAACACAATTTACTGTACCAATTGTGTTCTATAAAATATTTTCTTTTATTCAAAAAATTAATGTAAAAAATCATAATGCACAAATAATTTTATTTTATTCTCTTTATCAAATATTGTCTATTGTTTATTAAAAAATATGTAATTTAATTAACATACCAAAGAATAGAACGATAAATTTTCGGTTTTTTTTTAAATAATTTATTTAAATTCACAGACCCAAGCCATGCTATTAGACACAAGCACTAATTAATACTGAACTGCTCAAAGTAAATCTCAGTATTTCTGATATTTAACATTAATTGATCACAATAATTACTGACGTAAATAACAAAAAATCTAAACCAATCTTTTTAGCTGAGAATTATATTTTCCAATAGAAATTAAATTTGAAAATAAAAAATCAACAAACCACTTTTCATGTGTTTAAATACGAAACAAAATTGAAAGTACTTCAAGAACCAAAATTTAATTACTGTGAGATAAATATAGGAGCAATGACACGCATTGAATATTAAACTCCTAATAACCTCGTTAATAATATTTGATATTCTAAATTCGTTTAATTTAACCTTTAGGGTTGATGCAAAAATTTAAATTAATAAAAAATTATAAACACAAGAAAAAAAACTAACATTGAAAATATCTTTCTTTTTCGGATGTTATTAATAGAAATATTTCAAACAAGAAGTTTTCGCAAGGTAAGTGAACTACCCATTTACTTTCGCTCTCATATCTTTAGAAATAAATTTAGATTTAGGTTGCAACTTAATATATTAAGCAAAAAGTAATTAAAATTTTCTGAACACTTGTTGAAAAATTGTATAATACAAAAGCAAACAATCTTTTAGTACATTGAAATTGTGCACATTCAATGGATCAAAGCATAAACAATGCGAAAATTTTCCATTCTAAATTTATAATTTTACCATAACCATTCTTAAATATTATTTAATAGCAATTCTTAAAAAAATAGTAAAATATCAATTAAGTTCCGTAAAATAAGCAGGTGGTTATAGTTTATGTCGAAGAATTAAAATCAATAAACAATAACAAAATGTTGTGTTTTTACAATTACAATGGCTGATTTAAAAACAAATTTAGTGCGGCTTCTGTAGCCTTAATACATGAATGAAAAAAAAAAAATGAAAAGTAATCTAGCAAGGTTCAAGCCAAAGTAAAATTATATTTTTAATATTTTTCCTTTGGTAGTCAAACGGAATATCCGGAGTGTTTGATATTTTTTATGAGTAAAAAAAACATTAAAAAAGAAAAAATATTATTTTGATTTTGTAGTTTAGGAAGAAAAGTTTTTTTGATACACTTTTTTCACGTGCTTTTAATGTCTTACACTACTCAATTTAAGTGCATGTTAAAACATTGATTCAAATATCAGCAATATTTTTCATAAAAACTCGCTAGATTAATTTATTCATTTAAGTGCTTCGAAATTTATTAGTTTCACCATCAATAATACTTATGAAAATATATAAATACGTATAAAAATACATTTAACTTATTAACCAGTATTTCCATGATTAAAAAGAAATAAATGTTTAAATACTTCTAAAAGAAAAGTAATCGACTTTTAGAAATATTAAATATTAAATTTGCGAAAATCAAGTTCTTGAAATCTACAAAACTATATAGCAAGTATTTTTTGAAAAATTAATTGGGTTTTTATATTGATACAATTAAAATATAGCTTTAATTATACGAAATAAAGGATCATTTAAAAGTAATTATTTGAAAAATACTCACAAGATTTTATGTTATTTTTTATTATTATAAAAGTTCCAATAAAACAATTTAGCAAAATATTTTTAATAAAAGGATATTTACGCAAACAAATGGTATTCTACACTATGATCAATCCAAAAATAAATGACTCTTTATATACTAAGATTATGATTAGTTCTGACACTAAAGCGTCTTATTTTACTTTTTGTCACACGTTTACACGGTTAAGTAGTTTTTGTTTTGTTTTTGTTTTTACTTAAAAGAAAAACAGTTAACAAAATTATTATTTATTATAAGCGGAAGTGATTAAAAATTAGTATAAAATTGATTAAAACATCTATATTATTGATGGTAATTGATTTACAAGAAAAAAATTTCTTTGCACAAAAAAATATAAGTTAATTTTCTGTTTACAAATAAAAAATTTTTTTCCAACTCAATTTAGAATACTTTTATATGAATTGAATAACAAATATTTTAAGAGGTGATGTTATTTTTTCTATTTTACACTAATTTCAATGCATAACAATGTTTTTATAACGATCAAATTCAACTACAGCTAAAAAGTATTATTCTTTCCAAGTAAAACTTGTTAAGATATTATATTCAATACCAAAAACAATTATAAAAAAAAAAAAAATTCAATGCTTAAAATAAAAGGCTAGAAAAAATTCCTAAACATAAAGTTCCGAGAGTTAACTTAAAGCACAGTAATGAGATTTCACTATAATTAGGTGTGAAAGTTAATCAATATTTTAAAAACTCAAAATCAAATACTATACTAAGTATTTTTAAAAGTTAATTACGAAATATAAAGTAGCTATATCAGGAATAGCTTTAAAACATAAATTATATAAATAACGAATATATAACAGTAAGTACTATAATAAAAAATATAAGAATCGACACATCAAAATAAAAAATATACTGCTCAATTTCGAAATTTTTTTCACTTAAGCTCAGCTTTCTACATTTCAATATGTTTCATAACAGAGTGCACAGTTTTTTTTTTTAAGTAAATAAATTCATATTAATAATTGAAATCGTGAAGAGGGTATCTTTTAAGTCATTAAATAATTCATTTTTAAGTTAAAAAATGAACTTCATATTTGTAAATTGATATGAACGTGAGGAGTAAAATTGGCTATCAAGAATTACAATAAAATTTAAAAAAAAAAAGCTAAAGGGGGCTATTGACTATAATTTCCAAGTGATCAAATGACTCTTTCGTCCCATATAAAGTATATCGTAATGACGATTTGTGAGTAAGTTTTTAAACATGTTTAAATGGGACGAGAAAACCATTTCACGATTTAGAAATTTATACTGAATAGTCCCCTTAAAAAATTACATACAAGATTTTATACCAAACACTTTTTTTTACTATCTACCTTCAAATATAAAGACTAAAGCACGAAATTTAGGCATAACATTTTTGTTCTTTTTTTATAAATATAAATTATAAAAATATTTTAACTATTTCAATCTCGGAATTATACTCTTACTAAAAAGAAAAATATCTTCCTGCATCAAGATATTATAATCAAACCTCTGCTTGAAGAAAAAACAATGAAAAATAATATAATGAAATAATATCAAGCCTAAAGTTACGTGTATTGAATTTCTAACCTCGCAAAAAAAAAAATAAATGTATAATAGCTTTCCTAGTTTTTAATTCAAACGTTTATAAAACCTTGGAATTACTTTTATTTCAAATATATTTTATCATGAACTATTGCTAATTTATGCATAAACTGATAAAATTGAGTTTGTAGGTGGGACATTGAATAAGTTCATTTTCAAATAAATTTGCAAAAAAACAATTATTGAACTTTAAAAAATAATTGTCTTATTAGAATATTCAAGTGTAAGGTTTTATTTTCGCTTCGTTTAAATTAAGTTATAAAATAAAGCTCATCCCAAACATTAAAGCATTATGCTTATGCCGGATAGGATGAAAGGATAATTACTGTGCTACTTAATGCTCTAAGGCTCTAGTAGGAAGGTCAGTAAGGCACCTTTTAAAATGTATGTTTCACACCTTAAATATTAGATTTCCAGTAAGCTATAAGTAAGCTTGTCATGTTTTTTTGAATTCAATGCTGATTTCGTATACCGATTATATATATGCACTTCAATACACGCATCTGTTTAGATGCATATGTGTTGAGAAAATTTTTGAGTAATACCTCCTAATGGTAAAATACGACCAAAAAAATGAAAAGATGAAATACTTTATAGTTTTCATTTTGAAAGCAAAAAAATACATTTTTCTATGCCAAAATTTTCCAGCAAAGCGGTAAAAGTATTATTACTCGACAGTTAAGTGCTAAAATATGTTTAATATGGTGCAAGGAAAAATGAAACCTTGAATATTTATGTCTAACCTTTTTCCTTGTAGAATCGTTTAAGATCTGCTAACCCAATAAGTTCTTTAGAGAGATAAATCTGGCTAACACGATGAATGTGAACGCAGTTCGATGCTTAATACATGTAACTTGGGTGTCGATGTTAACGACTTGCGACACGGTGTAATGTCTCGTCGGTGAAGCATTATTTTTCTTTTTTCACACTTTTGCGATTTATTTTTTCAAAAGTACAACACTTTAACCTAATAGACCCGGTTATTACTGTTTTCTTTCTCAGCTAGTCCAACAGAATACCATAATCACCCCACAATAAAAACAGTCATAATCTCCCGATCTGATGGGGAGATGGCTGATATTTCCACGTTATATCTTGATGTTAAAATACATTTGAAAAAGCTTCTCAGCTCTAATTAAATCTTTTCCATTATCCTTTCATTGAAGTTGGTTTTATTAATTTGTCTATAAAGGAATCCAAGAGGATTTATTTCTATTTTATAAAGCTTTATTTTTTATAAGCTTTAAATTAAAAGTTTGAGTCAGCTAATTAAAAAAAACAAAAGCAAAATTTTTCGACCGCGGTAACAGATCAGTAGTGATAAAATTAATGAATTGTACGCTTATTTTGTTCCAGCCGAATGAGTTAAATTGACAGCTCTTCTCTGAAAAAAACTAACCAAAATAATAGTATTATTTAAAACAATTTATTATTTCAAACAAATACATTACACCAGAACTGATATAGAATTTATAAAATTTTATTGGATTACGGCAGTTGTTTACAATTTTTTCTATAAAAATTTTTATAAAAAATATACAATAACTGATATATTCAATGAAGAAAAATGTTGAGATACAACTTTTCTTTCTTTAAGTAAAAATCAGAGTGTGAATCATAAAAATGAGCTGGCCAAATCGTGTTTTTACAATATCAACCTTTACTTTCAATGCGGTTAAGAATTATTATTATAGAATTAGGAAAAATATTTATTTGTAAGATATTTAATATTTCGAATTTCTAAATATATTTCTTATCTTCAAACATATAACTTTTCTCATTTTTCTCAATAAATTTTCTCAAATAAGCCTTAAACTTTTTAATTTTAGTTAATTATCATCGGTGGAAATACCACAAAAAATTAAAAAAACAACAAATGAAGGGAAGCATTCTATGAAATGTCAACAATAAATAAAAAGAAGCGGTTAAGAAAAGATAATAAAATCGTAAGCCACGGGAATGTACTAAGAGTAAATATAAAGTTACTGAATATTTTTTGTTTACCTTTCACTATTGTAATTGAGGTGTTCGATTGGTAGATATATATAAAATAAATTAATTTTGTAAACCTTTATTTTTTGAAAATAATTTTAATTATGAAATATTAAGTGTGACTTGATTTTAATAGTAAAAAATATTAGATATTGTTGCCCTTTAACTCATACAATAAGAAAAACATTATTACAAGTATAAAATAACTTACACTCATTTAATTTAGGAAATTGGAATTTTTTTCCGTGATATTGAGTACTTTTCATCCATTAACGGAGAACATCTTCAATTCTTGTCTTCATTAACCAAATAAATATATCTTTCTAATGCTTTTGTTAGTAATCAAAATTTACTATTTTGCCAGTATATACATTTTTTAATAGCCATAGCACGCAAAAATATGAAACTTCGCAAAAACTAATATAAATTTTTTGCCCGTCAAACCAGTGAAATTTCTAAGGAAAACTAAAGGGATGACGGCATATTGCAAAAATATATATATACTTGGTGTCTACATTAGCGATTTGGACAGCGATCTGAAGTGCGGTTACATTCAGAAGTATATTGACTCCAATAATTACATTACAAGTCTTTTCAAAAAATACAATTTGTACCTTTAAACTAATTTTATTGCATTTATAATGCATTATTATTTACGGTAAGTCAATTCAATATAATAAAAATAGTTAATTAGCATAAGTTATAATATTTTTAATCTAAATGTCAATTAATTATTGCAGTTATATATACTTCTAAAGGTAATCTGGAAGGCGATCTGAGGTGCGGTTATACTCACTCATTCACATTCAGTCCGGTAACATTTAATTTCACGGTAAGCGGAGGTGAAAGGTAAGACGGAGTTTTGCAAATTTCGAAAAAGCTTTCACCCCCCAAGGGGAACATTTCTGATTTGATACCGGCCTCAATGTGAATACCCCCTGAGTCAAACACGCTTCTGCTCAAAATTAACTTCGAAAATTTCGAATTTTCCCCTTGGTGTCTCGCTAGCCTAAAAACCAAAATGAGGCTGTCTCATGAGGTACGGTCAAATATAAAAGTCGGTAATATATGTCAACCGCGCCGCGGTCATTGGGTTAAGGCCAAAACACAATGAACGCGGAACACAAGCGGCACGCGAACATGGTTTTTTGTAAAGTTGTGCACAAAACCAGAACGCGGTTACTTAATATATATAAATATATATAGCAAAAAAAGAGAGATGACTCCGCTATTTAGCTGGTGTATTTTATCAAAAGCGAACAGATGGCCTTAAGATTGCTTCTCAATAAACATCCAATTAGTCCACTTAAAACACTTCATTACACTCTTTAATAAAAAAAGCATCGAAAATATTTTCTTAACCACAACATGAAAAGTAAACAACAAATATGTCGGCACAAAAGTTATTATCTTTCAACGATGAGCGATCCTATTAGAAAATTTTCAAAGCTACACAAGTAGAGCCATCTAGTTAAGTTTTGCTCAAAGAAACCGCGTGTCAAAGTAGAAATTAGGTCTACTTTTAACGCGGTTTTCTTCCAGCGTGGCGCGCATTGTGTCAGCTCCCATACTGTTTGCCGTTTGCGCGCTGCTGCCGCGTGCCGCGTGCATTGTGTTTGGGCCTTTGAGCAACCGCGCTCGGGTTTTGTGCACAACTTCACAAAAAACCGCGTTTGCATGCCGCTTGCGCACCGCGTTCATTTGGCTCAGGCCTTAAAGCTACAAATTGTATTTTTTGAAAAGACTTGTAATGTAATTATTGGAGTCAATATACTTCTGAATGTAACCGCGCCAAATGAAGCAAAAATTTTACATAAAATCATCAAATAAGTTTGTAAAAGTGCTAAAACAGATCTTTAATTTGAAAATTGCTTTAGTTTTTAATAATTTTAAATATATTACTGTAATTGTAGATGAAAGCAAAAGGTATTTCTTGAATGAGACTGAAAATTTTTAACCGGAATGTACTAAATGACATATACATATTTTGTGTTGGCACCATTGTGATTGCAGCTTGCTTTGTTTTTACAATTAAAAAAAAAGCCCAAAAGTTTGAGTTATTCAATTAAATAATCTGATTAATTATTAATGGATTCACTACAAGCTATAAAATTGGAAAATAATGCAGAAGGTCAACTTACACCAGAAGGTGGTGATCTGAAAAGAAGAAGGTATGTGTTATTCAGAGAAAATGCATATTGAACATCATACACTTTTCATTTAAAATAATAATTTGATTTTTATTGCATTAAGCTCATCGAGATCAATTAAGCGCAAACGGTTTGATGATGAAATAGTGGAATACAGCTTAGGATTTCCCCCGACGCCTTTCGGAAGAGCAGGTAGAGCAAGGACACAATCTCAATCTTTACCACCACAACAATCAATAGAACAAGTACCAACACCCCCATCCACAACATCACAAACTGTTGCAACACCTCCGCTTACAACAGTAGCACAATTACAACCTCAAGTCATTGTTCCACCAGCAATCATCGATAAGCGCAAAATTGCAAGAGGTAGTAAAAAAAATAAAAAATCTAGAGGGCCACATCAGATTACCACAAAAGATTTGGGTCGTTGGAAGCCTATTGATGACTTAGCACTTATAATTGGTGTCCAACAAACAAATGATTTGCGAATGGTACACCGTGGAATAAAATTTTCATGTAAATTTACAGTTCAGGAATTGCAATCTCGTTGGTATTCACTTCTTTATGAGGAACCAATTTCAAGAATAGCGGTAGCTGCTATGCGAAATCTTCATCCTGAATTAGTTGAGAGTGTTCAAAGTAAAGCACTGTATACAGTACAGGAAGAAGAACTACTGGGTACCATTAAAAGTGTAAAATTTAATTGAAATTTTATTTATAAAAAAAGATTTTTTCAAATTAGTATTTTCAGGTTGATAATCCGACTGTAGAAACTTTTCAAGAACTTTTAGATAAAAATGCCGCAATTTTTTACCCTGCACGCACAGCAAAAGCGCTTTTTAATCATTGGCAGCTACTAAAGGCTTATTCCCTTTTACCGGACCAAGTTATTAAGCCAATCGGTAGTGAAGATTGCATTCTAAGTTTTTCTGATGCTGAAGAAAATCTACATGATTCCGAATTAACTGAAAATAAGGATGAACTACTTGAAATTGAATTGGCCCTTGCTGATAGAAAAAACAAAAAGCAAATAAGACTTATTGAAAATGAACTAGGTCGATGGGCTGTTTTAGTTGATTCCCTAATAGGGATTGGATTTACTCCTGAGTTCGATAATCATACTTTAGCAGTTTTACGTGGCCGTCTTGTACGATACTTGATGCGCTCAAAGGAAATTTCTTTTGGAAGAAGTGTAAAAGATAATAATGTCGATGTTGATTTAACACTTGAGGGGCCGGCATACAAAGTTTCAAGAAGACAGGGTCTGATTAGGCTCCGTAGTAATGGTGATTTTTTTATTTCAAATGAAGGAAAACGGCCATTATTTGTTGATGGAGTACCTCTATTAAACGGAAATAAAACTAAATTAAATAACAATAGTGTTCTTGAGGTAACTATGATTTTTTTTTTGGTTATTTTACTTCATTTAAAATGTTTTTTCCATACTTTAATTTAGATTTGTGGATTACGTTTCACTTTTTTAGTAAATCATAGTCTAATCAACGCTATAAGGCATGAAAGTGCGACAACAAGTACTCTTCTAAATTGATCTGAATATTAACTTAAGATTTATAACATTAATTTTAATAATCTGTATATAAATATATCTGAATTTGAGTAAAATTTTATTTATTTTTCTTTAGCTGTTTTATAAACAATATTTTTGAAATATATCTTTGAAACATTTGCACTTATTTCTTGCTTCGCTGAGTAAACTTATAAAACGGAAGAGTTGCTTAAATTATTTTATTTATGAAGGAGTGTGTAATCTTGTAATAAATAACAAAAGTTATTGTACGAAAAAGAGTAACTTTAACAAAACAATACAATATATATTTATTGAGTCTTCAAATGTACAATAGTTTACAATAATCCCTTAAAATTAAGGAAGAACAAAGTAAGTCATGGCCCGTAAGGTGTATAAGCCAAGCATTTTAAAAACAATAAACCCTAATGGTTGATTCTGATTCGCACAAAACACTAGGAGAATAACTGCTTGCTCCCGGCAGAATAACTTTAGAAAAAAAAGAGTTAAAATGGGAAATTTAGGAGAACTAAAAAAAAACGAGAATGAAATAAAAGTAGTAAAATAAAGGGGGTTAAAAATTCAGGGAAGATAGCTAAAAGGGATTGACTAGAAGTGGGGACGGGGAGTAAATGAAAAGGGGTAGAGGTCAGTGAGACTACTACGGTCTGTAGTTTTCATTGTTAGTCTTTAGATAAAACTCTGGGGTACACATGTTTGCATTAGTTCCTGTACCGGCAAGAGCTTGCCCAGACTTTCTATGAAGAAAGTTGATTTATCTTTGAAATATAATTTACCGATTGCAAAAAGAGATAGGTCTGGCAGCATTAAGACAAAAAAGTTGCTCATTTTCATAATATAGTGACGTCTTCAAAGATTTTGTTGCTCATTCTGGTTTTATGATTGTCAACAAAATGACGTTTCGAGTGTATACCGGGATAATTTTGTTATTTTTACATATTTTAGCACAAAAAGTAAGCATAGGAGGAACAGGTGGACAAGTCCGTAGCTATTTTGAATACAAATATTCATTCAAACCACCCTATCTAACACAAAAAGATGGAAGTATTCCGTTTTGGGAATTTGGCGGACGTAAGTACCACGTCAGATTAAACTTTTCAACATGAAGTTTAAGTGAAAGGGATAATTGTCTTAAACTATATAATTTTTATTAAAAATTAATTCTACATATTATACTTTAAGGTTAATTTTGGAAAATTATTTTGCAATGCTTTAAAATATTTGCCACGTTTACGAAAATACCATTTTGACTATATTTTTCTGATTTTAGATGCTAGTGCTGATGATAAAAAAGTTAGACTTGCACCTTCAATGCGTTCGCAAAAAGGAGCAATGTGGACGAAAAGAAGAATTAACTTTGACTGGTGGGAAGTTCAAGTAAGTTTTCTAATAAATGGACGTGGAAAAATTGGTGCTGACGGCATGGCGTTCTGGTATACTGCAGAAAAAGGCGATTATGCAGGTGATGTATATGGTTCATCTGATAAATGGAATGGCTTGGGCTTGTTTTTTGATTCATTTGATAATAATAACAAAAACGACAATCCAATGATAATGGCAGTTTTAAATAATGGCTTGATAAGTTTTGATCATCAAAATGATGGGGAAACACAACTATCACACAAATGTGTCTCGCATTTTAGGAATCAACAACATATTAACCAAGTTAAAATAGAGTATTATAAACATGTTTTGTCTGTTTCAATTCAAACTGGCAATAAGAATTTTGAAGTTTGTTTTCGAGCTGAAGGTGTTGTGTTACCGCAAAATGGGTATTTTGGCTTATCAGCGGCAACCGGAAGTCTAGCTGATGATCATGACGTTTTTGCATTTTTGACAAATTCTTTACATCCACCTGAACATGGATCTGAATACAAACCAATTCTCGAAGAGGATATGACCAAATTTGATGGGAAATTTAAAGCATTCCAAGAAGAAATTACTAAGCAAAAAGAACAATACCGTAAAGAGCATCCCTTTGAAGTAAATTTTTTCAGATATATAGAAAACCATACATTTTATTTTATTTTTAGCAACTTGATGAAGGTTCTTTTTATGGAAACCAATATAACACAGAATTGTATCAAATACTCCAAGAACAAAGCAAATGTTTAGAATTAGTTGAAAGTATGAGCCAAAAAATTCAGGATTTAAATAGTAAACAAGAACGAATACTTGGGATTTTGTCTTCACAACCTCAAATGGTATCTAATCAAGCTGGTGGTACTGTACAAATAACTGGAACAATTACACGACAAGAGGTAGATAGTGTTATGAACGGTCAAAATACAATGTTGGCAACGGTAAAAGAATTACGTACCTATATTGGAGAAATTCATGCAAGAGTAGATAACATATTGGCAAATCAAGCTCGTGCTCCAACTGCTCACATACAAGCTACTGGATACGATATGCATACTTTGGTATCAGAAATGAGGGATGGACTTAATCAGGTTAAGCAGGGGGTAGCTCATGTTGGTCAAAGGTTTGTAAATTCTAATTGAATTTTAATTTATCAATTTTATTAATTATATATTGATAGCAACAATCATACAAATTAGAAAGTTTCGTCTACAAAGTAAAAAAAATTTATAAAATATTTTTTCAAATGATCTAAGAAATCTAATCTATAATCTAAGTAAATTTTGCCCAAAGTAATTTCAATCGATTTTTGCGTTTTATCTAGGTGTGAAAGTAACTTTTAAAAATAAGTCACCATGAATTCGTTCAAATGAATTTGAACTATACTAAAATAATTGGTAATATAAATATAGTCAATGAGCTTTTTATCTCACTAAGAACTTACTTAGAAGGGCCTAAGTTTATGAAAATTTTTAAAGAAATGTAGAAATTTTCAAAGAAGTGACTGAAAAAATAAAAGTAATGCTTAAAACTGGTAGAAAATTTTTAATTTTTACTTTTACAAATCGATATATTAGAAATAATAAATAAATAACTAAAAAATTAAAAGCTTAAAGACATAAAAAACTCACTTTCTTTTAATTTAAATTACAGGATTAATCAAATGCCTCAAGCAGGTGCTGCTACAAATTGCCCTACACAAAATTGTTTGAGTTTAAAAACATTTTTAATTGTGATGGCTACTCAACTAGGATTATTTTTTGTATACAAAATTTACAAGTAAATTATATATTTCTACAATCTATTTCTTTATTATAAAATATTAATCTTCATAGGGCTCGGACTGAAGCTCAAGCTAAAAAGTTTTACTAGGAACTCTATAATATTCTCATATCATTAAAATACATTATGGCTTGACCTGACCTATCAGTTGAAGAAAGAGATTTTTATAGAAAATTAATTCATTTATTATTACAGTAAACTGGCTCTTGTACACATTATTTTTTTTATTAGGAACAAAATAAATTCTTATGGTTTTTTATATTTATATTTATATTTAAATTGAAAACATTCTCATTTTGAATTATATTAATTTTATTTTCATATAAAAAACTTTTGGCCAGTTTATTTTTTGAAATCGTTATGTTGAAAAACTTAATATATATTGAAGAACTAGGTAAGATTTTTGCTATGTATTAATGTTATGATTATGCAATAGGCTGCTAAAATATATAAAAATTGACTAATTGTCCTATTTTTGAGTCAGACTCAAATTACTGCTATACATTCTAGTTTTTTTTGTTTATATAAATTACAGAAAATTTTAATATATCTTGTTATATGTAAATTTTTTGCAAAAAATAAACATTTGTCTTCCTCAATTTTCGAATTTTTGATACTTTCATCATATTTGAAGAAATGGGCTTAAAAGAAATTAAAATTGAGATTGATTGAATTTGAACTGAGTATAAACACATAAATATTCTATAATTTTTAGAAAATTTAACTTATCAAATTGTGTACAATAATTATAAAAATGTATGAAATAGTATTCCAATAAAGCTATGTAAATATTGTCAGTAATAAAATCTTATTGTTAGTTAATAATTGAGTCAAAAATTTATTAACATTCGTGACAATCATGACAGAATTTAAACTTCTTAAATAATATGGTTTTTTTAAAGCATATGCCTTGCTTTTGTTTTTAGAGATATAAAATGCATGCTATGAACGCAAAAGGAAAACACAGTTAAACACAGTGAGGTTAAATTTGAGGAGGAGCTCTTGCTTGTATGAAAAAATCAAAACTTCCTCTTTTTATAACTTTCATCTACATATATGAAATAGTAATATTCAGTGTTCGCTAACAAAATTATTTTGCCCAAAAATCATGTTACGAAAAATGTGAAAAAGAACTTTTCTGCAAACAGAGTTAGCGTATTTGTTTTTGGTCATTATAAGAGGGAATTGGTTTTTACTACAAAAATTTTTATATTGGTAAAAAGACAAAAAGAAAGTCTAATCTCTTCTAGCATTGAAAAAAAAACTACTACGTAAAATTTTGCGAAAATTCAATGCTGCTGATTGAAAAAAATACAGTTTTGCCTACAAACTCGCTACAAAGAAAAATCACACAAATTTGTGTTAAAAAACACAAAAAGAAGTACTAAGAATATTAGGAAGTCAGAAAAAATATGAACCCAAAAGTTATTTAGAGCAACCATTTCTTCATTGGGAAGTTTTTCAAATATTCTTAAGTTGTTTTGGTAGTCACTACTTTTATTGGGGCTTGTTTTCGAATCATTAGTTTAACAATGGTATTCAAAACTAGCTAAAAATTCTATTACAGTTTAAAAGTAATAAAAAAATAAAATTAAACTTTTTTAGTTGTATCCGCCTACGAAACTATTAAAAAATGGGAAAATTTCCTTAATATTTTTTTTTATAAGGAAAAACAAAAATATAAAATATTTTTTCATTACTTTCCTTGATAGCCAAATAAAACCACACAAAAACCTTATAAATCTTTCAAGAATTAAAAATATAAAAACATAAATTTGTGCAGGAAATTTGCCATAGTAATTTTTAATTTTACTTTTATTACTTATTTTATGAGCATGAAAAGCATTTTATTTGTAGTCAGCCCAGTAAAAAAAAGTTTGATAAAAACTATTTTGTGAAAATTGCACAAAGTCTTTTTAACTCAAAATTGATTAGACAGATATTGGTAATGAAAACTTTCTTTAATGTAAGGAAGCTAACATTCTTACAAATCAAGATTGCGATAAAGGATCCGTTGGATGTTTAACCGCAAATAGCTTTCATGTATAAAAATGAAAGACCAGACATGACAACAAATAGAAATTTTAACAAAACATGTCGTCAATTTGTCGCCATCCATTCTATACCCAATAAATTAAATAACATAGAAGAAAATTGCCGCCCATTCAGAAAGGTATAGAATGCGCATATACCTCCATTTTTATGTAGATATATATATAGATATATACATTTATATACTTTTAGTCATAGCCGTTAAAATTCTTATTTAACTCCCCAAAAATGGTATCTATATCGTGCAACTGTTTGGAACATCGTTTTTGGGGGAAATAAATATATTTCTATATACAGAAAAGTAAGGGTATATATAATTTAGTTTTTCATGAGTAAAGAAGCTGCCTGGAGTACCTTCTCCAGCCCTTTATGGTTGGAAATATTTCTGATTGGCCCTAGATATTAAGTATCTAAAATTTAGATTTTTGGTTGGTTCGAATTGCTACTGGCTCCAGATTGGCTCCTGATTTTGTAGATTTTTACACTACTATTGTTAAAAAAATATAAAAAATAAAAAAAGTGATATAAAATATAATTTTAAAAATGGAAAAAAAGTTTTTTACATATCTATGGATTGGTGAGTTTATTTAAATTTTCTAAGCTTGTTTGTTTAATAATTAAAGTTTCTTTTTAAAAAAACTTACAATTAAAAATAGTTTATTAATGGGCTTATATATTTCTTTTGAAAGATTACTGCATATTATAATTCATTTTTTTATATAAAATAAAATTACTCTCTGATTAATAGAAAAGGGTATTGCCTTTAATAATTAAATAAAATATACAGTTCACTGCTTTTACTGTAATTAAATAAACCATAGCAATAATGCAATAAAGTCTTTTAAAATGATTAAAAAATACACAAAAAAATAAATATTAAAATTTAAAATTGTAGTAAGTGTAACTTCATATATTTGAGGAATGTAAAGTCGCTTTTTCCATTTTGGTGGAATATATCGATATATTCAAAAGTCGTGCTCATTCAACAAAGTGGCAGCAAAGTAGAATTCCGAATGAATTCCACTTCCGTATTTAAGCCTTTAAGGTCAGACATTTTACTGTGAACAAATAATAGTTTCTAAGGATATGGCTTTTTACATCATTTAACCTATGCTTAGTCTAAATTTTTTAAATACCATATCACCATATCTGTAAGGAAATTAGCAGAAAAATCACTTCCAGCAATACATATACTTTTAATTTAAGGAAAAATTTTTTAAACTTAGCATTTAGCAAGAAAGTGCAGGACCGTTAAATTTTTAATCAGCAGCATGTTAAAAACTTAGTTAATGAATCACTTATTAAGTCTAATCCTACATATATTAACTAAAAATTTTAATTTTGGCTTGCTAATAAGTTCGCTATAAAGCATTGCTTCAATTTATGAAATTTGCTCTAGATTATCGCCAAAGTTCCTATCTTGCTTCGCTATTTATAAACTTCTCACTAGCTAAACTACTGTTATTCAAGAATTTTTCATAAAAACCGATTAAAAGCTATCAGTAAACATTAGTGCATTTTCAGGGAGAAAACTAAATATGACTTGGTCACTGCAATCTGCATATACGTTTCTGTGAATACAATTGTGTAAAAGTTAATTGTATGTGGTTCGAAATTGCTGCTTTTTACAGTTAATATGCAAATAGTTTTAAAATTTAAATATAAACAAGTCCTTTATTTTAACCAAAAAATTAATCGCATCAATATCTTAACAGAAAATCAAAATAGATTTAAAAATCTTTTTTGCCATCTTATTTTGAAATATGCTTGAAATCGACAAGAACAAATGCCGCTTGCTCTCATCATGGGTTATTTAGGTTTGAGTCCTTCTAAACTTAAGGCATTAATAACATTTAAAACCGGTATACAATATACGTATTTATCTGATAACTATCATTTTGTTGGGAAATTTTTGTAAGAAGCCCAATAGTACTAAAAAAGAGGGGGGCGAAGCGGCTTTATAGAAAGCCAAAAGTGCTTTAAAGTTGTACAAAGTAAAAATATGTTTTATCAAAAAGAGTCAGTTTTTTTTAAATATAACCGTTGTTTGATTAAGTAGGAAAACGATCTAGCAGGAGATTAAAATATTATGAAAGTTACGAAGTAGTTTAGTTCCCGCAACCAGCACAAAATAAGAAATACCTTCGTATTTATAAGTTCATATGCGGCAATCGTATATAAACTTCCTGCATGTTTTAAAACATATTGGTCCCTTGTAACGGTCCAATGTTTAAAACCACGGAGATTCATTCGCCAGAAGGTGTGTTGTTCAAAACATCAAGAACTCGTAGTGTGTCCAGCAAGTTATTACCTGCTGAACTTGGACAGTCTCTAACAGTGGCCTCATTTCGAAATATTCAAATGCTTGATCTTTAGTCTTTAGTAATAACTTATCAGAAGCGATTTTTAAATAGAAGTTTTATTTAATTGAGTTGGTGTACTTATTTTTATTTAAAATATCAATTCATAGATTTTTTGTAACAATCCTTTTTCTTTTGGCAGGCAAGCGCTCAAAATTTTAATCGGAAACTCTAGCTTACACTTAAGAATGAAATAAATAGAATTTTTCTGATTATTGGTTCAACTTATTTTGATTATTTATGACTATTGTTCATTCCATAAATTTGTTATTTGCCAACATTTTTGATTAATCATGCGTTTTCCATCAGAGTTACATATATTATTAAATATCAGTCTATTCCCTATTCATGGCTTAGATTTATTTCCTTCATAGTAAAAACCAGATATAAACTATTGCTTTGGTGTTATTAAAAATCAGACTACATTTCTAGCAAGAGTTTTCTCAAAAATAACAAATAAATTGACACTAATTTTTAAAGTTTTGATGAGCCTAACCAATCTAAAAGGAAGACTCTCTACTATAAATAATAATTCAAGAAATTGTAATTCCTTAAAAAGTTTTTAACTATGAGTCATTCATGAAGAAACTTATTAGATTGATGCTGCTCGTAACAGAAATAAATAAATTTTCTGTCAGTTGATGTAGGCAGCTATACTGCCATTAAAATAAGTTATGATGCAGAAAAATTGCTTTCCCTCCAATTATTCTAGAAAATAAAACCATTCTGTGTGGTCGAATCGAAAGTGTTCGTTGGGGCGAATATTTTAAGATGTTTATCACTTCTTTTAAGAATTCCATACAAAATTTGGAAGAGAAAAATTTTACGACAAAACACCCCATGATAGGCTACAAATATACTAAATTTCAATGGAATGTATATGCATATATCAGTTAAGTATTTATACCAAGCTATACATGAAATTCAACCAACGATTTGTGTAAGCAATATTCAAAATTCCCTTTAAGATGCATCCTGAAAGCAAAGTTGTCAAAAAAGGACTTGTCATAAATGGAGGGTAACTTAAGCTAAAGTGAACAAGCATAGATTCACCCTAAGTGCTATTGGTTTTATTTTCATAGTAAACTTTAGTTCCTTCTTCCCTTCCCCTTTTCAATAATCGAAATTTATTGTTTATCAGCGCGCATTGCGACAAACTCCTTCATACATATATATAAATAGATTGTAGATTTCAAAGGGATGGAGTTATTTATGAGTGATTTATTTTGTGATCCAACAAGTCAGTGCATCCAAAACTTAATAGAGAAATTGTTTAGGCTCTAAAGCAGAGGCAGCAACAATTAAGATGTTTATCTCCTTAAATGCTTTATTCAAGTCGAGACTTATGCCTGCTAACAGCATCACCCTTAATTGTATTAATGTTTTGATAGCTGGACGCTTTCCCTGGTATATGGGGTAAATTGAGTGATTCAATTCATGCTTGTCGAGAGCAAATTGTCATAAGATAAATGTGTTGAAGACTGCTTTTATACATATATAAGTACAAATATATTATCATATACTTATTTATACCCTTGGACTATTAAATTTATTGGCGATTAGTAAAACAAAACTTATTAAACAATAGTTACTACAAGAAACGAAAATATTGTCCCTTGCTTAAGAAACTGATAAAATAATCCCTGATTGTGAGGCTGGAGTTAGGACAAGATTTCAAATTATTCTATCGAAAGAATTGGTTCAGAAAACGACTCATAAGCTTAAAAGCAACACGAACACTGTTGGATGTTTTGATCATTCGAAAAGATCTAATTATGCAAAGGAATCACCACATTAGGAAAAAAAAATCGTTTTTTGCAAGCCTTTCTCCATCTGAATCAATAAACTTTAAAGAAAATTTAATGAAATTTATTTCGAATCGTTTCCTTGCCTATAGAACCTAACAAATTAACATATGTATGCAGTTATTATGGGATAAATGTCACTTTTTCAATGAAATTTGCTAAAGTGCAAACATTGTGCGAATTCTGTTTAGTCTTGGTCACGGCCTAAAGATGGTATAAGCAACAGGAACGAAACTAGGGATGTTGCTCGTTATATCTAGTAAAAAAATATTTACTTTGGCTAAAAAATTTAAAATTGAACATAAAAAAAATATAAATCAAGATTTTTTTCTCTTGACTTGATATTTTCCTGATTGTGTTTAATTCAAAAATATTTTTGATAGAATTTCTTAGATTGCTTTTAAAAATAAAACAATATTTATTTACATAGATTTTCTGAATTTTTATGGTGTTTTATAAAATAATATCTACATACTTTTTCAACTTTTTTTTATTACCTTTAGACTTATCAATATTTTATTCATTCTCTTTTATAAAACTTATGCAGAATCCTGATAAAATCTGCAAAGTCAACCTTAGATGTCTGACACTTACAATAACTGGCGCCAAAAGAGTTTTTATATTAGTTTTTTTTATTAATTTTTTATATATTGTATTTTCGAAAATTCATTGCTTTAAGTTTTCTGCTATTGGCCATAAAAACTGCAAAATATTATTCCTTATCTACCCCCACTAAAACTTTGTGTTGAATCTTTTGCTATTTCTAAAGGACTTTCTTGACAACAAAAATTATTGTTGGCAAAGCTTTCATACTTTCATTCTAACCCGACATCATGGCGCCAGATTTTCTGTTAAACTTGCCAAGACGACAAAATGGTGCCCCTACTTTTCATGATTTCATAGCTATGGATTATTATCATCGCGATTTTATTTTATGATTTTTTGTATTTGTTTACTGAGTTCAAGACTTTTTTCTTAAGATTGATGGTCATTTCTTGATTTATGACTTTTCAAAATGTTAGCAAGTATATAAACATTAATATTGTTTTTGATATGTTGTTTTGTTTTCAAAAAAGTGCGAATGAAAATTATTTATCTTTCAATTGTTTTTGAAAAGTCTTGAAAACATTATATTAAGTTAAAAGCAAAATTTATCTTAATGAGTGCTTTTAGTCACTTTTGTTAAATTTTTTTGAATTCAACCAAGTATATATAACACTAACAGGGAATAAATATAATGCTACACAATTGAACTATATTTTTCAAAATTTATCAAATCGTACATTGTCTTTCGGATAGACGATTTGGCTGTAAAAGTACACATTTATGAAATATTATTTTTGTTTCAAAATAAAAGTTAGTACTCAAATGAATAACAATTTTACTTCTTACTTCGTCTCTTTAGTTTTACTTTATTTTAAAAATATTTACTTAACTTTTGCTGTGACTGGTTGCACACAAGTCAGTCGTAGCTCTCAAAGTGTTTTATAAGTATATTTTTAAAAAATTAACCAAAAGTATATAAGATTTATTATTATGTTATTGACGTTACAAAATAAATAATTTTAGAAGATTCATCTTCAAAACAAAAGTTATTTTCTATTTGATTTTATCGCAGTTTTTCAAAAGAAAATACAATACATATATTACATGAGCTCTAGAACTGACACTGAGTAAATTTCAAAGTCTCTTTTGGATTTTACTTTGAATATATATTTCTTAATCTTATTTTGACAATGACAACAACAAAAAAAACATTTATCAGTCCAACTAGCAAATGTACATATTACATCAAAAAGTCATTGTCCTATAATGAAATTGCCGACAATTAAATTGCAGACGTTGTTGTCAAATGACTGCTGCTTATAGGGTTGAAGGATTGTTAAACGAGCAGTATCCGAATATAAGAGGGTACTATTTCTTCTTGTTTTAACCCCTCGACTTTAATAGGCAACTTGCGGGCATAAATAATAAAAACGATTTTGATGATCCGGTCTTGTGGTTCAATGATAGAATCCCAAAGAGCCTGTTTACAGCTTTTTATTAATACTTTTGGGGCTATACTAAGTCCCTGGACATTCATGGATATACATCTAACTTTTGTGGATTTTGAAGCAATCGTATTTTGAATTGTTTTATGTTCCTTGAAATCTAACGATGAGGGAAGTCCTTGTTGAAAATAATGACTATGAATTCATTATCCGTGTTATTTGAATTAACACTCATTCAAAATTTTAGTGACTCTGCGTGACGACTTAATTTTATTTATCGACTGCAAGTCATTTAGCTTATTTATGCCAACAAAATTTTTAAGAATTTAATTTTAAGAAAATAATTAAAAAATTAATTTGTCATAGTTTTTAAATTTATTATTGTTGATAGTAAAAAAGAATTAAAATTATCACTAGATATTGAAAATATAATTTCTGGCTCAACAATTACAATTAAATTAAAGAGTCTAACTCTATTTAATATATTCTAACCTTATTAGTACAAAAAATTTTTTATTAAATAAAATTCATCAAAGAATTTAAAGTTTCTAGTAATAAGGGTCCAGGCAATATATTAAAAACAAATTGTTTATAATGCTTATAGTTTTTAACTAATTTAGAATATAATTTGTTAATTTGAAAGAGAAATTTGAGGAAAATGGATTCTCTAATAACCAAAGTATGAGCTTCAATTTTGTTAATTTTAATTATTTTGGTTTAAGTTGAGTATGAAAAGCATCCTCATTTACGTTACCACATAAAAAGCAAATTATTTCTTATATAAAAATAACAAAGTGCACTCACATTATGATGAAAATTAAAAGGCAAAGAGTGTTCCAGAATTAGTCTAAAGTCAAAAAATTTAGAGAAAAGTCTAACGCTGCATATTTAACGGCCAAAGCACATGTTAGAAAGTTTTAAGTTAAAGGTAAAAACCACCGACTCTTTATATTTATTAGAAAGATATTGAAAGCTGTATTTTTTTTAAATAGGGCAAAAGGATATCAGGTAAAGGGAATTCTCTGAATATTTAGAATTTTCAGTTTTAAAACTTAAATCAACCCAATAAAAACGGTAAAGTACGCTTATATTTTCAAAAAATATTATTAGGTTAAGGCTAAGGCTTCAGGATCATAATGAAGCCATGAAATTAGGTTAAAGAATTTCAGCTTGCATTTATATCAACCCATTAAGTAAGGCGAAAGAATCAAAAGTATATAAAATTTTAAATTTGTTCGATTTACATAGCTGGTTAACGAGGACTGGTTTGGTTTATCAAATTTCGAAGATCAATTTTGAAGTTTTAATTGAATTTTTAGAAGTTTGAAATTTTTCATTTATGTTTCGTTGTCTGAATATTTCAGAAAGTGTAACTAAAAAAATATGGCGAATAAATTGAAAATAAAAATATAAATTAAAAATTTGATTTTATGGTTTATAGTGCCTTAAGATAAAGTTAAACCTTTAGCAAAGCAGTAGCCATTTTAAACAAAACATGTTACTTATTTATGTTGTTTTGTGTATTCAAAATATAATAAATTTATTTGTCAATATAATTTAATAAGACCAACAATAACAATTTGATACGATATTTTAAGTCTTTAACACTTCATGAAGGATTGAGAAACTTTCTAATAATTTAATTTATAGCATAAAAAAAAAGAATTATTTTTCATCTTTCGAATGGCATAATATTAACTACATCATAAATTATCTGATGAGATTAAATATTTTCTATTGTGCTATTCATATTTGTTGCGGAACATTAATTCAACATGAGTAACTCGATCATATCAAGCGGATAACGTTTTCATCCCCAAAATGACTTATAGAAGTGGTAAGGGATTGCGCTTAATCTTCTTGGACAATTCTTTAAAAGAAAATTGGCAAATATAGTTTACAACTGAATTTCTCACCCTTGAGCCAGCTAACATTGTACATAGGCACAAATCTTTCTTAGCAAATACATTAACTAATTGAATTAATAACTCTAAAAATTTTAATACACAAATTAGATTAGGGCGATTTTTGGGGAAATTTATCTGTTTCGCATTTCATTTAGACGATTGCATCATAAATCCCAATTTATGTCAACACATATTGAGCCCTTACTCTACCCCATTTGGATAAATGCATATGTGAGATTTAGTTATAGCTCTTATATGGACAAAGTTTTACGAGAAAATTGCTCTTTATTATATAATGGAAATGAAAATATTGCAAATAAAATAACTTTTAGCTTTTTTCTTTAGTTTTTGTTTCACAAATTTTATAACCAATAAAAATTTTAGGCTGAAGGTACATTTAAAATATTTTTTGATTAAATTGATTAACAAAAAGATGAAATTCTTTATATAAATGAATTAATATGCTTTATAAAGATAATTCGATATTCATAAAATATTATATATGTATGTAATTCGAACTTATGTAATTATATTCTTTATTTTTTAAGTAAAATAATAATACAGTGCAACCTCGATATAACGAGCCTCAATATAACGATATTCTTTATATAACAAATTTTTAGAAATCATCTAGAACTTTCCATAAGAGTTAATGCTAAATAAACCTTAACATTGCGAATACATTTGTCAAGAAAACCTCTTTATAACGAATTTTCAACCATTGCAGAATGTAAATAAAAAGCATAACTCTCCTCTATTAAACGAATTTTGTCAAATTGTAACCTTTACATAACGACAATTCCTGTGTCGACAGATATAGACTGTTTAAATTTTCCTTCATGAAAATGTGTTTTCTTTTATTAGAAAAAAACTTAAGCAGATAAGTACCTACGTCATATTGAGGTAACACAAATTTTCTTACCTTGATAAAACGATTCGTAGACTAACCTAACCTCTATATAACGAGCATCAATGTAACAAATTACTTGGTATAACGAATATTTTCTTTCTCCCTTTTCTTTTATTAAAATTGCAAGAAAATTTATTTCGAATGAAGCTACAAACGTTTTTGAGGGCATTCGGAAAATTTGAGTTCCCGGAACCATGAAATTCATGAAAAATTATAATGCAATAATATATTTATTGTGACTGAAAAATATATATGGTTCATCAAACATTTATCCTATTGGAATTGCATTTTCTGTAATTTATTAAAATTTTTAAATACTATTAAAACTGTTTTCCAAAAGGCAAATCCAAGGGGGATCATCTTAAACTTAAGAATCTGACTCTCCCTTCTGGCTGGTGATTTAATTTAGCTAAGTTAAAATTATAAATCAAACATTTGTTAGATCATAATTAATTTATTAATTTTTGGAAAGCATCCTAAATGTCAATATTTTTGTCCTACTATTTTTGCCTTGATCTTTTATAACAACCAAAAAAGCAACGCTAAGTTTACAACTATTTACGCAATAATAATTAAGGTCCAGAGCTCATGCGTGTTTTGTTGGATAGAACCAAATTTCATATTAATTTTTTAAATAAAATTGTTGCTCAGCACATTTAAAGAATTTAAATTTATTTGTTATTATTATTTTCAGTGAAAATCCTCATTTTTAAGTGATATACTATTTAAGGCTGCTAGTAAACAATTTGAAATATCATTAATCACTTTCAGACGGAACCCTAACAAACTTTAAGTACACTAAACAAAATGAATTGCAAACACATTTCAATTTTTTCTATTGTTGGATCTCAGTGAAACTCATCCTAAGCATTGTAGGGAAACTTTAACAAATTATTCCTTTTCCGGAGTAAAATTGGTCACAACTTCCGGTAATAGAAGCTACAAGCAAACGTCATTCGAATTTTCAATAAAAGTCTGCAGGGAAGGAAGTTTCATTGAAGTCTTGCTGACTAACGCAACCAATGGACCATGTCCATATCACTAATCTTGTAACGATTCGTCAACAGATTTAGGACAAGAAAACCTTTAAGCGGAAATATATATTACTATGAAGTGAATTATTTATCTAAATCGGTTGACTACCAAATTTGATTTTGATTCAAAAATCATCCCCAAAATCAATTTTTATTATAACTCAAGAACTAAAAATAATTTTCACATAAATTTTAATTTTTATAGTGGGGAGGGATATTATATTAGTTCCGGGACTAATACTAGTATTCTCTTACAAGATTAATTGAAGGACTTTTGGTCAGTTGAACTTGGTGTTTAGTGTTTTGGGTGTAGAATTTGAAGACTTAAATGGATTTTCAGAAACAAATTGAAGGATTTATGTTCAAAGGGCGGTAAATAATTGACAATTAGTTTTAATACAGTTGCTTAATGAGACCATGAAATATGATCTTTGAACTGTTTTAGTTCTAGGAATTGTGTTTATGCAATGATCATTAATAAATATAATAAGTATGTGATATATAATACAATGTATAAACAAAAGTAGTTTTCTTTATGGGTCTTGCAATGTAAAACTTTAAGCTGTAGAATAGAATCTTTTTGCACAAACTTCTAGTATTTTTGGGAATAAAGAACTTTACTTTCCATATGCTGCGAGTTGATTTCAAATGATGAAAATTATGTGCTAATTAGTTTTTCTTATAATACACATACATATAAATATAAATATACATATTTATAAGACTTGTTAACAAAATTATGTATTAAGTGCTTAGTTACTCTATAGGTTTTTTAGAATAACATATATAAATATGACTTAAGGGCCACAAGTAGTTTAACGGTCTAAACAAAGGGTGGTTTTTGTGAATTTTAAAAAAAAAAAAGTATTACACCGAATGTAATTTTTTTGAAATAAAAATATTCATTTTTTAGCAAGTTATCTACCATCTTCTAAGTCTTCAAAAAAAAGAGTTCTCTCACTGCTGTAGTTTTTCTGGCCTTCAGAGTGCCTGAAATCGAAAACTACAAAAAGATCGTTAAACTAGAAGGTATTGCCTAAACAATGACCCACGATTGTGATAAAAAATTGAAATGTAACAAAATGGCGGATTTTAGGAAAAAAGTTTAAAATTGTGCTAAAAAGGCTGATTATTTTTGGCCCGGCAAAAGTATATTTTTCATCCAATCATAAAACTGGAAAGTCGTTGTACGGAGAAAGAATATCATAAGCCAGGGATAGGCAAACTTTTTCGGTCGCGGGCCAAAAATCGAAAATTAAAGGGTTGGCGGGCCAGAATAAATTTTTCTAAATTTGTATATTGATACAAGTATTGCATTTTAAATATGTTAATGAGATAAATGAAATTGTGATTTCATTTTTAAAAGTTCCTTATATTGAGGTTCGAAGTGAGATGTACTGATTTTAAGGAACGAGGCTAAATGCTCATCTATCAGTACTTCTGAAATTATTCTTTCTAAGGTTCATAGTTGAAAACACTTGTTCACATATATATAAGATGAAGCAAACATAGCACTGATTTTCTGGGCGAGAAATATTAAATTTGGGAAACTTACTTTCGATATAATGATTTGTAAAACTCTAACTTTGGCATATTTAGAAATAGCTGCTTGAGATGATTGTTACAGGGGAACTCAATTAATTCAAGCTGCAAATCTGACCTTACTACTTCACAATTTACGTTGAAAGGCATGGTAAAAATATCCAATTCCACTGAAATCTTGAAATATGCGTTCGAACTCAAAATGCAATTTTTTCAAGCTTGGAAGCTGTCTGTACTTGCTATTTTCGTGGATTTATGTTTTATAGCACAAAAATAAAGAAAGTAAAAATATCATCAGTCCTTTGAATAAAAGGAAAAAAATAAATAATATTTAAACAAAGTAGAAAAGGAGATGGATATACATATAATACATAAGTCATATTTCTTTTAATTTCTGTCGGACCGGCAAATTAAAAATCTATCCGCGGGTCACATAAAACCCTCTGGCGGGCCGTAGTTTGCCCATCCCTGTCCTAAACCAAGAATCAAATCGAAAAGATTATTTGTTAACGAGTTACAGCTGGAACAAATTTGAAAAGTGTAGTTTTGAAAAAAACGCCCTTAAAAACAAAAATATTGATTTCATTGTTATATACTGACAAATATCATATCTAGAGCTAAACTGCTATTCCAAACCCCTAAAATTCACCTACTTCTTCTTCAAAAAGCGCCTGCTAGGAAGCTTTCCTTCGAAACAGCCTGGTGGTTATGCTTATCCTCGTCCGATATCTTCTCAGCGGATCAAGGTGCCAAAGCAAGCAATTGTAGCTTTTATTATTATTCTGCGGTTTATTATCGTTGCATCCGTTGAGCAATTCACGCCTTTTCATCATAATCATAATGGTTTAAATTTGATAATCCTTTAAATGTAGTACTACCACCATCACCAATATACCGCGTATATTTTACTTCGTAATTTTCAATAGAGCAACTAAACATTTCTCTCACACAATCGACTTACTATTTTGAAGCTGATCCAATATAATTTGAATAGCAATTATCATGCTGTGAAAACCATTCTTCGTAAACATTCAGAGCCACTACACAGTTATTATATTTACAAACGGATGTGTATCAATTGCCCATACACTTTCTTTTTCGTGAAGTTCATCTACGCGAAGGATTGTCATGGAGACATTTTTGGTTAGAATGGGTAAATCAATAGGAATCTGCTGAAAGTGTTCAGAGTGCAAGCCTGCCAAAGATTAGACTATCACAATCGCAGTCGGTGTCAGATCGGCTGTAAGCAGGCACGCTTTAGAACTCCTATAATATCGCCTATAATACCACTGTCCAAAACGCTAATCTAGACACCAAGATAAGTCATGCAGTTTTACTACTATTTAAACAGTTTAAATATGCTAGACTCAAGCACAGCGTGACCGTTCAACGGCTCTTCTTTGCCTTTATATTGTTGTTGTAATTTTCTCACATATATTTTATATGGGAAAAAACATGCAACACACATTACTCGTTTGCGAGTAATATGTGTGGAGTTTTGAAATAATTTTTCCATTCCACACATTTTGGCGACGCCACATCTCGAATGAAACCGGTTTGAGTGAAATCGGTTGAGTGTAAATACCTTTAAAAGGGAGGATAAAAAAACGCCTTGCGTATTAATATATAGATTTTTCCAAGTAATTGCAAAATAAAAATTAAAAATGAAAAGATTCTCCACAAACCATTATTACTTTGAGTATTTATAAATTTTTAGTTTATGAGTTATTTTAATTTAACTTTAACTTAAAATCTTGCTATAAAAATGCTGTTGTGTAAACAGCAATTTTTATTATTAAATCCGGACACTAGATGGCTAATTTGTTGATTATGAGTGGGGTGTGTATTGACTTCAGAAGTGTCAAAAAAGTGAGAAGTTTAGTGCATTTGTTTTTAGTTTAAAGATTTTTAATGTGAAATAAGGTGAGCCTAAGAAATTTTATAACTGTTTCACATATAAATTATGAAAATATTACTAGTGTATACTTAAATCTAAGATAATTTGTCTACAAATTTTTCTTCCGCCATTTTTGTGTTTTGAATAAAATTTCAAATAAAATACTTGTTACAAGATTGTAATCGAATTGTTTTAAACTCAGTAATATTAATTTAGCATTATAATTATTTAGAAGGTTTTTGTTTACTTCAAACACTGTGCACTCTAAAGTTTTCTGCCCTTTTTAATTTTATTTATCCATATATGGATATCTCGTAGGATGATTCTCATTGACAAATAAAATGTTAGAAAAACTTAATTTAAATAGTTATCTCATTCTTATAACCACTAGTGTATGGATTATGTTTTTGTATATAATTTTCTATAGTTACTAAAGAAATATGAAATAATGATGATGTCAGATGCATAAAAATAAAGCCGAACATGTCTATGGAAAGAATATTAATAAAGTTTATATGGAGCCTTTTAAAAGTTATGCTTCAAATATTTGGGCCTTCTAAATTTTATAGTAAGCAAATTTTAAGTTTGCATTAACCTTGTGACTAATGCTTCAAAGCATAAACATACAGGGTAATTGATATCTAGTACATATTTAAACAAATACATTCTAAAAATATCACCAAATGTGGAAATAGTTTTTTAACAGTATACAGAATTTTTATAAAAGTAAAAAAGATGAAGTTAAGATAACAATTATCATTTAAACTTTATTTAACTCGAAAATACAAACCTACATATGTCTCATAAGAAATTTATTTTAATAGAAAAAAACAAAATCTTATATGAAAAATAGTTGTAAATATTTTCTCTTTTATTACAATATTTGAAAAAAAAGTAGATACAATTTTTATGACAAAAAAGAACTACCAAATATTTAAAAGCAACGACTTAACTTTAAGATTAAATTATTTGTTGAGCCGGTTTTTATATTTATAAAACAAACAACAAGACAAAAAACTAAAATCAAATTTATATAATATATCCCGAAATTAAATTTGCAATTTATTTATTTCTGCTTTGGTCGGAAAGCAGTTCAGGCTTTGTGTTATTTTAAATTTTCTTCTT
Organism: Acrocera orbiculus; assembly: GCA_947359355.1. Classification (NCBI taxonomy): domain Eukaryota; kingdom Metazoa; phylum Arthropoda; class Insecta; order Diptera; family Acroceridae; genus Acrocera; species Acrocera orbiculus. Next base: position 47,994,045 of record OX375757.1, read on the forward strand.
CTTTTTTTTTCCTGGAATCAGTAGAATGTCTTCTATTTTGGTATTTTGGCATTGGAATTCCAAAAAAAATCTTGAAGAAGTGGTTAATCTTAATTTATTATGTAATATGAACATAAAAATTTTTGCTCCAATTGTCTACGTATTTCGTAGGTATACAGTTTTAATTAAACATTAGGATACCATTCACTGTATATGTGTTCAAACACATCCAGTACTAACTAATGTTATTTTATCCCTTGATTCATTTAGGGATCAATATTAAAGTTAACTTTTTACAACACTTTACGCTGAATCCTGCATGCTCTTTTGTCAGACATTATGTTATTTAAAGATGAAAAGGGATGTTACTTAATTTTTCAAATGAGTTCTATATTTCAGACAAAACTAAATATGGGAACTTCTTTGCCACTGTAAGATTGAATAATTGGCTACCTTAATAATAGACGAACAGCTTTAGTGGTTATCTAAATCTGAGATTGTAGCTTTAACAATATTTTTTTATATGTTTTAGTGTGCATAAAGAACAGAAATGCTCATGAAATAGTTTTCTAAAAAATAAAAAATAGGATGCGGAATTTATTAAGTAGCAGTCTTTTCAAAGTATATATACCTAATGGATTTGTGGCTATTTTTTTTTAAAAAGTTTCGGTTTTCCATCAAAAATATTGTCAAAAAAGCTTAAATTTCTTTGCTTTAATGTGCTTTCCTATACTTGCTTTATATATGCTTCAAAGAACAATAATAAAAAGTCTGTAAAATGAGGGTACAGGCGAAATTTCTTAATAACATATATTGTAATTAATGTTATATAACGAAATTTTTTCAATTGATTTTTTCAATTAGCTAATTTTTATGAACATAAAATTCTTATTTAAGAAGATAAATATAATCATAGAAAAGTGCTTGCGCAAGAAATTTTAATCTTAATTTACTTAGCTAGTTTTTTCTTTTCAATTGCTGATATAAATTTATTAAAAATTTGTCACATAATTTTATTGAGTTTCTCTAAATGATATCAAACTCAGAAAGCATATCGCGATAACCATTCATAATTGTTTTGACGCTTTATCCAATTATGTAAGTTTAATTTTTTTTATGTTATTCAAAATAAAATATTTTCTTAATTTAATGATTTTTCTACCTTCAATATATCTTTAGTTAAATTTTTGTCCCACAATATCCCGGCTTTTATTTAAGCAATCTAAATATCTGAAATTAGAAAAAAAAATCAAGTTCTTCATAAATTTAACTAAGTGTGACATAATTTTTTAGCATTACAAATCTACCTTTAAATAAGTGTACTTCAAAAATATTCAGGTGGCTGCAATCCAATCCACCTACATATTTCTTACAGTTTTTGTTTTACATTTAATACAGAGTGGCGCACTTGAACCAGATTAACTGAATCAACCAGCTAGGCAAGTCTAGTCCATGGCGGCTGCTTTCTGTTTCAATATTGGACAAACAAATCTATAAGAATATTTTTGCTTGGGCGTCAAATTAACGGAATGTCACAAATAAATGTCCGCCTGCACAATATAAATGCAGATATATGTATATATTACTTGTGGCATATAACTGTGGTCATTTGAAAGCTAAATAAAACAAGGAAAAAAAAAATAATAATAAATATATCACATTTTATTTCATATGAGCTTCTTCTCAATAGATTTCCCCATTTGTCATACAAAGAAAACTGTTTCTCTAGTAAAGAAAATTCCATTCAAGAGTTTTTATGTAGCTTTTAACATAGTGAACGGAACTGCTTAACACCTTCCTGCTATCAAGAATTTTCTTTGAAGTTTCCTCTTTTTCTCTTTTACTCTCCCCTCTAATACAAGCAAATCTTATTAAATATAGCGGGCGGCATTTACTCGACGTTGAAATTAGTTGAGTTTAGAGACTTGTTAATATAGTGCGCGAGTTTGTTGTATATTTTCATTTTGATTTTTCTCATGTGTTTTGCTTTAATACAAAATTTATTATTAAAAGCAATGAAATTCTTTTGATAGTTCTAAAAAACTAAATTTTATTTTTCGGTTTTTAAGTATTGTAATTGTGAAAATTAATTTGAATTAGATAAGATGTGTTTAAAACTTATTTATTAGTGGGCTGGTGCTACATATACTATTTCAAAATCTTATGGTTTATTGGAATGCTTTTATCAGAAATACAACCACCCCACAAAACTCTCAACCCCAAGTTCTTTCTTATACTCGCCTAGCACTTTGTGCTGGAGATGATGACAAGATTTGAGCTGAATTATTGATTTTATAAAAGTCATTCTCTTTCGAGTATAGTTACTCTATTTCACTCATACAAATGTATAACATCCCAGTTCAAATTGAACCTAAATGTTGATTACTGTAAAAAAATTATGCTTAAAAAATTTCTGTGAAATGTGTTCTTATTTGTATTACTTTTATTGAATAAATATGTTTACTTTTTGATTTTAAAATCTAAGACGTTGTGAAATATGATATTTTTTTGCTTTATTGACATAAAATATTATGATTTTGTTGCAAAATTTTGTAAAGTAAAATTATTTTGAACAATAATTACTACTGTGTGCATAACTCTTACAGATGAAATACAACTAGAAATTTTTTGATAAATAAAAAACACACTGGTAAGAATTATTTTTTGGAAAAATATAATATAATAAAATTTTTTCAAGTATGTTAGATTTTCATAGTTTATTACATATTTTTCATGCTTGGATAATGTAGAAAAAAATTAACGTATTCATATATCTGATGCCGTCAATCAGATCACACCTTTTTCTTGTTTATTGATAATTTTTGTTGAAACGTTTCATGATTGATTTATGAATTTAATTATATAGTTGACCCATTTTGAAAATATAAATGAATACAGAAAAAGAATGGAAAAGTTAGTTTTTGACATGAAATTTTGTAAAGTTGTTTATGCGCAAGTGTTGGAGAATTTTAGTGGAACCGAAGAGTCGGAATTTTTTAATTTTGCTCTTAATTATTTTTTAAAAGTTAATATAATATATATAGTATTATTGGCATGCTTAACAGTCATTAAGTTGTAATTAAACTAAATGACCTAAGTTTTTATCATAGCGGTCTCCAAACCATTAATTAACTATGTAGAATTAACTCATTGACATTTTTATTTATACTCTTTTTGAATAAAAATACCAGCAATTTGTTAAATGAAAATTTAATTAGATTTTATTGGTTTCTTTCTCTCCTTCTTTTTCTTCTCACAATCAGTCTCTTTTCTATCCAAAATCAATATTCAGTAAATAATTTACTAATTAGTTTAATAACTATTTCAAGTAGTCAATGATTTCTTGTAGAATTTTTAGTAAACAATATCCTTTTTTTTTGGGAAATTGAGTATAAAAGCCATAATCTTTAAACTTCTTAAATTTTTAAAAACATATGGATCTATACATAATAGCACTTTACGTAGAATTGTAGAGTTACGCTACTAAATACAACTTTTGTAATCATGGATTTAAGTTAATACAAATTTGTTTTAAAGAAATGAATCAATAATTATCTTAACGTTACTTGCTTTTATTTAATTCCGTTTTTGTTAATGCCGGAGTCGAAATGTTTGATGATGATTTCATACTGAATGTACTGAATTGGGTATAATTTTATACTAAATGTACAGAATTGGATATGCCCGAGTCAAAATATTTGACTATGATTTCATACAGTTCATCCTGCTACTTTATATTGAAATCAGTATAATCTTTTACATATAATCTTCTGTTAAAAGTTCGTACTAAATTGATACTGACAGGCTTAGATAAGTCACGATTCAACACTACCAGTTTCAAATCAGTATTAAAGTTACAAACCGTTCAATACATTCAGTATGAAATCATTATCAAATATTTGAACTCGGGTATTCATAGAAATTTCAACAAAACTGATTTCCTATATTTTCAATTAGTATTTTCTAGCTTTTAGCGTAATGTTTTTTTTTGTATTGTGATTTGAAATCGTGTTTATTATTTAGGAATTTTTATTGCTATAACTTTTATATATTTCTTAAAAAATTTAGAGAAAATTTTCTATATTATAAGAAAGTTTTAGTTTAAATTTTACACATCTCCGAATAGAGGAGTGATTCTCAAAGAACTCTGAACTAATTTCATTAAAACATTTTACTTAATAAATTTATAATCTTGCCATTTTTAGATTTTGTTCATAAATGTTTCAAAAAATATTCATAAAAATTAACTATTCTTCAAGTATTTAATAGCCCCACCAAAGAGAAGATTTAATTTTTACACCTATTTTCAGGCTGTCATTGTGGTATGATCCCTTAAATGCTTGTATAGGATATCTGTTAGCATTTAGACAAATTAAAGTTGACACGATGGTTTAGGGTCTTCAATCATTGAAAATATTTTTGAAATATCAGTCATTTGGTTTATTGGTGTCAATTGCAATTCATAATATTTTCTGTGTTTTATTCAATTTATATTTTTTTATCAACTAGTAATTTTTTAAAAAAAATAACAGCTTTAAATAAACCATTTTTATAGTTGTCCGAACTTAAGTGTCCTACTAAGGCTCTAAAAATCATCATCATCTCTTTTAAACTTATCGACTGAAACGATTTGAAATATTCGAAAATTGTCCCGTTTTGACGGTCTGTAATGTACCGTAGTTAAGGAGTTATATACACTCAGACTTTTCAAACAAAATTTTCCATTTCGTTTTCGTATTGTATATATATTTAAGGACACGCACAGTTTAAGGTCAAATTTTTTGTCAAAAATTGATTTTTTGTTGTTGTAAAGCCCCCATTTTGTCAAAAAAGTTTATTTTGCTTATTCCTTTCCAGCAAATTCTAGGTTATACATTACTTCTTCTAAGTGTATATAACCCTTTAACGGTACCAACTTTTTTGGTGTTCGATTAATAATTTCAGTTTTTTTGCATTCTTGTTTGCATGTAATTTCTATTTCACAGTACATTATACATAAAAAGGTTTTGGTTTGTTTTTTGAAATCTTTAAAAGTCTGCATAAATATTTCTAGATATCACCAATGGATTCCGGCACATATGCAATCGTAATTTAAGATTTTCATTTCTTTATACCAAAATCACATGCACATCTTGTGGGTTTTGAATATAAAAATTATTACATTTTTTTTTATTAACGTAGTCTGTACTAATTATATATGATTTGTTATATTTAGTATAAAGATTTTATCCCTTGATGTGTCTAATAAAACAAGTTAATGATGATATATTCTTTTGTGGCCTTTTGGATTCTTGCAATATTTTTTTTTTTCTGTTACTAAAGATGATCACTTTTAGTCAATGATATTACCCCTTTTTTAACATTAGCCTCTTAAATTAGCTTTGTATTCAATGTTTTCTTCAAAATAAATTTATGTATGTTTATTCTTTTAGGTAATGAACCATTGTCTTCTGTCACTGTCATATAGTCAGTATAATCCATGTTGAACCTAAACAAATGAAATAATGGCTTTTTTGTTTTGTTTATTTCGCTTTTTACATGATTCAATAGTCGTTGCATATTGCTGTCAAGAGTAGATCTTTCAGCTAATGCCTTTCATAGAGATGCACTGAGAACGAAGTGTATAAATTAAATATTTCATTTGGTATCCCCTTTTTTTTTATTTACTAACAGCAAAACTATTGTAAACTTGTTTATATTTGTTTTTTTATATCAAAGATATACTTTTTTTAAATATGACTTCATTACTTTGAATACAAATAAAATTTGATTTTGAATGTATTTAGTTTTCATGATTGAAAGAAACTATTAAATTTTATTAAATATTTTTCTTTCTGTTGACTAAATAAAAGTTTAATTTTTAAAGATAAACTTTTATTCGAAAGCAATAAGAAAAAATTCCAGGTGACCGATTTCGTCAGATATATTTTTTTTCAGGCTGATCAAAATTATTGAAGCAAAACTTCTAAAACCAAAAATAGCTCCTTAAGTAAACATAAATTCTCATCCAAACGAAGATAACTTAAAAACTTTTAAATGATAAATTTAGAAAACACTTTAAGTCTAGATCTGTTTAGGAAATATTTAAAGATTTGATGCATGTGATTAAAATGTTAGTTCATTGTTTATTATTAATTTTTCTTTTTTACTATTAACATGACTACACTGTTGTTAATAAAATAAATTGTCTGAATAACGCGATATTTGATTGATTTCTTTATATAAACTTTAGAAACATTTAACGATAATGTTAGTGTCTCATATGTCAAGTAAACTGTTTGGAATATGTCATTAAGCACTTATTGTAATATATTTACATGCATATCTTAAGGTTTGTTTAGATTTGCTTAAATAAAGTTAAGGTTAATTAAAAAACAAACTACATTTCATCAGTTTTGAACGGATTATATATTTGATAATTAGCCCTGAATTATTTAAAAAGTCGTTTACATTTGTTTTAAGTCTTCAAAAAGAAAAAGAAAATGGACAGCCCAAAAGTTACTTTTATATCATGAATTATATCTAGCTTATAGCCTTTCTCCATTGAGGTTTGTACAGTGTATTAGCCTCCCTTACAAGAAAATCGTTTTTTCATTGGCAATTAGGGTAATTAGGAAAATTGGATGGAAATGTCAAAAAAAGTGTCATAAAAGTAAACATTAAATCATTGAATCTGTGAAAATACACAAAATAATTTCAGTGGGCTTACTTGCAAAAACAGTATTAAATTAACTGCTAAATATTATATTAAAAATTACCTAAAAAAGAGATCAATTATTTTTAAATTTACAAAATAATTTAAAATTCTTCCAAAAAATTTACTTTTTTAGACAATAAATGGGGGAATTTTTAATGTTGCACAACTTTGTCAATTTATAATAGATGACAAAATTTCCCTTATGCAGCCTTTCAAATGCTGTATTTTATACACGACTGCAGCATGCGTAATACACGTGTATTACCCATTTCTCCATACAAAATTTCCTTCCGTGTATTGTAATATTGTCATATTTTTAATATTCATTTCTATTTTTTTTTTATTGACTGGGAATATCAGTAGTATATACTGTTATTTAGACTTTAACCTTAAATTCTAATACGCTTTAGACTGATTTGTCAATTGTAGACTTTTGGAAACTACTTTTATATTTTCTATGATTTCAAAAGCATAAAAGTTTTCACTAATAAATTATTTTCTTTTAAAGAAAATTCATGTTTTAGTTTATAATAAAAAGTATCTCAAGGCTAAACTTAAATCCTGTTTCAAGAGAATCCAATTAATAATAATTTAAAAAACGTAACTTGATTTTGAATTGCAATGAACCATCTTAAGTTCATATATAAAAGTAATATATATGTAGTTATAAAAAGTCAATAAAACTGATAAACATTGGCTCTCTGTTGGTTGTGACTTTTGAGTTCATAAAAATTTATAATCTTAACCACAAAAACCTATTTACTACTTTCTATAAATATTTTTTTAATTTTTGAAATAGAAAACTAACCACAGAAAAAGAATATTTTTTATAATATGAAAAGTGTTGTTAAAGATATTTTTTAAATATCGAGAACCAGATTACTTCTACGTAATAAACAATTTGGTATAATTGATATTCATTGAAAGAATAAAATATTACAGTTTTTTTTATTATCTAATAGGTCTAAGGTTCATTTAGATATTTGACAGCGTTTTTGAAAGAAAAAATGCTTTTGTAATATTATTTACCACTTGCAGAAAAAAGAAATAAATCAAAAAATCTGAATTACTTCTCAATTTTACTTTTTTTTAACAAAAAATAAATAAATAAATTATATTCTATAATAAGCAAATAAAAATAGTAGAAGATAAAAAAAATTACGATTTTTCTAAATTCTTCAGTATTTCTGTAGAAACTATCTAAAGAGCGGTCGGAAACCTATTTGTATGTGTGTATGCAAAACCATTGTTTACATAAATAAACCGTAATCAAATTTTTTTTTCTAATCAATTTTTCTTAGAAAAATTGTTTCTAATCAAAATTTGTTTACTCTTCATTTAAGTTCAATGCCAAACCAGATGAACACAGCAAAGTATTTTAATCAAAGAAATAATTTAGACATGCGTATGTGGTTCAAGTTTTTTCTCTCTTTTTATACTATAATTTTAATTCATGATTGCAATTGTTTTGGTAATTTTTGTGACAAATTAAATGCTAGCCATATATATTATACGGTACTCTTATAGGTGACACATTCATTTAAATGTTTTGGCTCACTTTAATAATAAACTTGTTTGGTATGAGTAATGCACAAACGATGCTATGTAAGAAATTTTTTTTTAGAAACGCTTTTATCGAACCGGAAGATTGCTCATCACGGGCGAACTACGGCAACATGAGAGCTTTTGTGAACAATTCATATAGTGACGTCAAATTACTGCACATCTCGTATGGTAGCTTAAACTGAAACGATTTCAATTACATTCCAAGCCTTGTTTTGATTAAAATAAATGACTTTTCTTTTCTTTTGTTTTTTGATTATTAATAATTTTTTGCTTTGACCTAAATGATAAAAAAAAACTTTATATAAATTAAATATTTTGGTTTTTTTAATAAAAAAATTATGTCAAGATTAGCTTGCATTTTGATTGTAGACGATATTTTACCCAAACAATTGATGTTTTATGCTGCGTAGACTTAAATTATGTCAAGAAAAAAAAAACCAAATCGTTCTTTGTCGAATTTATATTAAGATTATAACTATTTTGAGAGTCTCAATGAGTTTATTTCATATATTTTGAGCGGGCCTGCTACACCACTTTCAACAGTTATGCTTGATAAGTGCAGCAGTGTTTTTATAGACAATCATATTCAGTTCATAATTTTTGCGATTCTGTTAATAAATTATATTTTATGTGTCAACCTAATCTTTATCTTTGTCATTCAAAGTTGCTTAATTTTCTCAGATTTGATTGTGTTTTATTTGGAAATTAAACTAAGCGGTTTTGATAGCTCTGATACTATTGCAATAATTACAGAAAACAAATTACAAAATTAAGCTATGAAGTATCAAAACAGCTTTTTTTTCTGTAAAATATCTTTCATTATATTGGTATTAATTTTTCAGCTACATTTAATTGTTTAAAATTAAAAATTAAAATCTCCATCAAAGATGGAAAAAATTGAAGGGCTAAGCTAGCATAATTTTTTTTAAAATAGGTGATTTTAATGATAAAAAAACGGGTTTAAGTGAATCTTACTCATTAAATAAAATTATTATGCATTAGAACAAGGGAACAAACGGCGTGATGGCGTTCTCTGTCCTTAATTGACTTGAAATATTAGTTATATTACTATCGAACTCCAAAATAAAATGACAAGAGAAATAGTGGGTTGAACACAAAAAAGTTCACCGAAAAGTCAAAGGCCAACAATCAGGCAATAAGGTTATATTGGAGATTTTTTGAATAATGATAGAGTCATCCACATTAGAAAATAAGTTTTGACAGAAAACATAATTAAGCATGACACGGATTAAATTAATTCTTTTTTGAAAAGCGTCCTTTATAAGGAAATTAAACAGATTCGACAACAATATCTATAATAATTTTTATGAATGCGTGAAATGCAAATGACAGCATTGCTTTTTTATATGATATATTGCTTCCTGTCTGAAAAAAACTGCATTATTGTTTTAGGTAATTTAATTCTGAAGTTTGATTTGTGTTTCAATCAATTAAAATTTATTATGTTATTGAATCTGAAATATTTTTGTGCAATTTAAAAAGCATCAAGTCTGTCGATCGATAGCTTTAACCAAAATATCTTCGAAGAAAAATTATTCTAACGTCAGTCCATCTTTTTATTTTAACATTAAACTTTTACAAGGAATAATTGAAAGTTAGATTTTAATAAAATTGCGCTAAATCGAATTTCAATTATTAAATTTCAAATATTGATTTACAATTATTATAAAAATAAATTCATGAAAAACAAAAAGTAGTAAATAATTGGATAACTAACAAATGCATTTTGATTCTGGGGCAATGCCTGATTTTCCCACACAGTTAGCATTATTAAAAACACAAGAAAAATATGAAAAGCTTTTGTAAGTTAACATCGGAAAGCTGAAAGATGTGGAGTCGCCACATTGGTGCCCGACAGACGGGAGCCAGTATTTTAGCTTTCCACGTTAATAGTATCCGAAAAACAACATCTACTCTTTAGGCCCCCAGGAATTCTCGACATTTTCCTTTCGTTTATACATTTCTATGCCATTCTTATCAAGTGCTCCTTTTTTTTTAGATTCTTTCGTTCTTGGATTTTAGCACTAGCAAATAAAGAGAAATCTCCAAGTATAGTAGATGCATACTATTTCCTTTTTTTTTTCTATAAAAATGATTAGGGACAAAGGGACGATGTTTTAGAAAAACGGAAATGTAGGGTTAGAAAACAATGTACGCTGTCAACATTTTTAAATTATTCTCTTTTATTTTTCTTTGAATGAAAAAATTGCTGTTGTGTGTGTGTAATATGTATGAGACATTTTTTTATGTTTTTAAGTTGTATAAAATGTCAAAATTACTGGGAATACAATGGAAATAAACAAATTTTAGTACAGTACACTTTAATAGATTTTGTTATTGACATAAGAGATGAGAAAAAATAATATCAATGCGGAAAGAACTCTTTACGATTTAAAAAATTAAATTACTTAATTACTAAAAAATATTTTATATGCTAGTGAACAGAAGGACTAATTGTAAGTGCAAAATAGGTGAGGATGGGGTAATACAATGCATGTTAAATGCCTCAAAAGTAAAAGAATCTTATTAGAAAAAGAAAAATGCGTTAGCAGTAATATTTACAGTAATTAAGAAGCTTTACTTTTTTCATTTATTCATACTTAGAAATTATAAAGTTAAATATAAGCCTCTTCGGCTTCATTAATTTTCTCCAAAATGAAAAATTAACGTGAGTTTTATTTTTGCTAGTCCTTAAATAAAGACTATGAATCAAAAATAAGTTAATTGTCTTATTTGATCCGGGCTTATTTCTTTATGAATTTTGTTGTCGTTTCTCATCGTTTTTTTTTATCTCCAGATTTTTTCAGTTTTTTGTTCCTTTTTCAAGTTTTTTGTTAAAAAGGGTTCAATCTATCAACGAAGAAAAACAAGTTAATAAAATCGATGAAAAGCCAAAATACTTTCAATATAAGTTATTTAATTGACTGTATCAAGTAACTTTAGTTGGTCCTTGGAAATGCCCTGGGGTACAACAAGTAGCTCTGCCAGATAAAGTATAGATTTTTGACTGAAACTTTAATAAAGTCTAGACATCAGTAAAAACTTTAAACGTAAAAAGCTGTTTTAAAGATCGAAGTTTTTAAACTGAAATAGCGATTCTTAATAGGATGTTTTTTAAAACAATTAATGAATAAAAGAAACAAAACCGCGTTAAATAACTAATTCATCGCATTCTAACTAAATTTTTTAAAGGATCTCACATAAATTTTATTTTACTATGCTTCTAATGAAAAGGCATTAGTTAAGTATCCATGATGCGTTATAAAAAAACAATTAATATTGCATCTTCCATAAATAAATTTCGTATGATGATTTAAATTAAAATTCTGCTCTAAAAATTAAATTTACTAATTACATCAAATATTAAAAGAATAACCCTTCATAAAATGCAAATAGAAACCTTTACCTTTGTTAATAAACAAAAGCAGAAAAACCTTAAAAGCTGTTATGCACCTCTAATCCTCAATTTGTTGAAGATTATATTGTTGGAAAATATTTTTCCATATATCCGATCATACGAAATTAAAATGAAAGTCCAGTAGATAAAGGCTAGACTGTAGATTTTCGAAAATTAATAAGTGAATTCTTTGAAAACAAAAATAAAACACAAATTCTTGTACTAAATAATTTTCTCTAACTTTCTAAGGGATGAGAAGTAAAATTGTTAGCAAATGAATAAAATGGGGACCTAGGAAATAGTTATTTTCCCATACAAATCGGTTAAGAAAATTCTCAAACAATTTGTAGAGAAAGTATAATTTCTCGTTTCAAATACTACCAACTTATTATTTTGCCTTTTTGTTCTTATGAGAAATACATTAGAAAGCTTCCTAGCTCTTTTTAATTCTTTTGCATTAGAATTGCTTTGAAATTGATTTTTTTTTTAATCCGCTTGTAAAGTAGCCCAAGGAGATTCTTTTCCCTACTATTTTTTTTTTTTTTTAATATTTCAAAAAAATACAAACTTTGTGGGAAATTATGATACAATGACTTTATATGTAAAAACAAAATTTTCCTTTTTCATTATGTATATAAGTAGACAATTTGTAAGTTTAGTGATCAATAACGATATTTAGTGTTGAGAGTGTTTTATTTAATGTTTAAAAATTCATTTTAAAATCCTTAATTGTTTTTAATTTTTTTTAAAAATTGGCTGAAAAGTTGTAATACCCAACCCAATTAAACAAATAATGTCTCTTGATTTCAAAGTAATAGTGTGAAGTCGGTTAAAAATTAGTTTTTAACATTTTTGTATTATTATTGATAAACAAGTTTCTTTGAATAAATCCAAAATTTTCTTGTTATTATTAAATATACATATATCTATGTACGAATTATACTTGTATTTCAAAAGGTTAATGTCATTTGTAAAATGACAAATTCCAATTGCAATAAAAAAATAGAATTTGCAAAATCTATAAAAGACGACTGCCTGAGAAAAAACAGTTTTAATAATTAACCTGAACCCTGAACGGCTATAATTGAAATCATATTAAGAAGGTACAATATACATATATACATATATAAGGCTTGAAATATTTCAGAGTGCCCACAATCTTTTGTCAGTCGTTTTTTAACAAAAATAAAGTGTAGAACTAAAGATGGGAAGTGATGTAATATGGCGGATATAACAAGAAATCTAAATTTAGCATTTGAAGGTAATTATGGTGAATACTTTCAAGTGATGTAATGGGTACAGTTTAGTAAAATATAACTTCATTAATTTGTTCTTCAGTTAAATAATATTAACACCACATATCTTGTTTAACTAGTTTTAATCGGTAAATCGGGTAATTTTATTATTATTTAATTTCTTACATTCAACTTGTATAGGTGTTAATTTTTTCTAAAAATTCTACTTCTAAAATTTTACCAAAGTCTCTATAAAAAGTCTAGAATTATCGTTCAATATTAAAATGATAAAAGACTGGTCGCGGTTCAATTTGTCACCCTTTTTTTTTTTTTTTGTGCTACTACTACTACTAAAATGTTCAAAAACAATCTTTATTTTGTTAATTTAAACATAAATATTTTTAAACTATTTTCCAATGTTATGCGTATATTTTATTTTACTTTAAAGAAAAAGTACAAAAAAAGAGTAAATTGTGTTTCTTTTAATTTTTTTGTATATTCTTTTCTGCATTAATTCTAGGATTATTATTCAAAAAGTTATTTCCTACAATTAAAACAATTTCCTATTAAAGAAGGGTTAATTTAATTCTAATAAAATTTCTTCAATTGAATTTATTACTTCAGCTTAAGCAGTTTTAAAAATGAACTTAGCTTTTTTAGAGATATATAGCGATAAGTTCTTATTAAACGTAGCCTTTTTTTCATAAATTCTCACTAAAATGTAGTTCTTATTTCAGTAAATATACGAGTAAAGACTCCTATTAAAAATGTATGACTTTCCAAAATTGTAAATAGACTTTTTTTTCAGCAATTTATAATATAAAATGTTTTAGTTTTCAAATCAATCTTTCCTTTTTTTATTAATGAGTTTTTTTTTGTAATACAGGTTCACCTTCACAAAAATATTCATTTGAATAGATTGTTATATTAGAAAAAAACAAAACATTTTTACAATAGTAGGAAAATTTTTAATTTAAAAGGTCTAAAACAGTAAATTATTGAATAACCATAAAGAATATGTATTATTATGTCGAAGAAATTTCCTGTTTGGGCGGCGTCAGATCCTAGAGATATATAAAGCGAATTTTCTATTTGGCCATTATTGGGTTGATGAGACTGAAATTGTCAAGGGTTCAATTATTAATTAATAATTTTATATAATAATTTTAAAGAAGCTTATTAAAATAATTTGAAAAAATATTTATTTAGAATTTTTACAAAAGAACAATCTGTTTTTAATTCATATTTTGAAACTTTATGCAACTTACCTTCCTTTGAAGTAAGTAAATATGCTTTTACGTGTACTGGACTTAGAATTTCCATGTTTGAATGGAGCGTGAGTACTATTGCCAAATGTTTTTGGATATTTGTAATTTTATATTTCTTTTTCTTTTGTATATGTAGCACATTAACAAGGGTGTAGTATACTAAAAATCGTCGAATACTAATTTCCTAGAGAATTATAATGCTCTTCTCAGTGGGCTAATGTATCCACTCATTTGAACAATAAGATCAATTGCCGTTTTTATCTTATTATGATCAGTAACCTAGAATGGTTTATAACAAACTTCTCGTTTTATTTCTATGCGCTCCATTTTCTTAAAATGCTTGGTAGAACCCAAATTTCTTTCTTAATATTGTAATTTCTTTATTGTTTTCTTAAGGAATGACTTCTTCGCGTTGCATTTAGGCAAGAAAAATTTGGTATGTCTTGTTTCCTTTCAACATTAAACAACTCATTAGCTTTTATTTATAATTAGTACACAAGTATTTTTTTTTCATATCCTCCTGGTTTGATATATATAACGATGACACAAGACAATAATCATTCTGATGTCATGAAATCAACACAAAATCATCATTTTTAATAAATTTTTGCCCTAAGTATCAACAAATAATAAATGGATGCAACTGTTCATTATTTTTTTTACTTTCATAAAATTAATAGTGCTTTGAATTTTATTTAAAAAATTAAGAATATCAATTTTTACAAAAGATATCTTAACAAATCCTATTTGATTGGAGAATACTCTTTTGATTTGATTCTACACTGCATGGGGTTTATAGATTCTTGAGATGCGGTGTACAGATAATTATACCAATTTCAATGTTACATGGGGAGTTCATGTAAAATGAAATATGTAATTAGCCTTTGAATAAAATTAATAAAATCTCTTATCCACTTTAGAATTGTTTATTAAAAAAAAAGAGATTTTATGGCACGTGTCTTTATAATTTTGGTGTTTCATACAGTTCTAATTGTAAGTAATAAAAAGATGTTCGAAAATTTTTCCTTTGACTAACTAAATACTTATAGTACAAAGATTTTTTTATTGTTTATTGTTGTTTATTTAAAATATGTTGTAGGTTTTTTTGTTTTCTGTATAAACGCAGTTCACCAAACTATCGAAAAACTAGTTAGAAGTAAAATATTGACAATTTCCAATGCTTAAACAGTATTCTTTTCATAAAAAAAATCATTTGAAAAACAGTAAAATTAAACAGTAACATTTCTAACAAATTAAAAATGATCAGGATGGCATAAAACTTTGACAGCTGTTGTTTTAGGGTTAGTACTTCCTAAAAATAATATGTATTTCTGGCTTTAGACATCTCAGTATCAGTCTAGAGATTTTTCAGGTCATGTGTTGCTTTGATTTTTTAAAAATTATCTTTGTATATTTTTTTTAGTTAATATGTGCTTAGGTTTGTTTCATATTTATTTTTAATGCAGTTTTTTATATTAAGCCAATATGGGCTTTTTGAAGAGTGACAGACTTTGGAAATTAGTTTTTTTTGAACAATTAATTTATTTTGAATAAATATACAGCTGGTAATAAAATTTAAAAGAAAACTGATTTGTTGTTTTTTCGTTGCAGGAATCACTTACAACTGTGCCTTTTTTTTATCTCCATTCCTAATTTCTCAATAAACCAAGGTAATAAAATTTTAGTAATATTTTTGCCACAATTTTTTTATTTTAAGTGAAAATTGTTCTTAATTTTATTTTATTGTTAATAAGTTTATTCCATCTTCAAAAAAAGATTTAATTTTAATAAATTTCAATGGTATACTAATTTTGCCGTTATAAGAAGGATGTCTTACCATTTATACCATTAAATTTTAAATAAGAAATAAAATAATAAATAAATCAACATTTTTGTTTGATTTAAATTTAATATTTGAACTTAGTGCTTAGGCTACACTTGCGCCTATCGTGTAGCTTAATTCAAAGTAAAATAAGTGCAACAATATACGAAATGAATGAAAAGCATAAAGTAAAAGTCTAATCATTAGCATAGCTCCCTGCTGATGTAATAGGAGAACCTAAACTGGCAAGTGACAGTAAAGGGAGGAGGTACTTGTACCCCGGAAACCAATATAGTCAAATGAATTTTGTGTCATAAAAAACTTTTGCCGGTACACATGCAATTGAGTTCTACCTTTTGAAAGAAAATTTCTTTCATTTTGAAATAATTAAAAAATTTTTAAGAGAATTTTACATTTTAATTACTAGTCTTTGTTTGAAATTTTGTTAATCTTTCCTAAAAACACTGAAAGCTTTCCTTCTTTTGGCCAAGTATTGAAAATAATAAAACTTTATCTTCCTATCTTTATATTTGCGTTGAGCAAGTTAAGCAATCATCATTTATTTACAGTTTTAATTTCATATCTAAAACTGATTCATTTTAAATTTAATACTATAAAGGGATTGATGTGGAAAAAAGCCTTCAAACGAAAATATTGGTACTATCGCATTTTCAACTTGACCTTATTTAGACGTAGCGGCCAGCCATTGACAATTTGTAATTAGACTACTTAGCAAACTATCCTGATTTTGAAATTAAAACAAAGATTTGAAAATGTAAACTTAAAAAACAGTTTACTGAGATAACGTTAGATTTCATCCGCACTTTTTAAACGTTTTGTTTGTCTTGAATTTGGAGAAGCTAAGAAATATTATTTAACCCTAAACTTACCGACTAGGGAAAGATCATCGTTGAGCAGAAGTTACTTTGAGTCGTTTGGTCAGAGCACTGTTCTGGCTACTTTTTAAATAAAAGTATCTAAGTTGGTTACTTACTCATTCCTCTATCGCCGAACTTTCTACTGGTGCTATTTCCTATCCTAATTCATGCATGAATTCTTATTCAAATTTTTTTTTACTAATGTGCATATTTCAAAAATAATATACGATATATACATATATTAGCGGACAAAATCCCTAGTCAGACAAAAGGAATACTTGTTATAAGAAGAGAGCACTTTTTCAAATAATCGAAGTAATAAAAAAAACGAACATTTTCAATTCATGCACTTAATGTACAACAATTTCTTTCAATAACTTTAAAAAGCTGCACTCTTTTTAAATTAAGCGTAACTTGAGTGCACTTCATCTAAATCGATTTAATCAAGCTTATAACATGTAATCTGGTAATAAAAAGTGAAAATAGAAAAATTTCACTATTTTGAAATATAAAAATAGATTCTTACTCCCACTACAAGTATTAAAAAGTAATATAAAACAAAACTAATAATAGAAGGGGTAAAGAAAATCCCCTTACTCAAGGGTAAAATAAAAACCACTTCAGTTTTAATAACAAATGGCAACTACCACTGTTAACATATACAAAAAAAAAGTATCAGGGGTCGTATAGGGAGGAATTACGTGACATTTCAGTTTTAGTGATAAAACCCCCATCTCCTGCATATTTAGCCATGCATCTGATTGTTAGTATACATGCATATATTTTGGGGTTAGGTGCCGAGTATAGAAATGCAAATGTACGCATGTATCTTCCATTGAATTTATTCTTGATGAAAAAAGGATATATAATTGGTAGGGGTAGGGGTAGGTAAGGGGTAGAAAGAATATATAGGAGAAATATTTTTATCTAAACCTTGAAGTCATGTACTGATGCGACAGTTCTCACGAATCCTTACACTGTGTAAGATGAACTCTTCAGTCGAATTTTTAAGGATATCATTCTAGGCCTAACCACAGTTCAAGAAGGACACTTGACTCCTTCTTCTCTTTTTTTTCATTTTCAATCCAAAAACAAAAAAATATTATTTTACATTTCTGAAAAAAAGGAACAAAAAAAAAAAATAATTCGATTTGCATTGAAAAGTTCTTCTTAAAAAAAAATTTACTTTAAAAGAAGGAAAAACAAAAACAGTAAAAAATATATATTTTTTTTGAAAAAGTGTTTTAATAATTAGTGCCTTCCAAAGCCTTTGTTAAAAAAAAAGTGTTTTTTTTTTCATTTATTAATTTAAATTGTTGAAATTGTTTTAATATTGTTTGTTTTTTTTTTTAATGCTGTTTTTCGTTAACACAATCGTGCCTACGTGTTTTGTTAAACTTTAAAATTTAAAGACAGAAATCTATCGCGTACATTTTTATTTTACTCATAAAAAATAAATCTAACGATGAACACCATCAGTAAGTATAAAATATTTATTGCAAAATAATTCTATTTTTGGATTGATTTTCTTTTCTTTCTTTTTTCCATTTTTCTTTATTATTATTGAAAATTAATTAAAAAGTGATTGGATAAGTGTTTTCTTTAGATTTTAAGTATCGGATGTGTACTCGTTGAACTTATTGTAAACTAGAACAAGTGTTAATTCTTTTCTAGCTACTGTAATTCCTTATACCTTAAATTACCATAATGTATTAAAAAAATATTTTTAACTATTTTCTTTAGAGAAAATTAAAATTGTATTTTGCATTTTAATAAACTTTTTAATTATTCCAATTCTTAACATTTGCTAAGAATTTGCAAAATTTCAATATTCTGAGCAGGTATTGTTTGAAATGAGTAACAATTAGCATTTCAATAGAGATTTATTCGGCTTCTTATATTGCAAGAAACCTCTTTGGTGTGTTTTTTAAATGAGATTTTCTTTTTTTGTGTTTATTAAAATTAAAGGGAAAGAAAATTATATTTAAATTGAATATGAAAATGTTTTATTTAATACTAAGATATTATTTAAAGTTAAAAAAGTTTTTTTTTAAATAGTGGTTCAAGGCAGGCATCTTGGGTAGAAAAAAAATGGTAGATTAATAACATAAAAAAGGGTTAATTTTTGATCATAACGACTTCGATATTATATAAAAAGTGACACTATGAATAAGGAAAGTTATCATTTTAAGTCATACATTAATGAAGTTCGGAAAACTATTCCCTTGTATATTTTTTCAATTTTTTTTCTACTCTATTTATCTAAATCTTCAAAATAAAATACACAAATTCATATGCTACGGAAAATAAAAATACTTTCTTTAAAACACAACAACAATAAACATCAGGAATGTAAAATACAAAGCAGAAGAAGAATAGGTAGAAGCACGATTTTCCACTAAAATATCCATTTTGATTGTAAAACTAAAACGGATGTTATACTAAGAAAAATGCATTATATGACTTTTCTTTCCCGTGAGTTAAAATAAATGCCCATCTTAATAATTCTTGACAATACAATTTCATCATTGTTCATGCAAGAAAATTCGTCAAAGAGAAACTCAATTTTTCTTATAAGGACTCATTCATTCGTTGAAAAAAGTACAAGAAATCTGCAAGGCAAGAGAATAGTACTTTAAATTTTGTAAAAAGCAGAAATTATACTTATTTCTGTTGAGAATTATTATTTAGTTTGCGCATTTAGCCAGTTTGAAGTTCATATAATATAAAATATAAAGAAAAAGAAATTTTTATATTAATATAATATAAATTGAGAACTATTTTTTCATTTTTTATTGAAGAAGGATTTTTTTGCGCTAACAGAAAAAGGAGATGCTAATTACTTAATGAGAACTATGACCTGTCCTGTGTAAAAAATTTTAAAATAATTGAAACTTTCAATTATTAACTTTGTTAACTTATTGAAGTGTTTCTAACGTGATTAGTTTTTTGCAGTCAAACTAAAAAGCCATAATTAAAGAAACAAAACTTTGTTTCTACTTTATTTATATTTCAAAAGAGAAAAATCACCTGTACTATTTTTAGATCTCCCTGTAAATATATAAAAACTCTAGCTTCCAATATGCAATTAAATCCAATTAATTGCTAAATGAATTGGGTTTTTTTTTTTGTAAAATTATAAAAAAATCAAGTACTTAAACTATTTTAGTCGGACTTTTGCCACTGACAAAATTTTGCTTAAAATTTTAAAAATTATCTCTTTTTCTAACAAAAAATCCCATAAACTCTGTTTTTAGTTGAAAATTTTGTTTAAATTCAATATTAATTTAGCAAAATAAAAAATTCAAGTTACATATTATCAAATTTTTCAAAATATATGGCATAATATTTTCAGGTGTGGCATGTAATTAAAAAAACCGCAAAATTTGCCGGGATTCGCAAAGAAATTTGCGAAGGCGTAGCTATTAATAGATGTAAAAGTCACTGATTTATGTGTCACACTACATTGAAATAATCAGACATAATACGTCCTGTTTATATTTACTAATTTTATAATTAGAACAAAAACTTACATATGTTTCTTTTTTTTTTATTTAATTATGTTTCTCTGATGCTATTATTAAACTGGTTTTAGTAATAGATAATATGTCAAAAGTTTTTGTTGTTAACACATCAAACTTAAAAATGTTTTATGAAATCGATTTTCCCGGCAAAAAGAAATTTTACGGTTTGTAAAGTGAAATATCTCAGAGCGGCCCTATCAAGACAAATATTTTACGCTATTGTTTTGCTGCAGAAAAACAATATAAAAGAGTTCATTTCTAATGTAAAATAATTTTGTTGTTATTTTATTTTTTTTAGTAAATGCATATAAGATATCTTAGATTATTTTATTGAACTAGATTAATTGTTTAGTACTTGTTTCGAAGAAAAATAAAATTCAAGTGAATTTTGTAAATACATAAAATCCTAAAAGTCAGTTAAAAACCGAGCATTGATGATATTTTATAAAAAGATGGCATGATCATATTCTTACCCTGACTCGATTTCATGCCAGGAGAGAAACAATAAAATTACTTTTACTATGGGTACTCGTCATCGCTCCTTATCACCTTAAAGATAAAAGTTATACAGAATGAAGTTAGATTTAAGTTTGGTAGATTTTTAACATTTGAAAAAACAAAAGCTTCTCTATAAATAGATGACTTACGCCAGCAAAAGTAGCTATTTCTTGTTCTGAGGGTGAAAAACTTGTGCAACACGTCAAAAATGCTCCAAACATTTATAGATTCTTATTTGTATAAATTCCCAAATGAAAAAGTGACTTTTACATAAGAAGTAGTTACATAATTACCTAAAGAAAGAAAGAAAGTTTCTTTATTAACATATTCCTTTTTTGTTTGGGGTAAATGTAGAACTATGCTTCGTGCATATCCTTTGGTTGCAATAAATCATTCTAACAGTTCTTCTACCAAAAATTAGTCTATTTTTTAACCCTTTGTAAATATCACTTTAAAGTCCGCAATTATACAAGTGACAATTGTTTTTTAACATATTTCAAAATTTTATCAAAATATGTAATTTTTTATAAATGAAAAATTTTTTGAGTCGTAAGCATTTTTTTTGCGTTCAGGCTTTATTTGAATTTTCAAAAAAGGTGTAATTTTTTGATTTGAAATGAGCCGTTCGTGATTTAAAGTTTGAAGTGTGGTGGGTATTTCAAAAAAGAAATTTTAGGACTATAATTCTACAAGTAGTAGTAATTATTTTATAAAAATACTTTATGCAAGTACTCAACAATATATATATTGATTTTTATTGAAGACTGCGCTTACGAAAATAACTCATTAAAATCTTTAATTTTCAAGAGCACAGTTAGATATAACATTTTAAAATTTCATATAACATGAATGCAGCCTTTGTGTTTCTCTAAAAAATTGTTTAACAACTTTATTAAAATAAAATACTTTCTTCAAGCATTATTAATGGCCAAATGATTAGCTTATAATTAAAAATAATTAATTCTTATTCAATAAAAGACATTTTTTTATTTATCAAATGTAATGATTGTGAATTTAAGCTGAATTAAAAGAGAATACCACCACCCATTGTTAAAAGATTGGATTTGATTAGAACCTTGGATCCCATTAGCCTCACAGTTTGAAATTAACTAAAATACTTTAAGTATACCCTTTATAAAATTTTCTTAAGATTGTGTATTTAATCAAATAACTAGGAAGATTAATGGTAACGCTGTATAGCTGCAATCAAGAATTTGGCAGCATGCTATAACATTATTTTATTTAAAATATAAAAGCAATATGTATACAACACTATTCTAAATTGGCTAATTAAAGGCTTAATCCTTATAAAGTCTTTGACAAAGAAATAATCATTAAATCCAGTTGATAGAATATCCTTTGAACTAGTCATGGTCTATGGTTTAATTTAGAATTTTTACAAAAATATCTGTCATTTTATTTATTTAATAGATACAAATGAGGTTTATTACATAAAATAACACTACATATAATTATTGTATATATGATTATATATTATTTTTGTAGCTTTTGCGTAGGCAACTGTCTAAATTTTTTTCAATTAAAAGTTAACCGGATAAAATCTCAAAATTTACAACGAGGGCCGGATATAAAATCTAAAACAAATACACACACTGCCTGTGATAAAAAAAAGAAACTTACGTATATCCTACCTAACGTTTACTTAAACCTTTGGTATGATTATTCTCTCTAATCCAATTTTTAAGTGTTAAATTAAGAACTATTTTTGCCTATATATAAATCAAAAAAAATTTTTTTAAGGAGGAATGTTAGCATCTATCTTTTATTCTGACATATTGAACACATCAAACCATTTGTTGAAATATAATTTTTTTTTTTATAAAACTACATTTCCTGACTCAGACATTGCTAAATTTAGCGTAAACATTTCAGTTAGTATGAAACCGCAAAATTTTCAGAGTTGTTTATCTTGGAGCTATACTTTAATTAAACTATAATGATCGCTGTATCTTACTAACTAACAAGCAAATTTTAGTGAAATTTATAGTTTTTTTAAGCATGAAAACTGAGTCGATCAGCAAAATCAGATTTTATCAATATTTTAGTTTGTGAATGATCATATTTTTGTTTGAAAATGGCGAACAAATGGCAGTCGTATTGTTAGACGTTATATTAAATTAACAAAAACTTTTTATTCATTTTATCAATTTTATAGTCATCCGAAAAAAGTATTATCTCAGATTTCAGTTCTACAACTAGGGCTAATATTAAAATTTTTAAAGAAGTGTAGCTTTTTATGTTCCTTACTGAGCTTGCTTCCTAATAAACAGAATATTGATCTGATACTTTACGTTAATGTTAATAGTTAATTCCATTATGTTTTTCGAATAAACAGATTTATGTAGCACAAAATACAAATCTATAAGTTTTGAAAGCAAAAGCATTTTTAAATACGATATAGTTTTCAAAAGATTTAATAAAAGATCTCAACTTAATAATCCTGTACAGTAAATGATTCAAAATATTTACACAACATTTGCGATTCCTGTTTCTCTGCTACAATAAGTTTTAAATGAATGACTAGCATTAAAGTAATGGAAGTTTTTAATGATGAATTTTGTCCTTCTATCATTTAGCAATTTCTGTTGTATAGGTAATTGTAACTCGTTTTGAAAGTATCAGTTTGTCCTTTCAAATATTTTGGAAAATATCTGATTAAACTATAGGAAGCTTTTAACATGACCTATTCAGTATATAATTTGATACCTAGTATTATCTAAGAGTTTTATATATGTAACTAAGAAACGAAATTAACTGTAAACAAAGAGTAACAAAGTAAAATAACACGTGCCTGTATAAATTTGAAATTTGTTTCGACAGCTTTTTTTTTTTGTTGCAGGAAGCTTAAATTTCTTAAGTAAAATTCTTGATAAAGTTATACTTAGAGTATTTAATCCAAAAATAAAATATATTATTATTCAATGATAGAAATTTATTTTATTAAAATTAGTTACAAGTCGCGGGAAATGAAATCGCTAGGTGGCTTCTTGTGGATATTTGTCATCTAACAAAAAAAAGAAAAGTTCTTCGATGTAAACTTTTCATAAACATAATTTTCTCAGTTAAAATTATTAAATTAATACAAAAAGTTCTATAATTTTCTTTCGAAACTTCATTGACTTTCTAATTATGTGATTTGTTAAGAATATCAACTGATTTGAAGAACATCTTTTTCCTTTCAAACATATTTTCAAGTTTGAAAACAATTACAAATCGAATGCTAATTGTGGTGAATACCGTTATGAAGTAAATAATTCAATGTGAATTTTATTATTTTCTATTATGGCTTTTAGTGACTTGTAAAAAGAGAATATATTTATTTTTATCGTAAAATATGTTGGCTTTTCATTAGTTCATTGTTCAAACTATTCAATATTTTACACAATATTCTTCTATTATTATTTTTTTCTTCTTTTTTTAAAGATATTCCATTTACAATAAGATTTTGAAAAAATAGAAGCTATGGCTTTTGAAATCGCTTATTATCATTTGACCACATTCAAACCGACAAAATTTATTTTTAATTTTTTGAATTGGCCAGAATTTTTAAGGTTTAGTGCTTGGATTCACTTGGATCTTTAGTAGTTTTATCTATTGTTTTTATTTCTATTTTATTTAGTCTGTCCACATTTTATCGATAGTAATTTAGTTTGATGTCGCCTTTTATTCATTTCTATCAAATGCCACAATCATCCTTCTGTAATATTACACTTTCAATAGATTTAATTAAAATTTCGGATTGTCCAATATGATATCATAGGTTTTTTTATAATCCTTTTTTTTTTTTTTGTTGCTTGTTTTAAATAATCCTAATATTTAGCATCACTTGCTACATGATACAGTTATGTTGAAACTAACAAATTCATTTTCCTATGATCCAGATTTCTCTTAAAACTTTTATAAGAACATTACTTTGTCGGAATACAAAATTCATTTGAATTTTTTAACAATATGTAAAATTTATCACTTCAAATGCTTCTAATGAATTAATTAACGTGACATATAAATTTATATTTATAAATAAGTTACATAAAATTTTAAATATTGCTATCAAATTGTGTGAATACCTACACCAAACAACAAGAAACTTCTATATCAAAGTTGTAACAGTTTGAATTTCATCATAAAACTTTATATTGCACTTTGGAGTACAAATAAAATTGCTAGAAAATTTTCAAGTGTCTGACAAGATTTTCCAAATGAGGTATAAAATTGTTAAAACAATTTAAAAAAATATTCATCCAAAAGAAAAATGAATTTATGAGTTGCTAAGTTAAAATGTATAAGAAAAACACAAAGTTTTAAGTGGTTTTGTTTGACTACATTTGTTATTATTAAAGATGGAGGCTTAATAAATTACAATTTCATAATATTTCTATAATAACAATCCCGAGAATGATTATTGTCTCCTACTTTTAATTTTGAATTTTGTAAATCATATATTTAAAAAATTTGAAATATTTTTCATCTTTTACAGTGCCTTATATTATTTTAAACCATGGCCACGCTTTCTTTAAGGATTACCTTAGAAGGAGGTCGTGTAACCAAAACTATTCAATTTGATCCACAAACAACAGTTTTTGATGCATGTAAAATAATTCGGGATAAATTTGCTGAAGCAGTACAAGGACAACGTAAGTTAAACTATTTCAGTTCAATCAAATTAAATTTTATTCATTTTAATTCTTTGTTAAATTTAAAAACTTTCTTTTTATTTTCCTAAAGCACAAGAATATGGATTGTTTCTGTCCGATGAGGAGAATAGACAAGGAGTTTGGTTAGAATCAGGACGTAATTTAGGTTATTATCTCTTACGTAATCAGGATGTACTCGAATATCGAAGAAAACAGCGTACATTACGTGTCCGTATGTTAGATGGAGCAGTAAAGACAATATTAGTAGATGATTCACAACCAGTTTCTCAGCTTATGGTTGTTATTTGCACAAAAATTGGCATTACAAATCATGAAGAATATGGTCTGGTTAGAGAAGAAATTGATCAACAAAATGAAAATTTACCAGATAATAAATTTGGTACACTTACACTACGACGTAAATTTCCAGACAAAGATCGAGATGCAAAAATGGAAAGTCTAAGAAAAAAACTTAAAACTGATGATGAAAGTAATTATAAATAACTTCCTTTTTAAATTGAAATCAAATTATTTATATATATTTGTTTTTGGTTTTATCTAAATATAGTTAACTGGGTCGATGTTGGAAAAACATTACGTGAACAAGGAATCAATGAGTCTGAAACAGTATTGTTACGCCGTAAATTCTTTTTTTCTGACCAAAATATTGATTCACGAGATCCTGTACAGTTGAACTTATTATACGTTCAAGCACGTGATGCTATTTTAGATGGAACGCATCCAGTTACACAAGAAAAAGGTATTCAATGTTTATATACAAAAATAAAGCTTAGAGAAAAAAAATTCCTTTCAACTCCTCATGCATGAATTCCTTTCTGTAAATTTTCATTTTATAACAAAAACATGTTTTCTACACGTAATTTTGGGTTGATTAATTTTAAAATTTTACTAAAGTAACGTTTTTCATGTATTTTTTCTTGTTATCTTTTTTTGGTTCTCTATTTTATACATTTTTGGCTCCTAATTCTTTGAGATTTATTTTTAATTCGTGTTACTCGGAAAATGAAAACCAAAAATATTTATATGTTCATGGAACTACAAATTTTTAGAATGAATCTTAAATAACAAAACTGAATTTAAATTTTCATAACTGATGTAAACAATATTAACAAATTTTCAGACTTTTTGAATACATCTTTAGAAAAAGAGAAGAAGAAAAAAAGGGGTTTTGTTTTTTATTTTTTATTTTATAGTTTGCTTTTGAAACCTATGTAATAGATAATTTGTTTCTTTATCCAAATTGTCAGTGTAGCCAATGCAAATACTTTTATTTGCGAGAATCAAGATCTTTTAAAACCTGATTGAAAAACTTTTTTTTTTTCAAAAAAAGAAATTACTACTTTTTTTTTTATTTTTGTGCTGTAAATTTTTTTATTATTGTTAAAATATGTAAATAGTTCTTTATAAATATCAACAGTAATGAAAGTTATAATTAATTATTTTAAACTATTTACAATGATGAACAATAAAGATGAAAAAAAAGGTATAAGCGATCTAGTAATGCAAGGAAAAGTAATAAACGTTGAACACAAAATATTCGAAATTAATAACGTGTTTGTTGAATTTTTCTGTATTTTGTTTTCATGAAATCTTGTAGAACATTTTTTCTTATTGTTATGTTCCCCTGCATAATTTGATTTAAAATTATAGATATTAAAAATTTCTTCTGAACTTGCTATATCCCCTTTCACGTTTAAAGCAAAAAGAAATAATTCTTTTGAATTTTTTCTCAACTCCAAATAATTTAATATTTTTGTAGAAAAAGTAAAGTCTTTTACGAAGTTTAAACCATTTTAATTATTATTTAACATTTTTTCTAGCTTGCGAATTTGCTGGTATACAGGTTCATATACAATTTGGACCTCACAATGAGCTAAAACATAAGCCTGGATTTTTAGAGTAAAATTAATTAACTTTATAAAAGTGTTCTTGTATTAAATTGTTATTATTATTTATGGATTTTAGCCTTAAAGATTTCCTTCCTCAGTCGTATTTTCGAATAAAAGGAATTGAAAAAAAAGTATTTGCTGAACATCGTAGACACGTGGATTTATCAGAAATAGATGCAAAAGTTTTATATACAAAAACAGCACGAGAATTACCAACATATGGAGTTACATTTTTCTTAGTAAAGGAAAAAATGAATGGAAAAAATAAGCTAGTACCTCGTTTGTTGGGAGTAACAAAAGATTCTGTTTTACGCTTAGATGAAAAAACAAAGGAGATACTAAAAACATGGCCATTAACAACTGTTCGTCGATGGGGTGCTTCACCAAATACATTTACATTAGATTTTGGAGACTATGCTGATCAATATTATTCTGTACAAACAACAGAAGCTGAACAGATTGTTCAATTAATTGCTGGCTATATTGATATAATTATGAAGAAAAAACAAGCTAAAGATCATTTTGGAATTGAAGGTGATGAAGGTTCTACTATGGTGGAAGAGAGTGTTGCACCGTCAAAGTATATTTTTTTGCTTTTTTTTTTTAAAATATTGTTTTTTTTAATTTCCTTAAAATTACAGAGCTACATTCTTACAACATGAAACAAATAAAATTGGAAAAATAAATACTGAATCTTTGGCACAACCTGGTATAATGAGAGCATATGATGGTAATTCAAATAAAATATTGTGGTATAAAATTTTCTTAGTGTGCAAGAATTTTTGAAATGTAAACAATTTTTTCTTGTTAATTGTTTTAGTAAAGTAATTTAGTTATTTATTAACAACTTCTTTAAGTTGAAAATTGAGAAAATAAAGAAGTGAATTGAATGAAGGATTCGAAAAAAATTGTAAATAATTTTCAGTAATACCGAAATAAACGATCAAAATACATTTCATTCAAGTACGAAAAAAATAGACTCGAATGTAAGAAAAGACATTTGGGCTTATTCTCATTTATTTATGTCTATTCTTTTAAATTGAATTTTTATCAAAGCCTATAATTTTTACATGTAACGAAAAATTCTTACACACACTGAAAATAAACTAAAACCATATTTAATAATTTTAATTTTAATTGAGTTTTGTTAAAATTATGTTGCTGGAAAGTTTTTAAATTGCACTAAAAATAAATGTAAATACATAAATATAATTTAAAAATTCTGCTACAATCTTTTGAATAAAAAAAAATGAAATATGAATTTAAAATAATATCTAGGCCAGAAATCATACTATCAACATGAAATGCAGTCGATACAATACGGAGCGGTTATCGGGCAAGTGAATGTTGCTCATCAGCCGCCAATGGTAAGTTTATAAGTTAAATGTTTGTGCTATTAAAAATTAAACGTAAAAATTTGCTTTTTAAAATAAATCCTAAGATGAATGTTGTTTAAATAAAATATATTAAATAAAAACTTTTTTACAATAATTCAATGCATTTTCATGCTGCTTATGGAATATTTTTAATCGAAGTATGTTTAATTAGTAATTGTATCAATAAGTAGCGAAAATATTTTAGTTGTTGAGATTTTGAATCCAAATATTAGATTTTATCCTATTTAAATCTTCAAAACACTTCTAAAAATGCATATTTCATTTCAATGCTAACAAATTATCTAAAATATTATAAAAAAAAGCTCAAAATTGGCATTTGGCGTTTAAAAATTTAAAAAAATATATAAATTAAAAAATTCTTTCGCTACTTATGTTATAATAAAATAAAAATTATTCAAAATCAATAATAATTAAATATATTTTTTTAGACCAAAGAAATTCGGATCAGTTCTGTGCATTTAAGTGAGCCACAGCGTGCTTTACTAGGCTTTATTTCTGCCGGACAAGAAGCAATATCAAGAGCCGAAGAAGAACTTAGAACAAGGGTAAAATGAAATTAATCGTATTTAAACCTAATTATGTATTAAAAAATGTATTATATTTAAAGGCTCCAATGCCTGATCTTGGAACAGATCCACATTCGATTCAATGGCGTGAGAACAAACTCGATACATCCAAGCAAGCAGTAACAACCCATGTAGCAACAATGAGTGCTGCAACAGCACAAATTGTCACAGCATCCGCACCTGATGATGTTGATGCTGAAGCAATTGGCTCAGCGGTATCACAAATAGCACAAACAATACCAGAAGTAACTAAAGAAGTACGATTAATAGCAGCTCTTATGGAAGATGATAATAATGGTGATAGATTATTGGAAGCAGCCAGAAAGCTTTGTAATGCCTTTAGTGATCTACTAAAAGCAGCTGAACCAGAAAGCAAAGAGCCAAGACAAAATTTAATAAATGCTGCAAGTCGAATCGGAGAAGCAAGCGGACAAGTTTTGTATACCATTGGAGAGGAGACAACTGAAAGCCGAGAAATTCATGATATACTTTTATCCCTAGCAAAAGCTGTAGCTAATACCACAGCTGCTCTTGTACTACGTGCAAAATCAATTGCTGCTAATTGTGAGGATGACGATATGCGTAATCGTGTAATCGGTGCTGCTAGCCAATGTGCTCTTGCAACAAGTCAATTAGTTGCTTGCGCTAAAGTAGTAGCTCCAACACTACAAAATTCTGCATGTCGTGAACAATTGGAAGCCGCGGCAAGAGAAGTGGCCAAAGCTGTTAACAATTTAGTTGATGTATGCAGTCAGGCAACAAATGATCAAAAATTACGAGGTGATTTATTAGATGCAGCGCGAGATGTCTCAAAAACCTTAACTGACTTACTTGATCACATTCGACTAAGTGCTCGTGAACGAGCGACACGAACTTCTGATGAAATCAATCCAGTAGAAAATGTAATTTTAGGCACTGATATATTAGTATCTTCAACTGATCCTCAAGAAATGATTCGTCATGCTAAAGCACTCGGACAAGCAACAGCACATCTAATTCAAAGTATTAAAGGAGAAGCTGAGGCTCAACAAGATTCCGAACTTCAAAGACGTTTATTAGCTGCCGCAAAACAATTAGCGGATGCAACCGCAAAAATGGTTGAAGCAGCGCGTCTTTGCGCCAGTAGCCCACATGATTCACAACATCAAGATGCATTACGACGAGCTGCTGAAGAATTACGTGAAGTTACAACAACAACCGCAAACACTCCAGCGGTTAAACGAAAATTAATTAACCGCTTGGAACATTGTTCTAAACAGGCTGCATCAGCGGCAACTCAATGTATATCAGTTGCGCAAAATGCTATTCAATATAGCGATGATCATCATACAAAAGAAACACTATTGCAAGATTGTCGAAATGCAGCCGACTCAATACCTAGACTAGTGACTGGTGTTAAAAACACATTGGCAAATCCTGATGATCCGAATTCTCAATTGAATTTGATTGAAGCAGCCGAACAATTTATAGAGCCAGCTAGTCAAGTTTCTGCTTCGGCTCGTGCACTTCAGCCAACAGTAAAGGAAATTTCTGCAGCCCAACAATTATCTCGAAGTGCTTTACATTTTAGCCAAACAATACATGAGTTAACATCAGCATCCCAACGTGCAAGAGAAGCTTGCGGTGGACAAGAACTTGAAGCAGCACTGGAAGCAGTACGTAATTTACGCAATGTTTTGAATGACACTCGTCATGCAGCTGAAACAAACTCACTAAGACCTCTCCCGGGTGAAAATGTGGAAAATACTGCACAGCAATTAAGTAAATCAGCTAAAAATGTTGGCATAGCTTTATCTCAGCTTCTATCTGCAGTTTCTCAAGGGCAAAGATTATATGCTGGAGTTGCAGGAAGAGATACAGCTCTAGCTCTAGGAGATTTTACCAAAAGTGTACATGGAGTAGCAGCAACTACTAACAATTCCCTAGTTATTGATTGTGCTGATGATGTTATTATCAGTTCTGTTCAATTAATCGAAGAAGCTCAAAGAACACTTCAAAATGTTGGTGATCCAACAAATATAACGCGTGCAGCACGTGATGTAACCATTTCATTGACGAAAACTGTTGATTGCATACCCGGACAGCGTGAAGTTGATGATGCTCTACGTAATGTTAGTGAATTAAGTGAAATACTTTCAATGAATGAATATCCACCGTCAAGTAAGAGCTACAAAGAATTGCAAAGTGAGCTAAAGCAAACAGCAGAAAATTTAAATATGGCCGGAGGTAAAATAGTACAATCTTATTCAAGTCAATCACGTCTCGCGGAATCAAGTCAAATGTTTGGGTCTGCATACAAAGATTTGTTAACAGTTGCTATGGAAATGGCAGGACAAACAAAAGATGAAAGCGTTAAAGAAATAATGATTGAATCCCTTCGAATTGTTTCAACACAATCATGCTCATTATTATCGACTGCTAAATCAATTGCAGCAGATCCAGGTCAGTCAAATTCTAAAAATCTTCTTACATCTGCAGCTAGAGGTGTTACAGAAAGTATTAATAAATTGGTAGATGCATGCGTTTCATCTGCTCCTGGGCAAAAAGAATGTGACAATGCAATACGTAGTATCGAATCACTTCGTATGATGCTTGATTATCCACATGAACCAATCAATGAACAAGGATATTATGATTGTGTTGAGACTGCGACTGAAAAATCTCGTAATTTAGGTTATGCAATTTCAGAAATGATAAACAATGCAAAACAATCACAGCACATTGAATTTGGACATTCGGTTAATAGTGTCTCTGAATCTATTCATGGGTTGATTGAATCTTCTGCACAAGCTGCCTATTTAATTGGTGTTTCACATCCTAGTAGTGCTTCTGGTAGACCAGGAATCATTGATCAAGCACAACTAACTAGAGCATATCAAGGTATTAGACAACATTGCGATATCGTAAGTAGCCCACAGTCTACAAAACAACAAAAAATTTCGGCACTTACTGTCATTGCAAAGCACACATCATATTTGTGTACAATTTGTCGACAAGCCAGTATGAATACTACAAATCCAGTGGCTAAAAATGAATTTATTGTTGGTGCTAAACATGTAGCAAACGCCACATCTGATTTAGTACAAGAAGTTAAAGGTCTTGAAGATGAATATTCTGTCCCGTCACGTTCACAATATATTGAACCTTTATTAGAAGCAGTAAAGGCGGTACGTCAATATGCTTCAAGTCCTGAATTTATTTCGATTCCAGCACGTATCTCTTCTGAAGGACGAAAAGCACAGGATCCTGTTTTGAATGCAGGACGTGGTGTACTCGATGGTGTTATTGAAATGGTCAAGGCTGCAAAATCTCTAGCAGTATCACCAGATGATCCACCAGTATGGCAACAACTAGCCTTACATAGTAAGCCAGTTTCAGAAAGTGTTAAAAAACTTGTAGATAGTATTAGAGAAAAAGCACCCGGACAAGCACAATGCGATCAAGTTTTAGATACTCTAAGTAGATGTACTCGAGAATTAGATACAACTGCTCTAGCAATAAATGCTCAAGGATTATCTCTAAGAAAAGACAACAACTTACAAGGCTTTACTGGTCAAACATTAAACGCTGCTGCTGAACTTGTTGATAAACTAGAACCAATACGTAATGCTGGTAAACATAATGCTGAACAACTAGGCCACGCAGTCGGCGAAATTTCTCGTTATGTTGTACCAATGACAAATGGAGCTATAGGAGCTTGTACACATATTGTACACTCAAGCCAACAAATGGCACTCATTGATCAAACAAAATCTGTAGTAGAGAGTGCAACACAATTAGTTCAAGCGGCTAAAGAATGTGGAGGAAATCCACGTGCAACACATATCCATCCCAGATTAGATGAATCAATTGAAAATACACGTGAAGCAATTGGTGAGCTTAATTCAACTGTTGAAAAACTTTCAGCGGAAAGTGGAGTTGTAACAGGTTTAATGGAACAAATTTCACGAGCAGTATCACGTTTAACTGATAAACGACAATCATTACTTAATACAACGATATCAGATAGTTTTGTGGATTATCAGACAAGGATGGTACAAAGCTCTAAAGAAATTGCTCGTCTTGCTAATGAAATTAATGCTAAAGCATCATTTGATTCATCAAAATTACCACCATTAGCAGTTGATATGACTCATCATTATACACAGCTAACCCATGATTCTGTAGGAGCTTCAACAACTACGAGTTCACCAGAAATTGCAATGCGTATAAGATCTACAGTTATTGATTTGGGTCGATCAGTTCAATGTTTAATACAATCAACGGCTGGTGTTCGTGCTAACGATATAACTGGCCAGACAGAAATTTCAAGGAATGCACGAGATGTATCTGAAAAAGTTTCTCAAGTTTTGGCTGCATTGCAAGCTGGCTCAAGGGGTACACAGGCATGTATTAATGCTGCTAGTACAGTATCAGGAATAATTGGTGATCTGGATACAACAATTATGTTTGCTACTGCTGGGACATTACATTCTGATGAGGATGGAACGTTTGGTGATCATCGTGAACACATATTAAAAACAGCTAAGGCTTTAGTTGAAGATACAAAAGTTTTAGTTGCTGGTGCAGCTGGATCTCAGGATCAACTGGCATCAGCGGCACAAAATGCTGTTACAACAATATGTAAATTAATTTCTTTGATATTAATTTATTAATATTTTAAATTCGATTTTTTTTATTAGTGCAACTAGCAGAAGCTGTTAAGCGTGGAGCTTGTAGTTTGGGTTCTTCTCAACCAGATTCTCAAGTTATGGTTATAAATGCTGTCAAAGATGTTGCTGCAGCACTTGGAGAATTAATAAATGCAACAAAATTGGCATCTGGGAAACCAATTCATGATCCAGCAATGCAAGATTTGAAAGAAAGCGCTAGGGTAAGTATCTTATTTTTTACATTTTAAATATTATTTATTTTTAGAAAAGCTATTTAAAAAAATAAATTTCTATCAATTTAATTTAATATTAAATTATGGAAAAATTGCTATATTAACCAGTGGCTTTAAGGTGTTTTAAAAAATCTTATAATACTTAGCCTGTAAACGTCGTTCCATTTAATCAAAATAAATTAAAAAGTAAAGTCTTCATAAAAAGTGGTATGATGACTTCTAAGTAATCTAATAATATCCGTACAATGACTTTAGATCTTTTTAACGAAAAATCTCCATAAATAATATACTTTCTATGTGAACTATTTAAACTATATTCTTCTATAGAAGGGATTAAAGAAAGAGGATACGAGATTTTTCATTACAATAAACTGTTAGTAACTTCCCAAAAATAATTGAAATGTATTTAAGCCTAGTATTTAATTTTATCTTTATATGATATCGTCTTAATTTTAATTTAATTTATGCTTAATTTATTTTATAATCACGTTTTACGCAAATAATTGGAAGAATAGAGCAGTATTACTAAACACTGACATCATTTGATTTTATTTTTATTGTTTTGTAATTATTGAAGTTTTTTTACAATATTAACGCAAAAAGTACTGTTTCTTTACGTTTGGCCTGCACTTTTAACTATAAAAAGTATAAACAATAAAATATAAATTTTGAATAAAAGTAAAAGTAGAGGAATAAAAAAAATTTATTGTTCAAATCAGGATCATTGAATATAAAGAATACAAATGAACTACTTTCCTTTTGTGCTATTCTACTAATGGCATTACTTACTTTGAAATTTTAATTCCTTATATATTTTCGTAACGAGTGTACGAAGTTTTGTTTTATTGGTGAAAAATAACCAGCACCAAAGATAGAAGAAAAGAAACACAAGTAGCAATCACCCTAATGAACCATCTGACACATAACTCTGCTACGAGTTGTTATAAAAAATACTTTAAAATTATCCTGCAAGTATTCCAAAATCTCTACTATTGTCTGATCTACATGAGGAGAAGCTAGCCGTCCAGTTTTTTTTTGATTTTAGATCCTTTCGCATTGAAGAAAAAAAAATTGCATAAACAATACATGTGGGCATATTACAGAAAAAGAATTTTTTTAAAAACCCCTAAGCAACATTTTTTTTTTCGGTTCATCCAAATAAATTTACTTCACGTTCCAATCCCTTTGCTTCTCATTCCTCTTCTTTTGGCATCAAATGATCAAGAAAAGAAAATTCAATTTATTTATATCTTAAATTGCAAACGCTATAAAGAATTTTTGCTTATAATTTTTAAATAGATTAACTTTTAAGTAATAATTTCAATTTGGTTAAATGGAACATATTTAAAAGAAGAAATGTTTAACCATAAATCTTAAAAGAGCTGTGTTTTTGCATTTGATTTAACTAATTTTCGTTATGATATTAATTTTAATTAATTAAAAATATAAAATTAACGTATTTAAAGATAATAGCAATCTAATCGCACTGCTAGTATGTTGTTAATTTATAATATTCTACAATATTATAGTATTTAAATGATTGGGGTAATTATGTAGAACTATAATAAGCTAATTTGTCTGGTTATGATTAGATTTTAACCAATGGGCTTTGTAATTTAAATAAAAGCATATGTCTGTTCTTTCCTTTGTTATTCTTAAACAAGCAAAAAAAGCAAAAAGAAATTGTATGAAATCTGTGCACGTCTGTTACTGTTCGTTATTTTTTTTTTATGTTGGTTTATAAATTTTTGTTACTTCATTCAGCTACATTTTTGTATACCAAGCAACTTGTTTAGTTTAGCATTTCTTTTTTATTTCTTCTTTTTATGTGACAGATACTAAGGGACATGTGCGATACAGAAGATTCCCACGTAAACAGTAGCGGCCTCATTAATGGATGTTTTCACAATAATCAAAATCAACTCACTGATAATCATCTCATTAATTTATTATAATATCTTTTATTTACATTTATGTATATTTTATGTTTGTTTCAATGTTTTACATTTTATTTAACATTTATCCAGTGTCTAAAAATAGCAAAAAAGAAATTTAAGCAGTTTACATATAAATGAAATTCAAAAAAATCTAACATGAAAATTTAATTAGAAATTTTATACCTTGCAGTATTATTTAGAATGCAGCGTTTGATTTTTAATGTAAATCTCTACAAAAACCATATATGCCAGACTTTTTATTAGAATTAAAACTTATTTTAAGAACTTCCAAAATCAATGCAATGGATTTACTATGATAGGAATACTATAGTAATTTTCTTTTCTTTTTATTAAAACGTTTTTCTTTTTTATTTTATAACATTTACTCAAAAATGATTATTTATTTAAGTGAAGTAAAAAAAATATATTCATTTAGGTTTCCGTTAGAAATGTATACTTCCAAACTCAAAAGCTATGCTTGAGACTTATTTCGAATCATTTCAAATAAATTTCTTATTTGAATTGAAATAACTAGCAGTCACTTAAAATAAATCCTTAATCAAATTAATTCAGATTTGAAATATGCCAAGTAAATTGATTAATGGCAATTCACTGTTGTAACTTTCATTGCAATTGAATAATATAGAAAAAGCTAGAATTCTTAATTTTTTGGAATTAGAAATATTTCGACAAAATTATTAATTTTAACTATACTTTTGTGTTCTCGTTTTTGGCCAAGCTGTACGGATTTTAATTAGTATGCAGTCGCCATGTCATGTACAATGCAACATTTTTGGTTTTTTTAACACTGCATAACAAATATGCAAGAAAAGCTCTTATTTAATATTTTATTTTATTTACCCCTATAAACAAAACATGTTATATGGTTCTATGACTTTTAAGGGGTTCTCGACGCCATAGTATTTTTTATCAAGCAAAAGCTTTACAAATAATTTATATTATTTTTAATATATTTAATTAATTTGGAAGCTTCTGATTCTTTATAAGTAAATCTCATAGTATTGTATTTGATTGCGTTGAACTTCTTTTACAGTACAATTATTAATTATTAAAGTTTTAAAAAATTATAATAAAGAAATCAAAAATGAAAATCTGCCATAATAAAATAAAATTATATAATTAAAGATATCAAATAAATTAAACTTTATAAAGTGTAAAGTTTTTAATTTTAATAATATAACACAATTCGTATTAAAACTGTTATTTTTAAAGTCAGATTTCTCTAATTGATTTCATAAAATATAAACAAATAAACGTGTATTCTTTTAAAGGTCATGGTATTAAACGTTTCATCTCTATTAAAAACTGTAAAAGCTGTTGAAGATGAACATACAAGAGGAACAAGAGCAATGGAAGCAACGGTCGAAGCTATTTCACAAGAAATTCGTGTAAGTTTTGAATTTTGCGTACGTTCTTTTATTTGATATAAAAAATAAACAAACACACTAAATATATGTTCTTGAAAATTAATATTAAATAAGTTTATTCATTACAGGCACTTAATTCGCCCTTAGCTCCAGGAGCACCACAAGCAAGCCCAGAAGATTTGATTCGCGTTACCAAAAATGTCACAGTTGCTACGGCTAAAGCTGTAGCTGCTGGAGCTTCAAATTTACAAGTAGATATTGTCTCTGCCGCAAATATAGGACGTCGTGCTATTTCTGAAATGCTTGTCGTATGTCGGGTAAAAATAAAACAATTAAAAAAAATAAAGACCTTTATTTTAAACCATATAAATATTTCTTTTTCATATATATCCATAGACTGTTGCTTGGAGTTGCGCTGAAACAGAAGATCTAAGAAATAGAACACTCGAAGCTGGAACATCAGTTGCTGAATCATATCGTGAATTATTAGAAGGAATATTAAGAAATTGTTCGGCTGATGAACGAATGCATTTATCTCGACGTGTAGCTAAATGTGTTACAGATTTGGTAGCAATGGCAAGATTATTAAAAGGATCTGATTGGGTTGATCCTGAAGATCCTACTGTTATTGCTGAAAATGAATTATTGGGTGCAGCTGCATCTATTGATGCTGCTGCCAAAAAACTTGCAAATCTAAGACCAAGGCGACAATCTGATGTAAAGGTAATATTAAAGATATAATTTTTTGTTATTAAACTGAACAAGTTAAATTGTCTGGACTGTAACTAACAGCAATTCCGGTAAGATATGTTTGATATTCTTGGTTGTAAAATTATAATTTCACCCAGGAATCAAACATATTATTACTGTGATTGCTAAAATTCTACATTTGAGTTTTTTACTAATTGCAATTTATATTTATGTATATATATATTTTATTTTATTTAATTATCAAAAATATTTATCCAAAGTAATTGGTTCGTTTTTTTTTTCTTTTCTTTTATTTGTTAGATGGCGGATGAAAACATGAAATTTGATGAAATGATACTTGAAGCGGCTAAAGGTATTATGGCTGCATCTTCTGCTCTAGTACGTGCAGCAAATGCTGCACAACGGGAACTAATTGACCAAGGAAAAGTATCATATCGTCCACTTACATCATCTGATGATGGTCAATGGTCTGAAGGACTTATATCAGCAGCTAGATTAGTAGCGGCTGCTACACATAGTCTAGTTGAGGCAGCCCAAAATTTAGTTCGAGGTGTTGGTACTGAAGAAATGCTTATTTCAACTGCTAAACAAGTAGCAGCATCGACAGCACAATTATTAATAGCCTGTAAAGTTAAATCTGATCCAAATTCTGAAACTGGTCGACGATTACAAGCAGCCGGTAATGCTGTTATTAAATCCACTGATAACTTAGTACGAGCCGCTCAGCAAGCAATCGATATGGAAGAAGAGCATATTTTAAAAATAAATACTAGTATGGTTGATGGAATGGCACAAGAAATTAATGCACGCTCAGATATACTGAGAATGGAAAAGCAATTAGAGGAAGCAAGAAATAAATTAGTTAAAATACGCCAAGCAAGATCAAAGAAGAATACACCTGGTTTTACAACCGATGAAAGTGATTCAGAATATCAACAATATGGATTCTCTTCACCTACATTTCATCCTAACAATGTATGCTTCTAATTCTTTTAATTTACTTCTTTCAAATAATTTTCTTTAATATCATGAAATAATTTTAAACATACGAAATTCATTACTAAACCAAAGTTTAATTTTTAGTCAATTAATCGTACAAATCACAACGTTTCGCCTCCATCTCCGGGATATAATAATTCACTATATCAACAGCAACAATATCAAACACAGCAAACATCACCTGTACATCATGTTCCGAGTGGTCTATCAACAAATCATTTAATAACAAATAATTCAACTTTTCGACCAAATCCAAGTTTAACCGCTAATTCAATACCTCGACCCTATCCTGGTAATAATTTAACACTTGGTGCGGGTAACATTTCACCAATAAGTCCTGGGGCTACAAATCGAACATTTGGAAACACGACAATGACAAGCTCAATAGAACGTAATCATCATAAAACAATACCTAAAGAGTTAGAGGCATGCGTACAAGATTTACATGAAAAAACTTTTGGACAAAGTGGAATTACACAAACAAGTGGAATTTATAAAGTACCTGGACGTAATTATGAAGGTTTTTCTACAAGGTATATTCTTATGAATTATTAATTTCAACAAATACGTCTATTATTTAGCTTACATGCTTTTGAAATAAAAATCAGCACGTACTCTTTTGTAAAACTAATTTTTTCTAATTACTAACGTAATTAAAGAATTTTATGATTGCTGCGTGATTAATTAGTTCAAAACTTTTTTTTTTATTAATTTGTTATAAAATCTTATTAATTATTTTTAATAGATACGAAACGAAAAATTATGACAAAAATTCAGACAGGCAGCCTCTTGATTCGAGCTTTTCACAAATGACACTTAATTCTGAAAATGGTAGAATAAATTTAATTGACGAAGGATCATCCCGCCTATCATCTATGACTCAAAGAGTTATGGAACGAAAGACAATGATGTCATCGACA
The DNA here is from genome assembly GCA_947359355.1 of Acrocera orbiculus. NCBI lineage: Eukaryota > Metazoa > Arthropoda > Insecta > Diptera > Acroceridae > Acrocera > Acrocera orbiculus. Next base: position 48,034,298 of record OX375757.1, read on the forward strand.
GAATCCCATTTGGAAAAACGAAATGAACATCAAAGTTATCGGTTAGAATAATTTTATATTTTATATGGAACTTAATTTACAAAACAACAACCGAATGCTATTAAAAAATTACACTCATATATTTTTGGTTTTTAGTTGCTTTTGTTAGACAAGTTAAAATCATTGTATAATGTATATGTAGGAGTAAAAACGTTTGTAATGTTAACACGTAACTAAAATTTTAACTTTTTGACACCTAATAGATATTATTTTACTTTAATAATTTTTATTTTTGTGTATTTATAAAATTTTTAAATGTCTAAACTTTTTGTTTTGTATTTGTTTCCGATAAAAAAGAATCTGCTAAATATTTTTTGAATCATAGTTTTTAAAGTGTTATTAATGTATTTTCAAGTGCCAGTTACATGTTAACACAAATAGTAAAAAAAAAGAAACAAATAGTATTTCTTTAATTAAATTCAAAATGATTTTTTTTGTTCAAGTTTTAGAATTTAAAAGATCGTAAAAAGCAGAATATTAAAGAAAACTATTTTCACTAAGTGCCACAATATTTGTAATTAACATATTGAGTTTATTATTATTATTATTAATTGTTAAATTATTGGGCCCTTTTGGCATTTTAAAGTTTGTAAAAATTGTTAATATTTAGATAAATTTAGTATTAATTATTTGCTATTACCAAATTCTTTAAAAAAAAACAACGGTAAAAAAAATACCATAAGTGCTTAAATTTTAACCATTTTTTGATTAAAATTACTTTTCGCTTAACTAAATAAAATTTCTAGTTTACTTTTTGTTGAGATATTCGTTAATATTAAAAATTATTAAAATTTGAAAATTTTTATACAATTAATAATATACAGAAATTTGGGATTTTCCTTACTTATATTAAATTTTTTTTTCAAATCATTTTTATTTTAAATTCTTCATAATTTGCAATTCAACAGTTTCTACATTAATAGACTAATAATATGTTAAAATATCCAGATTTTTATATAAATTAGATTTGTACAATATAAAAATAAATTTTTTGTGTATAAAAGTATAAAAGCTAATAGTCCCCACTTAATAAACTAAAGTAAAATCAAATAAAATCGGTTTTATGTTAAAACGGGTAAAATTTAAATGAAAATTTTTTATCTTCCACTGAATATGAATACAAATATATTTTATGTATGAATTTGCTTAGGGTATAGTACAATGTATTTAGATAAATTTAAAAAAAAGGTCAGGATAAAATAAGAATCGTATGAAATAATAAATATTAACAAGAACACTCGCCAATACATTGCCAATTAATCATGTTTAAAAAAATTTTGTATTTTTTTGCAAAGAAAAACGTATCTTTGGAATAGTTTTTACAAAAAAAAAAAGTTTGTATTGATTTGTGTCTAAATTGTGAAAAATTTTAACCAAATATTTTAGATTTAAAATGTTATAATGTAAGGCATGTATTACGTGGTTTATTTTTAATAAATAATTTTAATAATCTAATGTGTCGCAATATATTAAATCATTTTTTGTTTAACTAAGTAAACGTAATAAAATTAATTTAAATTTTAAATATTTTGTACTTTTATTTATTTAAGAGACTTGTTAGAAATAAACTAACTCCCAAGGTAAAATATTTCAAGTTAAATCCTGTTGCCTTAACTATTATTTTTCTTTATTTTGTCAACTTTTATTCAGAGCTATACAAGAAATTTATTTTATTATTTGCTTTTCTTTATTATTCGTTTTTGTTATTTTTTGATATAATGGCATAAGGCGTAAGACCTAAAATGTGACACAGGTTTCGGTTGTGCAATGCGATATCTGGTATGTAATCAGGCAAGCTTCCGGTTAGATTATTTAATATTTTATCGTATCTTTGTCCAAATTTAGTATTTCTATTTTAACTCAGTCTTTGTAGCAAACCATTGTTTTGAAGTACAAATCTTTTTGTATTGAAAAAAGAATACACACTTTTCCCTAGCAAATACTAAAGACATTGAAGTTGATCACAGCATAACTTATTGTTTGTTTTGGATTTGAAATGTCAAAATTAATAAATCCTTAACACTAATACTTCACATTTGTGAGGACCTTTATTAGGTTGAGAAATCTGCAAATCTTTAGTTGTTAGCTTCACATATTTGTATTGCTGCTAACAAAACAAGTAATTTCTTTTAGTCAAAATTTTTCTAAATTAACTTTTAAGAAACCTAACAAAAAAAAAACTATATCCCAAAAAATTTATTTATTTAAATAAAATTTTTAAAAATTAAAATAACTTTAAAAGCTTAACAACAACAAACTTCCTTATTCGTATTGCTTATTAATATTCCGACCTATTAGCCATCGACGAATTTCTGATGTACCAGCTCCTATTTCATAAAGTTTAGAATCACGAAGTATCCGTCCCGTTGGATAATCATTGATATAACCATTTCCTCCAAGAATTTGTATAGCGTCAAGGGCTAATTTTGTAGAATTTTCTGCACAATAAAGAATAACGCCAGCACAATCTGTTGAGGAAATATGGCCAAGACTTGCTGAACGAGCAACACTATACAAATATGATCGGCAAGCGCTTAGAGTTGTATACATATCTGCCATTTTTCCTTGAATTAATTGAAATTCTCCAATTTTTTTATTTTTCTGTACTCTTTGATGTGCATATTCAAATGATATGTCACATGCAGCTTGCATAAGACCAATTGGTCCAGCTGCTAAAACTAAACGTTCTGAATCTAAACCGGACATTAATACATAAACACCCTTATTTACAGTTCCTAGTATATTTTTAGCTGGTACCTTGAAATTATCAAAAACTAATTCACATGTACTACTTCCTCTCATTCCCAATTTATCTAGTTTTTGTGCTATACTAAAACCCTCATTCTTTGTTTCAATTATAAACGCAGTAATTCCATGACTACCTTCTACATTTACATCAGTTTTTGCATATACAATCAGTATATCTGCATCAGAACCATTGGTTATCCAAAATTTTGTACCATTTAAAATATAAAAATCATCTTTTTTCTCGGCACGCAGTTTCATTGAAACAACATCACTTCCTGCTCCTGATTCGGACATTGCTAGCCCTCCAATATGTTCACCCTTACAAAGTTTTGGTAAATATTTTTGCTTTTGTTCTTCATTTCCATTTCGTGTAATTTGATTTATGCACAGATTTGAATGAGCTCCATATGATAATGCGATTCCCGCACTTGCTCTATAAAAAATTATGCAAGTAAAATTTGGTCTTTTGTATAAATTTTCTTCATACGCTTACTCCCAATGAAAGCTTTTAATGAAAAAAGAAGTTATGAAATTAATCAATGATAATTTAGGAAAGATGTTATGATTTTAATTTTAAAATAATTAAGTTTAGAAAACTAATTAATCAGAATGAATTTGTTTTTTCAAAATATGCCTTAGAAAACAAAGTGAAATATTCCATACAATAAACTCCAGTTAAATGTTACCTGGATAATTCTTCCATTATAATGCAATGATCTAAATAATTTCCTGCTGTTCCACCATAGTCGGTTGGTGCTGTTATTCCAAGAAAGCCTAAGTTTCCTAGTTTTTTCCAAAATGTTCGCAGCTCCCTAAATTTAATTCTCAAATCATTTAGCTCAAAAATGTATATAAAATATTACGGAAAACAATCATTTTTGTCTATTTCTGAAGCATTAGGAGCTAACTCATTTTGGGCAAAGTTGAAAACTGTTTCTCTTAACTAAAATTACAAGGAAATTTTTTTACAGACATGAGCTATGACGCAGCAAATATGAATTTGCATATTGGCTTTAAGTTCAAATATAGTTTTAAAGTTACTTATAAGTTTATTTTTTATAATCATACTAGGAAAACCAACAGTAGTAGGAAAAATAAATAGCAAAATATTTAAGCTTACCATTTGCTGTTCTTCATTTAATCCATAAATATTATCGTTGATTGGATAATGAGATAAAAACCGTGATATATTTATAGATCTCTGCAAAAGTTTATTTTTGTGGATACAATTAAAACCCTTAGTAATCCTTAAAATACTCTGTGATATCATATTCACAATTATCTAAGACTTAAAAGTTATCAAATTAAGTTGTTTTTATCTAATAATTACAGAATTTGGCTATTGAGCGCTATATTGTTGTTATCAAAAGTTGAGATGATGTTGAGAGTGCGTTCATAAACTCAACCAAAATTATGTCAAATGTCAAATTAGTTGTCTTTTGTGCATTTTTCGTTTCGGTTAAAAATTATTTTAAAATTTAAAAATATTCCTATTATCTTTTACTATCAAAAAAAAACTTAATATAATATGAAGTCAATGAAGTAATTAAATATACTCATACAATTAAGGAGAAAACACAATGACGCGGTTTGAGGAGCGTGTAAAATTTCCTTCCCTGTATTGTAATAATATGTATAAGCCTCAATGGAGAATTGGTATTACACAAATCATCCACTTACAGCGTAAAGCCTAGCGCAGACCAAAGCGTCTGTAGCCGCTACAGTAGCGGCTTCAATAGCATTATTAAAGCATCTTCACAATATTAAAGAAAATTAATTAATAAAATAATATTTAGAATTTAAGTCTTATTTAAAAAAAAAAGATCTATATAAAAAAAATAAATTCAACAATTGCTACCAATCACTAAGCAAAAATAAAAGAAACTTAATAGCAAGAGGCATAAATAAATACTAAAAATCAACTGTAAACAGTAATAACAAAAATTAGCTATATTTAAGTTTAACTCCCAATAATAAATAAACAAAACTAATAATCAACAATAATAAACAATATTCCACTAAAAAAAAGCAACCTACATTAAAAAAAACTTGTCAACCAGATTTTGATACACCCATTAAATATGATTGAATCGGCAGCTGAAGCCGCTGCTGTGGCGACTACAGACGCTTTGGTCTGCGCTAGGCTTGACATGTGCACATGCACTAATTAAATTAATAATAATAAATTGCTAAAAACAAACTATTTAAAACACTTATATGACAATTAAATTAGCCGTTAAAATCGTGTATGGAACCTTATGCGAATATGTTTATATTTGAATAATTTGTTTTTAGTTTTACTTTAAATTTTTTTGATTTTCACAGCTACGAGTAAAAAAATGCCCAGTGGTAAACTCCGTAAGCATCTCTTGATTGTTAGTATACACTCCGTGGATTCAATTTACATATAATGTGTAAATAACCCATCAACTTAATATATAAAATACTCGTATTTTTCAAATTCACTTTCCATGCGATTTTTGAAAAACAAAGCCTAGCATGAATCTTTAAGGTAGCTAAAAGGTCAATCATAATTCAAAAATAAGTTGACAAATGCTTATAGCACCTTTTAAATTATTTCAAAATAACAAATGGTGGCTAACGGTGATTAAAAAGGATGATGCGTTTGTCAATTAAAAAAAAAAAGAAGATCTTTTGTTCGTGCCATGATAGTTAAACATTTTCTATGGATTCTATCGATCTTGACAAAATGTTTTTTTCTCATGAAAACTTTTTATTTTGCAAACAAAAAATAAACGACTTTAAAATTATTATTTTTATCCAACTAATAATTTTCTTAAGTTAAGAGCGTTTAATTGAGTTAATTAGGGGTGTCCATGAATTTGATCAGATTCCTTTATTGAATTTATAGTCTTATACATATTATATGTATATGTAACTATATTTGAAATTATTTGATTTTTACAGTAAGTATTTTATTGAGAATTTTTTTGTTCAATATAATAATATGAGACAAAAACAAAGCTTCATTTCGTTTAGATTAAACGTAATCTATGTTGAACCTTTCTATACCACAAGGAAGTCCTCAATTCAATAAAGCGCATGACGTGTTTTATGTTTACAATCTCTTATTAAAAAAGTATTGGAGGTTACCGGAATTTTCAGAAGTAGTTGTTTTACTTACTTAAAAAGTTTGTGCTGTCTTCTTATAAAAGTATTGCTTTTTAATAAATTTTTGGCAGTATGTTTGGTGCAATAATTTCTCTAATGACATCGAAAATACAAAGTATTACGCGTAAGTAGATAAATATGAAGCCACTTCCAATTCTTATATTGATTTAATTTTGATTATTTATGAGAATTAGATTTTCTTTTTATGTATATATAAATTGTTTATAAACTTCAATATTTTAAATTTAAATGATAGAGCCAAGAATAAAAATAAAAACCAATCTGTGTTTATATTTAGGTTAATTATTTGATAGTATAACTTGGTATAGTTCATAAAATTGACAGCTTTTTAGTATTATTGTGATTTCTTTTTTTTTTTTCCTATATCCAACAAAATCATTTCCTCTGGTGTGGAGTAATTATTTGAATTGTTCTTTATGATCCACTAGCATAGAAAATATATTACATCTTTTGTTTGCACGACTTTTTTGAAAGTTCGACCTATGTATGTAACTTTTAAATATCACAAACGAAAAAGCAAGCTGATTAATATTGAATCTTCAAAGAAATTTTAAAGCTAATACGAATTAAGCGTTAAAAACTTTTTTTAATTAAAATAGGTTCTACGTTATTCGCAATTTCAAGGAGTCACAGAGTATATTAACTTTAAAGGATATAATTATTATTTTGTGATGCCAAAAAACTTGTTAGTAGTTATTAATCGAAGCTTAAATATATGAATTAGAGCAAATATTTAAATTTCAGCTTAGTTATATAAAAACGATACTTTAATTCATCTTCTGATATTAATAATTAAAATTTTCTTAAATAATTTAGATCAATAATAACATAAAAATTTCATATAATAGCGATGAATTGAAAAATTGATTTGATAAACACATACGCGTCACGCTATACAATTCTCTTTTTAATAATAAAAGCTTTATTTTGAACCTCAATTAAAAATAACCTTTGTAGAATAAATTTAAGTAGTCTTAGAATAGAAATATTTTGGTTAAAATCGATAGATATTTGGAAATTGAAAAACATTTATATCTAAGCCTTGAATTACCAAAGAGGCGTCCAAAGTAACTTCAAGTACACTTAAATAAAAAGTTCATCTATTTTAAAAAGGGCAGTAAACTGGGACTTAAGAGATTCTCAGCAAGAAAAACTTTAATATTATTGAAGAAAGTGAGGGATATCTGTAGGCCGCCTTCACAGCTAGCCACACATATTTATGTTGATTTCACTATATTTTTTTTTATTTTATTTTCTTTTACCTCATTAGCTAATTTACTAACTCGAATAGTCAAATAGGAAAATTTAATTTTAGAATAAAACATCAGTTCGTATAGAGTTCGCAGTTTTCGGTGACAAATATTGTAGAATAATATAGAAAAAACTTTTTTATTGGGGACACCAAAGCTAAAATTTTCATACAATAAATAGAAACGAACACGAATTTATCAAATGGATTGATTGTAGTATTCTATTAAAACTTTTAAAATTAATTTTCGTGGTTTGGTGGTTATTGAATTATAGTCTCGTAAATTGGTTAATAGGTGTGCTTGGAAAAAATATATTTGCTACACAAAGGTGCATTCTATTTTTAAGCTTTTATCTATAAATTTTATGCTTGTCTTCAAATGATTTATGACCAAAAATCTAAAATACGAATGACAAGTTCAATTGAGTGAAAGTTTTAATAGTTACAAATATATAGTAAATTTTTCTCGCTCTTTCCTTCAAAATGGATATAAAAGAAGATGATGATATCAAAGGTTTGTACTTTTTATATTATTTAAAACAATTAAACGTTTAAAAACTAAAACAAAAACTATTTAAAAGATTTTATTGAATGTTTGCCAATTTTATGTAGAAAATAATATTTTTTTATTAAAATCATAAAAAATTGTGGGCTCAAAAAATAAAATACTCAATGTAAAATTATAAGCTTACAAGTTTAATTATTTTACTTTTGACTTAATAAAATAAAAAATAAGTGCGAGAAATTAGTTTAATTTATAAAATATAAGAAACGTAAAAAAATTGATTCATAAAGAAAATAGACTGTAAGAAATTATACATTCAAAATACATTCATTGGCTATATGCAAATTATTTATGAGGGAAGAAAAGTAAATTAATGCAAAAAAAGAAAGAAGAGTCTTTTTCTTTAACATTTGCCCCCAAAAAGAGAGTCTAAAGTTAAGTAAGCCTAAATAATATGTATTAGCTTTTGAAGGGGTTATCGAAAAAATTTTCTATAAAAGCACGTCGTCTATTAAGTAGCATAATAGAGCTAATGTAGGCCTGGAAATACAAAAAATACTACTATTATTGCTAGTAGAACTTCATAGTTTTATTTAAATCAAATCACATTTAACGGTCTTAGTTCATATTAATTATTAGTGGTATAATAACAAATTCGACATAAACCAATTACATAATTATAATAAGACGGGAAGTATTTAAGCAAAAAATTAAGGAGAATAATACAAAGGGAGTTCTGGCTGAAATTTAGTGGTCAAACAAAAAATATTACATATTAATAATAAGTATTGTCCTGTTGTCATAAAAATTCATAGAAACTTCCTAAAAAAGTCTCAATAGACAAAAGCTAACTATCGGAAAAGTATTCTACTTAATGAATTTAAAAGACATTTGTCACCTGATTGAACCCAGCCTCTAGTCAAGTAATTAATTTTCAGTTGAACCAATACGATGGATAATAAATATAAATCTTCCCAAATTAAAGAGATCTTTTAATTTAGTGAAGACTGAGCAAGTACATGAACCAGTTGAATATATGATTTGACTATAGAGCTCAATTTAAGTTTACAAACATCAAAGCTGTCTTATTTTATTTAAAGCAGTGTCCACCTACAATTAAGTACAATAAATACTAAAATAAGACTTCATAATAAAGTTGAACGTGATTTCTTTCACTTTGTGTTCCAAAAACCTGCACTTTTTTTTAAAGATGTTCTACTGTTGCAATAGCACTGAAATTAATTTTTCTTTCTCATTCAATAAGTGACATTATATATTATATAAGAATATATTAAACGACACATGCATTTAATAATAAATTTTTAGTCTTGCATTTATAGGAAATGCCAAATTCTTTGATTTAAATTTAAATATAAAATATTATTGAAAATCAAGAATTTTTAACATAAATTCAAAATAACATATTGCAAAATAACTAAAAATTCTGGTAAAAAACACTTCAGAATATTAAAAGCAGTACTTGAAAGAAAATTTAAAATGATTTAAAAATAGAAAAAATTTTAAATTTTGGCAAACAGAATATTTTGAAAATGACACTAATGGAACATCAATGCAAAAGTTAGCTATTTGTGTTATTCTTATAATGGATAACTAATAAAACTATGGTCTCTGCCCGTCTTATTCTTTGCAGCTTATGCTTAGGATTGAAAAAATAATAAATTTTTTATTTAAAGAATATAATTTTATTTAAATAAAATAGTTCATAATGAGAAAAGAAACATACTTCTTACTAAATAACATTATTTTTTGTACGATTGTTTTATTTATATATCTTAATTGATTTTGCATCAATTTAAATAGCAAAAGAACAGAAAATTAATGTCCAGCATTTGTTTGCTTAAACTCGATTTCTTTAGGTTCAAACCTCAATTGATATTTAGCACCAAGCATTTATTCAAAGGTACGGGTAAAAATTTTTTTATGCAGGCCTACTCTTTAGCTGTTTGGTACATATATTTACATTCGCCAAACCGGCTAAATAGTATATACGCCCAGTTCTAATGAAATTCAACTTTCTCATATGGATCGACTTATTACGTTTAGCAAACAAAGCGAAATTCCAGAATCTGTTCGTTAATTTTCGCTGCAATAAGTAACAAGATCCAAAAATATTCCCAAATCCTTTTGTTTTATCAAGAAAGAAGCTAAGATTTTAGAGAAAAAGTAAATACTTTGATAAATTCTCATAGTTTAACCCTTAGTTCACTTAGAAGCTCTTCATTATCTTTTGCGGTTTCTTTTTTCATGTTGACAATTATTTCAGCTTTTGTATATTGAATTTTCGGATCAGTTATCAGAATTTTGACAGTTTATTCGATATAGTGGCTAAGTAATTTCAGCTCTTAGACTATTATAATGATTTGTGTTAAAATAATCATTAACTTTGAAAATCTTATCATTTTAAGCAATTTTCCCCAAGTTGATATGTTTATTTACATTAATTCTAAGTAATATATTCCATGTCATAAAATTTATTATTTTTTCTATGAAAATATTTTCCTCACACCACTAATATAACACAAAAGACATTTGAAATTGAATAATACACAACACTAAATGGTAATTGTAAAAATCTAGGATACTCAAGTCAAATGCTTTGCTCAATATATTTCTAAGAATTGTATAGCTTTTAATTTTAGCATCATTTATATTTCTAGTTTTGAAATTTTTAAATAAGTATTCGAATGGTTAGGCATATAGTAACAACAGGTTATGCAAGATGGATCCTTACACTAAAAAAAAAGTTTGATTTTTGAAGTACTTGAATCAAGAAAATAATTCTTGGGCCAATAATTTTAACACTCAATTCTAGCAAATTCAAATAAATTCTAGCCAATTATATACTCAACAATCAAACATATTTGACAATTTGACACCCGTATTAATTCTTTCCAAAGTAGTAAAATTCCTTTTATTTCAAATGGTTAATCAAAGTCTTTTCTTTAGATGATATTTTTTGCCAATATTTGCATAGTACTCCATTTCTAAGTTTAATACATGAATAGTTATTTTTTTTATAAGTACTCGCAACTGTATACAAAAAAATGTATACATTGAGGTTGTTCTAGTACATAGGGAAATGTATAATAAATTTAAATAATATTTTAACACACAAATAATATTGCTAAAGTATTTTATTTTCATTCACTAGACATAAATTAAATAAATAAAAGATAAAAACAAATTTGAATAATGTTATACGAAATTTTAAATTTTGGCGCTGTTAAAAAGCTTATAGATCATAAATTTGCGTATGGCTAAAAGCCAGGGTCTTAACCTTGAAGAAATGATCACTGTGTTGATAATAATACTATCAAAAAGTTTTTTACGCTCTTGCTAAGGTAGCTTTTGCATTACTTTTAAAGCATATATGTTTCCAATATATTCTCGCATTCGAAGTTTACGTACGACTTTAACGTGGCTCAAAAATGTGACTCTCATAGTTTTTTTTGTTTATATATATGTAGATTAAAAGTTTTATTTTATTCATTAGGAATTTTTATTATTTATTTATCTTTTATTAAAACTAATAAGCATGAATTGTATTAAAAATATTTATTGTGAAACATTATGATTTATCAATTCTTTTGTGTGCTGGTTAACTATGGTGAGTTAAACTGAATTAGAACAGGGCCGATAGTAAAAATAAAATTTGTGATATTACTAAGTTTATGCACACATAACTGATACCGATTTATATAAACAGTATTAACTGATATGTTGAAGATCTATTTATTGAGTTAAATTATGATTTAATTTTTTTAAAAAAAATTATTTAAAATTATTAAACTATTAAATTACAAACGTTAGTATGACTAAATTTGTTACGACACTTTAAATCCTATAAAAAAATTTATTACCTAATATTTCTCTAATTAATTAATTTTAGAATTTCAAATTTATAAAACGATGTTCACTGCTGTGAAAAATTTTATTTACGGTCAAAAATATTTAAAGAAAGTAAATTAATCAATGTGATAATATTTGCACATTATTTGTGAGCATAATTTCATATACTCTACTATTTTATGTTATATTCTTACCAAAAATATTTATATTTTTAACCAACAAAAAAAAAACCACCGAAAGAATAAACAAATAAATTATATGACGTCAGGAAATTATAACGAAAGGAAAAATAAAGCAAAGGAAATACTGATTAATATTTTAAGTGAAAGAAGAGATTTTTTAAAATACGAAACAAATAAAAACATAAACTACATGAAATATAGCTCATGAAATTTTGCAATAAATAAATTGTTATAATATTTTCATTTTTAGTATTATGAAGGTTACCGGCAAGTTTCAATTAGTTAGCAGTAATCTCTTAAAACTATTGGCGTTAACGTATTTGAATAAAGTAAAAACATTTTGTCATTTTTTAAGCAGTCCATATTTTAAATGTAATTATTGAACATAAATATTTAGTATAAATATTCACAAATGTACATATTTTGTGAGTGAAATTTTGTAAATTTCAATCAGAGAAATCTATGCTCAAACACTTTGTAGGTAAAAACTGGAAAAAATAGTATCTAAAACACAAGTCGACTTAAGTAATCAGGTTAAGGTCCTGTTTTTGATTAGAATTAATTAAATAAATTATATTCAAATAACTCTAGTATTCTTATTTCAATCTTGAGAGAATTGAACTAGAACTACATAATAATTTTTTCTAGAGCCTTAAGTCTACAGCTTAAGCTCTCTGAAATGTACATTGTTTAAATCAAGCCCAAAACGTTTTCTTTTTGTCAAAATTATTCTGTTGGGATTTTAAATTATTTTTTAGCTAACAGCTTCCTTAAACGGGAGAGATATATTACATATATTTTCTATTATTTCAGGATAGTTAAGGTGGATAGTTACTGTTAGATTCAAAAAAAAATCTGATCCTAAACTTCTTTGGCGCTTTCACTCTTTCAGTTTTTTCAGGAATAACTTTATGCTCAATTTTTTTCTTTTTTACCTTACTAGAGAATCCAAAGAAGTTGCTAAAAAGAAGTGCAAAATCATCTTCAAAGCTACCACACAATGATCCTAGTTTTTCACTGAAGAAAAATTTTTCCACATGATACAATACTATACGAAAAATAATCGAATTTTTCCATATATTTTATACCATAACACCATCAAAAGGGTCAAATAGTTTCTTATACTGTTAACAATGTAGCGCTCAAATCTTCCTTAAAATGATTCTTGCATTTATTCTTGAAATATGATTGAAATGATGTAAAAATTTTGTTAATCTTAATGGGAAATTATTGCAGGGCTTTGGAGCATGCTAGTCATCTTTGATGCTTCAATGCTAAATTAAATATGTAAATGCCCTAAGAATATAAAAATATAACAACCAAATAACTTTATAAAAATTGCATTTTTTCCAAAATACATATATATTTTCAGTATTTAAAGACATATTTAGAAAGTTTTGAAGTTATAGTAAAAATGTTAGCAAAACATAAATTAGAAATAGAGATCACTCACCATAAACTTCAAAAATTTTTTAAAGCTTTCGAAATTTCTGAAAAAATATTACAACCTATTTAAAACTATATTTTACTTAAAATAGAACTTTCAACATACTCGTACTCTATAAAATTTCTAAATAGTATTTTGAAGACATATGTTAAAGACAAAACCAACACGATCGATTTTTTAACCAATAATGCCACCATAAAAAGTGAAAGCTAAAAGTAAATATTGGCTTGAAATTCATAACATATCTATAAGATGCTATAAGATGACTTAATTAATTAAAAATAGAATAACAACCTGTTATCAGACCTGTGTAAATAATAAACATTTTCAGGTCATAAAAATCGATCAAATATTTTCTTGAGTTTAATGCAGATATACGATATATTTTTATTTGTTTTATATATTTTATATTTCTCAATAATTGAAGAAGGAAAATTTGACCTCCCTAGCTAGAAACGTTGAAAATAGCTTTTTTGTGTCTGTGTACATCTTTAAATTCGTATTGAACAAGTTGCCACCTAAAAATAGTTCAAAAGTCTCAAAATTCAGAGAAAAGTAAGACAAAATCAGTTTGGCAGGAGAGCCACTCAAGATTTTAGCTAGTGAAATTTTCTTTAATTAGTACTTAAAGATATAATCGTATGAATATAGTTTACAAAAAAAAAAAAAAACACAAAGAAGCGGTTCTGTAGTTATCAATACTGTGCTTAAATAACACCAAATTTTGTTTCATTTCATATATTTCTAATTTGTTAAGCTATTGTTAATTTGCTTATGTACCAATTTATTACATAATCGTAACGTTAAAATATTTTCATTATAACTTTGGCAGTGTCATTACCGGGCGCTGGAGAAACAGAACCAACTATCAGCAAAATATTTGCACGTAACAAAATTACTAACAATAAAAATTGTGAAATTGAAGATAAACATTTAAAATTACAAGAAATTAATAAGTATCCAAATATTGATAGTGGTAACCTAGAAAAGGAAGATGATGTAAACCAAAATGAGAAAATATTACCAATATCTGATGACGTCATATCTTTAGACTCAAATTCACTTAGTAGGGCTGAAGCAATAGTCAGTGATACCCGACTATCGGAAACTAAACATTTAGAAATTAGCGATCAGATCAATTGTTCACAAAGTGCTATTAAACTGAAAACTTACAATAATAAAGATAAAAGTGATAATGTGATAATACCACAAGTTCAGGATCAATCGAATAAAATAGAAGTTGATATAAAAAAAAATTTCAAAAGTGAAAGTAAACCTAGTTTAATAGTTTTTGGCAATGCTAAAGTTTCTGATCGTTTAACATCTATAGAAGGCATAATTTGTAATCCTAAAACTTATCAAATAACAGCACCCAAATTTTCTTTGAGAATAACTGAATACAAGGATTCTAATGTAAATGAAAATGAAACTTTAATTGAGACAACAAAATCAAATGTGATACAAAATACGCCAACTTTAGAACAATCACAGGAAATAGATAATATAATTGCACCCTTAAAAATCTCAAATTCCAAAGTTGAGACACAAAAAGATTGTGGAATACAGAAACATTCACCTAAATTTGATCTGGTTAAAGAAACTATAGTTGAAGAATTAAAGTCAGGTTTTGCGCTTGAAAAAAATAACGAGAAACTTAATAAAAATTCAATATCATTGAATACTCTTGATTATCTCATTCAAACTGAAACAGCTGGCTTATCAAACAAGGAAAGACAATATTGTCGTTTTCTTCGTGAAAATATTCAACGTGAAAATGATGGTCGCCCTCCTATTCCACTTCAGACCTATCTTTGGGAAGATTTAAGACGTTCAAAAAGACAGGTAAGCAATTTATTTTATTTAAAATTTTCTTTAATCTCATTAAATACGTCGTATCAAATTCTTATCGAATTGGATGTTTGTTAAAAATTTTTCCATTTTTTTAATTTTTTATGATAGTTTTTTATGCCTAGTCCTCTTTTGTTGAGGAAGTTCAAACTTTTTCGTAAAATACAATGAATCTTTCTTAAAAATACTTATAGTACAACTAAAACTGAATATATTTAAAATCTGTTAGCAAAACGATGAAAAAATAGCAGTAAAAGGGAATTACCGCGATAATATTACAATTGTTTTTGATACGGCGTTTTTTAAAGCGAAGCCATTCTAAAAACTGTTTGGTAACGTATTGATATAATGACAATATTAAACAATATTAAAACTGATATTTTTTAAAACTTATTATCTTGAAAGTTAAACGTAAATTATATAAAAAAAAAATAAATTTTATTATAGGGTGGATATCCTTGGACCTATCTTTATAAACTTCCACTTGGTCCAAACGAAGAACCAGAAATCGTTCAGTTACAGCGTAGAAAAGAATTCCTTCGAACACAATCAGAATCCCCATGTGGTATTAAAAAGGTAAGAATCCTCGATAAAGTTTCAATAAAGGAAGCTGAAAAATATATTAATAATATTACTGATAATGAAAGCTTAACTGAAGAAGATACCAGAAGTGTCCAAAGTGAACCAACATATGAAACACTTTCTAAATTAAAAACAAAAACTCGCCATTCTAACAATTTACGAAACATACTAAGGCGAAGAAATTTAAAAAAAATTGAAAAATTAAATGAATTCAATATAAAAGACGTAAATAGTAACCAGAATAGAAATACAAAACAAGCTTCACAAAAAACTAAGTGTTGTCCTCCTATCATGGATAAATTGAAGACATTAGCAGACAAGCAACTTAAGAAACGTACAATCAAAAAAATTCCTCTTAACACGGAGCATCAAATCGTTTTGGAAGACAACCAAAAAATTTTACAACTTAAATCATCACCAAAGACAAAAAGAAATAAAATTGCTCATTTTATAGAAAAGCAAGACAGTGATGATTTTCTTGAAATTGTTGAATTAGAAGACTCTCCTAGCAAGTCTAGAAAACATAAAAAAACAATTAATAAGAATGAGATAGAAACTACGATAGTAGAACCTGATGAAATAATTGATATACCATATCAAGACAAATGTATAACAAACAATCATAACGGTTTCAAGGAACAATTTATTGAAACTGACGCTAATCATGTTGCAAATATCAATTCAAAAAATCCACCACCAAAGGCACCAAGAAAGAAAAGAGATCATCACATTTACGAAGACATAGAAACCAGCACATCCTCTATAGAATGTAATCAAGTTCTTGAAGATGATATAAATGATGTACTCAAAAAATCACTTGCCTCACAAGATCAAATAGTCATTAACGAAATGGAACCGTGTAGTGTGAAAATGTTCAAAGAACTTGGAGGTAGTGAAGAAAGCCGTGAAGAAATTTTAGAACAGTTAGCACCTATATCATCAATTGATTCAACTTCATTAGAAAATGAAAAACTTTTTACCAAATTACCAGCATTAGATGAAGAATACAACCAAGAAAAAGAATGTTTTGAAGTTCTTAGAATCGTCGAGGAAAATGATATCGATTTACTTCAAGAACCTGAATTAAAATCAGCATTGAAAAGGGAGCCATCTCCATTAAGTGATAAAAAAGTTACATTTCAGCAAATTTCGGATAATGAATCAGACCAACAACGGGAAGACATTGAGTTACCTGAGGAGCTTCAAAAGTCTAACCGGTGGTCTAAAGTTAGGTAAATAGCCGTATTAGTATATTGGGTGTTTTTTAATTACTAATGTCTATTTCTAAACTTATTCCTTACAATTATCCTTTAAAAAGTTTTATAGGTTGTGCCTACAAAATGCAGATAGGTTATTCAGGTGTGGTTTAAATTTTCTTAGCAATTTATACTTTCATTTGCACACCATTGCCTTTTTTTATTGTGAATCAAAGCGTGAAGTGAGGGCTACATAGGTCAAACCCTCAAATCGTCAAAAGTCATAACTTTTCTTCTGAATTCTTACTGCAAAAAAAAGGATTTAAATAAATTTTTTCAAAGCAGCCGCATATATTCTTGCGGTTTATTGACGCAGATAATAACAAAATACGCCTAGCATCCATAAAATTCGGTATTTACAATAAACTAATTGTAAATCAAAACATCGCAGGATAAATTTATAAAGTTTTTATAATAAGAGAAAAACGTTTCATATGAGCAATATGTTTAACACATAAATAATCGTAGAATTGAATCAATTTTACTGTTCCCTTGTAAACCCAGCTGAGAGCTAAGAAATTAATGAAATTATAAGGAAAATAATTCTGGTTTGTACTTTTCGTCCTCTTAAATCATTTTGCATTAAAGAGTTACTTATTTCTATCAAATTGAATAATTGAACATTATTCATCCAAACGGGTTCTATGCCTATATTTCAAAATCATCAACAAAGCGTGACCAATTTTCAAAAGTATGGCTTACTTGAGTTTGATGATAAAGTTGGAACATAAATTTCATTTTTGCTAGCGATAAGGACTATTTTACAAAAAAAAATATTTTATTCAAAACAAAATACATTGGATACAAGAGCTTTCATTCATTTCAAAAAGCTTAGAGCGAAAACTCTTTTTTGATTCAATTTGTAATGTAATCTCAATCTTCCTGAAGCTTTTCATTTTGCTTTTATAATTTCGCCATAGGTCATTTTGCATATTTGTGTCTGATATACTTATATAAGATTTATTACTTTTTCCTAGCAAAAGTTAGAAAAAATTAAACCTAACCACTTTCTAAGAAAAAGCATATGAAAAACAAAAGCACCAAATCAATCACCGCATAGCCTAAAAAAAGTAATCGCCTTTGAGTCCTCAAAATCAAATGAGGCGAATCTAATGAGAAACGTTTAGGCATATATGAAATCTAATTGAAATACGGCGATCACATTTATTTATTGATTTTGAAGCCTTTTTTATATTTGGAAATCTTGGGTTTTAAGTTTGTATGTATTTATCGATATTAAGACATTATTTAGAAGTTCATTAAAAGTTTGCGGATTTCTAACAATTTATATACATATTTCCCAAAACTAAATATCCATAACATTCAGAAATACATCAAACAAAACGAATTTATATAATGTTTTAAGTTTTTGAACATTCCAATAATATCTTTTTAACCCAAAAGTTATTATTAAATATAATGGAAAATATCCAAAAACTAAATTAATTTATTGCCACTCTCTTACAAAAATTATAAAACATTTTGCATAAAAAATTGTAATATAAATTGGACTAAAATAGTTCATAAAAATTATTTCAAATTTTAATAGTCAATTTTTAGATATGAGCTCAACAATAAAATCTACAGTTTTCTTTTTAAAACAACGAAATATTAATTTGGGGAAATATATTCAAATATAATAAAAATAAATAATTTTTAAATACTTTTTTATCTGATATAAAATCAAAAGTATTTAAAGATTTCAATAAAACTTATTTCTTTAAGTATTTAAAAAAAAAAATCACATAAAACTTAAGAGAAATTTCTTATTTCTAATAGAGTCCTGCATTTATCTCGACTACTGGCCTGCAATGAGATTAAATTTAGTAAAAAATTTTGAATTTAGAAATTTGTTGTCTCCTTGCCAAAATCCCAACAAAACTTTTACTTTTGTTTTACTCTTGGGTCATAAACCGATCAGGCACTTGTCCTAAGCTCTTGTCAGAAAATCTTAAAATAGTCTCAGCCGGACGACGCCAATTTTTATGTTCTTCCCCTGAGTAGTTTTTCATCAACATGTTATTTAGTTAAAATGAAGTCTGGGGATGACGGACTTATTGCAGAGAAGTTTAAAATCCAAACTAAATATTTTTGGTTTAATATTTCGATTTTGTTCACTTAAATCTATGAATGAATGAAATCTTTCATTTTCGGGTTGTGTTATTGTTGAGTTTAGTGCTT
The DNA here is from genome assembly GCA_947359355.1 of Acrocera orbiculus. Taxonomy (NCBI): domain Eukaryota; kingdom Metazoa; phylum Arthropoda; class Insecta; order Diptera; family Acroceridae; genus Acrocera; species Acrocera orbiculus. Next base: position 48,053,358 of record OX375757.1, read on the forward strand.
TTTTTTTTCTTAAAATGAAAATTATGAAAGGCGAAGCAAAATTTTTTCTTGTTTTTGTTATGCTTTTTACGAAAATTTAAGGTTTTTTCGTTGAATTTTAGGTTAAAAAATGTTGCTTTACTTAAACTGTTACAGGACATATAAAAAGCATTACTTAGGAATTGTGATCTAACTTGATTTATAAAAAAAGAGTGTAGTGTACAGTAACTGTGTAAATAATTACAAAAATTATAATTGTTTAAATTCATTTCTTTTCTTACTAAAAAAAAATTTTTTTAATGACTTCTCGCGCTTCACGTTCAGCATCAGTAGGTGCAATTCCACGGGAAAAAAAGCATTTTGTATCACGCGCTGATACTTCATCCACTACATTAGATGTCCGTTGTGCTTGTCAATTTTTCAAGAGTGATTCATTATTACCCGAAAGAGTGAATCCTGCTGGATCACGACCACCTTCTAGTGTAGGCTATTTTATTAGTTCCGTAACACCCATGACGAGCATAGAAAATGATCAAATTGAAGCTATCGAAGATTGGAGAAAATCTAATGTTTTCATAAACAAAATTATTGAACCTGCTATGGAAAATTATAAAGAGTTTAAACAGCTGCCAGTTTTACATAAATTATCTGAAAATAATTTAAACCTAGGCCTGACAAATTCAAATGAAGTAAACAGATCAAAAGCAAAACGATCAATTTCTATCGATAGAATTTCAACAAAAAGTCTTGGTTTTACTGTATTAGGAGCCCATAGAGAATATGATACGATTTCAAACCCAAATTTAGGTCAAAAGTTAGTATCAAATTCATCGTCACGATCAGAACTTTATATAGCAGAAATTAATATTCCACAAGGAATAGGGAGAAACAAATATTCTAGTCCAGAATTACCTCAAATTTATGTTGTTGATACAAATACAACACAGCAAAACATAGAACGAATAGAAAAATCTGATAGTTTTGTGAAAAATACTGTTTCATGTCCTGTTCCAGAAACAGCAGATGAAACTTTTTCATATAGAAATGAAGATCTGCCACAATATTCTACACAAAAATCTAAATTAAAACCACAGACTAGACAAAATATTTTTGGAATCCTTAATGAAAATCTGGTGGAATCCAATGGAACTTCTTTAGACGTAGAGCCAATCCAAAATAATTTTCCTCCCACCGAGGAGGGGGACAATAATGATAATGAGATGCTTAATATCAAGGAATGTTGTGAAATACAGGACCATAGAGAACAACTACCGCAAAATTTAGAAAATAATCAAATAGTAGAAGAAAACTTTCAAAATTTAGAAACTGTTCAGTGTTTATTAAATAATGATATTACATTCCATCCGAAAGTCAATCAACAATTATTCCCAGAAAATGGAAGCCAATCAAATTTAAGCCGCAAAATTCTACAATCAAATTTATTACGACGTAAACGTTATTTAATACGATCCCAATCCGAAGATTATTGTTCGAAAAAATCGTTAGTTGAAGATATGGAACATATTTCTAAAAAAGATAATATCAATTTAGACTTCAAGCCACGATTTAATTCGCTAACAAAAGATAGACGTGATTGGATTGAACGAACATATTTTACACGGTAAAAAATTTTTGTATTTCTTGATTGTATAATACAAGAAATTAGTATTATAGTGAAATGCAGACTAATGATCAGATAGTTTTAACAAAATGTCAAAAAATAAATTTTGCCAAAAATAATTTCAGATGTAATCTTATGCGCCAATAATTTTAATACTATTTGCTTGGTGCGTTTTGTGGAATTGTTTTTGAATTTAATTCAATTATACAACGTTTTCGTATGTTTCGTTTTGGTTTCTATAATATTTAGCTCTTGGCACATGAAACAAAGAAGAAAATTTACTTTTAAATATAATTTTAGTTTATCAACTATGACAGTTTTTAAAATACTTTGACCTAGTTAATTACTATGGATGTTTTGTGTTATATCTTTGGATTTAAGCATTCAAGTTTTAGAATAAAATTTATTAGAGATTCTGTTAGTCCATATTTAACAATGAGATCAAAAATATTCGATATCAATGTTTTTTTCATTCGTAATATGAGAAAAATAATTCAGTAGATTTTTCTTTTTGGTTTACGAAGGGCAAATGTTTTCGTTTTCCTTGTTAAAAGAACTTTCCATATTTTATGCAAGTTCTTTTTAAAATATCTCAATAGTTGTGTTTACCTTTATTTTTAAATTGAAATTGCAACTAATATCTTCACTCCAATTACTTACTGGAAGTCTTTTCGAAAATTTTTTGGGTATTTTTCTTTACCACGATTTTTTTCTAAATGGAGTTTCGATTGCAATAAAAGTTCATAATAAATATCATTTCTGGGAGATTATGAACATTTTGACGAGATACGAAATGCAATAAAATCAATTACTGATACAGGTTTCTGTTGTTTCAATTAAATTACCAAAGTTTTAAGTTTATAATCTAAATGTTCTTGGGTCATCCCTATCTAACAATTAATTTTTCTTCTGGAAAAAAAAAAAAATTACAACGACATTTTAAAAAAACTATAAAAATAGTTTATTGAATGCTCTTTAATATAAATAATTATTATTCAATTAGAAAAATTTTATTTTTAGTGATCACGAGTATGAACCGATTGGGCAACCAGCACTCCTCCAACTACCTAATGAATCAATAGAATCTCCAAATGAAGTACCAATAGTTCAAATCACAGATGAAAATGATGAGACTGCCACCACTAACCAATTTAATTTATCTATTGAGCTAAAACCAAAGGACTCTAATTTACCCAACACATTAAATGATAATCATGTTCAACATGAGAACAGTGCTCAAGATATTGACGAAAAAGAAAATAAAAATTTTTTTTTAAATATCATACAACCACAATCTGATCCTTTAGACAGCAATAAATTAGAAAACAATTTAAATGATAATGTTGACATAGAAGACGTTCCAATAAAATCAGAGAGTAGAACTAAAGCATTTATAACAAATGCTCAAAATAAAAGTCGAAAAATGCAAGAAAATCTTCGTTTACAAGCTAATAAAATTTCAACAAAAATACAAAGTATGAAAAAATCTCCAGTAAACAGCCCAAAATCACGGGAAAGGAAAAAATTTAGGCCACCAGAGTTTTCAAGGTTGAAAATGCCTCAAATTAAGCGTCCTGATTTATCTAAATTAAAAGGACCAGACATGTCCAAATTAAAGAATTATGAATTTAAGCGACCAGGTTTTACAAAATTCACAAAACCTGATGTGTCCAAATTAAGAATTGCTGAACGATTTTCATCATTTCGTTTAAAACGAACCAACTCTGATAAAGAAGTTGAATTATCTGAAGAAAAATTTAGTGCTGATAATATTACAACAACCCGGAAAAAATTTGAATTTAATTTTGGTACTTATCCTCGTATTCTAAAAAAAAAGAAACAAAGAGAATCTATAGAAATTACCTCAAAAGCTGATGACATTCCAATAAATGAATTTCCACCATCGTATGAGTCTGCAACAATTCCTCGTATATCCCGTGATAAGGGTCCAGTTGGATCGAAGTGGACAGATAAATTTTCTGAAGTAAGCTATGGAGATAATGAAAGTGGTAAATTTCAAAGATATAGTAGCGAACCAGATAGTATTGGAGTTATGCCACAAGATATATCAAAAGATAAAGAAATATCAGATCAAGCACTAAAATTCAACACATTAGAAACGGTGGAAAGAAAAGAATTTGCAGAATACGATGAAGAAAATAGAGCAATTCATGAAATATCAAAAATTCGAGAGCCCGAATTTAAGCAAAGGAGGCCAATAGTACATCAGGACTCAGACTTGGTTTCTGAAGAAGGTAAAGAAATTGGCTGGAGTGAAAAAGATATTAAAAGAAATAAGCTTTTGAAACGTACAGAGACTACAGAATCAGATACACAGCAGCAAGATCCGGAACAATATCAATTAGAAGAAGATCAAATAAATTTAGTAACAAACAAAAATCAAGATAAACAATCAGCCGGAGGTTTTAGTGAATACCGTCAAAAGGGTGTTCTAGAAGAAATCGATGACGATGAATTCTTTTTGAGAAAACGTGGAATATCTCAAGATAATATCGAATTAAGACATTATATAAGTACGGCAATTCGTGAAGGTCTTAGCACACCCGTTAATACTTTAGCTCAGCTAGGAGGCTCAGATAATTACTTTCCATATGAAATGGATGCAAGCACAGAGCAAATAGGCTTTGGATATGATATTCCACCCCCAAAGCCAAGAAGAGTTAAACAATACAGTTTTGAACCATCTACAAATTCAATGGAAATATCTCAAGAATTCAATATCAACCCACATGAAAGATACGGAGATGACATTTCATTGCCCTTACAATTTACAAACGGTTATCAAAATAAATTTCCACCAGTCCGTCCAATGCGCAAAATGAAACAACAATATTCAGAAGATAGTCAAGATTATCAAAGAATGTCTAATAGTGATATTCCATACTTCGATAGTGATGATAAAGATATATGTAGCAATAATTACATGCACGATAATTTAAATAATAATTTGTGGAATCTGAGCAATTGTTCAGAATTATTTAAGCCACCCGAAGCACCAAAAAGGCAAAAAAAATTTAAGCATCAAGTAACTAAACCTGATGAACTTTCAAATGGTTATGAAGAGAGGTCTCGTTCAAACAGTTTTATAGAAAATGGAAATATCGGTGAAGAAGTAAGGATATTTATTTTAATAAATGCATTAAGCATTAAAACTTTTTCAAAAGTTTAAGCCTGATAGTTTCATATTTTAAAGTAACTAAAGTAACTAACAATAAGACAGGTTTGCCTTATACTATAGCCAACATTATATTATATAATGAAAATTTTCCATTCTTGAATGTTTATCTGCTACGCTTTGTGACCCAAAAATGTATTAATCTTTAGCGTATATTCGTTATTTAGTCCAGTGCCATCTACCTGTTCGGTGCTTTTTGAATACCAAAATTTATAAACTGCTAAAATCGGCATTTCTTGTCTTTCTGGAAATCGTTTCTTTTTTTAATTTCAAAACAGATTGTTGTCACAGGAATAAAACCTCTTGAAAAAATTGGATACAAAATTATGTTCTTTGTGAAGTGTTTTTTATGAACATAAAAATATTTACATAAAATTACATTTATTCAAACAGGTTTTTGTATATCGCATGGAACATAAATATCCTATTCCTCTTGCACCTTCGGAAACATTTACTACGCCAACACCGACGCCAAGACAATCAAGATCTAGGTCACATTTTTCACATTTCACTGATGACGATCATACTTCACACGAAGTTGAGAGTATAGCATCAGAACCACAAGCAATTGATTTTGAAAATAATAATGGGTTTGAAAAATTGAAATTCATTTAAAAATATAATAAAAATTTTAAGATATTTTTAAGGTATGCAAAAATACGTAAAGAGCCTATAATTAAACCACGAGCACCTGTTAGACGAAAAAGATCAACAAGATCACTTGGTGATCAACAATTTAGCTCATTGCCTTCACAAAAAAAATTTGCTCAACCGGAGCGCCCTAAACGAAACTACAGTACAATTGGTCCAACAAGACCACCACGAAGAAAATCATTTTGCGATAATATCAGGTATTTAGGTGCCCTTAACTAAATTTATAATAATAATAATAAAAATAAAATTACGTAGAATTGCTTCTAGTGTAGTTGAATATGAAGAACTTGAATCAGCTCTTATTAAACGTCCAGAATCGCCACGAAATCTTCATTCAGGGGATGTTATAAATAAGATGAAATATCGTCCACTTCCTCCACCACCAAGACCACCTCGTGATAGTAAAAAGCATAAAAGTGATCATATGGACGAACCAGATACAGAAAATACAACAGAAAGAATATCAACAAATTTTTGTACAAAAGAAGATTACGATATGGAAAAAATTACCGAAAAATATATTGAGGTTGAAGTATCGACACAAACTGATCCATTGCCAGATGATCTTTCGTGTGAAGAATTTGAAATAACTGATGATATGCATGTAATTGAGCCGAGAATTAATAAAACTCTGGAAGAGTTTTTGTTGGCTGAGCAAATAGCCGATATTGAACAAGAAAAACAAATTGCTGAAGAGCAAAATTTAATGCGAGGCTTGAATCGATTTAGGGAATCAAATCAAAGAAGTTTTTCGGAAAGGTCCAGAGCATCAACAAATGAAAAATTAAGAACTCCTTATAGCCGTCCAACTACGCCTTCTGCAATTATTATCGAAAGAAAAATTCCATCTTCGCTGTCAAATAGAGAAAGCGAAGATATATTAGAAGCATCGCTAATTGTTCAGCCAATTGAAGATTTTAATATCATGGAGAGTAATGAATTAAATAGTTTGCCAGAAAAAAATAGTACATATGATTCTGAATATGAAAACGAAGACAAAAATGTAGAAAAGATATTAAATACCTCACAGATATCAAGAGAAAACGAAAAATCTAATGAAAACAATGTTGAAGTTCCACCGAGTCCACCTCTACGAAAACGTTCATCATTTACATTAGAAGAATATCAAAATAGACAAGAAAAAAGTATTGAGTCAAACTCAGTTTTGCCAACACCTCCGGTAGAAGATAAAGATATTTTCTCTACTATTACCACAGTTCAACCGAATAGTTTAGTTGTATCGGATTTGGAAGTTCAAAGACTACATGTTAATGCTCTTCAAGCTGACAATATTTTAGTATCAGAATTACACAGTATTTCAATTAAAGCAGATGAACTTGAATATAAAACTCGAAACAATACTAATTTTTCAAATTTGGAGATACCACCAAATATTTTAGAAAATATTACACAACAAATACGTGATTCAGAAAAACATGATTTTAAACCAGAGAAACAAGGTATTGAATATATTCAAGCCCCGGCAAGACCACCACTTCCCCAATTATTTTCGTCTACAGAAAGATTGGAATACTCTGTACCAACATCAAATTTTTCTCATTATCGTAATTTAAATGAAAATGATTTACAACCAAGTCCTATCCCACACAGAAGAAGACGGCATTATAGACGCCATGATTCTACATCAGATGAAGAACTAACTAAAGAACGCAGAAGAAGTCGACAAAGTACACGCTCACCAGAATTATCAATAGCTCAATTAAGTTCACAATTATTTGCTGCGTGTGGTTCATCTTTAATTCAGACAATAAAACAACTTTCACAATATCTTCACACTGATGATAAAATGGATAGTAAAAAGAATATAAAAACTGCTGCTATTATATTTGTTTTAATGATAATCGCTTTTTTATTAATATCAATGTCAAGTGATAGAAATATACATCATCATCATTGGGATTATTTTAATCCTCCTGGAAATCGTGGCAGGGACTAAATCAATTAACAAAAAAATGCATTTTTAACTTTGCATTTGGAAACAAGAATCTAGTCAGAATTTGTGCTGAAAAGTTCATTGTTTTGTATGTAATATTAAAGAACAAGAATATTTGAAAAGCTAATTTATTATTAAAATGTTTTTGTTTAAAAAAAATAAAATAATAAAATGAGGTATTTAAAAATAAATTTCACTCTATTTCAATAAAATTTGTTGTTTACCTGATGCATTTCCTTTAGTTAGCGTGATGGACGTGATTAAAAAGTAAAAGATAACAAATGGACCTAGAGGAGAATGGTTTAGACTAAAAGAAAAAAAAATATATTCGAAATCATGCCATGTTAGTTAATTACTTTTATAGCCGCATTAATTTTATTTATTATTTAATTTAAATTAAATAATTTAGATTCATGATAAATTTAATTTTTAGATAAATACATTAGAACACTTATGAGCGAGCTACTACAAAAATTGAAAAAAATAAGGCTTCTAGTAGCGCTTCACTAACATCAGACTTGTTCTCGCATACAAAATAGAAAGTAGGTCTACTTACACGCGCGATAAAATCGCAAGGTAAAGAATGCGGATTACATTGTCAGCTCTCTTAGTTTTAGAAAATAAAAGTTTCTCTTATTATCAGATAATTTTATTTAATTGTTGAATGATCCGTCATATGACGGACGGAGAATATTCTTTAACCTTTACACCATATTTTACACGTCTCTAATTTTTTCCGAAAGCTGATGCTTTTTTTCTAAAAATGAGCTTATAATTTAAAAATGGATTTTCATAGATTCAGTATGACACTACCATAATAATGTATTTTCTATTCACATCAAATTAAATAGTTGTTTTTTAAAAGAACATATCTGTATAAGTAACCATTTCCCTCTTATCTTTATGGCTTCCTTTTTGAGACTGACTAGCAGCTGTAATATAATTTAGTTTCATAAAAACAAGAACACGACTAAAATTGTGAAAATAAATACCTAAAGTTGACCAGACGGCCGAAGATGATGCATCATTTATTGGCTCTATTTGTGGTTGACGTCGTGCTAGTTGTACTTGTAACTGAATACCAGAAATATTTTTACCATGCATTTCACTAATAGCACGTTCGGCGGACTCAGTTTTTGCAAAAGTAATAAAGCCACGTCTATTAGAAATTGAGAAGATGTCATTGTATATATGTAATGTATTTTTAAATTAAAAATATATTAACCCTTTTTCAATTTCCATAGAGACATTAACAATTGAACCATAATCACTAAAAGTTTTTTTCAGAAATTCTTCTGATACTTTATTGCCAGATACAAAGATTGTATTTCCAGCACGAGGTTTTTCACCTCTAGCAAATTCTGTCCTTTTATCATTTAGTCCTCTTTCTTCTCTATCTCGTTCAGTAGCGAACTGTTGGTACAATGTATGTATTTTACTGAAAATTTATATGAATAATAAAATTTCAAAAAGAAACTAATCCAAAGTAATGAAAGTTAACCTTGTTTCTTTTTCGGTCATATCACTAATATTTTCTTGAGCCACATCATTTTGAGTAGTTGAAAATGGTTGATATGCAGTAACGTTTGTGTCCGATTGTAACCGTTTTCTTTCTTGACCTACAGAAATTTGAAATGTTTTATTTCTTCTCAAAGAGATTATTGATATCTTAATTTTGTGACTTGAGAACATACCTAGCCACAGGTTTAATTTTTCTGAAGAAATTTTAATATTCTAATACAAAATAATTTATTATTTTCAAAAAAGTTGCTTGAGGTGCTTTATAATAATACTTTTTCCAAATTTGAAAACTAATTTATAATGTTATTGCTTATATTTATTTTAAAAGCCGTCCTTAGGCTTTTTAGCATATTTACCGACATATTTTGTTTTACCTTTTGGCCTTTTGAATGTTGTTTGGTCTTGCTTAGTTGGTTGCTTTTGAATGGCTGGTATAGCTCCACTTTTAATGAGTTTGCGTGCAACTTCTCTTGCATCTCGTGCATCTGCTGGTCTTTTGGGTATTAAAGGTTTTTCTGGCTCAGGTTTGGGAGATTTTAATGCTAGTAAAGCTTTTTTCTACAATTAGGGAGAAAACCTTGTTTATAGAATTCATTTGATTTAAAAAATTAATCTTTTCTTAAATTAAATTAAAAATTAGTATGAAATAAAAGTTAACCTTTTTCCGTAGTTTTTGATATTTAGCTTGTAGCATTAATTCTTCTTCCGTAAGATGTGAAGGAAAATGTATATAAACCATTTTTACTTTTAATTATAGAATTTAATTAAATATTAAAATAATATTAAATGATTTCTTTAAAGTTCTATTTGAAATATTTCTTCTTAAGATTTTTTTTTTGACAAATGTATACTGTCAAATATTGAGTAGTAAAGAAGCACCATCTACATTTTGAACGTAGCAAATCAATTCCAATTTCAAATTTTTCTTCAGCTACAATTTGAAATTGTTTTATTTTATTAAAAAATAAAATCATTTCTAATTGTAATTGTAAAATAAAATTTATATATGAAGTGATGTTAAATATTTCTCTTATGTAAAAAATTAAAGGCTCACTTCTTTTACTCCCAATGGATTATAGCTTGCAATTATGGAAATTGTGTTAATTCCAAAATATCTAAATATCATTTTCAAATATTTAATAAAAAAAATCATTTACACGTTTTTTATTACAAAATTATAACAAACAGTTATTTTACTTAAGCTAAGTCAGGAAGATTTTTAAGTTTGAGAATTAATGTTTAATTACTCATAATTGTAATTAATCCATTCATAGAAGATATTTGATAAAGAAAAAACTTGGTTAATTTACAAAGAATAAACATATGCGAATTGGTTTCATGACATTCTGTAATAAGCTACTGCTCAGTCTTTATTTTCTTTACATTTTCATTTAAATTTTCTTCAGCATTTCTTTTTTCACATTCAATTTCATTTTCTTTTTTGTCGATTTGATTATTAGTTTTTTTTGTTATTTCTGTTTGATGTGCTGAAGATGTGTCTTCTTTTAAAATTTCTCTTAATGCCATTGTCGCATATGCAGCTGGAGGTAAAATAAAATCAAGTAATAGAGCTTTTAAATTTCCATTTTCATTATCTTTCTTAGTATCAATCCCTTTTAAAATGTCATAATCAGAATCTATTAGAGAAGTTGTTGGCGAACTATACTGCTTAAATTCCCACTTCAAATTGCTTGGACGTACTAGTAGTTTCCTATATGCTCCAGCCAATGAGAATGTTTTTATATTGCTTTTTAGTTTATCTGATGAAAGATTATCTTTTTGTAATATCTCCACATACCAGTCATTAATTTTATTAGTAGGATAAGATATATCATGTCCTGGTAATGCTAGAACAACATCAAATATTGAATATTTTCCACTATTAATATCATTTTCAGTCAATGATTTTACTTTGTTCTGTTAATGAATATAATATTTAAAAAAAAGAAGAAATTCGTACTATAATACTGTAAAATCACCTTAAAAATTGATTGTTTTTCTAATTTTTCTGTTGATTGATTTGCCAGTTCTTTATTTTCAAAACTACTTTCAGGATCAGTAGCCATTATTTCGGATTCATAGTCTGTCGATAAATCTTCGATTGGTACTTCAGTAGTTGAGTTATCTCTGTAAACTAAATCACCAGGAATTAATTTAAGACCAAACTCTTTTATACGCAACGAAGCAATTTTATTAAAAACTAAGCTTTGATATGCATGTGTGTATAGAAGTAACATATTTCGTGGAATCTGTGTATTAGAAATATAAAATCTTAATTTCTTTTTATTCTAAATCATTATGTAACTTAAATATAAAATTCAAACAATAGTTAAAATTTACGAAGTTTACCTTTCTTAAAGCAGTGACATAATCATTTTCACCACATACTGAAAGACCATCTAATAATCTTTTTTCAAGGAAACGACAATTTTGGAGGATACTAGCTGCTTTTTTGGAATCACGCGTTTTCCACCATAAATCACGAACTTCTTTAATTATACCAGTTTCATTTTCACGTGGCTTTAAAATTAATTCGCACGCCTAAATGCAAGTATTTATTATATAGTTTCTTAAAAAATTAAATTTTTAATATACCAACCTCTTTGTAATTACCTTTTAATAGAGCCAATCCTATTTCATAAGTAGAAACATTTGCATTGTTTCCGAATCGTTGTAGCCCATAATAGTTAATAAAGCCATTTTCTTTCAAACTTCTGATTGATTGTTCTATAAGTTTTTCATCTTCAGTTATGTCACGGAGAACTATACGAAATCTATGAAGCAATAAAATCAAAATATATAAATATACTTAGGAATTTTAAAATAGATTAAACTTTTTTAGGGAAAATTACTATCAATAATTAAATTACCTATTGCCACTTAGGTCACCAAGTTTAAGAACTTTATTCTTGAATTGAAAATTTCCAACTTTTATCTGACTGTATCGGTTAGCAGCTTTAAGTATTCGAGATGGTTCCCACTTTTTAATACAAAACATTTGTGATGTTTTAGCTCTTTTATCTTTTGTACCTGCATAATTAACATTGGACGGTTGCATTCTAAAACAGTTAAAAAAATATTATACAAACACAAATAGAAATTATAAAATATACCTTAATTGCTTGGCTAAATCAGATGCAGCCTGAACTGTATCATAGTTTTCCTTATAAAGAACGAAATGAACATAATCACCAGGCCATTGCCAATTAGTACGTTCGACACCACCTTCAAACAAATATAATTAATATTTTTGTATTATATCAGTTTTTCGTTTGGTAAATATACCCTTCATCTTAGGATTTGTGCATCTAATTAATTTTTTTTCTTCTTCACTCACAGTAGTGCTTACAATATTTTTTCCATATTGAGCTTTTAATGTTTTATGAATGTCAGTACGTTTCTCTTTATCTAAGGATGTAACATCAATATCCACTTGAATATTTTCATCATTTTTATTTTTGATCATTTCATTAAGTGAATTCCATATAGTTTCAGTCAATACTGTATTAAGGCTATCATTTATAAACTTTAAATCTGTTTCTAAATTCAAAATAAGAAATATTAATTTGGTAAGTAAACAGAAGACTAATTTATTTAAAAACACCTGTTTTTATTGGTTGAGGTACAGATTGATCTGTTAGTTTTATTTCACAGCCTTCCAAATCGATTTCATTTACATGAAAATCCGAGAATCGTGACTTTATAACACCATGAAATCCAGGATTATCATTTAAATATTCAGTAATACCCACATCAACTTCCTTCAAATTATTTTTTAAAGGTATGTGGCTATGATAAATATTTTAAAAATAATGGTTATTTGTAAACAGATTGTTACCTTACAGTGTTTTTTGGTTTTTTACTTGAAAGCAATTATCTTTTATAAATTCAATGTTGCTCGTACGTTTCGCAGTACCTTTTTTCTTTCGCCAATTCTGTTTCCCCATTTAATTGACTAAAAAATAATAGAATAAAATAATTGTTAGAACTAATTAACTTTTTTAAGTACTTCGGACAATGTTGATTTATAACTTTTGGTACGTTGACTTGACAAGAAACTTATTAACTCTTTATGCACTAAAAACATAACATTTCATTTTGTCTTTTGAATTTGATGATTTGACTTTATTTAATCTTATTATTAAAGCTGGGTTTTGATGTATAATTTATAATTCCTTAAATTCCTTTGTACCGAAAAGCAAAAATAGCACGTGTATCACATTTATGAAACTAAGAAAAATGTCAGATTAAAAACCTAACCTAAGCAAACCTATAAGGCAAAAAATCACAATCTTATTTTTCAAATAGTGTGATAAATAATAAAATAAAGTTAAAAGTAATAAAACTCTCTTTGAATTTAAAACTTGTTATCATGAGAAATATGCCTTTGCCTTTTTACGATTTTTTTAATTAAATTCAGTTAACCTAAACTTTTTCTTTTTTTAATTTTGCATTTACATTCCTGACATTCCCTCTTGGCGGCAATCGATTCGAACTATCTTGACATTTTATTAAGCCAAATATTTACTATTTGTTAAATAAGTTCAAATTTGAAATATTTTTCTGTGCAATCAAAATCAATAATTAAATTAATAAAAATTGTTTTTTAATTTAATTTGTTGAAATAATTACTTTCTTTCTATATAAAAATTAATATATATACTGCGCATTCAAATCAATATTCATGAGATTTGTGCCCTTATCTCAATGAAGCAATGACAAATCAATAATAAGATACAAATTTATTGATTTACTAAAGCTTTCTGTATCTTGTGAAGAAAGTAGTCTAGATGTTTGTTGTTAGAGAAAGGTTCCACATTTATCTAGTATATGTTTGAAAAAGAACCATAAATTTTACAGAATCTCTTGCTAAGTTTGTTATTTTATTAAATATTTTCAAATTTAATATTTAAAAAAAAGTGTAACTATTTCGGCGGGAAATTATTTAATTAAATTGTTTTGAAAAGTTGTACAAAAGCTAAATAAATCACTTATTAATATAAATAATATTAGAAAGAGTGAAACAATGTAGCTAAAATCTTGAGTGTTATTTTCTAGTAACGAATTCCATATGGATCTTAAAGGTCTATAAAAAACTTTTAAAGTAGAGAGTAAAAGTTAATATTTTAAATAGAGAAGATATTTTCTAGCTTAGTACTAGTGATATTTTTAAAATTTTATTTTATTTAAATAGTTAACAGTTTTTTTGTGTTAATTTAATTCTTTTAAGTTAAAACTTAACTGACACTTTTATTCTGCAAAGCATCGCTTTTGAATTAATTTTATTGATTGAAAATTTGGTAGCTAAAAGCTTGATTGATTAATACGTATACACAATTTGAACAAATCAATACAACTTACCGCGCCTTTCGTTTACATATTGAGAGTAGAAATTTGAATAAAAAATGGTATCAACACCGATAATTCCTGCTGAAAATTATCATTTGAAATGGGATTCTCATCTTAATTACTTAAATTCATCAATTTTTACAATTTTCAAGTTAGTTATATACAATAAAATTAATCTATTGTTTTCATTTAATAAAAATTTTATTTAAGGAACGAAAAATATGCTGATGTTATGTTGCTAACAAGTGATCAAGGTCCTGCAATACCAGCGCACCGAATTATTCTTAGTTCTTATAGTCAGGTAAATATTTTACTAGGTTTTTTACTAAATATGTCAAATATAAATGAGTACTGAGCACTTTAAAAAAATTTAGCCGTTTAAGCCATGTAACTTTCAGTTTTAACTTTTAATAAATTAAAATGTATAATTTTCAATGTTAAATATTCAAAAATATTATATTCTAACAAATTGCAGTTTTTTGCATCAATTTTCGAAGCTAATAATGTACCTGCAAGCTGTGTGATGTATATAATATTACCATCAGATTTAAGTAGAAGAGCAATAAATATTCTATTGCAGTACATGTATAGTGGAGAAGCAACTGTTGCAAATGATATATTAAATGAAGTTTTACATGGTGGGGAAGTATTAAAAATCCGTGGCTTATGCCGAGGTATGTATTCCAATATTTTCTAAGCAACAAAAAAAAAAAGAATATTTTCATATTTTTCTTTAGGAAATACTTCAACAAGAAATCAAGATACAATTAATTGTAGAAAACGTTCCAGTAATTCTGATGTAAATAATCATACAGAATTAAAAGAAAATGGTTGTATAACTCCAGTACCTTTCGTTGATAGTCCAGTTGTAGTTCGTTCCCCACAGCGTACCCAACAAATGAGCAGTATGGCATCATTCAGCACTAAAAGATGTTGTTCTGAACAAATTTTAACTATTAATAAAGAAATAGCTGATCCTGCTGATATACCTTTAACATCACATCATGAGAATGTTTTTGTGCCAAACCCTGCTTCAATGCCAAAAGAAAATTTTCGACGTATAACAGAATCACCAAATAAAATTAGATCTTTAAACAGTATAAGTAATCAATGTAATTATCTATGTCGTGAAATTTGTTCTTATCAAAAAGAACATCTTCAAAGACGATACTCAGAAAATAGTGAACGTTTTAGTTTAAATAATAATATAGAAGATAGTATACAGTCATTGTCTGGCAGAAAAAGTCTTGTAATATAAGTTGAATTATTTACAATAGATTTATTTTAATTTTTGTTTAATTTTTAGGAAATACGCACAGAGCTACCAAATATAGAGTCTTCTTTTATTCGTGTTAAACAAGAGCCAATCGATTTTCTAGGTGAACCTGATGATGAAAGTGGTTCCTTGATACAACCACTACCCTTAGATGTAGTTAAAATTGAAACTTCTAATATTGATAATAATGAAGATGAAAGGAATTACAAAGGTGAAAGAAATGATAACTTAATTTATTCACCTTTAACATGTGAAGTTTGTGGAGCTACATTCACAGTTCCAGGAGAATGGGTACATCATATTGAAAGTCATGTTCATTCAGAGACACGATTTCTACCGAAAAAACGCAGACGTTTATCGGTGTGTAAATAAAGTAAATTTTTTACTAAATATAAAAGTTTGTTATTTCAGGCTACTACCAATAATTTGGCAGCTTTGAAATGTGATTTATGTAAAATGTAAGTTAAAACTTCAGTCTTATTCTCAAAAACTAGTGCCCTTTAGATTTCTAAGGAAATTTGTTATGAAAAAAACTGATTAATAAAATAAAGGCATACTAAGTAATTGTAGAAAATTTTCGGAAATTTGAGCTGGAAGGAAGGAGCATATAATTTGTTTGAGCTGCTAAAATTATATAAAAAGAATAAGTATATAAATAATAAACTGAAAAACTAAAAATTTCTAAAATAAGCTATTTATCTAAAAAAATATAAATATTTAAGATTATCACATTTCAGAAGAAACCTTGATTTTTATAATGGAACTTTGATATAATTTTAATGCTAATTAAAACGATTTTTCAGTAATTTTTCAACACCAGCTGAATGGGTTCGTCACATCCAAGAAACACATACTGAAGCAGAGCTTGCTATGTGCAATAAAAAAGATCATTTCAAAGTTGCTAAAAGGTATCTTTTCTGAATCCTTACTTTTAATTATTTAATAAACTAACTCTTAAAGAAGAGATTAGATGGTCTTTCCGAATGACGACTTTACTGAGCGTCAATAATTGTCACTAGCAAAAATGATGGACTTCAAACGAGGTTAATTATTTTCGAAAGTTGCTGCTAACTGAAGGACATACATAATATAAAACTTTTGTGTTTGGCTGATTATGCGTTAAACAATTTTCTTAAATTTAAAATGCTAGATTTCTGAAAACTTTGCATGAAAAATTTACAAATATTTACCTACCATCTAATTCCAAGATTATTGTAACAAATTTAATTGTTCAATATATTGTCAAGTATTTTTGTAAAAAATTTTCTATAAAATTAAATCAAAAATTTGTTAGAAATTTAAATTCCCTATTATTGTACTAATTTTCTTAAATTTTTCAAAGTAATATTTTGTAACTTTTATATTTTTCCAAAGAAATGAACTTTTTAATTCAAAGTTCAATTTTGGTTTTATAGCTTTTAAGTATGCTCTTTCCATTTAAAATTTAATTCCTCTCATTTATTCTAATCAAAACATTAAAATCAAATTTTTTCTTATTTTATTCTATTTTTGACCAATTTCTTTTTAACTTTAGAATCTGCCTACTGAAAAAATTTCCTTTCCCAATAAAAATACGAATCTCTCAAAACTATTTAACAATATGCACCCAAAGTCTTCTAAAAGTGCTTTGAAATCTTGTATTTGAAAGATGCATTTGATGGCACTCAGCAAGTGCCAGTTTTTAGATTATAAACTAGCTGCATTAACTGCAAATCAAAAAATGTTGAATACTCACCAGATTAGATATTTCGAAGTGCGGTGTAAAAGAATGAGATCAATGAAAAGTTTGAACACATTTCGAAATGAATCTAAAGGAAAAAGTACAATCAAATTTTAAATAATGTTGCCTACCAGTCAAAAAAATAGATGCTCGTATCTATTTATCTTATATATCTAAAATGATCAAATTTTTTTAGAAAGAATGAAAATATTTAAAAATAAATGCATAAATTTAATATTAAAGTATGTATAACAGTTTAGTAAAAAAAAGTAAAGTTAATTAAGTAAATATTTAAGTTTTAAAGCACCAACACTTTCAGGTTCATATTTATAAATGCTGTAGTCAAGGAGAGACGTACTAACTCTATCTAAGCAGTTTTCAATCTTTTATTGTTTCCTGTAACAAAAAAAAATTATAAGCCTCAGGAAAATTCTTCGCTTTAAATTAATACATTCTTTGTTAGTATTAGTTTATTTACATAACGCTTACACAAGCATATCATAATTTGGTTTTCCAGATCTTCGTCCTTCAATAAATTTAGCATGTGTTTCACCCGAAAGATAGCTTGATTTTACCGCTGGATCGTCTTGCATTAGAGACCGCCAGGAAATCTATCAATAGTTTTAGTAAAATTTAACAAGATTTTTAGATGAATTTAGATAGAAACCAATTTTGGAAACATATTCTTGTCCAACTCATATTCATCTCCTACCAGGTATTTCAGCATATCAGTTCGTTCACACCATGGCCAAATCATATAATCAAGCATACCCGGCGCTTTTCCGCCAAAAAATGGCGTGCAACGTTTAACTAATTCTTTTTCATAAATAATTAAACCTTCAACCATTTCTGTTAAAGCACTAGGGGCAGCCTCTAAGCCGCACATAATAACTTTGTACAATGGTGATATAACTTGAGAAAATCTATCAATCAAAATTTTATCCATTGCTTTTGCAACGGGTTCACTTGGATAAAGTGGTTTTTGAGGATATTTTTCATTCAAATATTCAGCTACAATTAGTGATTCGTATATAATGGGATTATTGGGTTCATTTGATAACTCTAGAGCTGGTACTTTTCCAAGTGGACTCTTTTCTGTTAGCCACTCAGGTTTTTCTGATAAATTAATATAAATTGTATGATACGGAATTTTTTTAGCATCTAAAACAAGATGTACTCTCTGTGCGAACGGACAAAATCGCATAGAATAAAGTTTTAAAATTCCATCGTCTGGAAATAATGGGATCGTAGAGCCTAGAAATAATCGTAGAAATAAATGAATTAAATATTTTTTTTATAAAATCCATTATTGCATATTGTCCCAATAAATATTAACAACAAATGATTTGATCTATTTGAATATATATTTACCTTTTCCTAAATGCTTTCCATTCCTCATTTTATAAAACTTAATTATTTTCTTAATAATCTTTATTATAATAACTTTGAAGAAAATGAGACAACTAGATATTTTTTGACGAACGAAATGTAAAGTCTATTCAACTTCAAAACTTCACACATAGATGTCTAGATGTCTTTCAAGATTTAAAAAATTGAAGAAAATTACGTATTTGACGTATGTTGACGCATGGAAATGCCGCGAATGCCGAAATTTTTAAAATTTATTTATATTATTTAATTGATTGAAAAAAATAACATTTAAATAATATCCATGTTGATTCCATTCAACAGTAATATTTTAGATGTATTTTTTATTCAAATTTATTGACTTTTTTTGGTCAATCTTGACCAAATAACACACCTAAATCGTGGAAAAAAATGTTTAAAAATTATTTATATTATTCGGGGTGTCAGGAGTCAGGATGTTTCACCACTCTGGGAGCAAATTTTTCACGATTTCGGAGATTTTTGAGTCTAGCTCGCTATATTTGACGGTACCTCATGAGACAGCATCAAAACTCTCAAAATTGGAGAATCATTGTATTCACATTGAGGTTGTATATTTCGATTTAATGGTAAGCGGAGGTGAAATGTAAGACGGAGTTTCACAAATTTCTAAAAATTTTTTACCACTTGCATTTTTTTTAAGTGCATGGGAACCTTTAGATTTCAAAAAATTTCAAAATAGTAGTGTTTAAAATTAGTTTTAATGAATGGAAATGAATTGAATGAAAAAAGAACATAACGTTTCAGGTATTTGCCACAGAGATTACAGGAGTGTTTGTAGTTGCCGTACTGACAATCAGCTATATATTTGACGGTACTCATGAGACAGTATTAAAACTGTCAAAATTCGAGAATGGCTATTTTACGGTGCATCATGAGACAACATCAAAATTTTGTGTACATGTAGGTTTTCACATGCATTAGTTATTTGTAACATTTTAAAGTTGTGCCTAGTGTCAAAAGTGTAAAAATTTTATAAAGGAAAAATAATTTTATAATTGATTATAAAAATTTAACCATAGTTCATAATTAAAACGACACTCAACACTGAAAAAAGCTTTATCGGCTTTCGCCCAGCTGATTGATAAATGCCAAAACAAAACTTGTTTTCTGTGTATTGGTAAGACCACACGTAAGTCAACCATGCTTTCTGCCTCAAAATTAACTTCGAAAATTCCGAATTTTCCCCTTACCTGGTGTCTTGCAAGCATAAAAACCAAAATGAGCCTATCTCATGAGGTAGCGTCAAATATAGGTCAATGAGAACATTTCTTTAAAAATTTTTGTGATCCGATCATTTTAATATTGGAATAACTCTAGTCAACAGCCAAGATATATTTCTTTTGATATTCTGAGAATCTTTTCCTTAACCTTCTGTCTATTTTTCTATATAATGTATAACTTACTTATGTTTATATGCTTTAAGGTTTTTTTTCTTGTATTTTAAGTAATTTACAAATAATCGTTGCTTGAATATCGTTAAATTTATTGAAATTTATAATCTTTTGAAAAGCGATCAATAATAATAGTGAAATAAAAAAAATTTGGAAGTTGAAACTGAATTTTTCCAAAGTCTTATTCTACATTCCATATTCGTTTTATTTTCAAAGGGTTAATGTTGAGATTTTCAGATCATCAGTTTTTTATTTTAGTTCAATATTAAGATCACCTTCAAGTGGATTAAAATGGGTTTATCTTCTCATCAAATTACTCCGTAAAACTTCATTATAAAGAAATTTTAAACATAAACTTTAAAAGAAATTTTAAATCATATATAACAATCGTTACATTTTATTATCCTTTTGTAGAGAATTTACTAATATTTTTTTCACATTTTGAACAATTCAGATATTCATAAATTATAATTTTCTAAGTTTAAAATTTCTGTTTAATATTCCTTTTTTTTCAAAATTATTTTCTTTCACCGATTTTGTAAAAAATCGTTTTAATTAACATTAAAACTATATTAAATTTTCATTATAAAAATCAAGGTTTCTTCTGAAATGTGATAATCTTAAATATTTGTATTTTTTTAGATAAATATATTTTCTATCTTCTAAGACAAACATATTTGATTTAACTGAAAAGCACAAGGATTTAAAAACATTATTCTTGAAGTTTTTTTATAAGTGTGACTCTATGCTACAATTTTATATGAACGTATAAAATATAATAGAAATTTTTCTTGTCATGAAGACACAGGCATGTACATACATATATCCTTTAAGTTGTACGAAAATTTCTTATGAGCTTAGGTCATATTTTAAAACAACTATGCCGGCTAAATACGGCTAAATATGATTCCAATTAACTGAGACTAAGTATAACTGTTGGTAAGCTCAATGTAAAAAACCCATCCTTTTCCTTCTGCGTAATTTACATCTTGCCAAAAGGCAATATTAAAAAAAATTTCCTACTCATAAAAAAAATAAATTGTTTTAATTTTGTTTTATTTTATATTGATCCTCTTTTGCAACAATCTTGACAATTTTTAGTATACAAGTCAATAGCAGTCCTAAAGCTGCACAACTTATAAAAGCCATTAATGCAAAAATATCAAGTGAATTACTTCGAATGTATCCTAAATTCAAAACTGGAGATTTTAAGATATTATAATTTGGATTATCAATAATGTATTCAATCCACCAAATTGCTTTATCTAATGGCATAACTTGGCGACTTCTAAAACGTTTTGATAGCTTCAAAATGTTTTCCTTATATGAAGGCATTTCAGTCACTATTTTTATTGCTTGTATAATTTTTTCTGTTGTCATCGTAACAAAATTAAGCTCTATAGCTATTCCCGATGTAACACTTTTGTGAGAATTCTGAGAAAAGGAGTGGAAAATTTATGCATTAAAAGTATGATTAAAATAGATTATTATGTTTTAGTTGAAAAAATATTGATTTGAAAAATTTTTATGCTTGTGAATGTATTTTAAGTGTTCTTACTATCTTGAATATTTTTCTATTTAAAATTGATAAATGATCACCTTGATATGATTGAAAATATATAATAATATTGATATAAAAAACAATTATTTTATAACTTTTTATCCTGTATAAAATTAAAGAACAGATATTTTAAATAAATTCAAATTATTAAACACTTACTCTTTTTTGATCCATTATAAATGGTAATGTAATCATTGGAATACCAAACCAAATTGATTCTTGTGTACTCAAGGATCCTGCATGAGTTAAAAAGGCTGCCATTTTTGGATGAGCTTTAAATACAAAATTGTTAAGAAATGATATAATTTTATTTAAAAAAAAAAATAATTTACCGAGTAACGCCGACTGAGGCAGCCATGGTAGCATTAATAAATTTGAAGGAATCTCTCCTAGTTCATTGCTTAAATTTATTTTCCATATGAAATTATATTGTGGTAATTTCTTTGCAGTATTCAAAATAATTTTACATTTATCTATTCCTAGTAATTCTATATTTATATTTGTACCCAAAGAAATTAAAATTATTTTTTTTTCTGATTTATTAATAAAATCAGAAATATCTTTTGGTAAAATTGTACTATTCTTAATTTGTAAGCCACCTACTTCAATTATATTTGGTGGGAGTGATTCTGAGTAATCAATTGATGGATGTGTATTAACAAGCATAATTTCAGCACGTCTTGCAAGTTCAATCAAAGAAGGAGTATCATTTGAAAAATGTACATTTTTTAGGCTTTCTAGTTCTGGCATTAAAATCCATTCGTTATATCTGTATTATTATTGTATAATATTCTTAGAAATTTAATTTAAAAAAAAAAGACTTACAAATAGTATCCTAGGTATATTAAAGTATTATGAAATCTTTCAGCCAAAGTCATATTGTTATTGTATTGAAGAGAATAATGTGGAATATAGCCAGGAAAAAGATGTCCTCCCATTACATAAGAAATATCAGGTGATATTTTAAATGCAGTTACACCTATTACTGGTGGATAATTGAATTTATGAATAAATCCAGCAAGGCATGGACCAAGTGTTGTATCAAATAGAATACCATCAAATTTAAAATCTTTGGGATAATTGAGTAAGGTTTGTAGTCCTTCAGACCGAAGAGCTCCTCTACATGCGACTAAATAAAATTTATAGATAAGAGGTATCGCTGAAAAAGAATCTTTAAGTGCTAAGTCAAATAAACTAATGCGATCTTCATCATTTCTAATTGCTTCGTAAGCTTTTTCAAGATGAATGTAGTGAAGATTTTTCAATTTGATTTTTTCCACATCAACGGATAATATAGTAAGATTATGACCACGAAAAGCGAGCTCTTCAAAAATAACCTTATTCCTGAAGTTAATATAATTATTTCATAATTTAAATAGGAAAATGAATTTAACTTACCATACATGGTGACTGGGAGAGGTACATCCCATTAATCCAAGTATATTAGCACATTTTATTCTGTATACTAAACTGAAGAGTACGGCAAAAACTAATGTTAACTTTAGCATTGTCAAATACTATCTATTCGAACAAAACTACTTAAGGTTGTTGTAAATTTCATACGCATGATTTGTTATCTTTGTTTATTATGAGATAAATTGATAGAATTAGACCCTTGGAATGAAATAAAAGCTTATCAAGACATTGTAATTGGTTATATGATTAACAATGAAACATTGTTTTTTATAATAAAATTATAGTATTTCCATCTCAAATTTTTTTGTTTAATCATTTATTTATTTAAATAATTGTAGAAAATGTTAAATATTATTTTTATTTTTACAAGTGATTTTAATAATTGAATTGGTTATTTTTCTGAATTTCATGAACTGGCGAGTTTTTGTTGGAGTTTATAAAACAAGTGATAAGTAGCGCTAATTACATTAAATTTAGACCATTATGAGTGATATTTCCTCAATACTCACGATTAATTGGTTTCAAGTCCTTCAACAAGATTTTGTGTATATTCTAAGTTTTTCGGAGTTTAGTCATTAATTTTCTTTCTTTTTTTTTAATATATTGTGTCACTTAATAAGATAAGAGTAAGAGAATTGAGGCTTTATGAACAAAATATTTGAGCATTCTTTACTATTTCTTTTTAAAACTTATCAAAAGTACTTATGGTTGTAATAATGTGTGTTATTGTTTTCCTCTTTTAACAGATCTAAATGATGGCAATCTCTTACCAAGAGATTGTTGTATGATTGATACTCGAAATATCCTTGACCTATGTTTTGACGTGTGGTAGATGAATTTGGTATTTTTAAAATTTTCACTATACTTAAAAGATTGAAAAACTTTATAGGATATTATGATTTTCGTCACTAGTTTTTTTAAAATTGTTTATTCATGATATGATGCGTAGAGGAACAAATAACAAAAATTTCTATGAGTTTGTTTTTTGGCCCATTTGACTAACTTTAGTTTGTTGCACAAAGTCTACAGCAAATTAATTTAGCATAAAAGCTCCTTTAAGATAAATTGATCTGAAAAAATTAAAAATAGCCTTGGCTTAGCTTTAGTTTTTACCAAATATTGTTGTCTTTGAGTTTCAAATCAATTGTTGTGCTCTACAAGCATTTGAAAATTTTGAAATTTTAAATTAAAACTTTGTTTTTTTGGCTCTAAGAATTTTTACATGTAAAACTTTCAAAGGTAGTGAGGAAAAATGTTTTACGCATGCCACTACACATTTTTTATTATATTTAAAAATTGTATATTTCATTGGATCATTAAAAGATGTAAATAAGAAACTTAATCTCCAAAAGTTTAATTTATTTACAATGCCT
The DNA here is from genome assembly GCA_947359355.1 of Acrocera orbiculus. Taxonomy (NCBI): domain Eukaryota; kingdom Metazoa; phylum Arthropoda; class Insecta; order Diptera; family Acroceridae; genus Acrocera; species Acrocera orbiculus. The sequence continues at coordinate 48,077,779 of OX375757.1, forward strand.
AACAGATTGCATAAGAATTGTTATAAATTTTATTAATGTGTAAATTAAACTACTTATATTTTAATAAGGTAAATTTTTTTTGCTATTTTGATATAAGTCTTAGACAAAACTATTTCTTGATGTAATTATTAAATTCATAATTTTAAAATTGTTTTAAACAAATAATATGTCTTATCATAAACATAAAAGTACTATCAAAATTTTTATTTTTAGTATCATTTATAAAAATTTTGCACATAAGATTTAAGGAAAAAACAATTTTCAGTTAACTTTTAGTTGTGATCATGATACATAAAATTTTGTCTTTAAAAGTAATATTGCTAATAGCAATTATTGTGCCATCAATACATTCAGCGAATATATTAGGCTTATTAGGTGTACCATCTTCAAATCATTATTTATGGATTTCAAATTTAGTTAATCTGTTAACAGTTGAAAATCACAATGTCACTATACTATCAACTTATATTCCTAAGGAAAGCCAGCAAAATTTACATTTCATTCCTTTGGAAGGAATATATGAAAAAAATTTCAATGCTGCAGATCATAATTTTGATTTTTTAAGCAAAGAAGAAATAACATCACCAGAAATTAGCTTAAAAGTATGTAAAAATTTATTGGAATCCTCAGGAGTTAACAGATTACTTGAGTATCCAGAAAATTTTAAATTTCATCTAATTTTCTACGACTATAGTTCAGGACCTTGTTTGCTTGGATTTTTACACAAATTTAAATATCCGCCTTTAATTGGATATACACCTTTAAATATTCCAGTTGAAACTAAGCAGCTTGTAGGTGGACAACATTTCCCAGGAAATATGAATACAAAATCATATGAGTTTGAAGTCGAAAACAATTTATTGAAACGATTTCAAAACACTTTTATGTACTTGAAAAACATTTTGTAAAAATAAAAACTTTAAATTACTAGCAAATCATTAAAGTAATGAAAATTTCATTTCAGATATCATAATTTTGTAGTCGTCCCATCATATGACTATCTCATAAAATCAGCTTTCAATGAAAGTATTCCTAGTGTAAAAGAGCTGGAAAAAAAAGTTATTTTGGCTATGGTGAATTCTCATCCAAGCTTATATAGTTTACAAGGATATTATCAAAATGTAATTGAAGTTGCTGGCTTAGATATTAATAATGAACAAGAATTACCAATAAATTTACAAGAACATTTAGAAAATTTTAAACAGGGTACTATTCTTGTTACACTAAATCCTAACAAGAATTTTAAGCAGAGCCATTGTAAAGTGATTGAAAAAGTTTTCACAAGTCTTTTAGATTATAAATTTCTCTGGGAAAATGGTAAAATATGTTGCCCAAATATAAAATTTCCGAGAAATGTGCTAGTTGAGCAAGTTCTGGATTTAAATGATGTTTTGGGTAAGTGTTTTTAAATACTAAAAAGCAATAAATTATAATAAATATATTTTACTCTTTGCGCACATCAAGTAGATACAAATATAAATAAATTGTCTCTAGGGTCATAAGGAAATAATTTTTCCTTAAAAAAAGTTATATTGCGCCAGCGCACACAAGTCTTTGCTACTTTGAGGTGAAAAGCTACACTGACAATGAGTTTTGAAATTTTTTCAAAACTTTTGAAACTTTTCAAACAACTCTGTGAGGCAGAAATTTTACTTCCTTTCATTTGATATCTTACCCATACATATATTTATTGATCTCAGTTGTTGCAAGCCTCATAGTGTAATTTTTGTACATCAATATACGGTCGATCGATTTTGAATTCCGTACGAATGTGTAAGCATCGATAAATACTCAGTGAATAACGTATAAATGGAAGATATTGGGCATTGCATAAAAACATTTCTAAAAATAATGTTTTTATGGTACTTTTTTGTATACTTTCTTAAGAAACTTATTGATGATTATTTTTTATTTTGAGAAAGTACTTCAAACTTAAATTAAGCAGAACTTATATAATTGTTAAGAATTGTGTTGGTGTATTTGATGGTATATAGCAAAAAATTATATTTACATTATTTATAAGAATATTGATTTTTATTTTAAGGATATTCAACACTAAAAGGAATTATAACAAATGGAAATACACGTGATATTCACACAGCTATTTGGCATCCAACTCCAATGGTTATTATTCCTCATACAAATGAAGAGTTTGAGGTAAAATTGATTGGGAGAAATTTTTCTATAAATCTAAAATTTTTGATTATTTTATTTGTAAAGAATACAAAACTTTGTACAGAAGCTGGGGTGGCAATCAAATTAGAAATGAAAGGATTAAACGAAGAAAAACTTCAAAATGCTATTTATACGATAACAAAGAATGAAATGTTTTTAAACAACATAAGAACATTATCATATGATTTTCGTACAAGGCCAACTAGTCCTTTAAAACTTGCTAATTGGTGGGTTGAATATATCCTTGATGAGCCGATACCTAAATATTTAACACATCAGCCAATTAACCTTACTTGGAAATCATATTCAGTTGATGTAATAATTTCAGCTATTTTAATAGTTTTTTTATGGTTATATTTAACGGTACGTTTTCTATTACTTTTGGTGAAAGTTTTACGCAATATAAAAGGGCGTAAAGCGTTTGCAAAAAAGAAATTTGTTTAGTTATCTTTTGTCAATTATTAATAATTATTATAAAAAGAGTTTTATATCAATTACAGAATATGATTTTCCAATTTTTTTGGTATATGATAATTTCTAAAGTATTTTTAGCTATTACAAATAACATACAGATTAAAATTTTGTTTTTCATTTAATAAGCGTAGTAATAAAAAGGTACATACCTTGTATGAGTATGAAACTTTTATTACATTAAATACCAGAATGATGTAATTTAATAATTTCTTTTATCTTTATTTTATTTCTTTTTATCTAAACACTTTTAAAAAAATTTGTAAGACAGAATAGAATAAAATTATTACACTTCCTCATTAGTAAAATAAAAGCAAAACTCTGCCATAAAAGTGTCCAACTAAAATATTTTGAATAATTTATTTTGGTTTAAGACAAGATAAGTTTAAGTGAATTTTATTTGTTTCATGTGTATAATAAACGTTAAATATATAAGCAAAAAGTTATAATGAGTATTATTTTTGGGAGTTGGAACAAAATATTAAATTATTCTATTATATTTTATTATTCTTTTATAAATGCTTAAAATAGGTCTCCAAAACATTTTAATTTTTTGAAAATTTCTCAATCATTTTAGTTCGATATTTTACATTAAAACCAAATAACCATCAGGTTGGGTGAAATTACAAAAGTCTACAAAAAAAAACTAGCCTCAAGTACTAACTCAGAAAGCTGTTTTTAGAGTAATTTTGAATCGCTGAATCCGAAAATCACAATCATTTTTTTATTCAAGGAAATGTTTTTGTGATATTCTCAAAAAAGTGTTTTTTGTTAGTCTATATGTATCCCAGAAAATAATTTTTTGATTGGTTTTAAAAAGCTATTATATTTTTCTTATATATAAAACATGCAAATGAATTAATATTAACGCAGTTACAGGAGATCAAATTTACAAAAAAGTGATTTTTTTCACCTATTATAAAAACTTCAAAGTTAAAATCTTTAAGATCGAAAGAAAAAATAAAATAGATCATAAGTAGGGACGTGATTTTTTCATTTTTCAGGTCTGCTACATACATTCACAAAATGCTGCTAATTAGTTCAAAAAAGTTAACTCATTGAAATTGAAAAATAAATTAAATATGTAACTATTATGCAACTTTCATAATTTGTGTAAATAAAAATGTAAAGCTATGGTTCAAATACCAGAAACTATGGCTTCAGAATGTTAAGTCGTATTTTACAAAACTAAATCGACATTTTTCCCCAAGAAGCCAGTAAAGTGCATCTAATACCAATCAAATAGTCCAACATTCTATAGATAGAAATATTATTGAACTTATTCTGTATTCTAATAGCGCTCAGCAATTTAATAAACACTTTTTTTATAAATCATAAACCACTTTTGTGTTGCTGTTATTTTTTTTATTGCCTTAAAATCACAAATTGTAAATTATTATTAAAAATGTATATACAAAGTGACTAGTATCAAGACTAGATCAACAAATTTAATTTAAATAAATATCATTTTGTACAATTTGTTCATTTTACAATTTTGATATTTTTTTATTTACACAAAATCAGCGCTTGCAGCCACATTAAGGGTAAATTTTACAGCTCTGATATATTTTTAATTGTACTAATATCTAAAATATTGCTAAAATACACAGATTTTTTTGTTATATTTTGTTTTTTTTTTTTGTTTTTTTAACTCTATACACATTTATGTATATATACATCAATAAATAATTTAAAAAACTTGGATTAATAATTTCTTAAACATCAGAAAAACAACAATATCAGCGCATTTAGATTTGAGTTTATTGAATAAATATTTTATGACTTCCTGTATTGATGGCGGCAACAATTTGTTCTTTTATTCTTTGGTGTGTTTTTTGACTATTTTTTTTATTTAAAACTCTCAGAAGCCTCCACCAGATGGTGAAGGTCATGCATAATGTGGATATGAGCTCAAATGAGGTGCTACATTTGCATGACTCATTGAATGCGGTTGATATATTGAATGGGGTGCTGGACTACCCCAATTACCCCATGATGCAGGAGATGGGAATATCGAAGCTTAAAGATAAAAAAAATATTACATTTTCCATCATTTCAAACATATAAAATATTTAATTACCTGATGATGAAGTCATCCCATGATGGGGGCTCATAAATGAACTCAATTTTGCACTGTGATGATATGGTGTCATAAAGAGATCACTTTGATATTTATAGGTGGGATCGCTTGCTGCTGGCTGGGTAGCGGCTGCAAGTCCTTGAAAATCAAACTTATATGCATACCGTTTTCCATGTACTTTAGTCATGATATTCTTGTCATAGTAGTACCTTACAACAACAAAAATATATATAGATATAAATTAAAATTTATTCCCAACACATTCAACCGTGTAAATTTAATTTTTGATTTCTATTTCTTTCTTTAATTAATATAATTCTTAGAGGCCACCCTAATTACAGTGTTAGGCAATGAAATAAATAAAGAATTTTATGTTCTTATTGTTTTGAAAAAATTCTAATTTCTTATTATATTGTCTTTGAAGAAGAAAAGGCAAGAATTTATGACTGTATTCATCCCCCTGGTATATATCTTAAAATCTTTGACTGTGGAAAATAAATCGAAATAGAAAAAACTTAAATTTCTTTGCTAAAATCACCACAGGGTTCATGAAGGCGCAATAAAAAGCAATTTCTGTAGATGCGTAACTCGATTACCGTCAATCGTGGCTAATTTTAGACAAAAGGCTATTCCATCCCTTGTATGAGAGCTTTATATTTTCATTTATGTCTTTATGTTTTATTAGATGGAATGAGGGAGTTTCTTAAATAACATAAAACTAAAAGAGGGTGGCTAAAATTTTTATGTTATTTTATTAGGGAATGTTGGCTTCTCTGAAGTCAACATTTTGTGTTTTTTTTTCATATTTTGCTGATGATTTCTTTGATTGATATTTAATGATTTTTCTATTTATTAAATTCGAAATTGATTTTTCAAACTTTATTTATTTTCCGGATTTTATTTTTAGTTAGAGGATATATCCGTATTTCTTTTTGATTTATACCAGGTTTTAGAAATTTGATATAAGACTTCTCAGTTATTAGTAGGTAATTTAGTACAGAATTTTTTAAAAGTAGTGATTTTTTCAGTTAAGGATTTTTCTTCAGATATTCTTTTACAAATATCTACTAATTATTAAGAAAGATTTTTTTGTTAACCAAAAAGGTGTTTTAAAAGCATAATTAATGGAGTGCATTTATAACTCAGAACCTGGGTCCTCTAAATGAATTTAAATACCAATTTTTGTATTGTTTTCTCCATACCAAACATTAAAAGGCTTATCCACAATTTTTTGCTCATTTTTTAATTGTCTCGAAAAATAATTGCCAATTTTTGGAAAAATTGAACATATTTGTTCAATTGTATTTCCTTCCTTTCAATTAAAAATTTTATGTAAATAAAATGACCTATAAAATGGGTATTTTTCAGATACCAGAAAGTAATAGAGAAGATATATCCTATGACCTTTTAACTAGGGAGGGTTCACAAAAGAAAGAATGCTATTTAGGTCTTTAACACTTTTCAATATTCTACTTGTGAAAATCTATAAATACTTGAATATAAATATTTATATATATAAGTGTATGTGTTATTTTAACTACAAGCAAAAATTTTAACATTGAAATGGAATGTGAAAAGATTGAAAAATTATATTATTTAATATATGGTTATGTTTGTAATTTTTCATCTTTAGGTTCTTGTAAGTTGAGTAAAGACAAGGAATAGATGGCAAAGGTGCTAGCTGTTCACTAACTTTTTGCCCGTGGTTCTACCTTAATGTTTCCAGATTTTTGGTTTCTCCAGGTACATTGCATATCACATACAAAAAAAAAAAAAACAATTTTTCAGCTTAAGTTTCAAAAAATCTAACTGCCTTATGTAACATTTGATCTACAAATGCAGAAGGCAGTAAAGAATTAAAATTCATTTTGAGCCATCAGAGTAAAAAAAAGAAGCTTTATAAGTAATCTCATCCAATATTGTAACTCTATTAAATATAACAATTTTGTTTAACAGTACAATCGGATATCGCTTAAGTTATTTCATATTTATTAAAATCAAAAATTAGTCTTTGACTGCTATCTAACATACTAATTGAAAATAAAGTAAAAATTATTGCTAACGTCAATAAAAATAATTAAACATTCCAGTCACACCAGCTCAATTTATCTCCTGTGGGATTAATTGAAAAAAAAGAAGCCCTTGAGCAATCATTGCGTTCATAAAATCCTATTATCGTGTCGTTAGAAATCATTTGTAGGCGTTTTAATGGGATTCACTTCATTAAGGGTTCCATGTGCTTTATATAGAATAAACACATATACATTTATGTATTTATAACTATTAAGTCTGCTCTTTTTGAGCATAGACAAAACTATTAACTATGATTATACCACCCCTTAAGTCTTCTTTCTATAAAATATTAGAAGGGTGAATTAGTTTATATTGCTTACCTCAGGGCTCGACTCAGTTTGTCGTAATTCATGTTAGGCTTTGATTTTCTTTCACCCCAACGACGAGCAACTTCATCTGGATCGGTTAACTTGAACTCTCCATTTGTTCCTTCCCAAGTTATACAGCCGGCATTACTTGAATCACTTAATAATTCTAAAAGAAATTGCCAAAGCTGGATCTGGCCTGAACCTAAAATTAAAATTATTCATTTAAAGTACTAATTTTTTGCTAATTATTTTTTATTTTTTTATATGAAAAAAGCTAAAAAGCTTAATTATTGGTTCATACGACTTTTTGGTAGTTAAAATGGAGTGTTATTCAGTTTACTTCTTAATCTCAGTTAATTAAACAATCATTAAAAGGTTCAAGTAAAATAAAAATAGCCTAATTAAGCTGTTTTAATTTGCAGTCATCACTTTAACTAATATCACACTTCCTTTCGTGAGTATCCTCTTATATTAATCATACAAAAATAAAAACCTTTTTTTTTCCTAATTACATTAGAGAGTTTACTAATGTTTCCTTTTAAGAAAAGTTCGGAGGTCTTTTAGAAAATTAAAAATGTTAATTTAATAAGAAATCCGGAAATAATTAATTCCTTAATACAGTTTTGATGTTTGGCTTTTATATATTACAACACAAGTCGCGCATTCCTTTGACTTGGTACCTGTTCAAAGAGAAAATTCTTCCTGTCGACTACTTTGAAAAAACTTAATTGCCAAAGGTCCTGCTTTACAAAGCGATTACTTGTCAAGAGGAAACCATAATTAATCAACAACAGAGCTTCGTTTTATTTTTAATTTTTTTGTTTGTTTGTTTTTTTTTTCTTAACTCAACTGTGGAACAAAATGAAAAAGGAACAATGGAAATTTTATACATGTAAATTTTCATTTGAATATTTCCAACTATAATTTTAAGTAATAAAAAAATTGTATATATATATATATATATAAACAATATTCAAACTTAGCTTTGATAGGGGTGAAAGGTGAGGATTGTCGCTGGGTTTTCTTGTGCTGATTTTATGCTTCGATTAAAATAATAAGCGGTTGAATTATGTTCGTGTCCGGCTTTCATAAATCTCTAGTGTTTCTATTTAATGTAAATTATAACTCCACAATCTCTTTCGAGTTAGTATGCATTTAAGTAAAGTAATTGTCAAAAATGAAAATGTTAATTGAAATGCTGTTCGCTCATGAACAGCTGCAAAAAATTCAATCAGTAACTGCCACGTTTTAAGAATTATAACAAGGTAATAAAAACTTTAGCAAAAAAATTATTTATTTTAAGCTGCTATAGCCTAATAATTTAGAACATGAGTATTTAATTGTTTGTTTTAAAAAAGATTTCTGAAGCCTTGGTGTCATCGAAGTGGCAGGACCCATAATGTGTCTTTGATACTCTTAGAGAAGTCACTTAAAAGTTTTTTGGTTTTTTTTATTAATAAAAAAATACTATACTTTTATAAAAACACATTTTCTCTTTAAATTCGTAAATAATTTCATCTTAACATCAGTTCAATGAACGAAATCTCGAAAAAGGATAAAAACCGATGTGAGGATAATTTAGAGAAAAGACAAAACATTGTTGTACATTGACAACAATGGGACTCTTAGCTGTCTCACAAAATTGCAAATTAAATTTATTCGGATGTAATCACTCAGTTATTTTGAAATTATGGGACAATATTAGAGAAAGAAATGAAGTAAATCTTCATAATATATGCTTAGGGCTTATCTACATGTGGTTCAAAAATAGATTTTTGGGAAAGATCAGGGATTACTGGATCATATTTCATAGTTTGAGATAGTTTCATTGTAATTTTGCTCTGTATTAAAAGAGAATAAAATAAATTTTCTAACAACAATGGATTAAAAGAAAACCAAAAAGAGATTCACCAAAAAATGTCATGATAATCCATATAAAAGGATTTATATTCCTTGTACATAAAAATTCTAATATCACTTTGAATATAAAAACATCAAAAACACATGTATTTGTTATGAGCTCTTCAAGTAATCGTTCAATAAATTCATTTTCCATTCTCACTTTGCAATTTCTTTGCCATTAATTGATGACATAAGTGCATTTTGAAACTAATTGCAGCATTTGTAGCTTATATTTTTTTAAAACATTTATTTCAAGCAAAATATTTGCTTTAATACAATGTTCATCACACTCAATTAAATGCAAAAATTACATTTTTATATTTTTTCTACTTCTATGAAATTGCTTAGAAAATCTGTTATTATCTTTAAATAAAGGTTCTTCGCAAAAAAAAAGGAAGAAAAGATCCCTCATAGTAGAACAATTGTATTTTTTTAAGTGTTTGTGGAGATTGATCGAATTTTTAAATTAATATATCAAATGAGGTTGATGGCAGTTTTTCTTTGGATGAAGTTTTATTAGCTTTGAAACTGTGAACTACTTTCAAATGTTTTTTTAAAAGTCGTGAGATTTATACATAGCAACCTAAAAATATAAATAACATTGTTGATAACTTCAGAAACTTTTGTTTTGGATAATTACTTACATGAATAAATAGTAATAGTATATTTGATGGGTTAAAACTTTCAAATAAACTTTTAAGAAGAGGTTCAAAGAGGATGAAATACTAAATAGTGTAACTTTTCGAAATATCTATAAAAAACTTCCTTTTTTCTTTACAAAGCTACACCCAATTTTCAGGCCTTATTTCATTATATGCATTTGCGTGAATTTTGCGTGCTTTATTTTGGCGCCACATTAGCTTATTTCTTATATTTTTACAGTAATGTAGACAGAACAATAAAAATTTAATTTTAAAGTCTACAATGTCTTGAAATATCCAAAAAATTTTCAAAATTAATTTGGGAGAATAATATTTTTTAACAATCGTTGAAAAGAACCTGAGAATTATTTCAGGTTTTTTGCTTATATATAAGAAAAGAGTCAAAATTTGGGTGTTGTAAAAAAAAGACGTGAAAAATCCAAATATTTCAAAACCTGAGTACTTTGCTTCAAAATAATGATTTCTAATATACTTATACAAGCATATCCGTATATTTCTATACTAACATTCTTCCATATTGGTTGTAGAACTTACTAATGGTAAAGTTTTATGTAGTTGTATAGGTTAGTTAAGTTAATTTTTGTTTCTTTTTAAAACATCTCAGTAGAGGCAACTGTTATCTTTTTGTGATTCTGAGAAACCCTCTTTGTGTATTACTTCGAAAAGAATCTAAAATTCTAAAAAAGGAATAATTACAAGATTTCTGTTCATCGAACGAATAAGAAGGCTTATACCATATTTTAATTATTACAAAAAATTGTTTTTGTAAAATTTTTTTTTAAAACGCACGGAAATTTCTTAACATGTTAGACTTTATTTCAATGGGTTGAGTCAATTTTAAAAGTGTTTAGCAATAATTCAAAAATCAGTGGAAAATATATAATTTTAAAAATATTCCAGAATACTTTTCCAGCTAAAGAATATAATAATGGGCTCCACATCTGCTAAGAGTCAATTGCACCATACATTAACGCCCTATTCAGAATGATTATGTACAATTATTACAATTTATGATTATCTCACACAAGAATAAGTTTGAATATGTTTTGGGAGCTCCCTGTCGATATAAATTTGTTAGCAGGATACGCCCATGAATGATGATAATGTAAGTCTAATTGCAAGATGACTTAACGATTTGCGTATATTATGAAAAAAGAAAAACCGGCTAACATCAATAAAAATTCTATAAAAATGAGAAATCTTTTAAATTAGGGGAGCCACACCCTCACTTTACTACCCCGATTATATAGACGATTGACGTAAATAGAAAAATGTTGATTAAAAGTTATTGGTAACCTTCAACAGCTACCCTAAAATATGAATTTAATATTTATTCAAACTAATGATGGCAATAATAGATGATAACTATTCTAAATTCTTGCATAAAGCTATGCTTAATTTAAAGACAATTGATGGTTCGTGCGCACCCAATAATAGTTTTGTTTTGTTTTTTCATAGTACCTGAGCCAAGCCCCATTTTTACTTTAAAAACTTTGCAAAGTGGGCTAAGGGGAAGACACAAATTTGTTTCACTTTAACTGTAGATAGCTATCTTCCAATGAATTCCGTATTTAAGAAATATTTTTGGCTATGCTCTAAGTAACTTAGGGTTCCTTAGTTAAGACATATTACCAAATTGCATGCAAGTACTCGATTAAGCTCTTACTATATTTTTCTGGCTTTATTTTACTTATTTCTGCGGAAATAAGAGGTTATTAGTCACAGCTATTCTGATTGGTTTCTTGATAGGAGCTAATGACTTTCTTCCCAGGCAGAATGTAAGGCTGTTTGCTAAAACAAAAAGATTTGTCACAGAGAATTCGACTTTTCAATTATATTAAGATTTGTACTTTGAATTAAATTACTTATTTTAAGGCTTCTCTAATAAACTTATTCCTTAAAATTACCTTAGATAAAGAAATAATTTTAATATCAGAAAAAGAAGAAAAGTAATTAATTGTTAATTAAATTCTTTGAGACTTTTATTAAAAATACGGCGAAAAAAAGCATTTCAGAGGATAACTCAATGATATTTCGTTATAATTTATCGTGACCTATAAAGTGGTGTATTTGTTTTTAAAAAATTTAAATAAATGTCTTTTTTCTTAACTGCCTGCAAGATCAGAGCAGTCAACCGTTTTTTATTTTGTCATGCAAACAACTATTATAATTCTCAGCCAAATGCTGCATTAGTTCCAGTTGCTCACTTCAAGAATCAAAGTGTGGCTTTTCTCTACTTCCGTTTCACAGCTTGAGAATAAAATATAATTAATCAAATTTTGCTCAAATAATGCCATAACTAAGAATAATTAGTTATTTTTAGCAGCTAACCATATAAAACAGTAGACGCAAGAGACATTTGCTATAAAATTGAAACTGACAAAGTCACCTGTAGTGTAGCTTACAATTGATTCAAGGTGTGATTGATTAAACTGCTGAATAGTCCTGTCCTATAATACAGAAGTAACTAAAACATTTTTAAGCTAATCAGACGGTTCTTGTATTTAGGATGTATTCAGTGAACTTTCTTTGTATTCTACAGTCATTTTATTATCATTTTTGGAGCTAGTGTGTAATATTTAATTTAGTTTTTTTCTCCATTTTGTAAACAATAGACTTAATGAATACTAAATAATATTTTGTTTTTGTTGTTCTCATGTCAAGGCATCACAGCATTTAGTTTTCTACTTTATTTGCTTCCTCATGTAATGTGACACAAAATACGACAAAAATTTATGAAGAATTTTTTAATATTTTTCCAAATCAATAGACAAAAATTCAAATATAAAAATGAAAAATAATCAAACTTAACGCAAAATATAAAATATATAACTTAATTAAGTAAATATGATAATAGCAGTCTTATGTTAGCTGTCAACTTCATATCAAAAATAGCACAAAATGATTTTGGGTAAAATCAAAAGGATCACGTGCCGACAAGCGTTTTAAATGAAAATTACAAAAACCCTCCCCCTTACACGAAACAAGTCAAAATGTTCTATATTGTTATATATACATATATACAATTTACAAGTATTTAACTTGAGTTCCAGGATTTAACTATTCAGTAGAATAACTGTATCAAAAATTGCCTTGTCAACTCATCCTGGCAATCGGGTGAGATGTAATCAATGTTCACGCACTTCAGAACACAGTATTCCATTAAAATCGCTGGGTGTTGCGTGATTGACTCCAGGTGATTATTTTAGCCTAATAACCACTACATATGATAAATAGTATTAGGGTCAATCATAAAGATAGCTAGGATTTTAAATATGTACCCTAATTCATTATTAATTTATTTAGCTTATTACATTATACATCTCCTTTGTATATTTTAAATTTTATTTTCACCTGTCAAATAGTCACAAAATTATTGTGTACTCACCTGAACTTGCCAGACGACTGCTAGTTGGTCCGAACATTTGATATGGATCTGAAATAAGCGAAATTCTTTTTTGTGAAAACCAATTTAACCAAAAAGTATTATGCAAATTTTTGCATAAAATTTTTCTATGCATGTTCGGGGGAAATGTAACAACAAACTAGATTTTATAGTGTGGTTGGTGATTTTATCGAAAACAGAACGAAAGTGAAAGGAAAAACAGTTGTGAGTAGGTTTTTAGCTTATACAAGAATATAATTCTTAGATTTATAATAGCTTATAGTGCAATAAATGTGTAAATTAGAACATTAAATTTCAAAAATAGAACTTAAAGGGTTGTAAATATATCTTTTCAGCTGTTCACCCGTAAATTTTGTGTTGAAAGTAAGGGGTTTGTTTTCATATCATAGAATTTTTTAATTTTCAGTAGATAGTTATTCATTCATAATCCTAAAATTAAAAGTGATTTGGTTATTTTTTTAATATAGCATAAGTTTATTCAAAAAATGAATGCGATAAATTAATCAAATCAAGATTGGAAAGGAAATTTTGTAGCTGAAAAACATTTCAACTGCTTTAATAAGAACTTAAAACTCTCAGCTGAGATAGATTATATGAATAATTGCTTAGAGACGTAATGAAATTTATTTTTATTTTATACAATCACAATTTTAATTTTTTATTTCAATATTTGACTAGCTCTGACCGAAAAGTGCATGTTAAAATGAAAGGACGCCTTAAGAAACAGCTTTTATTGCTTTACTCTCTTTTGGTAAAATTACACTTCTTAGGAAGCCATAATTATTAGAATTGAATATTTTTAAATATTATTTTTCATAATACATACATATCAGTTCTTGCTTCAAACAAAGGAATAATGTAAAACATACCAAGTGTACGTAAAACGCTGTATTTCAAAGGGAAGAAGAAGGCAAAAAATAGTCTAAAAATATGTCTTAAATTGCTTGAAATCATTGCTTCATTAATTTTTGAGCAATACTACATTAAACGTAGTATAAATGTTAAATATTACCCTTAAGTCAAACGTAAAATATATTTTTACCATAAAAAACGATTCATAACAAAGTCTAGAAGTGCTCTTGGTGGCATCTTTTCATCTTTTCTTAGTAAAAGGAGTACCAATTCAAAGAGTTAAATCTAATTAATTTTTGAAAAGTATCCTTTCTCGAGCAAAATTTAGGGAAAAAGTAAAATAAAATTACAATTGTCAAGTTTTTTTATTTAATTTTTAAAAATATTTATTTGAATCAATCAAAAACTATTTACAGTACAATAAAAATAAATGGAAAAATGCTTTTCAAAAAAGTACAAATATTTTCCATTTTTTATTTATTTGTTAGTTACAAAATATGCACCTGTAAAAACTCGCTGATTCAATAATACTTTTGAAAAGAAAACTCTTTGTGTTTATACTCCATAAAATCTGGCATTCTTTTATGTATCAAAGCATACCAAACAAATTCAATGTTACTAATTACAACAAATGAAAAAGAAAAAAGGTCGCAAATTGGGCTTAAGCTCTCCACTCAATATCCCATTGAAACCATATTAAAAGCCGATATGCATACTCAATTAATGCCTGGTGCGTGCTTCTGACGGCTGTTTATCAACACTGAATGCTAAATTTTACCTAATATTGATGCAAAGTAAAATATTCACCATTAATTCATAGCTAAAATCCCACAAATGTATTCAAAATATATTTTAATACAAAAGCATTCATCAGTCTTTCTGTACACTGCACCCTGGTGAACCCTGATTTTTGGGGCTGAACAATATTTAATAATAAACTCGACGTACAAATATCATTTGGAGTACACTCGACGTAAAAAACACTCTTGAGATACATTATTCATTTTAAAGGATACTTTTTTTCTTTAAACCAATACTGGAATCTAGAATTCTTCACATTCAGTATAGCCTCAAAAGTTGTATGTATTGTTATCCCAAGAGTGAACACTTTAAATTTAAAAGTTTCCTTGCTATATGTCTGCTTCTTCCGAAGGACTTTTACTATTCAACATCAACTCTAATTGTAACTCTCACTGTTTTAAGTGTACATTTAAAAGTGTACAGGGGAAACTCAAGTAGCGTTCATAATTTGAAACATTTTCCGTATATAGATGACATCGACACACCCTCTTGTATGTTGGATATCCTGTATGAGTATTCATATAGGGCAACCATATACTTGTCAGGGAAGCAAATCATTTGGAATGTTTCGATCATAACAAATGGGGAGATGACAATATTTTACCGTTTTTCATAAATTCTATATTGAATAATTCAAACTAATTTAACGGCTATTGTTAATGTTCAACTGAGCAAAAAGTAAAAGCAATTTTTATATGAAAGTCTTTTAAAATTCTAATAGAATCTTATGAACAACTTATTTTACTTCATACTAAACTTTTGTTTTATAAAAAGAATTTTATGTTATAATGTCAATGGGTTTCTCATGTTAGGTGAACAACTTTTAAATTTTAAATTGACTCTTAAAATAACCGATATAAAGACGAAAAACTAGGATAAAGCTCATGGTTTAATTGAAAGATTAATAGCCTTTTATCTTTTAATATATCTTTCAACTCCATAATATAATTCCCAAAGTCTATCCCTCTTTCTATTTACACGGTAGGTAAGTTTCTGAGTTCGTGGAAAGCGAAAAACTGTAAAACAGGATAAAAAATTCATATAAAATAGAAAAATGTAGTTATTTTAATGGTGTGGATTGATATTTTAATGGTAAAAAATGATATTAGAAAACAAAAAGCGGAAAAAAAGCTTTACCCAATAAAATGTTATAAAATAACTCATATTCAGTGAATCCTTTGGAAACAAGTAAAAATTAAAAATAGCCGAGTTAATTATATTGAAATGATAAAGATACTTTTGTAGATTCTCTGTGCTTTAGGTTCTTTGATAATTTTTTGGGAATTTTTCTTATCTAGTCATGCTTCTTTAATCCAATGGAAGAAATTTCATTTAGTTAAAAAAGAATTACTGAAGATGCATACTCCTAGGAGCAAAATAATTTACAGTACAGCAAAATACTTACATTACTGGGGAGTGAGGAAAATTCAAAACGATTAATAAATTTTGAAATAAAAAATTAATTTCCCTACATACAATCAATGTTTCAAAATATCAAAAAAAAGAAACTTAAGCATTAGAACTTCAAAATTTGTTTGTTTTCATTTAATTAAAGTTTAGTTAGTTTAGTTAACGACAAAGGATCATCTGTCTTACATTTTATTCGAAGGTTAGATTTTTTTCCATGAAAATTCTTTATAAAATTTTAACATAATTAAATATTAGCTATAATAACGGTCTATAAAGCTAATGTCAAAAAAAATATATTTTGTAACTTTTTGAATTTATAGAATTTAGTAATTGCTTGACTTTTTTATGCTCACTTAATTATGTTACAGTTTTGGAAAATTGGATAAAAATAATTCTTAAAGTTAGGCGGATTTCTTTCACAGTTTTATTTAAAGTTCTGGTACGTCTGTGCTTCGAGAAATTTTAGGGCATAGTCTTAAGTCATGAAATTTAAGTTAAAATTTTGTATTTGCAAAAATATTAATAGGGTTATTATTTTAACAAATGAAGTGGAAATTAAAAATATTAACATGAAGTATATGAAATATGAGAGTTGAGACTTAATTAGCGTGGAAGGATTAATAACATTTTTCATTAAATAAGTAAAAAACAACACAAATAAAATAGAAATATTAATAACAAATCTTAAATCTACATATCGAAAAAAGTAAAAAAAAGCCAAATTTGAATATATAAAATTTTTCTACATTCTGAGATATTTCGAATTTAATGTTTATGCAAATGTTTCATTTTATAACTATTTTGCTCTTTCTTAGGTCACTTTAAAAAAATCCCCCTTCTCATAGTAAAAATACTAATAATAGATAGATAGCTGAATTGTGAAAAGTTTGCAGATGAATTTTTTTGGTAAATTTGACAGTTAATTGACATATTTATTCACACTCTTATAAAAGAGCTTGCTTATAGGTGCTGAAAGTTTAACTTTTCATAAGTAATGGTAAAGTATATTTTTCGTAAAACTCCATTAGTTTATGAAAAATAAAATTTAAATAGTTTTAATATTGACTGCGTATAATTTATTATAAAGATGTGCACTTGGTGTGAAAACCACTGTTATTTGCTTCTAAAAGTATTTTACAGGAATTTTTAATTAAATCGAACAACTTTTAATCGAGAAAGTTCATACGGCCGAAGTTACCAAAGAACAGAATATCGTAGGGCTCTAATGATAGAGTTCAGACATGCTTTCTGATTTTATACAAATGGGTTTTAAAATAGAATTCAATTAGTAATTACAAAAGAAATTGTGGTACCAAAAGCTAACGAAATAGTCAAAAACCTTCAGTAAAATCATTGAAATAAAAAAAAAAAAGCCAAAAATTAATAACAAAAAAATTGAAAAAAAAACAAATATTCCTAAATAATTACCCTCAACAACGTATAATTTTTCAGCTCTGCATGTTTTCGATATTGTCCATTGTAAATGTATTATATGAGTAAATATAAAGGATCTAAAAGGTTTCTAATTTTTTTCTTTTATCAGATACCCAAATTGTAACGACAAGTGTTGAATCATCCTTTGATAGCTTATAAAATTGGTTAAAAAAGTCTTAAAAATTCTACTCAAACATTCAGGATACATAGTACTAAATCTAAATATCCAAATCGAAATTGACATAATACTTTTACCCAGAGACTGTAAAAAGAAATCAAGTAGAAAAGTGGCATCAGGTAATTTTAACACATGAATGCATGAGATTTGCTTAGATATTTACTGGCATCCTTTTTTGATTTTGAATTGTTGCGTTAGCTTGTTTATTTTTTTTTTTTTTATATGCTCTAGAAAAATGGCTTTTAAGCCTGAATAACTTTATTTTGTGTTATTGACTGGAAATCAGAGAAGACTTGTGAACTTAGAATTGTGGGGTTAGTTAAATGGACAGTCAAAGGGACCAAACAGGACAGAATCAATATTTACTTAATTTATTGATCTATCGCAGCTGATTGCTTATTTCTAGCCAGCATTGTAGCTAATATTGACTTTCTTGAATATATTCTGCAAACAGGCTAAAATTTAGATCGATATATGAAAAACTGTATGACCTAAAGGACTTACCTGGTTGTCTTAGATGAGAATGGGGATCCAGTGATGATTTTCCCACACCAACACCTACAGTGCTTAATGCATTTGAGCCATAACCTGCAATAGTAAATTGATTTTTCTTTAATAAAATTTTATATTTTACCAATTTATTTAGAAGAAAATTGTGAAGTGAAATTTGAACTGGTTATTTATGGATTTTATAAAGCAATTTTGTTTATTTAAAGAAGAAATATTAAAATTTAGATTTCAATTTTGCTTTCTTGGTATCTTTTTATTTAAAAAATTATGAAGCTACTATTTATTTACAAGAATTACGTGTAAGTTTCAAGCTTTGTAATTTTTTATTTGCTAAGAAAATACTAAATTTTTTGAATTTAGAGAAAACTTTTCATTTTTGGCCTTTTACAAAAATAATTTTGTTTGAAAATCAAATTTTACAATTCTTCATATAAACCGATTTTTATTTTCTGACAATAAAAAAAGTATCTTATTTCCAGTCTATTTAACTGCAAATAACACTATTCAAAATTATTTTTCATAGTTTATATAAAATTGATATAACCCCTAATCTTTTCAAAACAATAAACAAAAAACGGTATTAAATTGTATTTTCTAAATTTTGTGGTATACATAAAGAGCTCAAACAAACCCCTAGGCATCACTTTAAAATGTCAAAAGTTGGTGCTACAAATTACACCCTTTGGCGTTAAGATCATTTGCCCTTTGTGTTTCCATTGGAGCGCAACGACAACAAGAGCCAAAACTGGGAATATAAAAAAAAAGAAGAAGAAATACCCTTAAGCATAACAGAAAACATGTTGCCAGATATCAACCCTGATTCTTTCATGTGAACTGAGAACCCCTTTGGAGTTAACAATGCTCCCACTATAGAGGGTTGTACTGAAAAAATTTTGTAATTACGCCTGAGGCTAGGCTTCACACAAAATCAACTGAATTTGATGTTCTTTTGGATTCTTTCAGAGGGCTTTCTATGACGATGTTTTTTTTTTTAAGGTAAATATGACATGTCTTTGAATAACATTGGTTGACACTATCTGTCTATGATTTAGGAAAGATTTAAAATTTAGTAGTAAAGCAATTTAATTCCTTTTGTAGTTTCTTTTGCTTTTGTTTTATATGGTGTAACAAATCAATAACTGAGGCGAAAAGATTTTTCCATCCGATTAACTTATTGTTAAGCATTTCAAAAAGAAAACATAAATAGATATAAAAAGTACATTTGGGAAACAACCTGAGCCAATTAGTTATCAGGCAGAGATTCAGTGTGTTTAAAAACTGTCAATCACCCCTTTTTATTTATCCCCTTTATTTTCACTTATTTTTCTTTTTTTGTGTTTGATAGAAACCGCATATAAGGCAAACATTTTTATCATAAAAGGACATCAAAGATTCCTCCTTCTAATATTGTTATATGATTTGCTTTTCAGTAGGCTCTGATTGTGCTCTCGAATCAAATCAGGCGTAGCTAAAGATTAGCTCTAACAATTTTGACAGGGAATATTCGTTGATTCTTGATTTGCAAAAATTTTATAAGAAACAAGGAAACTACAAATTTATCTTGTATTAGTTCTTTTGTTTTTTTCATCACGTAATTTATTAAAATTGTCAATATTTGTTGAAGATGTAGTAATGCTTTTGATATATTTTAGTAAAGAACTCTAACCCTTTGGCATGGTTTATTGTAAATTTTTTGAAGATAAAAAGATTTTATTTTACTCTTTTTAAGAATATATTTAATAGAAATTTCAGAAATTTAAAAAAATTCAAATTTAACAGGGTAAACGATATTGGAATAAAGAAGTTCATTTCAAAAGTTTTATACATCAAATATGATGAAAGCATCAGATAAAACTATAAAAATAGCTTTTATATTTGCACAAGTCTTTATTTATAATTATTGATTAGAAATCCGTGTATGATATTAATACATAATTGATTAAAATAAATTGGTGAGCAAAAAATTTTTAAATGTTTTCACAAAAACAGATTGCTTTTAACTAAATCCAGAATTTTGTGACAGACGTTTAAGCTTATGCAAAAAATGCTCTAATTTTTTGGTTTAAAATAAAATAGAAAAAGCGTTTGAACTTAATAACTTTAGTTTTCTTGTTTCCGATATTTCTGGTTTGAAATACGGTGACTTTTTTGAAAAATGACTTCAAAAATGCTTTGCTTATTTGGCTTACTTCTGAATGTTTTTATACAAAAATTTTACAGAATGTAGTCAAAAAGCTATTCACTAACTTGAATTATTTAAATAAATTTAGATTAATCATATTTCTGAAAAAAATTCGTAAAGAAAGTGCTTTTTTAACCTTTCTTCCTGTATACATAGTAAAGCCAAATAAAGTAATACTTAATTTTGTGAAAAAACATTTTTTTTAAAAAAACTCTTCGTAGTGCTATAACCACACCCTTCTTATTGAAGAATTAAAAGAAAAGTTTTTCTTCAGATTACTAGAAGTTCTAGAATCGTGCACAGGAGGACAACCCATTTCTTGGTGAGCCTCCACTTTACCGGACTGCAGCTTTTCAGTTTTTCAATATTAAACAAAAGTTTAATATTATTAATATTTTATACTCTTAAAGTATCAATAAATAACAAGCAAAAAATCCATGGTAAAGATATTTAATGTTTTTTTCTGGTGTCTGAAGAAACACTAAAACTTCGGGTGTCTAAACTAGAATACCCCCTTAAAATGAATTATTTATTATGATTATTAATTGTTGAAATGGTTATTTTGAATTAACGATATTTCGTTTTCCTAATAGCAAAAATAAATTGCATTACTTAAGTCAATATTTAGTGGTGTGAAGATATTTTTATTTAAATTGTAAATATAATTAAAATTTTTTCGTTTGCTGTACTTTGTTTTTACATTTGGCGGTAAATGTTCCCCATTTTTTCTTATACAATTTGATGTAAGAGAAGAAAAAATAAATATTTGCATAAGTAATAAATTTGTCTTTCAAATAAATTTCATATTTAACATAGTTTTGAATATAAAAGCTAAAAAGTAAAAATAAACTGCTCTTGGATGGTTTCAAAAGATAGTTGCCGTTGAAGTTAATCTTCTATTCAATATTGTCAAAAATATTATATCCTGTACATTTATTAAAAGAAAGCTATTGTCTGACTAGTAATTTTTGAAATTTTAACTACTTTTATCAGCTTTCACAAGAAATTTTCCATCAAGAAGCGTGAGATTTCAGTCTTAAATTAAACAGAGGTTTTACTGTTCTAAATTCCTGCTTTTATTTTTATGAAATATATAGCATAGCCCTAAACTTTTTTAATTTAATAACTAGAGCACTTTTAGTATTATTTGTGTCTATATGACTACTGCAAATTCAGACAACCGTAAAAAGCCTGTTATATTTTATTAAAACGTGCTATCATAACATATCTTAGTCCCATTTTTATTTTATAAAGTGTTTTGTCTCTAAAAAGACAAATTAACAATATACAACAAATTTGTTTTTGTCCATTAACAAGCAACTCAAAACTTTTAAACTTAATTTTTATAAAATAAGCTTAATGAAATATTTTTATTCTATGATCGAAGGTGGTGCAATTATCTTTTGAAATATAATGAATACATGTGACTATTTTTTAATTTTAAATGAAACTTACCTTGTGACTGTGTTGTGCCATGAGATCCCCATGAGGATTTATAAGATGAATCTGAAAAAGAAATGTTGTAAAGTTACATAAATATCAACAAATATAATGTTTTTGTAATTAAATTTATTAATGTAAATATTTTAAATCACATAAATATTCTTTTTGATGGGAAAGTCATAATAATTAATATTTAACTATCTATCTACTTCTACTTGAGATCTACTTCAGTTTTTAAGAGATGGTCTGAATTCCATTTCTTTGCAATAAATTACAGCAATTTAGCTATTCGTATGTTTTTGCAATAGTAAATAGCTAACTTACTATTCAATAGAATTTTTCTAAATTTTTTGGTTTTTTCTTTCAGTTTTAATCAAAAACTCTGTTCACTGCACTGAATATCAAAAAAAGTGATAAATTTATATGAGAAAAAATTAGCTCATTTCTGTCTCATTTATTCAATAAAGGAATTAAATAATTACTAAACTCAAAAATAGGTAAAGTCAAAAATAGCTAAAGATAAAAACAAGATGGCTAAGATGTATATTATAACTTTCTGGGTTTTACATACAAGCTGCAATTAAGACAACACAGCCCAAGAAAAGCACAGAAAAGGAGTTTAGATTTTAGTACTCATTGGTTAAAATCAGAAATATCTGCATAAAACTGTTTATAGTTATTTTGTAAAATTATACTCTATAGATGTTACTTTTATATACCCATACACAGAAAAGATGGAACAATTCTGCTATAATCACCTTCATATAAAATATCATTAGTATAGGGAGCCTATAAAATAGAGTGCAGCTTCGTAACCGCTTGTCACAGGCACTGTTAAAAATTAGCTTATATTAATAGTGTTGCTGACTTTAATTTGTTAATTCGTTTAACATGAGCAAGTAATGTTAGCACTAATTGAAAAGCAGTTTCTCTATAAAAAATTTTGTGTTTAATTTTTACTTCACTGAATTCTATATAAAGTAGCTGAAGGATACTTGTTTATTTTTATCATTGCTTCTATTTTTTTGTGATTGTAGCTCATGAAAAATTTTATTTTTAAGTTTCCAAAAACAAATAAAACCAAAGTAAATGATTAAATTTAATAAACATCTTTCTCTATCACAAAACTAAAAATATCAGACTGAAGAACATTTATGATAACTACAATAACATGTCTTGACATATGTTTTAATACACTGAAAAAAATATGCGGGTAGCAAGTAAATATGATCTCAACATGGTGGAAGGTAAATATAGAATGTGTTTTACTCAGGAACCAATTTTTAATCGAAGACAAAAATGTGCAAATAGCAGCTAGCTTTACAATTGACTTATTTTAGTTGAGTTTCTGAACGCACTACACTTATTCTTATTTCTGTCACCAAATGAGCAATTTAACTAATAAGTTCGTTAAATTAACCAACTTAGTTGCAGAGTGAAACACATTCATATTTGATTGTTGAGTATATAATTTGCTTGAATTTACTTAAAGAATTGAGAGTTTAAATTATTGACTCAAGAATTATTTTCTTGATTCAAGTACATCGAGAATCAAAGTAAAGGCATTTATTACTTGAAAACTAAGCTTTTTTTGCAGTGTACTTTTGATATTTTTATTTCAGCTTTTAAGGTTTCAGTTATTTTATATCAACATACTTTCACTGTCAAGAATTGCTGAAACAAATTTGTAACTTTTGCTTACCTTAAAGCTCGAAAAGTCGAAGGGCCGAAACAATAAATTGCTATAAATATTGGGGTGCAATTAAAATTGTTTTTATACCAAATACTAAAATCTTTAACTAAAAGTTTTTTTCGCTTTTTTTTCTAATTTTTCTAAATAGTCGTCAATTGAACATATTTATTAGTATGAAATATATTTTCTTTACTATAATTTAAAATTTTAAAAAGGAAAATGATCGATAATATGCAAGTATATCTTAAGCAGAAAAAAACTATCTGTGATACAATTCACAATAGCATACCATATATCGAAAATGTGTAGTTTTAAATTTGCAAAAATTTAAACATGGAAGCGGGAGAGTAAAGTTATATTGTTTAAAAATTAATTAAACTTATCTGTCTGTATAAAATACTTTTTTTAAATTAAGATTATAAGAAAGACAATATTCTTAAATGTGTAAGTTTATTTCAGATACAAAAAAAAATACTTCTTAAGGCATCTTTTTCTCCTTGAACGTGTGAGGAAAAGACCAAATAAGCTAGAGATAGAAGAGTTCAAAGAGATAAAATTAATCTTATAAAATTGAAAAAATTTCTGAGCAACATACTCCCCTACCTGATAAGTAGGGCACTTAAAAAGTCTTTAGATACGAAAAAGTACTTTACAGTATGAGTACGCTTTCAAGGCTTCAAATTGACCAAAAAATGAATATTTCAAATAAAAGTTTTCGTTGGATGATTTTTTATAACTTTCGACATGGATTAACACAGCAACAACAGAACTTGTTTCGATTTTTGGTGATGAAGCACCATCAAGGGCCAGTGCTTATAATTGGTATAATGAATTAAAGCAAGCTCGTACTTCGCTCGCCGATGAACATCGAGAAGGTCATCAAAAATTGGTTTGTACGCCAGAAAATATCGATATTGTGAGTAGGATGATAATGGAACATCGTCATGTTACATATAGTGAGATTGACGAGATTCTAGGCTTTCACGCTCTTATCATACAATATGCATGAACATTTGGCCGTTAGATTCTCTTTTTTTCTTAGCTAATCTAAAGCCTTATTTAGTGTCCCTAGTACTATTATTTAAATGTTTATTGTGACGGGAATTTCTTGCTTAATTTTTTCGAAAAAGAAATAAACATTATACAAAAAACCGATGGAAAAAATTTCTACGGCCTAAAATTATCAAGAAAAGACAAAGTTATGACTTTATTGGCTACTCAAAGTAACATTGAAATTGATGTTGAGATTGTTACCATTGATCCATTGTTGATTTTAGAGAAAATTTGTTTTCTCAAAAAATCTGCAAACAAACTTTTAAATTCAGTATCCACTTTATCCTCTAGCTTTGTGTAAAGATGGTGAAATGCAGAAAACAATAAAATCTTCATTTAAGGGGGTATTCTCATGTAAATGCATAAATTTTACCTCTTTTTGGGGAATTTTTTTTTAATAAGACAATAAAGTTCAAGCATTTTAATTTTTTTTTATATTTTTATTTGTATCCTAAACTGTATACAAAATTTTTTTTTCTTTCTTATTTTACATTTTTTATATTTTTTTAAATTGAATTAGACACAAAAAAAACTGGTAATGGTAATAGCGGCTGTTTCTGTTGTCCGAAATAAAAAATCGAATGGATTATTGTTCAGTAGGTCTATCGCTATCATCCCTACCAAAATCAATAAATTTCATTGAAAAAGAAAAAATGGCGGCATGTAGAAAATCTTGTTTTTATTGTTAAAAATCGCTTAAGAAAAATAGGAAAATGTTTTCGAAAATAAGCAATTTTGGTACGGACCATAGCTATTGATGAGTAGAAGAACATATATAAACTTCAAAGCAATCGGTTGAATAGTTTGTTTTTAGGACCATGACAGTTTTAGAAAATGATGTTTTGAGAAAAATGCTTTTAAAATTTGATGTTTGATGTTGACACACAGAGCATCAAAAATGTACCACTAAATTTGTTCTAGGATTTTTTATAAAAAAAACAGAAGATTTTTTGAAGTGGTCACATGAGAATACTCCCTTAATGAAGCTCTTCCAGTATCTGAAGAAATCAATTATAAAGTCACAGATATGAGCTCTAGAAAACGTATTAAAAATATTTTTCTCCACTTGTAGAAAGGGATGTGGAGCAACTTTCAGGTGCAGCAAAAGCGTGTTGTATTGTATAGTTGCATTCTGTGAATGCAGTAGGAATAGTTGCTTAAATTTTATTTATTTATAGTATAAGTGTAAATATTTTTAATTATTTATATATTTATAAATTTCATGAGTAGAAGAGCAGAAGGGAAATATATTTTACACCGATGAATATGTTCAATGCAAAAGTTTTCTTCTCAAATCATTCAGAAACTCGAGATCCGAGATTTTTCTCTTGTCTAATTATACTCTACTAATTACCCTTTAACCATTTACGTTAATCGAACAAATTTAAACTTTTCAAAATGTCCAGAAATTCAAGCACATCATATGAATAATTTCAGTGTTCTTAGAATTTATTTATTGAATCAAAATTGATCCGGGATAATTCCATAGATAGAAGCAATTAGTCTAATACCCATAATTTTTTATCATTTTTATTTTAATATTTTTGATGTATACTAGCAAAAATTTAGATGTTTTGAAATTCCATAAGTCCTTCAAAATTTAGTTTGAATGGCACAAAACAAAGTCAAGAAAACAGAAAGAAAAGATAAACAGAAGCAGACAAATACAATATACAACTTAATCATCATCTTACAGGTGAAAACCTTTAAATCCTGCTATTTCATAGATATAACAATATTATAATATATTGACGAAAATGGTCTCTTAAATGAATTAATATAAAATAAGTTTTAATGAAACCTGTTTAGTTATTATTAGTAAATATTTTGTAACAATAAAAATTGAAAATATAATAAAATACCTGCAAATAACATTGAAAAATTGCTAAAAGTTCCTGCAGAACGTGACAAATAGTCAGCTGAGCTCTTAATATCGAGCATCATGACACTTAAAACTTAATTGATTGTTGTTTATTTAAATATTTAAACTTGTAAATTGCTTTACCGTTTTCTATCATTCTTGTAAATATACCATTGTTATTAGTTCTCACAAAAACAATACAAAAAACTATAGCAATTCAAATTCACTTCACTAAAAAATTTTTTAGGAACACTTAAAGTTCGAATTATGGATTTAAATTTTTTCTCAATGTTAAATTCACATCAAATCAATAAATTGTTAATAATAAAAATCACAGGTCAAAGTTTTCTACAGAAATTTTTCAAATGAAATGGGATCAATTTGAACAGAAGAAAAATCAATGTAGGATACTTGCCATATATCCTATAGAAGAAAAAAGTTGTCGCCCCATCAATATGAACAAATAACAATAAAAAAAAAACAACCAAGACCCACAAATAGCGCACACAAACACTAAAACTACGGAACAGGAAAAGGAACGGGAAAGAGTGACGATCGGAACCGGTTACCGTTACCGGACACCTCTGTTTCCGGCTGCTTTTATATCTTGGCTATCCTTTTATGTATTGGATGGAATGTATCTAAAAAATGTACTTCACTCACTCTTTCACTGATTTCAGGAAGTTTCTATTCAATCTATAATATAACTTTTAACATTAGCTATCAAGGCAGGATTTTGAATTTAGTTCAAAAAGTCAAAAACAATTTAATTTTACCGAAACTAATCATAAAACGAAAACGTTGATTTCACTATTTTTGAGAAAAAGAACACTATAAATTTTATTGCTTTAACTGACCAACTTAGGCCACGACAACCGAGCAATTGAACATTTTATTGTTTCTTTGGATGCCAACATCCCTGAACAATTGTTAGGGATGTTATTTAAACCCTCCTCTTTTTTTATTTTTTCTTCATTTTAATTTTGCATACACTTAACAAATTTAGATATTTGACTAGATATAATATGAATAACATGTTGACTATAAAATAAATGAGCGTTTCATTTGATCCTTTTTAGTATAAAATGTAGATATATCCTTTGGCAGTTTCCCCACTTAGCCAATCATATCTCAGTATGAAGGTGTGGCCAATTTTTTTGTTGGAGCTGTTGCCTAGAAACTTAAAACTAAACTACCCTTTGTACAGCCCTTAAATATCCTACATATGTATATAGATAGATGGCTGAGTTTTGAGTAAGGATGGTAGACTCATGCTACCTAAATAAAAGGTGTGGTATGCACTTTTATAATTTTGAATGGTGGTAATGTGAAGCAACAAGGACGGATGTATTATCCACTTCCTTTTTCCTTCCACCAAACACAAGGATATTACCGTTTCGTCATCGAATTGTTAATACACCTACTCTGGGAAAAAAATAAGTTTGAGGAAATTCTTTTATTTTACTATGCGCGGTAGTTATTTTTTATAAAATTGCTTGAATATCTGATACTCAAATCACAATGAGATGATGTGTTGGTTATCTACTTTTTCTTACTCGTTGCTTCCTTGTTTTACTTTTTGTCATTAAACTTACAAACTTTGAAATTGATTATATTTGAGAACAATCAGATGAAAGCTTCAAAGTGATTTCTTCATATTTTAATGGAAAAAGTTACAAAAAAGAAATAAAAACAAAAAATGATAGTACTTGAGGCAAAGTTAAAGTTAAGAACGCAAAATTAAAATTGAACAATGAAAAAAATTCATTTAAATAAAAGTAATTTTAATATTTTAGAGACGTCTTCATATTATTTTCAAGTTTTCAAAAGAATATTTCTAAGAAAGCCTAGTTTTTAATTTGTAACAACATTTTCTACCTGAAAGAGTTTTACAAGTTTCTTTTGTCTCTTTTCTGGCTTTTTTATTTAAATATGAAATAAAATGAAATAAATTTTAATTAACAATTTAATTATCCCATAGATTTTCTAGCTCCTTTATGGAAGATTCTTTTAGATATTTGTAATTGAATTCAGTTAAAACAGGCAGTGTAGGAAACTTCTTGCGCTTTCTACAAACAAAATGGGTGGTAAAATATATGGATGTTAATTTCTATAGTAAAATTTAAGGAAAAAGATGCATATTGAAATAAATTTGCATGCGAATTATAGATAAGGTTTGACAGAAAACTGATATTTCATATTTAGGATTTTTTTTATACACCCACACAGCCATTGAAGCTTCCTATGTATTATTTTTAATCGTTTTTTAAATATATCCTTAGAAAAGTTAATCAAAACTGCTTTAAATATGATTTGGAGATAAAATAGCTTAGATTTTACAATAGACATAATAATCTTTCCTTTAGTGATTAAAAACTTTTGATAGTGTTTTGTTTTACATATACATTCAAAAACTTTTGAGAAAATCTGGAATCTTGACAACAGGAAACGAAATGCATATCTGTGTATCTTGATATTTTTCTCAAGGTTAAAACTATAGTTTACATTCTTGTCTTCCTGAGCCGGCTAAGTTTCTTTTAAATATTTATTTTTCACCCTCCTTATTATTTGTTTAACCTGAATACGAAAGTAGACATTTTTATTTTGCACTTATAAGGGCAAGAAATCCTGATTTTTTTATTGTGTCAACAAACATTTCATTGGAAAAATGTGACGTTATTTTAAAGTCTGATCCCATATATCTGTGCTGCATTGCCTTTCTTAAAAATTTTTATCTAGTTAAACTCGGAATATTAAATTTTTTTCCAGATTTTTTTTTTGTTCTGAGTTTAAAATTTTTTTTTGCTATCGAAAATACTTAAGCTCTGTCCTGATTAATCAATGAATCAAGTTTTCACCAGCTTGTATATGTAAATATATTTTATTCGGTAGTATACTTTCTTTTAAGGGGTTATATACACTTAGACTTTTCAAAAAAAATTTTCGTATTTCGTATTGGGTATATATTTAACTATACACATGGAAAATTTAAACTTGATCCGACAATTGTTCTAGAAGTTACACTCATATTTGTAAAGACGTGTCAGAGCAATTGAAGTTGCTTTTGAAACTTTAAACGCGTTTTTCTCAAAACTGTGTTTTCAAAGTGGGTGACCATGATTGCTCTGAAACGGCTGAACCGATCAGCCTCAAATTTCAACACAAGCTTTTTAAATATATTTTTCAGGGTCTGCCTGTGGCGTTTATATGAAAAATTGTTTTTTTTTATAAGCAGTTTAAAGTCAAATTTTTTGTCGAAAATCGATTTTTCTTTTTGAGAAGCCGCCATTTTTTCAAAAAACTTTATTTTACTAATTCCTTACAATCAGACCTGGGATTATACATTACTTTAACGAAATTAAGTTTGTTTTTTTAAATTTAGATGATCCAATCCAGAGATATCGTAGTCACCGCAAGACGTCTTTTTTGAGTGGAGCTCCAGGAAATCAGCTATAGCAGCTTTTAATATTATTATTTTTACATATAAAAAATTTTAAAATATAGTTAAGAGTTACTATAATATGTGTATAAATTTTTACATCAATAAACCTAAAGTTTTCTCAGGAAAAATTCTCGGAAAACCCCTATTTTAGAGGCTTCTAAGTGTATATGTGTAACACCTTAAAGCAATAATCATTAATAATGATTAGGCAAAACCCAAAAGCACAAGGTTACCGAAAAGAAGCTCGTCTAAATTACTTAAATAATAAAATTTCTATAATTATAGTTGTAGTTGTATAAAGATAAGTATAATGTACATCTCCATAAATATAATCTTAGAAAATTCCAAAGATGTAATACATTTCAGGATTTGGAGGAATGATTTTTTGGTCACATTGTACATATTCTTGTCAGAAAAACTCCACAATATATTTCTTAAAAAGTTTTTGTTATTATAAATTTAAAAATTATCAAATAATACTGGAATATATGAACAAGAAAGTCACATGAAGAAAAATAAAAATATCACGAATTTTAATTGAGTTCGTGGTGATATTTCTCGAAACACGGTTTAATAGTCACTGCAAGTAATTACAACGTCATAATATTCATTGCTAGCATTTAAAACATCGTAATTCAACGTCATATTATTCACTACAAATACGTTGTTTTGCCATCTTCGGGGCTTGAGACTACAGAGCATTATATGTATTACAAAATTTTGCACCGCTTTCGAGTTATCATAGTTTTTATACGGAACTGTCAAATTGGTTCTAAGGCAACAACAATTTATATGGGAACAAAACTCTCACACACACAAGAACAAAAATCGTGTATGATACTGTAAAATGAATTTCAGCTGAATAAATAAAATAAGGTAATTTTTTAGTAGAGCCTTATAGTTTTCATTTTCCCTATATCAGTTAAGTAAAAACTTGAAAAAATTGGAGAGAAAAATAATAAAAGAACCCAAAACATTCTTGTAGTTTATTAATAAATTTCGACAGATTTGTGTTCAAATTGAAGCTATTAACGCATAATTGAAATAAAATTCAAAAATTGAAATTAAAATTGTGCAAACAACAGTAAACCAAATCTAAATGAAATCGAATTCGGAAAATAAATAAAAATAAATCACCCGACCAGCTAGCAATATGTTATACTTCGTTAATAAGAAACATTGGGGTTGGCCTTTTAGCCCTAGTCGAGCAAATCAAATGATAATTCACATCAGCGGGTGGTCTAATGTATTTATAGGATAGGGAATAATATTTTAAAAATCCCCATTTCTTTTCTTTATTGAAAACTGTCCTTTTTGTACTTTAAGAAATACATAATTTCTTTTCAATAATCTACCTTGACCCTAAGTTTAAGATACTTTTGTTTTCACCTGACCAATGTGGATTGATATCATGCAATAGTGTTGACCATTGACCTCTGATTCTATCTTTAAAAAAATACTCAGGTAATGCTCGTAACTTTTTAATAAAGTTTCATGACTCAGTTTATTGTTCTATCATTGTTGTTGTTTTCTTTGCACAGTATGCACGTGACCTATAATGACGTCTGAATGACGTAACACGCGATTGCCACGTGTCAGCAAGTAATGTTGCCCGTTTCCAGTCATAAACATTTTCACTTCGACACTATACGCTTAGGTTTCATTTTCTTTCTTAAGGACCACAGGAATATATATGTATATCTATATCTATATATATACATATATACAATATATATAGTTTTGGTCCGTTTAACATGTTTGCATTCGATTCATGAAACCAAGTTTATTCTATAGATTTTTATATTTTTTAGCTGCTTGCTAGTACTGCAGTTTAAAAAAAAGTAATATAAACATAGCAAAAGGAAAATTTTA
Organism: Acrocera orbiculus; assembly: GCA_947359355.1. Classification (NCBI taxonomy): domain Eukaryota; kingdom Metazoa; phylum Arthropoda; class Insecta; order Diptera; family Acroceridae; genus Acrocera; species Acrocera orbiculus. The sequence continues at coordinate 48,109,587 of OX375757.1, forward strand.
GTTATTTATTAAGTCTTCTTTTTTAATAAACGTTGTTCATTGTTGTTTTAGAATCATCAGAATTTAATTGCTGTCAATATTAAAAGGAACATTTTTATATTCTGTATAACTCATTTATTTTACATATGTCAAAATTCGAAAACGAAAAGTATTGTTTAGATCAATAAAGTTCTTTAAAGCCAAGATTGATATAACCCGAGTCGAAATATTCATCCTCCTTAACCTCAAAATTGCGAACTTTGGTTAACTTTTGTATGCTCTGGTATACTTTGAACCTCTTTGCCAGATGTGCACGAAGCTCAAACGATGCAAGTAAGGTCGCTATTTTTGCCCAGCGTGTGCTTGTAATCCAACTCTATGTATCGGTTTATATTTTAAGGACTATCATACAAAGAGACAAACTTAGAATTAAGCTCCTTGTACATAAAAAGAACTTCAAAATTAAGAATTAATTTTAGTTATTATTAAGCAATAAAAAATCAACGTAGTAATTATTTTCTCTTTTTTTTATTACTTTTACTTTTATATTTCATCCCCTTATATTTTTTCTAAAATTAATAATTCCACAGTCATAACTTTAAATCAAATATTAGACTACCTACTACGAGATATCTCGTAGTCGGCACTGAATAAACTACTGATTTGAAATTGGTAGTGTTGAATCGTGACTTATTTAAGCCTTTCAGTTTCAATTCAGTACAAACTTTTAACATAAGATTATATGTAAATGATTATACTGATTTGAGTCCAAAGCAGCAGGATGAACAGTATGAAATCATCATCAAACATTTCGACTTTGACTACAATATTTACAACGCCAATAAGTATGCAATAATCTAGCTTTTAAATACTATATTGAAAAGAACGAAAAGCAAAAAGAAAGAATTGTTATTGTATTTTGTCCTTTGAATGACAGCTAAAGTTATCAGAAAATTGAAATAAGAAAAAGATAAATTGTAAATTTTTGTTTTAAAGCCAACCTGAAATAGGAGATACAAAGGGCAACTCGTAGTTCAGAAAAAATTACAGGAATGGGTTATGAATTAATATTAATAATGGTATAAAATATCAAATTCTAACTAAACTAATGAGTTGAATGGTTATACTAAAAAACAATAAAATGACTTTTAATTGTATGAAATGGACAGTGAACAACATGGATCATTTTATAAAATATGGACAGGCAATCTACACATTTCTTTAAAAAGAACAAGAATAAATTAAATGGAGACAAGTAGTGCATTATTCAACTTACAAGGATACACTTAGATTAATCGCTCTAAATTATTATAGCAAAGAGTGATGAAAAACATTCGGAGTGACATTATAATATTTTTGTTTTTTGTTACAGTGTTACTTTTGGTATTTTTTTCCTTTTAAATTTTTTTCAATTTTCGTAATCAACTTATTGCCTATTATTTAGTAATTACTTTGTGGGGTTGTAAGCCTCTCGGGAATCTTCTAAATATTCAGATAAAAGTATTTTTTTTTTTTGCTTGCTTGATACCATTTCGCCCTGAGTTGTAGGAAATTTCTGTGTCTTGAGGATTTATGCAAATAAGTAAGTCATTTAAAATCTGTTCATAATTTTTCGTTACCATTACGTTTATTAAACTTTCATTGGATGATTGAACTGTTAAATTTTGGCACATCCAGATCAAAAAGTCCTATTAAACAAAAAAAGTACAGCATCTAAATGTACAAGTGTGGAATTTTAATATTTCGTGAGTCCACAATAAAACAGTGGTTGTTTTTCCTTATTTTTACCGCTCCACAAAAAAATTTTAGACTGTACAATTTCATTCCAAAATTTGAAATCAATTTGAATTTACATTTCACTTATTGTCTAGCCCACACCAATGTTATTTTATTTATTGAAAAAAAATAGTATTAAAGCGCCAAAATTAGTGCTACCCCCACGCAGTCGCCTTAGGTATTATAGCATTTATGCATTTATAAATTTTATTCAAAAAGGTTTTTTTTTGTAATAAAATTTTAATGAATATTAAAATACAATTAAAGTAGACCTTAAGACTTAAGATTTCGAAATCAAATTTTTAAATGGAATTTTAATAAGCTCTAATGAAAATTTTCACTTTTTATTTTAAAATTACAGAATTCAATTATTTAATAAATTAAACCAATTGAATTTTAGAACTCGGCTTGAATTAGAATGTATGAATGTTGATCAAGTAGAAGAATAATGGAAAGATAATGTAGTAAAAAATATTTTTTTTGCTAAAACTACATCTTAGCATAGTAGAACATAATGTTAAATTTGTTAGAGGATCAAGTTTAAATAACAAATATCGATTATCTTGTTACAAAATCTTTAAAAAATTAGAGCAACCCAAAACTGTTAATTTTAATTTATTTATGTGTGCACAGCAGTTGAGTTACAAAGTTATATAAGATTCAGCTAAATACTAGGCAGATGGTGACACCCCCTGAGCTTTATATAGAAACATCAGTATTAAGAATGTTTTGCACCAAGCAAATGTAATCAAAATGTTGGTGGAAATTTATGCAAAAATGAGGAAGAAGGAGGATTTCGTCTTTCAGGAAATGAAGTTAAATCGAAAGATTACGCGATTCTGTCATCCTTACATCCTTACTGATAGTAAATTGTGAAGCATCAAATAGCAACATTATTAAATTCAATTTATGTATAGACTTTGGTACTAATTTTATTCTAAGGTTTGAATCTTGCACCTGAACAAACTTAGAATCAAATATATGTATTATTATTTACACGAATAGCACCATAGAATTATTTATTATGTTGTAAACTAAAATCAATCGCGGGTAAAAGATAACAATAGAAGATAATTACTTGGGCCCTAAAGTCAAAATATGTTTGGTGTCAAATTTGATACCCCAGACACACGTCAACTATCTCTCACAATTGCTCTTTTTGCCCATTACAAACGAGTACTTCAAAAGTGAGGGTTCACCCTTGAGTAGCATATTTTCACTATCATTCGGAATAGTAAATCGTGGGAAATTTTTTAGAAAAGTGTGTCCTAGTTGAAAAAGTCAATTGACGTTGATTATTTATTACCAATTGTATGTATAACGGCAGTATGAACCAAACTTGTATATTAATACCTTAATTGTTTGTTTACTCTTGCATCTAAGAGAAGAGAGGCGGTTGAAGGGTATGAAAGAGTGTGTGTATGTATTGCATGTAAGCAAACTATAAAATATGGGAAAATGTTGTGCTCGGAAAAGGGAAAAAAACATATTGAAACAATTGAATTTTTTTTATTATTTGTTCTTTTTATTTGTGTTGCCTTTTCTTTAAAAAAATTGAGGAGAAAGAATTTTGCAAAGACATGGTTCTTTTCTCAGTAATACATGCAACAATTGTGCTTTAATAACTGAGTCAAAAACTTCTTTACTTAATCAAGGACTTAATCTATTGGGGTAGTTCATATGAAAGTTTTCTTTAAATTTAAGATAAGCAATTTTAATGGGACAAGTAAACTAAGCAAAAGTCTGTAAATATTTCTTGGGGTTCATTATGGTTACATATACTTTTGAATAAATATATTTACAAGATAAAAAAAATTATGATGGATAATTGTAAGCTCTCTCAGAATAAAATCATAATCAAAAGTAAAACAAAAGGTTTCACCTCGCCAGAATTACGGTGAAAATTCTCTCTTTCATGAATCATCGATCAAAGTTATTTTATAGCTTCCACGTTATTTGGGGCGATATATCGCATTTAACACGGGGACAAGGTCAAAAAGTTTTGCTTAGCTTCGAAATTTAGAAGTTGCTTAACTGGTTGCTATTACTCTTTTACCATAGGAATGTCAATCAAAGTCACAGTTTTTTTCCAAAATGTCTAGACACAAAAATATACACAAAAAATTTCAAAACTAATTAGAGCTCCCAAAACGGGGTTTAAAGATTTCATGGACCAAGCCATAACTTCTTAACCAAATAGTTTAATGGAACAAAAACACATTTTAATTTTAATGTTTTCCCCATCAAGTGTTTTATGATAACAGACACAAACATTAAGAGGAAAATGTTGATTTAGTTTGACTTTTTTCGTTTTTGAGTTAGAACATCTTTAATTTTCCAAATTTTTATATAATTAAAAAAGAATAAATTCCAAAAGATGAATTTCGAAACAAAACTTTTCATTTTTTGTGATTTTTTGCTTATTCCTTGAAAATAAATAAATTGAAGATATATTTTGTTTTATTATCTAAAATAAATTTCACAAATGCTACTGTAAAACATTGCATAAATTATGTTTTTTATACCATGACCAACTGAATATTTCTAACATTTTTTTGGCAGGGAAGTATACAGGCATGAGTTCAAAATCTGTACTTCTTAGCATTCATGATTCTTATTATTGAAAACTGGTCAAAAAGTGCATATTAAGAGTGTTCAACTCCTGGGCGGGTAACAATTTTTTGCTTCAAGAACTCGTATTTTTCTCTCAGTTTATTGTTTTTATTTACGCTTAATAAGCCCATTTTTCATCATTAGTAACGATTTGGTTTTAAAAAACCATTATTAAACCAGTATTAAACCGCCTGTATACATTCAATTCACAAAAGGAATTTGCTTAATTTCCAAACAACGTTCAAAAGAATCAAAGTACCACAACTTTGATTCAGTAGCATTTCCCTCTTCATTAAATTAATGAATTGAAGGAGTTGAAAAGTTCACACTACCTATTAGACAATTTAATAATTTACAAATAGTTCATGAAATTTCACTATAATTGTCAAGTTGTTGCTGTAGTTTGGTCGCTTAAATTCCTTGATCAAATAAAAAACGAAGTAAAACCAAATGACAGAAATCTATAAAAAAAAGACAATTTAAAATCTCATTAATAAAAAAAATTAAATTTTTAATCTCTTTTAAATGAGAAATTTAACTTCTTGGCACCATTACATAAGTCCAGACATATTAACACGTTTAGATTATCTGAACCTAAAACAGCTAAAGTTAAAAATGGAAAAGGCCTTCTAGTGACCGAAGTTAATGTTTCGGACAAAAAAATTTATCGTCCGTGAAAGTTAAGTGAATCCCACATAGTAAATATAAAAGAGGGCCCAGAAACTGATGTTTTGTATAAATATTTTGGATATAAACGGGGAGTTAACTATGCACCCTCCCTAAAATTGTATTTTTTTTCCACTAGTTCCGGTACACCCGTTCAGTATCCCCCGATATGAAATTCATATAAATTTTTATACTTATAGAATGGCTTGTTACCATACAAGCGAACTCATCGATCATTAATCATCGACCCTAGATTAGCTTTTGAATTACTTAAAACGATTTTGATCGCGTGCCACACTCGTTCACAACGAAAGAATGACTTGCTGACAATATAAATATATTATTGGTGTTATAAAGTATTTTCCTTTTTTTTGCTTTTTAAATCAAAACTATTTTATAGATATGCCCTTGGGAAAATTACGTAAATAAAAGCTATTCCGCATCACAACGTCATAATAAGATGATTAGCGTTTGTACGTTGTACAAGTGAGGAGGACACCCTTGCCAAATGGGATAAGTAAAGACTTACATGGCGCTTATGCTTAAGAAGTTCATCAACAGTAGATAGGGCGCAAATTGGTGAGAGGATTTAATAGCATTAGATTCAAGTGCTATTATGTGTGATAAGGGGATGATTTTTGTTTATTATGACATTCACAGTATGTTAAAGGACACTCGTTTTGAAGTGGAGAATCTATTTGATTGTTTGCAAACAGCTTGATAGTGACTTTTTGATATTAGCCTGCCTTAATGTTTACTTTTTTTCTATTTAGTATTTACTTTTCAGTTATAGATTTTTTTTAAGCCTTTCATTGGGTAAAAAAATGCCTAAGGATAACTTTTAAGCTTCTATCTTTCCAAAACTTTATACAGTAAACTTATTTATTTACTATGTTCCTCTTTAGAAAATTTATAATAATAAATTTAGTTTTTTTAATCGTTTTTTCTACATTTATAGAAATGTAAATTGATTTGTTTTTAACGTTAATTGAAATTTGAAAAATAACTTCTAGAAGAAAAATATTACGAAATATTTTCTCATAAAAATCCAATTTTTTCTATTTATATTTAAAATTTAATCCAAAATAAAGATCCATTCCTTAGTTAATATTATTCGGGCATTTATCAAACCTGCTGAAAGAAGATTTCTCTTTCTTAAAATGCAAATTAATCTTTCACTAAAATATGGAACTAATTTCTTTCCATACTTCTGGTAAGAGATTATTGTATTGACCTGAAAAGAAATTTGACTGAACGATTGGTATCAAAAGAATATGTAGATTGAGATAAAGTCACTCAAAATTGTAGTGTAGTCCTTTATTCTATTTTTTAGTCAAAGATAGAATTATATGTAGAATTTTGTGTTCAAAGCATTAACCTACAAAAATGACTGGTAGTATTAACAATTTGATTTACTACCAGTAACTAGTAGTAAAAACCTTTAAAGGCTCAGCAGCCAGAAAGCATAGCAATATTTTAATTGTACAAAAGATCATGACATATTTAATGGAGATTTTACATTTTTCAACATAGAAATTTTTTAATTGTATTTTTTTATATACTACGCAATCTCTTGCCTCTTTTCTTTGTCATTGGCATCTAACCATCTTGCTTATCTTTCTTCCTACAAACGAAGCTAAAAGAATTTTTTTAAACTCGCTTTGGCATTATGAAGCTATTGACTCAGATTCTTCTCTTTTATTTTAATATTTTGTAAAGCTTTATTATTTTTTTTGTACTTAAGTCGCATATGAGGCCTGATTTACAGCATTTCTTCACTTATGTTGAATATTCCAAAAATTTCAAAAGTCTGGGGATCTACTTCCAATTCCTAATACAGTTTTTGAAACCCAGATTAGATATTCACTGTGGACCAATAACTCATACAATTGCATATATGAAGAAAACCACACAGCCTAATATTCTATTTTATAATAATAAAATAATATAACAGCTATCCATCTAAATTCTATTGTAGTTCCGTATCCTGATTTGGATAAATATTCAGCTAGGAAATATCACGATATCACAAGATTTAAGCTTGTAATCATAACATTTGATCTTCAATATTTCCAAAAAAATTTTGCAGAATGTCTCATTGAATCGCTAAATTTGGAATAAATATATTTACTTGGCTACCACTGATTTCTCTGCTATCTAAAAAGCCACATATAAAGTTTCAGATTTTCATAAGCTGGAAGAAGCTACATACATTTTTGAATGAAGCGAAACTAAAGTTTCACTAAATTCAGCTTCCACAAAGCATCTTCTTTTTCGAGAGGGTTGATGAATTTTACACGCCATAACTCAAAGGACATCGCATTATTGTTTATATAAAAAAACTGCCACTATCCAGAGTAAAAATTAGTTTTTGTTAGATAAGAAGAAATATGATCCAATATTTGAAGAATCAGTTAACACCCATGGAGGTTTAAACGTAAAGTTTACCGATTTATCTAAATTTACTCAAGCCTAGGGAATGTAGTGACAGTAAACCATTTAAAAGGTGATTTCTTTTAAAGAATTATATTTCTCAATATTCACCTTAAACTATCGAAAAGTAATCTTCACTTAAGAACCGCTACTTTTTCAGTTGGAATTGTTTAAAAAGTTGATTATCAAGATTTCACTCAATCATAAGTTTTTCAAATTCAAATAAAATACCAACAAATACTTTCTTATAGACTCTAAAGTTTCGACATTAATTAAAATTACTTTTGATGCAAATTTAACTATCAAAAAATATAATTTTTAATATATTTATTAATTAACTTACATCTTGAAATATTACACAAAATGGCTGACATTCTCTGGGAGTGAAAACATTTCAATTATAATCCGATAAGAATCTGAGCAAATGGCTGGTTAATTATTTGTAGACAGGAGTCCTTGAAATCTTGTAACACGTGTACAAGTTCTGAATATATCCAAAAGTAATGTTTCAAGCTGCTGGTAGTAAATTTAAAGTTAAATTTTGAAGATAGAGATGGATAGATAATGATAAAATTATTCAGTCAGGCGCAGAAGTACTGAATGTATTTATAATGTACCTTTTTTTCTTAGTTTACTAAAAAAATTTCGGGTCTAAACAATAAGGGAAGAGTATTGATTGGATAGAATTTGTATGTATCCATCATACCCTCTATCTCGTTTTCACTTAGTAACCGTTTTCTAAGACGAAAAAAAATAATATTTTATTTAAAATGAATCAGAATCTAAAAGTTTTAGCTACTAAGTGAACAATGCGAAACCTAGTGACAGCTTAACGAACTTTGTTTAATATGAGCTTTGGAGCAAGTCTTGGATTTTAAGTAAATGTAATTTGGAATTTGATGAAATTTTATCTTTTGTACAACTCTTAAGAAAAGATAATAAATAAAAAACGTTGTACTTGGAGGAAAATATTTATAAATATTTTATTAGGTTACAGTTTCATTGCTCAAAGATCACAGCCTTTGTAAATTAAACGATAAAATTATACAAATAAATTAGAATAGTATTTTCATTTGTTGTTTAAGCTCAAAACTATTGAAATTCTAATTGCTTTAATATAATTGGCTATTAAATTAATTTGTGGAAAATCCTACTTTGATGTTTTGCATGAATAAATAATTTCTAAAGAATTCAGTTAATTAACACAAATAAATTTGATCTTCAAGAGTGCCATGAGAGCTTTTAAATTCTTTTTTTATACAACTGTTACCGCAGAGTAGTTTGAGCACAGTTTTTGTTCTAAAGGTGGGCACTCACTTAGTGCGTATATCTCAGCGGCTAACTTTTATGACGTCATAGACTCACGCTAAAGTTCCCCCTCATATGTGGATATTTCAGCGTGAAATTCATTTGTACTTCATTTTGACGTCAAAAAAGTTACCCGCTGAGATATACGCACTAAATGAGTGCCCACCTTAATATTTAAAGTTTTTGCCTAATTTTATTCTTTATGACCTATTAATTATGTGATGTTATGTAAGAAAGGTTTGACTTTACTCTGTACTTCTGTTTTTACTTTAAAGCTATCTGATTGAATTTTTTTTGCTTTATTTCAATGCCTGTTGCTAATTTTTAAAGGTAACTGCTATCGAAGGATATTTTTGCATCAAGCAAAGTTTAGTGAAATAAATGAATATTCGAAAATATAAATTTAGTAAGATATAAAAAATTTTTAATCATGATGCTCTTAGAGTATAAATATTTATTTCAATTTTTATTTATTTAAAAGTGTATTTAAAAAATTAATGGGATTAAAACTTCAAAATTCAAAAAAACTATGAAGGCAAACAGATCTTATAGTTGCAAACAAATATTACAAGTATATGTCAAAAAAGGTTTGGCAAATTTGACTTCCTCTAATGCCTCCTCTACACATTCGCCAAATGTCAAATTCGTTCTATTTGTCTCTATTTGCCGCCTTGTGCATCCGTCCACACATTCGTGCATTTTTATATTGACAGTCCAGACAGCTGATTTTTTTAATTTTAACTTTTCTTTAATTCAGGTTGATTTGTTTTTCATTTGAATATATAATTTATATATACATATATAATTTTAATTACCATTAGTATTTTTCAAAGATGAGTCAAAATTAGCTTTCGACTTTTTCTTTTTTGGCCCGATAATTTGTTCACTTAATAAACTATTATTATCTTCGTTATTTATATCATCTAAAAAATCATTTAGACTTTCCATATCATCTTCACTGCCATAATTTTGCTTATAATCGTATCCATTTTATTATTTTGACGTTTGTCTTTGATAAGTTTCTATAAAGTTCGCCTACAAAGCGAACTTTGCACAAACTTCACAAATTCACCAGGCAAAGGCAAATGCACCCTCTACACATTTGAGTATTTGCTAGAATTGTAAAGTTTGCCGAATGTGTAGAGGAGGCATAAAATTTACATCATTATTTTGAAATCTTGAATGCTGACTGAATCTCTTTTACGTTTTATTTCCTATTGAAGAAATGTTTTCATACAAAAATCTAAAGAAGAAATCAGTCTTAATGACACTTAAACATTAATATGAGTCGAAATTTCAATTGAAAAAGGCCTGATTTTTTCACCTTACTCAAACACAACTAAAAAAACATGATTTGTAACTTGATCAAATAATTGTTTTTAAAAAATTTTTCATCATTTGAAAAGATTGTTTCTTGGCTTATTTTTCCACCCGAAGAACTAAGAAAAATAGCACATCTTTTGGCAGTCCACAGCTACACAAAAAAATAGAATATTTTAATCAAAACACGTGAATTATTATATTGGACACGTGTTAAATAAAATATATTAATTTAAAGAAACGCCCAACTCAAAATTAAGGGTGCAATTTAAGTAATATATTCATTACGTGAAACTTGTTATAAGTTAAGCAACCCTTTTACTTGCCCTTTTATCAATCTAATAATAATTTTAGTTTTTAGTTTTGTTTCTTTAATCAGCCTAAAAAAATGCTCTAAACTGTTTTCCAAGTAAAAAATACAATTAATAATGTGTAGACTAAATTTAGGGGATCAAGGCAAAGCGTGCAAAGTCATTCGGAAGAGTCTCATTAAAAGCTCTCTTTTCAAAAATAAAGCCGTTTATAATCGTTAAAATATGATTTATGATAAATTCAACAGCTTCACATTGAGACGGGTATAATAAATGACGACATGGTTAATGCTTATAACACAATAACCAAACCCAAATCTAAATAAAATCTTTGTTAAATAAATTCCCTAATTTTTCTTTAAGCTTAAATTTAATAGCCCATTTATAGTTTCTTTTGGTCTTGCCTGAGTTAGACGTACAATTAAGAGGGTTGTTTGGAAAATTTTATTTCATAGATATAGTATAAAGAAATTGGCTAAAAATCTGACGGAAATAGATAGTTGATGGATAATTTGTGTTCCATGTAAATGTGTAACGTCATGCTGCTAGTTTAGTTATAGAACGGAATATTTTGTTCATCATCATATTATTTTATTGATCCCATATAATGGATTAAATTCTGATAGATTTACTTACCAGACGTACATTTAGAAACTGGGCGTAGGCTTTCATTTAGGCCATGAGCTGAAAGGCATAATGATGATTTTTCCGATGCTGGAAAAAATTTAAATAAATTTTATTTCATTATCGTTCATAGAGTTTACTATAGAAAACTAATATATCTATTTTACTTTTTTGGATACATTTAAGCATTTTTTCAAAGTTTCTTTCTATTTTACTTCCTTTTACGTAAATATCAATAGTTTTTGATATTTACTTGGTACAATTTCCGTTCCCATATTCTCTTATCAGCATGAGAGTCTCACGAAAAACGAAGAACCATTAACAAAATGATTTAGAATAATGAATAACTGACATGATCTGTGCCTAATAATTTTCAGTGACCATATCCTTTTAACTTGTATAATGTACGAGTAAAAGAATAATTTCGATAAAATCATATGAAGGGCCTTTTGTACCCACTAAACTTAAGTTCGAGTATGTTTACTGTGTTTCGATTCATGCCAATTAAACAATTTGAAAAGGTTGCAACCCTAACAATCAGCCCATCACCCTTCTGACTTTTTTCTAAATTGTAATGATAACGTTTTGTAGGGGATGATCACTTTCAATGCCATTATCAGGCAATAGTATAATAATAAAAGTAATTGTCATACTATGATAAATGTAATTTTTGTGTAGTTTTGTTGTGCAAATAATTCCCACAGGTTAAATCAATGCTTGCCACTAGTAATACGACGCATGCTACAAGTGAACCATGATAAATTTTTTGAAGATTTTATTGATTGAATAGAAAAATTGATGAAGATCTGTGTCAAATTAAAAAGTGTGTCATGAACTAAATTGAAATTGAAATGTGACGACAACTCAAGAATTATTGTCATCATTGTTTTGTTATTATAATAATAGAGTGAATTGATACTGATATTTTTTATTATTTGTTCGTAAATTTAAAATGATTCTAAACACATCATTAATCTACTTGAACTTGGCCATGATACTTTTTGTACTCTATTAAACTTTTTGAATATTTCAAACTATCTGATTAGAGCAAATATATTAAGAAAAAACCACAAATACACATAAGACAATAAAGAAGAAATAAATATTGTGATAAAATTTTACCCAATTAGGCTGCGCGTGTAACTCTTCTGTTAAATATACGTTAACATCTGGCTTGCCTGCCTATTTACGTAAAGTTTTGGCACATTTTTCGATTTAGTATCCCGACGAAAAATGTTATAAGTAGTTATTTCGTATATAGTAAAGGCTTTAATATAACTTTTTCTACATTTAAAGTTTTCATTTTTGAGCTATATACAGAAAACCATTTGCTACAAAGTTTTGAAATCAATATAAACTGAAGAATAGTTATCTCATACCTCATACAAATTCTATAAGTAATATTGTCTTTTTAGTAGAAAACTGTAACTATGTTACAATTAGAACTAGAATCAAACTCACTGGATTAACTAGAAATTTTGTATAATGCTTATTAACAGCTTAAAATTCGTGATTGTAGAAAGATCAGCTGTAAAATCGAACCAATTATCTAAGAAGCAATCAAGTACTTTTAAAAGACTTTCGCCAAGTTTCTAAGTGAGATCTTAAGCTTCTTTTGGCTTTAACTCTCACATGACGAAACGGTGGCCATTATTTCTCAAATTGCACTGCATCGATTCACTCGAAAACTGGTGTGAGTCTTTCTTATATATTTCTCTATCGCACAAAATAACTAATAAATATCTTGCAAAATAATGGATACTAAAAATGTAGTTTGTTTTTTTTTATTGCTCCTAAAAAAGTACCCAAAATTCATGTCTCTAGACTAGAATGTTGTATTTGAAATTTTCATTGTATTTATAGTAAAAGGGATAGGAAATAATGATTTCATTACTTTTAAGGGTACACCAAAAAATGGTGCCACAAAATGCTTCTCTAATGCCTGGGACTCACCAGCGCTTAGCGTGTGGAGACGACTTAGCACAGTAAAAATGGAGAGTTTTTTTTATATACCAGTGGAGTGGAGCATCAGTGGAGACTAATGGACTCATTAGCATTTAGCACTAAATTTTGTGCCACTAAGTGCTAGTGAGTCCCAAGCATAAAAGTAATAAAATCATTATTTCTTACCCCTTTTAGAATAAGTACAATAACAACAAAAGTAAAACAAAAATTTCAAGTACAACCAAAATTTCAAATACAACAAAAATTTCATTTACAACAATAATTTTGAAGGCCATAAAGTGTCCTTTTAGTTTCATAAATGATCCTCATGAAATAAGCACTTTTCTTCTAGCTATGGCTAGAGAAAAAGCATCACCCATTTTATGACCTTAAGCGTCGAGGGATAGAAAAACGCTCTGGTCTGGAGAAATTAAACTTAATTTTAGCTGTAATTTCTTGTTTATGGTAGTGATATTAGGGTATAAATTTAATTGAATTTTGCATAACTTTAACTAAACAATTTAAATTAAGTAAATGTTAATATTATTTGTAATTTATTATTTTACTAGTTTTTATTTTAATCATTATGAATGCTTTATCCTATTAAAACCAATAAAACCTATTAATAATAAAATTTATTTATGGAAAGTTATGCTGTATTGAAGTTAATATCTATTATTCCAAGCAAAAGTTAGTTTTAAGCCGCTGCCTGTGTCCTTTTCAGCTGAGCTCATGAGATTTGCTCAAAAATAATACAGCTAGGTTTTGACTTGGTCTTTACATTAGCGACTTGGACAGCAGAATTATAAGCGATATTACACTCAGAAGTATATTGACTGCAATAAGGACATTACAAGTCTATTCGAAAAATCTAATTTGTACCTTTAAACTAATTTTATTGTATTTATTATGCATTATTATTTATGGTAAGTCAATTTAATATCATAAAACTAGTTAGAAAGCATAAGTTATATATTTTCAATCAAAATGTCGAACTCAGAAAAACTATTGAGTATAACTGCGTCTCAGAACTACTATAATATCGCCTATAATTTTACTGTTTAAATCGCTAATCTAGACACAGCCTGAAGGAACTATAAATCAGCTAACCTCATGATAAAATCACATCATTATTTTTTTTGTTAACTTTTAAAACAAAATAGGCGACAGGCAGTTAAAGATTTATTTTTTATTTAATGTTTTATTTGCTTCAATTACATTTTGCCTAGTTAAATAGAATTTAGGTGGTACAATTTAAACAATAGTAAAATAGTTTTCGTATGCTATTATATTTCAATAAGTAAATTTTATCAAATATTTTTATTTGAAACATTGCTGTGATATCTGGAATTTCGGTAACACTACAAAACTAAAGGCAAGAAATAGTTAACATAAAAGAAAATGTATTATCATGGGATAAAAATTTCCCATTTGCAAAATATTCTTATATACAATTTTGATTATTTAAATAAATTATTTCATCTTATGAATGGATCCTCAGTTTACAAAAACTAATGATGAAGTGTAAATTTCAAAAATTGAACTAATCTCTTATTTTCTCTTCCAGATATATGCCTATTTTCTTGTCTGTCCAAAATGGGCCTCATTTCAGATTATTCATATATGGGCCCGATTTTAAGTAATAAAAGGATTTTTTGTAGTTTCGATGTACTGTAAACAATTTTTCGTTGATGTCTTGAGCTTTAATTTAAAATATTATAAATATTTAATTAAAAATAAATACAACAAATAATTTAGATCTATTGAAATTCAAAACTAAAATAAGTCAGGTAACTACACTTAAAGTCTTTTGGACAGTGAATGGCTTAAAATATATTCTAATTTTATTTTTACTAAAAATATAACCTTCTAATATTTATATAAAATTTCAAACATGTTTTACATACATATAAAATATTAAACTTAAATCCATCACTGTTACATTTTGATCGAAAACTCATCAAGAAATTCCTTTTATAAAAGTTGATAAGAATAATATTAACTACGGAAACAAACTAAGTTCAACAAAGACGAAAAGAAAACGGAAATGCATGGTCGATTCTTCCGTACAAAAAGCAGAACAATTCTTAAAAATCTTATGAGAGTAATGAGCTACGCATGAGAAGATCTACATAAAAGGATTCGACAAGAAGAAAGGACATTATAGCTTAGCTAAAATGACAGTAGTCATGAAGATAAGGGAGGTATACTGCATGCTTATAGCCAACCCTTAGCAACGACGGGCTACAAAACATGAAAACTCATCCTTTTCTAACAACTTTTTCAAATCCTTTTATTTCATTTTTTGTTTTTAAAAGAAAAATAAAATGCAGAATAGACGAAATATTGTTTTTTTTTTGTTTTGTCATTTAAAAATAAATAACAAACAAAAAACTCCCTGCGGGTATGCTTTGTTTTTTTAAAAAAAATTCACAATTTAAAAAACGAACTAAACCTAGTCATACTACCAAAATGTTCAAGATTAAAACTTTTAAAGCACGCGATGTTTATGTTTAAAAATTTATAGGCCATATCATGACAGCTGGTTACCAAAATCACTTCATAACTGTCTACTTTTCCTAATATTGTGGCTTCTGGACGAAAGACATTTACTGCAGGCAGCTAGACAAGTGTTGTGTAATCAAGGTCCGCCAAATGGTCATTTGGTGTGAACTTTTTATGCTATTTAACTGGACTTTTATACACAATTTTCCGCTTGCTGGCCAAAAATTGTCTACGTTAGAAGAATAAAAAGTCGCGAGTTTAAGCAAACAAATAAAAATATATATTTAGGACTGCCAAAAATTCAACCACCGTATATAAAAGATTTGTCGTTCCTTCATTTACTCATTCCATTCATGTTTTATGTGTTTTTATTGTTGAGTTTTTCATAAGCTATACCTTGGATAAAAACTATTGGTGTTTTATGTATTACTAAGTAAAGTGGAATAATAGTAAAATTTTTAACCCTTTTTTAAGTCATGTAGTTACATTTTCGACTAGGTATCCTAACAAATCAAACTTGTATATTTATTCTTAAGTTAAGCTATTTTTGATCCTTAAATATCCCTTCTACTCATTTGTATAGATTTATCTTTGGGGTAAAAGAATTATGTGACTGCCTCTTTGGTATAATTTGTTTGTGTATATTCAAAATGGCTACAATAGTATTCGTCATTTATTGTTAAAATATATGAAGATATCACGTACCACCCACTAAATTGGGCAGAATACTGTTATAAGGGTATTTATCCAACCCCTTAGATGGTTTCAATGAGTAAATGCCATAACGATGATACTATCGTGACAGCGTCATAATCCTGAATGTTCTTTGTTATCACAGGAAGTTCTTATCTTGTTCTATTTTCCTAGTTTGGTTAAGGGAGTGATGTCTGTGCGTATTACAAATTTCTTTAAGAATTATATGTAAAGTATTCTCAATGATAAGTAAATTTTTCTCCAGTTCTTAGAATAAAGGAGAAACTATTTTAAATGAAAAAGCAAATTGTTAAGAACAACTTAAAAACCAAAAAAATAATTTATGAATTTTTAGACACAAAAAGTTAGCAAAAATTTTAAACTTTTGTTAGTTAAATTTTTAGTTTACATGTTAGAGGAAATCTGAGCTTGATTTTTATTACTGGTTTTGAATTTTTTATAATTTTAGTCTCTCTTTTTTCTACTTTCATTAATATTACACTAATAGTGGTCTTGAAACTGCAAAACTACGATAAGGTTTTAGATTATAAAATAATTCATTTGGGAGTTTATTAGGGAGCTTTCTCGTGTATACGAATAAAATAATAAATTAGATGGTGTATAATCCAGCATCAGGCTAGTATATAAGCATAAAAATTATCCAGCATTTCAATGAGTCACGTTTTAATTCACAGTTTGATAAACTTCAAAGATTATGTATTTTATTTTAATATTAAAGCATCCAAAAGTAAAAAAGGGCCAAGCAAATTTCTCATTACCACCACATTTACTGAACGTAATAGTAGAAATACTTCTACTCATTTCTTTTATGGTTTTTATTCTTCTTGTTTATTCGTGTCTGTGAGGGTTAAATTCTCTATTTATTGCTTTTTTAAACTTTTTGAATATGGAACTTATATTTGATAGTACTTGAGTTATAAGATATTCCTTTACATAATAATTGATCAAATAAGAAAAACCATTGACAAATTACTTTAAGCTAGAACTAGAACTGTCATGTGTTTGCTTTGATTGGTAAAAATTTTAAATTCTGAAACTCACATTTAATTTCAAAAATTTAGATTCATGTATGAATCTAGTCGTTAGTCTTACTTGCAAACAGCGTATGTGAAATAACCCCATTCGATTTAGCAAGTTAAAGCTTTTACTAAGAAAAAACACAATAAATCTAATAAAAGTAAAAAGATAAATGCAGGCAAGCGTAAATATAAGGAGAGAAAACTAATGCGAACCCTCAAAGGAAAATTATTGTAATAAGCAACCAAAAAAGCTTGAAATAATTCTAAACAAAGCATTTTTTGGTTAATACATGGCATACATAAGCTGACTGCATAGAAAGTTAGAGTATAAAATTCTAATATTTTGTTAGTTGTAGATCCACATAGAAAAAGTCTTAACAAGAAAATATATAATTCAAGAATACTGTTTTAAAGCCAAGCACAATTTTCCATCTATTAAAATTAAACAGTATTTTTTGAAAGGATTTATTTTTCTTCAAATACTACTTACCAGTTCTAACCTTACTATCAATTACTGAATCAAGATTTTGTATTGAAGATAATGCACTATTTGTACTTGACTGAGTTAATGCATCTATTCTATAACGTTGTCCTGAAGACCCAGAAGCTGAAGTTATACAATTTCCATTCACAAGTAGTCCATTCGATGATGATGAACATCCAACAATACAAGCTGTGGTATTACCATTCAAACTAACAGACTCTAAAGATTCAGCTAACCTAGGTGCAGCATAAATATCACTAAAAGATAAAATTAAAAAAAATAATAAAATTATTTTTCATTGAATTATTTGAAATATCTTTTCACCTAAAAGCACTTGTTGTACCAAAAAATGTAGTGCGATCTTGTAGTGCAGCTTTAGCTTTTTCAACACTTTGTTTTAATTGTTCAAATGTTGACTGATGAAATCTATATGAAGTCCAGTCTGGGGAACATTGACCTAATCCTATACAGTCTTCAGTTTTTACTTGTGTTGGATTTGGTGATATCCGCTTCAAATCAAGAGCGGTCTGATATGAGCATGAACTTTCATACATAGTGGCGTCTGCGATCCACTTTACTCTGAAATTATAGTAGAAAATTTTTTTACAGTAAAAAATTTAGCATGTATTATTATAAAAACAATAAAATTTTGTATTATTATTGCAATGCAGAGGAAAAATAGCCAACAAGTAGAATACTGGATAAAAATTAAAAAACAAAAAATCAAACAAGAGTTTGTTTTTGCATAGTCGCAATTTAAGGGAGCATGCAAAGGAAGACAGACACACGTACTAAGTCATAAAATCTAATGTTCACCCCAATATATGCGTTTCTGTATATAAATCAAAATGTACTACTTCCGGCAGGGAATTTGAATATTCATAGAGATAAAGGAGTGGGTTATTATTTGCAATCAAATCACAGGGTTCTAGATGCACAGGCTCCACCAATAGCTCAATGATATATAGCATTTGGGAATACTAAAGATGAATTTTGTTACGTTTATGCTTACCTATTCATTTGTTATACTCAACTATATTAGTTTATTGTATACAATTGGTTTAAGGGATAATTTTACTTGCTATTATTAATAATTAAATGTAATAAACACGGTTTATAACTAGATAGACAGAATTCATTAAAAGAAGTTTACTAAAATGTATAATTTCAACTAGGACTCCATTCGACTATTTTAAAATTTGAATTGAATTACAGTTTAAATAAAATTAAACTAAATAACAAAAAAAATTTAATAGAAGAGAATTTTAAATATAGTTTTATTAGACAATATTTAGATAAAAAGATTTTGAATGCAGAAAAATATTTTATGGTATTTTCGAAAAATTTATGCACAGTTAATAGGATCTCATTTATCGATGAGTGCTAAATGTTTTAATGTATTGTAATTAATTTTCAATTTAAGAACCCGGGAATAAAACTAAGTAAGCTAAGCTATCAGAAAAGAGATATATAGGTCTAGGGAGTTGTGGAGTACCGCCGCCGAGTAAATAGATCGTATTTCCAAACCATTTCATGAGAACTTTTGATTAAAGAGTTCTGTTGAAAATGATCCCCCGCATATTCCAAATTATCAAATTTTGATGACACCTTTACAATTTATAAATTTATATCTTGGACTTTTTCTGTTGTTTAGTAAAATCCTTTAAGCTGTACACAAATGATTTTAATTGTTTCTTACTATGACATCCAAGAAAAAATACGATTGACTGAAAAAATTGAACATCTTGTTGAAAAAAAGCTTAGATTCCAAAGAACAAAAAGGTAAGAAGGCAACCGAAATCATATAGAGACTCATATAATGAAGCTGTACTAAACATATAAAAGTTACCAACTGAGAAGTAAGTAAAGATAGATGTTGAGGGATAAGATTCCTTTTGTAAAAATTTTTCAATTACTTAGAGGCACATAAAAAAACAGAATAGTCCATCAAAAAGTTTAAAAAAATTTGGGTGTGGCTAATAGCAATAGATTTCAAGGAAAAAACTATGTTATGATTAAAACATTCCAATCATTCATAATGGTTTAAAAATTGACTCGAACATTTTCTTTTGCTTTTACTATATAAGAATATTGATGTTTAGATAAAAGTGGATGAGTTTAGATAAAGAATCATATTAAAAGGAATTAACAATAATAAAAAAAGTAATTCTTTTTCATTTAGCATAATTTCATCCACTGCAAACTTTTAATTCTTTTTTAATAAGAAAATTTAAATATCACGATTCAGCACCATATATATCATACATATGAATCTATACTAAAAATATCACCACGCATATGTTCAAAATCCTAAATACACTATCCTGAAATTCTGGAACGTTTTCTTACGAGGAACCCAGCTCGATTCTACCTAAAATTTTCAAGCTTATTATTTTTATTTTCATACAACTCATATTTGTTGCAGCAATCTTATATTCCTGACAGCTCCTCTTTCAGCCGTTACTCTGGCCTAAGTCGTTAGATCTGTCAGATTTAATTGATGCAGTGCTATGCAGTACGCTTAAGACAAATCTAAATTCTAAGTTGATTAGAAAAATATTTTTGAATCATTTATCATTTTATCATTTTTTCTATGCTCAAGTTTTGATACTTCCTGAATTCAAAAAGAAGGACTAAAAATGGTTAAGGTACGAAAAAGTGGGTGAAAGAAAAGCTTTATTATAGAATAAAACGAAAACTCGCTTTTTCTTTCCTTAAGAACAGTCTAAGCCAAATTTTTGGGTCTTGCATTTTTTTTGCAGTAAAAATGGTTGATCTTCTAAATTGTAAGCAAGATTAATAGTTTCGCACTAAATCGAAGAATCAATCAGAGAAAAAATATTACTCTTATTTTTACATTTTTTAAATAACATATAAACACAATGGCAGCAATTTTTTCTACTTTTTTGTCTTTAAAACTTGAATTTATTGAAAGTTGTAAATGTAAGTGTAAGTGTATTGATGTTTTTAGAAACCAAAAAAAGATATTTCCTAATGTCACATATACAAATAAATTTCACAGAATGGTCAAGAACAAGCTCCATTAAAAAAATTTTTAATAGTAAAGCTTTCGATGGCTTCAAAGATAAGCCTCTAAATAAAAAATAAAGAATTCCAGTTACAAACACGGCCTTAGATTGGTTACCTGTCGAAACTAACTTTAAAAATTAGTAAAGGCTTTCAAAACAGTACAATTTTATTTTATATCCTTAATTTCAATAAAACTTTTGGATGTTAGCTACTCATTGTAAACAGCTGGTCAGATTCAGGGACATACATTCCCTACTTCTTTAATATTTTCAGTTAAGAAAAAAATTATGAAACAAAAGCGTATTAATTCTTTTAGGCATAAAGTTTATTGCTTGTTTTTTATTAGTTTAATAATTTTTATACTGTCATTAACTAAAATACTTCACGCTTCAGCTTTTGAAAATAAAATAAAATCACTTTTAAAATATATTTTTTAGAGAATACCTAAGCTGGCATTTAACATTGAATTTTTGGGTTGTTGTCCTCAAGTGATATAAATTCTTCGAATTACCATTTCATTCAATAGTAATTATATTTCTTTTTGGTTTTTTAGTCACATTCAAATTTTTTTTTCTCAAGCTAAAAATATGGCAAAAAAGTATATCTTGTTCTCGTTTGCATAAATTATTTAATTGAAAAAAACATTTTAGACTCTTTATATGTTTTTACGAGTAAAAAAAACTTTTTTTTTATCTTTTGTTATTTTATAAAATTTCAAGCAAGCTGAATGGCCTAGTTTGGTAGTAGTAGTATGGTAGTGGTTTTATCAAAAAATAAAAGTTAAAAATATTATTTTTATTCATTTTAGCAAATAATTTATAGTTTTACAAGATCAAAATCTATTCATTTGTTTAATACGAGTCAGAATGATAAAACTGAACCTGGATTAGTTTTACAGCAGAAAATCAAGTATCACACAAGTTAGTTAACCTTTTGCTTTTATTTTTTTCAATTAAAGAAGCTTAGCTAAGCTCATCTAAATTTAGCTTTAAAACTTTATAATTTAAATGCAAATATTGCTTAAAAGTTAATAACTTTTTCGATTTTATAATTGATACTTTAAAATTAATTTCTTTTTGTTGTAAAACATATCCTGATTAATAGATTGTAAAAAGGTGAAACGCTAATGGTTATACGGGTATAATTTGATAATAGGGGAGACAAATAGTTCATTTACTTATATGTATTTAGTTTTTGCAAGCCGTTGATCCTATATTATTGCTTGATAAATGTTAAATAGCACATTTAAATATGCTTCAAATTTTACCTAAAATAGCAATAAGTAAGCTCACTTGACTTACAATACCCAGTTAAAAATTAGTCTTAAGTATAAAATTTAAGTACGGATGGATAAATATATAAATATTAAACACCTGATATTACTTCTAATCCGTTTTCATTATCCTAAGCTCCGTTAATTCATTTTTGTTATCCCGAAACATTTCAAAACTTCTCATAGCTAAATGGAGTAGCTGAATTCGCTCAAGAATATAGAAAGGTATTTTAATATAAAGTTTCTAATAGTAGTAGTGAGATTTATATTACTTTAAAATATCTGAAATTTGGCCAGCTACGCAAAAAAAGAAAGACAAGTAATATTCTTTGATATTTGAAGTTTCATCCTTTAATGTGAATATAAGCCACTAAAACAAAAATTCAGTTATTTTAATATTTGTTCTCTCAAAACATATTTAATTGGTTAGCTAAATCCCGTAAGCTTGGTTTTTGACAAAAACTTTTAGCGAAATGAAAGCTATCACTAAAAAATAAAATTATTCTTTGAATCGTAAATGACAAAAAGTAATGTGAAGGAAATTGTTTTAAAACTTTTTCTTAAAAAATTGCATAATTTAATAATATCCAATACTTCCCAAAAATGAATAAATTTAATAGCAAGCAGTTATAAGGGACTTGAAAATAACATCTGAGTAACTTTTTCTTTTAATTTTGTTACATTGGGATTTTAAAAATAATGAAAAAAAAATTTTTTAGAAATGATGAATATAAAAATCGTCCAATTGGATATTCTTATGAAAATAATTTTGGGTGACGGATATTTTTCTTCTTCAAGCAAGATCTCATTATTAAAATTAAACTTTTCTAATCGTTCCATTGCACTTCAAAGACATATAGAATAGCATAGGTACATTTTTTTTCTGTAATATTTTTATTGAAACTTTTTAAAAAAAAATCATAAATTTTCTTGAAAATTTGGAGCTTAAAATTTATAAAATCAAAGTGCAATAGACCTTAAAAAAACTTAAATGCCTTCTGCCTAATGGAACATCAAACCAAATTAAATATATTTTACAAAAACCATTATTAAAATCAAAACGTCAACTTCAAAAATAAAATTTAAATTACTAAAAAAATTTATTAATATAGTTATACACTCTAATTAGAATATTGAGCTACATTCTTACATTCTTACGATGTAATACATATATGCGATTACCTGTACTTTTTCCTCATTCTGAAAACAATTAACTTAGCTTAAGCACAAAATGAAAGAACAAAAAAATAGAATGTGGGTCTTCTACCATAATGTTCATTTATGTTTCAAGCACACAACAAGACAAAAATATTGTAAATTCACTTATTCAACACTTTAACTAAATCATAAAAATATTCACAAAATTTTATGGACAAGATCCTAGAAAATTACTTCCAACCACGAAATATTTTCTAGTTAAGACTATAAAATTAAGCTTTCTGTCAAAAGTTATGCCTCATAGTTTTTTATTACATTCTTTTAGCAAACAGGCAAATATTTCAATTAAAGTGGAATTTTATTTCCACGCCAGGAAACAAAAACTACAGTCTGTCGACAGGTAAAATTATTTTCTATTAAATTGAGCTATTTTTTCTACAAGAAATTCATATACGCGAAATATTTTTCCCCTGCATCGACAACACGATGACCACGTTTTCGGCAAACCAAGTAGCTTAAAATTGCTGATAAATAAACAATGCTGACAAGAATTATATTATACATAAAATAAAATGAATAACAACTATGTATATAGCTCCGGTAAAATTATTCAATTGACCTCTTCCGCTACCGGACATGGTTTGCAACTCATCTTTATACATGGATCGCTGAGACACAATAGACTAAAATATTTTTTATTGTACATCTATAGACTCGTTGATACGACTTCTTTCCAATAGCATCCAATGAAGATAGTTGTCTTACTCACGGAAGCTTTATACAATCTTTATAGCCCTTTTCTTTTTTTTCATTATTTGAAAAAATTTCAACGTTTATTAAAGTCTAAATATGTATAAATAAAATTTTAAATGATATATAAATGTGTATGTTTGTTTGGTAAATCTATTGAATTGAGAAACTATAGTACCAGAATGGCTAGAATAGACACATTTTATCCGGAAGCGCATTAATCCAGTTATGTGTCACTTTATACTAACAAACGAGGAAACGTTTTGAAAGACGAGGGCGTCAGATAATAATTTGCAAGCTTAAATAATGTTAATAAAAATGAGAATTGAGTTAGTATAACTTCAAGGCTTTTCTTAATTAGGTAAACAGATTTTGGGGCGGAGAAAAAAATAAATTAGGTCAGTAAGTGTTTTGTGTTTTGTAATAATTTATCATGGATATTAAGCTGTTTCTAATATAAAAAGTAGGTACTTTTGCCGGGAATTAGATAATTGTTAATTAATTAAATTACGAAAGAATAACGCTAGTTGTAAAAATAAAAGAATAAATATTAACTAAGTTTTAGTAATAGAAATGTGTAGACGAAGCTCAAAATAACTATGGTAAGTTTGGATAGTCTTTTGCCTATAGCAATAAACGCCCACTTGTTTATTTTGATATTCTCAGATATTTTCTATGCAAATTTTCTATATTTTAATACCATATCTACCGGTATTTTGCAAAAGTTTATTCTATTCTGAATTAGTAGTGGGAGTTGTCGGGAACTTGGATACACCGCAACCAAGAAGGTTGAAAATTTCTTTATAAAATCCCCATATATTTGAGGGGTGGTCAAAAAATAATGATTCTGAATGAGAAACAAAAGCAATATGAGCAAAATTAATATTTATTTTTCTACATAGTCTCCTTTCAAGTCAATACATTTCATCCATCTTTTCTTTAAAGCTGAAATCCCTTTTTTGTAAAATTACTCTGCAAAAAAGGCTTCAACAGCAGCCAAGTGATGTCATGTCTGTTGATGACTATCGTCCTCAAAGTTTTTTCTCCGAATTTCTTCCTTTAATTTTGGGAATATATAAAAGTCACTCGGGGCCTGGTCTAGAGAATACGGTAGATGATTTACCAATCCGAGGCCTGCATCATGGATTGCTGCCATCACAAACTCGGACTTGTTTTGTTTTGATGAAACAAAACTTTATGCGCAAGCTTTCCTCGCTTTTTCCTTTGTAGATTACTCGCAGCTTCCAAATTTGTTCTGCATATAGTTGACCCGTTATTGTGTTGTCATGCTCCAAATATTAGATTATGAGAATTCCTTCTGCATTCAAAAATACTGATAGGGTTGGTGTTGATGGGCGGCCAGAGCGATGTTCATCTTCTGTTGTCAATCTTCCCACCTTAAGCTCTCGATACTAGCTCAGAACTGTTGAGCAAGCTCTCCTAATGTTTTTTTTTTAAACCAGTATGAACTTCCGCAGGCGACATCTTTTTCAAACAAAGATATTTGATGACGGCAGCAATCTCCTTTTAATCCATTTCGTGTCTTCGTTTCAGTTGCTGTTATTCAAATGAATAAACTCATAGAAATACACAGGTATTTAAACCGAAACGATATGATCGACATAGTACAGTGTAAGGATTGGAAACTCATTAGCGCTCATGTTTACGTTATACAAAAATTTTACAGAATGTAGTTGAAAAGCTATTCACTAACTTACAAAACATTTCAATGATTTATTTTAACAATATCTTCTATCCCCCCTCCCTACTCCTTTTCCACGTTTTTGCCAAAATGCAAAACATTTTACTTTCTAGATGTTAAAAAAAAACAAACCCTTAATTTATTTAAGCTAAAATTATCCATATTCGAGTGAACTAGAGAAACAAAAGCACTTTGAATCCACTTGAATGTGATTACCCACCACACTCATTTTTAGTAAAACTTTGAGCTCCACTTTGACAATTTTCTGATGTTTTGGAAAACAAAAAAAAAGAATATTAACATATTTTATTTGAAGAATTACGTCAAATTGTTCTTGGGTTATATTTATAAACAATATTTTCAAAAAAAGTTGAAGCTTTTCACATTACGGAAAGAGGTAATGCAGATTATCTGCATCATTCCATATGTAATGTCTACATTGATATACGTAAAGCTGTTTTTCACATCACGAATGTCATTCAACTTTTTGTTGCTTATAATTGTAAAAACATAATTTTCACAGTGGTCCCAAAAACCGTTGAAGTAATGTCAAAAATAAACGAAAAATTGTTATAAACTGTTTAAAAAATTTCACAAAAAATAGCATTAAAAACGTTTGTGTGTGTCTGGGCACAAACAGTAAAAATAAAGTTAAGATTACTATTTAAGACTTCTCAAGTTCATTGAATATAATAGATCCATAGTGGTACATTTTCTCATATGAAAAAAGGGAAAAAGATATTTTAGATGCAGTTTTTATAAGAGATAACTTTATGGATATATCAGGGCCTAAGCTTACGGATCATATTATGTCAACTTATGTTGTAAGGAAAGATATTATTTCAAAATTTATTCGCAAAATATGTTAGTCATATTTCAAAGCAAAAGTTACCGTGCAAATGAAAAGATGACATTGCTTTAGCTTAGAGAAGCTGTAATACTTCATTTGTCTTATAATGCAATCTACAGCGTAAAATACCACAATTTAATTGCAGCTGTTTTTCGGAAATTATTTCTATTATTTATAGTGGTGGATTTATGTTTTATGTATGCTGATCCAAGAAACACTTCCTATTGTGCTTCAATATCTTCAAAAACTGATCTGATTTATCGACACGTTATTGTTTTTCGCCAACTATGATCAAACGTAGCACAAATTCATAGAATACTGCTTTTGATGTTTTAAGAAGTCAACTATCTTTTTCAACTTCTCCTTACCATTGTGTCCTTTTACGATCTTCCAATAAAACTATATCATTTGAATGACCAGAGATCTTAAGATTATTTGTGCCCATATGGTTATGTTTGACGTTAACAAATCAGTATTCCGTGATTCTACTTTTGTTGAAACAGTATTTTGGCTAATATTTACTAAGCCAAGCAAACGTTTTGATATATTTGAATCTCATCAAAACATAATAAAAAACTAGTATACGAAATTGATTTGAGTCTATTGCTTAGGAAGTAACAAAAAAAGCGTCACTGTAACTTTTAAACGAACGTCAGTTTATGATGAAATTTATTCTCTGAAGGTTGTGAATTTCCAGGAAATTATACAGATTTAATGGTTTTGTTCTTGTAAGGAATCCGAAATAAAACAAAAAAATCAAAAATATGAAAAGCTATGAATGAAAAATGTGAAATTAAAAACATGATACACGTCTTCGTTTGATTTTCGTGAAACAAATTTGTGCACACTTTATAAACTGCTGAAAACCGATTTGTTATTTTTAGGACAAAATGTATCTTTATAAATCTTTAATTAATTCATATATTCTTTATCTAATTCCTTGTCGTTATTTTTTATTAGTTTTATGTAATTTTTAAAAAAACTAACACATTACACATTGAACACATTTTATCATTTTTTATGAACTACATGTCTCATTTTACTTGATTTCTTTTGCCATAAATGTTTTATAAACATATCTACCCTACATGCCTCATCTTGGAGGTGTATTGATGAATAAAGATGATTTTTGGAGAGACTTTCGTATCACTGACCCTTTAAAGTATATTACAATATATTTATTAGACAAACAAACATCAAAAACATTAGAAATATAAACATTAATTGTGCCTAATTTTATTGATGTTTTCTGCAAATTTGCATAAAAAGTTTTTAGCTTACCTCTTAACTTAGCCAAGAGTCTTATCCACTAAGATTAAGGTGTTTAACTGAAAAAAAATCACTAGCCTCATCCTTTGGTATCTTCAGCTTTTAATTGTGTTGTTTTTTCGATATAAAGCACAGAATTAACAAAAGTAATAAATGTAAATTAAAAATAAAATTTTCAAAAGACTTCAACTTTAGTTTATCAAACAAATTAACTAAACGTGTGAAATCAATTGTTGAAAAAAAGAAAGATATTTCAAAAAATACAAAAACCACAAAAAAAGAAATTTCTTTTTATTTTGACAAATTTCACATCACAACATAACACGCCTTTAGCAGAAATAGCCAATTCAATTCAAACCGAACTCAATAAAGAAAAACAAAAAGACAGCAGGACCTTAGACATCGAACTCAAACTGTAATATCCGTTTTCTCTTGTCCTGAATCAACACGCGGCCAAAAGGTTTTCAACTAGACAGGAATGTATAGCACAAATTTTTTAACCACTATCAAATAATAATTAGTTGCGAATACAAACAAACAATTCAAATAGATCATTCATGAATTGAATATATCCTTTAACCACCGGCATTGCTTCTTCGCGTATATACCCATAATGGGAAATTCTGCACCCAAGAAAGGATAATTCGAAAATTGTAGGATTCATATATATACATAATACCTAAATTGAGTGTGCTCACAAACATCATTTTATATAAATAGAGGAGGAGCTTGACAATTGTTGATAATATATATAATAATAATAGGTGCGAATAGATTTTTTAAGTGTGGTTGTAAAAGGGATTCAATATATTGTACATAGATGTACATATATAGATATTCTTATCTGAACGTGCGCTTGGGAAAAGATGCTTTTTTGGTACTATCATCATGAGATAAAATTGATAGGGCGAGGTTTCAGGATTCTTCTGCGCGTAACAAGACGTCTAACAAAATAAATATATATTTGTGGAAGCTATTTTGGGCATAAATTAATGGCTGCCATGAGAGATGCTTTATTTTTACCTGTTCTATATTTAAAAAATATAGTTTTAGTTAAAAAAAACTGCTTAAAGATTTATTATTTATTATATTGGTTACTTTGTTCGTACTTTTTTTCTTTTTAATATGTAATTTAATAGAAAAAAAGCTTTTTTAGTACTAATACAAATTTAAGTTTGTTTTTACAGGGCGTTATCATAGGTTTGTAACCTTAGAAACTAATTTTACTACTCAAAGTTTGTATATAATTTTACAGAAAATTGATATTAAAAACATCGAATTCAACATATTTTTTGTCAATAAAAAAGTTAAACAAAAAAGCTAACATTAAAGAACCTTACCATTTTTTCAACAAAATTTCATGACCTTCAGAAATTTATAAAATAAAGAATTTTATTTTCCAATTACCCTTTCCGGATAGCTAAAATTTGTGGCAGTTTACTATTCAGAGTGTAACAATAAATCCAAAAAAGTTCTGCGTTATGTTTTTTTTTACAAATCTTTACTTAATTCTTATTAAAAATGGATGGAATCAAGGAAGAATCGAGCTTAGCTGGAGCTTTCAAGCATAATAAGAATGTTGGCATAAGCACAACAGATCAGTTTTAAAATTCGTGCATTCTCAAACAATTACAACAACTAATAGTTCTTTAATGAAAAACTTAGGTTTTTGTTCTTAGTAAACGCATGTTTACGCTGCAATTGTTTTAATAATGACTTTTTAGATATCCAAAAATGTCAGTAGAAATTTTTCATAAATTAAATTTACACCATTGGAATACTATCATTTTTACTAAACAAAAGTGTTATTGTTTTTATACAAAGTTAAGATGTATCTCTTCAAATATAACAGCAACAAAGTTAAAAATATCTTTATCTATGATTTCATGCTTTGTTTCCAAAAATTGCATAAAAAAATTAAATATTAATACAAATTTAGTTAAATAATCATTTTAATAAAGCCTTTTAACTGTTGACAATTTTTGTTCCAAAAATATTTCTGTGAACGATACGTAACATCAAGGTAGATTTTTTTTAATAACCAAACAATTGTTTATTAAAAGCCAAATAATTTTAATATAAATTTTTTAAGGGAAAAATACTCAAAAGAATGCAATTAAGCTCAATTTTCATTGAAAATTTTTATTTTACATATATTTCAATACCACTTTTGATTCACAATTTCCATATTTTAATTTCGATTTTCCAAATTTCTATCTTTTTTGTCAACTTAACAGTTAATTGAGAAAATTTGTTCATATTAACCACCGCTTGTTGAAAAAAATATGCTAAACTTTGACTTATGTAATCTCTCATTAAAGCAGAGCCGGTCCTCTGGGATTTTGTGTCTATGAGAAATGAGAAATATTTCTTACCCATTTCATTGCTCCTTTGATACTCATTCTTATACCTAGAATTCACTAGCGCTTAGCGTATGGGATGACTTACCAAAGTAAAAATGAAGAGTTTTCCTAAATACCAATCGAAGTGGACTCACTAGAATTTTACTGTTTTCATTGACAGAAAGCAAAATGCCAAAGTAACAGTTCTATTTGTGATTTGTGTGTTGTTATTTGCTTTAAGTACAAAATCTTAATATTCAATGACTGAATTCTTCCCGAATTAAAATATTCCTTTGATCTTCTTTGAAAAACCGACAAGCTAGCGCTAACTGGTCGCTAATTCAGGCTATATAATAATTCAGCGGAGACTAATGGACTCATTAGCATTTAGTGCTAAATTTTGTGCCGCTAGGCGCTAGTTAGTCCTAGGCATTACATAACTTCAAAATTCATATATTAATTTTAATACTGACTAAAAATCATTTTAATGCTTTATTATAATTTATATATATAGCTTTTAGGATCTCATACGTGAGAAAAAGAATTATAAGTGTCAATTTTACTGAATCAAAAAGCTTTAAACAAATTCATTTTTTAAACTAATGCCAAATCCTTAAATTGAGAATAGTTTATTATAATTTCTGCCAGAATTTGTTTGGTTTTTTTTTCAGAAAGTAAGCTAACGGCAAAAATAATTAACTACCTGCAACACTTTACCTCAAATTCACTAATGGTCACTGTCATTTAAGGTGAAAAAATATGTGTAAGAAAAATAAATGCGGTAATTAAATTAAAAAACTTTTAACAAGACTATGAGCCTGTAATACGAGATTAAAATTACTAATAAACTTTATGCAGATTTTATGTTGCATAAATCATATTGAAGTTGTTTTTTTTTGTTTTGTCAAAAGAATAGAACACGATAGCATCTTGGTTAGTTCTATGAATAAACCACTGAACTGACACACGTTATAACAGCAGCCGACACAATATTTCCGGTAAATATTGTGTAAGGAGAATTTTTGTATAAAAATACTTATCAAAGGGCATGAAGTATTTATTTCTATGTCCATTTCCTTTTTTCCCCTATTTTTTTTTTACAATAATTTAATGCCTGTAGCCTGGCATTGAGCTCCCTCAAAGTTTAAAGGGACAATTGAACTGTTAATGCTGATTATCTGAGTTAACATTACATAGACTAATTATTAAGTTTAATTTACCACAAAATTGTCGTCAAACAAAGAAATTAATTTTATAAATTTCATTCATATGACAATGAATAAAGTTTCATTGAATTTATCAAATCATCTTTGTACGTTTTTAAAATATTTAGAATTAATAATAAATATATATATATAGAATATATAATAATATAGAAATAATACATAGGATTCACGCCTCACCTTCATTAAGACAAGAACAGACGCGAGTTGAAATTTTATATTTTCATCCTATTTTTTATGATTTCAGATTCAATATTCAACATTGTAAAAGATAATTCTGATTTTAATCTTTGCAAATAAAAAGTCGACTAAGGAAAAATAAATGTAAATTTCAACTAAGGGAGACATTGAAGGGCTAAAAATACTGAAGTTATTTTCTGAGGAGAACTTAAAAATCTGTTTTTTTGTTTGAATGCTTTTGAGGCGTGAGAAAATTTGCTTAGATGTATAAATCTGGATAAGTGAAACAAAATATTTGAAACTATTTTAAACTTCCCTTGCTCTTTTTCTATTGTAGGCTTCAATCAAACATATATACATTGACAGTTATATCAAATGTTCAGACAGCTTTGAATCTTATTCGTTTGAATAATTCACGGTTCTTTGACCGGAAGGAATTCTCACAGCAAAGACTAGGATAATTTTACCCATAAAATAATTTGAAATTGAATATAATATTTTGTAGAGTGATGCGACATATTCTATTGAAATTAAAATTGTTATATTATAAAACAAATAATTTCATCTCTATTTTATTTTTTTCTTTTTGGTTTCAATTTCGAGAATGGCTTAAGATTTTACTCAATGGCTAAAAAAAAACTAAAAAAGTTAATTTTGAATTACTCAGTGGTGAGTACTACTCAAAAGAATTAAATTTTATATCAAACTTAGCAAATTTATGTACAATGGTTACAAACAAAGCTCTTAATGGATAGACTAAAAGAGAAAATAATTTTTGATAATTAACAATTTTTTATTATTTCATTTTTCCTCTTAATTATATAACTATTAACAATCTATTTATTATTTAAATTTTATTTTAGTAGTCACAGCCTTTTATCAATATTTCTTTCACCTTTTTATTCTTTCAAGTTTTTCTTGCTTGGTATTTACGCATTAAAAACAAACAAATGCTAAAAAGACTTTCAACCAAATATTTTCCAATTCTATACTCATAAAATTTTGATGTACTACAATGAAATCGAATAATTTTCTGCTGTTTCGGAGTAAGTTCATAAAATTTTGAGTCATTTAATGCAGCTACCCATTCAGTATTATATTCAATATTTCTTATATTTAAAAATTGGTCCTCAGTTAACCCCATAAAATCGTGCAAATATTTTCGTTGATCTGCTGATATATCACAATACATAGGTGCTTTGCTGTCATTAACGATAGAATTTGTTTCAATTACTGTTGACTTTTTTGTATCATCAATTTCAAATAGAGGAACACCAGTTATGACTGGAAAATGTTTAGCATGATCATATCCTTCAACTTGTAGCAAATATTTTTGACATTCATCTAAATCCTCTGCAGTTAATAAGTCACGGCATAATATTTCTTTTTTTTTGTCAACATCAAATTGATAGCCAGGTACGCATACTACACGCTTGGTAAAATACATTTGAATATCATATGTCATATATGGCATAAATTGTGCAAGTCCTTTGAGAAGAGCATTAACCATTTCTTTAAATTGTGGTGTTTCAATTTGAATCAATGGAAGAAAAAAATACCGTAGCAGTAAATGACAAAAAACTTCTAGGACTTCAAATTTTAGTAGGCATATATTAAAACGATCTTTAACTCCGATCATATAACACAAAACAGCCCAAAGATGAACGAATGCTTCACGATCCTCACGATTATCATATTTTATTGACAGCACATGAGGACGAATTAAAGCAAATCTGAAATATACAAATATATAGTAAATAAAAGTTGTTTTTAAATGGCGTATAATAACGAACTTTAGACTTTTTTCAATTTTCAAAAGTAAACTTCATACAAAAAGAGTATTTTTAAAATATTTCAAGCATCTAAAAAGCAAAGAAAAATATTTAAGACTGCAAAGGGTGCAGTGAGCAATGTGAAATGCTTTATTCATTGCAAGAACTCATTCTAATTCTTTACGATTCAAACATCCTTCCACTATACTATCGAAAGATCATTATATACAAGGTAAGGAAATTACTCATCAGTTTTTTTCGCATATATTAATTCATCCATAGATCATTCTAAGCATTTTAATTGTAAAAAATTCATCAATAAGGCACCAAAAACATCAGATGAAGCGCCATACTTGATTGAGACTCTGAAAGCTATCTTATACGCATCTTGGATAAATAAAATAATTTGAGCCCATCCTTGTTTGCATTTTCGCAAGGTTCATTGTAAGGTAAGTTTCTTCTCTTCATGGAAAGTTAGCCATATTTTTTTCCGCTCAGAAGATAGATGACTTGTAAAACCTTTTTCAAGATTTTTATTGTCCTAATTTTACTATATTCTAGTATTTTTTTTTTTTTTTGACGTTTTAAATATAACAAAGAAAAACTACAACCGAATAAAATTTACCCCATAAATCCGAAAGTCGTAAATGCTAGCTCAGCTTGTGATATAAATCCTAAGCCATTAGATTTTGCTGACTTTGAAGCCATAAAATGTAATTTTCTAACCTTATTAAGTGACTCCCATGATCTATAATGGAAAATAAAATGATTTGAATTTTTGTTTCTTTAACTATTTTTCAATTTCGATAATAATTTACTTTGAGTTAGGTGATAAATCAATTTCATACCAACTAATTGTATGAAGTATTGTTGAAACATAACGTTTACGAGCAGTTTCAGGTGTACTAGATTTACCGGTTGATGCCAAAATTCGAAGACCTTTTGGTTCCGCAAGAAGGCACAATAAACCAACTAAATTTGAATTAAGTATACCAAGTCTGTTATCAAAAAAATATTTTTGACCTCTGTTTAATATAAAAATAAAATTTTTTTTTTTAATAGTTAAAACAAGGTAAAAATATTTTCATAATATCTACCTTTTATATTTAACCTCGTCATACCATGGAGGGAGCTTAGCTACTAAATTAGATGCCTCAATATCACATGGTGTAGTTAGACCTTCTCTAAAAAGCAACATAAAGTGCTCTTTGGCCGCTAAAATATAATTAAAAAATCAAGTTATTTTTAAGTAAGTTAACAAAAAAAATATAGAAAATGATGTCATATAATGAATTAGATATTTTGTATAATACTTCGAAAGAGCTTAAAAATGATTTCATCGAATCCTAAAATAACTATAATAAATGACAGGAAAAAATAAATCAATAAAAAGTTTCTTTAGATGAATATGGAAGCAAACTCACGTCTTCTATTTCCATTGATTTATTTTACATAAATATCTATATATATATCTAGCTTTGAAAAATAGAGGAGTACTTGACTCCTTTAGTTTGAATTTAATAACTTTTAGGGTTTGCTAACCCAACATAACGATAAGATTTCTCTTTTTTATTATAATAATTAAAAGTAAAAATATTAATTTTCTATCTTGTTTTAAATGATTCTTAAATTTGTGTCACAAGTTTATTAAATTGTTAAAATCTGTATTTTATCAGACACACACACAATCAAATAACCTTGAGAATATTTAATTAAGCAACAGTTGTTTATTTGACACTGAACATCAACATGCGGTTAGTCGTAAGGTAATGTATACAAAACCGAAAACATAAATTTTCAAATTCATCATTGCTGACACTAATCCATTATAAATTAATTAGTTGTTTACTAACACATATTAATTTAATCATGCAATCAAAGTTATTTGAATATTTGATTATGGTAAATATTATTATTTTTCAATTAAAGTTTAAATAAATCTTTAAAATACCCTTTAATGTTATCTTATAGAGCCTTTAACTTTTTTTTAAATTAAAAATTTTATTAAGCTTACTTAAATTTATATAAAACTTTACATCTGAGTTTTCATGAAAATGTAGCCTTTTTATAAGTTAATCAAATAGGTCTGTAACAAATTATATTGCTAAAATAAAGGAGAGAAAGAGAGAGGAAGAATAATACAGCAAATTTCCTTGATTTTCAAAACTTTTAAAAATAAGAATATCAATGTAAAAATTACTCATGTCCAATAATTTTGGTATTTTAAATAGATTTTTATCACTAAATTAGATTTTAAGTCTTTTTGCTATAAATAATTTTTCACAAAAAAATGTAATATTGAAAGAAAAGTTAAAACGTATTAAAAATTAAAATGAGCTTCTTCCACATAGCTTAACACTGTAAAAATTAGTCATTGTGAGGTAAAAACAAAATAAAATCATATAAAAAATGATTATTAAATAATCCTAGTGATGAAACCGCTAATTTCATAGTTTCTTTTTATCATAATCGCGAAGTTTATCAGGAACTATTGGATAATTATTACCTCAAGGATTGTAGAGAGATGTTAAATTAATTTTACGTCTCTTGTAGTCATTTCAGACCATAAAGTACCCCAAAAATTAAGAAAAAAACATGTATAATACTTTTTCAGCATCGTCAAAAAAATCAAAGGTAACATTGCCGAAAAAACAAATTTAACTAACCCTGAAACTGAAAAATTCTAATAAAAATCAGATTTAAAAATCATGCCATACTATGACATGCTATATTATTTACTTAAATAAATATATTTTTATACAAACATCATAGAAAATTTTTTAGATAAACAAAATTAAATATATTTGCATAAAAAATTGAAAATTATACTCTTTAGGTGATATTTATTCTAGCAAAATGGTTGTGAAATTATTTGCAGATAGATATTAAAAATTAAGATTAGCAATGAATCTCTATAATGTAAATTTTTCTTCCTTAGAATTCTAAGAAAAGAGAATTTGATTTTTAAACGAAAAAAAATTTTTTGTTTAGTTGTGTAAAACGTGTAAATCTAATAAATGTATGTTGTGCTGTACTGTTGTGATAACACTAATTTTGTTAGGAATTTTTCCCAATCCTATAAGAATTCACATAGTTCATAATTTTGATTTTGAGATGTTTCATATCAAAAAGTGCTATGATAGTTGGATATTGTAATTGAACGTGTTTTTTTAATTATAAATTACAAAATATTTTCCTTGGTAATGAAAAACCACTAAACATGTGTAGATGGCTTAAAATTTATCTAAAAATTTATCTACTACCTTTAGAATAGTCTCAAAAAAAAAAAAAAATATTCTATGGTCCTATATAATGATCATATAATCCACCACTGAAACGCTCGCTTTAACTCATCTGTATTCTTATACTACCAACAGATAGTGATACCCATCGTGATAGATTTGCATCAATTTATACAAATCATACAGAAAATTACACAGTTATACATTAAATCTTATTCTCGTATAAAGGTATATACATATATCCCAATATAGGCAATACAAGAAATAATTAATTCTTACATCATTTCGACCAATAAATTTATTAATATTTTGCAAATGAATAAGAGAAAGATTTGAGACTGTGCGTGTTTACAAATATAGGGAAACTTACAAAAATAGCCGGTAGTTTTAGGCCAAAGGAGTCACAAGCAAGTAAAAATCTCTTAATATTTGGACAAAAAAAGTACACCGCGAATTTCTGGTTGAATACCAACTCACATTTGATTTATCATCTGTCTGAATGCTTAACTTTTTTTTTATTATTTTTTTAAGTTAAAACAATAAAATTTACTAAAACACTTATTTTTTAATTTAAAACTATATCCTTTGTAAGGTATTATAACTAAATACGTTTTTTTAAAATATTAAATGTCAATTAACAATCTTAAAAATACTGTGTCAAATTATTAAGGTAGTAAAATTACCGAAGCTCTGAGCATTTGAGCGTCCTTTACTCTATAGCAAGCAGTAAGTGAGCGTTTTCCTTGTTATTTCGAAGTCAGTGTTCACAATAATTCAAAATCTACTAGACTGATCGTTTTAAAATTTTGCACAGTACTTTTTCAAATATTTCACCAGACTATGACGAAAGCTTTTTGGTTTTTTGATAATTATTAATTTTACAATAACAAATAAGTCGGTTTTTTTAGGTGAAAATCGGTATTTTGGCTTCTAAAGTCTACCAAAAAATGAAAAATCAATAAAAAAAAAATTCCCTCGTCATTACCTCTCCTTTAATAAATAAACATGGAATTTTGGTTCGCAAAATTAATTACATGAGCTATCTGTATTGCCGAAAAAAATTATTGGAAACATGCCTTTTCTTGTCTACAAATTAACCAAACCATCATTTTAATGTAATGTGGTTTTTATATACTTCAGCGCTAATAAATAAACAAATCAGACACACAATTCTAGGCAAAAAACAAAACAAGATTCTGCAACTCAACTACGCCAATAATAATATACATATTCTACTTTACAGTCTCTAATAAAGTTGAATTCTATTAAATATTAAATTGAATACAATAATACAAGGATATCAACGCTATTCAAGACCATGATAGTTATAATCTCATCAATATTAATTTACGCGTGTACATTGTAAAATAAAAATTAAAAATACATTTAAAATGTAGATAGATGGCCGTCAGATAATTTCAAATATAAGGACAAGAAGAATTAAGAAAAGTTAAAAGCCAAAAAAAAAATGCCAAGATAGTTTAATAAATCTCCAAAAAGATAGCCAAATATCACACTAACTTGTTAAAAATTATAATACATAAATAGTAAACCAAATGTTAGTTTGAAGGTTTTTCAAAATAGAAAATTGCGTAGCTTAAATTTGTGCATGGGTATATGCTCGTTTTGCCTTAATAAGCAAACTGAATATCTTAACTGTTAAACCGGATATATACAAATTATTATCCAAAAAAAATAAATTACCATGAAAATACATATCTATAATTTCTTTAAATACCTCAAATACTTTTCAAAGTAATTTATTTAATCGTACTATAATTAGAACTGGAAAATAGATGTCAAGTTCAATCTAGCTACAACGGAATAAACAAAGAACCTTGGCATTAGCTTCTATCATAATCAAAGCTATGTAATATACAGTAAAAAATAAAACCTGTTAAAATCAATCTTGATATCCAACCGCGTAACCAGCTCTTTCGAAGATTTTAAATCTGAAAAAAAGCCTTTTTCTTTATTTTCTTTGTTCATAATATCTTTACTTACTTGTTATAGATTTAGTTTTGATTAAATAGATACTACAAAAAAAAAAAAAAACAAGTAATAAAAATTACCTAGTTCAATTTCAGTTAATTTTATGCTTTTCATTTCAACAACAAACAGTTTCACCATCGACCTTGTAGGTCACCTTTTATATTTAATTGAAATTTTATTGTTGGTAGATAAATACAATAATTAGTTATGAAATATGTTGAATCTGTAATATAAGAAGAAAAAAAATTTAAATAAATTAAAAAAGAAACATTGCATTAGAAAATTTAGATACTTTTTTTTAAAAAGTTGAATCACTTCTTTAGTAATAAATAAACAAAAGAAGTACCTTAGGAGGTATTTTCGTCATTATATCAGAGGCTTAATGATTTTATAATAGTCAGTTCAAGGCCAATTAAGGGAAAAAAATTAAGGGCATAACTTTGATAATTTAAGAAATTATGGCTACAAAAAAGAAAAATCTGTTGCAATTGAATTTATCTAGTTATTTATTAGACAAAGAAATTCTTCCACTGTTTTTTTCTTTAGTTTTTAGTTTTTTGCAAATATGCATCATTAAAAAGTAAATTAGTGCTTAGAAAAATTATTTAACAAAATTGAATTACACAATCTACAATATAAAAATATGTACAAATTGTTTTCAATTTTATCCATGATTAATATTAACTCATTTTATTTTGTAATCGAAAACATCAGTAACGCAAATCATTCAAATTTGCAATAATCTCATGTAAATATCATATGTAAAATTTTTTCTTGATCTTAAGATATTAATTATACTAACAAAATATTTCATAATTTAAATAATTAACTTAACTACAATTTTAAAATTTTTCATTTTTCAAGTATATTGAGAAGTTAAAGATAATAAATCATTTAATTAAATATCATATAATAATTTTAATTTAACAAAGCTAATTTTTAATAATATTGCTAATAGTCTTAAAATTAAAATAATTTAACAAAATTAAGAAAAGTGGTCATATCATTTATCATCACAGATTTATTAAAATTACGCTGACATAAAATAAATTTGATTTGTGATTATTTCAATGTTTTAATTAGCATAAAGTAAATGAAATTTTTTTGGTTTTGGTAGCCTGATTATTTTCTGGGGTCTTCTTCATCTAAGCGAACTCTGAGTTCAAAATTTATCATGATTTTGGTATAAATAGGTTCATAATGTATTAGATAATAGATTTAAAGTTGATCATCTTAAAGTTTTGACAATCTATTCTTATAATATTTTGAATATTGTGCATAAGCTAAAAATTATGTAATTTTTAATTTTTTTACCTCTATATTAAAAACTGTTTAGATAGTTATTTAGATGTTGTTATAAAACATTTTAACAGAAGAATGTTTTTTTAATTAATAATACAAGAGTAAAACACTGTGAGACATTTACACAATGTTTGAAAAATCATTAATCATAATCTAGAAAACTTATCACAAAGCACATTAAAATTTTATTCCTAGAAATAAAAATTTTTACAAGTATTGATAATATAACAAAACTTATTTTACTTATTTCAAAAAAATTTAAAAAAAAAAGAAAGTATTTTAAAATTTGAGATAGCAATAAAAAGCTCACTGTGATAAAAAAGCTAGAAATTTTATTATTGACTTTTAGTATAAAAATAGCGAGCATAATTTTTGAGATAAGTTAATTTTTAATATTTTCAAATGAGATGAGATATCAAATAATATCTAATACAGAAAATTGCAAAAAAAAAAATTGGATATTCTAATTCAATGCAAAGATTTTAACAGAAAACTGAATAATAAGGCCAGTAGGGAAAGTAGCTCTACTTTAATAATTAAAGAGAGCTACTTTTCAGTTATAACACCTACTGTCAGGGAAAACACCAATGAATTTCGTAAATAAATGGCCGTAAAATTCGACTTTATGGCTACTTTTTACATGCTGCATTAATGAATAAGTGAGCTTTTCATCATAATTCACGCATGAATTTAAGCATGAGAAACTCACTGATGAGTGATGATTTTCCTATTGGGAAGGTAACCAAGTTTTCTTGTTGCATTTTCAATATAAATAATATAGAAATCATAATAACTGATTTAGGTCCTTGGCCACTGTAAACTCACTATTAGCTTCACTTAAGAAATAAGTTGGTAAAAGTTTCAACATTGAATAAAATTTGTGGATTTTCCATTTTGGTATATTTGATATTGACATTGACATAAGAAACCTCGAAAGCTTTTGCGATATTTTTTCCACCAATTTGAAAAATATGTTTCTAAAGTTCTTTATACCAAACCATTTAAAAATCGTTTATTGTGTTTTCTCAATATCGAAATAAAATTTCTTAGCAACAAGTTTAAAGTTTGTATTGTTTGTATGTATTTAAATAAATGATAATGGATTTTTAATTATGATTTAGAAAAAAAGAGGTGATATCAATTTTCATGGCTACTGTGTAAATTCTTGGAATTTCTCTTGATATTCCGGTTTAAGTACTTTAGTGAAACTTTTTGTTTGTCTGCAAATTTAACCACCTAATGATCACTTGCAAAATTCAAATAGCGTTATGAATCTTAGATATGAGTTCA
Organism: Acrocera orbiculus; assembly: GCA_947359355.1. Classification (NCBI taxonomy): domain Eukaryota; kingdom Metazoa; phylum Arthropoda; class Insecta; order Diptera; family Acroceridae; genus Acrocera; species Acrocera orbiculus. Next base: position 48,150,658 of record OX375757.1, read on the forward strand.
ATGATAATTTGAGTCATAAATTTTATTCAGGATTTCATATAAATTTATTATGTCTGGGAGCAATGGCTACAATATAAATAATTACATAAATCGTTCAAGTTATTAATTGATTAAACTTTTAGTCCTTTAACTAATTAAAATTTAATTTCTCATATTTATGTATGTATATACATACATACATAAAGAATTGTACCGTCATATAGCGATTTTTTTGAATGCAAAAAATATATGTTCAGCGAAATTATATTTTTTTAAATAAAAAAATACACCCAGGTATTTTCCATAATATCATTTAAAAATTATCGCATTTGCTATCGGCATTTTTGACATTTATTTTTATTTTTAAGAGCAATTAAGATAAGGCAATAAGGTAAATTTTCAGCATTTTCTTTTGTTGGTAAATAAATTTTCAGGTTCATGTAATCAGTTTTAAAATTGTTTTAGGCTCAAGGCATAATGCATTAAAGTTCGTGCAGATTTTACCTATTAGAAATCACATGTAATGTGGGCACGTTAGAGGTAATTAAAAGAATTTAAATATTGTTAAAATTAGTTATCTGGGGGAACACTTAAGAAAAACTTATTTTTTGCAGTAGAAAACCAATAAAATTTCAGTATTAACTTCTTTTAATATTTAGGAACTACGATATAAAGAAAAGCAAAAATAATTAGGGTTGGAGATTAAGCTGCAATCAGAGATTTATATAACATCAAAATTATCTTAACATTTAGCTTTAAACCAAAATTATTTTAATTTTTGCCACATTTAGAATGATCTAAGGAAATCTGAGAGTATGGCAGAGCCACAATAAAATATCTAAAGATGAAATTCTTAAAAGCCATTCTAAATACACTGAAACTGCAAATTATAAAAAAAAAATACATATCAATATCCTGGCAATAATTATGTGTGTTTTCTCTATTAAATGCCACCAACTGTAAGAGTATAGGAATAAATTAAAACAAAATTTGCATGTACTTTTTGTATGCAATTTTCTATTACTTAGATGGTCCCACAGCTAAAAAGACTTCTTTCCATCAATCAGAATAAAAATTTAAAAGGCGAAACCCAGAGGTACTGGAAGGTTCATTTCGTTTTGTGTCAAACTAGTCACATAAATGTGAGGTGTAAGTTTAATGAAAAATAGAAATAATGTTTTTCGCTTAGCTTGCGATAGCATATTTTCACTGAGAGGCAAATGAACCTCGTTGAAGTTGTGCTTTTGTTTAGTTTTTAATAGTAGAATAAAAATACCTTAAAATATTTTGCTGTTATGTAAGTTATAAAATAAATTCAGTTTTGGTTTTTAAGTCTTGGAAGTAATTGTTTCATTTTTGTGTTACCAAAGACAAGCGTTTCCCGCTTAAACTTTTGGTCTTAATAATAGGGAGGAATTTGCTCTGAAGATAGTCTTCTTTAACAATTACCAACAGCCCAGTCCTACCCGCTTTAGCTTGTGGTAATTGGGAAGGAAGTAGAAAGTATCTAAGGTATCTAGAAAGTATCTATTTCTATTACAATAGAGAGCAGACGTTTCATTTATTTCATAACAGAAGGATTAATTGATATTAATTATATTTTGGTGAAATTGAACTCATAAATTTCTCGAAATAATTAAAAATTTACTAATAAAAATATATGAAAAGGCTATTTTTAAGACACTAAAAAAACCAGTATCATACATAAGGATAAGAATGATTCAATTTCCTATTTAGGAGAATTTTTTAAACTTTAAATTGTAATTTTTGTACATAAAAAGTATACGTATTTTAGAATCCTATAGGGAAAAATTTATATTAAAAGATTTCTATTATAATTATAGGAAATAAGATTCTGCGTATTTGCCATTAATGTAATTAGCAATTTTTTATAATTTAAACATTTAAACATTAAACATTAAGCTACATCAGCAATTTTTATATTAAAAAAAAATCAAGGTTGGATGTGTTAATCCGCTAATCACTTTTACTTTACAATGATGTATTATTAAAATTAATGAAGTACAAATGAAAATCAATAAAATTAGTTAGGTAACAACAACAATAAGGAAATTTTTTATTTATGGAAGATGTAAAAATGTGTGGCTTTGTTTTAAAAATTTAATTTGAAACAATATAGAAAATACAGTTATCAATTAGTATTATTGCCTGTATTTCTTTTTATAAACGCAATAAATTTTGTTTTCTATCATACATATAATGTAAATATAGAATAGTGTTAGCTATAAAATATATTTCATTTATACTTATTGGTATCCTTAAAGGTTTTTTATGACCAAAAGATTTAAAAAAAAAGCTGGTGTTATTGCAATAGTCGAAATGATTATTTTCATTATAATTATTAATTTTTATCAATGGTTTACTTGAATCTTTTTAATAATGGAGGCTGTTTTATATTTGTATATGCTTTTACTTAATTTCCTTTGTCATACTGTTTTTCTGTCTATGGCATTTTGACGCACTTCATGACTCTCAAAAAATCGGAATTTTTCCAAGGATGCCTAATAGTCAAAAACTTTTAATGAAAATATATTTTTGTTCCATTAAAGAATTAAGCCTTGGTCCATAAAATCTTTAAACTCAATTTTGAAAGCAGTAAATACATTCCTACAACAACGGATTTTTTTTTTTGTATGATTGGTACCCGAATTAAGCAATGTTTGGAAAATATCTGGTCAAAACATTTAGATATAAAGCATTCTGGAGTTATTCTTTATTATTCTTATTTTATATAAGGATAAAAGCACCTCAATTTCAATCAATTAAGTTATAGTCTTCTGTTTTTAAAGGTAAGAAACAAATAAAGATTTAGGGTTTCTCACAATTTTTAAGTTAGATATGATTCTAGATAAATTTTTACAAAAAATAGATTAAAATTGAGATTAAAGCTAATGTTGAAAAAAGCTTAAATATTTTTCATGTTAATAGTTATTTATGTGTTTTTTACATAGGTAAGAATCAGAATGTTGTAGGAAATATATTCTTCTGTTACTTCTATTACAAAAAAACACTACAGGTGTAATAATTCATACGAAAAGGAACTTTATGTTTATAATTTTATTTAACCATACAAGACTTTAATTTTATTCTCAGCCTTTAAAAATATAATGCTACGAATAATATGCAAATAGGTAATTTAGTTCGTTTAATTTAAAACTGATTTTTCTATACACATGAGTAATCTTTAGCTTTAGGGTAAAAGAAAAATTAACATAAACTTTTGAGAATATCTTCCTTTTTATTGTGATACTTTTATTTATTACAAATAAAAACTTAATTTCAGTTAAAAAATTTTAAACTTTTTCTCAAAGTTTTTAAAAAAATCTAGATTAAACTCTGGTGTTTTAGCATGCTTTAAAAATTATTAATTTTTTCTATGGTTCTAAGACTTAAAACTCTCTAAGCTAAACATTTTTTAAATAAAATCAAATTTGTAAAATTTGTATTTACTTAAATACAATCAAAAAACTTCATTTCCATTTGCTTTAAATGAAATAAACAAATTACAGAAATTAAAACCATTTGTAAGGAATTACTTTAAAAACTAATTTGCAGGATAAAAAAAATAATATAAGACTTTTTACAATAAATATTTCATTATTGATCTATACTTTAATGCAAGAAATTTTTTTCCTTCCTGTTTTCTTTTTGTATAATTTATCAAGGACTTTTATTGACAACAAAACAACAAAATTATGGTTGATCTAGTAACAAAAACAAACTTCTCAAATTTATCAAAAATCAAAAACTTCTAATCACAAATAACAATACTAGACCAATTTGAAAGTTCTATTTTAATATAATATTTTAAAATTTTTATAGACAATTGATTAATTCCAGGAAATATATTTATTTTTATAAGAGAAAAAACTACATACACTCAATAATATGTATTAAAGAATCACAAAATTCTATTAAAAGCACATAACCACAACAAAAAATATTGAAAGCCAGCACAGTAAGAAATATGTGTACCGGTCAACAGTGAGGAAAAGAAAAGACTAACCGTCCGGATGGTGGACGATTTTCTATAGGCAAAAGCCTAGCTAAACATTTCTAAAACTCGTTTACTAAGATAAAAATATAATCAAAATAAAATACCACTTAGAAATAATATGACCCTCTTTGTAGCAATAATAACAACAGATTTTACAACACTAATTACATAGTTTAAATCTATGCTTTGATTACCCTAACAAAAATAGTTTTTTTTTCGATGCATTCAAATTATGAAACTTGAAATGTAATATTGTTTGCGGTGATTTTATTTTAGTTTTGAAATATTGAAGAATTTTCGTGGAATTTCTAAATTTTTGTGAAAATAATTTTAATTGTTTTGAAAATTATTCTTTGATTTCTTAAAAGTTCAAGCAAAATATATATAGCTTTATTATATTTATTTAAATAAGGAAACTGTTTGAATACTAAACGTTGAATAAAATTTGTTTTTTGCGGGCTCTCTTTTTTAAATTTTTTTGTTATAAGCAGAACAAGATAAATTATTTACATTACCTGAACAATTATTATATTTGATATGTTTTAGATATGCAAATGATGTTATTATTCTAGTAAGGAGTTAAAATAAACAACAATTATCTATGGATAAACAGGTTGAAATATAAATTTAGTCATAAAAAATACTAATAAGCAGATATAATTGCCAGGTATGGGATTAATAGAACGCTTTCAATTATTTAGAATCGATTGTTTTTATTAAGAGAAGTTGTTAAAAAAACTAAAAGAAAATGATGAGATCGGCAAATTTTTGTAAAAAAAAACTTTTAAAAAACTTTACAAAAGTATAATCATTAGCAAAAAACTATAATTAGGGGAAGCTTAATAATGCATTTAGGAGCAGTTAATTTTCTCTTCAAATGCTTGACTTTTCTTAGCTAAAAATTCTTGAATTGTAAAAAATTAAAATGTTGCAAATTGTATAATTTACACAAAGAAGTAACTATTGCTCACATTTCAATCTGGATGCAATGTTGAAAATTTTGTAAGACAAGAAGCTCAAACCAAAATTAAATATCTCTCAAATTCAGCTTCCGGCTGCCTTGTAAAGGCTGAAGACCGATAAGTGTGATTACAGGTATTTTTTTAGACTTGGATATTTACTTCGCATTTCTTTTAGAAAAATATTGCATTGAATTTTATAAAATAAGGTCAAAAGTGCTTAAGTTAGGTAATAACATAGCAATAAGGAAATTTTTTATTTATAGAAGATGTAAAAATGTCTGGTTTTTTTTTGAAAATTTAATTAGAAACAATATATAAATTATAGTTATCTATTATTATTGCCTGTATTTCTTTTTGTAAATGCAATAAATTTTATTTGTTCTGTGAAAAAAGTTTTTGCTTTTGCTAGCTTAATTGATTAACTACTGAATATCCAAATTTCTCCATTTATAACAAAGTTCAATCTTTAAGTTTTTTTAACATTATTATTAGAAACAAATATTAAGCTTCCAGACAAGGTTTTCCACCTCTTTTACAATAGAACTTTAAGCTTTGAGATATTCCTTGAATATATTTGTTTCGTTAGAAGTGCTAACAGACAAGATGATAAATGCTGATGTCAGGACTTTTGTCAGTATTCATATCCCCTGGAAGCAATTATAAAGACGATTATTTTATTGTAAATACAAACTATACTTAGTATAGTCGTATTTCCAGGAAACTTTTTTCAGAATGATCCAATAAAGTTAATTGCGGATTTTATAAAATACGTTTAACCTTAATTTCTTATTGTAAAACATCTCATTAAAAACAGATTAAGCCATATTTCCATAACTATTTTTCTAATTAATTTTTCTCTTTTGTTTTTCTTTGTTACTTACAAAATTGTTGGTTTTACTATCATCAACGAAAATTACTTTTTTTTCAATATCCTTTTTTTCATAATCTTTACGCTTGCTTTTTTCTATCTTAATTATTAAAAATTAATGTCTTTCAATATATATGTAATAAGAAACAAATCAAAAAAAAAAATGAAAAAATTAATGTTAGCAAACACATTTTAAAATTTTTCTTTACCTTGCTGTGCAACAAATTATCATCGATTACATCAAATTTTTTTTTGTTGTGAGAAACAGGAAACGTAGTCATAGCACACTAAAGATCCATAGTAACTGATTACTTAACAATGAAGATTGTTTTTGTTTTTGGCATCATATAATTACCTTTCAATAAAATTGAAGCTAGGAAGCTTAGCTACGTTATCCATAAAACTAAATAACTTCCAAGCCATATTTACTGTCAGCAAATGATGTGAATAAAGTCAAGTTTATGTATATTTTATGCTTTAGTATAGCCAAATCAATATCTTTTATGCATAGCCTTTATAAAAAGAATAAGAAATTCCGAGTATTGCATTAAGGAGATTACTTAAGCTTCTTTTCAATACGAATTATTTTCGAAACTTAGTTTAGATAGTTTTTTTAATAACAGGCAAACGATAAAATACATATTAAATGGTATGTTTGGTAATTTATTGGCTAGAACCACGTTGAGCAAGTACTGCAAAATATTCTTTAAAAAGTCAAACGATTAGTGGATAGATTAAATTACATTAGTTTGCATCAGTTAATTTATCCAACCATAACCACAACAAATTTTATGCTTAGCTTAACGGATTCAATTATGCTTGGTTGATTCATACATGGAAACATGATGTTAAAAGAATTAATTCTAAATACTGGATAGATGAGCAATATTCCAAACTATTCATATTCTATGAAACTAATGTTTCTGAGAATTTTAAAACTTGTTTGAACTTATGATACTGGAGCATAAAATTTTGCGCGTAAGACATATACATAAAAGAAAATAGTTTATACGACTGGTTATTAAGTTTTATTTCTAATTAAATAGCTTTAAAAAATACACAAGTTTGTTAGTTATATATGCTAGACTGGAGAAGTCAATAAATAAATATAAATTTATTAATTTTTGAAGACAGTAAAATTAAAAAGACTGCAACAGACTAAAACATATTCACCTATTCTATATTTTGCATAGTTTTTAAATTAAAACCAATACATTTTTTTGAGTTTAACTTCAACGATCATCCTAGCTTTATGGATAGTTAAGAAAGAACAAAAAATGTTTGTTTCTTAATATGAATCCATCAATCCTGTGCTTCAATTAATTTTTATTCAATGGAGTTACCAATTTTACAGTTAAATTGAAGATATGTATGTGTATAATCAATGCATCAATGCAATGCAAGTCAACATTCCAATGAGAATTTAAGTAATCAGCCCTTAATTAAAGCTTAGAATCCCCCAAACCCATACAAACCACGCTTAAATAAATATATAATGAACTTACGCGATTAGCCAGGTGGCTCTTTTTACGTTTAAAGTATTTAGTATCTATTGAAAAAATGTTATCTTTATTCTATAGTTGGGTATTAATTATTTCAGTTATATGGAACAGAACGAGTTTCAATAATACAAAAACAATGGTAAGAAATATACTCGGTTCTATAATAAAATTTACTGCATCTTTTGCACTCTAAGTAAATATTTGTTATAAATGTTTTGATAACGATGAAACCGTTTTATTCAAATAAACCTTATATTAATTTTTTTTTAATGCGAAATAGTAATTTCTAACTACGGGAAATTTGCGTTAAAAATACTATAATCCTACTTCATGATAGATAATAAGCCTACGGATTCATATCTTACATAGCTATGTATTTTTAGATTCCTTTTAACTTATTGCCAAGAATATCACAACATCAGAAATTTCTTCTATTCAAAAGTTATTTTCCAAAGAAACATTTGCTATGTATGATTAATTCCAATTTATTATTAACAAAAGCTATTTTAAAAAAACAACAATTCATGCACATAACACAATTTTGTACTTAAAAAAAAAATCAATTAGCAAGAAAGCTTATTATATCCTCAAAAGCTTTTATTTCACAATACATACTCGATTGACCTTGACCTACACAATTTTGATTAACATTAAAATTTGGGAAATTTAACATAATTATATTTACTTAAAAACTTTATTCAGATTTTGCTTCATATTTAAACTGTTTAGAAAAAACTATTTTTAATAATTGAACATTTTAACAGCGAGCACGTAAAACTCGAAATACTATGGACTCGTTTTTTGAACATAAATTATGATTTCGCCGAGATTTGCCGTCGCATCTGATTGCATGCTACCGTTGAAACTACTTTTAAACTCATTATAAGTCTAAGTTAAGGCCCGAGTTAGTTAATAAACTAATCTTTATAATTTATAACTAATTACTACTTAATTGTATGTTATAAAAACCTGAAAAACTAAAAATTTAAGAAAGTTTATAAATTAAAGGGTGTCGCGTGACAGCTATCGCCGCCAATCTATATAGTGAAACTGGAACTGGCTCAGAATTGGCAGAGGTTTAAAGCTAAGATGGAAAATGGTGTAAGGCTTTGACAAATTTATATTTTGACAGGCAAACAAATTTAATTTAGAAGAATGTTGTCTTTTTTAAAATAAAAAAATTTCAAGTGAATATTTTAATTTTTATATTGCATTAAATGCATTACCTGCCAAAAAAAAAATTCATACTATATAGCTCAAGCTGATTACATAATCTAAATTCCACTATATGCATTTTAACAAACTAAAACTGATCAAAAACAATTTAAAACCCTTTTGCAGTATTCATAAAACGTTTTTTTTTTTTTACGAAAGTAAAGTTATGTACAAATTTAATAATTTATACATGAAATTTAAAAATAATAAAATCACTTTGTCCTACTTTATTTCTTCGAAGTATTTATATGTCCCTAAATATCAATTAAAGTTCCTCTCGGACGTTTTGAAGCACTACCTTCATCATTTTGTTGTCTAGCACCAAGATCTGTAAGTTTTCCACCTTTTCTTTGCAATTGTTTTTCAATTATTCTAGCATTATTGGCATAGCTATCTGCAATTTCTCTCTAAAAATACCAAAATAAAAAATATATTTAATTTTGAAGCATATAATAATATATTATAAAGATTACAGCTTCTATTTCATCTTCTTCTTCATCAATTGTTGAAACAGTAACTGAACTGAATTTTCCCATATTCTTTGTATGTCTTGTAACCATAACTTTTTGCTGTTGATTAGCAGCTAAAACTTGCCCAAGAATATCTTCTGTTGGTGCTGAATTGACTGATGAATGTTTTTGTTCATTTTTTCTTTTTACTAATGCTCGATTTAAAATAAATGTTACATTTGAATTGGGTGAATGTCTATAATACACAGGCAAATTACATTCCTTACACTAGAATTACAAGTTTATTATAAGTTATAAAGGAAAAAAGCAAAGTATTAATTACGTTTAGCCTATATTGTTTTTCTATACCAACATCTCGACGTATGTAAACTGTTTCTCCTTCATTGTATGTCAATTTATTAGCACGTTTTGAGTTATCAATTACTCGAGCTCCATCTCGTTTCCTAAGTGGTAATTTGTCTATTGAACAGTCTTAAAATAAATAAGAATATTTATTTAGTTACATTATAACTATAAACATAATTATTATTTAAATACCTAATATAAGAGAAAGCCTTCCACAAAGACAATAATATATATTAAGGGGTTTGTCTTCACCATATTCTTCTTGATCTTTAGAGTCAGAGCATACAATACTTCGCGATACAACTTTTGGCATTTTAAACTATTTTAAAAATTATTTTAAAAACAATTTTATTTAATACAACAAGTTTATTCAGAATTAACCTGTCAAAAGCACTAAACTGTCAAAATCTGCAACCATCAAGTACAGCTCTGTGAAAAAGTTTAAATGGTTAATTTGTGTCCTATAGCAAAAAATTTTTAAATAAATTATGTCCTCTGAATATAATAAAAAGGCTAAAATTTTCTTCAAATTCACGTTTTTTTTGTCTCTCCTTGAGGTTTTCAATGAAAAAAAAAATTTTTTTGTATGATAAAATGAAAATTTTGAAAAATTTATCAACTCTAGTTTGAGATGCACTGAATCCTATATATAATAAAAGCTCTTCCACCCCTCCAATAATGGCGCGGAAATTCTAAAGAGGGTAATGACACCCACGTTGAGTAATTTCACCCCTGTCTGCAGTTCTTATTAATGGCTGGTGTTAGTAATATATACTCACTTTGAAAGAAAAATAAATACAAAAAGATATACAAAGAAATTTTCATCTCATAATGGAAATAGTAAGCACAAAGATTTGAGTTAATAATAAAAGGATTACAGCCAACAGTATAACTGCATTTTCTTGTGCATTTTACGAAATCATCCTTAATTTTACATACAAGTGTTGAAACAATTCATTTTTATACATAGAATCTTATGTTCTACGCCTATATTTATTCATTTTTCGATTATTTTTTATATGCTTAATTTTTATTCAAACCAGCTGGCTGGTTTTAGAATTTTTCTGAGCATAACACTTTTCTCTATTTCCTATTTTGGAAATTTTTGTTGTTGACTGCATAAAGTGGAGTTATATGACTTTGAAAAATCCCTTAAAACGTAGTTCTCTACTTAGCATTTTTAAAAGTTATGTTTTCAAAATATTGTCCAAAAGCTAAAATCCACCTAAAAAGGGGCAGACAATACAAATAATTACAAAAATGTAACTATTTGAATTTTATGAATTTTAATTAAATGCTTCCAGTATAAAAACAAAAATAAATATAATTAATTTTGTTGTACATAAAAGTTTTTGAAAATATATACTTTAATTTTACATATTTAAATTTGATTAGAAACTATTTTAGTACTTTGTAAACAAAGACGGACAGATTTTTGATAAAATTCGTAGAAAAATGTAAGATCTCTAAAGTAGAAACGGTATAGGTCAATAAACTGCTAAGAGAGGATATTAATAATCACAACAATAATATATAAAATTAAAATCTGGTTTGGAAAATATATTTATTATATGAAACTGCAACAGCAGATTTTTAATAGTAATAAATTCTTGCAAAGGAAACATTTAATCTAAACATGTGCCGCATATATCCTTTAAAACACAAATCTAAGCTGGTCGAACAGAGAAAATATGCGTCACCGATTATTTCATTTATGATGTGAAACTGTAAATTTCATCCATAGAATATGCAAAATTATAGCTAGTTTGTCATTGCGAAAGTAGTTATTAATGATGGATCCTTACCTACTTCACTGAAGCTAGTCTTCTTTTAAAATCATTTTTTTTCTTGTTTTCCACAAAATTATGGTTTTGATCTTTGATTTTGCTCATTTTTGCTTCCCCAGAACTAGAAAACAATTACAAACATGTTATTTTACGTGCATTTAAAATGTTTTTGTGATAATTATTTATGACTCATATCCATTGTCCTCAGATATTTTTCATCAATGATAATCAAAAGCATTTTGTTTAAAACATTAAATTAAATATTACAAAAAATCAAAAAAAATTAGATAAAGTTATCTAAATAAATGAAACCAGACATTTTAATTGGTATGCTTAATATTGCGGTATTAAAGCTACATAAACCTCTATTCTTATTCTTCCTTTTTGTAAATTTGTACTTAAATTCTTCATACAAAAGCTGAAAAGTTAAAATTTCATTTATTTTGAAAACCAAGCAATTCGAATACAATTATTAGTCTTCCACTTCTGAATAGTATTAATATACTATTCTATTATTGGAAATCCCATGAGTCAAGTTTACAATTGCTGTCTCGTTTAATTAAATTAATTTGATTTGTGTATTTGATATTTGTAAATATTAGCTCTACATCTTCTGCAGGCTTTTGAGGATTGAACAACCCAACAAAAGACTATATTTATTGAAAAGTAATTTTGTTTATTTTAATCATGCTGTTATCATGAATTTTACCAAAAAACGTCTATTAGGATAATTTGAAGAATTTAATATTGTTATTTATTACTTCGAATACCCAAATGAATTCTTTGTCGTCATAAATTTTGTAATTCCATTATAAATTGCGACTTTATAAATAAGATATTAATTTAACCAATTTGTATGCTTTAGATATAACTTTATTTTAATTTTGGCCTATTAAATTACAAATATCGGAGAGAAAAATTGAATATAACTTTAGTTAATGATATAAATAATTTTTTGAATATAATTAAAGGTTAAAAAAAATAAATTATTTTTTTTACGGAAAAAACAACAGTACAAAAACAATACCTAAGACTAAGATCATAAAAAATCTAACTATTAACAATTTTTTAAAGCCACCATTTCAAAGAAGCTTTACCAACTAAGGATACCAAGCAAAAAATTTTATTTATACAAATGATTTTTATTGTATATGAATTTGAACACTTTCAAAACTATAATTACTGATTTTCAAATTTTTTGTTTTTAATTTGCGGAGTTAGTTATTAAGAGTTATATTATAAGGTTTTTTTTTCTAGTATTTATATACCTTTTAATATGTAAGTTGTTATAGACCTATGTTCAATCAATAAATATGTTTTTCAAATTCAAATTAAAAAAAAATTACTGATTTTCATTTTTTCATTATTCAGGAAATTAAATGTAAATTTTCTTCCAAAAATAAAAAAAAAAAAAATATCGCAAATTTTTTTCCCTTTTAAATTTCAGCATGTGTAAGAAATTCAATTGAACCACACGCGGCTAAGTTAAAGGTGTTACGTTTGTAACAAAATATTCTTTCCAATTAAATAATATTATTTTCCCCTAAAGCTTAAACTTAGAAAAACATTGGGTAAAATAATCAATAAATGCATTTGTCGAAGCAATGTCATGACAAACGAAGCCCTACAGCCCTCGTTTAAGGGTATGAAGTTTTAATTTGAATTTGAGATTGAAGAGGGTGAACACTCAGTTATGAAAGAATTGAGTTTCTCAATGCTAAAAAATTGTATATCGGTTTCAATATACGGCAATAAATATACATTTTTAAATACATTCAAGATAAATATCCAATTTGTTAAATTAATAAAAATATTTTCTCTCATTTTATTTTTCAATATTTTTGCAGTCAAAAAGAATGAAACTAATACAAAATCATTTTAAATTTTTGTTCAATTTCAAGCAATTTAAATTTCAATAATAATTATTACGGAAATTAAACCTATTTCAGAAGTATATTTCGTTTAAGTATTAGGGTTTTAGTTTTTTTGACATATACAGCAGTATTAAAATTTATTCTTTAAAAAACTTTCAGCTAAGTATGAAATATTAAAAAAAAGGAGGTAAAACTAGAAAAATTAAATTTCGTTATAGAAGGAATTTCGTTATAGTAAAACTTTTCAAACTAATTTGTTACACTAAAATGTACAAAATGTTTTATCACTATAATAATTCTAAAAAGACTTTTGAATAGGACAAACAAAATTTGGTTTCGGAAGTAATTTGCCTATCTATAGAATGTCAGCCGGCATGATAAGTTCAACATTTGACAAGCAGCACTATCAAATACTTAATTGAATTATAATTAAAATAATAATATATAATATTCTAAACTTTTAAACCATAAAATTTACCAGTATTTCCAATTTTTCCAATATTTACCAATTAGTTTCCAAATTACAGGGGTGGTTTAGGGACTCCAGTTGTTTCGAACAGTATAATAGTAAGATTGAATTAATCACCCTTTCTTACTTATCTTAGGCTGCCTGCAGAGTGCCGGCTTATAGCTGTCGCCGATTCCGATACCGAAGTTATGGGTAAATCAAAAGGAATATGCTCAAAGTGTTCAGAGTGCAAGCCTACCAAAGATTAGACTATCGCAATGGGAATCAGTGTCAGTTCGGCTGTAAGCCGGCACTCTATAAACAGCCTTACTCCCTAGATTTAGTACTTAGCGACTACATATATCAAAAAATGCTCCAATAATAAATGTTCCTCCTTTAAGAGCAAAGAAAACTTCTTCTGTAAAAAAAATGTGCTCTAATTTTAATGAGAGTTCATCACTATAAAAGGAAATTAAGTTAATGAATAAAGTCTAATCATTTCCAAAAAACCTTATTTTTCTAGATTAGATCAGAGACTTACTGAATGATGTATTAAGATTACGCCTATATATAGATATGAAAATTTTTCCATAATCCGTTAGTATCTCTACTGGCGAGGTTGTTACTTCTTTACTTTTAGTTTCTCATGAAGGTAAATAATTTTGATAGGAAATAAATGCAAATACTTAAAAAACAACGCAATTAAGAATATAAAAGTGTGTGCTCCCAAGAACAATTTTATCCCTTGAAATGTTAAGTAAGAAATTACTTTCTCTATTATTATCTCATTGCTTGCTAAGTTCTAATAATAACTATTTGATTTTTTGGCTTAATTCCCTCTCGTTTTACTCCTCTCCGTCCTATAAATTCAAAAGAATTCCAGATAAAGATATCTTATTGCATTAACCCTTAAGCTTTATATTCTTTATAACCTTTTTTGCTTGTTAGCAAAACTGATTCATGAATTTTGCATTGAAATCCCGACGGTTTTTTAGGCATGAGCAATTGAGGCTTAAGTAATTTAAAACTTCAAAAAAAGTTAGGTTTTTCTATATTTTCTAAATTTGCCGAACAACTTCATATCCATATTTTATTGGATTTTTTTATAAATCTTTAAAAATTAATTTATTTTGTTTATAATTTAAAACAACAAACGCAACATTTTCACAATGTCCTTAAATACATTTATATAATTATTAATTTTCATCAATATTAAAAGATAATTGTTAAATAAGAAAAATTACTCCGACTTTCAGTAAATTCTCAATGTAAAAATTTAATCTTGATTATTATAGACGATAACATTAGCCGGCAAGCTCAATTTCACCAGATGATTTTATAATTCAAAAAAAAGGGATGCATTGATTTCTCCAACAATACAAAAAAAATATATATATATCTTACAGTTTGAGAATCATTGATACTACAAAGGGGGAAGAAAAAGCTCACTACTATTATCTGTGTATCCTTATTTGACTTTTACTATTAGAAAATATTGTTCTCAATTTCATCGTTTGCTTGCTAACCGTCGAGGCAAGAACTAGGGTATTAACTTTAGAAACTCCTGACCGCCATTATGTTTTATCGAATTTGATTTTTTCAATTCTTACTTTAAGCAAACAATTCTAAACTTTTTTATATAAAGAAAGTAGTTTTTATATTCATCATCGTATAGTTAATAAGCGGAAGTTGAAGTTTTGTGAGTTTTATGTCAATAGTGGAGTGAATTTCTCATCTAATTTTTCATATCTATTTTTATGTGTTGCCTTACATGAAACAGAATATCAAATAGTGTGCGAATATTGGATATATATATATAGAAATTAAAAAATATTATTTTATTTGAAATATAAATTATCTTTTAAAGAATATAAGTATATAACAAAGCATAAATCGATTAATGAAAAGAATAAAACGCATAATAAAAAATAAAGCTTAAGTCAAAATTATCGTGCACAAAAAAATGTGCTTATTTTTTACCGCATTTAATTTTTAAGTAATAAAAGAAAAATTTTTTTATTGAAAGTTTCAATAAATGAGTGAGAAAATAATTTCTTTATTTTTCTAAATTTAAATAAACTCTTTATACATATTTATTAAAATTAAATTATAATGACTTGTTTTAAATATAATCTTTAGGATTTTAAAATAAAAATAAAAATAGATTTAAGGAATTTAATGGAATTTATAATTTCAAATTTAAAGTACATCCATGAAATTGTTATTTAAACAATAAAAGTATTGACAACAATCAAACAATCAAAATGATTTAAACATTTTTATTTTTCATTTTTATAAAAATCTAACTGTGATGTTTTCATTTTTGTATTTGTAAAATAATAATCTAAACATTAATACGGTTATATATAAATTAATAAAAACGTATATACATAATTGACTATCTGTCACGAAATTATCTCTGACAATAGGGAAGAAATCTACAATTTAGTTTCTTCGGGACATGTGAGTTAATTAAAATAGAAGTAATTAATTATTATATAAGTTGTCTTCACTTTTTTTTTGTTTTATATTAGTTTAAAAAAACTTAATATATTTTCAACGCTTTGCGTATTCAGTTAAGACGGCGGTTGATGCTTCTTAATTCCTCTTATTCTATTCTTTTTGTTTTTTTATTCATTTATTTCCCAGCATGTATTTGATTTTCTATAAGATGCCTTTTCAATAAGTAAGTGTAAGTCGAATATAGTCAAGCTTTTGTATAAAGTTAGATAGAAAAGACTTATATCTTTAAATACTAACACTAGTTAAAGAATTTACTGTTGCGAAGGACTATAGAAAAAAAATTTCTATTGTTTGAGAGGATTAAAAATCATATTGTCTGAGTCATTCTCAAATCATATTGTTTCTATTTGTTAACTGTGTAAAAGGGATGCAGAACGTTTTTTGGTCCCTAACTAACGTATAAATTTAATTATGAAAAATAAAATCAATCTTCAGCTACTTAGATAGTCAAACTAGAATGAGTTAATTCATGTTTAAATTAATTTCAGATGATTTCAATAAAAGTTAAATTGTTCTGTTTTTTTGTTATTTGACGATTTAATCAAAGGCCCAAAATCATTAAATTTGTTCTAATTAAATTAATTTCAGATATATTATATCGCCAATAAATGTTAAATTTGTTAATAATTAGTTAGTTGTTAAAATTAGTATTAAAAATGTAATTAAAGAAGTGCAAAGAAATAATTTTTGGACAATACCAATAATTTTTTACCAGTTTTTTCAAAGTTTTCAAAATAAGACTATTTATTTTGACGTAATGATCTGCGAGTAAATAGCAACATGTAAAATGATTAATATAAAAAGTAAAATAATTTTGACATTTGTTGCAGACAATTTTTGTACATACCCTTTCCTATTCTCTTAGCTTTCTTTCAAGCAATTATAGGAGAGAAGGCTAAAACTCACTTAGTACTAAACAACTAGATAACTTTCATTTTACCATTTTAATCCTGTATATCCGAAACTCAGATAGTTCAGTATTTCTTTTAATTCTAGACAGAATCTAGACGTTCTTATGGATAAATTGTTTTTATTTTGTTTCTAAGAGATTTTTACTGTATTCATTTGCTTGTTAAAATCCTTTATCCAGTGTACAACAAAGATATCTGGCAAGTTTAACATAATATGTTTTGCTAACATTACTGAAATAAGCAATTTTAAGCCAAGCTAGTTTTAAAAAAATCCTATTTGCTCCTTGCTAATTTTTGATAAGACTCAGTTACTCATAGAATAAATACCTTTTTTTCCCCCGTTTACCTTTACAAATATTTCTAGTAGCTTCATACTACTTTTCAAGAAGAGAATTTGCTGCAATTGCTTAATCACTTCAATATCGTTCTAGCTGCTTACTTGGAGTCAAACTATTCAAAAACAATTGTACTCAAAGATATCTAAAATTTGTTTGCCTTTGATTTAATTTGAATTAATTAATTAAACTTATTAAAATCATCACCAAAAAATGTTCACGACTATTGAGATTAAAATGATAATCAAGTAGGAAAAAGGTCACAAAATCATTTAAGATTTTCTAATTCCTTTAGGAAAGCTTTAAAAGATTCAAAGTTTGAATTCAATACCAAATAATTTCCATAGTAATATATTAAAAAGAAAAAACCTACTTTCTAAAATTTGATAAAATATATGTGCAAAGACTCACTTTGTATAAGGCAAATATTTTTCAAAATTAATAAATAAACCGCCAAAAAAATCTAATGCTAGCGCTAAATTTTAACTGGGTGACCCTATTTCAAACACGGCTTACACTCAAGAAAAATTACCAAAAAAAATAACAAAAATTTTTATATAGTATATAATATGAGGTCAGGTACATTAAGGATAACTTGGCTGTAGCATTATTGCACGATTCATATATATGAACCTGGCACTTGTCCAAGAAAATCTCGTTCAATAATACATCTTAAATGCTTATTCTCAAATAAATCTCAGCTGACTTTTCATTCTTATAAGCTTTGAAACAAGCATAAAAAACCCTTTTTTAACACAATTTATTTGTCATAAATTTCTTTTACTTCCTGTTAAGTTATTACGATATATTCTTATAATGTTTAAGAAAAGATTTTAATAGGCTAACAAATATTATGCTGTACTTTGGGCCTACAGACAAAAAAGATTTGTTGAAATTATGAATATTTTTATGAATTTTTTTATTTATATTTAAATTAACCAAAAATAACCTTAAATTAGAAATGTAAAACATTTAAATTTTGTTCAGATTAAACTTTTTTTACTTTCATCGTGTTTTATAAAATTTTTATTAATGTATAAATTTAACGTGGAGGCACTAATCTAATTATAGTAATTTTTTATTAAGTGGTTCGTCATGCTTCAATTTCATCCACTTGAAAAAAAAAAAAAAAAAAAATTGTATCTTATCCCAGTATTTCTATTTTTACATTGACTCTATAAAAATTATTATTGAATTTTTGTAGCCATTGTAATAAATTTTTATACAGGTTTAATTTAACTGCTTGACGGAATGGTTAAAATGGAATCAACGGACGAACAGGATAGGAAAATTGTATTAGAATTTTGTCATTTATTAGAAAAATCAAAGCAATTATTTAATGGATTGAGGTAAATTGATATTTTCCATAAATAAAAAAAGAAATATTTCTACTAATTAGCTTGTATGGTTTAATTTTTTTTAGAGATTTACCGCAATATGGCCATCGGCAATGGCAAGCATACTTTGGAAGAACTTTTGATGTTTATACAAAACTATGGAAATTTCAACAACAACATCGTCTTATCCTAGATTCCAAGTATGGCCTAAAACGATGGCAGATCGGTGAAATAGCTAGTAAAATTGGACAACTTTATTACCATTATTAGTATGAAAAATATTTTCACTTAAATATATTTGTTTAACCTTGAAAGATTTTTTAACAATATTTTAAGATATTTCTGTCGCCATGTGCTTACCTTCAGTTGACAAAATTTTAGCTATTTTCTGCATGTTCTATTGTTGATTTTTAAATAAACTTAACTTATTTATGAATTAATTGATAAAAATCTCACTAATAAGTGGGTATAAAATGGGTAAATTTTTAGGAGTAGACGTTTATCGTTTAACAATTATAGTATTGAATTTGAGTGTCTAGTTCTACAAGTTTTTTTTTTTCTACATTTTCAGCTTGAGGACAAGTGAAACAAATTACTTAAATGAAGCATATCAATTTTATGCTGCAATTAGAGGGCGTGCATATTATTCAAGAGCAATTAAAGAGGATCGGCCAGATCTTATGGTTAAAAAACTTCGATATTATGCTCGTTTTATAGTTGTCTGTCTATTGCTCAAAAAAATGAAATTAGTTCGTGAATTAGTGGCTGAACTTGAAAAACAAATACAGGAATATACATCAGCGTAGATAAATATATAAATAAAAATTTTAGAGTTTTCTTTTTATTTTCTTCTATTTTTTACAGATATGAACCTGAAGATCATTTAGAATGGGCACTAGTATTAGAAGAAATTAAAGGTTTTATTAAAGCTGAAGCTGCTGTAGCAGTTTTACATGCCGATTCTAATCCAATTATACTTTCACATAGGTGAGCAACATTCTGAATTCTATGTAGAATAGTAAAAGCCCGTGCTTTCTAATGTTTTCTTATTTTTCCTTAAAAATTTTTATTTTAGTAATAAAAGCTCGTTGTATCAAAGTTTTTCCTAATATTCCATATTCTTATGGATAAATAAATTTCTATTCTGTTTATTCCATAATACTTTTTCGAATTTTTACTTTTTCTTTTGTTCGTTTGTTTTAATGTATAGGTGTTTAAAATATATCATAAATGCAAGATATTAAATGTTTGTGAAGTATGTATATAAAAACATTCCACCCGCTTACATGACTATAGTTATAAAGTTTAAGACTCGACAATCTAGTTCCATGCTTTTTATTCGAGGTATCGTGAGAAAATTCAACTTTTCCCATTACGAAAAAACAAACAAGGTTTTCTAAAAGGTTTAAGAGATAAAATTAGTTCTTATTCCTAAGCTGGCATTGGTTTTCTTAACTGTACGATGTTGTCCACTATCAGTCAATCTAGTCTATATAAGAGCCTTCATACTTTTATATGTGATTATGTGAATAATTTTCTAATTCTTAAAAAAATTCTCTTCAGAATTGGTATTAATGCATAAATCTTAATGCTGGAAAAAGCATGCATATATGGTTTTAAGAAACTGTCATTTAACAGAAGCAAAAATTACCCAAGAATTCAAATTAAATCTGCAATTGATATTTCATTATTCTCCATTATTAATACCTTGTCTTGATTATTTACCTCTAATTTGTGTAATAATTTGATTATTTTATATGGTTTAATGCGAAGTATAAGCTCTGGACGATGGCATCCTTTATTTTTATTCTGCTACATTTTTTTTTAAAATTTGGTATTTTAATATTTAGAAGGAGCATCGTTATTGTTTTGCATTTGGATGGTGTTTATAAAGAAAATAAGTTTTGTTTGTCTGATTCACATTAATCTTTACTATATTGACAAATTTCGTGACTGTTCCAAATTTTAAAATATTTTAATTATGATAATATTGACCTCTACCAACTTCTTTGTGGATTAGTGTTAAAACCAATACTGTTGAAGAGAAACATTTCATTATTACTCATAACACTGATTTCGGGTTTTTAGGGAAACCGTTAATGCGTTCCTTTTTTAAGCTTTTAATATAAGCAAAAACATTTCTCTACAGCCAAAAAGACATTTTCTTCTATAAAAATTACTACTACTTCAAAACCAAAAAACATTTTTCAAGATTTATAAAATTTTAATTCAATTAACAAAAAAAAAATAACTTGCATCGCATGTACCAACTTTTGAAAGAAACACTCAATTTGAATACAAAAGAAAAATTTAACACTTCTTCCATCTCTTATTCAGCTTTTTATGCTAAATGCGTATGAAATATGTCAAGTTGTAAAGATGTAAAAATAAGTTTTTAATATATTCATATGTATATATCTGTGTGTATGTTTTGGGTATATAATGATTGTTTTTTATTTGATTTAAAATGTTGGAATATTTATAATTCATTATTTATTATAGTTTTTGATTTGCTTTCAATGTTTTCAAACCAATTTTTTGATATACAGATAGTGGATAATATGTGTGTTAAGTTAATTAAGCTTAAGAAGTTTTTTGAAAAATTGGCCCGTTTTCATTTTATCATTAAAGAAAAACATATTAGATTAATTTTTAACAATCATTCCATTTTACAATTGAATCATTAGTCTTTTGTTTGATTTTGTTTCCATGTCCATCTACAATATTTCAAATTTATACATGAATTTCCCCCTTAAGTGTTAGTCAGTCTTTAGTCCTGGATACCTTGTATTAATCTAAAAAATTTTCATGGACATCAGTTCCTTAGAAGACTGCATTTATATTTTATTCATCGAAATAGCTAATTTTTGTTATTCTTCAATTTCATGATAATTAAACCAAGAATTGACTGTACTTTCATGATATATTTTGGCAAAAATTTCTGAAAAAAATTCTTTTAGAACTTTAAACGAGGAATATTTTACCATTAATCATCTTTTGCTTCTTACT
This sequence comes from Acrocera orbiculus, assembly GCA_947359355.1. Classification (NCBI taxonomy): domain Eukaryota; kingdom Metazoa; phylum Arthropoda; class Insecta; order Diptera; family Acroceridae; genus Acrocera; species Acrocera orbiculus. Next base: position 48,172,241 of record OX375757.1, read on the forward strand.
TCTTTGTATAATAAATACCTTTCCTGTTTCTGTTTGCTTCTCATGTAAATGTTTCCAATTCGTTAGATAAATGTGATAATATATCCTAAAATCTATTTGCTGAATTGAGGGCCTCCCTCAACTATTTTCATGCATCTAGAATAAACCCTTATACTTAACTTTGAGAAAATTCTTTGAACTTTTTAAGTTCTAATCGACCTAAAAACTACGAAAATCAAATAATTATTTAGTTAATAAATTCAATCAATACAATATTTTCTCATCTAACAATTTTTTCAAATCTCATTGTCATATTTATCAAAAATTTATCATTATGTAAGAACATTTCGTACCATAACATATATTCACCCCATTCGAAAGCACGGGCCATTTGTGTATCGATTTCGAATAGGTTGACTCCACAAATTGACCATCAGTGGTTCCGGTTCCAGGCTTTCACCATTGACGACCCCACCATGTGAAAGGTCACCCCATATGACGCTTAGTTTACAAGAGATCTTAATTGTTGGATCAGCATGTGAGCAGGCTAAATTTTCTGAATTAACAATGGATATGTTTCGGTAAGTAATATAATTTTTTTGGCTTTATTTTTAATCTTAAGCTTCTTAAGTTTCTATTCCTTGAACTAAATTGGGAAAAATTCAATAAGCATATCAAGGAATATTCAAAGGAGTCCATTTTTATCGTTTATGATAATTTGATGTTCTCGTTAAACTGTCATTAATCAGGAGACTAAACTTGTTTTTCATGCAATATCCGTTCCATTTCTTTTGAAGTTTTTAAATGAATTTCATTAAAATGATACTGTTCTTTTTCAACTTTATTTCTTGTTATTGACTATCACTATCGTTCTGCATACACAGCCAATGACGAAGGACTAATCCACTTTTTAAAATAAAAGCACACATTTGTATGCTGTTTTGTTGTAAATAAATATAGAACTATTTTTATTGTTCAACTTAAGGTAAGCTAAAAATCAACTACACTCCTTAAAGTTGACTTTTTTTCTCTTAGGCATCTCTCTAAGATAAATGGCTTTCTCTTAAAAAGTTGAAAAAATTCTGTTGCCCTGTGCATAGACTCTTATTTTTTTATATTTCTTATACTAAAATCACACATTTTAAAATCCATCCAACTGAATTCCAAATTATTTTTAAGTATTCCAAATTCTGTTTCAGCTTCTGGTTTTTCACTAAAAAAGTTTTTGCGATTCTTTCAGGACGAAAAGAATTATTCATTTAGCACTCGAAATCTGTTTATAGTTTCTATCTTTGTTGATTAACTTAACTAATACTTATTAAATAATTTATAGTATGCTTCAAACTCTTGAGCGTGAGCCAACGGAATCAGCACATCCCATGAGTGGACCACATGGTCCTCATGATGCCAGTCCAGCTGCTAATCGCATGCCTTATGGTGTTCCTGGATCAAAAAGTTACATAGAAAATGGTGATCGAAGACATTATCGAGACAATCCTCATAAATATTTACTATATAAGCCTTCAATTAGTCAGCTTCTTGTATTTTTAGCTAGCGGTTTTAAAGAATTACCACAAGGTGGTGCTTTATTGCTTTACATGTCCGCTGATGGCTGTTTTTCAACAACAAAACATCCAGAAGATTGTAATACTAAATTAAATATACTTCAAATATGAATAATTTTACATGTAAATATTTAATTTTTTCTTCGTTTTTTCGAATCAAAAAGATGGATATGATATAGGAGGAATTTCAACAAGCGTCAAACGTGATGGTATTGAAAGTGGTGTTGCATGCAGAGGAAAATCTTATAAGGAACCCCATTGCCTATATCCCGGAGATCTTTATCCTTTTACAAGACGACCAATGTTCATAATAATGGACTCGGATAATTCTTTTGTTTTCCAGCATATTCCACGCTATTTTGGTCAGCCACTTGTTATTTTAATGTCCCCACAGGATGTTCCACCAGCATTTCAAAGTGAGAATTAAATTTTGTTTGATATACTAAAAAAATAATCAAAACATCAAAATTTTTTTTAATAATTTTAAATAGCCGATGTTCAACATCATGGATCATTATTTACATTATTTTTACATTCGCCACTTACTGCTCTTTGTTATATTTGTAATGTCGGTGATGTACCAATACATCATTGGGAAAGATGTCAGAGTTATGTAGATCGTTTTGTTACAGAAGCTTCAAGGCTAGTTACACGATGTCGTATTGATGAAATCGAACAAGGAATCGGTTTTATAGGTAATTGACCTAAATACTTTTTTCCTTATAATAGTATCACACATATGAAATACTAGAGTATAGAAAAGCATTATTTGTTATTTTCAAATAGAGTAAATTTTAGGTATGAACCCTTTTTTGCCACTAATCAACACACTCACTTGAAAACATTTAGACTTAATCTTTGGTTTACAATAATTTCTTCTCTTTTTTCTGGCTTACGGCAGCTTAAACGAACAGAAAATTTTTTTTATATCAATAGCTTACAAGGTGTTTAAATTTCAAAGCCCAAATGTCTATTAACACCTGACCAATCAATTTAAACACGGATATTAATAACCTATTGTGCTGTTAAGTGTTAAATAAAATTATTCTTAAAAAATTCATTTAATTTGCAAAAATTTTATAGTTTAAAATATTAAACACAAATATTTTTTAGATTCATCTTATGTTCAATTTTTTGGAGATGATTTCCTGAGAACATTAATTTTAAGATTTGTTTTCTGTGATGTTGTTCTACGATTACATCGGTCATTTAGAGGACGTCATATGAGGCCACGATGTGAACCATCGCTTCCAACCAATGAACTTTTAGAACATCCATCATTATCACATATTATATTACAGTTAGGCTCAGCATTAGATGTCCGTGGACATTTTTCAGAAGGACCAGAAGGTGACTGATGATTGCACATTGATCTTAGAAAAATATACATACTATAAGAAATTTTTATAAATTAATTATTATTGCTTATGAAATTCGAGCATTAAAAATAAAAAACAGCAGCAGAATGATAGCCCAAATGAATGTAACTTGCATTAACATATAAAAGAAATTAAGGAAAAATGGAAATTAATAAATGAATACTGTGTTCAAATTTACACACTATGAAAAGAAAGGAATATATAAATATATATAAAAACTTGCTTTCATTATCTATTTAATATTGAAGTACAATAAATGCCGAATAGAATCTTTGTTTTACTATCACTATTTTCCTGTCTTTATTGGTAAACCTTATAAATTTTGAAGTGATGGTTACTCCCATCATTTTGTTTTTTTTTTTTTGTTTTTTGATATTTTTGAAAAACCTACAGAGAATATGAACTGCCCCAAGAATATCATGACTTTTGAATGTGCTCGAAATGATGCGTGTAAAATTGAATAAGTGATCGGAATGATAAAATCAAAGGATCTTGCTGACCTTTTCGGAATTCACAAACATGAATTGTACGAAAAATATACAATAAGGCTATATATATATTAATAGCAGTAGCAGTAGTCATACTAAATTTTCTCACAAATTTTAAGAAAAAGAGAGTTTAAATGAATCGCAGTTAGAAACAGTGCTTAGTTGTCTTTCATTGATAAAGAAAAAAATAAATCTAATCACACGTTTTAAAGTAACCAATTAGTTGGAAAATAATACCAATTAACCATTAGAATAAAAAAGTTAGATAGTTTTATTATAGTTTTCCTGGTAAATGCTTCAAGATGTGAATTTGACATTTTTCATTCTAACTTTTCATCCTCATTTTGACTTCTCAAAAAATCAAAAATTTACGCTAGAACTATACACGAAGTGAGTGGATAAACAAATAAAAAAGCAAAATATTATATCGTATTTTGAATATCTGTGAAATACATTCAAAAATTATCTACTCTATATGTGTTCTTGTTAACATGAAATATTTCGTAAGCGATTCATATTTCATTCATAAAAAAATTAATTAATTCTTTCCAAATATAAAAACTTTTTGAAAGCATTTCAAATTAATCAAAAATTCATGAAAATTTAAAAAAAACATTAAGTAAACTATAAACTATAAACTTACTCCCTTTTTCTCTCTCTCTTTATCAGTCAACAGTTTACTTTTTACTTGTATTATAATCCCAAAAATATCTGATTTTATGAATTTCTACAAAATCATTTTAAGGAATGATATAAAAAAGAACAACACTTCTGTTCAATCTATTCGTGCAGGCCATGCTTTTTTCAATTAAATTTTTATATTTCCAATAACAAAACATCGATTTTTCACATGGCTATGAATATACATTATTTATTGATTTGTTGTTATTCATTAAAACAACCATGGATAATACAATTAAAAGTTATATGTATAGCAATAAAAACAATTTACTACAAAAGGAAATTTTTAATTATTTTCAAACCCACAAAAGCTTTATATTTATCATTTAATATTATGCTTCTTAATGACTGTTATTCATATTTCAATATTGATTTAAATAAACAATAAAAGATGGATTGGTTTTATTAAAAAAATAAAACAAAAAAAAAACTAAAAAGAAACACAATATCCTCGCTTATGCTTATTTCAATTAAAATGATCACATTTAGCTTTATAAGTGTGTGAGTGTATTATTTACTTGTATTATACATACATATTTTCTTGTTTTTTTTTAACATACAATAAAATGTTATCATTATTATTTTTTTGTTTTTATTTTAACAATGAATATCTATACTTTACTTTAATTAAAAATAATTTCAATGAGCATTTTTTGTTTCAATTTAAAAATTTATTCAAAAAAAAATGCATATTAATCATTTCAAAAAAAAAACAATATTAAAAATTACATTAAAATTAAACATATATGACAAGGATTTCATTTTAAATATAAATTAAGTAATAGTATTTAATTTTATTTTAAAAAATTCATTTATAAAAATTATTATGTGTGTAATTTAAACAATTTAAAATCCTAAATATGCCATGAATGACTAGAATTAAGTTTTTGTCCTTCAATTCCATGCTTTAAATACTTTAATTTTTACATTTTTATATTTTTTTATATCAAAAGCTAGAAAAGAGTTTTCTTTGTAATTCAAAAACAAAAGTAGACAACATACGGCTAAAATTTAATTTTTTTTAAAAATCAACATTAAAACTTTAAGAAATAATAAAAAATATTATTTCTTAAATATTTTTAAATAAAATTCAGTACAAATTTTTAAAAATCTGTTATTTTAAAAATTGGTTTTTTTATTAAAATTATTGTTTAAAATGTTTTAAATAAAATTAAAAAAAAAAACATGGGAAATTAAGTCAAAAATAGATTAAATTTTCAACATTTTTTGATTGACAAGGAACGGTTTTGATTTATTGATTTCTTAATGAATTTTGTCTCTAATTCAATTTTTCATTTTATTTTATTCTTATTTCATTTTCCACGATTTTAATAAAGTTATGGTTGATTGATTATTTTTCCTAAAGGCAAAAAAAATTCGTTATAAATTTTCTGTCCCATTTAATACGATTTCAGTTTAAACAATCTTCCTAGAAACATAAATACCGTGTATAGAGAAAAGATGTATTATAATTAACTTTATTATAATAAAACAATATTTTGGAAAGATTGGAAAAGAATATCTTACTATTATTTGCAAAAATGATTCAATTATGGATTGCACTACATATGATATAGTAACTAAAGAAAAGTTAAGACGACAATATTAAATATTTGCTTAAAAATACTTTAGTTTTAAGTTGGTAGCCTGAGATTAGATGAAGATTTCTTTAAATTTAAGCATTTGATGAAAAAATAAATTGGATTTCTCACAGACAATTGCTGGTAGCACTGAAGACGGCAATAGCTTATAACGAAACAGATGTCAAAATATGTCATCTCATTTGAATTGGGTATTTGGGAAATGTAAGTTAAATCATTCTTATTCAAATAAAGATTTTAAGAAACTAAAAGCTGCTGAACTATAATATTACAATATTTTAAACGAAAAAGTCAGCAATATAAAAGGGGGGGAGGCAATAATAAGAATGTAACAATAGCAACAAATAACAGTTATCTGTTCTTTTTTTTAATTTACACTACTGACCTATAAAGCATAAAAAGCATTTTTAACAATACTAAATTCCTTTTGTGCGAGCTTTGTACACCACAATAGCAAATTCTTTTAAAGAATAATTTAATATATTAAAAACTATTTGAATAAATAATGAAAAGCATACTTGTAATAAATACAAATTATGTTTCTCTTCTTTTCAAGCTTTTGATATTTCATAAAAAAAACTTATATAATTCTATTCTTACTTATACATTATCACAATTAATTCGCAATTTAAATAAAAACAAAAACTTTCAAGCATACTGAAACAAACAAATATAAAAATAAATTATTCTATGACTTGTAATTCTGTACCAGGAAGATCTGAAGCTTCTTTACAGAATGTACTAGAACGTTCCAATTTTGATTCAATACAAATTTCATTTGGGTTTTCAATAACAACCTCGATTAATTCATGAGTATCCTTTTTAAGTTCATTTAACCTTTTTATATTTTTATTTTCCGTTTTTAACGTAATTCCATTTTTATTCATTATTTTTGAAGATCCATTATTTAAAGTTGGTTGAACTCTTGCAGTTTTTCTTAAATGTAATGTTGTTGGAGGCATTGAACGTCTTGTTGGAATATTTGATGTACTATTTGATTTATCAATTGCACCTGATTTAAATTTTTCTGTCGAATTTAAATCCTTTTGATTTTTATTAGCATTTTGAATTGCTGATTTTCTTGCTAAAATTTCACGAGATTTAGCACTTACAAAACTTTTACGTACTGTTGTAGTTTCACTACCAGCTGGCACTGATATTGAACGGTTTTTAAAAGCATCACGTGGTGAATTCATAGAACTTGTAGTACTAGAAAGACGACTTGATTTATTTGTGATTGATGATGGACTTGAACCAGACGTCTGACATGAAAGTGATTTATTTTTAACAAATTTATTTTGTATTGTTCTTATATTTTTATTTTCTTTATTAATAATGGGATTAGAGCGTATTATTTTATTTCGAATGGCACCAGAATGATTTAGAGACTCTTGTGAAAGGGTTTTATCTGTTTTTAATGAGCTTTTCATTGAATCAGCTAATGAATCAATTGATATTTCATTATCAGGTTTTTCTTTGATTTTATCAGAACGTTTTGATGGTGACGCTAAGCTATCTAATGACATATTAACAGATTTTAAATTTCCTTTTTTAAAAGCAATTGCAGAAATACGTTTACCCGTTGCAGGACTTGATGTTCTTGAACTATCACTCGATGATATCTGTTTACCATTTCTAATGGATAAAATGTTTGAACTAGTTTGACTTTTTAATGGCATTCTTGGTTTTCTTGGTTCTAAATAACGTGGACGAATTTCAGTATTACGATTTGTACCAACAAAACAGGCCTTTCGATTTATATTACGTTGTTCTTTTGAAATAGTTGATGAATCTTCAGACTGAGTCCGCCGATGAACTATAGCACATGGTTTATTAATACAAATTTTAGGATTCTGTGTTACTGATGTATTCGCCAACGATTTCGTTAAATTTTTAACGATTTTGCCTAAAATAAAATATTGTTTATTTGAAGAGCGAAAAAAAAATATAAAACTAATTAGGATACCTTTCGTTTCATTGTTTGCTTGCACTGCTTTTTCAGTAGTTTCCGCATTATGATCAAATGCTTGCGTTTGAGTATGAGCTGTTGCTCTATAAAGTTGGGTATCTTGTGAAAGTGCTCGCTTTGAATGTGCCTGTATAGCAAGCTTAACCTGATATAAATCTTGATTTCGACTATTTATATTATATGAGATTTGCTTCGGTACGGATTTATTACGACGTAAATCAAATGGTTCAGTCAAACAAGCAAGTTTTTGAATTTTTTTTCTTAATTCTAAATCCATACGTTGCCAAGATACAACACGCATAGCCCTAGCACACTGACGTATTAAACATTGTTCAACAGCTAAATGTATAGCATTTATAAGTCGTAAGAATTCTTCATTCCAATCCATATCTTCATCTCGTATTTCATATTTAATATTATTTATATTATTATGGGCTTTAGTAACTTTAGTTGCAAGTACAGAATTTAAGCGTGTTATCCTTTGATAACTTCGACATGCTTGATCTGGTGTCAATGATGATGCTATACGTAATAAAATGCCTTCTAATCTAGGTATATAAGTATTTTTATCATGACCAAGTGAAAGAAAACTATCACTTGCAATCAGACTAGCAAAATGATCACAAATATATGTATAAGCTGCATCTGAAATATGTCGAATAATATTTTCTATATTTGTTGCCCAACGACAGGGAGCAAGTTGTGATATTAGATTGTCGCAATCAATTATTGCATCCAGAACTGTTTCGGATGTCTGAAATAAGCAAACAAAAAATTCTGTTAACATTTCACAATATTCACAGCCAACGACGAAGTACTAATAAATAGATCAGAATTTTTAAAAAAAGTAATTTTTAAAAATTAATCTAAAACCAAGATAATTTAAATGATTAGTATTAATAGGACGTCAAATGGTCATCATTACCGATATAAGTCTTTCAGTTTGATCAACTGAAAATAATTTATTTTCTTTAAAGTTTCAACTTAATAAAACTTAACTAAATAGGATTTCGATCTAGTGTTTTTTTGCATCTTAATAGTAACTTTTCTACTTTTTCTTAAATTTATATACATATATCAAGCGGTAGCTACGTTATTTAATTTTGAAATTTTCGGAGGTGCACACAAAGGCATTTGCTAACAGGGGAATCAATTTAATTGCCATTTAAAATTTTAACTTAATTTAATACAATTACAATCAGATAGGAATTTGCTCCATTTTGAATCACATACTAGATCAGTCGAATTAAATCAAAACCCAAAGTAAATGAAATTGAATTTTTCATACAGCCTTGATGAAAATTGATATTATCACCTTTGGCATTGCCAGAAAAAAAATAACAGAAAATGTTAGTTCAGAAATTGTTTACAAACGTACGCCATTATATTTGAACATTTGGCTAAAATTTGGAAGCTAATTAATGTTTATTTTACCTAAATACAGTCACGATATATAAATATAAAAGTGCATCCGACACTCCATTATTAAGGGTAATTTTTTGAATATATGGCTAATTTATTAGAATTATTAAAGTTTGTCCAACTAACAAAAAAAAAAAACATTAAATCCTATGAGTACTGACATATTATCTAGTATCAATATTCCATAAATGAAAAAAGCTTTTAAATAAAATATAAATAAATGACTTGTTTACTATTTTCAAAAACAAAAAATATATTTTAAAATGTACACGGCAATATTTCCTATAACTTTTAACTTTGCATAATATGAGATTAAAAAAAAACCCCTGCAATTGTTAAGTCATTGTTGTTTATATTTGAATTCCACTTTGAAATTTTTAGGTTTTTTTTTTAAGCTATAATTTTTCGCTAAGCTTAATTTTTGTTTTATGAACTTATTGTCTACTACATCTGTAAAAAAATACAATTATAGTGGGAATAATTAATATATATAGTCCGTATTGCAAGATGCACAAATCTTTTACTCGTTAAAAAGTAAAATCACATCCGCGTAAAATTATGCAATAATTTCAGCTATCATCAAAATAGTTATGTACATATTTGAACTGTATATACATCTAATTAACTGTAATACGCATGTAATGCATTCAAATTAAATTTTTATTATTACGTTTGATTCATTAAAAGAAAAATGTTTAGAAAACGTGAAATTTATTTGGAAGTTCATGATGCAATTCAAAAATATAAGACTAAGTTTTAAGAAATATATTAATTGAAGTTTATAAATTATATAAAAAATCGAGAATTTTTTCCGCTTTTGTAATTTTTAGATAAGCTATCAAAAAATATTTCAAATTTCGTTTACTTTATCAACTTTTTACAATTTGAAATTTATCGCTTGAAATCATTAACGAGATTCATAAGTTATCAGAATAACGTCTAAAACGTCACTTAAGCTTACCATCTATAACATTAGTTTTTGAATAATGTAAGAAAAATATTAATTTTAAAGCTATATCTCGATTGGAATTCTTACTGTTCGTTGTTTTGAGTTTGGAAAATCCCACCTTGGGGCATGGCACACAATTATTCTTCACATTCACATCTTTTCAAAATTCTAGATAAGAAGTATAAAAAGCAGATAGAATGTAGCCACTTTTCAAAGTCATCAAGCTTGATTGTGTTTTGAGAGCTTTTATGCTGTAAGCATTTTCACTGACTCTCTGAAATGCGGACTCATGGATTTCAATAGTCTAAGAAATATCCGTGCATCCTGATTTTTCAGGGATTGAAATGTCAAAACTATAGCGACTATTTATATCAAAGTTATTTCTTAGTTTTATAAAGTTGTTAGGAATATTGAGTGCACTATTTAACCAATTTTTTAAATATATTTTTCGGTATGCACCTTAATTAATAACAGAAAAAAAAGGAATTAATACTGCATTCTTTGTTTAACTAAAATCTATTTTTAAAAAAACCTATGTACCATTTTATTCAAAGTATAGTGTATTTAGTTTTTTGGGGTAAAGTGTATTTTATTTGGTTGCTTTCCACTATATTGCCTAATTTTTGAAAAAGAAAGGATTATCACAGGAATATATATTAATAAGTAAACTTAAGTTTATGTAAGTTCGAGAGTGATAGAAGCGTTCATTTTGAAAATGCATGTAAAAAATAGTTTTAACCAATCTGTTAGGACTGAAACATGCTGAAGGGTTGTTAGAAATAATGGATCTACAGGTAGAGTAGCTCATAAAAACTTCTATAATAATCAGCTTAATCATTTGAAACGATTAAATTTTGCAAAAATGTATGTTAATAAAGACAATACGTTCTGGAATCGTGTTATATTTTTGGATGAAACTAAGTTTGGATCTGATGGACATAAGTTTGTGGGGAGACAAGTGGACACTGAGCTCGATCTGAGAAACCTAAAACCAGCAGCAAAATATGGTGGTGGATCAGTGATGGTGTTTGGGGCTGTGGAGTTGGAAATCTTGAACTCGTTGAGGGCTCAATGGATAAAAATATTTATTTAGACTTTTTTTTAAAAAAAAAGCTTAAGTACTAGTGCTTTAATCCTATATAAAATTAGGATAAAATAAAAGATAATAACCCAAGGCACAAAGCTAAAATTTTAATGAAGTGGATCAATATTAACACTCGAAATTAATTAAAAACATCACTACAAAGTCCAGATATTAATTAAATAGAAAATCTATGCTCTGAAATGAATAATGAATTTCGGGCTTATTACATAACTTGTCAAGAAATGTTGAAAAAGAAGATATTAGAGATGTGGAATAGTATAAAAGCCAGTGGTAAGTCCCCAGCTGCTTCCCAAACCAAGCATGTGGACATCAATGCTTACAGTTGGGGAAGGAGTACGAATAATTCTGGGAGCCACTTTTTATATACTCAGAATTATGATACCCTTTTGTCGTTTTGATTACTATATAAAACTCTTCTTACTTATTTATATGTTAAGTATTCCAAAATTTAAAGTCACATTAATGCATGATGACTGTTAAGTATTTAATTACAGATTTATATTTAATTGAGAAGATATTTTATTATTTACAAGCTATTATATTAATTATTAAGACATTTATATTAGGAGAAGACTTCAGAAGGAAGTCGCAAGCAAGTCGGAAGCAAGTGAAGTTGCTACAAGTGAAGTGCTGTAATTATATTGTCTAATTCACAATATTCACAATAATGACTTTGACAAAAACAAAAAAAAAAGTCTCTCTATTCTTTCAAAATCACAAAGAAAAAATTTACTTTGGTTAAATCTTTTTATAAAGGCTTAAACTCGAAAGTGTTGTATGCACTTTGTTCAATAAAAAATTTGTAAATGTACAATTTGAAATATTTTCAGCACTATTTATAACTCTAGTAATATTAATAATGAAAAATAAAACAAAAAAATTATATATATATGTATATATACTAACCAAATGTGCAACAATCTGTTGTTTACACCTTGAATATATATCGGAAGGTAAACCTGCAAAAGATCTTGTCGGCCATACTTTCAAATAATATTTACATGTCCATTTCAAACATTTCCGATAAAGATCATCTAATGAATGATTAAGTGCTACAGGTAAAACTTGTAATATCCCATCAATACAGCCAGAACATGGTTTATGAAAATTATGACAATAATTCATTTTTAAAGTATGTGCAGTAACTTCTTTTAATCCTTCTAAGCATAAAAGATCAGCTAAGGCAGCCAATTCCATTAAACTAATGCCATCGGGTGGATGTGATGCACCCGAATATATATGGCATAAAGCAAAATGTACAGAACTATATGAATAGCCAGTTAATGATAATACATTACCAGCACTTTGAACCCAACCACCAGCTAACATTGCTGCAAAATATTGACATCTTGAACGTAATATACATTTATGTGCTTTTATTCTACGCCCATTTACTTCAATAATAACATCAGTTGCAATTTCTTGTAAAAACATTTTTAATAGATCTTCACCTAATCTACGTGGTTGACGGCATGATATTGAAGATTCATCCATACCTGATCTACTTATACTTGATGTTAAACTAGATTCTCCTGATATATCCGAATTATTATAATCATTTATATTATTATCAGTTAAAATACGTGAATTTATATCAAATGAAACATTTGCTGGTAGACTATTACTTAATTCTTTTGATAAATGAGGGAATAAACGTGTTAGACTTCTTAAATTTTCAACTGATGATGTTATATTCATAACACTATTACCTGTTGAACGTGTCATCATAGACCATGAATGCGGTCGTGATTTTGTTGTATCTTGAAATAAACGGCTAACATGCCTATGAGATGAACCAACTGATTTTGACATTATTTGTGTTTCCGGGGAATGTAATTCAAATTTTGTTAATTGTATATTTGATTGTTGTAATGGTGGTTTATCCATATCAGAAAGTTTAACAAAATTTGTATTAACTTCAACATGTTCAATAACTGTTTCTAAAAGTTGTTTTTGTTTTTCAATTGTTGCATGCAATGTTTCCATAGTATGACTAGAATTTTTTTTAAAAATTATTTCATCTTGATTAACATTTAATTCATTTTTAATTGGTTGTTGTTGTTGTTGTTGTTGTTGTGAATTTATTCTCTTTATTATTGGTACTTTATTAATTTCTTTGGTTTCTAAAATATTTTCCATACATATATCATTTTTTTTACAATTTTCATTAATTGAAATTAATTCATTTGTTTGATATAAATTTTCATCTTGTTGAAATGTTAATTCTTCAGTATCTGTTGTTGTTGTTGATATTGGTGATGATTCTTTTGAAAAAATACCGTCAGTTAATGAACCCTGACTACTTTTATCAAATGTTTCATTTATTTCAACATCATGACGGTATCTTTTTTTCGATTTTTTGATTAAATTACGATTTTCACCAGTACTTGAATTAAATGAAATTGATGTCATTGAATTTGAATTATTTGAAGAAATACTAATTTCAGATTTAGAACATGAATTATCATCGAATGTTGATATCGATGAATCTATTGATAAACTTGACGTTTTTGAAATTATTGGAATTTTATCAATTATATTCATAATATTTTTATCAGCTGATAGACTTGCTGATCTTTTATGATCCTTTTGATTATTATCAATAGGATTACTATTTGTAGTTATTGTATTATTCCATGAATGTCGTTTAATATCATCCTTTAGGATATGACGTGTTGTTATTCTACAAATTGATTCTTTTGTTTGACTTTTACTTTCATCTGATGATGTTTTTGCTGTATCACCTGTTGAATCAAGTAATTGATCATTATTACATTGATTATTATTTTTATTATTTGTTTCAGTTAAACTTGAACTTAACTTTTTAATTAAATCAGTTTCTTTTTTATAGTGTAATGAATTAGATAAACGTGATGCTAATGATATTGGTTCCTTTTTAATTAATTTTTTCTTCTCACCAATATCAATGAACATTGAAAAAATATTCTTTTTATCAATACTATTACTATTATGACATGGTGGAGTTTGATTATTAATACTTGATGGTGGTGTAGTATTTTTGGAATTTTCACTTTCAGAAAAATCAACATAAAATCCGGTTCCTTTTTTTGTATTACCATTAAATAGTTTATTTAGTTTATGAGTTGAAATATTATTTAAATCATTAGATTTCGTTTCGTCCAATTCATTCAAAGATACATAAAAACCGAGACCATTTTTCTTATTATTATCTTTTTGTTCAATTGAATTATCAATGGGTTTATACACATTTTCAGTACTTGAAGATGAACTTGTACTACGGCATCTCTGTTTATTACCATCACTCATGTCGACTACCCATGATGACAATGAATTAACAGGTTTAGATTTCATCTTATCATGTTTTCTCTTCTCATCATTTTCATTTGGTATGTCTAATGACATAAAACCACCCGATATAATAGGGCATGTATCAGTTTTACGTCGACTAAGTGATGGACTTTCACATTTTTTTAGTGTAATATCATTAATGGATACACCACCCGATATAATTGGTGTAGATTCATCACAACGTTGAATACGTTTTGAAATTTTTATATCCTCATTATTATATGATATTTCTGAATTTTTCATATCAATTAGATCATTACTTGCGTTTGGCATATGTGATAAATTAATTTGCATAATTGAATTATGTGGTGTATCAGGTAAAATCAAAGATTTCAATATATTCTGATGATTTATTGTTGGAAGACTACTACATAAATTGCCATCTGTAGTACCATATGAAGATTCATTAAATTTAAAATCTGTTCTTGACCATGGATTACATAAACCATTAAAATCATTTTTTATGATCTCATTTGATTGGATTTGCTCTGGATTATTTAAATGACCAGAAAATTGTTTAATAGAATTTTGAAAAATTAAATCACCTTGTTTCTTTTCTAAATCTTTACGAATACGTGAAGTATCATTATCAATCGTATTTAAAGTTTCTTGTTGATCTAATTGTATGGTATTTAAAATGCTATTGTTATCATTTAAATTTTTCTTATTAAAATTGCGTTTTAAGAGTTTCTCTTCATCAGATAAATTATTTGTTGATTCTTCTAAAGAACCTGATTTTAATGGAGACTCACCAGAACTACTATTTGATGAAAAATCTGAATTTAATGATTTTTTATTTTTACACAATTCAAAACTTTTATGAAATGTTTCAAGTTTATCTAAATTCACAACTTTTGATAATAAATCATTATTTTGATTTTCTTCTTTAATATCAATAACGGATGTTATTTTTTTATAATTTGAATTATTTAATTCAGATTCATCTAATAAAGTTGATGCATCAATAAAACATGCAGTTGAACCAGCTACTGGTTCTTTTATATTAACTTTATTAATTTCCATTTGTTCATTATATTTTATACAATAATTTCTTTCATTTTGTAAAAAATTTAAACAACAATCTTTTATATCTGTATTTGTGCGATGTGGAAATATCGATTCCCAAGATCCTGTTTCTGATGAAACTGATGATGTTTCCATAGTAACAATTTCTTCATTTTGTCTCTGTTTTTCTTCTTTGGTTGATGTTTTAGTTTTCTTTTTATCATATATTTTATTATCGATTTCACTGATATTAAACGTTTTCCGGCTACTATTAATGCAATCAGATATAAAACCATTTTCACAATAATTTTCTTCAGATAATAATTGTTCAGTTTGATAAATATCATCATTTAATGGTGAAAATGTGTCACGTTCTTCAACTAGATCTGTCTCACAAGTTTTTTCAGATGATTGACAACTATCATTTGTTGTACATAATTCAAGACTTGATGGAAGGTAACACCTTTTGGTTAACGTAGATGTTTCACTTGAATGAGATAATTGATTTGTACAAGAAGCATCAGAGAATATTATTTCTGTAGAATCCGCATTCGGATTTTTATTTAAAATTTCTTGTGTATCTGATATATTACTAGCTATATTCTGTATATTTGTGCCAGACTCAGATGTAATATCATTAAGGCTTTCTCTTGTATACAAAGATGATTCTTCTGTATCCATATTTAATACCATAACACAATCATACTCCAATTTTCTACATTAGTTTTAAATAATTTACCTAGAATGTAATTTTTTGCCATACCTGGGTGGGTGCTTATATTCATTCTAGTCTTCTCTTAATTATTAAACACAATGAGCTAACTTTATATTAATTTATTAGTCATGGCATGATCGAAGCATAACCATAAATATGTATTTATTGTTAGAATATGCAAAATAAGTGACAAAGTATCTGAAAAACTATGAATAGCATATATAAACTTTTAGCTAAAGTTTTTAATCTTTAAATGTGTTTCTAAATAAACAATTTACGTTTAATCGAATTGTTTTGTTTTTGCACCAAACTTATGCGATAGTGATGACTTAATTTGGCCTTCACACTTCTTTTTTTGACTAGACCACTTGCGTCCACTGTTTATGGATTTTTGTTTTTTCTTTTTTGTATTTCAAGCGAAGAAAATTTAATAAACAAGCAATCGCTTAAAAAGGCAACTTAGAAAAATTGGAGTTTAGAACCAATATTTGATTCTTGTTTTTCCTTTTTTTAATTAATTCTGCACGTAGTTTCATAAATCAGCTGGATATGTCTGTAATTAGGAAAAAAAAAAATCTAATCAAAATTAATTCAATTACCACAGAATTTTTTTAATGAATGAAGTAGTTCTTTTATTTTGAAGTTTTAATTTATATATGTACTCTAAATTTTAGATGATTTTTTTAAAAAAACACAATTTCAAAAATTTCAAAAGGAAATGACGTCATTCTACAAATCTCTTCCATTTTAGACAAGTTTTGTTATTTGTGAATAAGGAATAGCCCGCTGGAAACTTATTTTTCTAAATGCCATGATTTAGAAAGCAATTTAAAATTGGTATGCATACTTTTCGGACAAATAGCACGCGGATCTCATAGAATGTATTAATTCCCTATATTAGAGAAATGTTAAAATAAATGTAATAAAAATCATTAAATCATGTAATTGTGCTAAAATAATGTTTTAGAAGTGTTTAAGTTAATTAATAAAATAATATTTGATTTTAAATCAAATAAATATCATTCATTCATTAAGAACTTTATTGACGGTAAATTATTTACAAATCTACATGAAGAAAAGCTTAAAGATAATTGATTGCTATTGCCCTAAAAGTGTATAAAAGCCATTCTAAAGATCTACACATAACCTTACTTGGGCGTTGAGAACGTGTAATTACGGATTGTATAAGCTATTTGCTCGCAGAAGCTAGTAGCATCATACTTAAAGGCAAAATAACGTGGAAATTAAATTTTATTAGAGCCTGTAAATTCAAAATATATTACAAATTTTTCCCATAACCTTTTAATGGCTTTATTTGAATACATGATGACAACAGTCTAAAATACGATTCTTCATACAATTCTATTTAAATACAGTGTATTAGTATCTGTGTGTAATAGGTATATATGCCTTTAATTTGCAATTTTATTTGAATTTTTCTTTTTACTAGACAATAATCAATAAAATGTCTAATTTTGTAATAACATATCAAATAAATTTTGAATTAAACCTTTAAATAATTTCTTTAGTTTCAAATAAAAAGCCCTAAATATGCTTTGAATAATTAAAATCCAGTATATATGAACTTGGTTTATTTTTGTTAAAACATTTCCCTATAAAACCTGTTAAAATTTGCCTAAATGTAGAACTCTTTAATTTGTTTGAGGACATGGATAACTTTTTTACTCTGTGAGACATAATGAATTTAATACCAGCTAACAGGCTTTAATTTTTATAACTAAGCTCAAGAAATTAAAAATTTTTAGCAAAGTATGCTTTTTTTTATTTATTTTAAGTATACATAAATACTTAAACTACACCTGAGGAAAGTACTCTGAGCGCAAAGGGTTAATTTTTATTCAAATAGCAGTCTAATAATTAGGCCTTGAACTCTATTACGTTCTGCTTGGTTAAAAAAAAATGCTTGAATAATATTGCTTAACTGAAGGTAAATAATAACAAAAACAAAAGTGAAAACGTTTCCTTTTTCCATGTCTATAAATTTCAATTTCAAAGCCAATCGAAATATTTTGATGAAATGTTTAAATAAAGATCGTAAGCTGTTGATTACTTTGTTTCTGTTTTTCTTTTTTTCCCCATATTTTTATTACAAGCTACCTACTAATAATAAAAATGTTAATCCACTGATATCGATTTATTACTTTAGAAGACCTTAAAAATATTCTCAGAGATACTTTGTAGTTTTCATTAAAACCCATTTCACTAAATGTGGCAGACATTCAAATGATTTCCGTAAATTTTTTTTGCTTTTTTGTAAATTAATTTTTCTCCTGTAAATCGCATATTATTGATGATGTTTTTTTTGTTTGCTTTAAAGCAGTTTGTAAGCAGTTTTTTAATAAAATTAAATTTATATATATATGTATGTATATATATATTACCCTTTTTATTTATTTAGCTTGTAAGTAATTATGGCAATATCCGTTTCTCTTTAATATCTGATATCTTAATGATATTAAATACCAAACTGAGTATATTCGTTGAGTAAAAAAAGAATATCTCAAAACAAAAAAAAATTAGCGCTGAAAATAAATCTTTCTTCGAAATCACCAGATCTTCAAAACGTTAAGGCAGTACTACTTCAAAAGCCCAAAGCTATGATTGTATAAAATTTCTTTACGGTAAAAGTGCATTTTAGTAAATCATTATAACTACTTTTAAATTTTATATATTGGAATCAGAACATGTTAGAGACCAATAAGTAATTTTACATTTCTATCGCTGTTTTATAGAGGCTGTGTCTAGATTAGCGTTTTGGACTATGCTTTTATATTAGTTTTAATAAGAGTTTTGAGGCAAGTTTACACTCAGAAGTATATTAACTGCAATAATTACATTACAAATCCTTTAGAAAAGTATAATTTTTACTTTTCAACTAATTTTATTGCATTTATAATGTAAGTCAATTTAATATAATAAAATGAGTTAGAAAGCATAAGTTGTATATTTTCAATCAAAATGTCATGACCAAATTGAGTATAGACAAAAACTTGAAAACAAAACAAATGAAGGAACTATACGCATTTCAAATCTTTTAATTTGTTCGTCAACATTATTGACTTGTGATATAGAAAAGCTTAGTAATATCGGTAATCGATTTAGCTAGCATATCCCAAAATACAAAATCCAAAATATTCCTGCCTAGCTTTTGCGCTTTTACCTACTTTATTCTACTTTTACAGGGGTACTTGATTTTAACATACACTTGATATGTTTCAAGAGTAAAATTACCAAAGTACTCTTCATTCCTCCTAAACCTAAACAGTCCCTAGCAGTAGTTTGAATCATCATCACGTGCATGTTTGTAATCCATTGGGATAAAATATCGGACTCAAACTTTTTCATGTAAAATATGACCAAAACATTCCATTGATAATTTTATGAAATCTTTTTATTTCATAATTAAAAATCTGTAATTACATAAAAAAAACTGTAGCTGAACTTTAAAATTTGTAAAGTAAGGACAAGAAAATATTTATTAAAGAAAATTCATCCTAAACTCAAAAGACAAATACAAATCACAAAATATAATTAACATTAATTCTTGGGAATGGTGAACTCAACAAATTAATATCGTGCATAAATTAGCCATATTGAAAATCATAAAACTATTGTTTAAAATGACACCATTTATTAGTAAAATAGAAACTATAAGAAAAAATTTTGTAATTAATTGAACGAACAAAATAAGAAATAATTATTTGTATTTTTCTTACTGTTTTTTTTCTCAATAGATATCGATTGAAATGTGTCACCAAATAGATTTAAAAAAAACTAAACTAATTGTAAGTTAAAACATTTGAAATTTCAAGGACAACTATGTTGACTATTTGGTAAACTATAAATAGTTTTGTCAGTTTGATAATATCTCCGTTCTGTAGTTCTTTAAGTAAAAATATTTATGGAGATTCAGAAGAAAAAAATTAAGATATTTGAAGTTGAAGGATTTTTTACAAGGTCACCACAAATTGGTATCCACTCAATCGTATTAAATTAAAAGTTGACAAATTTTGTATGCCAAGCAATTGATAATACTAAAAATTGTTTAAATACTGCAATAACTTCAAGATCAATTTGAAATCATATGAGTTGCACACAGAGTTGAATAAAATTAATAATAAGGCAATAAGGCAATAAATAAATCAAAAAATATATTTTTGTGTGTATAAAGGAAATTTATTGAATCATTTTTTAAGGAATGGTTGTTGATAGTTTTTGTTAGTAAGCAATGCTAAGAATATGTCAAAAACATTAGAATACGCCTTTGCAACAACATTTGGAGTGTTTTAAAAAGGATAAAAAAATTTAATGCTTCGTTTTCTTGGGTCGACCAACATAATTATGAATCATAAAAATGGGCCTAACAGTAGGAACACACAGACAGCACTTAAATTCTTAAGAATTTACGAGATATTTTATAAAAAATCACTGAACTCATCAGTTTACTCAGTTGTCAAACTTGAGTATATTAAACCCTTTGCACAATCACAACATTTTATTTGGATAAAATTGTTGCATTGTTAAATTTTACCAGGTAAAATTAGCTATGTACCCAGACTCTGAAAAATGTAAGGGTACAAAGATTTCCTAAGAAAAAATTAGAATTAACTTTTTTTAGAAAGCAAAAGAAATTTTATTTGTAGATTAGGTTTAACTGATAAAACAATTAACTTACATTTATAGTTTTAACTTTTTAGACCAACTTAATATAAATTTTTGTGATAAAAAATCTATTTTATAGAAGAAGAAAATCATTTTACATTAAAATAATTAAAATAGCACACCCTCCCGCTCAGTCAGTTAATTAAAGTACCAGACATTGCAACATTCATCTTTTTTATCGTATTTAGCTCCATTTAATTTTAGTTTTGCCTTATATTAAGCAAAAATATTTAAGCAGCCATAAAAGTTTAGATCGATAATCTTACAAATTCTTGCTTAAAGGGGACTACTCACTATAATTTCTAAATCCTCAAATAGCTCCCTCACCCAGTGTAAACTATATGAAAATGGCGATTTGAGAGTAAGTTTTTAACATGTTTAAAAACTTACTTATTTTCCATTAAACGATGAAGTCCATAAATTCCAAGATCATTGGATCATTGGAAATTTATTAAACTTCTGGAAAAGTATATTAGATGATAAATACCTAAAGAATACCAAAAAATATTTACAATCTAATATTATAACAGGAAAGCCCTTAACAATTTCTTTTGTATTGGGAGTTTAAATTAATTCGTAGTGGTTGAAAATAAATGGCATAGCAAGGGTTGAATGCATCAGGGAATAATTTAATCGTGCATCCCTTACTAACAATAAGTTCGGAACAGCATTTGGCTAGTCTGCGCTTGGAGATTAGGCTATGAATTTTGATATTAACACAAAAGAAATATATTTTTCTTTGGATGCACGGAGTTTTACATCTGTAAAGCCGTTTAAGGTGGACTAAAGGTTTCTAGGAATAAAAATGGAATAAAGGTAAACTACATAAGTGTAATAAGTTATTAGGGGATTATGCTGAATTGAAACATAATTTAAAGTAAACAAAAAAAAAACCGCTGTTTAAGCTCAAAATATTTAAATTATGTAACGTTGCCATTTCAGTTTTATGTTTTTGGATGTTTTAAGAACAACTTCTTTTCTACGGATAGTAAAATTGGTATTCAATCTTTAACAATTTTCATTTATATTTTTTTCATCCTCAAAACCATATCTGTAATCAAAACAAATGATTTACTATTATAGGACAATTTATATTCTTAAAGAAAAATGAACAAGTTCAATCATAATTTTTAGCCAAAATCCTTAAAAGATTTCAAGTTTTACTTATTTGTAAAAGACACAAAATAAAAACCCTATAAGCTCGGAATTCTAATAAATTAATGAGGTAATTTGTCTGACAAATAAAAATTTTAAAGTTTATTTCTGTATTTTACGGTTTAAAAAACAAACAAAAAAATTGTCTCTTGGAATTTGTGATTATTTCAATGAAAAAATGTCAATATTTAAGCATATAGAATGAAATATCACTGTTCGCGTGTAATATAAATTCATCATTTAAGAAAATCCATATTCCTGCTCGAAACCGTATGCCATCATTTCAGATAAAGCCCCCACACTTTTTCAAAGACGCGTTCGACAGAAATTTTGCTTCGTTTCATGTTACTCGCGTTGTTCATATTAAAAATTCTCTTGCAAAAAAAAGGAAATAAAAAACAGTTTCATTTTCAATAAAAGTTTGAATATAGTGAAAAATACATGAAATTTTCTATGAAAATATAAAAAATTAATTTGATTTAATAATTTTTATACCTAGAATATACGTTCGCTACATAAATTACAAAACAAACAAAAAAGAAAGAACAATTTTCACTCATGACCTCGAAAAATAGTTAGAAAATTATTTTTCATGGTCACATAATAAAATATTTAGTTCTTCAGTTTACAGTTACAGTCAAAATAAAACTGTAGTATACAAGAAAGCAGATGATATGATTACTTATTACTACCATTAAATAGCTCTAATTTGCATAAAAATCAAATAAATAATCAACAACAAATAGTATTCGAGTAAAACCTGCTTCCGTGTTAAGCAAATAAACTGATAAAAAAAATTTGTTGTTGTAATCATTATTGAATTGTAGCAAAACTCATAAATTGTTTGTTTATTATGCAAATTACTATAGAAATTTAAGATTAGAGAATTATTTTTTATTTTTAGTAACAACTAAAAAATTCTAAAATTAATCCTCTTAGACTTATTTTCTTTATAAATCGATGGCAGATTCAATCAAGTAAAAAAATTTTACTTAAAAGTTCAGTGCACCAAATTTTGCAAGGAAAATCCTCACAAGCTTTATTGATTTTAGAAGAGAAGGATATTTCTTTATTTTTTGCCGAGAATGGTACTTCAGCGTTTTTTCCGTTATAACCTCTTAATATACTTAAGGAAAAAAAAGTCTGATAAAAGTTCGAAAAATTATTTTACACAATGATAATTAAAATTAATATTTAAATGTTTTAAGTATTTTTATTTATTTATAGGTAACAAAAATTGGATAATATGTAATTTTAAATTTTTTTAAATAATTTTCTACAATTTACAACTAAAAAATTTAAAAATTCATTTTGAGGACAATTAAAAATATTTTATCTACTGTTTTTATTTTACTAGAGTAGAGAATTAAAATTTATTTATACAAATTTTATAAGGCTGTTTCTAGATTAGCGTTTTGGAAAGCGGTTTTATAGGAGATTTTATAGGACTTTTGAATCGCGGTTATACTCAATAGTTTTTTTGAGTTTGACATTTTGATTGAAACATGAATTGACTTACCCTAAATAATAATACATTATAATAAGGTGACCAACTATACTCATTTACTGAGTTTTGTACACTTTTTGCGCAAACCGTACTCTTTTCAAATCCTGTACTCTGAAAGTACTCATTTATACTCATTTGTATTTCTAAAAACATTTTTTTTGATTACTTTATTTCAATTTATCTGCCGTCTTAACAGTCAAATTTAATATGCAAAATGAAAGTTGTTCGGATGTGGCTACATTATTAGACGAACATCCTCATTTAGCAAAAAAAATCCACTCCGAAGGAAAATATGTTTTTAAAAGAAAATAAAGTTTTTACCGTTTTTTCTTATTTTTTTCACCTATCCTATGAAATAGTTGCAAAGTGTACTGTTTTTGAACATAAAATAGTTGGTCACCCTAATTATAATTATAGAATTAGTTGAAAGATACAAATTATACTTTTCTAAAAGATTTGTAAACTTGCCACTGACAATGAGGTAATTTACACTCGCTCAGATTTTATTAAAAATATTTGTAGTTTTCCTCTTACTTTTTGGTACTCGGCCACAAATATTTAAAGTAATAACCCCGTATTTATTTCATGTAAAATGCACCAGTGATTCCAAAGTTCATAAAATGCGAAATTTAAATAAATACCGTATGTGTGAATTTGCCACCTAATCAAGATATTAAATTATTCTTTTTTTAAAGGATAAAAGGTGTAAAAATCAAAACAGAGTTATGAGAATTTTAAGCAACTTCTATTCCAATCGTTTCAAGGCACCTTTAAATCAAATAAATTTGTGGAAATTGCTAACTATAATATAATTAAAAGCATTTCCTGTTCAAGCGGAAATTAAAGTCTTAATTTAATGCACTAAATGCTTAACAAACAAAAAAAATCACATAGTCGTATTTTTTTTACTCGAGCAAAATATTAAAAGCTTAAAAACTGAATTAAATTGGCAAAAAACGAGCTTTGAGAATAATAACACAAAAATACAATAATTATTTTGCATCCAAGTAACATAAATCAAGATCACCTAATTTTCAGAATGTGGCAACAAAAACCACCTGCAAAATTATAAATTTAAACAGCGAAAAAAAAATCAAAAATTATTACTGACTAATGCAGACATTTTAATCCTATTATTTAATCCTTTAACGTAGAATATTAATTTTTGGTTATAAAGAATTTTTATGTTATTAGCATTACATAACCAGAATTGTGGGTGTAGTAAAATAAAACTATGTATTTTGTTATAATTTTTAAAAGAAAAATTTACATACCAATATGTTATTTGTAAATATGAATCAATATTCCACCAAATTTTCTTGACATAAGTCTAATTTAACAACAACAATCGAAAATTGTAAAACATTTTAAAACTTTTGAAGAAAAATTCATGCTAATGATACAAAAATACTTTAAGCCGGAATTATATTCCACCATTAAAAATTAAGAACAGTTCAATAAATTACACAAACGCATTTTTTATTTGCAAATGTCAAATCTTCATTTTTATATACATATTATTCACGCAGCTTTTTTATATGCACTTGACGCTATCGAAACAAGTTGTTTCATTGTTGTCGCGGCTCATCAACTTGACTTTCGATTTTTTTTTCTTCCCTTTTTTACTAAAAATATAAACACAAGAATAATTTTAAAAAACTTTGATCACTAAAGAATTTTTTTATATATAATATATAAAGTTAGCAGCTTCTTTAAATAATATTCTAACACAGAATTATCTTACACATTTTATTTGCGTATAGTTTTGTTTAGTGAGAAAATTTAAGTGGACACCTGATTTAACTTCATACGATTTCAACAAAAAGCACACTACTAAACGCTTAGTTCAAAAGCTCCCCACGATATTTGGTTGTGGAAGCAAAAACGCTTGAGAGCAAATTTGCTACCGCGACCAGCATACACGTAAATATATATTTATCTATTTCCCAGCACCGTCTAGGTTCCGATTTCGGATTGATAAAATCCGTAAATTTTCCGTATACGGATCCCTAAACGGACTGTCTCGACCATCAAAATGGATAAAACGTATTTTATCCAAAATCGAAACGTTCACACGAACAGTAGAGGTTCCGATATTCACGGATTTTGCACGGAGTCTGTTTATATATATTTGGTTTTATGCTTTTCATACATACTTGCATGATATTTTATACTTTATAGCAAGCAAGTTTGAAGTGTCAAATGTTGACATGCAAAGAATCTAAAAGTTATGATAAAAACAAAGAAATTTGTTTTAAAAATTTATAATAATATAAATACAAACAATATCGAGTTAATTAAAATAACTTTATTTAATTGTTACAGTTCCAATACATATAATCTCTATCCTTAAGTAAATTTGTGAAATGGCTAATAAAACCTTTTTTTATTATTATCAAAATTCCAAAAATCTTTATATGTATATCAAAAATATTTATTTACTTACAAAATTATTGTTTTTTTTAAATTAAAAACTATTTCAACTATTATAAAATAACTTACACATTAAAATCACTTTCATATGATATCACAAGATACTAAAATTTTGACATTCCGGCCTCACGTATTTCTGAGAGTCCGTATAATTTTCAGTTGATGATATGTACTAGCCTTGTAAGGTTTATACAGAAAGATGAACAATTTTTGTGCGCTAATGTTTAGTTACAGAAGTGCGTGAAATGGCGTTTTGCCAGATTTTAACAGTTTTTAAAAATTGAATTTAATTCATAGATATCTAATTAATAGAAAATATCATTTGTGCAATTATATTAAATGATAGTGTAAACGTTTGTTTATAATATAAATAAATAAAACAAAACTTTGAAATATATAAAAAGTCGCTTTTTGAGAACTGAGTTCAATGGCGCATAGACATTTAGCGGGTACGAAAGAATAAACATGCTGTGCTTTGTTAATATAGTTAAGGATTAAAGTGAGATAAAATATAACTGTTTATCTCACAATTTGTGTCTTTATTTTTTCATTAAATTATTTATATGCATCTTTTTCTCATTTCTTATGCATAGAATTGTTTTTGACAGAAATTAAAAATATACAAAAAATATTTTTTTTTTATGTGGGGTGAATTGTGTAAATGTATGCAAAAAGAAAAAATTTATTTTACTGATTTATTTAATTAATTTTAGAATTTAAGTGATTACTGAAACACAAAAAACATTGCATTTTATTTGTTTCTTTTTCTTTGAAAATTATCAGTGTCAATATTTTTATATTAGAAAAAAGAAAAGAAAAAACCCAATTTAGTAGTTATACTTACAGCTGTAGATAGCGGGAAAACATCCAACTAGTTAAAAATTTAAATTATAAATGGTTTCTACTTTCATTGGCCTCCTAGGTAAGATTTTTTGTTTTTATATTTTTTTATTGAAAATATACAAGTATAAAATTTTAAAACCTCAAAAGTTTGGTAACTAAATAAAAAATTTGCTACTGTTTGTTTACATTTTAATCAATAATGTGCTTCTTAATATTTAGAATACAATTTATAAATATTGGGAAATTATTTTAAGTAGCTGATAATAAGTTCATGCACATTGTCTTCAATTTTCCGTAATTATAAAAGCTATTTTAACGGGAAAAGATAAAAATGTATACATAATTTTTATATGTTTATATATTTAATAAAAGCTTAAAGTATAAGCAAAACAATCAGAAAGTTACCTTTTCATTTCAGCCAAACAATATTTGCGTATAAAAAATTCATAAGGAATTATTTCCTTTTTTTTTTTTTTTTTGTTTTTTTGTTTTTTTTTTTTTTTTGTGGTTTTCAAATCAAAGCTGCTTTTAGGCAATTCAATTTTATAATGTGTCATATATATTTATGTATATATAATTTTTTTGGATTAAATCTTAGGCAAGTGAAATAAATTAAAATATGTGTCAGTGTTACAAACGATTATTCTAAATAACTTCCTAAAATAAAAATGATTTTTTTCTTAAACGCCAGAAATAATTTGCCAAAGAATTGATAAAGTTCTGGAAAGTATCGCAAGTTAAAAAAGCAATATATAAAAGAAAAATTTTTAATTTTATCAAAAGAACAGTCTATTTAATACTAGATCAATTGCTTACTAACAAAAAAAGGCGCACCGAACCATCTGATGAAATTTTGGCTGTAATAAACAAATACAGAGTTCGAACTCTTGGCCTATACGGCAAGCAGTATCGCGACATTTAATTTTTTGTACATTTCATTCACTGAAGTGCAAAGATGTATTTCTTTGCTCAAAACTGTATATTAGAGAGTTTAGCTATCAAACAACTACTGCTTTCACTTATAATTCTACCTAATATTTGATTTCTCTTAACGCCGTTTTGATATTAAATGTTTCCCAAAATGCATGAATGCTAATCCTTTAAATTTAACAAACGGTCAGCAATGGGAATAATACCTTGAAGTTCCCCCTAATTGAAATTAATATACATATATTTATTATTAAATACTAAACAAGAGAAAAAAAATTAGATGCATAGTATAATTTTTTCACGATCCTTTAATCTAAACTAGAAGTTGACTGGGATCTTCTACATTAAAGGTAAAGCACACATATTACAAATTTAAGAATACCTTGGAATGCCGACAAGGTGGCGTCAAATTATTTTTTCGGTTCAATTGTCACAGTGTTTCTTGCAACAGGAATTTATATAAAATGGATTGCCAAAGTGTTCACTAACAAACAAGTTTTGTTGTTGTTATATTTTTTAGTCAAACTTTGACATAAATTTAAAATTCAAGACTCTCAATAACAAAAACAAACTTAGTCTAGGCTGAAAATAAACGAAAAATTTGTTCAATTGCACAGTTTTTTTAGTAAAAAATTTTTACCCCTAATAGAAAAATCCTTAATTTTTAAAAACATGTTCAAATTTTATTAGTTACTCCTGTAGTGTATATAAAAATAGTAAGAATCAATAATAATTTTAACAATTTGTTTTTATAATAATTACCCAATAGAAAATGTTCTCGTAATCAATTTCAGAAGCCATCCTTTTAGAATTTCGTATTATGCCATGAATTGCAATTTTAAATAATTAAAGAAGAAAAAACAATAACAAAGTTAAAATAAATCAAATCGAACTGTGTTTTTTTTGTTCAAAACTCACAATTCTTCAATGCCACCAAGATATTTAACTGAAATTATTGGTTTTAATATAAAAATTTCTTCGAAATTAATGTCAGCCATATCTAAATTGCTGGAAAGAATAAAAAACATAATAAAGTATAGAAAGAAATAATTTTAGCAAGGTTTGTGCAATCAGGCATACCTAAAATAATTTTGTTATATAATATTTTTTTGTCTTTTTTCTTTGTGAAAAAAGGATCAATTTTCACTATTCATCAATCTTTATCATCGTTGATTAGCATTTTATATAAAGAATTTCTGATAAAAAACGGCAATTTTGTTGGTGTTCTTATTTTTGTACTAAATAAAAATTTCTTGCTACCGATGAATAAAACTTTTCTTAAATAAATAAATTTTTAATATTTAATGTATTCTTTTTTTTTTATATATGTTTTTATGGCAGCTGTTGAAATACAATCTTTTCTTAGTAAAGAAGTTTTTGATTTAAAAATTTGCTTCTGTTTAACTTAAATTAATTTTGTAAAAATTGCTGATGACGTGATATAAAAAACCATTCTCCTAATTAATGTGTACAGAATTCTTGTTACGGTTAAGTTATTAACCATAAAAGAATTAATCTATATATCTGGAAGAAGTGACAAGATAAATTTCATTGCTAAGCATCAAATTTGTAGAAAATAAAAGTAAAAAAAAATTTGTTGACATGTTATTAATATAAGTAATTATTTTATTCAATTGTAACTATGCATCTATATATTTTTCGGAAGATTGTTAAGGCCGCTGATTTAAACCTTTGCGGACGGGAGGTAATCGCGCTGCTTCACTTTCAAGAGTCACGTTCGTTTTTATACTAGTAAAAGGTACTAGGTAAAGGAAAAATTCTACATATTTGAACTAAATATGAATCTGAAAATCTAACAGATTCACCGCTGATTTATCAATACACAGAATATTTGAAGTTTTCGTCTAACCTCCTAGCGTTTCTTTTACATTGGTATGAAAAAGCTTTTTTGTGCCTTACCTCCAATAACATCGCAATGTTAAGTGAAGGCCCAATGGAAGGTGCATTGCTCTAGGTTTAAAGCCCCTGGAGAAATTTCCAGCTGGACATTACTTCCCAAGCTTTAAAACGAACATGAACATTGAAAGTTAATTTAAAGTAGTTCAGTTGTACAGCATTTCCATATTTAACTTTTATCTACATCCGCTACAAAATTTAAGTTATCCTGGAAGTAATGTTTCTACATGTATGCATAAACAGTGGATAAGTTGTACCAAGACATCTTTGCATCTCCGTGTATAGCGGCATAGTGCTTCGATGAGTGGAATAAAAAAGGGCCAAAGCACAATAGTGCGCGTTTTGAAATTAATTTCAACTATGCAAACTATGATACTAGACTTAAACAAAGTCTCACGCATTTACTTCAATATTCAATTTGTGCGTATATACCATAAAATTCGAAGAAATGTGGATTTTTTGACATTCCAAAACTGAAAATCCACAATAATTACTTTGATGGGAAAATTCAATGGCGATAATTGAAATTGGGTTCTATTTCATTTATAATCGACCGTTATCTTCCATACTGAAATTACTCTTAAAACTACACTAACCTAATGCGAGGTATTCACTTTGTTACCGAATCAGTGATTCGGCTCTCACTTCCCATATAAAATATATGGAAACCACGAATTGAGAAAAAGATATTTAACATGTTGAATATTTTGGTTAAATTTCTGAAGTGGTGTTAGGGCATTACTAACACTGCAACAACAAATTATACGGGAACAAAACTCAGCTGGAAAAAATGAGAGCCGAATCATTGAGGCTGGCTACAGAGTGCCGGCTTACAGCCGAGCTGACACCGTTTCCCATACCGAAGACTAAACTCGTTATGGATAAATCAATAGGAATCTACTGAAAGTGTTCAGAGTGGAAGCGTACTTTGGATAAGATTATTGCAATCGGAAACGGTAACTGACACAACGGGCCTCGAACTATTTAAAAATTTCTTTAGACCTGTTCATGTAGGTATATTCCGCTAGTATAACACATTTTTGCACTAAATACAAAAATGAGACGGTATAAATGTCGTCGCACCTTGAAAATAATTAGACACTTCCAAGGTAGACAAGCAATTAAATTTCATTGATTTCACCTTTTTCGGTTTCAAACTAAAATATCTTGGGGAATGAACCTAAAAAATAAAACCTCAAGTTTTTTTTAAAAGAGAGCCGCTAAGAAACTTAATTTTAGTTTTAACTTCTTACTAATTTCTCCCCAAAATTATTTCCATAAGAAAATATTCATAAAATAAATTCATAATAAAAAGAAATTTGCTGCTTAAAAGTTGGTCTTTTATTTCGAGAATCCCTGGAAGATGAAAAAAGCTTTCAAATTGTTGAACATCAAAAAATCAATTGAATTGAATAGAATTTGCCACAATATTTGTTTTTTTTTTTGTATAATAATACGAATATAGTTGTCAACTTATGCACTATTTTGAAACATTTCTAAATAGAGCACTGACAAGCTTTTTAGTACTGTTATAGAGGTAACAACCTATTTTATAGAACGGATTAATAGAACTGCTTACTAGAATGAGCAATATCAACGCATTACCTACGGTGCGTACACATTTGTGCTTTCATAAAAATACTTCAGGCAATGTCGATAATTGTCTCAAAAAAATTTAGATCGTTTTCTTTCAGCTAAAACTTGTTTAGAAAATTATATTTTTTTGAAATCGCATATAAGGTGAAACATGGTGGCAAGTGCGGATAGAGAGATTCAAAGCAACATTCAGAGATTGCCAACCCTGTAAGCACAGATATGACGGCTATAAGACATTTCAGCGGAAAAACATAAAGAATTTAGGAAGTTCTTTTCAATTTTTTGAATTTAACGTCCCATAACTTCCGACGGAAAATAAATCGGGAGGTGATAAAGCATTTACTAATAAACTCAGATTATATGCGGTATCAAAGAAACTTTTCTTGCAAACATTAGCGGTAAGTAATGTGTAAAATGGTTTACAAGATGTAATATTTATATTTTCATCTTGTTTTTTTGCTTTCTTCTTCCAAATTTTTTAAATAAATCAAATCAGCAAAAGTAAACCAGACAGATTTAAAATCCGAAGCCTGCTGTCAAATGTAAAAATCAAAAGATTTTGTTCTTCATGCACTGTATACAAAAATATATTTTATTTTTCGTAATAAAAAATTATAAATGAATCTAGCAAAAAGCATTACATGAGTTGAAATTTTGAACCTCCTTTCATCCTCTTTAACCTCAAAAATGCAAAGAACTTTTCACGTATTGAAGTTAAGGAAGCGCAAAGAGGTTAATCTCACTTTTGAATTAAGCGAACTTTCGTACTTTTTCATTCCCTTTAATCTGAAAAATGTGAACTTTCGTAAACCTCCTTTGGGCTTCTCGGTACTGAATCGGGACTAATGTCGGCTCAAGATGTTTAAAGGAGGCCCAACTTTGAAATAAGCTTAAATGAGAGAGTTGAACCACCTTTTAGCTTCTTGGACCTCATTAGTAAGAAAATCAATGGGTATTTATTTTTCTGTTTCCATTTGATGGTAAAAAAATTATTTTCTCCTTTTTCTTCATTATTTGTATGAATTTATCATAAAATAAAGTCTATTTTCAAAAAGTTTTTTTTATGTTATTTTTAATTTCAATAATGATTTTGTAATGTTATCCAAGCAATTTATGATTTCTTAATCCAAATTTTAATAATTCATTCCAAAGTGGTTGAGAATTTTGTCGCAAGCAGCTTCCATTGGTTAGTTTTTACTGTAAACAATTTTTCATCAGAATTCGCAACTTATGTTAGCGAAATTTGAAGCAGATAGCTCATCATCAAGTACTTCGAAAATCGGAAATCAAAAACCTCTACAGGATAAAAAGAAGTGTAAATAAAAGTATGTGAAAATAAAAAAGACATATCTCTGCTTAAAACTACAAAACTATAAGCAATTGTCATAAGTCACAGGTTAATAATTTTCTGTATTCATAGAAACGGGGGAGTATAATTTTTTATGGATAGAAAATTTAATGAAAAACAATTAACAGTTCCTATAAAATATATTTGAATTTTCCTCGTTAGAATGCTTCTCCCTTTTTAAAGGATTTTTTTGTGTAGACAGTTTGTGTATAGAGCTCCCTATTAATCCGCTAATGCTAATCAAAACAAAAATTATTACGGAAAATAATAGCACAAGTATTAAAGTCACCGATCAGTGTTATTTTATGGCTTCCATGCTATATTGTGGGATGCATTGCATTTAACACGGAGACGAAATTGAAAAGTCGACGATGGAGAGGCCGTGAGCATAAATTCTCTTGTGAATTTAAAATTAGTGTCTTTTGAAATTCATGTCCATGTCAATTATTTTAGGATTCTATAAATATTTTAAGGTTAACATTGGTAAAAATAAAACAAAATGAAATTATTACAATGAGAATATTACACCAAACTTATTGATTTTATTTATTACAACTAGGATTGCCGAGTTGTCGAAATTCAACATGTCAACAATACATTAAAAAAAATATATGGAATATATTCTTCGCTTGAATATTAAATTTGTTTCACTCTGTTTGTATGAGTGAAATGTGTTGTATTAGCGAAGAATACCGAGTTTATATTCATATGAGTATATGACAAGCAGAAACGTAAACGTTAATGTTGTTTTTGGTGGCGTAAGTGCGTACGACACGTGTTATATATATAGTGGCGTTAATTAGAAGTAAGGTCCGACCGAGAATGATTTTTTATTCTCGGCCGAGACCGAGACCGAGAACGAGACTAAAAACATAGCAGCTAAATGGGTATTAGATAGTTAAAAATTAAAAGTGCAAAAAGTGCAAAAGTGCAATAAATTGTTATATTTTCTGTGTAGGAGTATATAGACATTTTCACTACTCAAAATTAAATAAGCTAATATTATGACACAAAAACATTATTTTTTTGGATTTTCGCCTTTTAAGTTGTGCCGCCTCTCCTCATATAGCTGCCCAGCTCTACTTAAAAGTCGCAACGCTAGTCATAGACGTTTCACACAGAATTGATATTACAATTTCGATTCTGCCATTTTGTAAATTTGTATGGAAAATTCAATCTCCTCTAATGTATTGTAATATTTCAATTGCAATATGAGAGCCTGTGTGAAGCGCCTATCAGTGGAGCTGATAAAACTTTGCTGGCTTATGATAGCTTACTAATAGACTGGCACGTGTGCAGTCTCGGCTATGGCCGAGAATCTCGGCAAATTTAAGCCGAGAACGAGAACCGAGCTCTCGGCCTGGATTTCGGCCGAGAGTAGGTAAAGACCGAGTTCTCGGTCGGACCTTAATTAGAAGGAAAAGAAAAGTGAAAGAGAAAGAAAGAAAATACAGTGTTTCTGTCTCTCTTCACTTTTTAATCGTAATAAAAAAACATTTGACGGATAAATCGAAATAAAAACTATCTTATGCGATTAAGCTAAGTGCAAAATATAAACTTTTATCTCTATTAGTTCCGTAGTTTTTTAATCCATTGCTCTCAAACATCGGGACACCTGATTTTTATATATATAGATAGATATATTTATATATTATTTACAACCTGAAAAATGTGAATTTAGGTCAACTTGCTTTGCGTCTGCTAGTGTAGGATCGCCAAAGTCATAACAGGCGCAACTTTTAACATAGGAGTATATGTAAAAGTTAAATGTAAGCTTGCTAAGTTAGTTCTTTTAGTAAGTTTAAAAATTTCGACTCTAGTAAACCCAAGAACCATCCGTAAACTTTAAAATCAATAATTGTGTAAGTCAATCATAATCTCTGAATCTGATTTGATGAGTGGTTTATCAAATTTTGATCTAGCAATTGAATTAATCAATTAGTTCGATTGATCTTAGGACCTCTTAAAATGATTGCTTTAATTTTTAGGAAAACCCTAATGATTTTTTGCTATTTGATGTCGAACAGACTCCAATCATGACAGTTTATAACAAAGTATAAAGCTACCATTTATCCCAATTGCGATAGTCTAATTCAAAGTAAGCTTGCATTCTGAACACTTTCAGCAGAATCCTATTTAACGACTTTAAGTTTATGGTATCGGAATCGGTGTCAGCTCAGCTGTAAGCCGACACTCTGCAGGCAGCCTAAGGCTTTTGAGTTAGGTTCTAAGCGTTCATTATATTAGGAACTAAAACAAAAATATGAATTTTGAAATTACTGATGTTAATAAATATTTGAATGATTTTGAAATATGGAAATGTATACCGCATCTTACATATAATAATTGTTAGCAAAAATTTTTACTATAAAATTCATTTAGATTAAAAAAAGAACTTTATAGAAAAAAATTTTATTTTTTAGATATTCAATCATGGTGGGAGATACCTTGCATAGCACATTTTTGTTCATTGTTTAGCTCAGCTTTTGATCTTCCAGATATTGATATCGAGGTAAAAAAAAACTACTTATTTCTTTTTTTTGTGACTAAAATCAGAAATATTGAAAATTTTTTCTTGTTTCTTTTTTTTTTATATATATTTTAGGACCTAGAATCCGCTTTATTAACAGATGGTACAGAGGAAGCAATTGGTTTGCTTCCAGAGTTGATTGTATCTTTACTTAAAGGTTGCGATGACCTTAATAATCGACGAGAAATAACAACTAGTAATTACCAAATGTTTTTGAGAAGATTTTTACGCCAACAATGTCGCATTTATAATACAGAAAATTATTTTGATACAGATATAGATTTTCAAGCGTTGCCTTTAAGAAATAAACTATTAATTTTGCATTCTTTATGCCATTTTCGTTTAGACTCAAAAGACGTTCAAATTATATTGAGTAATTTAGAAGCTGATAGCTTACGTGTTGAACCATTGGGTTATGATTCTAAAAATTCCGGATATTGGTATTTTTATGGAACACGATTGTATAGAGAAGATACTAAAAACGGTGGAAAAAGTACAATTTGGCAAGTTATTTGTTTTACGGAAGAAGATTGGCAAAATTTGGCAACAAAATTTCAAAACTCATCAAGTCCAAAAGAACGTGCCTTGTTTAATATTTTAGCAGAAAATTTTTTACCAAAGCTTCCGC
Organism: Acrocera orbiculus; assembly: GCA_947359355.1. Lineage (NCBI taxonomy): Eukaryota > Metazoa > Arthropoda > Insecta > Diptera > Acroceridae > Acrocera > Acrocera orbiculus. The sequence continues at coordinate 48,207,999 of OX375757.1, forward strand.
AATTGTTTCGTGAAAGGGAACGACTAAGAAGAAGAAAGTAAGTATTTAATATTTTTGTTTTTATGTACTTTTTTTTAAGAAGTAACAAATTTTGAATTAATTTTATTGACTCAAAATCAACTACCAATTTAATTATTTTAAATATTTAGATGTAATTTATGGTATTATCATCACTTAAAGTTGCGTACAGGAACAGAAATTTTATTAAATATGTAATAAACAATAAAAGTTGAACACTCACGCAGAGGCGAACACAAAAAAATGATTTGCTTCTCTCAGTCAGCCTGAATTTTTTAAACAATTTTTCTCTGCATCTGAAATCTATTACAAAATTTGTTTGACAATGACACACACACACTAAATGGTGGGACTGTGCTTTGTTTTCTTTTATTTTTTATTTATATTTTGTGGTGAAATCCTTAAAGTACTAAGCTTGCCTGCATGCATTTTAATTCCTGATGTGCTGGACACAACAGCTTCAATCGAACATTCCTTAGAATTAAGGCCAAATATGCTGTTGCTTTCCTAGTTTTTCCATTTTGGTGAGGATTCAATTTGAAATTGATGACTAGAACATCTTTATCTTAAATTGTTGCAGTCAAAAAACTCTTTAAGAAACTTATATTAAGTTGGGAAGTGTATTCAATACGAGAGGATGGGCATGATTTTAACTTCAAAACAGAGCAGTCTTCAAGGATTATGTCCTGATTTCCTTGATAGAATAACCTTTTATTTCTTGTGGTCTCAGTCTTGCACAGGAGTTCTAAAAGGGTTTGTTGTTGTCTTTAACGTAGCTCCCAAGTATTTATCCGAATTAATTACTTTCACTGGTGACAAAAAAAAGTTTACTCGTATTCTTACAGTCCTGAAAAATCAAACAGAGGACAAAGCTTAAAACAAAATTATACATATAATTTTATTTGTTAGTTGACAAACGTATCGTTCGAAATCTTTGTACATTATTCAATTAAAATTTATTTGTTTTTATCCGAGAAAACAAAAATTTTTAAAAAACTCAAAAAATTAACACTTCGATTTCTTGTAAGCCTCTAAATATCTTACAAAAACATTTTTTTTACATTCAGAATCTTTTTTGATATATTCGGAGAAAAAATTAATTTTAAATTTTTTTCGATAAATAAATAAAATGCTGGAATCAACGCAATAATTGAGAGCTTTATTTTGTTATTCAAATAGCTTTTAAATATTATATCGAAAATTGGAAGGCGTTAAAATAATATTGAATTCTTCAAATCAAGAAAAATGAATGTACCCAATCAAGACTTTTTTTTTAATGTTAAAACGCTAACTACTCTATGGAAACAGAATTTGACAAAACTTTTAAACAAAACAATATTTTATTTTTTAGTTTTGAGAATGGCATTAAAAGAAAACAACCTTAGTCATTAATCGGTACAGAAAAGAGAAGTAATTATATGGCTATACCGTATAATAACACAGAATTTCACCTTCAGCTTATAAAACTCTCACTTGATTTGAAAGAACTTTAATTACGCCCTTTCATATTTATAAAATCAAATATAAAAATAAAATTTCATTCACTTAAGAATGCGGAGTTTAAGTTTTGTGGAGTTAAAAACTGAAGTTTTGATTTTAAGTAAAAACTTCAGAATGATTTGTGTCACTTTAGTGCCTTTTTTTATGCTTCTAATTAAGTAGTTAATTTCTGATTTACCCCTAAAATCCTAAAAAAATACAAAAACAAAAGCATTGAAGACATAATCACTATTTATGCTGAATAATCTTTAAATGGGGAATCTTTATTTCCTTTAAAATTGCGCTCCTTAATTGAATGCAAATCTTTATATGAACACTCTGTGCAAACAATCCAATTTAAACTACGAACACAGTGCATCAGGCTTCTTTAGGTTGTTTGTCATCAGATATCATGCTGGGAATGGAAATGTTTTAGGTAAATGCTGACGAACTAAGGCATCAGATATAGGAAAAAGTGCAATATGTTGCTGTACAACACTAAACTAAACTACAATACTATTATTAAAATTATTACATATGCACATAATTTGTAGAGTTTTTAAAAATATAATTGGATTTTTAACACCAAAACTAAATGCAAAATGGAAAAATTAGCCTCTCCATTATTTTATGCGAAGCATTACAATTATTTGAAAAGGATTTACCAAATTTTTTTGTACTTATATTGCACTTTTTTAATGAAAATTATCTCTCTTTCCGATCTCTTTCATTCCCTCTCTTTCTTCCAGCTGTCCAAAAAATGTATGACAAAAAAAAACATTTGCTCTTCTCAAACAAATAACGACGGTCTTAACTTTTCAAAAATTACAATTTATATAATTTCATGGTAATCAGGTAAAAACTCTCATAGTTATTGAGATTGAGATCTACCCACATATAAAATACCTCCCTTTAACGTGGCTTTTTCTTTTTTTTTGCTGATAATTTAGAGAGTTGGAAATGACAAAATGGTGTTATTTTTCTTTAAAAATCGTTTTTTTGACAAAATCAATTAAGAAATATCGTTGAGAAGAGGAAAAACTTATGTTTTAACTAAATAAATTTAGTTTTATAATTTCAACTATTTCTAAATTGAGATATGGTGATCACCGTAAATTGTCTTTTTTGAAAACGACTTAGAAAATGCTTTGCCACTGGCTTATTTCTATATATTTTTTACAAAAGTTAAACCTTCCGCTTAACAAACGGTATTACAACTCTTATTTGCCTGTCGTTATATCAATTTTAAAACATCAATGAAATGGCTCGAAAATATTTTATATTTTTTACGAAATATTAAACAAACTTTACCATTAAGCTTAGTAGTCTTTTTAATATATGAAGATATTTCCAAGAAAATTATAAAGAAAAATCATCCTAACCTTTAGGAATTCTAAATTTAGGTAATTCTTTAGAAATTTAATACAAATTTCTCTAAAAATGTTTGAAAGAAAAATTTTATGATGTTAGTTTCTATCTAGCAACTCAACAATGAATTTCATTCATAATTTTTAAATAATCTAAAGTTAAAACTAGTTTATATTTATTAATTTAAAATATTTTTATTTTAATAATAATTCAATAAGCAAATGAATATATTAATTTTAAAGTTTAAAAAAAAATTCATTTTTAAACGTTTATGCAGAACAATAATACATGCACAGTGATTGGAAAAATATGATTTTTCAATTATTTAGTGATTTAATATTGAATACTATTTCATATAAAGATACTTTTTACTAAAATTAACCTAAAAGATATTTCTTTTTTTATTAATATTGCAGGCTACTTCAAGTCAGAAATTCAGCCCGTATCAGGAATTTATTAGAAGAAAAGCAACGAATCATTGAAAAACAAGAAACTGAACAATTAGAACTAGAACGAAAGAAATTAGAAGAATTTAAACTAGAAGAAGCTGCTAATAAGAATAAGGCCCAATCAAGACGACGGTTAGATCAATTAAAAACAAAAAGGACTATTACTATAAACTAAATCGAAGACACAGAAAATTATTTAAAACAAATGGCAAATAGTGGGGCTGCTTTTTTATGTGTGACTGTTATAATCTAATTTTCGTAATTATTTTGCATTTAAATAGCTTTTTATTAGTTAACTATTTTAATAATTTTAATTTGTTGATTTAGAAATTTTTGATGCATGAATTTAAATTATTATTTTTATTTTTGTTGTTCATATATTAACATGCTAATGGCTCAATTGTTTGACTGTTTGTTTTCAAAATGATCCATTATGTTACAAAATTTTTGCTACAACCATAGAACAGCTAATGTTATCCTTTTAAATATATCGTAGTTTTCTTATTAATTAAGTTAGTGCATAAGTCGAATCCAGCTTTAACAAATTTTATTTAAGTTAATTTATATTTAAAATATTTTAAAAAGAAAACGATTATAAATTAGGTATGTTACAATTAGCTGTTAATCCGTTTCCATATTGTTTAGGTTTTAGTGTAGGAAATCATAATATTGCTGCAATGATATTTTCATAAACGTTAATTCCATTTCGTTAGATTTTCTTTTCTATTTATTATTTAAGATGTTCTTGAAAACTTTTTCATCAAGTTTAACCTTTTCAAAACCTCCAAAATTTATATTTATCCAAATTTCCTTGATTCGTTAGTTAAATATTTTTTAATTAACTTACTTGCTTAGTTATCCTTACAAATTTGTCAATAATCTTTGCTAATATTTCTAGATCACATTCTATGAAAGGATTGATACTTTCAACATGTGTAGTTTATATAATTTTTCAAAAATCCTAAGGAATTCCTTATCTTGTCTATCGATTTTATCAGCTTTGGTTCAATTGAAAAAATTGCGTTTAGCACAAAAAAATGTTTTAGGCTGCCTACAGAGTGCCTGCTTACAGCCGAGCTGACACCGATTCTCATTGCGATAGTCTAATCTTTGGTAGGCTTGCACACTGAACACTTTGAGCGTATTCCTATTGATTTATCCATAACGAGTTTATAGTCTTCGGTATCAGAATTGGCGTCAGCTCGGCTGTAAGCCCGCACTCTGCAGGCAGCCTTGTTTGTGATTAAACCGTTTTCAGACAACAATTGCGTGATATTGCCAGGATGTAAAACATTGTTTTATTTTTCATAGAATCAGTTGAAGTTTGTTTTCTTAAGTTTTATACCAAAAAGGATCATTTATGATTTTTATTGTATTATTATAGCTATTCCTATTACTATTCCTATTACTATTCAAAGCTAAAAAAAATTGGTTCTTCATTTTTGAATAATTTTTATATTTATTTTTGTATATAACTATAAATTGTACACAGATATAGTCCTGAGATGAAAAATTTCAACTGCCTCTGAGAAAAAAACGATACACAGTGGTTTAAACGATTTATTACGTCGCATTATCTCTGTTTGACCGAACCTTAAGTGGTGTAATTGTAATGAATGGCTTGAAGCCAAAACCGTAGCTACACTTTATCTGCTAGCTGCATCCTCAGAAATTTGTATATTATATATATTTTTTCTGCTTTTAAAAGTGATAAATCTTAATTCATTTGGATCACTTACTATTTAATATTTATTACAAATTTTATCTACCTTTTTCCATTTTAATTGATTTGATTTAATGGAATTTCATGTTCAGATTTATCGTCATTCCAAATAGAAGGTCTAATTAATTTGTATGTCTTCATACCATTTCTGTTATTATAGCCTTCATTTATTCTTCGTACTTAAAAATTCATCAAAAAATCACACATACCCAAATAGAATACAGTTTTTAATATACATAAAAATAATAATTTTAATTTATTTCTAGGAATTTTAAAGTTTTTATTTATTTTTATTATTATATTTTAATCTAACAATTTTATATATATATAATTTTAATGCTAATAATGTGTAATAATAATGCATGCATTAAATAAAATATCTGTGAAACAAATAAAGTTTTGATTTTGAAAATTTTTTAGAAAATACGTACAAAAAACCAACATTTTTACTTTTTTCTTAAATTTAAAGATTAAAAATTACTTGTCATTGCAATAGTTTAAATTTTTTTCATGAATTACTCTCAAATATTCGAAAACTGAGCTATAATTATTTAAATTTATACACTTATTGACTTAAAGTTCTAATAAGGTTGAATAGACACTGAAGTTATTAAGAATATTAACAAATCACCTAAAACTACATTTGTTTTAAATATTAACAATATCTTGGCTAAAATTATATTTTAAATTGATTTTTTTTTTTTGTAGCTTTTTTTCACAGATTAATAATAACTAATAAATGTGTACATTAAAGAGACTGTGGTCGCTATGGCTAATAATGCATGAATTAAAATTAAATCGAAATGCCAACTAATATTACATTTTTTTTTTATTATTATTTCAAGTACTTATTAAGTATTAAGTTTTAACAAATTTTAGTTGAAAATAGACAGTCACAAAGCTACCCTCATTAGTTATCATTTTAATTCATTGAAACATATTTAACATTACATAATTAATCAGTTTTTTAAAACAAATTTAGTCTTTTCAAATGAAAAAAAAACTAAATAAATTTGAATATATTTAATTAAAATTTCAATTTTATGAAATATGTAGTAAATTTAGCTTGGATATTACCAAACATTCTTTTTTATAAAGAATATTTTTTTAGAAGTCGAAATCAAGTATTTTAAATATTCAATTTTTTAATGCTGCTTCACGCCATCTAGAATCTACTATTACTCTTAAACAAACATAATTGTTAAACCTATTTTTTAGTTACTTGAGTACAAACTCGGGGACTATTTTTAGTCAAAAATCATTTTCATATTATATTTGATTTAATTAGATTTTCTGTCAGATTAAAAATTTTAAAATCTTAGTGCAACTATTTACGATCAGTTCAGATTTTTTTTAATAATTTTGGTCACAAACTGAAACCTTCCTTACAAGAGATATTTAGTGCACATCAAATAAATTCAACACAGTTTTAAGAAATAATTTGATTGTGCTTTGTATAAATCTTTTCTACATTTATTATTAACCAGTTAAGTGTGTTTCTCGTGTATACACGTCAAACCAAATCTCTATTACTGTAAGTTCGACGTGTTTACTTGTCGTCGTTACCACTGACTATGAAAATTATTTTATTATTTGAGAATTTTTAAGTTTATAATAACAATAACTTTTGTGGAAATAAATAAAAATGTAGTTCTTGGTTTTTCATAAAATTTGTAAATGGATAATTTTCCCTACATTCGTCGTGTATACACGTCATCGCTTTAATTTTAATTCTGCACACTGTGAGGTGTTTTTAAATTTATATTCTACGCTTAACTGATTAAAACGAACCTGAATTTCAGTTTTCCGTGTATAAAATTGAAATATTTTCAAATAAAAACACTAAAAATCTAAAAGGAAGAAAAAAAATTGTTTAGAATTTCAATGAAATTTTATTTGTTAATAAAGAAATGTGTGCTGAACGCATAAAAAAGCTTTCAAGTTTGAAAACTCCAAATGTTATTTTAATAGAAAGATGATGAGAGAAATCAAAATTTTTATAGAAAAATATATGTGACGAAATAAACTTAAAACATAAATATCATTTTTTCATTAATAATTAATTACTAACTAATTAATCAGGAATCCATCATCAGTAAAAGATATCTGCTAGGATATAATATCTGGAAGAATAAACAGTGAACTTGTTTCTGGATGCGCCACAAAATTCGCCCTCCTGGCTATTTTCTGCATAATAAAATCCTGACAACGCATAAATTTCTATATAAAAATTAATCTTAAAACTTTTTTCTAACTGAATTCCTATGACTTTCAAGATATATGATTTCCATTGAATAGCTTCGTATTTTGTCTAAATAAGCAGTCAAGTCCATAGTAAATACTTCCAAAATTAAATAAGGTTTAAATGTATTCAGCACTTTTATACACTTAGTTTGTTTTTCCAAACACCTCACAAATTTTTTATATATAATAATTTTTTATAGAAATATTCATAACATTTGTTTTCATTGTAAATAAAATTTCAAATGCTTTTTATCATATTTTAGTGGTATACGTAGTAATTAAATTCATTAAATAAAAAAACTAGATTTATCCCTGTTATTTGCTATAATTTTTCTTTAATATAAAAATTATTTTAATTGATATTCAATGATCCGGGAGAAAAAATGCATAAAATTGAAATCTTCGGTTAAATTTGAACAATATTAATCCGTACAAACTGAACCGAAAAATATAATTAATAGCATAATTTGACTATATAATTTTTTCAAATTTTTAATTATTAATAATTTTTTTCTGTTTACAGTTCACGCTCAAGTTCAACTGGTAGTGGTATATCAACTTATGCAAGCTCACTAAAAACATCAAATAATTCCAGTGAATATTTAAATCAAAGGGAAAAATTTTGTTTAACACCAGAAAAAGATCAACAATCATCTAACGATAGTGAAGAAGAACAAAATAAAAAAAATCAAATTACATTCGAACAAAATAAAATTAATTATAATATTAGGGATAAACGTAAATTTAAAAAAATTAAAAAAAATAAATTAACAAAAGAGGCTGTATCCAAATTAAATGAATGCTTAAAATCTCCTATAAGCCAAGAAAATAAAGAAAATTGTTGTAAAAAGGAATCCTATATTGATTCAGATAAAAGCTATATTGAATCAAATTCAGAAGAAATTAAGCTGGAAATGGCACCAGCTACTAATACTAAATTACCTGGCAGACAAACAAATAATTCATTATCATCTTTAGGAGCTAATGTTTTTATACCATCAAAAGTTTTGGGTAATAAAACTGATAGTTTTAGTAAAGAAACAAATTCAGGTAATGCAAAGACTAAACAAAAAATAACATCATGTTCATCAAATACAGATGTTTTAGCTCAACGTAAAAATGAAACTACAAATTCGGATATGTAAGAATTTTTTTTAAAATATTTATTTATTTTTTAATTGCTAAAAAAAAAAAAAACATTTTTAGCCTGCCAGAATTTGATGAAGTTTTACAAATTAAAATGTACAAAGTTATTTTTTTTGTTAAAAATCACCGAGACGCCTGGCCTTTTGTTGATCCTGTAGAAGAAGATATTGCTCCAAATTACTATTCTATAATTAGAAGGTAAAAATCCATAAATTTATTTTCTAATTAATCAATTAATCAATTTAAGACCTATGGATCTATTAAAAATGGAAGAAAAACTTGATGAAGGTGAATATAAAAGTTTTGATGGTTTTCAGAATGATTTTAAATTAATAGTAAACAACTGCCGACTCTATAATGGAAATATAAATGGTAAGTTTTTTATTTATATTCAACTTTTTTTTTTATATGTTAAATACATAAATAAATAAAAGATAACTCAAATAAAAATTAATAAATTATTTGTAGAATATACACAAATGGTAAACAATTTAGAAGAAGCTTTTGAAAATGCGACTGAAAAATATATCGAAAATGATTCCTCTGATGATGAAGGTAATTCGGAATATTTAGGAAAAAAAATGACTATATTCCGGCAAAACTGTATAAAAAAATTGACAGCTTTAAAAGCTAAAGAAGAGAAGGAAGTTACAAAGAATTTAAAAGACAAACGGGAAACAATAACAAAAAAATTGGATGAAACAATTGTAAAAATAATAGAAAAACAAAAAGAAAGTGAAACGATTAATTCAAAATCATTGAAACGCAAAAGAAAAGATAAAGATAAAAGACGAAAAAAGAAACTTAAAGCAAATATTACAATAAATATACCAACAGATAATGAGAGCAATGACGATGAAAACTCACTTCAATCAATTAAAGAACAAAATTTATCAAATCAAATGAGTGAAGATGAAAATAATTATGAACAAAATAATCAGCAAAAGAATGACAACAAATTTTTAAACAAAAAATTGAAAAATAAAACTAATGATAAGAAAAAAGCGAACAAACAAAAAGATAATAATGTAATTGACAAGATTGAATGTAGTAAAAAAACAAGAACAATTAAACATACAAAAGGAAAAAAGAAAAATTTAAGTGAATCTGAAAATGAAAGTGAAAAATGTCTAAAAGAATCGAACAAAAAAATCAACACTAGTAACAAATCAGATAAATTAAGTTCAAATAAAAATTCTATAAATTCTCCAATTAAAAATAAAACCATTTCCAAACGTATTTCTAGTCAACAAACTTTAATAAAGGGAAAAAGAATTGCTAACAAAAGTTGTATCGATGATGATTCTACAAAGAAATTGAAAAATGAGAAAAAAGAATCAAATATAAATGAAAAACCCATGCCAAGCAGAAAAGGAAAAAATCTTAAAAAACCTGTTTTATCTACAAAGAAACAGAGAAAAGGAAAAATCAAAAATTTAAACAATTCAATTGTAAAGAATGAAAATTTATCTAAAGAAATTGATAATGAAACGATTACTTCAATAGCATGTGAAACAGATTTACACAAAAAATATGCCAAAAGTGCCTTAATTAAAGCTGATGACCTGATGATACCTGAAAAAAATATAAAAGCATTACCATCAACTAAAGTAGGCAAAAAAAGGAAAACAAATGAAAAAGAAGATGATTTAATGTCTGTATCAAGTCAGGAACAATTACATAATTCAAGTCCCTATAATTCTGATACATCAGATACCAAAGAAATCAATGAAACGAACAAAAAGTCAAAACAAAATAATAAAGCTAAAAGCAAGACAAAAAATCAACCATTAGAAGAATCATTATCATCCCACCAAATTGAACCAAAGACTCAACTATTTTATGATAAATATGATCTCATTAAGCAGAGACGAAATCGTAATACTGAAGAAAAATGTAATCAAATACTTAAGGAAGCTAAAGAACTTAAAGATAATAAAACAAAAGTAAAACAAAATATGAATTCTCCGATCCATTCAAAAGAAAAAAATCAAAAACTTAAAGAAACAATTGAAAAACTTAAAGTTAAAAATGCTAAAAGTAAAGAAAGATCTGTATTAATTGATGAAATATTTGGTGTTAAACCAACACAAGAAATTCGTGATGAAAAAACAATTTTCGAGAAATTACGTGAAACCTGCTTAGATAAATCTCCAGAAATGTTGAAATCGAATACAAAAACTAATGACAGTTCAAGTAATACTAGTAAAAATACACAAATTAAATCTCAAAAAATTGTAAATGTATCTAATGAAGATGTTAGTATATCTACAAAAAAATTAAATACAAATAAAAAACCAGCTAATAATATAAATATAATAAAGAAAAAACCAAATGAAACAAATTACGTCGCTCTTGAATTAGAAACAGAACAAACTCTTAAAGATATTAACCGTTGGTTAGAGCATACACCACGTTTTTCAGAATTTAGTTCAGCTAGTAATTCACCATCACGATATAATCTTTTAGAGGATTTTGATGCCGTTGCATCAAAATTAGATCCAGCCGATTTTCGGAGACCTGTGCCAATCGCTACACCAAAAACTATTGATTCTATATCAAAATATACAGATCCATTTGATGAATTAGCTGCTCAACAGCAAAAAGTTGATATTGTTAAGGATTTATTACCAACTACTATTAGTACTGGTAGTGTTACATCGATAGCAGATACAACAAATGTAAATAGTACAAAGGCACAAAAAGTAAAAGAAAATACAACGACCAATACAATACAATTTCTTTCTCATCCTCCACCAGCACTGCCCCAATTTAAGGCTCAACAACATAAAGAAAATAAACGTAAATCATTAAAAGATAAATTATCTAATAATAATCGAAGGAAAGATATTTTAAGAACTATTGAAAGGTTACAGCCAGGTAAACTAAAAGGAAATCTAATTGGTAATATTCAAAACAATAATAAACAAGAAGAAACATCTCATAATCATTCTTTAAAAACAAAAGATGTTAAAAATATTTTAACTATTGATCCAGATGAAAGTGCACCAAAACTAAGTTTAGGTACAGTTTTAAATACTGAAGGATTTGGTTTAACACAGCTACATAATTTTGGTGAAGAAGAATGCGAAGGAGAATTAAAAGTAAATGATAATATTCCCGTCAAATCTGAAAATTTATCTGAAAATAATACACAAATTCGTGAATTTTCAAGTATATATGATGAAGGTATATCATCACCAAAGGAAACAAATTTGGAAAGTAAAAATGATGTGAAAAATGAAAAACTTTCAGCTACACCAAATTTAAGTGCTTGGTTTAAGGCTTTTGGTGCACCTAAAAAAGCTAAAAAATTGGATGAAGATGAAAAGAAAATTGAAAATAATGATAGCCAACAGCAGATACAAGATAAAATCAATGATCAAACTATATCAGGAAATCAATCAGTTTTAAAATCACCATCTGCTTCAGATAATTTTCCATTGCCGGCACCACGTCAAAGAAAAGCTAGTACCGGTAGCACTATATCAGAAAGATCATCATTTAGTCAAGATCCTGATAGTCCTCGTGTTGGCATCGATGATCGTTTTGGAGCATATTCTGGTCCATATCCATCACCAATTGGTGCATCACCGATTATGGTATCACCTAAACAAGATGAAATAATTAAACCAACATCACCATATCAATTAAATGGTGCTATTAAAGTTGGTTTTTATCAGGATACAATTACTAAAAATAGTCCAGAAAAAAGTTGTAGTCCACGTCAAATGCCATCACCATATCAACAATATTCACATCATATTTATTCATCTGCATCATCACCAACTATAAATAATGATATTGTTAATACATATACTGGCTGTTATAATAACAATAATAATAATAATAGTACAAATGAAACAAATAAACCTGTTGTTTATTCAAATACATCACCAGCACCAATATTTGAACAGTATAAGCAGCCAAGATCACACGAATCTGATTATAATTCATCGATGAGCCCAAGTACAAATCCAAATTCACCTTATCAACAATCACAAAATTCACCATACCACCAGCATCAACATTCACCATACCAGCAAACACAACAGCAGCCACATTCACCATATCAGCATCATATAACACAATCACAATCAGTTGGATCACCAAATGATCAAAATTCATCATACCAACCGCCAAATTCACCTTATCAACAGCAAACAAATTCACCGTATCAACAAAATCCAACATCTCCATATCAACAACAACAACAGGGTTTAGGATTTAATCAACAACAGACAACAACAAATCAACAATGTAAAAATAATCAACAACAAATTAATGAAACATTTACACAACAAAATACAAACCAATTTAATGTTAATAATAATAATACACAACAACAGTATTCACAACATAATCCAAACCATATAAATACATATAATCATGAAATACCTAAGGTAACTACATCTACTGATTTAGTTAATAAAATTCATACATCAAATGATTGGACAAATACTATGGATATGACATTAAGTTCAAATAATCTACAACCTCAGGCGACATCTGGCCGTGTGTCAAATTTAAATCCTTTGCCACAAACAATTAGTAATTTATCAATTCAATCAGATCAAAATTTACCATACGAATCATTTCCACAAAATAATGAAAAATCATCGAATTTATATACCAATGATATTTCAATGAATATCTTACAACGGCAGGTGAGTCATGAAATTACTAAAAATCAATCATCACATTCTACAAAAATATCACAAGAAATTGATGTAGAGAATAATGTAAATAAAGTACAATCACAATCTGAAGATACAACATTAAATAAACAACAGCAAATGTTTGATAGCTTTTTAGGATCAGTATCATCAGCAAAAAATTCAAATTATATAAAACCAATTGATATATCAACAAGTAAAGCATTTGAAATGTTTAATAGGGCTGCAACAATGGGTTTTCCAAAAGAATTTCCAAATACATTAATGATAAATAAAAATCAAACTGAAAATTTATCTATAACACAACCACAAGAGGAATTAACACAACCAACTTATCAGCAGTTAGAAACACGTAAAAATCCTGAACGTAATCTTCATAATAATAATTCAACAAATAAACCAACAAATTTATCAAATAATTTTAATCAACAAATACCATTAAGCCAAAATAATGATAGTAAATTACAAACATTTCAAACAACTGATGTTAATAAATCTTCTTTACATCAAGATACAAATTTATATGGGCAAACACATAAACAACATACACCAACAAATATTTATTCTAGTAATATCCAGGATAAACTTTCAAATGAATCATTATTATTAAATACAAGAAATCAACATTTAAATATGGATTTAACTAATTTTAAAACTGCATATAATAATCCAGCTGCAGTATTAGATCCTTTACGAAATTTTAATCCATTAACAATGTTAGATGAAACAATGTTAGGCTTACAAAATCCAACACAATCTGGATTTTATGAAAAAAATATAACTGCAGCACATTTGTTTAGTAAAAATATAGGAGCAGCAGTCTATCAAAATCCAACATATAATGCTAGAGATCAAACAAATACGCCAACAAGCTATATAACACCAACACCAATAAATGTTTCAAATAGTCAAACAATTGATATTATTGAAACAAAACCTAAACGAGGTAGGAAACGTAATAAAACTACACCACAGACAACAACAACATCATCATCGTCATCATCATCATCTTTAGAACTGGCTAATAATGTAAACCAGAATACATTATTAGCTGTCCAACAACAACAGCAACGACAGTTATCAACTTCTTTACTTCCACCACAAGTACACCAAAGTAATCAACAAAATCAAACAAATATACAAAATACCCAACAAGGATTTCAACTTTATTCTGGCTTAAAAACAAATATAACAACATCAACATCGAATTCATCTAATGATCCATCTGGTATGGCATTAAAGACACCAACTACTATGGTACCTGGTAGTGCCTTTAATTTTGGACCAACGGGTCTAGGACCTCCACCAGGTATATATGCTGATAATTCAAGTTATTTAGATGAATTCCGTACCACAGCTAATCCATATTATTTACCATCTGGACATCGGACAACAACTGAAGCAAGTGATAAAACTGTTAATACAACAGTATCACCAGCTACTGCTGCTTCAACATATCATCAATTTTTAACACATCAACCTCCAAGGAGTGCATATCCTTTTGTTAATACACCCCAATTAGATCCAAATTCACCAATTTATCAACAATATATACAAAGGCAAGAAGAATTACGTGCACGTATGATGATTAATCAAGGTTTATTATCAAGTGCACCTGGTGGATATCCTCATCAGCCAAGTTATCGACCACCATTGGGTATGCCAAAACATTATGAACATATTAATAGACAGCCATGGTTTTAGTATTAATTTTATTTAATTTTAAATAGATGTAAAAAATTTTGAATTAATTTTTAGCAAGAGCAAAAAAAAAAACAAAAAGAAGAAAAGTTCTCTCAGACTGGTTAGTAAAATTTTGTCCTCTGAAGTCAGTTTTATATTTCAATTTTGGCAATCAATTTCCAATTTAACGATCACAAGGATTATACTAATAGCATAATTAACTTTACCTAATAGCGATCTAAATGAATACCGTTAAAATCCTTTTCAAAGCTATTTCTGTCTCTAATCAGTGTCTAATCAGTTTTTAGTTTCACCAAAGTTTTAAATAATTATATAAATTTTTATAATTGCTTAAACCAAAAGTGGTTGCTATTAAAAATATCCTCAGAGGAAGTTAATTTTAACGCTTATATCTTCTCATTTCTTGCCCTTAAAATTTTAAAAATAGCATATAACCTGAAGCTATTTGAAAAATTTTTATTTTAAAGGTTGTTTCAGAATGATGAGCATTTCGTCGGTAAAATAAGTTTTCTTTACATAGACAACAAATTTTTACCTAAACAATTTGTATACAGATCCATATCTTTACTTGCATTTTGGACAAAAATTTTTGAATCTCAGAAGAAATAATAAATTTCTTTACCTGTTTTATTCATTCATTATCAGTTTTTAGAGACAAAATCCATAAAAAACCGAATTCACCAACTCTGTGGTCTTAATATTATTTTCTTTTTTGAATCAACCTCATGTAAACATATTTAATGGAAAACGTTTTCGGACAAAGAAAATTATTCAGAATTTTAAAGAGCTAGAAATCATTCTGAATCAAATCTGCTGAATTCAGTGGATATTCAAGCAATTTTTATTCTGAAACATCATATTTTTCCATTGTCAGACCTTAGTGCTAGCCGGAGTATTGTCTTCTTTGTGAAAAAGAATTTTTCTTTTATTTAAACGATCAAAATTTTAAAATAATATTCTGAACAAATTCTTTAATGCTCTTTAAGTGTGTTTTCACTGAACCTAGTACCTAGTAGTACCTAGTACTATTTTTTTTTAAATTTGTATGGGAAATACTGTAATCGATCCTGTTTTTACTGACTCATTACAGATATCCGAAATGTTTGTAGCATATTTACCAATACCAAAAATTTTGTGTTAGCGAATTATCATTACTCTAAAATTTTGATTGATGTTTTCCTATCTTGATTGTATAAATTTTTGCAAATATAATTTTTCGATGAATGTCTTTAATAAATTGGTTGAAACTTAATTGTTCGCATAGTTGTACTTATAATTATAATATATTTTATTTTTTAAAAAAAATATATTTAAATTGTTCATTCTTATTATAAGATTTCTTTCAAAATATTGCAATTCGAGAATACCTTTAATATTTTAATGTAGTTTTGTTATATATTAATTTTAAATATCTATTAATTTTTATAGTTTAAATTTAAATTTTCTCAATATCTTATAGAAAGTATTTTTATCACTAAAAATTAGATTAATTGTTTAAAGCCAAAGTAAATTTGTTAAGGAATTACAGTGTTATTAGCTTTAAACGTTGTTAATGACCTGAAGTTTGACATCTTAGATTCCGGTCTTTGGACCTTGACATTAAAATGATTATAATCCATTATTAATATTCTTAATTTACTCTTAAACTTCAGAATATCGGACAATTCCATTATAGATCCATATTGATAACCCAGGAGATCATATAAAACTTAATATATTTTCATTAAGGGAATTTTTAGGTTTAATAGAAAATGGAATCATCTGCTAGGAATGAATAGTGTGAATATTCTCCAGTAGCAAATATAAATATTCATCATCAATGAAAGTGAGAAATTTTATACTCTGTTTCTAGAGCCTATTTTCTGCATCTTTTCTAATTCATATAAGAAAAATTCACAATGATGCACATTTTCTCCACTGGGAGCACTTAATAAATAAATTTTTTTTAAAACTTTTTTTCTCTTTTTAATAGTATAAAATAATACTGCCAAAAACACCGAAATTATTTAATATTTTTTCAAAAATTTTATCGTTATACAAATACTTTGTGGAGTTTAACTTTAATTTATTTAAAATAAACAAAATTCATCATACTTTTATAGTAATTTTCTTATCTTAAATTTTAAATTTTGAAAAATTTTTCCATACTGATTTAAAAAATATAAAAATGGCTTCAGTGCTACAAAATTTTGTTTTATAAATTTATATTGTTACTTTATTACACTTGTTTTCAAATTATTTATCTTTTGTTATTAAATGTTTGTTTTTAAATTTTTTTTTTTTTAATTCTAATAAAAATTTAATGTACATTCCTGTATATATTATATATATATATATATATATGTAGTAAAAAAAAAGTTTTTTTTACCCTTTAAAGGGAAAATTTCTGTATAAAATTCATGGAACAAATTTATAACCTATTAGTAAAAAAACAAATGTTTTAATTAATTTTTGTATTCAAAATAACAAAATATTAGATAAGCATTTATACACAAATAAAATCTAGCTTTAAAATACTTAAAAAAGAGTAAAAAAAAAAAAACATAGTTAAAATTGTAAATAAATTCTTTTCTTTATTTTTATTTTACAAAACTTTATGCAAAATAATTTTATTACACTTTATTTTACAAAAGACTAAGTATAGGTGTTATTATTAATAAAAATTAAAATAAAAATGTTATTAAAAATTTACAATATTTTTAAGCGTTTTCAAAATTTATTTCATCAAAATGAAAATTTTATTGACAAAATTATAGTAAATTAGATATGAGAATAAAATTAAAAACAAAAACATATACTAAAAGTAGAGCAAATGTACTTGTATTAAAAATATTATTGTAATAGAAAAGAAGAAAATATATTATACTATATATATATACCAATGTATGCATAATTATATATACATATATATACAATATTTTACCATGAGAAATACATTTGTATTATGCAAATTTTTGATGTAGCATAAAATAAATTTATTAGTTAAATTAACTTTTTTTAACATATTGAAAAATTTGATGATAATAAAGCCATAGCTAAGAAGCCGGAAGTCTTTTAGCGTGAAAAATTCCTTGAATAACTTCAAACTGTTTTTGTAGACCATTCGGTAGAGAGATCTATTCCTGAATCGTCGTGTACTTTTAATTATTATATTTCCCTTCTTTAGTTAGTTTAGTTATTTTTAAACATGCTTAAAAGATAGAAGTCTCCTTTATATCCATATGATCCTTTGTATTATTTACGAAATTTATCAATGGTCTGAGACTGTTAGGAAGGTCTACGTTAACAAAACAGAATAGGAAATGTATGAGAATTGTGTAAATGGACTGTAATTAATGAGAAAAATTTGTTAATTATTACCTACGTAAATGCGCAATCAAAGCTGATGATGGAGTTAAAACTCGAATTCATGTCAACCACCAAAGTTCTTGATCAAACACAAATTGCTAAAAATAAAAGTGGTTTTTTGAGAAAAAAGCCAAACACGTCTACCACAAATGTAGACAAAAACGCATCAAGTGTTTGAGTTATCGTGGTTTGCACAACTATACATGTATTAAACATTGCAAACACGAACTAATGCATTTGATTCACATTCAAGCAAGCTGACCAAACAAATCAACCAACAGCCTTGGTCGATAAACATATGGTGACTATATAAAAGTCAGACAGCAAACACACATACTGGCCATCCAATGAGTGACCAGTATGCACCTTGATCAAGTATGACAAACAAAACAAAATAAGCAAGAATAAAATAAGAAAATGTAAGCAATAAATAATACATGCATAAAAAAACAAACCACCTGTTATTAATGACCTGATGTCACAGCCTACATTGCTGTGAGCCTACTATGATTTATTGAATCCTAATGATCAGCTTTAAACAGAGACATATAAGAATATTCAATGGAATATTGTGTTAGAAGAAAAATGTTCACTATAAAGCCCGGAAACTCTAAGGAAAACTATTCAGGGGTAAAAATTTGTGATTTAAGTAACAATGAAATAAATGCCACAAACGCAAGGCATTTTCTCGTCCTCCCTTTTAAATGTAATTACACTCAACCGGTTTCATTCCAAAGTTGATGTCGCCAAGATATAAGGAATGGAAAAATTATTTCAAAATTCTACATATGTCACTCGTTATATGCATTGCATGTTTTTTTTCATCTAAAATGTATGGGAGAAAGGCCGTGCTGTGTGTGTATTTTATATATTCTACGTAGCAGTATATATTTTTCTCTCTTCGGCTCTATTCGGTTAACGCGTCAATAAGCCGAGTGTATATTTACGTTTCTGCTTGCAATATATTTGTATTATAAGCAGAGATTCTTCAGCTAAATGTGTTGTATCAGCAAAGAAAGCCGAGTTAATATTTTTTTTAAGTTTTCAAAATTTTAGTTGTTTCAAATTTATATTTACAAATGTCGAATTTGTACAACTGGGCGATCCTAGTTTGTATAAATAAAAAAATACAAAATTAAATCAATTCATTTATTTCGATTTATCTACTGATAGACTTGTTAATAATCGGCGTTTTTCACCATATTCTCTAGAGTAAAATTTTTTTTCGATAACTTTGTCAAAAAATCTTGCTAATTTTATTGCATCTGTCGTTCCTGCGGCTAAGCTACGTGGATCTAGTGTGTTTAACCAAATTTCTTCAGCACAACAGTGTTCCGCTATTTTAAAATAAATTAATTAATAATTAAAAATAATTTTCAATTATTTACCTATACTTCCAACTTTAAAAGAATTTTTTGATCTTCGTTTTTCATCTAATAAGTCTAATTTTGTTCCTATGACAATTATTGGTATCTGTTATTAAAAAAAAATTTTAAGCTATTAGTTTTGCATATCATTAAAATACCTTCATACAACCCAAAAATTCTTCTGGATCAAAGTCATATTCATTGTTTTTAAAAGTATCCTTTCCATCATTATTTATAATTTCAATAAGCCAACTTCTAAGATTTTCATGACTTTTTCTATTTGTTAACTCATGTACTAATATTATTCCATTTATTTGAGTGTAAAATACATTTCTTGCATTTTTATGACTTAAAGATCCACCAATATCCCACAATTCTATAAAATAAGTGCTTTGAGATGGAGTCCCTTCTTTATATTCGTGTAGTTTAACATCAACAGAACATCCGACAGTCCATCCAGGGCGTGAAAGAATTTCATTTTGAGAGATAAGATGCGTTAATGAGCTTTTTCCAACACCTAAAATAATAAAAAGTTTGTATAATTAGAACAAATAATGTAAAAATTAGGTAAATGATTTCTGATTGCTTTGGTTTAATTTGCAATCTGTTTTAAATTATTAGGTATTTGGGATTTAATACAATTATTGTTAAGTTGAGAGATATATTATTTATAATTTTTTGTGTACATTGTTTATATATATATATATATATTGGCAAGAAATCACAAGAAAATATCCACAAAATGTTAAAGAATGTTTTATACGTTTCTAGGCTTAAGCAAAAACGATCGATGGTTATAACATTGTGAATAAACATTTTAAAAAGAAAAATGCTGATTTCCCAAAAAAAAATTGTGCACACTGAAAATATTGGTACTTTTATATATTTTTCATTTCGATTATTTAAAAAAAGAGAAATACAAATTGTTCATATAATTTACCAATTCATTTAAATTATTACAGGTGATTTCTCTTTAATAGCGAAAAACAAAAATGGAAATTATCCAAAAAATTCAAATATTTTTCTATTTTTTTTAAATATTGTTAAATTCACATGTAATAGCTTTAAAATTTCATTTCCCTCATTAATTTTCTAAAATCAATAAGCAATAACATTTAGGTGAAAGTTACCTCAACAATGCGACATTTTGCTTTGAATTCATTATAACCTCAATTAAGAACTTAACTTTTATTCTAAACCGCAGAAAATGGCGTACTTTGTTTTCATTCGTACAATACAGTGCTTATTTAAAGTTAAATAACTGATTTATTATTAATAGTTTTTTAAAAATTTTTGCTTAAATTGTGAGAGTGCAAATTCCTACCAGAATCACCTACGAGAATCACTTTAACCTTATCTGGTTTAGCCATATTAAACTTTCAATGAAATTCAAGGTGAAGTGAAATTTTGTCTCTGAAGTTTTTAATTTTGACAAAATTTAGTTATTCCATTAGAACACTTAGTTCAAAATGGCGCTACGGGTAGTTATTTTATTTCTCTTAGCGCCAAATTTATACTATGTAACTACTGCAAATTATTTTTTCTTGTAGCAAAATATTTAGTTATAGCAGTTAGAAAAAATATTTCTAAAAATTTAATTGAAAATAGAAATATTAAATTATTTGTTTTATAGTAATAGTATAGAAGTATAATGGCACATAAGGAACTTAGTGCTGCTCAAATTCGTTATGAAACAGATGTTCCAAGTAGTCTTAAGCAACTCGCCCGCCTTGTGGTTAGAGGATTTTACTCCATAGAAGATGCATTAATTATAGATATGCTAGTACGAAATCCATGTAAGCAATATTTATTATTGGTAACATCTAAATTTATATAAAATAATTTTTAGGTATGAAAGAAGATGATATTAGTGAGCTTTTAAGATTTGAGAAAAAACAGTTACGGGCAAGAATGTCAACACTTCGAAACGATAAATTTATTCAAGTTCGATTGAAAATGGAAACGGGTCCCGATGGAAAAGCACAAAAAGTCAACTATTATTTTATAAATTACAAAACATTTGTTAATGTCGTAAAATATAAATTGGATTTAATGCGTAAACGAATGGAAACTGAGGAACGTGATGCAACTAGTAGAGCTAGTTTTAAATGTCCTAGTTGCAAAAAAACATTTACAGATTTAGAGGTACAAAAAAACTATTATTAGTTTTTTACTAATTGTATTATTAGGCAGATCAATTATTTGATTTTTCAACTGGTGAATTCCTATGTACATTTTGTGGGAATGCTGTAGATGAGGATATGTCTGCTTTGCCAAAAAAAGATTCAAGACTTCTTTTAGCTAAATTTAATGATCAACTTCAACCTCTTTATGATTTATTAAGAGCTGTTGAAGGAATACAATTAGCTCCTGAAGTATTGGAGCCAGAACCTGTAGATATTAATACAATTAGAGGGTTTGTTTTAAAAAAAAAATAAAAAATCTTATTATAATAAATTTATTTTTCAGAATCACTAAACCACCTATCAAAGTGGATACACAAGCTTGGTCCGGTGAAGCAACAAGAAATCAAGGTTTTGCTGTAGAAGAAGCTAGAGTAGATATCGTCATTGGTGACAATAATGCAACAGAAACGATAGAATCAAGAAAAGATCGTCCTGTATGGCTTACAGAGAGTACAATTATTAAAAACGAAGATGGGTTCGATAATACAGATGCTATTTTGGAGCAAGCTGCACAAGCTTCAACACAGCAATTTTTAGGTTCTTCTTCAAACACGTCTCGAAACAAAAAAGACTCTGAGGATATAATGTCAGTTCTTTTACAACACGAGAAAACAACTGAAATTGATTATGGTTTAAAAAGCAAAAGTAATTCCAAAAAGAATGATTCTAGTGATTCTAGTGAAGATGAAAAAGAAGAAAAATTTACTGAAGGTACATATATATCAGTTTTTAGGTTTTAAATTAAAAAAATTTTAAATTTATAGAAAATACACAATATATAAGCTCAGAATCAGATGGAGAAGTACCAACCGTATGTGTTGCAGGAAAACCATATCCTGTTAATGTAATAGATAATAAATTGATAGCAGAAATGACGCAACAAGAGAAAGATAATTATGTATCCGTTTATCAGGACTTTTATAGTGATATGTATGATTAATTAGTATATTTTCACGATATTAAATTTAAATAAAAACATTTCTTAGTTAATTATTTACAATACATTTAAAATCTCGTTCGTTATAAATAAAGCCTCACTCTTAATTCAAAACTTTAATGCTCAAAAAAGTTTTCTTAAAGCAACCCGTGATTTTAGTCTATATTAGCCTTTCAAATTGACTTTGCTTTAGAATATACAGGAAATGCTTATATATAACTGTTAGGCTCGTGTATACAAATACACCCTTTAACTGTGCAAACTTCGCCTAAACATTTTTGACCCCTGAAAAAAATAAACAAATACTTTTGAAAACAACTGTTAAAATAGAAAATTTTTTGGTCCGAGTTCTAATGCCAAAATCGAGGAACAAATCTTTGAGAAATTAGAACTATAGAAGTTAATTAACGAGAATCAAATAGTTTCTAATAACCTCAATATTCCTGGAACAACGACGATTCCATTTTAGGGCGTGTTTCACAAATTTAGCAAGTTGAGAGATGAGAATAAAGTGTTTTCTCGTTCCATATGGTGAGGCAGCGATTTGTAAGTACATTTTTAAACATGTGTCAAATAAAACTTAATTTTTGTTAAAATAATTAGAAAATTTACACAGTTTCATCCAGAAATTTTTTCTTGTAATACCAAAATATTTTCAATAATGTATATTATTTAAAATTTTAACGAAAAGTCTAATATTTGTACGGAATATAAATTGAAAATTAATAAATTTTATTATTCAACATTGTGTAAAAGTAAGAAAAAGAAATGTGAAGTAACCATTCTCAATTACAAGGTCGCCGATACGATTCGGGCCTATTCTTTGAGTTTTATATAATTCGCATGATAGTAAATATCAGCTGATACACTCATACACTCATAGCGGTTGCTGTCAAGAGTTCATATATATATATTATTTTCAAATATTTTGTTTTGATTTGATTTTATTGATAATATTGTATCTAGAATTATATATTACAGGTTGTTTCAATAGAATTTTTTAGAAAATGTCAGCAACAAGGTATTTATACACACAAATATACATAATTTAAAACTGGTTTATTGTGTGAAATTAAATAAATTAAATTTCTAAATAATTCACTATTTTTACATTAAGCTCGGCGATTGAAAATAAAGCTGTAGCACTTCTAACCACTGGATTTCTTGAACTTTATGAGCCTCATTTAACGAAAGCAAAATTGGCTTTAAATGAATTAGAGTACAAGTTTGTATTAATTTTAACCATATTTACAGCAATTAAATAATTTTAGATTTAAACAAAATAAAATTGATGAAAGGTTAGTTGAAATAAAAGCAAATTTAGTATGTGAAAATTGGAAACAAACCGAAGATATGGTAACTATATAATTTAGTAATTTCCTTTTTTATATTAATTATTTTAGATGGAAAGAATTAGAGAATACCGAAGTAAATTGTTAACAATTAAAAGAAAAATGTCTCAAATTCATCAGAAGGCAAAACATCTGAAAGTATATTATTTTTCTTATTTTATATTTTTAATATTCTCATCTGTAATTAAATCTCTTATTTATGTACATTTTTTTTTTATTTTCTGTGGAAAATTCTAAGCGTAAATTAGGAGTAGCAGAATTTTATTAAATTTCTTCCTGTACGGAGAAAAATAATGTCTTCCACTTCCATCTCCTTCAACATAATAAAACACACATCAAAAGACAATTATTTTAATACATTGATAGTTGGATTTTCAAGTCAATTAAATAAATAATATAAAAAATAAAACTTTAGTCACATTATGCCAAACATAAAAATAATAACTCGAAAAATTTCATTCTAATTACTGAGCATTGCTATTAAATTCTTTAAGTTATAATATCTCACAGAATATTTAGCTTTTGTATAATAAATTCATTCAAAAAGAGCAATTCTCATTTTTTATGTATTAAAATAGCTAAAGCACTTCATGAATCGGATCATAAAGGAAATCCTCTTTTATTTAAAATTCTTTTTTAAAGCTAAAAATATCATACCAAAATAAGAAAGAAAAGTTGCAAGACAAAAATGTTCATGCTTTTAAGAAATAGTTTATTCTATTGCAGAAAACATCGTCAAACATACAAATCAGCAAACAAAAGGAATTAAATACTAAACTTCGCAAATTAGAGCAAGAGACAGCATTAATAAGTATAAATAAGGAAAGTTAAATACATTTAGATAATTTTTTTTCAACTACATACAGCTTCCTTTTTGCTTTTATTTTAAAAAAATTTCTACAATTTTAGAGTTTATTCTTTTTTTTTTATATAATTAAATACAAATTATTTTTTAAATTGGGAACTTTAGAAAAACTAATATATAACATTTTTGTTCATGCATTCTTGCAAAGCACCAACTTATTTAAAATTTTTAAGTACATTAATTAAATAAATTTGTTTTTTAATTATATTCTTCTGAAAAATAGTCACATAACATAAATTTAGACACATTATAAAATTTGTTCTTTTTTTATTGTAATAAAATAATACTTGTCTTGAAATTAGTTTTAAATTAAAGCTCGTCATAAAATTAATGAAAATGAAACGGAGACAGAGAAAGTTTAAGATTTTACACACTCAACTTTTGAATTAAGGAATTAAACTTTAAATAAAAAAATTAAAAAAAACCGATTATAAAGAAAAATATGTTATTTTGTCTATAGAAACATAGAGCACAGAAAAGAACCTCACATTTTAGAAAAAAATAATATAAGTTTTGAGTAATTTTTTAAAAAAAATTAAAGGTGTTATTTTTGTCTAACATTTAGTTAAAATATTTCTTTTAATAAATGTTAATACCTAAAAATTTACAAGCAAAAACTTCAAATTTAGGTAAATTAAAAAGCTTTTGGTGTCATTTAAATTCTCAAGTAATTTAAGAAGAAGAAATTGCTGCCTTTCTTGGGTAACATATGAATTGACACATTGACAAATGAATTTTCTTCTAATTCTTATGAACATGCGCTGAGCTTGTTTTTAACATCTTTTTAAAATTTTTGTTTAATCTCTCATAATGATAAACTATAGTATTTAAAATAAAAATATATATGTTTTCCACATAAAAAACATTCCTAACCGTTAATATATCTTGTCCTAGATTTTTGAAAAAACAAATCATATATGAAATATATTTTAGGTACCCAGTACTACATCTTGGTCATTAAGCATATTGATTGCATCATTTGGAGCCAAATAACTCGAGCTTGTTCCTAAAAATTATTTTTTAATAAACATTTTTACGTTTTTTTATAATATTAAAAAAATTAAAAAAAAAAAGCATTTCAAACTTATCTATATTTTTATAGTTTTAAAAAAAAAAATTAAATAATAAATATACAATATTTAATTAATGTGCAAATGTAGTTAAAGTTCAAAATTTTACATATGCCCCTAAAAATATTGGTTTTATTATTTATTGTAATGAAAATCTAAAAGAGAAAAAAAATTAATAACTTAATTAAGATGATTTTTTGCTATACGCCATAATATTTCTTAGTTATTAGTATTATTAGATGTGTTAATACCTTCGATTTTTTCCCCAATTTCAGGTAAATTATCTTTTATCTTACCCGAGCTATATCCAGTTTTTCGTATGAAAAATTGAATTACTCCATGAATTACAAAAAAAACTAAGGCACAAATTCCAAATAGTCTAAATGTTTCACTGCCACCAATAGTTTTAAACAATAATCCACCAATTAAACTTCCTAGAGAAACTCCAATTCCTTCGAATACAGCACCAACAATTCCCTAAAAAAAATTATTTAAATATATAAAATATAGTTAATTAATTAGAAAATAAAAACCTGCATTGTTGTTTCAGTACCTGGTGGAGCGACTATGCTAGCATATGAAGCCATTGTTGCATAAAACAAACCAAATGTTATACCATTTAAAAGTTCAATCGGTAGTACCCACCAAGGATTAGTTAATAATGAATAACAAATAAAACGTACACCAAATCCAAATAGTACTAAACTCATTGCATGAATATGACCGATTTTTTTTAATAGCCATCCAGATAGAAAAAAGAATGGCAGTTCACCACCAAAACATTGAACACCCATAACTAATCCTTGTAATGTTTTCATCCAATTCATTTGAAAACCATATTCTGGCTTAACTAAAGTTTCTAAATGCCAAAATAAAAAATTCCAAACTAATGCTGTACATAAACCGACTAATATACACCAAATAAAAAATATAACAACCCGTAATGATAAAAATATTTTTCCTACATCTTTTAGAATGTTTGAAGAAATTTTGGTCTGTTGATGCTGCAAAAAATTGAAATTTTTTTAGTATGTTCAAAAACTGGAACCAGAAATCTTTAGTGAAAAATATTTTTATATAGTATATATCGAAAAAAGGAAAGAATGAAACTTAAAAAGTTAAAATATTGAAAACATAATGAAATTTGTTTAGCTAACCTGTAATTTTGAACTGACGAACATGTCAATACTAATTATTATCAGCGCCATGTAAAAAACTATTCTGTAATCTTTAACAGCACTTTCTCCAGAAAACTTATCTACTAAAAATCCTGCAATTAGTGAGAGCAATCCCCAGCCAACAGCTCCCCATAATCTTTGATTTCCATACAAATGATGGTTATTACCTAATAGCTCAAAACAAATTGCGTCTGCAACACTAACAACTACAGCCATTCCTGACCAACTTATTATTAACAGTATGAAAAACATCCAAAATTGATAAATACCAGTTACAGTATCATTATCTATATTTTGGGTACCTAGTTCATTATATAAAAACGAATCAGTACCTTGTATACTGCATGTAGCATTAAAAAATTGTCCTTCTTTTGTTGGACAAAAGAAAGATGTTTCTTTACTAAATATAATTGCTTTATGTAAAACAATATAAAGGCAATTTTTTATTACTTCAGTATCTTGCATATTTAATTTTGTTGAAAATTTTAAAACTGGTTTATTTTTCATACAATCCAATTTGTGTAACCAATTTTCACACACAATATCCCACATCCAGGGTTGAAATTTGCAACTAAGGTCAAATAATACTGATTTGTTTCCATAATAGTTTTCTAAGTTTTTCAAAATATTTTCATCAATTTCTTTTGTGCCTGAACAAAATACTAAGTCTGAGGCTCCATTATTACAATGTAATTGAGCTGACGAGCTTTCTTGAATCGGAGGAATAAACATGATCATGAATAAAGCTAATGCCGTTATTGCTTGGAATACTAAAAATAATAGTTTCTGTTTATGAAATCTAAAAATTGTAATTTTTAGGCTATAAAACTTTTGAAAAAATTCATTTTTTACTTATCAGCAATTGAACCAAAAATTGGTTTTGCTAACATTCCAATAACAGGCAAAACTGTATAAATCGAACCCACAACAACTGTTGAAAATCCAAGTTGCTTAGCAAGAACAGGCATAAAGGGTATAACAGGTGCTGTTCCTATTGATGAAAACTTAAATAGTTAAAAAACACTAAATAATATGTAATTAACAAATTTTACCTGCATTAAATAGAAAATAATGGGCCTTCATAGGCAACAGGTATTTGTCAATGTTAATCTTCATTTTTGGTTTTTTTATCTACAATATTATTTTGTACTGTGGTAATTAATAAATTCCTTTTACTTTAGGAAAAATTAAAAATAATTGAAATAAAAAAGCACATTATGTACTTTGTACTGTATTCTCTCTAAATTTTGACAATTCGTGTTTGGATTTTAAACTATATCATACATATTCCGCTTGTATCATAGTTTGATATGCACGCGAGAGCCTATAAACGCATAGAAATGAGAAGAACATTCCATAGAATCTCCTACTGGGTATATGGCTCCTTTTATTAAGCATTTTTCTACTGGGTAAGCTTGACTCAATTTGAGTGTGTCTAAATTGCCAGGAATATATTGGCAAAATTTAAAACTCGTATGCTACTTATCGCTTGCATGATATTTATCTTGTCAAAGTTGTAAGAAACTAAATTTTCACCTGTAAAATTTTCTGTAAGTTTTGTTTTATACAAATTTAAAGTTTCAGTTTTTCTACTTTTTTTTCAATTTCCTTCTATTTTTATTAAAGTTTAAGGATTATCTTATGCTTACAACAAAATTATAATAGTCATAAGTGAATTTGCTATGATGAAGAAGATCTAAAAAGAAAATAAAGGAGAAAATAAAAAACTTAACCCTTAACCTTAGAAATTATCAAGAAACTTTTACACACGTTTGGGTGCAATTCTTCAATTATTTTGAACAATTTGGTATTATGCAGCAAATTTTACTAATAACACACTACATAACAGGTTTTTCCTTAATGCTTTGAAGAGAAAAGCCAAGAAATATTTGAGCTTCTTGTTCCGTATGATTTTTTCTTGCAAGGTTAAAATTATATTCATAAATTAAATTAATCCTAAAATAATCCTTAATATCTTTGCAGTTTATAGCCAAAAAATTTTTGAAGACAATAAAATTCAGAACATAATCAATTCAATTATAAACTGAACTATTTTCTGCTGCAATAAATCACCCAAAAATTATGTATATAAATGAAAACAAAATTGATTTTATTTTTAATTAGTTTTTAATTGCATTAAAGACTAAAGAGTTTCACAAATTATTCGTCGACTGATAGATACAAAAGGTAGAACTTATAAAAACGTTAAACATTTTTATATATGTATAACAATTGAATTCAGATTACTTTTTTTTTTGATTTTTTTTTTACATATTTTATTTTATCATTTCCTATAGCTTGAATATTGTTAAAATTTTTAAACTTAAATACATTTTGTTAAAAAATTAACAAGTTTTAGAAATTAGCTATAAATTAAAACTAAAAAAAAAAATGCAAGATAAAACTATGCAAAATATTTAGGATGTTCTCTTTGATTAAGTCAAACTTATAAATAAATATTTTTATAATATTTTGGTTAAATCAAAAAGCAAAAAAAAAAGAAACTATGTTTAAACTATTTTCTAGTAATATAATCAGAGTTTTTTTTAAACTTATATTGATAATAATATTTACGTTAATAATTGTTTTTTTGTAATAATTTAAAGAACTATTTTAGTTTTTGAGGTATTTTTTCATTCTATATAATTCATTTTGAAAAAAATTCTAATCTGATTGTGATTTACTAAGTAAGATTTACTGATATAATAAAATATTTTTGTATATTGTATTGAAAAAATTTAAACTTAAAAAAAAAAGTTTTTTTTCTCTTCAATTTTAACTATGAAAATTTTTTTTGTTCTTGATTGCTCACAATATTTATTACATGTAAATATGTCTAATTCAACAATTACGTTAAAATTGATTTAACACACTTTTAACCATATTTATTGATTATTTTAATCTGTCCTATATATATTATCATTATTTTTGTTTGTTTTTTTGTGAACATCAATTTATCATTAACAGTAATTTTAATCTTAGAAAATTAGATCAGTTTTATGTAAACTTAATTACTAAGCTTACTTGTACGCATTTTAACTATACATTTAACAGGAAAAGAGGTTCTGAACTTTATTCAGGACTAAATTTAGATTTGATCTTATGTATGCTTTTAATATGTTTTATTCTTATTTTCTGGTTCGCAACTGAAGACATATTGTGTCAGTGCCTTACTAACAAACATCATAAGTCTAATGATTTTTTAAATACTTTTCTCAGCTCATAAATTAAAAGCATTATTATGTGCTATAGAAAAAAATATTACAAATGTACATTATGGTAGATTTATGAAAATTTAGAGTAATTAATAGTGTATTTTTATTCCAGTTTGAATAAACTTGTCTTTTTAGATTAATATAGTATCGTGAAGACACATCGGGACTTTTTAAGCGAAGTAAAATTACTCTTGTTGAATTTTTTTTTATCCTACAAACAGAACATTTTTAAGTTTTCACAGGAAATATTTTATTAGTATAATTAATCATAATTTAAAAAAAAAATTAAATACTAATAATTAATAAAAAAATTTTATTACAATAACAAATTTTCCTCTATAACAGTAAATGTTATATTTTTATTAATTATATTTTTCATTTCATAAATAGCTGATAATCAAGCAATTTGTTTTATTTTCTTCTTTAATACTGTAAAATATTTCAAAAATAATTATATGTTTTCAATATACCTCAAAAAAAAAAAGAAAAAAATAATCATTACCGAGAAAATATTGTATTTTCTTATGTTTCTAATATTATTTTCAATTTTATTTTATATTATTACAACAGAATGATAGATAGCTTTAATTAAAATTGAAGAAATTATTAATTTCAGTTTACCCCAGTGGCACCTAGTCCAGGGAGTATTCAAAGTCTTATAAATTCGAAAACCCTAAGAGTAATTGCCCTTGTGTAAATAAGGCCAACGAAAACAATATGCTTATGTTTTGAACTTATCAAGTGAAATGTATATAATTATTTATCATATGCAATTATTTCATAACAATTTATTACCACTTTAATAACTGAGCATTTACTATATTAATTATCAAAAAACCAATTCTTTTTTTTTATTTGAAAAATTGCATTAATATCTTTACACTGATCTAACTTTCATTCAATACTTAAGTAACTTTGATTGCGTTAGAATTCATAATCATTTCTTAAGATTATTGAAATATTTCTCTGTTTTGATTAGTAAAAACAAAAAACACTATTAAATAAGTATACTTCAGTAAACAATGAAACCTAATTAATAATAGGTGCATTTATATCATTTAATATTAACAATTAAAAACTAAAACTAGAAATAGAAAAATTTTTGTTTTTAAACAAAGTAAGTACAAATATTTTACATCTGTACCGGATATTGACTCAAATAAAAATACAATTGAGTTGTTATTTATACTGCAACTTGACTAGACTCATATTGTGAAAAATTTCTCTCAAGAATTTCCTCGAATTTCAAACAAAAAAAAAAAAGTTTCCTAGTCTAGTCGCACAAAGTTTTGTAATTCAGTTCTCAATTATAATCTTTTACATTTTTTTTCTTTTGCCGAGTAAAATATTTATATATTTCAGAGAATAAACAATGAATATCATTTACAAAAAAAAGTTAGGGTATTCTTTCTTGATATCACGATAACAACTTATGAATTAAGCATTTTTAACTTATATCTAATAATTATCTATATATATTTGCATATATATTATAATAGAACTCTAATTAAATATATTTTATATCGTATATTTAGGCAATAAGAATATTATATGTATTATATTATTTTATTCTTAACTTTTTTTTTTTAATTGTAAAACTATTATCTATTATTTTCAGAGTGTTGATACCTTAAATTTCCATATTGTATTTTTTGAGGAGGTGAAAATGTTTCCTCATCATTTGATTCACCAAAAAGTTGATTTATACTATGATTAAATGACTGCATCTGTAAAATATTTAGATTGAACTACAAAATTTTAGCTCAATAAATATTTTAAAAAAAGAAAAAAGAAAAATATAATACATATTAAATCTTTAACCCATGGATTAATAATGTTAATTCAACAAATTTTGTTATAATTTTTATTTGTTTTTTGTTGTTGTTATAGTTTATATTTAATAAATCAACATGTTTTTTATAGTAAAATTATGATTTGTTAGTAAGCTATAAGCAAAAAAAATATACTCCTCCAGCATGTTAATGAGAATTTAATGCTATGAAGGCGAATAGAGTTTTACGAGCAAGAAAAACCTTACTCCATTAAGATTTCTTCATTTTCTTGTTTAGTTATTCCCTCTTCAGGGTTAGATTATCATGTTAATCACGAACTAACCCAAATTTCCTGAAACCGTTTGAAAATATTTTTATAAAAAAAATATTTAAAAGCCTTATAAATATAAAATTTGTTAATAAAAAATTAATACTGAAAAATAAAATTGTAAATAATTATCTAAATGAATAAAATTTGTCAAGCAATTAATGTGAATCGAAACTTTTGTTATGAAAATAAATTTTTTGTTTTATGAATCATTTTTTTTCTCCCAATTATTTCCATAGAAAATAATTGAAAGCAAAATAGAAATAATAATTTATTATATGATTAATAAATAAAAACACATACAACTATTAACTTAAGTATATTGTTAAATGATTAAAAGCAGTGTTTTATTTTTAAGCAAAAACGTAATTTGTTTTTAATTTATACTTTTACAAATTTGTGCAGTTCTTGTTGAATTATAGCTATCACTCAAAAATTCTATATTAAATAATCTTGTGCATTTTTTTTGGTTATTTAGAAAACTATTTTAATTTTTTTTTTATTTTATGAGGAAAAAACTTTGGCTTTGTGCGTAGGTTATTTTTAAAAATGTGGGCGTTTAAGGTGATTTATACCACCTTGAGCAAGTTTCTATACTTTTATAAATTGACCTTCTATCTAAAAAAATATATAAACATTGCTAATATAATCAATTGTATCTGTGTAGAAATTTATACAGATCCTTATTTTTCACATAAATATGGTTTTCTTTTGGTAAATTTCAACTACTTCATGTTCCCGAACCTAACAAGAATTTTACAAACAAAAAGTATTAACTGTGTCAAAAAATAAATGCTAATTTGCACATAAATTGAATATAAAAAGGCAAGCATTTAAGTACTAATTTTGTTCCTAAAGTATAAACAAAAACAAAACATTTAATTTGATAATATTAAATTTATTACCTTAGTTGATGATTTGTTTGATGTTGTACCAGATGCACCACTAGAATTATTATTATTACCATTGTGTTTATTATGATCATTACTATTTTTCTTTTTATCTCTTTCACGATCTTTTTTTTTACTACTACTACTACTACTACTATGGCTATGAGAAATATTTCCGATATTACTATGAGCTACAATATTATGCTGAGGAATTGGATAATTTTCAATTTTATCTTTTGAAATTTTAATTTTTAATGAATTTGTAGATGGTACAGTGACATTTGGTACATTATCATCAAATTGATAGCTAGCAAGTTCACCCTTTATTTTATCTTTTGGAATTTTTATTTTAAATCCTGTTGCAGCTGGATTAGGTAATTCAACTAAACTAATATTATATTTTTCTTTTGATATTTTAAGTTTAACTGGATTTTGTTCTAATTGTTGTCCTGTATTACGTTCACGATCTTTATGCTTATCTTTATCTTTTTTATGTTTTTTCTTTTCTTCTTTATCTTTAGTTTTATCTTTGTCTTTATGCTTATGTTTTTCTTTCTTTTTCTTTTTCTCACTTTTAGTTTTTTGTATCTCTTCTATTGGTAAAATTGTTTCAAGTTTTAACGGTATATCACTAATTAATTTAACATTTGGAGGTTCTACTGTTAAATTATCTAAACCTTTAACTGTTTTTAATTCCTCACTAGACACAGTTTCAGTTTTCATAATAGGATTAGCTGAAAATTTATCATTACATAAGCTTTCTTTAAGTAAACTGCTTACTAAATCAGGATTTGTTTCAATACCATTAATTGTAGTAGGAAAAGTTTTAAATGATCGAGAATCATTACTGATTACCTCATGTAAATAAGGTAAAATAGGTGGTTTCTGATCAATTTGATTCGATGGTGATTTTGTTTCCATTTTTCTGATTTTCAAATCTCTTTCATAACTATCTTCATGTTTTATATCATTATCACTATTAATAAATGGTCTTTTTAAATTACTTATATTAAATGTGTTTTGTTGAACTTTAGTTTCAAATAATTGGTTAGATTCAATCATATTCTTATTATTGCCAAAGTTTTTATCTGTTTGTATAATTTTTTGGTCTGATTGTAACAAATCATTACGATTTTTTTCTTTCTTTGGGGTTTCAGAACGTTTTTCTCGTTCTAATTTTTTAGGACTTTCTCTTGTACCTTTAATATGAAAACCTAAATTTGTTTTATTGTTCATAATCACATTTTCAGTTGAGTTATATAATCCTACTTCACTGACAGGTTTATCATTCCATTCAGGACTAAAAATAGAAGTAGATTTGGTAGGTATTGAGGATTGTTGAATTTGTGTATAAGAATATTTAGTTGGAGAACTGCTATCTAAAGTATCTTTGATTTTACAATTTTCATCAATTTGTTTATTAATAGTTGAGTCTACAGACGATTCAATTTGTCTTTGATTTAAATAAGTTTGTTGGACGGATGAATCAAATTTTGGGTTAATTAAATTACGAGAAGGCGTTACTAAAGATTGTGAAAAATTTGTTGGCTGAGATGTATTTGTCTGAAGATATGCTCTTGGTTGTATCCCAACTGATGCTTGTTGTAATATATTACGAGTCATATCTACTCCAGAGTTATTACTATTGGAAGAAAGGTTTTGAATTGGATGCAATGTTGCATTTGAATGTTTAGTAGGAATTTTTGGAGGTTCCATTCCCCTAACTGTTTCTTTTGTCATTCTCTGTGAATCTATAATTTTAGGCATTGATTTGTGACCTATTGTTGGTACATTCATATGTGCTGCTTGAGGCATTCGAGTTTTATGATGGTTTAAATCTTGTTGATGAGATCTTTGTGTAGGAATTTGCTGAGGTGTATTTCCGGGAATATGTGCGGGTCGATTTACATTACTCGTACGTAAAGATCCACTTGATAACTGATGTTTGCTACTATGTGTACTATGACTGTACTGTGGATCATTTGATTGTAATTGTGGACGATCCTGTCGTGAACGACTTGTATGTGCATTCATATGAGGCTGTTTATGAGATGATGATTCTTTTGCGGATAAATATTCTATTAAAAAAATAGGGGTATTTGGTATAAAATTTTGGTACTTTGATGGCCTCTTATAATTATACCAATCATTTCACTTCCAGTCGAAGGTCCTCCATGATGATGGTGTGATGAACCAGAGTGTGTTGAAGTTGAAGACGAATGATGTGACCTATGATGACTAGAATACCATTCGGGTCTTCTTGCTGGTTCTAGTTGAATTTGTTGTGAGCTGGAACCGTTTGATGATTCCGGTATTGGACGAGAAGGTTCAGACTTTAAATAATTTTTATTATTTTAAAAGAAGAATAACTTTTTTATAATTATTTCTTACAATTCTTGCACCTTGTGCTAAAGCTTTAATAGAATTTAATTTAGATTTAAGTCTAGCTGGACTTTTTTCATATATCGCTAAAAATTCATCTGTTAATTGTTTTAATAAATCCGTTGTTACACTCTTGTCGACATAGTGAAACCAATGTTTCCCTTCAGTTGATTGTGGTATCTAAATTTAACATTAAAAACGTTATGTTTGGATTTGAAAAAAGCAATTTTAATATTTATACCTCCCATCTTGACCATTTGCAAGCTAAATAAATACAAAAGCAAGCCACTACTGTGGGCCTGTACTGTAAACACATTGGAGTAAGATGTAAACTGAAAATTACCAAACCAGTTAAATAGTTATTTAATATCCCATATTTATCACGAAATTATTAAACTTATTAAAACCCATAAAATAAGAATATCATCAATTAACAAAGTAATACCAAAAAATTAGCAGAGTATTTAGAATCTGTTTTAAGTAAATGCTGAGGGGATTTCAATAACAGACCACATATATGGATTAAATGAATGAATGTTTAGTCTAAATTTGGGGATAAATCAGGGTTTAACCTCCTTAGGAACACACCACCTTCCAGCATACAAATTAATCCTAGATATATATATATATGTTAAAAACTAACTAATCAGTTTTAGATCCGCGAAAATAAGGCAGTAAGCTTTCAAAACGGATTTCAAGAAAAGTAGGCGCAAGGTAGCTATCCTGATTTTTACAATACGGAGACAATAGTTCTTAAAAGCTGGACTAGAGAAACCTTAGAAATAACGAAACTTAGCTGTTCCCGACTGTTCGTTACACAATCCTAGCAGTGACAATGTTTTTATTATGTAAAAAATTATTATGATATTATTGATTGTAGGAGTAAAATAGTCTTTAAAAGAATATGCTAAATGAGTGGAAAAAACCACCGAAATTTTTTGTGTGCAGCTTTTAATATATTAAACGTCAAATAAGTTAGCAAAAAATAATTTTACTAGGACACCTCTTCAAAGTATACATAAAATGACTAAATACAGAAATTTTAATTACTGTTATCCGTTTATATATATTTTGTTCAATTAATGTTCTGTAATATGTTTAATTCGAAATAAAGTTTATAGCTTAATAATAATTTAAGATTACCTATTTGAAGCAAGAAAATATGATGTTTGTGCCAAATCCTTACAAGCTGTCAAAAATATATTTTATTTGTATTAATAATTCTTTTTTTAAAAACAAAGTAAAAACCTTTTACTAGATGACAAGTTCTTACAACATGAGTATGCGGATGATCAATTGCAACATCAAAACCTAATGTTTGCAATAAAACATTTTCATTAAAAACTAAATCCTGTGCTTGCTCTGTATAAATATCAGAAGAGGGAGGAGGTGATTCTTGATTTAAACATAGATGTGCTACTTTAATAACATGTTCTAATTTTCGAGGTTGTTCCTCAACTTTTGCAGCTAGAAAAAGACTTGCGGCAGCAATTCCATTTCTATGAAAATGGGTAAATGAATGGAAAGCGTAGAATCTATGCATATAAACAATGGCGGTGTTTATACATAGTTGTGAACTATTATTGTAATTAAATTAGTCTTTCTTTTAATTTAAAAAAAAAAACTTATTTTATTACACTTGTAGGCGCTGTCCCATTTCTTGAATTAAATATGCAGTTTGTTGCCTGTAAGAAAGTTCTTGATCAGTATCGATGCCATGCTTTCGACTTGGTGAATTGGCCAATTGTGCAGCTGTAAAGTACCATTGGCTATCTTTTTGGTCATTAGCATTACTTGTACCTCCAGCCATTTAGGAAAATAACTAGAAAATTCTATAAAAAAACCATAAAATTAATTAAAAATTTTTTTGACGTTCACACGTAAACAAAAGTAGTGTGACATTACACAAGCCATTTTTGGGTACTGCCATATTCAAATTCATAATCTATTTAATACAACTTATGCCAATCACGATTTGCAGAATTCTATGGAACTAATATAATTACGTATTATTTGGGGAATCTCAATTTAATAAAAAAAAATATATTAATATTTAAAATTGAAATAATTGTAAAGATTTGTAGAAAACTTTTTCTTGATTTATATAGCTAGCATACATATACTTTTGATTAGCTTACAGTATTTAAGTATATATTTAAAGGTGCAAGTGTCATTTGTGAGACGCCATATTTCATAGCCGTACATCGACGGCAAAGGTGCTGTGTTAAAAGTGTAAATTTCTATGGTAAAAATATGTTAACTGTGTAAAATAAAATATATTAAAAACGGAAACCATAAAAACTTGAAATTCATATAAAAATATTTACAATTTTTGTAAGCTATAAATATTTTTTGACGTTTTTGTGTTCCACTTCACAAAGTTGTGCTAAATTCACAAATGGCCGACGCACAACATATTTAATTTTGAAATAAAAATTTCCCAAGAGAAATTTTTTATATGCCGATTTTTAAAAGTTTTTAAGGTTTTTGGCGATTTTGCATAGTATTTTAGTTATATTTTGATCCTATTAGTTAAAACAAGTCACTTGCTTAGCATTTTATTTAAATAATTGAGGGAAATTTAACATATGTAATGCCATAAGAGGGAAATTTTTTTAAAAATAATAATAATAATACTACTATTTTCCTTGATATAGTTGTTTGTTATTATTAAATTCATATTTTCTCTTTGTTATAAAACAATTCTTTTTTTCATGTAAATATGTTTCAGTAGGAAAGTAATAACATAAATTCAAGATACAAGCTATTTTGTTAAATGGTATAAAACAAAGAACAGATGGGTTAAATAGAACTAAAAACATAAACGTCATTTTCAAAATATTCCCAATTAAACAGACTAAATAGAAAAATAATTATTTTAATTTTTTAAAAATAAGTATGCTTGGATATTGTCCCTCCTACTAGATCTTGTTTAATCAAATTAATTTATATTTTATCATACATTTGTTAATATGTCGATATTATATTTACAGAATAATGACCACTGAATTGAATAAAACCATTATAAAGCCACCAAATCGTGGTTTTCAAATAAGAAAAATGCTTAAAACTTCCGCAGAACAAGAGAAAACACTGCGTGATCAACTTCATGCTGAAATAGAAAACAAATCTAAATTATGCGCAAATCCAACTTATGACTGCACAATTCCTCGTTTAAATGGTTATAGTTTTTGTATACGGCACATATTACAGGACGCACGTGCACCTTATAAACAATGTGCTTATGTATACCCTTCAAATGGGAAAAAATGTTTACAAGCGGCACCAAAACCGGATGCGAAAAGAGATACTAAATTCTTTAACTATTGCTTTGAACATAGTAGGCAAGAACAAATATTAAAAACACGACTAACTGTTGGACAGTACAAAGAAGTTGAGACTAATGAAGCTTATTTAAATGATCTTGCACATCACATCAAAATAGATAAAGATACACATGATACCGCAAAAAGTTCATTAGATGCTGATGAAGAAATAGATGTAGTGTCACCAAATATTAATCCATTCAGTAATTAATTTAATTCAAGTTAATGTTAATATGGTTAATTTTATTTATTTGAACACAGCTGAATTTGAAAATCTTAAAGCAAGCAAAACAAGTAGGCGAAGATTTTTTGACTATGCCTCAGATAGTTCATCAAATGATGAAGTGACCATATTAAATAATGCTTGGAAAGAACACGATTGGGACAATTCGGATAATGAAAGTGTCGATTCACAAAACGAAGATCTTTTAAAGTATAATTAATTAATGCTTTTAGGTTTGAACCATTGTTTTAATTTTGTCTTTTAAGGCATGCAGGAATATACACTACGGAGGAGGCATCAATTATAGCCAAACAAAAATTAGTTCAGCTAAAATCGTTGTATTCCGATCAAATATTACGTTTACAATATTTATTAAGGGAAAAACGAAGAAAGTATTTACATGAAATTAGAAAAGAACGTGAAACTTTGTGTAAGTGTTTTTTTTGTATCCAAGCTTTTTGCTTTTATATATCTTATATATGAATTTTCAGGTAGTATACATGATCAACCAAAAGAAACAGCCCATGAAAGAAAGCTTTATGAAAAATTAAAAGCATCAACACATTATCATAGAAGATTTGGTATAGAGGCTGTTTTACGTCGCAAATATCTAGAGAAAAGAGCTAAAGCAGGTGACGGATTGACTCATAAAGGGCCGCTATACCAGAAATGCATTTATACAGAAGGTGGTGTAAAATGTGGTGAAAGAGCACTACCTTGTGGTAAATATTGTAGAAAGCATATTCTTGAAGATAAAAAACAAGTTCTTTTTCGATCATGTTCCATTGAAAAAAGTGGAATTATATGCCAAGAACCAGTAGCAAATATTTTTGATGATGCTACATGTGTTTTACACATTAATATGCCACAAAAAAGGACGTACACACAAAAGGTAACATGTTTATTTTATTTTTTCAATGTAATTTTCATATTTGTCGAATCTAAACCAGTTTGGAAAATTGAAGAATTGAAAACGTGGAATAATGAATTAAAGTCTATAAATTAAATTTTATTTTCTAAAGGTAACAAAAAATAAAAACGTTTTAGGAAAAAAAAAAACCAAATTGAATTTGATTTATTATTTAGTTTTTTCGTCTACATTTTGCAAGTAGAACTTCTAACATCTAATCAAGCGCAATAAATTCAAAAGTTAACAAAAAAAAGTCACCTTTCTATCGGAAACGAATCTCTTAAAGAGTTTTTTAACTGAAAAATTTTCAGAAATACGAATCGGAGACAGATGATGATGAGGAAGACAACATAAAAAAGGAAGATAATAAAGAGGATTCCGAAATGCACCTAGTTGAACATAAAAATGAAGAACCACAGCAAATAGAGATGTTACCATTAGATGATGTTGGAAATAATGTAACAATTGTACATGATCAGGATGTCATAAACGAAGAAATCATACAAACACAAAATACAACAAATGATGGACAAGAAGAAATAATTCTTCAAGTAACAACTACATCAGAACAATTACAAGAGAACGATGAAAGCCAGGTAGTTCGGTAGATACTTAAACATGTTGAGTAATCTAAATAAATAAAAATTGTTATAGCTTAACTATATCATGTTTAATTATTTTTATGATTACCATTTACAAGGAAATATTTCAAGTTAAGGTTTTATCTTGAAAAAAGAAAACTTAAATTTATTTAAATATAATCTTAGTAAAATTTAAAAAATTAATGTTTAATATGAATGTTGTCGTATCAATAAACCATTATTTTTTTATTCAATTTGTAAATTGTAAATTTTTCTATTTTACTCCTAACAGGAATTAACAATATATTAAATATAATTAGGCTAATTGCGTGTTTAAAAAATTTAAAAAAACACAATATAAAAGGTGAATATAATATTGCAATTGAAATTATGGATTAAAATTAAAAAAAAGAATTACGTTTCTTTTTTAAAATTACCTATGAAAAAGATAATTAGATAACTATTATAAAAATAAATTGAAATTTTGATACCGGTTGGCCTTGTAAAGCTGCCAATTGTGCAGGCGTTGGTTGATATCCTGGCGGAGGGGGTGGAACAGATAAAGATCCGCTGCCTTTTCCTTTAAACCGTGCACCTGAGTCAAATTCAACAACCTTTAAATTAAAACATTTTGAAACCATTATACCATTAAATTAATTGTTTTAGTTTCAAATATTTTTAGATTTATAACAGAATCATCAGGATTCTGATTAAATTACATTTATATGGATAACTTAACTTCTGCAACTCAGTAAAAATTTTACC
This sequence comes from Acrocera orbiculus, assembly GCA_947359355.1. Lineage (NCBI taxonomy): Eukaryota > Metazoa > Arthropoda > Insecta > Diptera > Acroceridae > Acrocera > Acrocera orbiculus. The sequence continues at coordinate 48,249,501 of OX375757.1, forward strand.
ATTGAAGATTACTTTAATATCCAACAAATTTAAGAGCTTATACCGCATTGCTATGAGATATTCTAATTTAACAAGTAAAACTTTTAATCTAAATAAATATGTAAAAAACAAACCTTAGTGGGATACGAAGAATGAGGACGCCCTTGTAAATTTGAGGGCGTATTAACGAACATTGGAATTTTATTACTGGTTGAAGCAAAATAGCTAGGAGGCGGTTTCCGTGATGTTCCTTGGCTTTCCTCGTATGAAGGAGGAAGTCCACGCTATTTATTAATTTATTATTTTAAAATATAGGTACTTATTTATAAAAAAAATAATTTACAAGCATATATTGTTGTGCAGTCATGTCATCATTTTCATGCGGAATTGGTGTATAATCTAAGATTTAAGCATTATATATTAAAATTTAAGAATTAAATAAGATAAACCTTTTTTTCCTGCCATATTTATACTTTTTATAAACAAAACCTTTATTATATCTGCTGTCATCAGCTAAAATTTTCTAAATTGACATCTGGTGGGTGGTGGTGACACACGAGTCGTCATGACATGCACAGCTTCTCGAAGTTACGGCGAGCCATTTTTGTGGCCACTTTCCGAAATTAAAAAAAATCCCGTATTTTAAAGTGCGGATTCTCGGGCAGCTTTTCTAATATATACAAATGTTGTTTTGACATTTTACACTTGTCAATGTTCAAAATTTAAAATTAAGATTATAAAGTAATTTAAGTAAAATAAGTTATAATTGTATTTATTTTTGTTTTTAATTTTATAGAAAATAAAAACGAGATCTCTTCAAAAAGTACAGTCCCATAAAAGAATGAAAAAAATTCACGCACACATTATGACCCTATATGTACAATTGGACTAATGCATTCTCGTGTCGCGGTGTCTAGATTAGCAATTTCGACAGCAATTTTCTAGGCAATATTATATAGACAATCTGAGGTGCGGTTACACTCAAAGGTATATTTACTGCAATAGACACAGCCTGTGTAAAAGCTATACCACACTGAAAAGTGGTGCATATATGTCATGATGACTCGTGTGTCACCCACCTGAGATTACTGGTCTGCCGTCTACAGTACATAATTAGAACTTAAGAAGTATGCTGTCACTTTAGAAATTGTGCTTGTACACGTTCTACACAGGTTAGGCGATTTAATTATTAAAATGGTAATATTTTGCGATGCAATATCATATTTTGACTTAAAAAATATTTTCTTTTCTAGAAACCGCTTATTTTACAAGGACATGAGCGTCCCATTACTCAAATTAAATTTAATCGTGAAGGAGACTTATTGTTTTCTTCAGCCAAAGATCAAATGGTAAATGTTTGGTTTTCGGTTAATGGTGAAAGATTGGGCTCATACAATGGCCATCAAGGTGCTATTTGGTGTCTAGATGTTGATTGGACAACTTCAAAATTAATAACTGGCAGTGGTGATATGACAACCAAAATTTGGAATGTAGAAAAAGGGACTGTAACAGCATCGATTGCGGCTAGATCATCTGTCAGAACAAGTAACTTTAGTTACAGTGGAAATCAAGCAGCATATAGTACTGACAAAACAATGGGCCAAAATTGTGAACTTTTTATAATTGATGTAAGGACTGTAGACTCAAGTCTTGCATCTCAAGATGCAACACTAAGAATTCCAATCTTACAGTCAAAAATTACTTCTATGTTGTGGGGTACTTTAGATGAAACTATTATAACAGGTAAATATAAAGTTCGATTATTTTAAACATTAAACAAACAAAAACATTAAACTTATTTTTAGGACATGAAAATGGTCAAATATCATTATATGATTTGCGAACCGGGAAAGAAGTCAATTCTGTAAATGATCATACTTCGGTTATTAATGATATGCAAATGTCTAAGAATTCAACAATGTTTGTTACAGCTTCTAAAGATACAACAGCTAAATTATTTGATTCAGATTCTCTTATGTGCTTAAAAACATATAAAACTGAAAGACCTGTAAATTCAGCTGCTATTAGTCCAATAAATGATCATGTTGTTCTTGGGGGTGGACAGGATGCAATGGATGTTACAACTACATCAACGCGTTCTGGAAAATTTGATTCAAGATTCTTTCATTTAATATATGAAGAGGAATTTGCTCGTCTTAAAGGCCATTTTGGTCCAATTAATAGTTTAGCATTTCATCCAGATGGTAAAAGTTTTGCTACAGGCGGAGAAGATGGATTTGTTAGATTGCAAGTATTTGATTCATCCTATTTCGAATATATGTTTGAATAAATGTGTACAATATACGATATAAAAAGATGCCTGTATATTTCTCCAATTTAAAAATTATCAAATTATGGTTTTTTCATAATATACTTTCTATAGTCAGATATAATTTAGTTAATTTAATCGTTTATGAATTTAATAATAACTCAGTTTGGCTTCTAATTTTTAAATATTTATCCTAAGAATTTAGCCTTCTATTAAAATGAGTTTAAAAATCAAGCTTGTCCTTCTAATAAACTATAAAATTGGTTTTAACCAAATCAAAATTTTCAACCCGACCAAATTTGGAAAATATTTAATTTTCTAATTAATATTTTATAATATTTATGTGTAAAACATATTTTTAGAGAAACTTTATTTGAGAACTTTGACAGAGAGTTTTTTAATTATATGCTTATGATACACTGTACAAGAGATGTCTTGGACTGCAGAATTATAGGCGATCTGAGACGCGGTTATACTCAGAAGTATATTGACTGCAATTATTACATTACAAATCTTTAAGAAATAAGTATAAGTTATACCTTTAAACTAATTTTATTGCATTTATAATGCCTTATTATTTAAGGTAAGTCAATTTACCTTAAGTTATATATTTTCAATCAAAATTGCAAACTCAGAAATACTACTGAGTATAACCACGTCTCAAAACTACTATAATTTCGCCTGTAATTCTGCTGTCCAAATCGCTAATCTAGACACAGCCTGTTTTCCAAAATGTTCAAGTTGTCATTTTAATTTTTACTGGCAAAAATTAATTTTACTAGAAAAAAAGCCAAACAATATGAATTACGAACCTTAATTATAACACCAGTTATTCAATTAGTTGTGGAAATCATATTAAAGAATATATGTCCATAAATAAGGAACTAAAAACTTAAAGATGCAACTCGTTAAAGGTATTGATCATTGCAATAAGTTTACCGAAAAAAAGTTTCATTCGTTACATATATTTTTTAGTGATAGTTGTTGTTGGTTTATTGAAATTGAAAGTGTCGATGAAAAATTTTTTCTGAAAATGGGTTGTTCAGTTAGTCAAGTTTTTCGTTCTGGTAGTGCACTTTTGTCCCATCGTGATGGTCATAAGGCCACTAAAGCAACAGAAGATAAAATTCAGACAATTTTTGAAATCTTAAGAGCAAACCCAAAAGTTTCAATTCATACACTTGAAGGGCTACTGTTACAAATACCAAAGGTTTAATACAATTTAAAAATGATAGCAATTCTATATGAAGTTTATTTTCATTTTGTATTTCTTGTAGAATGAAAATATATTAGCAATACATGATGAATTAGGTTATAATTTATTACAAAAAAGCGTTGGTCTTAATCACATTGAATTAGCAAGATGGTTATTACAACGTCATAGGCCAGATGTTAATCTGGCTGGATGCTCTCTTCCATTGCATATAGCATGTTTAAAAGGTTATAATGAATGTGTTGAGCTTTTACTTAAACATGGAGCAAAATTAGATACTGAAGCACGTATGTGCTTTCCAGGTCAACATTGCAACAATTGTGAAGAAATTGGAAAATATCCTGGAAACCAACAAGAAGTTGGTGTTTGTGAAAAGCCTTATACAAAACTTCAAAATGCTGTTTGTTATGCTATTGATGGTGATCAAATAAATATTCTTAATGTATTGTCACAGAAAATGGAAGATCCATGGGTATTAAAAATTAGAAAAAAATTATCTTTTACAGCAAAAAAAAACGTTATATTTGCTTATTTTAAAGGTGCCTTTTCGAGTAAAAAAGCCATTATTACATTTAGCATGCGAAAGAGGTGCTTGGAAATGTATCCAACAGTTAGTTATAACACGTACTGAAGAAATTAATCTAATAAAAGACGAATATTATCCAATACATCAAGCTGTTTTACATGGTGGTAGTTTTTTGGAACTTTTAATTCAACATGGTGCTATAACAACTGTCCGTACTTGTACTCAACAAATGACATTACTACATGTTGGTAAGAATTTTTTAAGATTGTTTTTGCAGACTTTTTGGTTTTTCTAACTTAATTTCCTGATAATTTTTCATTTCGTCTATCTTTGAAGAGTGATTTTCAAAGGTCTCTAAAAAATGACTTTACAGTTATTGAAGATTCTTTATCTGACGAAAATTTTTTTGTATAAAGGAATAGAATCAATTTTGATAAAAATTGTAGATTTTCAATTAATTTTACCATTAATAACTCTGCATTATATAAGGACCTTGTGTTATCAAGCGTTTGTTTTATTAATGGATCTTTTTCAAGATTTTCAATCATTGTGTTCCTGTGATCCAACTTAGAAATACAATTATTTGGAAAGCTTGTTTAATTGTTTTAACATGTTAGAATGAATTTTTTGTTCAGTTAAATATTTTTAAAATAAATATTCATTGCAGGATTTTTTCCGTTTTTTTTTAAATTAAAAAAAACTGTATTACATAGATTTAAACTAAGTTTATGTATATAAACTAACCAAAGTAGGGATGTTTAATATATTCGCATAGTAGCTGAAATATTCTCGAAAGTTTTTTTGTTTATTATTATTATTAAACCTGTTTTTAAAAGTTAAATATTTCTAAAGGAAATATATTTGTAATAGGTATCTATTTTTAGCTAATAACACTCCTTCAAATAAATTATAATTACTTCTACATCAAGCAGAAAACAAGTTTTTTTAACATTCTTCAAAGTAAATACAATTTTCGTTAATTCATTGAACAATCATTTGTTCGTATGTAGAATTAATTATTAAAAAGTATATAACTGCTTATTAAAATAGTTTAATGATAAATCATTATACTTAATTAACCTCTATTAATTTTGATTAAGGTTTTAAATAAGTAATTATTAAAATTGTCTTTAATATGTGTTTCACTATAAATATCATTAGTTTTAATAATATTAATTTTAATTTATCAATTTTTTTCTTTTTAACTATTTCTACTATGAAAAAATTTACTTCCCTTTCAAACTCTTACACCTAACTAAAATGCTTTTTTATCTTGTTCGTCTTTTGAAATTTGCACTTTCACGTTCGTCTTTGAGAAATTTGCACTTTTTTCTTTTATGATTCAAATACTTTTCTTAGGAAGTATGCATTAAAAAACTTTTTTTTCTCTTTTAAATTAAAAGAAAAAATTGGTATTTGGGTATCTTGGTAGCCCTATACAAGAGCTAAGGAATTCACGTATTTAAATATAAAACAAAGGGTCTTAATGCAAAAGAGTAGTAAATATGTACAAATAAAATAGTTATTATTAATCATCATTTTGTTGCATATAATTCTTATAATTTTTCATAACCATTGGCTTCAGTTTTGTTGATTGAAATTCATTTAAAACTCTAATTTAAAAAGTTTTCATAACAAGACTTGATTTCTGAAAAAATTTTTTAATAACTTTCTGGTAAAATTTTGGATTAATTAAAAATTGTATTTAATTTTTAAAAATTGTCAACTATCGTGCACAAATAATTTAAATTTACATTACAAAAGTTAATAAGTTTGTTTATTAATCAATTATTAATTTTTTTTGGAATTTTCCTAGTTATATTTGCTGCAAGAAAATCAGCAGAAGATACCTTAAATACTTTAAGAATTCTACTGGAAAGGGGATGTAAGGAATTAATAAATGAACCAGATTCCTTGGGTAATACTCCACTTCATGCATTAATAGTTCGATATGCATTAGAAGAAGCTAGGTATTAAAACATTTCTTATTAAGAATGTTACGCTAAGAATATAAATTTATTTTTTTTATAGATTTGGTTATGATAAATGGACAAAATGGGATGTACTACATTTGGTACGGTTTTTATTACAAAATGGTGCTAAAAGTTCAATTAATCAAACGGGAAATAGTGCTCTTGCTTGTGTGTTTCGACATGTACGCGATTGGGAAGTGTGTTTTGAATTATTAAATATGTTGATTAAAGAAGATGGTATGATGAAAATAATATTTAAAAAGGAATTTTAAAAAAATTTTAAATCGTTTATAATTAATTAGGTAATCCAAATGTTGTTGGACGAGATGGCTCTGTACCAATTATGGTTTGTTTAGTACCATTAATTAATAAAGATCAACTTCATCATTTTACACATTCTATGAAGGTTTGTATATCTTAAATGATTAATAGAAAAAAGGAAAAATTTTTTTTATACTAAGCGAATTCATTATATTTAGGTATTTAAAATATAAAAAATTTAGTTTATAAATTCTCAAATCTATAATTATGTAAAATATTGAGTGTTTTCGTAAAATCACACATTATTTATACTTCTTAAGCATTCTAGAATACATTTAATTCCAAGTTTAATCACAAGGAATTTTTAAAAAAAATCCTAAATTTAAAATTTTTATTTTAAGCCTGTGGACACCGTGTTTAAGAAACACCTTTTTCTTATGTACTGACTGTTGATCATTATCTTTCTATGGAAAATCCATTTTTCAGAATAGACAGGGAAACAAAGCCATCAAAAAATTATTTTATTTCTAGATGATTGAAAATATTACCCTAAAAACATTTCATTTGCAGGGAGAGAAAGATATGCTCTCTATGCATATATATGGATTTTGCTATGAAGTACTGGTTTTAATTACGAAATACAAATAATTTTGTTTCATTTAATACTTCAAAAGTTTTTTTTTTTTTTCATTGCTGCTCTGCCCTAAAAATGACACTTTTAAATTTTAAGGATGATGCATTCCAGTTTGACAACTTAAGTTTTTACTACGCTAGCATTTTTAACTTTTATGTGGGCAATGTTAAATGCTTCCTTCAATGGTAGTAAATCTTATCATTGTATGTAATGGTACATTGGTCATGATAAAATGTTTTTAAATAACATTTTAAAAAAGTACGTAGTAAAGACCATCTTTTAAATATTTGGCCTGACGTCTTTTTTTTTTAATAATTAAAAATGTTTATACTAAGTTCACGTTTAAGGATTTACCTAATTTATATTATTATATCAAATTAAATGATATTTTTCCTTTCAGGTATGCTTTTTAAATTGTATACGAATATTATTACAACATGGAGCTAATCCGAATCCACAATGTTCTTATCGTGCAAATCTTACACCACTTCATGTATTAGTTTTTACTGTAAGCGAAAATTTTACACTTAACTGTGATATACAGAAACGGATTAATTTTGATTTTATTAAAAATATTTTATTATTATTATTACAACATGGCTTAGATTGTAAACAAAATTATCAACATATACTTCAGGTTGTTGTTGAAATGGTTCAAAATGTTCGTACATGCCCGGATATATTATGCATTTATGAAATAATACTTACCTTAATACAATATGGTGCTGATCCAAATATTCCATTAGCATTTAAAACAACACAAGGTTGTACAATACTTTCAAATGAAATTGCTAACTTTGGTGAAAGTAGATATAGTCGTTTGACTGATCCTAATTCATTTCGGACGGGTTCACGATATATACTCTTCTATTATACAATTTTATTAACTAAAAAGGAATTTTTATTAAATTGTTTTGCAATTAACTATATAAGAATAATTAATTTGCTTTATTTAACAATGCAACATGAACCTTTGTATAATTGCTTAAAATCATTGTCTATTTTTCATGTATCTCAAGTACCAAATAGAAAAACGGAATTATTAATCAATCACATGTCATCATTATATAAAAAACCAAGAACATTAAAGCAATTATGTCGTCTTGTTATTTATGAGAGCTTAAACAAACGTTTAGCCCAAAATATTAACAGATTACATTTACCTGGCTCTCTAAAAGATTATGTTTTGAATTTTGAAATGTAAAAAATACCATAATATTATTTTTAAATTTTTATTTGTTTTATATACTACGCTTTTATTTCTTATTTGTAATAATAACAAACCAAGTGTGATTATGATAAATTATAAGCTTTCAATTGTTACGAATTTATTGTTAAAGATCACATTACCTCTTTACAATAATCTAGATAATCTTTGATTTATTTATATAGTAAGATATTGTTATTTGTTATACGTTAAAAACTCATAATATATTTGTGTTAACATATTCGATTATTGTCGATAATAAATTGAAACTTCCGAAACAAAAATCTAACATAAATATAAAAATTTCTAAAGAAAATTTTAGCACTGAAAATAAATGACAATCTCTAAATGTTTGTATTTATTTATTATTAAATTCTTTATTGAAATAAAGCAATATAATTTATTTCTTAAAATTAAAAATTTACTTTCAATTTAGAGCAATAAATCTTTGATTGCATAAAAGTTGATCAACCAAGTTTTGCGTTCTGTTTTCGTGAGCTGTACTCCAAAAAACTTAGACTGTTAGACTTTTATATAATTCTTCATGTAACTCATTAAAATTATTAATTACATATATAGAGCACTATGTTGCTTTATAGGATGAATTTCGGGCTTAATTTTATTTTTACACATTTTTAAAATTAAACTCAATAAAAATTATAAAAAATAATGAAAAGCAATAACTTTTAGAACTTAGTCAGTGTGTTTTGTTTCGCAGTGTATAGTAAATCCAAATTATGTCATGATGTGAAAATTTTTTTTAAACTTTTGTAAAAACTGAATTGTCAAGTCAAAAGTAGAGGTAAATGTAACTCAAGGAACTAAACCTTTTAGGAAGATTTCACAAAAAATCTTTCAATCGACTGTAAAAAGTGAAGATAAGAGTCCTATTTTTCATCAAATCCTTTTAGGTTTCGCTCACAGTAGCATTCCATTGACATTACTGATTTCGCAAATTTTTAAAATGGTTGTTTCATTTCTTTTACGGCCAATTGCTGTATTTACTTTCCGTATGAACTCAGATTAACAAATTAAGCACAATTTGCACTTAAGGCTTTAATTTTGTTTTTGATGAAAATAACTTCAAAAATATCAAAATGATTTTGTTACAACTAAAATATTTATATAAAAAATGGCTAAAAAATACACTTTGTTACCTTAAGGTGATAAGTTTGGTATTTAATTTTTTATTTTTCCATTTTTAAATTAAATTAATTATAATATTCTGTTAAAATTTCAAGTTCATTGGAGAAAAATTACCAAAGCTATGAGCATTTGAATGTCTTTGCCCACTAGAGGGTTTTTCTGAATTTTCGAAGTCGGTGTTCACGATAACGCAAAATCTACTGGACCGATTTTATCACTTTTTCACACTACTTTTTCCCCTTATTTCACCAGGTAATTATGAGAGCTTTTTTTGTTTTTTTAATAATTATTTTGACTTCCAAAAACTACTAAAAATCAAAAAAAAAAAAACAATTAAAAATCCCTTCATTATTAACTTAAAAAATATCTCCTTTAATAAATAAATTCGTTTTGGATGATTCTGTTGCGAGTTACAATGCGCATCGCAACACAACTTTTTTTCAAAGCGCCTCCAATTATTCACTGCCACTCGCTCAATTATTATTATTTTGAAATAAAAATTTGAAAAAATATTGTTCAAATGTGTTGTTATCATATAAAAAAAAAATATGCCTTTTTTCAACGAATTAACCGAACCATTCCTCTAATATCAATCAAAGCTTGTTTATTTATTTTCTCAGCTTCAGTTGTCTGGCAACTAACTAATAAAATCTTCATTAGAACAATTTAATTTTATTTTAATAGTTTAAAGAAGAATTAACTATCCTTAATTGATGCTCGACAAAGTGTGAGTCAAATAAAGAATTATAAATTTAATAAAAATTTATTCAAAAATTCGAAAAATTATGTTAAGCCTAAAATTCAAAAATCGGAAAATAAAAAGAAGGTATTTAAACAAGTTACAATAGAGTTTAGTATCCAAGGTTATTACCTGATTTTTAAACTAAATATAAGTAAAACAGATATTACATTAATCTTATAAAAATATCAACTGGAAAAAACAGGGTTTTTGGAATTTAATAGTATTAAAATTACAGTTAAAAACCAACAAACATAATTCTGGAATAGCCCGAGTTAGTCATTTGTTTTAAATACAAACAAACAAGAATTTGAGTTCATATTCGCAAAACTTTTTCATAACATGTTAAGCGGTTTGCATCGAGGTCGCTTAATGTTTATTTTTCTGCATAATATTAGTTAATTTCAATGTTTACAACTATTAAACTATCATTAGTTGCATTTTCCCTAGTAGCTATAGTTACTTGACAATTTGTCGACATTTTATGTACATAGCTAAGTCATTTTTCCATTCAGAGCCATTTTTTTGCGCTTCATGGCTAAAAGATATTAGCAACGAACTTGACCACTTACTATTATATTTATTTATATATATATATAACAAATGTAGGGGTAAGGCATTGATCAGTCAATCGTCGAAGACGTATCTGCTTAGATCGCGCTTTTATAGGACAGGAATTTGCCAAAAATTAAAAGGCTAGTCCTGAATTAATGGAAAATAGTTCTAAATAGTGAATAGAAAATTTAGTCCTAAATTAGAATTGAATATTTAAAATAAAATTTTTTTCTTGAATTTTGTATTTTAAAAAAAAAGTTTATTTAAAAAAAAAAAAAATGGCAAGTGAATCAAATTTAGAATTTAATACAAATGTTAACCGAAAAATTATTAAAAATAATCAAAACAGTTTTATAAATAATGCATTTGAAACAGATGAACGGGCAGGTATTGAGCGTAAAGTTGTTTTAGAAAAAAATAAATCATGTTTAACGGAAACTTCACAAGCTATGGTGATTGATTTCGATGACCTTTTACCGTATATTGGAGAATTTGGAAAATATCAAAAAATTTTATTTTTATGTATGATACCATTTGCATTTTTTGTTGCATTTGTTTATTTTTCACAAATATTTATAACTTTAATACCGGAAAATCATTGGTGTCATATCCCAGAATTGGATCATTTAAATCATTCTGAAAGGTAGGTTGTGTTTTTATTTTATCAGAGACATTTTTAATCAAAAAAAAATTAATATAATCGATAAATATTTTTTGTATAGTTTTCATATCATAGCCAGTCAATAAAATAAGTTTTATGACTTTTTTGTTGGAATAGTCAACAGTACTTTTTAACTTCATATAATTCATTTCTATTGGATTTCAGTTTACAATAATTGTAAGTGCGTTTGTGTGGGAAGTGAAAAAAAAAATTTTATCGTACATTTATTGGAAATAATGAGAAATTTTAATGTAGTAAAAGCCCTTAAAAATATTGCTAAATAGGTGAAAATTTAAAAATAACGAGAATTGTATTTTTTATTCTTAATTTAGAATTCTTAATTGCTTCTTAATTTTTAAAATATGCATTTTAAATATAAATCCTTTAGAAGTCAGCTTTTATTTTTAGTTTTACCAAGACAATGGGAAGCCAAATTGTCAGCCAAATAATGTAATCCTTTTTTTCCCTTTTCAAGGATATTTAACATGGTCATATTTTTTTATACCATACATACATTCAAAAGTCATGATCCTTATTTTCAGTGAAATCATGAATTTGTTTGAATTTAATCGACAAGCAAACTATATCTCTATGTATTGGATTGATTGATACTTGTCACGCAACTCGGATGAAGTAGTTTCCATATGGAACACTTCCTTAAGTTGTGTGTCTTATGGAAGTGAATCCAGCAATTAATGACTTATTTCATTTATATGAAATTCATCGATTCTTATCATTCATACGCATATGGTGTTGATAAGTCACGTGATCAAAGACATTGGAAGTCACTTCCATAACTCATACTGTAGTCTCACAACTTTGTTGTTTAAAATCATGCATACTATATTTTACGAGAAAACTAATATGCTTTGTGATTGTAAACAAATAAAAAATTGCAAACAAATTGAAGTCCTTAGATATAAATGTGGAAACGTACGTAGTCAAGTAATAAGTCTAAAAATATATAAAAACAATTTTTTTGTTACTCTGAAGCAGTTGTTTTAACTGAATTTATGTACATTATACAAAATCAATTTATTATATTTACTTTTTTCGTAGTAGTAGCATTACCCAATTTAGAAGCTTTTATCTCCCAAGGAATATTTTATTTTTTCTCACCCAAATATGATGATATTTTATTACTACCAATAAATCAATAAAAAAAAGATAAAAAATGGAATTAAATAAAAATTAAACCAAGATAAGACCAAAACATAAACATCATAAAGTTATAAAATCATCGGTTTTCATAGAATTTTGATACGGAATTTTAGTTCTAGATTATCTAGATTATCATGATCAAGTGTTATTACATACATTGCTTTTTTTTAATAAAAATTAAAAACAAAAAAATAATAAAGCAGCTTATTGAAGGTTTCAAAAACAATTTTTTTTAGCTGTTAAGTGTGTTACTTTTTTACTGGTATTTTATATATTCTACAAACTAAAACGTTTCAAAAACTTATAAATATAAAAGGATTCAGTCACCCTTTAAAATGTTATAATAAAGTCTAACCATCTTAATATATACAAAAAAGTATTTGTTAATCAAATTTTTAAATTTTACAAATGAAATTATGCTTTAATAGTTCAAATATAAAAGGAAATCTCAATTTTAGAATTTGTTCTAGGAAAATATTTAAATTTTTGTAAAAACACAAACTTCTTTAATTGTTTTGATTTAATACAAAAATCTGTATACATATGGGAAAATATTTCACTCAATAAAATTTTTCGAGGTTGAATTTCGTTTGCATATTGGAAAATACTTGACTGAATGAACTACTTAAAAAATTTTAACTTTTTTTTATTTTAAATAGAAAAAAAAAACTAAAGGTGAGCTTGTCATTATTGTAATTAAAACAATGAATCTATTCAGATGAGGCTATCCAAGTTCATTTTATAATCACATTTACCTAAAGACTTTTTTTTAATGATTTTTATGCTATGTGCAGCATTATTTTACATTGTTATAACTGAGTTTTATTTTGTCATAAAGCACAATAGATATTAAATAACAAATAACATGCTAAAATTAGTACCGGCTCTAATTATAATATAGAAATTAATTAATAAATTCCGTTAAAAGTTTTATAGAAATCTAGGACAAAAAACTGAAATCGAATTTCAATTATGCTTTTCGTACAGTAATTTATTGAAAAACTGTGAAAATTTTTGTATGGTACATCGAATATGTCGTCAATGAAATTTCCAAAGATAGGAACAGCATCTAAAATTGAATGCAAAAATTTAACTCATTTGCTTAGCATAAAATTATAATATTTATACAAGTATGATTAATGTTGTGAATGGAGCCACACATGCTTTTCAAAGTATTTCATGATCTAATGAGATTTTGAATTTTTACATACAAGTTTTTAATTAGCCTATAGGGAAATAATTTAGTTATATTTATGACTATATTACTTTGATATAAAAGCATTTTTCTTATTTATTTTAGCCTTGAGCTTATATGATTAATATTTCTTAAGGTAAAGAATAATTATTAAATTTTGAAACTCTCTTTTAGATCAAATTCTTTGAATATCGAAGTGTATTTTACGTAACTTAAAAAAAAATAATAAGCAAACAGTTATTTTTTTTAAATAAAGATAAAATGGAGAAATATTTTTACTGATATATTGATTTATTATCAGTAAATATAAAAAATTCAACACAATCTACGCAAAATTTATTATTTTATAACCAGTGTTTTTTATAACGTCTTCTACTCTACTACTACTAAAACTACTACTACTACTACTCTTTAATTTTTATGCCATTTATATTACCTTAACACGTAGTGTAATAAATTATTTTCCAAGAGCTATAAAACTGAACACAAATTTAATTTTTTAAAACTTATAAATTGCATACTATTTTTAAACTATTTTATTTTAAGCATTTTCAATCACTTTTAAATTGACATCTACATCAAATCAAATCTTTCTGTTTTATTCTGTATTTTAAAAAAAGTAACATTGGCATTGACCCTTTGCAAAAACCGGTCAGGAAGTTTTGAAAGTATGTCTAAAAGCGCTTTATTTATTCAACAAGGTCTTCAGTGCATTGACTTGTTACAAATTTAGGGAGTATATTGTTGTTATGCGTACCTAACTTATTCCTTACTTAAACATACAAAATTAATAAAAAAAACTTGGTTTCCTCTTTGGTTTCTTTCATATAAAGAAATTTGTGAACGGATAAAAGTTTATTGATATAATATTCTTGTATTCAAGATCTCAATCACCCACAAATGCAAGCGCATCCATGCAGCCAACTTTTTATATCTCACTCACATTCGAATGCTGTATCAGTTGTAGCCTTCAGTTGTAGTTTTAATTGTCTCATCCTCTTTTTCTCTTTTCTATAAAGCTTTTACAATTATTAAATATATTTTATTACAATTAAGATTACAGCCGCAAGTAGGGGAGACATTTGCAGGTTGAGACAGGTTTTAATTTTGGGCCATAATATTTTAATACAATAAAGTTATGAAGACTACAGTATATCGTTGAAAAGCGGCAAACCAGAGCAAACTTTTGTAGATATCTTTTGGATTGCGAGCAAAAACACATTTTGGCAGACGATTTTCTAAAGTATTAAAGAGAGAACAGAAAAAAAATGCTTGGCAGGTTGAGACATCACTATTAGTCTACTGGAAAAGTGAAAAAATACCGTAGATATGCATCTATTATTTAATGAAATGGTCCGAAATGCTTAGCCCAAAGTAAAGTTTGGTACATTTCACTACGTATTCAAGCAAATCCTCTTGTGGATCGAACTCCTGAAAAAACAGTCAACAAATCTAAATTTTTTCCTGAGAAATGAAAATTGTCACTAGAGATGGTGGGAAATACGATGCAGATTTACGAACTAACGCGAGTTATTCAGTATCATCGAGCGTGCCAAGCTAGATTTCGGAATGCTGTATGCGGCTGAAACTCTTCCAATAGATTTTTTTTCAATTTTGATTCCTTTCACTGCTCGGACTAACACATCAAAATCAGTAAAGCCGTGATTTGTTATCCTTTCTCGGCAGGCAGCCATGCTAAATCAAAAGAGCATTCAAGAAAAAAAAAAGAAAACTAATTAATCACAGTAAAATGCTTCGCATTCACTACATTAATGATTTCAATCAAAAATAATCCCAAAAATGGCGGCTGCAAATACTTGAGACGAACTACGATAGTGTCTCAACCTGCAAATGCGTCAATGTCTCAACCTGCAAAAAAGTAACATTTTTGAAATCCACGATTTTTTTCTTTTTCAATTCATGTTTTATATCTTTTCACTTGGCATACTGAAAGACAATAAAAATCTAAAAAATACGCTGATTCACCTTTTCGAATTGGTAGAAAATGTTCACTTTATGCAAAATTAAAATACTACAAAAATTAGATCAAAAGCACAATTGTTAACAGCGTGCTCAGAACAACAGCACGGAATGCGACTTGCTTTTTTGGATCACTATGCAAAATGAACATGGGATGTGACATTACATACTTTAACAGTTGAAACATTTGAGCAAGCTATTCAGCAGCATTTTAAAATGGGGTTTTTCAACCTGCAAAGCGTCTCAACCTGCAAACGTCTCCCCTACTTAACAAACAGTTGGAAAATTAAATAAAGTCTGTTCTTAGCATGGTAGATGACTATGTGATCGCTCTGGAATTCTTGTATTTCGTAACAAATTTTCTTTGGTTAAGTTTTTGGGGTTCCTCTTAGGGCTGAAATTTAAAGAAAAGTATTTAGTTTAGAGAAAACGAAAATCCTTTATGTTTTTTTCTTATCAAATTAGACAATTCCAAAATTGGAAAAAATAAAATTCTATTAAAACTGTTCAGTAACTGTTTTATAGTGAAACCCTAATTTACAAAACAAAAACTAGCAAAAATATGATTATTATTAGAAAAATTAATTAGAAAACATTTCAATTGAAAAAAAAAAGATATGTTTTAAGATTGTCCCAAGGATAACCACATTTTCTAACTCTGTAAACAGCCGGTAGAATTTATAAGATACATTTACACGATTAGAATATTTCTAATTGTTAAGAAATATAACAAGACAACAACGTTTTGAAGCTAAAAGTAATAATTTACGCACATTGAAAGTTAAAGATGTCTTTTTTATATATATATATATATATAAAGGAATTGAAAATGATTAAAGAGAAACAGCAACAACAAAATTACAAAACTGGTTAACTATTAAAAATTGTCTTATTTTACATACAAAACAAAAAAAATACCTACACGTCTTCTAATAAAACCTGATTTTACAGAGTTACTACTTGTTTTACCTTAAAATGGAATGTTGAGAATTCTGCGAATTGCAGAAAATGATAATAATATTGCAGCTATAAGTGTACAGCAACGTTTAAATACAACTCAGGGGATTTACCAAGTCTCTCTTAATAGAAAATGGTTTTTGTTAGTGTTATAAGGTTTACCAGTTTTACGGGGGTTTCCCTTTTTTAGTAATTAAATAAAATTTTCTATAAAAAGTATTTTGTTAGATTAAAGTTTTGAATATAAATTTCAAAACTTTATTTTAATGATAATTAAATTAATCAAGTTAATTATTGAATATATTAAGTTTTTTTTGACAAGCAAAAATTGTTTAATTACTGGAAAATTTCAGGTAATATATATATTGATTTCAAAGAATCATTAAATCTGATTGAAACTAATTGTGATTGCCTTAAATGGTGTATTATTTATTGACACTAAATTTTTTATACCAAAGGTAAATTCAATCGACAAGAAAATGGAGAAACTACTTCATTAATATATATTATTAGCTCATTAATTTTAATTTAATAAAGTAAATAAATTGTACTAAAATATGAAAAAACATAAAATTTAACATTTAGATTTTAGATTTTTGAAAGATTCAAAATCTGGGGTTTGTTAACTTTGCAATTGATAACATTTAATTAAAAAAGTATTTAGGCTGTCGTTTCAAAAATTTAATTTTCTATAATAGTCATAAGGAATTATCTTAAATATAAATTAAAAGTAGTATAACCAGCTTTTTGCCTTAAGTTAGATAAATGAAAAGATCAGCATTAACAAGGAAAATGACAACTTTTCAAACACTAAATAAAAAGATAAATAAAAAATAAAAGATAAGTACAATTTGCAAAACCTGTATTCAATTACCCACTATATGAGTAATCTTGTTTATCGTAAAACCTTCTTTTATGTAAGAAAATTCCGAAGGTCTATGCCAAGCGATTTTGTTCACTGCTTGAAACCACATTTCAACATTTGGTAATATTAAAGATAAATCTAAAGGTGATGTCTTTGGAGAAGCCGTGACAATGCTTTATTGCAATGAAAATCTATGGGAAATCTTTTTATCTGATGGAATGGATAACGGTTGGAGGGATAATTGACTTAAAAATGATACTTTTGGCATTGTAATAATATAACTTAACTAAGGTTGATAGCTTAATAAAGTTTCTTACAGAAATTTTTTCATATATTTTTCTTTAACTTGTTTTGATTGTTTGATTTAAATGAAGGAGACAAAAAGCTTAAACATAAAAAAACACATTTAAATAGCTTAAAATACGCTTATTAAAAAATTATCTGCCTTATTGTAACTTTTTGAACTTTTAACATTCTATTTTAAGTTGAAAAAATTATTGCTAAACATGGACAAAAAAATAACTCGCAAGATTTCACCAACGATAAAAAAGTAGGAATAGTTTGCTCAACTGAATTCATATAAATTTGGTCATTTCACAGATTCAGAATTATTGCATTCTGGATGTGTAATTAAAGTCATATTTTTTATATTCTGCCTACTTTTGACTGGCTTAGACCAAATATGCAATTCTTTTCCAGTTGTTGAAACACGTTCTAGCCATAGCTAGAACAAAAATTTTTTGTTTGAATTTTATGATCTTAAAAGGACACTTTGTGACCTTCAAAATTTTTATTGTACTTATATTTAGGTATGGGAATACCTACCTAACTTCTCAAAATAATAAAATCATTATTTCCCATTTTTCGACTTTCGGTTGGCAGGCGGTTGCCATGCGACGCCGGGTGACTAAGGCTTTTCTTAAAAATGTTTCATATAATTTGCTATTTTTTACGCAAATTTCAATTTTCATTTTCAGCTTTCTAGGAAATAAACTAAGAATTAAATTTTCCTTATAAAATTGATTACGTGAAAACATTAATTAAATGTTTTGCCAATTATATTATTTTAATCAATTACAAGTCATTAATGTAAGACTACATTAAGATAAGACTAATTAAATAATTTTCAGTTTAAATTTTTTTAAAAATAAAATAAAATATCCAGAATTATTTTTGACCATCAAAAATAATAGCGTTCACTTAATGTAGAATAATATAAAAAGAAAAATCACTAATGAACCAAAAAAAAAAATTTTAAAAGTTTCTCTTTTAATTAATACCGCCAAATGTCCTTACTTTCAATTATCATTTTAATAATTTCCGTATATATATCAAAAGCATGCCAAATCTGGCACACCTGGTCTCCACTATTCTCTTGGAATATATTTATCTTGCATGTTTTTAATTAGGTGCATGCTTCCAACAAATTGACAGCTATTTAGTCTCAACTTGTTCATCTCATTTGCATACATTAACATTCTTATTAGAATCAGGTGTTATGTTTTTTTTTAAGATAGAAAAAACTGTTTTTTTTTCCTCTAAATAACTGCATTTAAATAAATATATATCTTGTTAAAATAATTATCTTGTTTCATTAAGTATTATGAGAAATAAATTTGAAGCCTAATAAGTGACTGTTATTCACATATATTTAACCTTCACGGATGCACAGGTTGTGTTGTTGATTGAACACTTTCAATTTTATTTGATGGTAATACAAGTTTACGTTATTTTTGCTGTTGTTGTTGTTGTTGTTGGTTCTTAATAATTTAAAAAACTGGTTAAAAACCAGAAATTCAGTTTGCAATAATTTTTATAATATATAACGTTAAAAGCATAATCGACGTAGTTGATAAAAATTTTTAAATCTATAATCAGTTATTTTAAATTTACATAAAAAATTTCAAAGTAATCTTGCGTCATTTTATTTGGATATTTTACTTTAGACATTTTTATCAGGTCTGGATAATTCGTATTAATAAGAAAATTTATGATGTCAACTTATTATTGGTGTAATTTTCAATAAAATTGGTGATATAAATATTACATTATTGTTCTTATTAGTTTCATATTTATTATAAACCTAAATTTATAACATGGAACAAACATGAAATTTTTTATATTTATTTTTTTTTTTTAGAATTATTTCCATGTGCTTTGTTCGAACAAAAACTATCGTAAAATTTGTAGTCAAAACAATAAATAATTAATTAAATTATCACGTTGTAAGTAATTAAATATGAATAAAATAGCGTTCAACGCTCTCTAGGTCTAACTGACTAACACTTATACGATCAAAATATTATTATAGAAAGATATTTTAACATTATTTTAATTTTAATATTGTTTGGCTTTTTTAATATATTTTTGTATAAGGAAAAAAAATTTCATGTTTTTAATGTTGTATGCATGCCTGAAAAATTCAAAAATTTTTTTAAAGACCATTCAGTTACTTTTTAAACTTTTTGAACAGTGGTCATTCTTTATTTGCGTTCATATTTATCATATAAATTTTCCGTTTGGTCAAAACGTTTGATAAATAAATAAATAAATAGTGATTGTAAAAGCTTTTTATTATATTCATGTTGGACTTCATTCTTTATAGTATTTATATCATTTTTAGGGCTAAAAAAATCCTGACTAAACAATTCAATAATGTACATAAAGTATTTACATATATCACCACACAAAGTTAGGATAAAAATACCAAAATGTTGTTGGGTTTAACATTTTTCGGATAGTCAGGAAAAAGGAGAAATCATACAAATAAAATTTGTATAGATTATATCGATGGTAAATTTCATTATATTTCAATTTTCTTAGTATTTTTGTAAGTACTAAAAAATTACATTGTTTTAATTTCAAAGTCAGTTTAATACGTTGTGGACGGCGTGTACTACCGGCGCATGTTTTATCTGGCGGTAGCTCATATCGGCTACTGTAGTTTTGTTTGTTTGTGATTAAAAATAATTTTTTTATTAAAGTTAGCGGCCAGAGTACGCAAAATAAGATTCACACTGCCACTAGATGAAGTGAAATAGTAGAAAACTGCGCCGTCTCTAACGTGTCAAGCAATCATATATATACAATATGAAACTAAATATTTTTTAAAAAAGATTCAAAAATGATTGTAAATCTTTTAGACAAGTGTTTTAATATCTTCCTATATATCTTTCTATTTGTGTAGCATAAAAATTCATTAAAGTGGAACTCAGATTTTTATGTAACTCAATTTCAGAAAATTCCAGAGAAGTTTTTCTTTCGATCATAGATCTAGTCTGAGTGGTGTTAAAGGCTCCCGAAATCACAATTTGTTATTTAATTTAAAACTCTTAAAGGAAGTTAATATTATTAAATACGAAAGTAGTTCAAACCATAAAAAACAAAATCGTTTAAGGTTTTAAATTAGTAAGCAAATTATTTAGTTAAATAAAAACTTCTCATACAGGAGTCGTCCTCAGAGTCAAACAACAGGGTCAAGCACAATTAGCCCAAAGCTGGGTAACTCAAAATTGGCCATTCTTATGTTAATCCTATCTTTGACCACAATTGGGTAAACAAGCTTTGGCCAACTCCATGATTACATTAATTTATATTTTTTTTTATATTAAGTATTACTAATTTTTTTAAGAGCATCTAGTCCTAAAGTTGTGACGATAAATGATTTAATTAAAACTATTCACTCATTTTGGGGTTTTACAAAAAAATTTATATATATATATAGCCCACACACATTAAGAATTAATAATATTCGAGTGGGAACTGTTAAATAATATTTTTTGTAACTAACAAATTTAATTTTACATCCGCAAAGCTGGCTATAGCGTTCACATTAGAGCCTTCAAGGTTCCTTTTAACTGTACAATGCTTGAAGGTTGCTTTTGTTTTGGAAAAAAAAAATATAAAAAATTTTCTTTTTTTAATATTTGCAAGCTAATAAATTCGATTTCCTTGATGAGAGCTAAAAAATCTAAGCTTTGTCATTACACTGTTTTTTTTTTTTTTGTTTCTCTCTATCATAATAAAAGATAATATCAAATGTTCAGTCGTCAGGTTCAAGGTTGAAAAGTATTAAAAGAATTGCATTTTTTTCATTAAAAAAAAAAATATTTTCTTACAGCAAAGTTATTCGATTGAAACGAATGCAAAAGTTTTTCTTCAAAGAACTTTTTAAGTTTTTTTTTTTCTTGACTTTTTTGTTCTTTTTTTCCTAACTATACTTTTCACCTTTAAGTTAAAAGCAAAATTGGTTTAATGGGGCTTCCGTTGATATATCTCTGACGTTTTGAAATTTATTTTTTGTTTAAGGTTTTTAACTGTTTTTATTTAACTGGTAAAAATTACCAAAATATAGGACCTGTTTTAGTCACAAGGCTAAAATTTAATTTAATATTATATTATTTCTAATTTATCGTTATTAGCGGAACTTATAATGTTTTCTTTGAAAATTTTAATTATCTAGTTAAGATTTCTATTGAATGCTAGTTTAAAAAAAGATTTTTAATTTAGCTAAAATAGTTTTTATCTATTTTATATTGAAGCATTAAATATTGAGGTGATTTTAATAAAAAATTATCACCTATAATACTTAGAAGAAACTAATAAAATAAATTAATTTTCTCCAGACTGTTTCTGTTATATATTATAACGGATGTTTTATGTACAAATCATATCATTTTCTGATCATTACTATTTTTAGACTTGTATTGAAGTTATTTTTTTATAATGGTTCTGTTCTTGATATATATTTTTTTGTTTGATTTTACCGAACATAACTTTTTATACTAAAAAAAGAGCTTTAAGAAGGAGAAGGAGAACTTTATTTTACTATTGAAAATGCTAGATTTACACTTTTTACGACTTAAACTAAACATTAAAATTTTCAACGATTTTTATACTTAAGAAAAAAAACTAAAATTTTTGGTCACTTTTTCTGCTGTCGTACAATCTATTCTATATTAATATTTTGATTTTGGTCGACAATTTTACGAGAGTGATCTCAATACATTCTGGCCTCATACATCTACGACCACTTGTATTAACGTGCTTATTACTTTAATAATTAAGCAAAAATAAAAACAATTATTGATGTGCATTTTTCAGTTTTAAAATAGAATCTAAATAAGCAACACGAGAACAATTTTGAATAATATCAAAAATTAGGTATAGAAGTGTGATAAAGTTTGTCTTTAGAGAAAGGAGTAAACCAGCCGAAATTAAGCAACGTTTGGATCTCGTGTATATAGGCTCTTCACTTTCTTATAGCACAGTGAAAAATTTGTAAATACGTAAAAAGTGAGAATGATAAAGAAAACTTTAGGTTTTGGATTATAATCCATGGTAAATATGTCCAAAATCGACTTTGTCATTCTCCTACTCATTTTTCATGCTAAATTAGAATTAGAAAAACACCTGTACCCCTTTAAGCTATTCACATTGGCTACTGTTGACAATAATTTGTCATTTTTTCTAGAAAATGTGTGATAGGCAAAACGTGTTTTAGTTGAAAGCTTGGAATAAATTTTTTAACAGAAATAGTCATTCAGGAAGCATAATACTCATAAAATATTTCAATTTCTATAAGGGGAGGTTCCGTATTTAGTGTTTTTTTTATTTTTTTAAATTAATGTATAACATCTTAAAAATTTCGAGTTGATCGGAGTAAAATTACCGAAGTTATGAACATTTAAACGTCCTTTGCTTTACTAGAGCAAGGAGTGAATGATCAAAATTTTAAATCGTTTTTCTGAAGCCCTTCTTATTTTCGACGTTGGTGTTCACGATAATTCAAAATCTAGTGAATTGATCGTTTTGAAATTTTTCATACTACTTTTTCACATATTTTACCAAGTAATAACGAGAGCTTTTCTTTTTTTTTAATGATTATTAATTATAGATTAACAAATAAGTCTATTTTTTAAGCGAAAAGCGGTATTTTGTCTTCCAAGGCTACCAAAAATTGACAAATCACAAAAGTATAAAAAAAAACCTCGTCAATACTTTGAAAAATATCTTTTCAAACAAATAAATATTGATTTTTTGATTTTAGAAGATTCTGTTGCGAGTTCTGATAAACACCGCAAAACAACTTTTTATCGAAGTGGTTCCAGATATTAGCTGCCACTCGCTCACTTTTCAACATTTTGAAATGGAAAAACATTGTTCAGATATTTAGTTCCATATAAAAATTAATTAAATAAACTAGAACTATCTCTATATTGCCATAAAGAATTCTTTTAACCGAACCTCCCACTTAATATAAGAAAAAATATTTTTTTTAAAAGAAATTAACATTTATTACACTTGATTAAGAATCATAGTTTGTCTTAAATGAGTATTGTATTTTGGTGTTTTTGCTATATACATTCAACCCAATTTAAATCCATTAAACTTACAAAATTGTGCGAATAGAGGAATGCAGAAATTTTTTAAATTTTCATAAATTTAGTTAATTGTAATAATCAAAATTTTGTAAATAATACTTATGCCACATTGACTACAACAATTGCGTTCTTATAATTGTATCCAATTAAAGAGCAAGGCTTCGAAATTCGTATCAAACCTTTCTTCTTCTCACATTAAAAAGACTGAGAAGGTTAACTATTCATTAAAATGAATTTAATGAAGTTTAATTGTGTTTTCATATTATAATAAAAATTACTCTTGACATTTTTGTTTTATAATTTAAATAGTGGTCAAGTATATTTTACACCCAATTAATTTTAATGTCTATACTATAAGTTAAATAATTTAATAATTTTTATTTGAAAGGATTAAAATTTCTTGATTCTTTGAAATTAGAATATGTACTTAATTTTGTGATGGGATTTTAGGTAATTTATAGGGATATGAATTTTTAAGAATAGGTAAAATTTTATGTTTTATATAAAAAGGTTACAACTACATAATTTTATTTCCAACTTTCATTTAAACCATTTAGCAGCTTTCAGTATATTGTAAAGGATACAAAGAAAAGTACATTTCTGAAATCTTGGCAAATTAATTTAGTTTTTAGAAACATTATATTTTAAAAAAAAATATTTATTACAAACCTTTAAAAGGAGGGTATGAATCCATTTTTTTATTCCATAAAACTTTACTTAAGTTCTATATTTATCGTTTTCTTTGCATAAAATTTAAAAAGCTAAATCCAACAACCAGTGGCGGATTTATGAGTTTAGCGCCTTAAGTCCCAACAGTTGAAACGCTCCAACTCAAAATAATTTCTAATTATCTAAGTAAGGATTTAAAATAAAAATTAATTATTTATGCTTATTCATAACATTCACAGTGATTATATTGATTTATTAATTACTAATTTAATACAAATAATTATTTTTGAAATGAAAGTTTTAGTTAAAAAACAAAAAATACTAATTTATCCACTTTTTTCTTGCTTTTGTATTCGCCAACTTAATAACGAATTCCTCGCAATCGATTTTTGCTGTTTGATCTGCTCCAATTGTTAATAATGCTAGAGCATTTAACCTGGCCTGGCCTATATTTGATCGTAAATAACTTTTCAAGCGTTTTAATGTTGAAAATGAACGTTCTCCTGAACAATTAGTCGCTGGAATGCTGAAAAAAATACGTATTGCTATATCCACATTTGGATACAATTCTTGTAATTCATTTTCTCGTAAGATAGTAGACAATTCCAAGAATGAAAAAGCTTTTTGTTTTTTCATTATCGACGATAATTACTCACTTAAATGGAATACATTCTTCTTGTAGAGCATCTTCTTAATCATTTGGATATTTTTTTACTAAATTATTACTCTACGATGAGCAGAGACATAAAAAAAGTTAGGAATAATAAGGAATAGAATCTACTGTACATTTTCCAACAAGATTTAATGAATGAGCTCCACAAGGAACATAAGCAGCTAGTTAGAAAGACTTTAATTCAATACAATTAAACAATAAATCATATTTTATTAAAAATCCCAAAACTTTTTTAAGAAAATAGTCCAGTACATTACTTACAAAATAAATTTTCGTTTAGAACACTTGAATTTTTTGGCGCCCCCCAAATTTTGCCGCCCTAGGACCGTGCCTACAGGGCCTATGCCTAAATCCGCCACTGCCAACAACTATAACTCAGCACAAAATCAATAAAATATTTAACCATTTAATTGAAATGAAAATAAGTTTTCAATTACTAATAGAAATTTATATGAATATGAAAAATCGGTAACTCAATAATATTATTTTAATATACGTAAATCAATCATTTACGTATAAAAAGACAACATATATTCATGACATTTTAATATTATTTAGTGAAATGATTGATGTATTTTTGATTTACATCTAAATGACAAAAAAAAAACTTATATAAGCACTACAGCTACTAAATGGGCACAAGGTTGTTTATTTGAAATTACTGGCAAATTAATTTATTTACTTTCTATGCCAATTTCTAAACTTGGCTATCAGACTTTTTAAGATACATTTTATTTTAATTAGTTTCTTTTGTTTTGTTATTTTCACTAATTTCAAATAGTATTTCCTATGCAATAAATTGAAGCTTGTGATTATTGCTTAACAAATTTAGTATTTAATTACTTGTAAGCTCAGCTGATTGAAAATTAGCTTATTTTCTGATAAAGTTTTGATTATATTTAAAAAAAAGTTGTTAAATAATTGCATAGATAATGGAATAGACATTTGTATTTTATGTTTTCTACTCGGATATTTACTTTAAGTACAAGGAGGCTCTTAAAATATTTCAGTTAAATAATACTTAAGTAATACTCAAGCAAGGATATTGATTGCTTTTTTAATTTATTATCATTTAATATTTTTATGAAATTTGAAATATTAAATTTAAGTTTTCAACATACATATTTTATGTGCTTAAACAAATATTGCACTTTGATGGTAGTAGTTAAAACCTAATCCGATTTATGTAGCATTAGCACTCAATAAGAAGATTTACTCAGCTTTCAAGATCTCATGTTGCCTGCAAAATCAGAAGGATGGCTGTGTGAATAAAGTTTTGAACGATTAACAATTGGAATTAAACATTCTTAGTTATGGCAACACTTTAGACCCTGACACGATAGTATCTACAAGCAATGCAAAATTAGGCTAAGAACTAAAAGGATTGGCTGTATGTATGTAGTTGGATATGTACAGTTCATATAGCTAAAAATTGCATTCCTTTAACTTGCAAGCATTTGAGTCCTCGAATGCAGGGCTATTGAACTTCTTAAAATCTCTTCACAAAATATTGGATGTTTTTCAGATCCATTTTTAAATTAAAAATTAATAGACTGTACATTTTTGGTTTATTTAACGAGAGACAGATCCTCCAGGTTGTAAATTCTTGTATAAAAAGATTTGACGAATTTCAAATTTGATATTCTTGTTTTCATATTGTGTGAGAAGTTTGCTTAAAAATAATTATAGCAATACTACAAATTATATTTATATGCATAAATTTATTTTCAATTCAAGAGGAAAAAAATTCATCTACAGCTTTTATAAAATTTATTGCACTCGAATTAATAGTTAAAAAGTTACCTCATGTAATTCTTTTTGCATAAGTTTTGGCTAATTATTATTTATTCTTATATATATATATATATAACTTTGGAAATAACAAGAAGTTCAATAATAGTAAGTTTCTCAATTAGTTTTATATGTGTCTAATGAATGATAGAATTTTGAGGCTTACACTTTGAAATTCTAAAAATTCAGCTAAAACCGAAATAATGGTAAAAAAATTTTCATACACCCGGTTTTACAGTACAGGCTTAAACCTCGCTCAACTTCATCTGTCACCTCGCTGCTTCACTTGCTAAGCGTGTTTTACAGTGCTACTTTTTGAGCTTAAGCCCGTACAGTGAAACCGGGCAATAGTATTACTCAGAGTTTAATTGAAACACCTTATTTTATCCTTTGATTTAATAACAGAACACAGGGCGTTTATAAATTATAACAAAGTGCTTCTCAGTTCAAGTGTCTTTTCTCTTCTTTATTAAGGGAATCCATGAAGACTTTGGGGCAATAAAAGAACCGTTACTGAATGTTGAAATTTAATTTTATCAATTAAAAGTTTTATTTTTTGTACTTTTTCTTCAATTTCTATTAAAATTAGAGATTTGGAATAAGCTTTGTTGCATTTTGTCAATTTGTTTAATTTTCAAATATTTTCAGACATTTTGTTTCAATTCTTCATACAATTCTTACAATATTACATTAAATTTACTTGGTTAAAATCTGTTGTGATGCTTACTTTACTTAATTCATCAAAGTTAATAACTGTTTACCATTCCAAAATTGTTAATTAAAATACAGAATTATGTATTAAATGAAATTAATTACAAAATAATTAAAAAGATTTTATATGCTGGTTTAAAGCTTGCGTTTCCAAGGCAAAATTTAAGAATTTTAATGTATAAATCCATTAACAGCATTAAAATTGCTAGCATCTTCTTTAAAATAAAAAAGAATAATTAGTTGTTGAGAACAATTGAATTTAGTAAGTCAAAAACTAGACATTACAATAACAATGATCAAGAGTTATACAACGAAATGACCTAGTAACAAATTTTCATGGAGGTTATACCACCCAAGAACAATCAATTACTTTTTCTTAGTACTTTGCTCTTTTTTTATAATGGAAACTTTAAGGAAGTTTTACAATAAAATTCTAGCCAGAATTATTTTTTAATAGTGACCTTTACAGCTGTTTTTTCTGTTTACAGGAAATTTATTTTTATATCAAGACTAAGGACTCTAGCTGATAAATGAAAAATAAAACTTTATAAATAGACCTCTTAGCTCAATGTTAAAGTAATTCCTCAAATCAATTAAGTCTGCGAATTTAAAACCAATTTATCATTAGCAATCAATCTATGACCTCGAAGTAGTTATCATTTCTGTAAAAAAAAATTTCATGGATAATTAAATGCTTTGATTAATTATAAAATGCTTGTTTGGCAAATGTTAATTTTCCAAAGAAAACTTACACTTTTAATCTACTTGAATTTTTGTTTGATTTTTTCGCTCTTTGCAGGCTTTTTGGAATATACTTAAAATAAACTTTTTATTGATGTGTGATTAATTTAAGACAATATAAAACTTTTATATTAATGTTATCAAATGTTTTTTATTTTATTTTTCTAATAAATTCATTTTCTTTTTGATTTATTTAATATTAAAATAATTCTAAGTGTAATTAATTATTTTCAGACTTGAACTATCGATACCATTACAACCCATTCATGGTGCTCATGGTTATAGTAAATGTGAAATGTTTGATGTTAATTATACACAACTTGTAATAGAAGGTATCAAAGTAGCAAATCAGTCATGGCCTAAAACTGCATGTAAAAATGGTTGGGATTTTGAATTTTCTGATATACCATATCGAACGATATCAACAGATTTAGAATGGGTTTGTCATAATTCAGCTCTGCCTATAATTGCACAATCAATTTTTTTTATTGGAGCTATAGTCGGTGGTTTAATTTTTGGATGGATAGCTGATAGATTTGGAAGGATACCAGCATTAGTTAGCTGCAATATAATTGGTTTTATTGCTGGAATGACAACAGCTTTATCTACAAGTTTCTGGCATTTTGCTATTTGTCGTTTTCTAGTTGGATTTGCATTTGATAACTGCTTTACAATGATGTATATTTTAGGTAAATTTAAAATTTTATAGAAAAATATTATGAAGTTGAGAAAAGTCTAAAAATCCTTGTCTTCATTTAAATAATTATTAGTCTCTTCCCAGCAAGAGACAACTGAAAGCAGCATATTTTTCAAAATCAATGCTAAGCTTTGGATTACCGTAGTTGAAGTAAGTTTTTGAATGTAATTTAACAGCTTTTGCTGGTAATTTCTCTTAAGGCTAACGCAGAGAAATAACGAAAGCTACTCCAGTAGCGTCTATAGCTTCCAAAAAGTAGCCTTTATTCAAAAAAAACTTTCCAACCAGATTTTGATACATCCTTTTTGTAGCGTTAAAAATGATTATATCGACGACTGTAGCCGCCCAAAATCCTATCGCGACTACAGTAGCAGCAGCTGTCGCTTTGTATGTGTTAGATTTAAATCCTTGTTTTTTAAAAGCAATGAACCAAGCTTCAAAAATAAGTTTAAGCTACGCTTCAAGCAGTTAACATGTGTAAACTCTAAATGTAGTTCTAGCCTTTGACAGGGAAAAATGTCGTAGCTTTAAAAGAAGGAATATATTTTTAAATTTTTCGATTCTTTACTTGGTGTTCTTTCTATTTTTCGTGCTTTCTACCTCCGTAATCTATTTTTTCTTTGCAATTTGCACATTCCAATTTCGCTACTTAAGGGCAAGTCAAAGTTTATTTTAAATACCTTTGTCATCAAGAGTTAAATTAGTTTTTTGATGTAAAATAACAGTTATGCTATTGATTTTAAAACAAGAGCGGAAGAAATTAAGCAAAATTGAATTTTTTTGGTTAAATTCTCAACTTCCATAACTTTTTCTTTTCTATTAATTATATTTCAGATATTTATCTAAACAATTTTACTCAATATATTTATATTTATAATTATAGTCCTGGAATATGTTGGACCAAAGTGGCGAACTTTTGTAGCAAATATGTCGATTGCAATTTTCTTTACACTCGCATCTTGTTTACTACCATGGATAGCTTATTTTGTGGGTGATTGGAAAAATTTTGCAATGATAACATCAGCCCCATTAGCTTTAGCTATATTTACACCATGGCTAGTTCCAGAATCTGCAAGGTATGATTTTTGATTATATAAAAAGAAGTTTTTTACGAAGTTTTCTTGTTACCTTACAGGTGGCTTGTATCACAAGGAAAAATTGAGGAAGCAATCAAAATATTAAAAAAATTTGAAAAAATTAATGGAAAAGAAATATCACCTGATATTTATAAAAATTTTAGTGATAGCTGTGCTCGATTGAAAGATGAAGAGAGCAGTAATAATAGTTATTCGGTTTTTGATTTGTTTAAAACTCCTCGACTTCGTAACATAACAATACTTTTAATTGTTATTTGGATGATAATATCTCTTGTATTTGATGGTCATGTAAGAAATGTTGGCTCCTTAGGAATTGACTTATTTTTAACATTTACGGTTGCATGTGCAACAGAACTACCAGCTGATACATTTTTAACATTAACTCTTGATAGATGGGGACGACGCTGGTTAGCATTTGGTACAATGGTTTTAAGTGGAATATTTAGTCTTTTAGCAACTACGGTACCAATTGGACCATATTCAGCAACATTAGCAATTTTAGGTAGATTTAGTGT
Organism: Acrocera orbiculus; assembly: GCA_947359355.1. Taxonomy (NCBI): domain Eukaryota; kingdom Metazoa; phylum Arthropoda; class Insecta; order Diptera; family Acroceridae; genus Acrocera; species Acrocera orbiculus. Next base: position 48,280,099 of record OX375757.1, read on the forward strand.
AAATATATCTTATAATATTGGTTTACAATATGCAGCTGAACTTCTACCGACAGTTGTACGTGCTCAAGGTGTTGCATTTATTCATATTATGGGCTATGTGGCAACAATAGTTGCTCCTTTTGTTGTTTATTTATCAAATATAGCACAATCTTTACCATTAATTATATTGGGTGTACTTGGTATAATTGGTGGAATACTTTCATTATTTCTACCAGAAACATTAGACCATGAACTACCACAGACTTTAACTGATGGTGAAGAATTCGGTCGTGGACAAAGAATATGGGATATACCATGTTTAAATAAAAAATCAATTGATGATGAAATAACTAATAATAGAAATAAAAATGTTGAACAATTTCAACGTGCTCGTCAACGAACATCAATTCGAGCATCTTTATCAAAAGGAGAAATGAGATCAAGTATTTTACAACGTTCAAGAAGATCAACTAATTTGAATACATATAATAATCAAAAAGGATTAGAATCAATTTAATATACCTTTTTTTATAGGTAAATTTAATATAAAGAGATAACGTCAGAAAGAGTTCCTAGGGCAAAATTATAATCTAGTCAACTAGCTTACAGAACATAAAAAAAGCAAATAATAAACATTTCCGGTCCTGACACTCATACTAGAATTAGTTTTAAAGCTTAAATATATAAACAACATATTTTATGTTTTATTAAACTGTATGAAAAATTATTCAAAATTTGTCAGACTGAAAAATTTGCTGACAATGCAAATTGAGTGATAATTAAAAATATTATATAGGCAATATTTTTCCGTTATTACAATGGAATTTAAGCATTAATTGTTCTTTTCTTTCATTAATCATTAAGCTAACTTTTAAGTTACAGGAAATATTATCTAGTTTGAAGTAGTTGTTTCAAACTATGGAATACAGAAATCAAGAAATATATCTATTGATATATATAGTATATAGTTTGTGATTTTAAAATAAATAAATAATTATTTAACAACAAAACAATGCAAAATTTAAGTAAAATGTAGGGATTGAAAATATCACATCTTTTAATTTTGAAAATAACATCGCTAAATGAATATTAATCCAAATAATATAAACATAGAATGAGCTTTAGTTGAAGCATATATAATTACTACTGTACTTGTACATTCACCATTTAGTTCCAAGAATATTTTAAAACATGTTCAAAAACAACAACAAAATGAAAGATACAGAGTTTATTTTTTATTTTATTTTTAATTCTCAGTTTTACTTTCGATGTTTAATAAGAATAAAAATATAAACATTTTTTACGATTTTAAATTAGGAAAGAAAGTACAGAGTTCTCTATTTTTACTAATAAAGAGGAATAAAACCCAAAATTATTAAGATTTTACTTTCGAAATACTTAAACACTTCTAATTTTACTTTGATATAATTTTTTAACTAAGCAAAAATTGTAAAGTAAATATTTTAAATAGTTTTTCAAAATTTAAAATTGTAGGCCAATGCAAATTTTTATCATTATCGTTGAGAGTGTGCCACTGCTTAGGAAAAGGCATTGGTATTAAATGTAAAACAGGAACACCTGTAAAAATCATATTGTAAGTAAATTTATTAAAATTGTTTTTTGAACACATATAAATACTATAGCAATATTTTTGTAGTTTGTTATTTAGTATATTTATTTATTTTTTTTTTCCAACAACAACTTTTGCATTTTAAGAGTGAAAATTTTTCTCATGAAAAAATATCAAAAAAAAAAACAATCCATATATTATTAGTTAAGTTAAAGTGTAAAATATAAAATTAATTTCATCGGAAGAAACATAAAACCCAGTTTTTTTATCTAGTATTATTGGTACGAAATTTTATTTTTATTCCATACTATAAATTTATCTTCTTCATCCCTTTAAAAAATTTATTTATATTTACCTTTTAACATGAATGGACGATGATCATCATCAATTAATGCAAATGACATAAAATTTTGGAAAATATTATTCCTTCCAAAAAGTTGTTGTTCAATTGAATAGATCAATTTATGGAGACCTTTAGCATTGTATACAAAATTAGGTATTTTCATACCTTCAGCTCCAATTAAATCAAGTAAAACTAAAACTTTCTGAAAAAATATTCTAATTTTTATATTTATTTATTGATTCCTTTAATTTTTCTAAAAGAAACAGAACTCATAGACTTTTTTGCAACTCAAGTAATTTTTAATTTATCAAAGACTAAAATATCCGTTACTTTTAAATTGGATAAATTTAAGTTTAAAAGTGTGAAAACAACCCTTGTTTCAGAGCTTCAGTTTCAAATGAAATAAAATTCAATTGAAAACTAAAGCACAATTGTTTTGATGTCATTAACTAGAAAAATAAAAATGAATTTAAATTTTAAAAGTATTTAGTCTAAAATAAAAAACAGAAAATTAAAAAATTGACGAATAGTTTTTAAAGAAATACTAATATCCTAACTTTAAAGAAATCGATGAGTTCGGATTTCTAAGGTTTCTTTATGAACAATATATGCCGTTAGTTTTTGGTAATAGTAATCAGTTACAAATTGAAGTTCTAAATTTATATAAAGAAATAAACAATGATAATTTTTTATATTAAATACATACAATTTGTTGCAAGCCAACATATTTGTTCCCATTATTTTGTTTGCTCATTTCATTAGCTAAATGCCGAGAGCCGTATATAGAATCTTGAGCTGTCCAGTCTAGAATAGCTTCTTCTCCATCAAAAAAGATAAGCTTAAAAGTAAATATTTTCCTTAATCAAACTACTTCTATTTACCACAAACCAAATATTATCTATTTACCATTAAACCATAGTTAGTACCATTTCTTAGATAAGAAAAAATTTCTCTTGCTGTATCTAAGATAAGGCTACATGAAACAGCAGAATCTATTGCTGCAACAAAATTTGTATTGTTTGCAAAGTATTTCGAGTCGTAGTGACAAGCTAAAGTCATATATTTACTAAATCCGGTCCCATATTTCCCAATTATATTAGTAAACTTAATATTGCCAAATATTGGAACATTTGCAAAAAATTCATTTGTTTCTGTTTGAAATCCAATTTCATTTAGTTCACTTGTAATAAAAATTATTTAAAGGAAAAAAAGTATAGTTAAGTTAACAAAATATTAATTCACTTACTTTAAAATATAATCCTTCACTTGTTCATGTGTTTGAGTACCGACCACACGAGGAATCATAATATTTTTTAATACATTGCGTAAATAGGTTTCGTTAGTTTTTATCGTTCGTGGTAGCTAAATTTGGATTATATTTTTGAAAAATTCTTTCAATTATTTATTAATCATACCTCAATTTCAAGTAAATTGACATAAATGATACTATTTAGCAATAAAATAAAAAATAAACTTATATAAAACATAATTAAAAATATTGATTTTTGAATTTTACAAAAAGATATGGAAGTCTCTCAACTGTATTTTAGTGACTATTAGGACACAATAACTGAGCCAAGTTTTGTTATAAAATTTTTAAAGTGTTGTGTTTCAACCGCATAACTGAAAATAAGATAAAAATACTACAGGTGCATTATCATATTTAGAATAATAAACAGTGAAAACAAAAGAGATTAAATCATTTAATAGGTCAAACGTCAGTAGTCAATTTTATGAAGAGAAAACTTTTTATACAACTTCATTTTAGAAATAAAATAATGAAGAAATAATTTGAAAAAATATCTAACGTAAGATAATATTAAAATATATATATTTTTTTTAAGATTAAAAATACAATCAGGCCTGTTTACCTAAGGAGAAAGCACAAGAACAGCTGAAAGCAGTGCCGTTGATAGTTTTTTGTGATGAATTTCAAATGTTGGGACTAAAAAATTTCTATTGAATACTAATAAAAATTTAAATTAATCAAATAAATTGAAACTCAAATAAATAAAATCTAATGAGAAAAAGTTTATTCCAAGATCCTCCAAAAAAACTAATATATATTCTTTGAACCAGATGAAAAAATATTTTAACAACTTGACTTTATCTAAAGCTCGTTGTCGCTAATTTTTATTTGTCCATTATTTTTAAAATTAAATTTCAGTATGAGATTATAAATAAATTCAACTTTTTGACTTGAAAAATATTCATAGAAAAAGCTTAATTAGCGTTTTTATAACTTTAGAAGCAAACGAACAACAAATATTTTTTAATTGAAAATTGATTCATCAATATGAAAAGGATTTTTAAATAGTAAAAATATCTGATTAGTATTTTCAATATCACTAAAAAAAACCCCTAAAGCTTAAAAAGTCAAAAAGTTAATTTTACCTGCAATATTCTCAAAATGAAAAACAAAAATTTGCTTTTTAAACAAATTCAAAAGTTATATGAAGCTTCAAAGCTTTAACCACCTCCTCTATCGAATAGCACTTTGACCGATTGAGTGAATGCAACTGGTCAGCGGTGGTCAGTATGATTTGTATAATAAAACAAAGCAAAAGTAAAGAAAGCTTTTAGTACTTATTTAAACTGGTTTTGCTTAACGAAGAAGTGTGTGAAATACAATCAAGGCAAATGTACATGTGAAAGCGAAAACTCATTATTAAACACTTTGTATAAAAATAAATAAATCTAAGAATAATTAAAAATTTTAGGATGTCACATATACTACTTTTATTTATTTTATTATTGATGAAATCCTATTCATTCCTGAGGGTATGTAGCTAACATACATATATATCTCCGCTAGATAAATATTGATTTGCTAGCTTAATTTTTTAATTCCACAGGTTCCAGAAAGTCTACTTAAGGAAAATGAAAATTATTTAAAAAATATTACAAATAATATATTAGTTCCACGAGTTGTTGGCTCTAATGGTCACGAGCTAGTTAAAAACTTTATCATCAAGTAATAAATTAAAAACATAACATAAGATTACAAAACGAACAAACTAAATTAAAATTTTTCATTACTATAAGTGAGCTTAGAAATTTAGATCTTACAATTGGAACAGATGACTTTAGTGCACCTACACCAATTTTTGGATATCTCAAATTCACCAATATAATAGGAAAATACAATACAGATTCAAGAAACACTCTCACTCTAGCATGTCACTATGATTCTAAATATTTTCCTGAAAATCCAAATTTTACTGGAGCTATCGATTCGGCAGTCCCATGCGCTATTATTCTTGAAACAGCTAAAAGAGTTTTAAATCATATAAGAAATTCAAAAGAAAAAATTAATGTCGGTTTAATGGTAAAAAAAAATTGAATAAACCAATAATTAAATAACTGAATATAATAATTTTAATTTTTAAAGTTGGTATTCTTTGATGGAGAAGAAGCTTTTCTAGACTGGACAGCTCAAGACTCATTATACGGTTCTCGGCATTTAGCTAACGAATTTTCAAAAACCTTAAAGGGTGATTATATGAGAGAAATTGATAATATTGTAAGTAAAGTCAAAGTTTCTTTTTGTGAAAATCAAATGGATTTTATATTAGTAAATATTATTTAATTTATATTTAAAAAGGCATCAAACAAAAGGATATCTTTAAATATTTAAGAACATTTATATTCATAATACTTTACACTTATAAAGTTGAATTTAAGTTAGTACAAGTTCCATACAACACCTGAAACCCTTATCAAATCATTGGTGAAATATAAAAATAATTAATTAGCACCTTTTAATTTATATTAGAAACTAATTGATTTGCTTGCCTGAGAATCAGCATAAAAAATGAAATTAAAAAATGGTGCTTTCCAATTATTCGACTTTAATATTATAAAATTTTTATTATATCATGAATTAAATTACGCAATTGAAAAACTTAATTAAAGCGTAATTAATGCCATAAAACATTAAAAAAAAAATATTTTATTAAATTATAGGAAGTATTGGTCCTTCTTGATTTAATTGGAGCAAAACATATAAAAATTCCAAACTTTGCTTATAACACCAAGGAACTACACAAAGCTCTAATAATTATAGAACAAAAACTTTATGGCCAGAAATCAATGAATTCAAAGGATTATATATTCAAAAATCAAACAATATTTGGCTTTATTGATGATGATCATAGTCCTTTTTTGCGAAAAAGTAAGTAATATATGAAAACTAATTTAAAATTTATATAAACATTTTTTTTCTAATTTTCGAGTAGATGTACCAATTTTACATTTGATTGCACATCCCTTTCCTGATCAATGGCATAAAAGAAGTGATAATGCTGAAAATTTACATTGGCCTTCAATTCTTAGATTCAGCAAAATATTTCGAGCTTTTACTTACTTATACTTAACCAATCAACCAATAATAAATTGATATCTAAATAAATAAATAATAAATAGTATATAAAAAATGTTTAAATATATACAATTAAAATTTAAGTAATTTATATGACACCAAACAAAACAATTTCAAAAGCAAAATCACATCATACGAAAAATCCGTTTCAATTGTTTTTAATTGAATTTAGGAAATGAATTAGGAAAAAAAACTTTCTAAATATTCTTGAATTTTTTATTTTAGTATTTATTTTTACCAAGCTTAATTTTATCTTCTTTTTCTTCCAATAGAAGACTTTTTTCCTGGTGCTCTCTGACCTTTGCCACCTTTAGGTTTCTTTCCCTTTTTCCGTGCCATCACTTGGAATTTTTTACTTTTCCTAGACATTTTTTTTCTAGTTTGAGAATCTTGTTGATTTTGAGCTCGCCTAGAAAAAAGTATTTAACAAATACAAACAGTAAATAATATTAATAAACGTACTCTTCTTTTTCACTTTGTTTTTGAAGTGAAATCGCTTTATCAACATCTATTTTAGGTTTTTTATTTAAAATATTCTTGATTAATGATAAGTTCTCTTCTCGTTCGGTTCCTTGTGTTATATGTGAAGCTTTACGCTTACATCCAGGAATTAGTTCTTTAACACCAATTCCTCTTGCCTCCTTTTCTTTTTGTATTTTTTCTTGGAATTTTCCCATTGACGCTGTTGAAGCTTTAGCTACTGTTACCGCAGTTAAAAGTTCCTTTGATGATGCTGCTTCAGGACCAAAATACCCTGTCCTTGGGATTTCTAGTTTTTTAGCACGAACAATATTTTTCATTCTTTGGATTTCATTTTTTGCTACTTTTTCACTTCTTAGATCTTTTTTCTTTTGGAACATATCTTCCATTGGATCCACTGTTTTTGGTACCTCTAATACCCAATCTTTTTCTTTTTCAGCTTCTGTACGTCTGTAACCATATTTAGGTATCCATTTCTAAACACAAATTATTTCAATTTGTATATTTATTTTTAAATTAAACACAATCTAAAGCAATAAAATAAATACATACATTAAGTTGCTCATCGAAAACTTTTTTATCTTTCTTTTTCTTTTTAATCCCTTTTTCTTTTGCAAATTGTTCCCATTTAGTTAAAACTCTGGCAGAAGGTACTTTCCTAATCCGTGGTAACACAATTTGCGGAGGAGGAAGCTTAGCAACTATGCTCTCATCAACTCTTTCAGTTGGAAGCTCCCAAATTTGATTGATTAAAATCTGAACGTTATCTCTTGTCAAATCACGTAAATAGTTTTCCTTATTTATCCTAAAAGTAAATTTTTTAGTTGCGATTTAATGTACATAGATTAAAACATCAACAAACTTTAATTGATTCTCATCCAAATCATTTGGATCAGAAATAAACATCATGCCAACATCAGTTCTTACGTCCAGATGTTTTTCAACATTAATTGATTTATAATTCTCATTGTCTTTTTTGTGTGTTTTTAAAATTTCTGCTACAATATCCATCTTAACACAACACGTGATTGGGGATAAGTTGACATTTGACTTACAGTGCTGCACTCCAGTGTTGTAAATTTAAACTGAAAGTAAGAAATTTTTGTACATAATCTTTGAACAGCGACTTTATAGAAGTTTTAAGCCGCGGCTGAGTACAAAAGTTTGTCATAGTTTGACATTTTGATTGAAAATATATAACTTATGCTTTCTAACTATAGTTTTATTATTTTAAATTGAATTACCTTACGTTATAAATGCAATATACGTTATAAATGCAATAAAATTAGTTAAAAGGTACAAATTATAAGATTTGTAATATAATTATTGCAATATACTTTTGAGTGTAAGCGTACCTCAAAAACTCCTATAAAAGCGCTGTTGAAAAAGATAATCTAGACACAGGCCTTATAATTGCAAATTTCAGTGTGTCAACTATATTTTATTAACAAGGCTCTGTTGTTTCTTTAATAAATAAAGTTTTCTGACTGTAGTATTTTAATCATTAGTAATAATTAACTGTTAATAACTAATATGTCACGCCAAGCTAATCGTATTGATTCCAAAAAAGTGGTAAGCATTATATTTATATTGGTATAAAGTAAAACTTATTTTTTAAAGAGATTATTATTTATCTCTTTGTCGTGTAAAACCATTAAAAATATCAAGTTGGATGCCTTGAAGTACGAAATTTAATTTTTAGAAATACTGTTCTCATCACGAATAAGAAGCAACTGAAACATTAAACGAAAAGTTTTCTATACAAAATAAAAATGGATGGTGGAAATAATGATAATCAGCCTGTACACACTACACAAGTTTCAGCACAGCATGGACAAATCCAAGTACTTCCTGTACTATCCAATGCTGGGGGACAATTAATTTTAGGACAACAAACTCAACAACAGACAGTCTTACCATTACAAGGAGGATCAATTATGTTGCAACCTACAAATACAACTGCACAGCCTGTACAGCTTGTTCAGTTACCTGATGGCCAAACTTTTATATATCAGCCAATGACTACTATATCAGATTCCCTAAACACTCAGCAACCACAAATAATAAATATAAATGGTCAATTGATTCAAATACCAACACAAAACAATCAAACAATTTCAACAAATCAACAACCACAAATAATTGTAATGCCTCAAACACAAACTACGACTAATACTTCAAATATAAATGTTCCATCACAAGCCGATGAGCCAGCACAAACTCATGTGACACAAGTTGAAGCTGAAGAGGAACCACTCTATGTAAATGCAAAACAATATAAAAGAATACTTATAAGGAGACAAGCACGAGCTAAATTAGAAAGTAGGATACCTAAAGAACGTTCAAAATATTTACATGAATCACGCCACAGGCATGCAATGAATAGAATACGTGGAGAAGGTGGCAGATTTCATTCTACACATAATGAAGTAAAGGTTGAAAAAAGTCATAGACAACGTAATACATCAGTCCAAATTCATGCAACAAAAGTACCAACTCAGCCGAAACTAATAGCCCCACATCACGACATTACAATTACTCCAATTAAATAGTTTTGCATTAAACTTTAAATAATATAAAACTAAATTTACTTTTTAAAGTATAATATGTAAATTTCTAAAAAAATTATACGTTTTATTTAATTTTTATTCAAGTGTTTCTTATTCACTATCTGTTTGTAAAAGTCAAACAAATTATTTTAAAATTATTTCAGAATTCTGAACTTTTAACGCTTACATATGGATCTTTTGTAACACAATTGTTAAAAGACTACGAATCTGTTGATGATGTTAACAAACAACTTGAGCGTATTGGTTATAATATGGGTATGAGATTAATTGAAGATTATTTAGCTCGTACGGCATCTTTAAGATGTCTTGATATGAGAGATACTGCAGATAAAGTTCAGGAAGCATTTCGTATATATCTTAATGTTCAGCCAACAATATCAAATTGGTCCGCAGCAGGAGATGAATTTTCGCTTTTATTTGAAACTAATCCATTAACTGAATTTGTAGAACTACCAGCAGATATGGCTAATCTTAGATATTGTAGCATTTTGACTGGCTGTATTCGTGGAGCTTTAGAAATGGTTCAATTGGAAGTACAGTCTTGGTATGCGCAGGTATTTTTCATTAATTAAATTTATTTTTTATTTATTTTTTTTCCTTCTAGGATCAATTAAAAGGTGATAATGTAACTGAACTAAGAATTAAATTTATAAGACGGCTTGAGGATGCAATACCAGCGGGTGAAGATTAATCTTATCACGCTAAGGAATTTTTTAACTCATTCCTCTTTAGATTTAATTTGTTAAAATTAGAAATATTAATCATTAAGAAGAGTATAAAACAATATAATGTGAAATTTTTACCATTATGCTTGACAAATTTATTCTTACGTCCAATATTAAGATATGATTCAAGTTTCGTATATAAAACAATAAATCCTTATGGCGTATCTGAGGAAAATCGCATTAATTCAGCTGAACGTCTATTAATTTGAGTCGGATCATTAGAAGCACAAATTATTTTTTTAAAACTTATCACTATTTAATTCATACGACATTTCTCTTCACACTAAAGCCAAGTTTTTTATTTCTCCTACCATACTTTAACCCTACAGATAATGATTCATCCGTTTGTGCAGCTAATCATAATTTTTTCAACTTCTTTTGCTCGAAAATCATATTTCTTCGAATAATATAAAAAGAAAAAACAATTTATTTTATATAAAGTTTATAACAAAAAAAAAAAGCAATTTTCGTATACAATTTTATTGTGTAAAATTATATGAATTTTGGCCTGAATGACTAGGATATTTTAACACTTAACATAAAATATAGCTATTGTTTGTTATAAAAGCTTGTTTTGATCATGATATTTTTTATCTTAAAAAAAGACTTTTGTTCGAAAAATTAATCTGCTCTGCAATGCAATAAATTAACACCCCTTCTCGATAAAACCTTACGTAAAGCCTCTAAAGTTTTTAGGCAAATAACCACACAGCAGCCTTTTGATACACCTTCTGTTGGTGTTTTACAAGTACAAGCTGTCTTTTTACTAACTTTATTAGAACATTGTTTCTTTTTAGAACTTTCTTCAATTTTTTTTGCATAGTTTTGTTTGGTTTTAGAGGAATCACTTGAAACAAGTGTTTCCAAAAATCTTGACACATCTTTGATTTTTTTATTTATACTTAAATATTCAAAGCTATTATCTTCACTGGTTTCCTTCTGAATGTTGTTACATTCTTTACTCGAATAGCATCCATTTTTACAATTAGATCCTACATCCAATTTTTCATCATTCATATTGCATATATTAGTATCACTTTTAAAGTCCTTTAAAGTTTTTTTACAAGATTTTTTTCGTGAAATTGTTTCTGTGTTTAATATATTCATATCTTCTACTTCATTTTTATCTAAAATATTTTCTGAAAGCTTAGAAATATTTTCGACATTATCAAACCGTTGTGGTACTGGAATTTGTGAATTATCAAAAATATTTAATAATTCATTAAAAAGTGATTCACTTTCTAAATCAGGATCAGATAAACTATTTATAATATTTGTTTCATTCAATATATTTTCAATACTAGCATCAGCAAAAGAATTTATTTGACTATCTAAATTAATAACTTGGTCATTCCTTGTTTGGCTTTCTAACTTAGAAAATTCTAAATTATCTGATGCATTGATAAAATTTGCTTCAGTTTTATTATTGCTCAAATCAACATAGGACGTCATTTCTGTAGGAAAAGCTACACAGGATGATGTAACTGCAGCTGCTGGATATATTGGTTTAGAAGCGAGTACTCCTACGTCAACCCAAGGCTCTTGAATATCGATTTCAGAGGGTAATGTCATTTGAAAGGCTTGAAATGTTTCCGGAACTACCGATTCTGCTTTCATTTTCATTGTCAAAATATTATTAGAATCTAAACAAGAATTGGACGACACATTTAATGATGTATTTTCCTGATTTATTTTTTCATTTTCTGTTAATTTCAGTAAATTTTTAAAATTCAATGTCTCATTATTATTTTTACTAGTTGGCAAAGTTGAAATACTGGTCAAGTTGGGTAATGAAAGGAAAAAATGATCAGTTTCAAGACTGTTCGCACTCTCAAAGTCATCATTTGATTGCTCTATTTTCACTTTTGTAATTTTCGAATCTTCTTTTAAATGTGTACGGGTATGCGATTTAAGGCTATGTGATGTAGTAAAAGCTTTACGACAATTTTCTTCTTTGCATGAATATGGTCGTTCTCCAGTATGTGTTCTTATATGAGTTTTAAGATGATGTGAAGCAGTAAATGCCTTACCACATCCTTTTTCTAAACATCTGCAAAATTAAATATTAAGTCATATGATGTTGAAAACAAATATATTTTAAATACTTATAAGGTCTTTCTTGAGTATGTGTTCGTGTATGTTTTTTTAGATCACTTAGTGTAGTAAAAAATTTTTCACATTGAGTACAATTGAATGTTTCTCCGTTATGTATACGAAGATGAGCATGAAGTCTGTAATTTAAAATAAATATTTAAATGGATTTCTTCATTAATTTAAAATTTATTTTATTTATAACAATTCAAAAAAAAAATAAACATGATTAAATCTTTATAGTTTATGATGTTTTTTTGTGTATTATCTCGAATCATTTGACTAATACTGAGTAAATTTAATTCAAACTTTTTTCCATTTTCAAAAAAAAATTGATAAAATTTAATTTACCTATATCTTGTGTTAAATGCTTTTTCACATCCATTTATAGGACATTTATAAGGCCTCGACTTCGTATGTGCTCGAATATGAATCTTAAGGCTATAAGATGTTAAAAATGCTTTGCCACACTTTTCATCAGGACATTTAAATGCATATTCTCCTCTATGTGTTTTAAGATGAGTCTTTAGATTACCAATTGTACTATAACTTCTTTTACAATTTTCATAGCTACAGTTATAACGAGAAAATATTTGTTTTGTTGACATCTGAAATGTAAGTTTTGGTTAATTTTGTTTACATCAAATTTGAGATTACAGTATAGCAAACTATGTATATAACTTATACATAAAAAATGTTCATTACAATAAAATGATATTCTTTCAGCTCGTAAAACATAAAAAATTATTAACTATTTATAAATAAGATTATTTATTAACAATCACAGGAACAAAAATTAAACTGAAAATAATTCAAAAAGATTTGCTTTAATAACATAAAATTTTCTAATTGTAATAAAAGAAAATAAATATTTGGACATATATAAAATCTACTTGTTATGTTAAATAATTAATTCTAATTTTAATAAAAACCAAAATTTTTTATTATTAAAACAGGATTTAAATTGTTTTTAACATTATACTATATATACATTTATTATCATAAAATTCAATTTTTAATTTTAAAGTGTAAAAAAATCAGGACCTACATGAAGTTTATGTTATGATTCAACAGGCTTAAAAACTTTCTTTAGGAATTTGATGTACTATTTTTCAATAGCATAATTTATGATTAAACCACTTTCAGTCATGGTATATAATTATTAGTTTTGAGCATAATTATGCAAAAAATAGTTTAATAAATAATTTAAAATATCTGTACAAATAATTTCATTTTTTCTTTTTTTGTAAAACTGTAGCATTATACCTAAACAAAATTTCGCAATACATATGTTTATTATTTTCAAGCTGTTTCAAATTAATGGATCATAAACTTCATGTAAATTTCACTAATATTTTTAAATATTTTTTTAATTGATAAGTTTTTGTTGCAAAATTATTATTTAATTTATAAGTCCACTTACACTCAAAACGTTTGCAAATATATCACTATTTAAATTTAAAAGTTCATCATTTTTCTCAGGGTATAAAATTGATTCATTTTGTTCAAATGAAAATTTGTCAATGCTATCCATATTTATTTAACAGGTGATTCCATATTTATAATAACTGCGATGATCAATCCAGATCATAATATTCTTCAATCCCAATTTCAATATAAATATGAAATAAAAACTATTTTTAACTTTAATTCTAAAACTATACCTTTTAATTTTATGCTTAGAAAGTATAGTGACAATTTAATACTATATCGGATATACTAAAATAAAAAAATGAGAATTAAAGATCATATACTTGGAAAATGTATATGGTATATAATTTTTGCATGCATGTATATAGTACGTATTATATATGTATGTGATATATTGTGATATACATGTGTAAGTTCTTTATTTGAAAATGAAATATCAGCTGTATTAAAAAACAATATGATAAACGCATTCATTGGTCATATTTAACTTTAATGTGGGTGTATTCAAAATATTATATGGAAAATTTTCATTAAAAGATAACCTTCTCATATTACACTTTTTTCTGTGTATATTTTTAAAAATTTGTGTACAATATATTCTTTTAATTAATCACTAATTGATAAAAATAAAATAAAATAAAAAAAATTCTTAAAAAACTTTCATTTTAATTGAGCCATACATAGAACAAATGTAATAAAAATTCTTTATTGTATTTCTTTATTAATAATATAAATTAAATTATTTATAATTAGGTATAAAAGGGAATTAGATATAAAGTTAATTTTACAGTTTTCTAAATTTCTAAATAAAAAACTAATGTTTAAAATTAAATATTATAAGTAACTTTGACAATCAACAAAATCATTAAAGTTTTTTTAAACAATAAAAAAACTAAATTTTGTAAAAATTTTAACGATGACGTATTTTTTTGTTAATTGTTCCTGTTTTTTTTGCAGATGTTACTCCCAATTTTTGTTTAGCACTCGTATTTGTTGGTGTTGAAGGTTCTTTTGTATTCAGATCTCTTGTAGGAGTCATAGAACGTTCTGCTAAAGTAAATACATTCAATTTTTGTTTTTATTTTGTTTAAATATATTTTTTTTTTTAAACCTTTATCATCTTTTCCTGTGCTTTTGATTGATACAGATCCATCATGAGAAGTTGTTGTGTTTAAATTAGCAGAAAGTCCAATTTGATTATCACTAGAATCCTCATTTGTAAAAGACTCAGATTCACTATTTCGATCAGCTTAAAAAGAAAATAATTAAAATTTATAAAACTATTGAAAATTTATTTAGAATACGATTGCATATTGCCATTGAGGTTATGCTCGATTTAGAAAATAGTCGTTCAGCTTCCTTAAATTTCCGATTTCTTTTATCTGCTTTAGAAGTTGTCCCTTTATTAGATGTAAGATATCTATCCCATCCTCTAATTATATTACCATATAATTGTGTATCTTCTAGATATGAGCCTTCGAAGGCATAAATTTGTCTTTCTAAATTTGCTAATTGCTCCTATAAAAAATAAATTTAATTTGTCAAATTTTGCAATATTAATACACAACCGATATTTCTGCTTTTCTTTTAATTAGCTCAGCTAGTTCAGCTCTTGTGTCAACAATGGAATTTGTTTTTGTAGTCATTCTGTTTTCTTAGCAAATTTCAGCTAGGCCAACTAATCATTTAAGAATTTATTATTAGTTTATTTTGAATATATACAGACGATAATCCTAATTTTATTTTTCTATTTTTTCAATAGTATAAATTGCACTTATCGCGCTGTCAAAACGCCTATTCGTATAAAATAGGAGTTAATCACAATTACCTTACTAACTATAATAAAGAAAAATTTAATTTATCAAAATATAGTACCTCAAATTTAGTTTGAAGTTTTAAAAAATTGTGTTTTATAATTTTGTTGTTGTTGTGTAAAATAATTATTGAAAAAGTACTAAAGTCGCAACTATATTGCAAATATAACCTATCAGAATTTTAGTCAAACGTCACTTTTTTATCTTTACTGAAATACTGTAATGGCAGAAAAATATATTTCTCGAGTCAACCAGGTAAAGGGAATACATATATCTTTGAAATTAAATTATTTAGTTACATCTTGTTTGCTTCTTAGCTTGATGCTTTGCATTTAGATAAAGAAATTAAACGAACATTACACAATGATCTTATTTTAAGCATTGAAAAAATACTGGTAAATATTTTTATATTTTAAAATTTTACACGTACAATTATAATTTTTGTTCTTTATCAATGTTTGCAGCCTAATTTGCTGATACGCTTAAAACCAGAAATAGAATTAATATTCGAAACTTTGATATGGTATGGATCGATTGGAAGACGATTTTCTACTTTTGGGCAAGACCTCTTTTTGCTTGCGTACGATAAACATCAGTTAACTTTATTTATACTTATATTACATTATTCCTTTACTATTTTAACAAAATATATAAAAGAAAATATACAACAAAGATTTACAGAAAAACAGGATTTACAAAATTTTGTCGGATATATTGAAAATTTTAAATTATTTTTGGATTCGTTTAACTTTTTAAGATTTTTAAAAACAGGAAAATATCCGACTCTCATAGATTTTATATTACGATTGAACTATATTTTAAAAGATGTGGCTAAGCGAAGAGAAATTACTTATAATCATATGAATAAGGAGTTATTATGGGGTGGATTTATGGTACATATAATATTTTTATAAAATACACACTAAGCTAATATTTATTTAAGGAACTATTGGGAGTAGTTTTTCCTTTAGTAAATGTCCAAAAATGTCAAAGAATTGCTAAGAATTTTTTACTTCGTCGCACTAATAAAAACAATTCAACGATTCAACCGTTATTGACATTGGAAACTTTGTGTTCTATATGCAAAGATCGACCAACTTTACCTCATCATATAGGATGTGAACATATATTTTGTTATTATTGCATAAAAGGAAGTGTTCTCGCAGACTCAGGTTTTGAATGTCCAATGTGCTATACAAAAGCAAGTGTGATATCAAAACTTTAAGTGTAAACATTTGTAATTTCTAATTAATATAATTCTCTTGTCAAGGTTTAATTGTGTTTAGTTAATTTTTAACATATTCGTGGAAATAAAAACTATTTCCATAATTTTTTCCTTATATATTATTATTTTTGGGAAGTTTCCGTTTTGCTTTATGTATCTATTATAAATATAAAAGTACTGATCAGAAAATTAATTTAGCATTTAAATATATAATTTTATTAAACTACAATTATTTTATTTTTACCTCTTTATATTTTATCTTTATTAAATTGTTCAGGTTTTTTTTTTCAAAGTATTTGAAATGATGGCATTGCAGTTCTCTGCAATAATATACGCTGCCATTTAAATTGGTTACACACGCTGTACTTTGTGAAGAGCAAAATTTTAAGTTAGAGTAGACTATGACTTTTAATTAAAGTTTATTAACTCGTTATTTTTGCAAATATATATTTTATATATTCAAAATATATATTTTTTAACTAGATTATATTGATTATTTGAAATAGTAGCCAAGTAAAAATGAAATATTAATGAGACAATAATTTCTTTGCATGTGTGTAAGTAAAATACATAAAGAAAAAAAGTTGACAAGAAAGGAGTCTTCAAATAGCAAAAAGAAAAGGAAAGTATTAAGTAACATACTAATTTTTTGTGAAAGATATGGCGTGCGCAACATTAAAACGTACACTTGATTGGGAGTCGATTAATCAAAGGCCTGCTAAACGAAGAAGATGTAATCCATTTGGTAATTCTGGAAACTCTTTGCCAACTCATACTCAATGCAGTCCCTCAGCACAGCAGAATTCATGTTCTCGAGTATTAGAACAACAAACATCTGCATTCTCTGATATAACTTTAGCTAAATTATCACCAGGTACGCTTAGGTTTTTTTTGGTAATAAAAACAATATTTAAATAATATATAATTTTAAGATAAAATGGCACAAAATATTCGAGAAGAAATAAGTCGATTACATAGACGTAAGCAACTTTCATTGTCTTCTGGTAACTTTGAACGCATGCAAGATTCAGAGTCAAGTGGTTCAGAAATGGGACCTGATAGTCCAAGACGTCCAGAGAGTCCACCAAGCATAGTTAAAAATCCAGAGAAAGCTTTGTTCACATTCAAACAGGTTTGCATGAAAAAGAAAAATATATAATTTAATTATGTAAAAAAAAACTTTAGGTTCAATTAATATGTGATCGAATGCTTAAAGAACGCGAAGACACTTTACGTGAACAATATGATGCTGTGCTAACTACAAAGCTTGCAGAACAATATGATGCATTTGTAAAATTCACATATGACCAAATACAAAAACGTTATGAAGCAGCTCCTAGTTGTAAGTAATTTTTTATTATTAGTTGTAATGAATTAAATATATTAATTAATTGATTTTTTCAGATTTATCATAAGTATATTTTATTTGTGCCACAAAGACACTTTGATAACTAAAAAAGTGAGTATACGATTTTGCTTTATAAGGTTCAAAATATAAGGCATGTCAAGTAATTTACTAACCTTTGATAAGATAAAAATAATGCAAATATATGTCTAAAGATAAGTAAGAATTTTAAATTGGCAAACTATTTAAAAAATAAAAGAAAATGTTAGTGGACAACAAGTGCTTTTCATGAAATATAAAGTTTACACAATGGTTAAATATTTAAAATAAAATAATTATCAACTGTTTGATAAATGTTTAAAATATTTTAACGATTGATGCTATTCAGTAATTATTACTTATATTTTCAGATCTTATATAATGATGTCATCCCAATGAAACTTAGTAATTATGCAATTGTATATTCAACTATATTCCTTTAAAAGTGGAGACTTTCGCGTTATCGTAGTGCCGTAGTTGTTTTTGAGACACTTATATCCTAAAAATAAGCAAAATTAGATATATTTTTATTTTTATTTATCCGGAATAATAATAATAATAATTAAACTTAAACAATAAACTCTGATTCTCTTTTGGAACGAAGTAAATCTTAAAAGACAGTTAAGAGTGTGAAATATATATATACATATATATATATTTCATATTTATATTATATTCAGTTTTCAGTACAGTTTTTTTAATCTTATAAGAATTACTAAAGCACTCAGTTTAAAGCAAATTTTAATTTATAATATACAATGGCTAACTTGGATATTAAGTATAAAATCACATAAATTTTTTGGTATGAATTTAAAAAAAATATATATAAATACTAAGTAATTTACGTTAACTTTTGAGTCAAAGAATAAAAAATTTAGATTATAGATGAACTCAATTAAGGGAAATACCTTATATTAAGTATGAAAATAAAAAAGTATATTTAAATTTGATTTCGAACAAACATGGAATATACAAGTTTGTTCAAATATATTTTTGTTAGTTTATTTGTGCCTAATACATAAAAAATAATACTGTAAGATCATTTAAATAAAAGCTAAGATAATACAAAGGTTTTGTTATTTTTTTTTAGATATAATAACTTTAAATTAGTCCACAAAATATTTCTCACTATCACTTTCGGATGAATGTTATAGACATGGAGATACTAAAACAAAACTGAGGTATGAATTCTTCGCGAAATACGTCCTGGCTATTTTCTCCCCGATGTATTTTCGTCATAAGTATATATTAATTTACATATGCAAAATTTACTGAAGTAAATTGCTTAAAAAATATGTTTCCATACATATTCCAAATGAATTTTTAATGAAATAAATTTACTTCCATGTTTTTTCTTTTTCCATCAAACATTTTTGGTGCTGATCAGATTTGAGGATTAAAACTCATTGATGTTGAATAAATTACGCGCAACCTTGTCGTCAAATTTATTGGGATAAACCTTGCAACTTACCATCATTATGCCAGAAAAATGATGTTCTTATTGAAACATATAAACTTCTAAAATTCTTACAAGAGAACGTGATTTGTAATTGGATAAAAATTATTCACCCCCTTGGTAAGAACTGTCCATGGATGTCCACAAATTAAATGAACTGTAAAAAGCGAGAAAATGGTGATTTTTTCTGGCTTCTGGCCAAGCCTAAATGTTTTATATGGGATTTCAAATTGGACTTAATTCTAATTTAGTCAGTGCAAATTTCATATAATTTTTTAGTCCAAACTTCTCCTAAATTAGACTGAAAACGTATAATTTCTCAAAAAAATATTCCCAGAGTCATGACGGCTTTAAACTACTCCTGGCAAAGTGTCGGGTTCTTTTTCATTTAGAAACCAAAAAAGGCTTAAAATATATATCAAATTATTATTAACGCCATCTATAATTTAAGCATGAATTAAAAACTGTTTATGTTTGAGGTGTGGTGTCATTGTGGCTGGGTTTGGTCAACCCTGTTATTTTGTGAAAGTTGTTGAAAAGTGGCACCACATTGGATAACAAATTACATTTTGTTTAATTAAATTAGTATCATATAAAAGCAAATAATAATAACTAAATATCAAAGATTTTGATTTTAAGTTTTCTTTAAAAATATCTAAATACAAAAATGGTTTTGAAAGTATATATAAGTGGAATGTCTGGCAATAAAGAGGTAATTTAATTAGATATTTTGTTAATTGACCATAATTTTATTAATTGTTTACAGTAAATAAATTTAGTTTGATTTAAATAAATTAATAAAATACAGTTGTGATATTAATAGGAATAAATTAATTAAACTGGTTAGAAAACCTTTTAAGGTAAAGTTTTTTGATTGAAGCTACATATATGTTTTTTGTTAAAGAAAATTAAATGTTAAGGATAAATCTTACACCAAGTAAATAAAAGTATATAAAAATTCTGTGATTAGTCTCTTTAAATTTGGTAAATTCAAACGTAATAATTAAAAGACAATGTTGGGTTTCCTTGAAATTTTTTTTTTAATTATAATTTCTTTTGTAATGTCCTAGAATTTTAAAAGAATTTCTTTCAATAAAGTGTTTAATACATAATTAAATTAAAGTTTTGTACCTTTAGAGTAAACCCCGTGTCGCCGGTTTAATTTGTACTCTCTATAAATAAAATATTGATATTTAACTTTATAATTTTTAGTTCATTTTGAAAATATTGTGCAATATGACCTATTAGTAAATTACGTAGGATTAGACGCAAAAAATATTGTAATAAATAAAAATTTGTAGTTTTAAGAATATTAAGTTAATGGAATTTACTTCACTTAAAAGAACAAAATGGATATTTAAATGCTGATTAATTAAATTATGTAATTGTGAGAGTAGTTAATATGATTTTAATCAAAAAACTTTAATTTCTTTTCTAAATTTTTATATAATAAAATTTTCATTTTAGGTTAAAAAGAGGCAACAACGTGTACTAATGATTTTAGATAGTAAAAATATAAAATATGATGTAATTGATATTACTGAACCAGATAAAGAAGCTGAGAAGGATTTTATGCAAACAAATGCAACAAAAATGGGGACAACAGGCACCGATCCACCACCAACACGTCATCCATTACCCCCGCAATTATTTAATGGTGACGAATATTGCGGAGATTATGAGGGATTTGATTTAGCTAATGAACTTGATACTCTAGAACAATATTTAAAATTGGCACCAGCCGATATAACAAATATTTCAGCAGCAAAACTTGAACTTAAGCATGAGAATGGTGATGAAAACAAAAATAAAAGTACAGAAAATATGGAAGTTAAAGAGGTTTGAGTTGAATATAATTTTGACATGTCTACAATTAATTAGATATAAAATTTAATATTAGCTTAATTATATTAACATTTTTAAAGTGTTATCTAATGACTGTCCTTTAATTGTTAAAAACTAAAAGTTGATTGAAAACTTTTATAATATTGCAATTAATAATTTATTTTATTAATTTTACAGTATACTAAGCTATTTTGTGTCATGAATAGTTTTTTTTTTAAAGTATGCTTTTAGATTTTAATTAATGCTGTATATTTATAAACATAATCAAAGGCTTATTTCGAACAACTATTCTAAAATATCTGATAATTTTGCTTATTGGTTTAAATCAAACCTTTTTTTTTTGTTATTTAAATGAAAACAGCTTTAATACTAATTATTGTTTAAAAATTAAAAGAATCTCGGGTTTTTTTTAACTAACATTCTAAAATTTACTTTTTTACAATTGTACTTGATATCTAAATACTTTTTATGAAACTTTAAAAAGAATTAATTCATGCGATTCAGTATTGATCAAATCTTTCCGTAATTTTTTCTGACCCAAAGAAATATAGATAAAATTTTAATAAAATTTTGCCTTAAATAAATTACTCAAATTTAATAAAGTAAGTTCGTGGACCGTAAACATATTTTTTATTCAAGTATTTGAAGTTTTGACGGGTTATTAAAAAATTTACAATAAATTCTTTTCAACAATTTTTGAAATTATCTGCAAATGTTTTTGCGTTTAGTAATTTCGTGTATGAAATTCGAATGAAATTTCGTGGTTTTAATTTTTAATTTAATATAGAAATTATTAATAGGAATTATTTTTTGTCTTAAATAGCTGACCAAATTAAACTGATAATAAAATTAAAATTGTCCCAACGTTACAAAAGTATAGTTCACTCATCTTATTAATTACTCTGGTAAATTTATTTTTCCTAAAAGCAGCTTCGATAGAACACATTTTATTCCTCTTCTAAGCATTCTGCTTACCTAATTTGGATCATCCTCAATTTCGCCTAAATAAGTGCAAATAGTTGCGTACAAGCACACGATCTGCTGTTAAAAAATGTTTGTTATTTTTACTAAACTGTCTGTTAACAAGTCTCTATCTTTGCGCAAAAATTGATCATGCTGCTATAGATGTTCTATTTTAATGGTAAAGAAACCATTCACAGATATACATATATATATATATATAGCTATTATATATATGTACCGTTATCAGATAGATTGGTGGATATTGCAGCTAATTTAAAAGCGAGGGTGTTAATATTTTACTTATCGTTTAGTTCACAGCTCTTTCAGTAAAATGAAACTTTTTAAGATCATTCCTGATGAAGTTGAAATTAAGTCTATTAGAGAGAAATATGATAATGTTGAAACTCCTAACTCTTCATCTTCAAGTCGGTCTGATTTGAGCTCACCTAGTTTTAATCGTGGCAGGTTTGAAAATTAAACAAGAACTGAACACTAATAAAGGTGATAAAGAAATTGTGGACTTTACGTATGAAAAAAATTTTGAAAATGAATCAGACTAGACATCTAGTATATTAAAAAATGAAAATATTAAAAATAAAGAAATATTTATTCAATAAAAGCAATTGTTCAAAACCATTTTCGATAGTCCTATTACACTACAAAATTTTTTTGGTTTTAAATCTTTGATATTTGTACAAAAAATGCAGTTTTTGATTTCAATGGGAATATACTCAAATTTTGAAAAAAATTCTTTTTTACATTATTATTTTTACTGTTATTTTGTTGCTGAGTTGTGCATTACGGTGCCGAAACTTTATCTTCAAAGGAGGCAAAAAATTCAAAGAATAATGACATCTTGTCCACTCTAGGGGAGCATTTATTGACGTTAGCCAAAACGCTATTTATTTTTTTAAAGAGACCTTTTACATTCATACCGAAGAGTGAGAAATTTTCAGAGGCCAGGGTTTTAAGAAGATTAGCTTCAGAGGTCAAGACATGTGGATCATCCAGCATCTGCATAAGAGACTAGTGGTGATACCCTTCTGCTGGCAAAGCCTAATTTGGATTTGTTTATTTCAAGAATGAATTCCCTTCGAGTATTTATTTTGTCTCTGAGTTGTTGTTGTTTGGGAAGATATCTTTTGTATTCAGTACAGTCCGGCGAGTCTTTCTATTAGTAGGGGACAATTCAGACCAGAATGGTGCTCCGCGCAAAGCATACAAAGAATGTCTCCACAGCAAAAATTTGCTGTATGTCCGAAACTTTGACATTTATAACACCTTGTTACCGTTATTTTAAATAGTTTCTACCAGTTGACTTTTTTGAATAAAACAAATTTAACCTTTTTGATCTCATCTAAATTGTGACCCTCTTCGAGTTGTACAATAAAGGCATTAAGATTATACCCCTTTGCCTTAGATCTTACAGTTGTGAAGTTACGAATTTTGGCAATTTTGGTATTTGGGCATTGTGATTGAAGATCCTCTAATATGTCCTCCGTGGATTCATTAGAGTTTATTCCTTTAACTAAGATAGTGTTTTTCCTCTTAGGGCAGAACGTATGCCTTAGCTTTAATTTCTCTTAACCAGTTCAAGCAGCGTTCATGTAGTTCAATACAATTGACATTCACGGAAATTTTGTTACTTCCTGACAATTTGAGCCAATATTTTTGCTCAGGGTTGGAAGCGAGGTTCTTAAGTTTGTTACGGATGACCAAAAGGTCCAAATTAGTATCAATGATGGGGGCATTTACGTTACACCGGACTTCCTGCTCTGGAACTTGTAGGTGGTGCGTTTGCGATATTTTGTTTAGTGTGCTTGTTTCCATTACCATCGATCTTAGTAGGAGAATTTTGATCAAGAAATATTTCTACCATTGTTTGCATAATTATGTTCAGAAGGAATCCGCGCAGTGCGCTGTGATAAAGAGGGACTGTTTAATAGTTTGTCCGAAGCTATTCTCGCTAGAGTTTCAAAAAAACTGTTGTTTTTGTCTTTAGTTTCCTCATCGCTCAGAGGTTTACTATTTGTTTTATTTTTAGATGTTGTCCTAGAGCGGAGATTCGCTCTAATATCTCGAGTAGCTAATGGGTTCCTATCATCATATAATTGCGAGAGGTTTCTAGGGTTGAGTAAGTTTCTGTAATTTCTAACAGGGGACTCTGTGTCCGAGTCCTCTGAACTACTTCAAACCTGTTTAGCACTTTGCAGCTGCCTAGATGTAAGTGTAGAGGCTGGGGTTTTCTGACTAGACTTTCTTTTATTACCTTTGCCCATAATGAAGTTACGAGACGTCTCTATTCAACACCAGAGTAGGCATTTATCTGAAGTAATGAACTGATTTTTGAATGTATTGTAGTTAAGACCTATGAGTGATTATAACGGATTAGAAAAGGGTGTGCAGATGCAATATTCAATCCAAGCAAATAAGGTATATGTCACTTGAGTCTTAGACTAAGGAACTATATTAGAACTATATTAGAACACCGAATTAGCAATTTAGTAAGAAGTAACACACCAAGTGGTCAAATACAGGAGACTAGATATATGCACACTCGACTGTTCTCAATTAAATCAAAACTAGCTGCTTAACCTAAAATTAGTTATTTAAATTACTGTATAGTTGACTTGAGATTAGGCCAATATCCTCAAAATGTTTCTACAACGATCCTATACTATAAAACAAAAATTAACAAATTAGAATGAGTACAAATAAGAAAAGCTTATTATAAATTTAGTTATGTCCCTCTATTAACTGTTTACTTATTTTGTCTCTTTCAACTAATAGTTTTATTATATCATTATCATTAAAAAGAATTAGAAACAACACCTTAATTTATGAATTTAAATTTTTACCTTCTTCGCCGATAGGAGCTGAATCGCTGATCGTGTTTTGTGATAAAATTGTCGACTGCTTTCCAAGGGTTTCCTTTTTTTTTTTGAATTCTGCCTTCAGATATGTCGTCCGCATCCAATATTACAATTTTTGACTTTGATGTCTTCACGGGTTATTAAAAAATTTACAATAAGTTCTTTTCAGCCATTTTTGAAATTATCTGCAAATGCTTTTGCGTTTAGTAATTTCGTGTACCATATTTACTATGAAATTTCGTGGTTTTAATTTTTTACTTAATATAGAAATAAGAGAATAAGGTCACAATGTTTTAGATTCAAGTACATTGGATAAGAATTTTTGTTTTTGAGAAAAATTAAATTTGAATATCGCAAAAAATTTTTAATTAAAATTAACTAAAAGCTAAATAATTAGAAGAGTATATAACTTTATATTAAAATAATGCAACTGAATTTACAATATTTTTAGTAGAAAAATAAAATATTAATTATTTTAAATTTTGTTATTTTCTAAAATTTTAATATGCATTTAATTACAAATTTATATTATATATTTCAAGATTTCAGTGATTAACTTTATTTCATATTATTTTTCCCCTTTAATTTCAAATACTTGCACGGTCCGCTGTATAAACCTTTTCTAAAAAAAAAACTTTCTAAAAGAATGGAGATATTGAAAAATCACATGACTCTGATGATGTTATAAATCTTAATAACGAGAAGAGTGAAATAAAAGATGCAACGAATAACAATAAGGATGTTGAAGGGAATACAACGGATAACACAGAACAAATAGATATTAAAAATGAAGATATTGAAATTAAAATACCTAATGAACAGCAGTCTAATGATGAAGACATGAAAATATCAGAAAATGAATCAGAATTAGTAGATTTACCTAAGGAAAAAGTTGATGAAACTAAAGAAAATCAAGAACAGAATGATGAAACACCTGAAAATACTACAAATTTAAGTACTGAAGAAATCAAACCAGAAATTTCTGAAGATTTTATAGCAGATATAAGTGCCGATAAAACTGAAAATATAAAAGAATCAATAAATAACGATGATAAATCTGAAACAGTTGAAAATGTTACTGTTAACTCAACTGATGAAGCTGAATCTGAACCAACTGAGATTACATCAGTTGATAATTTAGAAACGAAAATAATTGAAAATAATGATTCAATGTCTGAAACAATCACAGATGAAAATGTGACAGTAAAAATAGATGAATTAGTTTTAAAAGATGACGTAAAAGAAACGAATTCCAAGGAAGAATCAGATAATGACAGTTTAAAAATTGCAAATAATAATGAATCGAAACTAGAAGTAATAGAGACTGATTTTGAACAGAAGCCAAAGGAGGAAGTTAATAAGGTTTGAAATGATAAAAACTTAAAACTGCATGTAGTTATCGGTAAAGAAATGCTTCTAGTTTTTTTTTGAAAAATCATGCTGCAAAATCTCTCTTTTTATTTTAATGAAATCGCTCAAATTTTTAATACTTTATCTTTTTTATTTTTAAATAAAGCAACTAATATTGAATTATTAATATTTAACCATTTTCAAATGGTGTTTCAAAAGTTGATATTCAGTTTTCTAAGTCAAGACTAACTGTATTCGATTTTTGTAAAAACGAGATATTATTACAATTAAACAAATAGGGGGAAACAGTTATATACCTGACTTATTAATATTCTTTATTATTTATCGATAGAAAACTGCTTGTTTTCTATAGAAAAAAATTTTATTTCTCTAAATCTATTATACCATAATTTTTTTGATAATATTTCTATGTTGTGTATAATGTAACGTTAAAATGCCATTTAATTTTATATCCAAATTTTCTTTATTGCACAAAAATCAAGCAAGAAGAAATGACTGAATATTTGGATAAAAAATACAAAAGAATTTTTATTGCTTTTAGCAAGTCATAAAAATAAAAACATTCGCCTTTATAGATAATGGCCAATTATACACATATTTTCACACATATATACATATATAAATAAAGCGAAATTTTGCTTTCAAATTTAAAGACCTCTGATCAGTTTTAAACCAAATGTATGAAGATTTGAACGTAAACGATGCATTCCTTTGTGCATCATTTTGGAACAAAGAATAGTGAATTTGAAGAATAGTGGATTTAGCTACTTTAGGTAGCTACAATATCATATTTCTTTCATTTTTTAAATTCATTTATGCCAAATTCTTTTAGCTTGGTAGCTTGTAACTTGAAACTTTTGAAATTCAATTTGCTTTGAAAAAATCTTTGAATAAATTTTTTCTTTTGAATAATTGAAACAGAATAACTGCATAACCTAAAATAAGTTTAATCTATGCATATTATAAAAAATAAAATTTTCAAAAATTTCTTAATATAGGAAAATGCTTCTAAAATTGAAGTTGATGGAAAAATTACAGAAGATTTAGATGAAAAATGAAAAAGTTGGCATGTAACTTGTGGACTGTACATGAATCTTGCAAATAAATTGCTAAAAATATCTAAAATTAATTTTAGCAAGTTTTTTTTTTATGGATTTATTTCGAATAAAATATATTGCTGATAATTAGTTAACAATATTTGATTTTCTTGCTGAAGATTAAATTTTTTCGTAGTTTATTTTTTAGGTTATAAACATGACTTTTTGTCGAAGTGTTAAATTTAAAATTATGTAAGCTTATATACATAATCTAATTAAGTTATATTGAATTAATTAAGTGCTTAAATATTAGCCTTAATAATGTTCCAGTTTTAGTGAAAGTTATTGGAATCAGTTCTGACATATTTTTCCCATGGAGTTCAATAGAATTACAGAGCAAATTATAATTATCACCAATTCCTAATATTTCGTTGATTAATTATCCACAAGCATTTAAATTTTAAAAATAATTCCACTTCCCTCGAAAAATGATTTACGTTAAAAAAAAAATTTTAATACGTGGTTTTTAATGAAAAACTTTTACCGTAGTTTTATCTAAAAAAGTCCGAAAGACAAAAAAAAATTATTTGTGTAGTTCAACCCTAAGTCACGGTAAATGGAAAAAATTATTTTATATCAAACTTTTAACTTGTTTTCGTAAATTATTATTTAACAATATTCTTTCATAAATGAGCAACTACATTTTAAATAAAATAGTTTATTAAAACATTTAACTCTATTTGTAAATGAATCAATCATCCATTTTGTAAAATAAATAAAAGTAATTTTAAATCTTGATTAACAATGATTTCAGAATTTTACATGCCATTCAAAGACGTAGAATTTGTTCATTTATAAAATAATTCTCATTCTTCTCCGCCAGAGCTATCAGTAGTGAATTCACTTTCATGCTCCTGGTGATCATTTTGTTCAGATTCAGATTCACTAATATCCCATTGTGGATGATCATCTTTAATTTCGGGAGCTTTTTGTACGTCTAGTTTAAGTTCTTGTTGCTGGTCCATACCTAAATACGAGTCTGTAATATATAAGAGAAAGTTAGAATTGTGAATTTTTCAATTTTTAGAGGAATAAATGTATATATCAAGTTTTTAAAATATAAGAAAAAAAACAAAACTCACCTGATCGCAAACAGACTGTAAAAGTATAAGTTCCAGGCCATCGGGGTGCTGTAAATTTTAACTGCACTTCTTCATGATCCACTAAATTTGTTACATGATATGGAGCAGTTAATAAAGTTCTTGATTTTCTATCGCAAATATATGTCCACCAATATTCTTGTTTATCCTCTGGAAAATAAGGACAATGTACACTATGAGAAATTTTAGATTTTCCTTCTAGTTTTTCTCTTTTATTAAGTTTTTGTTGAAGTCTATCCCATTCATCATCATCATCTTCAAGTGATGAATTTTTTTTTTCATCCTCATCACTAGAACCTTCGTCTTTGTCCTCATTATCACTTTCTTCAGTTTCAGAACATGAATCTTGATTTGTTACTACTTTGGGTTGATCTTGTGGGGGATTTACTTCTGGTTTTGAGGTATGTGTTTTTGAGGCAATTGTATTTGTATGTGCTTTATTTTTACTGCTTCCACCACTTTTGAATTTGCCTTTACCTCTTTGTTTTTGCTTTGGTTTTGACCATGCTGAAGATTTCTTTACTTTAGACTGAGGTGGTTCCTCAGCATTGTCTATTTCTTCATCCTCTCTTTGAATTAAATACAAAATTAAGAAAAACAAAAAAAATACTATAAACTAATTTAACATACTTAATAGATTGTTGTGCGGGACGTTCAGTATCACCAAAAAGTTCCCTCATATTTTTCCTAACTAATGTAACTGTGACAGTAACTATTGCTCCTGCAGTTACAATATTTGTGTTTTCGTCATCAATTACTAACAAAATAAATTTCATGAAACATTTTAAAAAAAATATATATTCTTAATATTTACCTTCACATCTGATACTAAAATCAATTAACGGCATTTGTCCTAAGACTTTCATAACATTTTCATATTCTAAAACAGATAAACTTTTGAGCATATGACGATTTTCTTCTGGCTTAAGTTGAGCAAATTGTTGTAAATTTTTTATATGACGCTTTTTCATCATAAAGTGAAGATTATCATCGGTTAGGAATGGTAGTTGAAGAAGTGGATTTTTATGTTCCCAAAGGCCTTGAATTATCATTGGAGATAGTTTCATACAATTTTCAATTGTTTCAATGCTTGGAAGTCTTGGAACTGAAATCAAATTAATAATAAAACGATTTTCTAAACTGATTATTCAAATTTTATTTACTTCTTCGAGCATACGCAAGCATAACAAGTTGGTGAACGCAAGATATCATTTCCTGTATTAAATAAGGGCATTTTTTTACAATAAACTGTCTATCCTTTTCTAAAGTTGCCGGATTCAGAGGAATTCGACTTAAATGAGCATGAAGGATAGCACGAGCTTTAATCGAATACATTCGACAAAGAGGAATTTCTTTACATTTCTCATTTAAATTAGGTAATTGACGTATAAGCTATAATAATTAAAATTTAGTTATTTTAAAATTAATTAAACGTTATAGGAAAACATACTGCAGGAACTTCGTCATTGTCCGATAACCTTTCTACAACTTGCGAGTTATGACGTTTGTCAAATTCTAAACTGGCCGCAAGTATCATTATAACACGTTTTAGAGCCATATGAGGGGTTTTGTGAAAAAAATAAAAATACATTTGTGCAGTATCCAAGAGTACTTTATCACTAGAGTAACGTATAGATCTATACCACCACATTCCTACAGCAATTGGTAAAGCTCCCATAAAAACGAGTGCATATAAACCAAGCACCCAAACTGAATTTTCTTTTTCGACAATCCATGATGGAAGTGCAATACCAAAAGACATTGCACCTGGACCATCTGGATTTCCATATTTCTCCCAGTTTTTGCGTGATTCTTCATCGGTTAAGGCTTGATAAGCTTTTGCAAGTTGCATAAATTTCTTTTCATCACCAGTCTCTTTATCAGGATGAAGTATTATTGATAATTTTCTATAAGCTCTCTTAATATCAGCTTGGGATGATGTTATTGGTATATTTAAAATTTCATAGGGATCAAAGTTTGATCTTTCATAATCAAACTGGGATACCTTATAAGCCAAATAAATTAATAAAGCCCATCCAAGAAGAATTACCAATTTTATACAAAAAGATTTGATGTATTTGTAAGGTTCTGATGAGGCTATTATTGCACGTTTTGTTTTACAGCCTTCACATTGGCATTGTTGTTGTTCCTCATATGGATCTAAAAAAAAATTTGTACAAAATTGAATTCAATTTATTTAGTGCGTATAACATTTAATTAGTTCAGCTTTCTATAACTGTTATTTAGTTGTTTATGTTGTTCTCTTATATAATTAATAGCAATCAATTTTAATAATTTAAACTTTTTCAAAACACAATTAACTATGGACTAAATTTAAGTGATTTAAAGGAACACACCTTGTTTTTTCTTCCGTGGCCAAGTATAAATTGTTGTAGGAATTAATATAAGTGCTAAAAATGAAAGTACAAAATAGAAAAATGTTCCTCCACTCTCATCATATTGAAATTTTTGTCCTCCCATAGTTAAATTTATTTTTTTTTACTAAAAACTATATTAACACAGCGCTTAACTTAAATTTTAACACACGGTATCATGTTGACAGAAGACTTTTGACACGTATTCCAATCAAGTACCATCTTCATTGGCTGAGTTACGTTTTTAGTATAATTTGATAACGGTAGAATGAAGAATGTGGCCATTGCACACAAAACAATATAGTAGGGAGTTTTTAAACTCGTCTGTTTGTCATCACTCATGTCCGTCGTTCTAATGTATTTATTTTTTTAATGGATAAAATTTAACTATTGCAATTTAAAATATCAAAATTCTACCAATATAGTGCAGGCCTTTGGTCGAGTGGAGGGGTGAGGGGAAATTAAAGATAATTTTGTAGAAGACAAAAGGAAATGTATATTGCATTTGAATAATCCAAAGTTTTCTTTAATATTTTCCCTGTGACAGCTTCATTGTTAAATAAACAAACGCAGCCATTTACATGGAAACAGCAGTCTTGTGCTTTTACCCGCCAAAAAATGATTTTTAAAGCTTCTTTTCTTATATTCTAATAAGAATTAAATGCTGTAATAAATTAAATTGTATAAAATAAGTGATTTAATGTTTTATGATGTTGTATATGATTTTTAATTAAAGAAAACAAATAGAATAAGTTTTTACTATTTAAACATGATTATTTAAAACAGTATTTTTTGATAGTTATTTATATAGTAATTAATACTAAATAATTTAATATTTTTAGCTTTTAATTTTTTTTAAGGGTCAGTTATTTTACATTTTAATTAACAAAAATTACAGGTGTTTAATTATTCTTATTTGCGATAAAATAATTTTCTTATGGAAAACTTATTGGCAAAACTGTAAAAAATTTAAGTTATTTAAAATTTGATTATGCATCATATAACATCATTTTTGAAATAAAAATAAATGCTTTGAACAAAATAAAATACGATTATAAATACAGTTTAATAAAATTTTAGCAGTTAAAATGGTTTTCATCATATTAATACTACAATTTATGTTTAGTTGGCGCGTGAGTTCCTTTGAGCAACTTATATCGGTATTTAAGAGTTTTTTTTGGGAATTTAAGCAGTCTTACAATGTTAGATAATTATGTTATTTGATATATAATTCGATCTTATAAGCATGACTAAATAAATTTTATTGATACAATTATCAAATAGGAATTTTAAAGTGGTATAAGTAGAATGTAGGTAAAGCTGGCTAGCTCCGGGGAAATACAATTTTTTGTTAAGAAAAACCTTTTCAACCAGCGCGAAAATTTAAAATGATGAAATTTCAAAAGAAAATCTCTTATTTGCTTTGGGTGATCTAAAAAGGATGTTATACTTACCTAGCTTTTCTAAATAGTAAAATCATTATTTCCTATCCCTTAATATAAGTACATCAAAAATTTTAAGTACAACAAAATTTTTGAAGGATACAGTGTCCTTTTATAGCAAATGATTTTCATGAAACAAAAATTTTTTTTCCAGCTATGGCTAGAATTAAAAATTGTATTTTCACGGAGCACTTAATTATGTAGTACTTTTCATTAGGGTTGCATCGTGCATTTCGCTGGAATAAAATGGCTCTGCTAGCTTTACCGTAAAGCTCGCAGAAACTTGAATTCTACGAAAACCAAAGGAGCACAAAATTCCA
Organism: Acrocera orbiculus; assembly: GCA_947359355.1. Classification (NCBI taxonomy): domain Eukaryota; kingdom Metazoa; phylum Arthropoda; class Insecta; order Diptera; family Acroceridae; genus Acrocera; species Acrocera orbiculus. Next base: position 48,312,934 of record OX375757.1, read on the forward strand.
TTTTTTGGCATTTAATTAGCACTTAATTATCCCCATACTTTAAACCCCTAAAATGGCTCTGTCAGCTTTACCTATATATAAGTAGAGGTAGGATATCAACCAAAATGCAGTAAAATAAGGATAAGGGGAGCTAGTTTTCAAAATTTATCTTAGGATTTTTTTCATTTAAAAAAAAAAACAACTTTTTTATTAAATAATGTACCAGGAACATTACTTCATTATTTATTTTTATATTCTTTTTATGTATTTTTCATTTTTCTATAATAGTTCCAAAACAAAAAAAAACAACTTATTTTTGTTAATGCAATTAGGTGGAATAGTATTTCTAAATAAGTTTCAAATTTGGGATTGTTAATATTAAAGATATGAAACTTTTTTTAAAGCTCTTTTCAAAAAGCAACTGATTTTTATACATGTAAATCTTGAATAAATAATTTAGTATAACTTATTTAGTTTAATTGTTAATTTAACATGGTATGCCTATCATAAATAATGCGCCTTTGTTCACGCACCTGTTTTTTCCATTTATCTTGTTGATGACCAACCCGATTTAATACATTACCTCTAGGACTTATGGGATGTGAGCTTATCACTTGTTCTGAAGTTGTTGGTGGAGCTTCATCCTAATAATATAGAATTTGAATTAGTTATATACAAAACTTTTATTTAAAAACTAAAAATGATACAAAATAAAATATGCTATGAATCTATGTCTTTATTGCAATTTAAAAGGCTGTAATGAATATTTGGATATAAAATATGTACATCTTCATTTGTATGCTCCTGATAGTTTGCTTTGACTCTTTTATTAAGTAGTGGATCTAAGCACATTAGGAACAGCATATACACTACAAGTATTGATATAACCCATATAACGATAATCACGACAACCTGAAAGTTATGAAAATTAAAATTAATATACTAATAGATTTTTATAATATAATATATAGTATAATTTCATACTTTTATAATAGCAGTATTACGACTTTCGTATTTACATTCACAACGGGGACAAAATTCTTGTTCTTTGCCTTTTAAAGTACCATTAAGTTTTGGAAGAACAACACCATCACATGTGCTATAAATTAAAAATCTAAATATTAAATAGTTAATTAATATCACCATTTTTACCATTGTTTTGGTGGCACATTTTGTATAACAAGGATTCTGTTTGTTTCTTGAGTATTGTTTTGAACAGATTTTGTACTTGGACAAATACACTTACATCTTTTGTCTTCATAAGATTGAGCCTTTAATTATAAAATAAAAACTGCTAAAATATATCAATAATTTAAGATTTTTATTGTTTTTGGAAAATTGGATTAATTCCGATATGGTCGTATATAATTTAAGAAATTCATTCCCGCACTAAGACAATAAGTTGTAGTAAACATGGTTTACCATCGAAAACAGCGTTAAGGCAACATTTTAATTTAATCTCTATAAGAAATTTAATCTATTTATTTTACTAATAAAATAATTTTTGTTTAGAGTTAAGAGCAATCATTTTTATTTTTATTACGAAAATTAGTATAGAAAAACCAATTTATATTTCTGATTAATCAATATTCCTACAGATTTCTTTTCTTTTACCTGTGACTCTATCCAGAGTAGCGAAAATAATATTAACAGTTTTTTTATCATATTTATTAAAAAAAATTGTTTATAAATTTTGATCCAAATTACATCCTGACATTTTCAGATAAAAAATCACTTTAATAAGATCGTTCTTAATATCAGAGTGCTAATATATGGATTGTGTGGCTGCGTCTATATAGTTCGCTTTCGACAGCGCTTTTATGACCCAGCAGGAAATCTGTCATCATGATGACATGTCAACATATTTTAAACAACTATTCGTCGCTGGTTGTGATTGAGCCTTTAATTAAAGGTTCCAGCTAATTAGCTGGAACAATTGTAAGCCCATTATTTTTAATAATAGAAATCGAGAACACTCCCTACATATGTTTGTTTTGACTGAGTCAGTAAATTTAATGCCAAAGTGGCTAAATTATTTATGCCGGATAGATAAGCAAATATATTTGGATATATTAATTCAATGATATAATATTGAATTAAAGTTGTGTACCACCCACAAAGAGGATTACTGAAATTTTTAAACGTTCGAAAAACAGCTTATTTTTTGCGTTAGGTTGATAAATAAATTTGAAAAAGGTAAAATAAATAACTCAATTTAGAATTACAAATAATATTGCATTTTACTTCTATTTTTTAAGTATAATGCAAACTGATGGAGAAATATGTATTAATAATGACAGCAATGCTACTTGCAATAAAGTAGCTTTAATAACTGGAATCACCGGGCAGGTATTAGTTGTAATTTATTTATAAAAAAATTTACACAATTATAATGAAGATTGGTGCAGTAAAATTTTATTTATCTAAAAATCGGCTAAAAATGATTAGGGGTTAAATTTATCTTTCTTTGCATTTTCTATAATAAGTTTTATTTCATGATTACGATAGTGCCTAGTTCTTATCTATTTTTACCTGTGCTAGCCAAATATTAATCGATAATTAATCTGCTAATGAGATAATTTTATTATTTCTAAAAAAATTTTTTTTTTAACATTTTAGGATGGTTCATATTTAGCTGAATTACTGCTTCAAAAAGGCTATGAGGTACATGGTTTGATAAGAAGAGCAAGTACTTTTAATACATCTAGAATTCAACATTTATATGCTGATCCTAGATCTCATAGAGAAGGTCAAATGCATTTACATTATGGTGATATGACTGATAGCAGTAGCCTGGTTAAAATAATAAATTCTATTAAACCAAAAGAAATTTACAATTTAGCAGCTCAAAGCCATGTTAAGGTTTCATTTGATCTTAGTGAATACACAGCTGAAGTGGATGCTATTGGAACATTACGAATTTTAGATGCAATTCGTACATGTGGGTTAGAGAAAAAAATTAAATTTTATCAAGCATCAACCTCTGAGCTATACGGAAAAGTTATGGAAACTCCACAAAATGAAAAAACTCAATTCTATCCTCGGTCTCCATATGGTAAATATTATAGTTTTTTACTTTGCTTTAAAGCTATTTTGATTTAAGAAATTAGAAATTAAGAAATTAGAACTTTAGTGGTTGTAACATGATTTAATGTTATATTTATACTTATCGTTTAAAAGACGAAAGCTTTCTTCAGAATTTTAACAATAATCTGAAAGTAACTCTTGTTTCGTACTGTATCACGTGGAATTTTTTTTTCGTTCACTGCCACTAATTGTCCTAATGGGATCAATATCATATTTTGGCAAAAGTATAAATTAAGTTATAAATAATTAACTTTCTAAATTGGACAAGAACATTTTCTCTTAAGTTCTTATACTTATTCATTTCCCAAAACCGATTTGATGGAACCTTATTTTTAGTAAGAAGTAAATTTAAATTAAATTCAGCAACAGAGTTTGAAAATTTTGTACTTTTTTAGTTGGATATTTGGATTCAATTTTCAACACTTTCTATATGTATTAACTTAAAACTTTACAATATTTTTCCTTATAAAATTTTATCTCCAATAATAAGTAAAATTTGTACTATTGATTTTTTCTTGCTTTGCTCATTTCATTCAGTAAACTTCAAATTGTTAAATAATAACAAAATCAAATATTGTTTTAGCTTGTGCCAAATTATATGGATTTTGGATTGTAGTAAATTATCGTGAGGCATACAACATGTTCGCTTGTAATGGAATATTATTCAATCATGAATCTCCAAGACGAGGAGAAAATTTTGTGACAAGAAAAATTACTAGATCTGTAGCTAAAATTCTTTTAAATCAATTAGAATACTTTGAATTGGGTAATTTAGATTCAAAACGTGATTGGGGTCATGCACGAGACTATGTGGAAGCTATGTGGTTAATGTTACAAAATGATGTACCTGAAGATTATGTGATATCAACTGGTGAGACACATAGTGTAAGAGAATTTGTAGAAGAAGCTTTCAGATATATAGGTAGAGAAATTGAATGGAGAGGGAGTGGTTTAGATGAAGTTGGTTTCGAAAAAGATTCAAATATAATTCGCGTTAAAGTCAATTCAAAATATTTTCGACCTACAGAAGTTGATTTATTATTAGGTGACTCTACAAAAGCTAAAAACGAATTGAAATGGTCGCCAAAAGTGCCATTTCATGAATTAGTAAAAGAAATGATGAAAGCTGATATTGAACTTATGAAAAGGAATTCAATTGCATAGTTTAATTTAATGCGTATATTGTAACTTTATATTTATGTTTACGCACAAACGTATTACACTATTTAAGTATTTGTAATTTTCCAATTGTTATAATTTTAATTCAATTTCAGATATTAACCACATTTATTTGATTAAAAATCATTCCAAGGATATTTGATATCGAATTATAATTTAGCATGGTTTGCATTTTAATTTAAAATATTTAATTATATTTAAAATGTAAAAATTGTTCTATAATTATATACAAAATATTTTAAACGGTATTTGATAGATTTAACATCAGCATTTAAGGCATTTTAAGGCTTGACTGATTATGACAGTTATTTCCCATGTACAGTGTTGGAAATAATTATAGACCCCAGGTATTTTTTCTGGGGTTTTCCATATATTTGATTTCGAAGGTTATATTGCCTTATATCTGAGTTACATTTTACAGGTAATTAGTTCTATGTATGTATGTATCCCACATGTATTTACGGATTTTATGACTTAATTCTTACTCTGTCTGATCTGTTTGATGACAAATACAAGAAAAGCGGTCTAGAGATTCTTCCATTTGACTAGTTTTCATTTTAAAACTTAAGATCCAAAATTTTCCCAAAAGTCATACAAAATTTGAAGGTTTTTTTGGATAAATCTAGATACGATTATTTAATTAGGATAAGTGATGATTAAATTTAAGTTAAATGAATATTATTTCTTAACATTTTAAAATATTATTCATGGTTTTTATCCCACTTAAATTAATCAGTTGGACAGAAATCGTGTGTGGAATTATTTTTTACATTGCTTCCATTTGCTTTAAGAACTAAGAACAGGCAAGTAAAATGACTCTATATTTTTTTTTGTCTAAAAAAGGACAATGATGTTTGATTATTCTTTTCCAAAAAATATTGAAATATTTGTGATTTGAAAGTTTACAATTTTGATTACAATCAACATAACTTACTCAAACTCTAATAATTCATTTAAATGATGTCCTCTTTTATTTGCACTTTTCATAAATAAAATATTTAATTCAACAATTAATGGCGGATGAAAGTTACGTTTTTGAAATAACCCAAAAAGCAAATCATAAAATAATAATCACAAAGCAATCATCTATTCATTTAATCGAGGAAAATTTAAAAACCAAAATTGCAATTTTTGTTCCATGTAAACAATGAATTTTAATTGTTTGTTTCAAAAAAGGATAAAATGAATAAAAGAAATTGTTTTTACCCAACCTAATTGATTCTTAGATATCAAGGGATAGCAAGCTAGTAGCCATCAAAGGATGCTTAATGAAAATTATTAGCAATAAAAGGAACGAGAAATTTTCTTAAAAGTTGTAAATTTTATGTAAATCTACCATAAACAAGTCCCGAAATAATGTTAAGAATTCTGTATAAGATTTTAGTAGGTATATCATCACCTCAAGATGTTCCAAGAAGATAGCATTTTAATTAATGCGAAGGGTCTTGTACCCATTTAAAGGAGACTTAATTGCATTTTTTTGATTCCGATTGTGTTAATCATTTTTTTTTTTGGGTTAAAATACTTAGATCCGTTTTTTATGTGGTTTTTCTTTGACTCAAAGAATTGATGATTTGTATTAATGTTAATTAAATTCAGTTTATCTAAAGGTTTAAATTTCTTGAATACGAAAAATATGAAATTTGTGGCGTTGAGGGTTCGTCTCATTTCATTGTGATTCCAAGTTAGGCTTCATATTTATATTTAATTAAGCTTTAGAAATATTCACGAACAACAGAGGCGTAATAAAAATAGCAAAAGAGAAAGACATTGATTCTAGAACGCAACGTAAGTTGGTGTTTGGGCACCACTATGTATTGTAAAAGTATTTCGAAATCTTTTGGTAAAGTTAAAATTTTATTTCAGCTAACATTTTTATTTCCTTTCTGAGGTGAATGGAAAAGAAAAAGATATCTTGTTTGTCTTACGGCTTCTTAAATTTCCCCTTGGGTAGATATTTCTACCATTTTCAGGAGTTTACAGTTTACCTTTTGTTATTTTTTTCTATAGTAGAAGCGTTTGTTAAATGAAAGATGTACCGTAAGCTGCTTTGCTTCTTTAAGAAATTTTATTCGATATTTGAAAACTGGCACAGATTGTGAATATTAAATTAAACTAACTTTATATTGACTTGAGACTTCGGATCTAGAGAATTATTATTTCAACCAATTTCTCAACCATTTGATTACCTTTAATAAACAGCGCTCGATATTAGAGCTGATTTTATCCTTTTAGACAAGCATTCATATTACTTAAGATACAATATTTGCCACTTTAAAGGCCTTTAATGCTGATTAACTTTAAAACAAAAATATGAATTCTGTTTTCCAATGCTATAAAGTTTCACTATATTCCTGTGCCTAAATCTGTGAATGATTCTTTGTATATATAAAGGAATGATTTAGCATGAAGAATTACCCAATTATCTTATTATGATGGTTATCGTTTTCTTTGAAAAAATTAATTAGAGAATCCCTGTCGTTTTTAAAAATTGTTTATTAATGATCTTCATATACTCATAAATAAATAGATAAAAAGAATATGAATGGTAAAAACATCCTTGCTAAATAAACTGGAAGAATTTGATAGTATACTGTGTTTCAAAAAGCTAAGCAAGAATTAAAAACTTGACCTTCAGCCAATAACGTCTAAAAAAAAAGTATTATCATATTTTATACATCTACTTTTGTTCCTGATGCGAAAAATTATATTTGCAAAACCTCTGTAAGAAAGAGCACAATCACAAAAAACAAGAAGAAGGTAATAAAAAAAGATGGTACACAAAACAAAATATTTTCTTGAAAAATTCAAAAGATGCAAACATACTTGCTACATAAATATAAAATAAATATTTATTCAGTCCCAAAATAAAAGCAAACATTTAAATTGCTCTAATTTTTTTGATGTTTTAACGATTTATAAACAATTAAAGGCATAAACGATTCTAAAACTTTTTTTTACTATCGCACACATATATTTGATGTCAGTCTTATAACTAAAACATTAAGACAACAACAAATGTTGTTATTTTTTTTATGTATAAAGTAAAAATTTATAAACTCTATTACATAGTTTCACTTAACTTAAATCTTATAATCATGGAAGATTGAGTTATCCTATGTAAAAGCAATACAAAGGATGGTTACGAATTTGCATTTACAGCTAAAATGTGAAATTTTCAGTTTTCCTGGTGCAATTGGGAATTCTTGAAATGCACAGCAAGGAATTGTTTTCAAGTCAAACTATTTACACCAAAATTCGGCAAACTCCTGCCTAGATGCATAGATAAACAATGAAAACCAACCGAAAATTTTAGTGGTTCCGCAATAAAAGGAAAAGTTTGTATGGAAAAACATTAAAATCTTTGTTTGTCTTTTGTGAGGTTATGGCCCAAGCTGAAGTCATTTTATTTTGTATATTTTTGGTGGAATTTATGTGCTGTTAAGACAATTTAATGGGGATTTGTGGTGTTTGAAAAAAAAAAAAAAACAAATTAAACAAAAGTCTTGCCTTTTAGAATAGGGAACAAAAAAAAAGTTAAATTATTTCTATGTTCAAGCATTTCACTTTTAGTATTATTAAAGATTTTTTACCAATTTAGTTCTGTTTCCTTCATTTTTTTTATCTCTTTAATTTGATCGTAATGATGATGTACAATAAAATTGTGTCAATCAATCATTCTTTGTAGTAATTAAGTACTTCTAGAACTTAATTCTTCTGTATACTAACATTTTGATTGAAGTGTAGATCATACTATAGCATTGGTAGAACGAGTACTTTTAGTATTCTGATTCACCGCTAAACGAGATTAAATTTCCGTCACTTAAAATATATAGTTGGCTAATAGCAAGACTAAAACTGAAACCGATTTCTGTCTATATGTAGGCTTCATTTTTGTGCCCTTAGCGAATACTTCTTAATTAAAGTACAAGACTGACTTTCTAGCATTTTAAATTTAATTTTGCTATCAGTTTAGCTATAAGCACGCTATCTCTATCGAGAATTACGAAGAAAACATAATTTGCTGACCCTCTGAACAATACAACAAATATTTTTTAAATATATTGGTAAGAAATTGCAAAACTAGCAGCTCCTAAAATAATTTCTGAAACTTTCGAAATTTGCCCTTGGATTTCACTTCCCTGATCTAAACTATCGGTGTAAAGATATTTGGTGTAATTGGCCACAATGATTTCAAGTGTCTTTCAGTCATTTTCCACTGAGCTGAGAGATATTACTACCCATAATTTGTTAGTGGACCGGTAGATTATACTATTTTTTTGAACATAATTAAAGCCTATTATTTTTTTAAAAATTTTTTTCTTCTGATTAAGCTCAAAGTACCAATTAGGAGGCTATAATGAGGCTGAACTTAATAGCAAAAACTTTGACTCAAATAGCAAAACATTGTTAAAAATTTGGATGAGAAAAAACTAAAGAAACAAAAGTAATATTTTTCTTGCATACAAATTTCAGGATAAAATCTGTTAAATTTTATAAAATATTTTTAATTTAAATCATTTCTTATTTCGTATTAAAATCAAGTAAAATATGTTTTTCATTATTTCAGATTCATTTTAATTTTCTACCCCTCATCAATAACAACAATAATCCTTATTTATTGGAAATTACATATTTTTTGATAATCCTTAACAAAATCGAAATATAATTTTAACAATATTTTTTTCTTTTATTTACAAAACATTGATTTAATTGCTGAGTCATCTTACAGTACATATTAAGTGGTCTGATTGCTACAAAAAATTTTTGGACGCATTTGGAAAGGAATCCATTTAGCTAAGACCTAAGGATTATTTAGTTCCAATTTATAACAGTATTAAATTCAGTATGTGTTTTTTATGAGATTAACAGTATCCAATTTATGTTTCAAAATTCTAGCCATGTACTTACGGATTGTATTATATTGCTTGTTTACAACAATTAAATAAAATTTTAATTATACTAAAATATTTTGCTTTATTTTGATTAGATTTTTAATGAGAATAATTCTAATTTTAGTTTATAATAGGTTGAAAGTATTTTAGTTTGGAATTATAGTAAATAAAAACAGAATTCGAATTCCATCAAATAGTTTTGAAGGCCACAAGAAAGTTTTGTATTATATATTTTCTTTGAGTTCGGTTTATAATTGTAATTTTTATGTTATTTTATATGGAAAAATTTACCTCAAATACTGAAGTTTTATGTAAATTTATGGTTTAAAAAACTTTTTTGTTTTGTTTTTTATATACACATTTATAGGGGTTTTTTTGCAATTGGATGTAAAACGCAATAAATCCTGGTAAATAGCTCTTCTGGTGATTTATTGATTTAAGGTTGTGTAGTAGCAAAAGTAAAAAAAATTATAGCCGCTTCGATCCTATATCTAAAACATTTGTAAATCCTTAATATGTTTTATTTTTTATTTTTTTAATAAAAAAAGAATAAATGCTTTAGTAAAAGGGTTCTAATGCGTAATTCATATGTTTTTGTCTGCTTTGTGTTACTGAATAAAACTAAAATTAAAGTAAAAAAATATTATTTAGATTATATAGAAAATAAAAATAGAACGACAAGAATTAATGATATTTCTTTTTAACACAATTAAACCACAAAATTCAGAAAAAAAAACAAGGACTGAAATATATGCTGCTCATGCAAATTATAGATGAAAAGGTTCATTATATTAATTAAAAGGAAAATGGTTAATTAAATCTTATGATGGCACAATTGGTACTTTAATTTTTAATAAAAAGGAAAGTATGTTAATTTGAGTTTTTCTTGTGAGCAATATACATAAATATTCTTATTGTTAGATATAAAACTGATTTAATTCGAAATTCTTAAACTGACAAACTTTAAATTAATTTATAAACTTTTTGTTTCATTTGTTTATATTGGATTGGCTTCAAAATAATATAATAGAATTAATTTAATATTAAATCAAAGAAATAAGAGAATGACAAAGAGAATGTACAAAAAAATTGGATATAGAAACAAATAAAAGCATCCGTTGAAAGTTTATAATTTTAGTAAAATCTTGTAAAATCTTGTAAAAAATAAAAAACAAACAGAAAAAGGTAAATCTTGAATAGTATTGAATTTATTTTTGGATATTTATATTGATTGTTAAATATTTAAAAAGAGTTATTTTTCCGGCCACACACGTCTAAAATAACTTTTTTACATTACAAATGGCTGAGCCTGAAAATAAATAATGATTAAATATTAGTTTTTTTTTAGCACAAAGAATTAATAAAAATGTTCCAACTCTTAGGTTATGTGTAAGAATTAAATGATTTTTAAGACAATTTAAGAATCCTTCCCCTGCGAGCTGCTTTGCACGCTCAAACCTTCTGATGAGAAATTTACAAAAAACAAATGAGGATTTTTGTGCGGAAAATTTTATAATTCGAAATTTCTTATTTTAAAGTTTTTTTTTTCTAAAAAATATCCTATTTAATTTCGTAGTAATTTATTGGTGATACATTCTGTTATCAAGACAAAAAAATTTAAAGTCTTGGCTTTTCAGCGGTTGATTTGCAATTTGCAAGATTTCATCCAATATTTTCATTGGGTTTCAAATCGCAGGCCTAGTTCAATAGGGAGAGGAATATAAACTACAATTTATTAAGGTAGTACCTATGTAATTTTTCTTATCATGATGTATTTCATGAAGCCAATGCACTAACCAAATTTCCTCATTATTAATAATAATAATTGAAAAATATTCTAACGTCGGGATTAACTTAACCAATCCCGTAAAAATATGTGTTCGTATCGAAGCTTGTATAATTGTTCATTTTAATTAAAGAGTGTTATTCGCTTAATTGTTCCTTTTCTAAAACCAGGGTAAAATAAAAAATATCCAAACATAGTTTTTTATAAAAAACTGTATTTTTTAGAATCTAAAAAATTAAAAAGGAATTTTAGTTGCAAAAATTGTTAGCAAGATTCTTTTGATAGGCGGATACCCTTGATTTTGCAGTCTGAACTAATAAAGGAATATAAATAGAATGTTCAGGGAAATATCAATTGTAAAACTAAAATTACTATTCCCAGCTTAGTTAGTAAATATCTTTGACTGTATCTACATAAGTACAAGTCTGACTTGTAATAAGATTTAATTTCATAATTTTACCTTACCTCACTTCAAATCGAAGAATTACAACCCAGGCAAAGTTTCAATGTTTATGCATAATGCACTGGCAAGCATGAAGGAATTTAAAGTGAGGACGTGACTTAGTCTTTTTGCTATTTCATATATAGTACTTAGCTATTGCTTACCTTTTACATTCCCTCATTTTCAATGTTCATAATGTACACTACAATTGTACAAAGCTGAGCTAATTTGTTGTGTTTTAGGGCTGTTAAGTGGTAATAACCAGCTCCTTATTAAATTAGAAAACAGTACGCGAGTATGAATATAGAAATATTTGAAACTTATTATTTACTTATTAGATTTATGTAAATAATGTTCTGAATAAATATTTGAAAAGTTTACAAAGTTTACATTTGATTGCAAAATTTTAGAATAGATAATTGGATATCAAAGTGAAAAGAGGTGAAAAGAGATATGTTAAGCATAATTAAAGATTATTATAGTAGGTATAATTGTATTATTTAAATAATACAGAAAAAGTTTCGAATAACAGCTACATTTATTGTTAAAAAAATCAATGATAAAGAGAGATAATTAATTTATGATTTGCACATGAATTTTAAAATTTTCAAAAGCTTCAATACATCATTTAGCTATAAGAATAAAGTGTCTTTTTTATGTGTTTCTCTATATGAAAGGCTTAACTTTAGTATATTACACAAATTGATGAGATAATTGGAGGTATTTTTTAAACTATAAATTCGAATAATAACGTAGTACTAAGGTTTTTTTTTATGGTTAAAAATGATCTCTTTCAAGAATCTACGTAAGAACTAGTAGGCAAATATTCTGTATTTATGTAAGATTTATTTTTCTCATCAGCCAACATATGAAGACGATTTCAGTTCTCGTATTTTGTTATTATATGATCAAATATTTAAAATAAAATACAAGGAAATGGCCGTCTAACTTTACGAGTTTTCATGCTGAAACTAATTGCAAAGCAACAATCTTTCGTAGATCCTTATATCTTTTGATTCTAATTTTTTTAAGGTTTCGGTAACATTAATTCATATTTAATAATCTTACCACTCCATTCATTCATTCATTGTCATTCATTTTATTTGGTTTTTAACTAAATAAGGCTAAGCACATTACGATATAAAAAAGTGTCGTTATATATATTTCTGTTTATACCCTTTCTACACAGACGCTAAATCACTGTATCACAATGAATGGGAGAAGAAATTTTGTATGGAGAACCATGAACTGTTGTAATCGTGTATATAACACTAGTCTACACGAAAAATGCGCCTCAAAATAAAATTATTTTTTAGGGTAAATTAGGGTCGCTGAATTTGAAAATGATAACCGTTTTTGGTTTTAAAGAAGCGTTTTCGAGATATTTCCAAAAAACGTGTTTTTTTGGGTGTATTTTCTTTTATTGGTCTATATCTCAGGAAATAATTTTTTCTGAATGATTAAAAATGGCTGGTTTTGAAAAGTTATCATATTTTTCTTTCATTTGATATATACAACGTTTAAATCAATTAATATTTAACAAAGTTACGAGAAATCAAATTTAAAAAAAAGTGATTTTTTTCACCTTTTTTGAAAATGACCCATTCTTGCTTGCTGTTTTTTGATTCAAAAAAATTATTTATCAGAATTTTTAAGACTATAAGTAAAAGATAAATTTGTCACAAATATTTTAAAGGTAAAATCTTAAAGATCGAAAAAAAAATAAAAAAGTTATAGATCCTTAAGTGGGGACGTGATTTTTTCATTGTTCAAGTCTGCTATGGACGCTCACAAAATTCTGCCAATTTATTAAATAAAATTAACTCATGGAAATTGAAAAATAAGTTAACTGTTATGTAATTTTTCAATTTATATAAGTAAAAGTGTGAAATCATGATTCATGAAATTAAGTCGGTTATAATTTCAAAACTAAATCGACATTTTTTTCACTTTTTTTAAAATTCAATCTCCTGTAACTTCGTTAAATATTAATTGATTTACATGTTTTATATATTATATTAAAGAAAAGCATGATAACTTTTTGAAATAAGCCATTTTTAGTCAATCAAAGAATTATTTTCTGAGATATAGACTAATAAAAGAAAATACACCCAAAAAACATGTTTTTTAAGAATATCTTAAAAACGCTTTTTAGGATGTAAAAATGATTGTTATTTTCGGACTCAGCGACCCAATATTACCCAAAAAAACATCTTTTTGTTGAGGTTAATTTTTTTTGTCGAGTAGTGTTATCTACACGTCCGTAGCAGACCTGAAAAATGAAAAAATCATGTCCCCACTTAATGTTCTATAACTTTTTCAATTTTCTTTTGATCTGAAAGATTTTACTTTTAAAATTTTTGTAACAAATTTATCTTTTATTTAAAGTCTTAAAAACTTTAGTGTACAAATTTTTTGAACCAAAGAAAAGCAAACAAAAATGGGTCATTTTTAAAAAGGTGGAAAAAATCACTTTTTTTTGAAATTTGATTTCCCGTAATTTTGTTAAATATTATTTGATTTGAACGTTTTATATATCAAATGAAAGAAAAATATGAAAAATTTTCAAAACAAGCCATTTTTAATCATTCAAAAAATTATTTCCTGAGATATAGACCAATAAAAGAAATAACACCCAAAAAACACGTTTTTTGGAAATATGTATCTCTAAACGGTTCTTTAAAAAAAAAACGATTATCATTTTCGAATTCAGCGACCCAAATTAACCTTTAAAAACAACTTTATTTTAAGGTGCATTAAATTAGCCCAAAATTTGTAGACTAGTGTAATTTGACCCTTTTTAACCGGTTGTCCAACAAAATAAAATTTACATCTCACATTATTATTTTTCATTTAATTATGTTATTTATTGAATTATATCTAAATTATTATTTGTCTTTATGTTATATAATTAATTAATTCAAAAATTTTTGAAACTCTATTTCAACACAATGTTAATTTTTATGATATTTTTTTCGATGTTTTTATTATATATTCTAATACAGTATATTAGACGCCTGTGCAGAAATAGTATTAGGTGTCCGTTTTGATTTTCCATTCAAAGTGGATATTGTTTGTTGCGTATACGAGTCTTTGTAGTACCTTGTTAAAACTTAAACTCACTTGTAATCTTTCTCCATTGACGCTTATACACATAACTACAATACATGGAAAATCATATATTACGCGTGTATTTAACATGTTTGCAAGTGTGTATAATACCCTTTCTTAACACATGCCTGTACACAGCATTTAGTTCGAAAAAAGACACTTTTGTATGGAAAAATCATGTACTTCACTTGTTGGAATCGTGTACGCAGTACAGCCTTTTAAACGCTGTACTCCACGAAGATCTCCCATCTATTGTGAATTTTAAGGTTGTGTACCAAATCAAAATTGAATTCCGTGTGGGCTTATGTCAAAATTATAATGCAAATGTTGGCAAATTTGTCAGTATATTAGTTTGATTTTGTTTTAAAAGTATATTTTGATTAATTACAATATAGATTAGTGATTTTTACAGTGATTTATATATCCTAATAGTAATTGATTGACAGATCCGCGTAAACATTCCGATCATATGTTTTAATAAGCTGCCATGTTGTACACGGTTTCTCTGTTAAGAATCGGTTTTTTAGAAGGAGGTGTACAAGCATGTACACAGCGTTAGTCAAGAAAGGGTATAAGATATAGCCTTTGAAAGGCTGCATAAAGGAAATTTATTGTGAATTAACAGGTTGTTCAACATTAAAAATTCCCCTATTTATATGTCAACAAGGAATTAAATGGTGTCATTTTTGTAAGTATATTGAAATTATTTTGTGTATTTAAAAGTAATTTAATTCAGGTTATTTTTATTATTAACTAGTTAAGATTGTACTAGTCATATCCAATAAAGGATATTATTCAAAAAAAAAACTTTTTTATTATAATATTCAGAATTTAGTTTAATACTGGTTTTACGAGTAAGCACATTGTAATTAAAGTAAATTGTGTATTTTCACAGATTCAATGATTCAATGTTTACTTTTATGACACTTTTTTTGACATTTTCATCAAATTTCTGTAAATATCCCTAATACAAATAATTGCCAATGGAGAAACGATTTTTTTGTTCGGCAGGCTAATACACTGTATGTACAAGCCTCAATGGAGAATGGGTATTACAACACGTGTATTTAACATGCTTGCAATCATATATAAAATACTTTGAAAGCTTGTCTAAGGAAAATTTTGCCATCTATTGTGAATTTACAAGTTGTCCATCAAATTAACATCCCGTATTTATTGTGTCATTAAATATATTATTTTAATTATTATCTAAATTATTATTTGTTTCTTTTGTCTTTTTGTTATTTAATTAATTAATTAAAATACTTTTAAAATACAATTTCAGTGCAATTAGAAAAATTTATGGAGAGAGGGTATAAGGAACAGCTTAAAGTCATATTTACATCATCACTGTTTCTTGTATATTTTAGCTAATATATAATACAGTAGAAACCGGTTAATACGACATCCAGGGGACCATTATTTTCGGTCGTAATAACCGATAGTCGTAAAAAGCGGTACCATTATTTTTTGCCTAAAAATTGCCGTATTTGTAAAGTTTTATTATAAGGATAAGTATAAGTGTATAAGTTTTGAGAAAAATTATAAAAAATTAAGCCGATGTGTTAAGCGTTGCGTATTGCATCAAATTGACTCTAGTCATTTACTGGGATGAAAAGCTACAGTCAAAATTCGTGTTTTTCATAATCAAAGTAAAGTAACAGCGCTTATGACTCCATGTCTACAGTAATTTCCTGTACTATTTTTTCTTATTTCATTTGACGACTATACCATATCTTGTGCAGACATGCCCACAGTGAATTTTTTAAAAATCTATTAGGAACGCCTATTGACTATAACTGAGCTACACTTTTACTAATTATGAACATAAAATTTCTGAAAATAGACACACAAAATGTAAAAAAAATGCTGCATGTTGTTATAACCGATTAAGTTTTTTGAAAATATTAGAAAAAGTGGTCGTTCAAAACGGTATGTCGTTATATGCAATGTCGTAGTAAGCGGTAAATTAATTGTGCAATTATATGGAGCTCCGTCGGGATCTTTTGTTTTGGTCGTTTTAACCGATAGATCGTTTTAACCGATGTCGTATTAAGCGGTTTTGACTGTACTTTAAATTTTTTATAATAAAAATTAGAGATTTCATTTAAAAATGTGTACACATATAAATGGCTTATTTTATTTTTCGTAAAATTTGGTATTTGTGTGACACAAACAAATTTTAAATCGGTTTTTTTTAATAAACGTATTGGACAAAACTTCGTAGATATGCGAGTTTTGTTTGTTTTTTATTCCTAGAGTTTACATTTTTTTAAATACTTTTTGTCTTATTTTGTTTGATTCTCTAGGTGTTGAAATATCTGTAGGATATACATAGGGATACCAGATATTTTTTTTTTGCGTTGTTTTAAAAATGACTTAAATATCTAATATTCATAATATAGGAGTCTATGTATATGAAAATCAAAACTGTCGACATTTTACTTAACTGTGAAATACGTGGAAACATGTGTGCAATGATAATTTCTTAATTAGATTTCTGGAATCGAACGCCCGTAAACCAACCATTTTTTAGTCGAGCCTTCAATGAAAAATTCAAAGTACTAATGCCAACATGATTATTCTGCACGAGAACATTCACTTCCAATTCCAAGCTTTCACAAGCCAAGAAGCAACTTTTTTTCTTTTATAACACTGATTGCCTTAAAGAAATTATCAACTATCAAAATCCTATTCGTCAAAGACATCTGAATAAAGTAATTATGAATTGCATTGAAAATGTCAAACATGTAACAAAATATAAAACTTTAAGTAGAAAAAATAATCGTTTCCAACTTTGCTCCTAAAAACTACGTTAGTAAAATTGTAAACACATTCAATTTATTTTTAAATCTAAATAAATCAAAAGCAAAGTTGTTCAAATTTTTATACAATCCACAAAATAAAAATTTATTTTACTGTGAGTTAAAAGGATTTTATCAACTGAAGTGCTCTATCTCTAGAAATTTAATTTATTATGTGACCTAAAGGGCTTAAATATTAAAATAATTTTTGAAAAACAAAAGAAAATATTCTCTTTATCATAAGCAGCAAATGCAAAATAAGTTTGCTGACTGTATATACTTTTTCTTGAGATTCTGGTAAATTTGTCTTCAAATTGTCTCTACAACAAAAAAACTATACAAAAAAATTGAATAGAGGGTTTCTAAACTACCCTCATTGTTACAATTCTATTTTATTATATTGATTGTCAGTCCTTTTAAAATCCTATACTAATAAAAATAAAACTCAATTTCAATAATAAGATGCCGAGAGTCAACATATGCAATCCTTATAAATATCAGACAGAAACTCAAAAAGCCCTTTAAGTGGTTACTCCTTGGCTCACAAAAAATGTATAGTTGGCAATTTCTCATGCAATATTTACATATTTTTAGGTTTTGGTATTTACTCAAAGGAAAAGGAAATGTTGTACCATAGAAAAGTGCATTACTGCCGACTTTTCACTCGGTGATTTAATATTTCAGTGAAGAATTCTTTCGCATATTCTAGACACGCTCGGTTGATATTCCTTTCTTGTAGACTGTGTCTGGATGACGACGATGCCATTTGAATTTAACAAATCGAAAAATGTTTCATTGCAAATGATAGATTTAACTTGTTAAAATGTTACTATTTGTGTTTTTATAAATTTATAGTTTTACTATTAAATCAAATCAGGAATTTGTAGTATTAAAGCTTATATTACATATAAAATAAGTTTTGTGCTATGGTAGCCTTCCTTTCATTATGATAGCTACGTCATGAGTAATTTACTTTCAAAATGCATAGTTTGCAGTTGTAATCACTAATTTTGTTAGCATCTGAACTCTGGGTATTTCGGCATTCATTAGAAATAGCAATTTTTTGAAAGCCTCTGCAGAAAACTCAATGTTTAGATTTCAGATTTTTATTTATTTTGTATGATTCAACATTTGTTGACAAAGAACTTTGATTATAATTGATTTTAAGAATGAATATATTGTTGTAGTTTTACTTTCTTCATAGCGTTTACAGTTCGTATTAGTCGTACTTGAGCTAATAAATTTATGATTTATACTACAAAGAAACTAAAGGTAGGTGCTCACAGCATTTTCTTTACGTGTTGTCATAATTATATAAACTTTTTTATATCCATCACTTACTTGGTAATATTTTTGCAGGCATACAGGCTGTCGAAATACTTAGGTAAGAGTCATGAGGAAAAAGAATTTCGACATAATTCTTTGACGAACCATGAAAGATTCTATTGTATGGGGAAAAAAGGGTTTAACGAAAGATATCCAAAGATTTTCTATTCCATGTTTCTGGAAAATCATTGTTTAATAATACCTAGCGATTGATTCCAGAAGTAACAGATTTTAAAACAAAACTCATTTATATAATCAATCAAGTAATTTTTTAATAAACTTATTAATTTACTTGTATAAGTCTGATGCATACAAATTGGAACTGTGCATATTTAGGGAAAATTTTGTGCTCAAAACTAGCATACACTAAAAACACTGATTTTGTCCTAAATTTTGAACAAAAACAGTTCTTGAATATTTAAGAGTAAAAATAACTTATGTATAAATTTGGCTTCGAATCGAAATTGGTTGGATTTAGATGGGTAATCATAACAAATACCTAAAAAACCTTAACAAAATTTTGAATTTGTCTTATCTGCCAGTCATAATGTGATTATTTTGCATATATGGTGATCCTTTGTGTAAGTACAAGTATATTTGTATTTGATCAACTTGCTCCATATACAAGACAAAACTCAGCTTTAGTAATTATATCATAAAATTTTGATACGAATAATTATCAAAATTGAGCTAACTTTAATGAACGGTAAAAGCTAATATAATAAGCCAGATCTATCCTAAAATCAAAAGAGGGAATCTTAAGCTTTGTTTAGTTACGAAAAATAAAAGAAGCACAGTCCAAACTAATCACAACAAGAAATATATCAAAAGGATTCCAACAGCATAATAGAAGAATTTCGTTGGTTTTGATAAAACATTATTATGCTTGGAAAATGTGATACGTTTTCAAAGTCTGTATCCAGAATTTCTCTCTCCTCAGACCCCCCCATATATGATTTTTCTATTAAAACTGTTCTTAGCTTTTGGTAATACATTTGAAAAAACAGGAATCAGTTTTGGTGCAAATACAATCTAATCCATTTGTGAATTATTTGCATTCAGATATTAGCAATTCTCAAACTAATTTGTATTTTTACAAAAAATATATTCCTCTTGTTCATCTCTTTTTATTTATTTATATATTTCTACCCCATACAGGAATCTATTTTGTCTGTCGTAGATTCGGTTAAAAAAAAAGGGTAAAAAAAGTTATTCCAAAGATAATGGAATTAAGAAAGTCCTTTTTAAAAATGAATTAAATGCAATTTTTTAACTTTGTTAATAAAATGAAACGCATATCAGTGAAATATTACTCCTGTTAGAATTTCAAATGATAAAATCTATGCCTTTAGGGGAATCCCTTCGTTCTATGATATTGTTCTTAGCCGATTTTAACTCCTCTTACTAAAACAGAATTTGCATAATTTTCAGTTGAATGTGTTCATTAATGAGAGATAATGGAAAAAGTTTTTTTTTTCTCTGTCGGAAAATGTTTTCCTTCCTTCTTTTAATTTTTTTCTTTCTGTGTTTTTTTTTGGTGCTTTTTGGACAGACAATGTGCTGCTGTTTTTTATTGATGGTGCTAACGTTTTTTTATTTCATCCATTATTTGACCGGGCTATTTGAAGTATAGAAAATGCAAATGAATTGCCTCATTTGAAATCGTGGTATATCCTTTATTGGATGCTTTTTAGTATTCGTAATGAGTCGTAAAAAGGAAGCAAATTGAACTTAGCAGCCAGAAGACTAAGAAAAAGTTTTACAACCTCAGATTAAAGTTATAAATTTTTTTTGAGGAGACTTTTAATGATGTTATGTTAAAAATAAGAAAAAGTTAAGTAAGATTGTTTTCGATGTTTTATTGTATAACATAAATGTTGGAAAAAAAAAGATTTTAAAATTATAAGGTAAAATATTATAAGCAGTTTAAAACAGGTGGTATACATTTGCTATAAAATTAAAATGATGTTTGTGATAAATATGAAGTAAAATTCGAAAATTTAATTTAGGCAAGGAAATACTAATGGATGCTAGTTTTTTTTTTTTAAAATAAATTAGCATTCACTTCAAAAGACAAAGTTAGACAAAGTATTAAATATTTGACTCTCTTTTACTCTTTAGCGTACGCCGTCCGAAGATTTTCGAGCCTAAAGTAAAAACATTTGCTCGAATTTTGAATTGCTTTTAAATATTATTTTAGCTGTTAGTTCTTTTTTTCCTTTTGTTCTAAGGAAAATTTATCTATGCATTCTTACTTAAACTTAGACTTCAGCTTCTATAATTACCTATAATTCAGAATATAAGTAGTAATTAATTGGCATTATTTGAAGAATATAGTTATTTGTTAAGGGAGCAGTTTGAATTTGAATTCCTTCAATTATTTTATTTTTGAAACCATTTGTTTGTGCACCGTCTTACTCGAAAGGACTCTTCTTTTTAGGCTTCTTGACTTTGTTTTTTGAATACTACAAAAATCGTAACATGTGTTGCTATTATTTTCCTTATCAAAATTGTCAAAATTATTTATCTTGCATATCCGTAGTAATATTTTAAATAGACTTTTTTATTGATCTTTCAATTATTTTTAGGTTATTATTTCAGGAATTGCTTGAATATTTCACTAGTATAGTACAGTACATTGATTAATTTTGTCTTTCTGACTGGGATTTAATCCTATCGGCAATAGATATCAGAAAACAAGTGTAAATTTTAAAAAACCTCTGATTGAGTGACAAACTCAAAAGAGTAATTAAATTGTTGTCCTAAATATAAATATTTTTTTACTTAATATTCTTGAATATATGAAATTATCTGTACAATAATTGGAAGAAAATCTTGATTTAATGTGTGATATGAAGTTAAACAAAGTTGATCGGAGAATTCAAACTTCTACTCCTTTTCAGCTGTTTTCAAAAAAATTCCTCAAATGATCCACTTTCATGAACATCGGATGTAGCACTGCTTCTATTGAAAGAAGTAGTATAGTTAAAGAACAATTTGCTAATAGTTCTAATTAAAAAAGATTCGAAATGGGTCTTTACTTTCACTGTTGTTAAATGATTCATCAAAAAATGCCCTAAAAGTGGAAAATAAATTTGCATTTTCTTAGAGAAAAAGGAAAAAAATAAACAAAAACATCAAAATTTTTCTTATGTTAAAAGAAGTTCTTTTTTTGGACTTTCATTTAAAACAATGGGAAAAAATGTTTAATTAAATTAAAATTTTATTTTAAAAATTGATAAAAAAGTTTTTGTCCTTTCTTTGGCGTTACAAAAAAAAAAAAACAGAAAAGAATATTTCTTCATAATCTTATCTAATTTTCTATGAATTTGGTACTTTTTTCAGGATTTTATGTAAATAAGTTTTTTAATATATTCCCCTACTATAAGAAAATGATTATTAAAATCGATATTCAATTGTTTTGTCTAAGATTTTTGTGATCTGTCTGAATAGCATTTCTAACGATTTATGAGAATTATTCAAAAAGTTCTAGAATTAAATAGCTTTACAAATTTATGTGTTTACATAAACATTTTGTTCTTTAAAGATATTTCTTTTTGTCTTTAAAAGATTAGATTTTGTATTTATTTAACATAAAATTCACTAAAAAAACTAGGTTTGACTTTATAAAATTTTGCATGACTGCTTCAGATCATCATAATTTTAAAGTAAGCATTTTAATTATTTGAAGTTTACTCGTACTTAATGTTTTTTGGTACGTTTCAGCTTTGATCATGTGACCTATTAATGCCTATAAAAATAGTGATATTTGTTATACGTTTGAAGCCATTTAAAGAGACTTTCATAAAGTATCTTTGGTTTGGAATATAGTAAAAGATTTTTTTTAGAAAACATTATAAAAAATTAGATTTAAAATCATACAACCATATCTCTCACTGAAAATATTCTTTGGAGTAATTTTCAAACAAAAATAAATTGAATAAGTGTTGATTAAAATTACTTTCTACAGCCTAATAGTGCGTTTTCACTGAACCTAGTTTTTAGTATTTAGTACTATTTGTTACAATTTGTATGGGAGATCTCTAGTCTTTTTCTTAAAAGAACTAATCTAAGTCTAGTTCTTTTGTTTAGTTCTTTGCGAAAAAAATAGACAAACTCATGGCAGTACCGAGGGGAAATTTTGAGTAATTTTTTCGAATTCTCTCTTTCGGCAATAGCTTAACAGCCCTATAGGAAATGGAAGGCATCAAGAAGGCTTGATTGATTGCTTTATTGGTATGTCAGATCACTGTAAAGATACCTTTTTGATGCCTTCTATTTATATTGGCATGGGATTGACGGGAAGGTTAAACACATTTGTGTGCATAATGGGGGTGTGTAAATCTAAGTATACCAATACAAATGTATAAATATTATGCATGCATAAGTGCATAATAGTAATACCTAATGTACAATTAATTTTTCTTATAAACCTATTTTGTATAAGTGAAACTATAAAATTTTCGAAAAGAAGAAAATTTTTTAGGTTATAAATAAAAGTTACAGCTTACCTTTCACGTTCTTAATTCCTTTTTTTAACGTGGCTACAAATTTTTTCTAGCCCAAATTATCAGTTTTAGTAGCTTCTAGGGAAATAAAATTTTCTTAATTTAAATCTAGAATTAAAGAATTGAATACAATATACCATATAAATCCATCCCAATTTACTGCTAGTAAAACATTTCCTTTAAGAGTAAATCTATTGATTTTCTCCAAGATGATTTTCCGATTAAATGTTTTATGTAAGATATTTTTAAATATGGAAAACAATAATAATAGTTTCAATGTTTGTTTAAATTACCAGTTGTTCATCGTGGAAGTTTTCTATGATATAATCAATGTTTCATCAATTGTTTTAATTGGAAAAATATTTTGAAAAACTCACCTTTTCAGATATAATTCCTTTTCTTGATATTATCAATCCTTTGCTTATCACAAATAACACATTGCACTTTCACTGTATTTAATATTATTAATACTTTACTTAAATTAAAGTACCGTATCACAAATAATATCATCTGTCAAATTCTGTCTATCACTAAACATCTTAAATTAAAAATTATACATGTATGCATAGTCTTTTACAATATCAATATTGTTTTGAAATATATCATATCCCAGCGGGAAATATTTCTAGCGCTTCAATTCCGAGCGGTCTGTAAGCGCTTACTTGCCATATCAGCCAGAATCAGGTTGAAAGCGTTTCTTGTGTGCTTATTTTGCATATGAGCAGGATGCGGTCCCTGAAATGTGTGTTTACCATTTCATATGAATCCGCACGTGTTTCATCTTATCTAAAAATAGATTGGATTGGAAGATAGGATTTTAGATATCAGTCGAGTGTATTTTTTGTAAAGTGCAGTCAGTTTTGTGAAAAAGTAAAAATTATAAAAGTTTTAAAATATTAAAAGTGATTCAAGTTTATAAATAGAATCGTAAGTATATTTCCTTTAAATTAGTAATATTTCAATTTGGATTCTAACCCTTTTATCATACTTCCATGTTTTAAATATCGAATACAGGTTAACTATATAAAACAGGTGGTTGGAGCATCTTCTGTACGTAAATGCGTCCATCTATTCTTTGAAAAAAATTTTTTACTGGAGATCAACTAGGATGGCCTCCAAAAAAAGAAAGCTGTCAAGAATCATGTATTCTTCAGCAAATATCTCTTCGGTAAGTTCTTCAACATACATATTTTTATATAAACAAATACAATTTATCACGAAAAATCTTTCAGAAGCTGTACAATCTGTGAGCTTTGGATATTGCCAGTTCGAGGAAGAAATGAGGTCAGGTTTCAGGCTGGCCAAAAATAAGATCCATAAGGCCAATCACGAATCCAAAAAAATCGCTAATGTAACAGAAAAAAATTAATTATTTATATTATTTTGAATAAAAAATTATTTACGAACAAAAAATATTTTTTTGTGTAGTTTATTAACTTTAATATATTTTTTGGTAAACGCTTACGAAGCGTTGAAATTCTGTGCTTCTAAAGCATACACAATGAACTGCTTACGAAGCGTTGAAATTCTGCGCTTCTAAAGCGTAAATAATGAACTGCTTACGAAGCGTTTAAGATAAGCGCTTCTAAGGCGGACATGTAGTGTTAAAAGACAATTGAAAGTAAGTTGCGAGTAAGCGCTTAGTTCTGCTTTAGAAGCACTGAATAAGCCTTTATCGAGCGCTTCATTTCCCGCTGGGATGGGCTGATGTTGCTATGTAGTAGTATGTAGAGTGTTAAAAGACAGACCTTAACATCAAGAAGCATTGATTTCCTATAGGGAGTGAACAGCTGTGGAAGTTATATTAAGTTTGACTGTGAATATGACGTAAGAATCTTTTTACAACAACAAAGATAAGCAAATTGAAATTGTGTACTAAGTACTTACTAAGTACTAATTTCAGTGAAAACACATATTTTTTTATATGGAGAAAAAAAGTACTAAATACCGAGAACTAGGTTCAGTGAAAACGCACTATAAACTGTTACAGTTATAACCAACAAATTTGACGCAACTTATATTCCATATATGACTGCTTTTGTTTGACAATCTATTACACATTTAATCGTATTGCTAGGTGTCTAACAAATTAATTACACTTTCCCATTCATTCATTCCCATTCAGTGAGATTGTTTTTTTTCTTTTTTCTGAATTCGGAATTCGGAATTCACCTCATTAATTTTTCTGAAGTTTTTCTCTCATATAAAACTAAAAAGTAGTTTATTAAATGAATATTTTTTTATGAATTAATATTTGAACTAACTGTATTAACATCAATTGTCATTCACTTCCAACTCAAAAAAATTTATTTGAACTTGATTAGATGAATAGAAAAGATTTTATTATCAATTGAAAATTTGTACATTATGTTAGCTAATAGCAGGAATATAATAAGGAAAACAACATGGACTACATTCGTTTTAAGAGAAAAGAAATGACATTGTTATCTTTTGAAGTTTTTGATTATTTTGTTATAGAAAACTAACCTGGTTAAACTAATTAAATAATTGTAAACGTTAAATAAAAAGTTTTGAGTTATAGACACTTTTAGTGATTTTAGTTTCATTTGTAAATAATTATTTTAAAAGGATGAAAACAAATTACATTCGGGGCTAACAAGTATTCGTGTAAAAATTTACCATAAATTAACAAAAGATACGAATTAAATCTATGCTTAATAATTGATTCGGTTCATACAAAAGAAAAAATAAAAAAATGAGCATCAAATAAAAAGACATCATAATCAAAGCATAGAAAATATTTTTCTATAAAATTTACAATCTTCAATTTTATTTGCGCAATGCTGTGCAATATTCTAAAGAAATATTTACCCCTTATATATCCTTTACTGGTTCAATTTGTGAAAATTTCTTTTTCATATTATATAAAAATTTTCGCCATCATTTTCTTTACATTAAAGTTTACTGCATAGAATTTTTGATTAGAATCTACAATTCAGCAGCAACAGGGAGGCTATATATTTTTACTAGTGCCAAGAAAGGTATCTTTAGATGGCAGGATCCCATTGCATGAGCAGTCGGCTGTACAAAATTTGCTGGCACTTGACCAAACTGTCTTCTGGAAAAATGGGCAACAGAACTACAAGATATGTACAGGATCCTTCTTTCTTTGTGCATACATACATATATGTAGAACTATATACATATGTATAGTGCATATATATTCAAGTTTTCATACATTTTATATTTCCAGTAGTACTGTTGCTCTAAAAGTTTATTTTTAGTTAATGTTTGTTCTATTGATTCAACAATTTTGAAGGCACTTTAAAATATCTTCGTTATGAGAGTTTTGTGGTGTTGAAATTAGCATAAGCGTATTTAGTTTTCAAATAAACATAAAATCATGTTACAGGCTAGATTATTGGGATACTAAATATGATTGTTAAGTTTCAAATAGTTACTTAATCAAAGTACAATGGAAACAAAAAAAAGACTTAATAACAAAAATTTTACAAATGCCAAATTTTTCTGGGTAAAAGCCAAAGCAAAAATTTGTTTTTGTTTGCTTCAATGCAGTTATTGATATGCGGCCAAATATCGAATTGAATATACAAGTTTTTTGGATAGCGGATTTCTTAATAAACATATATGTATGTATATATACATATAAGTTTTATCTGACAGGATTTGTAGGATGGATGTTCTACACATATTTATACATATATAAAAAGTTTGAATTGAAAAGGGAAGTTTTTTTTTGCTTTTGTATCAAAAACTTCAGCTTGACATAAATTTTAATTTGAATTTTATAAGTTAAAATTATAGTAAAAATTGATAATAGATATTTTTTCAAATTATTTTTTATATTTGATTGTATACCAAGTGGCTCAATAAGTTATTAGCGAAAATAAAACTGCCGTCAACCATCGTACGGCATTTTTCGTTTTATCACTTTCGTCTTTCAATCTAGCAATAGTATTATTTTTTTTGGTTTTTTTTTTTATATAGTTAAAACAAAAAATTGTTTTCCAAAGAATATTAGGACCATCATCTTAAAAGTTTAGTTTAGACTTGGCAACAGCATTTTTAATTTTACATAAATATTTGAGCATGAAAAAGCTCATTTCAAATCCTGCTTAGAAAATTTTAACAGGAAGAAAAGGGATATTCAGTGTCAGTAACTATGAATAAAATTTAGATTTTAATTTCATATCGGAAAAAAACAACAATCAAAGTACGGGAATGATCTTGTGAAAGTAGGGAATCAAAGCAACTAAAAACATAATAATTGGCTTAAAAGGTCCTTTTTTACAATTGTTTTAAAACTCTAACTAAGATATAGTCTACGACTATCATAAAATCACCATAAACGGTGGTTATGCGAGGCTAATTGATAGTCAAGATTAAGAAAAAAGGAAAAATAACAACTTTAAGTAAAAAAGTGTCTAATTGTGTACGTGAATCTAACAGACAGCCGCGACAGATAATAGTGTACATGAACTAGACAGATAGACTGATGTATATTTTCTTTATTAGTTGATAGAATAATCGAATCAGATAGTAGTTATATAGATACTTTTAGAAAATTTTCACATAATTCAGTTGATAACTGCAATAAATATCACTTTTAATGTTATCTCTTATAAATTTGTTATGAATTTACTCATTTAATGATATAATCCAGGCTTTTATTTAACATGAACAAATTAAAAGTTCGCTGTATCCTAATATCATGTATTAACCTACACTTTTACTATAGAATTATTTTTTAAGCAGCCTAGTAAAGCGAGTAATCTCCCTAGAGATGAAATCTTTTAGACATATATACCCAACGGGCATAAGTAAATGAACATTTTATCTTCTTCATGATGTCAGCTTAATCTTTGACTAAATATAAACTTGTCATTAATTTTATCCTTAAAGGGACTTTTAAGTATTGTATAGAGTTGCCTAAAATTGATAGAAATTAAGATTGCAACTCTTCCTTAGTTAGTTTCAAAACTTGCGTATTGCGGAATATTTATGTTCGAAGTGAATGAAGGGTGAACCTTTTTAGCACTCAAATATCATACAGGGCTGCTTGAGACATTAAAAGATAATATTCTATCAGTGTTATAATAGTTTTTGATAGAGAGTCAATTTATATTGAAACGTCCAATTTGTTAAATTGTGCATACAAAGCATGTATTATTGAATTGAATTAAAGGATTTTAATATACCAAGAAATTAAATTTTAATCAGTATATATAAAAGGGGTGGTTTTTGTTAAGCAAGTATTTTATTCTACTCAAAGAACTTATTATATTTAATACTTTAGCGTGATATAACCACAGCGATTAATATAGGATATGTAATGAGAGTTATAAAAGCCTATAAGCCTTAAATTACAGTAGGATATTCATAAGGTAAAACCATATTCACGTGTTTGTTCAGTGAATTGTGTAACAAATCACACTTACATTAGTTTGATAATTTGCTATCCCAATGAAAAATTGGGAAACAATAAATTTAATTATAAATGTATAGTATATAAGGATTAGTTGAAATGATAAAATTAAATTTAAATAAAACTTCATTCAGTCAAATAAATAAATATAAACTAAAAATAATATTATTAATTAAGTTTGAATTTCTCTTTAAGAACTACTAAAAACTACTTCATTTATCTTCTAGATACAGAATTATAGAATAGAAAGCTTGATGGGGTCTACTGTTCTAAATCTGAATAAAACCCTAACAAGATGAATAAGAGGCGAGAATTCAAAATATTTTCCGAGATTGTCGCTAAAAGTTTTCAATAGTAGCCAACGGGTTAGAAAATTTTCGAAAACTATTTGAAATTTATTCTCTAACCATTTATAGCCTCAATGTGTACGTTTCAAATATATAAAACTTTTACAATTATTCAAATTAGAAATTCAAAAAGACATTAGTGTCAGCAGGATACTAACCACATTTAGGTACCTAAATCTAACTGGAGATGCAACCAAGAATCCTTTTATACTTTCAATGTTTTCTGTGGATAGGTTAGTTGAGGTTAAATTTGCATAATTACATTCCACGTAACATCACTTTTCAGTCTTTAAAAAGTAAATTGTGAAATTTTTCCTATGATATTTGCGTTCAGGTAGTCTGAGTGAATTTTCTACACCACAAACTTTAGAATATTTTTAATGCATCTCCTT
This sequence comes from Acrocera orbiculus, assembly GCA_947359355.1. Classification (NCBI taxonomy): domain Eukaryota; kingdom Metazoa; phylum Arthropoda; class Insecta; order Diptera; family Acroceridae; genus Acrocera; species Acrocera orbiculus. Next base: position 48,342,197 of record OX375757.1, read on the forward strand.
TGCGAAAGGATATCTATTGTAACTGATTATTGTTTTAAAATTTAAATACCACCAGCATTTATATTTATATGTATACAGTATACAGTAAATTTTTTGTTTTCTAAAGATATAAAAGAATTTTTTTGAAAAGTTGTTAATTTTAGTAATGTAAAAAAAGGCCTTAAAATTTTTAAAATAGAAAAGAAAGATTTTTTTTTGGTATTTGAAATATAGGCAAAAATTTAAAAAAAAATGAAAAGTCATTAATGAATGTGGCAAGGATAATATTATAAAGCAAATGAATAGGAATCTTAGCACTCGAAAACGATCAAATTTAGATCCTGAGTTTTCATTATGTAGAGAGAATAATTTCAGTGAGGAACTTTTCTTTTGTCTATAGTTCTTTTATAACAAAATTAATTAGAATTGTATAGAAAATAAAAAATAGAAGGACAGCATTTTTGCTGCATTCTGAACTAAAACTATCAGTATAGTTTCTGAAGTTTTGGTTATTTAATTAATTGAAATTATGCTTCACGTTAACGAAGCGCAAAAATAATTAGTAAAAAAAGATTTGTTCTTTGTTTTAATTCAAATTCTGGATAAAGTCAAAATTCTAGGTATTAAGTACCGTGAAAATTAACAGATAACTTTATAGCTTTATGTCTTTAAACAAGAAATTTATCTTACTACACCAAACAGAAGAAACAAATAATAAACTACAAAAATAAACCTTTTATGAGTTTATTTAACATAAAACTAACAAAAAATAGATATTAGCTTAAGGGGTAATCAAAAAAGTAGCCAAATTATTGCATCAAGTCACGCCTTTTCGTTTGAAATTTAAGTGTTAAAGATTTTTGTTAACTTAACTTTTTGATTTTTTTTTGTTTTATACGCCAAGGTAATGATAGATATGTATTCTAATTGATGTATATCACAAGAATATTTCATCTTAGGCGTTCTAGACACCCCTGCCAGATGCAAAATTAAAGACAAATAACAAAAGAAGGAAGTAATAAGTATATTCAGAGATCAAAACGAAACGATCCCAAGTATCAAAGTACTTTACTTAGCTTCATTGGTAAAGTGGTCTTAAACACTTGTGGTAAAGATCGACATTGGGTGGTATTCTCGAGCTATAAAAGAAATATTTTTATTATTAAATGGGTGGAGCTTTGAGATCTGAGATATGTTATGACTTTATTATATATGTATATAAGAATTCTCAAAATGAACATTAAAAAAACCAAAAGTAGATGTGTATATGTATATCTATTAAAAGTCATTTTTATCACTTTGAAGGATCATTACGTTTCGTCGCAAAGCTGCAATTTTATATATGGTGCGTAACAAAACAAACAGAAACCAAAATTTATGGATCGTATGGATGATATTTAAGCGACTTAGAACGGAACTCAGTTGTGTTTTCCGTCTATTTTGTTATTTTTGTAATGAATAAAATTTTATTATAGCCTCGAAAAAGAATCTTATTTTCATAATGTTTAAATGATTTTGTGATTTCATTTGTTGTGTATCATTCAATAAAATGCTACCAGTTTTTTCATTAAAATTGAATAAATTTTCTGACTTAGAATATAAAAGTAATAGTTTTTTAAATTTAATAAAATATCCAGACAATTTTAATAATATTTTATCGGTGTCACAGTTTTGTAATTATGAAAAACCACCATTCTCATATATAGCTTTAATTGTGATGGCAATAAGTAGTGCACCAGAAGAACGTTTAACTCTTAGTGGGATTTATAAATTTATAATGGACAAGTAAATTAAAATTTTTGATATAGTGTTCTTGTTTTTTAATTTATTAATTTAAATATAAATAAAATTAATAGCTTTCCGTATTATCGAAATAATAAACAAGGCTGGCAGAACTCTGTACGTCATAATTTATCTTTGAATGATTGCTTTATTAAAATACCACGTCCTAAGATTTTACATAGCGAAAAAAAATCAGTCATAGGTAAAGGTAACTTTTGGATGCTAGATCCATCAGCTAAGGATATGTTTGAACATGGAAATTATCGTCGTAGAAGAACTAAAGGACATCGCTATTCAAAAAATCTGCTAAGTATACAAGTATTAAGAAATTTAATTTTAATATTCAATATTTAATTTATTTTAATTTAAAAAATAGAAATCTTTTGAAATGACTAAAGCAATAAAATTCATGCAATTAAAAGGAAATACAAGAATTGATCCATTTTTTCATGAATTCGATCAAATAACAGGATTATATAGGAATTATGTTCCTTATATGTCAGATTTTACGATTATTGCTGATAATAAAACAAACTCTGCAAAAAACTTTAAGAATATTTCTGAAAAACAAATTGTAACTAAGTCATCCTTATTTACAATTGAGAACTTAATAAGGAAAAATTAAAAGAGATAAACAAAAAAATTTTAAAAATAAATTAAGTTTTTCATTTGGAGAGTTAGGTTAGGATACATTGAATGAAAGTAAAATTTGGACAATTATTATTAAATTATGGAGTGATCAAATTCTTAAAATTTTAAAATGAAACTGCCAATTTTGGCTGGAAAATCAATCACGGACAAATTGTACATAAAATGCGAAGAATTAATCGACATTTTTAACACAAAAGCTGAAACTGGTAAAAAAATAAAATAAGTCAATGCGTTAAGAAAACATCATTGCATGTGTAGAAAAGAGTTTTAGTGAATTTACTAGCACAAAATTATCAAAAAATACACAATAAAATTAAAATTAAGCTACAAGCTTCATATCACTTGAGAACATTTCACGAGAACAAGCAAAAATTCTGGTCTGATGTTTAGTATTCAGTGGTTTACCTCTCAATTTTAGTTGACAATTGATTTTTAAAACCTAATGCCAAATGACAGTTTGAGATGTACAGAATGTCCATTTGTAGAGCACTATGAAAGAGTAGATTGGCTTCAGCATAGCTCCAAAATGACTCAAAATTTTATTGAAAAAAATATTTTTTGGATAAAACTGATTTCTGAAAAAATAGTAATTTTTTATTCTTTCCTTTCCAAAATTCTAAGAAAAAATTTAGTGTATACTTTGACATTTTTTCTGTAATTAAGAGAAAAAAAATTTGCTTTCTATGTGGTTTAATATTAATAACTTTTTTAAACTTTGTTACCTTTAAATTCAATTAATTGGTTTTATTTATGAGAAATCACCATGATGAAAAATTATAAAAAATAACTAATACAATGTAAACATATATTAGACCAAAATAACAGCAATAAAAAATAATTTTATTACATTTAACTTTTTGAAATTGTCAAAAAGCTAAAGCATGTAAAAGTATTTGTAAGAAATTTAATTTAGTTGCACAAATAGAAATGCACAAGTAGAAAAAACTTGAGAAAAGTTGAACAGATTTGGCGTATTGGGAGAAAAAAAAAACCAAAAGTTTTCTTTCATTTCAAGTAGAAATCGTCCTTTTAACTAGTTTTACTTGTGTCCAATTTCTTCTTGGTTGATAAAAGTTGATCGTTCAACAAAAATTCCATTTATACTGATTAAGGTTGGCCAATGTTACTTTTTTACAAGAATTCCCATCTAAATATACGTATATAAATATATATACCTTGCCCAATAAAAGTTAAAGATTTTTCATTAGATTTACTGTTAGCAGGTGATTTAAAAATATCTCAAGTGGAATAATAAAAGCCAAAAAGCATAATTTTGCATACCAATCTTCAATTAAATTTAGTTTTTAATAACTTAGAGTTAGAATATGAAAATATCCTTTTATTAACAGACTTTAATAAAAGTTTGTATAGGTATAGGTATAAGAGGAAAATAAAATCAAACTTAGAATGATGAACTTAATAAATCCATTTTTTGGAATAGTTTTGATACCAGCTCAAACTCATTTTTTTAAAGTATAAATTAATTAATCTTGAAAACTTTTTCTAATTAAATAATATAAATATTCATATTGATTTTTGATTTTTTTAATTTAAATACTGTTATTCAAGCAAAAATTAGCTTTCCGAATAAATATTGCTTTATTATTACTTCAAGAGTGAAGTTTATTTTTAGTAGAATACCTAGAAAAGTTTATGATTTTTGTATTTTCTAAACTTTCAATTTATAAAAATCAGGACTACCTATTAGATATTTACTACAGCTAATAAATATCAGGAAAGTTGCAGCATGTTTTTTAAACAAAAGAATATTGTTTTGAAATTTTCAGTTATTTAAATTTATTAAAAACTCTTTTCATTTTCAAGTATTCTACTCAAATATTATAATATTCGCTTTTCATATTAAACGATCCTTAAATTAAATTTGTCTGCTAGCTATTAATATTATACTTGCTGTGATCATCAGTCAGCTGAAAATAAAATAACAAAAATTAAATTAAATGTCTGACAGAAAGCTCAAAATCGTTTGTTATGCTGTACAAAATATATAAAAAAATAATAAAAAGAAAAAAATTGAATGTAAAAAAAGAACAAGAAAATAAAACATACTTTTAACCAAAGAGCTGCAAATTTCAATTTCATATAAACAATGAGGCATAAAATGAGTTGCAGTTTTCACCCTCTTTTATACCTACTGTCCTTGATAGTCAAACAAAAGGCAAATGGGTTGCAATTAAAACATTTTTGCTACTTCTATTCCTCCATAAAATTATTTGTTGAACAGATCCGGGTATTTGTTGTTTAATTCTCACTATAGTTTTACCCGTATAGATTTTCGTGGCTAAATCTAGCACGTAGTAAATACAATGGTATGAGAAATACTAAACAGATTTAGCCCCATAGCGATCAAAAGGATGATATCCCTAGCATTTTAATCAAACACCTGTTAGGTGCTACGTTTTATGAGTGTATTAAATCCATTTTAGGTATGCGTGTCAAGATATGTGTCAAGAGACCTATAGGATAATATCAATATCGGTATTATGTTAGCTTTAACAGCCATAGGGGTTAATTGGGATTTTATATAGGTATCTTTTAGGATAGTATAATATTGGCATTTTGCTTGAATTATTTAATTAGGTGAAAGGATTTCTTAACCAGCCCAGTCTAAATGGTAGTCTTGTTTTCTTAATAATGTCCATATGAAAGTTTGATAGCTAAAAACTACAAAACATGGCAATAAACAAACTTATTTCATTTATAGTCAAATAAATTAATCATAGCTTTCAGATTTTACGTGATAAAATTGATAAAGGCCAAAGTCGATTGCTGCTAATAAAAATAATAATAATATATTAGGTCACTATAGCTTAGACATATAAAGGAGTTGATATCTTAATAAACTTAAAAATTTTATCCTTATTAATAAATTCAGCTTTTTAATAAAGTCTTTCAGTTTTTATATACTTTTCAAGTTTTTTTTGTTTTGCTACAAAGTGGTAGCCCATTAGCAACCCTTTTGAACAAGTCAATGTGGAATAGAGATGATAATTTATACAAGTCTTTTGACCATCCTTTTACTTATTCGATGCATATACATATATATATATATTTGAGAAGTAAATTTAAGGCATTTTGCCGGCACCAAGAAGAACTTAGTTGCTCTAAGTAGAATACCGTTCATAGTCTAGAGCAGAAGTGTTAATTTACGAGTGTCTCGAGATTCTGTGCATTTTGTCTACTAAATAGAAAGAAAAAATTGCTATTAAATGCAGAGCTCTAAACTTAATGGTAGTTAAGCATCAAATAGTATTCTCGATAATTTCTTTTCTAAAATTTAAGTGCTCTGTTTTTGTAATTGAAATTATAGAAAAAAATTAGAAGAATTTAAATTAATTTAAGATTCCTAAGAAAACATGACATATAACTGCACATTTTATTTGAGGAATTAGACGAAAATGATAATCTTGAATCTTCTTCGTGAATTTTTTTTAATGGTGAATTTTGTTATTTTTCAACCTATATTGCAAAGACAAAAATTGCAATTGCTTAGGGCTTATAGAGTAATTAAAAGAAAATTTAATACAGCACATTAGCCATAGCCAAAATATAAAAAAGGGGATGAAAATTATTACAAAAGAATTACAAAATATAAAGTGTGAAATTAAAATAAAGGTAAGTACCACAAATAAAAATATTTTTATCTTTTTTCTTTGTGTAAAACTTTTTGCAGAAATCTTCAAAATTGAGCATTCTACGGATTTAAAATAAAAGAAAATAAACTAGATAAAATACATATACTGCAAGAGGAAGAAATCAGATTACATGAAAAGTCAAAGATTCACATTATTTTGCGCATAGAAAATGACAGCCTGCTTAGGTCACGGTATTTAGATTTCGTTTGAGCATATATCGTAGAGGGATATATAAAGACCTTAAATACTTAACAAAGAATTATTTTCTTTATTAGTTTTTCAAATTTATAATCATTCATTCGTTTTTCCATTGGAATAAAAATGATTTTCTTTCGATATAAGGATATAAACACAATAAAATCTTACTTTTAATGATAGTATAATATCCTCATTTATCTACACAACTAAAGTAGGAATAAGAATGCTCTAAAGACACTTAATATACTATGAATAGTTTATTTTTGTCAGCTTATTCGTCATAATAGATGGAGAGCTACTGGACTGTAAGTAACTCTGCAAGATATTTACTGTAAAAATTATTATTATTATATATTATTATTATTATATATTATTATTATTATTATTAATTTTAAATACTTTAATTTTTTTGATAAATTTGTAGGCAAGAAGTGAGAATTTTAATTAAAAGAAAACTTAAATCCTTTCTTTAATCTACTGTTTTCATAAAAAATAAAATTATTATTTCCCTACAAAATTAAATTTTCATTAGCAGAAAGAAGAAGATTTCCATTAGTTCTAGCATCAGAGCTATTTTCACCAAACACATAACTCTCAGGAGAGTTATTATTTTATTTGTATATTGCCATCCAGTTTTTTTATTATTATTATTATTATTATTATTAAGCTTTTACCAGACATAATTTACTTTATCGGCTTATGATAATCTCCTAAACTATTTATTGTATATGATACCAAAAATAGGCAAGTGAATAACCAAAAAAGTTCTAAAACCTTTTTCAAATATAGTAATTTTGTTCATTCTGATATAATATCAGTAGAATTACTTACCAAAATCTGTATATTCTAGCTTTTCATTCAAATCTGGCTATCCTAAATTTTCCCTGAGGTTAATAATTTCTATGAAGTGAATTAAATGAACAAAACATTGCATATATGAATCATTTAGGAGTCTACATTTGTTAAATTCTACCCTAAGAAATGCTATTCTATAAATTAAATCATTACTAATTCTTCCTGACTAAAAGCTGTTGATCATGACAAAGAAAATGAATTCCTTTTTTAAGGATGAAATATATATTTTGCCTTTTTATTATTATTATATTATTATTTTGTTGTTGTTTGTAGTTTCATAAAAAAAATCTCTTAGTTTGACCTTTTTTAATACTCTACATCATTGTAATAAATTGATCCCTAAAAAACCCCTCCTCTACAACAAGGTAGTTTACTATTCATAATGAAAAACTGGTCAAGGTCTCCCCTGGGACTAAAAACTCATTAAACGCAATATGAGTTTGAAGTCAACTTATTGTAGTGCTGTATATGGTATACTATTAAGAATGTAACGACCAGACTTAAGGTGTAATCAGGCCTAAAGGACCTTTTTGAAATTTCCTATCCCTGAAGTTGGAACATTTGGCGCAAATAGTAAAATTTTTGATTGAAATGTTCTATATTTAAGTATCAATAGAGGATTATAGCTGTTGCAGACATTTTTGGTTGTTCTTTTTTTTTGAAAAATATATTTCTAGTATATTTATTTGTAGTTCAAAACACCAAGTCAGGATTATCCGCTCATGACCTTTGAAGATATGTCAGATTGAGGCCTATTATGACAATATCCCATGAGTTATTGCATTAGAAAACTCCGTTGAGGATTTTTACTTCATTTCTTCTATTATAGATAAAAAATTTTATATTGCCTTAATATGGAGTAGCTTAAGATAAGATATAAATATTTTTTAAAGAATACAAAAAACAATTTCTTTTAATAATATTTGAATATTTTCTGCATTTAAATTTATAATTCTAAGCATTTTTTTAATTTATTGGAGTTTTACATTTGGTAACTTAAAATAATAAAAAATTAGTGAAAGTCAACTTTAGATTCTTGTTGCAGTACTAAAATATTCTTTAGATGTATGTAATTTTCTTTTTTTGGTAACTTAAATTATTATTCTTAATCTTTTGATTGGATTTCAGTTTAATGGCTTTTTACAGCTCCAGTGTGTAGTTTTTTCATTTGAAAATCATTAAAGTTTGTGTTAAGAGTGTATCCCTAAAATTTATGTCATTTGCCAGACAAAAAATATCCAAAAATGAAGAATAAATACATAGAGAAATAGATTAAAGAAAAGCCGCAACTTCATATTATTTTTGTGCTTGTGTTAAAAATTTTCAACTTTTTTATAAGACAAAAAAACATAATTTCACATCTAAAAATTCATGATCGGATTAACTTCTGTTTCTTTAATTAGTTTTTTGATACATGGATCTATCACAAGATCCTCTTCTATTCAATTAAGAAAGCGTATCCAGTAACCAAAATCCATAGAAAGTCAACAAGGCAACTAATCGTATACAAATTAACGAACAAAACATTTCGCAAATTAAAAAAAATTACACTTTTTATTTTTTTTTTTAGAAAAATCTAAATTATGTATACTTAAAAATTTTTCCTTGAGATTCTATTTTCCTCAAAAATACTCTTTTTAAATGGGTTTCACTAGAAAATATTTCTACTACTACTTTGCTCTGTAATTAAAAACCAAATTAATAAAAGTTAGAAGAGATTGAAAGTGTTAACATTAAATAAACAATCAAAAATTTAAGTAGATTTTAAATTTCAGGCACTTATTTTTCACCTTTTGTTTACATAGTAAACATATTCAACACTAAAGAGTTTTCCTTTAATTTTCGCAACAGGCTTTTTTACTTAAGAAAAATAAAAATATCCACAGTAGTAGTATATATGTATATAAAAAGGTATATAAAGGATTTCATACATGCCATAAATTTATAAATCCTTCATGTGTATATTTTACACGCTCTCAGGATAATTAGGATGCTTGAAAATATTAGGGAAGCTTCTTATACCATTCACAAGGGTATACTAGAAGGCATTCAAGTATTAAATATGTACACTTTTTAGCTTCAGGTAAGCGGCGCACACATACCTAAAATACTACTACCTTAATCTTAATCTTGGAAAATTACAAATTAAATGATTAAATGAATCTAAAAGTGATATTGCTTGTAAGATTCTTCAAGTAAACACGTAATTATTAGGTAAATACTTAGAAAATGCTACGAAAGATGTGTGGTTAAATGAAACTCTTGAAAGCAAATTAACACAGATTAATATTGTGTTTTTTTTTCTATGTTTTCTGTTTCTCTATTATGAAAATAGAAAATCTAACTAAATTTTAAATGAAATAAACAGAATTATGTAATTCGGTTTATATTCCAATTACTCATTCTCTTATTTACTAGAAATATTTTGAGCATTTGATTCATCTCTTTGAAATAAGGTAAAGTCATGTGTATTTTTTTGTTTACGTACCACAAAATAAATTTCATTTGGAGTCTTTAGCTTTATACTAACAATAAGAACTCAAACCTATGAGCAAACAAAACAATTTGGCAGAGCTCTAAAAAGAGATAAAAGAATTTAATGAAATAATATGCCTCAAAGTATAGAAAATACATTTTTTGAAGACAGACTTCAGGCAGAGGTAACTAAAATTGTGTTTTTTTTCGAATTTCATATATAACCTAGAATAGAATCCTGTTTGTAGGCAATATTTCCATATGGATCTATTTTTCGCATGAAGACAAAAAATTTCAGATAAATGGTCCTACTTAAAATTTTGTATAAGCAAAAAAAAAGAGAATTATTAAAATTTAAGCAGTTATACGCTATAATTTTTACATTTTATATCTAGTGTAGCTTTAAAGATTTGACTTCCTGTGGAAATTAAAGCTTAGTTAGTATATTTTTAAACTATAAGTTGAAAGTCTTAACACATGTAGCTTAAGCTGTGACTTAAGTGAGAGCATTATCTAGAAGCTTTTCCTATTTTAATTTATCGATACTTGTTCTGGAGGTGTATAATTTGAAATGCTTTCTTACAGTAAACTCAGGTTTAAAATGAGTATATCGTTCTTAATAAAATTAGACAGTGCTATCGGTTTTCTATCAGTTCTCTTTAAAAGGACAAGTAATTTGAAGTGTTGAAAAAATAAATATACCATTTCTCTTAAAATATAAATATGTACAAAACCAAAACATATGTCAACAGATCAATATATGTCATATCATATGTCAATAAATACTAAATATAATAAAAAATAACTCCAATCCTCGGTTTTCGCTATAAGTTTTTTCTATTAATTCCATAAATAATACGAAAAATCATGAAATCAAAAACTAATAATAATTTTTTCAAACAAATACCATCTGAAACATTAAAAACAGATAAATGGTGGCTGATAAATATAACAAAACTTAATAATAAAACAAAGGCAATATTAAGTCACAAATTAAAAACCAAAATTGTTTATCTCCAAAGTATTTAGGGTGAAACTGCAAATAAATATAAAACCCAAAAGCATTGTTCATTACCATTTAACTGTTTGAAGTCATCAGCAGACATCTAGTGAACAATAAACATTTAGACGACAATATTGTTTTTATATTTGTAGTAGTTGTGGTTGTTGTTTTTGTTATTGTCTATAAGAATCAGTGCCAAATATATCCAGTAATTTACAGTCCAAAAAACATTGAGATTCTGTCTCTTCTATCTCAATACGAGACACTAGGGCCACTTGTTTTATCCATAGGACAATCAAAGCTAAAATTTATTAAGCACTTTCACCCAATATTGTCTCGGTTTTGTTGTTTTTTCATACATAATTCCAACGCTTATAGGAAAAATCTGTAGTTAAACAAATAAAACAGAATATTGATGGGTTAACAATCGACAATTTATTTACACATTTTCAAAAATTTTTCTTTTTTTTTTTTGTTTTTTTTAAACATTTTTATATGGTTTACCATTCTTGTAAAATAATTGCTAGAATAGTACATTTAGAGATGGTAGTAAATGAAGGCTCCTCTATTGTTTATAAATAATATTTGAAATTTATTTATTTTTGCTTAGATATCTTAAATAATACAAACATAAATAGTGTAGGTACTTTTATTGCATTTATATTAATAATGGTGACTATCAGTTAGAATTATGAATCCACAATTTGTTTCAGCATAATAAAAGTACCCCAAAACAAGTCTTAAGGTGCTTTACTGTCACAAATGAATATCGGATTTCTAAATAAAACCGCACTCCGCTCTTCAACCGCGTTCATTGTATTTGCACCTTAACAAGCAAATTACAAAGGCAGAACAGTAATGTTTACTTATGCAATCCTTTTAAGAATATTATTAAGTATATGAATTCTAAGATCAAAGGAACTCGTTCTTTCTATTTTTTTTTTCTTTTTCTTTTTTTTGGACTATAAAACCATAAAGAAATGAAAAGAATAATGATTCATAATAGACTTTTGTGGAAGTTTCTTGGCCACTTGCAGTACAGCATCCAAAAAAATATACAGGTAAAAAAGGAAAATTGTGGTTGTTGGCTTATATAAGTATTACATAGAATATCGTAGACTGCCATTCCATTAACTTTGGCAAAGAAAAATATGAAATTTATGAAAAGAATTCTAAGTGCATGTTGATTATAAAATGGAGTTTATTTAAGGAAATATTGATAAACTTTCTGAACAATTCTAATCATATAAAAATGTAATGATAATGGAATGTTTTTATAATCCAGCAGACAATTTATCATGTCTTATGTTTTTATTGGTCTATTTTATAATATATCTTAAAACAAGGATATATCGAGTAGTTAATTTTAATTTAAGTTAGAATTTTATTTTTTACTTGTGTTTTTGCCTTATAAATTTCGGTCGTCATTTTTGGTCAATTTCATGTAATCATCCTCATTAATTGACTACTGAATTTCATAGGAGCGCCACAAAAAATAAAAAAAATCAAATAACGAACTTTAAATTGCTTAAGAGTTTAATTTTTCAAAATTATAGTTAATTAAAATCGTTTTACAATTACAAAGGAAATATTCTGCAAAATTGAATAAAGCTATTTTAAGATACTAGGAACATTATAATAGGAGAATACCATAACTCAGCTTTCGATAAGTAAATATCTTTTTCATCATCATAAGGAATTAATATTTCTTTTAAGTGACACATGAATTATATAATCACTTCCTTATATTACATATAGCGTTACTAGATGAAATCCGCTTAAATATTAGCAAGTCATGAATAGTAATATAAGATTAAATAAAAATAAGAAACGAATAAAAAGAATATTCTAATGAAACTCTAAACCAAATATTTAATTCCAAGTTAGAATTTATTTTTTCAAAACAATCCTTAATGTAAATATTTTCCTTTTTATGTAAAACACATCAGCCATAGTGATACTTTTTAATTTAATTTTGGGTATTCAATAGCAAAGTATTATCAAAAACAAACACAAAAAAAAATTACTTTTAAATGTTATAAATATTTGTTTCGCATTAATGACTTTCCCGCAACAGTTTGCTTAGAAATTAGAAAAAAAATGTTAAAAAATCCAATAAAAAAAAATGTGGCAAAATTAGTTAATTTGTTTTTATTATGCCAAAAAAATACAATTTGTATTATTATTTTACAAATACCATTTCTGATTTGCTGAAGTTGAACTAAAGTGCGACATAGATTTTATATCCTTATAAATGCAAAAGAAAAGTTTAGACATCTTTCTATATTACGATACTTCAGTGAATCAATTGCCTGGAAAGCCCTGCGATTAAGTTGGACATTCAATTTAAAATAACTTTTTTATTTTATTATTTCTTATCAAGATCTTCATTTTGGTTTACTTTTAAAATTTTTTAACTTTTTCGCTTTATTTCTTTTTCAATAGAAAAAGAATAGGGAGAATAAAATTTTCATTTTTTGTTTGTTTTTTTTCCAAAACTTAATAAAAATTTAATAAATGATTCTATTCGTTAGGCACTAGCAGATAATTGAATTATTTACACTTCAAAGAAATCCTTTATGAGAACACAGAATAAAGCACAGTTTATGATTTACAGATCCTTCCTATTGTAATGATTGAGTTTGGTTTTCTAACTTAGTTCAAAACTTTCATATTTTTTTATAGCTGCGTATTAAATTTTGTTTTTTTTTTTTTTTTTTTTTGTTTTTTATGATTCTACAATCTTCTACAATCTTAATTATTTAATTTATTAGTATTGATGACTGATTTTTGTTATACTGATATCATTGTTAACAGTACACAGTGGTTGGATCCATTGATCCTTCCTCCTTTATCTAATATGGTAAGTCATGTAGTTTACTTCTTTGTAAACGTCTATTTTTGTTTGTTATGTCCAGCAACTGTATAGCTTCTATGTTAGTATGGTAGAGTAACCTTTTTTCATGTGCAATAGCATAGTGCAAAATTTCATCATCTATCCATTTTATTTTTAAGTCATCATGTAGTTCTTTATTAGTCACGTATTTAAATGCGTTAGTAATTAAGCGGAGGATCTTGTTTTGGCTTCTTTGAATAATTTATCTGTTTGTTTTACGAGAGCACCCCCATAGTTGGATCACATACGTCCAGATGGGTTTGATTATTACCAAGTATAACAGTCTTTTGTAACTGAGATTCATCTTACTCTCTGCTTTAAGATAAACGTTCATGTTTGTGTCCTTTCTACGTAGCGTGAAAGTTACGTGCGTAGATTTGGATTTGTTCAGCTTAATCTTCCAGTCATCAGTCCAGTTGCTGATTTTATCTAGATCTTTTTGTAATTTTTGATTGGCTTTACATTGCGAATTATCTATAGACATGATGGCAATGTCATCTGCAAATGTATCTATGAATGAGTCTTTTGAAGTGGGTAAGTCAGCTGTGTATATTAGATAAAGCAATGGTCCCAGGACGCTTCCCTGGGGTACACCCACCTTTATTGGATAAAGTCTTGATTTAGCATCCTCCAGAGAGTGCTTTAAATTGCACTGTCTCTTTTACTTGTTTGACTATCTTGCATTTGAACGAGTTGAAGTCTTCTATGTTACTTACATAAATTGGCGGAGGCATGTTTTTTTTTGCTTGTGATTGATTCGTTACTGCAGCGTTCGTATAGGTTTTATAATTGGTTTTATAATTGGTTTTATAATTGGTTTTATAATTGGAGGTGGTTTAGTTTTGGTTCGCCTTCTTTTATGAACACTTGAAATCTCTTTTTCGAGTTCTTCTTCGTCCGTGGTGTATTCGAATGTGTTTGGCCTTTCCGAGCATGAAGATAATGCAGATGATGCAGATGGAGCTGATAGTATTGACTTGGGGGATATAAAAGCTGAATTGGAAAATCTAGGTCACGAAGTAAAGCAAATAACGAACATATTTAAATACATCACCAATGAAATGAATCAGAGACAAAAAATAGAATTCCCACTGTTCGCAGTTGAAATTAAACAAAAGGAAAACAATACTGAAGTATATAAAATCTCAAATATTGCCCACTGTAAGGTAAAAATTGAAGCGCTCAAAAAAGTGAGAGGCTTACCACAGTGCACGAACTGTCAACAGCTTGGACACACAAAAAGCTTTTGTAAAAGAGAACCGAGGTACGTGAAATGCGCACAGAATCACCACTACAAAAACTGTAACAAATTACCAGACACCATACCCACTTGCGCGTTATGCCAAGAAAAAGGTCATACAGCTAATTATAAGGGATGCTCAGTATATCAAGCAAAAATTAAAAACACAAAACTTAACAGGACAACAGCGGTAGACAGGATACAAACATACCAAGGTAAAATTAATCCTTCTAAGTCAACTTTAATTTCAAACGTTGCCTATGCCAGAGCAACCAAATCAAATGTGGTTGAAATAGGTGCCTCGAAATCGAACTTCAAGGTAACTGCTAACCCAACTGAATCCAATGTAAATGAAATAATCACACTGCTAAAGCAAAAACAAGAATCAATAACATAACTAACCTGCAGAGTGGACAAGCTTGAATCTAATAATCCACAACAACGTCAAACAAAAAAAAAATAAAGCTATCAAGGGAAAAAAACAAAAATGAACTCGCTAAAGATGATCACCTGGAATCATCTGTTTGAATACAATCACCTGTTTTTGTTTTTGTTTCTGTTTCTGTTTCTGTTTCTGTTTCTGTTTCTGTTTTTGTTTCTGTTACTGTTTCTGTTTCTGTTTCTGTTTTTGTTTTTGTTTTTTATTGAGTTTTTTAGTTTTAATTTTTGGTAGAAACTGTAGAAAAGTTTTGCAAAAACTTATGATAAAAGTATTTCAAATATTTATGATAGAAAAAAATTAAGAAATTAATAAAAAAAAAGTACACTCATCAACTTCTTTTTAATGTATAATTGAAAAGTATTCTTCGTAAATACCTAATAACCAATTTTTATTTTTTAAAAAAAATCTGAAATTCTAAAGTTGGTACTTTATGCATGAGCTTTATTTACACTAAGCAAACAAAATACATATATCCTTGTTCAGCATAGTTTCTATTCATTTATCTAAGCCCTTTGCTAAAAAACTTTTTCACCTATTAAAATTAAATCTATTTAATAAACAATAACTGCGTATATTTTCATCAGAGTGTATTAAACAATAATTTTCAAATTATTTACGCTGGGATTGTTTTTAATCAACCAATAAGCTATATATTCCAGGCACTTTAAACTTTTCCTTTCTGCGCCAATGAGATTGATTTACATTAACTGAGAAATCAACCAGAAATTCGACCTATAACCAATAAAAGACTAAAAGAATTAAAGTCGATTTGTAAGTACCTTTGAAAGTGAAATAAAATGAGTCTTGAGCATAAAGGGTAAAAACTCTAGACTTTTGCCTTTTATTGCTTACCTCTTTGATGATTCTATTTACAATTTGTTTATAAAATATAGAAAGGTATTCAAAAAGTTAATAATTTCCGTATTTTTAGAAAAAAAAATTGTTGATTGCATAAATATTTGTAAAAGCTAAAGAATCAATTTAAGAAGAGGGCGTTAAAAACTTTGTTATTATTTGGTTTTTCTCACATCTTATTCATCGTAAATCAGAGCTGTTTGTTTTTCAAATTAAATCAGAAATTTACATGATCAATCGATTTTGAATCTGTTTTGACATTGTATTTGATAAAAGAAAAAGAAAGTTTTTTTACATCACAGAAGCCATAACAATGCTGTTGATCCGAACTCAGCTAATAAAAGTTAAATTTTATTAAAGGAAATTTTCTTTTATAAACAATTCTGTGATTTTTTTTTTTCAAATTCATTTTGTATTTGATTTTTTGAGTATTTGAAATATTTATTTATGTTTGATCAATTTTATGAAGAATTTATGTTAAAAAAACTTACATTTTTTATGGGCATGAAAAAAATTAGAAATTAATTTTTAACATTTCTTAATAGTGTCTAGAAATAGTGTGTTCGAAAAGAAGCACTCTTTTGGTTTTTGTTCTTTTTCATACATATTTTAAAGCATTAGTAATGGAGGTTTTTAACAGGTTGAGGACTCTAAGTCCATTTGTATAGATAAAAAGAGATGCTTTCAGTCATTTTAACTACTTTTTAAGTAAAAGTTTTAATAAATTTTTTGTGACTTTTATGCCTATTTTTCGCATATGACTTATATGCCATCAGCCGAGTTTAATAGGGTTAATTTTGCTCGCTGTGTGGAAAAATTTGGTAATTTTTTTGCTGTGTTAAATACTCCTTCTCTTTTTCTTTAATGAACCATTTCACGTCAAATACAACTCCCCCGAACTAATGGCATGCTTGGCTTGTTGACGGGAATATACTTTAATAATTAAACATTTTATGTATGGTCTAAGGTGACAGAAACAGTTATTTTAGCAATTATATGAATTCGTTTTCTTTCATTTTTATAACAAAGATCACAATATTTTTCGGACTTTTGACTTTTACTTCTTTCAAGCAAAACAAAGTATAATTTTCAACCGTTAGTTGGTCTTCCTTTTGCTTTTATTATCGCTCTTAAGCGGTTGGGCATGCTGATGATAAGCTTTTATACTATTCCACACCTCCAATATTTTATTTTTTCCACTTTTTTTGACTAGTTATTTTATGAGCCCGCAATGTAATCTCTAACTTTTTTTCGAATCCCAACTCATGATGGCTCAGTTTTATTTACTACGTAGAAGAGCGCAAAGGGTGACTAAAGAAGTTTTTTTTTCAAGAAATATAATTATTTTGTTTTGCTAAACTCTAAAATTTATTTAATTTGAAAGAATTGTTATTCAATTCGCTAGAACTAACTTATCTTCTATAAATAAATTTAATGTAATTTACAGAAATAATATTGGCTTGATTTGCATTCTAGCAGATTTAGTTGTGTTTTGTTTGCTATTAGTTTTCAATTTTCTCAACGCTAATTATCTGATAAGATCATTTAATGGAAGACATTATATTTCTTATTGGACTAAAATGAGTTTTCTATCCATTAAAATTGCATTTCAAATCTGTAATTCACTTGTGTAAAATCATTCGACCTCTATCTTCAGGTGAAATCTTAATGACTAGAAAGATTAAAGCAAAATGTTTAAATAATTCACGAGATACAATCGTTTTGCAATTACCAAAGAACATTTAGACTCTTTAAGATGCAATTAAAAGCATCAATAGTAGAATTATCATATTTTCAAGAAATCATCATCAATCCCCCATTTACTATAGTATCGAATCTGCCTTATCTTAATCTAAAAGTTCCCGTATTTATTTTATTCAAGTTTTTTGTATAAAGGGAATTCAAGCTGTGTTTGCATTTCTATTCCGTGCTTTGATATTGTAAAAGAGTCACAGTAGACAAGGGGATTTAGTCAGTTTTTTATACTGGAACTCTTCAGAAGTAAAAGCAATGCTGTACGACCTCTTTAAGAAGAAATTTTCTATTTGCAATGGAAATAAATTACAAAAGATACCAACAGGAGTAGTAGTTGCCAGGACTTATTTTTATATTTATTTGGAATGAAAAAAAGGAAACTCGACTAGGAACTGTAGAAACACGCAAATCGTGGAAAGTGGCGGATGCTTTAGCAAATAGCAGATAAATGAAATGTTAAAGGATCCATATCTTTTATGCAGCTAAGAAAAAATGAAAATACGATGAGATCCAAGTAAAAGCAAAGGGATAGTCCTTTAAATGCACGTATCTTTATCACATAAAGTATGCACTTGAATCACGAATAGGATATATTTCAGACAGATAAAAGCATATCTTTATATATACTATTCTGTTGGTGATCAAACACCTTCTTTGAACTGCACATTTATTTTGTCCGCCAATTTCCTCATCTCCACACTTCATTGTGCATGAATATATCTATCTGAGCCATTGAATTTCAACACGTGAAAATGTCTTTCAAGGAGAAATTTTATTTCTAATGTTAGTTGAAATTTCTTTTCTATACCCGTATGTATCTAGCTCTCTGATAGCAGGACACAAGACTATCACGTTGAAAGAACTATAAACCAAAAAATCCTTTAAAGAAGATTAATGAAGCTTTTTTCTATACATTTGGATTTCCAAATGTGGATAACAGCTAGAATAAAGTTTATTTACAACATCTAAAGAAAAACGCTAAGACGGAACTATGTTTTTGTTTTTTATTTTTTTTTAGTACTGTTTCTAAATCCTTTTAAATTGACTTGTTAATAAAGTTTAATGAAGGTTATAACTCTAGACGAAGTATAAAAGTATTAAGTTTAAGATAACAACTGTTCTTAGTTTTTTTTAACCCTAATTATGATGGCAATTAAACTGTGTATAAAAAATAAGGATAAAAAGCTTGAATTCAAAGTGTTTCTATTAAAAATTTAAGTTTAATATTGTAGTAAATTTTATTTTACGAGTAGAATCGGAAAAAGACCAATTTATAAAGCCAGCTGTGAAGCTATAAAAATTAAAAATATTTAGTTTATATATTTGGTCAGTTGTAATGCTTGGAATTGTTCATAGATAAAGTTTTCATTGTAGCCTTGGTTTAATTAACTAAATGTTAAGGTAAAACTAAGAACTAGAGAAGGTATGATTTTTAATTTATAAAGACGTCTGCTACAGGCACTTTTCAAAGCTTGTTGAAAATCTTTTAATAATTATTTTCTTTACTTATTCTTATGTTCTTATAAGCAATAAAACATAATTTTCTTTTAGATACTTTGGAAACATGAAAATTAAACCAGAATTATTTCAAAATAGGTAAAGAATTAGGTTGGATTGGATACTTTCAGCATTCCGAAAGGCTTATAAGGGTTAGCATAATACTGTAAAAATCAAAGAGGTGTTTTGATGTTTTACAAGAGCTTTCTATTTACATCACTAAATGTTTTCGTATGTTTTGACATTGAGTTCATGGTATTCTAAGAAAATATTAAACTAACATATCGGACATTGTAAACGTCTCTATCTATCAACTGTTAGTTTTTCACCTAACCAAAAAATTAAAACAAATACACAAAAGAAAAATGTCAATTTTGGATATAGCAATCCAAAATCCAAGGATTATAGTATTGAAGATTACTGCAAATTTTAGGTAACAACAAAAAAAAGGTACAGAAACAAAAATTCAGATGTCTTGTTGCCAAGTAGCCATCCTAGCTAAATCTTGCTTGTAATTGAATTCCGATCAAATTAGTTAATTAAAGTGATTTCTTACTTTTTGTATACAATTTAGTGCTACAAGAAAAATATTGACCGCAAAATTGGATATAAAAAATGAATATATCCTTCATTTTGAACTATTTAATATCATTTAAATAGATGAAATCTGATTTTTCTAATTAAATTAAGAAAATCGTACATAAAGCAATAATGTTGATATATGAAGTGAGAAAATTTAACTTTTAGTTATCAGCGACAAACTCATAAATGGAAATGGAAAAAAAGTGATATTCCATTGTTAGTTGAAAACAAACTTCCGGTAGAAGTAGCAGTTCAAGGATAAATAAAATAGGGTATTTCAGTTATATGATTTTTTTTTTGTGTTTTTCTTTTAATATAATATTATTTCACTTTTTTCAGTTCCCCATTTCAACAAGTTACCAAATATTACTATAGACATTATTCTTATCAAATCTTTTGGGATAACAAAATCCATTCTCAAGTTTTTTTCCCCCTTTCTTTTTTCACTAGGAACAAAATAAGTTTTTCTTTTTGTTCCACCTGTGACTTTGTGTCCTTGAAGAATCGAATAAAAAACTTTTTTCATTTAGGTAAGCGGATGAATATGGGTGAATGAGGAAATTGAAGCTAGAACTCATTAATTTGGTTGTCGCAACAAATGGTTCCTTCTATTGTTGATGTCCACTTTCCAACTTATTGCTTTCTTATAAGAAAATCGACATTTTCTTATTATGAAAATAGAGTTTCTTATGGGTAAATTTTTTTCTTTTTCTTTGTTATAAGAAATGTTCTGTGTTAGCAGTTACATATATGAATATGTTGGGTAAAATACGAAATATTCATATTTTGCTATTTGTGCGCTAATATTTGTCATCAATGACAAATTTAAGCCTTTGGTTATTAAATCCTAGGCTTAAAAGTTTAAGAAATTATTGTTTTTTTTTTTGTTGATAATAAATCAAAAGATTTGTTATAATTTAAAAAATATATTTGTAGTAAATTTTTTTACTTGCTTAACTTCAATGTTAACAAATTAAAATCTTCGGAACATTTTGAAACATTTATTACAATTTATTTACAGAACAACAGAAACTATTTTTTGTAACTCAATTCTTGTTTTTCAAAGTTTTCTCTCATAGAAAATTCTATAAGATTCATGCTCCTTTAACGCTAACGACCAAGTTTTGTACAAGGATTACTTTCATGGTACTCTCAGTGCCCAAGTGAAACATTTGAGCAAGTAGGAACCCATAATTGATGATATCATGGGCAGGTGGAGATAATGAGATCAAAAGGTTCAAGTTTTCCACTTAAGAGAGGATGCATCGAAATATTTGAGGAAAAGTTAACCTTAAGTACAGGGATCATATTCAGAAATTACCAAAGGATACTTTTGTAAATAATTTTTTATTCTTTGAAACTTTTTCATTAAAATGAATAAAAAAAAATTTCAATACTTATTAAGGAGCTGAAATTTTTATTTCTGTTTGAACTTTTAAATTTTAATATGTTAATAGAGCCTTGCTAGTTTACTACAGTTTAAAAAAACTTTACTACTAATTATATAAACGAAATTAATAAATAGGATCTTATTTTAGTGAAAGTCAGTGAGAAAACTTTTTAAGTCAGATTTTAGGATTTTAAATAGGCTCACCATTCAATCGATGCCATATATTTAAGACTCTTAAGCTAAGTTATTGTTAGATATAAATTATTTCCTTATTTGGTAATAATTGAATTTTAATTTCATGTGAAACGTAATTTTTAAAGGAAAATGAAAGAACGTCTAATACTCATTCTCCATTAAGAGACTGTAAGTCTCCCATAGAAAGAAATCGTTCTCCATTCGCAATAATCTATATTCGATTACATCCTGAAAAAAAGATCAATGTTTATTAAATACACAACTCAATTTCAATATACTTACAAAAAAAATTAACAGTTTTTAGTATAATAAATAGGGAAATTTTTAATTTCGTTTTGTTTGACAACCTGTCAATGCACAATGGATGCCGAAATTTCCCTTATACAGCAGCTTTATACAAAGCCTGTATTTTATACACAATTGCAATATTCTTAAAACAAGCGTATTACACATTCCTCCATACCAAATTTCTTTCCGTGCATTGTAATAATGTGTATAAGCCTCAATGGAGAAAGGGTATACGCCACATAATGCTGAATCTATTCTATCGAAACAAATGGTTAAAAATTAAAAAAGATCGGAAGCGAATATGTATGTGATCACTAATATTGCTTTAGTTTTTAGCTCATTTAAAAAATGTTATAAATAAGTGAACATTTTAAAAATTTCTAACTTATCATTAAACAAAATTTTCAATTCAAGAATTCGAAATGCATTCCTTGTGGTTTACCCAGACTGCATAATCTATGTTCGATTTCATACAATATTAAAGTTTATTCAGAATTAACAATGAACATCTGGAAACTATTCTATTTGATCGATTGTGCATAGCATAGCAAGCTTTACGCAAGTTATGAAACAGGAGAAATCTTAAACTTAAGTATCATCTATTTACTTGGGCGATTTTCCTGCTATTTCATTCAAATTTTCTGACAATTTTTAGTCTATTAAGACTAATTTTAAGAAATATTTACTTGGAAAATTTTTTATTTCGAATTTGTTGTTTTTATATAAAATTTTAAAAATTAAAAGTTCTTTATTAGATTCATTATTCTTGCCTCAAGCAAATTAAATACCAAACAAAATAAATATTAATTTATGAAAATTAATTAATGAAGAGACAAAAAATTGTTGTCTATTAAATTGGAAAATTTAAGTATTTACTTAGAATTAGAGTTGGTTTGCCAATTATGACCAAAACAATTGTGTACTGAGCCTTTAAAAAAAAGCCCTGAGTTATGCAATTTACTTTTTCTGTGCCTCTTGTTCCCAGAAGGAAATGTACAAATTTTAAGAGTGCAAAGTAGACAATATTTTATCCACAAAGTGGACAAAACGCAAGGACTTCAACTATTTTGCTTGGAGTTTAAATAATCATCCAGAGCATGAGAATTAGGAATTATGAAATATTGCACATGTAACTCGCAGTTCAAATATTGCCTTCAAATAACAAAATGTGTTAATCCCTTTTAACATTGATTTTTAATAAATTTTTTGAAATTTGGAATTCCAGTTAAAAATTATATTAATTTTCCAAGAAGAAATTTTTTTCTTAATTAAATAAAATATCATTTATTTTCGTCTTGACCTGGTTCTCAATCATTTTATCAATTATCACACCAATAAACTTGGCAGCCTACATTTTTCTAGTAGACTTATCCTAAGACAATTGCCACATTGCATAACACTTTCTATAGTAAAAATATTTGGCTATTATCCAAGATTGAAGAGTTAAAGAAACGACTAGAATACTCATATCTTTCCTGCTGCATTACAGTGTAATCAGGGTACTCGTTCTTAATATCTTTATAACGCCCACAATGTCCTGCAGCCGTTTTCTGAAACATCCCCTAAATTGCTTTTGGCAGTTGTGCTCAGTATCAAAGATATTGTCAACTTGGCACTTAAGAAAGGAAATTTATCACAAGAAAATATCCGTTTTCTAGATGCAGCCATTTTCAAAGAAAATTTATTGCTGACATTTCTGGGATCCGTATTTCTTGAATATAGAGAGAATCATTTTGTGCGGGCTAAAACTTGTTAACAACCTTCAAAAATAATCTTTTAGTCCTAAGCGAAAATTTGTTTTGTAGCCTTCAAATATAAAACAAGAAAAGATAAAGATTTTTTCTCAAAGTATTTCCATCAATATACCCATACTATAGCATTTCCGCATCAATGAGGCAGATTGTAATGGTATTGCTATAATGCGATTTCAATATGATTTTAATATGGAACATAAGTCCTAGCATTTTATCTTGTTCGATCGCTTTTTACATCCGCAATCTCGTTCATTTATTTTTTGTATATTTTTCTTTTTTTTAGCAAACAATTTCTCTTATTACCCCCTTCTTAGCACCCAACAGACGAATATATATATGTATATACATTATATCAGTAGAGGATTTATACCGCAACGGCAATGGCGTTTTCACAAGTTTGCATGTTTTTGTAATTTGTTTAATGGAATTTGATTTTCCAAATGGATGAAAAAAAAAAAACTTTCCTACTCTGGTATATTTTTCTATACTGTTATGACCCTTGATTCCCTTGTGACCTCTTTCTATTTCTAACGTCAAGAAAACTTAGTGCTGACAGGTGGGGCCAATATCCAAAGTACCAAAAATTCTGGATTTATTCAACAGTTTAGAAAATATGGCATTGAGAAAATGTTGTATGGACGTGATTTGGAGCTCATGGAATTATGCCAACGAAAACAGAGATTCATGGTGGTATATGACAGTCGATGGAGAAACGTTTTTACAATGTTCACCATCGAAGACATTTTGATTTCTATCAGTAGAAGTTTTGAGACAGAGTACTCCGTGATTTATTATTGCAGATATGAAATATTTTATTGGAAAAATGTCTTATCGATTCTTTGAAATGATAAATTAAAATATCATTTAACTCATTTAATATTAAATTTATGTTTTTTCTATTAAACTAAGTTGGATTTAAATTTTATATTTTATTTTCTTTTTTTTATAGTTGATAAAAAAGTGTTTAACATTTTTTTATAAAATAAATTAACGCATTGAGCTATTAATACATATAAAGCTTAAAAATTAACCAATTTTTTCAAGCAAAATCTACAAACAACTCTTTAAGAATTACTAAAAATTAATTTATTCGCAGCATTTTAACTTTTACCAAATTTTTCATAGATTTAAAAACTTCGTAAAGCAGGTACCACGCGTATATATCGCACAACGTGCTTAAAATAATTCATACGAATTTTGCTGCTGATTATTGAAAAAGAATAACGTTTTTGCCTTTTCATTTTGAAGATGAAAAAAAACTTTTTCTTAGTCGTGACTGCGGTCGACAGATGCAACAATATAGTATATATACCTCAAACCTTACACCCTAAATGCTTTACAGAACTCTGAAGTTATGATTTCTTTGACCGATTTCCTTCCGGAGAATAATTTTCATATTTTCAAAACTTTTCTCACGTTTTCAAAAAGATTATGAAGTTTTTGGCTGCGGTTTGAAAATTTTGTCTGCATTTAGCATTCGTGAAATTGTTTGAAGGGGTTCAAAAACTTTTTCAATTTATTTCAAAATTGAGGAATTTCATTTTATTTATTTATTTTTTCTTATGTATTTAAGACACTTAGGCCACATGTCACGTTTTATTTTTTAAAATGCCTTAAGGATTATATGATTGAATTTACTTAAAGTCATTTTTTAACAGTTTGTGTTTAACTGATGGATATCTAAATGTTATGTGATTTAAATGTATTAAAAAGATAAATAAAAATATGGGGACACAATTTAATATTGAAATTAGTTTTGAACAGAAATGATAAATGGAGAAATAAAATTGAATTATAATTTTTTTCATATTTAGAATTCACTTTCAAATTTTAATTTAGTTTAAAATCTATAATCATTTATTTTGTGTACTTAAAAAAATTTTTTAACTTGTGTAAATAAGTAGTAAAGATTCGAGTGGAAATATTTTAATGTTGTGTTTTATCCTTTGCATTAGAAACAGAAAATTGGGTGCAACAGTACTCAGCATTATATAATCATAATATATCATTATATATTACCCAAAGCCTTAAATTATGTTTAGCCTACTGGTAAAGAATAAATATTGCATGGAAGGATGTTTAAGTTGAAAGAAGCAAAACCAGCAATTGAATAGACACGATTATGGGATGGCTTTATAGTATCTGTTGTGATATTCGTTAGTGATGAAAAGTTCAAAATAAATCCAGGTTTTTGGCTTTTTTTAACATTTTTATGCTAAGAATATATTTATTATTTTTGCCATAAATTAAACCATAAATTTCTAAGACTTACAGGAAAAAGTATATTTTTTATTTTCCATATTTTTCAGTGTATCTTTGACAACACGCATTGATATAATTTCAGAGGTCTTTCTAAAATACTTTAAACAAATGTTTACCATTTTTCTAGAGGCGTGTAATAGAAATTTTTTTATTAGTTTGGTCATCTAAACAGCCTTTTAACATAATGTACTATCCGAACTAAGAGGACGTTCTATAATACGAAATAAATTTTTTTAAATCAATGAAATTAAATTAAGGTTTTTCTAATTGATTTTTTAGCTTTTATGATTATTCTAAAAAATATTTACTTCGTAAGAAAATTCTTAAAAGTCAAAATCGTAAAAAATATCCAAAGTTAAAGCATTAAATATTGAAATTGTTATCCGCAGAGTTATAACAGTAAAGCTTTACTAGTATTTAAGTAACAAATATTCATTTTTCGTAACGAATTTTTTATTAAGATACATTTCATTTTTATAATCCTGTTTGCAGACATCTTGATGGGCTTCATAAGTTCAATTTAGTCATTCAAAGTAACCCTTCTAACAATAAGCATAGTATATCCATTTAAATGAAAATTCAATTCGGGATTAGCCAGATGAAATTGTTGATTTCAAAATGAAACCACAAAACAGATTATTAACCATAAACTACAATCATAATATAATTTAAGCTGTAGATTGATTATTTAACAGATAAAGGAACCTAATACTAGATAAATGTGGTATAAATTTAGATTTTCTCACATACATTAACAGTGATGATACACAAATAGCGTCAAAATTACCTCCCACTGGCCTGATTCTTAGATTTAAAAGGACAATTAGTCACAAACGAAAGTCGAAAATAGCACTTAGTGCCACATGAAGAGATAAATTACCAGCCATAGAGTAAAAAGATTAAATTTAAGAGATATCTAACTTTTGAAATATATTTAGGAAGTATTTTCGCTTTGTTCAGGTATTAAAGTCAAAACAAGATTTGTGGAAACATTGGGAGTATTGTGGCAAAACATTACTTCAAATGCTAATTAATCAGGGATAATTTTAAAATGTGGGATAAAGTGAGAATGTATTAAAAAGATTAAAAAACTTTTTTTTTGTTCGTTTTTTCAAAACAGATTAGCTAAACTGGATTTAAATTTGTTTCGTATTTTTGTATTTCTAAGCATTTTGTAGGCTTATATTAAGAATATTAATTTTTTTTAGAAAACTCAACTAAGAACAAATGTCCTCATTTTTCATGGATTTTTAAGTGTAATTCATGCCAAAATATTCCTTAATTGGTCAATTTAAGGTTTTAAGAGATGATACTTATTAAAATACATTGCTCTTTTGCAAAATAAACCAAATATTTTGCTATATAGTTGTTCTATATAAATGTCAATCTCAGCTTTACAGCCTATTAATAATTTAGAATTAAGGAGAGAGAGAGAAAAAAAGAGACATGAAAGAAAAATACTACAATACATACTAATAATAAAGCTAAAGAATGAAAGTAGAAGAATGCGAAAAGGAAAGAAAAATGCCATAAACTAATTAAAAGAAAAAGAGAAAATCTTTTTCTGATAAGACATGGAGTAAGAAGAAAAACTATGGGTATGTAACTGGTGACAAAAATATAGGAAAAGTTAATGATTAAAAATTTTTTGGCTAACTGGTTGAAAAGGTAAAAGCCACGAGAAGATTCCAGCGGGAAAAAATTAAAGCTAAAAATATAAGGAAGAAGAAAATTCAAATAAAGCTTAAGAGAAAGAACCGGCAAAAAAGCATCAAAAGATAAAATTAAAGAATTTCTTATCTTATTGAAAAAAGTGAAAGAAAAAAGAAAGAATAAAAAATAAATAAAGAGAAAGAAGGCTCCACAGAACACAAGCAGGAAAATAAACCTAGGATGACGAAAACTTCTCCGTTGATATGAAATACCAAATGAGTGGAAAAAGAAACAGAAAATTTCTAATTGTTATAAAAAGAAATTCGACAAAAGTGAGAGGAAATATTAGAACTGAAAAAGAAACCAGAAAACTAATTTGGAGTATTGTCTGAATAGGTTCTATTACGTTCAGCTATGGTTTTTATATACGAGTATTAATGGCCTTGTAAATCGGTTCTATATAAGAAGTCTCAGGCCAAAAACTAAGTTCTGATTTGAGTCTTGATCTTTATTCTTTTCCCAAGTAGTTAAAACTTAATATTCATATTTGTTTTTTTAGTCTTAATTCATCAAATTTATTTAAGGCCTTTGTTTCACTTATTTATGTGTTGAATTTATGCCAGCAAAAATTGTTTCGACTTTTTAATGTTTCAGGAGGAATTTTCAAGTTTACAGGTCTTTATAATTTCTGTTTGTCAATTCTAAGAGTATTTTAAAAATAAATTGAAAAACATTTTAAAAATTCAAATGAATAAATCTTTCCACCACTTTTCTTTGTTATTCTTATGGTTTTTATTTAAGGAAAAATTTAAAATGAAAGGAAAAGAGAAAGAAAAAACCTTTAAAAACTTAAAATACATTATCAACGGATTATTCAGCATAATGAAATAGATATTTCAAAGGAATAAAATATATTAATAACAAAGTCTTTATACGATGCAAGAATTGAAATAATTTTTTTTTTCGCTACGATAAAACGAGATATTATAGAATCGGAAATTTCTTCCTTTTTCATTATTCAAATTTGGTAGTAAGGACTTTATTTGGACTTTGAATTTTATATAAATATACAAAGGTATCTTTTCATTTGATAACGAGTCATCTTAGTATATTTCTGATAATACCATTAATCTAACTCAGTAGATAAAAATATCAAAATGAGTGACAGGGGCAGATTCGCGGTTCCATTTGTCAAATGAAATGTTTTTGTTCACCATCACCAATCCAAATAAGTTTATACCAGCGATATTCCAAAAATTTTCTAAGCCATCCCTAGTTCTATCTGCATAAAGATATCCAAAAAAAAGAAACCAGGACAAGATGAATACATTTTCGATTTATTCTGGCATACCTTCGAGCACAAAGGAATAAGAATAAATACTTTTTGCATGGAAATTTCACCATACAGAGAGCTATTATTTGAGTCCCAGAAATCTAAGGCTTATTTTCTTAGGGGATATCGAACGTGTCAGAGATAAGAAATGATAGAGTATGCCAGAATTAAAGAGGTTTTACAGCCATACATTTAATTCTGAATTTTTATTCCTGATAGAAGCCATTAATAATTCAGTTTGTTTTTTTTTTTTTTTGGCTTCGAAATCTCAAAAAACCAATGTTATAAACACCTGCCTATAAGTATGCAATTCCTTTATGAAAATTTTTGAAGATGTTAAAATCAATTCAAGTCGGCGGACCTTAAGTTGAAGGACGTTAACAAAAAAATAGAAATATTAAACAAAATTTTATTTTCTGTTCCTTTTTTTTTCATTTTTATAAAAATACATTTCAAGCAACTTAATGCTACCAAAGGAGCTCTATACATGCGGTTAAAATGGTAACGACAAAATTATTCTATCTGGAGGGCCTGAAGCGACAAAGAGGTTTTTAAGGTAATTGGATTGTCGTATCACTGTGCAGTCTCTAACTGGTAAATGTGATTCGATTTAACAAAAATTTCCTTATCAAACCGAGAAAGGCTTTAGCTGTTGCCGGGACTATATTTTGAAATTTATTTTAATTTTTATTATCTCGATTAAATTTTAAATAGTTGGCTAGGAGTATTTGAACAAAATAAACAAACTCTTTAAGTGGACAGTTACATTTTAAAGATTAAAAATCATATAATGGCACTTGTTATATTAATAGGAAAAGATATGAGGTCAAATACTTGAAGACTTTTATTGAAAATTTTCATAAAACTTTTTTAAGTATGGTTTAAGGAGGATATGAGAAGATTGATATATTTTATATTTTATAAAGGTTTGAATTGATTCTTTTTTGCTATGTATCGAAAGGTATTGTTTTCAGTCTGCAATTCAATTGGATATAATGTAACGACATGTGTGCTTTTGCAGTTATGTACTTGAGTTTGGGAAATTCAAGGAAAAAAACACGTGATGTATTAAATATAGGCAGAATTCTAAGGGCTCAGTTACATAAAAACAAGCCCAGATAAATATTTTAATTTTCTTCGGTTATTATACACTAATACCGTGGATTCATGTTCTCAGACTAATTTTCTTAGAAGGATATTGAAGAAAAATTACATTAAATGAATTATAGCACATGAATATACCTGACATTCACAGATTTTTAAAATTCCATGCAATAAATTTAAAAAATTAGTATAGGGGCCTCATATAAAACTTAATTCTTGGCAATCTTTCCTACTGCAACGAAATTTTATAACATAATTTACATCTGTTAGACTCATATGCACATTACATGACAAACATTTAAATAATCCTTTCATAAAACAAGGAAACCATTCTAGCATGATTAATCTAACTTTCATAGATTATTATATAATTATCAAGAGCTAAAAATAGATTCGTTTCATTTAATTTTCTTATTTGATTTCAGAATTTCCCATACGCTTCCCTACATTTATAGCTTCTTATTCGCAAAAGTTGTAGAAAATGTCATAATATACAGTTTCAAATTACTGAATAATTAGACCTTATTCGGAAAAAGTTAGAACTTAATGACTTTAGCTTAGAAAAATTTTTACACTCGCTTTGGAGAGTGAGCTTGGAAGTAAACTGCCAAGAAATCAACATAAGGTTCAAATTTTGACTATTTTATCATTTATTGTAACGTAAATAGGCATATCACAAATATAAATATAAATAATATTATCTAATATAAAAAGCTAAAGAGCTTCTAGTACTTGAATTATTTAAACTCTGTCAACATTTTTTTCTTCCAATAAGATGTTTTGTATTTGGGACTTTTCGTAAATTAAGGGGTTACGTCTACTCAGAGACATGAAAAAATGATAATTTTAAATAATTTTATTTTATTTATGCCATCATTGCATAATGTTTCGACTTGACTTTACGAAAATTTGAAAAAAAAAAGTTTAATTATTTTAAAAGTTATGGCTGTTTGCGTTGATCCACTTTCAAAAAAAGCTCCTTGCGGTGAACATCTTAAATCCTTGAAGATTCATCTAAAATCAATCGGACAGAAAAAATTAGTTTTATTATTAAATAATCTCGTGCCTGATTGAAATTTTTTCACAGATTTTCGGGAAAAAAGCAGCAGTTAATTGTTTACCAAAAATCGAAATTTAAAAAAAAAAATCCTTTAATCAGACACGAGTTTGTCATGTATAAATTTCATTGAAATTTCGGTTCAAAAAGATAGTTTTAAGAAAAAACGCATTTAAAGTTGTATGTAGAGCCCGAGAGCCCTTTTTAATTAGCAAATAACTCGAAAAATTTTCAGAGAATATTTTTAAGATATTATACTTTAAGAAAATATAAAAAAACCAGATCGATTTTTTAAAAATGCTGAGTAGACGCAACCCCTTAAACGTAAGAGAGATGGTTTTTTTTAAATAAAGTTTTTGGTTAGTCTTTTTAAAAGCTCAACTTTTCAAACTTTTCAAAAATGCGAATTCAATGAAAATGTAACAGTTCAAACACAGAATTTAAGACTATTTAACTATTGATGGAATTAATGGCCTTTTGAATCCATTCTCCATTCAGTATAAACGAGCAACACTCTTCATTCAATTTATTTTCATATTTCCCTGATCGAAAATTATTCAGCTACAATTTTATATGATTTATTTTTAATTCATTTATTGCTTGATGCATGCTTTCTTATTCGTTTTGCTGATTTTGTACAGTTCAGGTCTTTTTTCTTGTTTTGAATTTAACTGCACTAAAAATGGATTGGTAGTAAACGTTTTTTGTGTTTTTTTTTTATGTTTAAAAATGATTCATAAAAACTTCAAAGGGTAATTGTGTGATGATGAAAAAAAAAACAACTCTAGACATGTAATTTGAAGTGAATTTCGATTGTATCGATTTTATTACAAAAATAAATGAGAGAATTCAATACACATTAATAAAAAATAATGCTATGAAAGAATTGTTACTCCGGGTTTTATTGAGAATAGTTGAGAAGAGAAAATGAAATTTTTTGAATTCAAAGTCGATGGAGAATGAATTTTCTTGTTTGCATTAATTTGTAATTTATAAGAAATGTGCAGCAAAGAAAGTCTTTTTTGTAAAACTTGTAGTCAAATTAAATATAGAATTTTTTTTAATGTTCTAGGGATCAATTTGGTTTAGATGCTCGAAAAAATGGGTATTTTCAGTAATTTTTTTTAATTTCATTATTAAAGATATTAATGTAAAACTTTCTGGGCCTAATAAATACACCCATGAACTAAATAAAAAACACTTTTAATTATTTTTTGGGATTTTTATGTGCATTCTATGTGGATGTTATTATCTTCAATACTGGATCAAATCTTTAATTCAAAATACAATCTGCTACTGCTGCACGCTATCTAAACAATTTTTGTGCCAGTAGATACATACATATGTGTTTAGGCGCCGTACTCCAAAAACATTTGTTAAAACTTTCGTTGTTACGCAGTAGGACCATATAACCAAATGGTTCAATTTACTACTGAAACGTTCCTGTGATTGTAAAATTCTATAGAAAAAAGCAAGCAACTGTTAAAATGAGTGAGTGAGTAAAGTGAGTAAAGGAGAGTGGATTAGAAAAAGGTCGATCAGGTGGAAAAATATATTTACACTGCTTTGATCGTTTTCAAATTTTAACACAACATTTTTAAGAAAATATACTTTCAAAAAATATTTAAAAAAAATCGATTTCTTAAAAATTTTAAACCAGAATGATCCCTTAAATGTCAAAAATATTTATTGATGTTAATATTTTCGTAGAGAAGGGGTCAAAAAATCAGCCATAAACAAATGTATAAGGAGTAAGTTGTACAAATTAATTTTTATTTGAATAAAACTTAGGCTAAGGTCTTTGTAGAAGCAAATTTGAATCATTTTGCTTCTACCTTTATCATATATCAAAATAATTGTCTTGAAAATAAGCATTGAATATTATAATTGGGCTAAAATTACGTTATAAATCTGTTTTAGTTAATTAATTAAATAACATAAAAGCAAAATAAAAACTTAAGAGTTTTGAAATTGTTTTGGATAGTTAAGCGGATAACATATTAAAATCTTCACAATAAATGTCACAATTTTCCCTATATAATGGATGAGAATTCAGTGTATTCCACTCACTATTGATATTGTTCGATATTTGTCGATCAAGCATTTCATATTGATAATAAAAGAGGCACTATTAAAATTCACTTGGTTGCTTCCACTGAGGTCAACACCACCAAAGTTAAGTTTGAGTTTTATAAGACTGCAGTTTTTCTATTCAACAACTAATTTGCTTTATCGTTAAAATTTACATCCATACAATTAGACCACACAACTTGTTGATGTAGTGATTTATATCGTGAAACTAAAATACTAAAATTAAATCTATAAAATGGAGTACAGTTATAATCAATAGTTATTGATTTTCATGTATATTTAATATTTACCTAAGTTTAAGGGTAATTGTTTCTTATTTACGTCATTTCTTTGTAAAATTTATGGCTATAATTGATAGAAATTTTTCCTGTTGCTTACTTAAAGTTAATACTTGACTTTGTTATTAGTAGGATTTAAGCAGCTGAAATCATTCAGTGTCTAAAACCATACATATAGTTAAAACTGTTAGATTGACATATACTGTACTTGATATTATTATGTGTAAATTGTATATTATAAAATCTTTTATAAAATTCAAGTGTAAAAGGTCAACTTAAGTTTCAAAAGAAAAAAACAAAATAGCTAAAGAGCAATATATCAGAGGAAGTTAAGTTTTTAGAATGGGTGACAACAATTGTAATTTATTGCATTCGTTAAGGCTTGTTAGCTATAAATTTTACTTGAAGTTGGTAAGCCTACATATCTTATATGGCTAACATCCAACTAGCAAGGATGAAAACAATCCTAGGATGAAGTTTTAATTGTGTCTTTAACAGATTTACATCAAGGATAAGTGCTTATCTCATGGCCAATTCAATTTTGGGTTCTAGTATCCCTAATACATTTACTTTAATTGGATCGCAACAATAGGAGGTGAAACTGTGACTAGAATTTTCACAAAGTTACTGACTATATATCTAAATATATATTTATATATATATATATATTGTATATATATGTATATAGAAAATTGATATCTATAAGACAAGAAGCTATAGATAAATTAAACTGTGGTGTGGTGACACACATTACTGTCCTTATAGATAAAAACAAGCAACTGGTACTGATTTTGATTTTCTATGTTCGATGATGTGTTGTAAAGTATAATAGTGGCCAAAAAGTGCTTATCTTCGCACAAAATTGCTAATACCATTGTTAAAGCAAAAGTCTTTCTATTCTTTTTGTTCTTTTTTTATCGTTTTTATTTGGTAGTCAGTATTGATATCAATTTGTAAAAAGGAAAGTTTTATGGTTTTTTTATGCTTAGTTTAAATTAGAATTTTAGTAGTAGCTCGTCTTTAATTATTTAATAGAAGCTCTTTTCTAAAAGTAGAAAACAGCTTTAGCTTTGAACTTTTGGTAATTTACTAATTTAATAAAATTAAATTTAATTTTGTATCACTATCAACATAAGAATAGCAACAAAAATTCACTGACATTCAACAAAAAAAGAAAAATAATCCAAAATTTATTTCTATAATTTCAAGTTAAATTTTATTTGTCTTATCCAAACATTATTCTTAATTTTAATATTATTTTTGGAAAATCCTTGACATTATTATGTAAGTCATCATTCTGAAACTCATTTATAAGTGTAAATAAAATCAAAATTTCTAACAAGGGCTGTCTTTTGCACATTTTCTTCTCAAGAAAAATATAGAAAGAAAAAGATAAGTCCGTCATCAGCATATGTGGATAAATTCAAACAAATCTGCCTTAAGAGCTTTCCAATAACTTCAATTTCATATATATATATATATGGTGTTTGAATTTTGTGTAGCCTCCAGCTGGTCTTTTCATTCCACGACACTACTATTCTATGCAACAGAAGTTTTCATTTTGTCAGAATTTTAAAAATTTTCCAGGAATGAAGATGTGTCACCACAATAAAAAAAAAAAATTTTAACCAGAATTTTTGCATATAATTCTTGCATGTCTAGTACTGCAAAAGGAAGCTAAAGGATTGAACTCTCATCATATGCATCACAGATTCTTATTTTATGTTATATATTTATATGAATATATGTATACAAACAAATTTTGTTGAAATAACTAATGGTGTACGTTTTATACAAGATTTCTTTTAATATTCATTTGAGAAAAATACACAGAGGAACTTCTTTCACCTGTTTGAAGGTAAATCGTTGACACAAATTGACTTTATGAATCTATTGAGCGATTATATTGACATATGAATGATTTTTATATTGGAATTTTTTCCTTTAAGTTTTTAGTCTTTTAATTTATTTCCTTCATTAACTCCCATTAGCGAGTTTTCAATTTTAATTACAAGCAATTTTAGTGGGACAATTGTGAGCATACTAACAATAAATAATAAATAAAATATTTCTTATCCTGGGAGAAAATCCACACTACTTTATTCTCTTTGGGTTTTTTAAATATTATTTTCAAATTAATTTTAGCTTTTAGTTGATTTTGGAATCAGCTCAGCTTTAATCAATTTCTATGTTTTTCATAGTTTTTTCAAATATTTCATCTAAAGATGGCTAGAGTTAAAAAATTTTAAGTTACTACATCAAAAATTGAGCTTTATTTAATAATCCTTTCCATTAATATATATTTCAACGAAATTTTTAATTGTTTTCCCTATAAGCTAGCTTTTTATATATTCAGTAGGGCAAAAAACGTTTCATATTTCAAAGAAAATAAGAACATATTTATTTATATAAACTTAAATTCATTTTAAAATTTGAATATTATTTTACTAAGAGTTCTATCGCCAATATTAGATACACTGTTGAGCTAATAAAAATTAAAATGTACTATTACAAAGCACCGAGTTTAAGCTAAGGTTGAAACAATCCAACAAATCAAAGGTTATTAATGTTAAAATATTTATGCTTTTCACATACAAAGTGAAAATTAGAAATTAGAATTAGAAATTAGAAATTTCCGCATGTCAAAAAATCGAAATATATAGAGAAAAAAAGTAGTTCTCAAATTTGAATTAATTATTGAAGCATGAATCATTAAAGTTAAGGTTTTGATAGTTTTTTTATTAAGTCAAAAAGTATATTTATATCGTTTACACACATAGGAGAACTTTTTTCACTTCTTTTGCAATCTGTTATGAAACTAAGGGCCTGCAAAATCTTTTAATATTAATATTTTATAATTAAGGAAATAAAAAGTGACAAGAGTTTTGTTTGTAAATTCTTATTCAACCAACCCTCTGCCAAATGGTATCCAAGTGAAAAATTTGTATCTTTAATTTATAAAGCCATTTCATCTGGTTATTTAAAAAATTTTTTGCAATTTGATCAGGATCCTGAAACGGGTTGCGATTTGAATCGCTTGGTTGCATCCGTTTTTATGTTTCAGTAAAAAATTTTGATATTTATTATCATTAATCTTTACATTGTTTTCGTTAATAATTGCTTCAGCAATTTTATTGCTTTTCTAAAAAAACAACGAAAAATTAATTATTAAGACATTAGTACGTATAAGAAAAGAGAGATAAAAATAAAATACATCGAAAATCCAACTACATAATCAAATTGATATTCAAAACTAAGTTCCTAAAACAGAACAACTGTTTTCTTCAAATGCTTAAGATTAAATAAGTTATTATTACCAACCTAAACCAAAACGTCACATTTTTGAGTTTGAGTCCGTTTTTTAGAATTGAAAATGAAAAATATATATATGGATTTTATAACACCCCAACAATCATCAAATATGTATAAGATTATGATTAAAAATTTAAACAAAACAATCGAACCGGTACAATTTTCCATAAATTTGGTACTCCTTATGTTTCTATTTTTTCCACGATAAATTTGAAATGTCGTTGATTGATTTTTGGTTTCATAAAAGAACAGTTACAAAATAATTTGATGGTAAAAAACTCAGTTAAATATAAAAATCAGAGCATTCTAATTAATAAATTTTTCAGTTCAGTGACTGTCAGCTATTTTGATTTTTTTATGACTTAGCTTTGGTCAACATACCTCAAAATGAATTTAAATATAGGAAGTGCTTGTTCATATCCAAAATATGACTTAGATTTACAAAATGGCCTTCTATTGAGTCCCAAAAGTGCTTCAAATTTTCCCATTTTTTCTGTGGGGCATATGCTCTTTGAAAAACATTTCACTTTAGTACACTTTAGTGTTTGCTCTTTGAAACACACTTTTACATTTTTATCTCAGAGTAAATTGAAGACTAGTTGCATGAGGCTTAGTGCTATACAGGCTTATATATTGCATTAAGTAGAACCTATTTTTCTGTCAGGTAAATAAATCTTAGAAATTGAAAGTGATTTAGATTACTCGTCTCAAAATTCTTGGTACCTTGGTATGACATGCATCAAACAATTATTAGTGCGATCCAAATTATTTCACTTACAAAACATTATCAAAGCTACTTCTTTTTAACAATTTTTTTTATTTATTCGTTCTTCGAAAACAAATAAAACCGTCCAAAATATATTTGACACTCTATTTATTGAAGTAATATAAAATTTTCTTAAATTAAGCAAGATAAATATTTTCTTGTCTCAATTAATTTTATGCTTTTACCTTGAGTAAAAGTTTTATCTAGTACTTAATTGCATTTATCTGATTTTAAACAAAATCCGACACTATTTTGCTATTCTGTCTGCAGCTAATTACTCTTCATTTTATTATTTTATAGAGTAGCAACTAAACTGAAAGCCAAATATATTTATGACGATAAATCCTTGTTTTCAAAGCAGCCAGGATCAATTATAAACTTTTCAAAGAGCTTGTAATTAAGTAGAGTTAATACTATAACACTTACAGCTTATCGGATTTCACAGATTAATAAAAATTAATGGAAAAATGTATTTCTATTTGATAAATTTATTTAAAGTAATTTTTTAATAACATTTTTAAGCAATTTAAATATTATTAAGCATAGAAGTCTTCTTTCGATGTTGAAGTTACATTTAAATAAAATTTGATTGATATGATATTAAAATATTTCATGTTATTTGTTGTTTGAATTAGGTTCTGTCAATTAATCAATAACAATAAAACTGGATAGCCTTTAAATATTTTTATTGTACTTTATTAGAAGTTATTGCAAGTGTCATTTTAGCTACTAAAATATTTTCGTGGAGCAGCAAAATATTGTTTTATTCTCGATAGCTTCAAACAGAACTAAAATGAAGTAAGGGACTACATAAATGTTAATATACAGCTTGAACAATAACAGTGAATAATATGTCAAATTCTTTTCCATATGAGATGTCTTGTTGGGAATTAACAAAACAAACAGAAAATTTTTGAGAATAATTATTTCAAAATTACATTTTAAGTAAGTTCCATTGTAATTTTCTAAGAAAATTATGAAGACTGAGAAAAATATTTAATAAAAAACACATGTTCATATCTATTCTAAGCGACATTTGTGTAATTTAAAAACAAGTTTTATTAAATTTCAGATTAAGAAGATCTTATTAAACACTACCAATGGAGGTTACATTAGGAACTTAAGGAAATTTTTGAAAATAAATGTCCCACAAGTAGTTGTTATTTTTCACTTCAGCTCTGCAACAGAGTTTAAATAAATATTTTTGCAACAGAAATGAAATGTCTCCCATAAATTTTACTTACAGGTGTGTATAAATTTAGTGTACATTTTACTAGTACTAAGAAAATATATCTCACACTTGAAGGAAAGAAATAAAATTTGAAAAATTAAGTGCCATCTCACAAGTAATCAAAAGTTAAAAAAATATTATTAAAATGCATGTCAATAGCTTCTCCTTTTCCACTGTATTTACAAGCTGCAATCAAATTTGTAATTCTTTTGCATATTTTAATTAATTAATTGAAAGATTTTGTCAAACCAATAGATATTATAAGTGGCCAAGTGGCCAATCAAATCTTTAATATTTTACTCGCATAAATTTTGATTTAGTATATCATAACT
This sequence comes from Acrocera orbiculus, assembly GCA_947359355.1. Lineage (NCBI taxonomy): Eukaryota > Metazoa > Arthropoda > Insecta > Diptera > Acroceridae > Acrocera > Acrocera orbiculus. The sequence continues at coordinate 48,381,106 of OX375757.1, forward strand.
AGTCTCGTTGACATATTTCATATTTTCCATTAATTTTCTTAGTACTGACGTAAATACTTCAAAAAACAAAAACAAACAAAAAAATTATTAAGTATACTGAATAAAGCATCCCCCATCATTAGTTCAAGTTTTTCGAATAACTTAAGATTTTGAATGATGTTAAAAGATATACATCAAAAAATATTCTAACTAAAAACGACAATCAAGTGTCAAAAGAACTCAAGGAACAATCGATGAAAGGATTAAAGACGGACTATACTTACATGTCTAAAATACACTTAAACTGACTTGAAGGGCTTTATGGATATCTATCATTTCAGGACATCGTTATATAAAATTGGCTGAAAAGAAAACGTAATTCTTAATGCAGACACAAAATTATAAGAACATATATAGCTTAAACGATCACTTTGGGTATATGTCTGCGACATTGATTGATTATATCAAAAATGAAAATAAAGGAGAACACTTGCTGACACAACTAAGAGTCTGTGTTTTTTTTGTATTTGTATATTTATCATACTGTTATTATAACTTTTTGCCCTCCTAACATAATACGCCCGCTAAAATCAAGTTAGAATAAGTTAGAAGTTTATAAAAACCGAATGAAAAAGTAAATAGGCACACAAGGTCCATCAAATGCCAACTTGTAGACTGTTGAATTTTTGTCTAAATAGATAAGTTCCTAGAATTTACTTTCACTTATCTAGTGTTTGTGTATGTCCTTCAGCATACTTGGTATGCTATAACATTCAATCCAGATTTCTATTACATCTATGAAGAATAACAGATATGCTGTTCAGCATAAGCTTTTCAAATCTTTTATATGATGTTAGAAGGAAGTAAATTCAAGATAAAAAAATTGCTACATTTTTATACAATTTTTTTCGCTGTTTTTTTTTTTTTTGAGTTTTAAAATAAAATCCTAACTAAAGATATGTGTCTTATATTAAGCCTATTCGTGAGAAAAATGACATATGTCAGCCTTTTTATAAGCAAGTTCTTTTTCTTTTAAAGTAATATTTACCTGAAGTGCATTATTTATTATAAAACAAAAAGTGATAATTTTGAAAAGGATTAAACTTACTAAAGATAAACGAAGAATTAAATGTTGCGAATATATTTTATGGAGACTTAGCTAATCCTTTTCGTGTGTAATAAATAAAAATTTATATACAAACTATATACATTCAAAATAATACTTTACATTTTGTTTATTAGATATATTCCTCTTCAACTACGGAAGCACAATAAAAAAAAAAATTGTACGAAAAAAAACAAACCAGAAACGACAAAAATATTTGTCAAATTTAAATTCCATGTAAGCCTGTTCATCACTTATGATCCAGCATAATTGCGTCATCAATCTGCAATTGGCAGAGACAAAGGACTTTCATTTATACCAACATCATTCACTTTTATAAACTCTTAAAATGTTGGGAGGTGATAAACGACTTTTAAGGGTCCATTTGTGCCTTACGTGCTTCGTTTCAGTTATCATAAGGAGACGTGATATGCTATGCCTGAACTAGTAAATGAAAGACAGGAAAAGTCATTTCCACAAATCGCACCCTTGGAATCACTTCAAGCTCACTTAAGTTCTTGACTATATGAGTGAAAATGTCCTCTTTAAGAGAATTCTTCAGTATTTGGACCCAGGGTGTATGGGTATCAAATGAAAAAATAATTTTTCAAATTGTGAAAAGCTAACGCCTAACAGAGTTTTAACATTTTATACGTAGTTACTAATAGGAACAAAAAATAAAAGAAAAGAAATAAGAAAATGTGATCATTTTGCAAGGATAACGAGTAAAATGTCTAAATAAGATTAATTGAGATGCAATTTAGCTTATCGGCACTATAATCACCAATTTTCCAAATAATTGGAAAATATGTGAAAAAGAAAAAAAAAAGAAAAATTATTTATTTAATTTAAAGGGGAGGCTGCATGAAGTTATAACTGAATTTATTGATGGTTAATTGAAGAAAATCCCTTTTGATATTGTACCACGATGGATTAATTACATTTAGGGGCCAGGTATTTACTGTGTTTAACGAAGCCCACAATTTTTATGTAATTATTATTCCATTGAAAATATCAGCATTGCTGATTCAGTTACAGCAATCAGAGGATAATGAGGATATTTGGAGGGTTAAATGAACAGTTCATGCGAGTAACATCATTTTTAGAGGATTTTATAGCCCTTATTTATATAAATATAAATTTGTTCATTATTAACTTGTATATTTATCTTCATGATTTTAAAAACCAACAAAAAAAAGAAAACAATGACTATCACTATAGGATTAGACCTATGATTAAAGGCTTGAGAATGATTAATGTAATAGAGAATATTTGTGCTTTATTGATAACTGTGCCAGAGAGAAATCGGAAATTTTAAATCAGTTTTATCTAAAGGATTTGATTATTACAGAATAAATAGCTAGAAAAACAGATATTTATTTTGGAGTTTGAAACTTTAAAAAGAATAAAACACTTAACCACATTGCATACGAATATCTAAATTCTTGAGTGAGATACAAATTTAAAAGTTTTTATTTATATATTTAGATTTTTGATGTTAAATTTAGTGTCAGAGACGTTGGTATCAGGAGAGAATGTCATTTAGAATCACATTTCGACTTTATTAAAGTATGGAATACTAAACACAATGTTACAAAAGTAAAGACTAAAAGTGTAACTATCTTTTGTATTAAAAGGAAATTTAGGAAATAGGATGCAACTTATTCAAAGTAACATAAAGTTTTATGACATGTTACATGCAATAAAATAAAATAAAATTTGATTTTTATTGCATGAAGAAAAGTCAACAGCAAAATTTAAAGCTGAAAAAGTTAAGCTTTAGCTTTAGTTTTAATATACAAACTTAGTTTAAGGGATAAAACACGCTTTCTGTTTTTTTATTTGATTTGAAATTCAATTTTTATTCAATGAGACCCTGATATTTTCTTTTTGTTAAATACAAAGCTCGTATCATAAATTGATTTTATTTATAGCTTTGTTTTGTTTTGTTTTTTTTTTCTTTTTGCTTTTTGAAAATAAAAACACCTACACTCGTTAAACTAAAATTTATTGCAATAGGCTAAAGATTAAATGCAATAAAAAGTATACAAAATAGGGGAAATAAAAGTAAAATGGTAGATTAACAATTTCTTTTATATGAAAACACAATTTACTCAAACCAATTTAATAACTCTAAATCTATCGTTGTAATCACAAGTACTGCGTTATTTTTGTAAGATAAACGTGCTTTTGTCACCATTAAAATATTCCAAAAGTCATAATTTACGTTTTTTACCGCTTCCTGGAATATAATTAAATTTTGTCTTTTCCTTTTTTCGTATAAAATTCAAAAGCTAAAAATCATTTTATACCCTAGTAGTCCTTAGTGTCCCGAAACTGACAAAACTTTTCATTACGTGACTTCTAATTGTGGCAATAAATTACCGATAGGCTAATCCGATTACATTATCTATGTCCATTAATTTAGAATCTAGAACGCGTGTTGTGTCTACTTTTTTTTCCAGCCCGCTCAATCTCTTTCCACATTTTCCTGAAAATTTTTGAAATGAACAATGTATCCTATTGTACCATCGCGAATTTAGTCAACCCACACGCTTAACCCCTTAAGGGCAAAGTACAGGCTGTTATTGAAGAAGTCCTGTGTATATATTTATATATATATAAATATATTTCTAGAGGGAAAACTCGAATTGCTGTGCAACAATCGTAGTTTTGGTAAAATATAATCAAATGAAATAACAAAAGGGGTTTAAAGGACAATAAGTTGACAAAGTGTGACGCTATTGAAGTAACCAGTTTCGTATTTATATTATAGAAAGGGGTTGTAGGGTGTTAATATAAATCTTTTCTTTCTTTTTAAAAAAGCTAAAATAGTTTTATTTTTATGTAATACAAAAAGTTTCATAAGTTTTTTTTTTGTTTACTTAATTTAATTCTCATAAAGGGAAAGAATTGTTTGGGTTTCATCCATACTTCAAATATGAAGAGAGTACATTTAATTTTTTTTGAAGTTTTTTAGAATTGCTTTTATTTTTTCCTTTTTCAACAAGTTATCTATCACATCTTATTTATTTATTATTGGAAATATTTTTAATTATTTGTATTTGGTAAAGCACTGTATATATTTTCAAAAAGTAACGCTATATTTAATAAAAACTATTAGCTTAAGCACAAATATCATGTAACTTTTTGAGAGTCATAGGATTTCATGTACCCGACAAAATTTTCTATGTATCCCTAGCTGGGAGCCTTTAAGATTTCCATTCAAAGATAATATTACAATACGTAATAATAATAATTATGCTTATACTTGTCCTTTGTTATTTATATACTATATTGGTTTGACTGCGCAATGTATATTTGATTAATTATTCAAACTATAGTTCAAAACTTAAAATTGAAAGCCAAAAATAATCAAATTTAAGCAACTATCAGCATTTATCAGCAATGATAATTTTTGGACAAAAAATATTCCAACGCTTTGTCTGTCTCGAATACTATATTAGTTTTATAAAAAGGCGTTCAGCCTAATGCGTGAAAAATAATCCTTCAGTTCTATCTATATTCTTTCTTTCTAATTCAGTCAAGAGACACAAAAATCTTTATGAATGTTTTGTATAAAACTTTAACAAAGTATCAAAATAAAAACCGTTTGGCTTCAAGCTACTCAAAAAATTTCTTAAATGCACAACTTAAAAGTTAGTTTCCTTATCGTATCCCAAATACAAACAACTTAAAATGAACACAAAAATATTGAAGGATAAAAATAAAAATGATAATAAAAACTTTTGGTTTGATCGTCCTATTTGGCTGTCATTGCTAATTTTTTATATCATGCCAATCAATTGAATTAGCAGAAGTTTTAGAAAATCGTTTTGAAGATGACATCAGGGTTAATTCTTTGATGGCGGTGGACTACATTAGTTCTATGTCGTCTGTCGACAGGAATTTTTTTTTGTCATTTCATAGAATTCCTGTTTTTCAACCCTTAATACTATGCTCAAGGGGTTGATTCTGTCTGAAAATGGTAGAAGTTTTTGGGGGTAGCCCCATTTAACTATACTCTCAGCTTCAGGCTTATTTGTTTGTTTGTTTACTTGTTTGTATGTGTACATATGTGCTTTCTGTTAAATAAACGTGAACATCTTCTATCCAAAAGCGCTCAAGGCGAATAGCCAACTTCTTAACAAAGAAAGTAATGTTGTCTGGTTATTTATTTAAATGTATAAGTTGTCCTTGTTTATCCTTATTATTGTGTCATCCTTTAAGCTGAATTGTATAAGGGCTTAAAGAAAGGATAAAGTTGATGTTTTATCAACTGTCTCATCAAGAGGTAATTGAGATGAGATATATCGTCAATTCGTTGTTGGGGTGTTGAAAAGTTTCCAAAGGAGAATGATTTCGGTTTCCGCTTTTAAGGCTATTCATTTTCTAATTTACATATAAAAATTCTTTCAATTTATCTTAAGAAAGGACTTTTTGCCATCAAAAATTCTTTATTAAGGCCAATTTAAGGATTAGTTGAAGGAAATAAGCTATTATAGAAACAGTATTTTCGGTTTATGGAAATTTTTATTTGAATAAATTTTATGGAATAAATTTAGAAAAACAAAAGACAAGAGAAGATTTAACAAGTTTAGATATTTCTGTTTCAAATTTAATTATTAAAAAAAAGAAGAATTTATTAAGAGTAAGGCTATTTTTCAATGTTTTTTTTCCAAAGAATGATAATAAAATTGGAGTTAAAAGAATAAAAGTGAAATTAAATTAAAATTCAAGCTTAAATAAAACCGAATTTTTTAATTGGTTATTGCAATATTGAGCCTAAATAAAGAGGCTGGTATGACACGGATTGCTTAATATTTCAATCTCACGACTATGTATTCTTATTTTCTTTTTATGTTAAACTAAAGCAAATTATCTTTTTGAAAAGAAAAGCACAGTAGATTTGGAACAAAAAAAGCTTTTTTATTATGGGTGCCTAAGTCTATTAGCAAAACAAAACACCAAAAGAACACTTTTATCTTATTATTAATCCATGTTTAGTGTTAAAAGGTTTCAAACTGTTCCTTTAAAAGAAAATTGATTAAAAAGCACCTTGTGAAATTTATACAAAAAAAAAAAAATTCAATTTGAATCACGTAATTTATTTCAGCTTTAAACAACCTCAAAAGTCTGTATATGAATTTTATATTGATGATAGTCAAAATTTTCTAAAATCATTCCTCGTTCATATTTAACTCTTTTAATATTATTTAAAAAATAAAACAATTTATAAAACCTCACCCTACTAGTATTCTAGTAACTTCCGTTATAAACCATAATTTTAGTTACCTATAATCATATTTAGCCGTTCATGAAAGATACTGTAAAATATTTGAGCATATTTAAAAGTCTTTGGTATAAATGACCACGTAATTTTCATAACCACTCCTCTAAACTAATTTATGGTTCTTATCAGTAATGCACCACAAAAATGGATTATTTTATTTCGAGTAATGTTTGAAATTAATTTATGATGTGTTCAAATTACGGAAGGGTCCTAAGAATGCTCATTAGTGTCAAAGATAAATGATAGAAAAATTATCCAGACGAATATCTTTCTAAAAGCGCATCTATATTGCTTTATCATCTATAGAAAAATAAAAAGCCATACTGCATTTTGCAGCAATAAAATTTGATCCGTTATCGCTCTCAGCAACACAATATATATATATATATATATTCAATGCTTTTTTATGTATATAATAAATACAGCTATAAGAGATCCATTGCGAATCCCTTTTTATGTGGATTATTTTAGTTATATATTGTACTTTTTAAATTTTACAATAAAACCATACTTGAAGCGTCAGATTCTATTGTGGTCCTGTTTCGTTAAAGACTACAGGTTATCGATAACTGCTATAGTATTAAATGGATGAGAAAAATATAGAAGAGGTATAGAAACCAACTTCACCCCATTGTTGTGAAGAGTAGAGTATTATATTGCTGCTATGGCGTGGATTTATTACCAAGAAGCGCCGCACTTAATTCAGACATACACTTGTAATTGCCCTGGAAGTTTTAATTTGTTCATTATTTATAGCCCGATAACATGATTTTATTGTTTCGCTGTACACTAGTTCTTTTTGTTTTTGTGTTCTTTCTTTTTCTCATTTTATCAGCACAGTGATTGGATTTAAAGCTTATTATATCACTTGTGAGAGTGCTGACGTCTAGGTTTTCCGTGGATTTTATTATAACATCTAATGTTGGATTTGTGGTTAATGTTAGTTATCAGGGCTACTAAATGGATAAGAAATTTTTGATTGTCATAAAAAAAAATCATCTCTATATTAAATTGGTTTTATGATTTGATCTGGGAATATCTATAATTCTATTAAGCCTTTTATATTAATGAAAATAAATTCAAATTTATTAGCTGAGGTCATCGATTTGGATTTTATTTTCTTGGAAGAATTATTATTTGGTTAAGGACTTTAATGTAAAAAGAATGCTACATCTCATATTCCTATTTGTTTGTTTCCAGAAGTTGAAAATAGTTATTAATTGATTAAAAGTTTCTAAGGATAAGATATTTCATATGCAAATGCTTTAAAAGTGAGAAAAGGAAATTTTGTGTAAAAGCTTATGATAAAATTCAGTTTGGGCGTGGCAGCTTATAAGTTTTTATTCATGCTGTATTACATTTTATAGCCAGTATTTTTACTACAGTCAAAATAAAAGATAATATTTCCACATGACACAAATTCATTCTTCTTTTTACAGTTTGACACAGTATAGTTCATTTTTTTTTAATTTCATTTTTTCAAAGACAATATTTCTCTAACAATATTCAATGTTTTAATAGGATGATAATAGTTTTTCATGGTATTCCGTGAATGCCTTAAATTTCTAAAGAGAAAAAAATATATTAATAAAGCAAACGAAACTCAATACAGCCTGTAAAGTGACCTATGTCTCTCGCTGGGGAAACCCCTTAGGACTAGACATAGGCCGGCTTGCTAGCGCGGCTTTAGCGATAGAATTTAAAGTATAATTATGCTCAAAAAGAAATTTTTCTTTTGTACTAGCCAAACAGGAGCTTAGTGCGAAAATTTTTTTGGTGTTTTAGAACTGCCCAAACGGAAGCTTATCGAAATCGAAATTTTGATGAATTTCCTAAACAAAGTTTTGAGCTTAGAAACCTGTTCTCAATTATTTATTGAACTATTTTTTGCATAATTATATTCATAAATGATTTCAAGGGGGACTGAGAGTTGTTAAATACAATTCAAACTTTTCAATCGTTCTTCAAATTTCCAAAGAAAGTCCTTGTCTAGTTGTAGAATTGGACGATTTTTGGTAGTTTCACTTTCTTCGGATATTACAGTCACAAAGTATGTGAAAGCTTGACAGAAAACATGCTTTCAAAATATTTGCAAGGTGTAGGTGATCGTTACAAGCCGACCAATGCTAAAATTTAGCATACTCTCATTACATTAAGAAAAAAGGAAAAGTGGAATGCAGATTTGTGTATAAAAAGTATACCTACATATTATAGTTTTGCTAGCTACAAAAAAAATATATTAAAAATTTCTTGTCTCATTCATTAATAACAAATAAAAAATAAGCACACTGCTGGTCATGGAAGGAGAAAGACGTAAATAGAAAATAATATTCTTGCACTGAAAGTTTGAAACAATTTCTCGAATATTACAGGCTAAAATTTAACTCTTTCAATACATTGTAGCTCATGTAAAACACATCAATAATGCATCTAATCATTTTTCTCTTCTTCTCCAGGGTCTTTAATATATGTAGTAGCTAAGTCCTAGCCTTCGTTTGAGATTAAAGTTGTCTGCAAGTTCAGAACAGATTGTTAAATGTTATTTTCCAGCTATTTGAATGCACCTGCGACTAAGATCTTGAGCACAGACATATATTTTAGTTGATTGCAGTCGATTTTGCAGACATCAGCAAAAGTTTCTTTTGGATAATTTTATTATAACCTTAAATTAATTATAATAAAGAAAAACTATAATGGATGAGAATAAGTAACATTTCACAGTAAACTTTTTGGGTTTAAAATTAAATTAAAAATAAACTAAATATTTTATTTAGGTATTAGTGGAATTTATAAATTATCCAGGGCTTGTTTTTTGTATTCAATCATTCAATTTGACATTGAAAGAATAGCATTAATATATTTTGCTTGATTTGAAAGTCTCCTTGAAACTTGATTATTTTTAATCAGAGAAATAAGAATGTTGGTAAAAAATCTTTTATTTGAAACATAATAAAACATTAAAAACAGAAAAAAATTATTCCACATATTTTCATCTTGGTTAGAGTTTCCTTTTTAACAAATAGTCGTTAATCAAATAAAATATTAAATTATACTAACATAAGTTTAATTAAGGCCCAAATTTTTTTAATATAAAAATCGTGCCATTAAAATTTCAATTCAAATAATTATCTTTAATTTCATCCTCTTATAGAACCCCTAAATATTTTTTCTTTCTTTATTATTCAAATCATTGCTCGTTACAATAAATTAAGTAATACTCATTAAAGTTTTCTTCTATTGTTGAGTATCAAAAAATAAAGTTACATGTAAGGGAAATTATACTCAATTTAAGTGGCTATTATCTTCCAAAACTTTCTAATTTAAGGAATTCCCTTATGGGCTTAGTTTTTGAAATTAGTAAGAAACCCATGCTATTACAAATATAGACTTATATCTTTGAATTGAGCACGTTTTCATATTATAGAGAAAATTATCATAGCGCTCCCACCTGTTGTATACAATAAACTAAGTCTCAGTCGTATTTATTTGATACAATAAATAAATCCTTTAAAGGACTGAACACAAGCATACAAATGACTATTAAATAATATAATAAGTAATTCACCTTATCTGAAAACTGAAATTACTTTCATACTTGATCCAAATATTTCCAAAGTTCGTATCATTAGATTGAAGTAATATTTTCAAGTTTTCACCTCTATTTATTATGTTAATAATTTGTAGATACTACATCCAAAAATCCGTAATAAATAAATTCAACTATTTCAGTCAATTTAAGTTATCTTTGTCACCAATTTTATTTCTTTAAATATTTTCAGAAAATGTCTATTTGGCAACTAGGTCTAAACCCCTCTATTAAAAATATAGTAGAAATTGTTCATTCACTTGAATAAAGATAACTAAAGTAAATAATGGGCTTAAATGCCTCAATCACACTCAGTAGCGAAGGCTTAACCGCATCCCCCAGGGAGTCTTTTCAATATCAACAAGCGGCACCATGCTGCGTCTCTAAAGTGCTATGACAGGGCTTGCCTAATATTATTGTTAGGTTAAAAAGAAAGAGGGACACGTGCCGTGGGGAAAATTTTTTTTAAAAAGGCAAAACTGGGTCTAATGCCCTGAAAGTTATGGTTATCTCTTAATACTTTGATGAGGATGACTTAAGCCATCTTTGGTTGGCTAAGTCAAATCGAGGGACGACAATTTCTTCAATTCCATCAAAACAGGCACACTGATGTTTTCCTTTTATTTTATTTTATTTCTTGTTATTTCTTTTTTTTCGGGGGGGTTGGGGGATATATTGCTACTTGAAATAAATAGAAAATCTTAATTAAATTCATTTTTGGCAAAAAGGCTGCTACTAACAGACATAATTACTTGGAAAATCCTTTGAGATAATAACAGAGATTAGTGGCGCTTTGTGATTAATGGCGAAAACAATTTCGTCTGAAGCCTGTCATCCAAATTTGCTTAATAAAAGCTTTAGAATACTATAAAGTGCTGAATATAATGGGTTTTCTTCTGTTTAATTTCGGGGACATCTTTTTGTTAACGACAGAGGTCCTTGAATAAACCAACTGCTCAATTTTACTTTATTAATGGGCTTTATATAATTTTAGGAAAAAATTGAAATTTATAAAGTATAGAATTTAACCTTTTTTGTTGGATTATGAATATCAGGAGTTAATGTGAAAATATTTGCTAATTTGAAAATTTCTACTATATAAGTAGATGGTTTATTTTTTATTGTGGTTTCTAATATTTTATTAAATGATTCGTATTTGTATAAAACATAATTATTATTATGACAATTCCTTGAGAGTCTATTGATTGGTTGCTCAAAGGAATGACTGCTTCCTATCCTGATATATCCAAGAAAATATTAAATTTTCTTTTTAGTAAACGATAATAATCGTTGAGCTCTACTCACATTGCCTATTAAAAGATTCTGTTATCTTCTATTGATTTAGTTAAGGAAGATGTAGGCAAGAATTAATTTTATTACTTATTGAAAAAACTGTTTTGATAAGAGCTTAAAATTGGTGTTTAAAAATAAATTTTACATTAAAAGTTAAAATATGAATGCAACAAAAGTTAAGCGGAAGCATTCAAAATGACAAAATTGCATACAAAAAAAGAATTTAGCCTAAAAAATAATAATGAAAAGAAACAACATTTCAAAACTCATTGTGAATTCTGCTTAGTCCTTTTTCATAATACTTTAGGAATAATATATTTAAAAAAAGACTTATTGTTTGTAATAATGAGAAAGAGAGCAAAACGAAAATTACTGTCTTGTGAATAATGTTTTGTGAGAACCTGTTTAATTTTATGCCTAAAATTCACTAGCACAGCGTTTGATAAAAATTTAGCACCTTAAAAATTGAGAGTTTTACTTACGACTAATCTGAGTGGGCTCAAAAACGTTCTTCTTTTCATAATAGAAATTAAATGATACTATTTCTTACAAATATAAATGTCAAATGTTATTAAAATTTTATTTAATATAATTATTTTCACAAAAGTCACCATAATTCTTTGAAAAGCGGAAAAGCTAGCATTAAATAGACATAAATTTAGGTATTATTCGAATTTAGTAGAGATCAATGGTTTCATTAGCATTTGATAACAAATTTTGTGTGCCCAGATTTACAAGAAATGTTAAAGAGATTTCATGTGAAATGCTTTCATTTAGAATAGCGACAATTAAAACTTGTGGTTTTTAATTGAATACAAAACTAGTAGTAATAATTTAGCGACAAAAATTCCAGTTACAACTAGCAAGCTTCTGTTTGCTTTTATAGTGAGAAATGGTTTTAAATTATCCTTTCTTTGTTTATTTTGTATACTTAGCGATGATGCTGCTTTTTGCAGCATCAGCTTCTTTTTCCATTCGTCTTATATAGGAGCCTGTATGTAAGTATAGCTACACTTATTTTTACACTAAGAAAATATTTCAATTAACACATCAGTAAATATATTTATTGGTTTTAAACTTTTTTCACGTTCACTCCTTAGGTCAACTACTTAAGACACTTTTTCTGAAAAACGTTAAACATACATTCGTACTTTGTATGTGTTTGAGAAGTTACTTTAGAAATCAAATTCATTAAAAGCTACAACTGCCTTTTCGACATTTTATTTGAAAGGTATTTTGCCAGAATAGCAAAAATTTTCTTAAAGTAACCACCTAGATAAATTTCTTACAGATCTCACTTAGCTCAAGACAGAGAAGATAAAAGAACTATAGAGATAAAGCACGAATAAATGATTCGAAGAATGCGTGTTTGGATTTATTTACGAGCGATAATAAATTTATGTGCAAATTACAATAATAATTCTTTATTTTTTAATAAATAAAATTGTTTTTTATGTGGAATTATTAAATTACCCTCGAACTTTGACAAAATGTTTGGAGTTCCAATGCAAAACAACCAAAAAGTATTAATAGACTGAAACTTGAAAAGTTTCATAAAATAATTTAAAATTGAAATTAAATAAAATCCTGTCATTAATATTTATGCATTTTAAAATTTCATTGAGCCAGAGGCTTAAATACGAAACTAATAACCTTCATGTAAGTTTTGCATGGTCCTAATTATTCTTTCTGTCAAAAGATTTTCTTGGTTACTTAAATTTTAGATTCTGTATTTCATGCTTCTATGAAGAATAAATTAATGTTAAGAATAAAATTAAATTTAATAAGCGTAAATGTGTATGCTATGGCCTAATGATGTTTAGCTAAAAAAATAAAAATAAAAGGATGTTAGTTACATCACTTGAATTTATCTTTTGCTATTATATGAATTAAGATGAAAAGATATGAAAATTAATAGACATAACCCTTTCTTCTTGAATTTCCATTATAATAATTAGATACTTTTCTAGATACATAATTGCTGCTCTATAAAATTGAAGTTTATGAACTTTTTTTTTTTTTGCTTCTGTTACATGAATCAGAGAATTTTACTTGCAAAAGTAAATTTCAGTTAGTATAGCCAACAATAATGAAACTATAGAAATAAAGTGCAAGTTCTTAACACTACAAGGAATGTAGTCTGTCACAAGCAGATTACAAGATATACGCTTGTTCATATCACGGAAGACGTGCTTTGTAAACTTCTTAAAAGCATTACGTGATTTATAAAGACACAAAATGGTGCACAGGTGTGAGTAAAATGTTCGAAATTAAGTTAAGTTTTGGTATTTTGGGTTATATCTTTTAGTCACGTTGGCTTTGTTAAGCCTATAGTATTAAATTATATCTTGTATTACTGAAGAAAAGATTATTATTTAAAAGAAAATTTCCGGATAAGGCCTTCAAATTATGAAATTATTTTAATTGCATTTGAAAATATTCTTCTGCTTTTTCAACTTAAGGAATTTAAAAATTAATTTACAGAAATAAGGAAATCTAGTTAGTCATTTTTAATAAATTAATAAATTTATCAAAAACTGATTTAAACACTAAATACGCAAGTTTTGAATGGATTTAAAAGATTTAACATAATTTATTAAATGCAAAATTTCTACATTTTTGAAAATTTATTTACCACTGTTGCTTCAGTTTTATTTAGAAAAGGATCTTACTAAAACAATACAGAGTTTTGTATTATCCTTAAAGTTAAAAGCTGATTCTGGAAAAGCCGGAATAATATGATGAGCCAGAAATCTAAATATTGCTGACACAGTAACTATTACTAAGGATATTTATGCTTTTTGAATTTTAAACTTTAAGAGGAATACGACTGTTACTTTTTATCCAGTAATAGTAGTAGTAGTAGTTTTTGTTGCAACCAATAAATTTATTGCCACTATCAAATTTTCCTGCTAATTTATTTGGAAATCTTTTGCAAAAGTTAAAAAATTACTAAAGGAATCTTCTTTTATTTCTTTCGGGAGCTTAAGCCAAAGAAAAAAAGGTTTGCTATAATGCTCTTCTTCTCGCCAAGCACTCAAAGATTAGAAGGTAAAATACTTTTTATGACGACAAACGCTTAAAATATATTTTAGCATTTATTATACTAGATTCCCAATTAAAATTGATATCTAATACCATGAAAATAGGTAAATATGTATCTTTTAGGACAAAATTAATTTGGTGCTGATATAATGGTCCGAAGTAGGTACCACGTTAGAGACAGCTTGCAAACGTCTTTTTATATAATGGTCCCAAAATAGCATTTATTAATTCATGGATTACTCATGCTTCAATAATATTTTTTCTTAACGTTTAAGTAAACCAACTGCGTGCAAAATTAGCATTTTTTTCAGTGATAAGACAATATTTCAAAAATAATGCAGCTACAATCATTATTGAAAATAATTCTAAAATCATTATTTTTGTTAGAAAAGGAAAATGTGTTTATATTTAGCATTCGTCAAATTGATGTCTGATACCGTTTTGGGTGTGTAAAATACTCTAATCTTTTTATTATTAAAAAGGCTTAAAGTGAATATTGCAAAAAAATCTTAAAACAAGAAAATTCAGGACAAATTTTTATGAAATTTAATATTTTTTTTATCGATAAAATCAAATATTTTCTATTTAAATTTGGAAAAAAAATACAACCATGTAAATAAAATCAGATAAATCGGGTGTAGAATTTCAAAAATGTATATCTCATTTTAAGGATACAAATACAAAAGTAACAATAGGATAATAAATTGATAAATTTATTTTTGAAAATTTTACTAAGTGACATATGAAGGTATTTGATGAATTGAAAATGACAAAATTGAGTGCAGGTTGAATTGTAATTTTATATTTATTAAATAAGGAATCATAATAGAGTTCCCGTTTCTTTTTTATTTTAAAAATAACTTTCTATAATATTTTTTTTATAAAATATGAAAGTAAACTATAATCAATAAAAGAAACAATTTTTTTTAAAGGAAAATCTTATGGTGTAAAAATAGGAATAAAAATATCATGATTTCCTGTTAGAAACTTAAACACAAGGTAGAACAATGCCCTAATCATAAGTAAATGAAATAAAAATAGAGTCCTTTCTCAAGGTTATTTGAATAGTGTCAATGTCACTTCAACATTTAAATAGAAGTTTAATGAAAACCTATAAAATTATTTAATAGTTTTCCAATCAATTTTATTAAAATGTTCTGCCTAGCTACCCAATAAGCTTAAGTTATCAGAAATTGTGACGACAATAGAAGAATAACATATAATTTATGAAAAAATCTTTTGTAATGTTTAAGGACTAAACGTGTTGGAATTATGAAACTTTACTATCTGATTATTTTAATATTAATACTGGTATTAACAAGTCTGGTAGATTTTTTAAAGCCGAATGATATAACAATGGAAAATAAAGTTGAATGTCTTTTAAAAGGACTAATAGCCAAATATAAAATTATGAATTATTAGTTACAATAATTGTTTTCGTTAAATTTTGTAAGATGTAAGCGTCCTCAAGTTGATTGAATAATCAATTTAATAGACACATCAATCATGTAACGCATATTAATTTGAAATTCATGAGACTAATATATCCTATAAAATAAAATTCTTTACAGTAATAAAATATTGATGTATTAATTTGCTTCAGTTAGAAAAAGCTTATATCCATTTCTGGTGAAGCATTCAGGGAGTACTGAAAAATGGATATATTGATATATTGCTTCCAAAAGAGGTAGCAGATTTTTGAAGAATATGAATGTATGGCCTTAGAAGCCTAGTTGAGTTTTCTGAGTTTAATGCATTTTATTAAATACGCAAGCCAATGTTAAAATAAAAGGAAACTTTTGTTAATAAAAAGATTTAAAAACTCGAAGCTTTCGAAGAGCTAAATTTTATTTGGCCCGAAGTTTGAGTTGCCCAATTTTAGTTTTAGTTTTTAAGATTACCCCGAGTATCAGATTTTCAATTGACAGCTGTGTTGTGGTGCAGATTCCAACATCTGCAAGGAATCTGTATCAAGTATTAAGTATTAATTATAATAAACTAAGTCAGTATTGCGTAATGATGATTGTTATTGCAATATTGCTTAATAATTATAATAAAGTAAGTCAATATTGCTTAACAATTATCATTTTACATAAATTCGCTGATTGACAAACTTAGTTTCGACCTTCGCAATCAGCGGATTTAATTTGGTTGCGAAAACTAGGTTACAAATATTATTATATGTAACATCGTAACCTAGTTCTCGTAACAGAAATAACATGCAGAGTAAGAAATAACTGCATATAAATAGATAGTTTTAAAAAGATCAGAGGGGAGTTAGTTTTTAGAGTTTCTGTAGAGTAAATCTTATTAAAATTATATAGAATTCTTCCGATTAAATTAGAAAGAAAATTATTCTTAAATTAGAAGAAATATTGCCGAGAGTTTAAATTACAAAAAAAAAAGGAAGTAAATAGAATATGTTTCATTTAAGTTATAAGTGAATTGTTCGTCTAAAACTTAACCATTGTGTTAAATAGATTTCAAATAAAGTTTTTGTTATTTATCCTATTTTAAGAAAATAAATATTGACAAGTGAAATAAAATTGTTATATATTATATTGAAAACTGTTCTATAATATATATAATTTTCTTTCTAATTTAATCGGAAGAATTCTATATAATTTTAATAAGATTTACTCTACAGAAACTCTAAAAACTAACTCCCCTCTGATCTTTTTAAAACTATCTATTTATATGCAGTTATTTCTTACTCTGCATGTTATTTCTGTTACGAGAACTAGGTTACGATGTTACATATAATAATATTTGTAACCTAGTTTTCGCAACCAAATTAAATCCGCTGATTGCGAAGGTCGAAACTAAGTTTGTCAATCAGCGAATTTATGTAAAATGATAATTGTTAAGCAATATTGACTTACTTTATTATAATTATTAAGCAATATTGCAATAACAATCATCATTACGCAATACTGACTTAGTTTATTATAATTAATACTTAATACTTGATACAGATTCCTTGCAGATGTTGGAATCTGCACCACAACAGCTGACAGTTCTATTTTATCGTATTAGAGAATTAATTCAAGCAGCTTTTAACTCATTTTTGATTTATTTTTGAAAGAAATCAATATTGAAATTGAAAAATGATACTTTGATTTATGATTTATATAAACTTTTTAAATATCAGCAATTAAAAAATATTCCAAACTGTATAACTAACCAAAAATGTTATTTCCTATCGTTTCTCTTTTTTAAATAAACCATCCAAAAGCTACAAAGAGCAATTATTTCCTAATTTAAGTCATTTTTCTTAAATCAACAGTCTTAATGGTCGTTAAAGGACTTTCATTTATTCTTCTTCATTAGATACTTAATAGCAATTTCATTGTCCAACCTTCAAGCTCTTGTTTATGCTACCATCTTGCTCGTTTATCTCACTCTATTAAGTGTCCATAGTCATAAAGATTTAGGAAAACATTGAACGGGTGGGTATCAGAAGCAAGCTTTTCACTACATTTTCCATGTTAAGCAAACAAAATGTGACATAATACGAGAACTTAGGGGGACAAAATGTAAGTTTCGATAAAATGGAATGAAAACAAGGAAACTTGAATACATCGAAAAGAACTACTGATGAAATAATAGTCATCTTTGAAAAAGGATATATAATTTTAGACACGATGAACTAACTATTGTATATATAGTAAGATTTTTAATATGAAGGACAAATTCTAATGAATAACAAAAAACAAACACATGTATGTATATGTTTACTAGTATAAGAGATTGGTTGTCATAAGTGTGTTAGTCTTAATTTTCAATTCAGACTGAGGTTAACAGAATAATATTTCTAGCAACAGGACTTTAGTCAATATAATAACAATTCAAGTATGTAATACTCGTAATCATATCATGTGATGACTGAAGTTAAAGTCCTTCTAATAACGATAATGGATAAGTTTTACCATGGGATTCAGTATATCGTTGCTTGGTGAGTTTAGATATACCAAAAAAAAAAAGGCAGAGTATTATTTACTTTCAAGTATATAAAAGTACTTGTGGATATCAAAATTTTGGCTATTTTCTTTGAAACAGTTTATCTACAAAAATATTCAAAATTTTTTCAAATAACATTTTCAATTACATCTCTTTCAATGTTGTTCAATTTTTACTGCATAAAATCTCGAAATCCATTAAGCCACTTTGTATATAAAAAATTTCATAAAAAATGTGTTGCATTACAAATGTGGGAGGAAACATCATAGAAAAACTCTTCTCTTATGATGCTTTTAGAATGCATTTTACATGTCTTTATAAACAAGGATAATAAATATGAAAAAGCAAAGTAAAAATAAAAATACAAACTATGTATTGCGCTGTTTTACATTTTATAAAATTTGTTTTTTATTTTTTAATAGGAACAACAACAGAACATATTACTAAAACAAGATACATATATGTATATTAACATAACGAAAAGGATTCATTTTGACTACGTATTATAATTTATATACCTCCCTTCCGTTCTTACATTATTTACCGCAACAATCTTATAAAATCGGGTTAGGAAAAAAAATACAAAAATAAATTTTTTACGAGTAATTTCAACTTAGCCAGCACTTTTGCGTTAATTTTATGTTTTATCTTGACATTCATGTTGGAATTGTACAGGGATTACTTTTATGAGTATGACCCTTAAGATAGCCATCACCCCTAATAAAAGGAAATATAGTCCCTAGATTTTAAATCTTCAGAGTATATTGGCCATGACCAGCCCTTTTTTTATTATTGAACTTTTCCCGGAAATCGATTGGGGATTACGACAAATCTGTAAAAAAGAAATTCCAGCAAATAATTTGATATGTGAATTGTGGTGAATATAATAGAAATTTTCCTATTTTGAAGAAGATTTTCTTTTCTTTGGATTATAATTTAAGCAAAAAGACCTTTAAAGTATTTTGAGCTGCATCAAATTTCTATAAGGAAACTTGAACAACTCATCACATATTTAGCATATTTCTACTAGGATAAGGGTACATTTAAATAAAATTGGTATGCATTTGTTTTGAAGAAAATTTTAGCATAAGTTTCTATTATTTGCTTCGGTTTAAACGGAAGTAAGTAGAGCAACTAGGCGAAAAACAACACATACACACTCCAATAAGTGTGGCGCATCACATCACAAGTTCTGTGATATTTAAATTTTTAATATGACCTTTTCTGAGAGTTTGTTTTATAAAATTGATTACTTTACTTACTTTTAAAAAATATACAAATGGCCAATGTTAAAAAAAGGGAACTTTCGTTAATAAAACGATTTAACATAATTTAAGCTTCCAAAAGAGGTAGCAGATTTTTTTTATAATATGAATATATGGTCTTAGAGGCCTAATCGCGTTTTCTGAGTTAAATGCTTTTCATGAAATACGCAAGTGGCCAATGTTAAAAAAACGGAAACTTCCGTATATGAAAAGATTTCACAACTCGTAGCTTTCGAAGAGCTAAATTTCACTTGGCCCGAAGTTTGAATTGCCCAATTTCAGTTTTAGTTTTGTAGATTACCCCGAGTATTAGATTTTCAATTGTGTAAGAAAAAATTATCATACTCCCTATTGATGTGGACAGTTGTGGATCTATTTGATTGGATTAGAGGATTATTTCAAACAGCTATTAACTCATTTTTGATTTAAGTATGTATATAAAAACACTTATAATATAATAACAGTATACTGAAATTAGCAAACAGAAGCACCTCAAAAAGGAACCTTGACACGATTCCTGATTTAGGATTATTTTTCCTTTACAAGCGGAATGCATTTAATCATTTTGTATTCTTTTACCCATAAATTTTCCATATTCAAGTCGCAATATATACTTTAATTGTTAAGATACAAAGGAATAATATTTCGTGAAGGTTTAATAAAGTAAAAAAGATATTCTTGAGTTGACCTTATAAAAATTTATTGATATCCGCATAAGCCCATTTTAGCAAAAATGGCTGCAAAAGATATATGATACAACAAATTAAAATAAGAAAGTGAACTTGAATTTCAAATTTAACGTTTCGTTACAAATATTTAGGAAAATTATTAAAGAACTTCTTTTTGACTTCCAGAATGACGCAAAAGCTTTTCAAGGGAATACACATTACATATAACTTAAATAAGCTTAATTCTTTCTACCAACTTTATAGCAGACATAACATAAAAAAAAATTGCATATGCACACACACATATATATAAATAATATATACATAAAATTTAAATTGATTCAAGTATTTCGAAATCAAAAAGAAATTAAATTCTTTCCTAGATTTATACTAAATAAATATTTGTTTAATAATAATTTGTCTAAATTGCAAAATAAAAATCATTATCAAATTTGTAAAATATTTGGGTTCCTTTCTTTTTTATACAATAATAATAGCCTTAAACATTTAGGATCATAAAAGTAATAAATTTTCGAAATCCTTAAAATTTTTAGAATCTGTGGATAAACAAAAAAAAAATAGATAATTCATATTCAGGTTGCATTTTAAAAGCACATTTGTTAGGTAAGGATACGTGATTTGTGCGTATGTATCCCCCAGCCTCTCCATATATTTCTTATTAGTGTCTTATTCATGAAATCTTTTCGTCCGGTATCTATAGGATGACAGCTGTCTCCACAAAATAAAAAAATAACGGAATATAAAGGAATAGAGGACCCTTGCTGTTTAGCCTATGAAATACGATATCACCTTGTATACGTATGGATTATTCATAAGGATTTAGCAGTATAATTTATTTACTTTTGAATACATTTAGATGTAATATGTCAACAAAAGTTTTGCCCAGAAGGCTTCATACTTTTAGGCTTATCAATGGTTTTATTTTATAGTGTAAAACGAAAATGTAATTTTTTTTTGTTTTTTTACTTTAGTAAAATATTTTATCATTTTTCTTACGAGAAAATATTAATCATTATATAAAATACGACTGTCATTTTTTAGCCAGAAATATAATAAAGTATTTAAATTTTCATTTGATTTTCATATTTAAAAAAACTTTATTTATTGTAATAGAACTATTAAATTTGATGATATCAGCGATTAATAATTCTAATATTTTCAAAACATGAAATATTAGTTATCTTATCCTTCATTAATATAAATTTTGACAATGATCTAATGTTGAGTACAGTTAGAAATCGATAAAATTCGAGCATAAGAGGTAACTGCCAGACTAGAGTCAAGTTCAACAGGGTCGTCTTTCCCCGCTAACTATTCCAAGCTCGTTCCCTTGTACGTGGTTTCGCTAGATAGTAGATAGGGACAGTAGGAATCTCATTAATTTATTCATGCGCGTCACTAGTTAAATGACAACCCATTTGGCTATAACAATATCCTTTTTTTAATAAATTTTTTTACAGCATATATTAAGATACAATAAAATTAAGGAAAAATTCCTATTATGGTGCTCTGGTAGTAGTACAACTCTCCTGTTTCACCTGATTGTACGGGATGCATATTCTTTTCTTTTACGGTCCAAGACTTTTAATGTTATTAAAGCATCACTGACATCACGGAAAATTACTCGTTTGCCAAGGAAAATAAAGTATATAAAATAAATAAACACTTCTTCTATTACTCTGAAAATAAATAAATATATTCAAAGTCAACTCAAAAGCCAGCTAGATCTAATATCAAAATCATATTGTGTCATCACCCGCTAGGACCATCACAATGCTTTATTTTAATTAAACAGTCGTTGCCAGTTCTGAACTGATTGTTAATTGATATCCGTTGTGTGTAGAAATTTTCTTTAATGAAAAATTCTGACATTATTATTAGCAAGAAAATTCTAGAATATGGCTACGTAAGCAACCGTTCGGGGAAAAAATTAATTCATGTTTTAAAAACATTGACTTCATTCCAATTTAACCAGAACGAATACATTAACCATAATATTGCTTCCCAATCAAACCCGACTAATTCAATTTTCAGAACTAATCCTTATATTGAAGTTACAGATCTAATTTGTTGACTTCCCTTACCTACATTATTCTATCGACCAGAGACTCTTCACCTTGAAAGTTAGGTGCGGATATCGTTATGGCCTGTTGAGAAGTTTCCGTTATCCTAACATAAATTTTCAAGGTCCGCGGAGAAAATATCTACACAGCAGTAAATGCCAAGCTCTTCTAGGCCATTTACCATATCTCCCTTCGAAAAACTTCTATGGTAATATGACTATAAAACAGAAAAGAAAAAAATTTAGTTAGCTTATAAAAAATTTTCTTTCCATGCCTTTCCTCCGAAAATCTCCTAAATTTTCCTCCGCAAACTGCAAATGTTCTGGAACATATAGTCGAAAAATCTGTTTTAGTTCATTCTATGAACACTTTCGCTGCTATCGCCTTGTAGTCAACTTGACATGTCAAAGCAGCTTAAGAGCTTGAAATGTCAAAGTGGTTAGTTTTTTCTAGATAGCGGCAATATTTTTAGTTATTTTTACAAACTTTCTAGAATTATTTCGTTGAATTTAAATAATGAGTGCACAAGAGTTTCTAACACGAGCTGTTGAATATGACATTGCCGGACGAAGGCTTGAAGCCTTCAAATTATATCAACACGGGATTTCAGAGCTGCGTGAAGTATATAAAAGTAATTTAAATTTCAATATAAAATAATGTTATTTCTAAAAAATGAAATCAAATTTAAGGTGAATCAGATGATAGGCGAAAATCCCACTTTCTACTAAAACTAAAAGAATATATGGATCGTGCGGAAGAAATCAAAGCAAAAATAGATGAATTCAATTCGCAAGGGGAAGTATTAAATCGCTTTCATGTTGTTGAAAATTCAACGGGATATAGCTATAGTACGATTTTTGGAAAATATTTAGATGAGAAAGTGGAAGAAGTACAAATCGATGAGCCTTATTTAAGAGAAAACTATCAAGTAATCAAATTATCTAAATAATATGTATTTAAGCAATTAAATTTCTTTTCTAGCTACAAAATTTTGTCATATTATTAGAATTAATTGCAAGAAAATGTATTAATTTGAAATATATAAAAATCGTAACACGGAAAGATCCAAAGACAGAAACTGAACAACACAGCGCATTTAGTTCACTAGTTTCAAGCTTAAAAAATTTCAACATAACAATGGAAATTGAATTTAACGAAACTTTGCACGATCGTCAAATTATGTAAGCGTTTTAGTTTTATAATTATTATTATTTTACTTTAGATAGAACTATGAACAAAAATAAGCAATAAAGTTAAATATTAAAATAACAGAAATAAATTAAAATTTTGATCATGTTAAATTTTATAAAATTTTTTTTCATAAATCTCAAAGATAATTTAAAATAATTTGTTTATTTTTGATAACACATGATTGCTATGATTAATGTTAGCTGATAAGAGAAAACTGCT
Source organism: Acrocera orbiculus (assembly GCA_947359355.1). NCBI lineage: Eukaryota > Metazoa > Arthropoda > Insecta > Diptera > Acroceridae > Acrocera > Acrocera orbiculus. The sequence goes on from OX375757.1 coordinate 48,404,794, forward strand.
TAGAACTTCATGTCTAAGCAATAAATGTCTTTAAATACTTTGTTTATTTTTGCTTCTTTTAAATTAAAAAACAAACATTTTTCGTTTATAGTGAATTTCTTTTTCGTTTTAGTTTATCAAGTGGATATATTGTAAAAATAGGACGTGGATTACATTTTTTTAAAAGAATAAATGGACGTTTTGTTCTTGGATCAAATGATTATTTTTTTCGACCATGTATGGAAACAAATATCGATATTTATCGGTGTAGTGTTAAACAGTAATCATCAATTTTATTTGTGTATAAATTTATTTTTATAGAAATTAATTTATTTAAAGAACTTCAGTAACTTATAGAACAGTCCAAAAATGTTGATGATGATTGACTTTTGTTACAACATCCCCACTAAATTAAGCAAACTTTTTGAAAAATAATTATTTCTGCATTTGTGACAACTTTTTTTTAACTTCATCATTTTTTCTAATTTGATCTTTCCTTCGGAAAAATTGTAATATTTAAATTATTTATTATGTAGTTGATAGATCTTCCTAAAGATCCAAGTAATTAGTCATATATAATATAATATTATATTATATATAATTATTTATAATAACCTGAAATTTAACAGTAAACTATTTAAACGGTTTTGATGAATGTAAAGTGCACGTGTTTCTATGTTTGATTTGCGCTTGTGCAGCATTTTGGATTTTTTATAAAACTGTAGTAATATATTTTATACACCTTTAAGATGATTTAATTTGCATAGTATAAGTACAACTTTTTTTATTTTGGAATGACATTAAATGCGCATATAAATAATTTGTTAATTTTTGGTAACCACATCTGGGATTTGTGTTCTAATGTAAATAATTTTATTAAAAAAGTCATACATTTTAGAAAAAAATATATTATCCTAGTTTAAGTTACTATAAATTTAATTAGAAGAAGTGTGGAGAGGTGAGAAACACATTTTGATCGGCTATAGTGACTTAAAGACTTATTGTAATTACATCCTAAGTGAATGATGTTCAATCTTATTCTTACATTAAAAATAAAGAAATTAACAGTATTATGACCGTTAAACTAATTAAGAAATTAAAGTAAATATTCAAAAGGAATAAAAATTTTTTATTGGAAATCTGCTAAGCCAAAAAATATTTAACAAATTATTAAGTTGGCAAATTAGATCTAAACTTTATATAAAGCGGATTTTTCCTGTTTCGATACATATCGAAACTAAACTCAAGGCTAACTACTTTAAGACTATCCCATAAATCCCACTGAAATTGAAATGCTTACACCCAGCATCAGAATAATTGATTTCCGTTAATTCTAATATATTTTATAGGATAACAATTTGTAGATATATCCATGTTCTTGTTTGTATTTGAAATTCGCGTAAGACTTGATCCACTGTAGTTAAAAACTGTGTTTTTTGTGTTGTTTACTTTTTTCGAATTTCCTAGGCTAAAAGTAAAAATTTCTTAAATGTTTTTAGAATTCTAACAAATTTGTATTGGTTAATGTAGATTGAACTAAACCGTTAAATAGCAAAGAAAGTATATTTTCAATAGGTAAGGAAATGGAGGAGAGTTACAATTAAACCTAGATCAGCAAAAAAGTACAGAACGTAGGAACATGTCATTAATATTGCATAATTTAATTATATTTTGGTATTTTTTTACTCACTTGACAATTTACTTCGTTTTTTGATTATTTATTTATATACTCGTGATACCCATAAGTACAGAACAGTAAATAGTAAAAAAAAACTTTCAAATTAAAGATTTTATCACAAAATTTTTTAATTAAATCTCTTCACTATTCACAAAGATTAAATTAGCGCTTCATTCTTTCAGTCTGTTTCAATTACGACATAAATATATTTAGAAGGAAAAGCGTTAACTGTATTCAAAAAGAGCATTTAAATAAGTTCGTTTACGATTTATCCCTACAGGATATGTAAACATATCCATACCATATACAAAAGTTTGTGGTAATGTCTAACATTAAAGCTAAGAGCTTAGCAAATAGTTTTGTCATTTTCTAGTTACTTGATACTTGAATCAGCCGCAAAGCGACTATTGATGCTGTAATTCAGAACGACAGGCACTTAGTATATGGACACGTGTAAACATCTGCAATAGACTTAAGTATACTCCTAACTATATGGTCAAGACAAGGGATATCAGATGCATTTAGTGAACCTGATTAGAATAATTTTATTAGGCTCTAGTACCATCTGTTTTATATAATGTTTGTATCAGCTTATGACCCTTAAATTTATGACTTTAAACATTTGTAAATATTGATCTTTGTCATGCAGAACCTCTGTAATTAATCAGATGGAAGAATATCCTCTTGACTGAACAAGTATAGTATACTATGGCGATACAAAAGTTCTTAGAAAATCCTCTAGACAAATATGTTAAGGATAATCCTTGTTGGAAGACAAAGCATAACCCAATATAAATTTAATAAGAGAAATATACAAAGACAGGATAATGTTGACAAATTTATGCATACAAACGAATCCGCTGCTTAGGAATAACGAAGCTAATCAATTTTTCTTAATAAATTGTTAGAATGTAGTATAGTACATTGAATTTGTCTTAATATTCAAGACGAACGAAAGAAACAAAGAGATTACTGTCAGAGGGAAAATAGAAGGAGGGATGTAATGAAAAGTCAAGTAATTTTCAAAAAAGTTGTTTACTTTTTTCTACAAGTTATTGATATTGATGTCAAAGAATTATAATTAGAAGAAATTTTTTAGACTGGAATATTTGAATTTTAATTTTAAATCAGGTTCCTTAAAGTCTTAATTTATTTATTTAAAAAAGAATCATTTTTCTTATCTTTTAATACAACATAAAAAACACTTTCTTTTATGCCCTATACTGGTTCCGTGAGAGTTTGATGACAAAAGTTTTCCATTTGAGAACCCGTACATATAGTAAGATTGATTTCATTAGTCAGCAGATAATCCGTGAAAATCAATTTCAATAAAAATATGAAGTGCGTTGGTAAATTTACCTCTTTAAATCTTTTTATGAATGACTAAAAGAAAAACAAAAACGAAAGATTTATGGGTTTTTAAAGTGGTATCTCGTTGTCTTCCTCGGGATGGAATTTTACACTTTTTAGTCCGTATTGTTATTTTTCTTAAAACGTCCCTGTTTTTATATCTTAAAAGCAAACTGAAGCGAGTTTTCCTTGTGTAGTTAGATTCGTTATTATAATATTTTTCTGAAAAACATGTTACTAGGTTAACTGGCTTAACTAGGAAACTAGCTGTATAACGAAATGACTTTGTTTTCTTATTTGTATTCAGTGATGTCAAAACGAAAAAAAGAAAATAAGTTTCAACTCAAACAAATCAATGAAATGATTAGACTTTATAAAATATTCCCTTACAATTGAGCCGCACTAGTTCATCTTCATTTTACGAAAATTTTCATATGCTTTTCTAATAACAAATCCCAAAGAAAACAAAAAAAAAAAAACAAACATCAAGAAATATTTTTGTTCCAGTTGCAATATGATTGACGATATGACAGTATGAGACCATCAATTTCTCCATTTGGGAATTTTATTCGTAGTCAACAAATCAAAAACCCAATCACAGCTAGACACCACAATGAAAACTTCTAGCATGACTGCAATCAAAGTCAAGTAGTCAGGGAATCAGCTGATGGGAAAACAATAACAGAACTTCCAAGGGGCAAACCAAATCCTATTTGATTGCATTATAAAGCCTGTTGGATTTTCAAGCGTTTTTAGATATAAATATATGTATATACGAATTGATGTAAATTTTATCCGTGTCATATACCCAAGGGCTCCAATGGTATCGAACAAAACGTCATTCGAAAATTTATATGACTGATATCCAATTATGTAGACGTCAGTATGGATTGCATTTTATTTTCATTTTGAGTGAACTTATGCGAATTCCCAATTCCCCCCTAAAAAAAAAAAAAATGGAAACAAAACCAAAAAAAAAGAATTGGTTTTTCTTTTATTGTTGTTAAAATTGAAAAAGCTGATATATCCCTAAAATTGTCATTTTGTGTTCTTCATTTGCCATTTTGATAGTCCAATTGAAAATTCATTAATCGAAAACATTTCGATTCCCTTACAATACTCCAAAATGATAGCAGCAACATTACCAAAATTGCAGTTTTTAGCAAAGTTTATATATTGTCAGACAATTTGGTAAAACTTTTTAATTGGATGAGTGGTTTTATTTTTATTTTTAATGTAGTTTACGTAATTACATTTGTGTGTATGGCTGCGATTTAAAATCAATTGTCCACATGAATTAGCTGCCTATTTGGTGGTTTTATAAAAACTTGTGACACTGCCTTAACTGAAGTATAAACAAAAAAAGTAGGGAATAAAAAATGATATTTTATAGCTGATGTAATTTCCAATTATTTTCTGTTTGATAATTTGAATTGTAATTAAAAATTATTTTTATTAATCATTTGATTTTTACGGTTCATTAAAATTTTATTCTAACATTTTTTTTAGTTGACTTTCATCGTACGAAAGTGTGCGTTAGATTTCCAAAATAAAATTTGACACTCGGTTTGAATTCAAAAATTATCTAAAATTCTACAAATGTGCTCCATTGGAAAGGTTAGAAAATACTTAGTTATAAGATATTGTCGAACCCTTTTCCGTGTTCAAACAGAAGCGTCTTGAGATGTGTAACTATCACTTTTTTCTTAGTAAATTTTTAAACAATTTAACTGTATTCTCAAAGCAGTGTTAAGTCATAGCATTCTAATTAAAATTTAAATAAAAAAAATCAACGCTTTTTCAAAGAACCAAATCCCTTTATTACACTTTCAGATTTTTGGTTTTTCCAAGTCATAAAATGATTTCAAATATATTTTTCTTTGTATTCCCTTTGGAGCCATTAAGAATACACACGCTCAATATGTCCCTCAAAACTGAACTAAATCCTAAGAATTTTTACAGAATACTTTTATTTTTTAAAATTCTGAGAAAATGGTCCCTTTAAGTTTTCGTAGAATGACCATTACAAATAAAAATGAACTTTTTTCTATTATTTTGAGATTAATAAAAAAATATATTAAATATTCAAATACAAATAAACGCACCCAAACGCACCCAAACGCACGCACAAACACAATTGTAAAGGAAGAATTCTCCTGTCTATCATTAAATTCCTACAATGGTATATTTGAAGTTAAATTTTTGTTTTAGATTCCACACAAGGAATTTATGGTTTTTACTAATACAATCATAGTGATTGATTTAGCCAAGTGAGCTCATTGGGTGGACCAATCCATTTTCCAAAAACCACAAATGTTTATAAAATGATGTGGCAAAGTGAAAGATATATTCTATAACTGAAGCCTTAATTTAATTTCAGAGATATTCTCAAAAAGGCAGCCTTAAAATAGTTGAAGTCCTTTTCAACTGTCGTAAAATTATTAATTTGTATAGTTAACATTTAGGTTTGAATACATTTTTTGTTATATTTTGGGTTGGAGGTGTAATAAGAACAAATTTTGGCTACAAAGTTCTCATTTAACTATCAACCGTCAAGTTACAGTGTCTTATAACAGACGTAAATGACTTGATAATAAATCTGAAAAAATTCACAAACGACTGAAAATAGAAAATTTACACAGATGGTATTCTTACTGACAAAAGGTTTGTGTTTTGATGTTGGCTTTTTAAAATGTATAATTTTACCGATGCAGTAAATTGGTTAGTTTTGAACATTTCAATAATTTTTGTTGACTGCGCCAACTTTTGAGTAGATTTAAAGATTTTAGTTCGAAGGTTTTATGTATCTTGATAAGTTCATAAGTTTAGATAGAATTTCATTGTTTATACTTTTAGTTATTGCTTTAAAATTAAGTTTAATGACAGCAAGCGATTTATCATTAAAGATCTTTCTGTTGCATTTGCTAAAATTTTTCACTTTTTAATTTATATAAAATTTTTAGAGCTTCAATTTTATATTTTCAATGTTATTTAGCGAACCAGGGAAATAACTTAAATTTTTAATGAACTTTTTAAAAACTTTGATATGGCTTTTGGATTCTTTTCGAAATTATTTAAATGTCAGCAAGTAATCTATGTCTCTTATTGTTAGTTAATTACAGTTAATGAAAAGAAATTTGTTATTATTCCTAAATCGTTAAATTTTTTCAAAAAAGATTCCATGCTTAAAACCAAAAATATCTGCAAATAATAATCCCTTAAGTATTTTTGTTTAAGCAACTTAAAATGAGAGCTTCTAACATTTTTTGTCAAGTTTAAGGAAGAACGAATAAACTATAAACAACTTAAACTTTTGTGGAAGAAGTGATTTAAATTTTTAATTTTGTTTCATATATTACTCACCAGTATACAGAACTTGAAACCATTAAACAAATTTTTTAATTTCCTAATGGAATTACTGGTTTTAATCAAAATAATTAAAAGAAGTAAAAGCCTATATAATCACCAAAGGACAACATTATTTGGAATTTTAAGACTTCTATTAAAAATTTCAAAAAAATAGAATAGAAGTAGGATTATACCGCATTCAATATTAACTTAAATAATGAGTTTTTCATTACCCATAATAATTTTTTAAGCTTTTTCTCAAATTTTGTAATTATGTTAAGGACATCAATGGTTAAAATACTACATATACCTTCTAGGAATGTATTATATATATAAATGTAAATTGGCAATCATCAGAAAAGGGTTGACCTCAATTTATATGCGTTTGGGATATTAGAATTTCAATATAACATTATAATATTGGTCAGGAAAATAACCATCTGTGTTCCTTTTTCTATTCGTTTCGAAAATTTTGAACGGGTTTCTGCAGATTTTTGGGCTTGTTCCTTTGACAATTTTATGGAAATTGCTAACATAAAACGAACTATTCCCGAAAAGTTTATTAATTAGTTCTTATTAATAATTAATTTAAAATGAATTCAAATTTATAAAAAAAATAAGCTTCTAGAGTTCTGGTGGTCATTTAAGAATTGAGTTTAAATTTTTTGAGTTACCTAAAGAATATTAAGGAACACGTATAAAAACAAATAAAGGAAAACTAGTTTTTGAAAAAAATCAAAAAATTTGAATCTATGCTAGTCTTGGATACCTATCCTGAGATCAGCAAAAGTACAGCTAACACAATTTGCCTGTATAATGGCTCTCCTTTAACCCAACTAATGCTTGGCAATGAAATTGCACATTTATTATGATTTTAAGTAGAATTTGACAATTTAAAATATGTTTTGTTCGCAATTAATTGGTCATTTTTTTGTGCTATTACTATTCCGAGAACAACTGCCGCTATCTGCCTGAAGTTATAATAATACAACATTCTTAATAATCACATTCGTTACTCGGAAAATATTACAACAAAGGCAGCCAAAAATTTTTCATTTTACAGAGCGGGCTTTACCTACACAAAAACAAAAATACACCAAACTCTACAAATTCCAATATCTTGGACATTGTTTTCTATAAAATTGTGATTGTATTAATTCAACGATAAGCGCTGCTTTTTCTTGTAAAATATTTCTTTTTTGAATGATTTGAACTCAAACTATATAAACTTTTATTTTGGTTTTTAGTATCCGAACTTCAAAATAAAAAATTTACAAGCAAGTGCTTAAACTAATTTTTAAACTTAAACAAAAATTTATTTATATAGATTTAAAGCTAGAACGGATTAAATTTTTTCAATCCCTTTGAATTCATCATTTTCGATTTTATGAACCTTTCTTGTTCCCCCTTTAATACTAAAATTTAAAGAATTTTTATTGCAGACACTTGTAGGGAATATATAGCAAAAAAAAACCAAAAGTTTACGAATCTGATGTCTAGAATAGTATCAAATTGATTTTCATAGCTCAACTCGTGGAGTCCTGGTTTTAGGATCCATTTCAAAATAATCACGGAAGGCGTAGCTGTGGCGAATTGTTTGCAAATAAAAAGTAACAGCAATAAAAAAAATTTTTTATTGTCTCACAGCTCATCAAATCTTGAAGTTTTTTTTTTACTAAGGGATTTTTTAATGTTAAAAAATTTTGTGACTTCAAATTTAAATTTTTTATTTTTCTATTTTATTTTTATTTTTTCTAAAAGTAGTATGAGAACAGGTGGATTGTATTCATTTATAGTATTATTTAATGGCTAACAAGACATAATGTCGGCCATAAATTAGTGATGATATAGTCAAATAAAAGAAATTTTATCATCCTGATGTTGGTAGTAGGAATGTTTCTTCTGTATTCACGCTCTAACCGTTTAGTTTTATTACAAAAAATAGCTTTAAAACATTTGAGAAAATTGGACAATTAATTAGGATTATACATAAGGACTTTAACTATAATTCGAGATTAACAAAAATATCGCACCATATTCTAAATAACCCTGATCAAATTTCACATAAGATTAAATTAATTTTATCAAAGTTCTTTGGTGGTTAGGTTTTTAACTTCATAAATCATCCCACATTCTGACTTCAACTCACTTTAATTGTTTAAAATTATTCAACCGATTATTTTTTCAGTTTTCAAAACCAATGAAATTCTTTGAATATTATTAATATAGTTGTAAAGCTATTCTTAATTTAAGTTAGATTTCATGCTTCTCAGTGGTCCTTCAACCGTCAAAATTTCTCCTGAAATTTTCCAAAAGAATTTTTTAAAGAGCAAAAATAACTATTTCAAATTACAAATTAATTATTAATGTTGTTAACATAGAATTTTGTAAACTTTTAAATAGAAAATGAATATTAAAAGTCCCTTAAGACTTCCGATTGAACATTTTGTAACAAAAGACATTAAATTATCCAATCAGAGCGTGGACTAATCTGCAGTAATCTAATTATAAATGAAATGAATTTTCATACTAAGTAAAAAATCAACTCACGTTTTGAACGTCCCCTTTAAAAATTTGGTCGGCAAAGTTTCTATTGCCTAAGTTCTAAAGTGGACTTTGGTAGACAAGCAAAAGTGAATTCCTTCTTTTATTTTGCTTCCTTTTATAACAATGGCAAAAGAAAGCTCTCTAAATAAAAATTATCCACTTAATTCTTCTCGTTATTTCAGATCCTTGAAAGTTTTTATTAAGATTTTCAACCGAAAGTTTTTCATTTTTTTTTTTTGCTTTCTGACGTTACGGTTATCCGCATTCACGCATACACAACAACAAGGACACTTTATAAAGTCATGGAGTTCCTGTTTCCCTCTCAAAATAAAGGAAGCACACATCAAAATAAAAAATAAAAATATATAAAAAAAAGAATACTTTATGGTGGCACTGGGGGCCACAATGTTTGAATGAATTCTATGGATGAAATACGGAAGCAAATTTCTCAATAGAACTAAAGGGGCTCAAGGGGGAGTACTGAAGTGACTTTTGAACTGTGAATGATGACCACATCATTTGTTAGTGGTAAAGTTGTAAAACATTCGATAAGAATATTTTTGGTATTTTTTTATTTATTTCGATTTTTTTTTCTTTGAATTTTTATATTTGAAATGGGCCTCAGAGAGCCAAGGGAACTGTTTACTTGGGGTAGTAGTATACTCCAGAAACAAAATTTTGTTTTATTTTGCTTTGTATTTTATGATAATGAAAATATTGAGGATTTTTATTTGCTTTGTTTTAGTTTTTTAATGGGTGGAATGGTATTCCTTTTAAAGAGAAAAAATAAAGAAACTTTGGAGTATTTTATGCTAAGATTATTCACTCTGCGTTTAGATTAATCAAAAGAAATTAAATTATTTCCGGATAACGGTAGTTGTTTTATTTAAAAGACTTTTACGTAAACAAATTTTTTCTGTCTGCAAATTAGTCTACAAAATAAACATTTTTGGTTCTAGTTAGCTGGAATAAATGAGTAAACAAAATTTGATTTAGGATCTTTTATTTGAAATCATTTTCTATGTTAGAACATATTTTTATTTATTGAAAAATTAGTTTTACATTCAAAATTAAAGTTCAAAGTTAAGAAAGTTCTATTGGGTGAATTTCTTTTTCAATAATTTATCTCCTTGATTAATTAGAAATACTACTGAAAAGAATTAAAACAATGAAATTTAATAGGTAGTACACGAATCACGAATCACGTATCACGAAACTATTTTAAATGACAGCCATAAATGAAAACTTTTGTATTGTGATCGGTTTTCAATTATGACTAAAGAGTAGTTTCATTTTTTCGATAGTCAATCCGCACTTTCCTTTCTAAATAAGTATGCATTGTTCAAAGAAATTTTTCCATTTAAATGGGCATAATACATTATAAAAAATGTACATAATGCTTGTAAAAGTTAATTTTATAGCCTATCAGCACATTTTTCGACGAATTCCAATTTTTAATTTCAAACGCATAGAAACTAGTTTCTGTAAAAAAAAAACGGACCAGGGAAAAGTTAAAAGTCAGGGTTGTTTTTTTTATATTTAAGTATATAATCTTAAAAATATTGTGTAAAAATTTCAAGTCAATCGGAGTAAAATTTCTGAACTTATTAGCATTTGCACGTCCACAAAATTGTAAAGCGTTTCTCTGAAGCGCTTCTTAGTTTCGAAGTCAGCGCGGGTTATGAATGACAGGAAGCATATAAAGCTTCATATTTTTAACAAATAAATATTGTTCATGGGATATGATAAGTAATCATCAACATAAAGAAATTTTTATTTTTTGAATTTTTTTAAGAAAATGTGATTAGTTAGCATATCCCACAAATATATCAAATATATTTTGATCACTTGATATTTTTTTTAAATCAGTTAGTATCTGGGATTCGAAGGGGCAAGACATCCAGTTAATTCATAAAATAAAAATTGTTATTTGAATTGTTTTTATGAAACCTCTAATCAAAAATCCATTACTCACCCACGATAACTCAAAATCTACTGGAAATAGTTTTTAAAATTTTGGGTACTACTTTTTCATATATTTTGCCAGGTAACAACGAAACTTTTTGTTTTTTTTTTAATAATTATTAATTTTACAATAACAAATTAATCACGGTTTTCGTAGGTGAAAGTCGGTACTTTAGCTTCTGAAGGCTTCAAAAAATGAAAAATTGAAAAAACAATCCCTTCTTCATTACTTCAAAAAATATCTTCTTTCACAAATAAATTTTGAAGTTTTGGTGTGGATTCTGTTACGAGTTATGATATGCACCGCCAAACACATTTTTTTCAAAGCGCCTCCCAACGTCACTCGCTTACTTTTTATTATTTTGAAATAAAAATTTGGAAAAATATTGTTAAAATGTTGGGTTATCATAGAAAAAATAATTAAATGAGTTAGAATAATCTTAAAAAAAAGTCTTTTTTCAACGGATTAACCGAACCATTCGGTTGGATTTACTTTCTAATATAATTACCGAAATTTATATTTTCCTTAAAAACCAAATATAATATACTTTATCCGAAAAAATTAAACATAATACTCTTTAAAAATACATTCTGCAGTTTAATTTAATGCAGTTTTAGTTTTTCTTTCACAGGTGTATACCAAGATTATATGTAAAAATTATTTCAAATGGTGGACTCAATATATTAAAATATTCCTAAAGTCAATTATCAAACTCAGAAAAACAACTTTCATACGATATACGCATAAGCATACACGAATATTCCTCAGGCTATTGCTATCTTTAAAAAGTTTATGCATTATTTTCCATAATAAATTCAACTGTCGAATTTCTAATTCCTTTTGATAGAAAACCTAATCTTTAATTTTTCCAGTTGTTGTTAACAATTTTAAAAAAATTTTAGAACGCACGATAAAATTTGTGATTTAATTGTGAAATATAGAGAGTTTAATATTTTACCTTAACATTTATACAAAGAAGGATTTTTATTTTTTTTGGGTTAATTTTATTCAAACTAAATTTCAAATGCCGAATATTTTCTCACAAATTTATTACCTTCTTCAAGGAAAAATCAGCAATTTTCGTTAAAACTTGAACTTTATTAAACAATGTTTTCTCTAACCAACAAATCTTTATAATTTTTACATGAAAACTTAAGCTGCAATAATCCAAATCTACTCTGTATGTTGCATTCTCTTTTACAAAAACAGTTTTATTTGTACGTAAATAGTTCCTAAAGTAGTGAAAAAGTAATAAAAGATGCTGAGCTATAATCCTGTGAATTTGTCAAAAGGTATGAAGAAGAATAGCTTCAGTTGGTGAAATACTAGTTCAAAAGTGTCTTTTTTTTTTTCTTGTAGCTAACTTCTTCAACGAATTATAAAAGCTGTTGTTTTCCAGCACTAAAACTGTTTATTATTCGTTTAAGTTCTTCTTGTAACTTTCATCTTTTACTGCAACTAACATAACTCTGGTTGCCATTGTTTCCAGTTGAGAAAACTTTAATAGCATTTTATATTTTTGCATATCCCAAGGGCAAGCTTGTATAGAATATAGTGGCGTGAGTGTTCAACACGTACTCAACGTATGCAAATCACAAAAGTTTTCAAAATACTATGGAGTACCGGTTAAGATCGGTGACTGCCTGTGATATCTTTAATCGGGTTATGGTATAAAATTTTGTTCCTATAGAGCTTATGTTTTGATTTAAATTAAAATTAATTTTTTTGTTTTTTTGTGATTTATTTGTTATGGATAAATTTAGAGAATAAGTAGTAAAGTATTTCTAATCATATTTGGGCTTGAAGATTTTTAAAAGGATGAGAACTCCAAAAATTTGAAAATATTTCAAAAGATTATAGAGTATCCCTCCTTGTGATTCCAGCTTTCAATAAAGTTTTAAAAAAAATAAAGAAAGGTTTAAAGGTTATATTTGTATGAATCGGAAAAAGTGTACCAAGTATGGTCAGCCCGTATTCGTTTTTTTTGACTTAGAGTAATAAATAAAAAGAAATTTAATTAGATAAATCTTTTCACTTATAATATTTGCATAAAAACTATAAAAACTAATTTTGCAGAAAATTAAGATCATAATTCAAAAAACTATACTTGAAATTTTTATAATAAACATTTGAGGTAAATCTGAAATTGAATTTGAATTTCTAAAGAGTAAATGTAAAATTTTCATTATACAGAAAGCTATTTTTGATTTCTTTATACCCAAAAGATGTTTCTAAAAGGAACCATGCACAAAAAGCTTTATAGAACTTCCTTCATAAAATTTTTCTTTGGATTATGTTAACTCGGTTCATAACTTGTCTTTTTAATCTATAAATTTTGGCAATTTATCCTACTTGAGTCTTTGATTGGGTTTAACTCTCAGAATTGTTAGCTTCTCTAAACTCTTTTTTTATACATAGAGTTTTGCAGTCTATAGCTTTTAATCTTCCCTCCTATTTCAGACTATATTTTCAATCCATATGTTGTGTTTTACAAACAGCATTGTACATAATTTCTCTCAACTGGTGTATCTAAATTCCTCTTTAACATGATATCTTCTATTACGTCTTTAAAGTAAGAATTTTATTAAAACTTTTATGAATTTTTGCATTCAATTTTAATTAACAATGCTGCGTTTTTATGTGTCATTTCCGTTCAAAAGATATGAAAAGCATAGATTTTCTTCTAGTCCAGTCAAAGATGATTAATTTAAGGCATCCATGCCGCATAAATGAGACGTTTCTTGTCTAGAAAGCATATGTTATGTAATTACTTCTTTTATTTTTGTATATAAAGCTACGATTCGATTTTGTAGTAGTAATGACTGAGCTTGAAGTGTGGCCATTAACTCTATAAATATTTACTTGGTCTCTTATTAACAAGGATTTTATTACTCGACCACTCAATTTCATACTAATTAGCTTCGTATGCTCATATTTAATATTTCTATTAGTTTACTATTTATTCAGTATTCATTTATTTTTTATTTTTTAAAAACAGTCGGAACAATTTTTCTTTCCATATTAAAATTATTTACTTTAGTTTATTTGGATTGCATAAAAATTTATATTGAACATTTTTTAAGTAAGTGTAGGAGGCAAGAAAGGAAACATAAATTTTTTGTTATAAAAACATTCTTGAAATAAGAATTAACACGTGCCAACATTAAGTAAGAGTTTTAAAGTGTTAAGTAAAACCTCTTAAGCTTCTATCTTAGATACTTGTATAGATGAACAAGATATTCTATTTAACAAGTAAGCATCTTATTTGTCATTATATTTGTAGTAATTGTATTTAAATTGATATTTTTTATGCAGGACATTGGTCAATTTTAAATCTCTAAGCTTAAAATGGCTTTAATATGCTTGTACTAATTCAAAAGGGATTGTAAATCTTATTGATTTTATGTATAATGATCCAAAATTCGCATGATTAAATTCAAATGAAAATTTTTTAACCTTCGAGCTCGTTCAATTAGCAAAGACCACTTTCTATAGGAATAAAATTTGAAAAACGACTGGGGAAATAGGAAAGTATCCATTTAATGAAGCAATGGTACTAACTGCCCTTGGGTATTTATTGCCCTGCAGTATAACTAGATTTAACAGAAAAAAAAGGAACGAGAAAAGGAAAGGACATGATCTCTAAGGAATTATAAAGATGTAATCTGTGTATATTGTTCGTATTAAAACTTTAAGGAGCTATTTTAAAAGTTATCCCCATGGTGTATTAATTTCTAGCTTGATAATTGCTTCTACTGAGTCATTTTTCTACGTAAAGGATTCAACAGAATTTCATTCATTAGCAACAACAGCAAAATACTTAAAAAGATTTTTTAAGTATGGAATGAGGAAATCAATTTCCAAATAGTTTTAAAAATTGTGCAAATTAAGGAAAGCGTAAAATTTAATTTTTGTGGTTATACTTTTTAGGTGAAAGAAATCGAGTTTTTAAACAGAAGGTGTGGTAAAGGTAGCATAGAAATATGAAGTCGGGAGACTTGTGGATTAATCAATAACACTTACTCCTCAAATTTAAAAAAAATGTAAGTTTTCAATGTGATACAAAAATTCCCATCTCAGATTTTGTTCAAGTAATTTATGTCAGTTTGGTGTAAACAAAAAAATATTTAAGAAATGCAAAAGCCTGTATTTTAAATTGAGAGTTATAAATTTAAGATCTGTTAATTTTGCTAATTTTTGTTGTAATATTTAAAAACATGCAGACACACAATTGAAGCAGTTGTCAAGGAATCAAACTGAACTGTTCTGTTTTATCAACAATTCCAGTTCAATAAATATTTTTTGCTAGAGTAAGAAATCAATTTTATCACAGGAGCAAAGCAGGTGAAATAGAAAAAGATTTTTATAACTTTTAAATGTTTTCTTTTAGAAATTGATAGACAAACGAAAAATGTTTAGTGGTATAGAATTTGAGTGGTTATTCCATTATATTAGATTTATAGGACTACAACAGCTTTCTATTTCATTTTTCTTAACGATTTATGCTATCCTTTAGCAAACATAAATCTGTTGCTTTATCTGAACTCCCTCTCAAATTAAGAAATAATTTTATCTTTTAAACAAATGGATAAACTGCTACTAAAGGCAAAAAATAACAACAAAAAGAAACATTTTTGTACAATATAAAAAATAATTCATTCTTTTGCTTGAATATATATTTTCTTCGTAAATTATTTATCTCCAGGATCAAAACTTGAAGAATCTTATGAACAAGCTTTCGTTTATTTGAAGCGATGGGCAGTGTTCTTTTTTATGTTAAGGGGGAGTTAGACTACAAGGAAGAGGCTATAACAAAGTTTCTGCAGTCATTTCTTATTTTGAAGTATTCTAGCCTCAAAAGGCCGCCAAACCGGAGCCAAAAATTATCAAAAGTTATCTTGTCTAACGTATCAATGTAAGAAATCGATGTTATTCGCCACATATAGCAGTTGAAATGTAGAGTTCTTTTTTTTTTTATTTGGTTATTATCCAATGAGAATGATAAGGAGTTTTGTATAGTGAGTATTCTTTCTTGTTGTGATGACCTTCTATAATGTATTTCTGATTTCATGTTTTTATTTGTTTGCTTAAGTGCAGGATTTCAAGCCCATCTGGTTATTTGTTGAGGGAGAAGCAAAAAATAAAATAAATTTTACCAAATAATAGAAAAGAGTAATTAGTGTATGTTTAGCGAGTTTTCATTTAATGAAGGTGACTTGCTAGTCCTTAAAAGTATATTAATACTGTGAGATGAATTTCTGTTTTTATTACAAAAAAAAAAAAAAAAAAACAAAATACTTTTTCACCTCTAGTTTTGCTTTACATGTTAATGTCCTTGTTATATTCTGAAATTCCTAGCACGAGTTGGTTACGTTACTTAATATTGACTCAAATGTAATTTTTGAAACAAATGAATTCTTTTTAGAGACTGTTTGATTTTTGAAATGAAGCTTTTTGCTTTTACTTTTTATTTAAATTATATTTGAAATAATAATAATAAATATTATTAGGAAAAGTATGGACTACAAAATTACTATGAAATTACAAAATTGTTAAAAATTTTTAAAATTTACAAAATTGTTTTAGACGAAAAAGAAAAGTTTTTTGGGTAAATTTTTGGACTACCTTTTTTAGAAAAAAAACTGTATTCTTTGACAACATTTTGCGTTATAATGGTAAAAAGCAAAGAAGTTTGATCTAATAATGGAAAATCTGTGGATTTGCTATTATTAGAATCAGATAAATAAAAATACTTAAAACTTGGCGAGGATCAGTTACGCAAAAATATTTATACACACACATATGACTCAATAATATGATATTTGACAGGCACAGAAAGTTTACAAACATTGGACGCCTAAAACTTATTCATTTACGAGAAACGACAGAAACAAGTCAATAGATAGACAACGAGGATTTTATGCTCAATAATACGTTTATCACCAAAGTAAAAAGATTTTTTTTTGTCAAAAATTTGGAAAATGGATTGTGAAACTGTTAAAAATTCCAAAAGCTGTAACTTTATTTTTTTAAATACAGTTTCAAAAAACTGTTTAATGAAATTGTGACATGAAATATTCTTAAAATAATCAAAGAATACCATTAAATTTAATTATGAATCTACTAAAAATAATAGAAGAAAAATTTTCATATTGGCAAACCAAGACATTTATAATTTTATTTTAAGTACGCTCAAGAAAATTGGAAAATCAAAAATAAGAAATGATAGAATATATTTTAGAAATCATCCCCCAAAGTTTGTTGTTTAGCCTGTTTTCCAACAGCAACAGGCATTTCAGCTAAGCTCTTTATAATTTCCTTGAAGCGTTATTCATAGACTTATTCTATATTTAGGTAATTCAAAGAAATTACCGACTAATGCATTCGATAACTACCCCAAGTAATTAGGGATATTTAATTGTAAACTCTATTTAACATAAATTTGAAACTTGCGCATAAAATTTAAAGTAATTAAACTATAATTAATTTATTTTTTGCTATTCAAAATATTTATGAAACAAAAAGTCCAATACTCATTTTTCTTTATGAGAATTTAACTGCATAAAAATTACCTTAAATCACTTTAAAAACTTTACTCCTACTAAAATACCATTTTCCTATGCAACGCAATGACAATAATGCTCAATTTGACAATAAATTAGATTAATTCTAGTAACATAAATGAATTAAGTGAGGAAAATTGTTTTTGAAAATCCTTTTCCTATAATAAAAGTTGGATTGTCCAATACTCGTTATCTTCTCAAAGGGATATTTTTAGTCCACTAATCTCTAATTATTCTCGATTCAACGAACAGTTTCATGGTTAAAATTGAATTGACGACAGCTAATCGAGAAACAAAGTGCATCGTTTGAAATTTAGCAACAAAAATCATTCGACCATATAAAAACGAGAGCTTTTGGCAATAGCTTTGCTTATGCTTGTGTAACAAAAGAAAAGAATAAAAATAGAAAAACAAAAAAAAATAAAAATAAGTAAAAATCTACAAAAATCTATGATCGTAAACTCATGTGGCCAATAGGCAAGGATTAAAAGCTATGACCGCAGACATTCTAGGTCGAATAGAAAATACCGCAGAGTATATGAACTGAATCGTCGTTCTCTGTAAGTTTTTCTTTAATTTCTTCTTTTTGTTTTGAAACGCTAAATGCTCTCTACATAATTTTTAGCAGCCCTTTGACTGTAGGACATTTACATTGGTTTGTTATACTTTTAAGGTTCATAGGGAAAAATTTTTTTGTGTTAATATTTCTACCTTTTGCTTAGCATGGTAGGGAAAAGTTATTTGATGAGAAGGAATTAGTAGACAGAATTTGAGGTTGTTTTATACATGCAGTAAATATAGCTTGCTATTTTTAGAAACGATTTATGTATTGGTTTATCTTTATGAGCCTTCTTTGTATGTAGGCTAGTTACATTTTTTTAAAAAAGCAATTGTTTAGGACTTTAAGAAAATTATTCAGTAATGGAAAGAGATATATAAAATTATGGTGAATATTAAATAATTTTTAGTTTGAATCCAAATATAATAGGAACAAATTTATTAATCATAATTATACATTTAATTCTTTTAAACTGTGTTCGAAATAATTACTTAGAGATAGCTAGAGAAATAGAGTTCATCCACAGTAAAAATTTTTTAAATTTCTTTATTCAAAGAAGAAAATAATGGTCATATTTATTAATAAAAGAAATTATTAAATTATTGAATAAATTTAAAAGCTATCCTAAAAAATTTAATTAAATACAAATATAAGAAATATTTTGTTTG
Source organism: Acrocera orbiculus (assembly GCA_947359355.1). Classification (NCBI taxonomy): domain Eukaryota; kingdom Metazoa; phylum Arthropoda; class Insecta; order Diptera; family Acroceridae; genus Acrocera; species Acrocera orbiculus. The sequence goes on from OX375757.1 coordinate 48,423,452, forward strand.
AAAAAATAGAATTTCAAAAAAAGAAACATAACATTATATATATAAAGGTCCTAAATCTTCCAAGGTCGTACTACAAATTAGCCAAGGCGCTCTTGTCTCAAATTTTTTTTGAATAATTTCTTTGATATTTTGATGTCAAAACTAAATTTTGGGTTCAATTTTCTCTGATATCTTTGATTCCCTCCCAACTTAAGTCTGAATTTCTATTTTCTATAAAAGTGATTTTTAGTAATAAGAATCATAACTTTAAATATTTTTAGCCATTATTGCCCTTGATATCTAAGACTAATAACAAATCCTAGTAAAAAAAATGAAATTTATATATCCATACCTTTCGAGTCTCTCATTAAAATTCAAAAGCCCATTTTAAGCTGATGTTCAAACAACAATTTTTATGTCATTCTTAACAGCTAGTCTTCAAATTACTAAGGATATTACTTAAAATTCAGTCCGTTAAATATAATCAAAAGTCTGAGTGCTGAATTGAAAAGTTACTTTGCCGAAAGTTTTCTTGAAAAATTTAAATTTATTTTAAGAAATGAGCTCAGAATTCAACACGTGATCAATTATTCTATTGAAATTTCAGAGTATTTGAAAAATTATCGTGAAGTGCACATCTTCGAACTGATTTGCCTTATTAAAAAATGCATTTATATTGCATTTAACTTTTTTAAATTAATGGAAACTCCTTACAACTAAGGCTTAAATAATACCAACTTGCATTTTAGAACAAATTAAGCTAAAATGAAACTATAGAAAGAGTTTCTTTTTCTTTTCTTTTTGTAAATGAATGAGAAGAAGGGAAAGAAGTATAGGTAGTTATGTAGTATCTTCTTGATAACTTCCTCAAATAAAAGCGTAAAAGGTGGCATCAACTTGGGATTCTGTTTTCTGAATACAAATTTACGCCATGCCAGGAATAACAATTACATGACTTGCAGATAGAGCGATTTCATTCTGCAATTCCTCAGGTCCTTGATTGCTACACTAAAAATAAAATAAATCGCCAAACTGGGAATTGGGTAGCTATGTGTGCAGTTAAAGTGGAAACTTAAGAACATACTCACTCGGAGCATACCCTGGAGATTTGTTGGGTAAATTGCGGGTTTGGGGTAAATAACTAAACAAATTGCAGATAGGTTTCGTTGAGTTTGTTTTGGCATGATAAATGCAGTAAAAATGAGGGTAAGTCAAAGGAAATTTTTTTAAAGAACAATTGTCTTGTTTATTTGTGTTGATGTAGGACATTTGACTTGGTTTTATTGTAATACCAGAACTATAATTCATTTTGTTAGTTTAAGTAAATTGATGCATAATTTTATTTTATTTTAAGTCAGAATAATTTTAGTGTGTTTTTTGATTATCATTTTTGGTTTTTAATTTTTTATTCCCTTAGTGACAATTTTATTAATGTTAATCATAATCGAAATTTAAGACTTAGCTTTAGTACGGGATTTGGTTTTAAGTAAATTATCCAATTTATTTAAGAAATTAGAAAAAAGTTTCAATCTTTTTTTAGCTGTACTTTGCTTTAATGTTAGTAAATAATTTATTTGAAATTGATATATTAAAGGCTGCTAAATTTTGTGCCTGCTTAACGCCATTCAATGGATACGGATATAACTTGAATTTTGATTTAAGATCGATTTAAAATAAAAATTCATTTACTCATAAAAATAATTTTGTGTTAAACAATTGAATGATTATATTTAAGGAAAAATAATAAAGGCATATTGGACAGAAATAATGATTTGTATTTTGTACGTATATCGTACACAAGTATTCTTTCTATGACATAAAGGACTAAAAATACTTAAAAATAAGTATTTTCAATGATTTTGGTGTAACGATTTTCATAGTTTTGCATTTGAATTTAATCTGGCTAAACTCAATCTCAAAAATATTTAATGGCAAAATATTTGTACGACTTGTACGACTAGAGCATTATTTTTAAATTAGAACTATTAGCTAAGCAAAAACGTAGCTAAAAGGTTAATATAAAAATTAATAAAACGAAAAAGTTTACCTTCCATTAATTATTATTCTACAAATGAGTTTTTCTTTTACGTATTTTTTGAAATTAAACTTTTGGAGCTTATTTGCTGATTGTTCAGTGGTAAAAAGCAAAAACTGTTGCATTCAATGGCATCGCTTTTTGTTGTTAAAAATAACATGAACAGAATCTGAAAGACAGAGTTTTAGGTTATCAGGGCCTGCAAAGCATAGTTTTTCCTAGTCGTAAAGTAAATTGTATTGATTTTTTGTAATTTTACGATTAAAAATAATTTTGGAACATAAAGAATAGAGAAAGCTAATCTTTTTTCTATTTACTGTTATGTGTATCATACAATCAATTTATTTCCACTTCCCTTGATGGTAGAAATCTCTTAACTAAAAGATTGTGTGTTCCTAAACGTAAGTATGATTTTAGGATTAGCCATTTCTATAACATTTTGTAACAGTTTTTTTTCGAAAATTAAGTTAAAAATCCAGACTTAATTTTATTGATTGTGAGTAAAATATACGCCTAAAAGTATGCAATTGTCGAAAAACAATATTTTCTCTTAATCAATAAATTTAAATTTAAATATATTTAAATATTATTTGTTGTAAACATTTTGATGAGCTCAATTAATTATAAAATCTATTATTTTTAGCATATATAATATATTTTCAATTCTAGAAGAGTAGAAAATTGAATTTATTTAGATGACTAAGTCTGAACTTTAGTGATAAGGACATTATTATTAAGAGACGCTAACGGGCGCTGTTCCAAAAATCAATAGAAAGCGCAAACTTAAACAATTTTCTGTTCACTTTTGATCAAAAAAGCTGCCATCAGCAAACATAAAGAAGAGCCGTCTTGCAAATAATTTGAAATAATACTTTAGCCTTTTAAAAGATACTAACCAAAGGCAAAAAGTAAAATCTTAAACCATATTCAATGATATAAATTTGTAATTGTAGATACATTTGAATAGAAATTGATGAATAATGGATCCAATTCGATATCATTAAGAAAATGTTTACTTTCCCAAAATTTCAATTATCGACCAAATATTATGCTTAACATATATTCCATATTAGTTTGCTTTAGTTAACTGACCCTTATACTTAATAGAAGCTCACAGTTCCTGTAGGATACACGATTAAATGAAATCTTTATGCGCCATCTGTGAAATCCTATTCTGAGAAATAATTTAAACGATTCACTGTTTGCATATTAAATTAAATTTCTTCGATTATTGTATGCATTGCACTTATGAAATAGGAAGCTATATTCAAAAATTATATTATTGCTCGTCTGGGACTAATGTAAAAGTTAAAATGAAAATAAAATATTTACCCAGGAAGTTGCTTAAGTTTGAGAAAGTTAGAATTTTATTAGTATATTATAGATATTTTGATTTCAAACTTGTCCATTCTTTAATACAATACTTTGATCAATATTTAGGATCATCAAAGACTTCAAAAGTATTTATGGTAATAAATTAACTCACAATATTCACAGAAGTTGTAATCCTTTTTAAATAAAAAAAGTAGCTAAGATTCTTGAAAGCTTTAAAACGATGATTGATATCATCAAATTATTGTGAGTCTCAATAAATTCTGTATAAAATAAAAACCAAAAAATTTTCATATCTTTAAAAATTGAATGCAACATTTTAGTCCGCTTGTCATACTGCTAACATGTCCTTGATAGTTTTTTAAGTGGTTCTTGTCTTCTTCTAGTTTCCTTGTAAATCTTCTTTGTAAGCGATATTAAGTCCGATAAAGTCATTCAAGAGAACATGAAAACTTGTCTGGTTTCTACAGAAACCCTTCATGGCTGGTTTATTGTTGTCCTGTTAACCAGGCTGCATGTAGCGTGAAATATGCACTCCAAACCACAACAAGTATTAGTTCCAACCAACTGCCAAAGGTTTAACCCCAATGGACATAAATTATTTATGAAGTTCAATTTCTCATTTGATTCTCTATCTCTTTCTCAAATGAAATTTATGATTTTAGCAAGCTTTGCCTTTTGGTAAAGGCTTTTCTTGTATATTTTTTTTTGTGTTTGTTTTTTTGTTTTCTTGAATGCATTTGCCAAATTGGGCGTCGATGTTGAACTGACATCCGCAAAAAATGTATCTTCTGATTCTCTGATTTATACGACTTTCTGCCAGAACAAATGATTGGTTTTAGGATAAACGAAAGGATTGCTGATAGTGGGCATCCTTAAATATCTGTCGGGACAGTTTCTTTTTGACATTTAACTTTAAGAAATTTTTTTATAGATAAAAGATGTTGGATCTGGAGGAAATATTGCTATATTGGCTTAATAGTTGGCTCCTTAAGCTTATTCTACTAACAATATTTTCCTTAAATCTAAAGAATTTTTGGTTTTTGCTTACATTTTTCTGAAAATATCTTTCTAGCTTTCATTTAATCATTTTATATTAGTTTGTTCAGAAAAGATGAAATTTGAAATACAGAATTGAGATAAAAAGTGTAGAAATATTGTAAAGCTTTTGTTTTTGTACAAGTTAGTGAGATATTCTCGGAATTTTGTAATATTTAACAGGCAAGCATTATTTATTTACATTGTTTACAATTAGGAAATTTTTTAGTATCCTAGTGTGACCAGTGTCCACTTGTAAGGTAAGTTGCCTATTTAGTTCAAGCAACTGAAAGTTTTTTTATGATTTTAAACTTTGAGTGAGACTAACTGAATGCTTAATGTCTTGTGATATGTTTTCCCAATTATTTAAACTATTGACATTAAATCTCTGTCTAAGCGACTGACGTGGTCATTCATTTTCAAAATTGAGAAAATTAAAATTATAATTAAAGGTTATGTGATCTTCAAGTGTTGTTATGTTATAAAAGAAATTAAAAAATTATTCAAAAATTTAGACATCCAAATCGGTGTACAGTTTCAAGACATTCAGATTTTTGTCTATCAATTTAGTTTGTTAATTTTAATTTGAATAAAAATACTGAAATTTATTTACAGAAAATGGGCTTAAAATCAGTAATAAATATTTAGTAAATTTTGAGTTTCCCACATTTCAGAATGTTAATTAATACTTGACTTAAAGTGAAAAATAGATATAAAAAAACAATAATTTATTTTGATAGTGCTGTTGATTGTTCAAAGAAATACCTATTATTGCTTCATTCATTTGAGATTATAGAACAATTTGAAAAACAAAAATTTTTAAGAATTTTTTAAGAAATTTATAAATGACCGAGGAAAAGTTTATGGAAATCCATGTCAAATATTTACAAATATAATTGCAAAATTATGACTTATACTTTCTATATTTTCAAGTGTTTTATTATCGTAACATTGTTTCCAGAAACAAGCTTAAAGTTTTCTTAAAATTTTTACTGTCCTCAAATTTTGCTAAATTTTGTGACTGACGAGAAAAATAATTTTTGTTTTATGTTTAATAATGCTAGGCCAAAACCAAATTTGCAACTATTGTTGAAATGCTATATAAGATCTAACGTGGAATATGTTGAATAAACAGAAGGCAACAGTCTGCTCACATTGAAAAAAAAGTAAAAAACTTATTAAAAAGTAGGTAGATATGCAATGAAAGGCAGTTAGAGATCAACAAGTATAAAATAAAAATTTCAATTAATTTTATATTTTCACGAGTCAGCATATTTTTCTCTTATCTTCAAAAAAATCTTATCTTTACAAAAAAGCAGATAGTTTGGAAGAGAAAACATTTCATATTTTTATTATCAATCTTTTAAAGTATTTAATCAAGTATAAAACCTTTCTTATATTTGCTTTTTTTATTAATAATAACACGTGAACACAACAAAAACAAAATTCTGAGTGATAAACTCTTTCCGTATTAAATTTCCTAACATTATAGCTCATTGTAAGATAATAAATAGTAAAGCTTGATTCTTGTATGGTTTAATTCGACCTTCTCACCCTCTCTTTTTGTACGAAAACACAAAAAAAAAAAAAAACAAAAAAAAGAAGAAACGAATGAAGAAAAATGCCACACAATAGTCAACTGAATTAAGAAATCAATTGTTGAAAACAGGAAAAATCTCTAAGCCCTTAGGGCTCCCCTTATATATATCGTTAAAGAATTGATTTCGTCATGCGGAAGCAAAGATAACTGAAAATTAATGAGAAGACTGAATCAATTGAAGTTCTCCTCTTTTCACTTAATCTTCTGACGCTTCATTACCTTCATTTCTTTTAAGGCAGCCAATATACAACACAAGAGATTAAATGTTGAAGAAGACATTTTCTGAGATTTTTAGATCTATATCCTAAATCTCAGACTGGTCATGGTATAAACTTTTTGGGTCAGTTATCGAGAAAAGACTTAATATTGGAAAGAATCGCCTCATTAATACCTGCCATCAGACCAAAATTGGTTAATCTTTCAATCAATGATGGCATCAAATCAATCTTCCTCCATTTTAACCAAAGATATTTAGGTTCATCGAACATTCTGATTCTCTATATTGTATATATATATATATATATATATATATATATATATATATATATATATATATATATATATATGCTTTCTACCTTAGATGCTACAGGCATTTATTTTTGCTAAAGGACATTCCCATATCCTGATCATGATGTATTGGTTGCGGAAATTATATCCTTGCTTTTAATAATATTGCGTGAGCTTGTCTGGAACATTTTCAGTCTGATAAACATGTCATTTCATATAAAATAGAATGAACTCTTGTTAGGGTCTTCTCTAATACTACAAAATTACAAATAGGATTGTACGTGATACAAGTAATTGCAATTGATGTCTACCAATAACTTGGATATGAAAGAAAATATCCCATGCTTAAGTTTTAATAAGATTAGGCCTGTAGACCTGTTAAAGCTTTTGGGGGTGAATTGTCGAATTAATTTCGCCTGCTTCTAGATGTGTGATGCTCACATTTTAAGGATACGTTGCGTAATTATTTAAGATAAGTATTAATAATTTAATTATCTAATTGAGATTTAAGAATCTGAATGAAACAAGAAATCATTTCTATTTCAAGAATTTCGATATTTAGAAAAAAAAAATTAATAATTTTTCTTAAAAAATGTGTTCAGAGGGCATTGTATGGCGTATAAAATAAAAATTTGGGCTTTAGATAAATTTCAGTTTTGAAGTCAATATTAAGTTCAAAATTTAAAGTGGAAGAGAAAGCTGTTGACAAGTGGAAACTGAAAAATAAAGTTATTTCTAATTTTTATTAGAGATCCTTAAATTAACTTAAATAAACTCTAAAATAAATTATTTTGATATAAACTCAAGGTCAAATACTGTAGAGATTAATGTAAATACCTAATGATGTACTCGCAAAAACATCAAAGCTATCCAAGTGTGTCTGGTAAGACAAAAGTTAGATTTTTGGTTCAATTCAAACAGGGAGATATTTATCTAGTAAATTATTATTTTTAATTTCATCTAATTACTAAGCATCTGTTACTGTATTAAGTTACAAAATGTTTGTAAATTAGAAAATTCAACTGAAATCAGTGCCCTAAACAGAAAAAGCTACGTTTAAATAAAAAAATATTAGTTAATTTAGCCTAAATTTTGTGTTATTTCAACAGTTTATCCTTTATTAATGCCAAATTTTACAAGAAAATGAGACACGCTTAAAAATGTTTAAATTGTAGATCGAAACGTTTGATGATGATTTCATACTCTTCGTCATTATAATTTTCTACATATAATATAACCTTTATGTTACAAGTTCGTACTGAATTTATACTAAAAGGTTCAGATAAGTTACGATTCAACACTACCAGTATCTAATCAGTATTAAAGTTACAAACTTTTTAGTACGTTCCGTATGAAATTATCTTCAAATATTTTGACTGGACTTATTTTAAAGAAATATTTTTTTGAATTATTTTTTGTTAATTTTTACATGTGAAAATTTAATCCCTACTAAAATCTGTCAGAAAAGGTAATTCAGTTTGTAGCCAGTTTGACCCTAAAACAAAACATTTAACATTCAATCAAATAATTTTACTAAAGATTCAATAATTTAAGTTAAATAAAATGTCCACTAGAATATTTAATAAAATTTTTCGTAATATAAAAACTTAAAATACCACAATCCTGTTATCTTGGATAATTTAAAAAGGCACATGTAAAATTCTCCTTTTACTAAATTCCAAATAGAACCTGTTGTACTCAATAAAATCAAAAACATTTCCATTAGATTGATTTTATTTACTTAGAAAACTTCTAAATAATAAATTTTCTTAGCATACAATAAAAATTAAGGTCATCGTAAACATCAATAAATCCGAATAATTATTCTCTTGCTTACGCAAAATTCCTTTGTGCCTCCTTCCCTTAATTCTATGAAGTAGATAAAATTAATACCTGTCCGCTATGGCAATAAATAAACCAAGTTTTAGTCTAGTATTGAAGTAGAATGATCTAAAGGGGATCATGTAATTCCTATTAAAACCCAAACATTAAGTGCTCTGTGAAAATACATTTTGATGCCTTGATATGGGTGTTCTGAGGACTGTTAGGAAATTGCTGGCGTGCGTATTATAGATAAATTGCAAAAGATAATCCTGATGCCTTGCTAAGCTTGCAACTAGTTACACGCAACTGAAATCCCTGATTGTTTTCAATATATTATAGAAACCACTGAATATAGTGTAGAGTTATTGAACAAAACTAAGTCTCTGATTGCCATTAAGATCTGGAATAATGGAAATTACAAATACACCTTCTCTGATATAAATATATATATACATATATATATAATGTATCTATTGTATTTCTTTAGTGATTATGCTATAGCACACTCAAGGAAATTAATTATTTCCAAGTCATTCCAGTTAAGGGCAAACTATTTGAATAATGCAAACAACTTGATAAATTGTCTATGCTACCACCCTTAAGTACTACAGTGCTATAACATAGAATCATACGGATGTAAATAGCTAAAGTTCTCATCTCGGCTGTGGACAAATATCTCGCTCAAAGTCTCCCTTTTAAGAAAGGATGCAAATGAAAAGTAGATCCTTTATGAATCTATTCCTTTAATAAGACAAAATATTTACTGTTGTTTGAATCATATATCATTTTGTCGTGTTATTTTAGCTCAGACAAACTTGAATGAGTATAATAAGAATAACTGTTGTATCTGTTTGAAAATGTAGAAATTTTCTATTATCATTTCTAATTGAAAGCTAGTTTGTGTTTGTAGGATTTGTAATCAAACTTTTGCTAATTATACTAGAAGTTAATTTATTGTTTTGTTCTTTTTTGTGTTTTTCTAGATGTCCCTTTGACAGATTTTTATACATCATGACTTTTTTCTTTGATTTCAATTAGACTTTTAGAACTTAGATAACCAAATTTTAGGTGTCTTTTGACTGAAATTTTAGCTAATTTTATTTTTAATTCAAAAAATTTTGGATTGATTAAAAAAACTGTTCCTAATTATAATTTTTTTCTTTTTCTATAAAAAAGCATGTCTTTTAGTATAATTACAAAGCTCATCTCGTTTAAATAGATTGCACAGTACTAAGGTTAGAAACTTTTAATATCTACACAAAAAAAAAACCCATACTCTCCTTTATTCCATCTTATAAACATTACAAATCGACAAGAAGTCTAATATCTTTCATTTCAAAATATACAATTTCAATGGTTGACATCATAAGAACCTTTTCTCATTGACTTGAAGTATGCTTATGTTTATTTTCTAGAACATTGTTTGGGTAAGCGGCTTCCACTTATGGTAAAGCTAAAGCAAAATTACATCACTCAAGACTTAACAGTAATCTTACGATGTAAAGAGTCAATTTCAGAGTCTTTAAGAAGGATGTCAGAAGTAAAAATATAACTCCTAGAAAAACCTCACGATCTCAGCTGATTTGAACCAATAAAGTCAAAACGTGTTTTCGTATTTAAGTAAATACAAAGTATTTTACGACGTGTAACACACATATCTAGAAAATTTTATGCATAGTTATAAGAATGTAGCAAAACAGTAACACCAGGAAATCAGCTTCCTTTTTAATACTCCACCCATACTCTATACTAGCGTATTTTACTATCCAAAATCATCGTTACGTGCTTTACATTTTTGTTTTTCTATCCCCGTTAAGTTTACTGTTTTCATTCATCTATGAAGATACAGCTCTAGAATTTTAAGCAGCAACAGGTTTACTTTAGCGTATATACAAGGCAATAACAGCAGTAAGAGCAATGATAGGGGACAAAAGGACCAATAAAGAACAACTACATCAACAACAACAACAACAACAACAATAACAAATATGAGCTATATACATGTATATCTATATATACAATATTAGTACAAAAAGGTTACATCAAGATACAAAGGAATATAGAAGTTCGCGGAGAAGTTTTCTTGAAAGCACCTTCAAGAAAAGCCAAGGGGAACGTTGATTTTTGTGAACCATAAACGCACGTGCTTCCTTCCAGCTTTTTTCCTCTTTGTTGTACTCCTTACTTTTTGTTTGTTGTATTTTTTTTTATTTTGAAAGGGCTACATCAATTTCATGTGATATGAAACTGTAAGGATTTTGATTAGTTAAACGCACCCTAGATATTTAAGGGGTGCAACAATTTTGCCAATTTCTATAAAGATCAATTTCTATAGGTCACGTCCAAGCAGTTTTTTGAAGTATATACCAAGTTTTGCCTTTTTGTGGAAATAAAACCTGGGGTAAAGCTTAGTTAGTTTTTTCTTCTTGTTTTTGGAAATTTTATCAGATTTTTTTATTCTTTACTGGCGTCAAATTTCTGGTAAATATAAGTTGTATGTGAAAAAGGTCCTTTATTTAATTCCTTTTTTTTTTTTTTTTTTGTATTTTACGTGAGGTCAATATATAAATGAAAACAAGGAAAAAGGAGAATTCATATTATTATATAATTTATGTGAGAATTCTAAAATATAAAAAAAATAAAAAATAATAATAAAAACTAGATTGTCGCATAGAAAATCTTTTGTTAAATCTCGTTAACAATTCTAAGCATAAAATTGAAGTGTTCTACAGTCAAACCGAATTTTTATTATTGGTTTGAAATGAAAAACTTCTGACTACTAAATTTTTTTTTGTGAATATTCCGTAAATTACAATTAGAATCGGACAAACCTTATTGAAATTTCTTTTGAAAATTGGCAACCTAATTGTCAATTAACTATTGCTTGAAAAAATGGGAAAAATTAAACACCAATCGCTTTGGGCATTATTTGTTGTTGACGTATTACGTACTCAATCAAGCAAAAAAATGAATTTGACTCGTAGAGTTATAATTTTTTACCCTTTTAAGTGTTAAATAGGTCAACTGTAATATGTTAACTGTTTTCTCTTAGTTTTAAGTTTTAAAAAGTTTCCATATATTACTAGTAAGGTTCAGTACATAGCTAGAGCCTTATATGTATATTGCTTTGTGAAAAATTCTGTAGAGGTTAAACAAAATTTGGCCGTAAGGCAGGAAATGTTAGATTCAATTTGATTCAAATATCATTAAGCATTGGTAGTATCCACAATCATGCTATTTTACTTCTACACAAAAGCTGTGCATTTATTAGTGGAGTCAATGAAGACATAAAACAGACAAAACCTGGAAGTCCGCTGGAACAGCTCCGATTTTGATGTTTTTTTTTTAAAGTTTTGTTTTTCTATTTTATTTAAAATCAAAAACCTGTGGGAGGGGGAAATACATTTTTACATTGTTTAAACAATAATTTTTATACTTATGCAGGGTGACACAAAAATAGATGTTCAAAGGCTTAGGATAGAAAAAAGATTAAATTTCATGGACAAAAAACACAAAAAGTGGGGGTCTCAATTTTTTCGTTTTCGAGTTACAGGTTCTTGAATTTTGCAAGCGTCCCTATTATCTCCACGCACTTTATCACTTATAACATTTGAATCTATGCTAGAATGATTAAAAAAAAATATTTTTTTAATATTGTTTTATTATTAAAATGGCAATTTAAAAATAGTAACAAATGGCGGAGAAAAAATTTTAAAATGGAACCGTTGGTAAAAATCCCAGGTATTTCTTGACGTTTTTTGCTTTTTGCTTAGAAAAACGTCAACATAAGTTAATCTTTTTTTTTATTTTTGTAAACTTTAAGTGTTTTCCAATGAAAAATTGTTACATTCTAATAGCGTAACTCTTTTTCATAGTGCAATAAAAATTTACCAAAATAAGCCTTTCCCGATAATTTGGTAAGATCTTTCTACCTAACTGTCTTTAAGGGTTATCAATATTTTCACGAATTATTTACTAACTTAAGTGCGAGTAGTGTTTTTATTTTCATAGTTTGATTTGCTTTTGATGATTATTTTAGTTTGATGATAACTTTTAAAAATCTATTCATGTTCAGTCCGTTGATGGACAGTGGAAATAAATGTAAAGCGGGTATTACTTTTCTACACGAAGTGTTTTTTTGTAATGTTCTATTAACCATAGCTCACAAGGAATTTTGATAAGTACCAAAAGTTGAATTTTAAAAACTCTAAGAGTTATTTGTAGGAAGAGACGTTGGATTAAAAAAGTCTGTAAAATAAAATAACGGGTGTTGATTAAAATCCAACTGCTCTTGAATGATTAGAGCTACGTTGTATTGAGAAATTTTGTTGCATTGAAATTGAGTTTTTGAGGTGAAGAAGAGTAGCAGAAGACATTTTGCTTGAGTTAATTTATTTTAAATTTTTAAAGTTATTTAAGAGGTCACTTTTTACACTTCTTTCTTTGTTATGATAAAATTAATTAACCAAAAATTTATTGTACTGAACGATATTTATTTACGTGGATTTCTTTTTTTTGTTGGATCCTATCAAATTAACGAGCTATTTTGAATATTTCAAGATTTCAAAGGGAATGGCACAGAAATTAAAATACATTTTTATTAATTAATGGAATCATCCTCGGCAAATTTTGGTTCATTCAAAAAAAAAAAACAAAGAGAGTATAAATAAAAAATAAATTGATTTATTAAACATTTTATTGCTAAAGGGAAAATCAGCAGAATTTGGTTAGACATACGAATGCTTATATAAATCAAATTCTTAAATGAAAACTAAAATCACTTAAGAAGTAAAATTAAATGCAAAAAAAAAACAGATAAAATAATAAATAAATTCAAAAATTTCCATTAGTCTTTCAAGGAAAACAATTAAGTAAATCCTTAAACTTCATTTGATTTGTATCCTTATATTAAACGTAAACTAAGTTATTCCATTTTTACGATATGGAAAATCATTTTGAATTCTGTCAACATTAAGATTACCATCACATGAATAAGATTATGAACGTGCAACAAATGGACTGAAAATTATCCAAAATGCGCCATTAGTCAGAATAAATAACAACATAATTTTAGTAGCAGTAAGACAATTTAATAGCAAAGACGCCAAAAAGGAGGAATTGCCCATTTAATTTCTTTCTATAAGAAATATATAAATAAAATTTATTGTATCTGCAAAATGTTGCTATAAATTGTAAAAAGAAAAACATAACAAAAATAGATAGTCTCACAATAGGATTAAATGCAATCCAAAAGACCAGAGAATCAGTGAAATCCCTGAATTTCTGATATGCATGCAGCACGCACTAGAATGGTTTAAATAAATAAAAATGTAATAAAGTCCATTAAATCCTTGGTTAGAGCCAATAAGAAGTGCGTATTAACATTTTTATAACATTTTTACTGGTTTTACGTATTTCCGCTAGGACATCAGGAGACTAACGCTATTACAAAATTCACTTCCTTTAGGACATCTGGTAGACTCAAAACGCGTAAATAATTTCATTTGCATTGGGATTACGACTCACTTTAGAGCCAATAAATTTTATAACGCACATATCACTGAGCCCAGCACACTAATTCAATTTTAAGTTTGTAGCTTTCCATAGTTTTACTACGAAGTCTGCTTTGAATTCTTCAATTACGGGGTTAGTAAAAAAGAAAAACAAACCAACCCTTAAGATTTTATGTGCTCTGGAATTCATAAATCATTTAATACCCACATTATTGTTATTTTTTTTTTTTTGCAGTTTGTGTTTTGAAGTCACTTTTATGATCAGTGAATTTAGGTCTCAAGTAGAAATATATTTGATAATATTTTAAAGCTTTGCTGGTTTGATTAATCCTTTGGCATTTCTATTTCCATCCACAATTTCATCTTTTTAAACATTTTTTTTATACTGAAGTCTTATACTTAAATCTTTTAATTTTTTTTATAAATTTGTTCAATTCGATAAATTTTACTATGATTTTTTATAGAAGTTTCTTTGTTATACATCATTCCGTGTATTCGTGTTAACTTTCATCTTTTACAAAATATTTGCATATTAGGCTGTAAAGTCAGTAAAGAAATTTTTTTTAATTGAGCAATGAAACCGACAATAGGCAGCATGTTATTTTAATATTAAGACTTTGGTTACTATCAGCAGTTGATGCAGTTAAAAACTATCATCTTCTCCTAAGATTAACTAAAAATTATGGTTAATTTATTAAAGGTAAATAGTGTAAATATACAATTATGTGGGAAAAGTTGATAAAAAGACAGTTAATCATTCTAACACTTATCCTAAATTCGCCAACGGTAAAAATTATAACTATACAAAAAGTTATTAAATTGGCACAATCAACATGATCACTAATGAAAGTTTTGATATTTTAGGTATCACAAAAATGTAAGAATAGCATATTTTTCACTAGGATAGCCGTATAGAAAACCTCCTTAATAAACTGCAGACACGAAATGATTTTCAAATTATTTGTGTATGAACAATGCATAATTCTTCCATTCTCTGCTTATAGTGCGTTTAAAGTAGCCAAAGATACTACACAAATTTACTCAATTTGCTCATCTTTGTTGTTGTAAAAACTGTTTTATGTCATATTCTTAGCCAAACTTAACCTTGGTTCCACAATTATTCAATGTGAAACTATTTCCGAGAACTATTACTGTGCATGCGAGTACTGGATCTTAACAACCCTATCAAAATATTTAGTTGAAAGCTTTATTGAAGATTTTATTGATATTTTTACGCTGCAAAAATTCTTAACAGATCTTCAGTCACTCTATTGAAATGGTAAAAATCAAGTCAAAAGAAAGGAAATTTCTTTTTTTCCATGATTTTATTCATTTATATTTTAGTGCAAGTCACGTGCAATTGCAAAGCTACATACTACTGTGGCATCATTGGCAAATTAAGTAAGTTCAAATGTTCTGTTGAATGATTAATTAAAGAAAACTAAATTTCACAAAACCACCCAAGATTGAAAATAACTTTTAGAGAAAAACAACCAAATTAACCTTATTAAAAGTTACTAGTTTTTAGATACATACCTAAATGTAGCAAACTATCAAAATTACCATTATACAAATGAAATATTAAAATTAATGAAAGCTGTCTCATTATAAAGCTACCACTTGCAGAATTACGGTTGATTCATATCTTTAAAAATTGCTAAAATTAACCATTTCAGTCATATATTAAAGATTTTTTGAAAATTTAAACTGAATTGTTATACTACTTTTTAAATTTTGCAAATACAAACATACGCAGGCTGAATTTTTATATTTATATGCTTTTACTTGACATAAATTTTGTGGAATGAGAAATAAATTAAAATAGTATCAAGAATAAGTACCCAATTATATTATTCTGCATTTCCAATGGAAAAAAGAATTCAATGGTTCCTACAATTTAAGGTTAATTGAAGTGTTCAACTTAAAATACAATTGAATGCTCTTTATTTGTAATTTATATCATTTTCAAGGCCCAATAAATCAAGGATTACATCTACATTACATTTTATTGTTCAAATAAAATCAAGGAATATAAATATAAAACTCTATGGCCAATATATTCTAAGGGTTATTATCTTATTTTGACTTATCTATGATTACATTTTCTAAATGTGTTAATATCTCAATCTAAAAAAATATCAACAACAAAAACAAAAAATAAAAATTCCAAGCTAAAAAGCATTCCTTACAGCTTAATTGAATGGTAGACAAAGCACTCAAAGCCCATTTCTCAATGCTTAGTAAATTCGATGTTCTACAATTCCAACAACAAAATTTGAAAATTTCTGAGATAACCCAGTGCCTTGGAAATAAAATTTAATTGCCGCCATTCAACACCCTCATAACCATATCATAACGTAGAAATATTTTGTAAAATTTCTAGTGCCTTATCGGTTACTAAAAATTTTCTAATTGGTGTCCGTATATATTTGTTATCAACATGGTCACCCCTTAACAGGTCTCACAAAATAATAAAGTTATCGAAACTAAAATTGAGATCATGAAAT
Organism: Acrocera orbiculus; assembly: GCA_947359355.1. Lineage (NCBI taxonomy): Eukaryota > Metazoa > Arthropoda > Insecta > Diptera > Acroceridae > Acrocera > Acrocera orbiculus. The sequence continues at coordinate 48,439,787 of OX375757.1, forward strand.
TATATTTTCTCTTTTTAATATGACACAACTTTTGTTGTATTTTAATATGCCTTTTCCTAAGTGTAAGCATCACAAGTGCCGTAACAAAGGGAGGGGACCTGACCTGAAATTCAAATATCCTAGCCGTAGAGCCATTGAAGTAAATTCACATTATATCACCAATAATTCTGATGGGTTAGATGCAATGAATAGAAATAAGAGCTGGTATTGTATTTAAGTGGGCGCTCTTCTATAAGTGGGCTAGCAATGGATGACAAGCGGCTGCTGCTTTGGATTTGAACACCTCGTAGAGAAGAGACCTGTAGCTATTGTAAAAATTTCAAATAAAGAAAAAGGAAAAAATTTTTGTTGCCTCTAATTAGATTTTTTTTTTCTTATTTTTATTAAAGCAATCACTCCTTTCCTTTGGTAGCTGAATAAAACAGAAAATGATTGTTGCAATCATTTTGAGGACTGTTTTGTATATACAACGGCAATATTCTTTTATCAACAGGATGATTGATTGATATGCCTCATTGGACAGAATCCATAAATCACCTGACTGATGTAGAAACCTTTTTTTTTGTTTTGTTGAAGACATAAAAAGAAAAATTGAACCTCATTTACACGACGTTCAAGGACACTTCCGAAAAAGACGTAATTGATTCTTAGATAGGTGTAAAATTAAGCTTTTTTTTTTTTGAAAGGGTTCAAATTTTTATTCGGCAAGAAATATGAGAAAAACTTAAGGATAGAAATTCTTTTAAATGGTCATCATTAATTTTTCGAATGGCTTTTTACACACTCGTGCACCAAAAAAAAAGGAGTTTGGTTCCAATATTTCTAAATCTGAAAATGAATTACAAATAAAATGGGTATTACTTAATTTTAAGTCAGTTTCAGGATTAAAGATTATTTTTCAATTTTCCTAAATTACATTTTAGAGCTTTAAATTTTATTAAAATGTCTTTTTGTATAAAGTTTTATTAGAGAGACAACATAAAAAATCATTGTCAAATTTGATTTTTTGAATATTTCTTTCTTTCTTTTCCTTTGACCAACAAAAAAAAAATTGTTTCTACTTCTTTGTGGATGAAAACATGCTGTGATGATTTTTCAAGGGCTGCGTAAATAAAAAATATTCTAATTAGAGCTTAGCTAATACAATTTTTTATTCTAAATTACGGTCGAAGGGTACTACTCAAATATAATCCCGATATATTTACCAATCTGTAAGAGTATAATTAAATTAATTAATGTGTAGTTCCGTTTAATTCAGTTTGATATCATTTGAAGACAACAAAGAAAAAGCATAATCAGAGCTGGACTTCATTGTTTAAGTTAAGTGGTGTCAAATTATTATTAAACCAAATAAAAGTACTTACAAAAAACAAGAATAAAAATATGCAAAATTAAACTATTAAACAAATCTATTTAATTAAAAGTAAGCTTCTGTTTGAAGTTGTCTGGAAGAAATGAAAGCTCTAAAATATAGTGGAGGACTTAAAATAAGGAAAATAAAAACAAAAAAACATAAAATAATAACTTTTTGTTGGCCTTTCTGGAAGAAATTTTGGAAAAATTTGGTAAAATATTAATCAAAGTAGGTTTAAATCAGGATAAAACATTAACCCCAATAAACACTGGAAATTATTTTTCTAAATTGGTTTTCAGTTTATTTTAAACTTTATTAAAGAAATTTAGAAAATCCAATCAACTAATAAAGAATTGTTCTTTTTTCTTAAGATTTTATTTTGTAACTAATAAAATATTATAATTGTATTCATAAAATAAAACAACAAAAAAAGTAGCGTTATTTTTCTGCTTAACTATCAACTTAAGGATTGGCATTCAAAAAGTAGAACCACTAAAGACTAGTCCAAAAATTCTAATACATAAAATCCCTAAATAAGCAAAATCGTTTGTGAGTGATAATCACAAAAAATATTGAAAGTTTTTGAACCCCTAGCAATCCCTAAGGAAAATCTTATCTATTATTCATGGCTGGAATAATATGATTAACCAAAGATTTCATGAACGTAGATCGGATTTTATTTTTTTTTTTAGCCAACAAGTTGCCCATGTATGTATACCATGTCAACTATAAGAATAAAAAATACTAAATTTCTGCCTGAACGAATAAAGATTCTTGTTTCGACTTCAATAGTAAAGTCTTTCTATATTCATTTTACTTATATTCAAACAAAAAGAAGCAAGACAAAAAAAGGACAGGAACAAGCAACAACAGTAACAAACAAAATAAAAAGCATAAAATACTATTTGCTAGAATCAACAACCGTAAACAATGGCACAGTTCGATTACATGTCTATCGTTAGTGTATCGACCATAAGCCATTTATTTCTTTCTAAGTACATCAGAATCTTGTGTATTCCGAATATTGAAGAAATCATCCCTTTATCATCCAGCCATGTGAGTGGATAACCCCACAATATTGCTGATAAATCATAGATGTGTATAAGGATTACTGTCCTTCGATAATATCATCGGTAGGATATTTATGTTAAGGCCTGGTTCATTCAGTTTTGCCTTATTTGATGGCCATCTGATATATTATCCAGAAAGAAACTGGAATTGGTTTGTTTTATCGAAAGAATTTGAAGTGGCTCAAAGCTAAAAACAGAGAAAATTAAGCAAAACCCTATTTCCCAATCTATTAGGATACAATCGTTTAGAAAACATTTTTTTGTTTTTTTTTTTATTTTAAGGATTTGGCTGTTGCTATTCACTTGCTCCTTCTATGTTTAATACAGAGACGAATCAATGATGAATTTGTTTTCTGAGTCATATAACCTCATTTATTGGCAATACGGTTTCATATGAGAGCAAATTACGACTAGAGCCTGTTGTTAGCTAGTGATAATAGATTCCTCTTCATGTTCATACTAGTCCAATAATATCCAGTCATGATATATTTTACCATACCCAAAAATATGCTAATAATGTAGTAGACCTGTTAGCTATCATCCTATGTGATCATATATGTATATTCATATATAAATTCATATATTTATTCATAACTCAGGTCCTTGAGTCAATGTCCATTTCTATACGTAATTAATAGGATTTTAGCTTAACAATCATAGGAAGAAAAGGAGTTTCCATTAATTTATTTAGGTCAGCTTAAATGAACAAAATAAATCATAGAAGACTATAACAAGGACACTATTTAAGAAATCACTGACCAATAACACGCTTTTATATTATTTATAGAAGAATTTTACTTTTATATCAAAAATTTTATTGTAATTGATGTAATAAATAATTTTGTTACTTTTTTATTTTATTGTTCCTGTTATTTCAAATGAAAAAGATAAACAATTTTTCTTGTTGTCAAAATTATTAGGAAATTTAATGAATTTTATTATCTAAACTCTTAAAAAATTTGATATAATTTTCTTTTAACGTTATTTTTATTTAAGGAAATTTCATTTATTAAAATTTAAATTGTTGTTATCAAAACCAACGCAAAGCCCATAAATGAAATTAGGAATTTAATAACAGGCATAATCACAAAAGTGACATTAAAGGTTATAAATACGCTCAATAGTTGGTAGTATTAATGACAGAGAGATAATACAATAGGGGAAAGTACTGAACATTCAGACTTAAAAAAGCCATAGAAAGCTTCTGGCTGAGAACTAGTACACAGAAAATATTTCTTGATATTTTAAGATTAGCAGGCCAAATGCTTACCTCTTTAATCATTTTAACAAATAATTAAACTGCATCGGTGATAGCAATTATTATATCAGATTAATTCAAATTTTAATAATTCCTATTTGACCAAAATCAATGTAATTAAACCAAATAATGCTCGTTTTTGAATTCGGAAATTCATTAAAAAAGAAAATGAAGTCGATCAGTAAGAAATGTTCAGATTAAACTTGAAGATATTACAAAAATAATAGAAAGAACTAAAAATTTTTTTAACTGACAGAATTTAGCCTTTTTTTGTTTTCACAAGGTTGAAATATTTCAAAAATAAAATTGATGTGAATAGCTTTATATATTTAAGAAACATTAGTTAAAAGGGTAAAAAGTTCGCAATGAGATTTTAATATTTAAGTAAAAAAAAAATAGATTAGTCTTGCATATTTTCAAAAAAAGATGATGAGAGCTTTTTTTTTCTTTATTTATAATTATAAATTTTCATCTAAAATGGGCTTAAGATTAGAGTTTTAACTTCTAGAACATCATTACATATGCTTATGGACTTCATATTATCCCATGTTGGAATTCATAATTTCATAACATAAAACCAATTGCTTCAATAGAAGATAATAGTTTTGTATCAAAAAATACTTTCTTAAATGCAAAATATATACTAAAATGAAAAGTTATCAACAATTTCCTGGGGAATCTTAAGGATTTTTTTTGAAGGAAAATGGCTGGCATTAATCTCCTTATAGAACCGACTTTAAGCTACTTTTAACCAATTTTTACGTTTGTGGGACCTTAAAAAACAAACGACATCTCTTATTTGTTTAGGATTGATTGAAAATTGTGGCGTGAGTTTATAGCGTTGATAAGTCGCATGATAAAAAGACGCTTCAAGTCATTTTAATAAAAATTGCACGTCCTAATTTCTTTAAATTGACAAAATATTAGCACTGAAATTCTTATCTCATTTTTTGTATATTTATCATAATTTTTAAATCCATAGTAAGCCCTCAAATTCATTTTATTTTATAAATAAACATTTACTTGGACCTGTATACAAAAGAGATCCAATTAATTGCCTACGGCAATAATACAAATAAAATTTTATAATAATTCAACTCTAAAGGATAATTCCATTAAATATAGTATTAAAGTAGCAACAGAGATTTCTTTTGTCACCTAACACAAAAGAAATTAAAATTTCAAAAATTCTATTTTGATTTTACCTGCCAAAAGACATTATTTTCTTTTTAGAAATTATATAAAATGGATATTTTTATTAAACATGAAAAATAGAAAATATTATGTACATATTTATGAATTAAAACTTTTTTTCTAAAAAACAGAGGGAAATATCAAAAAAATTATGCGGTCATAATATAACCTCTGGTCAAAATCTTTTTTTTAAACAAAGCATCCTTTCTATGCCACTAGAATGTCTTTTTTATTACTTCTTTCTGACTTTTTGTTCAAAATTCAACAAAAAAAAAAAGAACAAAATAAATAAGAAAAACATATAAAATAATAAAAAAAAGGACCTAGATGACGAAATATGATAATTTTATTATTTCACGTTAAATTCAGAATGAAATGAGAGAAATGAAAAACCACTAAAGCAGACAAAAAAACTGAAAATTTTCAATTGCTTAAAATGGTTAAAACTGAACAAAGTTAGTAATGCTGATTAGAAGAGATTACAGGATATCAAGGAATTAAGTCAGTCTGTTCAAGGAACTATACACTGAATGATGTGAAACCCAACATTTGCTTCTAATAGTATAGGATAGAGTAAATTTTGCTATGGGGGAGAATACAAGGGCGTTGAAGCCATATCTTAAAGGTTTCGTGTAACAAAACCTCTTCTATACTCGCACTCTGCAAATTGAACTACATCAAATGCTTTCAGCTTATATTATACAATAATTGTAATATGACAGCTTTAAATGCACATATATACATATAAAACTTTAAATTAATTCATATATACAATTTACTTAAATTGACAACAATTCCAATGGGGGTGGCAACCGTAACAGGTATCATTCCTTCCTTTTTAAGGGATTTGCATATTCCGGCATTGATCAGGCTCTGCATAAATTGACGAAGGAATTCATTTCTTCAATTCTAAGCAGCTTAAATTTAGAGCCATATACGAGGCAAAATGACGAGCTGTTAGTATGCAAATTATAACCACAAATCATCCCTCTTACTCTGTTACTTTTGAAAAATGTGCATTTGATAGTTTTGATGGTGTTTTCTTCTATGTTTCTACATTTAAGTGCATATTTGTTAGTTTTTTCTATATTGTTTTGTTTTGGGTGGTGTCTGCATTTAGTCTGCAATTAATGTCAGCATTCTTGACTAAAATCTTATGATATTCCACGAACTTCCGTTAACAAATACATACCGCCGCCTGCAGTCTTGAATTTTGTTTAGTAAAAATTGATGTTTTGCTTATAGAATTCTAAAGGAAATGCAGAACTATTTACCAAAATGCACTTTTTATTGAGTTGCATTTCAACACGAACCTATCAACGAAAGGAAGTTAACAAAAGTTTTTAATGTAAGAATGTTTATACGTTTTTAGTGAGTTGAGTGAAATAAGACAAAGTTGACGCAAGGTTAAAATTATTTTTGTTTTAATTTTCTGGTCTGGTGGTCATGTTTTTACTCTTAAAATAAAAAATCATTAGCATTTTTCTTCAAATGAAGTCAAAAAGTTTCAAAAGTCTTAATTTGGTCAAATTATTGTCGACTTTTTTGTTTCACTATTTGAAGAAAGCCTAAAACGATTTGAAGTATTGCATTTAATAAAATTAAAATAAAGGTACTTATATCCCAAATAAAATGAAATTATTATAATAAAAAAGTATACACATTTATCAATTGATAAATTTTTGATTAATTTACTATTTTTGAATTGTCCCTGAAATCTTTTTTACTTTAAAAAATCAGAAATACAGCAAGGAGATCTACAGCATAGTCTTTATGTTTCTCTAAGCTCAGGGATCTCATTATATTTTTTTATATTCTGAACTTTGAAAGCTAATTCTTCCATAGTGGATAATTTTTTGAAGTGTACAACTAGTCCTTAAGGTTTGTTATTTAGCTGGGCTCAGGTTGAATTAATGGTTGATATAAATGTGATTATCTTTTTTTTTTAAATATTGCATATATTTTTCACGTATATCACAGAAAAAGTAAAAGGATTTTTAGGGTTTGCTTTCTATCCAAACAAAAGGATAAATTAATTTAAAATTTTTCAGCTTTTACATTGATATTTAAACATATCTAATATTCAGAAAAAGAGATTATTTATAAAATTTAACAAGAGTGTAGTTTGACCCGTCGAGGCGGCAGTGAAAGCCATACTTGCCTTTATCTGAAGGCACCTTGCTTAGCAAGAAATTAAAAGTTGATTTTAATAAAAATATTTTTTTAAGCCACATAAAGTTTCTTTCATCTTCAAAAAGTAAAACAAAAATATTAAATTTATTAAACAACTAAATTAACAAATAAATTTTTACTAAAAACAAAAGAAATCCAGGAAAGGAAAAAAAGAACCCTTGTAATATTGTATATAAATAAAAAAATGGCTACTTTAATTCAAAACGGGGGCTATTTTCTAATAAAACAATTTATTTTAGTAAAATAAATTAATAAAATGATAAATTTAAGCTGTTTGTTGAAATCTAAATGATTAATGTTGACGATATTTTGTTAAAAGGCGGTATGGGTCTGAACACTGATTAAAATGATAAAATAGGATTTCTACTTGCAGTAAAATAAACAAATTCTTTGCATAATTCAAACTGAAAATAATCCTTTTTACATAGTTAACATCCTAAAATCATAAACAATAAAATACATACAGACAATTGGTAAAATTCTTGAATATGAAAGAGGAATCAAGTAAATTTAGGGTAGCATGAAACCATAGAATACTGGAGGGCGCCATTTATTTATTTGACAATTCAAAGTTAATATACGAATTTCAACGAATATTTCTCTAGTTTTCATATGCAAAGAGCCCACTATGACACTATAATAAAGTGAAATAAGGCGACTCCTTCGAATAATTCTAATATAGTCGGGAATGACTATATATCTTTGGCATCGTTGGTTTTGTATTGTTTTAATATTATTAGCGAAATATCGTAAATATATATATATATGCTTATATTATATGCCACAATACAATTTTGTTACCACTTAAACATTTCCTTAAAAGAATGATTGAAGAGGATAAGCCTTCTACTTGTTTTATATTTTTGACCAAAATAAAACAGAACTACAGGCTTATAATATTTGAAATACAAAATTTGATTTGGTTAAGTTTTCTGATGATACAATCTTTCAAATGGATATAATACTACCACTTTATTCATCTATGGAAAATTTCTTTTATCCCTTACATCGTGGGTTATTTGCCTTGTTTTTGCTAGTGTCTTACTCTTCTCTCTTTATTGTTATTATTATTTTTTTTTCCTATTTTTTTTTTTTTTTGACTAACAAGGAATAATAAAGGCGAACATAAATACAAACAACAGGCATTCATTTTGCTTAAGGCATAAGATGTGGGTCTCTGGGTATTTTTAGTTGATATCTTATAACGAACGGAAGAAGAATATAAGAAGAAAAAATTTGAATAAGACTATAAAAACTTATGATATGTGAAAATATATTATCAAATTTACTGAATTGCTTCATTTGTTTATTTATCCATTCTAGTGGCTCCATCTTTCGCTTCGTATAGATATTAAAATGTTTCTACAAAGTTTTGACTTCAATTTATGCAAGCTCGTTACTGTCATGGGATACATGAAAAATGAAATTAATGCTGGGACTAACTTACTTGGGCTACAGGTGCTTATATATTTTCATTTTTAATTTATTACATATTTTATTAAAAAAATAAATATAGAAATATATGTCAGATTCATGATTTAATTTGTCAATAATTTTTAGAGATCTTAATTGAATAATAATCATTAAAAAATACAACATGGTAATAAAAACGAATCTTAAGTCTAATGTAGATTCTTTATAAAACTAAAAAAAGCTAAACAAAAAGAGTATTTTACAGTCATAAAGTTGGGTTCTTTTCTAAAACCTAAGCAGTTACTTTTCATATCTCTATATAGTCTCAAAATCCTTTGAGGATAACAATTTCTCATATATTTTACTATTATGTTATTTTAAAGTTAAATATTCGATTTTTCATAAGGGATTTCTAATATTTTTTATAGACAACAGGTTAGATATTTTATCGATCCTATGATCTCTGTTGATATTCTGATTATAAAATAGTTTTTATCAACCCTAAAGGAAATCCGAAAAAATATTATGCATAAAATTTAAAGTATGAATTTTATGTCTACTTGAATTTTTGAATAAAGGACTAATTATAATGGCATCAATAAAATAAATATATGAGCAATTTTTAAGATTTCTTTTATAAAAAAAGGCTAAACTAGGAAGCTTTAGATAATGATTTTTTATTAAAGCAAATTTTTAATATTATTTGTATCAAGGTTTTATAAAAAAATTTATGTTTATGAAAATAAAAATATAAATTAAGGGTTTTATTTACAGGCCAAGCTTGTCATGTGTTTTTACATGATTTCATTAACTGTAGGGACCATTAAATAGATAAAATTTTTAAATGTGGTAGTGACATAATGAAATAGCTGTAACAAAGAGGAATACCACTGGCCTCTTTTATTGTTTTAAAAGTGAAAAAGAATGAGAGACTATGACAACTCAGACAAAGAAGTCATTAGATCCTTTTTGCTTGTATTTCATGACTAAAAGGGCTTCCATCAATGAATCGGAAATACTAGAATTTTAATTTGCCTTTTTTCCCCCATATTAATGTTTGAATAGTAAACGTGCATAGTTTTCCGCTTTAAATAAGTTAAGGTTTACTAAAAATTAATAATGTGGTTGCCTTATTGATGACAAGCTTAAAATTTTTATAAATGTAAGCCTAACAAATTTTGGAAATCTTATTAATTACTTATGTAAGCTTTTGGTAATATTATTTTTCAAAATTTTATTAGCCTTTTGAATTTTATTCCTATACGATGACGTAATTGCTCATAAATATCTTTAGTTCAATTCTAACTTGAGCCAATCAAAACAAATAATATTACAGATACTAAACTAAACTACAGGAACTATATTTAAAGAATATTGCAAATATTTTGTATTCAAAACATATAACATAAGGATATAAAATAGTTTTACTTTCCATGCACATTTGCCAACGTATCAAAAAAGAATTTCTCTTAAATATGAAAAAGCGCTTAAAAAAAGACATGAACACGAATTATATGACCTGATCCTGACACTATATAGAGCCGATTATATTCTACTCAAATTACAAGTCCATATAACTACTTTCTATAATAGCAACAAAGTATTGAAGTGGTACTTATTAGAAGCTCAAATATCTTTCAAAATATTTATACTATGTGGAAAAAGAGAAAGAATTCTGAAGCCTCTAAACCAAATTTACAGCATGCTATCAACAAAAGTTTTATGGCTAAAACCATTTGACCTTTTGTCATATCCCAGCTTCCCACTATATATTTCACTTCTAAATGTACATATATAGCCTTCGGCCTACATCATACAAAAATTTTTCTCTAAGAAATGAAAAGCGTACACATATCTTTAAGTCTCTGTGGTCTTATTTCTGTGACTTGGTATGAAAAAAAAACACAACAACAAAAAAAAAAACTAAAGAAATAAATAAAAAAAAGAAGCAAAAATAAGAAAAGAATTGAAAGAATAAATGTACCATAGTTTCTTTAAGAATGGGGTGAAAGCTGTCGAGGGTTGATTTGTTACGAAAACGATTTCGATTTGATTTCCAGTCGCTTTTCGCACCTCTTTTTTTTCTCTTCATATGAATTGTCTTCCTTTAATACCCTCCTTGTTTACTATATTTTCCCCATATATATATGTATATATGTATATATATCAAGGAATGTTCCCGAGAGCATTGTATCACTTACAATTGCTTTTCATCTTTTTATATAGTTTGAACCGTTTGAAGTTGAAAAAGAATTTCATTGTACAAAGTTCCCGCATAGTCTATTTTCTCACTTCACCAAAAATTGCTTTGGGAATTGAAATTCATAAGAAATGAATCTACTAAAATACAAGGCAGTTCCCAGTTGAAAACTTTATAATAAATCTAAGCAAAAATAAATTTGAAGCTGTACCAAATAGAAAAATATAGACAGGATATTGAGCTTAATATTTAAAACATTTAAGAAATTTAAATAAGTAAAACCTTTTGATAATTAATATTAAAATATTACAAGCTTATTAAGATACTCATTATATTTCCAATAAGATGAGTTTTAGCTCAAGAAAATTGAGCCGAATATAATTCCTTGCGCTATTTTGATCGCTGTTAACTTCAATCAATCAAATTTTTAAAGACTAAATATTTATATGGTATATCCTTAGACTTTACTTTTCTTTCCATACTTATTATTCAAAGACAGGAGGGTAGCATTATCTTAATACTTCTACAAAAATAAAGTAAACGACTACTAAAAATATCTTAATATTAATTTTTTTAAAAGAATATCTACAAAATTTAAAAATTGTACCACAAAACATGAAAAATAATAAAATTTACATCAAAAATACAAAATCAAAAACAAAAAATTAATTTCAGTTACAAGCAAGTCATTTTCTAATACCAAAAATACAGTTAAAGGACATTGCCAGCATTAAATGCACGACAAATGAAAAAAAAAATATATTCTCTATAAATCCTGCAGGATTGTTCTTTTCCTGCATCATAAAACCCAGTTTTGCAGAATTCTATTTGCATTCGTTGCGTATATGTTTGCGGTTGATGTTCGGGCGGAACGGAAACATACCAAACCGGAATCAAAAGCAAAACTGAACAATACAACAGCCCAGGAGCTGTTAGCTACTGTTCACAAAACGAAAATTTGAGGCTAAAAGTACAACTATATAAACGGGATATCCACGAAATAAACAGGAATTGCACATTGTAACTACAAGGACACGCACGTAGCGCAACAAAATTTAACCACCCACACAATTGAATGAACGCATCCAGGCACTTTTTATTTATAGGGTTCTGTTATTTTTATGTTTTTTTTTTTGCCATTGTACATCGGACCAATGCTATAGGTATATAACAGAATATTAAGGTAATGTTGTTGTTATTATGTTTGGTTTTTAGAAGTCAACTCACCCCACAATTACCAGCCATCATCATTTAGAAATACAATTCTTAAGCAATAGGATTTTAGGATTGAGGGTTTGAGTTTTTTTTATGGATAAAATGAATATAGCAGAAAAAATATTAAATTATTTGGTATCGTGGTGTTCCTGGTACAAGACCCTCTCCTGTCATGTTTATAACAATAACCAGAACACCAGAAATCAGCAAAATGGGAAGAATTTATTGTTTTTGTATGCAGATTAGGCATTTATGGTAGTAGGAATGGGTGCTTAGTACAAAATGAACATTCATTTCCTTTAGCAGGTTGCCCTCATTTTATGTACATTTGTTGACGAATTGAAACCAAAAATAGAGTTGATTGAAAATTTTATTACTTCTGAATAAAAAACTATAAAAATGAGTGAGAAAGATAATCATCAACAAGTGACCTTGCTATATTCATGGGTTGCTAGTTCCTTAGCCTCAATTTGTTTGTTTTTTGGATATTTAATTTTGTTTTTTTGTTTGTAAAGAGGAATTACAATTTCGTGACATATTTTGACACCCAACTATATTTCGTGAGTTCATCAAAAGCAATTTGATATTCAGTTGCGTTTGTATGAAATAATTATGATGTAAATAAAATCAAATGAGCTTTGCGAGTCTTGTCTGGTGATAAAGTAGCAAATCATGGTAAAAGAACAAAATAAACTATTGTTTTTTTTCTTTAACTTTGATAAGACGTTAACATTAAATATTAATGACACACCAAAGTCTGGCATGTTAACGATGAATTTTATTGCATGCAAATTGAGTAGAAATAAATAAAAAAACTTTCGTTTTTTTTTGTATATGAGGTACCACAATGAAATCAAAAAGTTTCAGATGTAACCTTCTAGCTTTGAAGAATAAGAAATTTTAATAAAATTTTAACTCGTTAAAAAGTTTAATGGTTTCTGAATTTTTGTTTTGGATTTTAAGCTGATTTTAAATTAAAAATAGTTAAACTACAAACATTTAAGAAAGTTGTAAGTTTTTGTTTTATAGAGGATCAATCATTTTTGTAGATATTGAATGCAGAAAAAGTAAATTTTACCTTGTATGATTAAAGTTAGATAGTTCTAAAAAATTACCTACCGAAAGTTTTATGGGAAAACCAGTGTCTTCTGTTGAATTTAAGCCTCCAAATGCTTCGTTGGGAGTGAAAATAAATCACTGTGTGTCGTTTCGAGGTTTTAAAGTCTCAAAGAGAGGCTAAAATTTATATTTATTGATTCTTGGAGATATTCATGGCTCGGAATAACATAATTGAAAGGAAAAAATTAATGGTTTTTAAGAATGTACAAAAACATTTTCTTTTTGTTTTTGATAGATACATATATGTATGTAGAAACCTATAGATAAAAGACCGCGAAGCACGTTAAGTCTAATAAAAATATTCAATAACTTACAATTTTTTTATTAAAAATAATTATTGCAGCCGAAACATTTAAAAAGTTACGAATTCCTTTTAAATCATTAAATTAAAACATACTTACAAAGAATAATATATTATGACGAATATCAAGAACTTTTTTTCTTTTAAATTTTGCTCCTTGTGTAAAATATTAACATTTTCTACATGACACACAATTTGTTAGAATTTTATTAAAATGAAAGTGTCTTAGCCATTTATCACTTTGGAATTTTTATAACTAACAAATTTTTATTACATAAAAATTATTCTGCACGCATTTTTTATGGAATGTTAAAAAAAAAAACAACAAAAAAATATATAAATATAAACAACCTTGGACATAGAATTAACAAGAAATTAGAATTTTAAGAGAGAATAAATATCAAAACAAAATATTCTCATGAAATAACTTTTAGCACGTGTCATAACATTCTATCACGACAAAGATGTAAAATTTATGATTGTACCAAAGTGACTCTTTAAATCCTTAAAAATATGATTTTCAAGACCTATCCTCTAGGCTATTATCTCTGTATCTTTAAGCTTTTAAGGAATGCTCCCTCCCGACATCGATTTCTATGACACCTGTCAGAATGTGGCAAATAGTTATTTTGTATATATAACAAAATATTGTTAAGATGAGGATCTTATACGGTCAAAGACTTAACAGATACATATATATATATATATAAATGTATAAGTAAACATTTAGTTGAAAGTGTCAAGATAGTCAAAAGAGAATGAACCCTTTGCTATTTATACTTCCGCAAAAGTTCTTGGGTTCAAAATAAGCAACTGATACTATAGAATCTTAATCTAAAATGTTTTGTTTTGTTTAGTTTTGTTTTTTTTTGGTTCTTTCGGACAAAAGTTACACAAGCGTAAATAGGTATACATAGGGCTTTTTCAAAGATTTTTGGTAATATTCCTTTACAGGTCATCCTTAGCCATGATATAGTCATTTTGAAATGACCACTCTTCATGGTAAAGTGTCAAATTCTATTTGCTATTTCCCTCTGCAATGTCTGGAATAATTTAACGGGTACAAATTGTGGGCTTTTATCTCCATCAAATAATTGCTTTGGCTTCCTTGTCAGTTGTACAACAGGTAGCCAAAAGGGAACATAAATTGATTAGGGTAAATCCTTAAGTAAATAATACAAATGTCCTGTCGAATTCATTTCTTTTTTCTTCTATGACAGGAACTGAGGCTTTGATTGTTTATATGTATATAATATCTTTTGTAAGGCTTTTTAAAGATAGAAATTCGATTATTATTAGTATTTAATTAATCAAATTGTTATTTCCTTGCTAATTTTTTTTTAATAAAATTTAATTAAATAATAGTTTTGAGCTTAGGTAAATGTGGCCTACTTTACAACTAAACTTAAGTTGATTTTTGTTTTTTTTTTCATTTAAAAAGAACAATTTGAAGAAATATTTATCTTGGCAAAATTTTCAAGTAAAAATAATTATTCTCTTTGATTTTCTTTTTAAATTGCTATGGGAGTAGACGTAATTATTATTTTCACAAAATAATTGTCTATAAATTAACTAACAAAACGTTAAACACCATCGCTTTCCTTCAAAAACATTTTTTATCATCAAAATCCGAAAGTTAAAATTTTTAAGACAATTCTCATATTATTTTGAAAAATCAAAATGAAGAATGATCTAAAATCGTAGCCATTGGATCCTAATTTGGAATTTTATATACTAATTATCTTCAATTATTTATAATCGAAATTATGGAATAATAAACGAAAAAAGGATACTCTAATCAATCAACAACAAAAATAAGAATGAATTTAGAAAATATGAGTATTAAATTGTGCGTGAAAAAAACGAAAACTTGAAATGAATTACAATGGTAAAATTATGAGAATTATAACTAAATCATGACGTAGTTTATGGCTAATGTTAGCAAACAAAAATTCAACACGCTGATAATGATAATGATGATTACCAAAAAAAAAATTTGTAAATACCAATACAATTTGGTTGGCTATACCTAGATGAGAATTAGGTGAACCCAATCAACATATCATCATCCAATTGATTGAACTACATCAAATTACCTGGACACGTGTAATCAAGTACTTTTCTTTTGTCACGCACTTTGCCTTCAGCTACTTCCTGACTATTTATTAAGTTCGTTAGCTTCAACAAATTGAAATCTTATCTGGAGGCTATCACATAAAAAGAGTTTTCTTCCTCTTAAATGTCTAAATCCATTATCGTAGTGTACACATGGGGCATTTTCTTTCTAGCCTAGTGTATAAAGTTTACATGTGACTTTTTCAATAAGAGAAAAGAGGATTACAACAACAAAAAAGCCAATCCTGCTATTTTATACACATCAATTTGTGGCAAAAACAAAAATGGAAAAAATAAACTATATAACGGCCGAAATTCGATCAGTGCTATAAATGGTTTACATTTTGTTTCTTTTTTGTTTGTTTGAGTGTTTTGCCCTCCCTAGAGTCTCCTCTTCGATTACAATTCACTTTGACAAAACTGGAGCTTTATATGAGCAAAGTTTCGAAACTAGAGTATAGTAGGCTTCCTTTACTGAAATTCATAGGGGAACTAAGTCCTGGTGTCTTTATATATGTTTCATAATGGTGCAAATAATTTACTTTCCGTTGATGGGTAACCGCAATTGTACTCTAAGGACACAGCCTTAGCGAAGGGGTAGTACAAATGAAGAGATTGACCAAATCAAAAAAAAAAAAAGAATTTTTGTTATTGTATTATTGAATGAATAAAATGTCATTTTTTGGTCTCAAGGAAGACACTATTTTTCTTATCATCATATATGTGTGAACTCAATTTTTCCCTTCCTTTTCATTTTTTCTTTCTTCTTTATTTTTACTGAAAGTCAATCATGAAGAACCATTTTCAAAATAAATTGATTCTCGTGAAAAATTGAACTCCAATTGATGAGTTAAATGGAAAAAACGTACAATTTTATTTCGATTTTGATTTATCTTAAGAGATTCGTTTGTGTGGGGACATGTAATTGAGTTTTTGGCTTTAGCCTTAAGATTAAGGGTTTGAGAATAATACCGAACGATTGTTATAAATTTTTCATATTTTTCAACTTTGATTTTAACAACAACAAAAAATAAAAAATAGTTAAAAAAAAAATAAAAACAAATTCAATCAAATGGCCTAGAAATAAATCCGCTTCCAGGAATACTAGAAGAGCATTTGTAAGCTAGTAATAAATAATGTTTAAAAAAAATTTTGTATGATTCTTTTTGAACAAACTTTTTTCGAACTAGAAATACTTATACTTAAGAATTGCATTTAGTTTTAAAGCATTAAACTATTATGAAGGACTCACAAGTATAGCCGTAGTGTGGAACTGTGGCATATTAAATGATTATCCACAAATTTATTATCAAGAATTGATGATCATCAAATATCAAGTAATGTTAATCAAATGTACAGATTGTAAGTTGATTACAAAAATATTTTTAATAATTTCCATGGTACAAACATTTACTTGTGATTGCTTCTGAATTGGTTATATAACTGCGAAAGTCATTAGTGACATTTTTACTTAATATTAATGAAAATCACTAATTGAATGATTAAAATTTTAGATATAATTTTTTTGCATGTTTTCAATTATATAAAATTGTTTTAACATTGTTTATTCAATCAAAAAAATCACCAAAACTATTAAGGTTCTAAAATAAATGTTATTAAAAGTTCCTAGAAAATTATTTTTTAACATTTCTAGTGTAGTTTAAACTTAAATTAGACAAGGGTAGTATCAAAATTAATGATAAAATTAGTGTTCGTGTGACTTATCGGTATCATAAATACGAGGATAGTCCCAGAAGTCTTTTCCCTAACAAATGAAACAACAAAAATTTAGAAAGATATATAATTATTACTCAACATAGGCTCCTTTTAATAAGATAAACTTTTTCCAGCGATGTTTGATGGCTTCGACACCATTTTTATAGTGAGAAGTGACGAGCTCCTCAAAGAAGTCCTTAACTACAGACTTCATCTCTTCATTTTTGGCAAATCTTTTAACACCAAGCGATTTTTCATGTTTAGTAACAGTAAATAATCCAAAAGGCTTTAGTCTGGTAAAAAGGGTGCGTGAGGAAGTAATTCGAACTTTAGATCATTGATTTTGGCCAATGTAGTAGCGCATGTATGAACTGGTGCATTTTCTTGATGAAAAAACATATTCTTTTTCGCCAAAGGCGGCCGTTTTTTCTTAATTTCATTATTCAAACGCTCCAGTAAGTTCACATAATACCGACATTGATTGTGTTTCTATTTTGAAGATAATCAATGCAAATTATCTCACGCTTATTACAGAAAATCGATGCCATTGCTTTGCCCAGTGGATGTATATTGCCCCCATTTCGATTGATTTTTTGTCTCGGGTAGAAAGTGCTGGACTTTTGTTCATGGTTTTGAATCAACCCAAAAATTTGCTTGGAACATCCGCACGACGTTTCTGATTCGAAGTGATCAAAGGCAGCAGCCACTCTGCTCAATGTTGACAGTTGACTAACATCCACTATCATTTTGTTGACTTTCTTCAACATTTTTGGTGTGGTCATCCACTGCGAAGTTTGTCTTTTCAGCTTTCAGGGCCTTGTTTAAACTCTGCCACCCAATACTTTACGATTCCAAGTGAAGAGCCAGACTCTTATAGAGTAGAATCGAACTCAGATTAGATATTGGTCTATGACTAATTTTTTCCATCATTACAAATGCACTGTCAACATTGATGGCTGTCAAACATATACTAAACACCGGAGCGTCTTCAAACTTAAGTTTTTTAAGGCTGTTACCTTCGAAAAAAAATATTTCTTCACGCAACCAATGCCATCTATGAGTCAGGCAAAATACTTCGAAGGCTACCCTCGTCTGAGTGATAGGTATATCGATATATAAAAAATTTGCTTCCACCACACAAATATAATCAGTCAATGGTCCTTGTGGCATTGGCTGCAAGTGACGTAACAGCGTTTCAGCACAAGAAAATGATATGTCGTATAATTAAATAATAGATAGCATACAAAAAATGTGTCATAAAAATAAATGCATATTTTGGACTAAAATGAGCAAAAGATTAGTACCGAAAGTGACAGGATATGGAGTTACTATTTTTTCAATCCATACAAAATAAATTATTTATTCATTCTAACAAAAAACTTCATGCTTATAGTATTTGGGAGTTTGAAATTTAAATGATTTGGTCAAAAGTAAAACAAGTATTTATATTACTGATTATTATTGTTGAAAAGTTTAGAACAATTAATGGAATAGAAGCTTTAAAAAATTTTTTCGACAGCCAAATCTTAAATTTATTTGTTTCTCGTGATATCAAAATCTTAAAGTCCTTACTTCAAGCCCTAATTATGCTGATGATACCTTGATAAATCTACATCAACATTCAATTTAATCCAAGAATGCAATACTTAAGTTTTTCTTATGCTAATATTAGTGTAAAAATTATAACTCATCAATTAAATTTTTTTTTTTTTTTCATACAGTTTAATTGAGAAAAAAACTACAAGTGTTCCATCATTTAGTTTAATCGGAGCCTGAGGTTGTTAGCATTTTCAACAAAATTTCTAACAATTTCCCAAGTAAAAATCGTAATATTTCATGTTCGCTATAACTTTAAAATAGACAAAAGGTTTTTTTTCATAAAAAACACTGCAAAATTGCCTTAAGCAAAATAAGTGTTAAAGATTTTCGTTTCTTTTTTTTTCTTTTTACTTTTTTTGTTGAATTATTACTTGCTATCCAGTTTACTCTACACAATTTAATAGATAAGTTAGTCCAAAAGTTTTTCAAGTGCTATAGGGCAGATGGGGTTAATTAAAGTATTAATGCATGAGTAAACCTTAAATTAAGAGTTTATTCACTTATTCTTTGAATTTGATATCGTCCGTCATCTGTTTGCTTAAGAAATATCATAATTAAACTACATTGAATAGGTCATGCAAATGTAATCCCTAACAATGCTACAAAATGGTCTAAAGCTATTTTATCTTCTTATAAATTAAGAGAAAACTATGAAGACCGACAAAATTAATTCCTTCAAAAACTTTTATTTTGAAATCTTTAAAGATATTTTCAAATAGAAATTTCAAATTTGGACTAAATATTAAAAGAGATTTATTAGCTTGAAGTTAAAGAAAAGGAGATTTCAATTTAGCATATTATAGTTTATCTCAATTATGAATTTATGTATTCAGTTGTAAGTTTAAGTTAAAACTATTAACTTTATGCTTATTTTATTTGAAATTTTGTCTTTTTAAAGAGCCAAGGAAAATAAAGCTGATAGGATAATTTTTTTGTAATTTTTGCTTATCTGGTAAAGTAGTTAGCAGTTGCTTAAAGTCACGTAAATGAAGTCGTTTGGAAGCTCTTCTTTAAAAAATACAAAATCTGAGTAGATATTTCATGTGTTGATAGAGGTTTTCGGTATATCAGTGTATTTTTAAGTAAGAAAAAATTATTTTATAAATTTACTCTCTTTAATGTTTTTTATCAAAACATAAACAAATCTTTTATCAAAAGTATCATAAAAGGAGCATCACATATAGTCATGCACAATCACTTCCACAAAAGTTACTTTATTTAAGGTAACTATAAAGTAAATCCTTCAGAAGGATCATCATTAGTTTATTAGAAATCAAAGTATGTGTTAGGGTATTTTTTAGGCAAAAATAATAATAATAAAAATATATAAATGTTTTATTTAAATAGGAAAAAGTTATTTATAATAGAAGAATAATAAAAGAATATTTTAATTGAGTATTAAAAGATTAACTAATTATTATTTTTATTATTATTATTATATTATCATCACATTAAGGGTTTCATTTAAACAAAAAACAGAAAAGGATAAATTATATTTAAAATTAAAATTATTTGGTATATAGGCCAAATGAATGATCAATTTTATCATTTAGGTTTAAGTTTAGGGTTAATTATAAAGTTTCACAAGCACCATACAAAAGTAGGACAGGTCAAGAGTCTGTATCTACAAAGTAAATAAATTTTTGCAGAAATCATAAACAGAAATAAATTAAGAACAAAAAATAAAATTTTAGCATAGCCAAGCTGTTTAAAAATCTATAAAAGAAAGTCGTGTGTAATAAAACAGTGACTTGTGTTTTTATTTGACTGAAGGTATCTTTGGGAAGGGGTTAAGATCGGCCGATACTGGCAAAAACTTTAGCCTCCTCTTAAAAACTACGATTCAGAAAAGACTTTTCAAGCACGATCGGCCGATATTGGCCAAAACTGTACTTGAAAAGACTTTGACGGATTCTTCTTATTAGGGACTTAGAACATTTTTGAGAACAAAAATAAAATTACTTATAAAATTTGTGTGACGTTAAGAATGACGTAGAATTGTTTGAAAAAATTAAAACTACTTTAAATATTTGTGTGAAGTTAAAAAAGAATATTTTCGAATTAAATTAAAAGTACTTAGAAATTTGTTATGTATTATTTGATATAATTTATTAAACGAAGTAACTATTAATTTTTTTATTACAATTTAAAATTCTTATAAAATAAATCTGAACACTATCTTGTTTATTATTTGAGTATCCACACCAGACTAAACTCTCTTTTAGAATTGAAAATTTGGTTTTTAATTATAACGGTAATTAAAAAGTGCGTTCAATGAAAATTAGCAAAAGAATAAAAATAATTTAATAATATTTCAAAAGAATATTAATAGTTTAATGATATTACATAACAAATTGCAAACATTAATAAATAAAAGATTTAGTAATTGTGAACTTTATTAAATAAAGAATTTAGAGATTGTGAAAATTTATAGGATTTAAGAAATAAAAAATAAAATAAGGCAAAGTAAAATAAATACTTTCATTCAATGTACATTTTTCCGTTGTTTATTGCAAGGGTTTAACATAGAGAAAAAATACATAACATATGATTTTAGATTTATAACAAAACTTTTCTATATCTCCAATAACATTTATAATATTACAGAAAAATAGTCCTACAATTTTAATTAAATTTATATTTCAATTCATTCAATTTTTAATTTATAAAATTGTAAATAAAAATATAAATATTCACCTTATTTCACATGTTATTGAAAAGGGTATATCAGGCGTTTAATGTCTAATTAAAAAAAACGCTAAAACACAGTACGGCTTTGATTATTAAAAACTGATTTATTTTTCAGTTATATATTTTTTATATCTAAAAATTAAAAACCATCAAAGTAATTTTTGAATTGGAAATAAATTTAGCAAAAATTTGATTAAAATTTCAAATTTGTTTATTTTTTTTCATATGATGGTATTAAGGTTCGTATACAAAACGCAAATTCGAAATATTTTATTTCGAGTTTATTTATTCGTTTCCATCAGTATTCGATAAAAGTACACAAATTAAGGTAAGAAGAAAACTACGCATTAAGCGTAGCTGATCTGTCTGACTTATTCTCTTTTTGATTATCCAAATTGCTAAAAACAGAACTAATTTTCAATTAAATATTTTTGCTATGAATTTTGCTTACTAATTTTTACTTTATTAATTAAATTGCAATGTAGTAAAAGAAGATTATTCTTAAGAAACTTCTGGGTTAAATGAAGAAGTTTTATTTACAAAATAAGAAGAAATACTATGAAATCTATTTGATTGGCAAAATGAATATTATTTAATTTACTTCCTTTTGATCTTCTTCCTATTTAGTGAGAAATAAATAATTTTTCACATTAATAAGAAGTGATTAGATGTTTCCATATTTGTACTGAAAAAGTCGTATTTTTCTTTTTATTCTGACCTTTACACTAATTTCTTAATTGGTTCATTTAGAATGATTCCAGGTGAAATTAAGGGCTGAATATTGTTTCTCATTAATGGCTTGCAGGGCAATAATTGAAATAATAATTACTACTTTCCTGACTTCATAGTTTAGAATTTGTTTTGATTTTTATAACAATGGAAAACTTTAGTTTTAACTAAAAAATACAATTTTCACAATAAAGTGAAATTTGGTAACTAAAACTAACTGCAATTTTAAAGTTTGTGAGTATCATATCTGAAATTGACGATTAAACTTTTTATCGATTGATTTGCTTAAATGTTTAAATTATATTTTAAATTTTTTGAGAGTTATTTTGCTGGAATTTATAATTTAAATCTTTTAAAGAAAACAAATTGATTGCTATGCAAACAGAATTCAAAAAGTTCTTGTAAACTCTGAAATTTCTAATTTAATAAAGCAAGAAGCAAGAAAATTTTGTATAGTAATAAGAAGTAAACCAAGTTTCAAAATGTTGTCCTGGTCTTAAAAGCCTTTAGAATATGAAATAAGTATAAAAGTGTTAAAAGTGTTCGCTTCTAAAAAAGAATAAAATACTTTAATATAAAAATTTCACCGAAAGCTGACAAAAAAATGTTTATAAGTCTAGAAAGGTCTATTTTAAGAAGATGAATACACTCCAGTTTTTTTTTAAGTAAATTTTCTCTATGGTACAAGAAGTTTTAAAAAAATTTCAATTAAAATAATTTAAAGGCAATATTTTTTATATTAGATATGTCAAATCGCGAATAAATTAAATTTTTATATCACTTCCGTTAAAATTTTAGAATTCACTGAAACCAAAAAAAAAAAATCATTCTTAAGAAATGTTAAATGCAAGTTACAAAATATAAAATTTTTCGCAATACCACAAAGAAAAAAAGATAATTATCCTTGCAATAATATTTCGTTTTTTACCATTTGAACTGATTTCATTTAACTAGTAAATTTTTTCATTATTAAATTAAAAATTAAAAATTATGTATTTGCATTCTTTAAATTTTGTCCAGGTAACAGAATTAATTTTAATACCATGTATGATGGGCACTATAAAAGCAGAAATGTAATTAAAAGTCAGCGAATTGCATAAAGTGCTTTGTTTTTCCACATATTTTCCATTCAAGTTAATCCTTTGTTATTCAGAGTTAAATTTTCTTTTAATTTGTACATTTCTTTTTTATAACTATAAAAAAGGCATTTTAATTAAAAATAATAGAAATAAAGCACTTATTACGGTAGTTTAAAAAAAGCATTGCAATACTACAACAAAAAAATAACTACTTATTTTGGTAATTTTACTAAACGACCATTGGAAGTCAAGAAGTTGAACAAATTTTTTAATTGGTTCTTTGTACCCTTTTAAATATTTTTTCGGACTTTTAGGATTTAGTCACTGACAAATGTACAAAAGGCTAGGCAAAACAGCAAATATTTTGTTAAATTTATAAATAAAAAATTTCTAATGAGGAAATATTGTAATCAAAGCGATAATTTGGTAAAATTTGAGTTTAACATTTAACTGAAAGAGTCCTAATAAAGTATTTAAAGTGACTTACAAGGATTAAATAAAGTGTAGTACTGTTGGGTATGAGTAGTCATTTAACATTTTGCAATTTGTTAATAAAACATTCTTTGTTGAAACTGAAAATTAAAAAAAATTGAAAACTTTAGGTTACAATGAACAATGGTCAGTAATTAAGAGTTACTATGGTACAGTCAATTTTTTAATATTTTTTAATTTTTTAATAGATCTCTAATTAATTGAGGGATTTTAAAATTAATCCGGGAGGAATTAGGTATAAATGAAAATTTAGGTGATGGATATTAGCTCAAATTGAGGACAAAAGAAAAGAAAATAATACCATGCTTCAAAAGGAGGAAAAAATATTGACAATAATAAAATGATATCAGTTTTGGTTTTATTTTTGTTAAATATATTAAAATAATTAAATTCAAATGCGTCTATTTATATAATATAGAAATATTTAGGATATTTTAATTTTATAATTATAATTTCACTAAAAAATATTTTAAGGCTTATTTTATGACTTAGGGCATATACTAAATTAGGAAGAAAAGCTAAAGTTCTTTAAGTTAGAAAATATCCTCAAAGATCTTTATTTGTAACAGGTAAGCTCTTTACACTTCAATCTGTAGACATTTGGCAGGGCATGCTTTACAATAAATATTGGTTCCAAAAATGTTAATTATCATTAAACAATAAAAATGTTTCAAAAATTCAATGCAATTAAAAATACTTTTTGTTATATTTACTTTCAATTCGAAATTCAGTGCAAAAAAAATTAAGAACTTAACTTTGTTAGCTTGGAGTTTTTATTTTAATAACAATCTATTTCGTTTGAAAAATTTTTTTAATTTTCTACGCAAAATACTCCATTAAAAAAAAAAGCTGATAAAAACTTCTTTTAAAGAAAACTAACAATAATATGCAGTTTATGCAATGGCGTCAATTTTGACAATTTTAATATAAAATCACGCAAAGTAATATTAAATATATTACACGTAGTGTATTGAGTGATGTATTCTGCACCAAGCCATGACTTTTAACGTGTTAAATATAATTTGGGTAAAGTTTTTCTCTTTTTAACTTCTTTAGATATTAAATGACTAAAAGTATACTAATGACTTCAGGTAATAAACAAATAAAACTTTTGACAATAAAAAACAATTTCCTACTTCAGAAAGTTTTATAGTTTTCAAAACAAAGCTTAGCCCGCTCAGGTTATTTTACTGAAATTCAACAGAGAGTAGAAAAACAATATTACAACAATAAAAAATATAAAAACAAAATCGATATAGTGTTCTCAATAAAACAAACAGACTATTGTAAAAACAACTTTACAAATTGTTGACCTCGACAGCAAATTTATTTTCAAAGGGCACACGCAAACCCTAACTACAAATAATTGATTCTCCAAAAATAACCACAACAACAGAATAAAATGGAAGAAAATTTGCTGGTATTAAATTTATATTATTCGATTTGATAAATGTACAAGTATATATTTAACAATTGATAATCTAAAAAAATAATTCCTATTATTTTTCTGTGGAATATATTTATTAGAGTTTATTACGAATTATATTGTAGGGAGTAAAACATTAGCATGTATAGCTTAGGGTATTGAAAGTGAACGTATTTATTTAATAAAATCTTTGAAAAGAATGACGCATTTTATTTTCCTAAAAATTTCATAGCTATTGTTTTTTTCCATGTTTTAAGAAAATTTAGATAAAACAACCAAACCGAGTTTGAGATATATGAAAAAAATCTTTATATGTAGCATGCACTAAATAAGTTGTGGGATAAAAACGATCGTGTATAAATACAAACAAACTCGAATCAACAAGGAAAGAGTTAATAAGTCTATTAGAATCTTTGGCAAGAGGCTGTTTTTACCTTTAAATCGAAATATTTTATTAAAACCTATGAGATCCCACTTAACGTGTAGTTTATTGAAATTATTAGATTGAGATTACAATCATAAATTGCCTTTAGACTATGGCAAGATGAGAAGTTCCTTACTATATTATCACCGAGTAGTAATTAAGTAGCTAAAAACGCAGATGGGAGGTGCATAATAATAATTGATATCCAGAATGTAAGAACTTACTTGCTTATGTGTATTCTAATCTGTTCTAAGCTTTCTTTTAGCTGCATTCTTAAAGCACCATAGATTCTTATCAGCCCTTCCTTTTCTAAGGCTGCACTTTTGCTTTCTTTGATGAAAACCTCACTTTTTATCTAAAAAACATCAATTTTTTATATTACTATAAGCATTCGAGGTAGGTAAAAAGGACTTAAGAACCTATCTCCTAAGATATAGAGAAAAGCACAGAAGTAGAAAGTTTTTTTGAGATGAAGTTTCAGGTTTTTGATTATAACCATTGTAAGTTTCCATGAAATCTATAAAAATTTAGGAACAAAACATTTTTCAGTTAAATTCACAAAGAGAAAGAAAAATAATTATTTTGAAATTTGCTGAAAGTTTTTGATAACTTGGTTTAAGGGTTAGGTTGAATTTTGATGATTGAAAAAATGTTTTTTTCGTAAATTTTAAATATATACTAGAAATTTTATGAAGAATGGTTAATTGGTTTCGGGGTAATCAACGAAATCGTATGTAAAACTGTTATTTTAAAGGTTAGCACTCACTTAGTCTGCTGGAAAATTTTTTGACGTCATAGACTCTAAGTTGTTAATTTTTTTCCACTCAAATGTGGATATTTCAGCGTGAAGTCCATGTGTACGCCATTTTGACGTCACAAATGTTATCCGTAGAGATATACGCACTAAGTGAGTGCCCACCTTAAGAAAAACATTTTTTAATTTCTATAAGACACATATTTTGGTGTGACTCCCTTTCAAATTTTGAACTTTTAAACTTTGTATACACTGTTGATTTTTCAAAAATTTTACTTCCTGGTTCAAAATTTAAAAAACGAATTTACGCATATTTTTCATCCCATAATATTGAAAGAACATATCCTTACAAAAGTCAAAGTTAATGAAATTAAATCAATAAAAAAACGTTATTGTCAATTTCTTTTTCTTTTTGCAAAATAAAAAATTTGTCATGGGAAGAGTAATAGCACACAAAATTGGATTGTATTAAAGAAAAATCAAAACAAAATTTTCTGCCATATAAAGATTATATCATAAATATCCTGAAAATGTCGAGTATTAAATTATTTTTGTATATTTATAATAAAATAAAAAAAAAAAAATCACCACTGTTAAGATATATTTTCCAATTCTATTTTTACAGAAAAAAAATTCGTAAAAAAAAACTCTTTCAAAAGTAATTGGAATTATATCCCTTGAAATTATCCAAAATATTGGAAATGCCAGCCTCATAACTACGAGTGAACACTTCAAATAAGTAAATTGCTAGTAACAAAAATAATGGCCACTGATATCGAACATAATTTTCCTTTAGGCCATTCATATACCCTGCTGCGACCTAGAAAATAACTTCATCGAATGAAGAGATCACTCTCGCTGAATATAAATGGCATCAAATATTGGATTATATCCAAATATCCTCAAGCTTTTTATTTTTTATTTTGTTGTATTTATATATATATATATATTATTGGTATTAGAATTGAGCTCTATTGAGAGAAATTTATCACCAAGCTTCGGTCCATTACCACCCATTCATACATCCATCTATCAAGTGTCAATGTAAAGCATAATTGTCACTACCATAACTCATCGATCACAGAAAAATCTAGACATCTAGACCTGATGCGATAAATTCACAAAGTGCTTGGCATAAATAAAAAATTGACGAGCTCATAAAAGCTTCAGTTTTTACAGGAATTTTTGTATTTTCGCGAAATTATAGTGTGATTCTGAAAGTGAATCGGAAGTAGTAGATTGGGAAATTTCTTTTACTTTAAGGATACTAAAATAAAGCTCAAACAGTATTATTATATTATAAAAAAAAACCTAAAAACAAAAAAAAAAATATTATATGGTACATTAAGATGAATATTTGTTTGGGATATCAAATAATATGTAAATTGTTTTGCTATTTTGATAACTGCTTTATTTAATACTAAAAAGAGATTAACAAAAGGACGTTATATAGTCCTGGATAAAGAGTTGTTTATGACAACCTGTTGGGAGAGATTTTATGACAAACATTCTTGTTGGTTTTATGAAGTATAGCCAAGATTAACGTTAATAAAGTAATCAAAGTGTATATTGTTTTATTTTATATATTCATTTTCCAAAGGATATTAAGCTTTTGATGTTATAGTTGAGAAATAATTGCTTTATTAAGAAGGGCTGAACAGTTTTTTTTATATATATTTGGTTTTCTATTTTTGATGTATCAGTTATATGACCAGCTATAGTTAAAAATATTGACATGTTGGTAATCCTTGAAATGGCAGTTATGAAATTTTTATTTTGGCTTAATTTTATTGAGAATATTTTTGATTAAAATGAATTGACGCATACAATCACGCAAAAGTATATTCAACTAATATAATAACTTAAGTTTCTCATTTTATGTCTCCAAATAATTTTTCCATTATTTTTGAAAATAGTTTTTTTAATATACGAGAAAATGTCAATAGGAAATTAACTATTTCACAAGGCATTTAATTATGTAAAACAACAATTAATGCACAAATTAGCTCTTTCGGAATGATATCTTTCAGTTAAGAGTGTTACGAAGTTTTATAAGGACCTTGATATAATCCAAAAATCGGTACATAATAAGTATTCGTGTAGAATCAACCTAAGCCTTAGAACTATTTGCCTTGTAGGGAAGAGGTACTAGTGGCTAATAAAGCCAATATTTTTCTTATAGAACAAAAAAATAAGTTTAAACTTAAAGATGCCAATTAGAATGTCAAATTTATTTCGATTTTCAAGACATGTACCTGTTGAATAGGGCCTGGTTAATATTAGAACAATTTATTGAAGATTGGTTTAGCTATGAATTGATCATGGCTTTTAGACTAATGTTATTTTGGATTTTGATCTGCTTAACCGGAAAAAATATGTAAAATTGCAAGTCTACTCACAAGGTCAAAATTATGCTTGACTTTTTGCATTCCGCATTCTTTAATAAAAGTTTATATGAATTCGTTTAATTAGGTCAAGCGAATTAAAGTCAAAATTCTTTATTATAGTGACTACGCCCTATTTTCATTATGTTTCATATGTGCATATAGTAGTTTGTATAAATGTATTTATTAATTACTTAGTGTGCTTATCAATTTTGATTGGTTTTTAATTTAAATATAATAACAGCGAAAATTTTGAAGAAATAAAAAATGTATATTTGACTGAATAGTCAAAAATCTTAGTAACTACTTCATTTTCAGTTAAGCGCACTGTGAGAGTATTTTACTTTCATTAAAAAATATATACATTTTTTTTTATTTTCGATTATTTATGAAGCCTCAAATAAACTCTTAAGCTTATAAAATCTTGTATTTAACGATGTATATAATCCAAGATTCACAATCATATCTTTCTTTGGTGCACTGTTTATATCATTTCAAAGAAATCAAAGATTATGTAAAGTTATGGTGGTGAAAATGAAGAAAATGAAATTGTTTTCAAATTTTTCGTAAACATATTGAGCTTATTATAAGTGCAAGTGCACCAAATTTGTACAAAGTATTTCGATATTAAATTATATATACCTGAAAGATATAGATGCAGCCTGAAACACCTTTTTAAAAAATCAAAATTTAATCGTTATTTCTTGAGTGGCTGAATAAAAAAAAAACTAAAAAGCTTTCATTTCTATGTCATTAAAAGCTAAAGTATTAGCTAATCTTTTTTGAAAATCGCACGGATTTGTTTTGAAAGTATCAAAATTGTCATTTCTTCCAAGTTAAAAACAAAATTAATTTATGTGCTTAAGACCATACAGCAGAGTTTTATAATTATTTAAATTAAAAAATTTCTGTGATACATATAAAAAAATTTAATTTTGACAAATGCAGTTAATTGTCGTTTTTAATTAATAACATATTGTTTATTAATGATTGAAATAGAGAACTATTAATTCTGGAATTTTGAAAATATTGTTATATATTGTATATGTAACTGTCAAATGAAAACGAAGTGAAAGAAAGTAGTTTTATTGCATAAATATTTCAAAATTTTAATATTTTTCTGATAAACTTTCATGGCTTAAACTTGAATGATTTTGAAAAAATAAAAATATTTTTTAAATCTTATACAAAATAATAGATCTATTCCAATCTTTTTTAGACTCCTCAAATCGAATATCCTCCAATACATGCAATTTTCCTTACAATCTCTATCTTCTCTGTTATTATATAATTTTGCTTTATTTTCTATCATTGTTCATGTTGCAGCTAACACCATTTTTGTTTTATTATAAACTAAGAATTTTTTATTTTCTCATCTTACATTTAAATTCAACAAAACTCTTTTAAAAGTTACTGCTTAAAATTGCAAAAAAAAATCGAAATAAGAAAAACCTTTTGTTAGTTTAAAACTTCCAACAGAAATTTACCGATGTACTTTTGTTCTTTTGAATGTTAATTTGAAAAATTCGTATAACAAAGTCTCAGTAGGAAAGTAGATAAAAATTTTGTTAAAAGTATGTGAATATCTTTTAACAATATATAAATATATAAATTTATATACATAAATACATATACATACATAGAAATGAAGTAGCATGTAGGTTAAAATAAAGAAGCAATAGTGGTCGATTCTTCTCAATATCTTATTTTAATTTGTTTGCATTTGAAGCCAATGTCTGACTTCAGGTGTTGAATTTTTGAACAGGATACTTTATCCAATATCCAATATTTACTTGTCTTGATGCACTGAAGGTTGTGCACTTTGCTACCTTAAAAGTAGATTTTCAACTGAAAGTTATGCAAACACCTTGAGCTATCATCTGGGATATTTTTTCAATACTTAGTTTTTCTATTTCCCTTCATTCTGTTTACTCCTTAAAGACTTATGCGATCTTATATCCAGTGAACGTTTATGGACAGTTCAATATCTAAGTGCTATTATCAAATAAGATAGTAAACTTCTCATTTTGGCTAGAAGAAACAGCTTTCAGCACGAATGAGTTTACTTTTTTATTTTTTGAAAATTTTATACTTTGATGGAATAATTAATTTTGGTAAACGAGATTTGGGAAAAGTATTGAGAAATTTAGTTTTTGGATTGTGATAAAATTTATTGACTCTGGATACGTCAGAAAAAATTTATTTAATTTTATTTTTAAAGATAAAAGAAAATGCACATTTCGTAAAGAAATAAATGTAAACTCTGAAAAGTTAAAAACAAATAATTGATGCACATTGGAGAAGTTTTAATAAAAAGTATTTACTTTGAAATTGACAATGAAATGAATTGTGATATAAGACGTAAGAGAAAGAATCTGTTTGGTCATTATTTAAAATTATAAATTGAAAAATAGAATAGAAAATTTAGAGAGTACACAAATTGTAAGAGCGAAGTTTCTTGAAAAAAACAACGTTGAAAGAGAATAGTGAGGTTTTTAATGGAAATCAAATATTTTTAAAATTAAGTTTAGTCATTTAAGTCATTCAAGTCTGAATTTATTGTTGTCCTCAAAAATCATAATGCAATTTATATCATTAGAAAAAAATTTCTCAAAAATCATCTAAATATTCCAGGTCTAATGTGGCTGTGCAATTATTTCTGGACCTCTGAATAGAACTGCACTTTTTGAAATGAGTTATTAGCAAAACTAGAGTTTTGTATATCAAAATTTTATATTTTCGCGAGTATCTTAGCTCTCAATTTAAGTCTATCTTAAAAGAAGTTTTCCGTAAGAAAACAGAGAAAAAATTTAATAATTTCAATTTAATCAATCATTTTTGATTTTATTTTTTGATTTTCCAACTTGATACATAAGTCGGCAAAATATAATAGTATATTTTTATATATTTTTATATATACTACACAAAATAACCTGTGTATGTGTAAAAGATTAAGAAAAAATAAAATGAAATCTAGAGAAATATTACTTTAAAATCATTAATAAAGGTTTTTGTTTCTTTTAAAATGACGGTCATTCCAATTATGAAACCAATTTGTAATAAAAATCCGGCTTAAGTGCTTACAATTAATAACAATGCAAAGTAAAATTACATCATTTCTTTTAGGTTTTTCCAGCGAAAATATTTTGCCATTAATAAAGCGACGGAAACTTTCATAATATTTTTTGCATAGCCCACTGAGAAAATTTCTACCCAAGCTAATAAAATAAATAAAACTTTAAAATGAAGTTATTTAGCAAATAAATTTTACCTACTTTACTTTTTTAAAACCTAAAATTTCGCAAAATAATATTAATCAATATCAGCATTAGGTGAAATAATTTAAAACTAAAAAAAACATGAAATCCTTGCTCAATTTGACAGATATAGAAATTTAAAAAAGTAATCAAAGTCAAAACCTTTTTATTGTTTATTTTCTTTTATATTTTGTTACTTAATCTAATGAAAATTAAATATTAACTATCTAAATTGGAACAAAGGAAAACGTAATAAAATTAACACTAGCAGGTGTTTTGGGGAAGATAATCATTAAATTTATATCCTAAAATGCACTAAGCACCTTATAAAATTTTCATTTTTTCAACGTTTTACTGGGATACCCCTAGAAAATGTAATTGAATTTTTTCTTAAATGCTACTTGATTCTTTTTTCTAGTCAAATCCATCTCATCAAGATTTTAAGCTAAAATCACCTTAAAAATTTGTCAATCTATCAGCAAAAGGGTTTTTCGTTTCTATTCTGTTAGTCTCATTGACTTTTATTTCAAGTTAGTCAGTGTCATTCTTTTATCCTTGTTGGTCCAAAAGTTATCCCTTGTCTATCTTTGACCTTTTCTTAAGTATTTGTGTCATGCTTTATTAATATAAATATATATACATATATATATATATCTGTATGATTATGTTTAGCGTTTAAAAGGAAGCATCTAAGTGCTTTGAAAGGACAAGTACATCCTTGTACCTTTGGGATATAAAAATATAATAAAATGTAATTTTGTAATTCAGCTTAGGTATGAAAGAAATAAAAAACAGAAGCCTGTAGCTTGTCAGATATTCGCGGAAACTGTGACTTTTCTATATGCCTTGCGTTTGTCTCTATATTCAATTCCATCTAAATATTTAACGTTTACATATCCTCTTTATATGGAACTTTTTATACAACGACAAAAATAAAAATAAAAAAAGAAACAAACCTCACCATATACCTATATTACATTTTGTTAAGATTTTTAATTCCTTCTCCTACACCTAACCATAGGAATGGAGAGTTTTACGAGGCATGTTATATGCTATAATCATTGACTAGTTTCCTTAGAATTTGTACTTAAGCCAACGATGTCATTAATGTCCCCACTTCATCCAAATACGAGCTCCATTTCAGTATATTGTGATCAGCTAACTACCTTGTAGACATGAACGTAAATATTTACCCCCTGTTTATATTTTTGTTTTATGTTGCTTCTTCGTGTTTCTGCTTTTTTTTTATAAAAAGAAAGCTTTTAGATGTTTTTATTTATATATATATATATATATATATATATACATAGGTATATTATTGTAAAACTAATCATACAATCCTCTGCAGGGAGCAAGGTCATACATAAGGAAGTATTTCTACTGGTAATAAAGATTATTTTTATTGCCTCTTGAGGTCAAACACTTTTCCTGGACTGATTTGATGTTAATTTGAATAAATATAAAATTTATTTGATTGAAATAAACTAAAATTATGGAATTTGCCATAAAAAATAGTGCTTTTTTGTGTATTTTAACAAAATATCAAATAATTTGCTATAATTTAAGCTTTGTTTCCAATCGAAAAAATAAGAAAATTAATAAAGTTATTGCCAGGAAAGAGAAATTAGTTTATTTATTTTGGTAACAGTTTACAAAAAATATGAAGCTCAGTTCACTTATTCTATCAATTCTACAATTCTTACATAAGTTATACAAAATTTTAAGCATTGAATAGTTCAAATGACACAATTCAGAGAGATCAATCACTCAAAGTTTTGGATAATCAGACTTTTTGACAGTATGATGACTTCGATAAATATTTTCTTGATCGAATAGACTAATATTTTCTTGAAACTTAAAACTAACATCAAGTAATCGTTTATATTAGTTTTGGGAAGTTTAAAGTTGATTTAATCTTCGGAATAATTTAAATTTTATATGGCATCTGCAATTTTAGGGACTTCGAGAGAAAAGTTTGTGAAAAATTTTATATTCAACGCTAGGCAGCGAACAAAAGCTAAGAAGGATAACCAGTCTTAAATCCAGCATTAAAATCCAATTGTAAAATATCAGGAAGCTGAATATTTTGAATAATCATCTGCTGTGGAAAGAAACCTTATAAGCAATGTTTGAGATGAAATATTTTTGACAAGAACTTTGATAGCTAAAAATGATCTCATTTCTTATTTTGCTATGATTTAAATGACAACTTTCCATTCCCATTTATGGGATCGTTTTCTTCAGTTTAACTGGTACTGGCATGGTTAAAAATCCTGAACTTTATAGAAATATGTTCTTTAGATTTAGAAAAGGATAGCAAATCTCATGGACAATGTTATCTATAGTCAACAAAAAATACAATCGCTATGTCTAAATGGATGAAGATTACATAACTTGTGAAACTAAATTTCTTAAAAATTTCGTCTTTTGTTTTTTTCCTTTTGTCTTAGCCTAGAATCAGTACCGCAACTCATGTTCTGGTATTGCTAGCTTAGTCATAAAAGTATATAAATCAACGGATAACTCCTAAGCTAATAAACTTAAAAACAATAAAATAAATTTTGCTAAATATGCAAATCCAAATAGGTGAGCATGAATTGTTATTTATATTCAGTTCTCTTGATTTTTTTGTACAAAATGTCCTTCCTAGTGTCTAGTGTTACTTTCGTTTCAATACTACTAAAGTCAATAGTAGTAACCATTGCAACCAGGTAAAATAGCATCAGTTCATTGCAGTTCAGGTAAATAATTAAATAAAATTATAATTATGTTAATTTAGCAATTTTTACCCTATTCTTGCAATTAAACTTACCTTCCGTGAAATCCATTTGTCTCAAATTTTAAAATATAATCCAATCACTATTAAAAAATGGTACATTGGCTAAGGAAAAAGAGAAGTTCAACAAAAAAAATTACTCCAATATTCATTCAATTGTATTTAAATAGAAATATACCAAAATTTGATTAGTCGAAAAGCAAAACACCGAGACATCAATGTCAGTTAATATTTTTGCTTCACTGCAAAACAAAAAAAAAATCATTGTGCTATTAAGTATGCTTAAATTTAAAATTCGCAGGGATATACTAAAGTTTGTATCACTGTCAAGTAGGAAGCTTGATTAACAATCAAAACTTTGAAATTGTTAGCAATATTTTAATATATTAAAATCAGCATAACATAATGGTATTTTGATGAGAAAATTTGCTGTAAGGGTTTCAAAAAGAAAGTTACGCCATGAATACATACAAATATACCGTAGCATAAACATCTTTATAGTATATACACATTTAAAAGTAAGAATTGTACAGAAGAGGTTTGTTAGCGCCTAAATAAATATGCAAATCTATGGAAATGCTTTAATTGTATGAAATCGATGTTAAGGGAGAATAGACAAAGGATAATATGGACAAAGCATCCACTATACATTCACAAGGGAACAACAAGTGCGTAGAGAAACACGATACTTCCTCAAATAGAAAATCATTGTATATATTTTAGGACCTTTTGATATTTAGATTTACATTCTTTTGGGTTAATATCACGTTTTAACGAATATGGCATCAAGTCTAATCCTTGAGTGACTTTCGGGTAAACTTATTCAAATTCAAGTACTCTATTCAACAAAAGTTTTTCAAATTAAATGAAAGTGTGGTTGAATATTTTTGAATTTTAAGGGTGTATATACAACAATGCCTTGAGGAATATATTAAGCATTATCCTTAAACTATTAGTGACCTAAAATTATTTATTTACCTGTTCTAAGCTTTTCTTTTTTTAATAATCAAATCGCATACTTTCAATATGATTTCCAAAAGCGTAAATAAAAGATGAACTTAAATTTGAATAGAATTTTTAGGGATACAAATATAAGTAACATGAATGGAGTAGAGATTTTTTGTAGATTATATCTTTCGTCTGTCGTCAAAATTAATGAAGCAAAAATGAAAATACTCTAAGCCAAGTTTTTAATAAATATTAGTCCTTATTTATATGTATTTGTGGGGATTTATTTAGCTATAATAACATTTATATATATATATAAATTTTTATATTTAAGGATATACGTTTAACAATTTTATACCTGGTATACTGTTCTAATTTGTAACTCCATTTAAAAGGATTTAATGAATAGATTTCACACTCTAGCAAAGAATTATTTTCCGCGTACCAAAAGACCTACGGTTATAATATGATAATTATGCCACCATCATACTGCAAATTATCCACGTTCATGTTTTAATTTTCATTTTGTGTTACCCACGCTCATCCAGATGTCATTGTATTTCCGTACTGTGGATAATATCCTGTCATTTTATCTTTATCATCATTCTAACAGGACGAAAGTTTTATTCTTGAATCAAAAGGCTTGCGAGTAAAAGCATCCTACTTCACATCCTTTTAATGAACCTTTTAATATTAATTACTGCAGACGGCTGCAATGATAGACGTCAAGGTAAATGAGATTGAGGGTTATCATACCGGAATACATATACAAAAGTATATATTTATTTATATACATTTGTTATGCATAGGCAACTGGTTGTCAATGGTAAAAGGAGACGCCTAGAAATACTTCCGATATTGAGCTTTAGCTTTGTTTATTTTTTTTTTTAATTGGATTCATAAATAGGTGTAAGTGTAAGTTCCATTGTGTATATATTGATTAAAATATATATATTTTTAAAAAATTGCTAATATTTTGCTATCCTATTTTACAGAAAGCTAAAAAGATTTCTTTTTCAAACTTATAATGAGCTTTATCATATAAACTTATGTGTTTTATGTATACTTCCTTAAACTACCAACTGTTTTACTTAGTAAAAACGCACTTGAATACAATTTTTGAATTTAAAGAAGATCCTAAGCTGATAACTGAAGAAAAACATAAGAATCTACAAGCAAATAATCTTAACTGCTTATGATATGTAAACTTTTACTATTTTAACACAAATTTCAATTTTTATTGTAGTCTTTTAAGACACTTTTCAAACACAAAACTAAATAAGTACAAAGTACATCTGAACTATTGCAATCAATCCAAAACCGAATGTCAACTATCTAACTATTTAACTGATATATCAATTCTATGAAGAAAACTGTATTGAAGGGGAGCTTCATTAATCAATAGACAATTTTCATGATGTTGATAGTAGGTACCAACTTTAATCTATTGAAATAGTATAGAGACAAAATGCATATACGTTTTTGTCATTGAAGGTATAATCAGGATTTCACTGTTATTTCAGTGTCACCGCATTCAAACAAACGAAGGATTCTCTTGTATTTACAAGCGACAAATGAATTCCGCGGAGCCTAATTGAAAATAACAGTCAAACCAATCTTGCGTATTTGTTAAATGTTTACTGTTGTCTGTTTGTTTGACTGATTATTTGCCTTGATTTCTATTAAATTTGGTAGATGTATAACATATATATTTATATGTATGTATCCAAAGTAGTTTGTACATATGGCTTTAAATCAAACTCCAATTAGCAGAATGTATAATACAATGTAAAGAATACAGTATTTGTCAAATATGAAATTAGTTTTTGAATTTGTTTAGCAGCTAACAATGAAGTAATAAAAGAATATTTTTTATATCACAAACATTTAGATTTTTGTATGTTATAAAATAATAATGAAAAATTGTTTTATAATTTCAAACTAATCAACTCAACTTGACTTCTCAAAAAAAAAAAAACAGAAGTTGTGGTAAAGATTCAACTTTTCCGGCCTGATTGTGTTTTTTTACTTAAGTACAAAAGCAGATAACTCTTGACATGCTTTCTTGAGGGAAAATATTCAATTCTCAATTTCCACACACAAATGAATGTACTTTAGCTCAATATATTAATAGTGTTCAGCTTACCTAAGTTTTTGTGTAAAAATATTTGATTAGAAATGTGTAGCTAAATTTTTCATACAAAATTCGGATCCTAAACATAAGAAACATAATGCTAGCAATTTATAAGTGAAAGCAACTTGTGAGCTAGAACATTTTTTGAATATATATTTTTCTCGAAACTCTGCGTTTTCACACCTTACCTTTTGCCAGAAAATGAAATGGCGATCACTAGCTGCACTGAAAAGAAAAATGTGGGTGGTGAGTAAATATATGTTTTCAAAGTGGTGGCATGTAAATATGATTTGATTTTTGTGTATTAAATTCAGTCGAATTTACTAGAATTGAGTATTTGAATTATTTGAATTATTTTCTTGATTCAAGTACTTCAAAAATCAAGTAAATGCGCTTACATGAAACTCAAGCTTGGTTGGCTCTTTATTCGGCTTACGATTTACATATACAGAAAGGTAAAGGCTTCAAGTTTTTACTCAAATTCATGCAATCCTTAATGTCAACAGATAAGTTTTTTATTTTTTTAATTGCAATTCTTTAATGTTTTCTAAATAGGCTAATAGCAATTTAGTAAAAAATTTAAGAACGGAAATTTTATTAGTCTAGCAGTTATAAGTGAAGCAAATTAATTATTATAGCCAGTAAATGCATCAACGTTTAGCGGTAGATGTATTTTTCCAGACTTTAAATATCCTAAATATAACACTAATTAAGGTTTAAAAAAATGGGTAGTAATATTTTTGTGTACTAACACACAAAAGTGGCGCAAATAATTGAATCACAACCAGCAAATTGGTATTATTCACTTATATTCATGATGCTTAATAAGTGTCGAAATATTCACACAAAACTGGAAAACAAAGTTTTTAAGTTGATTTTTTTAACAGCATTGAAAATGATATTTCATACAGTGACAAATTGATAATCCAAATCATTTTTGATTATTTAGATATCATTCTATCGTAGAATTTTTAATTTGTTTATTCCCCAAAAATATCATTTCAAAAGAAATACCATTTAGTTTTTCTGATTACAAATCAAAGAATTGTGTTACTCTCTACTTTACTGTGCGAAAAAGATTTTTGGTCTACCTATCAATACGTATATTGAAGACTCCAAAATCTATTGAAAAGACTGTAAAATTGTTAAACAAAAAACTCCAAATGAAAACCTCCTACGAAGCTAGTGACTTTCTTATTTTGAAAATGATAAAAAACGCAAAAATGAGTAAAAAAATGGTTAATTAATTGGTTTTAAAAATTTAAGACCTAATTTAGTTGATGTTTAAATTATATCCCAAATTGAACTTAAACTATAAAAACAAAATTAATTAAAAAACAAGCCATAAAACAACTTTTACAATTATTTTAATTTAAGTATGGTAATATTATCTCTTAAGTATCCTAAATTTTAAAATTAGACAAAGCACAGCTAATTGGCAAACATAATCAGGTGTCATGATTCCAATCTATAAAAAGCATCTGGATGAACATGTTTAAACAATTAATTGTCATCCGCTTATGGTGAGTACTTCAAATCTAAAGTATTACTATATATATATATATATATATATATATATCCATATCCCAGACAAATATCCTTTAGAGCTAACAAGTACTAGCATCAAAACAAAATTTTTGGTAGTCCTAGCAATGGACTAGTACAACATTTGCCGCTTTTCAAATTCACTGAACGAAATAATCCTCTTTAAAGGATTTTACTGAATTGCCCAGTGTACATTTATCAGCTGTTGTCCATGCTTATAAGCGGAATGATGAAAATCTCTTTCCATATTATATTTAAGTTGGTATGTAACTCAAAATAAATTTATTAAGGGGAAAACTGATTTCTATTTCACATAAATCCATTACCTAAGCCTTTCAAATAAATTATTATCGAGAAATTCATAATTATAGCATTTAAACTCATTTTATGGGATTTTATTAACTTTTTATACTTTATGAAAATAAGAGAATTTAATTTTCTAACAATTTTATGATTTTGGTATGCACTAATTTGGTTTTTGCTAAATAAGCCTTGAAGCTATTTCTAAATATATATTTGTCCCTTTAGTTTCAAATTTATCCGTTTTGTCAGTATGTATGTTTTACTTTTTTTTTATATATATTTTTCACTTTTTTCTATTCGTATTTGTAAAAGAAATTTTTGATTTTAAAACTATTTTTCTTGGGTTTGAGTGAAAAAAACCTAAACCTTATTAGAAATATTTCTTTTATTCATTTATTTTTCTCATTGATGCTTTTGAGATAATTCAATCCACATTTAGTCATACAATGGCTTTTAATTTGCTGTATGAATTTCCTAAGGAGCAAAAGAAGCGTACGGAAAAAGATCTCAGCGAAAGCATCTTGCTAAAGGCTACTATCGCTAAAAACATAAAATCCTTCTTTATTTTGTAGCATTTTTAATTGAAACCAGCACCAGTCCTGTATAAACAATGTCTTGGGTAGCTCTAACACCCATTGTAAGTGTCTTAAGTAATAAGACAGGCAGCCAGTATCCCTGTAGGCATCTAATTTATAATTCCGTAACTGTTTAAACAAGAATATTACTAATTAAGCACATTAATGACTTTAATTTTTCCATTTTTCTTTTCGATTTACTTTTAGATTTTCTTACAACAAATCTTGATTCTTCTTCATATAAATAAAAATTACCAGAAAAAAATGCACAAAGCACAGACAGCTATAACGGGAAAAAACCTAACCATTAATGAAACTGCCATTTACCATTGCTGAAAACTAGGACAATCAGGAATAACAAAAAAATCGAGCTATATCCCTATCATTTCTACCGAAAAAAAAACACAAAAAAAAGGCATAAAAATATCGTGTGTTGTGCGGCATTTAATTTAGTGTAATTAGTTTAGCCAGATCTCTTTTAGTAACGCCTGGGTGCATAGACTGAACAACAAGAAGGCAAAAATCTTTCACCAGAATAAACTGAGGGCTGAGAATAATTTCCTTTGAAGGCGGACATCATTCTTTTTAATTGGTCTAATTTAACATTTTTAATTTAAGAAACTTTATTCTTTTTGTTTTTCTTTTATGTTTTTATCGAGTGATACGTTTAGCTTTTGGTTATAATGGCAACAACAATAGAAAGTGTTTGAAAATTTTTTTGAATGAAGATTGAAAAAGTTAAAGATTTAATGAAAATTTTTTTGTTGAATTTTAATGAAATCAGTATAGCCAAACAATGTTAATACTTGAACAATTATAAATTGCTTCTTTAAACTCTTGGTCCAATCCTAAAGTTTTATATAGAATAATAAATTAACTTCTAAGTTATTAAAGATTCTACACAACTATAGTAAATGGAATTTTTTTAATATTTGGCATAAAAATTTATATTCCTAAAAAGATATTTGTAAATTTTGTTCATTATCTAAAATAAAAACACATTAAGTATGCATGAAAATTAGTTAATATGAAGATTTTGAAAATTAAATATCCTTAAAATCATAAAATATAACAAGCGAGAAATTTTTGTCTTGGAAAATTTTTTCAGAAAATCTGTTCTACCTCCATCAATCATCGAACTTCCTGGAACAATATTGAAGTCTCTTCGAAAATGAGGTATCATTATGTTCGCAAATCACTGTCACTGGCTGTCAGTTTGTTAGTTGAAATTAGTCCTGTGATAATATGTATAATCCCTTAGAGAATATTACCTGAATATCTTTCAAGTAACAAAAAATGAAAATTTAGAGGATATGTCATATAAGTACTTAGTTTTGTGACTCATTAATATTAACAATAAAAAACTAACATTTTTGATTTTCTTTTATGCATAAGGAATAAAAGTAGAAGTGCAAGTAAAATACTTGTAAATTTTTTATAATGATTAGTAAAACCCAAACACTTCTTTTCTTTATTAAAATGATCAAATTTTTCTGTGTTGAATAACCACTTCAGACAAGTTTTGTAAAGCTCATCAGGTTTTATGTCATTTTTCTTGATCTAATCAGGATACCGGAAGCGCAACACAATAAATTATCAAGAAAGGTATATCCACTGTCATCAGCTTACAATATTATAGCAAAAAGTTTCATTACAAAGTGACAGAAAACGTGCCTAAAAGGAAGCCACCAGAAGTACCACTTCAACGGAGCTATATCGTCTCTAGTAGCTTCCTGTGTACGTGTAAGAGTACCTTATTTAGGATACAATTTTTCAAACCATATCCCATCTATATATATATGTTCTTGCAAAATACTTTTCTTAAGCTAATTCATGTTTTATATCTGTGATGACAAGTCGCGGAAATATTATATATGTACAAGTATATATTTAATATCCTTTCAAGTTTATTTTTTACTTCACTTCATTACAAATATCTACACAAAATGAAATGACACGGATTCCAACACTTAAATGAAGAATACATCAGCCGTTCATACTTGAAAGAATTTTTATAAAAAAAAAAATGAACCTTTCTTTTTTCATCACAGTAAAAATACTTCACATCCATCTTATGGCCACGTCTTCCGGCATATAACATTCAAGGAGTTTAGTACTTGTAATTTGATACTACAAATTGGAACAATAATTGTCTGACATGGAATGTCTACAAGTGATATACAAAAGTGCCTTGTTGCACTTTATATTCTGTTGGTTGGAAAAAGGGGGAAAATTGCTGATCAAGTAAAAGTGCTGGCTTTGATTCTAATATTGAAAAGAAGAAGAAAATGAAAAAGAAAATACAATAATTCTGTTACATGACAATTAGTGTAATGAAAAGTTGGACATAATTAAATAAACTCAAGCTCTCAAGAGCTTTGAGAAAGGGTTTTTTTAGACAAAAGAAATATTATTAATAAATGTTTAAAGTATGAGACTGTGTCTATTAACTATTCAAAAATTAGTCATCTATTTCTTTTATGTCACTTAAAGAAATTTTTTAAAAGCCTGAAAAGTATGTTTTTTGTTTTTTTGAAGACAAATTACAAAAAAATTAAATCATAATATTCAATTATTTTTTGGATTCATACATATGAAAGGTGTTAACCGGTGAAAGCAGGGCAGATATTATTGATCAAGAATCTTTCTTAAAATTTGTTTAAAAAATAACAGGAAATTAATGTCCCGTACACATTCTAATTATTTT
Source organism: Acrocera orbiculus (assembly GCA_947359355.1). NCBI lineage: Eukaryota > Metazoa > Arthropoda > Insecta > Diptera > Acroceridae > Acrocera > Acrocera orbiculus. Next base: position 48,482,758 of record OX375757.1, read on the forward strand.
TCCAATAAACATTTAAAAAACTTTCTGACTTTTTAAGCTAATACAAGACTAATTTTTTACTAAAACTAATTAACATTCATTTCAAATATTATTTAAGTGCTTCTTTTCCTATTCACATACCAAACCAAAAATTATTTCTTTTACTCTCCCTTTTCCATTGCGGAATTTAAAAGAAAAAAAAAAGTTTTAAATTGAATTTCTCATCTCTGCCATATCATTTCAAGAACTTTCTTTAATTTCTTTTTAGTCATTAAAATAATATCTTTAACTGAACAAGAACAAAAACAACTCAATTGTAAGGGTGAGGTTGTGTAAATTTTTTAAGTGCCACGAAAGTAACAAATGAAAATTCATTAAATCTGCAATGCAGAAAGAAATTAATCAAATTAACAAATGTTGGCTGCCTGAAAGCTAATGATGTAGTTTTCTTTTAATTTCTTTTGAGTAATTGAATAAAAGCTAGTCCACAGTTGAAGAAATCGCAAAAAAAAAAAAAAATAATAAAAAAAAAATTAAACTTCCTTGTAGCTTCTCATTGATTTGAAATACGAATACAACCACCAAACGGAAACTGAGAATCACTCAAAAGTTATAAAAATTCCTAGCACGATCCAATGCAGACTGAGGGTTGTTTTCCTTTACATTCATATCAGACTTTCTATTTTGCAGTTTATATTTTGTATTTGTAATGGCAGCAATTTTCTAGTAGCCAATGTATTCACTGGCATGGGCAAATGAATAAAGGAAAAGTCATAACGAACAAGTCACTTTTTCTACATAACGTTTCACTTATATCCCGGAAGCTAAAGCTTTGACGGGTATGCCTTGTTGATTTTACCTCAACGCTGTTGCTTCTACTGATTACAGAGTGTCCTTCTATCAATTGTAACAATTCTCTGATGATGAAAAATATTAGGGTAAAAAGTTTTACAGTTCGTTTAGCAAAACTCTTGATACACACAAACTAACACATATATATATATATATATATTCACTCTAGTCACGCAGTTATTTATGTATATACATATACATATTATATATAAATATATAAACATTCCCTTTTAGTATTTAGGATACAAGTGATTGGAATCTTCTCACCTCATTAGCAGCAACCTGTTTCTACGTGTTTCAATTTCATTTCCATTTTGTTTGACAGGAAAATTAATGTAAATTATGATAAATCCTATCGAAATAGAATAATTAGGGTAGTTGAAATACAGCTATATACAATTGCCTTTATATCTTAATTTGTTGCGTCTATTTAACGGAGAATATATACTCATTCCAACCACAAAATAACTTACAGCTAGCCCTGATCATATGCAAATCAGGACAAAAATATATTACATATAACTTAACCCAGTCCAACTAAAAGATCTTTCTTCTCTAAAATTATACTGATATCAGGATTGAAAGAGGACAATCCTTAGATTCATTTCGGAACCAAGAAATTAGGATTCTTCACGTGACGAACACTTTACAAATTTTAATAAAATGCTCCCAGCTGTTTGTTTATGCAAAACACGTAGTACAGAGACTGTTAATTTGGATTCATCAATGCTAACATTGGAATGAGAAAAGGATACCCTCGTATGTGGTTAAATAAGTAGATAGTAGTAAGAAGAAAATGATAAAGACGAAGAACTGCTTGTCTATTAAGGCTTACCTTAATGTCACTAGTTCTACATATATAAATTGGTAAAGTGAAAACAAGGATGAGTACCAACAATATAAGAAATAGTTTGTAATTAGGTTAAGACACCAAAAGAAGAGTTTGTCTACCTTTATACGTGTCGATGTTGTGATTTTCAGTTTGAGTTGTAATTAATGAAATTTGAGTTTCGACATTTAATTGTATTCATGTAGACAAGTTAACTTTATCGTTGACAATGGTACTTTAAGAACAAAAAGGAAGCTAAATTTAATTATTATCTTTATAGAATAAAGGTTATATATGTATGAACTATAAATTGTTACAAATTTCAAGGACTACAAGTTGAATATTATTAAAATTGATTTTATAGAAGCTTTTGTTTATCATATAAATTTATTAAGAAATATTGAAAGAATTTTTATGTAAGTTTTTGTGAAAATTTTACTTTTGTTAATATTTTTGTTGGTCAATTCATTAATAATGATACTGTTAAAAACCACAAATTAAAGCTTAAAACTGTTATCTTTTTGCATAGTTATCGAGGTTATATTTATTAAATTAGCATTAAAACCAACGAAATTAGAGCTCTTCTTCAATTGTTCATACATAATAAAGAAAAATTTTAATTGCTCTAACCAGTCAACATAATTTTGTCTCTATCATTTTTCTATCAAGTAAAAGACTTAGACTAACCAGAAAGACATTTTCCAAACCCCTTAATTAGACACTCTGATATTCAAATTACATTGAAAAACAATATGTCAAAAAAGTCTCTAAGCTCTTTCATTTCTTTACAAAAAGCTAAGCGATTAAAATCACTTGGATAATATTTTGAAGAAATTTGAAAATAAATTCCAATAATTTTATCTATGCATTAGTTAGAACTAAAACTTTTCAATTTAACTTAATTTCTGCCTTAATTTAAGCACTTATTTTAAATTACATTTTTTTCCTTAAGAATCTGCATTCAGCTAATACAAAACTTCTAATAAAATCTGCCACACAGAATTTTATTAGTGTAAAATTTTTTTAGATAGCTACAAACTCTATTCCTTTAGGTCAAATCGATTTTAAAAATAGCAGTCGTTAAGGATCGTTTACTACTTTATCGTAATTTTTTCCATAACTAGCAGATTGCTTCATCATAGCGTGAACATTAGCAAATACCATTCATATGCTTTGTCGCGATGGTCCATTTCACAGGATTTTGCTAATATAAATATGAAGTCAAATGCACTTTGGAAAATTTTTTCTTTTGTTTTTTTTTTTTTTGGTTTTGGGGAAGAATTTTAGTATTTTTATATATACATACTTGTATATATTAAATTTGGCCAATTCTTTTGCAACATTGTAAGGTGCTCAGTCTGTCTCTTACATTAAACTTTTACTTGTACGGAAATATCGTTAACGTCAGTTTGATATACGACAATTCTTTTCGTTATTCAGCTATCCTTTAATGCTGTAAAATTGTACTATACTTATATTTCTTTGGAATCCTTTTAACTTAGTAACTGTGCTGTTTGTGTAATTATCTTCGAATTTTTTATTTTGCGACAGATATAAAAAGGATGGAATCCACTTAGCTCAAACTCTGTGAGGATAAATTTATGGCTTTATTGTGTGATTTAATTTTAACAGAAAAATTTAACGAAGCATTTCAAACAAAACGCAATAGTCGCATTATTAAAATTACAATTGAGTTTAGTTTTTTTATTTTGGTATAGGTAATTGTGAAAAGAGAAATTAAATTTTCCAATGAATTTTTATTACGAGGTCCTTAATTATTTCTTTAGCTGATTATAAGGAAAAATGTTGTAATTTTTGCTAAGCAAAATGAAATGGAGTTTTTGTTTAGTTTTTATTTCTCTAAGGGCAAATACAAATTAATTACAAAAATAAAATCAGAAATGGAAAAGTTAGAAAGAGTTTTTAGGTAATTTTTTTTTTTCTGGTTTTTGTAGAGGTTATAAGAATTACATAGCTGCTTAGATGTGTTTGAGTAAATTTAATACTTGTTCACTACTTTTTATATTTTCTTAATATTGCAAAATTGAATATTAAATAGTTTTGTATTTTATCACTTGACATCATATTTCAAAGTGGAATGTGGCCAATTTTATTTAATTGGAAATATTGTCGAGAGTATAAAATTCAATGATTTTATATTGATAAATTGCCCACTTTTTGGAGTTGAACTTTGAGAGTGCAATTCTGAAGAAAATGTTTTACAATATTAAAAGAATCCTATTAATTATTTTAAATTTAATTGAATGGATGGCCAATATTTTCAAGAAAAGCATCATCCTCAATAATATATAAAATTATGAAAGGGTATAGTTGAGAAACACATAGCCTTTGATATTTTCAGATAATTGCCTACCTTTAGGTCTTAAAATTTTAAGATTAGCCGAAAGTTTGACGTACGTACTAAATAATTCTAATGCATTTGTTATTTAAATTTTCTTTTTTTTTATTAGTCAGTTATTGTTTGATTTTTTAAGTATAAATAATATTTTAAATGGCTTATAAAATTAAAGAGGACTTGTATATATAGAAGTTTTATGTTATAGCTTTGGTTGTAGTTTTGTCATGATGTTGGCTTGACCGAATGTTACAAGTTGTCAGTGGCACTTACCTGGAAAGATATCAATGGAGAGATAGCCTTTCTCCATTGTATTAGCCTCACGCACAAAAAAAAAGCTTCTCCATAGGCAGAGTGTATTGCTTTGAACTTGAAATTAACAATTAACGTTAAATTATTTCATCGTTGTAAAATATAGTTTTTAAAGTGTTCAAATTAATAACTTAAATAATAAAAATTTCGAAAAAAAGAAATAAATAATAATTTAAATAATAACTGAATAACATATTTAAAGACAACCTGTAAATTCATGATAAATACTTATGCGGGCTTTTAAAGGTTGTATTTTATAACACGATTGCAAAACCCTACATAAACAATCCTTCCATATATATATATATATAATCCTTTCCGTTTATTGTAATAAAGTGTATACGCGTCAAAGAAGAACAGCTATCAGAGTGATTAAATTTATCCAGCAATTTGAAATAAGAAAGGAATATAATTTCTAAAGTTTAGTGTGAATTATGTAAGGAAATAATGTTGTGTTTGCTAACTTTCATACCCTGTTTCGTGTTCTTTCCTATATTATGAAAAATTATCCTAATATATGACCAAAGACAAGCTAGTTGAAACTTTTGATCACTTATAAGACTTAGAGAATTACAACGATTGGTAAAAATAAAGTAATATATGATCAAACACCAGCTACTACCAGCTAAGACCTTTGATCATACACAGCTTCACTTTATAATTAAGATATTATTTGTGACCAAAGACAAAACTAATCTGGCTAAAACTTGGAATATCATGACTTAGAGACAAACTTTTAACCTGGATTGAACCAGCCAACGAGTTTTAAGCAGGTACCTATCTCGATAACATTCCAAGATCATTGTTATCTTAGGTTTTGGAATGATTAATGTTTGTGAAATCTGAATGACTGCAAAGATTTCATAGTACCTTTTTTGTTTTGAAACTTTTGGAGTGCAAAATGGTTACAAAGTTACTGGAAATATTTATATCAAATACGAATACTTGGAGCTCACCCATAAAATATTGGCTAAAAAGGGAACAACTCCGGTGATCTTTAAATGGTAAACTTCCAAAATATGTATAACTCTTGCTATAAAGGAAATAATTGTTAAATTTTAGTTCTTTAAAATGATCATATTATAGGTATTTATTATAATTAATTGAAACAAAAATTTGTTCATTAAAAAATGGTTAATCTTTTATGAACTGAAGGACTTTCTTCTTTATGGAGAAAAATTTTTTTTCTAAAAAAAAAACATCTTAAATCCAAAAGCATTAATTCACACAAAAATAAAGCTTCGACGAGAAAGTGTTAGTAGCCTCAACATAAAACGACCACTCAGAAAAATTGTGACTTTTTGACGTTTTTTATTTGTTCTATTGAAGTTTGAGTAATTTTATTAAGAATTTTAGACATTTTGAAAGTCAAACAAAACATATTTGAATTTTAGGTAGTTTTCATCATAAACAGTAACATCACAAATTTAGCCAACTAATCTTGAAAACCTTGATCTTGTGCTAGACTGTGTCCTTTCTATAGTAAAAAGATTACTCATATAGATGTATTTTATAGCTATCATAAGAAAAATATGTTCAATAAGAGTTAATCACTTCAGAGAAAAACAAACTCTAGTATTAACTTAAATGAAATTATTAAAATCAAGGAAAAAATAAAATAAAATAAACGCCCAATGAAAGCTAAAATTCAAATCTACTTAAACAACCAAATTCAGAGAAAAAAATAAAATGATTTCTTAATGTGACATTTCACAAACTCCTCGACCTCATTTTAAGTCGAATCCTATCTTTATTGAAAATAAATTCAACAGATGAAAAAAATGAAGTGCTTCCTATTTTATATTTTACCACGTAAAAGTATAATGTAAGGACTCCTAATTGCATTTGGATGTTAAGCATAAAAGTACATGCCAGCAGGAGTTTCCCAGCATGTTTATCACCTTGAGAGGAAAACTTTTTTTAAAAAAACAAAAAAAAAAAAAAAATACAAAAAAAGCAAAAGAAAAAATTACTAGATGAACCAGAATTTTCTCGTGGGTTGCCTTTACTTAGCGTCAACCGGTAATTAATGAAGCGTGAGCTAGCATCCAATGATATAGTGTGGAAATGGTGAAAAAAATTCTCTCAAGGAAAAAAAAATCAAAATAAATAAATAAAATAAAATAAAAAAAGGAACCTCTTTTTAACTTCATTAATGTTAAATTTTTCATCTTTACATGCTTGCGAGGATATTTTACAACAAATTTGTGTTATCCCTTAATGAAACACAGAAAGGAAAGGAAAACACAACAACAATAATAAAAAGAATTCTTCTTAAGTTTATAGCTTTGCTCTACAAGTGGAAAATTGTGATAAAGGCATTCATTGTTGACTTGTGTACAAAGAAATAAAAAATATAAAAAATACACGATGTAATAATTTTATGAATTTTTTAAAGATTTCTTTTATTAAGCAAACAACATTTTTGGTACAAGGACTTAAGTAGATTTTAGGCATTTTCATGTGCTATTGTTATTGTGTACTATAGCAAGCAGAACAATGTCAAAACTATTGACTAAAGGACTTGATCCTGAAGTCTCTAATTTAATTTTTAAGCAGTACTTATACACTTGCAATTTATTTATTGTAAAGTTTCCTTTTTTTGGTTTTAGTTTTTAATCAAATTAAAGGAAGATTTAAGTTTTTAATTAAAGTTTCAAAAAATCTTTGAGGCTTTTAGAGTCTAAAAACCTTTTTCTTATAATTTTCTTATAATTTTCTTATCGTTGAAAATTAAGTTCTAAGAGTGAAATAAAAAATTTTGAACTGTGCCAATAGTTTTGATTGATAGATCAAAGTAGAAGGCTTAAAATTACTTAATTTTTTGTTGTTGTCTGTCTCTTTTAAAGATTTTCAAATCATTAAACACAGATAGAAATGGTTTTTGAGAAGGCAAGATAGAAGTTAAAATGAAGAATTAAAAATTTAAAAAATTTACATATTGCATTGAAATAGCTTTGGAATGCGTTCTCTTGCAATCAATATTCAAGAAAAAATATAGCATTGCAAAATGAGGTAAAGCCCATATACCAAATTTGAAAAAAAAATTAATGAATTTGGACATAAAGTCCAGTCTAAAAGATCTAAGCCCTATTTTTTATTTAAAGTGTCGCTAATCTAAACGATATCAAACTTGAAAACCGTATAGAAAACTCAACTCAGACTAGTTATGCCTTTTCCAATAAAAATTAAATAACATCAAATGAAATAAAGTAATAAAAACAATCAATTTACACTTAATCAAAATAAGAACAGGACACAATAAAAATCTTAATTTCTAGTCCGTATTGTTGAAACAAGCTTAAAATTCAAATGTAACAAAAATATGTGAATAAAAAAACTTCAGTTTTATAAAAAAAAGAACAAATTTAAAAACTAAATTTGAAAATTAAAAAATAAAATAAAAAATAAACATATACACACACAATTTAATTAAAATATTTGAAAACATATAAACCCACTTACGAAAAGTGGCCAACTTATCTTTTAATTTAATTAAGTTGGTCGTCATGCTTTATTTTAGGATTAGAGAATGTTCTTTTATATATGGAATCCTCTTTTGCGTATCGTCTAATACCCAAAATTAGTAGCAATATATCCAAAATAAAGAAATTGGATTTTCTGAAAAGCCTGGAAATAAATTTTCAGTAGATGAACACAAGAATCCTTTTAACGCAACATTGCCCTCGATGTTGTATCTCAAAAAGTTTAAGTCCTATTTTATATATTGGGTTCAGTGCTGTGTAATGCAATACAAAAATTTTTGTAGTCTGCACTTGGTAGGAAAATACAAGAAGTAATTTAGTAGCAGCTCAGAAAGAAGAACGATAACAAGTAAAAGGGGCTCAGTGCACACTTAATGTAATCAGTAAATGATTAAACATCCTTCAAAGTGAATACTTTGCCACTGTTTCCGTTGTTTCAAAATTGAGCATAAGACTGACTAAATAACATTACTTTAGTATACTAAAATGAAGGACAATCTATAAGCTTAGGAGATATATTTTGACTGGTAGCAAAATTTTGACTATGTTAGTGAATAGATATCACTAACAGAGGATAAAGTTAGCACAAACACATCAACATATACTTGGGTAGCTTAATCTATTTATCAGCTTAGGCTTGATATATAGCCATCAAGATATCAGAGTCCATAGAGTCTTCCCGAATTGCTTAGTGTGATGAAGTTGCTTTAGGACTAGTTGCTTCCTACAAGTGGTCTGTTATCATAATATTGTCCATTCCATAGCAATTTAAGGATTCAGGTTGGAAGTGTACATAAACGTGATTTGCAATTAAGGCTTAGTCTTTGATGGGTAGACATTAGATTTCTTTTTGTGGTTTTCTTTCGTTATATGTAAAAGTCAGAAGACTTAACTTTGTATATAAATCAATATTAGAAACATTTCATATAATTTTTAGTAAACGAAACAAACAATTTTAATTTCTTATTTTTTCTACAAAATGAAGGGTATTAGAATATCTGTGAAGTTCATTTAATTTTACTAGTTAAAAACTATATGTCTAATTTTTGAAAATTTTAATTTTTGAGTGAAAACGCATTACTTTCAGTACTTTCTAGCTTTTTGTTACATTTAACTACTTATGGAATTCTAGATAATATAACAAGGAAGGGTTGTTGAATTGGTTTAGAAAAAGCATCTTGAATGCGCCACTATTCAAATTTAAGAGTAAAATTTGGATAGAGGAAACTTAGGGTGGTAGCAAAAATTTTTTCCTTTCTGAAATTCACTGAAAAATTCAATACTTGAATCCAATTTAACTGCTTTAAAAAATATCATTTTGACAACTGTTGCTCAAAAAACTTTGAATGTACGCTTCTCGTTTCTGGCACAAACAGCAGCACTAAAAAATACTTTTTAAATAAAGGAAGTTGTTTATTTGACACAAATTCTTCTTCTGAAAAGTGATCAAAGAAGAAAAAAGAGGAAGTAGAAATAAAATCTACAAACCTAGGATAACAATTTTTGGCAAAAATAAAATTTTTTTCTAAAGTTTGAAATCAAAAATTAGCATTTTTGTTAAAAATTAATATCAAAATGCCACTTTCTGACTTACAAAAAGATTCGGAAAATTTTCTTAACAAAAAAACCCAAAAAATAAAAACATTTTTCAGTTTTTATTTTGATTTTCTTGACAACTGCCATTCAAATGCCAGTTTTTATGATTTCTCAGAAAAATGTTCAAGAATATAATTTTTTATTAATGTGAGATTTTATTTACAATTGACACAGGATGGCATTTGAGTAGCATAGATTTTATTATTGCTAATAAATGAATTAAGAAATTCAAATAAAATTTAAAATTTAAATATTTGCTCTAAGAAAATAGCAGCACTTAATGTGGACTTAATTTCAATACAATTGAAAAATTTAAGAAATTTTGCAATTTAAATGTGGCTAGAGCGGTAGGAAAATGTAGGAAAGGAATGTGTTAGATACTTCTAGGTAATATATAAATGAATATTTTTCTGTTTATTATTTATGCAAAGAACAAAACGACTGAAAAATAAATCTTAAAGGATAAAAGATGATTAATTCTTTTCAAATCTGAAACACAAAAAATCGATAATGCTCATCAATAAACCTATAAAAGAGTTTGAAAATGGTTGTCAGCTAAGAAGGTCTAACCATATTGTCGATGAAAGGTTTAATGCCGTTTTGTATGATATGGGCCTAAAACGAGCTCGGTTTCTATAGTTAAGTGTATGCTCTTTTCTAACTTTTCTAATAAAGTACATATAAAAGTAGAAGAGGAATAGGAAAAAATGTCTAACAAAAAACCTAATTGAATTTACTGAAGGTTTTTTTTTAACTTGAAAAATAAATATAGCAAAGAAGCAACATTTACAATACAAAAAGAAGTAAAAAGGTCCAATGCAGAATATAACCTTTTGCAAGCATTAAATTTAGTTTCAATTTAGAAACAAGAGAAAAATAAAATTTAAGAGATGTCATTCTACTATCTTGGTATTACCTAATAAAGCATTAAGAAATACAAGTCCTTAAGCTCATTTTAAACGTAAAATTTTATTTGGTAACTGACTAAAGGAATTCTGCCTTTGTAGGCCATTTACCATCTTAAGGGCATTAACATATCATTTCTCATCCCCAAAAACTTGACAACCAGCCTAGAATGTTTAAGTTAATTCCACTCAATCATTTATTTTGTGGCTCTCTTAAAGATTTTATGTATATTTAAATATATATATATATATATATTGTAAAAAATATATATAATAAAGTCAAGACCCAAATTCATGCCTATCCAGTTTGATATTTGTAAAGAAAAACAAATTTAAGCTCATCACTGTTTTAGTCATAGGGATTAAATAAAATGAACCACACCACTATTTAGAATTGCGATAAATATTTTCAGTTGTAAAACAGAACCACCTTGTAATTAAATTGATGAAAGCTTTCATTTAATTCCTAGTGCTTTGTTTGGACTTAAAATGTTAGCTTTAGTATTAAATTTGATTACAAAGAAGAAATAAAGGAATCATAAATAAGCATTTTAAGAATTTTTGGTTTTAATTGAAAAAACTTTGTCCTTGGAAATCGCCTACATTATGTTATCAAATTATTTTTGTGATTTATTTGATTTTTATAAAAAAAAGGGAATAAGAAGTGAAATGAGTTTATGTAAATGTAAATTTTGTTTTGATTGCAAAGTGTGGTGTTTTTTAGATGATTTGTATGAAATTTCACCTAAATTTTAGAAGAACAACACCATTTTTCCATCTTTTTATGGAGGTATTCTTATGGCATTGATAGCTATATTAAAAAAAAAACTTCGAAAATGAAAATTTTTACTTAAAAATGTTTGATTGATGTCGTCAAAGCAAAACCCAGATTGCTAGAAGGCTGTCTGGAAGATGAATCGGTATGACATGATAAGATCGCCAGCCAGAATCAACCAAATTACTTGAAGCTTAGATATGTTGAAGCCTATTAAAAATTAGGAGATCCGTGTTGTATTTTTTTGTAAATGATCATTTTGAAGCGTTAAAACTAGCCCTAACCTTACCCTCTAATAAAAATTTTCTCTGTAAAGTTGCAAAGTAAAGAAAATTTCGTAAATTTTAAATAAAAATTCTATTAACTCGTATTTGTACTTTTTTACAAGGAATATAAACTACAAACAAAAACCAGAAGAAAAAATTGAATAGAACGTGAGAAAATTAATAAGAAACTGGCAAAGTCTCTATCAGTGACCAGCGCAGCTATAAAATCGTAAAAGAAGTATTATCCAAGTTAATTATTCATTTATTTTATTATCACTATTTTTTAATACTATTCTGCAAGATTAATTGTTTTCATTATAATCAATTTTAATTCGAACTTGAATTAAATTTACCATTTTCGGATTACAGAGGAGAATTGTGTTAAAGAATAAGTTTTGGGGTAGATTTTATCCTTTCAATTTGCAAAAACAACCTGGGTTAGTTTTTAGAATATGTTTAGATTTTTATTGTTTTTGACATAAATTTAATGAATTTAGTGCAATTTTAAAGCTACATTAATGTCAAAGTTATAGCAAAATGGCGTTAAACAAGGCTATGCGAAATTTTTACATAACAAAGCTTTAAGTTCTAAGTAAATTGGTGTGTTATTTTTGGTGGCCATGCAATATATGTAAGTATTTACTCACTTATTCACCCGCCTAATACTTTATCTTCTAGATCGATATCTGGTAATCGGGATTTTGCTTTGTCGACACCTATCGAATATTTTGCAATTACAGCATTTCATGGATCCAGGCATTTTTTTATGTTGCTAGCTCTAAATAATCCAGAATACATGAAAGATTTCATAGTTATGTGAATTCATTTAATGCTGCCAAAATGGTTTTTTGAAGATTTCATGGACCTAATCATAGCTTTTTAAGAAAAAGATACATTCTTATTTCATTTTTTGATTATCAAGTATCCTTATAAAAGTTAAGATCTTTTAAAAGTAATTGAGTCCCTCAAAATAAAATTTGAATAACAAAAAATCTAAGCAATTAAACTAATAACATAAAAAGAACTATAAAAATACCTATTTAAAAAGTCCTTTTCAAGGCCTATAGTTATTCTACCTTTACAAGTTATAATTTTACGGCGATTAATCCCTTAGTTTTGACTATAAGATCTTATCTTGTTTGATGTAGTTTTCGTGGTTAAATTATAAGTTTTCTATTTTTTAGATCCCGAAACAAAACATTAATTGAATTTAAATTTTCTCACTTAAAATTAAACATTATCCTTACTCTCAAATATTGTGCAATTTTAACAGAGGTGATAAAGAGAATAAAAAATTCACACTTTATCACTTCTGTTAAAATCGCCCAAGTATCTGAAGGATTTTATTTTACAAATAAAAACTGATTTCAATTATTTGAGCCCATTACACAAATTTTAATAATTTCTTAAAGTTTTTGATTCTTCTTTGGCCTTAGGAAATTTTTTAAAATTGTTTACACGAACCTAAAGTTTTTTAAATATAGCAAATTAAATTATGTCAATGATGAAATTTGAATTTAATACTAAGCAGGACGTTCTTTTTTCTTAAGAGACACTTTTTATTTAAATAAATGATACACTTAGGATATATCACGATGGTTTTTAAAAATAATGGTACCACTAATGAAAAGAAGTTAGTGATTATAATTTTTTGTGGTTGTAATAGTAATTTTATTTTAAAATATCCTTTCATATATCCTTGTGACTTTCTTAGATTTCATTTTAGCTTATTATTCTCATAATCACCTCTGTTTTGTTTTTTACCAACATTTTAAAAGGATGATGCTTTCTGAAATTAAAAAACATTGTTTAAAAATAATTTGGAATACATAAAATGGCCTTTAATATTACAAGTTTTTATTTCCCTTGAACAGTTGTTTTCCGTGAAGGCAATTGCATTTTTGATGATTTTGCAATTTCATTAAAATCAGAATTCAATTTTTTTGATTTGAAATCTGTCAACGATCGTCTCCGATTTGAATATAAAATAGGACTTCCTTTTTCCTTAGGTGTTGTAGATATATAACGTTGAGATGATTTCCTTCTATTATCATCTTGAGATTTTGTATTAACTGTTGAAGCTGGTGGTGTTGAAGAAATAGCTTGATTGGATCTTGTTGGAACGGTAATTATTGGTGTACTAGTAATCATTGTTTTAGAATTAGCATTGCTTTTAGGAGAGAATTTATTAAATTGTGTTGTTAATTTTTTAACTGAAACGTTTCCTTTAAGAGGACCTTGTAATTTTTTTATAACGCTAGTAGCTTTTATTTTAAATTTACTAAAATTATTATCGATTTTCTTTTTTAATGATTTATTTACATCCAAAGTATTTTGCCTTTCAGTGGGATTAATTATTGCTGTTTTCCGTACTGGTGTATAAATTGGTGTCCGTTTTGGAATTTCTTTTGTTTTTGAACTATTTAATGGTTTTAAGGTATTTTTATTTGATTTCGCTGGTGTAGTAAATTTTGATGATGAATTTATTTTTGTTTTATTTAGCAGACCTGGCTTATCGTATGTACCACATGACCAGCTTCTACGAACATTTGGTTTGGATTTGTCTCCTTTTGCATTAAAGTTATCAACTATTTGTGTTAATTGCCTTTTGAGAGGTTTTCTTTTATCTTGTGTAACAGTATAGGTTGAGTTGGATGGTTTTGAAGATATATTACAAGTTTGGGTTTTATTTGGCCCTTCAGTATCTAACGTAGAGGTAAGTGAGCTTTTATTTATATCATTAAGCATGGTATTACTGCTTGATTTATCTATATCAAAAGTATCTTGCCTAATAACAGGTGGTATAGGGATCCTCTTTTCTGCAAGAGCAGAACTTAAATTTTCTAACAAAGCGGAAGCTGATTTTATGATTGCTTCATCATTACACTTCAATAAAACATTTTTTAAACTAGTTATCAAGCTATTTATTTCTTTATCACGTATTAGCTCAGTTTTTTCGTTAGTATTTTGTGGACTCTCCTTTATTACCTGAGATTCTTCATTCATTTGTTGTTTATATTTATTTAATTTTTCTCTTATTTCTTCAAGTCTTGTATCTAAATTGCTATCTCCATTTTTTTGAGTACTCTCGTGATTAATTGAAATATTTGATATTTTAAAGCTATTTTCAGTTTCACTTTCAGATTCAATTAAAACTGGTTCAGTATCAATTATATTTTCAAAAGAATCTTGTAGAAATTTCGAACGGCGCTTTTTTAATATTTTTTCTTCTTTAACACTTAGCAAAGTATGAATTTTTTCAGACTCAAAATTTTTTATGTTCTCTGAACTAAAGCTGATTTGAGAATCTAGCGGGGTGCTATTCAAAATGTGACTGTTTGACTTGTTAAATGATGGACATAATTCACCAATTTTTGCCAGATTTATTGTTATACCCTTGAGATTATCAATCTCAGAGTCATTACATATATTATTATTAGTTTTTTCAGCATTGACTTTTTTATTATTTTTACCATTTTGGAAATTCTTTACTTCTAAAGAATCAGTTAGTGAAACGGGATTGATATTTAAAGAAATTATTTTATTAGACTCAGATGACTGGTTCTTTAAACAATTATTAGATGCTAATGTTTTAAGACTAGGAATAATTGACGTGTCTTTCATCTGTTTCAATTCATCAGGTGAGGTTAAATTTTCCTTTTCTTTCTTCTTCGTATCACTTTTCTGCTTGGATTTAGATAAATTTTTTTTCGTTATTTCATTGTTTTTTTGTTCAGCCAACTCAAATGGATCATCAAGGAGTATCGCTTTATAAAGTTCAACATCAAATGGATTATTGTTAAGAGGAAAATCATTTTCGCTAATTTTACTTTGTATCAAGGGGTCTGGAAGATCAGTACTTTTAAAAGTTTTTGTGTTTATATCCTCCGATATGAGGTCTATTAAATTTATTGATGCATCTGATGACATCACGGCAAGACTGAAATAAATTTTGGAATGGATTTTTAATAAAATAAAAAAAAAAATAATAAAAAATAATAAAATAAATTAGGAATTCATAAGCTCTAGCTTGTACATTTTTTTTGTAGTTCCATTTTTTTCCATTAGACTTAATTTGTCACTTACAGAATATTTTGAGGGAAAAATAAATTTACAACCATTAAGAAATCGATTTTTGAGAGGACATAATTTTTGAACCACTTTTAATCGTTAAATGGAGGAAATTTTCAAAATTTGAAAAATAATATGAGGGGATAAAAAGTTTCACAATCTTTTACATAAATTATTTTTCTTCACTGGATTGCATTTAAAAAATAGTTAGAGAATTAATCTTTTCTCTTCTCAATAGCTTTTACTGTAAGATTTCGCTCTTATTCTAGATTTAATGATATGCTATCTATCACAGAACTCAATCAGTAAGCTAAGGTTTTGGTAGTTTTTTTTTAGTGCTTTAATGCTTTCAAATTTCGTTAAAAATTGATTTAACAACGTCTTGGTATTATATAAATAAGTTAAATAATATGTGTTCAGTCAGTTAATTAAACATGAGTAGCAATTTTAGACTACTTAAGACAAACTTAAGCCATGAGTATGATAATAAAACTCATGATTAAGATCTACAGAATGGAAAACTTTATCCGAATTTGCATTCATTTTCTGTTTAGAAATCTTTCAATTAAAAATTTCGACTTGTTAGCAAATTTACTTCAAATATAAACTATTCCTAGCATATGAAAACTAATAAAAACAAAGAACTTAAGTAAATATTGCTAAAGTTATTATAGAAATCTAGTAAACAAATTTAAAAAATTATTTTTCAGATACTTTCTCATTGACTTAAGAAATATATCAAAAAGAAATCTAACTTCATAAAAGCAAAACTTTTATCAAATTCAAAATGTTTTATAACGTGAATCTGCTTCCTATAAAGGAAGTTTCCCGTCAATAAATCATAGTATACTCCCTAGAAAATTTTGTCTCTATGAGAAATATCATGGAAAATAGAGATTTAAAGTTAAAAGAATTGTACATATCCTCTGGACCATGGAAAATTTTTCAGTCACACCAAGTATACTTGCTACGGTAGTAATTTTCATATCCATAGCTATTCACGCTGTATATAATTCATTATGGCCGACCGATTTCTGCTGAAAGTTAAATTTTTTAGGTTTTTTATTTTTTTTTTTTTACCATCTAAAAAACTGACTGACGCAAAAAATTATTGCAAAAAAAAAAACAATGTAAATGTAAAAGTAGAACTTTCAAACTCCCCCTTTAAGTCACAGGATCTGATAAATGTGTTACATACCTACACACTAACGATGTCATGAAAAATTGGAACTGCTCGCACACCAAAAATTTTTATCGCTTTAATAATCATAAATTAGGACCTCATCTGACGTTTAATTACAATTACCCCATACGTCCTGACACCACTAGCCACAATCATGCATATTTTTACTATGAAAAATTTGAGTAGTGGGAAATTAAGGTCTGCTATTTAGTATGCTTGATAGGATATCAGGCGGTTGCTAATGAACGTGACCGGTATTTTATGCCTGAGGCGGGAGAATATTCACGGTCTTGTTAATGATTTTCGCGTTTTGCTAAAATATTGCAAAAAAAAAACAAAATTTCTCTATCTCAATTTTTCATTAGCCAGGTTGGTCTTTTTAGTTATGTAAAATACATGAATGCAGTTTGACTGCGAATATAAAACCTAACAATTCTTTGAAATTTTCAATTTGCAATCAAAATGAAAAGCTTTATTCTACTTTTTTTTTTGTTAACTTTATCTAGTATCCTGACATTAATTTTATTTTCTGTAGAAAATAATACAGCAGAACTAAAAATTGAATGGAAAGCATTTATGTTCTTTGAATTTTGCCTTAGAATATGCTTAAAAACTTTTAATGTTTTAAATGTATTGATTTTTCTGAATGAGTAATCCAAATAGGAAATTTTGGCAGTAATACTCTTTAAGTTTTCACTAGATGCAGTTAAAATGATATTTTAGAAGGAAAGTGACTAACCGGTGTGTTTTTTTTTTTTCTTATTTAACTACTTACAATAAAAACTTCATTGAAATATCTGCTATGGCAAAACACTTCACCTAAAACAAAAAACCTTAAAATAATAATTTTTCTACAACTTTAGTAAAAATAAAATTTTTATTATTTTGTCCCTGATCGTTTTTGATATTTTCCAAACCACAATAGATCAGAACGTCATCTCTAGCATTATGGAAAATACAATACATTCTTGTCGTCTATGCTAAAATCCAAAAACGTGTAAAATGCTTTCATTTAAACAAAATTTCATTTGATATACGCTTTATAACTATCTTTGCTACGGTAAATTGGACACAACTGATATTGATATAATCTCTAACCTCTTTAAAACGATAAAAGATGTTTTTCTTTGAAAACAGGAACCGATTTCTCTTTACAGCATTTTTCCGGAACTATCAATTCCACAAATGCTTGAAATTTTAGAAATTGCTCCAGCAAAGTAAAAAGTCTTTTGGTTCCAATTTATAATAGTGAAACACTTTGAAGGAATAAAAAAGCTGATTTTATTTTTGTTTTTGTCTTGTTTTTCTTTATAAATAAAAAGGTGAAGCCATTCCACACTTGCCAAGTTAGTAAGACAGGAAAAGCCCATATAGGGATCTAAAGCAACAGAAAACAAGTGATTTATGTGTCATTATTACATTTTTGGCTCCTTATTTGCAAGGATAAATGTGGTTATTCTAGTGCATAGAATTGGTCCGTATTTGTTAAACTAATATATATATGTATGTGTATATTTATTAGGATATTATATACCTATGGATGTTAATATTGATTTATGATGTCCATTTTTGTTCATAGGGAACTTATATCATAAATTCCTTGGCGATAAATTCTCTTGTGTATATTATTATTATTATGGTTGCTTGATTTCAGATCAAACAATTTCAACATGCACTTTAGAATAAAAAACCAAGAGCAAAAATTTTCCATTTGAATTTATTTTGAAAGGATTTAAATTTTAGTTTTTGTTTAGGTTTTTTCTTTTGAAAGCTTTGAATATATTGTATAAGAATTTCAATAAAGTTACCACCAATTTATCAAACAAATTTTATGATTGTTTTTTATCTGATCATCGTTTGAATCTCTTTTGAGCTAAAGGAATTTAATTATTGATGCCAACTTTAAAAGGACTAGAAAAATTTCTATTAAGTAAAATTGTGTTCCACAAATGCTCAAACGGACCACAAATGGATATTTAAAATCGAATTTATGTAAGCAATTTCTTAATAATTTTATCAGGTCATCTTTAGAAAATTAAATAAATAGAAAAATTTTCTTGTACGAGAAACTCATGTGCAATTATGTTTGAAATTAGTGCAAAAAAAACTCAATGTTTTAGTTATTATTAGCTTAAATCAAAAATTTAGTCTGCGGCACTATTGATAAATTTAAAAATGGATTAGAAATTTTTTAAAAAGCTTTATTTTTTTTAAGTTACTAAATTAGTAGCGATAACGCACAACTTTTAACTAAAGCGATAAAACCTGAAGAAAAATCACTGCCATTCATAATGCTCACTTTGTCACTACTGCAATGGAAAAAACCAGACTAAGAAAATGGATAATTGGAAGTCAAACAATGTCAACCGTATAAATAGTAAGCTAAAACGTAAGAACGTTAGTCCTTTTTATTGGCATTAGACACCAATCACGGAGAGCACTATAAAAGCAACACAGTTATAACGGTTATCCCTGTTAAAAGGAACCTTGTATCAAATGAGATTATTTAAGCTGTCCAAGCAAGTCTATGAGAATTAGATTTATTGGATATAAAAAGATAAATAAAAATGGTATTTAAAAATTAATTTTTATTTTAACTTCTGTCAAAGGTAGTGAAATCTGTCAATTTTGAATTTTGCTTTAGAATATTGTTAAATCTTTGATCTAAATCTTAAAAATTTTTATATTTAACTAATTAATTACTTTCAAGCTTTGGAAAAGGAAATTTTGCATACCGAATCAAAACCTTGTAGACATTCATAAATCAAAATATAAAAATCAAATTTAGCTAAAAACTTTTTCAATGTTTCTATCAAAAATATGAAGTGTTTTGACACTAATAAAATTGGGTTTGGATTAAATAGTTATTACCCATCCTAGCTGTCCTTCGTCAATGTCAAAACATCTTTTTAACCTGTTAATTGCACAGATTGACTTCTGAATTTCATTTTATTTGATAAGAAATAGAAAGCAATTATTAAAATTTTATTCTTTTTCTTTTTCAAATATGATTTTGAGTAGCTTTTGAATTCATGAAAAAAATACTTTATTGATTTTTCTGCTCATTTTTTGAAAACAAGGATACCCTTAATAAACTTCTAGAAAACCTTATTATCCCTTTCTATAATTTCATGATAATGGCTAAACTTAGTAATTATCAGTCCAAAAAACTTCAGTACTCATGCATTATAATTTCTATTATAGGCATCAAGTATTCCCTTTGTCTAGTCCTGTTTGGTATACAATATAAAAGGAGAAGAAAATGTAAAAAAAAACCCTTCTGAAAGTAGATACTTAAAACCCAAAAAATGAAGAGAAGATACATGATCCATGAGCCTAAAAACAGATTCACTGATGATAAGCACCATCAAATTCAGTCTCATTAAAATTAGTCAACATTCTTCTTCCAGGAGATTTAATTGAAAATTGAAATTGGATTTCAAAATTTAAAAGATAATATTGACCATGGATTTAATTAATTTTTTAGGTTACAAAGCTTTACAATTGCAGTAGAATTTATTCAAACGCTCATACCAGACTAAAATTTCCAATGCAATAGGCATCAGGGATTAAATGAATTTTTCTATTTACTCGAAATCTAATGCTCATTTTAATTATAAATCAGATCTCATGAATGCAATTTATACAATATGATGAGAGAAAATATATATATATATTGTAGAGGAGATGGAAGTTGAAGACCATTGGCCAAAAATTTAACAGAGATGTCAATAAATTTAATTGATTTTAATCAAATCCGTCAATCCACTGTTCAATTATTTAAAGTCAATCGTTTGTGGCCCGATTGCAGATTACATGTGTAAATTGCTTTCAGCTATCTATATTTCTGAAAAGGATATAAAGAACATATACATATATAATTACATAATTGAAACTGTTGCAGATTGTGGCAAGAAGCAAGAGATAAATTTTGATTTGTTTTATCTAAATTTACAATCCCGATGGACTATTTACGCAAGGCATGTCCAAAAATTAGCGGTGATGACGAGCATAGTATAGTGTAACATATGTTAAATTACTTGCTGGTAAATGACAGCCAATCGAGAGCTCTAATTGAAAAATAAAAATGAATATTTGTTTTTGAGTATTATGGGAAAAATTTTTAATATAGGGTTTAACAATTAGCTAAGCTGGTCAAAGGTTATCCAGGACGAATATTTAAATGAATTACTTAATTTTATGATTGTGTCATCTATTGATTGGCTTGAATTTGATTTTTGAATTTTTTTGTTTTTGTTGTTTATTATTACCAAAGACAAAATATTTGTGATATATTTTACTAGTTGTGTTGTGTCTAGTTTAAGTCTAAAAATTTATTGATTCTGATTTTGTCTTGATGTCAAAAAAAAAAAAAAAAAAAAAAAAAAAAAAATTAAAAGCTATTCAAAAAGTTGACTAATAAAATGAATTTGCGAAGAATTAAACATGTGCTGGGTTAAGGGCTTACTCAACACTTTTTATTGAAGTTTATTACATTTAGTCCAGTTTTCACAGTTGAATTCTCTGTCAGTTTTTAGCCTAAAATAAAAGCTACTATCCAACAGTTGAAGATTTTTAATCTTGAAGGGCACATTTTAGGCTTTAGGAGAAATAAAAATCACCAGGAGTTTAAGGAGGGACTTTTCACAAGTTTTTGCATTCAAATGAAAGTTTTGCATAAAATAATTTACTTTTTTTAAATAATCTACTTATAAAACTGTTTTCATTTTTAAAATATATTAACCATGCTTTTTTTTAAAGGTTTAGTTCTTTTTTTGACTTAGGGCTGAGTACTTTTCTTTTAATTCTTGAAATTTTCTTGGGCTGATTAAAATTTACACCAATTTGTTAAGAGGTTAAATTCTACAAAAGCCTCTGACATTTGAAACTTTCTCAGGGAAAACTGATTTTTTAAATATTTTTTTACCAGAATAGCCTATCGACAAATTCTAAAAGTTTATCCTTAACATAAGCTTAATGTAAGTTAATAAGAAATTGTGTAGGTATTTACAAAGCAAAAATGAACAGCAACAATTGTCAACAGAACCTTTTATTATCAAGATGAAAAAGTCAAGAGATTTGTACTCAAAACAAGACACCTCCCTCCCAAATAGAGTCACACTAGTGTTATCCCTACAGAGAGCTACACTCCAATTAATGCAAGAGTATTATTGGTAAACATTTAAGACTAAATCTATCCCATAGAGGGTGTTTTGCCCTTATAAGCCTTCAAGGACATTACTAGGCCTTTACGCTAAAATCAAACAATAATCTTTGACAACATAAATTCAACAAGTAAATATACTTATGTTTATGTTAGGAATTTAGTGAGTTTTTGTATTAATATTTGCTTAAGGACGAAGAATGTTTGCCGATAAATTCAAAATAGACAAGACTTGTTTATGTTCTCTTCTATTGCCAAGCAACAATTGATATTTTGTTGCTTACACATTTTTGTTATCAAAGAAGAAAAAAAAATTAGTTAAATAATTTTTTAAAGAAAAAACTTTTGACATTCAAAATCAAATTATTAAAATAAACCATGTAATAGTTTTTAACGAAATCCATAAATAAATTGGATGTTTTACTTTAGTATGTCCGTAAACATGCCTGTAAAGGGTGAATATCTAAATAAAGAAGTCTATTAAGTTTTGTGAATGTTTTACTTAAAGTTTGATGATCTTTTGATATGCCTGAAAGATATTGCGAAGCAAAAAAAACAACAGGCATAGTACCCCGTTTATATATATGCGATGAAGAAAGAAGAAAATAGCATAAATCCTTTTTTGCTATGAAGGTGTAATTTGGTGTATTTAGTAAATACAGAATGTAAATAAGTTTAAAATTTTGCCGAAATTAAATCCTTAAATAATTTAACAGAAAATTCTTAATCGAAGTTATGCTGTGCAAGGAACAAAGCTGACTAGAAAACAACGCAAAGTAAGTATAATATTGATTCCGCAGTTTTCATTTTCTAGACTCTTTATTGCAGCAACAGCTTAAATAAAAATAGAAGGTTTTTTCTGGGATATCTTATCCTAGCCATCATCTTCTTTTGCTTTCGACTTTGTAGCCCTATGATCAGAATTTTTTGAGCTATAGTTTGAAAATATTTAATAAATCTTCATCAATTCTAACTTTTTTGTATTTCTTCGTAATAGCAATTGATCTTCAAAGTATGCCTTCTTTGTAGCCTTAGGCTGTCCACTGAGTGCAGGCTTTTAGCTGAGCTGACACCGGTTCCGTTACCGACGACTTATAAGTCGTTATGGGTAAATCAATAGGAATCTGCTGAAAGTGTTCAGAGTGCAAGCCTACCAAAGATTAAACTATCGCAATGGGAATCGATGCCAGCTCGGCTGTAAGCCAATCCTCTGTAGGTAGCCTAAAGGGACCCTTTAAGTATCATATATTTTTATACAATATTGCTTAAAATATTTTCTATAACATTTCATATCTGTCAAATCCATACAAAAATTGTCCATCTAATATTTAAAGACAGGTTTTACATGATATAATCATGTCATCCTATACATATAAGAATATATTATGGTTAAGGGGACATACATAACACTTATTTTTCAAGCCTGATTTAATTGAGTATTCAACACTCAAATTTCTTACTTGATTGCAAGTATAAATTATCAGTTTTCACAATTTCAAATATGATATTTTCGATTTTAAATATAAAAAACCACAATTAACATATTTTGCTAATTCAGGTTGTCAAAACTCAAAATGCTGTAATTCCCAATTAAGTAGAAAAAAATACTTTATAATTTTCAGAAGTAAATATCACCAAGAAAACTGTCAGTGTAATTAAGAGAGACTCCACATAGACTTCTTTTAAAGACTAGTTTTAATTGTTATTACTTCCATATCATTTTATACAATTTTTTATCAGATTTATCTAACTGCATGAATTGAGATTAGTAAGCCTTAAAAGATTTAAGTCTATTGTGAATATTTTTTCAAAAAGTATATTTTTCATATTATTTTAAATAAAATTAATTGCTTTTGATTATGTTAAATGAAGCTAAGCCATAAAAAAGAAAAAGCGCAAATTACAGAAAAATAAAAACATTGTTTCCACAGTTATTTTCATAATGGAAGAGTATTTAAGCATACAAACTGAAAACGGTAGGTCGCGTTATTTATAAGTCACACATATTACTCTTGCTTTAATACATTTCTTATAAATTTTGAAAATTTATTGAAATTACCAATTAATTAATTTTTTTATTGCAGTACAGGTTTTTGAAATAACTTACCAATTAAATGAGAATCTTCATAGAAGTTAATACTAAAATACATTTAAAATATCTTACAAAATCATTTAAGAGTTATAAGATCAAAATTTACACTGCACCAAAACAAAAAAAAAAAAACGAAATAATATACATTACAGACTAACAAAAAATACTAAAATTATAAAGATAGAATTAAAATGTCTTCGCTAAATTTTTGCAAACTTTGAATTCCACAATTGAAAGAGATCAAGAATAACACAACAAATATAGAAAACTGAACAACAACAGTTTTAACTGTTATTGATAAAAATAAGAACCTGTTTTCAAGCAAATCCCACATCCATCAGATATCAAATCTATTTTTTAATTTTATTTTTCTTCAATTGACTTGATAACACATATTCTAGTTGGGATTTTTGGGGGTAAGGGGCGTGTTCAATTAATTTTTATTTTATAATTTAAGAAATGGAGGGACTGTTCTGCAATATTTTGTGACAGTAGATTGCATCATTTAACTGTTCCTGGCAGAGTTTATAGAAATGGTTGCGAGTAATTTGAATATTTTTTATTTGACTACTAAATATTTTATTGTTTTTTTGTTTTGTAGATAACTAGAGAAATATTGTCTGAATACTGTTAAAATGCCGTGAAATCAAATTAGTTTATAATAAAATCACAGTAAGTAATCTTAAATATTTTTAAATTTGAAAAGAAATACAAAATACAAAAGTTATAACGAATTTCATTGGTTGTATTGTGATTTTGTGTATGTGATGCAAAACTGAATATGAAAATTCATATAACTTTTTAGTTCTACCAAGAATATATGAACCTTTTTTTTTACAGAAGCATGCAAAGAATCGTGCATAGGAATCGTGCAATTAGATAGTGTTTATATTTATTAAGAGCGGTAACTCATGTATGAATGTATGCATTTGTAAATTTAATATTTTTTGCAGATGAATCAAATATATGTTGCCGTTTAAGATGATAAAACCAAAAGCAACATAATGAACTAATTTGTGGTAGTAGAAACGGAATCATTTTTCTGGCAATCATTTATAACTGTTATAAAGGGTGAGTAATATGTTTTACTTGCCTGTTATTGCATGTACTTGAAAGTTTTAATTTTTATAATTTTTGTGTAAATAATTGGAACAAAACAACTTATCGTGAGTTGGGAAATTGGGGCCTAGCCAAAATTTTTGAAGTTAACATGAAATTACAAAACCAACATCTAACACGAAATTCTATTCTATTCTAATTGTGATACAAAAATGTTGTGTTATTTAAATAATTTTTTTTTTTTTATTTTTTATTTTTCTTGTTATGGTTTTTGTTTTTAGTACTAATTATTGGCTTTAGATGTTAATTCTTTGTTACTATTTTTAATTGTTGTTTATAATGGTTTTTTTTTTTGTTAATTTTTTGTAGTTTGGCTAGTTGTTGTTTTTGGCTTTGTTATTGTTTTTAGTTGTTTATTCAATGCAAATTGCTGTAAAGTAGGACTACCAGATGTCTATACTTTTTTTTTAGAGTTTGGGTCAATTTTCTTGTTTGCGCTGTATTCTTGTTCTTTTCCTTCTGCCAAAGTAGTGTCTTGGGTAATCCATTTGACAATTTTTGACCTCAATAAGAAATATATTAATATAAAATTTGCATTTTGTGTTTTATGAGCATCTTTTTATTAATGTTTTAATAATTATTACATTTTACATACTCTATGAAATTTATGGGATGTATACTACTAAGTGTTTTATTATGTTGTTTTTTTCTTCTGGTAATAAAAGGACATATGATACAAGTGGTATCCTTTGCATGCTGGTTAGGCAATTTGAGCTACTTTGCATAAAGAATATTATTTAAATAAAATTTGAAAGTTTTTATTAAATTTCCTATAGGTAAAATTGAAAAGAAAACCATTTAATATCTGGCTACTCACACAATGAATTCTATTGCGTATTGGTATTGGATTGTACCAACAAGGCACAGGTTCATGAAATAACTTTTTTTCATTTTATGAAGAAAAAAAATTTATTTTTGATTTTTCTCTTCCTTTAACTTAAATATTGTTTTGAATGTCTGTCCATTAATCTATATAATATAAGAGATTTTATATTGTCTTAAATTTTTGTTCTATACAAAAAATAAAAAGAAAAGGATCATTTTAATATTGAATAAATAAAAAATATTGAAAAGGAATATTTATGTAATTCATGCAACTAAATATTTCTATGTAATGGATTTTATGGCAAAAAAATTTAAATAGTAAGTACCTATTGAATTGTTGATTAAGGATATTATGTATATATTTATTTTAGAAGAAAGATGATTTTCCTAAAATTAATTTAGCAATCAATTGTAATAGTAAAAGAGTAGTAAAGAATCAATCTTTTGCCATTTGGCAGCCTACTCATACATTGAACTTCAAATTTTAAACTTTGATAGTAATGTAAGATTCTCTGCAATCAATATAAAAATTACTCTGAAAAATTGCTTAAATGAGTCAAGTAGTAAAAACTGTGGTTTTTTTTTGATTTTTTGCTTATGTACTAAATTTATTCACATACTTCAGTTTAAAAAGTTGTTTATATTCTCTATATAATAGAAAGAAGATGACTCGAAATGAAATTCTTGATTAACATCTAGAAATAAATCTATCTGCAACTTTGATTTTATTGTCTTTTTACTTAATTTTACTATCCACAGTAAGAAAAAGTCTTTGGATCACAAGATTTTAAACATAAATCAATAGAATTTTGAAGAATTCTTTAAAAGAGAACCGAATAAGATTTGTTGATCACTGTAAATATTGTCCTTTAAAACATAATCGATTTTCAATAAATAAAACCATCGTATTTGTATTTTCTTACCCATTCTATATTAGTATTCATAAATTTAATCACTTAAGTTAATAATACTAATAAATTAGTCATGTAGATTAAGATTGTAGTAAGCAAAACACTTACAAAAAAAATAAATAGTTTTAATAGTTTACTTTGCCTCTACGTTTTTCGCAAATCCAATTTTTCCTAGAACTTTACATTTTTTCATTACATTAACACTTCAAGCAATGGTCCTAATATAATTCCTTCACTTGCACAACTATTATTATTTGATCGTACCTTTTGGCATCTATCAGTAAGTCTTCAAGCCATTCTTATACTTCCTTGATAGCATGAGAAAACTGTAGTGTAATCTCATCGTAAAATATTTTTATTATAACTTTTAGTAAATGTAAACAAAAGCCATACATCCAGGTATACTTAGAAAAACTGCAAATTTCAAAATATTTTTGGAAGGGTATAACACTTTTAAAGTTAGTGTCCCTCCTTCTTTCAATTACTATGGTATAAAAGGGAATATCCCTTACTTGTTCCGACATTAGCCATTCACACAACTAAATCGTCCGTTATGTCCGTCTTATTACTTATAAAAAAATTTAATTAATTTCCTTGTTATATTAGTAGTAAAACAACTGAGAAATTTATTAAATATTCTACAAAAATCCTGCATATGACAATCTTCCATATACATCAAAAGAATTTATAAGCAGTATAAGAAAAAAAGTTTTAGTTTAATTAAAATATTCATAAAACTTTATTTTTTCAATACTCAATAAATTGTTTTAAAAGTTTCTTAATTAATTTTTTTTTTATTAAAGGATATACTTATAAATTATTTAAGTATGCTTTTTTGCATTTAAGGATATTTTTGTTTTGTAGTTAAAGTGTTTTCACAGATATTTAGCAATAAAATTTAGGGAAAAAGTTATAAATGCTTTGTTTAATCACATCAACCAAACTTTAATTTTTCTTAAAAACTATTCTTGTCTCTTTTTTTTCTTATTTCTACACTGAAGGATTTTCTTTAACAAATATTTATGTTTAAATTCTTCATTAAATATTTCAAAGTTTTTTTTTTAGCTAGTTTTACACGTTCCCGTAATATTATTTGATTAAAATATATTCCTGTTAAAAACTAACTGGATTAACGTAATTTGCCTAAATTTATGTGAAACTAAGTGTCTATATAAAAATTTGACAAATAATAATTTTGTTGGTGTTGTTAAAGTCAAAAACTTCTAAGCACCCCTTAAAAAAATTTCCCAATTAGGTTTTCCCTAGTGATTTTAATAGAAGATAATAAGCGGGGGACCAAAGCAATTTAAAGCAAGTGTTGCTTCCATCTATCAACTCAACAGCATGCTGCCTAGAAAAGTGATTTGATTTTCAAATAGCCTTGTCAACCCATTGCACTTTAGCTCTTCTCCTTATATTTAGTTTATATCCCTTCATAATATAGTAATATAGGAATATTCTATTCTATCCATATAAGCATTAACAAATAATGATATCCTTTTTCATGGTAGCGGGAAATTTTGTTCGTATTTGAATTATTAGGGATCTAAAATAAATGTAAAGAGGCTGTATTGGACCGTTAAATAAATTAAATTCGATTGTTCGCGAAATGGATGCACTTTGCTTTTGCCCTAAATAATAGGCAAACTGTTGTCCTTGTTCACTTCTGCCATGGAAAATAAATTTAACTCTAAATTGTAGTTTTTGGTTGCCTTATGGTTGGCCAATGGAATGTGAATGATACATTGCAGAGGATTTTTCGATGTTCAATGCCGGTCGGTCTCTGATAGCGGTCTATACGATATGACTTTTATAGCATTGAACAAATTTATTTCAATTTTCAAACATTAAATTCAATAAAACTTTATTTAAAGTACCAAAAATATTATTGAAGGGAAATTAATTTGGCTGACTGAATCAATAACTACTAAAATATGCTGTTTCGAGTAGATAAATAATCTAAAATGTATATAGAATTACAAAAATAAATTTAATATAATTCATTCAACCATTTTAATGATATATGAAGTAAATTTGAGAAGAAAAG
Source organism: Acrocera orbiculus (assembly GCA_947359355.1). Classification (NCBI taxonomy): domain Eukaryota; kingdom Metazoa; phylum Arthropoda; class Insecta; order Diptera; family Acroceridae; genus Acrocera; species Acrocera orbiculus. The sequence goes on from OX375757.1 coordinate 48,511,525, forward strand.
AATGCTTCTTAACAATTTTCTAATACTTGTTTTATATAAAATTTTGCGTGCATATACTTTTTGAATAAATTATTTCAAAATCATTTTATTTTTATTAACAATAAAATTGATTTCCTATAAAACTGAATTTGCTTGAAATTATTTGCAGCTTTTAACAAAGTCTATTGCAAAATTATGAGTGCAGGTTGTATTATTATTTGAAAATCATGACCTTAGTTTCAATTAACTTTGTTTGTAATTTAAAGGCTCAAGCGTATAAATTGCATAGGCTGCTTATACGACAAGGAAATAGAAAATAAAAATTTGACAAAAAATTTTATTAGTTTTACTTTCAATATCAGATATAAAAGGATTCTTTAGAATAAATTTCTGAACCACAAAAAATACATATGTAGCAGAATATGCTGCTCACCATTCTTGAACTTTTTGTATTATTCAGGTATTTATTAATTGTGCCCTTTGATGAGTCACGTCAAGTTTTTAAGCGATCCCATCTTCTTTCTTGTACTTTTGAATCAGGTTTTAATTACACCAAAATTGTTCATGTACACAAAGCTATTTTCCGCTCCTGTGTTTCAGTGATTTGTCAATTCTTCTACGTACCAAACAGATAAATATTATTAAATAGAATGGTATTAAGAAAGTTAGTTTTTCAATAAGAAAACTCGGAGATAAAACAAAAGAAGATCTTGACTATATTTCTCAAGGATTGTTTTTAAATTAAGGGATATTGCGGTTCGAATTACTTAAACACCATTTTGTTATTAAAAATAAAGATTTCCAATGTTCGACTGTGTTTAAAAGGAAAGCTTTTTCCTTATCAAACCCTTAAAAATAGTTTAGAATATGAAAATTAAATTTAAATATTCTTATTTGAAAAATTTTATTCTTTTATTTCTCGAAGACTTATAAAAACTGGATCATATTTAAATCATTTAAAAAATTAAAAAAGTCGAGAAATATTGGCATTGATTCATCATTTTTACGCGAAATAAAAATCAATTGCCATATTTTTTTACATCATTTTTTAATGTGTAGGCGCCATTTTTGCAATCCAATAAATTAATTTTAGATTTATGAAACATAAAAATAGCAGACAAAACAATATTTTTTTTTTTAGCTGGCTCTTATTTTGAATGAAATTTCAAAAATTTCAAAAAAAAATTAGGATGAGCAAAATATGTGAAAAGTTTAGTTAATTTGCAAAAAAGCAAAAAAAATAAAAAATAAATAATAATAAACAAAATTGAATAAACTACAAAAACAGAAGGCGCCAAGAATCTCAAGCTAAATTTTATGTATGTAACTGAATATTTTTCAAAAATAAAAATATTTTGTTCCGCATTAAAAAAATAATCCTTCATCCTTAGTTGGTTATCGGTAGTTTCTATCAACCTTAAACAGGAAATTAATGCTTTGTCAGCATTAGATTGCAAGTTTTGTTATGTTGACTTACATCGATAATGGTAAATGTCGATTTCATTGTTATCAACGTTCTACATATTTGCTAACCAAAATTTCTTTAGGCTTTTCGTTGGCGAAAAAAAAAACAACAACATAAAAACATAATATTCATCCTTCATATAACAACAAGTTTTTATTGGAACACTTAAGAATCCTTTACAAAATTTTCATAATATAAAGAAGCCTGCCTCGTTTGAATTCTGTTTTCAAGGCATCAAATTCATTCATCCTTCCGTTCTTGCTATTATTATTTTTACGTTTTTTTTTTGACTTCATGTGTGCTTAAGTCATGAATAAATCAATAAATCAGAGTGTAATTTTTTTTTTTTTTTTGATTTCTTGTAAAAGGATTACATAGTAGCAAACTGTTTCTAACATAAGAATTATGATTTGTAATTTTGAAGATCTTAAAATTTGTTCAAGGAGTCCTTTGAATTTGTCTAAATGTAATTTATTTGAAAATAAGTTTCTGTTTTATTTAAGTGTTATAATGATTTTAGCTAAGGAAAAGCAATTCATTTAGCTTAATTCTTAATGTAGATCTTCGAAAAATAAATCTGTGAGGAAAGAATTTACTCGTAAAAAAATCCTTTTTTTTTATAAAGTTCAAAAATTAATTCCTAAAAAACTGTGAAATTTTTGTAATGAAGCTATGATATTTGTGATATTTCAAGCTCTATTTTAAGATTTCAGTGGTTTTGCAATTTTCTGAGCACATTATTGAAACTGAGGGCTATTTTAATAAAAATAATTCACACTATAGCTGGTATAGAGAAGTTAAAGAAACAATTAATAAATTGATAAATAAAATCAAAATTTGCCCAAACAATTAGATTTTCATGTCATGACTTTAGTCTTAGATCAAAAGACTAAAAAAAGGAATCTTCACTTGTACACAGCTGCTATTAATTTTTTTTGTTTTAAAAATTTGGCTCATAATGTTTTTTTCTGCCTTGAAATCAAAAATTTTTGTTAACAATGCAAGCACTAAATATTTTTTTACTTCATATATAATCACAAATTTCTCCTGACACTCTTCTTATTTTTATAGTTCCTATAATAACTTGAGCCTTACTATAAGTTTTTCTAAAAGCTATAATAAAATTTGTTGCTATCCCATAAAGATATTACTTCTATTACTATTTGTCTTATAGTCCTATTCATTTACCCCTCATATAAAACAAGAATATATTGCCTAAATTTACCCGTTTTTCTTTAAACGACGAGTCAAACCATTAAGTTTGACACTAATTGCTTGTTTGGTGTTATCAAAAAAAGACTCATGAATTCGAAATCTTCTTTATTTCATAGTTTTTTCACGTTCTGTTAGTCTTTTTAGGGATTTTCTGAACTTTACTAAGTTCCTTGGAAGTTTTCTATATTAAAAGTTAGAAACTACAAAATGTGATGTTATCGACGCACATGGCTGGAGTGCCTAATAAATTTCTATAACATTATTTTCTTGCCTTACTGAGCGCGCACTTAAGATTTATTTACTTCGTTTGTCATCTCCTAAGGATTACATAAAAGTTTCTTCTCAGTTAGTTGTAGGAAACAAAAAAAAAAAAACAAAAAAATAGTTTTTTCTTATAAACTTTACGTTTATAACTAACAAAAACAAGAAAAAAGAAATATTTCTATCTTTGTGACAGGAAATCTAACAAAATCATACCTTAACAAGTAGGAAATAGTTGAAAAATATTTTAATTAAATTTAATAATATGTCAACAAAGTGTCACCAACAGGAATTTTATAAGTAAACAAAATAAAACTTTGCTTTCAAGCATTTGTTGTCACAATTCAAAATTCTTTATCATATAAGTATGCAAAGGTCAAGGAATTTACACAAGCAACAGTTATTCTTAGAATTAAATTATTTTGCTTTCCTGGATCTTTGAACTTTTCAAAACTTCTTTCCGTAGAAAAAGAACAACATCAAAAAACTTGAAAAAATAAAATAAAAACAAACACCATAAAAGGGAGTTATTCATCCTTTAATCCTTGAAATTAAGTTTTATGCCTAGATTTGAGATTGCCGTGGGCTTCTAATTCTCTGGAAATTTACTTATTTTCACGAGGAATACAGGAAGTCATCTTAATTTACCAAACAAAATCTTACACTTATACAACCTTTAATGTAATTTTCCTTGACGTCTGTCAAAGCTTGTTGCTTTATATAAACATTTTGTTTTTGTTGTTGGTTGCTTTTTTCTTTTTTGTTTTTCTTAAGACAAACCAAAAAAAAAATAAATAAAGAAAATCAAACACTAACTTAAATGACGTAAGGGAAGCTGAAACAGGTGGCTATGAAGGGTAAGCAGACCCTTTGAAAATGTGATTTTCTTAGACGAAAAGATTTAAACCAGAAGTTTTTAGAATGACAAGTGTCAGATAAAGCTGTATATAAGTTCAATAGAAGGTTGAAAATTTTTGGGGATATTAAATTAAAGGCATATCCTTAGCTATAATCAAATAGGCTAAAATCTCTGACGGCAATATGGTATAACTGTTGTATAATTTAAAGAGAAATATTTTGACTTAAAGTTAAACCACGTGTATTTTCAAAAACAATTTATTAAGTTGGCCACATATGCTTACTTTCTAAAAAGGATTAGTCATCAAGACTGATTTGAAACGTGTCAGTAGTCATGTTTCTTTTGAAAATTGTTTTGTTGTTTTGTCCTTCATAAATATTTTTTCATAGGTCCAGATAATTTTAATCTAAGAAATAGTAATTTTTTAGGATATTAAACATAAGCTAGACTTTCATCAATTACTTATTCGATAGGTCATCAATTTAGCTACCAATACTATGAATAAAATTTCTCTTTAAGATTTTACTAAAAGTGTTTTTTTTTTTTTGTATAAAATTTTTCTATGAATAACGTAAAACAATGGGATACTGTTTGGTTAACCTTTATGTCTTAAACGATACCCTATCAAAGAGTTCAATTCCTTCTAGGTTAGCCCATTTCAATTGGATTTCCTTCTAGAAAATGTTCCCTTAGTAATTCTGTAGACAGCATCGATTTCTTCTTTTACTTTTTCATGATGATCTTCCGGGTTAACCACTAGTACCCTTCACTTGATTCCTTGAAAACGAATGCAATCAGACGTAGGAAAATGTGAAAATCTCTCTTGGGTTTTAACGATTTGGTGGATATAGAGACCAAGCAAATTTTCCACTTGGACACACACCGCAACGTTTTCAAATTGAACAGCAATGAACCAGGACTTTGAGGATAATGTCCATTGTGTACATATTTTACACATGGAAATTGTTCTTAGCATTTACTAGAGTTTTTTGTAGCTAGGATATTAAGGGTAGAAAGATATCATTGATTGAGTTAAATTTTTATTTGTTTTCCAATATATCAACAAAAGTTTTTTTAATGCATAGCAAAAAATATTTTTCATCCTTTTTATATCTTTTTAAAGTGAGCACTTTTAAGAGAAGCTTGGATAATAAACTTTCAAATTATGCTATTTGGGATAGTTTTGAACATTAAAATATTTATTTTTTTTTGGTAGTTTAGAAGAATGATTTTGCATATCAAATTGGTAAAATATATTTATTTATTGAAAATTTAAGCAATTACATTGGTTTTAAGAATTATTTGTAATACTGTAATTCTACGAAATTGTATTTTTGTTAAAATATAAACTCAAAAATGACACACACAGAGCAAGATGACAATTTTGTTAAAGTCACTTTTTATCAAACTGTTTTAGGTTATTTGAAATAATATTTAATATACAAATTTTACTTTACGTTACTTTGATTAAATTACTAACTTACTTACTCTCTCCTTAAAACTATTCCATTTGTATAAAAATATTCATTTTTCCTCGAATTTCAAAATTGCTTTCATTAAACAAAAAAAGCTATCATAAAATGTACGCATAACCTCCAAAAATTTGTTGTAATACTTGAAATTATGCAGTTTTAGGGTTTGTTTGCAGATATCTAAATAATTTCTGCAAGACGTCAGAAAATTTTCTCCCGGCAAATTGCATGGAAACTGCCGATTTTATTTCATACAATTTCTAGGTTTTTGTTACATTTCGTTTAATATATGCAGTATTTGAAATTTTATTTTGTAGTGGTTTTATATCTTATTGATGTGAATCTTAATACTGAAAATATCTGAATTTTTTCGATTTATGAATTTTAATACATTTAATAGTGAGTCTTAGCATATTTTCTAGAAATCCCTATAATTTCCATGTAATTGCTGGTTTAATAGTTGAAGCCTCACTAAAAAAATTTCATCTCAGTTTCAATTTCTTTAATAGGAAATAGTCGCATTAGACCCGACCAATTGAATACGATGACACAAAGATTTTGTTTAGTACCAAAAATCAACAAACTATATGAGTAAGTAATTACTTCAACATACATCGTGTAAAAAAGACACAATATTTAGGTCTGAGCTTGGCTCTCAGATATTTTTGAAATTCAAGATAAAAATATGCCAGTAATTGTAGTAAATATTGAAATAATTTTTCAAGGATAATTCCGTTGATATTTTCTACAGAATACAATGAGAATTGCTTAGATATTTTTGAAGCTAATATTTTATCATGGGCTATCAAACAGCAAGGAGCTAGCTAACCGTGTGATAAAATTATAATGAAAAAACCATCATTAAAAGTTTTTTCAAAAATCATTATTTTGATTTTGTTTTTTATTGTTAAATTTTTATAATTAATATTTATTGCTAGTTTCATTATTAACTTATTAACCTTAGGTTGTTTTTTTATTTTGTGAAATAGTATTTTTTGATTTATATTTTACATTATATCGTTAATTTTACTATTTTTAGGAAACTTGGGTCATATTTTGAGGCTGCAACGACTTCTTTGTAGTGATTGCTATGCTACAATTTTTGATTATGCGTTAAAGATTGTCGTCTAAATTTGGTAAAGATTTTTAATTTACTCATGTCCACAATAAATCAGTTCGAATGGTTTTTCCGCTGATATTTAAGGTGCTCTTTGCTTAATTTTATTCAAGTTTTACTTTCTTTATGTACATTCAGTCTTCAAAATATTTTTTTTCATTTTTTACCCTTTTACTATTTCCCAAAAAACTTTTAAGCCACAAGAAATAATTACCGAGTTAAAAAGTCATTCCTATGGATTTATTTATTAATATTTCTGATGAGCTTTCACTTAATTTTGTGTTAAATTTTATAACTACTCTTTGGATAGTTTCTTATGATGACAATTTAATTAGGAATATATTTATAAAGCTTCTTTGCCTTCTTTAAGCCGATGTTTGACTGAACATAAAATCTTTGTTTCATTTTTCAAAAAATAAATAACCGTGAAAATCAAGGGATGTTTATATGTAATTCAAATAAATAAAATAGCACAATTTTTCCAGTAACATTAACTAAAACAGAAAGCTTTTGTTTATCGTTAAGCCCCTTTTTTATATCGTGGCACTGTGAATGCTCACTAAAGTGTACAACAATAAATTGTGACCAAAGAATTTTTTTTAACATGTAGAAACAATTTATTAATAATTTATTTTTTCATACATTTAAGAAAATAATTATTTTAAAAAAAATAATAAGAAATAGGATAAACAAAATTAGTCAGAGCTACTCAAACATAACTAATTAAAACGTATTAAGACAAGCGAAAGTTAAATATGTGACTATGCTTCTCAATCTGTTAAGTATTTGTGTTTTTTGGCTTAGATTTGCATTTCATGTTTTAAATAAAAACTTTAGAGATATTATTTTGTATGATATCAAATTAAATCAATGTCTCAATATACATATTTATATATTTGTATACATCAAACATCCTTAAGACTTGATATCTTCCCTTTAAAATCATCCCCTGTAAGATAAATTTGTATTTCAATATCAATTTAATGAAGTTTTCTTTGATGGATTTGAGCTTTCACTTTGATTTTCTTCAAATCCTTGAATATTTTTTGCTTTACTTAGTTTTAATGAACTTCTTAAACTTAAGTAAAAACATTTTGGCTAAAGATACACTCAGCACAATTATTTAAATTACTAAAAGTTTTAAAGATTTCAAGTTTCAAATATTATGATGATATAGGAAATGTTTTTATAATAAGGACCTGTACTTTATCTGGAATATTAAAACAAAGGAATATGCAAGACAGTCAAGATATTTTCATGAAAGCAAAACTATTTTCTAGAAAGGATATTGTGAAAAGAGCACATCTGCCCCATTGAATACAAAATTGAAGGAATTCTAAAGTGTGTCAACCAGCTGTTGCCCATCAAGTATAACGCGGGCAAATCTAATCTTAAGATAGAAATATTGGATTCTTATGTCGGTATAGGGGTACACCAAAGAAAAACAAGAAATCTTTTACTATTAAAATAGTTATATAACTGTATATATATACATATATATTTAATCATTGTGCATACTAATGCTAAACAAAATTGTATTTTCGATGCTATTTTAACATTAGTTGAAAGTATATGCACTGTTTATGCAATTTATGGTTAAATATTGTCAAGAGAAGATCATCCAGATTTCTCATAGTGTTGCGCAACAGGGAAAATAAAGGACTCATGGTGTATACACAAAGTGTTATCAACCAGTACATTGCTTATTTTGGTCTCTTTGCATCCCAAATGTATAAGTCTTTGCCACAAAATTGATTGTCCTATCCTTTAAAGGAAAATATCTTATTCATGTAGATAGTTACAAACAAGACAAGGAGAATATTTTATTAGAATATCAGCAAGTACTAGGATTTTGGTGAAAGTATAACACTAAAGGAGATGTAATAGTTTTTCAATAAGATTATATTCGTCCTTAGTTAGAAAAATAGACAGTAATTTTGTTTTTAGCTTTTAAAATAATCTTCTGAAAGGTTTCAACTTTTTAATAGTTTCACTGTTTACTGACATTCGAACAACAAAAAGTAGCGAGTTTACTTTTCGAAAAGTTTTTTCCATTGTTTTCTTTTGTGTATTAAGTAGACAAAGACTTTTGGCTGAAAGCATTATGTGATTTCATATTAAGTATTTACAATTTGGTGTAGTAAATATAGCAGTTTCTGATAAAGCGTGAATAAATATAGATCGTAATCGGCTTGTTCACAAAAAAAAATGCCTGCATTTTGAATGAAATCTTATTTGTTGTAGTCTTTAAGTCTGAGTGTGTATAGTTTAAGGATTTTATCTGAAATTAAATCAAAGAAGGAAATAATTAATAAGCTATTATCAACTACATAATTTATTATTAACATATAGCAATATATTAAAATCTGTCCACTTTTTCATTATATTTACGCTGAAAGGATAATAACTTAAGATAGTTAATATCAAAAAATTGTTTGCTATGAATCTGGAAACGTGTCTTGAAAAGATACGAAAAACAAAATTTAAATTATTTGAAAGTTTAACACATGTCTTTTTTCATGTTTTTCGAAATCATTTTCAAATTATTCTTTTACTCGTATTGGTTTGAAAAGCTTTTCTCGTTGATACAAAGTATAGAATTTTATCTTTTCCGAATTAAAATACTTGCCGGGCATATGTGAATTGCAAAAGAACGAAATTCTTAATTACTTCCTAAATATGTCATAACGTTTGTAATTACTACGTCCGCTAACCTAAAGTTTAACCTAAAGTTACTGCTTTATTTACTTCTTGCGTTTTTCTTGATAAAAATGTCAAGCTTTTAGAAATTTAAGCCAAATTTTAAGAACAAAAAAGCTTATTTTCTCTAAAAATTCGTTTTTTTTAATCCTTACTTGGTGCACTTTTCTAAAACCACTTACTTTGCAAAATTTCAGTGAAACTCTAGGACATTGCTTTACAGAGACCAATTGGCAAAACGTCATCCAAATTCCGCCAAAGATTAGAGAAATCTTTTAATTTTAGTGCTAAAGACCACCTTACCTTATGTTAAAATAATCGAGGGAAGTTAAGAGATGGTGTGTATTAGATGCCATCTTTAGCTAAATTTATTTCACTGATCCAAACTATGTCTTCGAAAAATTATTCAAAGAAATCTGTCAACATATTTTTCACAAATTCTTACAGTATAATAAGCTGCCATGGAACAATTGTGACTATACCAGCTCCTGTATATTTTCACGGCAGTATCTGCTCCTACTTTTAAGTTAGACCTCAAATTCCTTTAAGCTCAAAAAATAAATATTTGTGTATTAATTTGATGAATAGATTTTCGAAAAATTGTGGATCTTTTAATAAAAGCTCCTCTTTAGGGTTTTTATTATTATTACTTTTTTAATTATCAAGCTTTCCACATGACACAAAAAGTGATCATCACACATAACCCTAACACCTACTCACACATCAAAAACATAGCACCCTGAACAAAATGTGAGATTTACTACTATTATAGGGCTACTAAAAACCTATAACCCTAAATTTGTCTAAGGATTAATTATCTAAAAGTAAAACTAAATATAAAAAGTCTTATTGAAAAATTCAAAGAAATAGTTTTTTAACAATTTAACTAAAACACAAAAATTAAAATTATCGCACATTTTTCTCTCTTTTCTCATATCCCACAAATATGTAAAATTTTAATTTCAAAAAAATTTTTATCTTATCGGTCGCATGATTTTTATTCAAATCCATTTCATCCTCTTTCTCTTCAAACCCTTAAAATTCTATAATTTTGGCTTGTTTTTAATTTTCTTCAATTTAACTAACAGTTTAATTAGAGTGCAGATGTAATTAGTGACATGCACATTAAGCTCACAAATATAAATTAATTGACATCATATTTTTGGGCATCTACAATAAAATTCGTTAATCATACAAAACAAAATAACATCAGGGATATAAAATAAATGATGTGTGTGTGTGTATGTGTCTGAGTAAAAAAAATATAAATAACACAAAGCAGCTTGTCATTTCAATAAAAGGAAAAGGGAGTAACTCATTATGAAAGTCTGTGATACTAATCACGTTTTACTCATTCTGTATGTGCACCAATTGGTGACCATGATTGGATATCCATGCAGTAATTTAACTCAACATCAATGATTAGACCAGTTCCGTGTTTTGTATACTTCTTTTTGTTTTTTTTGCACCTACAGTCGTTATTTCATTTTTGGACAAGTTGCTGATGACTAGTCATGTCATGCTGGCAAGATTAAATACAACTTGTAGATTGAGGTATACAAATTGAGTTGATAACAGGAATCTCTTGTAGCCCTTGACCTATTAACTTTTTACTGTGAATGCTTAGTTCTCTGTTTGATTATTATTAAAAACAAGTGTTTTGGCATTTTGTTAGCTTAAATTGGGTCTGGTTTTGATCTATTTGACACCAGATGAGATGCCAGTTTTAGATATGTTTTGAGGTTAATTTTTGCACTAACAGAGAAAATTTAGGGCTAATAAGGGTTTTTCTGAACACAGTTTATTAGATTAGCTTTTGACATATGACTTTATACAATGTGATGGAATTCTAAAAATTTGAATAAATTTATAGTTCTTCTCCAAAAATAATAAATATTGCCTCTTTTCATTAAGGAAACGACAAATCTATTCAATATTATTAGGAATTCAATACAGCAGTAATTTAGAGCTAATTACTTTTCTTTTCGCATTAAATTCTCCAGCTTTTATTTGGTTACATCGGAGGTAATTCATGAGATCCATTTTAAAGAAAAATAGGTACCCTTCCTACTAGCGTGGTAGATGCCTTTTTTTCTTCTTGAATCTCTAATCTCTAACTAAGGCTCAATTTTGAAAACATGAAGAACTTGATCTAATTATCTTCCATTTTTATCATTTTTTAAAAAAAATTTCAACAATCATTTGCCATATTGAGAAACTTGCTATTGGATATGATTGAGTGTCGTTATTGCATATGTTTTAAAAATTTTTCTTTTTCTTTCAATAGATTAGACCAATAGAGACCAAAAAGTTCATTGTGTTCAGTGTATCAAGTCTATATATTAGATTGAAGCTGAGAGCACAAGCATTGTTAGCCTTCGTAATCATTATTTAAGCAAATGTTTCTGCTTGTAATTTTTTAATACATCCTTATTGGAAGAAGATCTTTTCTGAAGTGAAATATTTTTATATCTTTCTACATATCCGATAAAACTAGTTTTAAGGGCTTAAGGGCTTGTTTTCTGCTCTCTTTGCTGTTTTGCAGAGATATTTGTTCAGTTTTTAATAATAAGCCAGAAATGGTTATGGTAGGGTAATTACTTCGTTAAACCTGTTCTGCATTTAACCAATACATTTGCATTATGATTATGCGAAAATACTTATGTGCTGGCCAAATCAGAATAAAAAGCTGTGTAGTCTGAAAATGGATCTTGTTTTTCTTTTTTTTTTTTGTTGCTGGCCAAAACTGCTGTGATTTTTAGATATTTTCTAACTATAGCTTGTTTACATGAGCTTCTATGGGTTTCTCAAGTTTTAGCCCCTTTTACTGAGATTTTATGAAATATTCTTCCGTTAATATAAAATTAATCAATTGCTGAATACTTTTCTCTAAAGTAAAATCTACGAGAAGCAATTGAGTTAATTTTGTTCTTAACTAGTCCAAGAGACTTTTTTTTTTGTCAATTATTTAAAAAACCCAAATATTTTGCTTTTTTTCTGAAATTCTTACACTTCATTTAAGTCACTCAAATCGAATAAAACCAAAAGAGTAAAATCCTTTACTTTTTCTCAATCTTACGTTAAATTAGGAATTAATTTTATTCTATTCTCAAAATTTTTCTTTTTCTTTTATTAAAAGACTTGAGCATAATTTGTTTACACAGTTAGAATCAGTGGAAAAAAATCTAGCTCAAAAAGACGTATTTATTTTGGTGATTTAAAGAATTTTTCATAGCTTTAAAATTTTGTTTTTTAATCTTGATAATATATGGAACTGAATTCACTATTTATTTCATTCAATCTTAATATATGTATGTCTATTTGAAACCTTTTCACTCGATTTTGAAACCAATATCAATCAAATATTGAAATACTAAGCAATTTTTGATTAAACTATTAAAAAACTTTCACATTGTAACCAATGTAAGGTAAAAATATTTGTACGATATTTTATTCAATAAAACTAAGTGAAAAAAAAGAAATTAAATTATTGTGAATCAAGCAAAAATGTTTAATTAAAATTGCTAAAAAAAAAATCGTAAAACAAATAAATCTAATATTTTAGCTTTTGGCTAACAGAAAACCCATTAAAACTACAATATAAATCAAAGGTCTGCAACTTTTTATTATAATTTTTTTTATCATTTTTACAAGTTAAATGATCATAAAAGGACAATTCCGCTGGTATTATTTTTATTTTATAATCTGGACGACTGACGCCAATGTCCTTACAATCTAAAATCTAACAAAAAGCTTATGATGGTTTATAGTGGAAAGACACAACTAGTTAAACAGTTAATGACTTGAAAGTTTTTGAAAAGTATAACTTGGATTGCAAACATTACACAAAGTAATTTCTACTAACTAGAAAAAGTAGTATTTTTATTAAAACTTTTCTCAAAGTTTTTTTGTTTTTGAAGCCTTTTATTTCCAACTTGTGAAGTCTTTAATTGTAACTGGGTGTGAAAGAAATATTATTGTAAATGCTTCATCATATTAAGGCATAAAGTATAAAATTATAAAATTTTTAAGAATGGTGATAATATTACAACATTATAGTATTGATAAGGACATAAAACTTGAATGTAGCGAACGGATAATGTTTAAGAAACGCTGTAAATGCTATTTTTGTTTGTAGTGCAACAAATTTATTACTATAACGCAACAAAATATTAATCCTGAGTTTTTCGTTGAGAGCAGAAATTTGTTTGTATAAACATCAACATCTTATAAAATGTATAAAGGACACAGCTTAAATGGTGTGTTGAGGTGGAAAAACAACGCTTTATTTCTCGACTCCTTCTACCATTTCTCTTAAGTTGATAACTTCTTAAACTTTGATTTCTTCAAAGTTTTGGCTAAGACTATACGTAGCCACAAACTGAATTTTTTTCAATATCAGAAAAGTTAAAAAAAATTCGGTGCATTTTACGTTACAGCAACATTCATTATGAAAGCATTGATAAAATTCACTTATTTTATTATTATATTTCTGCAACAGTTTAGAATAAAGGTACTTTTGCTGTCGACTTCAAATGAAATAGTTAACATAACAAAAATCAAAGGAATATCTGGCCTAAATTATATGACGTATGGTAGATGAAAATTGGACTCAAGCCAAAAAGGATATGATACAATTACTGGCAACTTAGCTGTAAGATTGAAGTAGTATACCAAAATCCAACTTTTTGCTTTTCATTGTGCAATGAATTTTGTGATTGATACTACATCATTAAATGGAGATGCAGAACAAATCTTAACAAATAAAATACAATAAAAGGCAGATTGAGAAAAGAAAGACTTTAAAAGTGTTTATGCGTGCTTGTGTGCAATTCTTTATTTATACCAATGAATCATAGGGTAAAATCAACATTAGTAACGTAAATATCTGCCTGAGAATTATTACATGTTATATCTATGAAATGATACTGAAATGATACTAAAATTTTTTACTTTACATATACGAGTAAGTCATGTTAAGAACTCTTAAAAAAATTTCATTGCGTGAAGAGAAAGTATAATGTTGATATTATAACTGGTATGAGCGCTGCCATAAATTATTATCGTTTAACTCTAATGAAAACCGTGTTCCTAGAAAGTACCTCACTTTAAAAAATATATACTCAAACTTTTATCCACGAGTTTGGTTTTTTGTTCACTTTTGGTTTGATTTTACCATTCAAGATGTATCTTAAGCCCCCAATATGTGCTGGTGAAATAAAATTAATTCTTCCTGCAATCTTGATTCAAAAGTCTAATTTAACTCTGATTTTAACTTTAATTTCAGCTTCTTATCTCAATTTTTAAAATTAATTTTAGTTTGAGTTTCATTTCTTGTTCAAGTTTTTAGTTAATTTTTATACTTACAGTTCCGTTTCAATTTATTGTTCTACTTCAAGCTTTAATTTCACCTTCTATTTCGCATTTTATTTTAACCTTCTAATTCAGCTAAAGCCGAAAGCTTCAAACTCTTCTCGATCTTTAAAAAATTCAGATTAAGTTAGAGTTCCATTGAGGCATTTAGCTTAAATCTAAAGTAAATTTGCTTCTTATTGTTAGTCCGATAAATTAGCTCATCATTTTTTTCCATAGAAAATTCTAATTTCTTAACGATCTGATCTAAAACTTTAAGTGACTATTTGATGAGGATTTTATTCAAGAGTCCAGGGACCGAAACAAAAAAAAACTTGAAGTTCATATAATTAACGTTTATAAGCTTAGTTGTTACTTTTTTGGTAATCAAAAACGCTGACTGATCCTGAAAATCAATTCAACAGTGGAATCGTCTATACTTTTCCTCCGAGAAATATTGGCCTGCTCTTAATAAATAATTACTGGATTATCCTAGGTTGAATTAAATTCTTTTAAAGAGAGAACTCTTATTGAAAAGTCATTCTTAAAATGCTTACACATACTCATTATTTTTTATCATTTTATATAAAAAATGAAATACCAAACTTCTTGAAAATCTTTCAGAAATTTTAAAGCATATTTTAGACAGTCAAGTAAAGCTTTTCTGGATTTTACTAAAGTTGTCATCAGTGCTTTTTTAGCTTGAATTTCTATTTTATTTCTTTTTTGTTGGGTATCTCTTGCACGCTGCAGCATCATTATAAAAATTAAATTCCAACTAGTTAAACAGTCAATCAAACTGTACTTGTAGAAACTTGAGGACAATATTTAAGCAATGAACAAAAAAATGTATAAATATTGTATTTATAGATTTTCTATTAGATCCAATCAAATCTGACTGTTTTTAAACTAATCGGTTCCATCCTAATTATACTTGTTTTGGAAAGGAATAATGGTATTGAAACTCACACTTTAACATTTTCTACACTATTTATTACGAAAATATAATACAAAACTTACTATTTTGTTCTCTTTGTTTTTAGTTATTTAGTTTTCATTTTTTTGTAATTTTGATTCTTCAACAACTCACTAAATTTTGTAGTTTCAGTTAATTGAATAGTTTCTTGAATCAATAATTATCGGATTTTGTTTTTAGATAAAAGAACATTAGAAACAATTTAATCAAATATTCGGGAGTTTTGCATATGAATTTAAGTTTTTTTTTGTGTTTACATAATTTTTAGTTAGTGATTTAAGAAGTTTTAAGAGTTTTGTTTTTTTTATTTATAGATTTCAAAGTATAATTAACTTCCAAGAGCATAAATTGATTTTTTGTTTTGTTTAAATTATTTTCCGTAAATATTTTCATCTGGTTTTTTAAAACTATTTTTAATTTCTAAAATACGCACTATAACTAATCTATTTTTTGGTTTTTCCTTAATTTTTATGTACAAGTTTTAGTTTAAATACTTTTTTTTCATACATATATATATATATATATATATATATTTAGATTAATAGAGATTTTACACATTTTACACTTGAAAAACAGTTTTAAAGTCAAGACAACAACAAAATGGAGTTAGGAAGCTGTTAACAACTTTTAAATGTATACAGAGATATTTATGTGGCATAATTAAGTTTCTTTGTTTTTTCTTTCTTATTTCAAAAAATTTAAATTTTATAAAATTATTTCATTTTAATTTAAATCTTGTGTAATTATCAAGACGAAACAAAATAAAAAATAAAAATTCGGTATCAATTCTTAAAAGTTCTTAAAAAACATTTAAGCTTAGTCGTAAATATCGCGTTTACGTTTCAAATAAAGGAGAATTGATTTATACGATCCAAAATAATTACTGAAAGATAATACCGAAACGATAAATTTCTCATTTGTAGATTCAAACAAATATTTTCTAAATACAGGCATCCTTAGAAGAAAGAGTGTATGGGTAGTGTGTGCCACTCCTAGCATTGGTTTTTTTAAAACTCCTGTTTTTCTTCATATAAAACAATTAATACATATCAACTAAAGAAACAACACAAAAAAAAAAAGAAAATAAATGTTAGCAGCAATAAACTTTGGATAATGACAATCTAAAACTAACAAAAAAATAAAAATAAAAGTCATTTTATTGGTTCTAAAATAAGTTAATTAACAAATAAAATAAATATGGGCCAGTAAAAGTTAATTTTATTGTTAAATGAAAAGAGAAATTGGTTTTCTATTTGAAATAGTCAAGTTTTTGACAATTGTAAGGGTAAAATTTTTCTTATTTGTAGTGTAATAAAATAAAAGCTAAAAACATAAAATTTCCTTGTTTTCTAATGAGAAATTTAAAATAATAATGAAAATTTTAAAATATTAAAATATAAAATCTATAAATTTTGTAAAGAATTAATTTAAACCAAAACATTTTCCTTACAAAATATTAGAATTTTGTTGTTGTTTTGTTTTAAAAGATAGTTTTTAATTGATTTTTAACAATACATTAAGCCACATAATTTTCAATATTAAAAATTTACATAGTTTTTTTTTTTGGTTTTTTTATTTTTAATATTTTAAAAGCTACTATTCATACCATTGTTACATCATAGCTATGAAATATTGCTTTATTATTACAAATATTGCTTCGTTATATTTTTTTAAGTACAAATAACATAAAAAAATTATTTTCAATACACTAATTTATTGGTACTTTTAGTCAATTGCTTCGTTGTTCATTTTTTATTATAGAAATCAAAAAAAAAAAGAAGAAAAGAAAAGAAAAGAAAATGAAAACAATGAAAGATTTTATTTTTTGATATCACGATTTTTAGAATTATTTTATTTTACATAAAGATGAAATTCTTATAATTACGCTCAAAATTTTCTTTAAATGAAAAGTAGAAAATCTAAAACCAAAATAATATTATAATTTCTGTATTTTAATATGTTTAATGCAACTAGTGGTGCCCATAATTAGTTTTATTTAGTTTCTTACATTATCCAACTCTCCTCCTTTGGAATTTTTCATTCATTTTCTAATTCTAGCATGCAAATATCTACTATAAAAATTTCTTAAAAGCTTTCGATTATTCTATGTGATCACATGAAATTGCTTAATGTGTTTTTCAAAAAGTTTCTTTTTTTACAAATTGATCACCGAAGGCCCTACAGACTACTCGTTATTGCTTTAGATACGTGGCTGATTTGCACTATTGATCCAGAAATACTGCCTTAATTGTATTGAGATATTTTTAAATTTTTTATTAGACATAAATATAGATATAAAACTTTGTCAATGATTAAAGTTTCAATGGTGTTAGTGAAAAAACAAAAACATTTTTATTTTTTTGACTTTTAATTTTTAGGCAGCATCTTTTGGATCACAGATTTTAGCCAACTGACTTGAAATGTAAAAAAATTTCTAATTGAATAAATTGCTTGGTTGAAAACCATTTTACTAAATCTTATTACTATTTATTGCTTAGTTCACTATATATACATATACATGTATACAAATATATGTATATATATATATTTATATATGCCAATTTATAACTGTATCTTAATTTTAATATATTTAAAGTAATTTTAACTTATAACTAGAAGGCAAAACAAGGAAAAAGTAGATAGAAATTTATGAATTTCTATTCAAAATAAAATTTTTCTTATTGCATTTAAAATTTTAGCTACCTTTATGTGTATTATATAAAAAATTAGTATTAAAAATTACATGCATATAATTCCTGATTATCATATATGAAAATTTAGTACTGTATTTGAAAATATTAATTAATTAGCAATACAAAAGGTACTAGAAATCTTGACTTCAGTATTGTTAAATACTTTCTTTCAAACTGCTTTATGTTCGGAAATTTTTGAACTTACAAATCCAAAAATTTTCAAACGCGCAGTATAAAATATTTCAACTTTGAGTACTACAATTTAAAAAATTCTCAATTATACACATGAAACTTTGAAGTGTAATTGGTTTTAATGAAAAATTTTAGTTTTTAAAAAAAATAATTAAATGACAGGTTATAATATGTATTTTTCTTCATGATTTATAGCTTTAAGTTTTTGATTTGAATTTCTGCCCTTATAAATGTTATGAAAGTTGTGTACAATTTTTTTTATAAAACTCATTTTGGTTGTAATGATTATCATTTATTATGGCCTTGTTGTAAGTGTATGAGTTATGCTATTAAGCCTAAAAAACGTTTCGTTTTGAAAAAAAGGTCATAGAATGGTTTTCTTATTAAAGCATGCAGCTCTATTAATACTGACTCCAGTGCATCTTGATCCTAAACTTCCTAATAATTTAATTTTTTTTTATGTAAAACAGTGCAATTATTATCTTGATATTATTAACTTATTTGGTTTAAGCTGTTTTTATTCTAAAAACAATTAATAGAGAAATAGGTTTCTTGAATATTCAAATTTTAGAGTACTTCAAAAAAATCATATTGTTATTCCTTAGGATCTAAGCACATAATTATTGTTTTAAACTTTAAATAGTTATTAGTTTCTTTTCATATTTATTATTTTTGTTATGAAATTCACAAAATAATATACTTAGCTATACTTTTTCCTTGTTTAAATCCTAAATATCAAAATAATCTTAAAATTAAAAATTGACATTTTGGGAAATTTGTACAAGCTAGCACATTATAATTAAATATAATTCATTTCACAGTTTTATATTAATTATAATTTTAGTTTTGTAAGTATGTATATCTATAAGATATTATTATTAACCGTGAAAAAAAATTATAAATTTCAATTAATCATATTTCATTTAATTCCCGATTTATATAATTCATTTTAAATATATTTAAGTAAATTTCTTCTGGCTAATAAATAAAAAGAAGGCTGAATCTGCATTCAATTAATTCAAATTAAAATTTTAAAACAAATTTTTTGGTAAAATCAATTAATGGCCTCTCTTGTACGCTCAGCAGACCTAATTGTGATTTTGTTTTCTGATTTTGGTTGTTCCTTTAAATAAAATCACGTTTATCCTATAATTAATTTTTAATTAATTTAACTACTCCTGATGGTAATCAATAAAATTTGTTTTGCTGTTGGTTAACTTTTTTGATTTTATATATTGAATTCATTGTGATTTTAATTAAAAGAGTTTTGAAGGTAAGCAGAAATAAAATAATCCCCGTGTTATAGGTAATAATGAAAAT
Source organism: Acrocera orbiculus (assembly GCA_947359355.1). Classification (NCBI taxonomy): domain Eukaryota; kingdom Metazoa; phylum Arthropoda; class Insecta; order Diptera; family Acroceridae; genus Acrocera; species Acrocera orbiculus. The sequence continues at coordinate 48,531,126 of OX375757.1, forward strand.
TTTCAAATTTTAATATGTGTAAGAATTTCTTGAGTGACATTCACAGTTTTTAAAAAGAGATTAATATATTTTTAACAAAAAATCAAGTAATATAATGATTAACAGGCTTTTAACACTATTATTTTTTATTAAGAGAGAAAAAGAAATAAAAAATTAACATTTGTCGTGAAATTAATTCAAAGTAAAATAAATTTTGTTATATAGAGCTATTTACCTCCAAACTTTCCTTATGATAAAACTACAAAAATACTCATCAAATAAGAAACAACTGTTTTAGAAAATGGAAATTTTAGCTTCGTTTTGGGCTTTTAAATTTCAAACATTTTCGTATAACGACAATATTTAATAGCAATAAAACATACAAAAAGATTTATAACTGATTGAAAACTTAGTGATTAAAGAAAATACTAATTTAATCAATTCAACAATGAATCAATTTTCCAATGCCTCAGAACAATCCTAATAAAGGATTTGAGAAAGATTTTGGAATATTAAGATTTTTGTGTATTTATTCTAATTATTATGTGTTTTTTGATTTATTTTCTCAAGAAGAAGAACAAAAGAAATTCAATCAAGACTAAATTCTTAAAGAATTTAATATTTGGCTTGATATTGAATTATTGACTATTCCAAGTATCATTGCCTTGACGAGAATTCATTTTACTTATGATTTATGTAATGTAGTATAAGTATTTGACTTTTTTGGAATTAGAACATAATGTAGCATTATTTGACCCGTATTTAGTGTACAATTGGAACACTTCAATTAATAAAGTCTATTTTTGTACTTGATATTTTTGTTATCAGGCAATGATAATGGTGAGAGTTTCAAAACTCAAGATAATTACGCAGGAATATTTGTTCCCTTGTGTTTTCGTTAAGTATAAATTCATGAGTATTTTGATTCTTTTTGTTTTCTTTTACAAAATTTGTGTATTTGTATATGATCCTATGATGTTAAATAGAGTGAAGTAGTACAAAATGTATGGTTCAAATTTGTCGTAATTAGGTGTGTATCTTCCTTGTCGGATTCTAATGATTTCAAGTGTGAGTATCTTATTGTCTTTGTTATTTGTCCTACTCATAGAATTATAACCTTTTCTCTTTGGGTTAGTGACGCATACTTCAATGACAAAAAAAAGTAATAATTCGTTCTTGACTAGATAAATCGAAGTAAAGTTGTCAGCTATAATAATAGAATTCCTGCAATGATGATACTGTATACATGAAGTTGTTATGGAAAAGTTATGCATCTTGTGTGTGAAAAAGGGTGAAAATGTACCTGTATAAAAATAATATCAACTGACTTTTGTCAACTAATTAAATTACAAGAAAAGCTAACCTATAGGGCTGTAAAATTTTATATACCTCCTCTGATTTGCTAAAAAAATTTTCTCGTGGCATGTTTTGTTTATGAAATACGCAGAGATGGAGTACTTATAAGGCTTTACAAATGCATGCACAAATGAGGCAAAAAATAAGGTTTTCAATTTAAATAAATAAATAAAACAAATAATTTTTAATTTAATAAAATATAAATTTGTATTTTTTAAATATATTTATTAATAAATTAAAATTATAAATAAATTAACTTTCTATACGATGAGCATTAAACGTGTCCTTTGAGAATTATAAATTAAAATAATTATATACAGTAGATATTTTTCTTTTTAAGTGCTATTTGTGTTTTTAAACAAATTTACAAATATTTGATTATATTATTTTTTTATATATATTTTGTTTACTATTATATCTATCTATATTTAAAATTTAGATTGTATTTCCTATACAGTTTTTTTTTTAAATTAATTTTAAAGATAATTTTCAAGCAATTGTTGAATTTTTCTTTTATTTTTGCTTAATTATTCTTATGAGTATTACTTTGGTACATTTAGCCGATTTATTGATGAATTCAAATAATACAAAAATTCATTTTTAAGAGAAAAAACCTAAAATATTACTTGATCTAGTTTAATGAGATCAAATTTAAGCTGATTATAGACTTTACTAAATTTTTTTATTATTTACATTTTAGTACAAAGTACGTTAGTGTCTAGTGACTAGAGAACACTCGTTGGCTTATCAAACAATTAAAGTTTAATTTTAAGCCAGATTTATTATTATTATTGATTAATTATTGATAATTTTGTGCAAACTAGTAATGATTTTCATAAAATAGAAGAAAAATCAAGTGCTTCAAATAAAAATTAAACAAATAATAAGTATTTTTAACTAAAAACCAAGTCAACCAGACCCTAACGTATATTGAAAACTTCAAAAATTATAGAAAACAAAATTTAATACAAAATCAACTGCCAAAAAAAGAAGCTAAAATTATTTTGTGTAAAACCAGAATAGTAGAGATCAAAGTTTAATTGTCGAAATTTGAGCAATTAAACATAATAAAAGTTCTTATACCATAGTTCTATGAGGTGGGATATTTTGATTTTTAAATTTCTTAAAATTTATATCCATCCTCTTAGAGAAAAGAATCTAAAACACTCTTGTATAAAAATTGCAAATTAATAAATTTATAAATCTAATGTACAGTAAAATCTTTTAAAAAAGAAAATTTAGTATTTTAGTCAAAGGATTTATAAAAAATTGATTCTCCATATCAAATTTATGCCAGATATGGGCCGATAATTTTGAAGAAAAACAATAAAAAAATGTTATCCGGAACAAAAATTTCAATACAAATATCTTTCTAATTATAGCAAGAAGGAACAATTTTGGGATATTTTTGTATAAATTTACAAAGGATAATTTTAATTAACTTTAATCAAAATATGAAATGGCGATTTAAATTATGTCAAAAGTTTGTAAAGCCTTATGGCTTTCTTTAGCCCTAAGCTTAACTATATCACAGTTTATTTAATAAAAATCTTATTAAACGACCAAGGATAAAATTAAAATTCATTTAAAGACTCTTTGTAATTCACTTTAACTATTGTTCTAATTTAAACGAAACTAGTTAATTTTGAGAACAACAGAGTTTTCATAATTGTTTGGAATGGATCGTTTTGAATTGTTGTTTCCGGTCTTATAGAGCACTGAGTAAAACAAAAGATCTATTTCTAATCAAATTTCATTCTATTGAGTCTTTTAAATCCTATTTTATTTTTCATTTTGCTGTCAAGTTTTATTATTAAAATGTTTAAATTCAATTAAATGTTTAATCTAACACTTTAATTTTTTGTAATACCGAATTCGCTACTGCAACGTTTGAACTAATTTTTAATATAACTTAGGCAGCAAAAATCAGTTTTGATCCGAAATAGAGTGCTGAAAATATTTAATGTTCTCTTTTAAGAAATTGTATTGTATGAAAACTGATAACAGTGCAATATGATTTTAGGAGATTTAGCTTTGATAGTCGTACATTTTTCAATTGGGTTTAAGTATCTAGTTGAATCCAGATAATCTGATTTGATACTTTCTGCAATAACTAAATCCATAGATACATGAATCTAAGACAGTTTGAGTAAGAGAAAATGATTAAAGACAAATTATTGGCTTTTTTCACTTTAACATACATGAGCCTTAAAAGCCTTGAACTATGGAGTTCATTATTACGCAAAAAAATCAAATTTTTAAGAATATCAAACTTTTTATAGGCCATCTCCAAACAAACCGTTTATTATTGACCCACAAATTGTCAAAGATGTTCTTTGAACATTAAATAAATTTTCATAAGCTAATGCTTATTTTGTGTATACAAGTATATCAGAGGATTTCAATTTGAAGAGAGAAAATTAATAATTCCTGAAAACCAAAAAACAATTGGTTTTCGTGTCATTAGTAAGCCTGACAAAGCTGTCAGAATTTTTACCATTATTTCAATTTATCCTCATGACTTTATATTAAATTTCTGTAAAATCTCTTGATACATACTTAAAATAAGCTTAACTGAGGTTCAATAAAGGAAAATATTTATAACTTGGTAAAAGCTATTAAACTTGGTTTTATATAGTATATATAAATGAAAAAACATGCAGAATTTTATAGCTAAAACATGCAAAAAAAGTTAACAGCTTAAAACAAATTCAAAACAAATTAGTTTCAAAATTTTTACTAAAAATAAATAAAAAAAATTTGGCAATTGATTTGCTTATCAAATAAAGTTTTCATGATTTCTGAACTAAGGATATATGATACAAAAGAATAAATACTATTACTAATATTTAACCACTAAATAATTTTCTACTTTTTACAACTTTTATTGCATTTTTCCCCATGAATCCATTTTTATCATTTTTTTTTTTTTTTTGATAAAAATTTCTAATAACCTCAAAAAATTAACAATAAGGAAAAATAAAGTTTCTACATGCAAAAAATTCCTGATTCTTAAATTACTTTCGACCAATTAAGGTGTTTCTAATTAATTAAGATAATGATGTAAATAGTTTTTCATAACTAGAAATTTATCTGAAATACTATTACTAAAATTGACAACATTTAATTGAAAATTTTTTAATTTGTTTATTTTTAGTATAAAACTATTTAAACAGAATATGAAATAAATAATATCATCCTAAGCGTTAATAAATTTTTATAAAAATAAAATAAAAGTTTCACTATTTTTGTTTTTTGTCTTGAAAATATATTTATAGATAATATTTTATTAAAAATAAATAAATTCTATCCTTTTCCATATTAAATATTGACTAGAGGAAAAAACGAAATTATATTTCGATTGTTTTTTGTTTTTGGTATTTTTTTTGTTTTTTCTTGTTTTGTTAAAATTTCTATAAATCCATTTTCTTTTGGCGTATTTTACTTTAATCCTTTTTAAATGAATGCTGCATTACTGTACAAATAATTTCATTATTAATTAATTTATTTATTTTATTTTTTATTTTGTTTTTACCCTAAAATTACTTTTGCAAATGAAAGTTAAATTTCTGTACAATAACTGAGACTAGAAAATTCGTTGATTAATTCGATATTTAGTTAATTGCTTTAAAATTTCAATTAAATTGCTTTGACACTTATCTAGATAAAAATTGCTTTTTTGGTTTTTGTTTAAAATTATCAATTTTGTTTATAGATGCATTTTTTTGTTTTATCTAATTATTAATATTATTTTAATTATTGAATTATTTTAAATTAATCTATAAAGATCTGAATTATTTCTAAATTCTTACTAACTAGTTCGTTGTTTAAGAAACGTTGCTTTCGTTTTTAAGTTCGTTGTTGAACTAGTAACTTTACTGAATAATTGGTCAAAGCGTGAAAAATAAATTTTAGCAGGAATTCCTAATTTTTTCTCTTTTTCTTTTTTTTAAACTCTATGAAATATTATGATTTTTCGTTAATAATACTTACTCGACTAGTGTTGTTTTGTGTGGAATGACTAGATGAATGATTTAATGTGATTAACAAATATTTTCTTTTTAAACTATGCTCTAAAATAAATTAAAATATAAATAATAGATCTAAATAGAAATTATTCAGTACGACTAGAACTTACTCTCTACTATAGCTTCTCTGTATAATCAGATTATCTGTTAGATACAGAGAATGGACGTGTTATGATTTTCGCTTTGTGGATAAATTAACAAATATTATTACTAATTTTAAATTTAAATCAAGAAGTTTTTTTTTTAATAATTTTTAAAATAAATTTTTGAAAATTTTGAGCGTATTTTCTATTTAATATGTTATTTAAAGTAAAAAGATCAAAACTTAGTCAGTGATACTTTAGTACTTTTCAACGTTTTCAAAATAACGTCAATAATTAGTTCTATCTATCTAAATTTAAAATTTATTTTGCTTAATAAAAATTTCTAAACACAATGTTTAATGCGTTTTTGAAAAGTTTTTCAACGCCTTTCTGTAAAAGTTTTCCCATTTTTTTAAAGAAAAACAGAGGAAAAAAGTTTTTTTATAAAAATATTTAAAACCAGTTTTAAGATAAAAACAATTAAAACTTGAGCTAGTGTTTTTGAAATTACTCACTGACTGTTGCTTTGATAAACGAAAAAATTATTCTTCTACATTTTGTTTATAATTGACCATAGTTTGACAGTACTATTAATAGGAAAATTATTATATCTAAATATTGTGACAACAAATCTAAAGAATCGAAAAGTTTGTATAGAAATTGAAAAATAAAACTTATTTTGTATTTTATACAACAAAACTACTGAAAAAATGAAAAAAAAAAAACTTAATTTCACCTAAAATGTTCAGCGTTTAAAAGCGAAGGCTTTTTACTTCATATCTTTGAAGCCTAAAAGTAATACTATACGTAATACACACATGTAATTGCTTAACTTTAATGATGTTTACTTTACTATTTTGTATAAATAATAATTTTAATGAAGCATAAATAACTAAATTATATAAACATAAATTTATAACAATTAACATTTATGTTACCCACCAAAAGATGCCGCTATCTGTATTGTACTACGTGCTGTTATAACTGGTGTTAAACTTGTTGTTGCTATCATTTTACCATTAGTAGTAACATTTGCTATTAATAAACCATTTGTTGGTGTATTTGTTGTAGTATTTGCTGTTAAAATTGATTTTGGATGTAAATCTGTTAATGGTATTGTTGTACTAGGTCCAACTGAAGTTCGACCATCTAGAATAACACTTCCTCCTCCAGAAGTGATTTCTTCTTTAAAACAAGCAGATTCTAAATGCTTATTTAGATAGCTCTTTAAAGCGAATGTCTTATGGCATCTTTTACACTCAAAATTCTTATCAGCCGAATGAGTTTGCATATGGGCACGTAAATTAGATCGATCAGCAAATGCTTTACCACAATGTGCACAACCATATGGTTTTTCTCCAGTATGTGATCTTAGATGTCCTTGAAGTAGCCAGGGTCGTGAAAATAATTTTCCACAAACTCCACAACTATGTGAAAGTTTATGTGTTAATACATGCATTGCTAATGCTGGCATAGATACGTAAGCTTTACCACATGTATGACATTTTTTTGCTGACTGTGAATCAAGGCTACGATGTGTCTGTTTATGCCTTGACAGATTACTTGAGGTAGCATATTGCTTTCCACATTCAGTACAAGTATATTTCGCTTTATGTTCAATTGTTATTTGATCAACAGGAATTGATTTTCTTTTAGAACGGCCATCACTAACGAAGAATGCTTCATAAGTATAGGCTACTGTTTTTGTGCTAGCTTTAATAGAAGTAACTGGACTACCAATATTCGTTGTATTACTATTTTCATTTTGAATGGCTTCCCTGTTATGAGACTTTAGACAATCGTCTATGTCAGGTACTGTAATTGTTGTAATAGTTTGTGTTTCAATAGATTCTTGGTTAGATGGAAGCACATGTTGTTGTTGTTGCTGGTGTAGTTCTTGATGTTGCTGTTGTTCAACCTGTTCCGCTTGCTGTTGTAATTGATGCGGCTGAGGTGGTGGTAAAAATGCTGTTGATGCACTCAAATCTAATATAGCATGAGCTGCATGAAGATCCTCTTCGGCTGGTATTCTCATTTCATATGTACGTATTGGTGGTATTGGTCTATCATCAAGAGAATATGGTCTGTAAATATCTTTCTTTTTTGGAGGAAGAGATAATGTAGCTCCTGTACTAGTAAAACACATCGATAATGATTTTCTACCATGATAATGATGATTTTGATGATGGCCAAGTGGCTGTATATTTGTATCTAATTCAGATTTAATATGCACAATATCTGTGGTATTTGATCTTTCATTTGATTCAGGAGCAATATGATAGGAATATTGTGTTGGTAATGCTGAAGATTGTGATGTTATTACGGTTACTTCATTTTCTGATCGTGGCAGGTACGCTGTGAAGTGCATTGGTGATGTATCGTGTCCGTATCCTTTAATTATAAAAAGAAAATATATAAAAATATACTTTTGTTAGTTTATTCTTTTTAAAAGTAAAACACATTTGATTCTAAGATATTTGCTAATTCTAAATAATTACACTACAGCAAGTGATGATATTTTTTAAAGTACTGTTATTTGAGGTTAGTTTTAAACTGAGATCTTACAAATAATTCGCAACCACAAGGTTTTTCAGTGCGAGATTTTAAAGACAAGAGGGCTAGCTCAAAAATAATCCTAGCTCAGTTGAAGGATTATTAAAAAAAAGAATTGCTTGAAAACCCATCAATTGTTTTTAGTTCTAGTTTGATTTTTTATCACTATGTTGTTGTTATTTTTTGTAGCGTTTGTTTTTATATTTTAGTAATGAAATCTATATTTTTAACTGTTTATTTCATCAAAGCTCACTTATCATGTATATCAAGGAAAATTATGCTAAATTTAGTTCAATTGAAATAATTAATATTTGGATAGTTTAAAAAAACCTCATTGAATTAAATTTTATTACTTTCCTTGTCCTTCTTATATGCTTATGAATTTATCCTTTCAATGTTTTGATTTCAAAATATTAAGCTTCACAGAAATTTGGCTTTGCTATAAGTATAGGAATTACAGTGTAGACGGATTAAACTTGAAACTCAAAACAATTTATCTAAATTTCATTCCTTAAAGGTTCTCTGACCGATCAAAGCTATTACATTTCTTTTAAATCAGTAGAAAGGCTTTATGATGACACATTTTATTATATTTGTATTCTTCTTAAGTATACGTACGTAAGGCTGTCATAATCATCCCAAAGTTATATTTCATTAGAATATGAAGCATACAACAGATGCCAACTTCTCTACCACTTGTCATGTGAAGAGATGATTTTCTGATGAAAGGAAAATTACACAAGCATAATTATCTAAGGAAGTAAAATGTTTAAAATGTGTAACAATTTTTCTACAACTCCTTTTACAAAATAGATAAAAAGATAATAAATCATTTAATTTTAGTTAAATTTGAAGACACAATTGTCTTTAGTATTATTAAAATATCCTTTCCGATTTATGTTATTGCATTTAGAGATATTACGATGTAGACAAAATTTTTTTGGTAAGTTCAGATTTGAATTTATTCATGATGAAGTAATAAAATAATTCTGCTTTAGTCAGTTTTTTTTTCAAGTACCTTTTGGCTATTTAAAACACATTTACCACACTTTTCTGAAGGCTAATGACCTTCTTTACCTGTACAATACATAAAATCTTATTTTTATTTAATTTTTTCTTTTTCACTACAATATAGGACACAATTTTTTCTTTATTTTCATTTCTTTTGTCTTTAGAAGACAATAAATTTCCAATTTTTATAAGTCAAAAAAAAGAGGAATCTGATTATAAATAAAAATACACAAAGCTAGCAATATTTGAAAAGGCTTTTTATTAAAATGTCTAATAAAGGCAAATTTCATCGAGTACACAAAATCGACATTTCTTAAAGAGTTTTCAAGGAAGAATTAATTGGTACAATGCCAAAATTTTTTACAAAAACTTGTCATTAAGACATAAGTCTGTTAGTGAATGAATTTCTAAGGAATGATGGGGTGAACAAATCGTTTCCTATTTAACCAGTTCAGTTCACATAGATAAAGCTATGTAGTCGTCTGGTGAACTTCAGTTGACGGCAAAAAGAGAAAATTGCATAGTTATAATATAAAGAAATATCTATAGATATCTATCTGGGATTTAATAAATAAAATATTCCCATTGCTATTCTAAATATATACAAGAGGAGATATTTATATAAAAAAGCCACAATTTTTCGTAGAGATTCCCTTTTTTCGATTTTATTTTATTTTTTTTGACTTAACTGTCGCAATGCACCATGCTAGAGTTGAAATTAATAACTCAAAAGACATACAAATATAAACTTAAGTGGGTATCAGTGTATGGTGTACTACAAAAAAAAGTAAATTTATCAAGGAGCTTACCATATGAATAAGGAAGAAAAAAAAGAAAAAATTTTCTTTTTACCATTTTTAACAAGTATCATAAAATACTTCAACACTTAATTTAATATTTTAGTTTATGGGTTAAAAAATTTTAGGTAAGATAAAGAGTTTAGCAAGAATACTGGAACTTATCTCTTACTTTTTATTTTGATTTGATTTATTGGTTTTTCAAATTTGACACGAACATTGGATTAAGTTTTACACAAAAAAAATCTGTAGAACAGCAGGGTTAGGACTATGAAGTTTGTAAAAATAGGAAATCAAAGGTGATTTAAACGACATTTCAAAAAAATACTAATATATGATTTTCATAATGTGAAATTTTTTAAACAAATTATTAAGAAAAAGCCTACTTGACATATTTAGCCTACTGCGATTCATTTTATTAACTTATCAATTAAACGAGAAATAAAATAATTTCCAACACATCACTGCTAAGAGCTAAGGGTGAACAGAGCAGAAAATGTACGCAATGCTTCCTGCAGTCTTCAGAAAGAGAGTAAAAAATGGTAAATGGGAATTAGAAATGAGTTTTTTCTATGATTTCTATCAAATCAATAAAATTATTTTAGTCAAAAATAATTGAAGACTAACGAAAATTTCTACAACTATTTGGTCTCATGCCTCCTTTTTTGTTATCTTTACAAAACTTGCAAGCTGAAAAAGTTGTCAAAAGTTAATTTAACTTCCAGATTTAAACTATATAACAAATTGCATTGGAAAACTTTTTTAGCAACAGCCAACTTCAAATTAAAAAATAGTTTTCTAAAAGTTTTTTTTCAATAATTTTGAAAGAAGAAAATTAGCTTACAGAGAAGCTGTAAATAAATCCCATTAATCTTAATTTTTTCCAATTAAAACAACATGAAAATAATTTTATTATTTAATTGAAAAAAAATCCTTTAGGATAGTTTTCGCTGCCGAACAATTAAATCTTTAATCTAATTTGTTTTTAATATGTAATATGGCTTTAATTTGTAGTAATTAGAAAAGAACCAAAAAAAAAAAAATATAAATTAAAAAAAGAAAAGTTAGAGCGTAATTTTACCTGACCCATATTTTCTTTTAAGTTGGTCTAAACAATTTTACTAAATTACCATCATTTTACATCAATAATACATACAGTTCGTGCACTAGCCGTCTATTAGTAAACCTAATAATGCACAATTCTAAACCCTAATAGAAAACAAAATTAAGCTAAATAGGAACAAATTCTTTCCTCAGTTTTTGCTTCTTCTTTTTTTCATTTTATTTAGGACACAACCTAAGTATAATATGTAAGCTCTAACATTCGAGTTTCAAGTTTATGTTGTTCTTACGAATTACCCAGATCCTTTTAATAAAGTTGAAAACTTTTGAAAACAAAGCAAGGTACATGCATAATTATATAAGGGAAGCAAGGTTCACTAATTATATAGAAGAAAAACTTCTAAAAGCAAAATACAAGAAAAAAAATATATAGAAAAGAAGAAAAACCAAAAATATTTGAAGATAATTATATCGGACACTCAGGCAAAAGAGGAGTAGATGAAATTGTCCTTGTGATATTTATGAATTTCTGGAAATATGGTACAATGTTACTTGACAATTATTACCGGTCGATGGTATCCACTTGTTACACTCGAGCTAACTTGGGGTATGCACTCAAGGTGTAATTAAAACTTCTTTAACTTGAGTAAAATTTGTTGGAATTTTTTTTTTGGCTTTTCAATTCGTTTTTATTTACTTAATGAATTTTTTTCCACAATTCTTTATTTTATTGAATTACTTCTAACAAGTTTGAAGAAAAGAAATTTACTAAATTTATTTAAAACTAATGCATTAGTAAAATTAAATTAAAATTCATTTCAAAGGATTTACTTTCAGTATGACTACAAAACTATTCTGAAAGCTAAATCCCACAAGAATAAACAAATAAAAATAATATGTACTTATTTATCATCTTTGGAAATTTGTTACTGATTTAATTATTTTAGAAAATCTTTTTTTTTCTCAAAGTTTGTTCCAGTTTTATAAGTTTTTTATTCAGGTTAAAACCATATTTAACGCATTCCAAAAAAAAAAATCTATAATTATTATATAGTTTTTAAATAGAACCTCAAATACCAGGTTTAAAAAATTAAAATATTAGTGCTGAAAAGCTATTTAAAGTGCTTGTACTTTATTTTTTATATCTTTTTTTGTCTTTGGTTAAACAAAATGTGCTTTTTAGAAATTAATAAAAGTTGAATAATACTTTTTGTCAATTCATTTGAAAAAAATGAGCGACAAACAATATTCTTCCTTTAAGTTCATGCTCCGTTGCTGTTAAATAATTAAAAAAAATACTTTCTTTTGATAACAAAACACATTGCCATTTTAATTGATTTCTAAGGAAAGCTCTATTTATCATTTAGAAAGTTTTGCAATGTAGTCTGAGGCATTTTTATTGATACTATACTGAAAGTATGCTCATTCTCTTTTCCACCAAATTCTTTTTTCACGCTCTTTTCGTATTAAATAAGAAAAAATAATTAACTTGATTCCTTTAACTTATTAAGCAAAATTAATTAAAATCACTAATCCTACCACTTGAACCCTTCATTTTTTAATTATATTACTGTTATTATCACAATCTTAAATATTTTCAACAAATATAAATACAAATAAAAGATATAAAATGTAAAGTCAACAAAAATATTAAAAAAAAAAAAAAATTAAGTCAGCCCAAAGCAATTCAATGAGCTAGGAGAAAGTTTTATCCTACCTAGTAATCTGTTTAAGTCGTGTGGAAAAAAAAACAAACTTGGTAGGCTGGAAGCTTACGATATGATAAAATCCCCTGAAAAAGATATTCAAAAATAAAAGAAAAAAATAGTAAAAGAAACTTAGTGCATTAAAAATCCTGCTTCTTGTTTTATAGATTGCTAGAGTTCCCTACAAGTTTTTTCTTCACTTCATCATACAACACCCCTCTCTTCTACCATTCTAACTAGTTTAGCTGAGATAGCAGTATCTATTTTATGTTTTCCTTAAAAACAAAAAAATATTACTTGAATTTATATATCCTCTAGGCCTTCCTGTTTAGTTATCTATTTTTGTACAAATATTCAAGGCAACGAAAGGACTAAAACTGTCTGTTTTTTAGATTTCCTTACTCGAAAGAATAGGCCTCTTTGGATAAATATCTCTACAGTCAGCATCTTTTGAAGATGATTTAATGATTTGAAAAGACCTTGAAGGGATGTTTGAAAATTCTTAGCCTTTTGTTTTTTGTATTTTATTTTGTGACTCTAACAAAAGTAGTTGCACCTAAAGTTTTTATTACATAATAAAAAGACAATTTAAACAATGTGTTTGATTTGCCAAATATATTTTTATATTTTTTTGGACTTTTTATAAAAACAAATTAAATAAAATCCAAGCATTTTATCATCGTTTGTAGTGATTTTAAGCATTAAAATTTTAGCTAACTTCATTTTAATTCATTATAAGATTTGCGTGGAATAATCATTGAGTTTTTTAATTAAATTTGTTTTTTATCTAATCGCAAAGTGCAATAAAATTATGTGAATCTACTGAAATGCTGAGAAGTTATTTTCTTGAACATATCAATACACCGCATTCGTTTAAAGCATTAAACATAAGCATATAAAACCCTTTAAAAAACTTAAGAAAAATGAGTCTAAAAAGAAGATAACTCCTTCTCAAACTTACAACATGGGAAAATTTATATGATTAAAAATTCTTTTGATTACTGACCTTTTTAATTATCATTAGTAATTTCTATTTAATTTTTTCAAGAATTTAACATCATAAATTTAAACTTTCCTGGAGAATATTTTGAGGTAATACTTCTTTATACGTTTTTTTAATGAAAGTAACACATCTTCTGCTAAAGACAAAATTTTATTCCCTTCTATGTTAAGTAGAACACTTCAAACATATTTTCAGATTATTTGAAATTTAAAATTTAACACTTAGGTACAATACAGAGCTAACATTATTAATTAGGGAATCATTTAGAAAAGATCTTTTTCTTAAAGAAAGCCTTTGAGTAGATTTCTTTACTTGAAGTATTTTTCTACATTTGTGGTAATTTTGTTTGTATACGAATTTTTTTACTCTTGTTTCATTGAGAATCATTTTAAGAAAAAATTTGAAATGAGAAAGCACTTCAAATTCAAGAAGACAGTAAATTGTGATGTTTTGGGTTCTATTTGTTGATGGAATCTACTTTTAATTTTTAAATTTCTTCATTTTAAGCGTCTTTGGATTTGTTTTTTCTTTTTTACAAAAACAACAATTGCAAAATTCTTGTAGTTCAACGATTATTTAAACTTGTAGGAGTATAATAGCACTAACATAATATCCTAATATAATTTTAACAGACATATCTCAACTTGAGCTCAATTGTCAACAAGCAACCAACTTACGGATTTTATTATTATTTTCGTAAAATGCTTTCAGCAAATTAAACTAAGGAAAAACTGATCTTTAATATTTTACAATTATTTTTCTAGTATCAGTTTGAGATTTAACAAGGAAACATACTTTATGTCAATAATACCAGGAGGGAAAACCACCTTTTTGCATGAGAATTGCAAATGTCAATACCAGATAGAAGTTTTAAATTCTTACCTTCTTCCCCCAATTGAGCACATTTATCATTGCATTTATCTTAATAATATATTCTATTATTATACTGAATATAAAATTTTCAATTTGAGGCAATTATTTTTCGCCAAGCCACTATTGAATTCTTTCAGATTAATCAAAGGTACCCAAGTGTATTTCATTGTTATGAATAGCCAATTCTCTATCTTAAAGTAAATTATTCATGCCACATAGAATTTCAGGTAAGAAAAGTGTCGTCAAGGCTTTACTTTTATATCCATTTATGTTTTGCTGAAATTTTTTAATTTAAATTTTTATTTCAATAAAAAACTAGACCTAATATTAAATTTTCAAGCTCTTGTTCAAAAATTCAGCCAAAAAAACAATATTAAATATTTCCAAAAATTTTTTTTAAAACAAACAAAACATTTAATACATTTCCCACATATAAAAATAAATGGTTCCTTTTTGCAAAAATTTTGTCCTTGAACAATGTCCAAATAAATTAACATTTTTTTTTTTCTTTGCAAAACCAAAGTACATGTGGAACAGCTGGCTTGGTATCTATTCAATCACCCACATATCCTTCAAAATATATCTCTCTTCCCCCTTTTTTGTGGTTATTTCATTTTGGTTACTTAGTCCTGAATTTATTATACACTAGGATGATCTGTAGAGAGGCTGAACATCAAAATATTGAGAAAAACACTTGGTACCGCAATTTATATCATCCGTTTCTAAAATTAAGTAAAATAGATTCAGCTATGCCTTAACATTGTTTGTTTCCACCCTCTCTGTCTCTCTTTCCTATTAACTCAGTATATGTTTTGTATGGGTGGTGGAAATTGAGATCAACAGGAAAGTTATCTCTGAGATATATTGTCAAGCAATAGATATACAAAACACAATTACATGAAGCAAGTGTCATGAGACATAAATCAACGGTATGTCATTAATTTTCGCGGTAAAGATACATTACTGGCACGCCTGAAGGGTGTTTTTTCTTCAAATAAGATTTCTTGCTTTTCTAACCCTCATTTTGTGGTATTCACCCCTAAATATTATATTTACAAACATCACATTTTCCTATAATCCTTAATGCAGTTGATGTGTTTGTATGTGAGTGCACATCTGTTGCAGAGCTCGTGGAACGGTATCAAGCAGAAAAATAATATTTTTTGTTTATTTTCTTACATCCTAAGAGTTTTTTTTAAAGTTCTTTCAGAACTTTATTACAATTTGAAATAAAATTTATAAGTTGAAGTCCTTGGAGTATAATAAAAACACTATGTTAGAAGATTGTAATTAAGTTGAAGACAATAAAATGCCCTTTTCATGAGGAAATGTGGTGCATTATTTATCTTATTTGTTACTTAATAATTAATAAATTTAATTTAGTTAAATTCTTCTGTTTGAATTCTACTTTGAATATTCCTTTACATTAAAGGATATGTAATTTGTAAATTATAAAAGAGCCTTTAGCAAATTAACTTTGAATCTAGAAAAAAGAAAAATAGTTAAGATTGCTTTCTATTTCTATTTGTTTAAGTATGAGAGTAATTATATCATAGAAAATTTTTGCAATAGAAGATTTATGTTTAGTTTCAGGACGCGATTTCGGTCCTTTGGGATTGTCATAACTGAAACAAAGTTCACAGTTTCAGGCCCACTAAAAATTTTTTACCTTTTTTTGAAAAATAATTTCCAACTGGCCTTTGTTTTGCTTAGACAATCAATTCCTGAAGGAAAGATGACTTTTTTTTATTCTGATTGCATTATTGAATGATTAAGTAATGACTTAATTTGAAAACAAAAAACGCTGTTGCGACTTCATTCTTTATTTCTGTATAGATTTTATTTATTGTTTGATTTAATATTTCATAAAAGTCTTCAAAAAATAGTGCACAATATTTCAGTGAATAAAAGTTATTTCTAAGCTTTAATATTTTCTTGTCTTAATTTTGCCTTATAAGAATCTCTATCTTCATATTTTGCAGCAAAATTATTCGATTGTATGCTTTGTTTGTACAGGCTGTCCTCAAAACTTAAAAAACTACCTCCTAAGTCAAAAGGTATTAATAAAGTCTAGAAAGATAACAAACTTTAAGTAAACTTTATTGAAAGAAGTTATCAGGACTCTAAACTGATATAATTGATTTTACCATATGCCGTAATTTGATATTCTCATTTTTTTACATCAATTTTTTTGTTTTAGTTTTTAGCCTTCTAGCATATCACTTTTATGGAAATTCAATACTCTAACTAACAATATTGTTAGGGTAAAATTGAAAAACAAAACAAAGTAACCTCTTCTCCAAAAGAGTGTAACACCCCTTGACTTGAAACTTTGTATATGTATGTAGCCCACTATTATTGTTATTGAATTTTATAAATATTTGCTTCATTTTACATAAAAAAAATTAATGATTGCCTCCTCTAATTTTGATGTTTACATCATTTTTAAGGGTGTTTTGAAACATATTTTGCATAATTAAGTTTTCAAAATATTGAATTTGACAAATTCTTCAATAAAATAAAACACAACTGCCTTTAAGCTTTAAAATAAAATCCCCAGAGATATTTACAGTGGCTTTTTATGATAATTTAGTTTGAAATTAGAATACTCTTTTTTACACAAAACATTTTTTTTTATATAAATTAAAGAATTTACTAGAAAATTTATTCTCGAAAGTATTTAATGAGTTTTTTTTTCTATTCTAAAAAAATTGAAATGTTAGTTTAGCACTTCTGATTTTTTTAAAAATTAAATCGTAGACTTAAGGAGGTCTGAAAAAGATCAGAGTGAAAAAATGGTATTTATTTAGACTTCGGCTGATGTAGGAAGGCTTAGATAAGCTTAGTAGATGCAACTCAATGCTATAATTGTTTAAAACTTCGAAAAGGAATTTTTTAAGTAATTAATCAGGAAACAATTTAAATCTGGGGAATTAAATTAGAGTGAAATTCAGTTTAAGCTAATAATGTATCGATCGAATTTTGATTTTGTCATTGACGATGCAAGTCTGAAACTAGTAACTAAATAGGATAAAAATACAGGGGTTGAATTTAAAAGCTGGAAAGTGCGTTGACTACTTTTAATGTACTAAAAAGAATTAATAAGTATTTTCCAAAATATAATATTTTTTAAAAAGTTTCACTGTGTCTCATGTTCTTCCTACGACAAAAAAGTATTTTTGTGAATATTAAAGAAAGGAAAATTTTTATTTTGACATTTATTCATAAGTATACATTGAAGCAATCTGCCAATATTTTGTGTCGCATCTGTTAATAAACTTTAAAAAATTAAATAGCAGAAAACTTGAAGAAAATTCAAAAGAAATTTTGTAAATTATATAAAATGATTCTCAAGTCTTTAAATATTTACTCAAATGAACTGTTTTCATTAAAATTAATTCATCTAAACAAGCAAATTGACCTAAGGACATTAATAAGAAAAGAACAATATTGACAGAGCACAAGTTTTGATAAAATTAAGCCTAGAATTTCAAATTTCACTTTTTGTCATATTCTAAAATTCTGGTTAAAAATTTCTTAAGACACTTTTGTAATAATATCCACAAAAGGGTTTCCCAGTCGTGGGATTTATCATATCAAAAGTTACAAAGTTTTTTTATATCATTTTTTTTATTCCATTAGTGCTAGGGTCGCCAGGAAAGTGTTATGAATTAAAGTTCTAGACTGCTAAACTATTTTTTCTTCCTTGGGTACTACTAGTCAGAAGACATTTTTGTTATAAAAACTAAATAAAAATGAAAATGGAAAAGTTTGGAGCTAACGTACATAAAAAGATTTAAAACCATTTAGAAATGGATCCAAAATTTCAAGGCTTGAAATTAATTTAAAATGTTTCGTTCAAATTTTATCATTTAAGAAAAATAAATATTTTAATTAATTTTAATTAATTAATTAATTAATATTTAATATTTATTTTAATTATTTCAAAAATATCGAAAAATAGAAAGTGCTTAAATTTGAGTTGAAACGCTAAATAAATAGAAATTAATTTTTAATTTTAAAACAATAAAAACAACTTTCAACGTGCTTAAGAAAAAAAGCTTTTTCTTTCTTAACTGTTAAATAATTTTCAATGAATTTTTTGCCATATTTTACCCTGAATTCAATATAAGCTAAATTTTTAGTATCAAAACTACTCAAGCATTTTTTATTTAAGCCAATGAAATACTAAAACTTTTTTTTCCATAAATATTTATCCTAATTACTGGTTTGCCTTTTTATTGCAATTTGTCCGTAACTCAAAAAAATTAAATTAAAAATACAAAATGATATTAAAATTTACCATTATAAAGAATAGTTGATCCACGAGTTGCTTCAGGTGATTGTGGGGGTGGACTAGGAGCAGTAGCTCCAGCTGTTGGTGATGAAGGTCCCCAGCATGTTGAAGTTGATGCTGTTACTGGTTGCTGTTTATTACAATGGCTACTACGTATTACACCAATATTATGCGATGAGCAATTATTTTCATTATTATTAGTTGCAGTTATAATTGTATCACCAACAACATCAATTTCTTCATCATCATCAATTTCATTTTGTGTATTCGGTTGTGTATTATCATCAACACGATCTGGCCATGGATATGCCTTCCATTTTTTAGCCATCAAACACCTTGGCATTGCTTTTATAATAGTTTTCTGTTATTACTTGAATCAATAATTGTGTTAATAAGTGTTACTAAACACTATGTCCTTTTACTATTAAAATATGAAATTGTAATATTGCTCTGCCGTAGTAACCAGGTCAAACTGCACAGATATTGATGCGGGCATTGACAACCCTTAAAATTTACCTCACATTTTAATGAGAAGCAAATAAAAAAAAAAGTAAGCAAAGTTTTACACTGTTAATACAAAAGTTTCTAATGTTAAAAATTTAGATAAAAATATCTATGGAATCCAAGGATATTATTTTTCATAGAGTTTACAGAATATCTAATAAAAAAATATTAATAATTGTTGGATCTGCTTTGAACAGAATACGCTTTAGTAACTCAGAAGGCATTTAGTTATTTTAAGTTTTTACAGGAAAATTTAAATCAAATGTCCTAATTAACTAAAACGACAGCACAAAATAATTAAAGCGCACTGCACTAATTTCAACAAAAATGTTAAACACAATTTCATTTATTTATTTAATTTTTTGTTAGTTTGATATATTGAGAAGAGTTTCATATTAATTAATTAATAGTTTTTATTTGAAAAAAAAATGTACCGCTATCTTTAAATTACAATCAGAGAAAAATCAAATGAACAAAATTGTACAAAAAAACAAGCAAAACTACTAAAATTATCAAACACTCAAATAAAAGCACATAATTTTTAAAACAGTTGAAGGAAACTCAAGTCCGTATAAGAGTGTTCAAGAGAGAAGAGAAGTGCGAACCGAACGTAAGCAACCCTTAAAGGCTTTTGAGCTTACAACCCGATTGTACATCGGCTTTTATAAACGTCAGTCCACAATCTACTATACAAAAGTTGTCATGTGCTATTCCTTCCCTAAATCTATGGTGGGGATGTTTTATATTTCTATTGCTTTTAATGCTAACTAAATGCCCAACAAGTTTTTTCATTCGTATTCATCCCCTTTTATGATGTTTCATTTTCAAATTGTTCATATTTAGTACAACAACAGATGGCCACATGGTTCGATGATCAACAAATCACCCCCTTAAGACTGTTGCTTACGATAAAATTTCTCCTCATAATAAAAATCTTTGATATCAAATTTTTCAATTGTTCCATTCTCCTACCTCGTGTTCCTGGAATTTATTTCCTGTTGCTGCATATGCGTAGCATCATGTGACTAACAACATTTTTCATTCAATCAAATTTATTTAACTGGTGCAACAGTATTTGCCTGCTCCTTCTTTAATATTTTATTTGTTATTCTGCTCCCTTTTTTTTCTAATTGAGAAACATTTAAAATAGTAAAAAAGAGATAGTTGTATATAAATATTTTATTGCTAACTCTATTTAACATATAATATTCCTGTAGGAGAAAGGGGATATTTTTGGCCGGCAGTCAAGTGTAATTGTTGTTGTAACCATTTGTCATTGTTGCTGCTGCTCCCACTGTTGAATCACAGGCTCGGATTGGATTCGAAATTGTGTACTTCGATCCATGTTAGTAAGTGTCGTGCAGACATTTTTAGCATTCTGCCTGGGAGTGTCTGTCACTGAATGTAGTTTTGGGTCAGGGTTTGTGGCAATCGCTTGATTACGTTTCTTCGATTTTTTTTTCTTGGTTTCTTTTGATTTTTACTTTGTTTTCTTTTTTAGTGTTGTTTTTCCCTAAATTTAATCCTTTGCCCTGAGTTAGTTGAATGGTTTTGGTGATTGCAACTTGTAATTAAAGTCTTTTTGTGTACTAGCAACAAATGTGTGCTGAGTCAATCCTTTCGTTTTGTATTTTTGTATATTTGGTCGATTGGAGCTACCTTATTTAGGCAAATGGGTTAATAGGCTGTATATATGGAAGGGGGAGGTTATAGTATGGAAAACTATTTGAGGATAAAATATATTTTCTAGTTTCTGATGGGATAAATTGTTTACTTTTTTCCTGTATTTTGGTATTTCTTACCAGTTTTGTTTGAATGTATTTTTTTTTTGTTTCTTTTTGCAAAATAAAAATTAATTAAGGAAGTCAAATTAAGGAAAAAGTATCGTAGTTTTATATTTTTTGCACAATAGCCTAATGTAATTTTTGTTAGAATTAACTTTTTTATCAAGTAGAAATAAATTTATTAAATTTCGAAAGTCTCACTTTGAATTTTTTATTAGTTTTATTCTAAATTAGCGTTTAAGTTACTTAACTTTTAATTTTTTCTATTGGAATTTGGATGTTTTATTCACAATTTTCTCACCATAATCAGAGATTTTGATATTTTAAATTAGAATATTTTAAGAAAAATTTAACTTTAAGGTATTGTTTTGTGAAACAGGGTTGAAAAGTTGAAGAAAACTGATACAGAGGTCAATAAATTCCAAGTGTAATCTATAGATTGATGACTTACTTATCCTTGCAGTATTCTGTTATATGACTTCTTAAAGAAAAGAAATCTCAATCTTAGGCGAGTATTTGTAATTTATGATTGAAACTGTTTAAATATATGCGTTGAAATATAATTTTCTCACACTCCTTACAACATAAAATGTGATCTTCTTCAAAACTAAGCTACTACTTTTATGCTTTCCTAAAATGATAAACTCGAAAATATTTTACTTTTTAATTATGTACCCAGAGGAATGAAATTAAATTTCTAACAATTAAAATCAAATAAAACAAGAATCCTATTTACGCGTCATATTTAGCGCCACAGGAATATAGTCTTTGGCTGTTGTTTACTTTCAAAAAGATGAATATTTTAATACATTCAGATTTTCTATGTATACCGGGAATATACTGCGATAGTTTTCTTTCCTATGTCGCTACTGTGAACCATGAAAACTAAAATTTTATCAAGAAAAAATAGCATAAAAAACAACTTTTATCATAAATGCTAACATTCTTATGTTTGAAAGAATATATTTTGGGTCACATTAAATGATCCTTTTTAATGCTGTAAAATTTATAACAAAAAATTCTTTTCATTTCTGCTGAAAAACAAAAATATCAACCTTGTCAAAATAAAAATTATCCCAGAATAACTGAAAAAAATATATTTATCCACAAAAATAACAACAAAAAATCTAATGTTTCCCCAAATTTCATTCATCTTTTGTAAGTATAGAGCTTAGTTACTCATGTTAAAGATAAGTCGCGATTATTTGGATTTAGATCCAAGTCATGCGTCGAATATAAATTTTTTTTGTCATTTTTTTGCCATTTTTTGAATATATTAGTGAATTTTTATCTTCTTCCACACAATTAAAAGAAAAGCATTTTGATATACTTGAAGAACTTAAATGAAATAAATGAAGAGCTTAATTTTTTACAATAATATCTTAATTATTGTTTTTAGTAAATATTTTATCGATTCATTTAATTACAGAAAAATTGAACGAAACGTTAATTGAGCTATAGAATTTTTTTATTTTCTTTAATTTATCGAATTTAATAACATGTGAAATCACATTCTTTGTGAAAAAAAGACGCAATTTTGAAGCGTCATTTCCGGCAAATGTATTGCAAATTTTTAATTTTGCAACCGAATTTGTGACAATCTATTTATTGTTCAGTTATTCATTGGTCAAATTAAATCCTAAAAACATCAGAATTTAATCCATGTATTTAAGACAGATTTTTTGTAGCGCAGCGGTGAAAATACTTTACAAGTAAGGAATATCTCTTTGAATAAGACATGCATTTGTAAACATCTTTTTTTATTGTTGTTGATGTATACCACAATCTTAATTATACATTTAATTTATTAGTATTGCTAATTTGCACAGTAACCAAAACGTGTATGAGCTGCTGCACTGTTGTTTAGTAACAGGAAATTAGAGTATTATTTGATCATTAGTTCGTGAGCTCTTATACGTTTGTGGCCTGGTTGGTTGTATTTAATAACAAAATAGAATTAGCATTAGTGAGACTAAGAAGTAGCCTTTCGTGCTTTATAGTATAATTCTGGATGATATTCTTTATCGATGGCCTTTAAGTCTTAATAGATTTCTTTATTGGTAACATAGTGGTTTGCGTTTGCGATAATATGTAAAACTTTGTTTTTTAAATTTAAGATAAAAAAGTGCTAGCGACGCAGAAAAATAGGATAAAAGGGCTCTAAAATACCTCATAAAGAAGCAGAGTTATTTCTAGAAAAATTTATTTATAAAATAGAAAATTCGAGAAAAGTTGGCAACAAGTTTTAGCAAAGATACTAAAAAGAGTAGCACATATTTGACAGAAGAGAGTTATGTCAAGAAAAAAACAATGCTTAGTGTCGTTTTACAGATATGGAAGAATAATGTAAAGTTAAAAAGATAATAGATTAAAATTTTGAGTGTCTGGTAACTAAATATAAAACAAACATTGTGGGGATTTGATTTAAGAATTTATTAAATTTGATAATATTTCAGGGATGAAATTTTGGAGTATATTTTTATAAATACTTTTATTCATTAATATTGGACAATTTTTACTACTTTAGATAAATTTTCCTTTTCTTACAAAGCAAATTTTTATGAGCGTAAGTTTTAAAAATTTTAAAAAAAAATCTCCACTAACAATAAAATACAAAGACCAAAAAATTCATTTGTTTGACAATAAAATGAAAAACATGTGTTCTCTAAAGACTTCGAAAATTATTGGGATCATTTTTTTATGGAGGTTATCAAAGCCTTTTTGGTTGATTAAAGTAATGAATACCATTTCAAAAATAAAATAACTGCTGAAAGTATTCTTTTAATTTCCCTCACTTCCTTTTAGAGACTGTGTTAAACATAAATTTAATATCAACATGTTACTAAAATTATTATTCTCATCTTTTTTTTTATAAATAAAGCCTGTGAAACTTTTCTAAAAGATTAAAATCTCCCATTTTTTCTTATTTGAGGACAATTAAAATTTATTTTCTTTATTTTGGGCAATTATACTTCCCCAATTTAATGATAATTATTATTATTATAATGATTATAATCATACTCATATCTGACATGAGTACAGAAATATCGAAAGCAGTTGAGTCTGAAAGTAAAAAAGTCGAAAACTTGGAGGTTCTTTAGCACTTGGACTTTAGGATGTCAATAAGAAATGTTAGTTCATAAAATCTATGCTTCAATTATATTGTACGATTTTATTTTATTAACTGGCGAAGTTATTGACGAAATCAAATTTAAATTTTTCCAAGAATAATCTAAGCTACCATAGTTCGATTTCAATAATTTTTAATATTTCTATTCATTGAAAAAAATTTCTAATATTAAAAAATTCTAGTAATTAAACGAAATAAAGTTGAACTGTTGAACTGAAGAATCATCTCAAAAGCATAGTTTGATGCCGCTACATTTTTAATTTCACAATTAATTTGATTCAAAGCAGAGGATTGTTTGTTGATGGAAAGACTTTTTTTTATGAACACAGAAGCGACACACGAGGCTTAAGGTTTTCTGGGACTGCAAGGATAGATTAAATGAATTTCAAGCTAGTATGATTAAAATATTCAAATATATGTTTGATGAAACAAGTATATATGTATTATGTATGTATGTAACTTTTAACAAGTGTATTGACTTTTACTTTACCTAAAGAAATTGATCTCTACTTAAGCTAATAAAGTCAGCAAAAATATGTATAATCGTAAAAAGGAATCAATTCGAAAAACAAAAACAATATACAGAAATCAGACACCAAAAAACTGTTTACATAATCAGACTATGACTAAGCTTAAGCAATTTTTTATTTAATTTTAAAAAGCTTTCTTTCAACTAAAGAAAGCAAATTAAAATTAGATCTGCTCTGTGAGAACCAAGACTCTAAAGCTTCTAACCATTAATCTTATTAAAGAATTAAATTTTTTTTGTTACTCTTATTTAAATGTGAAATGTTTTTCAAATAAAATATCTTTAAGAACAGGATGCATGTAGTCTAAAATGAATTGCAAGAAGAAACCACGCTATTTGGGTTCACGTTGATTTTCAATTGCAAACAATGAGCACGTGCCACACGTAAAGCTAATTGCTATAGTGTGAACCGCACAGGCGTTCCGTTTAAACTCTCTGTTATATAGAACGAGTCATGTATACTTCAGCGAATCTATTTATTTGTTTTTAACAAAAGGATACAAAAACTTCAAGTTTTATTTACCCTATTATAGAGAAATATGTTGATGTCATGCATTTTGCGCGATAGGATTATATAATGTTTGTTGTCCTATCGTCAAGCAGAGGATTACATCTGCCATTGACTTGTTATCATTCTCTAACAATGAACCCCTTAACGATATATATATATATATATATAATGGGTAAAATAGGGATCAATACAAGGTCGACTGTCCATTTAAAAATTATCCCACGCCTGCAATATAACTAATGACTCATCTCTGTTCATGAGCTCCATTTATCTATTGCTGTTGTTGTGACGTAAATGACTTCAAAGTGAAAAATTACCAAATTAACTGTTTAGCTTAAAGTGCGGAAATTTGACCGCGCCCACTACTTATTGCATGAATCGCTAATCTATTGACGCGTTAACGACTTTTGAGCTTAGCTGACAGGATGTAAACGACAGCAGACATTAAGTCTAAATACATTGAAGGTGTATCCTTTAAGAATGTTCAACTGGGGCAAATCATTCAGTCATCCATTTGGCTAGCAAAAAAAAAAAATCCTCAACCTTTACTAACGATTACAGAATAGAAGGTAAGTATATAGATTTTATATACACCCATACTTGGGTAGTTGTGCTACAGTTTGTTATAAGTAAAACTCATTCTTAAAATTGTCCAAAAACTCGACTGGCGTGTTCTTATACATTAGTTGATGGCAGTCATTTTCTTGGCATGATTGAAGCATTAATGTGATTTGGATATTTGATAGAAGTAAACTGACTTCCTGCTTTATCAAATTGGATCTGAATGACGTCACCGTTAGCAAAATTTTAGCTTTTCCATAACATCATCCATATTATACTTGTTGCCAACAAAATAAGAATTTAGGAGTTTATAAAGTTTAAGGCAAATATCATGGCATTAGCTCTTATCATGGTAAAGTTAGAGCTAGCAAAATGGCTTCCTGGATTAGGTATAAAGTGTAAAAAGGATTCTTCGGATGTAGAAAATTTTACTTGAAGATTTTTTTTAATATGCTCCCCTCTAAGAAATGCTTGAAGTAGAATAAACGATATTTAGTTAATTATAAAAAAGGGGAGAAATTTTTATGTTAAATATCTTTCAAGAGTTTTTAAAGTTTGATAACAGGATTTAAGCGAAATTATGACCTTAATTTATTTTTCGAATTATTTGGCTTACCCTACTTTGTAGCAATAGAAAAAAAAAGAATTTTTTTTTTGGTTTTTAAAAGCTAATTACTCTTTCAAGATTTATTTTATACGTTAATATAATTGTGAAGAGAGTAAGAAATTGAAATTAAAAATTTATTTTTCTAGCGAGATAAAAATTGTTAAAGATGTTTATTGGTCTCATTTAATTTATATTTGCTTAAAATTGGGTTAGGGTCAAAATTGTTAAAATTTTTGTTAATCTTAAACTAGAAAGTTATTCTATTAAGAAAATAATTTTAATTAATATTAATTAAATATTATTGTTTTTACAAAATAGTTCTGCCTGATTCACTCCATTGTTTGGGGACCTGATTACGGCTTACTTAAACATATTTCTGCTAACATTAAATTTCTAGAAATAATTTTTCAAACTTACGTTAGATAGATAATAAGGAGTTTTCACTGATATTCAATATTAATGATATCCATTCAATGCAGTAAAAAAGCTTGTCGACAGGTTGCTAAGAAAAATTAATTCCTGAACTTCGGTTTCGAGATTCAGTTTTTGGATAGGGAGGAGGGATTTTTTATGAAGCAAAAATAGAAATACTAAGGCAAAAATTTATTTTAGACTTGGAAATAAACTTTAAATTTTAAATTCAAAAAAACAAAACAAGTAGAAATACATTTTTCGGTTTTCTATTGCTTTGAAAATTATTGTGCTACGATTTCAATCACTTCCTAATCAAGAAGCCTACAATCTTAGTCAAACAACACTCTGTTCTGTTCAATAAAATCATACTAACACCAGCCAACTCTTTTTGAGAGAATAATTAACAAAAAATCTTTTTTTCCATAATGCAAACATGATGTAAAGTGATATTGTCTTATGACGCTCAAATTTTTAAGGTTTCTTAGAAAGTTTTTTTTGGTACTTAAAGAAAATGGAATTTTTCAATTCTTTTATTTCATTACTGACGTTTCAAACTACAAACAAATCTTATTAACTACATTCTAAAATATTTTATGCATTTTTCTTTTGCAATCAAAGTGGAAAAACTCTTGGAGTTCTATAACTAGATACAACTTCATAGCAAAATATTAATTGCTGAGTATTTCTTTGAAACCATTTTAGACAAAGTTCTATTTACTTGTTAGGACACTTACAAAATGAAGCTTTATATTACAAAATTTAAATTTTCTTCTTCTTTTTTTAAATGAATTTAATTTGAAAGCTATTTTTATTTTTATTATAACCATAGGGGATGAAATAACTTAGGGTGTCTTTGAAATTTTAATAATATTAATGATTTCAAAAATTGCCAGAATAAATGATGCATAAATTTCATATAGCATTTTCAAAAATTAAATTTTCTGCAACATATTTTGTGGATATCAAACTGCTTTTCTGAAAGAGTGCGAATCGTTTGATATGAAGAATAGTGTAGAAAATAATTATGCTAACCACTTAGAGAAAAATGTTTCTAATAACCAAAATAAAAATCTTAAATATACAGTAAAAATTACTAAAACTTAATTACAAAATACCATTTTTCTAAGCATATTTAATGCCATAATATTCAATAAACCTTTTAAGTTTCAGCTGCAAGGCATCTAATCTCATTAATCCATAAAACATTTGTTATCCTCTCGTCAATATTACAATGCAGAAAAAAAAATTATTGATCAACACCTAAAATTGACTGATTTGTTGGCATATTTTTAAAGGGATTCTCAAAGGCTCACTAACTTAAAGAACAAAATTAAATTGAAAATATTCGATAGCATCTGTAAGCTCTGATTTCCGTTCTTAGTTAGATAAATACCCTATTTTCGGATTAAAATAAAATTGACATCTAGCCAAATGAATTATAAGCGAAAAATAAAAAAATAAAGGAGCAAACAACAACAATACAAAAAAATAGAAAAGAAAACATTATTTGAATCAACAAAACAAATAGAAAAACCAAATGTCACCCTGGCTTCTGCCTGCATCCAAAATAACAGCCGACAAAACGGTAACATCTGCGAATCCTAAAAATTAAAACGAACCGTGATATAGCAATTGCAACAACAAAAGACTCAGGTGACCCTATTTGGCTAAAAACTACAATTTTCTCGACTATAAATCCAGTTAACTGTACTTTATATCCTCAAAGATCGAAATATCTTTAATATTAATATTAATGTTTACAGCATATTTTTTGTTGCTGTTTTTTTTCATGTTCTTTCTTTTGTCAAACAAAAAAAAATTATTTTATACCGTTTTTGGAGTGTGACAGACACGCGCCTTTGCATCCTTACTGCATTTTAGAGTTCAGTTATAAGCAATTTATATAAAGAAGAAGGAAAGAAGGCCCTTTACTTGGGTGCGGCTACCTTCTTTGTTCACCTGGCTGATATCATTTAAGGGTAAAGTTTAAATTTTATGAACGAAAAATGCCACACGACCAAATGTTAACAATCTCCTTTAACTGATAATATTCTCATTATGATACTTTCTTAACGGTAGGGTGAATTTCAAAGGAGATTTCGTGTACATTATGAATATGAAAACACCGTCAGCCACCGAAACGGTATGCAAAAATACCGAAAACGGGAACAAGAAACTTAACAATCTGACACACAATATTTTACTAATTAATGCAATTCCATTCCAATAATGACGCGGTAGCTGGTATCCTCAAAAAAAAAGGTTAAGAGACTTGAAAAACAACAACAAAAAATAAGTTTTTTGTAGGTTTATAATATTCTCAAAAATTTATGAATGCCACGTGGCATTTTTAAATATACATTTTTTTTTTTAAGTTGTTTCCTGGCACAGTTGTATGAAACTTACCCTCCTCTTAGAATACTAAACAAGATCTGTCAAAGAGTACCAGGTGTGATGCTTTAATTTAGTTTTTTTTTGGCGTTGTTGCTTTCATTTCTTTTTTTTTATCTTTCTGGCAAATTTGAGAAGCAACAGACCCTTTGCACTGATGCCCTCTAATAAATCAAACAGCTACATCCCCAGTACGTTAACCCGTGATGCATCTGTAGCTTATAAAGCAACAAATGATTTCTGCAGACATCAATATCAAAAGGGAAAGCACTCATATTGAGTTTTTATTGATATAGATAGTAAATTAATGGCTTGTATTGAGACAGAGGTTACGGTGTCCGTTATACAGGATGGTAGATTTAGAGGATGTCCGTTTGGTAACAGTATCTTAGTGAGATGGTAGCACTGGACATGCATAAGAATAACAAACAAGAGTTTGTATATATATAGAACAACAGCGGCAAACTGTTAAAGGTTAACCGAAATATTAAAAAAAATAAAAAGAGGAGTTTTAATAAGTTTGCAAAGGTGCACCCGATCACCATCTGTTTAAGATGAAAATCGAAAAGTATACGAGAGTATACGCTGAATGATCAGATCGCGGATTAATTTGTGTTGACGCTGATCGGACAGTTGTTGAGATGGGTTTGAGTCTTTTGTTATATATATATATATACATATATATATATATAACAATAAATATATATATTGAGTTTAAATGGTTATAAGCAATTTTTATAATAAAAGTTTTTCTGTTTTTACTTTTATTTTTCGGGTTATATTTCTTAACTTGTAGTTTAAAATAAAGTAACCAATATTCATGAATACATTGAAATGATAAAATAATAATAAAAAAAGTGAAAAAATAAGCCATCATCAGGTTCCTTGCAAATAAGTCTTCATGAATATTGATTACTGTTCCTAAGCATCTTCAGAATATAGAAAAGAAGTCATTTTCAATTCATTTATATCAATTTATAGCGCAATTGATAAGATGAATTTTAGTGAATTTCTTTCTCTTGCTTGAAATTGTTAAAAACTATAAAAAAAATTTATGCTTAGGATTTATTCAATTTCAGAACACAAGTGACAATTAACAATAAAATTAAACTAAAGCACGACTTTTATTTAGCTTAGATTTTATTATTTTAAATACCATGATTTTTTTATATGTATTCTTATTTATTATTTTATAATAAAGGATCTAAAGGAATATGGTGTTAAAACTGTTTTCCGATTTGATGGATCCACTCATTAAAGAAATGAAATCTTTTACAATATGTAAGTGCAGGCCTTGACATACTTCTTTAAGAAGTTCATGAGGCTCAAAACAAACCAAAAAGCTTATGTTAAAAGATCAATAAGTCATCATTGTGTTACATAATTTTCAATTTTTCGTTAAAAGAGTGAAATAAGGTCAACAAAGTTAGTATTTTTCAAGACAGAGACCCTTAAAACTATTACTATTTAAGATTGTATGCTGCAACTGCAATTAAGAATTTTATATCGTTATTTTCCAATTTCCAAGTAGAAACATCTAAAAAAAGCTTTACAATAACACTGAATTATTTTTTTTAGTTTCTTTTTTGGAATTCAATTGAGAATGTAAAGACGCATTTTTTCAAAGCCACCCTTAACGTATATACATTACCAATTGGCATATGACTGAGCAAAACAATCTTTCTGCTAGAGACAAAAATGCTACTGCCATCATTTCCAAATTAGATTTTTGTAATAATAAAGAGGTAGTTATAATAAAACATATTTGGTATTATTTATATTGCACTAAGGCAATGTTATATAGAAACTGGCCACAAGCTGCCTCGGAGCTCAAGTTTCAACAAGACAAATCTAGCTGTCTAAATATTTTATCACAAAACTTGTGAGGAAAAACAGTGCCATAACCCCACTTGATGCAATATTTCTAATTAATAATAATACTTTTCGAAACCTTAAGATACGAAATTGTAAAATACAAAATATGTTTGAAAAATATTAACCCGAGAAAAATCTTGAATGGCTCGAAAATGTCAAAAAACATAATCTTAAGTATTTAAGCAAATTCGAATCCGATTTTTTGTTTTGAGATTGAATTTTTCATTGGAGATGAATTTAGCTTAGTTTTCGATTCCGAATTTCCTTCGTCTCATATGATATAGTAAAAATTCATCATCTGTTTGTATGTCCACTATGAATATTTTACCTGTACTTGGGCTGAAACCTTTCACAAACACTAAACGTGTGAAAAACTTGAAAGCCGATTTGCAATAAACCATCTAACATTTAACTGACTTCTAATTTGCTTTTCGAAATCTTTCCATGCTTAAAGTCAAACTGTCCTTTTTCTGTAAAGTTTCAAATATGAACTGGAAAAAAAATCAAAAAAATTTGCTTAGTCCTTAAAAAATAATATTTTACAAAGATTACTTCCTACTCTCCTTAGCAAATATTTTGTTCAATATCATGCATTTGACAGTATTATCTAAAGTTTCGATAAAATCGAATGAATTCTACCCAAAATATTGATTGTGATTCTGACAAGGCACGTACGCGTGTCAGTTTTATCTTAAGTGCGTCAGACATGCAGAGTTCTTTTCAAAAGGGGGAAGGGGGCTGACTAAGGGAATAGATTTACTTACTATTAGTATTCAAGACCTGGTGCAAAGATTCCATTCTATGTTACCCTTATACATAAAATATATTTCCTCAAATGGAAAAGCTGACGCATAAATTAGTTCTGGTCGAAAAATTTCTTAATGATCTGCTTATGACCGGGAGCGTGTGGCCAAAAATTGTTCATATGTAATTGCACACTTGCAGTCTGTATTTCATGTTCACATATAAATCCTTTTCAAATGAATTGTACATATTTAATATTTTGAACTAATAATCTTGATTAATTTTCGTGGTAAAAACAGTGCAGATTACTATGAGTTTTCTCAATCAGTGAAATAAAATCTCATTGAATTTATGTAGGGCATTTATTTAACAATTCAGTTACTATGTGTTACCTTCAATTCAATTAAAGACCTTTCAGGGAATTCACTTCTTCTTGATTTACTTTGATATATATATATATATATATATAGTTAGAAGAAGGGTCTACAATGAAATCATCTCCCTATCCTTTGAATTTAGGTTCAGTGAAGTAGAAGAAACAAATTTTTTCCCCTTAAGTTACTTGTGGCACATGTTTCCGTCAAGTTGGACGCGTGCCAAGACATATGCTTCTGGGGTATAACAACTAACCAAAGCAACAACAAAAATTATTCTCTTTTGATTTTTTAAAAATTTTGAAAAGTCTCGAAACAGGAAAAATTATTTTTTTAGGGTATGCATGAACGAGGCCAATGGTATATTTAAATTCAAAAATGAAATTTCGTTTTCAATATCTTTCAGCGATTTCCGATTGACTTTGGTTTGGGCTCTTTAAAAATTTTAAAGAATATTTTTGTAGAATACAAAAAATATCATTCTTTTATTTGTTGGTGAATACTAAAGCAGAAAGCTAATATATTCATCTTGCCTGAGCTACTTGGGATACTTGGGGGACTGAGGACTGAGGACTGTTTTGTTGTTTTTTTTCATTCATTTAATTGTTACATATTGTTGCCTGGCATTGGTTAACTGAGCCATAAATTTAACACAACTTTTCTTCAGTTAGTTGAATTAGATAAATATGATAGTTTTTATAAAAAGATCCTTACAATCAATTTGTTGTTATTGTACTGCAGTAACTTTGCTTTAAATTGTTAACTCATGCTTTTCAATCAAGTCTGTTACATCCAAAAAAAAGGAGAGTAAAACATGCCTAAGAAAATTGTTGAATTTCTTGGCTTAGTTATGTTTTTCAGTTAAGGCCGCTTAATATGATTTTTTGACTTTATTTACAATAGAATTAGCTATAATGATATATCAGCAACAAAGACAGCAACAATTTTTAAAGTCGTTACTTTTAATTGTCTTCTCGTTACGGTATTCGTTTTGTGTGTATATAGCTCTTATTACTTGAAATAATAATCTATAGAATAACTTTTATAAGATTTTCGGATAACTATAAGAATGTAGATAAGTATATTTATAAAGTCTCACGTCATATTACTTATTATTAGATAAAAGCGTCACTAAGAATGTGTAGCAAGAATTATGATAATTGGCCTTGAGTGTTAGAATAAAATATCAACTTTTAAATAAAAACAAATAATCATTTTTAAAGCATTTGTTGTACTTCGAACACCAAACGCAAAAAACTTTTTCTTATTTATTAAAACCTCTTCACAAATTTATAAACTATTTTATTTTTCTGCAAAATCAGCTGAAAAGCCTGTACTGTGCTACCCATTTTGTTTGTTCTTCTTCAAAAAGAAATTTTTGTAGTCCTTCTAATTTTTTATCCAACCCCTAATGGAACCTTTGTCTTAATTAAATTGCAATGAGTGTCGACAAGGATCATAAGACAAATAAGAGCGTGCCTAAGTGGTTATTCAAAGAATCGTTGAATATAGCACGAGCGCTCTTATTATCCAAATACATATATAGTCTCTCATATTAGTAAAAGGCTTTAAATATTATTGTATGCATTTGATAATAAAAGCTAACTATAAAACAACTTTAAGTATACATATATATATTTTTATTGTCCTTGAAATACCTTTTTGTTATTACACATATACATCTAATGCTGTCATTCATAAAATTGATGATACTAAACCTGCTGTCTTCTCATCTTTAGTCTTAAAAAAAAACAATATGAAAAGATAAGGAGAATGAAGAGTGTGTATAAAATTAATAATGACAGGATATGCATATCCTTTTGGTTATGTATCAAAGTGCATTTATGCACATTTTTGTAACATATTCATGGGAATAACACTTTTACCTTTGTAATCAAAAACATGAGCATCAGACTTTCTTATATATTTATAAGTATTTAAGACATCGAATAGAATTTACTCTTTTAACAGAATCACAGTACTTGTTTGCTTAGTTTTTGTCTTTAGTATTCATGCTTTCCATGTAATTCGATAGGGTAAAACGGATCGGTCACATATACTCGGACATAAATAACAAGAAAAGAATATAATTGCTAAGGAAATATTCTTTCTATTAGAAAAAAAAAGAAGACAGGCAATTTCTGAAGGTTCATAGACCTTGGACCCTTAAGCGACTGGCTTCTACAGACACATAACAGATGCACTCACTTCAGACTACATACCTTTCATATGCTCTTAGGCTACCTTTATCACTCAACTTGATGCCCTGGCTTTATATATAAATAAATAAATTTTATATGGGTCTGCTACTATAGATGATGCACAACTGATGTCTACCTATATAACTGCAGGAGGCTGTGCAAATAACAAAAGTACATCATTCGTTTTTTGATTTTCATCCCCTTTTACCCTTGAGATATATCCGCAATAATTGTGAACAGCCGACGGGTCTGAAGAGGACTCATTTTAATTGTTTTCTCTTGTTAATTTAGACAGATGACGCGAATATTGCAATTTTCCCCCTTTAGTTGTTGTTTTTGTTGTTGGTATAAATAAATTTCTTACTCTTAACACCGCTAGGGCTATATGGGCGCTTAAACTCATACATTTATATACATATATATATATATGTATAATATATAAATAAAATATAGTACAGTAATCAACGTTCATTCAACAAGTTATATCCTGAAAAGAATAGATCCTTATTTTACTAAATTGATGAATTATTTATTCTTATTTGATTAATGTTTAATAGAACAGCGAAAAACGCTTTACTTTGGAGAAAAGGTTTTAAATGTCAAAGATTAGCTAAATTTTATTTTACTTCATTTTTGTTTTCATTTTTTGTAATATAAAAATGTTAATTGAATTGAAAGATAAAGGTTCATAGCTAACATAAGCAATGATATTTTAATGAATTAAAATTCTGTTTTATTTATACCATCTAAAGTTTTAATTATTTTTTGGGTGTAATCAGAAAACAGTGACAGATTTAATAAAACTCCCTCGGGTTTAAAAAGTACACATACTAATTTAATCTATACTACTTTAATATTAAAATTTCAAATCACGTCCTACTTGATTTGAATACCAGAACTGAAAATATATCATTCCATTCAGGATACATTTCTAAATTGAAGGATAATTAATCATTTTAGGATTTTCTAATTAGTCTTTTTTGAAATTAAAGAAAATTCATGCTCATGTTTAGCATTAGAAAATAAGAAATACTTTTAAAATTCTAAAGTCATTAACAAAAACAACAAAAAAGGAACCGTAAGTTTTTTAAAATTACTAATAGAAGAGTTTTTGTGAGATTAATTGTTTTTTGTATTTTTTCTTGTACTTATTCTTTATGTATTTTTGTGCTTTTAATTTGATTTTGATAATTAATGAAATTACTTATTAAATTAAAATTTAAGTAGATTTTAAAAAATTGAATTTTTAAATGTTAAATATGATAACTAAAACCTTGCGACCTACATATATAAATATATTTTATACTCGGAATGTGGAATGTTTTGCGATTTTGTGTAATAGGGAGTTCTTAACTTATCGAAAGATGTAAGAAAGTTTGGCTTTGTAAAAGTGACTATAAAGACATAAAGTTGCTTTCAAACTACCACGATTCTTTGATAAAACTTCTACGAAAAATTTATTCTATCTTTTTAGTTTAAATAGTTGAACATAATTGAGGATTTCTTATTATTATAAAAATTTAATCACATCTGATACCTTCGAAAGCATTAATTTAAGAAAAATTTTGCTTTTTCTTTAACGTATATTTTTATTTGAATTTACCTCTGGCAAAAACGTGGTACATTTTAACTTTATTTTATATTTTTCAATTGCTATTTAATAGCGAATAATTGGCCAATATTGGCAGATAAGCATCCGCTCAGCTTCACCGCTAAATGAAAGTAGTTCTTTAAAAGGAGTAGCAAAACTTGAACAGGGATTTATTAACTTCATGTAGCAAACAATAAGAAGATTTAATACAAATATTAGTTTTCAACAGGGGTAGATCTGGCCAGGATATTTAGAAATTCATAATTTTTGCTGCTTTTATTACAAATTTATGCAAAAAAGAGAGAGCAAAATTATTTATTTAGCATTTTTATATTGGTTCAAAACTTTGTCAGTTACGGAAGATTAAACAAACAAATTATAAATTTTACTGTGTTACTGTGTTATTAGATAAAAACATATTCCTTTTTTTTCACAATAAGATTTGTAATCCAAAGAGCTATTCAAAAGATGTCAACAACATTTTTAACAGCTTACATCAAACTTTAACTTTAAGTTTGGGCTTTAAAATAAACTACGTCTTATCTTAGTTTGTCTTGTGATTTTTTTGATACTATTTATGCTTGAATATGATAAATTCGTGGGTATCTACCTCAACTCTTTAGAAAGACAAAAATCATTTACCATTGCAAAAAAGGAGTGTTAGGTTTGTGCAATGAAAATGCTAAAATGAAATAATTATCCAACATTTACAGCTTTCTATATGAAATGAATGTATTCAAGTGTCTTTAATCACGTTATTCATAGGTTCTTTATTCTACAAATATTTTTTTTCCATTTGTCAATCTCCTTAATTCCTTCCTTTTTAGGGAGTTTGCTGGATATATTTTTATATTGAGTTCAATAATGTGAAAAATTACTTTTGTTCAGAATTGCAAAAGAGACATTCTGATATTTTAGTTTTTCCTTATCCAGCACTCCAATCCTGATTTATTTAAATTCCCTTCCTACACTCTAATTAGCAAGTTTTTTTCTTAAATTTGTTACATGTTCTTCATTTATAACCAAGGAGAGACCTTTTTAAGGATTCTTATTTAATATCAGTGCCATAATTGTCTAGTAAACTGAATCTAATCTTTAAATTGATCCTCGTTATAAATTTAACTTCTTTATTTTTCCATCCAATAATCTGATTAATCAATTTTAGACAAAACTTTTACCTTGACATCTAGAAAATATTTATTCAAAATCAAGCTAACTTTTTTGACAGCAATTGAATATTTTTAATATTATTAATAATTTTCCTTTTTCTATAGCAAAACAAAAATTAAGCTTTTAACTATATAAAATACTCTCCTTGTTATAATAACAACTTTATTACTAGCTATAGTTGACATTAATTCTTTGTACAGTTTCACATAAAAACATTAAGAGTTTGTTTAATGTAAAAATTGCTTAGCAAATGGCTGAGGAAGCTAATGTCAGAAATATTTTCTGAATTTACATTGTTAGTACTGACACTAATTCAAAACTAAATTGAGTTAAAAACTTGTTAACCCCATCAAATTACAGTCATATCTGTTTTATATTTGCTCCCCTTATGTAGTTAGCAAGAATAATAGAAAGAGTTGGATGTTATACCCCTTTTTTGTTAGTGAACGTGCCCAAATACCAAATATGGCTAACAATTTATCTGCTAATTTCATGTTTTTAATGTGAATTTGGCCATTATGCAGCAATTTATGTCGCAGGGTTATAGTGGCCAAAAATTTATGCTCAACAATTTCATAAGCGGATGTAGGCGACAGGCATACTAATTGCTTTGGCAAACTTAAAGTTTGGATATCTCTGTAACGAATCAATTGAATATGAAAAATATTTTTCCAATACTTTTAAAAATAATTTTTTTGTTTTTAGGGATTTTGTAAATAGATTTATTATTTTAGTTTTGGATTACTCGTGATGCAACTTTTGCTTCAAATAAATTGCAAAAAGCTTTTAATAAACATTTTTAAATTTAACAGATTTGCATACTCAAGAAGACATCAGAGCTTATTTCGAGTGATAAAGGCCCGTCATATGTTAAACTTCCTTAAGACTAACTTATACGATATAGATCGTCTCAACAAAGGGGGAGAAACTTTTTCTTTCATTTTAACAGAAAAAAGCTATTCCTTATTTAACTTTTGAAATTTAGTGACAATAGAAATTTTAGCACCTTTCCTGATGTAACTCTCATTATTTTTGAATATGTCTTTTAGAATTTTTTAGAGTTGCACTTGAATGTTTATATTTCCAAGGTAGCTTCAATATGTTTCCTTCGCTACTTTTGATGAAAAATTACGTTAATAATGATAATACTTAACTTTTTAACTCAAAATTTTTAGCTTTAACTGGTAAACTACTAAATTTCTCTATTATATTAGATGATTATTCTTTTCATTTTATTTCTTATTTTCTTTTCATTATATTTATTATTGCTAACCAAAAGTTTTCATTAAACTTTGTTATTGAATTTGGAGCTACAGTAGTTGGCTTGCAGGTTAATCTCTTGTTTTTGAAGTACATTTGCTTATATTCGACCAACTGAAATACTTATCCTTATGAAATTGCAGATATTTTTCCTATTCAAGTAGTTCATGCGCTAGAGTTTTCCTTTCAAAATTCATAAAACGTGAAGAATATATCTTAAAGAACGTACAAAATCAATAAAATGTATCAAATTAATCGTAACATTGTTTGTTTTTTTATGTGAAATTAGTACAAATGTACTTTGGTTTTGATGCTTCCGTGTGATTTTTATATATAGGTTTAGTATTTAACAGTAAAAATTTTGTCTGTAACTTAAATCGTGACACTTACCATAAAAAGTTGAAAATATTCTTAAGAAACAAAATGATATCATTTTTGACATTTTTGACAACAATAATTAATAAAGAGGCCATTTTTTGGTGGTGAAGGATAAAATGTAAATAAAAATCCCTGATGTGACAAAAACAAAAATCAGTTTTTATTTATTTCCGTTTCACACTCAGCCTAATATAGCCTGTTGGGTTGTTAAAGTCTTTTAAATGTTTGTGTGAATTTATAATACAAAATTTTGTATATGTTAGACAAAATAGGCACAGTTTGAAGAATGGCCTGGTTTATATTTTTATTGCTTAAAAGTTTTATGTACGAATTTTAGAATGCCGAGAGTTTACTAGTACTTCGCTTCGCTGACTTACCTTTACTTATACTTCGTAAGTTTTTGAGGGAACTTCCTGAAACTAATAATACAAAAGAAACAATATTTTATTGCGCTATTTCGATCTTCTAAGCCAATAAAATTTTTAACATCCAAATGTGGCAAAATATTCTATATTGGTCCATTAGCTTACTTTTGAATCAAATTATAAGTTACCTGAGTTAGTTAAAGCAGCAAAACGTAAAACCATTGACTTCTGCAAAGATCTTAATGATGTCAAATGAAAAGAAATTGGTTCAAATGAAGAAGCAATTCTGGAAACTAAGTTCTGCTTTGGGGGCAAAGACAAGTTATTCTATAAAATAGAAATTAGGAAATAATAACAAACAAAGTTGTTGAATTCTTAATTTAAATGTAAATAAATTCTTTGAGAACTATTAAAAAGGAAAAATCATTTTAATATTTTACTTTCAAAGCTATTACTTTAGTTTATACTGCAAAACATGAGTACAAAAAATATTCAATAAAGGTTTCCCAGTAAGCTTTACTTAAAAATTTATATTTATTTAATTACAGAGCCTCAATAAAGATAAAAGTGGCCACAAATATCATATTTCATAATCCTAAATACGTACAAATGTACTTAAAAAAGTTTATTCTAAATGAAATATTCATCCTTGCAATTTTCAGACAAATGATAATTTTTACAAAGAATTAATTTC
The DNA here is from genome assembly GCA_947359355.1 of Acrocera orbiculus. Lineage (NCBI taxonomy): Eukaryota > Metazoa > Arthropoda > Insecta > Diptera > Acroceridae > Acrocera > Acrocera orbiculus. Next base: position 48,570,957 of record OX375757.1, read on the forward strand.
AGATAAAGTTACAATATTATTACTCATCCCTGTATACTGAAAAAGAGATTTGTGTTTAATTTCAATAAAATTCCAAAAGGATTTTCCTTGAAATATATATGTATATGAACACTAATCGTATAATATTCAACCAAACTTTACTAAGGATTCTGGCGTACGCCAAGCACGAATTCAATTTAATAAGCCTGTTTTGGCCTTTAGGAAACAGCTGCACAAAATTTTAATCTGAAGGATATTTTAAAATCGAAAGCCTCACCAATGCAACAAAAAACTGCAGAGAGAAGCCAAACCTTAGCTAGGTGGAACTCACCCGTGTCCTTTATATTTCCTGTTAACCAAAGAACCATCACCGGCTGTTGCTTTGACACAAACACAAGGGGTGCATTCACCCTCCATTTGTAGACGTGTTTTACGGAAATTATTCCATGACTACTCCAGTCCGTAATTCATTTCATTTTTCGCCCTTTTTTTTCTTGGACCTCTTTTGACATAGTCTGTAGGGTAGGTAAAGGACTCTCATTGATCTGAATTTTGATCACTAATGTAATATGTCTGCTTGCACCCTGTTAAGCTATTACCAAATCTTTTTGAATAAAAACAAAATAGTTAAAATTAAAGCAAAAAAAAAAAGAAAACCAAAAAATTTTTTTTGTTCCTGAAAGAAAAAGCAAAACAAAAACCGGAATCAGACTTTATATGTAATCATCTGCTAGCGTAAAGTATTTTTCAGGGAAAACTGTGAATAATTATATTAAAAGGGCAACGTTAGGACTTTACTTTCATTTCACATTTGGCTGCACTTTTTAAATGTTATTGACCCTTGAACATAAATACTAAAAAAAAAATATGAAAAATGAGCCCTGATATTATAAATTTGGGATATAGTTTTACTTTGATATCTGCTAACGAAATCAACACTTGTGGCTTTAATAGGAACTTTTAGTATATAAAGAAAAAACCAATTGGAGGAATTTCCTATAAATTATATACAAATATTTTGAGGTTTAATAGTTTGATATGCATATCTGTGGCTATTAATCGAAATATAAATTAAAACTTATTGCGATAATCTAAAATGTAAATGTATTGGTCATTTAACTTAAACAGAATAACATATTTTAATTTACCTAGGTCGGTCTCTTTTTTGGCTTAAAAATTAATAAACCTCAATTTACCATTCCAAACGTGGAAGTTAAGTGATTAATTTGCTTCTTGGAGAATAAGAAATAAGCTTAATTTAATATGAGTTTATATGATATTATTGAAAATAGCTTAGGGATGACAATAAGAAAATAAACTTAGCATAAGGCCTCAGAGCTCATTCAGGCCGTCGTTTGGTGAGCATTTTGCATTAAAATATAGGAAAAAAGCCATCAAAAGAAGAATAAAAGATTCCGTTTATTTCAAATTTATCACTTTATTCTTAAAACTAAATCCGAAAATTAATTTTCTTCCATATTTTTACAGTACTCTGGCAATTTATTCAATAATTTGGAAAATAAGTTCTGCCAAATTAGCTGCCCAATGGAATTTCTACTTTCTCATAATTCTCAAATTTTAGCTCAATTCTTAAGATTTTTAGAGGCAGAATAACATTTAGTTTGTGGCAGATCAGATTTCTAGTTCAGGACCAACAGTCCTGAACCAACAGGCCAATGAAATTAAAAGCCCGAGTTGAAATTTCGGTCCTCCTTTGAACCTTCTGATACTCTCTACTTAAGGAGGCTCAAGACGTTGAAAGGAGGTTTAACTCTCTCATTTAAGTTTATGTAAAAATTGGGCCTCCTTTCATCGTCTGGGGCTTACATAAGTCTCTATTCAGTACCAAATTCTAGAGTAATATTAACCTCCAATTCGTAGAAAGTTGGCATTTGTATACCCAAGTTTGCATTTTTGAGGTTGAAGGAAGAAGGTTAAAAATTTCGAGCCGGGTAAGAAAAGGAAAAAACTTTTGCTGACATCTACGAAAATACTAGGAGTATTAAAGATGGTTCTTTTGAATAAATAATTATAATGAATCAGAAAAGTCATTAAAATCATTGAAATATAAAATATTTTATATATAAAAATAGAATATTTAACTTGCCTCTATTTAAATTTCATTGATAAATATTTCTAGATAAATGTGCAAGCTAATTTTTTGCATTTTAGCTTATTCTCTTTCTTTAATTTAGAAATTTAATCCACTTAAATATCAATTTTTTAAAACAAAACATTTAATGAATTTAAAATATCTACAGATCTTTGTTATTTAGTGTAGATTTGAAATGAAAATCATACAATTGAAAACTTTTGTCTTTGAAATTAAGACTTTTTGGTTTTGTTTTATAATAAAATGAAAATATAATCTTAAAACAAAACTATGCTAAAAAGTCAGAAAATATATAAGCTAACTTTACGTATCTTTACTGCATTGTCAAAGGATAATAAAATACAAACCACTTGAAACTGTTGGATATTCTCTTGTTTTAAACTTTCGTGATTTAATTTCTTGATATCCATGGTATTATATTTGAATTAAAAGGAATTGTCGTATGTGTCTAAAGGGGAAAATGAAACCAGAGGTTGAGTTGACTGGCTAACAAAAGGCCTTGTATCTAGTCTAATACACCTGCTGTCATTGTTCATATCTAATGTACATCCTTTTCCTCATACCCTGCAATAAAAACGAAAAAAAAAAGGAACTAAAGAAATTATTTTACGAATTGCAAACTAAAACACACAGTCTGGTATACCATAGTGGTAGGAGGTGAACACATTCCATACACCTGAAAATAAATATTAATCTTTGCCACACACCTGAAAACTTGTTTGGTCGTTTCTATTTGAATTTATGCATTTGTTATATAATATCTGTATGTATATATATATATATATATATTGAAATAAACATGTTTTGGTTTTCTGGTAACTATTCACAAAACAATACAAAATCCCCCGGTAAAGACACCCTTTTCTAGCTATGATAGCTTTGCAAAGGTGCATACCGTTCTCGCTGCAATTGAATTTACCACCGGATTATTTTAATTTTATTATCGGATTCTTGCCTAATGTGCTTAGCACAAACTATGATAATACATTTTATAGTTAAACTGCCTAGCAGTTTATTGTTGTTACGGCTTTGTTACTGTTGATGGTAAGTGTGACACTAACGTTAACCAACTTAGATGAGGCTCCAGGTGATTCTAACAAATACTAGAATGAAATAACAAAGTTTAGCACGAAACTAAAATTTTAATGAGAATAAATAATTTTCTTTAATGTTAGATAGAGATATTCATTATTTTATTTGATGTAATTTTATTAAGAATGTTTACAAATACCATTTGAAGTTTTTCAAAATAAATTTGAACAAATTCAAATTTTCAATTTGTATCAAATAAAAAAATATCATTTTTGCACCTGATTCTATAGCCTATACCTTCTATTTTTATTATACCTAAAAATTTCTTCTTAACGTCAAAATGATTTATTGGTTAACCCCACCCCAAAGAAAAAGTTTTGCCAATCTACCAAATAAACCCAAAGAGTGACAATTTTTCCGCTGTGATTAATTAGTTGTTCGCGATGTTAGTTTTCATCTTGAATACTGCTGAAGCCAAAGATTTCATTGATAGCTTCGTTTCTCTTTAGAATTAGTACACAGCTTCAATGACTTACAAGTATTTTTTGTTTATTTATTTATTTTTTGTTTTTTTTTTATTTTTATTTCCTTTATCTTTGGCTTTTGATATGTCACCGTGGTAATGGATTGCGATGATTACGAATGTTAAAAATTGGAACAATTTGTCAAAGTATTGCGCAATTGGGATTTGTTTTTAGGGATTCCGAGGACTCATAGGGTGATAAATGAGTTAATCTAAAGGCTTACTTTTGGCATAACTTTAGCTCTTGTATTGATCTTTATGTTTGTGAACACTACGTTTATATTGTTTCTTAAGAATTTTTTAGCCAAAAATTTCTTGTTTTATAGTAAAACTTTTTCTCGTTTTTACTTTTTTGCCAAAAACAAAAACAAACAAAAATACTTTTATTTCAATGTTGATCCACCGAAAAATCACTCATCGGCATAAAGTTTTTTATCAGATTTATTGGCATAAATTTTATATTTTTAGCAAATCAGCGTCAGTTTAGGTTATTTGTAGGGTGCGGTTTTAATTTAAGGCTTCTAAATTTGAACCCCACCTTAATTTTAAGGATGATTTGTTAATAATTTGTTGGTAAACAATATGAAATTGCTTTTGATAACAATCAAGATTAATTACTAAATATTAGAAGTTTTTAGTTTATTGTTAATCTTGAAGTATAAAAAATAAATGGAAAGGGGATTGAAGTTTTTTTGATAACCTTTTAAAAAAATTTTTATTATTGGAATTTTATTGAACAATTTTGTAATAATTCTTGAAAATCATAGAGTTTGGTTTTATTTTTAAAATATTTATTCTAATTTATATGTACAATTAAAAATAGAAATTTTTCATTTAGCCAATAAAATCCAAGAATTTATTTTATTTATTTTTAAAGTCATTTCATACTGTTTACTTAGAAAATCCTATAATATCTTTCTCACACGAAAACTCGTAATCATCTTGAACTAAAAACTGGTTAATTTTTTGTCAACTAAGCAGTGAACCCTTTCAAAATTCAATTCTCAATGGCTAAACACAAGACGGTAATACATTCATAAATTCTACCGAATTCATGACTATATCAGGATATTAATATTTGTAATAAAAATTTGTTTTATATTGCACAGTTAAACAAACAGCCTATATTGCTTGAAAATCACTTTCATGATTAATTACAGGAATATAACGAACAAGAGAAAGGTAAAATTAAGTATAAATTAAAGTAATGATGCAAGAAATTATTGTATTTGATATACAAATTCATATAAAAATCAACAAAGGAAGTAAAAGAAGGGAAAGGTGTAAACTAATCCATACGAAGAAATCTTTTAAGTAAAGTTCTTGCTTACTTAAATGCTTGTTTTTAATTGGTTTCTTCAGTAGCTAAACCTAAAGCCCATTTTGAATTATACTTTAACTATACCAAGTGAATCCTTCTGTGGATGTCAAACCGATAAATAAGGACAAAACACATTAAATGCTAGCTGAACAGCTTTAACTATTTCAAAAAAAAAACCTTCTGATGAATTTGAGTAAAAAATAAACTAAGCTTAGCTTAGCTTAAAATCTTTAAAAAAATTGTAAACAAAAAAGTAAACTGATAAAGTTGGTGACAGTTTTTTTCAATTTTTCAAATAAAACTGTTGACTACATAAACAAACCTAGAGCTACCAAATCTAAAAGAGTTTTGATAATCTCTAAAAGTAAACTTTAAAAATAAAGAAAAAAGTCTAAAGTTGAAAGGAAAAAAAAAATGAAAAAAATCCATAAAGCCACATTAATTTTTTTTTTCATTTAATATTAAATAATCAACTGATCTATCCAGATCCCTTTAGCTTCACAAAGGCACATTGTGTTAACTTATAACGAATTCTGCATTAAACCTCATCGTCCTTGTAATTGAAATGCGCTCATCCTTTAAAGGACACTTTGATAATGCCTGAAAGATTTCAAAGTAATCCCATTGCAGTCGTAAAGCTATGTTGAAGTAAAAGCCTCGTCTGCATTGAAACTTCTTGTTATCCAAATACATAGCAAAGGAAAGAAAGTAAAAGAGAAAAAGAGAAAGAGAGCTGTGAAGGAAGTAAAATTTTGTAAATATTTCCTAGCTCCTTGATCTAAAGCTAGCTTCTTTATTTTTAGCTTATGGTATGCATTGCGGAAAAAGACTTTCTTTTGTTTATTGTCACAAAAGAGATTGTTTAAAATTGCAAATTTTGTAATTTTGATTGTTAGTTTACATTTTGAAATACATTTATACATTTAGGCATGTCGTTAGAAATAATAAGTTGCAAGAACTTATTTTTGCAAATTTGTTTTCTCTTTGGTTTGATCTTAGGATGTAAATTTGTTTGATTGATTTATTACTAATAAATCTCATTTAAAGCTTAACAATTAAATTTAAAAATAAATATTCAATGATTTCAAGCCAAAAAGTATAAAATTTTTGAAGTAATACTCAAATTTGATTTATAGCTCAATAATGAAAACAAAACTTTTCTTTACTTGTCTTATTACCTCCTAAAAAAACGTTAAAACCTGTAAAAGTTTTGCTTAATCATGAATTCAAGTTCAAAGAAATAAGTAATTCCAATTTTCCAAGACTTAAAATAAAAATTTCTCAGCACTGAAATCCTTTTATTTAAAAAACTTTTAAATGGAATTAATTCCCATGAAATGAATTCCTCGTCTACAGTAGTTTGCAGGGCCATTTTAAATGCTTAAAAGGCACGCACCCCTTCATTTATCAGAGAAGTTTAATTCCGAAGCCTACGAAAGGAACATTAACCACAAAACTCGATATCATACCGCGTGCCACTTAAGCTATCAGAAATAATCACTCTAGAGAATGGCCGGATATCGAAATTCGATAGTTCTGACAGCACCTTAAAAATTTGTTTGTAATTTTTATGTTGATTTAATGAAATAGGAATTATATTTAAGAGGTCTTAGCATAACTCATGAGCTCTTTTAGAGTCATAAATGCAAAGTACGTGTAATTTATACTTGTTTTACTTCCGTTACTTCCCCAAATAAAAGTTTCTGTTGTTACCTTGAAAGTAGGCTAAGGTATACTGGTTATAATGCGACAGTGGTTAAAAATTTCATCGCGGCCTGGAAGTTAGTATCAGTATTACATCGATATCATATCCGGTGGAAGTGTTAAGTTTGATTGATCAATGATACCAAATGTTGTCTTTTTTTGGATGTCAACTTTATTTTCAACTACCTTTTGACACTTGTTTATGTTATTTGACTGGACGCTGAGAAATAGTTTTGTATCTATGGCTTCAGTGAATTTATTTTCAATTTCTTGTTATACTTCCGTTGGAAACTATCGGAATTCATTAAATGGAGAATCATCATTATAACAGTTTTAGGTTTTCTTTTTAAAAGTTGAAAATTAGTGCTGTCAACTGATATTTTTGTGCCTGTTTTCAAATCTAAAAATATATTTTTTTCTTAATTAAAGAAAAATTATTTTTGATAGATGATAAATTGCTTTGTCGGTACTTTATTGATTCAAAATCAATTCCAAATAATAATTGTTCAGTTGTTCAGTTTTTGAAATTATACTTTTCCACACCACTTGTGTCAATATTTCTTCAGGTACTAGATGAAACGTTAGGAAGACTTAATACTAAGCTCCCAACATTATAAATTTCATAGCAATATAAATTCTAAGCTTACAAAAATATTTCTACCTGTCTATGTCATCGCAAATGCAATCCTGTTAACAAAATATTTTATTCAAGAAAATATGGTAAATGTTTGGTTCTCAAAGAATTTGCCTAATATTTTCACGATAAAAAGATAAATATAAAAACATTAAAATTCTCTGAGATATCCTTTAGAAAAATGTTTAAGTTCCCTATAATCTGTGTTCTTTGAAAAATTTAATCCTCAATTTAACTGGATATTATGTTGAGTGAAATAATTTTGTTGGGCTCTTGTGAATATAATTTTAGTTTGCCACTTGTGTCCTGAAGGTTTGCGTGCTATTCACTTAATAATTAATAACTATATACATTCAAACAGAAATTCAGGTTTTCATTACAAATTATAACTTCAAATTTTGATAGGCATAGCATGTACTGTCAGAATGATCTAAAACTAAAGATAGCCAATGAATTAGTTTATTAGAAAGTGTAACTCTTTTGGGTATTAATCCTTGTATCATAAAATATTTTGGGTGAATAATCAATAATTAAAACCAAATTATTATTTATGTTATCCAAAAATGACAGAAAATTATTTTTCGTGTATGAAAAGCCTCTAGGATTTCAAATGTTAAAATTTTAATGCTGTCTGTAATTGGGTTACGAGGTTCTGGGATTTCGAGTACTTTTGTTAATCAGATCTAGACTTAATTTTCAATGTATATAAACAGATTTATAGAAAACGCAAGTGTTTTCCTTATAATTTAATAAAATTATTATTATATTAATATATATATATACATATATCTTTATCTGACTTAATTACAATTTTGGTGATCTAAGCCACTTTGGGAAATAGTTTCGAGTACAAGAACATGCTGTAAATCAAATGTATATTTGATGAATAGAAAATGTTCAGGAAAATATCAGTGGATATATTTAAAGAAAAATCAAAAACCCTTTGTTACTTTGTTGCTAGTAATACAAATCAAAATTTGTATCCTTGTCAGTAAAATTCAATGTTTTCTTTGCAATATTTAAAGATGCAACAATATTTGTAGCAAACACTGCTAAAGAGACTTTGAAATTAGATTCGTGATAACATCAAATTATTTCTCTTTTTTTTTGGATAACGGTTGCTGCTGCCAGATTGATTGTTTTAGTGTTCGCTAACAAACAGCATCTATCAAAACTAAATTATATTTTTTTACAACAAGTAGAATTATAAGAACTTTCAGTGATGATCAAGTTTTCGGTATGTTGAGTATGTAACCAGTTTTTTAAGTGGGTTTAATTTTCCTTTTTAATGTATGAAAAATTAGAATGTATTTAGAATCTTTTTAGCTGCTTCAGAGAAATAAAATGAAATTTCGCACAAAAATTAAAAGTTTTAGAATCAATACAAAATGGTAGCTGGTTTAAAATGCAAAAACATCAAATTTTCCCTGGTAACCTCACCAAATTATATTTTTATGTTTTTTGTATTAAAAACGAAATAAATAGAAAAATCTTTGAAAAATGTAATAAATCAACTGTAAAATGTTGATTTCTTTGAATTTAGAAAACCTCCTCTAATAGCAATATAAAATTTATTCTAAACAAAATCGAAACGTCTTATTTAGTCTTTTTTCTAAAAATTTAATATTCACAATATTTGGATAGATAAAAATTGTATTCAAACATTGAAATTACTAACAATTTAAAGATTTTATTGTTAGGAAAGTCATCACAAAACAAATATCAAAAGAAAAAAAAAGAAAAGGGATATAAAGGCTTACTTCATCTACTCTAATAGAACATCCTTTTATCAGAAATCAGGAAGTATTGACATTTGATAAAAAGAAAAGAAATATAAAACTGTTATTTCTACGGCGCCTAAATAAAGTTTTCTAAATGTAAACTCAACAACATAATAGTCATATAATATTGTAAATAAATAACGGCATGTAGATTTTAGTTGCCATAAAAATGTATAAAATTTTCAAATAAGGACTTAAAGGAAACCATAAATCATCCACAGAACAAAATTTCATAACAATTTTATTATTGAACAAAATAAATTATATGGCATTGAAAAAGTTTTGTCCTGCTAAGTGGTAATAGTAATCTGGTTATTCTCATTCTTCTTAAATATCAGAAACAATAAAACCCAGCCTAAAATAAAAGCAAAAGAAAAAAATATCCAAATGTCAAATTTGTCTCTATGTGAATGACACAAATCATATAAGACTTGAAATATCCCGAAAAAAAGGGACATAGCAGAGCAATAGCAATATGTTCAAGTCAATTACTTTAGCACACTCAGTGAACCGGGTGCACTCCAGGGCTAAATGATGGTGTTAATAATAATAAAAGTTGCCGTTAAGCCATCCTGTTATCCATAAAAACAATAACAAAAAATACACCAAACAAAACAAGAAAACAAAAAACTAGAAGAAAAAATCTTTTCAATGAACTTTTGTGAATGTACATATATCCTCAGCAATGTTTGTTCACACTTGTACATTATGTTGCACGAAAGCTTAAATTAATAAAAAAAGGGACCAAAATGATATAAATAAATCGAAGGCACATATAAATGGATAACGACAAAAACGAGATGACCAAATGTCGCCTCATGGAAAATACTGTCCAGAATGAACTAAAATACTAAAAAAAAAAAAACTAAAACAGAAAAACCAAAAATAAAACCCTTCCCACATACTAAATTCAATTCAGTCTAGAGAGTCTGACATTTTGGCTCGTATGTCCTCTTCAATCAGTCAGATTGTCAGCAACATATGCACAACTCCTTGCTAGAATTTCAACAGGATACTATTGTTTGGTTTATTACAAATTTGCCTTATTTTTCGATTCATATAAATATATTTATGCATACCGACAATTTAGGGAGTGTGGAAAGGATATTTTATATCAAAATGTCACGTGCCATACAAATATCGCATATATTACTTTTGCATGTCATAGATCCTGTAAATTCTTTATTTCGTGAAATAAATAAATAAATATATATATGTATATATATATAGTGTAAATATATTTACACTCAGGTCCTTAGGTGAATAGAACAAGGAAACAAAATATTGACATTTGTCATATTGAATGTTATTTTGATTTGTTTGGAAAATTTGTTTCCTTGACAGATCTAATAGAACTTTTGCTATAACCAATCTTTTACTCGTATGTATACATTTTTCATACTTACATATAAATATATATATATATATAAATAATATAAGTAATATGTTTCCTTAACTTTCGGAATTTGAACAAAAATTTTATACATACATCTGTAAAAATTCGCGGCGTACTAAAAAAATTTGTGTTAAGTATTTAGTAGCACACATAAACTGGATTTAATCTAATTCAATAAAACGGTAATCAACCAAATGCTGAATTCTAGCCACTTTTCTATAATTATTGCTTTAAGTCTTTAATAATTTCTACTTGGCTTTTACTAATTTGATGTTTAGTAATATTCATCTATGAAAACTTTTCTATTTTTTGTTGTTGTAAGATGATATTTATTATACTTTTAGTAATATCATTTTAATTTCTAAATTATGTATACGCTCTTTGTACCTTAGCGCTCTCCTTTTGAAATCTAATCTCCTTACTTTGCGACTAAAAGTCACTCTTTGCATATTTCCGTAAAGCAAAGTTGTATGCATAAATGTTAAATTTAAGGTTCTTTAGCTTGTAGTATTAGTTTGATAGATATGTAAATGAACATAAAAGGAAATGAACTTAAAAAAACTCCTCAAGGAATTTGTAAAAATACTAAGTGTTTATCTACTTTTATATTTAAACTTTCTAAAACATGCATACGTTTTTTAAGAGAAATTGACCGCTGGCTACACTTTTCTTATGTGAACGGTCATTCATCCTGATCATATATACGCCCGTTAGAGTGAAAGTGTTAAAAGTCTACAGGTATGGCTTCATTTTTCAAATCAAAATAACTTTGTTTTACTAAAATTACCAAATGGAGGCTTTTCCAGTAATTTACTAGTTACCCGTTCAGAAACTATATGGCACAATTCTTGGAAAAAAATTCCTTATCACAGGTTTCTACATAAGAGCTAGGTCAAAAGTTTTAATGTTAATTATTTTTTTTAGTTTCCAATTGTTTATTATTATAGTTAATGTTAATTTGAAACTGAAGTAATGTAAGACTTCTGTATAAAATGAACGTTAAAGGTTTTAACAAACAAGAATTTCAATTGAATTTTGTTTAATTAATGACTGGCTTATATCAGCGAAAACTTCTTTCTAAAACTTATTTGTCAGATTTATCTTAGCTGATCTTGGGCAAAAATTTTGGTCACCTATTTAATCCAGAATATTCTTAAAATTGACAGCCTGATCTCGATTAAGAACACTTCCATTTAAGACAAATATCAGTCTCACTTCACAGCAGAGTCAAACGAATACTCCTAAATCACTTTGATACTGTCATTAATGTAAATTTCAAATTCAGACAACTTTATAACCTACTATACAATCCTTCTTTACTTTTTTCTACTTTTTTTTGCATAAATAAATACTTAATTTCCTGAAATTTTGGATAATATTTGTTATCAAACGTACAATTTGTAAGCTTTTTCTCTTTATTTTTCCCATATAAATTTTCATTTAAAAATTTTTTAGCCAGCAACAAAAAAAAACTTCCAATTAAGGCTAAATTATAAGATACAGAGCACCCAGTTAGCGTAGATAAACTTAAACTAAAATTTTACAGCCTGGTATGACGCATTACACCATTTAATTTGCCAATTAGTCAAATCAAACGCTTATTGTAAATGGCCAGCTGGATTGTAATTTACTTAAAGTACCATCCATCATTTACCTTTTTCCACTACCAATATTTTATTTACGATCAGAGAGTAGAATTCAGTATACAGTACTAATATAGAATAGGTGAGCAAGAATGCAATTGAAGCTACATGTGCTAGGATTCAATTAGCACTCTGGTCCTGAAATTGGTTTTTGAGACTAACCTGCCCTAGAATTGCGTTGCTATAAAGCTTTCAATTGATTGATTAAATCAATTTTATAGAAAAAAACTTATTTCATTTGAATGATTTACTCAATCAATGAATACTTTGGGCCATTCTTTTTTTTGGAATTTACTGACAGTTAAGTTTTAATTCAATACATGCTAGTAAAACTTTTGTTGTTAACTATAGCAAGGCTTTTAAAACACTTCTATTTTATGGTTAAATGTATGATGATATTGAAAAAACTAGAAAAACAGCGCTAGTAAAAATTACGTTGCTTTAAATTACTTTAAGCACTCCATTAGGCAATTTATAAGAATTAGTTGAAAGTTTTTAAAACAAAAACTTAACATCTACAAAAGTCTCTGAAATCAAAGCAACATAAGTAAGTGAACAAGAAACATTTCAAGAAAATTTCGGGGAAAACACAACAACAATCACCTATTTATTTTAAAGAAATCCATTTTAATACAAATTGTTTTATTTTTCCTTTTTCAACTGATATAGAAAACAATTTGACGAACGAATTTGGTCAAAGATGATGCTGAAATGTTAATTTAAAACGTTTGCTGAAACTCATCCTAAAATACAAATTTTCTGTTTCTGTTGATATTTGAATTTTTCTAAAATACTTTTTACATATTCTTACTTTTGATATCAACGTTGATGAATATTTAAATCGATTTTGATCTTTTTGTAGAATGACATCGTAGTACTGTAGATTTTTGAAAGCTAGATGTAATATATGACATAAACCAAGCAAAAGATCAGGCCCACAAGGCCTGCAATTATAAGATTAATGACTTTAATCTTGATCATTTAATTTAAAGTGATAAAATGATAGCGATTGATTGATCAATTATTAAAAATAGCTGAAATATATACAAAAATTAAAATTCCATATGTTTTTTGATTGAATTTATAGCATTTAAGGTTGCATTTTGTCCTTATTTAAAGAACCAAACTAATAATCTTTAGTTTAATCTACAATTTTGTTCATTTTGTCAATACCTGTTTACTTTTATAGCTACTTGAAAATTTAGCATTGATTTTGTTCAGCTAAATAATTCCAATGAGGTTTCAAATGTAAAATGTTGAAGCTTGAAAACTCGACATAATTGTAGAAATAACTATCAGCTTCTACTATAATAAATAGATGTAGTTGGTATGAAGACATATTGATTGGGAAAAAATTAATGTACTATTAAAATTAAAAGTAATTAGGATACACACATTAAAATCTACAGCGGAAAATAGAACTTATGATGGTTGATTGGCGGGTAAAAGGCGCACTGTAAGGAAATTTGTCTTAATGTTATTTAATAATAAGAAAACCTAAATAAAAATTATAAATAAATCAAATTTCTTCTAGTTTCCACTGTTCGTATTTTATATAAAAATTTAAAAAAATTATTTTAACTGTTAAAAGCCCATCCCCAAATTCAATATAAGAATAATTGATTCAATTGATTTTTTTCTGAGACCCTAACAGGTACTTAGATTCAAAAAAAGAAAAGTGATTTCAGGTCACTTTTGTCTATCTTCATTGAATCTTCTCCATCTGAGCAACTCGTTTGAGTGGTAAAGAATGAGTTTGCCTTCATAAGAATTCAACTTTTGTCAAATTGACAATTTTCAATAGCCTTTGAGTCAAGTGAATTTGATTGTATTTTCAATTGTCTTGGCTTTATACAATCGTAGACAGAAAAATTGTATTTTATGATGTAGAAAGTTTTTGTTCAACTTTCTGCCTAATGGTCATTTTTACTGTTGAGATATAACTTAAGTATGTGCAAAGATAATTCTATAAGTTTTTTATGTTTAGAAAGAAAAATCAATTTGGTTTTCTTTATTGTTGTTATAAATTTATAAGAAAAAATTGAAAATATGATTTAAGATTTTTGTAAATATTTTATACTTAAGCAAAAGTTAACATAATATCAAAAATTGGATCAATTGTGATTATTAAAAATTTTTTAGCTATAATATTAAAAAATATGGAATTAAAATTAAATACTTATTAAGTAACTAGTGTAGTTTAACGTCATAATTTTAAAAATAAGATATAATATATTTCATAAGGCTTTTTTTCCTCAAAAAATTTAATATCGTTTTATTGTTATGATTGGTTGTTTTTGCCCAAAGTCAAATTCGCAGTTCAAGTGGAAAATATAAGTAAAAAAATTACTAATACAATATTTTACATATGGTAGTATATAAGGGATTTGTCGTATAGTGATAGTGTTAAAGACGTGGTAGACTTAATAGCCTAATAGGAACCATATTAGACATATTAGGAAAGTCTTACAGTAAAGCAAGCCTACTTTTTGCCTAAATACCGTTTATTTAGCCATACTTAATTTAGGTTCAAATCGAGCTTTGGTGGTACACTCCCTTGTGGGTGTCTTGTGGGGTGGTCATGCGAGTTATGCTTACCAAAATTGGCCTTAAAAACAAATTTAGGCAAATCTTAAAAGGGCCTTACAGTTATATTCCAGGGAGTAGTTAGAATTTCCAGACTCTGCCATGCAAATTAAGGTAAATTCATGAATATGCATAGAGATATTCTTCTTCTTTACATCCAAGCTTCTAATAGTAAGTATTCACTAAAATAAGATTTATCCCACTCAGCATAAATATGATTCAACTTTTAATTCAGTTTTAAAGTAATCATTTGAATAGATACTGTCATAATATAGATTCCAGTATCCCTTAAAAGTCTACATCACACATGCTTCAAAAAAAATGAAAAAGGTTACCAATGCAATATTTGTAGTCTGAAAAAGAAAGAAAGAAAAGAAGGAAAGGATAATCAAAAGATAATAATAATAAAAGAAGATGTAACAACGAGAAAAGCTTTTTTTACAAAACATAAATTTTATGATATTTGCGATACTTTCCCAATAGAGAAATAACTCTTTAGTGAGTTTCTCATCCATGAATTTAAATACAAATCCTTTCCACTTAGGAAAAGCTTATTAATGGAGTTTTTGGAAAGGAGCCGTCATTGCAAATTTTCAGTCATATTTTCGTTCAAAATTTTTTAATGACAACTACCCCAACAGCTCAATTCTTCAAATTCCATTGATGTTTTTGCCCAAAAAGCAGACGTTATGACTAAAATGTATTTCTCCTTAAACAATGAAATGAAGATACTATTGAAGTTAAATTTAAAAAGGTTTTAAATGATTTTCCTTATCATAATCAAATCATTGTTATTATTGCTTTCTTTTCAAAGCTAAAAACATTTTTCTCGTTAACACATACTTAATACTTAAGCGGAAGTATAACCTTCGACCTAATCTGGAGAATACACAAGTAGTTCCCCTTTTATATGTTAAGATAAGTTGAATTTTATGCCTAAAATTTTTTATGATCTGCTAATCAGCTTGTCATAAAAAATAACCTGAAAAACCATCATTTTCAATCAAAATATTGTGTGCTTAGCTATTTAAAACAGATATTAGAATACAAAAATTTTTAATGTTTTGAAAATATGCTTCAAGCTTCCTTTAAATATTATTTAATACGTTTACAAAAAAAAAAAAAAACAGCAGAAATATTTAACTATGTCCTTTGTTTAATGAAATATATATATATATATTAATTCCAAAATATAAAACCTCAAAAAACGTATTTATAACCATAAGCCGGAAATAATGGTGTCATTTTCATACCTAAAACTCAATTAAACGCGATCAGTTAAGAACTAAACGAATCACATAATCTAATTTCAGGCAAATAACTCACTTCTTTTCCATCCGTTTAGTATCTTCATACTATGGACATCCTTCCGTACTTGATTTAAGTTCTAGATTTTAATTTACAGCCAAGAATAATATTAATGAAGTGGCTACAACTAGAACTCCTGTGACTTATGGCACAGGTAGTCAGACATAAATTTTCATGTTAAGAAATATCGTTTCGTTTCGTGAGCCTTTTGCCAAAAATTTTCTAAGTTTAAGGGGCTGCATAATACCACAATATATGACTTTGGGAGAATATCATGAAAATTACATATATATTAGTATATATGTGCTGCCTATAGCGTAAAAGTGATGGCAGGTTTTGGGCCAACATTTAGTGCAGTTCTTGGATCGCACCTTCTTAACAATATAAATCAATTGTGTAACACCTGTGCCATAAATTTCATGATAATACTTTCTTTTTGGATAGTTCAGATTCGTGCTGATATTTGGTTTTTCATTGTTTTTCCTTTTCCGTTGCTGTTTCCTTTTTGCCTATATAGCAGTCAACGTTATATACTATGAGTGACATTCTGTGAAAAAATAAACCAAAAGAACAAAAAAATAAAAAAATAAAAAAAAACTTCCGTGCTAGGCTAGCGTGAATAATTCAGTTCTCCCTTTAACTATGGGGTAGCCTCATGTTCAGATGAATTGCTGACATCATATTTGGGACTTTGCCACATGTGGATGTTAATGAGTTTCTATTTTGCTCTTAGATAATGAATTAACCTTCAGTATTGTTTGTTGTCTAACGTCCTTGGGGTTGATTTTAAATAACTTTAGCTTTTAATAGTAGACAGGAGTGTTGATGTATGCTTTTTGAAATATTTTGTAAAATTTAAACTAACAAAAGCTAAATTCCTCATTTTATCATACAATTATATATATTTTTAGGAATATTTGAATCTAGTTTTATTTATTTTTGTGTTACATGCTTTATGATGCCTTGAACTGAAGGACAATAAACCTTTTATATCTCTGAGTAGTTTAATATTAAACAAAAATGTGTTACTTTGTGTTTTGAATAATTTTGATAAAATATAATTTATATGTGAACCAAAGTAAATTTTTAATTGCACTTTACCACTGCTATTTTTTAATTTATTTTAGGTCAATTATCTTTTTCAGTTGCTACCATTGATTGGTAGCGTTAAAGTATTTAGTTTTCGTGTATAAAAATTAGCTAAAACTTTTGGTTGAAGACTAACTTACTCATATATAAACATAGGGCTTATTAAAGCTCATAAAAATATAATTTCTCACTCACATAATACTCTATACATCGAAAGGGAACGTCTAGTCGTGTAAATGAATTTCCTTTGATTTATTATTTAATAAATTATTTATTCAAGTGCCCAATGGTGCAATGTAAGATTCCCTTCCTTTCAAAAGAATTGCTTGATATAAACAATAAAATGCCTTTTTATTCAGCATAATGAAACTCACAATCAATGGCAGTTTTTTTGTGGTGCGAGAGATATGAGATGAGTGCTACTGACCTCATTCTGTCCTCCAATGCTGTGTTTATTAAATAAATACTTGCATTAAAACAAAAATGTCAGTAATACTCAAATTTGAATTAAAAATTCCGTTACTTACTGTACATCTTTAAACCAATCAATAATTAAAAAATGAAAATCCTAAAAAGTTAGTAAACAATTATTTTTTTCCTTTTAATTTACCAAGGAATGGCTTATGATTGGTATCATTTTATTTTTCTTTTATGCTTTAAGAAATAAGACAAAGTGTTCTCCTTTTTCTCCATGGTAAAGAAAATTTTCATTTAGCTTATCCCACAATAAAATAATCCAGACTAAGGGAAAATGCATGCCATCAAACAAAAGAAAAGGGTTTTCTTTGATTTGATTCAAAACCTTATATTTGCTTTTCAACTATTTACTTGAATATTTTATGAGAAAAATGAAGAAAAAAAATCTTCTAAATTCACAAAATGACTTAAAGTAGATATTTTTTCTTCTCTTACAATTTGCTAAATCGCAATATCCTTCTGTCTTTTACCCGAACTCTATAAGATGGTGTCTACTAGTTTCCGGTATTATTTTTATATTATTCTGTCACCTTCAGACATTTATCGAAATTGTAGGAAAGATCTATGCAATACTAAAAGGAAAACTAAAATTTCTTATAGTTACATTTTACGTTCAGGTTCACTACTAACAAATTTTCTATGGATGGATGAACTTTCCTTTAGTTGGTGCTCCTTTATATCAAAAGAATATATATGATAATTGGCATGGAAGTAATATGATTGAATTATGGATCCGATTGATTAAATTAAGTATTTCTGAGTGAAATCACTATATACTACTGGATACAGGAAAATACTGATAAAAGGACACAAAAACAAGAAGAAGAAGAAAAGTTTTTTCACAGATTTCAGAAGTAATTTTTGATGAAATTTTAATGGCAGATTTCATTCCGTATTCTTGTTTTTCAGTTAACCAAGAAAATTATTACATGAAAAAACAATTAAATGTACTTTTAGTTTTATTTCTTTTTCTTGTAACAAAGATATGGATTAACGTTATTAGCTTTAAGTTTGTCCTAATTAAAACACAAGAAAAAGAAAACACAAATTAATTCAAAGTTAGATTTTGATTACTTTTATTTCATTAATTTAATTAAGTTTTTACGAAATTATTAATAAATTTTGGGAAAATTTTTCTGAGAATAATTACGAAAAGAAAATTTTGCATTACATTTCATATATCTACAAACGACCGTTATTTTGTTGTAAAACAAACGCAAAATTGATATTACCCTAATGACCTTTTCCGTAAAATAACACCCGGCAAATGGAATTTATAGAACAGGATAATTTACTCAACAATTAGTGCTCATTTTCATCATTTTGTGGTTAATATAAACTCATAATCATCAGGCCCTTGTCTTCCGGTTGTTTATAGAGTGCTTGTTGCACTCCGTTAATACCTTGAGTTGCTATTTTCCATTTCATTATGAAATTTTCTCACGGTAAATTTGATCATAATGCTATGGTATAGCTCCATATGTCACATATCGTGACAACAACTTAACAAACAATTTATTAATGCGGTTCCCCTTTTGTTTTTTATAAAACTTTCCCAGCATCAAAGAAGAAGTTTACCAATATGAATAATAGTGTTTGTTGTTCTCATAATGCTACTTAAACAGATGTTTAGGCTAAAGTTTTAAAGTGAGAATTTTATAGTATGTTTATTGAGTACATTATAAGCGGTCCTTGTTTTTGTGGAAATCATTGGTAATATTCCCTTAAATAGATTTTAATAAAAAGAGTTTGCTACCGATTTTTGCTGGAAGGGAAAGGTTTTAACGGCTATGCCTTAGTTTTTATTAGTATCTAATAAATTAGTAGTATCTAAATTTTAATTAAATAGAAAAGCGTTTTAATCATTTTTTAATAATTCACGCTTGATCATCCGCAATCACACAATAGTCAAAAAACAAAGTTTAACAGCATTTTTGGGATACCGCGTTATAATTTTTTCAAATTTGTATCAACCTGATCGAAATTTTAACAGTTCAAGAATATTTAACGATCACTCCTCCTTGTTTTTGGTTTTACCCAGTCTTTTAAATAATAAAACGAACAAAAAAAATCTAATACAAAACCAAAGATGTAAGTGATCATTATTCAAGAGATTGACTATTCGTTTGGTATAAGTTTTAAAATCAAACTAAAATGGTAAAAGCTTTTAGGCTAACAAATACACTTATAAAGTTTGTTTATTACAAATGTTTTTGGCAAAAGAACGATTAAATCCATCCCTTTCATTTCTTCTATCATCGTTTAGTATAAAAATCGGATTTTACTAAAAATATCCTTTGAATCGATGAAATATCAAAATATCTATAAAAATTTGATGTGCTAAACTTTAATGTTCTGTTGTAATTAATAAAATATGTTTTATGGTTTTTTGTCGCTAAATCAACAAAAGAAAGCATTTTAGAAGATGTTCAGCAAATTTGATGTTACTTCTAAAACTTATTCACCAATGTCTACAATGTGTGACATTCGGAATACAAGTTGTAACCGATAAATGTGAATGTATGCTTGCTAGATAATGATGACAATTTAACTGAAGAAGAAGTCGGGATAGTCACCTATCTTTTATATGCATGTGTACGTGTAAATACGTGCAAATTTGTACGTCCTGTTTATAGATGATAAAATCTGACTTTTGTCATTTAAATGCGCTAACTACAGGAATCCTATTACTTTTAAAATAAATAACATAGTTATAGTTTTCTATGCTTTTTGCATGAGCAGTTCACTGGAGTTTTGCTTACAAGTCCTTTATTTGCCGAAGATTTAACTGCCTAGCTGTTAATTTCTATTAAATTCAAGGAAAGAATAATATTAAGTGGAATTTGTGCTTGTACAAATTCTAAATGGATAAAATGAAAAATTTCCTTGACAGTTGACTAGTAGCTTGGAATCTCATCAAATGGATAAACTGAAACTCATACATATCTATATAACATGAGCTAGAGCCCAAATTGAAATTTTGTGTCTCATTTCATTCTCTTTGACCGATAGAGGTCGATGAAGTTGAAAGGATGTTCAACTCTCTGATTTACACTTATGTCAAAGTTTAGCCTTCTTTCAACGACTTTAGCCTACATGAGTCCTGTTCCAGCATCAAGAAACCTAAAGGAGGTTAATGAAAGTTCTTATTTTTCAGGTCAAAGATTGCGACTCCAGAGTCTCCAGATTTTATGTGTAAAAATATTGAATTTTTTGTAGTTAAATGGTTATTGTAAGGAAAAACTTTTACGAGTGAACTTTTATAGGTGATATTGCAATTTTAACTTTAATGAAATTTTATTTTTACACAAAAACTGCAAAATTAATGTAATCAACTGAACTTAGTTTTATATGTGTACATTTTAGCGTAAAAGAAGCAAGTCAGATTACTTATTGTTAGACAGAATGATTTGAGCATATTACTGCTGTGTATTTTTATTGTTGTAAACTTTTGTGATTATATTTTTCTCAATAGAACTAAGTATCTGAAAAAAATACAAGCCAAAAGCAATATTTTCCCTTGAATTATAAAATTTTGAATGAGATGCTCTAATGCATCTATGAACCAAGATGGCATTTTTCTCTTTTTAAAATGCTCTGCATCTTATAAAAGTGCTTATTAAGGCTTTAAGTTCTAGTTATTCTTCTTATCAAACTTTACTAAAGGATCACCACCGCATATTAGTTGTGTTTGAATCAATACGGAACTACTACTGGAAGTATCTGTAGTAAAGGAAGTACATTTTTGACTAAGTTGGTTTTGAATAACTTTTGGATTCTGTGCAATAATTTTTGTATTCATAATGAACCTCACAAGAAATAAAAAATCTCAATAATATTTGTTTAATATTGTTAAAATATTATATGATGTTCACATCCTTTTTAAAAGATATCTTCATATTCTCTACTGAAAATGGCGTTTGTTTACAATATTATGTGAGTAGAAACAATTTTTAGCCTCTTTTTACAAATATTCTTAGTTATACAATCAAATAGTTTCTTATTTAACAAACAATTTTTAAATTCATTCCGTTTTTCAATTAACAAAGAAAAATAAAACAGAAGTATGTGGGGTTTCATTTATTCGACTCAAGCAATCTACTCCATTTTGAATGGATTCAAGTGTGCTATATATTCCCAAAGCAATAGAAGCTCTAATTCTAAAGAATTTTTACATTTCTTTTAAAATAAAAAATACTTTGAATTAATTTTTTTACTTTTCTTACTAATGTGCTCATATTATTGAATATAACATACCTATAGAACACATACACACATACACACAAATGCTTGCTTGCCCATTGAATAATTTATTTTGAAAAATGTTTTTGATAAAAGCAACACGTCTTCTGGCACCCCCTGAGGCTATTATTCGTTTTGCGACATCAACATGTTTTCATTTGTATCCTTTAATCAGAATGCACCCTCTTAATAGAAGACAATAATTCATCACATCCCTTCACATAAAACGATGCCATTTATATGCACATCCATGCATTGAATCATCCCTTTAAGCTTATGTATATATATATATATATATATATGAATATATAGTATATATGCATCCTTTTCAATAGCCATCTATCGTTGTTATATCCGCAACGATAGATATGAAAACCAGCTTCAATGCCATCTAATCTTATGGCATAGTTTGCTATCCATTTTGCCCTTTTTTGACAAAATATCCTTATTTTGATATCGGTCATTTGTTTTTTTTTTAGCTAGTTTTATTCAAAAGTAAAACTGACATAAAGGATGAAACCCAATTGCCACTAAGGACTAGTCTTAGTATTCAATCAAAATCAAATAAAAATGTACAAAGGTGTGAAAATATTTTAACAAAGCAAAAAGAAAAAAACAAAAACAAAACATGCAAAGTGAAAGAGTGCTTGATATTATAATAATAAATTCATAACATTAACAGGATACTGCAAGGACATACCATAAATTTGTTCACTTAGATTCTTCTTGTGTCGCATGGTTTTGTGTTGATTCTGTTGCCCCTTTCATTTGTTGAAAATGCTAACAAATTTTGAATAAATAGTGTATATTTATATATAGTACCCCTTTTCATTTCGGGGATGATTTGCCATAACTCTAGCTGAATAATTTAGCAAAACAGTTATAATGTGATCATAATATATGTACCATATACCATCAGTGACATAATTTATTGCGACACCTCTCACACTCTTCGTAAAAAAGGACTAGAAAATATGTTTGGCTAACAAGAGTTACGAACCGGTGCTGCTCTATTTTATTTTATTTCTCCTTTTTTTTTTTTTTATTTCATTTCTATTAGAAGTATTTTACGGGCATCCTACTTAGAGATTATGGGGGTTATTTGTAAATCCATATTCCAAACAGCAACTGAAAATAAGCGAGTAATAAAAATAACCTTACAGTTGTGTAAAATGGGGTCGGATTATATAATTTATTACTAACATCAAGGTATTAGTGTCAGTTTTCGTTAAGGAAATTTGCCAAAAATTTTTGGTTTTATGTATTCTTTGTTCTATATTAATAAACTAGGCCACGTTTGTTAGAACTAACATTCATAACCTTTGGTTTATGAATTTCAAAATGTTTACACAGTAAATTTTTTCCTGTCCCATTTATGACAGCTGCTTGACCACATGTTGACTTATACATAAATTTTATTCAAAAATTCAGCAAATTTATAACTAAAAACTTAGTTTTTACTATCGTTTTCAATACTTTATTTTTTCACTTGAATTTTAGTAATTTTGAAATCTGTAAGTAAGCTCTAGAGAGCAGTTTTATTTATAATTCTTTGAATGATAGACCAATACAAATATTTAGAAAAGTCAGTATTACTATTTATCCCTTAAAGTACTTTTTAGAGGATTTTATGTCAACTTATGGGAGATTTGAGCACGATTTCTTTTGTAAACATTTATTTATTACGATAAGGAACTGGTAATGACCATTTTTAAACAATGAAGTGGTCTTATTTGTTATTTATTTTGATTCGTTTTGCTAAAAATGTTATCCCAAAAAGATAGCTGTTCTTTTAGCTTAGGATTTTTGGATAGCTAGAAACACTTAACTCGTTCTATGAGGATGAAAGAGCTATAAGCAATTTAAACTTCTATAAAATTTCTTAATAATCAGGAAGAAAAGTAGCTTTCTTTTATCTAATTTATATAAATATTCTCAACTCCAGCTCTCAAGCCAGTAGGTGATTTATAACATTCAAGTATCTTATATATAAACTTCCTAAATATTAGTAGAAAAATGTTAATAAAAGCATACTATGCTAAGAGCTAGTTGGCAAAAACTATTAAAGTAATCTAAAATTAGAAATCAAAAATCTTAAAAACTTTTAAATGCTGCAAATATCTATGGTGAAATGCAAAATAACCAACAAGAATTAACTTATGAAAAATATAAAAATTGGCAAACCAAGAACAGTCAGATAAAGCCTTAGTTTTTAATTGTCCTTTTACCATTGACATGCGTTAATATCAATTATAAAAATTTTTCCAAAAAATATTGTACCATTTAATGTAGTTAAAAATTTACCAGTTTTTTTGTTTATAATACACATTTTGGATAATGTAAATCAGTGGTATTGATTTATTGAATCAACAAATGCGGTATACAATTTTCCCGAACATGAGATTGTTAAACGGATTAGAGTTGCTTAAACATCTGATGTGCTCACAAGATTTGGCTTTTCTTCTTTTCAAAACTGTCGAAATTTTTATTCATAAAAGTAGATTCATCTCAAAGAGCATGAGAAAAAGCAGTTACAGAAAAATGATTTTTTAACACGCAATAACAGCACTGCAAAGATACAGTTATTGGTGGAAAAGTGACAGCTTGATTAATTAGCAATTAATGCTAAATTTAAATTACTAAAACTAAACCAAAAAGTAGATAGATTAAATTATATAATAGATGCTTCTTAAGAAGCACATAAATATTCCAGAGTTTAGGGAGTACAGGTTTAAAATTAAAAGACCTAGAACAAAAAAGGATGCTATCATGTAAAAGAATGACAGACCATCAAATTATTCTGCTGTCTAAAGCTTAAGAACAACAACTTTTTAACGATGATTTGTAAGTTGTTTAAAGAATAAAGGAATGTTATAAAATTGAAATGAGGAGAGAGTATTTTTCTTGATTTTTTTTAGTAATATAGCTTTAGATATTCAAATATTTTAGCAAAATAGAAATTGCTTCTTTTCTTTTTGTTTCGCTAAAACCTAGAAGAGCTTTTAGAGCTTTGAAATTTACTTTGGCTCAAGTAACTAAAAATCATTGAAGGTTTATTTATCTTTGCTTTTGATGTAAAAGTTTTGATGTTAAAGTTATGAGTATTAAGTTGAAACAGTCAAAATTTTTGTTTTTCTTTAAATTATAAGAAGCCAAGTACAATTTGGAATTAAAAAACTCCTAACATTTTATTTTGCAGTCCAATTTTAAAAAATTTTAAAAATTGGATCTCAAAAAGTTTAAACAAATATTATTAAAAGAATTAATTTTCTTTTTTTCTTTTTAATTAAACAAAAATAACATTTGTTCGCATGCATAAAGCTATGAACCGAGCTTTCACTTTCACAATTATCTCATAATATAAATATTCTATTTGGCAATAAAAGCAGCAGATTTTCCCTATTATTTTAAGATATTTTAGGAAAGAGAGCGGAAAAAATTCTTCCATTTTCCTCCAGGTATATCTGGAAGCTTAATTTAAAAGGAAAAGTTCTAAAACCCAAAGTAGACATTTGAAAATCTGTAAGTTTTTAGTTTCTTATTTTTTCCATTTAGTTTTTTCTTATAAATTTGTAGAAACTGATTACCAATTTATCTTATTTCTAGTTAAAATTAAGAACTTGTTAATTAATCACATCCATTAATAAAATGTAGCACACAATTAAATTTACGTCCATAAAATAATTTCTATATCTAAGCTAAGTAAATCTATTCTATAAATATATTTCTGTTGCTACTTTAATATTAGCTAATTGAATCTAAGCACTAAAAATAAAAGCAATAGAAAATAGCTGATAAAGGTATTGTTTTGCCATGAGAAAAATTAAATGTCAGCCATTGGTAGGATTCTGTTAACTGAATCTGGTACACGTCACAAAAGATAACAATACAAAGATAATTAATGATTGGTACTATCCATTATTAAGCAAAATATTTCCTTTATCCTATTCACATCCTTTCAAACTTTGTAAACATTTTGACAATGTCAAGAAGCTCTGTTTTTATATACTTTCACTTAGTCTTTTAGCTTGCAACAAAAAAAAAAGTACAATTTTCATGAGGACATACCATTAGTCATCCAAACTCTATTAACATCATCTTTGTCTTCAAGTTAGAAGCATACATATATTAAAAGATAATGTTTACTAACAAAGCCGAGAAAATATGGGTTTTTCGATTTTATAATATGGGAAACTAGAAAAACATTGGTGGGTGTTAGGCTGTTAGAAAAAGTCCATTTAATATAACTCATTTCGTTGTTTCCTTAAAAACTTTGTAGGTCATATTGTAGGTCTGCTATTTGAAAGGATTGTCATTAACAGTATCAACATTTGATTTAATTAATGACTTTTACTCACGCTTAACCGAAAAATTTAATGTAATTTTAGCCAGTAATAAAAGAAGCAATTTAAAGTAAAGGAGCATGATTTAAATCACATTAAAAAGGTTAAATTCAATTTATAATCATGGATATTTTATTTAAATAGAAATTAAATGAGAAAACCTTACAAAATTATCGATTTTCAAATTTATACTTACTTCAATAAAGTTTATTAAAATTGTTTAAAAAAGAAAACATTCAAAATAGCTTGCAACTAAAGAGCAGAAACTTGGCCAGAGTTAACATTACTAAAATTGGATTTCACTAAATTACAAAAAAGACAAAAAAAAAGTATAAGTTATTACGATAAATCCAATTATCAGCGGTATTTTAGCACAGCTAAAAGTTATATCATCGATTTTCTTTCCAAAAATACTGTTATTCCAAAAAAATACCAAACTTCATCTTCAAGTTGGGTCAAAAAGAAAGCAAAAATTTGGAAATTTGAAAATACTCTCTAACTTCTAACTCTACTGACCCTTAAAGCAGCAAAATAATACTCTCTTTCATTGAGTTTGTTAAAATAAGTCAGCTTAAGTTGTGTGCCAGTGAATTTCGGTCCATTTAAAAAAAAAGCTAGATTTTAGTTTAGTTATTCAAATTTTAAAAAATCGAGACTATTGAAATGTAAAAGAGTTTAATATAAAAATATTGGACAAGCTATAATCAAAAATTTCATTGATTGCTTGTGCTGTTTCCTTTTAAACTGATCAGATTTCATCCAATTCAAGGGAAATACATCTATGTGCAAGGAGAAAATGGAAATTTTATCTCCGCTTTGGAGATGTCTCCCCTTTCACACCATAATATTCTAAAATCTAAATACCCTAATTTACCCAAAAATGAATGCAAAAGCTTTTAGAAATTTTCATAGCCAAACTTTCTGTAAATATTTTGGAAAAATTTCCCAAACTGATACAAAAAGTAGCAATAAACAACCGTTTGCCCATATTTTAAAAAATTATACTACATTAGAATTTTAAAAAGAGCAGCTTCACTCTCTACACGTTAAAAATAGTAGAAAAATTTTCTTGTAGTTTAAATGTAAATCATTTTCAGAGCTCTAGCTTTATGAAAGAACCTTGAATTTCTTTAAGGATTCTTTCTATTGTTATTTAATTGTTTTTAAAATGAGTTATTAGCCCCCATTGAGAAAAATTGTTAAAACCAGAAAATAAAATTAGGGCTAAAACTAAAAAATAAATAATAATGATTACATACAACAGAATCAGGAAAGATTATTTTATACTTCTCCTAAGCAAGGTAATCAAAATGTTTAAAATTATCTCAAGAAAGGTTTTCAAATGAATCAAAAAAATTGTTAAAATTACTAAAATTATCTAATCTTCAAAACTACAAAACCAAAAAGTTATTAAAACAATTAATACAAATGAATCCCTGTAACTAAAAATTCAATAACTTTAAAAATCTAAATATTAATTTCTGATTAAAAGAAATAGAAAAATCAAAATTACTTAAAGAAATAATAGAAAACACTAATGACAGTGGAAACATGCGAGTTACAGTAACACACCCGGAGCATTTTACTCAATAAAACCTTTCCAGAACAGATACTTTGCTGGTTTTTAACTTTAAGTAACACAACAGTATCTGATTTATTTGAGATTAATGTTTTTTAAATGGTGCTAAGGAAAGCTTTTAGAAAAATGATTGACAGCGAAAGATTATATAGAGAAAAAAACACTTCAGGGTATGCAATTTCACTCATACTTAAATATAAAATGTAGAGACAGGGCTTGCTGCTAAGAGTTTTGAAAGATTCAGTATTGTTTTTGCACGAGGGACATTTTTTTTTTTATTGAATAATATCTCTCAAATAATTTTAGCTATAATTACTTTGGAAATCACTCATAATCCCTTTTCCTTAAATTAATTTTGCAAAGTTTTTCAAAAAAAAAAATCAAGCCTCATCCATTATTGTGACATATCACGCAAGACTTTAACAAATTAAAGACCCCATATAAGGAGATTCCAATTGCTTTAACTTTTTCATTGTTCCTTTTCACTTCTTTGATGGTACAAATAAATCCACTCCTTTGCCCATAAGAGAATTTTATTATTAAGCTCCAGGAAAAGGTAAACTAACTATAAAGACTTAGTATTACTAAAATTTCTACTTTGATAATGCAACAACTTCCTTTTCAATTTTCCCAAAGATACATTACTGGATATTATAGAGCTCTTGGCATAGTCAAAAACAATTTAAAACAAAACTAATGTATAGCGTGCCGTTTGGTATTTTTATTCAAAATGAAATGCTCTACATTTCTAGTCATATTATAGCAACAAATATTTTAAGTCTTTCTTTGCTAAAAGAGGCCCCTTAAATGTTATTTTTGAAATGATAATAATTGCCAAAGTCAGGATAATATTTTTACGAGTAATTTAAACTTCCTGCTCTCTTTACCGCAGTATGCAAATGGAGCTGACGCTGTATTTGCATTTTGACAAAAAACAAAAACAAAATTTACTTAAAACTACATACACACACACACATATATACACACGAAAATCTATTATTTCATTTAAACTTCTTGTCTTGTTTAGCTTTTCCGCGTTTCTTTTTACACTTTTTGTGTAAAAGTCCAGCTTTTTTCTCATCCATGCTTTTAACACGAATACTCATCATGTTTCTTTTCTTTTTTTATTTTGGTATAAGAACGATGTAAATTATAAAAATCAAGACATGCTATTTTCCATACATGATAAGTATGTCGTGTGTAACAAGTGGTAGTAGGGATCTAATCCCAGAGGATATTTCTTTTTGTTATCAGGACATGACTTAAATATTAAGATGTATACACGCGAACAATCATGAATCCAATTTGTTAGTAAGAAAAGAATATTATAGCAGGCAACGCATTTAACTTAAATTACATAACACCAAGTGATGGCTGCGATGATGTCATTGCTATTTATATATATAGAAATATACATATATTTATTAGTCCTGTAATAATATAAATAAAAGTTTATTAATGTTCTACGACCGTTTACCTTATTCACATTGGGGTATGAAGTTTGCAATGTCCTTGGCTAAAATGAAAGTTACTCTAATTAAGCGTTTACATTGGCTTTAGCTCTCGGATTTCAGGATGTCTGAGGTTCTCCATTAGGGTGAGATTTAATTGCTTTTTTTTGCAAGAAGTCAGTTTTATTTTTTAGCAGAAATTGCTGATTATCTTTTATGAAAATACTCTTTCTATTGACTCTGTTGAGCTGAATATTTATTATATTTATATGACAGTAGCCTTGAAGCTTTTCTTTCAAAAAGTAATTGACTAAAAGAGCAACAAGCTGTAATTAAAAAGCTCATACATGAATGTAATCTGCTGATGGTAAAAAATTTCGTATGTTTTGTTCATTTTTTTTTTTGTCAATCCAAAAAAGAAATTAATTGAAAACCATATTAATAAAATGTAAAAAAAAACTAGAGGTGTTTTTTAAGAGATTTTAGGTTTTTGACATTTCATTATATTAATTTTTTGAAGATTAGTAGTTTAAATTCTTAAATCGATATTCTAACTGATTACAAAATCACAATTTGGTTGATTTGAATAAATCTTAAGTCATTTTTTTGTGATAAACAGCTCAAACTATTTTTATAAAATAAACTATCGAAATTCGAAAAACTGTTTTGGCAAAAAATCTTTATAAACGTACGAAACTAAAATTATGATATTGAGCCAATCATTAAGTGATTGATACTGTTTCTTTTTGGAGGAAATTAAGACAAACTTATTTAACTCAGAACTCAAAATTCTTGTTTAAAGTTTATATGTTGGACTTTATTAAATCTTTTTTAAATTTTTTCTACGAAGTACGTGTCGTGGTTAACTTTAAGGCTTAAAAACTACTGTGTTTTTGATCTTGAAAGCACAAAACATGTAAAACTCAGCTTATTTTAAAGTAAAAAGCTAAAATTTCCTGGCTCTTATAAAATTTAGGGTATATTTTTTACTATGCAGATTTCTGAATTTAGAATTGTTCCAAAAACTTACTTACGAAATCTACCCATGTCACAATACGTCTAACCTTCATAGCTTTCTTTTTTTATATACAATCTTTTTAGAAAGCAATTTTATGAACACAAATGTTTTGTTTGTAACTAAATATTAAAGTTTAGAAATTCATTTTCGAACAATTTGTTTCAATATATGAATCATTTTGTTATATTTAAGATAAGGGTTTTTTGATGGTTTAAAACTCTTAGACGTTTTATACTCGTACAATTAATTTTGATTTCGAAAGTAGGTTTTATTTTGTATTGTAAAAGTGCTCCAAATTTTGTTCTCAGACTAAAGTTTAAAAAATGATTTGAAGCTTTGATTTTTCTTTTAAAAAGTCAAGCAAATAAAATTTGCAATATGTTCTTAATTTTTGTAGTGAATCATGCTAAAATCTCTTGAAAAAAATTAAATCTTAGAGCTCAAGAATTTTATAGGTGTTAGTTTCAAATTTATTTGCTTTTATTTCATAAATTTGGTTTAAAAAAAAAATATAAGCTTTTAGTGCATATGTTATACCATTATTTTGATACTTAGGACATCCAACTCAAACTAAAAATTAATTAAAACAACTGTGTATTTTTTTACTAATAATTTAGTAACTAATTTACTAGAAACATAATATATGAAGAAAAAAAACTTTTCATAATAAAATATCATTAAATTTTATACAACTTCTCTCCTTTTCAATAAAAAAAATAATGTGCAAGTATTTTTTAATCAAAATTAAAAACAGATATTCAATAAAAATATTTCTAAATTTTTTTGTTCAGAGTTTTTCTATTTTACCACAGGGAAAATGACTTTCAAACTTTTCAATATTTCAAAAGAATTTTTATTCGTCTTGTATGCTGCATATATCGCTACGTATTTCGAGAGTTTTCATCTTTAAATGGTCAAAGTTGGTTACTTTTGTAGCAACCCCAAAGTGCTAACGACTTTTGAAAATGAAAGTATTTATTATTTTATATTAAGCAAATAAAAGTAAATCTTTGATCATACATTATAAATACTTTACAACTTTTTTACTGTAACTCTTTCAATGTATTTTCAAGACTGAGTTTTGTCCTTCGCTTTGTCTTCTCTTAAAATGCTTTCTTAAAACTGCTGTGCAGGATAGTTTATTTATTTCGAAATAACTTTTTTCACAGATTCGTTTTAATGAGCTTTTAATACTTGAAATTTCGAAAACATTTTAGTTATTTTTGAACTTCTAAAACAGAGAACTTGACCGTACCTTAGAACCTTATTCTTACAATTTCAAATAAAAGAAGAAGCTTTTCTCTACTTCTAATGCCGAGGACTCACTAGCGCTTAGCGTATGGGACGACTTAGTACAGTAAAAATAGAAAATTTTCCTAAATACCAATTGGAGTGGACTCACTAGTAATATGCTTCATTGACAAAAATCAAAATACCAATTCCTTTGATCTTCTTTGAAAAACCGACAAACTAGCACTTACTAGTCGCTAATTCAGGCTATATACCAATTCAGTGGAGACTAATGGACTCATTAGCATTTAGTGATAAGTTTTGAGCCGCTAAGCGTTAGTGAGTCCTAGCCATAAGAGGGTAAGATGTTTATCACATGGTATTTATAAGAAGATTATCCAGTGGCTTAGTTTACACGATATCTCAACTTTATTTGCATTTGAGTTTCTTTTTTTGCAATAAACTTTAGACTCAAAAGTAGAATTTATGGAGCTCAGAAAAAATATTATAATTGTACATATCAAACATACATTAATTGTCATCATCTGATATCTTTTCTATCCTGCTACGAATTTTTAATTGACATTCACACAAATAATTCTTGTGACACATTTCTTAAGTGAATTTTTTCATTAATCTAATTGACTGATGGGAATACTTTTAAAATTAACTAAAATTGAGAAAAACTAAATTAATTTGTTTTTCATTTTGTTTCAGATTTCAATTCAGCCGTTATGAAAAATGTGGCCGAGCTTTCAGCTACACGTAAAAGCAATGTTATGATCTACAAAGGCTATCTTGTAATATGGACTCCATAGTACTGAAGAGATACTGAAAAAACTATTTAAAAAATTATTGAGCCTACAAAATAGTCATTTTTTCTGCAGCAGAAATATGAAAGGTGACTGAAGTATGTAATTATAGCTGAATTCCAGAGGTACACTAAATGGAGCAACTATATTATAATTTAATTAAAATTTTTCTAACAAAAGCCTAAGCTTTAGCATTTTAATTATAGCTTTTTAAAACGTGATTAATGATTTTGAGATGTCTTACATACATTTTAAAACAAGTATTAAAACCTTAACAAATTCTTAGGAGCATTTTATAAATTGTGTTTGCCCTAAGCTATGCAACTGTCAAAAACGCATTAATTTTGCGGAGAGATAAGGGTTTCAGCGAAAAAAACCCCTTTTCCGTGAATTTATTTTAGGAATATGGATTAAGCAAATTTATTCAAACTTTTTGTATATTATTAGGCATGACCTTAAACGAAAGATTTTCGGTTTACACTGTATCTCAGCTGAAAATTACCTGAAATCAAAAACCGTTCAAATTTAGTCAAGGTATTATCGAATCCTCCTCCGACGTGGTCTGATTATTTTTTTTCATTTGAAAGTTGTTTAATGTGAAAACTGCTATTTTTGACGAAAAATTTTGTATGTGGAAAACCCACTCAATGTGGGAAAAAATTCTAAAATTCTAAAAGAGGAGTTTTATGTGTAAAAATGTGTAACAAGTTTAAAGAAGATCGAAAATGTAACAGTGAACACTGACTTTGAAAAAATAGTTTTTAGAAAATCGTGCTTAAAAATTCTGGACACTAAAAAAGTATGAATGAATAAGTAAAGGAGAGGAGACTAACTAGTCAATAACTTTGAAAGTTTTGCTCTGATCAACTTCAAATTTTTTGGATTATATTCTTGAAATATATAACTATAAAAAAAGATGAAAAACTAGTAATATAACGAAAAATTCGTTCAAGTATATTCCTACTTATATTTCTCATTCATTCCCATTCAGTGATATTGTTTTTTCTTTTTTCTGAATTCAGAATTCGCTTCATTCAGTTTTCTGAAGTTTTTATCTCATATAAAATTAAAAATTAGTTTATTAAATATAATTAATGAATTAATATTTGAACTAACGGTATTAACATCAATTGTCATGCACTGCCAACAAAAAAAAATTTATTTGAACTTGATTGGATAAATAAAAAAGGCTTTTATTAACGATTGAAAGTTCCAAAAAGATATTGGTCATCATGAGCTAACAGTAGGAAAAATATTTGAACTAACTGTATTAACATCAATCATCATCCACTGTCAACTCAACAAAATTTATTTGAACTTGATTGGATGAATAGAAAAAATTTTATTAACAATTGAAGATTTTTACATACATTTTGCAAGCTAATAGTAGGAATATAATAAACGGATTTTTAGAAAGTGCAAGCTCTTATCCCTCTTAATTATTATAACACATTGGGGACGACGCTATTTTTTCTATTTCGCTTTATCAGGTGGCAGTATAAATCGTACTCTGCTTTATCTGGTGGCACCTTGCACAAAATGTTGTTTAGAAAAAAATTAAAAATTGGCTTTAATAAAAAAATTATTGTCAACCACATAAAGTGCTTTGTATCTACAAAACTAGGCCCAATGTTTACTACCGGTGATAGACTGGTTGAATGTTTGCTATTCTTAAGCTCTTTTTGGATACTTCTTAAGTACATAGATTAAGGGACTTTTATGGATTTTAAATAATGATAATTTAAGCAAAATTTGTATTTTTATAACTTTTTTTTTAAATAAAAACTAATAGGATGCTGAATAACATAGGCCAAAAAATCTAATTTTAATGAGAAATGAGCAAATGCTTTGAATTCATGCGAAAGTCCTATTTTATATAGTTTGCTGGGACATAATTAATCACATTTGTTTTTAAAAAAATGTTGTAACATATAGGTGACTAATATTCTTTTTTTAGGAAAATTTATCTAAAAATAATTTTATTTTTTAGCTTTATAATTACAATGGCAAACATTTCAAATAATTTTACAAAATAAGCATCAATTTTACATTATCATTCTTCGCTTATACATAAAAACTAAGCATATAACTGCGTTTAGAATTTGTTAGCTACTAAGAAAAAATAATCATATTTTGATTTATTTTAAAAGTATACTTATCACTGAAACTTATTTCTTGTTAGTAAAAAAGCTGTCATCTCATTTTAATATTTTAAAATGGGATTTCTTGTAAATTCCTTAGAGAACATACCAATACGACAATGTCACAGTAAGCTTAGAACTCGTTTAAAAGTTTACAACACCATAGCTACCTATCTTAAGGCTTTTGAATGTTAAGAATGCGTACTTATCTACTTTAAGACTATACCAGGTAAGATGTATCTTCTTGTTTTCAGTACTTGGCTTTTTCAGTTTAAAAAAAAAAACAAAAAATATGGCAAAAAAAAAAGTGTAGGTACACGCCAAGGGAAACAAATGAAAATTTTACAACAGCTATTCCATAGCTGGCAGCTCTTTCGACTTCCTGCTTGTATTGAAAATAAATCCCAATTCTTTATATTTCCCTAAAGTATAATATTTAACTTTGCAACACATGTGCCTTGAAATCCTCAGACACCATTTCAGTCCAAATAAATAAAAGTTCGTATATCCTTGTATGTAAATTAAGTTGCGACATTTTATTTAAGTTGTTTAAACTTAGGAATGATACTCTAGCTGTGTTATAAAGTTTTTGTTCTTTTTTGTAAGATTTTTTTATTTTTTTTTTTTTCGTTTTGTTTTTTTTTTTTTTTGTTAAAGTAAAAATAAGGTAAGCATAAAATTTAGTATGTCATGAGCTGGTTTGCTGCTCCCACGGTATTAGACCATCACCGCAACAACTACTTGCTGAGATCTAAATCTTAAGTACTTATCCCTAAGGTGCCATAATTTTTCTACTTGCAAATTTATTGAAATTTGCTATCAAACCGATAAAATTTCTCCATTTTCATGCAGCCATTAAATTTTACGTTAGAAAAGAGTGTGAAATTTGCAACCAAAATTTATTGGCTAAGAAAATGTGCACTTAAGGCCCTTTATATGTTGAAAATTTTTTAAAAGGTCTTGTTGCTCAGCAAAACAGGCAATATTTGAGTCAAAAAGAATTACAAAAACTATAAATCTATATAATCTCCATCCTAAATTACGGAAAATCATCATATATGTATATATAGAGTAAAGGATTTTTATTATTCTTGGGGTGAATACATGAATTGGCAGATATGTCCTCAGGGTAGAGAGTAATTATAAAATTCCAAACATGCTTCCTTTTTCTTTTTTTTCTTTTTTGTATAAAGTGTAGCAATATCTTAGGGTGTTTAAGCTCTTTTAGGATTTAATCGGACTATGAAACGGAAAATTGATGGTATCCACACTCTGGCATATTAAGGAATGCTAATCTATGCTAAAATTTTTAAGGGTAAAATTTATATGAGAATCAAGCTATCTTAGTGTTCACTCTGTATTGTTAAATGAATTTTAACAAGTTGTTGTACTTGTAGCTGAACAGCAATAACTAACGGTAAATAATTAATGAAATCTTGTACTTCAAGACAAAAAGGAAGAAAAAAATCAGTTCCTTTCAATATACTCCCCTTGGTCAAAATAACACTTAAATTCAAATAATTTTTCTATTTTGAATTATTTAATTAACGTGTAACTTAATTATTTCGAGTGTAATTGCTGAAGTAGCTTAGCCTAACTTAAAGTAAATATAAACTAAAATCTGTAATTTTCTGGTATTTAAAAAATTAAAAAACTTTGAGGATTTTTATATATATATACATATTATGGTAGATATGTTGCCTGACTGTAATCTAATATCTGCGATATTATTATATGAAACTGTGGAGAGCTTAGAAAAAGATATCAATGGAAAGAAAATAAGATGTAAACAGAGTAACAATTAATTGCAATTAACACTATCCGAAGACATCACGCTCACAACAACAACTACAACAAAAACTCATGGTGTAAGCTTTAAACTGATACAAAAACACAAAATTGAGCATTACGCTCAACAGACAAAAAGTAAAATGCATGATGCATTAAAATTGGTGCAAAAATATAAATTCTCTCCTTATTATATTGTAAATTATATCAACACAGCAAAGCAAAGCTATATAAAAGAGCTAATTTCACTTAAAAGAGGCGTAAAACAAACTGCCAAAAAATTTTTTCACTATACTAAAAGAAAAAATTTTAGATAAAATTTTAAAAATCAGTGATACACTGACGACTATTGTAAACTGTCTAAAATTCAGTGCTATTCACACATTTCTATGTGTTCGCTATACATCATATTGGTCCAACTGATCTCCCATATAATTATTGTCATTTCATAAATCATTAGATTTTCATAAAATTACTTGGAATTCAGCATTTTTCTCTATATCAGTACTAGTAACAAATGGGCTCCCTAATGTTTTCTAAAGATATTTACACTACCTAAAAACTAAGCAAAAGTTATACCAATAAAATGTTTCATATAACAGGTTTGGGTAGATAAATGGCCCTCTTCGAAAAAAATAAAGTGCCAATTCTTCTTAGATATCAAAAATCCCTTGGAGGTCCGATATCATGTATTTAACTACTGTAACAGGTGTTCCCTTCAAATAAATTTCTATGTTGTGTGTCGTTTCAATAAAAATTATGGCTTGAAAAAAAGAAAAAACAACAACAACAACAACAACAACAACTAAAATACCAGAAAAACAACAAAAAATTAGATAGTATCTTTCGAAAATCCTATTTATGAACTTTATGCGAAAAATCGATGTGCTGTCAGATGCAAAATAAAATCTCATTCAAAAGAATCTCATGTACACTAGTTAGGATATTTTTACCGATTTCCTTAAGCTTACTTGCATACAAGCACATGAGCTGATTTCAATCTATGGTACTTAGACAAATATTAACTTCCTTTTAAGGATAAGATATAGTATTTTACCTACCTCGTCGTGTATTTTTGATAGAATTTCTATCAGACAACTTCAGGTTAAGGTATCGAGCTAGAAGTGGGACATCAATTTCCAATTGTTATACATATATATATATATAAATATTATACGATTCAAAATGAAATACTAACATTACTATAAAAATTAATACTAATACTGTTCTAGATATTTAATTCAAGACAAGTGGTAGCACTTTCTACAGTTTTACTTTAGAAAAACCCGGTATAGAAAATGTATATTTTCCTTATGAGAGCAACCAGTACCTAAGTATTCTCAATTTTTTTTTTTTTTTTTTTTTTTTTGTTGAAATATAGCGCTTGCGCTATTACCACCTACGAAAAATGGGAGCACAAATCCCTGTAAAATGCAAAGGGTGAGAGGATAACTAAAACTTCTTATATAATGTGCAATTGTATATGGTATCGCGACGCCAGTAGAAGGGAGTGGTACGACTGAATCAGCTCACATCTTCCCTTTATTTATATTCTTTATTCTTGCTTGTGTATTTAATAAATCAAAAATAAAAAAATATTTTTAATTTCTATCAAAAGTTCGATTATAATTCTTTAGTTTATAAAAATTATTTCAAAAAAAAAAAATCGAAAAATTTTTAACAATTTTTATGCAATTACTGTCAACAGGTGAGTTGTGTAAATAAAGAGTGCGTTTAACAAGTGGCCGTATATATTTGTGATAATTAATAAAAAAGTTCTAATAAATGAATGTGCTTAGAATATTTTTAAAGTATTTAATATTAAGAAGAATTGATTTTTTTTTAATGGCTAAAACTTTGTGTGGGGGATGAAATGAATTTTTCCCTTTCAAGTGGCTGAACAATGTTAAAGTCAAGAACAAATGTTAATGCAGCATATCACAATACATCTATAATAACTAATACACTAGCAAAAATATTCTATACATATACATACGTATATTAATATTGTTTATTTTTTCTTCTTCTTTTTTCTTTTTTTACCAATACTATCTTATATCGTTGCATGTTTTATGCGTAACTAAGAATTTTCGCATGCTGTGCGCATTAAAACTTACAAATATTTTTTATGCACTCGAAAGTTTTTCTTCTTTTTTAATGTTTATGGAAAACTTAAAACTTGTACTTTGAAAGTTTGATTAAAAAATTTTTATTATATCTCCTTTGTTTAAGCTCCTTTTAACACTAGTGCTATGTGGCTTAGATAAATACATAGCAAGGCCTAATGTAAGGCTATAATTGGAATTTTTTGAATTCTTACAAATGCTTTCGTCCATCGAGTAGTAGGTTTTTTTTTTTTTTTACTTCAAATCACCTATTTAATAAGAGGGTGTTAAGTATACGCAAACACCTGTTACCCATTTTTTCGTTTTTAATTTTATTATTGAATAATTGCGCATGTTTGTCTTCAGCATTTATTAGTATTGTTTATTTATTTGACAGCTACTTGTTGATTCTTTATAATTTTTTTTATAATTAATGTAAAAATTTTGTTCATTTAGTGTAGCTATAAACGTGATTTTCTTTTTATGTTTGCTAAATAATATTTCTGACTGCTAAAACTCATGTAGCTTTTAAAAATTGTTTTGATTCAATAATTTAATATAACTAGAGAAAGAAAGAGAGAAAGAAAGAAAATAAAGGGAAATTATTCTCAAGGTTCATGAATATAAATACCAAGTCTTTTCTTTTCTCAACTCTATAGTATTTTATTAAATTATTAAATAATTAAATACTTCTTTAAGAAATTTGGCAAAATTATTGAAGACTGCATCCATTCTGGGAGTTTCACTTAATTAGGTTTCTTTAACACTCTTCCTTATTAAAGTTCAAATTCCACTACTAACTTTTCTTCATTCCAAAATATAATTTTCTCTTAAAGTATTATAAATTTTGATTTAAACAAAAAAGGAATATCTTTGAAATATTTTCTGCTGAATTGTTGTTGCCCCAATGTTTGTGTTGCTCCTAGATAGATATATGTTGATTGCTTAAAGTTTCTGAATTAGTTATTATTATCAAAATAAATTAAAATATGCAGTATTTATTTCAGTAAGACTCTTCAGCGTTCTAAACCACAGTTTACTGCATCAATAATATACAATTAACTGATCTCATTGATTTGGAACTAAGTTGATCTTTTAAAATACTGTTTACCCACTTAAGCCATATCTGACCAATTAAAGGCTGCATAATGGTACATAACTATACAGGTTATTTAAGCTCTGGTGTTTGCTCCCTTACCCTTTAAAAGCTATTTAAAGATAAACTATTTCCAACACAAGATTTACCACTAATAATTTTTCTATCCACTCTGTTATTTTAATTAGGAATTTGCTGATAATTTTGATGAAACGTTTTGCTGATATTAACAGATATACTTTTATCTAGGATATATGTATATATCAACGTTCATATGAATCTCGCCTTTTTATGTAATTTTTAGAAGCTTAGTTTGAGACATCCCCAAAACAAATTGCTACACTTTTTTTTAAAAAAAAAGTGGAGCTTTATATTTTAAGATTAAATTTATTTCAATGGAAGAAAATAATATTGTTTTAGTAAAAAACAATTGCTATAATCAATAAAACCTTACAATATCCTCTCATATTTGTATTGCATTAAACAGTTTAAGCTCCTGTCTTAGAAAACTTCACTTAAATCTAACTAAATGAAAATTACTCAGCTTCAACTAGTTTCCTTTTATAAAACCAATTTTTCTTGTTGACCTATATTGAAGCAAAAGCAAATCCCTTTATGTTGTTTACATAAAAACTCATTCTATGCAAAGCTTCTGTAGTTTCTTTTGGGTAAACAAAGTCTTTTGTTTTTAGTTTTTTTTGCATTGATGAGTGCAGCCAGTCCAATTAGGAGCAAACAAATGAATATTTTCCTGTAATCCCCTAACAAGCTATTTACTTATTTTGCTTTAATACTACAAGTCTCTGAATAGGTACCCTTATTCCTTTGAAATATTTATGCCGCACGAAATCCTTCAAACGACAATCATTTATGATTTGAATAAAATTGAAAATTTGGTAATTTCCTTAATTTTCAGTTCTTAATGAAATTGAAATTTCCTTTCTGAAGATTAATAAAACAAAACCAAAAAGAAAATCAGAAGTTTTTAAATCAATTTATTACTTTTGCTTACATTTATTACAAAGGTATTCGTGCAAAGTATAATTTTGGCTTTTATTTATGAAATTCTCATATTTTAATTTCATCACTAATTAAATCAACAAACAAAAATTTGATTTTTATTTTTCTTTCTCTTTATATTTAATTTAAAACCTTATAAAATAAAATTAAAATTTCTATTTACAGACAACCATATTACGAAAATATACATATTTTGATTATAATTATGATTGAATTAAAATAAAACAACGAAAGCAATATAGAAATTCTGTGAAGCAATTTTTAATTTTAATAACAATATAATAAGATAAAGACTGAATAAATTTTTTACAGCAAAATAATATTTCACATATTATAAAATATTTCTATTAAAACAACAACAAAAATTACAATAACCATGCTATGAGAATTATAAAGTTCATTGGGCGG
Source organism: Acrocera orbiculus (assembly GCA_947359355.1). Lineage (NCBI taxonomy): Eukaryota > Metazoa > Arthropoda > Insecta > Diptera > Acroceridae > Acrocera > Acrocera orbiculus. The sequence continues at coordinate 48,611,776 of OX375757.1, forward strand.
CTATCTGACATCCTAGAACAAAGCAATATGAAGAGATTCTTTACACACACTAAACAAGTGACAGTGAATAATCAGTTTTCACCAAAAGTCATATCAACTGCACGTGAAAAAATCGTGTTCGGAAAAAATTAAATAACGAAAGGTTCATAGCGAGGTATTTAACATAATTTGGTAAGTAAAAAATATTTTATATTAAATTTATTTATTTTAATTTGGAAATATTTAACAAATTTAACCAATTTATATTTTTGTTTGTGTTTGTATTGTTGATCATTATATTACTCCACAAGTGAAAAAATGTGTTTTGGATATATAGTGCAAAATATCCCCTTATATACCTTTTTATATATGTATTTATTATATGGCCAAAAAGAAGTAAGAAATTTGTGGAGGGTCATGTTGTAGAGCTTAGGTGGTTCCTAAAGCGCGGGAAACCGTGTGCTGTGTGCTTTTGTTGCTACTCGAAATTGTGTCTTGTTGTTTTTTCTAGAAGTAGGAAAATCATTTAACAAAATTTATTTTATTAAATTTTTTTCTTTTAATTTTATTAATTGCTTTTAAATTTAAAAAAATTATATTTTGTATAAAAGTTTCAACATACATACTGAACATAGTAACAATTTTCATTATATAATTACATAACTTTCCTTACGGTATCATTTGTGTAACCAATTGGTATTTTTACAATAAGAAAATTAATTCCAATTAGATGTGATTCTGATTTGTGTCTGAAATGACGTTTCTAGAAAGAAATATCTATATAAAATATAATAATAATTATAATTATTATCTTTTTTGTTGCTGATGACAAATGACACCTCTAACAGTCTACCATTCTTTAAATTAAAAATAACTGGATAAGTTTTAATACTTTCCAAACCAATTGTTAAATTTTTGTTTTGTTTCACAAAAATTCCTGAATGGAGCAAAGCACATTTTCATTCACCAATTGTCACAGGTTGGAGTAATTATGGTTAACTGAATGAGTTCCTAACTTTGTTGGCTGTTTGAACGCAGAATAAATTTTTTTTTTGTCGCCAAAGAGCAATTATTATTATTACCATTAATTCGTAAAATTTGAAGTTTTTGAGCTTTGATTTTCTTAGTTCTTAGTTGTTGTTGACGTATATTTACTCGAAATTATTTTTTGTTCATAGGAATTGTTGACGAAATGGATTAGTAAGAATTTTCTTACAATAGTTTTTTTTTATTTCGAAATTAAAAAAAAAAAGCAAGAAGATAGTTTTGAATATCTTGCTTGAAGCTTGAAGCATATCAATTGCTTCAAAACATTACTAGTAGATTAGATTTATTTAAGGAGTAAAGTGCTGGGGGACAATTTCAATGAAAGTTGGAAGAAAACGTAAATGATATGAGAGAACTGATGGTTGAAGTATGAAGTATAATGATACATTATGATACACAAAAAATCTTACTAATTCTAACTATTTGGCAAGCTCAAAAGATTTTAGCTAACTGGTATTTGTGGCTAATGGTGACTGAAATTTTTGTTTGGTATATCTACAAACCTCACAATTTTAAGATAACTAAGAACTAGTCAATGTCGCGAATATGTCAAGGTACATAAAGAATACAACTTCAATTTTTTGGATTTTAAGCCCCACAGCTGAATCCATAGTTCAATATCAGATATGAAAATTACTTACATAATATAAGCTTAATGTGATTTGATAGTTTTAAACTGCAATCAAATAACTGGTTCTAGAATTTATAATTGATTGTATTTGTCTTTTCATGGCACGCTTTTGTCCTTGGCTAATACAGCTGTGATATCTATTAAGTTACCTAAAAGTTTAGGCATTTCATTGAAATAAAGTAAAAATATAACCAAAAATCAAGTGCTTAAACATTTTTTGTTTGTAAAAAGGAGAGAGTAATGTAACGCGCCCAAAACAAATATTTTTATAGACAGACTTCAGCGATAGATATCAATATGTCAAAGATGATTAACTAAATTTTATTCAGGTAGTTTTTCCTTGGAAAATAACTCTAGCTCATGATGTATTCAGATCTTAATGGCAATTTTCATAAATAGATATTTTAGGCTTGGAAATAATTAAATAAATGCTCTAAAACTTTATTTAAAAAACATGTTTTTGTAACAAAATCCATCAGTGTTTGCGTGTCACATAAAGTTAGAATGAACAATTTTGTCGATAAAATTGTATAAAAGGATGTAGTAAAAGGGCAAAAGAGATCTACTACTATGAGGCACTGTGAGTTGCTGAAAAAGAATAAAAACATGACTAAAAAATGTTATTCGCTGAAACATAAATATTAAAAATCAATCTTCGAAGGATGTGATTATTTATTATGATCAAGTTTTAAGTAATATGGCAAAAATGTTCATTAGATTAAGTAGTTAGATTTTAAGCTGTTTAACTTAGTGTCCTTTTTGGTTATTACTATGCTTTTTGGAATGTCTTAAAGGGCAGTGAACTTATTTTTGATTTGACTGCAAAAAGTTATGGGTTTTTTCCACACATGATTTTATAAAAAGTGTATCTACGATATAGAAAGAATTTTCCCTTAAGTATATTTCATAACTTTGCAAATTTTTTTAGCTTTCTTTGATTCCATTTAACTTAATTTTCATTAAACCCAAATATTACACAAATTTTATTTTCTTAAGTTCACAAAAGAGAGAAAAATAGATTTTAAGCTATGGTAAATTATAAAAAACAGTACAAACAGTTCTGCTAAAGAGTTTCAATACCTGTACAAATTCTTATTACAACATAGATGAACGCCTCGCATAATATATTTTTATTTAATTATGGAATTCATAAAAAGGAGAAAAACTTTAACTTTGTTTTCATTTAAAAATGAAATTATAAATCGGTATTAAAAATTATAGTATAATACTACGAATTTTATGAAGATTTGCCTAAAAAGACTTTTAAATTATATTTTTTGCGATAAAATGCTATATACATAGTTTTTTATTCAAAATAGAAATATATGAAGCTCCAATGAAAATTGAATTTCTAACAAATATATATTTACAAATAAGATAATATTTAGATAATAATTTGAACAGCTTACTATAGAAACTATAATTGTAAATTAAAACTAATCCAACTATCAAATTTGTAGCATATAGTAATATGCAGAGCAGTTTAACCACATACACCTGCTGTGATATATTTCATAACTAAAAACATTTAAGCTATACCTCAGCCTTCATTTATCCGACATACCTTACCGCTACATCAACTTTTAAACAGGAGAATATTTCTGTAAACATTTCTTATGAAAAAATTTTTATACAAAATCAACAATTCTTTTAATTTGCATAAAAGTCCTTTAATTTTCTTTAATCATAAAGCGTAATCACCTTTTCTTATTGAATTATCGACTTTATTTAGTATTTTGCAATTTTACAAATTTTTACCTTTTCAGTCCTTTAAAATCTTTTTCATTGTTATTAAAGTGGCTTTTCAGCTTAAGTAATAGAAATAATTTACTCACTAATACACAAACACTATCTGACTGACTAAGTTTTTCCTATCTAGATTAACCTAAATCATAATATTTGTTGAACTAATGAATAAAAACTAGGTCATAAACTTTACACAAAAATAATTTTTGTAGCCTATTTTACATTGTTTATATAAAAAAGTTAGAATTTGCATCACAACAGACGCAGTTCTTATAAAATAAGACAAAAGCCATTATTCCCCAGGCTCCATTCTTGGAGTAAACAAAACAAAAAAGCATTCATCAGAACTTAGGATACCTTCAAGTGGTTGTGTGAAAAAATCACAAAATTTACCTCTAGATAATTCCATACGTAATTTCTAGACATTTATAGCATTAATCAGTTTTATTAGTATTAAAACAAATTTTCTAGTTTTATTTTTCATTTTGTTTTTCTTTCAGTTGCTGTTTTGCTTTTTTTACTTATTGATTACTATAATAATTTTCAGTAAAGTATTAAAAGCAATATCACTAGAAGTTAATTAGGTTAATTTACATCCACGAAAACCTATTCCAAATTAAACTAGTTATGATTTTTCCATATAATAATTCCTAATTACCTAAAAAAGATAAATCTTAAAAAAATTGCCAGTAGTTACTTTGATATTTTCCTAAAAGAAATTAAAATTGGAAAAATTGTTGGTAGACAATTTAACAGTTTTAGAAAATACCAATGAATTTAATAAATAATTTATGCGACTTTCCACAATACTTACAGATATATTTTGGTTTTTTATATTTATTGTCTAAGGACATATAACGATGCTAGCAAAAATTAGTAGAAATGTTAGAAGTAGACTGAAAAATTAAACAATTAAATCAACTTATATCAAACGAATTTTTTTACCATCTTCAATGTTGAAAAAACCTAATTCTATTTGATAACAAATATAACAAAAGTTCCAAATCAATGATAATTTCAATGCCAAGAGAAAGTTTTTCCTTCAGAGTTTTTATTATATCTCTTAAAGTTCTAGTCTCATTAATGTTATTCCTGGTTTTAATCAACCTGAAATTCAATAATTAGGCCTCTGTTAAGCATAAAATTTCTAAATTATATAAAACAGCAACAATTCTATTCGATTGCAATGTTAAATGTTCTCGAAGATACGACGCTGATATAAAAAAATACGTCCGGCAGCAGGTACCGCACAAGCAACTTCTCTTGAGAAAAAATTTTTTCCGATACCTCGAATATCAAACGAAATTTCAAAATTCATTTGAAATTTGGCAAATTTGAAACTTCAGCATTTCGCTACCCAGAGGACGGGATCATAAAACTCTTACTGGATAATTACGGTTAAATGTGTATCTATTTCCTTTTCTGCAGATGAATCGAAATCAACACGCTCAAAAACCACCATCTGCCCCTCAGTACTTAAAATTACGCTCACACGCATACACACACTGACATACATCACTCCAAAGTTGGCTGCAAATGATGCTCCAGGTCTTGAAACGTAAAGAAATTACAAAAAACTAATTATTTCGATTTTTGGACCAATTATCATAACTTTGAAACGAAGCTCAAAATTGAAAAAAGCAACAACAACTTTTCAACATTACACAATATTTTATAATTATCTACTTAGAACCCAACTTAAAACTAATATTCATCCAATTTGAAGAATTTTTACAAAAAAAAAAAAATTACGTCATATTGGGTACGCCATCTTGAATTTTAAAAAACTCATAAAAGGTTCAAAACCACCACCTTCGAAAACCCCCACGTGCTTTTCGATACTTAAAATATGATGGTTACATAAAAATTTTTGTTTCATGCTTGAGAGCGTTAGTTTTTTTTTCATAAAAAACGAGCCGCTGGACCAACTTCGCTCAAATTCCTTTCAGATCTAAGATGTGGCCTATCGATTGATATATTAAAAACGTAATTTGGTCCAGTAGTTTTTGAGAAAACGAATCTCATAAAAAAGCTCACATACATACATACATACATACATGCATACAAACACCCACACACACACACACACGGACAGACACCACTCTAAAAATAATTGCAAATGATTCTCCAGATCTTAAAACGTAAAGAAAACACAAAATTATTGATTTCGATTTTCGGACCTAATATAATAATTTCCCAAGAGAGGTTAAAAATTTTGAGTAAATATTAGTTCAATTGTCTTTTGAGTGGTTTAAACGCACTCTTTACATATTTTTTCAAAACTATTACGTTGATAAAAGCCTACAGCCTGAATAACTACTTTAAATGTTAGAAAAAAATTAGTGAAGTAGTAGAACAGAAACATAAATTATAATTAACTTTTCAATGCTGTATAAATCAAAATTTTGCTTCTACATAGTTGTACTAAAAATCAATTGTTCAAAAGAATGTAAGAAAACACGTAACAAACTACATTTAAAATTGTTAGATAAGTGTACATTACTAACTTTTCATAGCATCAATCGTAAACAAAAAACAATTTCTTTTAGTCAATTTTCTTCTTGAATCCATGCAATTCTTGTAACTTTCGAAAAATCAAAATTTTAAAGAAGTTTTCAAAGACATACTTGAAATGAGCATAAAGAATCTTTCAACTTATTACATTTTATATGTAATAACTTGCAGTTACCAATTTGACTAATACTCGTATAATTCATAGAAGTGGTTTTCTATGGAAAAATAATGCAAATTTTTTGTTCAACAATTAAGTCAAAAGTTAATTTTTGCTATTTTCCATCAAACTTGATGGTCTGCTTTGAAAAAACAAAACTATTATTTTGCTGTTAATATTAAAAATTTATTTTTATCCGAATGAGTGTATTTGACTCAAATAATTTTTAAATAAACATTGAACTAACATTTGGTTAACTTTGAACCATAAAAAATATTCATTTTATTTTTTAAATATTACTCTACTTAATAATTTTTTAAAAATGAAACTCATATTTTTCTTAAATTATGCTACTAAACATATTTTTGTCTAATTGCTTCAGGTAAACTCGTAAATTCAAGAAAATTTCCCAAATTAACAATAAACACTTAAATTTGAATACTTTTACAATCTAGTGCAATTTGTTTTTTAATTTGAATTTGCCCACTAATATGTCTCTCGTTCTTAGTGATCACTTTCTTCAATTCTAGTACAGCAGTAAAAAATATTCATAACATGACAGTAAAAAATTGTAAAACTAGCAATATTATCAATTGCCTGCCTTTAGGCGTAAACCCAAATTTCATAACAACGAACGAATTTAATCACTTTTCCTTGTCGGCAAGCACACATGCCTTTTATGGGAGTCCTAGGACTCAAATCCCCATACCTAAAAATATATATATTTTTATCATTTTGATTCAATTTAACACAAGTTTATTGCTTTTAGTTTGAATTATGTATGTCAACATTTTAAGTAATTCAAACTTTTTTTTGATGTGTATACAATTCTGGCTTCATAGCCACAAAAATAAACAAAAAGGTTTACATTAATCAAAATTAATTGAAAGAATTTCTTTAACCAATAAAACTTAGCCATTTTTATTATTAATAGATTTAATAAAATAAGATTTAATGAAATATTAAAAATTATATATTAAAGGTGAAGGTAAGCAATGTCGATTGTTTTAACTTCTCCTCTATTTAATATTTTAAAGGCTTTCATATAAAAATTAAGTAAACCCTAAATATAAACCCCAATGAAAATTGCAAAATAAATTGACTAACAGACAAAACTTAATCACTTTAATATAACAATTTCCAGTTGTTCGCCCCTTAAAACAATAGTAATTACTGGAGAAATTCAAAAATTAAGTAAAGTTTTAACATTAAACTTAATCTATGAGAATTTCATCTTTTGAGAATAGCAATATTATGTTATTAAGCTTAAGTACCACCATAATTCTTACCCCAACAGGTAAATATATGCGCCTATATATTTATTTGAAAGGAGTTACTCACTTGCGAACAAGACCAGTGAATTATACATAAATCTTTGGTAAAATTACAAATTTAATAGTCGACCATTTATGCACTTAAGAGGGAACTTGTTGGGCCTCTTGATAATACTTTTTTCTTGGTTTCTTGACTTTTCCAACTTTTAGCCTCCAGGCAATATATGCTTAGTATTCGTTTGCAATGCCCTCAAAGCTACTAACATTAAATAAAGCCATTGCTAAAGCCAAGAATTCCCTAAAGAAAGAAAGAAATCTTTAAAAAGGAAATATATATATATATATATATCCAAGAAAAAGAAGTTTTCTTATTGTTCATGCTCTTAGCGATGCCAGAATAACTTGAACAACGCTTAGTGTTTTATGAGGTTTTATGTGGGCAAACAGATACCAAGGAAAAACAAAGTCTTATTCTGATATCTTCCTAGTTAATTTTCGCGTTCTATAGAAAAAATATTCTCTAATTTGAAGAAGAAAAGAATTTTTCTTTATTAGATGCCAACATTAAAGCTTAAGGGTTTAATAGTCAAATTAATCAATTTACGCAAATAGCAAAAGAATGAAGGAAAGAATTTTATCCTTTTATACTCCTAGGTAAATATTTCACAAAGGCAGCTAAGTTTTATCCAAACTGTTATCTAAATTTATATTTTAATTTTTACTATAATTTTGCTTATAAAAAGTAGGTAAAGTAAGTAAGTATCTGCTATTCATGAAAGGTGTTTGAATTTTTTAAAGTGTGAACAAGATGTAAAAAACTCAACGTATCTCTATAACCAATGATATAAATAATTATTTTTCCAGCTCAAAATGTTAAATATCCAATCCAATCAAAAAATTCTCACATAAGAAACTAGTTGGGACCATAGTATGAAAGGTGAAGTAAATTTGAGCAAAAGTAAAAGCTTAACAAAACATCCCTTAGAATGCATGCTATTTTTAATAAGTCCAAAGTCATAAAAAACTACTGACACGATTTAAGATAGATGCCTCCTGACCTGCTGTTTGATTGTGGATTGTCAATGTCGAAAAGAACAACGTAACTAGTCTTTCAACACGACCCACCATTCACTTAGTTTTTTATAAAAACCATTCTATCGAGTTCCACAATAAATTAGCACCTCAAACAACTACCACTATCTCTACTATCAGCAATTCTATCATTTAACAAGCAAATTATTTAAAATAGAATATTTGACGCATTTTTGCTTCAAAAGGAATTTTGAAGTGATCAAACTCAGATCCAAAGTTAAAAAACTATACAAATCATTCTAATGAAAACCATCTTTTAGCTTTGTTTTTGGCTTTTAACCATAAAATATGTTTCCATTTAAAATTTTCTATGAAAATCAAAAAATTTTGCTACATAAAAACCTGCAAACACTCTCATTAAAAACTTAATTTTTTTTATTAATTTCTAAGAACACTGTTGAATTAATACCAAAAAAAGTTTAATCGCTTAAGCCTTAGAAACTCATGTACAGCTCAGCCCTAATTTTTTCAGCTAGTGTTAATAAATATTCTTTGCTTGTTTTTTATGCCTGTGCTATTTTTTTTGAAAATAAATTATCCTAGTTTAATATTTTTCCCTGTTAGCTGATTGACACTATTAAAATTATGGCATAATTTATGTTTATTAAATTATTTCCTGCATAATTTAGTACTTTTTTAAAAATAAATATAATTTGGGATGCAGTAAAAGAACAACAAAAATCCTCAAACATATTTAAGAAAAGAAAATTTTAGCCAAGCAACTAGCCAATAAATAATTTGTTTGCTCTATTTTAATAACAAATTCTCTTTTTCTAAAAATATTGACGACCAAAAACATATCATGCTAGAATTACAAACCCTTTCGAACCAGGTACCGACTGATATCAAAATAAATCAAACTTTGAGTGAATTGCAAGAGCAATTGTAGAATAATAAAATGATTTCAAGTTTGTTTTTTTTTTTTTAGTAAATCAATTTTTATTTAGTTTTAGGTATATATGCCTCACACGTCTTTCAAAACAGTATAATAATCACGTGCAAGTGTACTTTATCAAGGAAGCTATACTTTTGTTTATAAACTAGAAGAAAAAAATTTATTTGGGCAGATTATACTCCTTCTACCTCAGTATATGTTTCCGTAACCTCTGGGCTATGTCGTCATTTGCAATCAGTTTTGTTGATTGACACGCGATTCACTTTTTCTAGAAGCTTTTAATTGTATATCCTTAATTGTTGTTGTTCGTGAAAACTGATTTGTTCAGTGAGTTTTCTTTAAGCTCAAGTTCCGCTCATTAAATTGTAAATTCGTTTTTGCTTTTTTTTTTGTTTTGTTTTTCTTGTATGCAAACTGTTGCTTTTTAACGGGGCATTAAAATTTTGGGGATAGTAAAAGTTTTTTAACTGAAAATAAATTATCCTAAGAGACTCTTTAAGGAGAAACAATTTCTTACAGGTTTACTTTACCAAGTTACCTAAGTAGTCTCCTCATACATATTCAATAACAGCTTTGCTTCCTGAAAAAGACGTCGAAAAAATGTTATCTACTTTTAAAGGACAATCCAGCATACTTAAGGTTAAGTTTATTCTTTAGCATTCTACCTGTTTCATTTTAGTTCTAATGCCATAATTATACTTTAAGACCTTAATGAATGGTTGACATATTATGGTAAATTTATTACATTAAGTAAGACAATTTCATAAATTTAACGAGATTAGAAATGGAGATTGATTTTTGGTTAAATGAAATTTTACTTTCAATAGGCCAGAGTAAAAGAAATTATTATTCCTCTCAAAAATAAAATTCATAATTTGAGTATGGACTTTAATAAACGCTCACCATCACCTTATTTTTTGGATAAGCACATTCATCCTCACAATTTAACAATATTTATTTTTCTATTAATACTTTTTTGACAATCTTCATAAGTATAGATTTTCAGGGTTTATAATTATTTAAGTTAATTTATTATATTTTACCTTCCTCATTTAATTTTTATAGTTTCATTTCTGTATTTATTTAATTTTGTTTAAATATTTGCTCAAATATATCAAAATTTTTACCTTAAAATTGGAATTTTAATTATTGTAATGGATATAGAATAAATTTTGATTTTTTTTCAGCAGAAATTCCAAAATCTCTTTATATTTAATTTAAAAGCTCAAAAATTTTGTTTTTTTCTTTTGTTTGTATGATGTCAGAATAGTCCAATTATTTACTTTTATTTACCAATGATCCTGTTTCTCTTATTAATATTATGCCTTTTAACTATTTGAATTCTCTGAAACTGTGTATATAATCCAGCCTTATTGTTACCATAAATGCATTGTCCATTAATTCAATAAAATTATAATTGAATTATGAATAATATTTTTTTATACACTTAGCCCTTATAACATGAAAACAAACAATTTTTATTTAAATAGATTTTAAAATTTTACAACCGAAAAAGCTTAGTTTTTTAAACTAAGCAAAAATATAGTCATTGCTGGCTTTTGTAGAAATAAACCTGTTAAAAAACTTTTTAAAAACTTACATCAAAAATTAAAATTATTAAATCTAAAAATCTAAAAAATAACCAATCTACTCTTCTGTTAATAAAATGTAGCTCCCAAATACCAAAAACAATCAAATTGCCTAAAACTTGAAAGCAGCAACAACAACTCACATGTGGCATAACTTTTCAAAAATATCAAAACTTTCAGAGTCAAAAAAAAACTTTTTCAAATACCACTTTAATCTTTGATCAATAAAACTATCAAATTCAATAAAAAACCCAAATTGGTAAAGTCATCAAATTAAAAAAATTACAAAGAGTCCTCAAATCTCATATTTGACCTTTCAACAGCTTATTAATTATTCTAATACTCAAAATTATTTCTGCTTTATCTGACTGCATTCTTCTATTTTTAAGTCACCATCCCTTATCTTATTGTTAGATAACTCTCCGAGCCTACGTTAGTCGAACAAAAGCATTTCTTTTTTGAAAAGTGCAAAATAAATTTTTCTTAAAATTTTGCTTAAAATCCCTACCGTTAATTCTTAAAATAATAAAAAATTATAAAATTTTTACAACGAAGTAAAAAATTAAACGAATTAAGACAAAAATCTCACTAGTAGTCATAACTCTAACATCCTCCATCATATTTTAATAACAAGGTAAAAAGAAAAATTTAATTATGAATAAAACTCTCGACAAATTATGCTATCACTTCATTAATTATTCATTTTGGTTTGCTCGTGATTGCATAACACGTCACCCTCGATGTTGACATAATTTACATTTTCAATTCTGCTGCCCATGGTTATTTTACTTAGAGATTTTTCCCTATAATTTGCTGTTTCTCTTTCTTTTTTTTTTTCTCTTTTTTTTATCCAATTTGGTTCATAAAAATCTATGATTTTTAAAGCTTATAAATTTTTGTGGTGACCAAGCTTCGGATTGTATCAACATGCTGCCTAGCATAAGGAAATTAAGTACTTAAATCCTCGTTACACGCAACAGCAATCTTAGAAATGGCCCATTATATTCGCAGTAGAAATTCAATTTATTGACCCTTTAGTCTAATGAAACTGCATGCAAACTAAAACTAATTTTCCAAATTTTTACCTGTGTAATTAATTTTTTAGCTTGATTAGAAAGAAAATCAATCAACATAAAAACCAAATTGCTAAATTTTAAGTTATTAAAATACTTAAATTTTGAATGTTAACACTTTATATCGCTCAGGATTATGCTTTAAGCTTTTCATAAACATAATATTTTAGTTTTTAAATAAAAAAAAAAAAAGCACTCAGTCTTCCATTAGCATATCGTCTACTCTCAAGATAGTGCAGGGAAAAATTCTAACGTCTAACTAGTCCATTTATTCTTTATAAAAATTCGTTGAAAAGGAAAAATTTAAGGATTACTTTCATATGCAATGCGTATGTATTTTATCTTTTAGGAAAGGAAAATCAAATTATACACAAAATAAAAATTTGTATCAGAGTTTTCCGATATTAAAACCAAAATAAATTTGAAAAGTTTTCCACAAGCTGTCTATATAATATTATGCATAATTTTTGCATGTTTTGATGAATATAAGTTGTTAATTTATAAACTTTAATAGATTCCTTATAATTCCAAAGAGTTAAATTCAGTTGTAAAGTTTTTATTAAAAATCATCGTATGTGTTAAATCAATTCTAATTTGAAAATGATTACAGATTTCAAATTGTATTGATTGCAAAAGAAACAAAATTAAATTACTTCCTTACACAAAAGCAATAAGAGCTATGCCCCTAGCACACTCTCATTCTACTTGTAAACTTCCAATTAGATAATTGAAGAGATGTTTACTCATTCAGTGTGAATATTAAGGAATTATACATTAAAACGATTGCAAAACTTTTAAGTTTCAATATTGGACTATCTTTGGTTTTGAAGTTTCTATAGAAAATAATCTCTGAAACAAAGAAAAACATACAAAACACCTCTGTTTTATTAGATTAATACATCTCATAGTAGAATTTAACTTTTTAAAGCTAAAGTTTGATAAGTTATAAAAACTTTAACCAATCCTGTTTTGTGCACCTATCAAGGGAATACAAGCAAATTAAATTAAGTAATACTCCTATGTACATGAATTCACGCAAATAGTAATACCATTGACAACATTTTAACAATTTCAAGTTGTAAATGGGCAAAAATTAAACTAAATTTTCACTTGTTTCAATTATGTATTCAGCTTTTGTTAGGATTCAAATTAAATTCAATTAAGTCATAGATCAGTCCAGCTACAATTAGACAATGAGTAAGAGAAAAAGTACTATACAATAGTTAGAAATATTATTAATCTACTCATAATTACGCATGTGTTGGTGGGAAACAACAAATATTTGATTTAAATTACACAAAATGTCCTTAATAAGTTTAATTGTAGAATTCATGTCAATCATTGTATATAACATAATTTAATTTATTTTTTGTACTATGCTAAAAGGAAACAGCTAACAGATAAAATGAAATATAAAGTTCAGATATTGAATGGAAATTTTATGCCTAAAGGCTAATAAATTATTTAGGCAAACGATATAAAACTGATATGATATCCATCTAAATTTATTAAGTTAAACATAAACTAAGCCCATTTAATTGGTAATTTTTATTTATGGCTCCAACCAATTATGACTGATTTTGTTTGTAATAGAAATTTTTCAAATATTTCAAAAAATTCTCTTCCTTTAATCTTAAATAATAAAAATGAAAGATTAATTTCATAGTTAGGATAGTAAATTTTATCTTAACATGAAAGTACTTAGGTTGACTAGGGCTGAACAACAAAAAAATCTTCTGAAAAACAAATCTCTGAACATTATAGTAAAATGTTTGATGGGCCCTCAAAGCTATTTTCGAATAATTTGTCAATGAAATTGTTGCCAATTAAGTTACTTAATAAAGTTAACTAAATGAACAATATACATGCAACTACACAATTAAAGATAAAATTGTATAAATATATTCCTAAGAGCATGGTACAAAAAATTACAAGATTGTTCAATTAATTCCTTCTTTGTTAGTTTTAAATAGATATCTTTTAGATATCCTGTATACTAGTCCCAAAGTTGTCATCTAAAGACATATAAAGACTATGAAATAAGGATAATAAAAAAAAAATAGAAAACTTTTATAACACAACACTCATTTCCAATTACAAGTGAAAGCTAATTTCCTAAAAACCCATTTGAAAAGTTTTACAAATATGTTCCCTTAAATTCATAAAAACTCGTTGCTGACACAGAAGCACTTAAAAGGCCAAACAGTTTTCCATTCATTGTCAGCTATAAAAAAAAAATGGAAAAGAAAAACAAAAAAAAAATATATACTCAAAATAAACGAAAATGGAAAAATAAACTGAATAGTAATAAACTTTTTGTTTTTTTTTTTTGTTGAAATCGCTCCAAAAAACTTTAGGAAATTTACCACGCAAAGTCAGCCCTAAAACAAGCTTTTCAGTTATAAACCAACACCATGTTGCATGCTTTTATGCTGACAACTCCCATTGGGATAGCATTTTGGTAAAAATGCAAAAAAAAAAAGTAAAAAATTGCATCTCAAACCCTAATGCTAAGCATTCATTCCAATTTCTTTTAATATATATATATGCAACTTGGAAGTTTGCCCAAGTGGAAATTCAACCACCAGACAGATCCGTTCACATTTCTGGCACACGTCATAGCATTTGACTTTGTTGATGCTATAGAGGAGCCTGTTGCTATTTTTCTTATGTTGAGTTAAGCTGAAATATATACATAAAAGGGTATATGTCTCCGACGGTATTCATTTTTGCTTTTTGAATGCAGAATATAACGACCCATCCTAATGTCTGGACCGAAAAAAATTTTTCCTAAATATACATATAAGTATGCATATCTTTTACATAGAAAAACATAGAGATGCAAGTCAAGCTAAGGGTTGTAAAGCAATTGTAAACAAAATTTTTTAATTCGAACCCTACAACTTTATTTCAATGCAATAATCTAATAGGAATTGACTTTTAGGCGGTCAACAAGTATGCATGCAACTACTTCATAAGTAAATGGAATTTAGTAGAACTGAAATAGACGATTTGTATTTAATGTCACAATAGAATTTACTACATAAGAACATAACAAATCAAAATAAAAGGGATTAATCAGGTTTTTAATTTAATTTCCTAATTAAAATTTGGCTGTAACCGTTTAAAATTAAAAACTATGCAATAAATATATTTTTTACAATTTAAAATTACAAAAAAAAAAGGAAACTACTTAAAATTATATCTTCATTTCCATAATTAGTGGTTATTACTAGGACAAGCCCAATAAATTGACCAAAAGGACATAAAAATCTTAAGCTTAAAATTCAAATTAAACTTTAAGAATTTTACTAATTTTTCAATTCAAGATAATGAAAAAAAAAATTTTCCTTTTTTTAATAATGATTTCTCAACATCAAGAACAGTTCTTGGCATAGAGAGAAAGAAAAATTCTTAAGCTATTAAATAAACAAAGTTTCAGCAAAAATTATATTAAAAAGCCAAAAGCAATTAAGTTAGGGTCCTGAGAAATAGCTCATTAATTCACCAAAAAAAAAACTGCCTATAACTTGTTTTGTGTTTAACAACAAAATTTTGTGATTGTCTCCTTCAGATAATTAGGATTCATTATAAAAACGTTTTGAACTTCTTTACACAATAAATTGGATTAAAAATTACAAAAATATTGAAAAAGATTATCTTAAAACTTAAAAAAAGGAAAAGACATTGAATTTCAGTTTGAATAAGTTCAAGTTTTAGTAGGAGGCACACACATGCTGCTAAGCTTTGTAAATATTTTGTTTGACAAGAAAGTTTTATCGGACTGTAATGAAAATATTTTATAGACTTTTGTTTATTGTTTGATTGCTTTTAAATTCTGATGTCCTTGATTTTTTTGTTCCTTGTAAGTTTTTTTTTCGCGTTTTCTGTGTTTCAAAGCATACCTAAAGCTTTGATTTTCTAATACATTCCCTTCAGCGAATCTGTTGAGTGAATCGTAATGAGTTATTTCTATTGAATAGAGCATATCCTTAATTTTGAAAACAAAATTTAAAAATCAAAATTTACTCAGCTTTATTATATGATTATGAAATATTACCTGAATTTCTGGGGGATTTACTGTATAAATAAATTTATGTGTTATATTTTGACAGTTGACGAGACAGTAAATGGTTTGTTTGATTGTGCAATGAGTTTTTATTAATAGAATCGATTTCATCACTGAGATAGTTACCTGGATTATACAAATGGCGTAATGAGAACAAAAAAGCCCGCATTATGAGAAAAGTTTTCTCCATTTGATAAGCTGTTTAGCCAAAACTATCTCCGACTGTTTTTCTATTTCTATTTTATATGAAAGTAAAACTTTTTGTTATCATGATTTTAGTGCTGATATAAGAAAAATTTATTCGTTTCATATTAGCATAAAAATATCTTAAAGGTTTTATGACTAATAATGCAAAATGCTTACATAAAATCATGTCAACACAAAACACTATTTTAAACTCCTGTAGGTACTCGGTAAACATACAAACACAAATTAACTTTAAAACTTCAAAAACTCATGCTTCCATGATTCAAATTTATACATAAACTTCTTTTATTTATAAAAATCAGTAACATAAAACCAAAGCAAACTCAGACATAATTTTAAAAAATGACAAAGCAAAATCTAATTTTGAATAATTTAAGCGAAAATAATATTTCCTTTTTAATTTCTATATAAACGCAAACATCATTTTTCATTGTTATTTTTTTTATGATCTTAAGCTCTACCTTTATTTTAAGATTAGTAAAATCAAATTTAACTTTATCAAGGGAATTAAACTTCCAAATTTATTCATTACAAATAATTTTAAAATTCTATTGACTTCATTGTTTGAAAATTTCCACAATGAATTTTACCTGTTGACTTAATTCAGATGAAAATTTTCATTAGCAATTTATCTCTCTCATGAGGTTTTCGTTTAGTCGCGTAATACGGGAAAGTCGATCCATCAACTTGAGACAGGTAATACTACTACTCTATTCAAGTATGAGGTAGAAAATCCATGAGTTCACCTTAAAAACATTATACTAAAGTTAATAATGAGTTAGCAGAACTTTTGGTCATAGAAAGTGGAAAAGTTACGAACTTATGGTTTTATTCACAATGGTTACACTTATGATTTTATTTAGCTTAAATTATTAAATAGCTGGTTAAGTTAAACTTTGAAATCTGATGAAAGCATAACTAAAGGTTGTTTCATTAATTATGCACAAAGAAACCAATTTCTCATGTTAAACAATTAAAACATTGTTTGATTTGTTAGGGATAAGTTTATACATAGACAGCAATGAGTGAAACAGGGAAATTTTCAAAGAGAAACAAGATGTAATTAGCGTCTAAGGAGCTAGTTTTATTAATATGAAATAGCAATAGGAATAAGAGCTATTTATTTTTCCATTACGGCACACCTGATAAGATTATACACACAAATTTATGAGGTAATTATAAGGATAATAGTGTGCATAAAGGAAATTTTAACAGAACCATTAATCTTTACTTTTGATGAATAATATTCTAAATACTTAAATGCTTGAAATACTGAAATACTTTTTACTAAGTACTTAAGACTATTTGGTAGTTTAATGATTATATTTTTTACTAAATTTTGTTTTTAGTTTAACTGTAACCTAGTGTTTTTTGTTTAACAAAATTTTAAAAATTCTTCAAAATTACTCATCAAAATATAATCAAGCTGTTATATTTAATTTTCTTTTAAAATATATAAAAAAAATATCTATTTACAGCCAATAAGGCAAAACATTAAACATTTTAAGACATAAAAAGGATTTGTCAAAATTTAAAACTAAACAAAAACAATTTATAATCTTATTTCATCCAAACAAGGAAAATATAATCACATTTTAGCTTATTATCTCTTGTCAAGTTTAAAGTAAAATTCAGGAAGATTTATTGAGAGAAAGTTAACTGCATTAGTTTTTAGTCATCTAAAAAATTTATTATAGAAACTTTGTCGAGCAATAATGATTGACAACATATCTTGAAAAACATAAGCTCATACTTAATGTAATGGACTTCTCACTGTTTTAAACAAAATATTATCTTTAATAACTCTATTAGCAGTAAAATTTTAAGTAAATTTTATAGCTTTGAATTTTATCTGAAACATTATCAAACAGCAGCTTACTTATAAATAAATCAGTTCTTTACTAATAATGTTTTTACTTAACTACTTAGAAAAGTTTTGCTAGCTATTAAGCTTAAATATAATAAAGAAAACTTAAAGGCTTAATAAAATCAGAAAATTTATTTTATTTTTCCTACTTCAATTGTGGCAAACTATAAACGCCTCCAAACTAAATTTAAAGAAGACCATTTTTTTTAAATATTTTCATTTTGAAATCAATTAGATATTATTGATCGTATATTTCAAGGATATAATTATAATAAATAAGACTTAATACGATCTAATATCGCAAATTATTAATATTTAACATTTTCGATCATGAAAATGAGTAAATTAATTAAATTTCATTTTCTTTAATATTGACAAATTCCTTATTGTTAATTTCCATCAACATGAACTTAAATTAAAATGAAAATGATAATCCTTGAAGCTTTTATACAAAACCCCAAGTCCAATCTTTAAGAAAAGATAAGACAATATAAGCTTCTAGTTTCTATCTAATGTTTTGCTTTTACTCGACCTTTGTTAATATCCTTTGCCCTTTAAACATGTCTATTGTAAATGGTGTTATCACTTCGTTACTGACAAAATCCACTTCCCTAATGCATTTTAATGAAAAGAAGGTATATTTTGGTTAATTTGAATATCTAGAGTCTGTTAGACATCACCAATTCCTTCTAATAGTATTTCTCTACCTCATGATATGCTAATTTTATCATAGCATTAGACTTGGTTCAATGCAAATTAACAGCTTAAATTAGTTTTGATTATGGTCAATTAGATATTTGAGCATGATTTGGGAGGATAAAATTATTGTCCTACCATAAAATTTGAACAAAATTTAGCTGAAGTATAATAAAATTGCAAATATTTTATTTCACAGGAAAACAAAAACCCCAAAACAATATTTATATAATTTAAAATATTTGACATGCTTCACAAATTCTTTTATTGTTAAACGGAAAAAAAATTTGTTAATCCCCGCAACGTATGCTATTAACATTGACAGTCATAACAATTTTCCTAAAAGTATGTTTAATGAAATTATATTCCTTTTGTGAAATGCGAAATTGCGATTGTATTATATTCTGCCCATAGACCATATATTATTTTTTTAAACTTTTAGTAAAAATTCTAGGGAATATTAAACAAACCTTTACTTATATTTTTACTGCTATAATTTAATTTCGAAACTTAGTTTTTAAAATAGAAGTTAAATAAAATAAATATAAAAACAGCTAAATTTGAAAACTTTGGCCTGGAGTAAGGAAGCAAAAACCATTACAAGAGCACAAATTATAAATTTCTCCTCCTCTAAGGCTCGTAGTAAGCAGTCAATGCTGCTAAAGAAGTTGAAAATAACACCTTATATCAAAAGATCAAAACAAATATCCACAAATTTGCTGGTAAAACGCATATTTTCATTATTAAATATGATTGGATAATATTTTTTTATATTTTTCTTAGCCTTTTAATTAAAATTAGATAGAAATATTTTGCAGTTAATTCAATTAAATTAGCTGGGAGGTTCAATATAATTTTTAATCCCTAAAAATTAAGTTTTTAGGCCTTGTATCAAAGGAAAGAAATAATTTAAATTAAATGTGTATAAATTTTTAAAATAAGTTTCAGATTTTTCTACTAATCTGATACAAATAAAACATAAACCTTATTAATGTAAAAGCAAAAAAATTAGCATATTTTTCTTCTACATATTATGTATTAATTCTTGGAATTTTACAGCCTCATTCTTATGATCATATATAAAGCGTTTTATTCAGCACCCCAAAAATATTATTGTTTTATATAAATAAATAGACTTTAACTAATGAAAATTTGACAGTCCTCCCTTAAGACTTTATACTGTCTAAATTTTCTTGTCTCTGCATAAGCTATATACTACCATGAATTTTATATTCTACACCATTCACTTAAACTAGTTATATAAGTGGCTGTGATTCATTAGGCTTAATAACTTTAACTTAATTTCTTAGATTGCTGTCTTAAGAATATTAATCCAAAGTTTTCTGCAACAACTTGAATAATTTTCTTTATTTTTTGTTTTTCGTTTTTCAAAACCATACTGTGTATATATGTGCTTGATATTATATTATGAGGTCAAATAAGGTATTTTGCGGTGCTTAAGATGGTTCAAATTTGTAAAACATTTGTATAAAATTGCAATTCGTATGCTATTGCCTTTCTGACAAAAATGGAAACCAACGATGATTAAATTACTAACTGAATTTAGCTAAGTACGCGAAGGATATATAATATGTGATATCTTTTAGTATATTTTATATACACTTTAAGACCAAAGCTATCCACTGTTGCGTGATAGCTAACTGTGCACAAGGGATATAAGGAATTTTATCTAATCACCAAAGGATGGATTATTTACCATAACAATTTGTTAGGGATATGTAAGAATTCTCTCAATTTGTCCCCAAGTGAATATGTGACGATAAAGTTATAGAAACTAAAGAGAAGAAAAGATTTCATCTTGGAAATTGTAGATATCATTGAATTAATTCTTGGAATGTGACTTCTTGTTTATGCTACTTAAATTGAAGTGCATTCGAATTATATTTAATCAGAGCTATTTATTTGTTTCTTGATAATTGAAATTTTCTATTTTAATATCAACAAATATTAATTAATTATAGTCATTATTTTTAGTTCTAAATTTGAATACACTGTTAAGAACTTTTTATTAACATGATAAGAAATTATAATTCAAAAAATCATAATCCAAAACAGGTGAAATGAACTTATAATTATTTAGCTCTTCAATAATAATTTTTGTATCGTTCAATTAACGTCGAACCCATTTTGAATTTCTTCAAAATATAATGTAACTTGGTCCACCAAGCCACTAAGTAAGCATCATTTTTGTTGCTCTAAATAAATACCAAAAACCTAAATACTTTTCATATTTATTCGGTTGTGGGAAAGCAAATAAAAATTTTAGATTTGATTGTTTAATATCCCCCACTAAAGCTTCTTTGATGACTTTTAGACGTCTTCTGACACTCTTGAGGTGTCCATTTGTTTTACTAATAAATTATACTTTGGTTATATATATTAAAATGATTGCCTGTTTTTGAATATAATAAGACACAACTGTCTTTTTTCTTTCCAATGTTGGCAGTTTTGATGAAATTTAAAACAATATTTAGCAAAAATCCAATGCCAGCTAGCATTGCTTTTTATAAATCATATTTATTTTTGCTTTGGGATATTTTTAAAATTCATATTGTAAAGTCATCACGCATTGAAAGGAATGCTATTTAAATGATACTGTATTAAAATTTGTAAGAACTTTGTGGTTTTGACATTGTAAAAAAAGTAAAGTACTTCAGCGTGTCTGCATATAACTCGCGGACTTATGCTCAAACCAACAAATTTTTTTACTTTTTAATTAATTTTATTAAATAATTTAAGTGAAATTAGAAACATTTAATTTTTCTTTCAAGAAGTTCTTCCATTATTTCAAAGACTTAAAAGAAATTTTTTTTAACTTATACAAGCTAAAGATTTTTACTTAAAGGATAATCATATAACTCATTTTTAAATTAAAAGGTAAAGTTATCCAAAATTGAACTATAAGGAACATCACAAATGTAGTCACACTTATACATCCATTCAAAATCTCATAACAATAATGAATGATGAAAAAGAATTTTCTCTGGCACATCAGTAAAAAATGTTCAAAGAATCATAAATACACACATTATTATCATTTTGGTGGGAAAAGAGCATCATTTAGTTTGGACTTAAGCTTATTCCACTAAAAACTAAAATTGGACACGCCAACAATTGAATTGAATGTATTGAATTTCTTTAATGAGCCATAGCCAAATTATTCTTCTTTCAGTTGGCTTTAATATAAGGTTCAGATAAGCCCACATACACTATGGTCAGAACAAAATATTTTAACATTTTGTAGTGTTAATTTGCAGTTCTAAAAGCACTAAAAATGAATCCTAAAATATTTATAACTAAGCTGTAGAATTAGGATAAAGGTGAAATGTTTATTGTCACTACTTTATTTGCTGATAAAAAAATCAATATTATAAATTTCTTATAGTCGCAAGCATATTTATCAAATTTTATAGTAAACTACAAAGAGCATACTTTTTTTTTAAATACTTACAAGCTACAATACTAGTTATACTAGTTATACTCGTTATAAATAGTAGTTAGAAATAAATGTAAAACTAAATTAAAGTAAAACTCTTTATTATTGACAAATATTCTCTGTTTTACTACTTTAAATTGCCTTAAACAATTTAGAAAAATATATTTAGACAATTTCTTCTTTCCTGTCTTACTCAGGCGTATTTCAAGAAGAGGCATAAAATATTACTCAAGCATTCAATCTGATAAACATTTAAGCGTTCAAGCATTATTTACTTCATATTATTTACAAAAAGTCTCCTTTAGGAGGTCAAGCACGCAATTTCCTCAGTAAAGCTACTGTATCAAAATAAACAAACAGTTTGTGAGTAAATACTAAATAGAAAAAGAATGTAAAAACAGAATATATATAAATTTTCCATTGCCTAGTATTTATATCATAATTCTTTTTATATCAGATTTCTGATAATATAAGGGAACTGACACATTTAAGGAGACTTTAAGTATAAATTATGTTCAATGTTAGCATAAAAACAGACGAATTCAATCAAATTGTGCCAAAAATTGACATTAACTAGCTAATAAATAATTATTAGGAAACATTTCTCTTTATTATTAAATTTATCAATTGTAAAACAAAAATTATGCCACCAACTATAAATTCTTTGGCAAAATTGATAAAAAATAATATCAAAAAATGCCTAAAGCAACAGTTCAAATTTTTTTTAACTTTTTCCATGGAATTTTATGAGTCTGCCTTTTATCTTGAAACGTGCTTAATGAAATAAAAAATATTTATTATATAAAAAAAATGTATATAACAAAATAACAAACGTTTCAAAACGTTTTTATTTTTGCTAATCGTCTACTATATAGCCTAGAAAAAATTCTTATAATATCCTTTGATACAAAGTTTAGCCTAAGGAAAATTTTATCACATGTTTTTCCTGTGGAAACAGGATTGGTACAAACATGAAAAAAATGAAAAAGAGATTAAACAGACCTTTGTACAATTGGAAAACGTGCTATTAATATAATTTTCTATTGTAATAGAAAAATTTACCTCCTTAAAACAAGAGAATTGCTTACCAGGATAATAAGATAAAATGACATTCAAAGAAAATTACAACTTTTTTTTTATTTTTTGTTTATGTTTGTTTTTCTGTGTGTTAATGTGTGTATGTGTCTATGTGTGTGTGGCACATTATTCGGTCAAATATTTATAATTTAGATAACAAAATGAATAAAAAATCATAAATCTTGATTATTTTCATTTCACAATGGTATCTAGATAACAAGGAATTAGCTGAAGGGATTCAGAGTAGCGAAAGGAAAGAATTAAACCCATTAACTGCACTTAATTAATCTGATTTCAAGGAATTTATTGTACTTCTTAAGGGTTTGTGAAAGTCATTAGCAATAATGAGAAAATATTTTTCAGATAGAAAAGTAAGATTTCATGGTAGCCTTTTAATCCTTACCATGCTGGTAAGGATACATATAATGAGTATCATATATAGGTAGATTATTTTCATTTTGTGTTCATTCATATCAAGATCTCAAGGTCTCTATTTGACATGTGAAACATATTTCAATCTATTTAAGATAATTAATACATAGAAAATAATAGACAATTCCAAGTCATTAAATTATATTTAGCTTAATTAGATATTGCTCTAAGGGGTTATAAATGAAAAGCTCTAAATAATAAGAAAAAGGACTTTAGTTTAGTCTACTGCTATTAATATAAAATAGTAAACTGTTACTTTTTTTTTTAAAAGAGTTTTCACAAATTGAAGATAAAGAATTTTTACTATATTTTAAGATTTCTTTAATGCTACTGAAAAAACAGCTGACACACAATTACTACAATTCTAGGAGCTTAGAGATGGCTTTTAACATGGATGATCAAAATCGTACTTTGAATTAAAATGCTAAAATGGCAATTAAGTACAAAAGAATTGTATCCACAATTATATAAAGAAAATGAAACGAAATCAAATATTAATCTCTATGCATTTTTAACTGTTATAAATGAGGGACATAAAAGAAATTTACTACCGAAACATAAACTCAGCCAACAAGATTTTAAAGAGATAATAAAATTATCAAAAATTAGATTCTTCTACAAAAATCAAAGAAATATTACTTAGGTTTAATGAAATAATATTTAATAAAATATAGAACCAGCGGAATAAACAAAAAAAATAAATAAATGAGTAAGGCAAAAGATATGCTCATAAAAAATTTAAATAAATTTTTGTACATAAAAATAAAATTGCTACCATTTTTGTGACCTTCTCAATAAATTGCCTGATCTATCTTTATTCCGATT
The DNA here is from genome assembly GCA_947359355.1 of Acrocera orbiculus. NCBI lineage: Eukaryota > Metazoa > Arthropoda > Insecta > Diptera > Acroceridae > Acrocera > Acrocera orbiculus. Next base: position 48,636,403 of record OX375757.1, read on the forward strand.
TATAGAAATACCTGCAAGTTTCTTATAACAGCGTAAAATATTTGTAAAACTTAAAGACATTTGTAGCACCTAGGTGATATCTAAACGTTAGTTCATATCCTCATAAAATCTTACAAATGGCCATATTAGCATTTAGTGGTAATATCTGAAGCTGCATAAATATAATGCATGCATTTTATTTATTTTAGTTGAAAATATTCCCTTTAAAATATTTATTTTCTGTTTTTTAAATAATAATTAAAGAAACAAAATATTAAGTTTTTCCTTTAAGAGGAAATACCAGATATTTCTTTGATTTCTTATCCTAACTCTACTTATTTTAAACTGATGGCAGAAACATTTTCATCCCCATATTCGGCCAGAAGAAAACAATATCTGGCCCCCAATAAGAGTATAACTTAAAGATATGCGCTTAGATGTCTCAATTATAAAGATATTAGTTATAGCACATTAAAAAAAGTCAAAAGCTGTGGTTCAAAACTTATGTCGGTAGTCCTTATGGAAGCGAATTTTAATGTCTTCATACATTTGCGAAACGATTTGTGATTCTTTCAATGTGTACGGAAATGATTAGAGCTTGTCACTAATGTATCGAAAAATCTCACAGTCAAAAGTTACTTCGAGGCACTTCCATGAGGATGCTTTTTTATAGCATGATAAGCTATTAGATTTTTTATCTTTTGATATTAGAGTTTAGAGTATAAAAATATATTATTTTGTTTAAACACTTTAAATGTATTTAACATGAAATTTGATTTATTAAAATTTTTCAACTTGCTTATATGATTGATATTTAGAAACTGTGTTATAAATCAAATTAATAATAATCATTGAAACCTTGGGAGCTTTTGCCCCCAAAATATAGAGATAAAGTTACTTGGATTACAATTTCCAGATGTTCTTTGAAGGTAAACTAAAAAATACTAAAAAAAATATAGCACTTAAAGTTCTTACAAAAAGTTCGTTTTAATTTCCAGCTCAATTTTCCAATTTTTCATTAATCTTCTTCCGCTAAATTTATACTAAACTTGTTTGCGATTTAAACACAAATCAAAATTTTATGTTTTTAGCATGAATACACATAAAATATATACCTCAAAGATAGCAACGCAATTTACTACTATGACATCCTTAAATAAAATATTATTATCAGATTTTAATCGTTACATCACTTTTAAAGCTTATAATAATAAAATTTAATTTATTTTGACTGAATAGCCACATTAATACTTGTTTACATGAAATTCAATATCTTTTTGATACTTCTATAAAGTCAGCAAACACCTTTTATGGGAATTTAAAATCTTTCTAGCATATATGGCTAGACTAGTATGTTAATTTTATATTTTAAGTAAAATTTTAGGACTCAGATTAGTTGAAACGTAGCCCAATCGCTTCAATTTAATCGTCCCATTTGTAATAAATTGACTCTGAAGTACCCTCGAAGCCAAAATGATATTCAAAATAAAATGAAGCTATGTGGCTTTGTTTGATACTGTATCGGATGGATGAAAATGAAAAAGGAGTAAAAAGGACATAGTGTCAATTAAAATAACAATTTTGCACGGTAGCCTAATCGTAGGATAATAACATTGATATAGCCCAAAAACCTCTATTATCTGAAGAGGTTTATATTGTTAACACAATAAATTTGTATTAAGCAAATGTAGCTGTGTCATCCAGCAATTTACTGAAATACAAAGTACAGGACATGAATTTTAGATAACTAATTTAGAAAATAGAAGCACGTATTAAAGAATGCTTGTTAATGTTATGCATTTTGTCATCAGCAGCTTTAACTTTGGATTTTATTAGCGGCTCAACATTCGAAAGTTTTTCTATCCTTTTGATTATTGACACAGAATTAGAGATGAGTTTATTTTTCAAATAAATAAATAATATAAATTATTTTAGTTTTTTCTATTAAAGTAATCTTTTAATCAAATTTTGAGATTTATTGCAGCTCAGCATTACAAATTTTGCCAAAAGACGGCAATACCAATAAAAACTTGTGCTATCACTTTTTCTATAAATAATTCATCAACAAAAATTTTGAAAGCATATAATTTTGATACATAATGTTTTAAAATAGTTCTAATACTGCTCTAAGTATTTTCCATTATAAGATACTAAATTTTTTCACATTTCTGTAAAATAATGAATTCCTTAGATGATAGAACTCTTCATTTTTTTGAAGATGATCAATTAAAGAGTTGATATTTTTGCTATATTCATTCAAATATGTTGATGTTTGAGACCATCCAATGTCTGTAGGAGGTGAAAGATAACTTTTATTTAATTTTTTTGTATTAATTTAGTTTTATTTTTCATTCAAAATACTGACAATATTATTTTATCATATTTACTTAACGATTTCAATTATACATTTTAGTAATTTGGTTATAATTCGTATAATTTTACTTCTATCAAAAGAACTTTTTTTAACATTTAATTTACTTCCATCACAAAATAAACTCTTTTAATAGTTTATTTCACTTTTATCAAATATCAAATAAAAAACCTCTATTAAAAATTTTTAAACCAAAAAATTTAAGAACTACTAATGTTAAAGCCTGCTTGACTTAAAAACCACCACAATTCATATTACTTTTATATTAAATTCTGAAATGCCTGAACTATTTTTGCATATAACTTGATTTCCATGAAAACCTATTCAACTGCCAAAAAACCATCATTTATCACACGTCAATCACTTGTTCCATATATTTCACCGTCTTAACTCATAAATATTTTCTTCAAAATAAAACACGCCTTAACCTATCTACATAAATTGGCCAACTTTCCCCTGAAAGTCAATAATACAAAGAAAAAATGTTTTTAAAGGAAAATAAAGAATTATTTTAAGAGTTAAAAAAATAATATTTTTTGTTAGCTCACAAGACTAACAAAATTCTTTCTCACTTTGTTAGAAGTTAGAGGCCTTTCTGTTCTCGTTATCTTTATATTTATTATTATTTAAATTTTAATATGAAATATGTGTGAAATAAATAAATTTGTTTTATTTTAAAGGTACTTGTCTAATCACTTATTAATTACTTTAAACTTTATCAAAACAAAAAGTTTTATTTGTTCAAACTCAACTTTTATTTTAATGTCTGTTGAACATTTGTAGTTTGAATATTTTTTTAATTAGAAAAGTTTAACTTTTAAATACTTTTTAACAGATTCTTTGTCAAAAATCTATATCCTTGTTTTATTATATCTATGTAAACAAAGTAATTCGTCCTTTTTAAAAAATTTCTAACTAAGTAAATTTAATCTTTCCATTTGAAAGTTGAGTGTTGTAATTTCTATTGATGTATATGTTTAAAATTAAAAGGATTTTGCCCTATAAGAAACTGGAAGAGCGAAGTACTCTCTACCCTAAAATCGAATTACCCAAAAGTAATCTAGAAATTTAACCTTAGCTTTACATATTTTACTACAAAGATTGAATCAATTACTTTCGTATGAAAATTCGAGGGTGTTTACTTTAACGCTTGAAAGAGATCGTTCCCCTTGAGCCTTAAAAAAGACGATTCAATCGTAAAATTTAAGCGTAAGTCAGAAGCTAAATGAAGTAACAGGTAAAGCTTCCTCTTCCTTATATTTAACTCTAATAAATTTTGAATATATATATATTTATATAGTTGCTGTATACTCAAATATGGCACTAAGCTAGCATCCGTGTATTTATATATACATACGTATTAATATACATATATATATTGAAAACATTAATAGACGAAAATTAAACAATATTTTAAGGTACTTTAAAGTTCCTTAAGATTGATGTTCGTGTTTTAAGATTCGTTAAGTATGGCAAAAGTCGAAGATACCTTGCTCATTTTCTTGGTATGTTAAATTTCAAGTCTTTAAGCCTGTTGCGTGAGACTTTTACCAAATGTTGTTGAAATAAATTTTCTGTGGCAATTAGATATATTTTAGTTAGAAACGATTATACATAGCATACACCTGTGAGGTAATATCTTCATAAGAGCTTTAATTGTACTCCTATTTCTTTGTCTTCATATAATGAATGTAAAGTACTGTAATAAGATTTTTCTCTGTAAGTATAATAGAAAAAAGGGCTAATATAAATTGTGTAAATTATGGGATAACGTTATTTTTATTTCAGTACATTATTCATTTAATTTTATATAGAATTTTTGACTATCTTTGGTAAAAAGAAAATGCTATCTACTTAAATGTATCTCAAAATTTTAACAAAAAATTATGGTACTTTAATGTTCTTAATCAGAGGTATCAAATTGGTTGCCCATTGGCCGTTAAATAGCTTTGAATTTTTTTTATCGTTTCCCCTAGAAGAGGTATTAACAAAAAATCTAAATCAGCTAACCCTGAACTTTGGGTTTAATGGGACATATGCCATAACTAGTTAAACTTACCTACTTTTAGCAGGTAAACGTTTAAAATTTCAGTAGCAAGCTTTTGTAAACAGTTGGAAAGCATACAAAGAACTGAAATCTTGAACGCACGTAAGTGTTAACTAAACAAAATAAAACAAAGAATATTGGCAGGTAATTTCAATCAATCGTAGTTAAGTTCTTATGGCAGTACTGACATTTATGTAACAAGTTGAAACGGATAATTTCAGATAACATAGTGGTCGATTTTTAGCAAAGAAAAATTCAAAAAATCAAGTGTGTCTTTTTTGAATGCAGTTAATTCTAAATTTTAATAAATAATTTTAAACACGGTATGGTTTCTATCACATTTGAATTCAAAAGTACTTATTTTTTTCTTCTTTATAAATAATCTTCTTGCAAAACTTTCAACCTGCAAATATTAGTTTTCTAGTCAAACCAAAGTCAATGATAACTAGTAAAACAATACTTTTTCTTTCTTTTTCAGATAAAAAAACCTACAAATGATACAGAACTAAATCAAAAGAGTTTAATGCCAGCAACAAAAAAAGCGGTTGATAGTGCCTCTTCCAATACTTCCGCCTTAGAAATTAAAAATAGACTAAATACTATGCCTGATCACGTAATATTTTATGCACCAAGCCAAGCTAATATTAAACCTGAACCAATTGAACCAATTAGCTTCCATTCATTATTTCGTGATCGAAGTATTGAGGAAACAGAGGCTGCACATGATCTTCTATCATTGTCACAAAGTTTACCACCACTTCCAGCACCATGTGTGGTAACAATATTTAAAGATGAGAAATCAAGTCAATATGCTGCTTCAAGTGCACCTGTAATGCAAGAAATATGTAAGCCAACAAATACAACCAATATAAAACAAGAAGGTGTAATTGTTGAAACGAAATTCTCTTCAATACCAAAAAGCCGCTGGTGTTCTTATGAAAATAATGAAGAAAATTGTTCACCACTTACACCTCCAACATCTGAATATTCTTCAGATCTTGAAGTTGAAGTATCATCATCATCATCATCATCATCGGATGCTTCAAATCATAGCAATATAATAACTAAAATTCCACAAAATGATATATGGAATTCAGAAGCTAAAAATGTAAATAACACTAAAATTCTTATAGCTGATGGACGTTCGAAAAATCGAAAATTTAAAGATAATAAAGAAGATAATCTACGTATACCAAAGCTGAGAAAAGGCAATTATAAATGTTCTGAATGTGGTAAAGAGTATGCAACATCAAGTAATCTATCACGACACAAACAAACACATCGTAGTCTTGACTCACAGTCGGCAAAAAAATGTAATGTCTGTGGTAAGGCATATGTTTCAATGCCAGCCTTGTCAATGCATATATTGACACATAAGCTAACTCATAGCTGCGATATATGTGGAAAATGTTTTTCTAGACCATGGCTACTACAAGGACATCTTAGATCACATACTGGTGAGAAACCGTATGCCTGTATTCATTGTAATAAAGCATTTGCTGATCGTTCTAATTTGCGTGCTCATATGCAAACTCATTCAGTTGATAAAAATTTTGAATGTCATCGTTGCCATAAAACATTTGCTTTGAAATCATATCTTAATAAGCATCTTGAATCAGCATGCCAAAAAGAAAAGGATCAAATGCATAGCAGTGATGAAAATGAGGAAGATATTGTGGTAATTTAATTTATTTATGTGCATAAATTTATATATAGAAATATAATCTAATAATGATTAATACAAGACATTAGTTAACTTGTAGCATGTATTCCAAAAGCAATATCCAAATATATAAAATTCCAAGACTTAGTTTTTATGTAATTGTATAAGAAAATAATAATTTCTGTATGGAAAAAATAATAATTTTAACGACATAACATAAGAAATTAAAGTGAATAGAAAATTTTCAATTTCAGTAAAATATCAAATTAAAAAAGTAATAGCAAATAATTTATTATAGAAAAATAAAAATTAATAGAATTAGAGTCTGATACTAGAGGCTAGATAGCTTATGGTAACAACAAAAATAAAGTAAATATAAATATTTTAAAATTCAATAAAACCAAGAACAAATCTAAGTGTATTTTCTTAGAACAGAATTAAATATGTTATAAATCTTATAAGATGACTAATGCAACGAAAATTTACGAAACTTTTTTTTTTTCGTTTTATATAAAAATTTGTTAAAATTTAAAGAAAAAAAAATTAATAATAAAAGTAGAAACGAAAATTAAAAATGTTCAAAATAAAACTTAAATCATTTTTAGTTTAGAGCAGAGGCAAATATTTCGGTAAATTATTTAGTTAAAAAAATTTCTATATCAAACAAAGACATAGTTTTCACAAAGTCTACTTAGGTTCTAGATTTGAATTTAGAAAATTAAAATTTTTTTTTTTTTTAATGACCTATTTTTTATAGTGAATCTTAAAAAAATACTAATATTTTAGAGGCTCTTCAACCTTCTAATGGAATCAATTCCTATCTTTTATTGTCTTCTCTATTTATCAAAAATATTTATTAAAAATTTGCTAAGTTTTTAAATTTAAGATAAATATCAATTTCTTAATTTCTAATTTGCAAAAAAAAAAGATAAATGGGTGAATAAATATTATCAAAAAGATATTTACATAAAATCTTAAAATTTCATTTTATTTAGAACATAAGATCTCTCAAATATATAATTCTGAACATATTTAACATTAATGCTCCTTAGCTTAATTATTTTATTCCTTTAATAATGGAAAATTATGAAACACATTAATAAATATCTCCCTAAAAAACTTCAATTTAAAGTTCAAGTAAAATCATTAATTCACGCTTCATGCATTCCTGTCTTTAATATACCTATTCCTTGAATCAGTATTTTCTGCCCTTCAAATACATTCTAAGCATAGATATATATATATATATATATGCAACCCTTAGGATTCATCTTCTTTATGTTTAAGAAAGTTTTACTTGTTGTCTTTTTTATATAAAAATATATATATATATGTATGTATAGTTGAAAGAGCTTCAAGTAACTTTTCATATGCGTCAGCAAAATTTCTAGAGATTAGAAGCAATCCACTTGTTCCCATTTTCTATTTATGAGAAATTACATGGACCTTAGAAGGGGGCTTGTGCGGCATTTAGGGTATTTCTAGATGGCATAAAATGATGAAAATTTTATATAAGTATCAGTTCCTTTATATCCACTTGTTGTACATATGCTAAAACTTTGAGAAATATCTTTCTAAATATTTTGAGCTGATTTAAAAAGCATATAGTATCTGTCTAAATGATAGATGAATTCTTCCGATACATCCTTTTCAATTAAGTTAGTATCTTTTAAATTTTTTAAAAGATTTAGGACTTACATTGAATCAGATTTTTTTTGTTAGGTTAGTAATAGAATCTTATCTCATGACCATGATGAAAATCGTAGCCTATAGTCGTGAGAATTGTAAAAAATTTTTCAAACTAATAAAATTATTTTTAATTAATACTCAAAATACAAATTTGGATTCATTTCTAATTTTGTTTTCTTGAATTACAAGCTTGAATTTTTTATAATTTTAGTTTTGTGGATTTTTTTAATTAAAATCGAAAAAAGAATTAAAGTGTATTTGATAGTTCTAATGTAATTCTTTTAATATTTTTATATTCCTTTCATTCGTTTAAATTGTATAAAGTATAAATCCTAATATTAGAACAAAAAATAAAAATAATCTGCCATTTACACTTTAAATGATAATTTTTCCTCAAATTCTCAAGTAATTTTTCTTATAAAACAAACTTTTTAATAATATGTATTTCAACTGTTTTTAAAACAAAAACAAAACTTCAACTTAAATATTTAATTATCATATGTAAATTTAAAATTAAATTTATCTTCATAAAGCACTTAATACCTCGTTAGAGCATATAATTTAGTCTTTTCCTTATTTGATGTACTAAGATCCTGTACAGAATTTCTTTAACATACCAAAAACAAAGTCGAAAAATAAGCTACAATTAAATTTGTTACAGTAACTAATTTATTAACCCCGTGTAGAGTATATAACAATTAAATTTTCTAATTACCCTCATTCCATCATATAAACTAAACTTTCTCATTTAAAAAAGAATCTAGTCTACGAAACGTCTTTACACTACCATTAAATCAGCCTCTCAAAGAATCCATTTGTTTACATTTATTCCGCATTACAAATTATACCATTAAACTGTATTGGCTGTGAAGAGCAATTTTGTAGTGGATCTACATCAGAATCATTCTATTCCTCCTTAAGCCATTCATCGTATAATTTTGTATCTTCTTCCTTTTCTCTATTAAATTTCTATAATAAAGTCCTTTTAGAAAAGCTTGGAAAAGCATTTACTTTACTTAAAATAAAACAACCAGGAATATTGACTGCAATGCATGTATGGCTTATATACCCTCAACCGTTTTGTTTTCTACCCCAAATGCAATCAGGCTATTCTATCCATTGGTACAAAATTTGCTATGAAAAACATCTTCCTTCTTCTTTCCCTTATTTTTTTTTTTTTTTTATTTTGTTTTTCAACAACAAGATATAGCTTGTAGACTTTCTTATAGCTCTATGCAATATACTACTTTTGTCCTTTCTTCGAATGCAAGCAATTCTTCACATTTAACTTTAATAAAAGATGTGAGATTGTTGCATAAAACATAAAATGCTGCTTGAGGTAGTTTATTGCTTTTTCTTGATGGCCTAATTCGAACATTTACAAGTACTAAACAGACATAATACATCATTTTATCATATAGATATATAGATACTTATTGTATTAAATTGATTGTAGTTTGGATTCAGGATAATCAATAAAATAATAATATAAAACAACTAAAATCATTCATTCTTTAGAATTTGAGTCATAGACAAAATCAAGTTCATTCAATTGCAGGAGAGTCTCAAAATTTTATTGACAAATATTTGTAATGAAATCGTGAGATTCTTTTGATTGGGATATTTTTTGTCATCTTTAAACTTTTATTTTGACTTTTTACTACATTTTTACAGTTTTTTATGCTTCATTTAATTTATTTAATATACTCTTACCATTAAACTTGTAAATAATTTCTAGTATGTAATTATGTAAGTCCTCTGATTTCCTGATATTCCTTAGTGTTCTTTTTAAAGCTTGAAAATCAAAATCAAAATATTATGTGGGAAAACTTCAATCAGGATTGATATATAATACAACATAATTTATATTAATTACTAGTTATCCATAATTTTATGTTATCCTTTATGACTGCCAAAATATTTGTCAATGCAAAAATTCAATTTATATTTCAATATAATAACTCTTCTCAATTAATAATATAAGAAACATATCAAAAAGACAATACTAAAATTAATAATATTAATGCATTCCTAATTAAATAATTATTTTATATTTTTTTGCTTTTTGTCGTTTCTAAACAATCAAATCAAAATTACGTAAGCAATGTATTGATTAATTTGCCCTATTTTTAAAATTGTCAAGTAATGTATTGATTTTTTTGTATAAATTTTAAAATTTTTAAATAAGCAAAAAATTTAATATATCTAAATCAATTAATGTCAGAGAATAGTAAGTGCAAAGGAAAATAGTACATAAATTTGTCAATTTCTAATATTTTTTATAGAAAAAATGAAAAATATAACCAAGTGATAAAAAATATGATCTGCTAAGCATTTGGCCATATTTCTTTTTAAACTAAATAAGTTTATTTTTTTTATAATTAACTTTATAACTCAATGATTTTAAATTTAATTTTATAAAACTGACTTAGAGTTTGATTTGCTATGATTTAATTTCAATTTCAAATAAATGTTAAACACAAAAAGAAGGTTATGTTTGCATTTCAAGTTAGTCAAATGATAAATGTTTTAAAATTTTCAGGGCGTGATGAGTCTTGTCATCTTCAAAAATTAGATTTAATTATTAAAACTGCTAATTTTGTTTATGCCAAGAAATATATAAAATTTTCGAATTTAATTCTAACAAAACAGTTTAAAACAAACAAAAACAGAAGCAATTATAAAATATGGCGGTTAATCCATTGATCTCTTCTTCTTACTTCGATCTGCTGCATTTGTTAAAGAAGGAGGAAGCATGCTTGGTTTAATTAGATTCTCCCACATTCGAGCAAATAGGTAACCAGCAATCTTTTCTACCTAATGGCAAAGTCACTGCCTTTGAGAATTATAAAATCAAATTTAATAGAAAATAAATTTCTTCTTTAGCACTTTAATTCTTCTAAATTTGTAGTGAGTGAAAAAGCAGCCTTCTTACTTATCTGAATATCTGAATATTGTATGCATCCAATTAATTTTCTGACTTTTTTTTATATACTACAAAAAATTCAAGATAATTTAATTAGCAAAAATTATAGTATTAGTTATGAGCTCAAAACAGCCCAAAATTTTGTTTTAATTTATCGAAAAATTTAAAGAAAATTGTAGTTTGAACTTAAGAGAAACCAATAACAGACAGTGTGCGGATAATAATTTTTCTCTTTGACCTTTAGATTCTTCTAAACGCAATCTGTGTACAACAATGATCTTAAAAATATTGGCAAACATTTCAAATACCATAAAAAATGAAATAGAAGATTTTAATAAAATACAAAAGGACAAATTTTTTTCCTGTAGTAAAAAGGAAAATTTTACTTGTGTTTTTTCATCATTTGATAATTTTAAAGGACAATCAAACTTTACTAAATTTCAAAACATCCCTTTCGGTATTACAAAACTATTAAAAAGTGAAGCTACGAAGCTTATTTATGTATATAAGAAAATTTATTACTTTTAAATGCCAACAGTTAAAATTTGAAGTATTGTGTCTTTTATAATGCTTCTGAAAATTTTCATGTTTTATATATTTATTACAAAACGATAATTATTATAAAAATAACTTTCATTCAAAATTTACGTTGCTTAGACATATACAAACGGTTATTTTTAAAATTTTGTAATTCTTCTGGAGCGTATACATAATAGTATCTCAATGTGTGTCTGTTCTATACGTGTCCAAGTACGTGAATTACTCATGATATCAAATTTTATTCCCACGGCTTTGTCAGAAATTTGAATTATGAATTAATTCATTAATAAAAATAATTTTATTAATTTAGTTCATAATACCTGTTTTGAGTATTGTACCTCAGATAAAAACTACTTTAAACGCTTATACCAATTGCAATATTAATCTTATACATTAAAAAAGCGTTTCTTCATTATCATTTATGAAGGTAGTTATAATTATAATATAATAAAAGAATTTAAATTTAATTTCAAACAAAAATATTAAAAATTAAATTTAAATATATTACAGTATCCTCAAGTTTATTATCAGCTGCATTAAATATTCTTGGTTATTATGGTAGTATCAATGTTTTTTTCATCATTTTATATTTTGATGGAAGAAAGTTAATTTTTATTATTTTTTAAATCCACCAATGATTTCTCCAAAATTTTTTGCTTAGTTTTTAATGTCCAATTTCTTAGGCAAATCTTCATTTCATTTAGTCACTTGGTTAAAATTACAGTTCGAATTTAATACAAAACAACGACAAAAAATAAATTCGTAGTTCTTGAGAGCGATTTTAAGTGTTAACAGAACCAAAAAAATTAATAACTTTTAAACATTCGAGAGCAAAATAACTTGCGTTAATAAAATTTAAATATTTTGTTACTACTTCAAGACTAAATAAAGAAATAAAATAAGATAAAAACCTAAAAACTTATCATTGTTTTTCGGACATACCAACAACCACAATTTAATTAAAAATTTGTCAATTTTCAATAAAATCAGCCTTCATGGTTGATCTAATTTAGTCAATTATTAGAGTAAAATGTCTTCTTAATTAAAGCTAATTTTGAAATAAAGAAATAAAATCGCTCTCAGATATAAAAAATTGAACAATATTGCATATTTTATGAAAAATTTGTGAAACAAAATACAAATTCAAAGTTTTTACCAAAAAAATAAAACTAAATTAAAAAAAAATATTTAGAAATAAATTACATAAAATTAAAAAATAAGAAAATTTAAGCGATGACCAAAATCAAATAATTTTTTTTTTTATCTTTTCCAGAAAAAAAAATTTAGATGTTTAAGTATGAGTATATATATTTAAATATATATATATATATACAAAATAAATATATTTTTATTAAAAAAGTTTGTATAGAAATATTGAGTAATTGAAATTTTAGAATTTTACATTTTGAACAAGTAGAACAATATGTAATTATTAATACAATATATATTATTCATAATTAAGACACCAAAATTGTAGTGATTTGCTTTGACAAGCTAATATTAAATTTAAATTATATAAATTATTTAATTAGAATATAAATTATTCCAGTCACAAAATGTATTTAACATAAAAAAGCCATACAACATTATGAAAATTAACAAAAGTAATATTTCCATAAAACTAAAAGAATCTCTATAACATGTGTAAACATACTGAAAAAAACATTATTTGCGTTTGAATATACTTATAAACTCTTCAAGCAATAAATATGATATGAAAAATAAATTATTTAAGCAAAAAATTCTTCTTTTAATAAACTTTTATTATCCTTGATTTTTATTCTATAGAACTATCTAAGTTTTAAATAAAAAAACTATAAACTTGTTACTATGCATCGTGTAAAGAATATATTTTGTTACATTATTTGGTTTTTAAGCCCATAATTTTTTGGAGGCTTCACCTTAAGTGGATCAATAGTAGGTAGTTGTTCCCTTGTTATTTGAAGTAAACACAAATAAATAAGTAATTTAATTTAGAAGACGAAAAAATCAGGTATTCTGTTGTATCATTGGTAGAAAGTATAGGTTTCAAAAGATGTTATATATTAGACAAAGCTTTTACTTTGGTGGGATTTTTTATCAAACAACTAAACAAATCGTCAGATTTCCATGAAATAATAACAGTTTTTGTGGAAAGGTTAGTACTTTTCAGAAATAATCTGGAATTTTTCAATAATGATGAGTAAGATCAAGGACATATTAAATACGTGTTCACACGTAAATATCTGTTTTACATGGTATTAATGTTCGTTTGACTATCGACTTCTTCGTGAATTAGGTTTACAACTGATAATTTTATGATTGTTGAAGTAAATTTAATTTAAAAAAGATTATAATTTAAATAGAATTCATTTGAAAAATTCGCAAAACTTTTGTCCAATGAAGCCTTTCAGAAAATTATTATTTTATTGCAACAAAAACACTCTACAAAAGAGCAGAAAGTCTTAGAAAGTTGTGCAAATTTTGAGCTTGAATTCTCTTTTTAGAATCTAGAATAATATCATTTTATCATTTTACCACTATCCTATCGCTAATGATATTATTTTGAAATGGCAAGTTTCAGGAATTATACTTTTTACTACATATAAAATCAAAAGGGAAGAGACTTATTATTGGGACTATATATAAAGTTATAAGCTTAAATTTGAGATGGTCATAGAACATAATCCAAAAACTCAGACTTGTTATTTTTGATATTTTCACTTTATAAAACCTTTTTTAATGATTGAATTCCTCCATAAAATTGGTTCAACCAGAATTTCACTTTCTAATTTCATGGTAAACTTATCTTTGTATTTTTTCTCCGAATTGACATTCAATAAACTTTTTACTTATCTCTCAAACTTGTGTTTTATAAAACTTTTAAAGGGCCTACAAGTATTTTCAAGTTTAAATTGATCAAAAATAATTTATGTTTGTTTTATACAATAAATTCTTATACATATTAGTACAAAAAAAAAGATAGGCAAACCAATAGAGATAATATCACTGTACTAGAACTTCATCTGGCTACAAAAATTATAAAGTCAGTATTGAGGAATATTAATTTTTAAAAATGCCAGTAAGCAAACCAATATCACAATTATTACTTGACCTACACAGTTTTTGGTTTTATCAAATTTCTATCTAATAAATTTGATTACAAAATGAGATAAAAAGAAAATATTTTTGGAATACCCAAAGCAATTTAAAACTTGACCAATTTTTCATCTTATTAAAATTAAAATGATTTCAGACAATTTATGGTGTATGGTATTTAATTTATCATTCAATTTATTTTGAAGCCATAATCTGCATAGAAATTACAAAACTGAAAATTATTATTAAAAACTTTTTATAATATTTCATTATTTTTCAAATTTCTATTTATTAGATAACAAAGCAATCAAATTTACATGACAATGAGGTGAAACCCTTAATCAAAGATAAACTTGTTAAATATCTTTTATTCTTTGAGGGTAAACATTATTCTATAGGAGAATCCTTTAGAATTTTGAATCCTTTTATACTTCTACATTGACTAAATGTTCAGTCCCTGAGCGGAAAATGCAATTTAGAATAAGCCGCTCATATGAATGAGATTATGGATACAACTAACCACCAAAAAGCCGTTTGTCGCTGATACTAGTTGAGATGATTGCTATAAGGTCCTGTATGATCCTGCATTCCATATCATATCATCTAGCTTAACAGATTTTCTCTACAAATCTATGGAAGAGAATGTGATTCTGTTGAAGGATTTCAGTTTTAGCTTTGTACGTGAATATGTCATTCAATTACTTCTTTTGTGTACTTGTTGGGTTTTGAGTGCATTTAACAAATAGACAAATAGAATCCTTGTGATGTTATACATATATATGTATATATATATATATATATATTGTATTTAATATTATTTTAATACTTATAGCTTTAGAAATATTATCAAGAAGATATATTAAATGAAACTCCTTTTGATGATTAACATTTCTATGAGAAACAAGAAAGAAATTTTATAATATGAACATTTGTAATTAAAATTTTATTTTCAACAAATTAAATTATGTTATTTAGAAACTTAACTTTTAGATAAGATTCAGCAAATTACAATTATTATAAATCTTTCATTTTATTAAGAATAAAAGAGAACAAAAATTTCCAAAATAAGATAAAGAAGGCAAATAAATTCACTCTAACCCCAATATCCCCACAAAACGAATATTTAAATGTACCAATAAATGAACATATCAACTTCTTCATGTTATTTACTAGCTAAGAAAATGATTCCTACCTGTTGTAAATACTCAACTTACATCTCTATCCTGTCCAGCCAGGCTACAGTTTTCAATATCATACTAAAAATCTTCAAACGAGTAGACAAACATTTGCATCAAATCTGTCTATGGATCAGAAAAGTGATAACCTCATCACCTTCCTTACTTTATTTTGAATATATATATATTTATAGGAAAATTCATTTACAATTTTGTACAATTTAAAGACCACAACCTTATGCAGTAGTAGTATCAGAAATCCCGATGGATATAGCATTTCAAGTGATAGCACAAAAAAAAAGCAAAAATAAAATTGCAGAGTATCCCAAGGGTAGATTGAATAGGGATGCTACAGGTGTGAAAGAGTCGAAAAGTGCTGCAGATGAACTTTTTTCCACGTCTCGAATGGATTTAATATCCTCATAGCCTTTAGATCTGTAAATAGAGGAAACTGTTCCAAGGGTTGTGGGAATACTCAACTGTTTCATTTGATGATATCCTATAGATATTTTTGGTATGTACTTTTTTTCTGTTTAATCTTTTTATTTTTTTTTTTTTCTGTTTTTCATTGTAAAAAGAACTAGTCGTGCTTAATAAAAAGAAAACCATCGAAACTGGGAAGAATAGAAAACGATATTAGGATATCTTTAATCTTTGTCGACAGTTTATAGAATATTAATAGAAAATTCACTTCAAAATTAGTTGATGAAATACAACAAAAAAGTAAGCAATGAAATCTGAAAATTTTTTATAATCTCGAATTATTTTTATTTTATTAAATTAAATATTCTATTGTATTAAATGCATACTTTGGACCCGAATTTGACAAGTTTACGTGATTTAATATTTTCTTTTCTGGTTGTAGTTTTTTTTCAATTTATTATTTAAATAAAGTATGTTGAAAAAATTTTAATTTATTTTTTATGCAAAACCTTCAAACTTATTGTTGGGGAGTATATGACATTTTTATGTACATCAGTTGACAAAATAATTAAGAGGAGAATTACTATTTAAATGTGTAAATAAATCTGTAATCTCATTGTCGTGTTAGCATTCAGGCCTACTATGTAGCGAGCTTTCAGTATGAAAACCTTAACAGCCAAAGCAAGATAAAACTTTCACTAGTATTGCAAATATTGCTGCTTCTCGATTATCAATTAATTTTGTGTTGAATTTAGAACTGTAAAAGATAATCCTTAGATCATTAAAAAACGAAAAATGTCAAGTATGCAAAAAACTCTATTAAAAAGGGAGAGCATCAAGTTTCACCTATATTTTACATTTACTATATTTTTCAACAGAAATAATCTTCAATAAAAAAGAGTTCAATTTCTTGGAATTTAAATAGATCATTGAAGCATTCAAAGTATTAAATAAATTTACTGAAATAGAATTTTTAGATTCTTAGCAGTAATTTCATCAAACATCAAAATTCAAAAAAATGGTTATAGCCTTATTGAGTCGACTGAGAGTGACATTAAGTGGCCACCCATTCATTGCATTATAGAAAAATTTTTCACTTTCACGGAATAAAGAAAATAAATCAATGGAAATTTTCACTACTTTCCTTTATACGTATTAGTATGGATATCTTTGTATTGTTCTTTTCTGTTTTTCAAAAGTTTCTACTATACAGAAGGGCATAACTCTGTTAAACTACGCGGACTAACTTTGATACTTTCGACCATAAATCCTGTCAGTTAGGGGTGAAAAACAAGTTTTTATGTGAAGCGTGTGCTTTCATAAAGTCACCAGTAACATCCTTCCTAGTAAACAGAGGTTAACTTTGCAAGTGCTTTCCATGCTTCTTTTTTTTCAAAAAATTTAGCTATAAACTTTGTTATCCATTGCTCTCATACTCGTAGCTTAACGAATTATAGAGATTTTAACTAAAAAAATATCTTAAGAGAATAACAACAGGTGGAGTGATTTAATGTATGTTTTCTTTATTTTTGCAGTTTCTAATAGTGGAAAATAACACTGAGAAAAATGAAAAAACATACAAAAATAAACTTAATATAGGAAAATATATTATGACAGAAAATTACAACTGAAGTTAAGAAATTCTACTTTCGAGACCTGATGTAACTACAAAATTTGATTAGTGGCAAGTGCTTGCGTTACCAATGACTTGTTGAAGGCATTTCAAGAAAGTTGTAATGACTGCCAAGAGATTGTGGTTAAGTCAAAATAAGTATGCAGCAAAATGAGTGGAATTCATTGGGGAGCATTACTATTTTGTTTCTATTAACAGTGAAACCATCTCTGTACGCATTTAAATTCAAATTGAAATTAAGGATCTTGCCTTTTACTTTACATTAATTTTCATATTTAAAGCTCACAATATTTAGGATACATCAAAAATGTTTTAGGATAAAAAACTTAAACCAAAATATTTATAATTTTTTAATAATAATATTCCATTTTTCTTTTCTAAAATTTTTGGAGATGTTTGAAAAACAGACGGATAAAAATGAAAACATTCTACTTAAAACAAATATAATTTAGCACCTTACCCTCGTTGAAAGAATGTAGGCAAGAGGAAAGAATAAAATTTTTGTTTTCTAGTACAACTCGTTAAGAATGCTGAAAAAAGGCAATTTTTGCCAGTTAACGACAATTTGCCTAAAGATTTGTCTCTATTAAACTAAGTTTTAATACTCAAAATAGATTTTTAGTGCAGCCATATTTATTAGATCTCATTTGACATTTATTTATTAAATATAAATCAAAGTCAAGTTAGTATTTTTTTCTGCATAAAAACTCAAATTCAGTTCTCTAATCAATTCTGACTTCACATACAAATTTTCATTTTAAAAAGTAGCAACAGCTGTCTATGCTTGTCTTCTCTACTTTTAAATAATCCTAAAGCTATTTTGTCTCTGTCAAATAAAAGTAACGTCTTATTGATAAGATAAACTCTAACTCCACCAGGATTTTAAGTAGAATGACATCAATTATAGATATACAAATAAGAAAAAAAGTACTTCTATAATTATAATACTTTGAAGAAGAAAAAATGGTAAAAAAGATAAAAACGTTATCTAAACGGGGTACAACAAGATTTTAAACACATTAAGCTACATTTATTTATATTTTTGTATTACTAAAAACAAATTAATACAAGAATTAGATACAAAACTTTAGATATCTCCCCATTCTTCTCCTTTCATTAAATTAAATGTAAAAAGTATGTATCAAGATTTCCCTGATGTATTCCTTATATTTAATAGAAACATGCTTTAGCTTTTCCAAAAAGGCAGGGGATTAAAAATAAAATTAAAAATTTTATAATTAATATATGTATATAAAAACAATTTCTTTTTTATTAAATCTGGAAATATAAAATGATATTTTAATGTTGCATCAAGTTTTAATGGTTATGACTTCTTGTTGTCTTTTAAATCGAAATAGTTCCTAGTAGCAAGGTTTATATTAATTCTTCCTCAAATTTTCTATACAAAGAAAGAATTTCAAAAATTTTTTATTAGAATTTGTAGGCTTCATCCACAATCTTCATTGCATCTTTTGACTTAAAAATGTTTAAGGGGTACAACAAGTGTAATCATCTTAAAAGAAAGGGTGATTTTTGTAAAGTTTTCAAAAAAAAAAATATTTTAAATATATTTTAATATGCGAGTATTTTTGCATAAATAAAAAATATTAAGTAATTTTTTGAAATAAAAATATTCGTTTTTCAGGGTCTTATACACGACCTCCTGAGTCTTCAAAAAAAAAGCAAGTTCTCCCACTACTGCAGTGATTCAGGCCTTCAGAGTGACCGAAATCAAAAACAAAACAAAACATAAAAAGATCTAGGCATATTTTTTGTCTCTGGTAAACATGCCTTACAATTGCATTTTAAAAAAATGAAAATTACTCTGAATTTAATACATCAAAGAAATGATATATAAATGTACTTATACATTAGGAAGCGTACTTTTTATAAATCTTTATTGAGTTTAGTAGGAATTTAATATTAATTACAAATTTATTTTCTTCAAACTACTTTTACTAAAATTTTTTAATGGACGGCAAATATTTTAATTGCAGCACTTTGCAACCAATAATCCTAGTTTAGACAATAAATGAAAAATATAGTTGTTAAGTTCAATAATCTTATTGGTACAATTGGCAGAAAACTATCAACCAACAATAAGTTAGATTAAATTTCATTGATTCCTCCGCACAAAAATTTAAATAACTCACCCAATAAACTAATTTGGCCTAATTTTCATTATTTACTTTGTAAAACGGTATATATCACTTTTATTTACGTTTTATTATGTTTTGGACTATGATATATGTAATTTTCCATGCCATTTTGTTCTTTTTAAAAGAAAATATATCGTTAAAACCTGCCGACAAAATTAGACTTTAATTATTTATACTAATATAACAATATTACTTGCAGCAGATGACTTATGACTGGAGCTCCGAATGTCAGTTGGCAAACTATATCCATTCCTATTAGCAGTCATTTTCAGAATTTGTTTGCTAGGCAAATTGATTTTCTGACCCTTCAAGCTTATCCAAATTACAGTATTTGAGAATTGAAGTCTATTGATGAACATTTCGTGCACCTGTTGTGGGCTATTTGTATGATTATGGACTGATGTGATTACAGATAATCCTTTTATATACAAAGTTAATGGCCTGAAAATTGGTATTTAATAAGGAATGGTGTCCATATTATAGCCGGATAAATGTAGAAAGAAATAGTTATACAAGATTTATTTGATTACTTTGGTAAGAAGTTTTATGATATAATTTATGATTAACAAAATCAACTTTAAGAAAAACAACCTTAAAAAACTATTTACATTCATCTAGCATTAAATGAATTCAACAGATTTTCTTTTCTTATCAGAAAACAATAGCCATTTCTGTATAACAGAGGACGATGTAGTTTTTCTTACTGTCTACAAACATTCTTGAGTTGATTCATTTTCTTAAAGTTTTTTCTCTTGTCTTTATTCTTTTATCTCTTATTATTGTCATTCTTTTGTGATTCCTATTTTGCAACAATTATTTTTCATGGCAAAAGAGTCTGCATTGCTCCTGAATAAACTAATTGCTATTTTACGCGTGAAATTGAATGAATAAAAAATGAAATTAAGGCCTTGTAGCTGTTCTTATTTTTGTTTGTTATTCTAGACACAATTTGAAAATTTTTCAAACTTATCTTTGAATTTTCTTGCATAGATTTATTGTTTTGCAAAAAAAATTATCTTAGGTAATTTGGAGGAAAAAAATACTATTTAAGGGTTTTAGTATTTTTCTCCTACTTATTTTGAACTTTATGAATTTAAATTCTTTAAATATATTAGTAATCAAGCAAAATTTAATTTCCTTCAAAATATCTAAACTACCAAGCATTCATTAAAAATCTCAAGGATTACATAAACCAAACCATAACTCTATAACCTAATATCTAAACGGAACAAAATCACATTTTAGCCCATAAAGTATACCTGCAAAAATTAAGTAAGTACTTTAAAAATACGCCAAAATTGAGTTTGAATGATGTAAGCAAACAAAAAAAGAGACAAAGCAGGTTAAATAAAAACATTTATAAATTTAATAGTTCATTGAGGGGGTATTCTGGTTTAGAGACATGAATTTTAGGTACTTTTTGAGGAGCAATAAAAAAACAATATTTTTAGTATTCATTATTTTGTATAATATTTATTAATACCTAAACAATACACAAAAAAAAAAACAAAAAATGTAAAAACAATGGTGTTCGATAGTCGCCACAACTTTAACCTTCCGAGTAATCTGAAATAAAAAAAAGCAATAATTAATCAAGAGGAAAAATTTATTCGCGAAGTTGTGGCTGTTTAAAGTCAAGAGACGTGTTTTTTACCACTTTTTTTAGGTTTCCGAATTTTTTTAAAATAGTAAAAATTAAAATATTTTTTTAATCCTAGTTCCTACGATAAAAAAATATATAGAAAAGACTCACACCAATTTTCAAGAAAATCGGTTCAGGGGAACTTGAGAAATCATGGCGAGCGCTTCAAAAAAAGTATTTTCGAGAAAACGCCTTTAAAGTTTCGAATAAAGTTAGGCGCAGTATGAGACATACGTCACTAAAACAGCTATATCTCCAAAAATAATTTTAATTTTGAAAAATCCTCATAAAGTCATATTCTTAAAGGCTTATGCTTTGAAAATATAAAAAAAAATCGATTTTTTCAGAATACCCCTTTAATCATAATAAATATAAAAAAACTTTTTTTTGTTACATTAATGGACAAGACGTCAAAAAGTAGTATGAGTACTATAGTTTAATTTTAGCCTTGCTATATACAAATGCTGACTTAAGCCAATCCTTCAATGCAATTTTCACATTTATATATATATATATATATATATATATATGTATATATAAACTATTTAATTAAATAGCATTGATTTCACATTATTTTATAATTGAGGGAACTGTTATGTGGCTTAAATCGATATCAAACTAGTTTTAACCAAAAACTACTCCCTAATGTCATAATAAACTTTTTTATCATATGTTGAAAAAATTTATTTTATGTACCTATATATACTTATATATAAATAAATGTTACATTTTTTTATTAGCTATTCCTGTATAAATTTGTTAAGGCCAATCATGCAAGACTAGAAATTCATAGATGTTCATGTTGTAGGCTCACTTTATGGTTTACCCAATATATGATTTCTAGGGTAGTTAAATCTCTAAAAGTAGAAGAGCATATATGATTGTATGTGGTCAAAATTTCAGTTCCCTCGTGTGCAGATAAATTCCATTCTATATATATATATTCATATATCCCGTATACATTTATTGTATATTTAGTAGCTCTATAGAGTACAGCAATGCGGCAGACTCATAATAGATAGGACTAGTTATATAGAAGTTCTATATTACTACTAACGGGGAAATCAAAAGGTGTCTGTTCAATGCGCTCATCCCAACGATAAACCCCTTATGATTGTATAACTTTCAAATATATATATGTATATTGACTGTTCTTTTCTAAAATTTGAATATGTTGCTTTTATTTTGCTGAACTTTGTCTTTAATGTTAATAAGAACATCAACAATTTTAGAGATATATTGTGTAAATTTTATTCAATAATAAAATTACTTAATTGAAAAATAGTTGCTAAGCAATCAAATTTGAATGAGAATTGTTATAAGAATTTTTTTCTGCCTACCTGAGTCATGTATGCTTTGTACTCCGCTTTTCAATTATAAGAGTTATGCTTAAATTAAACTTATTCTACTTTCGCTGTATCTAAATTGAATATTTATTTTACTATATCAAATATATCAAAAGTAGTGCTTCTTCATCAAATTTGTTGAACTAGAAAGTCTCTCTGTTGCAATATTTTAACTCCGTTAATTCCGAAAGGCTTACTTGGACAAGAAAAATTCTAAAAAGTATTACCAATGATAATTATTTAAAAATAAACCAAAATAAAGGAGTTCTTAGCTCTATAATTTTTATCTTATTAATGTATTACAGTAGATGAATACATAAAAAGGATAAGATTAAAAATTTCCAATTAGAAGTTGTATTATTTTTTTTTTAAATCCTTACAAAATTTATTTAGTAAGAAATTAAAAAGCAAAACGAAAAAACAGTAAACTTTTCTTTGTTGACATTAGGAATTCCCTATTTTCTTGGCTATAATTTAAATTGGTGTGTCGTTCGTGATTGCAGCGCATAAAGTTCACAAACTGAAAGCAATTTCCATATAAAATTACTTTCTTTATCTATGAAAATGGAAATTGTTGGAAAAGGAGCAGCTATAGAACGTATTGACTTTTAATGTTTCAAATAAAATTTATCGTTTATCGTAGAATACCCTCTCCTCCTCTACCCTCCCCACTCAATGAACCAACCGAATTTTTGTTTTCTATTTCTATGTCGCAGTCAGTATACATATATACTATAAAGCCCTCATGAAAATGATGGAAAATTGTACGTGCCTAGAGTTTTTGATATTTTCCAATAAGCTGCACCCGGAAATAGATCTTGGGTCAGCATATTTCCCAAATTTAGTCGTGCGAGTTTGTGTATATTTATTTTCTTTCTGGTTATTGTGTTATCTAAAAAATTTAATGAAAATTTATGGTTTTTAATTTTCCACTCTGATTAGATTGAAACCAGACAGTGGAATGAACAATTAAAGAATAATTACGTCAAACTTTTTATAATTAACATATATAGAGACATACACTGTATGAGATAATATAATATAATAATATAAAAAATAATAGTTTTGAGGAATTAACTTATGACTTCTTGCACCTTTCTTTGCAAATATTTCCTTAACAGAACTCTACAGATTATACAGATTACAACAAATATTTTTTACAGCCTACCAAAATATGAAGCTAAAGTTGAAACTTTTCTAATATTACCATTTTGTTAGAAAACCATATTGTAAGAAAAAATTCCTGATTTCACAATTTGATTACGTTATCTGAAATTTAATTTTAATTTTAAAAGAACCTTTGACGATTCCTTAAATTTTTAGTCCCTTTTCTACCAAATCCTTTACTCATCTCCTTAGCCTTAGTTAAGTAACAGAAATTAGTCAGTTTTAGAAAATTAATATTTTAAGGTCTATCTCGACAGTAGCAAAAAAGTTATAAATTATGATTCTTTATCCAAAAGGCAATTGAATTTTTCAGCCTAATACAAGCTTCTTTTTTTGATACAATGTCCATTAGATATAACCGCAGCTTTCTAATTTAAAACGTTTTGTTTTAAAAAAAAAACCAAAAAAACCCCTCATCCCTGCATCTTACCCTAATCTAACTTCAAAATATTCTTGAATATTTACCTACCTTAATTTACTTTAATTTAATTTTAGTGCTGTAAATTGCAACAATTTAACGCAACTTTTTAATGTTGACTTTGAACATAATGGAAGTCTTTTAGAGCAAAAATTCTTCTGTTGTTATACAACTTTGCAGATTAATTTAGGAAATTTCTTCCGGATGCCAATTAAAAAGTTACCTAGGTGCTTTACTTTCTTGCAAAGATTCCCTAATATACGGGTCACAGAGGGAGGAAAATTATTTTATTTAGAAGGAATGTGGAATGCAGGCAATTAACCTTTGGGAAACGATTCAAGAAAAATGTCTTCTTTCTACCGTGTAATTAGAATTTCATCGCTTAATTGATAAAGTTTGTTAGAAATAAGTTTTGAAAAGTTCTTAATGCTTAGAATTTGTTTGACAATTTATAATAAATTTTGAAACAAAAACCGGGAAAAACTAACAAAATATTAACACCTGATTTAATTTTAACTCTTTTTGTAGTATTAATTTAACTGATTACTTTAAAATTTTAAAATTATATGCCATCTGTTTTGATTTTTTTAACTCATTTTCAACTTATTACAATATAATTATTCAAATGTTTAAATAATCTCCAATTAATAAATCTGATGTAAAAACTAATTAAATCTTCGATAAGTGAAAAAATTTTTAGTACAAATTTCTTATAAAAGCTTTAAATTTTTTAGAGATTCACTTTTACCATTTTACGAGACAGATTTAACAATGAAAATAATTACCAAAAACCAAAATTTTATACTATAAGTATAAAAGTTAAGCAATTCGATCATTTTAATTAATTTTATGACCTTATAAATATTGAACTATCGGCAACAAATAACTTTTTCTACAACAATTTTCTTCAAGCCACAAACCCAATTTGTATAAAATCTAGAAGCAGGAAAAACTTTAAATTTGATTTTTACTTTACAAAAAAAAAACTGGAGATAAAACTTTGCTATTGTATAGAAATGGAAACGTTGTGAAATTCAGGCTCCGGAATCAAGTAACATGAATCATTCTTTTGGATTCCAGTAAACAATTTCTCATACAAATCTCAGGGATATAAGACAAAACTATATCTAAGCCAATTTCTGAAAGAATTATTCAATAAATTACCATAATCCCACTTTAAAAACATATTTTTATGTCGGGAATGAATCTCGAGCGGTACAAGGATGCTATATAAAATATAAAAGAATCAAATGAATACATTTAACAAACCAAAGAAAAATAAAAGAATGTCCTCTAACAAGAATAAAAAAATATTACAAAAAAATTCACATACAATGAAAGCCTAGGCTTTTCAGTTAAAATATGAATAAAAACCTGAAGTAAGGATATTAAAGTGTTTCGTTAACTTCATGACTACAAGTCTTGTTGAGAATTTATAATTGAGATTTAGGTGAATTTTTGAAGGACAATTTATTTTACAGCTTCTAGACTGAATATAAATTTTAAGGGTTTAGCTTTATATATTTTTTTTTTCAAGGACAAACTTTGGCTTCCTAAAAGAATAGTAGCTTTGTTAAAAAAAAATTTCTTAAATTTAATTTTTTTCTATGTTAGAAAAATTGTAATTATCCACTTGGTGTTCTTCATTTATGTCATTTAAAAAATATTTTTTTGCTACTCTTCAAATTAACATCAATTGTCAAATTACTTTTTGAAATACCTTAAGCTGGATAAAGTAAAATTAAATATTTCTATAGATGTTAACACTGAAGTTTACTCTTGAAATTTTCACCCAAGATAAAATTTAGCAGGTTATCATAACTTCTAACGGTCAAGTTTTTTTTTACCAACAACAAAAATAAAAAATTAATGAAAAAAGAAAGACAATGTTGATCATCTTGTTATTCGAACAAATAAAAGCTTAAAACTTAACATAAAGAAAAAAAGTTAAAATTTAGAAAATTCAATTCAAAACTCCTGATGGGTAAAAATATTTGTTCTTCAAAAATAAAGCCTGATTTTTCAAGATCACTTATTGTTAGTAGGTGATTGGACGGGTGGCTTACTCAATCATTGGTTCTTTTTTTCATATAGAAACCTCACTCTGACCTAAAAACTAAAGAATGATTAAATGGAGTTGAAAACTTTAGTTAAGGCATTATGTATATATTCCTCTCCTGCTAGGATATTCAGTTAACTCTAACCAAACAGAATTAAAATGAGTTTTAGTAAAAAACGAATAAGAATGGATCAAAAGTTAAAAAACACAGGGACAGAAACTACAAAAGTCGGTAACCGCTTACTATGAAAAACATCAAAAATTTTCTTGAAAATAACGCCATCAATAGTACTAAAATTGGATTTGGAGGATTTTGATATAATCTGTTCACAAAATTAAAAAAAGACAGAGTTACTTTTCAGCCATAACACTAAACTTAAAATATCAATTTAGTTTGCTCTATAATGGCTTCATTCTATTTGAATTATATGAATTATAAGTGACATCTCCATCTTCATCTAAAAAATTTTGAATTTGAATTCGATACCTCGTAGTAATAATAATTTTCAATCCATCCTTACGACCATACATAACAAACACCAGATATACTAACCCTAGACTTGATAAGCTTCATATGCAATAAACTTTATAGTGTTTACAATAAAACATACTTTTTACAAAAAAAAAGCATTGGTTATTTTTCCCTTTATACAAACAATTGAACTATTAGAATATTGCTCAAAGCAATAACAAATTGAAAATCTTAGAGGCGTTACTATCAAAACTTTACTAAAATATCATCTTCTTTACAGAACCAACACCAGAGGTGTCCTAAATTTGCCTTTGGCATTATATAAATAGTTAAATTTCTAAAATGTTAGATCTTAACAGATTTAAGCACACGTGACCTCAAAGCCAAACAATTCAACACAACTCAACCGCTTTAGATACTCTAATCGTATCAGTTGGGCTAAGACAACTTCTCTTATATTCCGGTAATTCTGAAAATGTTGATACAAATTTGTAGAAATTAAAGGACTTTAGTTGGCTAAATTACTTTTATTCGTATTAGGTATCCCCCTCTTGTCTATAATAAAATTATCTTGAAGGCAAATGAAACTAAAGTTAGGCAAAGTACCAAATTTAATTTTACAATTTAATTACGGTCAATGCTTTAAAACTATTCACTTGAACACTTTTTACCAATATATATATGTACATATATAAATTTACTTACAAATTAATATTTATATTGTATATATGCCTAGATACACATATGTAAGTGAAGGAAAATTAATTTTCTGGACATTTGACCCTTTAAGTGGAACATGTTCTTGGGCCTGTTGACTTCCCAACATAGAATGGGCATTCTATTTTTTAGATTGATTGTTAACATGTGTAGAAAATTTTCGCCTAATGAAAAAGAGAATGTCTGCTAAGATTTATGGTAACATATTCATAATAATACTTAAATTAAAATTAGAAGCCACCCAAATTTTTCAACAAAATTTCTAAAACTACTTCAAAAATTAATGCTCATTAAATTGAGCACGCTTTGTTTGATATTCTTATTCCTTAATTAAAAGCAAGGAAATCTGTTTTTAAAAAATAAAATCTTAAACTTTCCTAACAACTTCAGGAAATATTTTTTATCATTTCTTTTGAAATTTAAAATAATAGTTAAAGGAAAATCTTCTGTACAATAAAATTATAATAAGTTTATATCAAAAACTTATCCAAATTACCAGTTGAAACTGCACACAATGATATTCTATTAAAGTCAACTGCAATGATTTTTCAATTATAATGAGAATACCTTCAATTATCTTCCTTAACTCCACTAAAAACTTTGCTTCTATGTTGATGCTACCAGCCCAATCATTTTACATGTTGTATATATACAAAATTCCAATCCTAAAATTTGCATATCAATCGAAACACTCGAAGCTCTACTGCCCATTTTAATTTATGCAATAAATTGCAAGCAACAAAAATGTTATTGCAGACATAATAATCGAATAGAAAGTCCAAAGGAGGGTATAAAATCGAACAGGGGTCCCCGTAATTGTTATTAGGAAGAGAATTTCGCTATTATAGAACAACCGCAAACAAATTAAAGTGAAATTTTGTAGAATACCTGATAGAATTGAATCGTAAATTTCTAGTCTCTGTTTGTAAACCTCATTCAATACGAGAACTCCTTTATTTTTGTTATTTTTGCTATCTCCATAGCCAAAGTACCCTAAAGGTATAGACGTCGTTACCCTTTAAAGACAATACAACCCATTAATGGAAAATGAATGCACCTGATAAGAGTAAGGCGGTTGCTTTACATATGTCGCCAAAAGATTTTATACCCAAACTCTTTTCTATAGTTTAACTCTTTGGCGACTTTTGTTTTTACGTTTCTATTGTTAACAGTAATAAAACACCACCATATTTTAGATTGTCCTCATTGTTCATATATTCCACACAACAACTTAGCAATATACACCCTAGATTCTGAACAAAATCAAGAATATCCTGTTGCATTCTGTTTCTAGCTCATAATTTCCCATATTTTGTGTCATGTATAGATTCAAAAAAAAAATATATAACTCCATAAGTGATATCAGACAATATGCTAGAATTCAATCAAATCACTTATTGCTTAGCTAAAAATAATAAAATGTGAAAATCTCAATAACTTGAACGAATAAAACTTCCCATCTATAGATATCAGGAAAATATTCATATAGAATTGTAGCTTTTGTTTTAGTATATAGTATTTTAATCCTTTTATTATGTAAAGTCTCTTAAGTATAAAGAAATCTTTTCAATATCTCGTGCAATCAAATTCAGAATTTTAAAATGAAAAGTTGACAGCAATACCACTAATATCCGGGAATCCATCATTCATCACTCTTAAAAAGGAAAAATATAGTTCCAATTTTTTTTTAAATATTTTTAGAAAAATCAGCAATTATTCGAAGATTTTTCAATTTTCAAATAACATTTATCAAACCTTTTGAAATAACTAAACCCAGTTTGTAATGTATAATAAAAAAAATTTTTTAATTTATTTTACATTTGTCTTCAGTTTAACACAAAATAATTTATTAATAAAAGTTTATACAGGCCTAAATTTATTGAAAGGAAAAATATTGCATTCAAATAATATTTCTTTTTAGAAAAATTAAGAATTGACTTAGCAAAAATTATCAACAGCTACTGGTTTTGATGGACTTTCTGAAGGCGGTGTTGGTGGTTCTGATTTTTTAGAATTTTTCTCTTGATTCCAATCTTTTAAACTTTCCGGTAAAGATGTATCCTCTTCAAATGAACCAGTCCCTTCAACAAATTCTTCATAAGTAGATTTCTCTTTGAAAGGACGTGGTCCAAGAATTTCTATCATATCTTCTCTACTTAAGACTTCATTTTTTAACAGTCTTTCAGCAATTTTTCCAACATCTTCTTTATGTTTTGTTAATAATTTCGTTGTTGCTTTATGTGCTGTATTAATTAAGGAACGTACTTCAGTGTCAATCAACTGAGCAGTATCTTCCGAATATGGTTTTGTAAATACTGGATCAGCTGATTGTGATGTATCAAAACTAACATTACCAACTTTTTCATTCATGCCATATCTTACAACTTGCGCATATGCACTCTCAGTAATTTTTTTTAAATCATCTTGCGCACCAGTTGTTATTCGACCGAAAAATAATTCTTCTGATACTCTACCGCCTAATGTCATACACATTCTATCAAAAAGTTGTTCTTTAGATAGTAAATACTGATCTCTAGGCAAATATTGTGCATAACCTAAGCCTTTGCCACGGGGAATTATACTTACTTTAAGTAAAGGATCGGCATGTTCTAAAAACCAGCCAGCAACTGCATGTCCAGCTTCATGATAAGCTACAGTTCTCTTTTCGTCCGGTTGAAGAACATTAGTTTTCTTTTCCATTCCAGCAATTACTCGTTCAATAGCTTGTTCAAAATTTTTAAGATTTATAGAATCATTGGAATCTCTTGCTGCAATTAAAGCTGCTTCATTACAAACATTAGCTATATCTGCACCAGTAAATCCAGGTGTTAATGCAGCCATTTTCCTTGCCAAATTATTTTTATCTAATTCTGTCTTCAATGGGCCTAAATGAACTTTAAAAATACTCGCTCTACCTTTTATATCTGGGGCAGGAACATATATTTGTCTATCGAATCTACCTGGCCGAAGAAGAGCTTTGTCTAGAATATCTATACGATTTGTTGCTGCTAAAACAACTACATTTGTTGTTGTATTAAAACCATCCATTTCTACTAGCAATTGATTGAGTGTATTTTCTTGTTCAGAATGACCACCAAAGCTTTTTCCACCTCGTTTACGTCCAACAGCATCAATTTCATCAATAAATAAAATGCAAGGAGCATTTTTTCTTGCCATTGAAAACATATCTCGTACACGTGAAGGTCCTACACCTACAAACATTTCCAAAAATTCGGATCCCGAAACTGTTAAAAAGGGTACATTTGCTTCTCCAGCTGTAGCTTTGGCCAGCAAAGTTTTACCAGTGCCTGGAGGACCTGTTAACATTGCTCCTTTTGGTATTTTAGCACCAAGATCGATATATTGTTGAGGGTTTTTTAAAAAATTTACGAATTCCATTATTTCAATTTTCGCTTCCTCACATCCAGCTACATCCCTAAGAATTTTAATTATTATTATTATATTATATGAAAAATAAATTGTATTAATAATACTTAAATCTGACTTCGATTTCATTTGAATTAATTAGTTTTGCTGTTGATTGCATCACTCCTCCAAAAAGACCACCACCTTTTCTTCCAGCACGGCCACTCATCATTTCTGCTGAACGTCGCATCATAAATATTAGAAAACCTATTATTAAAAGTGTTGGTAAAAATCCAGTCAAGCTGGCTGCTTCAATTTCATTTTTATAAATCACAGGCACAAAATTAATTGGCTCCATGCCTAAATCAGTTTGAGCACTTTCTAAATTTCTTTCAAATGTGTCTACACTGCCAATATTAAACCATAAAACTCCTGTAGAATCCCGAATATTTCCTGCGGACAGTTTTATTCTGACCCATTTTTTGTTTATGACTTCAAGTTTTTCTACTACACCACGAGATAAATAACTGAAATTAAATAGGATTAAAATTTTTAAATTAAAAAAAACAAAAAAACAGTTCGTACTTATTTACGAATTCCTTCCAACTAATCTCTTTATAACCAACTTCGAAATATGTTAACGATGCTACAAAAATAACAGCACTTATAGCACCGATTATCAACCATTTTTCTTTCTCTCCACCTTCTCCGCCAATTGGTCTTCCAGAACCACTACCTTTATTACGATCTTTTTTTTGATTGATTCCAAATAAACCAAAGGTCCATTCGTTTTGCTTTTGTTTCACTTCATTTGAACTAGGTTTTGTCTTATTTCCTATTTTATCAGATCGAGTAGTTTCTTCTTCAGATTTTTTTACACCACTTTGGCGGAAATATTTTTCGAAACCTTTTGGAGGAGGTTTCCCACAAAACATTGTCCAGGCACCAAATATGCTTTCAATATTAGATACACGAAAGTTTCGATTAAAAAGTGCCAAACTTGAAGGAATCTGTGAAAAAATGATAAATCTACTTTGAAAATTAAAATAAATGACTTAAAGAATAGTTCGTTTTGCAAAGTAGTTGGTGAAATATATGTCAAATTATAAAAAACAAAACAAACCTTTCGACTTGCTGTATAATTTTGAAGCAAATTTCCTCGAATAAGGGGCTCCAGAACCTTTGCAGAAATTAAAATCTTATGAGCCATGACTTACTAATTAGCTATTAACTTATTATTTAGATTTAAAATTAAAATATTATACTACAAAACATTTCATTAATTGATTTGAATTAGTTTTTAATTTTTTCCAAAATGTTATGCCGATTTCATTTACACTGAAATGTCAAATTTTCCATGCAGTATACCACTAGTTGGTACGACTGATTAAAAACTTGCGTTCTTATAAATCATAGTAGCTTTATATGAACAATATGTCAAATATAACCTCAAAAACAGATTTAATAAATTTTCGAAGAAAAAAGTTTCTTGAACTATGATTTTTTTTCTTTTTTATAGTTCAAATTGAAATTTAGCAAGCATAAAGGATTAAATATCTATAATAAACAGCAGTTTGGAGATTTTTTTAAACGGAATTTGCCATAATTTTCAAAGCCTTCACAAATACTCGAAATATTTTGAACTTCTTTATTTTTTAATGGTTTAAATTTTCGAATTATTGCTTCAGAGGAAAAAATGGTATAAGCTATATATATATACATACATATATACATATAATAATTAAGATTGTAGTAATCATAATTTTCAAAAAGAAAATTTCCCTTATATGGTTAGTAATGCCTTGGACTCACTAGCGCTGAGCTTGTGGAGACGACTTAGCACAGTAAAAATGGAGAGTTTTTCTAAATACTCACTCTCTCCATTACTGTGCTAAGTCGTCTCCACGCGCTAAGCACTAGGGAGTCCCAAGCATCAGACTGAAGTATATTTAAACTTTTTAATTATTTTTTTTTTGTCCAATTTAATGAATTATGATTTAAATCAGCTAGCTTTGGAGTTTTAATAGCTTATAAGTTAATTTCAACGAAAGTTTACTCTAATAAAAGTGAATTTGCAAAGGAAGTTTGCTAGAGTTTCCAAAGGTTTCCATTCAAATAAAAGAATAATTTTTTGAATTATTTTTATTTTTTTTTTTGTCCAATTTAATGAATTATGATTTAAATCAGCTAGCTTTGGAGTTTTAATAACTTATAAGTTAATTTCAACGAAAGTATAATATTAGATATTGGGGTAATACGGATTATGAATTTGAAATAATGATGATACTTTTAAAACTCTTCCCAGTTTTATTAAAAATACGAAACTTACTTAAGAAAACCACAATCAGCGGAATTTTTATTTAATTATGTATTCAAGTTGCCATTAACTATGCAAAAGTAAAAATTACATATTTGTACTTTGCTAACAATAAAACAATTCTTATTTGTTTCACCTAAATAGTTATATTAATTCTCAAAAACATGTAAAGAAAATTCATCCAGAACAGCCACGGCATCCACAGTGAACACATTCGACCAATCTTCCTTCTTCTAATTTTGATTTTGGTACACGACAAATACAATTTGTTCCAAAATTAGTATCCCTCGTTTGAATGCAACGTAAACAACATAAATTTTCATAACCTGATTTTTTCCATTTAGCTATCAAATTTGCATCTGCAATTTTTTCTTTAACACAATATTCATACAATTCTCGACTGATTGCCTTTCTTCTATAAAACAAATCGTATACATAACGTGACTTTTGGTGATGTATTTTAAATATTGGCCAAAGTGATTCATTTATTCGTTTGCCTTCATGAGGCTCAGTTTCAGCTAAATAAAATACAAAATTTTCCGTTTATAATTAAATTACAAAAATAATTTATATCTCACACCTTCACGCATTTTTTGTTCTAGTTCTTCGAGCGTAGGTTCAATTAACTCCCAGCCATCAGGTGGAGATTTCTTACTCCTTCTTACTTTAGGCATTCCTTATGACAAAGCAATTGATTTTAATTTAACTTCAACAACCAGCCTTGAAATTAGGACAATTCAAATAAATAAAACTGACCACATTAGCAATTGAAAAGTCTTTACAAAAGATTCCACAGTTTATATTGAAAAATATTCGCTAGTTTCTTGAAAAAGTATAAAATTTGACAGCTTTATTGTAAACATATTTTAATTTTATAACTTTATTGTACTAGTCTAACAAATAACTGTAGTACTACACTGCTATAATGTACTCTTTGAAAATCTGTGGTAACATAACTTGGTGTCTACATTAGCGATATGGGCAACAGCAAATTATATGCCTCCTCTACACATTCGTGACATTCGCCAAATGTCAAGTTCGCTCTATTTTCTGTCTTCGCTAGTGCATCCATCCACACATTCGTGCATTTAATTGGAATCACAATATTATTTATAATTATATTATAGAAAAGTTTTACAAAAATGCCTTAAACTATTAATAAGCTCGATTTATTTAATTTTTTTAAAGAAAAGATCATTTTCGCATTTGAATTTGTTATTTTTGACGTTTCGCCTACAAAGCGAACTTTGCACAAACTTCACGAAGTATAGCAACTAAGCAAATGCACCCATCCACATATTCGCGTATTTGCTAGAATTGCATAGTTTGCCGATTGTGTAGAGGTGGCAATAGGCGATCTGAGGCGTGGTTACACTCAGAAGTATATTGATTGCAATCATTAAATTACAAGCCTTTCGAAAAGTATAATTTGTGCCTCTAAGCTAATTTTAATGCATTTATAATGCATTATTATTTAAGGTAAGGCAATTAAATATAATAAAACTAGTTAGAAGGCATAACTTTTATATTTTCAATTAAAATGTCAAACTTTAAAAAACTATTGAGTATAGCCGCCCCTCAGAACTACTATAATATCGCCTATAATTCGCTGTCCAAATCGCTAATCTAGACACAGCCTAGCAAGAGGACTAAAGAACATCAGGATTAAATATTAGTTGCTTTATATTAGCAATTAAGACTAGTTCCTCACACCATTTTAGTATTTCAAAAGAAAATACTGAACTACATTTGAATCTCTTTCATGTTTAAGAAAAACCGATTCTTTCCCCTATTATAGACAAATTTGATTTAAAAAACTTGTAATGGTTTATCAAACGCAAAGTTTAATTACCTCGAACCAAAGCCTGATTCTAATTGCGTGGAAAGTGAATGTGAGAATTAAATGTTCCGACTTTGATATATATTTACCAATCGTTATATGCTAAAACCCATCGTTAATTCAGAGTCTGTAGCATTCTCAAACTAAAATTTTTCCACTAAACTATTACACTTGAAACATTTTATTTAAAGTCTCATAGCAAAACTAAAAACACAATTTAATCACATACAAAATTTTCTTAAAACATTCAAAAATTTATTCTTCATCATCACTATCATCGAAAGCGCCGTTCATATTTACTCTATTGAAGGACTTGGTATTCTTTTCTGAAAATGTATAAAATAGTTTTAATGTAAAATTTAACTTGAGAAACTATTGTAAGAAATATAATTAAACCATAAATTTACTCACCGAGAACATACTTCGAACTAAGGGTAAGAAGAATGTTACTATTGAAGTAATGAAAATTAGTGTAATCATTAAATCACTTGAACCGTCGAAAATCATTGCGGCACTGTTATGAGTACTACCACATGCAGGATACAAGCCCACTGTTAGCATTTTGAACAAATTGATATTCTAGAACCATATAAAACAAATCGAACAAGATTAAAACAAAATTTAATCGAAGGAATATTTGCCAAAAAATTGTTTGTTGCTTATAAATTGAACTATGAACAAGTTTCTTGCCACACAACAACTGATTTCTCTCGGTCATTTAAAACCTTATAACTTTTTCCAGAATCCTTTTTTATTTTTCAAATATTAGGTTTACTATGATTTTGATTTCTAAAAATATTCAAACAATGCAAATGATATCCGCAATCCTTCGAGGTTTCGTCAAGGTGAAATGAAGCTTCTTAAAAGTAACATTTTTTCACGTAAAGAACGAAACCCGAGTAAGGATATAATAAATAATTCTTCAAAAATTTTATGAAAATTGAATTTGAGAAATTTCCAGCTTAAAGTTTTTAGCACAAATTAAAATTTATATTAACATAAAAATAATATAAAGTATTCTGATTCCACAGCGACCATATAGCATGCCCATGAGCGCTATTTTCTAACAGAGATATATAATGATAAATTGACATGTAATTTTGTAATGTTTAATAAATAATTTTGTTCAATCCCAAATTAAAGTAGTTTTTTAATTACTTTTTTACTAAAAAACAGAAGTTTGGCTGTTTTTCATTGATTGAAACGAAATTAAATTATGTTTACGTCTTGCTGCTTAAAACAATTTTAATTAGTGACATTACTATTGGGCTAACTTGATGGGTACTTGTAAATTTTTGCTAAACAAATGTTTTAGCTGACATTTTTCGGATATAGACGAATTTGTCTGCAATTTTTAAAAGAATTGAAAAAAATTAATTTATTGAAAATAAGAAAAATATGAGAAAACATCCTTATTATTTAAGAAAAACCGATTCTTACATTTATTATAGACAATCTTGATTTAAAAAACTTGTAATGGTTTATCAAACGCAAGGTTTAATTACCTCGAACCAAAGCCTGATTCTAATTGCGTGGAAAGTGAATGTGAGAATTAAATGTTCCGACTTTGATATATATTTACCAATCGTTATATGCTCAAACCTATCGTTAATTCAGAGTCTGTGGCATTCTCAAACTAACACTTTCCTAA
Source organism: Acrocera orbiculus (assembly GCA_947359355.1). Lineage (NCBI taxonomy): Eukaryota > Metazoa > Arthropoda > Insecta > Diptera > Acroceridae > Acrocera > Acrocera orbiculus. The sequence continues at coordinate 48,673,081 of OX375757.1, forward strand.
TAAACTATTACACTTGAAACATTTTATTTAAAGTCTCATAGTCAATGCTAAAAACACAATTTAACCAGATACAAAATTTTATTAAAACATTTTTATTAAATTTTTTTGAAAATATGTCAAAACGAACTAATAATTTAGTATCATTTAAAATTTCAAAAATTTATTCTTCATCATCACTATCATCGAAAGCGCCGTTCATATTTACTCCATTGAAGGACTTCTTATTCTTTTTTGAAAATGTATAAAATAGCTTTGATGTAAAATTTAACTTGAGAAACTAAGAAATATAATTAAACCATAAATTTACTCACCGAGAACATACTTCGAACTAAGGGTAAGAAGAATGTTACTATTGAAGCAATGAAAATTAGTGTAATCATTAAATCACTTGAACCGTCAAAAACTATTGCGGCACTTGTGTAACTAAACCATTTAGTCGAGATTGTCCATCTTGGTTCTATTGGTGTATCAGGCATTTTGAACAAATTGATATTCTAGAACCATATAAAACAAATCGAACAAGATTAAAACAAAATTTAATCGAAGGAATATTTACCTAAAAAGTGTTTGTTGCTAATAAATTGAACTAAGAGCAAGTTTCTTGCCACACAACAACTGATTTCTCTGATTGTCACTCATTTAAAACTTTATAACTTTTTCTAAAATTCTTTTTTATTTTTCAAATATTAGGTTTACTATGATTTTGATTTTTAAAAATAAGAAGTAGCTCTGAACAATGTCAAATATAACCTCAAAAACAGATAAAATAAATTTTTAAAGAAGTTTCTTGAACTATGATTTGTTTTCTTTTTTTATAGTTTAAATTGAAATTTAGCAAACATAAAAAATTAAGTATCTCTAATAAACAACAGTTTGGAGATTTTTTTAAACAGAATTTGCCATAATTTTCAAAGCTTCCAAAAATATTCCAAAAAAAAACTAAAATAAAAAGACTAAAATACTATAAAACAAATCGTGACTTTTTGTAATGTATTTTAAATATTGGCCAAAAGTGATACATTTATTCGTTTGCCTTCATGAGGCTCAGTTTCAGCTAAATAAAATACAAAATTTTCCGTTTATAATTAAATTACAAAAATAATTTATATCTCACACCTTCACGCATTTCTTGTTCTAGTTCTTCGAGCGTAATTTCAATTAATTCCCCGCCATCAGGTGGAGATTTCTTACTCCTTCTTACTTTAGGCATTCCTTATGACAAAGCAATTGATTTTAATTTAACTTCAACAACCAGCCTTGAAATTAGGACAATTCAAATAAATAAAACTGACCACATTAGCAATTGAAAAGTCTTTACAAAAGATTCCACAGTTTATATTGAAAAATATTCGCTAGTTTCTTGAAAAAGTATAAAATTTGACAGCTTTATTGTAAACATATTTTAATTTTATAACTTTATTGATCTGGTCTAACAAATAACTGTAGTACCACACTGCTATAATGTATTCTTTGAAGATCTGTGGTAACATAAGCAAGAGGACTAAAGAACATCAGGATTAAATATTAGTTGCTTTATATTAGGATTAACGACTAATTCCTCACACCATTTTAGTATTTCAAAAGAAAATACTGAACTACATTTGAATCTTTTTCATGTTTAGGAAAAACCATTTCTCTCCCCTATTATAGACAATCTTGATTTAAAAACCTTGTAATGGCTTATCAAACGGAAAGTTTAATTACCTCGAACCAAAGCCTGATTCTAATTGCGTGTAAAGTGAATGTGAGAATTAAATGTTCCGACTTTGATATATATTTACCAATCGTTATATGCTCAAACCTATCGTTAATTCAGAGTCTGTGGCATTCTCAAACTAACACTTTCCTACTAAACTATTACACTTGAAACATTTTATTTAAAGTCTCATAGTCAAAGCTAAAAACACAATTTAAGCAGATACAAAATTTTATTAAAACATTTTTATTAAACTTTTTTGAAAATATGTCCAAACGAACTAATAATTTAATATCATTTAAAATTTCAAAAATTTATTCTTCATCATCACTATCATCGAAAGCGCCGTTCATATTTACTCCATTGAAGGACTTCTTATTCTTTTCTGAAAATGTATAAAATAGCTTTGATGTAAAATTTAACTTGAGAAACTAAGAAATATAATTAAACCATAAATTTACTCACCGAGAACATACTTCGAACTAAGGGTAAGAAGAATGTTACTATTGAAGCAATGAAAATTAGTGTAATCATTAAATCACTTGAACCGTCGAAAATCATTGCGGCACTTCTTTTGTGACCAAGATGAGACAATATAGAATAGAGACCTATTCTTGGTTCTACTGCTGTATCAGGCATTTTGTATAAATTGATATTCTAGAACCACATAAAACAAATCGAACAAGATTAAAACAAAATCTAATCGAAGGAATATTAACCAAAAAATTGTTTGTTGCTTATAAATTGAACTATGAACAAGTTTCTTGCCACACAACAACTGATTTCTCTGATTGTCACTCATTTAAAACTTTATAACTTTTTCTAAAATTCTTTTTTATTTTTCAAATATTAGGTTTACTATGATTTTGATTTCTAAAAATATTCAAACAATGCAAATGATATCCGCAATCCTTCGAGATTTCGTCAAGGTGAAATGAAGCTTCTTAAAAGTAACATTTTTTCACGTAAAGAACGAAACCCGAGTAAGGATATAATAAATAATTCTTCAAAAATTTTATGAAAATTGAATTTGAGAAATTTCCAGCTTAAAGTTTTTAGCACAAATTAAAATTTATATTAACATAAAAATAATATAAAGTATTGTGATTCCACAGCTGACCATATAGTATGCTGTATGCCCTATGCGCTATTTTCCAACCGAGATATATAATGATAAATTGACTTATGTAATTTTGTAATGCTTCTTAAATGGTTTTGTTCAATCCCAAATTAAAGTAGCTTTTTAATTACTTTTTTACTAAAAAACAGAAGTTTGGCTGTTTTTCATTGATTGAAACGAAATTAAATTATGTTTACGTCTTGCTGCTTAAAACAATTTTAATTAGTGACATTACTATTGGGCTAACTTGATGGGTACTTGTAAATTTTTGCTAAACAAATGTTTTAGCTGACATTTTTCGGATATAGACGAATTTGTCTGCAATTTTTAAAAGAATTGAAAAAATAAATTTATTAAAAATAAGAAAAATATGAGAAAACTTCGTTATTATTTAAGAAAAAACGACTCGAATCTTAATGTATTCGAATTCGGCTATTACTATTTATTGATTAATTAAACTAAGAGAATAGACAAAAATTATTTTGTGGAAGAAAATTTTGAAAAAATTTCTATTTTTAAAAATTCGATTTTTACTATAATTAAAGCGAAATTTAATTCTAAAAATCTAAAAAATTTTTCTGTGTTAAAACTGATTAAAAACTTGCACTCTTATGAATCGAAGTAGCTCTGAACAATAACAAATATAACCTCAAAAACAGATAAAATAAATTTTCAAAGAAAAGTTTCTTGAAGTGATTTGTTTTCTTTTTTATAGTTTAAATTGAAATTTAGCAAACAAAAAATTAAGTATCTCTAACAACAGTTTGGAGAATTTTTTAAACGGAATTTGCCATAATTTTCAAAGCTCCCAAAAATATTCGAAACAAAAAACTATAAATCGTATACATAACGTAACTTTTGGTGATGTATTTTATATATTGTCCAAAGTGATTCATTTTTTCGTTTGCCTTCATGAGGTTCAGTTTCAGATAAATAAAATACAAAATTTTCGGTTAATAATTAAATTACAAAAGTAATTTATCTCACACTTTCACATTAAAATATATTAAATAAAAGTAAATGTAAACATATATTCAACCAAATGAGATTTTATTTCAACATGAACATTAAATTTGTTTAAAAGTTACACCAAAGCATATTAAAAATTTAATTTTATTTAACATTTTTATAAGTTATGCTTCATCGTCACACTCATCAATGGTCCAATTCATCAAAGACTGTTTCGTTTTCTAAGAATGTATAAAAAAGTTTTAGTTAAACACCGGAAAAATTATTTAAGATCAATTCCATTTACCGACAATATATTCTGTATCAAGGGTAAGAAAAATGTAACTATCGAAGCAACAAAAATTAATCCAATCATTAAATCACTTGAACCGTCGAACATAATTCCGGCACCTGTTGGTGCTTCTCCTCCTTCTTCATCAGGCATTTTTAACAAATTGTTATTCTAAAAAATTAATAAACATTTTAAAAAAGTTCGAAAGAAATTTTCTCACAAGTATATTTACTTAAAAATTGTTTTTAGCTAGTAAATTAGGTTCCTTACAAGTCACTCCCTAGACAACTAATAATCCAAATCATTAATTGAAAGCTTAAAGATAATTTTTCTAGGTCTACTATTTAATTTTTAAAATTTACTGCTTACTATGATTTTGACTTTAAAAAGTAATTATTCAAATTGTATCTAGATTTCCTTTAGATTTTTGCAAGGTAAACAATAGTTTTTCAAAGCATTTCATATTTTCATTTAAAAAATAAAAATCGAAGGAAATTAATTTTAAAAAAACTTTTTGCTTGAATATCTATTCAAATGGAATTAAATCTACTTATAACAAGCATATTTGGAGCTTTATAAAAAGTTTATTCCTTGTAGCAACAAAATAACTACAGCATTGAAATTTGGTTTGGTAATAGAACAAAAATATATTTTCAGAGAAACTTAAAACACCGAAAAACTTTTCGATAAATTTACTTTTTGACAGAAAATGTCTTGATGAAAACACAATTTATGAAATTTTTAATCTACAAAACGTATAAAATTTAAAATTATAATATTCTATTCTTCATTTTGTTTATTTTATGGTGTCAAATAGCAAATTATGATATTAATTACAAACTTTTGAATATTAATACTAATGTTTCGATCTTTATAGTAAATATAAATTCATTTGAAATTAATAAATTCAATCTTCACAAACTATTTCCTTCTTCATATTTCAATTCATTCAGCTCAAGCGAATACATACACAGTTAAATCAATTGAAGCTTTCCTTTTCAAAGAAATAGCCACTTGCATGAAAATGAGACTTTTGAAAGCGTGTTAGTGATTGTTCAGCATTCAAACACCTATATTAAAATGAATTTGGGTAGGCAAAATTATATATTCCATTCCATTTTCAAAATCTTAAACCAAGTTAAAAAAAAAGGAATTTTTGTATAAAAAATAATTGACATTACTTTACCCTCGTCATGCTGTACGTATATTGAAGAAGACTGCTATTATTATATTATATTTAATTATTATTACTATAAAATATACTGGATGCGTTTCATCACATCCACCTTTCGCTTGTATAGTTAATGTCGTATTTTTGTTTTATTTCCAGTCAGGTTGCTAGAAAAAGTTAATAACGTTGCTTGAAACGCTGATAAGAATTGAAATTCGTTATTGTTTTTTTTTTCTACCACAGACTTAATCTTATAATTATGTTATAAAACACAAAAAGCCGAATGGATATCTAGGCAAAAAATAAAAAATCTTCATTATAAAGAAATATAAGAAAAACCTTGAGTATAAACGATATAAAAACTTTAATTTTCTTTACGATCTCAGGAATTCATGGAAAGCAATTTTTATTAGAGTAGTTTTTGTGCTGATTATATTTATAATAACACACCTTTTCAATTTAAATAGTTCAAAAATACTTTATACTGACTTATTGTTTGACATTTTTATTAATCACATATCAAGTTTTAAACGTTTAACGCTTCAAAGTTTCAACGTTTCATGATCTAATTGCCTATATCCATAGATGACACTTTAATACAAAATTTACAATAAGCTGCTTAGGTATTGGCTTCAAATTGCTAAAAAAATTCCTAGGTAAAGCTATCAGAATCATTCAGAATTAAGCAGCCTGCAGAAAGTATATAGCTATTACAGCTACTTTTCAGTCAAATTTTCATGCAAAATTGATTGATGTTTCCCCGAGAAAGTAAGCGTTATGACTGAAAAGTAGCTCTCTTTCATTGATTAAATAGGGCTACTTTTCCTCCTGGGCTAGTTCTGTTTGTATTAATATTGGTATTATTTCCACTACAATAAATGTCACTAAAAGGAATATAAAACTAGCAAGAATTGTAATGTAATGTAATGTAATGATATGTAAATGTTAGACACTTTACAAGGCTTGGCTTAAAATATCCAAGTATTTTATGAACAATACTCAATGGTCCGAACAGATGTGCAAAACTACTAAACAAAAGCTACAGAGAACTTGTTTTTAACATAAAATATTAAAAAATAAACTTTGTTTTAAAAAAATGACAACAATAAAAAACCCTCCACCAGTCTCTGTTCCATAATCAGTTCGCAAAAGGTCTTCAAATCCCAATAAATATTGGCTACCATACCTTGTTTCCTCAAATTTTTAAAAACTAAACTTAATATCAAGATATGAAATAAAAGAATTATTTACACACTTTATGTTATTAAAATTTATTTATTAGTGATTATAAATAATGAATACTTGAATAAAATATTTTAAATAAGTCCTGAACCGTTTTGCTGACATTTAAAATAAATTAGAATTTTTTTGGGCTTCAAAAACATCTTGGATATATTTTAAAAATTTGAGAAAATAAATGCTAAATTCTTCAAACTCTTTTTGAAGATAATCAAACACTTCTTTTGTCATGACTGCATTGATTTTATTTTCAAAAGTGTCAGACTGCATTACATTAAGAGCATTTCTAAGTGCCGCATCTTTCGTCAGAGTTTCTTCATACAACTTCTTGTATTCTTTAATAGGTAATAAGTCTTTAATATTTGCATAAATTTCGGAACTACTTTCAATTTTCTGCGATTTCCAAGGTTTATTTATATATCGGGGAACATCAGCCATTAAGTATATTATAAGATCATTTATATTAAAATGCATATATTTGCATACCATTTCCCGCAGTGTTTTATACGTCTTAGTTTCAGTGAAGAGTGTAAGAGTTGAAAAGAAATGTTCTGATAATAAAATATGTAGCAAATCTAGCATTTCCTGATTTTGCACACCATCAAAAACTATGTATTTTATTTCATATGATCTTGATGGTAACATTTGATGGAATTTAAGAATAAGAGCACCAATACCATTTGTGTAGTTACTAAGACATCCCTTCTGGCTTTCTAAATATAAAAAATTTAATCAAATTTTGAATTAGAAAATTTAAAAATTATTTAAGTAAATTCTAACCATTTTCATTTTGATAATCGTCCATGAAATCATCGCCGAAACTTTCGTTATCTTCATTTCCATTGACAAACCCTAATATTATTAAAAATGCGAATACTATTTGGCACTTCATATTTTTAAATATTATTCTCAAGCTTGCAAGGTTTAACTGATTGTTTCTAATTAGGCTCGGCGCTTTTATAGTTGGTTTTCAAAGAAAACACAAACATCCAATTTAAAGTTTTTTGATAAAAACACAATTAAAATTATGTAGCTACAAATATTTGCAGCTGCTCGTAAAATTGATTTATTTCAAACTTTAACATTGAATTATTTTATATTTAACATTTAACATCTGTGCTGACTCAAAAACTTTGATATAATTGTTGGGTAAGAAGGTAATAAATACTGTTCTGACAGCACAGATTTTCCGCATCTGAAAAAAGGTTGTAAAAAGAAATACGGCATTTCTCAAGAAAAAGTTATCCCGATATACCTTAAAAATGGTTCTGGATTTCAAAAGTAGATACCTGCAAAATATTTTTACTATTCTTTCTCTATAAATGATTTTTTTATATGTTCAAAAAATGAAGAGTTAGATTTTTATGCAATAAACTATTCCAACATAAGGTAAATCCCACAAAAATATTCTAAACACGACATCTTTTAATTGATATGGGCAAAAACTCTCGAAAAAGCAGACGAATTAAACAAACCAGAAATATATAGTTAAAATTTTTATGTAAAATCAAACGAAATTTTAATGCAAATCGTTGTCCAAAACGGTAATCCAAAACCAAAATAAATAACCGCGTTTCAAAAACGCATATAAAAATGCTGTGGAAAACGCTAATCTTGACACCAAGTATTTTTTAATTTTATCAATTAAAAGTTTTAGTTTTTCTAGATTTTTTTCAATTTCCTTCAACTTTCCTTAAAGTTTCAGAAGGAAGAGCAATTTACATTCTGTCAAATTCCATTAAATTGGAAATTTGTCAAAATCCCATACAAAATCCTTCCAAATCATTCGTTCGCAATTTTCAGACATTTTGGTTTTATAGCCCATAAAAATTTTGGGGCTATAAAAACACTTTTCTAAAATTGAAATAGAAAAGTGTTTCTATAGCGAGCTGCCAGCCGAAGTCTGAGAAGTGAGACTAGGCGCGCATAACTTAATTTTAGGGATAAGAAAATTGGTTTTAATTTGAGACGTGAATGCCGTTTACGTTTTAGCTGGGCTGAGATCCTGTCTTGGTGAAAAGTTAGCGTGAGAATTAGAAAGTCGGATTTTGACATGAAGGAAAATCAAAAACCAGACAAAGGTAAGTAGGAGGGGCATTAGAAGGATATAGACAATAGACAAAAAAAGATTTCAGCTTTAAAGGCAGATTAAACCGTATAGCGAAACTTTATGATATAAGATCGTATAAATTGACTTTTTAATACTGATTTATTAATACATACATATTTCTATATATAAAAATCTCGTCTCACGATGTTGGTTTATGCTTATCTCCGAAACTACTCAACCGATTTTCATGAAATTGTGTAATCATGTGTTGTTTGGTCCAACTTGAGCGTAGGATAGTTTTTATCTCGATGATGATCTTCAATATCTTGTATTTTATTATATTATGATTAATTCTCAATTTGACAGGTGAGTGTTACTTCTATTATTTACTTTTAATTTTTTAAATGTCAGTTGTTTAGTTGGTGAAAAATAATATGAAGTGCTTAAGCAGGTAAGTGTTAGTTATTTATTTTATTTTTTTTTATTTTTGATTTTAATTCAATTGTTTTGGATAAAAATTGAACGACATTGGGTTATTACGCTTATGTTATGTTGGTTATTATTCCAGGACCCTCAATTTTTGTAATCCGTTGAATTTGAATCCACGCCAAATCACATTCGTCAACTAGTTTCAATTTTAGTTAGGAATTTAGTGAAGTAAATTTTGATAGTTTTGAATTTTTAGCTAGTAAATTAGGCTCCGTACAAGTCACTCCCTAGACAACTAATAATCCAAATCATTAATTGAAAGCTTAAAGATAATTTTTCTAGGTCTCCTATTTAATTTTTAAAATTTATTCCTTACTATGATTTTGACTTTAAAAGGTAATTATTCAAATTGTATCTAGATTTCCTTTAGATTTTTGCAAGGTAAACAATAGTTTTTCAAAGCATTTCATATTTTCATTTAAAAAATAAAAATCGAAGGAAATTAATTTAAAAAAAACTTTTTGCTTGAATATCTATTCAAATGGAATTAAATCTACTTATAACAAGCATATTTGGAGCTTTATAAAAAGTTTATTCCTTGTAGCAACAAAATAACTACAGCATTGAAATTTGGTTTGGTAATAGAACAAAAATATATTTTCAGAGAAACTTAAAACACCGAAAAACTTTTCGATAAATTTACTTTTTGACAGAAAATGTCTTGATGAAAACACAATTTATGAAATTTTTAATCTACAAAACGTATAAAATTTAAAATTATAATATTCTATTCTTCATTTTGTTTATTTTATGGTGTCAAATAGCAAATTATGATATTAATTACAAACTTTTGAATATTAATACTAATGTTTCGATCTTTATAGTAAATATAAATTCATTTGAAATTAATAAATTCAATCTTCACAAACTATTTCCTTCTTCATATTTCAATTCATTCAGCTCAAGCGAATACATACACAGTTAAATCAATTGAAGCTTTCCTTTTCAAAGAAATAGCCACTTGCATGAAAATGAGACTTTTGAAAGCGTGTTAGTGATTGTTCAGCATTCAAACACCTATATTAAAATGAATTTGGGTAGGCAAAATTATATATTCCATTCCATTTTCAAAATCTTAAACCAAGTTAAAAAAAAGGAATTTTTGTATAAAAAATAATTGACATTACTTTACCCTCGTCATGCTGTACGTATATTGAAGAAGACTGCTATTATTATATTATATTTAATTATTATTACTATAAAATATACTGGATGCGTTTCATCACATCCACCTTTCGCTTGTATAGTTAATGTCGTATTTTTGTTTTATTTCCAGTCAGGTTGCTAGAAAAAGTTAATAACGTTGCTTGAAACGCTGATAAGAATTGAAATTCGTTATTGTTTTTTTTTTCTACCACAGACTTAATCTTATAATTATGTTATAAAACACAAAAAGCCGAATGGATATCTAGGCAAAAAATAAAAAATCTTCATTATAAAGAAATATAAGAAAAACCTTGAGTATAAACGATATAAAAACTTTAATTTTCTTTACGATCTCAGGAATTCATGGAAAGCAATTTTTATTAGAGTAGTTTTTGTGCTGATTATATTTATAATAACACACCTTTTCAATTTAAATAGTTCAAAAATACTTTATACTGACTTATTGTTTGACATTTTTATTAATCACATATCAAGTTTTAAACGTTTAACGCTTCAAAGTTTCAACGTTTCATGATCTAATTGCCTATATCCATAGATGACACTTTAATACAAAATTTACAATAAGCTGCTTAGGTATTGGCTTCAAATTGCTAAAAAAATTCCTAGGTAAAGCTATCAGAATCATTCAGAATTAAGCAGCCTGCAGAAAGTATATAGCTATTACAGCTACTTTTCAGTCAAATTTTCATGCAAAATTGATTGATGTTTCCCCGAGAAAGTAAGCGTTATGACTGAAAAGTAGCTCTCTTTCATTGATTAAATAGGGCTACTTTTCCTCCTGGGCTAGTTCTGTTTGTATTAATATTGGTATTATTTCCACTACAATAAATGTCACTAAAAGGAATATAAAACTAGCAAGAATTGTAATGTAATGTAATGTAATGATATGTAAATGTTAGACACTTTACAAGGCTTGGCTTAAAATATCCAAGTATTTTATGAACAATACTCAATGGTCCGAACAGATGTGCAAAACTACTAAACAAAAGCTACAGAGAACTTGTTTTTAACATAAAATATTAAAAAATAAACTTTGTTTTAAAAAAATGACAACAATAAAAAACCCTCCACCAGTCTCTGTTCCATAATCAGTTCGCAAAAGGTCTTCAAATCCCAATAAATATTGGCTACCATACCTTGTTTCCTCAAATTTTTAAAAACTAAACTTAATATCAAGATATGAAATAAAAGAATTATTTACACACTTTATGTTATTAAAATTTATTTATTAGTGATTATAAATAATGAATACTTGAATAAAATATTTTAAATAAGTCCTGAACCGTTTTGCTGACATTTAAAATAAATTAGAATTTTTTTGGGCTTCAAAAACATCTTGGATATATTTTAAAAATTTGAGAAAATAAATGCTAAATTCTTCAAACTCTTTTTGAAGATAATCAAACACTTCTTTTGTCATGACTGCATTGATTTTATTTTCAAAAGTGTCAGACTGCATTACATTAAGAGCATTTCTAAGTGCCGCATCTTTCGTCAGAGTTTCTTCATACAACTTCTTGTATTCTTTAATAGGTAATAAGTCTTTAATATTTGCATAAATTTCGGAACTACTTTCAATTTTCTGCGATTTCCAAGGTTTATTTATATATCGGGGAACATCAGCCATTAAGTATATTATAAGATCATTTATATTAAAATGCATATATTTGCATACCATTTCCCGCAGTGTTTTATACGTCTTAGTTTCAGTGAAGAGTGTAAGAGTTGAAAAGAAATGTTCTGATAATAAAATATGTAGCAAATCTAGCATTTCCTGATTTTGCACACCATCAAAAACTATGTATTTTATTTCATATGATCTTGATGGTAACATTTGATGGAATTTAAGAATAAGAGCACCAATACCATTTGTGTAGTTACTAAGACATCCCTTCTGGCTTTCTAAATATAAAAAATTTAATCAAATTTTGAATTAGAAAATTTAAAAATTATTTAAGTAAATTCTAACCATTTTCATTTTGATAATCGTCCATGAAATCATCGCCGAAACTTTCGTTATCTTCATTTCCATTGACAAACCCTAATATTATTAAAAATGCGAATACTATTTGGCACTTCATATTTTTAAATATTATTCTCAAGCTTGCAAGGTTTAACTGATTGTTTCTAATTAGGCTCGGCGCTTTTATAGTTGGTTTTCAAAGAAAACACAAACATCCAATTTAAAGTTTTTTGATAAAAACACAATTAAAATTATGTAGCTACAAATATTTGCAGCTGCTCGTAAAATTGATTTATTTCAAACTTTAACATTGAATTATTTTATATTTAACATTTAACATCTGTGCTGACTCAAAAACTTTGATATAATTGTTGGGTAAGAAGGTAATAAATACTGTTCTGACAGCACAGATTTTCCGCATCTGAAAAAAGGTTGTAAAAAGAAATACGGCATTTCTCAAGAAAAAGTTATCCCGATATACCTTAAAAATGGTTCTGGATTTCAAAAGTAGATACCTGCAAAATATTTTTACTATTCTTTCTCAATAAATGATTTTTTTATATGTTCAAAAAATGAAGAGTTAGATTTTTATGCAATAAACTATTCCAACATAAGGTAAATCCCACAAAAATATTCTAAACACGACATCTTTTAATTGATATGGGCAAAAACTCTCGAAAAAGCAGACGAATTAAACAAACCAGAAATATATAGTTAAAATTTTTATGTAAAATCAAACGAAATTTTAATGCAAATCGTTGTCCAAAACGGTAATCCAAAACCAAAATAAATAACCGCGTTTCAAAAACGCATATAAAAATGCTGTGGAAAACGCTAATCTTGACACCAAGTATTTTTTAATTTTATCAATTAAAAGTTTTAGTTTTTCTAGATTTTTTTCAATTTCCTTCAACTTTCCTTAATCTTGCCTTAAAATATCTATCTAGATATCTATTTTATGAACTATACACTACACTAGGCCTGCCATAAATCTTAGAACACTGACTGGGACATTTGAAATAAATATAGGATATATATATTATGGAGATAATTCAAAAACTTTTCCTGCATATCTTTTTCTATCCATTCATTCGACATTTCACATTCAATAAACGATTTTTAGTAGATAAATTCTTCATAAAGTGAATCATCTAATATTATACCCTTTTGATTTAAACATTCTGTAGTTTTTTCTATTCGTTGCCTTAGGGAACATAATTTAAAATCATCCAAGCAAAAGCATTCAAATGTGTTATCGGTTTAGTCCACTGTTCGAGATACCCGATGCAGTACTGAAAAAATGTCGAGTTTCTTGGTCGAATGTTCGTGATTGTGTTGTATTAATTATGCTTTCGTTGTTCAGCTTGTTATACAGTTGTCTTGTTTGGTTACCCAAATATTGATTTTGAAGTCTGTCTATCAATTGTTTATTTGCATCCTCTAGAACAGGGCTGCACAACTTCGAAGGTGTTGAGGGCCATATAAGCTTCAAGCGAAATGCTTCAGGTCCGCAGGGATGCTAAATATTTTGTACACATTTTAATTAACAAACAAAAAAAGTTCCTAAGTTTGCTGATATGTAATTAACCATTATTATGTTAAATAAAGTTCATATTTATTAATAAATAAATTTGACACATTCTAGAGCGGAGCTTTTCCATTTTTGTTGCTTAGAAGAGGGAAAAATGTCTTGGAAGTATTTGCTAAATAAAATTTTTAAATAAAATTTCCTAGTAAAGATACATGTGTTTTTTATTTTTATTAAAATTTATGATGGAAAATATTAATGAGAAATATTACATTTTTTATCGTCAACAAGTTTTTCATATTCAGGTGTCATATTTGAGCTTGCTGTACTATGAGACTTTTGTACTTTTTGCAATCTAAGCTTTTGTAGAAATCGTGGAAAGTGTTTTCTCTATGATAAATTCGCTACACTACAGAACATTGAAGTTCAATTAATTCCATCTGCAAATGAAGCGGTACTTGCTCTGGATCTACAGAAAAAGGGTCTTCAATTAATTTTAATTTGATATTTTCTTCGTTGGACAAAGTTAATCTTCTGCTAAATTCTTCAATTAATAAATCAATATGTTTTACATATTTTTGCCCAAAATTGCCGACCCTATGCTGAGAAATATGCAATGCACAAGTGGGAAAGTGACTTATTTCGCCTTTCAGCAGCTGAGTTTTGAAAAGGTTCAATTTTATTTTGAAACCCTTCACTGCTGCAAACATTTCAAATATAAGCTGGTTTTTCCCTTAAAGCTGAATATTCAAATCATTTAGATGTTTTGAAATGTCGCAAAAGAAAAACAGATCATTATTCCATGCTTCTTCTTGAAGCTCTAGAAATTGTTTTGGTTCATTTTCGAGGAAGTTAAATGTTTTCTTTTCCAATGAAACAAAACGCTGGATAGCACGGCTCAACCATCTCACTGCGGTATGGTAAAGTACGTCGGTAAACTCAGCATCTACTTCTTCGAGAAAGGCTTTAAAGGTCCTATGCTTGAGTCCTCTAGATCGGATGTAGCTTACAATGGAAACTACTACGTTCATTACATTTTCAAAACCCAATTTTTCAGTTATGCATTTTTTTACTACACTAAAGATCTCCTTTCCTGTTGTGCGGCTTGGTAAGGAGCACAAACCAGCAAGCTCTTCTGTAATTTCAAAATTTTTATCAACTCCTCTAATAAAAATGAGAAGCTGTGCTGTATCCTGTAAATCTGTGCTTTCATCCATACATAAACTATAAAACAGAAAATTTCGAGATTTTTGCTTCAGCTGATTACTAAGGTTTGTTGAAATTTCAGCTATTCTTCGCTTTATAGTCATTCTTGACAAACTGATATTCTCAAACAGCCAAATTTTTTCCGGACATAATTCAGCAACAGACATCAACATACAGTTCTTAATAAATTCGCCTTCAGTAAAAGATTTCCCAGCAGCAGCAATTTCTCTTGAAATCTGGAAGCCTACCTTGGTAACTGTTTTGTTTTCAGTTGTTGTTTTCTTAAAAAATTGCTGTTCCTTTCATATAGATGCCATCAAACTAGCCGCTTTAATTTTTTTCTCACTCAGTTTCATCTAATTTAGTGAGGATTTGATGTCTCACCACACACAAGACAAATTATTTTTTCTTGAAATATTGTAAAAAAGTAATTGTTTGTCCATTCGGCATTGAAAACTCTGCGTTCCCTTTCAATTTTTTGTTTCATTTTCTCAAAAAAAAATATTTTTCACAACTATTAAAACCAAAAATGTGGATTATGTAGATTATGTAGATTTTAGTTTTCTAACTATTTTGAGATAGATTTCTAAATAATAATATTCACTGTTACTGGGTTGTCTTACAACTGCTTAACTTTTAAAATGGCTACAAGTTTAAAGTACCCAGGAAGACTTGACAAAAAAACAAAAATATAGATGTATATGCAATAAATAAAAAAAAATTCTCCAGAAGAATATTCAGAAAAAATGATTTGTCTTAGTTATGCCTAGGCCTTAAAAAATTGAGAAATCATATGCACGCTACGAAAATTTACAAGAATTTACCTGTACATATTTTCCCTAAAACAATAGTTCGCTTTATACATGTTGAAAAACAAGCAAAAAAGACTTTGCGATCAAACAGCAAAATGGCAAACACAAGAATATTGTTTAACTTGGATTTTTAGAAATTTTATGAAGTCTTTTGATTCATGTATATAAAAATGTACGCGGGCCATTAGCCAGCACCAGACGGGCCGCATGCGGCCCGCGGGCCGTATGTTGTGCAGGCCTGCTCTAGAATCTAGAACACTATTTACTTCAATAATAGTAATCACAGATTTTTCAATCTTTTTAATTGATTTTCAATTAGAAATGTTTGTCTGTGTGCAAATCGAGTATAAAGTTATGATAAAGGATTAGCAATAAAGTCGACTATAGCTTTTGGGGCTCTTTCTTCAGATGCGAAAAAATCTTTCAATGGCACCTATAGTTTTAGTAAGCGTTTGATATATGGAATTATTGAAAGCCATCGAATCAGAGAGTATATTGTTAAAAGCTATTGATGCATATTCAAAAAACTCTTTAAAACGCTTAACCCTCACAGTAAATTAAGAAAAATACTAGTAAAGTTTCAGAACAATAGATCCCACATCAATTGACATAACATCGGGTGAAATAGAAGCTATATTGTTGAGTATTTGTGCTGGACAACCGATTCCTTCAATATCTTTGGACAAAATTTCCACGTCTTTCTTGTCGCCCAAAGTTTGCGTTTGTGTTATCAGTGCTAAAGGCAGCAATATTTTGTATTGGGATATTTTGATCATGTAAAGTTTTGTACAATATGAAGTAACTGTGGCTTCTGTTAATTCTATTTTAATTTTCGTGATAGAGTGGTGAGCTAAAATGTGTTTGATTATAGAAGTAGCTTTGGTTCTTGCAGTTGATTGTTTTGCCGTGATAGATGAATCCGGATACTTGACTTCATCCAGTTTTGTCGTACAATCTAAAGAGCAGAATGTTTGATGTTGCTTTACAATTTTATAGGCAGTGGTTAGCTTAGCAGCGCATATCAACATATCTTCGTTGGAGCTTCTTTGATCATAAATGACGATATACATATCTTTAGAAGTTGATGCAACTGATAATCTGGACTTGTGATTATTGCTTTTGATATGGTCTTTGACACTAGACTTATCACCAAGACTAACAGATATGTAAAAGCCGTTCTCGTGGTTCAAAACCCTCCCATTGTAAAGAAAAGCTATAGATTTTAGTTAGAAATTTAATTACACTGGTTAAAATAATGCGAGTGTGTGCATCTCGAACAAATTTAAACCTGCACTCGTAAAACGCAACGGTAAAACATATAATGTCGCTTACGAGTGCAAAGGGTTAACTAGTGAAGTAAGCTAAGTGAACTTTAACGTGTACTATTTAAAACTATTACTCATTATCCGTGGGCACAAACGCTGACATATGTCAGTTTAACTTATGAAAAAAAAGTTGTTAAAGTCTTCTTAATACTTTAAAAATAAAATTATAGTAAAAAAATAAAAATTCATAGTAAAATGCTATCTAAGTTTTATTTGATGAGTCAAACAAAATGCCAAAAGGCCAAAAAGAAACCCCCCCATGTAAAAGTCATAGCTACGCCCTTGATAAAATGATATAATGCTTAATGATAGTTAACTAATTATAATCGTTGGGAGCTTTACTATAAGCAAACCCTTATTCTGACTTAATAAATTAATAAATAAATAAATAAATTTACTAAACAATAATATATTCTTATATAAAAAATACTTTTAGGTACATCATAAAATTTACTTATTTAATTTTTGTACTTTTTGACAATTAATTTCTTCATTACAGCACAAAGTGCAGCAACTGAAAAATAAAATGATTTAAAAGTTTAAAACTAAATAATAGAAGTAACACTCACCTGTCAAATTGAGAATTAATCATAATATAATAAAATACAAGATATTGAAGATCATCATCGAGATAAAAACTATCCTACGCTCAAGTTGGACCAAACAACACATGATTACACAATTTCATGAAAATCGGTTGAGTAGTTTCGGAGATAAGCATAAACCAACATCGTGAGACGAGATTTTTATATATAGAAATATGTATGTATTAATAAATCAGTATTAAAAAGTCAATTTATA
Source organism: Acrocera orbiculus (assembly GCA_947359355.1). Taxonomy (NCBI): domain Eukaryota; kingdom Metazoa; phylum Arthropoda; class Insecta; order Diptera; family Acroceridae; genus Acrocera; species Acrocera orbiculus. The sequence continues at coordinate 48,690,888 of OX375757.1, forward strand.
CGATCTTATATCATAAAGTTTCGCTATACGGTTTAATCTGCCTTTAAAGCTGAAATCTTTTTTTGTCTATTGTCTATATCCTTCTAATGCCCCTCCTACTTACCTTTGTCTGGTTTTTGATTTTCCTTCATGTCAAAATCCGACTTTCTAATTCTCACGCTAACTTTTCACCAAGACAGGATCTCAGCCCAGCTAAAACGTAAACGGCATTCACGTCTCAAATTAAAACCAATTTTCTTATCCCTAAAATTAAGTTATGCGCGCCTAGTCTCACTTCTCAGACTTCGGCTGGCAGCTCGCTATAGAAACACTTTTCTATTTCAATTTTAGAAAAGTGTTTTTATAGCCCCAAAATTTTTATGGGCTATAAAACCAAAATGTCTGAAAATTGCGAACGAATGATTTGGAAGGATTTTGTATGGGATTTTGACAAATTTCCAATTTAATGGAATTTGACAGAATGTAAATTGCTCTTCCTTCTGAAACTTTAAGGAAAGTTGAAGGAAATTGAAAAAAATCTAGAAAAACTAAAACTTTTAATTGATAAAATTAAAAAATACTTGGTGTCAAGATTAGCGTTTTCCACAGCATTTTTATATGCGTTTTTGAAACGCGGTTATTTATTTTGGTTTTGGATTACCGTTTTGGACAACGATTTGCATTAAAATTTCGTTTGATTTTACATAAAAATTTTAACTATATATTTCTGGTTTGTTTAATTCGTCTGCTTTTTCGAGAGTTTTTGCCCATATCAATTAAAAGATGTCGTGTTTAGAATATTTTTGTGGGATTTACCTTATGTTGGAATAGTTTATTGCATAAAAATCTAACTCTTCATTTTTTGAACATATAAAAAAATCATTTATAGAGAAAGAATAGTAAAAATATTTTGCAGGTATCTACTTTTGAAATCCAGAACCATTTTTAAGGTATATCGGGATAACTTTTTCTTGAGAAATGCCGTATTTCTTTTTACAACCTTTTTTCAGATGCGGAAAATCTGTGCTGTCAGAACAGTATTTATTACCTTCTTACCCAACAATTATATCAAAGTTTTTGAGTCAGCACAGATGTTAAATGTTAAATATAAAATAATTCAATGTTAAAGTTTGAAATAAATCAATTTTACGAGCAGCTGCAAATATTTGTAGCTACATAATTTTAATTGTGTTTTTATCAAAAAACTTTAAATTGGATGTTTGTGTTTTCTTTGAAAACCAACTATAAAAGCGCCGAGCCTAATTAGAAACAATCAGTTAAACCTTGCAAGCTTGAGAATAATATTTAAAAATATGAAGTGCCAAATAGTATTCGCATTTTTAATAATATTAGGGTTTGTCAATGGAAATGAAGATAACGAAAGTTTCGGCGATGATTTCATGGACGATTATCAAAATGAAAATGGTTAGAATTTACTTAAATAATTTTTAAATTTTCTAATTCAAAATTTGATTAAATTTTTTATATTTAGAAAGCCAGAAGGGATGTCTTAGTAACTACACAAATGGTATTGGTGCTCTTATTCTTAAATTCCATCAAATGTTACCATCAAGATCATATGAAATAAAATACATAGTTTTTGATGGTGTGCAAAATCAGGAAATGCTAGATTTGCTACATATTTTATTATCAGAACATTTCTTTTCAACTCTTACACTCTTCACTGAAACTAAGACGTATAAAACACTGCGGGAAATGGTATGCAAATATATGCATTTTAATATAAATGATCTTATAATATACTTAATGGCTGATGTTCCCCGATATATAAATAAACCTTGGAAATCGCAGAAAATTGAAAGTAGTTCCGAAATTTATGCAAATATTAAAGACTTATTACCTATTAAAGAATACAAGAAGTTGTATGAAGAAACTCTGACGAAAGATGCGGCACTTAGAAATGCTCTTAATGTAATGCAGTCTGACACTTTTGAAAATAAAATCAATGCAGTCATGACAAAAGAAGTGTTTGATTATCTTCAAAAAGAGTTTGAAGAATTTAGCATTTATTTTCTCAAATTTTTAAAATATATCCAAGATGTTTTTGAAGCCCAAAAAAATTCTAATTTATTTTAAATGTCAGCAAAACGGTTCAGGACTTATTTAAAATATTTTATTCAAGTATTCATTATTTATAATCACTAATAAATAAATTTTAATAACATAAAGTGTGTAAATAATTCTTTTATTTCATATCTTGATATTAAGTTTAGTTTTTAAAAATTTGAGGAAACATATATTCCTTTGGGGGTATTCACATTGAGGCTTGTAACATTTCGGAAATGTTCCCCTACAATTCTCAGTCCTCTAAAATATGTGATTATGTGTTGGAAAATATTACAGATAACATGTGTATATAAATGTGCATTAGTAAGATACCAAGCATGAGGCAGAAATATTTCTGCCTCAGGCAGGGGTAAAAGCTTTTTCGAAATTTGCGAAACTCCGTCTTACCTTTCACCTCCGCTTACCTAGAAATTAAATGTTACCGGACTCAATGTGAATACCCCCTTTTAGTGACATTTATTGTAGTAGAAATAATACCAATATTAATCCAATAGAACTAGCCCAGTAGGAAAAGTAGCCCTATTTCATCAATGAAAGACAGCTACTTCTCAGTCATAACGCTTATAGGGGCTATTCTATTTTTTCCTCTTGAGGTTAAACATGTTTAATTTTTTACTCTCAAGCCTTCCATTTCCATTTAATTTGCATTGAACGAGAGAGCGGCTTGATGAGTTGGAAAAAATAGAGAATAGCCCCTATTACTTTCTCGGGGAAACATCAATCAATTTTGCATGAAAATTTGACTGAAAAGTAGCTGTAATAGCTATATACTTTTTGCAGGCTGCTGAATTCTACATAAATGATTCTGTTAACTTTACCTAGGAATTTTTTTAGCAATTTTAAACACAGTCTAAATTAAGATTGATCCCAAGAAACATAGCACTGCAGTAATCCATTATAAATGCAACAGAATTAATTGAAATAAAGTAAAAATTATATTTTTTGAAAAGACTTGTAATATAATTATTGCAGTCAATATACTTCTGAGTGTAACCTTGCCTCAAAATCTCTTATAAAATCCTTGTAGAAAACACTAATCTATAGACACTATAAGGGTAAATGTCAATATATTTTGACATTTGATCTTCTAAAGATTTAGTTACAGTACTTCGATTTGGAAATTATTTATAAAAAATATTCACATGGCTAACAATATGTGCTTAGAGGAGAATGAGAAAAATTGCTTGAAGGATTTTCTTCAATATGTTGAATCAGAGACACTATTTCAACTTGCTAAATATTATACAAAAGACAGTTTATATTTGCGTTCTGAGCAAGGTAATACTTTTCTTCTTAATAATTTAAAAATCACTAAAAACTACTTATATAGATGCTGTCAATGTAATTTTAGTTCATTCAATGAACTTAAGAACATTTTTAAACAAGAAAGCCATCACTCGATCGCTTCTATTTAATTATTTACATAAACACAACATATCTGTAACACCTAATTTTACAAAAGCAACATTAATCGAACAAATTATAACATATTGGGATGGGAAAAAAAATTCAGAATATACAAATATAACAAAAGAACATTCAAATAAAAAAGAGTCATTTATTAAAAATTTTCCAATTCAAGCAATGTCCTTACAATTTGCTAAATGGTTTTGTGAAACCTATAACAATAGTAAATTTAAAAAAGAAGATTTCTGGAATGATTCAAATCTAAATATTAAAATTTACTCGCTAGATAATTTACGAGAGGAAGAAATATCTTCCAGTCAAATGATTGTGAATGCATTTAATCAAATTAAAAATGAATATAATTTCTTCTTAAATCCTAATTTGACCCCAGGTGGTACTGAAGGTAAAATTGACATACATGGTTTAGTTTTAATTATATCATATGGTACACTTCATATACCAAATTCATGTGTTGGAGTTTATGAAGCTAAATTCGGTCTAGCACGTAATCCATTAGAGGAATATAATTGGAAAGCTAAAACAATAAAATTAGTTTTTAAGGACACGCATAATACCAATCCTAGTGTATGTGGAACTTAAATAATTAAGTTGTTCATATATAAATAAAATTTAAATAGTATACTTAAATGTTGAGCAAAATATTTAATTTAAATTTCAATGAATATATAATTCTGGTTTGATAATTTGACATTGTCTAATCTATAAGTTATTTGAAAATAAATACAAGATGGTAACCTTTAATTATTCACTAATTTTCAAACCGTGTTTTCCAATTTCATAAGTTTACATCTTTATATATATATCAAAATTAAATGAAATTCACACTAGATATTTTTATTTTTAAAAAATATTCAAAAAAAAGGAAGTTCAACATTAAAACGCAGATATTATTTTTTGAAAATTTTTATTATATCTGTAAATAACTTAGTTGTGCAAAAACCAAAAAAGAAATTAAAAACGGTTAACGCTAAAAGCATATTTTTTAATACCGAAAAAATTAAAACAGTATTTTTGTATAAAATTAAACAAATAAAAAAATTTTAAATGAAAAATCACACTTCATTTTTTTGATTCATGGATATGTATAACTCATAAAATATTTCTTTAATCATTTTGAACCAAAAGCTAAGAAATTTGAAAGAATTTAGTAACTTGGGATAGACATCACTCGATAATAATTTATCTTAGAATATACAGTGATTTTTTTAGAAGTTTAGAAAGCAGATTTTTGTATAAGTATATTTAACACATGCAATTTACGAACAACTTCTTCACTGTCTAAATTAAAAATTCCTATCACTCATGAGTTTTCATGTATGAACGATTTATTAAAATTTAAAGTAAATCTTCACTTTTATCAGGAAAAAGTTGACTTTCCACCCCACCGATTTTCTTAGTATTTCTTTGGGAACTTTATACAACTTCATTGTTTTCTCTACAAAATTAAATTTCACTTTTAATTAAAACTTAAAATTTTTATATTTTAAATTGATTTCTACCAGTTTTACTGATATCGTAAAGTTAGAAACATGAAAGTATAACTGTTGACTGTGGACGTTATATTTAAGAAATTGCTGTTTAAGGAAAATACTGAGAAATATTAAACCATTTTCACAGTTCTTAATCCAAAATTTAATTTTGGTATATTTTCAGTATTTCAGTAGCAAATACAGCAAATAAAACTTGCCACTTCACTTTAATTCAACTTCGTTTTTCTGAATTATTTTGAAGACATACTAATTGTAAGTAAATAGAGCGTTAAAAGTTTCGGCAAGTTTTAAAACCATTCAAAGCAATCATGTGCAAAAATTATTTCAAATTATTTAGATTTCTTTTTTTTTTCTGGATCTGAAAAAAAAAATTAAATAAAAGTTTAATAATATAAAATAAAAGGCGACTTTCATTACTCACTAATACACACATAATATTCTATAGAATAATACTGCCTATCAATGTCCTCTCAAAGGATACAATTCAGGTCTGAAAATAAATTAAACATTAAAAATTTGCTGATTATTTTGAAATATTGTTATAATTTTTTCTGCCAGCAAAATTTATATATCACAAACTAATAAATTTAATAATAATTAAAAACTGAAAAAAACGCTAAAAATATAAATTATAAAATCAAAATAATTTATAGATTAGCAATAAATAAAAAATTAATTATTTTCACGATTAATTAAAATATCTTTTGTTAATATATTCTCTACCTCGCTGATATTATGCCAAAAAGTTCAAAAGAACACGTTCGGCAATATTCAATACCAACAGGATTGTTGCCCACCAATTTCTGAAATTATAATAATATTAGAAATTTTTATAATAATCTAACAAAATTAATTTTGAAATTTAATTCAAAGCCCAATTATATATTTTTTTTTATTGAAGATATATTTCCTTTAAAATATTATCCTGTAATTGATTAAATCAATTAAAATTATTATTTTTGCACTTAAATTCTGAATAGATTTTAACTTAAATTAGAAATAAAAATGAGCTACAAATGATTTACATCTTTTCAGTGTTTAGAAATCCAATTTAATTCACATTTTTTCTTGTATAAATGGATGTGCCAAAGCATGATTAAGTGATATCCTTTTCGATGGATCGAGTGCAAAAATATTATCTAGTAATTCCCGTAGCTGTGTAACTTTTCTATATTGATCATCTGGAAGATTTTGATCAGCGATAAGCTCCTGATGCAAATTTCGAGATGGTTTTATTACAGGCATTACAACAACTTTTTCCTAAAATAAAATTTTTTTTATAAGTGTTTTTTTTAAATTTCAAGTGATATTTTAAGAAAGATTTTCTAGTATAGATTGAAGTTTCTTATTATATACAAGTATAAAAAATCACGTTGACCGATTTATTAGTAAGTAATAAGACAAAAAATATGAATAAATTTTAACAATATAAACCAAAACAAAAAATAATTTTTTGACTACGAAGTAAGTAATTAATTGAACTGTAACAATTTTTTCTGTATTCAAATACATACCCTTTCTGTTATTTTGTCTATTTCGTGATAGAGAAAATTACACGTTGAATCGAAATGTTGTTCTTTAAATTGTCCTCTTCTTATAATTTTATTTGGTACTTTTCCTAGAAAATAAAAACAAAAAATTAATTTTATAACATTACCTAGAAAATAAAAGCAAAATATTTATTTTATCATATTTACCCTTTAAATCCATGAAAAATTTCAGCATTTGATTATTAGATTTTCCACTAAACAAAATTTTTCCTGTATAAAGTTCATAAATTGTACAACCAGCTGACCACATATCAATTCCATAATCATATGGAATTCCAAGAATGATTTCAGGTGATCGATAAAAACGTGAAACTAAATATGGAGTTATATCATTATCACTAGCATGAGATGCTGAACCAAAATCACATAATTTAAGAATTAAATGACTTTCATTTACCAGAATATTATCTGGTTTGATATCAGCATGCAATATTCCAGTTTTTTTTAATAATTTTAATGCTAAAAACAGTTGCTGTGTATAACTTCGTACAGCTTTTATGTGTAGACCAACATTTTTTCCATATTTCTTTAAAACTTCCCTTAAATTCATTGCTAATGGCTCAAAAACCATACATAAATGCTAAAAATAAAAAATAAAATATACAATTATCAAATGAAATATTTTTATATTCTCAAAATTAATATTTACTTGCTTATGGAAAAAATGTCTAAACAATCTTAGACAATGGAATCTATCTTCTGAATCGGCGTCATTGAGTTTTTTCAAAATATCAAGTTCACGTAAACCAGTTTTATGCCTAAAAACAAAACTTTCTCTTATCAATATTCTAACAATATTCAAATAAAACTAACATAATTTCATTATTGCGAATTATTTTTACAGCCACATTGGCATTTCCTCTAGCTTGATCCCGAGCTCGTACAACATTGCTAAAGACTCCCTGTCCAGTATATCCACTTACTACATAGCGATTGTCAAGTGTTTCTCCAATTCTAACTCTGTAATAACCTTCTGCATCATCCCAATTATCTGTGAGAGCTGGATTTTCAATTTGTCGTTTGCTAGCAACAGTTGTGCTTGGTGACTGTTAATATATATCTATATATATTTAAATTTTGGCTAAAACTTAAAAATTTACTTACATCAAAATTAGAATTCACATCTTGATCAGCAAACATATCCCATTCGTGCCGTTTGCTTCCTTCCTTTTTTGCTTTTGTTTTATTTTGATTTATTTTTTCATTACCTGTTAAATTTTTCTCTCCCATTTCATCTGGTTTTGATTTTAGACTGGGACCTAATGGTGGTGTATGCGAATCCATTGAAGAATCAAAATCCTCTCGAAAAATTGGAGAATTAATTATTTTATTTTCTGGTCTCGGTGTACTATTGGCTGATTCAGAAGTTGTATGACTTTTTTTATCACCAAGTTTCTAATAATATAAAAAATTTATTAAATTTTCAATTTAAAATTAAATTAAAACTTACCTTAATTAGTTGCTCTCTTTGTTTTCTTCGCATCTCAATAATTTTTTCCTCATCGTCATCATCCTCTTTTATATCAATATCGGCAATATCACTTTCACTGCTAGCGTCCTTATTGGCTTTTTGTCCTTCACTTAAGGAACCCTTATATTTATCTTTTTCTTCACGTTTAGCACGCCTTTCGTTTTCACGTTTGCGTTCAATTTCTCTTTCACGTTCTCTTCTTCTATCCGATTCAAATTTACTACGGCTATGACTTCTATCTCTAAAGCGTCTATTACGATCATCAGATCTTCGGCCCCTTTCAGGCGATCGTCTATATTTGTTTCTATCCCTTTCGAAATTTCGGTCATTTTGAAATCTTCTATCTGACTCGCGTCTTCTATCGCGATCATGCATTGTTTGCCTTTGTTTATCTCTATCAATTTCTCTTCTTAGATCTTCCTTTAAACGATTTTCATTATGATTTCGATTTAGAATATTGCTACGATGATACTTATTATCCCAATGTCGAACTGGTAAGCTTCTACGTTCCTTACTACGAGATCGTGTACGACTTCGAGGTCGTTTGGCATTCTTAGCTGAGGATGTTTGACTTTTTTTTGAAGGTATTTGTTTTGGTGTACCCCCACCACTAGAATCATCAAGTAGAATTATTTCGGGTTCGATACCTTTTTGTTTAACAGATGTTTTTTTAGATGGTTCGACATTTTTTTTGCACTTTTCATTTAATACTCCTTGCTTTGTTCTTTTTGAAACCTCTTCGTCAGATTCAGATAAAAATGCTCCCAATCGAGCCTGAAGTAATGCTTTTTGTTTCATAAGCTCTTCTAGATTGAGTTCATCTTCAATCATAGCGACATCAGGACTAGCAGCATCTTCAATAGCTCTGAAAAATGTATTATTAAAATTGAATATTAATTATATAAGTACTTACTCCTCACTATCTGATTCAGAGGAAACAATTTCCATTGAAGGAATTACTTTCGAATTCAATGTTTTTGTAATTTCTTTCACTAAAATTGCAGGATCTGTGGATATTTCCTTTTTTTTTACAGTATATACTTTTCCATTAGACTTTTCAGTAGAGATTTGGGATGTCTTGTCTTTATGGTTTTTTTCCATGATTTCAGTAAATTTTTCATTAAGACTGCTTGGTTTAGTAGATTCTATTTTTTCACCATTTTCTTCTTCATTTTTTCGCTTACGTTTCTGCTTTTTGTGTTTTTTCATTTTTAAATTCTTCTCATCTTTTGAAGTTTTTTTGTGCTTTTTATGTTTCTTGTGTTTCTTTTTCTTTTCCATTGCGGTAGCATGCTTGCTATTATTTTCATCAGAGCTCCCTGACGTATTTCTACTTTACAAATATTAAGTTTGATAATTATTTTTATGATATATTAAATTTATTAAAAATATATTATTTGCCACCAATCTCAATTATTTATAAAAAAATATAAGGAATTTATACCAAATTTCCCGTATATATAGTTTCATATTATTATTTTTTTATAGCCTATGTTAAGCTAATATTTATTTGCTTAATTTATTGATTTCAATTGTATTACTCATAATTTTGATAGTTGTGTATTGAAAACTATCAAAAATCTTGCAAAAAATTCTTCTTTCTAGCATTAAACGGACGAAAAAGATAAAAAAAAATTGCTTGAGAATTTTATAAATTACAAATACAAATTGTTTGAGAATTCACTGATAAAGCTAATTTGTTTTTTTAATATCAACGCGCTCCAAAATAAAATACTAATTTTTTTTTAACGAAATAAAAATTTTCTTACTCATTTTTTGTTGCAGCCATGATTTCAACAAATTATTTTAATATACTTTAAAGTAATTTTTAATTAGAAACTTTTTTTTTTGAGTCAACACGATAATGTCAAACATGTCATCCATTTTTGACATTTGACTCACATGTACACCAACTTAAAATATAAAAAAATAAATGTAAAGTAAAAATGTTTGTTTTTATATAAATTCAATGCAAAATTAATATTATATAAATATTAATTCTTTAATTATTCAATAAACTAATTTTTAGTTTTATATAAGAGAAAAACTAGAAAACTAAATGAAACTAATTCCGAATTCTGAATTCAGAAAAAAAGAAAAAACAATCTCATTGGGTGGTGATCCACGAGGATTCAGAACAACGAAATTCAGCTATATAAGATCCCATAGCTGTGACAGCTGTCACCGCTTGCGCGCCGCGAACCGCGTTCATTGTGTTTGGGCCTTTAGAAGCATGCCATTGTAATAAAATTCAAATGCACAAGAAAAATTTCTTACCCTGTTAACTATTATTTCTTGTATGTGTTAGAATGTTTCTCGTGTTACCAAAAATTTTTTGGAAACAAATTCAGTTTCGAATTTTCCGAATTTTACCCCTTACTTCTTGCCGCTCTTTCCTGAAAACAGAAGTGTTTCTGGAAACTTGTTTTCTCGTGTGGAAACAGCCATTGAATGGGAATAAATGAGAAATATAAGTAAGAATATACTTTAAAGAATTTTTTGTTATATTACTTGTTCATTAAAAAATATCAATAAGTTGGAAAAGTCATTTCCAAAGTATGGTTGATAATACTTATACTTACAAAAACAAACTAGATTTAAATTAGTCTATTTTAGAAGTATACTAGAGATTTCCATACAAATTCTAAAGTGGGAGTACATTTAGGCTGGGAAGTAAATAGCATATGAGAGAGAATATGAAATAGATTTAAAATATATTATTTACCCTGTAGCTTTGAATTTTTTGTTTTTCTTGCGGTGCCTGACATCGTGTGCATTAAAAAGCATTAAAAATAGTTGGAAAGCCATTAAGAAGCATTAAAATAGTCCGGAAGGCAAACACCGTGCGCATTAAAAGCATGAAAAATAGTTGGAAAGACCCTATAAACGCACTACAATCCAAGAATTTGCATTTGCCATGCTTATTTGAAAAACAGTGTTTGGATTTAGAAAAATCACCTGTGGATATATTTCTGATTGTCATCTGAAATTCAGTACAGATGTGTATTACAGTTATATTGTTTAATTATAATTTATTAAAGTATAAATAATAATTGGTTAAACATGTTTTTTATATGATTTTAAATAATTGAAATTTAATAAAATTTGATGGATTATTGTTGTTTTTTAAGCCCACCAACTATTATTACATTGCTTATTAGAAAAAATAAGCGCCTGTAGCATTTACAGTTAGACCACTTAACATTAAACTACTCTTATCAAATGCTGAGGGCATAAAATATTGATAAAAAAACTATAACTCTATATTCTGCAGTGAATTAGGTAATTATGATTAACAATAAAACCTTGAAATCATACAAAATTAGTAGTATTTTCTGTAATCAAGCAAAACAATAATATATTTAAATTACGCTTAATCCTCTTATTTTTTCGATAAAGAGCAAAAACTTTATTTTGTAATAATAATAACTGTATTGTCGATACTCTAAATCCTATAAAAATTTGAAGGTTGTTTTGTAGGTTTTATGTTTTTCTTTAAGTTTGTTGATAAAAAAATACAATTCTGAAATTGCTTAGTGCATCCAAAACCAGTTTATCTCATCAGGTTATAAGTCTAATAATTTAATTAAGTGAACCAATAGATTACCTAATTAGTAGTTCCAAAAAAAGAGCTCTAGGTTTTTTATTATGTAAGTGCGTAGTTTTTGCATTAAAACTCAAGCCAGCCATCTTTGTGCTATGCTTAGCTTAAAATGGTTGTTTTTTTAAAAAAAAATAGAATTTTGTGCATCATACATACATACAATTTAATTAATATTATGCCTATGTAACCGTTATTAGTTTTTACTACTCATAAATAACGGCAATTAAAGGTAGCTATTAAGTAATGAAAAAACTCTTCTTTTTAACAAACTTAAGAAATTTAAAATTTATAAAGTTTTTATTAATACAAGCCAACTTTTAAATTACCAACTTTTTTGAGTGATTAAAAGCAATATCTTAAAACATTTTCTATTCTAGAAGATGATCTGTGCCATATGGATGGACAATTTCGAGCTCTCCTAGTATTGTAAATACCAAAAAGAGAACATAAATACAAAGAATAAAGTATCCAGTACTACGTCTTGTCTGAAATGATAGTAATGCAACAGCTGCAACTGTAAAGCCTAAAATAAGTTGTAGAAAAGTTGTACAATTAGCTCCCATAGCACCTTGTCTTACCTTCATAAAATATTAAAAATTATTTTAGTATATACATATAAACATACTTACAGTCGCTTCTCCGTCCACACTATTAATACATCGTATAAGTAAAGACAACCCAATTCCTAGTAAAGAGTCTATAAATTTTTAATTTAGAAAAAAATTCTCTTTCAATTTATAACAAAAAACTATACTAAAAAGTGGTCCCCCAAAGCATGCTGCAAAAGCCATTCTTTGATATCCCTGCCTTGCAATTGTTATATTCGAAATTAAATCACCGACACTATTACCCCATGCTAAAATGGTTGCTCCCAAAAATGATGCACTCATCATTGAAGCTATTCCGACCAAGTTAAGTATATTAACAACTTCCGAAGCAAATGTCGATATAACCGTAATTGAACCAATTATTGCAGCCAGACAAAACATCTGAAATTAGAAGAAAAAAAACAAAACGAATTATTGAATGATTCATTAAAATTTACTTTACTTACGAAATGATATTTCGGAGGTCGATCAGTTCTTGAAGTGAAAAATACTAAAAGTGCTAACAAAAAGGTACCTGCATTAACATAAACCAGGATTGTGATATTATACCACTCAATTTCGTACCCTTTATGATGTAAAGGTTTTTATTTGATTTCAAAAGAAGATTTCAAAAGTAACTTACATTTTTTAATAAGAATAATGAAATTTGGTAATGCTATGACATGCCAACAATTGATTAATTTCGACCATCCATGAGCTTCTCTTTCATTGTCGACAATAGGAATAACTAAAGTTAATATTAGTATGATTGGAATCTGTAATAATTTTAATTTTTGTATTATTGAATAAAAAAAAATTAGGATAAAATTTTGTTGAAGCAAAAGGCATATTATTAAGACAGTAGAAGATTTAGTTGTTAACCTTATAGCAGCTTTCGTCGCGAGACTGAATTTGCAGTAAAAATTCAACTTTAATTTCAATTAGATCAATTATAAATGTGAACCGACAAAAGCATAGCATCATATTTGTAGGTAAGAGAAACAGTTGTCTGTGTTTTTTAAGTGAAGAGGTGAAAAGAGGTGGGAAAATTTTTGACTTACGCAGTTGTTTAAGAAGTGTCGAAATTTTTGAAACTCCGTCTTTCCTTTCTCCTCTTTCATCTATATACTCATCTTTGAATTTCTTAAATTAATTTTAACATTCGACCCTAAGAGAAAGCAGTTTTCCGGACTAAGATAAAATTGTACCCCCTTGGTAGAAACGAATGAAGTTTTTCCTCTTGCATTTGAAGCTTTTATATCTAAACCTTAATTATTTATGTAATCTCAGTACAGTGAGAAAATTTGTATGAAAACTAAACTAAAAACTAATCTAAATATTCTTTTAAATAATCCTTTATAACTATGTAATAATCAGTCGTTTAAAAAATCAAAATTTAAAAATGAGAAATTGTAATTTTTACCTTAATTATACACATAAATTTTGAAAAAGCTCCAGGCTCATTCCAATCTTCTTTGTCTATTGGGTTAAGTGACTCCAAAAATTGACTAAATAGATTTTCATTTGAACCGAATGTTATAAAATTTACAGATTTTTGAGTTTGTGGACCTAAACTTGGCCCAGCTTCTTCTTCTTTTGAATCCAAAGCTTTTTGTTTTTTAAGACTATCCAAAGCAGTTAACAATTTTGCTAAGAAAAATTTTGTATATTGTAGCAATACTTATTAAATTAATTAAGTTTCTGTTAAAAAGATAATATGTACATACAAGAAAATACATAATTAACTTAAAAGTAAGTTTCAACATTGCAAGGAGCTTTTTTTATTAATAATTTGAAAAAGATTTTACCTTGTTTTCCTTGGGCCAGCATTTTAAATTTCTTTGCAGCCTCTGTAATAAATATATTTAAAAATTTCTAATAATTTCAATTAAAAATTTTTACTTTTTGCTGTGTAAGATATAAAAATTTCATCAATTATGACCACAGTCAAATAAGAAATATACACACATATTGTGCCTATAAAATTTTAATAATTAAAAACTTGCATTAGTGTAAAATATGGTATAACAAACCAATTGATTCAAGATAAGACATTGCACCATTTTGAGTTACAAAATCAACATAAGAAACAGCAAATATAAAAAATGCAGTATCTCTAATAAAATCCTCCGCTATCAAAGGAAATGGCTTAACAATTATAATTGTAGCAGCAACAATGCCTGTAATAAATGCGGCAGCACCAAATAACTCTGAGTACATTAATTCTGTATCACCTTCAGTATCTGCTAGAGAGGTAAATAAATCTGGTGAACCGTTGCCAAAAGCCAGCAAAGTTACTCCGGCCAAACTTTCACTCATATGAAGTAATTTTGATAGCATTGTAAGTGCTGGACAAAAACTTTTCAATTAAAAATTATAATTAAAAACTATTTGTTTATAAAATTAAATAGAATTTACATACAATTTATCTGCTGTTGTACCTAAAATGACAAACATATACATACATATAAGAAATACAGAAAGGAGGCCTAGTATATGAACCCCCAAATTTTGTGGGTTAATTGAGCAGTACAAATATTCAACATAGTTAAAAAAATCAACAAATTCGCTACATGAATTCGTCTGTAGAACATAATTGCATCTTTCTTTATAAGGAAGCATCTGAACACGATTACATGTTTCCTGAAATTAAATGAATGTATTTATAAGACAAAATATGAATAATATAATTTCATCCAACTGTGTCGACATCAGCAACAAACATCAAATGCGCTTCATATTTGGGTATAGTATTGCTTGATATTGATGAATTTTGATTTAAGAACATTTTGTTACTAATAGTTTCAATTTCACTGGAAAAAAATGTTGGCAAATGACTCAAGGCTAACTTGTTCACGCTTCAAAATTATTTATGAAGTTTCAATATGTACATATATTTAAATCTTTATGTGTATGCTACCATTAAACTTCAAAGATATATTACAGTGCAATTAGTGTAATTAGAGGGTGCCACCCCAGCTGCCACACTATTAAATTAAAATTAATTTTCATACATTTAATATTTAAACAAGTAAAGATGCAATTGAAATTATATTCTATACACAAATTACATAAGAAAATGACAGAAAATTAAGAAAATTTATAGAAATTGTAAAGATTTAAAAAGAATTTTAAGTTTTTAATTAAAATGACACACTTTTTTTGTGTTTTCTTTCAAATAAGTAGCATTCAAGCTAATATGATTTAGAATAAAATTACTGTAAAGATGTTATTCGTTTCCCTGTTCTTTTATGCTCCTATTTGTGCATATTCGTTGGGTTTTCGATCAGTATCTCCTTAACTACCAAATTTTATATGTCAATCATCAAATTCTTTTTTTGTTTCAAGTGAAACTAAAATCAGAAATAATTGGTTAATGTAACGGAAATCTTATATGTATTGACAGTGGGCCAAACGGTATAACTACTATTGGTTACCAAAGCGAGGTAGCTAATTGCAGACTCATTTCTTACGATTTTGATATTGTCTTTTTTGTAAGTATTCCTCCATTCTTTGCCACATATGTGATGATGAATTTAATATACATAAATTATTTTCTAGATAATTTGTAAATATAGTAATTGCAAGGAAAAATTGTATACAACTTTTCAAATGATTTTTTATAAAAAGTCAATAACTGTTTTTTATTTTTTGTTAAAATTAAAAAAAAAATTCTGCACATTCTGAAATATTTAAAAAAAATAAAATATTAACATAAATTAAAAATGATTTAAATTTAATAAAACAAGAAATTAAATTATTTTGGTAAATTGAAGATTTTAAACTCTTAGTATCAAAAATGCTTTGTGATTTTCAAGTTTGGATGTCAGTTGAAAAAAATATTTTTAAATTTTTATTGTTAAAATAATAGGTTCCAATAAAAACAATTTTGGTGTTTATGTATGAATTTACTCTGTTTTAAATGAAAACCTTATTAAATTATTAAAGGGATAGTTGGGTTAATTCGTTGAAAACAAAGCGTTTCCATGAATTTTTTTTGGCAATACAGATAATTATAATTTATTTAATCAATTTTTATATGATAACACAACATTTGAACAATATTTTTCCAAATTTTTATTTCAAGCAATAATAAGTGAGCCAGTGGCATTGAATATCTGGAGGCAATTTGGAAAAACGTTGTTTTGCGGTGCTCACCATTACTCGCAACAGAATTATTCAAAACCACAAATTTATAAATTTATTTATCAAAAAAGATATTTTTTGAAGGAAGGATGAGAAAAATTTTTTGTTTTTTGATTTTTCAATTTTTGGTAGCCTTTAAAAACCAAAATACGGATTTCCACCTAAAAAATTGATTTATTTGTTATTGTAAAATTAATAATTATTAAAAACAAAACAAAAACTTTCATCAATACCTGGTGGAATATGTAAAAGAAGTAGTGCGAAAAAGTCTAAAACAAACGGTTCCGTAGATTTTGAGTTTTTGTGCGTACCGACTTCGAAGATAAGACGCTTCAGAAAAACGCTTTACAATTTTATTTACTCACTTCTCGGTCCAGAGTAAAGGATGCTCAAATGCTCATAACTTCGGTAATCAACTTGAAATTTTGACACAATATTTTCAAGATGTTATACATTAATTTTAAAAAATAAAAAATTAAATACCGAACCATCCTCTTAAAGAAGATATACACATATTAATTTCACTTAAATCCAGAATCCTTGATAACTGTATTAAATATATTGACCTGATAAATGTTTTTCTTGTTTAAATACTAATTTAGTACAAAAAGATTAAAAAAAAAAAAAATAAACAATTGAGAACTTTAGCAGCACAGACTTTAATAACTTTATTTTGCATTTATTTCCCTTATTTTATTACTAAGATTTATTTTATTTATTCTGTTGCTTTTCCTTTATTTGAATGATTAATCAAATAAAATACTGCTCCTATTTTTAAAATAATCTTATCAAAATAATATTTTTAATTTGTGTAAAATATCCTTATTACTTACTTATGTCTTTTTAATATCTTGGTTTAGATCAACTTTAGGACGGACAAATAATTTGGCTCAAGTTTTCTTAATTTTAGGCTCTCACTTAACATGCGGCTTTAAATTATCTTGTTTTAGGTTTAATATTTCATATTTTTTACAGTTCAGTTCTGAGAATAGCCACTACCAAATACCAAATAATTGAGCTATTGATATCAAAAGGGTTTTTAAATAACAAGCAAAAGAAAACCATGTGAAAAATTGAGCAAGTGAGACATGACATCCTTTAAAATTCTTAATTGATTCATAATCCAAAAATTTCTACTTTTACAACAAATACAAATGACAGAGGCTTAGAAAAAATTTCTGGTGCTCTATTTCGTATAGATAATTACTAAAAAGAGGAAGCTTTCTTTATCCTTTTACCTGCAACTAAGAAGTAAGTGTGCTTACTTAAGGATACCTATTAAAGCTGCAATACATACGTAGTAATTAATTCAATAAATAGCTAAAATTAAATAATAATTCAACAAGTTTAATATTTTATGTTTCTTTATATAATAGAAAATTACAATAATAATCAAAACACATTTCCAATAAACAAAATTTAAAGATATTTAGCATTTAATTTTTCAACTAAAGCAATATAAGCTTCTTTTGCCGCATCTTTTGTCATACCAGCTTTATTTTTCCATGCTTGCCATTTAGCTTTTCCTCTCAAATCTAGCATTCCAGGTTTTTCAGTATTGTTATCACCTACTGATCCTTGCTTAAATAGTGCATAAATTTCTAAGAGTTCATCATCAGAAGGTCTTTTAGTTAAATCTTTCACTTTTCCAGCACATGTGTTAAATTTCTATAAATTGGAATATATTTAACAATAATTTTTGATTAATTTTAATTTGAAAAATTATTTGTTACCTCATCTAAAGACATGATTAAGCTTTCAAAATCTGAAAAAATGTAATTAATTATCAAGCTTTTGACTTTTTATACATTAATAACATTTAAATTAACAATTTTTCATATTGGCTTAAATGTTATTTTTTATATATGTATTGAAAAATTAAAGACACATAATTTTAAGCATTAATCAATCGAGTACATACTTAAAACAGTAAAAAAATTTTTATTTGAGAGGTCTGAAAACTAAACATATAATTTTAAAAAAGTTTGCTATTGGTCTAAAATTTTTAAGTTGAAATGAAAAGGCTTATTAACATGAAGAATAATTTATCATGGAGTAGTGAAATCCCTAGAGCAGACATAAGCAGAATTAAACTTGGAAACTATTAAGCAATATCACAACAACAAAATCTTAAGTATTTAAATGGAATTTGTATCGAAATGGTTAACTCTTTAAAAGCGTTTTCTTTAATTTTAAACAGTGAAACATCTGATAAGATTATCTGAGTTTTGGTTCAGGTATTATCAAAAATAATTCAAGTTAATAATTCAATATTTTTGTCAAATTGTACGAAATTTTGGATAATTAGAAAAGTAGTTCGAAAATAAGAGCTATAAACTTTGTTGACAGTTTCTTATGATTTCTTGATACAAAATTAGTTTACAGGATGTAAAATAGAAGATTTTTCATATATATTCAAGTAATTGATATTGAATATTGCAAAAGGATTTAAATAACTTGGCATAAATCCACATAGTATTCAGAAGTTTAAAGCTGAATCATTTGAAAAATGTTCTTAAAATATCCAAGCATAAAAATATAAATTTTCGGTTATAGATATAAATCCAAAAAAAACTTTCCACAAAATTTTATTAAATTTACTTTTCAAGACTTTTACATTTTAACACGTATTTTACCGATCTTATTGGAACAAATGGAACTAAGATTTTGTCCAGTAGTGGAAAAAGACGGAGAAAGTAGAGATATTAAATATAAAAGGATGAACTTTTCAGCCTTGCTTTCTATTTAAACCAAAAATGTATGAAGAAATGGAAAAATTACGAATATCTTGCTAAGAAATAGCAGGAAAAGTGTTAAAAAACCGACAAGTGAAGTGCCAAAATTCCAACACGCATTAGGGAAGCATACGCAATATTTTCAAATTCCTCGCTTGCCTCTCTACGTGTAAACTTTTTCTCTAGAGCAAAAAAAAATTAAATATTTTAACTTTTAATTACTTTTATTCCGATTGACTTTAAGTTTGATCACTTTTGTAAGTAGTAATAAAAGAACTACCTGAATAAAATACATTCATTTGAAGGTCAAAAAGTGCTTTGTAAATTATTTCAAGAAACATCTTCAAGGACTTTTTATAACAAAACTATGAGCAGTTATAAACAAATAATTTATTTCTCAACTGCTTTAATTAACAATTTAAAAAGATGTACAAATCTAATGCAGAAAAAGTCACATTGGTTCATAAAAATGTAGCAATAGACTTTGTGGTAAAATAGAAAAAAAAATCAAGCAGCTTTATTTATAATTTTATATAAAATCTGATGAAATTATTATCATTGAAAAAGTATAATAAAATATTATTGAAAAACGAAAGTAATTTCTTACAAAATATTAATTTGAATTGTTTTAGATGATTTCTTTGAATTTCTTTTTAACAATAATAAATATTTAACTACCATAAACTTATTTTTTATACTATCGTAAATTCAATCAGAGCTCTAAATTACCAATTTAAATGCTTAAAAGCCTATAAAAAAAATGGTTTGTAATAATTAGAACAATTTACAAGGCCATCGAAAAAAAAAATTAAACATAATCTGCTGATTCAACCATAATAAAATAAATAAAAAGAAAGTTAAGGTCATTTTGACTTGTTAAAGTAATAAATTTAAGCAAAACAATTAAAAAACTGAAGATAACCCAAATAAAAATTTTAAATTTGTTATTCTAAACGAACAAATCTTTGCTAAGAGTAAATCTTCCTTTTTTAAATTTTTATATCAAAAGTAATTGTAGTTTACTAAAGAAGATAAGTTTATTGAAGAAAAAGAAAAGAAAAGATATAAAATATTAATAAAATGCAGAGTTTGCCATGGATGGGTTATCACTATTGCGTGACCATTAAAAAAACTAATGTTCACGGTTGGTATATTAATTCAGGGTTTATTGCATTTAACCCTCTGTAGTTAAACTGCAGTGTCACGATAATATTTACAGAAAAATAATTCTTACAACTTTCAATAAAAATTTAATACTATATAAAAAAAATGACATTGAGTAAATTATTATTAACACTATTTTACCAATTATAAAAAACTATTATCAAACTAAATTTTAATAAACACAACTTTTTCCCTTTTTTCAAAAACGAATACACAAAATTTATATGCACTCACCTTGTAACAGTACTAAAGTTGGACACGTATTGAATTCAACTGACTCGTTGTAGAGTACTCGCCACACTAACTATGTGCGCTAGGCTCGAAGTTTTAAAAACGAATTAAGTCAGTTTTTAGCAGTAATATCAAAGATTTTTATCAGAGTTTATTGCCAGCAAATCAGAATTACTGAAGAAGTTGCTATCAGTTGTTGTTGCTCAAAACCACTCTTATAGTTATATGCAAAGTCATGGTGTCATAATATTATTAAACTCTTTCTTTTTAAATATCATTCCTGCTGTTAAATATGCTTCGGTCATATGCGATGTCATATGAAATTTACTAAAGGCTAAAATTTATGAACGTTAAACACGTTTGATTGATCTTCAAAAATCTTGTGGGTTAACCTTGATACTATTAGTAAAATATAAATCCAATTTGTATTAATTAAAATATAACAAAGAAATGCATAAAGTGATGCTTCAAGGAATATGTTATTTGATTTGTTGGACTATTTTCAAACTTTTTTTTTACTAGGCACGTCACCAAAGTTAATAGTTTTTCGTTGCATATTTTCCAATATTATTCTTTTATTTAGGATAAGTCAACTAAATCTGTAAATATAGGTTTTAATTTACCTGTTATTTTTTCTTTTTCTTTACACGGCAGATTTATTAGAACAAGCTTTCAATTTGTAAAACTAAATCGGTTTAATGTAAGAGAATTTAATGGTTTTTAACTACTGTTAGAAGAACGTTTTTCCTACAGCTAATATCTTTTTTAAGAGAAATAATAAAATTTGCTTAAGAAATGTTTAAGGGGGTATTCTAGTTGAGCCACCCGAATTTTTGCTGTTTTTTCGGACCCCATAAAGCAATACCATTAAATAATTTTACCATAAATTTTTTTGCTCGTTAATTACTGATAATTTAAGAGTATAAAATATTAATAATATTTAAAAAAAAACAATCAAAATTTAAAAAACTGGAGGGCGGCAAAGTGGGGGCTCACAAAATAATGACGTGTCCTTGTATGCACGATTCCAGTCCTTGCAGTAATATGAAGAAAAAAATTTTTTTTTAATTCTTCAACAAGAAAGGTGTGGTTATGGGATGAAATTTTTTTTGCACAAAATGGCGGCAGTTTGAAAAAAATTACGTTTTTTCCCTGTTCTTTGTTCGCTTTTCGGAATTTTTTTTATTAAACTCTTTGTAGTCCCGTGCTTTAATATATATAAAGAATCTTTGTGCCCAGTGAATCGGTTAGATAAAACTTGAGATATTGTGCACACCGTTTCTAAAAACGTAGTTTTGAGAAATACGCGTTTAAAGTTTTAAAAACAGAACTGAAATGCGTCACAAAATGAGCTATAGCTCCAAATTTCGAAAAAATCCTCTTGTGGACATTTTGTTAAGGGGATAAGTTTGGACGAACTTTACTTATAAGACTCACATATAAGAATGACTCCTATTCCATTCCGAGAAACTTAAAAAAAGTGACTAGGGTAGTAGTTACGAATTCAGCTTTTTAAAACTTGCATAACTTAAGTTCACAGATTTTAGTTGTGTGGTGTATACAGTCTAACGAACAAAAAGAACCCGTTAGGAAACTCAGTAAGGCTCCTTTTAAAAGAGGAACTAGTATGCTTTAGATTTTGCTTTCCATTAAGCCTGTCGAAAGCAGGTCATGAATTTTTTGAATGTATAGGTCTAATTCCCTATACAGATTATATATACGTACTACATGTACGTATAAACGTTTATTCCTACTAGTATAAAATTTCTGTGAGCGTACAGACCACAAATTTATATACCCACTAGCATAAAAAGATTTGTCTTTTGGCCATTCAAAATAAGCTACAAAGTACTATATCTTTCCATTAGTTTGTGTCTTATTTTAACAAGAGCTGTGCCCCTAAAAGAGGTGCTCCACATACATGCACATCATAAGAGGCATCCCAGATATTGGTGGAAACGAGTATGCGAATGAAGTCGAAGAAGACTTTGAAAATGATCAAGGTAAGGGTTTGGACTTAGATGAAATTGTTCTTTAAATAAAGATTGAATTAATTTTTTATTTTTCAGAAAGACAAAGGGTTCCGAACCCTTTCAAGATTTTTAAACATTTATTTAATAAAGTCGACATAGATGTTCCTCGAAACCATTAGGAGCAGGGTCTGAAAATAGATGGAATATTTCCATAAATTAGGATTTGAATTAATTCTTTCTTTTTTAGAAAGCCGAGAATTTTTGAATTGGTTCCCAAGGACTATAGACCCCAACAAACACAACTACCCATACCCCATAAAAGCATAACGTGCAGTTACAAAATAAGTTATACTAAAATTATGTCATAACTTTTGAGTTATCATAATTGACCAAATGTACAATAATTCAACTTTTATATTTGATGTAAATCAATTTCATGAGCAGCTGCACCGATTATTTATTTGATCTATAATTGCATTTGCAAAAAATGGCTGATAAAGTTGGATTTTATTATTGAAAATGGGGTATAAAAACATAGAATCCAGTTAGGAAGAGCCAGTTGAAATAATTTCGCTTACAAACATAATTCGCAAACATGAAGTGGCAAACAACTCTCGCATTTCTTGTAATATTAGCTTTTGCTTGTGCAGATGTTAGTGGAAACGATCATACAGATGAAGTCGAAGAAGATTATGAAAATGATCACGGTAAGGATTTGGACTTAGATGAAATAATTCTTTAAATAAGAAAAATTCTTTTAATATGGATTTTCAGAAGGCCCAAGGCTTCCCATATGGTTCAAGATTTTAAAACGTTTATTAAAAAAAGTCGACATGGATGTTCCTCCAAACGATAAGGATAAGGATAAGGAACAGGGTCTGAACTTAGATGGAATAATTTTTTAAATCCAGATTTGAATAAATTCTTTCTTTTTTAGAAAGTTCGATTCCTTTCAGTTGGAGACGTTTATTTAATAAAGTCGACATAGATGTTCCTCCAAACGATCAGGAACAGGGTCTGAACTTAGATGGAATAATTTTTTAAATTCAGATTTGAATAAATTCTTTCTTTTTTTAGAAAGCCGAGAGTTTTCCGATTGGTTTCCAAGGACTAGGCCCACAACAAAAACAACAACCTGTAGCGCCATCAAAGCAAAACGTGCAGTTACAAAAGAAATTTCTAGTTTTTAAATAATTTATATTTTATTTTCAATATTGAATACGGTGAAGTGTTCCGTATAATGCATTACATAATTACTTAATATTCTTGATATAATAAAAATTTTATTCGCATAAGGAATTTTTTTCTACCCTTAGTTGCACTTAAAATTTGAAACTTTTACTGAAAGAGAATAATAAATCAGTTTTTAGGGTTTGCAGGTGTCCACCAAATCATTAAAAACCCAAAGATGTTAGGAAAAATATCAGAAATGATTGATCTATTATCTATTATCAAGGCTCTGATGAAGAAGAAGATTTTTCTCTATTTATGATGGAATATTCTATGCATTTGGATTTTTACTGGTTTAATACAAAACATAATTTTCATTTTGCTTTGATGGAAGAATTTAAAGCTTATTTTTCTCATATGGTTCTAATTACATAATTTACTTTGTCCGTATTTTATGTGCAATTCAAGCTTAATTTTAATACATTTTTATATCTGAAAGCATTCAAAACTTGAAATTGAGGCCATTGATGCTGAAATAAAAGCTCGTAAAAAGAACCGTAGTCACAGGAACAATATTTTTTTGATACCTATAATTGCCACAGAGATAATTTTCTTTTTCAATAGGAAATAAAAGTAGATTTTAGGACAAAACATTTTGTTTTCAAAGTTCTTAGCTTAAATTTAAATAAAACCAACAGATGCGACTCTTAAACGAAATTTGAACAGTTTTGAAAAAAGTAAAAAGATTATTGATAAGATTGCATTCAGAAATAAGATGCTCACATATCTTGTTAAACAAAAAAACTAGAGAAATCAGTTTTCAGCCGAAATACAGATTAAAATTATAGCATACACTCTACATGGTATTTCTTATGATATTCAAGCCTCAGTATTTTCAGTATTGCTCTACTAAACCATTTCATTTAGCAAAATTAACTAAAATTATGTCATAACTTTTGAGTTATCATAATTGACCAAATGTTCAATAATTCAACTTTTATATTTGATGTAAATCAATTTCATGAGCAGCTGCACCGATTATTTATTTGATCTATAATTGCATTTGCAAAAAATGGCTGATAAAGTTGGATTTTATTATTGAAAACGGGGTATAAAAACATAGAATCCAGTTAGGAAGAGCCAGTTGAAATAAATTCGCTTACAAACATAATTCGCAAATATGAAGTGGCAAACAACTCTCGCATTTCTTGTAATATTAGCTTTTGCTTGTGCAGATGTTAGTGGAAACGATTATACAGATAAAGTCGAAGAAGACTATGAAAATGATCACGGTAAGGATTTGGACTTAGATGAAATAATTCTTTAAATAAGGATTAAATTGATTTTTTATTTTTTAGAAAAACTACCTTCGAAAATTTTCGAGATTTGTGCAGATTATGCAGATAAAGTCGAAGAAGACTATGAAAATGATTTCGGAGGTAGATGAAATAATTCTTGTAATAAGGATTAAATTGATTTTTTATTTTTTAGAAAAACGATCTATAAAAATTTCCGAAATTTGTAAAAATTTATTTGATAAAGCCGACATAGATGTTCCTCCAAACGATCAGGAAAAGGGTCTGAACTTAGATGGAATAATTCCTTAAATTCGGATTTGAGTTAATTCTTTCTTTTTTAGAAACCCGAAGTCGTCCAAACCCTTTCAATATTTTAAGACATTTACTCAATAAAGTCGACATAGATGTTCCTCGAAGCGATCAGGAACAGGGTCTGAACTTAGATGGAATAATTCCTTAAATTCGGATTTGAGTTATTCTTTCTTTTTTAGAAAGCCGAGAGTTTTCCAATTGGTTTCCAAGGACTAGGCCCACAACAAAAACAACAACCCGTAGCGCCATCAAAGCAAAACGTGCAGTTACAAAAGAAATTTCTAGTTTTTAAATAATTTATATTTTATTTTCAATATTGAATACGGTGAAGTGTTCCGTATAATGCATTACATAATTACTTAATATTCTTGATATAATAAAAATTTTATTCGCATAAGGAATTTTTTTCTACCCTTAGTTGCACTTAAAATTTGAAACTTTTACTGAAAGAGAATAATAAATCAGTTTTTAGGGTTTGCAGGTGTCCACCAAATCATTAAAAACCCAAAGATGTTAGGAAAAATATCAGAAATGATTGATCTATTATCTATTATCAAGGCTCTGATGAAGAAGAAGATTTTTCTCTATTTATGATGGAATATTCTATGCATTTGGATTTTTACTGGTTTAATACAAAACATAATTTTCATTTTGCTTTGATGGAAGAATTTAAAGCTTATTTTTCTCATATGGTTCTAATTACATAATTTACTTTGTCCGTATTTTATGTGCAATTCAAGCTTAATTTTAATACATTTTTATATCTGAAAGCATTCAAAACTTGAAATTGAGGCCATTGATGCTGAAATAAAAGCTCGTAAAAAGAACCGTAGTCACAGGAACAATATTTTTTTGATACCTATAATTGCCACAGAGATAATTTTCTTTTTCAATAGGAAATAAAAGTAGATTTTAGGACAAAACATTTTGTTTTCAAAGTTCTTAGCTTAAATTTAAATAAAACCAACAGATGCGACTCTTAAACGAAATTTGAACAGTTTTGAAAAAAGTAAAAAGATTATTGATAAGATTGCATTCAGAAATAAGATGCTCACATATCTTGTTAAACAAAAAAACTAGAGAAATCAGTTTTCAGCCGAAATACAGATTAAAATTATAGCATACACTCTACATGGTATTTCTTATGATATTCAAGCCTCAGTATTTTCAGTATTGCTCTACTAAACCATTTCATTTAGCAAAATTAACTAAAATTATGTCATAACTTTTGAGTTATCATAATTGACCAAATGTTCAATAATTCAACTTTTATATTTGATGTAAATCAATTTCATGAGCAGCTGCACCGATTATTTATTTGATCTATAATTGCATTTGCAAAAAATGGCTGATAAAGTTGGATTTTATTATTGAAAACGGGGTATAAAAACATAGAATCCAGTTAGGAAGAGCCAGTTGAAATAAATTCGCTTACAAACATAATTCGCAAATATGAAGTGGCAAACAACTCTCGCATTTCTTGTAATATTAGCTTTTGCTTGTGCAGATGTTAGTGGAAACGATTATACAGATAAAGTCGAAGAAGACTATGAAAATGATCACGGTAAGGATTTGGACTTAGATGAAATAATTCTTTAAATAAGGATTAAATTGATTTTTTATTTTTTAGAAAAACTACCTTCGAAAATTTTCGAGATTTGTGCAGATTATGCAGATAAAGTCGAAGAAGACTATGAAAATGATTTCGGAGGTAGATGAAATAATTCTTGTAATAAGGATTAAATTGATTTTTTATTTTTTAGAAAAACGATCTATAAAAATTTCCGAAATTTGTAAAAATTTATTTGATAAAGCCGACATAGATGTTCCTCCAAACGATCAGGAAAAGGGTCTGAACTTAGATGGAATAATTCCTTAAATTCGGATTTGAGTTAATTCTTTCTTTTTTAGAAACCCGAAGTCGTCCAAACCCTTTCAATATTTTAAGACATTTACTCAATAAAGTCGACATAGATGTTCCTCGAAGCGATCAGGAACAGGGTCTGAACTTAGATGGAATAATTCCTTAAATTCGGATTTGAGTTATTCTTTCTTTTTTAGAAAGCCGAGAGTTTTCCAATTGGTTTCCAAGGACTAGGCCCACAACAAAAACAACAACCCGTAGCGCCATCAAAGCAAAACGTGCAGTTACAAAAGAAATTTCTAGTTTTTAAATAATTTATATTTTATTTTCAATATTGAATACGGTGAAGTGTTCCGTATAATGCATTACATAATTACTTAATATTCTTGATATAATAAAAATTTTATTCGCATAAGGAATTTTTTTCTACCCTTAGTTGCACTTAAAATTTGAAACTTTTACTGAAAGAGAATAATAAATCAGTTTTTAGGGTTTGCAGGTGTCCACCAAATCATTAAAAACCCAAAGATGTTAGGAAAAATATCAGAAATGATTGATCTATTATCTATTATCAAGGCTCTGATGAAGAAGAAGATTTTTCTCTATTTATGATGGAATATTCTATGCATTTGGATTTTTACTGGTTTAATACAAAACATAATTTTCATTTTGCTTTGATGGAAGAATTTAAAGCTTATTTTTCTCATATGGTTCTAATTACATAATTTACTTTGTCCGTATTTTATGTGCAATTCAAGCTTAATTTTAATACATTTTTATATCTGAAAGCATTCAAAACTTGAAATTGAGGCCATTGATGCTGAAATAAAAGCTCGTAAAAAGAACCGTAGTCACAGGAACAATATTTTTTTGATACCTATAATTGCCACAGAGATAATTTTCTTTTTCAATAGGAAATAAAAGTAGATTTTAGGACAAAACATTTTGTTTTCAAAGCTCTTAGCTTAAATTTAAATAAAACCAACAGATGCGACTCTTAAACGAAATTTGAACAGTTTTGAAAAAAGTAAAAAGATTATTGATAAGATTGCATTCAGAAATAAGATGCTCACATATCTTGTTAAACAAAAAAACTAGAGAAATCAGTTTTCAGCCGAAATACAGATTAAAATTATAGCATACACTCTACATGGTATTTCTTATGATATTCAAGCCTCAGTATTTTCAGTATTGCTCTACTAAACCATTTCATTTAGCAAAATTAACTAAAATTATGTCATAACTTTTGAGTTATCATAATTGACCAAATGTTCAATAATTCAACTTTTATATTTGATGTAAATCAATTTCATGAGCAGCTGCACCGATTATTTATTTGATCTATAATTGCATTTGCAAAAAATGGCTGATAAAGTTGGATTTTATTATTGAAAACGGGGTATAAAAACATAGAATCCAGTTAGGAAGAGCCAGTTGAAATAATTTCGCTTACAAACATAATTCGCAAATATGAAGTGGCAAACAACTCTCGCATTTCTTGTAATATTAGCTTTTGCTTGTGCAGATGTTAGTGGAAACGATTATACAGATAAAGTCGAAGAAGACTATGAAAATGATCACGGTAAGGATTTGGACTTAGATGAAATAATTCTTTAAATAAGGATTAAATTGATTTTTTATTTTTTAGAAAAACTACTTTCGAAAATTTTCGAGATTTGTGCAGATTATGCAGATAAAGTCGAAGAAGACTATGAAAATGATTTCGGAGGTAGATGAAATAATTCTTGTAATAAGGATTAAATTGATTTTTTATTTTTTAGAAAAACGATCTATAAAAATTTCCGAAATTTGTAAAAATTTATTTGATAAAGCCGACATAGATGTTCCTCCAAACGATCAGGAAAAGGGTCTGAACTTAGATGGAATAATTCCTTAAATTCGGATTTGAGTTAATTCTTTCTTTTTTAGAAACCCGAAGTCGTCCAAACCCTTTCAATATTTTAAGACATTTACTCAATAAAGTCGACATAGATGTTCCTCGAAGCGATCAGGAACAGGGTCTGAACTTAGATGGAATAATTCCTTAAATTCGGATTCGAGTTATTCTTTCTTTTTTAGAAAGCCGAGAGTTTTCCAATTGGTTTCCAAGGACTAGGCCCACAACAAAAACAACAACCCGTAGCGCCATCAAAGCAAAACGTGCAGTTACAAAAGAAATTTCTAGTTTTTAAATAATTTATATTTTATTTTCAATATTGAATACGGTGAAGTGTTCCGTATAATGCATTACATAATTACTTAATATTCTTGATATAATAAAAATTTTATTCGCATAAGGAATTTTTTTCTACCCTTAGTTGCACTTAAAATTTGAAACTTTTACTGAAAGAGAATAATAAATCAGTTTTTAGGGTTTGCAGGTGTCCACCAAATCATTAAAAACCCAAAGATGTTAGGAAAAATATCAGAAATGATTGATCTATTATCTATTATCAAGGCTCTGATGAAGAAGAAGATTTTTCTCTATTTATAATGGAATATTCTATGCATTTGGATTTTTACTGGTTTAATACAAAACATAATTTTCATTTTGCTTTGATGGAAGAATTTAAAGCTTATTTTTCTCATATGGTTCTAATTACATAATTTACTTTGTCCGTATTTTATGTGCAATTCAAGCTTAATTTTAATACATTTTTATATCTGAAAGCATTCAAAACTTGAAATTGAGGCCATTGATGCTGAAATAAAAGCTCGTAAAAAGAACCGTAGTCACAGGAACAATATTTTTTTGATACCTATAATTGCCACAGAGATAATTTTCTTTTTCAATAGGAAATAAAAGTAGATTTTAGGACAAAACATTTTGTTTTCAAAGCTCTTAGCTTAAATTTAAATAAAACCAACAGATGCGACTCTTAAACGAAATTTGAACAGTTTTGAAAAAAGTAAAAAGATTATTGATAAGATTGCATTCAGAAATAAGATGCTCACATATCTTGTTAAACAAAAAAACTAGAGAAATCAGTTTTCAGCCGAAATACAGATTAAAATTATAGCATACACTCTACATGGTATTTCTTATGATATTCAAGCCTCAGTATTTTCAGTATTGCTCTACTAAACCATTTCATTTAGCAAAATTAACTAAAATTATGTCATAACTTTTGAGTTATCATAATTGACCAAATGTTCAATAATTCAACTTTTATATTTGATGTAAATCAATTTCATGAGCAGCTGCACCAATTATTTATTTAATCTATAATTGCATTTGCAAAAAATGGCTGATAAAGTTGGATTTTATTATTGAAAATGGGGTATAAAACAGCGAAACAAAAACCAAGCTCATATTTCAAAAACGAAGGCCATTTTTCAAAAACAGAATACAATTTTTCTTCCTTTGCTTTTTGAATTCGCTTAACTCAGTTAAATATGGACATGTATACTGTATCTGTTACTGCCACCTCTTAGATAATAATGACAATAGAAATTTTGTGCATTTTTCGTTTAGGTCAAAAATTAGTTTACAATTTAGTAATATTTTTATTATCTTTTATTATCAAAAAAAGTTAATATACAATATAAAGTAATGAAATATCTTCATATACAGCTAGTAATAGGAACTAATAGTTAATAATATATGCTAACTTGACATTTGACATAATTTCAGATGAATTTATGAACGTATTGCTCTTACTCTTATATCTCTCTCACTAAATTAGCACTTTTAGCCCTTTTAACTTTGCTAGATTTGATTAAATCTTCTTGATTAAAATTTTTCTAAGCCTATACCTTTGCACCATCATAAATTAATTAGATAATTTATGTTTTAAATAATTTTAATTTAAATTATATATAATCAAATTTGATAATTAAAATAACGAAAAGAGCACCTGTTGCTGAATTATCAAAATAAATCAGTGCTATGAAATTGAAATGCATAAGATAAAAAGAGATGACTATATAGATAAATACAGATAGTATATATACACAAGCTTGACAAGTGGTACCAATCTGAAACCCATTCATAAGTTGTGTAGTCGGCGTGTTGTTTTTATTCATTCCTTTTTACTCGTTCTTGTATTTTATAATTATAAAAATAATGTTTTTATCAAAATTTTATTCAAAATATTATTTTCATTTTTTAATCTAAACTACATATCCATTATATTTATATAAATTAATAATTAATAGTGTATAATAATCAACGTGTAGAGCAAAATAATTAAAATATAAAAGTTTTTCAAAAAAAAACAAATGTTTACATGTATTAAGTGTTTTAAAAAATTTTAGTTTTATTTCATAAAATTATTGAAAAATTTTAAAAATTTAGTCTAAATACCTGTGTTTAATTACCAATGGAACTTGTGTTAAACCCACCTGTCAACTTTCTAGCAAAACCCATACAAATAATCCGTTATAATAATTATAGTTTATCTCTTTCTGTTCAATAAAGTCCAGAGGCTTTCGCGGATTTGATATGAGAAAAAGGTCAGTACACTTTTGATATATTGTTGGTACTCAGCCATATAGTTTTCCTTTCCAGACAGATTTTGTTGCTCTAGATTTTTTGATTTTTTTTTTTAAATTACATATTGATTACCCAATTTAATTTTTACCAATAATAATGATTAAATAATAAATATTAGAATTTAGCTGGACTCTAATAAAATCTATCTAATCTAATTATAGCTATTGTTTTTATTTTATTTATATTAACATAAATTCAAAATATATTTGTGCAAATTATTTTCTGCTTAGGTAGATAAACAAAATTATATTTCAGTAAATTTTATCTCATTAGATTTGTTTATCTATGTTTAGATTTGTTATCAAGTTGTTTAACATTAGTAAAAGATCGAAATTAAATAAATTTTAATATTTGTTTGCATATTATTACATCTATTTAACTGTAATTGTATAATTTTCTGTTTTAGTAAAAATTACTGATATTTTTTATTACTTTTTGATATAAACAACTTTTTCTAATATTGCATTTTATATTAATTTGATACGAAGAGATTGTATACCCTTTTATCACATCATGTGGTACTTGTTTTATTGAAACCAATTTTCATTAGGTTTTTTTATTTTTGTGTTGATATAGAGCTAAAACCGCCATAGAGCAGATATTAATGTTAAAAATAGTAAAAAAACTGCTGAAATTTATATACTTATTAGTAAAAATTAACGAAAATCATAATTTACTCTGCAGTTTACACCCGAGTAAAGACCGGAGAAGAGGAAAAGGTTGGTGAATGTGAAACATAACTTCGAATTGTTTTTAAAACTATGACCAACTCAGTTAAAAAAAAATTATTTCTCTATGGTGGGAATAAATAATTTATGCTACAATTTGTCAAAAGAACTCCTCGATGAAATGATCCCTTGATCAATAAAAAATACGAAATGGCAAATTAAAGTTGCACCGTACACGAGAAATGATGGTATGTCAAACTTAACAAATGATTCACAATTGAATACATGAGCCGGTAACTGTCAAGTGGCATAATATAGGTTCCTATTACAAACTAACCCACTTGACACACTTGACTACAAGACTTTTGGTAAACGTCAAACAAGAGGCAGTGAACGGGTAACGGGGTGTATCGAACGAGGCCAGCAGCTGTCATTTTAATGATAAGAGCGGTGAAAGATAAAACGCTGTTTCGAAACTTTTATAGAAGATTTTATTCCCGCACGTGAGACGGAAATTCTACTTCCTTTCGCTTTGCATCTTATAGTGCGTTTACATTTGCCAGAATACTACCTTTTGCTCCAGATATCAAAATAAGTCCTTATACTCGGCCCAAATATTCTTAGATTAGTAAAATTTACATCTGTCAAAAATTTGTTAGTTTTTGTTGTTATAAAAGATTTTTTCATGATATTCACAGCCAGATTTAACCAAAATCATAATTCATAATTACTATCAAATAATTCTCGAAAGAGACAGAGCTCGAAAAATTACTCAAAATCTCTCCCCCGTGTTGCCATGATTTCTTTTGGCAAAAGACTATAAAAGAAAATAAATTTTAATGAATGTCTTCTTGAGAACAATACTAGAGATCACCCATATAAAATTTAAAGTTTTAAGAATACTAGATTAGTATTCTGGCCACTGTAAACGCCCTATTACCAATGCATATTTACAAATTCAAGTGTATTGGCCAAGCGGGAAATTTGGTTCTCGCTAAAGGGCTACAAACCTACTCGCTTCCCACTTCTAATACAAACCATCTTCCTTCCGCCCTTCAATTAACATTACAACTTCTTTGGAAGGAAGGCCGTAATACATATTATAGGTGTAATATTTTTGTATCTGGTTTGATTGGACATGAACTGAGGTCTCTTGTGTCTAGGATGGACAAGTAATTGTGCCAGAATCTTCTAAAACCTACTTTGCTCTCTTTTACCTGAGTACCATCAGATCAACGAAAACTGCTTACAATCAAAATGAAGGTTGGTAGGTGTCTCATTTTCTGCTTTTAAAATATTCATTCTCCTCTTAATTGATCTTCTTCCTTGATGCTTGTAAACTTTAACACTAAGAATCTAAATTAAATACTTCGTTTTATTTTAAATTAAATGAAATTTCAACAGGTGAAAGAAAATACTCGACATGTATAATTAGTGCTAAGCAAAACTCGATATCCCATATTAAGAATTCTAATTTAATGCGAGACCGAATAGTAGAAATTTACATTTATTTAAAAAAACCTTAACGCGATGTTTAATCAGCCAAAAGCCATACTTTTGATGATATATTTGGGTTAAGCTTATTAGCCAGTGTGGTAGTTCTAAGAGCAAGAAAATTAACATTTTTATTTTCAAAAATTTATATTAATCTTTAAAATATGCGCTTACATTCTCTCAAAAAGTACCAGAAATAGTTACAGAAAGCAATGTAATGATAAATTTTGTTACCTTTAAAAGAGGCCAGTGGTGTACCCAACAATCGAATCACTTTTTATATGCGTTTTTTAGGATAGCCTTAGTTCCTTAAATTAATTCTGTCTAATCTAATCTAGTGAATACACTGCTTTATTGATGATATGGCTGCTGGTTTGATCAAATATAAATTTAATGTGAGAGTTTATTACCGTCGACATTAAATTTTAGATTGCTATACCTCTCTATAGCTATATACTCTCTTAACATGTTTGGTTGCTATTATTGTTTTTGATCAGAAAATTGTGATAGCAAAATTCATGGCTATCATGAAATTTCATCATAATTTTATAAAAATAGAATAAAAACTTATCAAAAAAGAACGCAAAAATCTCTTCACTGATAACACCAGCAAGAAATGAAAAGAATGACAGCAGCAAATATAAAGAAAGAAAAATAAAAACTAAAGATCTAGCTTCGTTAGCTCTAATATCTCCAAATCCAAATATTCGTACTAATAATAAAACAGCATAATACTCGCTCCAAACCTTTTCAATACTAGCGCATGAAGATTAAGGTGATACTTCCCTTTTATAAAATTGTATTTCTATTATTTTTATAGCTGCGAAGTTATTTAAATTTGGATATAAATATTAAAAACCTTTTCGAAAATATACAATACAAAAAAAGGAATAAAAAATCCGATTTTACGATTTTCGAAAATCAATTAATACATCTTGTACACCCCACGCAATATCTATAAAAAAATTTTATTTTTAAATAAAAATTTTCTTTGAACGGGGAAAAATTCAAAAACAAGTAAAAAAAAATTGAATTTGGCTTCCCAAAATTATCCCAAGAATGTAGCATAGCGAACTGTTTTAAAAATTTTACTCTTGAAATGACTTCAAAGGAAAAAATTTCCAAAAAATATATTCCTTGATTTGAAACTTTATTTATATAATAGAGTTTGTTGTCTTTAACATTTCAAAATTTTATTATTAATTACAGGACTATGGCTCCAGACATTACAGACTTAAGCTCGTTGTTACTAATAAACAAATTCTACAATTGAACGGTGCAACATTGATTCCACCGCTGGGGCTGGCCGATTGAACAAAATGCACAATCTTTTCACAAAAGTCCTATCAAATCGAGATCTTTCTAGAGCAGGAGATTTATTTTCAGTACAAGATTCAGAAATTGTCAACGATTTAACTGAAGTGGTAATATAGCATTAATATATATATTTTTATTTTTTGTTTTCTTTTAAGCAATAAAATTGCAAAAACGAAAAATTTCAATTTATTTTTGTCTAGTATTAAAATTTTTGAAATATTTTATACAAACAGCTAACAGAAATAGATCGTATTATATCTCAGCCAGATTATTTGGAAAATGATAATGATCAATCAGTTGTAGAAATTTGTGTGACAAGAGTTTTATCATGTATTCGTGAAACTAAAACAGCAGAAAAAAATTGTTTAGCACTTGTTGCACTTTTAGAGACTTGTCTTAAATATAATTTACAGCCAACAGTTGATTGTCGAGATGATCCACCGCATGCTAAAATCTCAGCTGATATTATTTCAAGTATTTTTTTGGTATCTTAGTATTTTAAAATGAAAATTGAAAAGCAAAAAAATAAAATTAATTAAATTTCTTTTTAATAGAACTACGACAAGAAAGAAGTTATGAAAATTGCACTACCGATTGCTGTTAAATTTTTACAAAAAGGAAATAAGGAACTGTCAAGAAATTTAGCTACATATTTATCTTTAGCAGCTATAGATTATGCATATCTCTTGAGTCCTCATGTTGATCAGATTCTTGGATCAATTACATCAGGTTTGGGAGTTTTTTTTTTTTTTTTTGATAAAAATCTTTTAGTTCTTGATAAAATGAATAAATTTTTTGTTTTCCTTTTTATATACATATGTATATTTTTAGGATTCCGAAATTTTATCATTGTTAGAAATGAAATTGCCTATAATACAACTTTTATATGAGGTGATGCGGTACCAATGCAAGCATCACGTGACCTCATCAATACCTTAAGGTTGAATAAGTGGATTTTCAGCTTTTTTAGGCTTTCTAGTTTCCTCAAGTTTTATAAAAGCAAAATCAAACCGCTTATTCCCAATTTGTATTTATTATACCCATTTTTTGTTTAAAACATTGCTATAAACATTTTTTTTTGTTTTTAAAATACTATTTAAAACTATTTTTGTATATTTAGTACAATAATAATTTTTGAATTACTCAATAGTCTCTTTTGTTCTGCTAAAACTTGAAGAAAAAATTCTAACAAGTAGTAAAATAAAAACAAAACATCAATTTAATTAATTTGTGTGCTAAAGAATTACTGGTAATACCAGACCAGGGCCTTTGATTGCATTATAGAAGGCTTGACTGTACTTATTTTATCACTTAAATGAAGTTTCTATATTCTACCTTTTGATTGACCAAAGCTACAATCCTCCTTATATAATTTTAGAATCGTAAAATTTTTGTATTAATTAATATATATTTAATTAAAACGTTAAATATCAAAGAAAGCAAATTTGTATCCTAACAAATAACACGTGCTACAATTCAAAAAATAACTAGGACACTCATCTGATACAGAATATGATCCGATCTTCTCCCACTTAAGACTATTGGCAAATATTAAACGATAGACATGGAAATAAGTAAATTTCAATTTTTGAAACTCCATCTTACTTTTAATCTTTAATCTAAATCTAATCTTAAAATTGCTCTATCATCTGTTGTTTACACTAGCACTTTAACAAATTTTTCACGTCATTACCTATTTGGGTAGCGTTTGGCATATTTCAAACCTTTTTCATGATTATTTAGCAAATCTAAAGGCAAAAATTGAGTGTCATATTTAAGTAATTTTATAACTTTCTCCAATTTTCTTCTTCTTATTCAAAATTTTGGGTTTA
Organism: Acrocera orbiculus; assembly: GCA_947359355.1. Classification (NCBI taxonomy): domain Eukaryota; kingdom Metazoa; phylum Arthropoda; class Insecta; order Diptera; family Acroceridae; genus Acrocera; species Acrocera orbiculus. The sequence goes on from OX375757.1 coordinate 48,727,784, forward strand.
TTTTCTTCATTATTATTATAATTATCATTACCTTTTTTTTTCAAACAGAAAACTATGGTTTATGTCGAGTTTTATCACAAATTTACATGACAGCACCCGATGAATTAGCTCCACATTCAACTCTTCTTATTTCTCTATTACCACGATGCGATAATCAAGAGAAATTAGCACTTTTACAATTATTTGCACTAATAGCACAAAAAAAACCTACAGTAAGTTTTATATATTTTTAGATATTTGTTAAAAGTTAAAAGTATATTTTTCATATTTTTGTTATTTTCAAATTCGATTTAATCAAAAATAGATTTTTGAATCAAGTATTTCAAAACTTTGTGAATTACTTTCGGATATATCTACTGCAGCAGCAACAATGACAGTACTTTTGAAATTAGCTGAAACTCGTCCAAACTTAATTGGGAAATATTTTGATAAAATTAAAAATACAGCGACAGAAATACCATCAACAATCTCTTTAGCAGCACAAGTATTAGCAACAGCTGGTAAAATAAATAAGGTAAAAATTAACTTTTTGTTATAGAGTATGTTTGTTGGATTTAAGATAAATTTTGTTATCTTAATTTATTAATAAATAATTAAACAGTTATTAATTTTTCTATTAGTTTTATGTTTTTTATCTTTTATGTATAATAAAAATATAAATTAAAAATTTATAAATATTCTGCTACATTTCAAGTGAAATTTAAGAAAAAGTGAAATAATGATTGAAAAATTCTCTTTGACTATTTTGAGGTGAATCATAGAAGTTAACTCGTTTTCAATTTTTGCCATTTTATATATTTAGCGAAATCAGCGAAAACCAGTGTGAACGATTTTCAAGCTACTTCTAAAATCCCGGATCTAAAGTTAGCCATGTTTTCATTTATTAAATGAATCCTAGTGTTTTTTTGATTTGTTTTTTGCGTTTTGCTATTAACTGTAAAAATATATTTTTATTTTTACCTTTTTCGTGTTTTAAATGTTTGAAAGTTCTTCAAATTGTGAAATTTAAGCTTTCATAATAATCAATAAAATCTAAACTAATATAAAGATCGGAATAAAGAACACCATTTACAAACGAAAACTTACAATGATAACCAAAACTTTTCCTTTGATTTGATATTTAAAAATATTTTCGTGTGGCTAATCGAAACTTTGTTATTATTGTTTTTTTCTTTTGATTGGAGAACGGTTTTTATACTAAAAATCGGTTTGTTTTTTATGTATAAAAATAAAACTCTCTTCGATTAAGCACTTTTTTCTTTCGCTTATAATATACTACATAAATACAATATTTTTTTAGGTTCAATGGTCATCCTATAACAAAGTTTCTAGAAAATAAGCTTGAAATTTAATCTTTTCAAGTTCAGGTTACCCTAAAATCAAAGAAAAACTAGTTGTGTATCATTTGAAGATTTTCTATGCATGATTTGATTATTAGAAACTAAAATGAACTTTTGTATAACACTCAGGGACTACCAAATGTATATCCTTAACTCGCCAATTTAAATTACAAGATACTTTTAAAATGTCAGATATGATTTTCAAGACTAAAGCTTATACTTAAATTTTTGATAAATATTTTTTATCATTTTTCTATTTAACAAAACTATAAAACAAAATAGAAATAAAATAGCATTACTTATTTTTCAATATTTTCTTAAATTTAACTAGAAAATCCCTGTAAATATATCATTTTTACTTTTTTAAATAATTAACTATAGAATATTTTGCTTGTTATTTCAATATTGTATGTATATTTAGGATAAAGCACAATTTGCATTAGATTTTGTACTTGAACATTTGCCGCATGCTGATCGTACATCACAATCAATTTTACTGCATGAAGCGACTAAACTTTGTTCATCATATCCAGTTTTATTTACCGATAAAGTGCTGGCATGTGTAAGACAGAAGAACTCATTAAGGTTCTTACAAATATAATTTATTTATCGTTGAATAATTTAAATTAATTTTTAAAATATATGTATATATATATATAAATTTAGTCAATATCAATCTTCTGCACAACTATCTACAGCTAATGGCAATAAAATATCGGGTGGTGTTACAATAGTTAAATTGAATTCTCCATCAAATTCAACATTAGTACCGATTGCTACAAAATCAATTTCATCTCAAGTTCATATGCCATTAAATACATCTCAAAATACAGCACCAATTGAAAATAATTCTAATGTTGTTATGATTCATACATCGAATATTAATGGAAACTGTTCCGGTATATCGAAAACAGTTACTAATTCAACAGTTGCACCATCAACAGGTGTATTACCCACACCACCACATACTGGTTATACAAGAAGAGCTAAATTAGGTGATTCTAGAAGCACAGGTAGGTTACATCCAACTGGAAATACACACCGTAGTATGACTCGGCTTAATATTGCAGGTATTTGATATAATTTAGACATAATCAAGACAATTATTTATGCTATTTTTAATTTCAGGTGGTTCTGTTGGTGGTTTACATAGATTAAGTTCATCTCAACAAATAAATCAAAATGGTTCAAATAGTGTTAATAATAATTCAAGCGGTAATGTTCAACAGCATCCATTAGGGAATCCAACTAGTAATCCATCAAGTCCAGGATATGTTACACCAGTACCACCATTAAGTAGTAATGTTATTATTACAGGACATAATAAATGGGGTATACCTTCTACTAAAGTTACGTCGGGTGGTGTTACAGTTACGACATCCAATACCAAAATACGTCCTCATTCACAAGGACCTATAACATTAATTGGATCTACAGGTGCCTTAGGGAAATATAGTACAGATATTTTAAATCAATCAACAGGTATAATTATATAAAATTCTAAGATGTATATATTTTGTGTTCTCTTTATTTTTTTAAGGATCAATAACACAACAAAATAGTGTATCTGTTCATCATGCATTACCAGCTCCACAGTCTTCTCATAGTTTAATACAAAAATCTGTGATGACACTGCCAGTAAATTCAGCAAATTTATCAGTAAGATAAATTTTTCATATTTTCAGATTATTTAACTAATTAATTAGAAATTGTCGTTCAAGCATTTGAAATGTGTTTTAATTCCGTAGTATAGCAGGTGTAATGTTATCTATATTTCTATGCTTCCACATCTTTAAAAAATAAAACCTTAATTACGTTTTACTAGATATGGCAACAGATTAAACCTAAAAGAATGGTTCTTGCCAAAGACGGAAAAACTAATGAAGACCGAAATTCTAAATTTTAGGAGACTTAAAGTCCCCTCTCAAAAAGGTATATATCGAAAGTAAAAGATACCTAGACATCTTGGTACTCAGCTGGCGGAACTAAAAAATTTAGAATTGAAGACGGAACAGAACTTTATACTAAAAAAATCGAGTTAATCATTTTAAAGTAACTGAATTTAATAAAAACTAAAAGATATGGAAGTGAACTAAGCCAGTTATATCACAATTTTTGAGATAAATGGTCCGCACAATTAAATGTGTACAATGACAAACTAGAGGTCACTGTTAGATCTAAACCAGTTCAAAGAACCTATAAATCATCATTAAAGTTTTATATCACAAAACACCAAATATCCACTAATTTAACGGAAATATGGAAAAGTTGGAAAAGTTGTTTGCATAGCTTAATAAAAAACTGTCAAACTGTCGTAACAATGACTTATGTTTTTTGTTTTTGAGTTCTTATGAAAAAGAATGTATAAGAAAACTCCATATCAAACAAAAACTCAAGGTACTGCACATTAAACCCAGTTCAAGTTTTTGTCGGCCCCAAATGTTGTTCTTGTAAGACCTTTAATCGATGCTACTGATTAAATTTTAAATTTTTCTTTTTAATTCAAACGAAACTCATTTGATATTCGTATTTAAGGAGAATTTTGCAAACAAAAAGTAAAAAATAAAAAATAAAATTTAATTCCTCATTTATAAATCCTTAAATAAACTTTGAGGATGTAAACCATGTAAAAAATAAATTTTAATAACTTTAACAGATTCTATTTTTATAGAATAATCATGAAGTTGTGGTGTCTGGACCTATGACTGTTACCTCACGAAGGAATGAAAACACCAGTGTAACAATAATTAATTCAAATAATAGTATAATAAATCAAAGGATGAGTACATTTGAGCCATATCAAATAATGCGTGATCCTGTTCAACAATTTTGTGAGAAAAATTTTTCATCAATTAAAAAATACATGGATCAAGTTTCACATAATTTACCACCGCCAACTAGATGCGGTATTGAAGGTTTGCTAAAATTCAAACTTAAAGCTATTTAAGATCTAAGAGTTTTTGTTTTTTTTTGTTTCATTATAGAACGACGAACAAAAAAAGTTGCAAAATTACATTTTGCATGCCAAGTACGTGGACAACATTGTCTTTATTCTAAAACTTGTTTTACAATGAGAACACGAAATCCAAAAACATGGATACATTTAATGTTTTTAGACTTTCAAGTTAGAAATTATGTAAGATATATCTACACTAAAATCTAGAATTATTAATTAAATTTTGATCTACTAGGTAAAAGAAAAATGTGTTTTGAGCACAAGGGAACCTGGAATCAGCAATCTAAAAAATATGTGGCAAATACTTAAATGTGAAAATAGAACATTTACTGAGCTAGTTACTAGTCATTTCCCATCTCAGAAGGTTTGATATTAAAAATAAAATAAAAATTCAATTTATTACATTATATTTAAATAAAAAAAATTATCATTATTTCAGGATCGAGAAATTTTAGTAAATGAATTACGTCATTCAGGTTTTTTAGATGTTTTTGAGGTAATTAAGACTGATCAAACAAAACCTAATTCAAATGAATTGGAATACCAATGGGGTTGCTTTTTATGCAATCATCCAGATAAAGCAGTTGGATTTTTACGAGGTAATAATCAGCCCATGATTGAAGGTCAACTTAAAGAAAAGAAAGGTAAATGGCGCTTGTTTAGACGATGGAGAACAAGATATTTTACATTATCAGGTGCTCATTTATCGTGCAAAGGATCGGTAAATTTTTTTCCTTTTGGTAAAATTAATTGAAAAATACTTTTTTTTAATATTTTTTTTTTTAGAGTGGTGGTGAAAGTATAGATGTAAATCAAATACGTTCAGTAAAAGTATCACGAGGTGCTCGCAATATTCCAAAAGCATTTGAAATATTTACTGGAGATCAAACTTTAATACTCAAGCCAAAAGATGGCAAAAACGCTGAAGAATGGGTACAATGCTTAAGCATTGCTGTTGCACATTCTCAAGCACGTGACAATCTAACTAATAAAACAAATAGTCTTCCGGCTCGTGGCCTTGGCAATAGTAGAACTAATTTTTAAATCTATTTTTCTTAGTAAATTTATATTTTTATATATTCCTGTTACAAAAAGAAAAACAAACAAAAAATATTATAAATTATTTATTTTTCAGAAAAATTTTAGAAACTTATTTGACGATGTAAACGAAAATTTCCAAGAAATTGCATGGGTTATTAAAAAGACGAGAAATAAAAATTTTTGAAAAATAATGGCTAAATGTTATTTACATTCTCACTATGAAATTTAAATTTCTTCAAATGGATCATCCCAACTTTTCTTACATACTGGACATTTTTTCATGTCAACTACATATGTTTTGATACAACTGCGATGATATTCGGAATTACATTTTTTACATATAATTCTCTAAAAAAAAAAAAATCAATTGATTATTAATTTCATTAAGTTAAAAAAAAAACAATGTATACCCAAAAAATTGGAGTTTTACATAATTTACAGTCATTTATCACATCTGGATATTTTTGTTTTAAATAATTTGGAAATTCAGCTAAAATTTTTGGCCCATAATATAAAAAATCATTGTGTTTTAAAAAGTAGCCTTGTTCTATCCATTCGCTAAGTAAGGATTCAGCACGATTCATTTCTATACTATTTGGTGTTACTGTTCGCGCTAAATTTAAAGCAGCTATAGGCTCTAAGTAACGATCGTTACTTAATACTATTCCTCGTAAAATTATTCGAAAATAGTTACGCTCTGATTCTGAGTATGCTGTTTGAAGTCTTAAGTAAAAATAATATTTGAAATTTAATTTGTTAATTTTTTTTTTTATAACATACTTGTGTATTTCGACTTGGGCAGTATTTGTAAATACTATGAAAGTTTCGTCAAGTAAATCATGATAAATATATTTTATCTCTTGATCAAAAGGTGATATGTTTTCATTAATTTCAGAAATAAGATTTTTCATATTGTCTTCTGAAATTTTTCCCACTTTATCTATAAATATGATGAAGAAACAAATAAAAATTGGTTATCATTTTTTTTTTTTTTTTTTGGATTTCATTTAATTCTATGTGATGAACGTAATAGATTATGGATAAATTACAATAACGGGGTAAATCAAACTGTTAAAGAATAAAGATAGTGAAATCAACAGTGACAGAATGTAAGGATCTTATTTATAAATTAATCAATTTAAATGATTGATTAGTAAGTTAAAAGCTTGTTAAGAAAAAATTTTTAAATATTTAGCAATTTTAAAGTGAGTATAATAGTTTTTCTCAAATTAGGTACAATATTTAAAATTTCAGTTGAACAAACTGAACTTACAAAAATACAAACAGAAAGCTTAATAACTTAGAAATTATGAAAACAATTTTCTAATAAACTAAGTTAAATCTCTAATTACTATTTTAGTTGGTTAGATATACCTAATTTTTTGGAAATTCAAGAAATCAAAAATTAGTTAAGAACGTTTGATTTGCACTAAAGTACAAAGTAATTACAAGCCGGTTAAGCGTTTCTTCAGAGTCAATTCCAAGGTTGATGAACGACAAATTTAACAGAATAAGCAACATTATTAATATATTCTTTCAAATTTCATTAAAAACGAAAAGCATATAAGTTGTATTACAATAACAAATTTTTGCAAAGGTGTTTTGCTTATAATTTACTTACATCTCTGACACATTGGATCTAAAATGTTCAACGCTTCTGATATACTTAAAGTTCCATGATTTGAACATGCTTGTAAAAATCCATAATGTAATTCAGATGTCATAATTACGAATTTTATTTAAAAATTGAAAGTTTGAAACGAATTCTATACAGCGCAGCCTTCAAATGTCAGTTCATATCACGGTAGATATTATTCACAATTGTACTTTAATTCTAATTAAATCCATAGCTTTATAATTTGTAAATTTAAGCTATAAATTATCTTGCAAAATTTTATTGATAAAAACTAATATTTTGTGAATAAATATAACTAATACTGTGAAATATTCCGTTTAATGTTTATATTAAAGCTGTTGTTATCGGTGCACACAAGCAAAATAAACGCAACCTTTCAATTTGACATATGTACAATATAAATTAATCAAAGCTAAGTAAACGCAGCACTGTAAAAATGAATAACTTTGAAAACAAATTACAAGTTGGATATAAATTAGAAAAGGTAAGATTTTATTTTAGTATTATTTTCCAGGAATCGTATTTTGTAATTGTTTACTAGTGACTCTTATTTGCAAGTAAATTCAAACAACTTCTACTAACACTAAATCAATTTTTACAGAAATATTTTCTAAGTCAAGCTACATTTCTTATTATTTTGAAAAAGTCACTAAGTTAAGATCAAAACATTTAATTATTTGCCATTATAGATACTTTATTCCTAAAAGCTTAATATTAGTTTCAACATTATTAAATTCCTTATTTCTTTTATTATATATTGATAAAATCTCTTCTAGGAAACAGCTAAACTATCGTTATTAAAGGATAGAGTAGATAAATATCATGATCTAACTACTTCAATGTCTAGTATTCTAGCTACATTCGAACAACGTTTGGGCAAGCTTGAAGAAACCATTCTCCCTGTTTATAATGAAACTGAACATCTACAAAGAAGGCAGCATAGTAAAAAAATTATTCATGTAATAAAATTTATCCACAATATGTTGTTATTATTATAGATTTAGATTCGACGCTTCAAGCATTAGAAGTTGTTTTGTCACATTACGATGCATCACAAGAAGTTTGTAATTTAATTCATCTAGGTCCTTCAGAAGGAAATATTTTGACTTTTCTTAATGCTCTTGATAAATTAAAACGAGCTAAAGATTATTTTCTTAATAATAACTCACAAAGTGTTGAATTAGAAAATGTAACTAGTTTATTTAATGCTGGATGTGAAAGCTTAAACAATCATTTTAAATCACTTTTAAAAAGGCATAGTTATCCCATGAAGCCAGTCGATTTATTGGATTTAATTTATATTGAAGATGATTCATCAAATGAAGACTGTTCATCTATAAAACAGTTATCAGCAAATACTCGTGAAGAACTGAATGTAATTTCAAATTGGTTGGAACAAAATCTACGTCATGAATACATTGATATTTATTCAGATGAAAGATCTGAAGTGATATTTAAATCTTTACAAAACTTAAAAGATCATCAAAAAAGTGGTAGTTGGGGTAATGAACCACTTGTAAGTATATGAATAATTATTGATTTTTTTATAATTTTCTTAAATTTATTATAGAAACTAAAAAATTATGGTCGCCCAGAGGTAAAAAAAACTACATCAGCACGTCTACAACAAATGTAATATTTGTTTAGCTAAAAAAGATATTTTATATAAATTTATTTTGTTTAAAGATTTGAAAAAAAGGCTAACAAAATGCTACTAAAAGCATCACAAACTCTTGAGTATTCAACTGGATTTTCAATTAAAAAAAATATTTCTCATTCGGATTTATTTGGTTCTGAAGATAATGGTGATGGAGATCAAGAATTGGATAAATATATAGTTTTGCTATTAGGTTTACAGCGATTGCTTGTTTGGGAAAGAACTTTGCTAAAAGATATAGTTCCTTTATCCCGTCAAAATGATGTTTTCTCTAAATTAGCACAAAATTCTATTGAAATGGTTGTCAAAGATGCAGAAGTATGTAGGATATTCTTTGATCATTTAATTATTTTAAAAATATTTTTGTTGGCTGTCAATCTTTACGTCATATATTAAAATTTTTATATAATTTTTAATATCTTTAACAACAATTTTTTTTAATAAACTATATTATTAGGTGATAACTTGTAAAGTCTTAAGAAGTATAGCACGTAAAGAATGGTCATCTGCCTTGGATATCTTCTCGGCCTTACGTCGAGTAATTCTTTTGCAGCCTGATATAGATAAAACTTGCAATGCAATTCAAAAGGAACAGTTAAAAAAAGTTTTAAATAAGATCCAACAGACAGTAAATTTTATTCAATTTAGTTAACTATTCAGAAGAAAAACAAGCAATTCAATTATTCTAGGGTGCCAAAGCACTAGAACAATTTTTAGAATTGGTTAAAGGTGATTCTGGTCCAAATATTGTTGGTATGAGTTCAAGCACCTTATCTGGCTTTTCAAATGTTCCAAAAGATGCCACCGTACATGAGTTAACCTCAAATACAATTTGGTTTATCGAACATTTATTTGATCATTACGATGTTATTGGTGAAATATTGAAACACGATATTTATTACACGAATCAGATAGAATCTTTAGTTACTAAAAAGTCCTTAACAAATGAAGAGCGTAATAAAGCAATTCTTGGGATATATATAAGTAAATTTCTCTAAAAACAAAACTTAGCTAAATTTCATATTTTCTGTTTAAATTTGTAGAAAAAGTCTTAGCAGAACTTAACCTTACAATAATGAATAAATGTGAACAATATAACGATACAGCAACAAAACATTTATTTCGTTTAAATAATATACATTACATTTTAAAATCACTACAAAGAAGCAATTTACTTGATTTAGTTTCAATAGTAGAATACGATTGTGAAAAAAGCTACTTAGATATGATAAGGGATTTAAAAATTTCATATCAAAAATCATGGTCAAAACTTCTCGGATATATATTTCCACTTGAAGATTTGCCTCGGCCAATAAATGGTAAAGTTAAAGAAAAAGAACGAGCAGTGATTAAAGAAAGATTTTCGGTAAAACTAAACAAACCTTTTTTTTTTTTGTTTAAATAAATATTTTTTTCACAAATTCTTTCAAGGCGTTCAATAAAGATATTGAAGAAGCGGCAAAAATTCAAAGAGGCATTTCAATACCAGACGTAATACTCCGTGAAACATTAAAAAGAGATAACTTAGAACATATTATTCCAAAATATAATAAGTTTTTTGAAACGTGGGTTGCATTTTTATGAAAAAAAAAAACATTTTTTTAATGTAATAAACTATAATTTTAGTTTTTCGGATGTACAATTTAGCAAAAATCCAGACAAATATATTAAATATAGGCCACAGGATATTAATGCAATGTTGAATAATTTATTTGATGATTCAGCGTAAAAGTGTGTATCAGGAACATGCCTTAAGTAATAATCCAAAAGTGATTTATATTAACTAAAGAAAAATGTGGTATTTTAAATTGTTTTTAATGTATAATTTACTTTGTATGTGAATTTTATTATTGTAATAATATTTATACTTTAATTAAAAAATATACGTACAATTTGAAAAACTTTTTTATAAGTTTGTGCATTTTCCGTTTACTTCCGCGACTTTTTATTAATAAATTTTTGAAGTTTTACATAGATTCAAATTGTAATACTTAGCTATGGTCACATAGAAACGACTTCGAGTAAGAAGCAGTTAGATGAAGTTTATTAATGCGTGTTGGTTAGATATAAAATGTCGATAAGTTCTAGAATTTATCAGAAAAATCAAACTATAATATATGACTCTTTTTTTTAACCTATTTTTTATGAAAATGGCGAATAGCTTAATTGTCTGCAGGTGTGTTAGTTGCTAATTTTTTCGCGACCAGCTTCTAACGACCTATCGTCTTGCCACAAATTCAAGCCAGATATACCTTTTGTTTCTCTAGTTATCTCATTTGCAAGTCTTTTTTTTTATACCAAAAGCAACAGCTTTGAAAAAACGTCTTTTTTTTATTAAAATTTTACAAATGTGATAAAATGTGTTATACAAAGTATATACACATTGTCGTGAAAAGTCCAATGGAAAATTTATAAATTTTTGGTACAAAATCATATTTTATGTATAATTATATTCTTATGCCATTAAACGTTTCCGGTGGTATGTCATTACTTGCTTAATAAGCTTATGCGTTTTCAAACTTGGTAAAAAAGCAGATATCCGTTTTATCTAATGTCAAATCTACATTTTACATATGGCGGTCCTTGAAAGCTTCCAGCCTTAATTCTATCTGCTAAGTTAGCTAGTTAGTCTTAAAAATAAAATTCAACTATAATATTATCTTATACTATATTTTAAATTACAAAAAAAAACATACTTTTACTGTAAATATACACAAATAGATTTTGGGGTTAAAACGCGATGTCTGTCGATGAATATGCGGCTAACCTTACCCAAGTTAAAGAATACCGCAATCAAATTGAAAAGTATTCAAGTGAAAATAAAAATACTCAATTGTACATAAAAGGTACTAAATTATTTTTAAACAAAATTTTTACTATACATACACATATCCATTATCAGTTATGAATCATTTAATTCATGAATTCGAACATGGCAACGAGAAAACTAAGGTTACCAATAGTACAGAAGCGATTAGATGTGATGAACTTAACCAAGCTTACTCAATAATTGAAGAAAATATGTCTTTGTAAGTAAAAAATATGATTTTCTCATTTTTTATTGGCTTTAGTCAGGCTAAAGAGAAAATTACTTGAAACATATAACCTCAAAATATAATTTTCAATTAACTATTGTATAAAATTATTCACCAATCAATATTTATGTGCTTTTTAATTATATTAATAAAATAAATTTTCTTTTAGGCAAAGGGAGCTAGCAATGAATATCGGAGCTGTAAATCATGCAGAATCTATCGAACAAATTCAAAATGATCTAAATGCAAGATTACGTGATAAAAAGGAGCAATACGATAAGCTGATATTGCAGATGAAGTTTGCACAAAGTAAATTAGAAAATTTAAAAATTGGTAAATGTTTTGATTTTATTAACTTTTTATTTGTGTTTTATTATTCAATGAAATAAAATTTCTAGTTAAAGACAAAAACTCAAGTGAAAAAAAATTGGAATTACTTGAAAAAGAGTATAGTGATTTACAAAAAAATAACGAAACCTGTGTAAAAAATGATCGCGCTAAATTTAATCACTACGAAAAGTTATTATATTCTTTACTAATAGATATTATACAGCGAAACAAAACTATAGATAATCTAAGTTTGAAGGTTTGTATGAAATTTATTTGATTTTAAATAGGTAAAATAATAATAATTGTAGATAAAGGAAACAATGATAGCAATAATTGACTTAGAGAAAGACAGCAAAGAAAATAAGATTGAAACTCTTAGGATTCAAGTAAATGAAATGCTTGAAATTGCAAACGAGCTAAATAATAAGAAAGTAAGATTTAAGTTACCTTGAATTTATATAAATTATTAAAATAAAATTGTTATTTCAATTTCAATATTAAAATTTGCGTAACACATACAACCTGCAGGTGGCACGAAAATTCATGAAATTTCCACCATGGTTTGAAGATGTTCAAAAAAATTTGCTTAAAACATCTAAGAATTTTTTCCGGTGAATTGTATGAAAATTTCGTATATTTCATACAATTTCTAGTATCTTATTAATCAGTATTCTAACACTGAAATAATTATCTTTTGAGAAATTGTTTTATTAAATAAAGCATATTCCCAAATTATTGATTGTATATATTTATTTTCTTTCTTAGCAAATGGAGAAAAATTTGATACCGCTTATGCTGAAACATGTAAATGTTTTTAAAGAACCGATTGATATAAAAAAGATGCTGCAATGCAAAATACCTGAACCTAAGAAACTTGTTACATCATATAACAATAATTTAAATTCTGGTTTAAGTAAGATTGAAAAAAGTGACACACAAATTTTAACTAAATCAAGCAATAGATGTCAAAATGAAAATCTTAAACCAGTAGATCAAACAGTAAAAGCCAAGGATTCGGAACTTTTAAAAGATTCAAACCTAGCGAAAAATTTGTTGAAAAGAAAAAGTGAAAGTCATGTCGTTGAAAACCAAACCATTAAAAAACCAAACACATCGTATCAATTTAAAAGTATTCTCAAAGATTGTCCAAAAAAAGTTGTTGTTCTTAAGTATTTAGATAGCAAAAATGATCCTTTTCGGCAACAAAATTTACAAAATTTTATGAAAAAAAATTCGATCAATAATGAAGAAATCATTGTTAACCAGAAATTAAATGCCAAATATAATGAAACACAAAAAATCAAACAAAAGGAACAGTTAAATAATTCGAATAATGAAAATGGTTTATTGCCTCAGTATGATTTTAATAAATCTACAATATTTGATTTGAATTGTGGGAATAAGGACTTCTTATCGACAAATTTAAATGTTTGTAATAAAGAAACAAAAAAGCAGTTAGGTAGTAACGAAATTAAAATTATTGAAAATATTTTGATTAAGCCTGTTAGAAAAAGTAATTTTGATACTGTTTCGCTTATCCCACTTTCAAAAACTTGTATTAAACAATTAAAACATGTTCAAAATATAAAAGCGGATATCACTAGTAATACAACTTTTTCTACTTCCCAATCAGAACTATTAACCCAAAATAATAAAGTTAATTTGAACACTTCTGAAACCAAGAAGGAAGTAGACATAAGTAAAGTACCGTCAACAGCAGATGTTATCGAAATTAATTCGTATACTAGTGGTATGATCCTGTCAAATAATTCAAATGTTAATGATTCTTATTATTATGAATATAATAATATTTTGAGTCATCCAATTGATACAAAAACGGAAAAATTTTCAAATAAAGACGTTACATCACATCACGATCTTAAAAGAGATATATTTGATAAAGAACAAGTGATTGAAATTGATCAAGTCGACTACAAATGCGATGAAAACACTACGATAAAACTTAATAAGTCGAACAATGATAGAAAAATCTCGGAAGAAACGACCTTTTTAGCTAATAAAAAAAGAAAATGCCAAGACAGAGAAGAAAAAGTATTTGAAGATTCTCAAAAGAATTCAGAGCATCTTTCAAAGAAAATCAAACCTAATGATAATTTTATTTATGATGAATTTTCTAGAAGCTTATGTAGTCCATCAACAAACAGCCCGGTACAAAAAATTAATAAAGCTGTTAAAAGTCCTGTAAGCAGCTTTTTTTCGATTGAAAACTTTATGACAAAAACAAGAAAGCCAAAAGGACAGAATAAAGATGATTTAAACAAAAAAAATGAGTTCACTAAGCAATTGAGTTTTGAATCAAATCAATCAAATAAACCTTTTGATTCCTCTGATGATTTCATGCTAAATTTTGAAGGTGGTTCAAATATAGGATCTGATTTCAGTTTTGAAAATTCCTTTAAGGATCCCGGTTCTATTTTGGATTAATATATGTATTAGGAAAATTTGGATTTTATTTTTGGAGATCTATAAAAGTATAAATTTAATTTAATGATATTTTTCTATTACTTTTAAAGATTTTGTTGCGTAATTTCTAAGATAATTAAATATAAATTAAATGTGAATAAGGTATTTTTCAGGGAGTCAACATTTTCATATGTAGTCTTATATAATATTTTGAAATTTTTGGAATTTTGATTTGATTACTAGTTAAAATAGTGTTCATGAGTAATGGTACTAAAAAAAGTTTATTACTTTTATATATTTTGCGATTCAAATATTGTTTTAATAATATTTACTGTCAAATAATAGGCTAAACAATTTTTATATTAATTATACATACTTAATATAAAGTACATAAAAATTCTTCTAATAATTAAAAATATTTAGCTATAAGCCATAAAATGAATTAAATACTACAAACGTGGAATTCAATGCTGCTTTAATAGAGAAAGAATAGAAATTTATATCTAAAATACGTCATAAAATTATTTTAATAAAGATTTTGAATAATATCTTTGATAAAAAATACTTAAAAATTATTTTGATTACTTAGTGCTAAATTTTTTCAAATGTTTATTGAATAAGCTAGAAAAGTATTAGTAAAAACTTCAACTTTTCCAAAAGATCGTATGTCTATTTTTCAATAATATTAATTTTCCAAAGAAAATTATATTAGAACAAAATAAAACAAAAATATTAGTAAAAATGCCTCTTACAGGGCAGTTGTTTTATGTGTCTGGGGTCATTCATATCCAACTGACATGTTCATGTGTCAGAGGTCATTTTAACTAATTAAAATAATATTTTTTTTTTGATATAATAGATCTAAGAATCATATTGTTATACAGAAAAATTTAAAAAGTTAGATTTTTAACAAAAATTCTAGAAGTATGTTTCAAAAATTCAATAGTTTTTACTAATCACTATAAAAATCATTTATAATTTATTAACTGGCTTACAATATTTTAGTGAGCCATTTATTAATTTAAATGTAAACAAATTGATCTTAATAAAAAGCATTATCATAATCTACGGAACTGAATTATAGCTAAATCCTTTTGTATTATTACTTTTTTTGGTGCTATGTAATGAATAAATTCATAACATTTCCTTAGATATTTAAAATAAAAATTCAAATGTTTAAGTTAAAAAAAAAACTGAATTAGATATTTATTTTTATAAGGACTGCAAAGTTAATTACATTTTTCCCAATGTAATGGCAAAAATATCTACTGTTGTGTCATTAAATTTAACTTCACAATTAAATATTAAAAAACTGAAAAGGTATTTTTCATCAAAAAGTTATCAAGAAATGCGGAAGAATTAAAAGCGCTGTCTAGTTATTTTGCTCAAAATCAAGCATATTTTCGTGAATTTTTTTTTTCGACAATTTGATTATTATAATTTTATTTACTCGATTAGCATATAATATATGTAATTATATTTAAAGTATATGTTTTGAAAATTTCATTAAACAAAGATTTATAATTGAGATGTAAGCAGTGAATCTTGGCCGACGATTTTGAAAAAAATTAGATTATCTGAGAAGTTTTTCAAGATAATGATATCGAATTTTTAATTTTTTTATTTCGATATTTTAGAACAGTTTAAAGCCAGATTAACATTTTTAGATAAAAAAATTCGCTATTATGATCGATGCAATAGATTTTGAGTTATAGTTTGCGCCGGCTCTGAAAATATTAAGTTTTGAAAAAAAAAACATTTGAAGCGCGTTACTTTTCATAGTATATTGCTTGAATTAACATAAAATTTTAATACAATAACCTTGAAAGTTTGTACTTTGTAAAAAAAAATTGAATAAAAGGAACAGTGAATGACTAGACTCCCTTAAGTTATAACAAAAATTTTACTTAATATTCAATTCAGGAAAGACTCAATTCTAATTTACTAAAGATTTTTATGGAAGATATTATGAGATGACTTAAATTTGTATCATTCATCATTTTTTTTATTCTTTTAATAATTTTCTGTTATAAATCTTAGTAAATTGTTTTGGCTTGATGTTTAAGTTTTTGGTGGAACCAATTAATTTGATTACTGCCATCGATCCGTAAAGGCCAATCGGACTATATATCTCTGGCATCATTATTTGTATTCAGATATGAAAATATTAAGCCTTATATTTCACAGAGAAGTATTTTAAAAGTTATTTATTTATTATATTTTAATTAATATCCTAATTATTTCAGGTGTTATAATGAATTACATCTTACAGCCAGGATAGTTTATCTATAAAAATTTCAACAAAGAACCTCGAATCATCTCTAGATATAGTTCCAATTTCACTAAAAAATAGTGCATCAGTTTTAACGGATTTAATACGGCTAATATTGACTTCAGCAATCAAAACATTGTACTACAGCCAGACTTTATCAATTCCTCCTTACTAAGAAATTGATGAAAAAAGCGTTTCAAGAGAAAACTATATGAGCTTAACTAAAATTCTAGAAAATATATTTTGTGTTTGGTTTTAATTTATATTAAAATGCTTTTAATATCCAGAATAATATAATTTCAAATTTTAGAACAAGGAAGTAAAGTGCCCAAATATGCACCCAGATTCGCGGATGTAAATCTTATTCAAAAATGATTAAAAATCCTTCGAATTTGTTCGACAGTCATTATGTGAATCAATCATCTTAATAAATGATTTTTTTCATTAATTTGTTAATTTGTGATAAATTAACCAAAGAAACTTAATTTGATAGACTTAATGAACTAGAACTAAATATTTAGTTTTAGATTTCTAAAGAAATGTAATTGTGAATATCGTGTAATTTATTCCGCTTACAGGTTTTGCTTATGCTACACTATTCGCGTTTCCTCAAAAGGGAAATTTAATTGATTTAGGTACTAAATTTTCATCGTTTTGAGGAATAATTATAGAATATATATGTGTCCTTTAATCTTTTATGTAATTTAAAAATGTTTAAACTGCATTTTTTCGAATAAATTCGCTGAATTTGCGAATTGACTCCGGGAATCTTAAGTGCAAAGCGGGTTTCAAGGAAATTTCATTCGTTGTGATATCATGATTTTGATTTAATAGAGTGTTATCTTTTTAAAAATTTTTCCTTTTTCTTTGTTATTAAAATAAGACCCCATAAAATTGATATTACATGGCAAGTTATCGCCGAATTTCTCTTAATCAAGAATCAAAATGAGTAAAGTCTGATTCTATGAGACTGGTAGAAATTTCAATATTTTTTAATAGATGAAATCTCAAGTTGCTTTATACGCCTGGTCTCCTGTTAATTTTTTAGGCAAAAGATAAAAAAGGCAAGTGAGAAATGTATGCCCGAAAAACTTTCTACTTCCAAGTTGCTTTCAGTAATACATTAAAAACATCAGGGTTAAAAAACTTATATGAAACATTCCCACACACAATTTGTATCTCATACGTAAAGATATTAATTTCAGGTCACATGAAGCTAAATGTTAAACCACAATTAAAAAAAACTTGTTTTATAAAAATTAGGATTACAGAATTGTTGAATCTTAGCAAATTTATATCTTTTTAAGAATAATAAATTATACATTCTTCCTGACTGGAATACCTTAAAAATTTGTTGTTTTTGGGCCAAAAATAATTTCTGATTGACTTTTTTTTAACCAAACAAAACAAGACTTATTTCAATAGTTTTTTTTCTTTGCTTGTGATATCTTTGTTCTAGTGACAGTTTCTTTATTCGAAACCGCAAAAAATCTGCAGTAAAAGAGATTAAAAAGAGTGCTAATGTTTTTGGTCTTATTAACAAGCTTAACAAACAATCTCGTTTTGTGTTTTATATTTACGCTTAAACTATTTATAAAGATTTTCAAAATTTATCTTGTTTTTTAGATAAAAAAAAAAGACTGCAAAACAATAGTTTATGAGATAGATCTAATAATTTTATAAACATTTAATCATAACAAGAAAAATCATGAACAACAAAACATATTACAATTTTTAGTAGTTCAAAATTAATAGTACTGGGAAAATCTCAATTTACGATACTTTAAAATTTGAAAAAAGGTCAAAATATCTCGTAAAACTAGCATCAACTTCAAAGATGAAACCTTTTGTAAATCGGCCAACATTGATACTATCTCAGTAAATAGCATTTGAAAAATCTTAAGCAAGGTATGAAGGTTAGGCATGTCAGTTCTTTCACCTACACAACAAACACAATGGATAAACTATTTGTATTGCTTGAATATAATGCATAATAATACTTTCAGTTTCATTAATCTCTAGTTTTCTAATGGTATTCAAAAGACTTATGGGACTCACTAAAAAATCTTTATCCCAGGCAAAAATTTGATGTGCAATAGCGACCATTGCCACAAGCCTTTATTTCATTTTGGTATATAAGAGATGAATCGTTGTGGCATAAGCCACAAATATAATCGATTTGTTGTCTAGAGTACATCATTTAAAATATCCAATCTTTGGAGTTATATAAGAGTTAAACTTTACAATGCATTGTTTTAAAAAAGTGAGTTTTCTTAAAATAAAATAACTTTAATTTATCAAAAAATTTTTTTAGCTTAGTTGTATAATTTTAATCGGAGTATTTGCAATAATAACTGACTGCCAGAATATTGACAAGGAGGCACAAATAACATCTTTAACAAATGAACTAAATCAAGATGGAACATATCAATATAATTTTGCTTCTAGCAATGGAATTGCAGCTCAAGCTACAGGTCAAGGTGGTCAATATGTTAGCGGGGCAGCACAATGGTATTCACCTGAAGGAACTCCTGTTCAAATTAGTTATACTGCCGATGAAAATGGGTATCAGCCGAAAGGAGATCATCTTCCTACACCCCCTCCAATCCCTGATCATGTTATAAAACTACTGGAGTCAATTAGAAATAATCCACCAAAATCAAATGAATATGAAAAGAATTATTAAATTGGTCTATAACAAAAAACTAAAATTTTTTGTTGTATTTACATCTGTGATAATTTTAATATAAGCTTTTTAAAATTTTCAAATAATTCTCAATAATTCATTCTACTTTGTGTGAGAGTATGTGTCGATATATTAAATATTGAAAAAAATTTTACTATTCATGGAAATAGAGTGTTCTCCAGCTGAATGTAACTAGTCCATATGGAACTTATAGGTTTTCATGGTGCTGATCCTAATTACTTGTATCATCCAGTATCATTCGTCGCATTCAGTTTGCGTATGTATTATATCCAGGCATGACATATTAATATTCAGACTTAGCACTCAAGCCGGGTCAAATTTCCTTTCAAGAAAAGAATTGCTCTTTTAATCCCTGACAATTATTTATAGATTTATAGTATCCGGCTGTTTATG
Organism: Acrocera orbiculus; assembly: GCA_947359355.1. NCBI lineage: Eukaryota > Metazoa > Arthropoda > Insecta > Diptera > Acroceridae > Acrocera > Acrocera orbiculus. The sequence continues at coordinate 48,747,575 of OX375757.1, forward strand.
TGTGTACTTATGGTTAAGTTGTCCGGTAGTTAAAAGTTAAATTAAGCTCCCATCTATTAAAATAAGAATAAGCTATCAATATTTAGGCAGTTTCTGTAGGGACGCAATATAAAGAGCCAAAAGGGAAAAAATGATAACTTCTACATACACAGCAGATTTTCAATATCAGAAGCTGTGAAATACAGGGTTTTTTTTTTTACAAAATTTTTGAGAAATGGTATTTTTCAGCTTATTTGATATACAGGCTAAAAACTACAGATTTTTTCAAAACTGTGTAGAGGCAGCCTGATCAAATTTCATTAAAAACTCAAAATATTTTGAAAAACATTATAACAAAGCCATTAACGTCACCGTAAATAAATATCAGCTATTTTCTTTCTATAACTCAAGTTAATTGCGTTACATTCTTTCTTCTGGAAAAAATTGTTTTTTTGTTTTTTGTACATGACAGGATTGGTAGATCTCTTCTAAGTATATAGAAAGCAAATGAAAAAGTTTATCTGAGCAATGATATAGTTCTATAAACTACTTGTGACTACACAAAAAATTTCGAAGATTTTTGCTGTAATGAAAAAAAAAAAATGGAATTATATTTTATATTAACTTTAACTTTAATTTAATCAACAAAAATCAACAAAAAATCACACCGAAAGAAAAGCTTTTAAACGAGAGCTTTTACTTTTGAAAGTAGAAAAACAGTTTCCTTCAAACATATAAAAATTAATTTATTACTTCAACTCTATGGATAAAGCAGCAACAATTATCAACTAATCCTTTAAGGCTCAAATAAATTAATAAAATATTTTTTTTAATATTGACATAGTTATAGTCTGTTAATGAAAATCAGGATTTTGCTATTCTTCAATTTAATGACACACTTCCGAGTTTATAAAATCTTAACAGACAACATTTCTGCACATAAACTTCTATGAATGCAATCAAAAAAAAAATGTTACAAGCATATAACGTAGTATCCATTAAAATTGTCGGCAATTGAAGAATTCTATCAGATGCCTATCAACATAAATCAGTATATTACTTGAAATTATGTTTATTGATGGTTGTATATAGAGCCATCGTTAGGGTTATAAAATGAGACTTCTTCAAATACTGATTTATTTAGAGTTTTCAATATTTAAAACTAGAACAGCAAAAAACATAATTATATTATTATGGATTTAATAACTAAAGAAACTGATACACGAACAATTACTTGATAATTGCTTTTGGCAATTAGAATTTATAAGGTGGATGGCTAAAGATGTTTTAATATCTTAATATTTACCACTTTTTCTACATAGAGTAAGAAAGTGGAATGCTAAATAACGGTCTTCAAAAACATTAATTAAAATTAATTGCAATAATACGAGAAAGTTAAGGTGAAAAATCCTTAAATGATTTAGTAACTGTGTATATTTCAAGGAAATCTAAGCTCCTTATTTAATTTTAAGTTGAAATCTATCTAAAATCTATTTGTATATATAACTGAGTCAATGTACATTTTGAACCCTAATCAAAATTAATGACAAAAACACATGTAAATAACTAATTTTCTATAGTACGCACAGCAGTATTTTCTATTAGTAGAGTGTCGATAAAGAAAAACGGGCTAAACTTCAGAATTAAGGTTTTGAAGGGACTATTTAAATATAAAAAATTTATATTAAAATATATAATACCTAAAATTTGCCACTTTTTACTTAAAAGTTAAGTAATCGATGCTGGTTCTGAGGTTTGAACTTTGAGAACTTTACTATATTGTGAAAATACTTCCTATTACTCTGCATATATAAAACTTGAGGATCAAAACATAGATATGATATTCCTGATCATCATCTGTGTAGCGCAGTAGCAAGAAGCTTGCTATATGTGGTTTTTACGATATAATTGGTGTAAAGTTCTTGCCAGTAACAAAATAAGTCTAAGAATTGCTACTGTAAAGAAAAGATAAAGCATTCAGTTAAAAATTGGGGTTTTAAGGCCGTATACCGAAGATAGGTTGAACTAAAAAATCAAAAGGAGAAAACTCTTTAGGACAAAAAGTTTAAGCTCTTTTGCTGATCTATTTTATACCTCGGCTGGCCGAACTTGAAAATAAAATTTAAAAATAAACAGGAAACATAAAATAAATGTGTATTAATCAAATTTTTATTTTACAATTTAAATAAAAATCTATAAAGAGCCATAATTATTAGAGCCAAAATAAAATATAATGTAATAATTTTATCTAATAGGAAAAAAGCTATCAACAGAAATCTTCTTAAGATTAAATTTAAAATTTGGGCTGTTTTACTTTTTAGTGTAAAAATGAGTTCAAAAATTTACTATAAATATCCTAAAAAATAAATCAGCTAAAACTAGAATAAAAAATTTATTAAGAGTTTTGTTGCGTCTGAAGAAGTACATAAAGCCACGAGAAATTGTATTTTAAAATTTTAACAACAAATAAAACAATAATATTTATAATTACATGGGTAATAAATATCAAAGTTAAAGTATTGCATTTTACTCTGCCCCCTAACATTAAAATCATTTAAAATATCAACTTAAGATCTAGGACAAAGCATAGCAACGAAAGTTGAAAAAATTTGAAAGTAATAGGAAAATCAGAGCTTCTACTAATTACGTTGATTAGTGGATAATTTATTGGAAAAAATACATTGAGATAGGTTCAAACAGACTTAGCATAGTCTTACAGTTTTATATTGATTAATTGCCCATTTTACTGACACAATTAAAAGCTTAACAACATTTTGCTTTTTATCTAAATATTATTGAAAAGTATCATAAATTTGTTGAAAGTATTATTAAAAAAAGTTTTTAAATATTAGAAAGCATATTTTTACTTGGATATTTTAAATAAACGCGTTACAAACTTGCTGCTATCTAAAATTATATCTTATTGTTAGTATTAAATTATTTTGATGTTTCATTGCTTCTAAATTATGTTTGCATGAATTTTTCTAGAACTGCTTTATTGGACACTTATACTTAGTTCTTTGCAATTGAAATCATATTTTATTTAGCAATAAAACCGCAAAAAAGGATTCATTTTGACTTGATTGAAGGAACTGAATTATCCAAGATTGTGTTGTATGTAAAAAAATAAAAAAATGATTGAGACAATAGCTCATAAATTCAACAGAAATTTATTTCTTCGGCATAAGAAGACATTTGTTTGAATTAATTATTTTACACAAGTACAATAAAAAAATATGCATACCTTTCAAAGAACTGAGATTACATATCTGATTTTCAAAATTTTACAATGGATTGTAAATCCCTACTCTAAAAACAATTGAAGGTTTTAAGCTCTACCTACACAAAAAACTTTTTTTCACTAGATCACTAAAAGATCTTGACAATCTTGGAATACTTCAATAAAGTTGAGCTAATTACAATGTATAAAACATTATTAAAACATGCGAAATTTCAAAATAGGTATTATGGTAACAAACATAAGTTAAAATGGAGTTCTAAAGTGTTTTATTTGATTAATCAAAGATTTCAAATATAATAAAAACTGAGTTTTAAGAGAGTTTCAAACAATTTACTAAAGAATATAATTGAAATTAATAAAATTAAATGACTAAATTATATTTACTATTCAAAATCAGATGACAAGTATAGTTCTAAAGAACTATACATACCAAAGTAGTATACTTTCCTTTGCTGTGTTTTCCAGGTGTAAATTACTTGCGGCTAGATGCTATCTTTTCATTCATTTCTGAGTCAAATAATTGTTTATAAAGTAAAACATTCCTTTCCAAATTCTCTTAGAATCAAAAAAGAAGACAGCACCCTGCCTCAAGAAAATTAGTGTATTAGTGTATTAGCCTCGGTCTGAAAATTTTATAAATTTTACTCTACCGTCCTGAACAACCTTAGGTTGAAATACTAAAAATTGAAGAAAAATATGTAATAAAGTGATTTCCTAAATTACCAATTATCAATTACTAAGAGAAAGTAAATATTTGCTTTATATTTAGGCATGATTTTATCTTATTTAGATAGTAATGATATTTAAGGAAAAAAAAAGAAAGTGTTGTTAGGTAAAATTATATTATATTACTTTTTATATGCTAGACAGTATTTTCTATCTAAATTTCATACCCAAAATCTTAAAAAATTTTAAAAATATACATAAGGATTTATTTAACTTTCACTCATTTGACCACATTGATCTCTTGAGCTTAAGCAATCTATATATCTAGTTTAAATAAACGAAATCAATCAAAATATGTATGACAGCAAAAATGAATTTCATTTCATTTCTAAATATACATAGTACATAACAATGAAAATCATTAACCAAAATGGCTGCAAATTTTAAAAATTCATTACTAACAACTTCTTCTCCGATAAGGAGAGTTATTTAAATCTTTTAACTTTATGCTTGATACTACTATTATTATTTCTAGATAACAAACTGCAAAAAAAACACTGTTGTCATGTTCTTAATCGTTTTATCAATCAAGATGAATTAGAAAGTAATCAATCAACTTGAAAGTTTTTAATGCTTTCATCGTGTATAATTAAATCTATATGAGTATAATAAAAAAGGTTTAAACTACAGATCAGTTGACAATTAATCAACTTAAATAAATATCTAAGATTATTTTCATTTTAATCAATTAACTACTAATTCAATGGAATCTCATAAGGGACATAATTACTACTAATAGGAAATATTTAGATAAACTAACTGACGTTAAAATTCTTAAGATATTTTTTATTCTACTTTTGCTAAGTTAGTTTAATGGAAACTAATTAAAAAAGAACAAAGCACAGATGTGTAATTTAGAAGAACACAACTCAAGCATAACTTTTAATGCCCTTAATAAATTTTTTGCATCCAGTTACCTAATAATCTTCTTTTGATTTTGGCCAAAGGTAAAACAGTAGTATTAATCTTACACGAAAGATTTAATGCTGCATATTTCTTAAAACCAGTTAATTTTTTTGCTAGCTTTTTCTTGTAGTTCTTTGACTTGATAAAAATATAAAAAAAGAAAATTATAATTTACTTGATTCTGATTTCAAATTTTAGTGCTACACAGAATTGTCCTTAAATGGAATGGAATTATCATGTCTGTTTTTTTGTTATTGCTTGTGTCTCGAACAGGATAAAAAAATATTCTGATTTAAAAAGAAATTTAAAAAAAAAAAACTATTATAAACGATATTATTGAGGGCGAATACATTAAATTTAATTTTGACAAAGAATGTATTCTAAACTAATGGTCAATTCTATCATCCCTAAGAAAGTCGAATATAATTAACCATTCTTTAAGAAACTAATTTTTTCGTTTCAAATTCAAGTATAATAACATAAAAATAAAGTAGATTATAGCAATAATATTTTATTATGCTTAAGATGAGTCTTTCCACACAACTTTTCACACAGTATTAATTATAAGGATTTTATGTTTTATAAATTTTTATTTCTTTTCTTTTGTTGTTCTTCAATAATAATTCAACTGAAGTCTACTTTGCCATTTTAATTATGTAGATTATAAATATGTTAGAACATGTTCACATAGAGAAATTACTATTGACTAATAAAAATTACATATGTCTAAAGTTGTAATTGTTTCATGTGTTGATACTGCTATTGTTCAAATGTAAACCATATTTATTTAATACTGAAAGATGTAACATCAACAATTTTTTACAAAATTTAATTAAGTAATTTGAAATTGAACTCAGTTTTTGATGTTGACAGCACTGATATTGGTCTGTTTTCAATCGATTGGACAGGATCCAAAATATATGGTTTTAATTTTAAACTCTTATCGTCTGGTAAGCAAATCAAAATGAAAAATTTCTTTTGTATCCACCATAATGGCCTTAATGGACATCCACATATAAAGACCATCGTAAAGGGCTCACCATCACTAACCCCTATATATGTGTACTTTCCTTCAGTCCTTCAAAAGATAAATAATAATTAAATAAAATATGTATTTTTTTAGATACTTGTATTTATCACTCGTGAAACTGCAAAAAACAAAATCAAATTAAATGAAAACCCATCAAAAGATGAAGTCAATTTAAATAATTAAAAGCTAAAAAGCAACTATCACTTTTAATATTTCAATTAACAATAAAAACTTGTATTACAAATTCAAACAATGCAGTGAAACGTTTTAAATGACCATATATAATTTTTTTGTTACATCAAATACGGGTAATATGATTAAATAGTTTTATATTTATGGTATATTTAGTGTGCTCAAATCTTTTATCTAGACATTTGAATGCAACTGACATTCCAGGTAACAAAGATTTTCTCCAGAATTCATGCCAAGCCAATAGACATCATAGTAAATATATTGTCGAATATTGCATTTAAGCATACTCTCAATGCATAAATGAATTTTTGATTCCACATCTACATCACAGAAAAGATTCTTCGAGACTTTGAAGAAAGTCAAACGATGAAAGTTAATTTTCCCATAACAGAACACGAAGACAAATAAATTAATGGATTTTGCTTAGGAGAAAATTTCAGAAAATTATTTCAAATAATTTATCTCATGAATAACTCAGTAAGAAGTGAAATGAATGCAACTCACTTTCATTATTTTTAGGTCTCTTTTTAAGTTTTTATAAAAAAAAAGTTTAATATCATAAAACTTAAATTGGATTTGTTTTACTATTAACAAATTTTTATTTGAATTTTGTAAATTAATCAAGTCACAGTAGTAAAAATAAATTTTAAATTGATTGAAATACTTTTTAGAACTTTGAGCTTCTAATATCCGATAAACTATTCAAAAACAATTAAAGTTAAGCCCTTTTTAGATAATAAAGTAAACTTGAAAACTGTTTGGTTTGTGACTATTATTCTGCAATGCAGTTCAGAACAAAAATTTAAATTAAATAAAGAAACAGAAAGCTAACTAAATTAAATTAAATAGCAAAATATCGTAGTATTGCATTCAAAAAACAAATGTAAAACTAGAAAAGTTTTATATAAAACCTTTTTCCCTTGGTATTTAGAATTCTATTTCAAAACTTTTCTTTTAGGCATTTAACAGTGGAGGAAACTTTAAGGAAATGTTAAAAAAAATTAAGTAAAAATAGTAAACAGTTAGCTAAAAAAAATAAGAAGACATGTCTACAGGCACTGAGCTCCGTAAATGAATTAAATTTTCATCAATTACTCATTAAAACAATTTTATCTTTTCTTGTCGTTTTACTGGATTGAGGTGAATAACAAGAGAAAGAAACTTTTACAATTATCTTGTCGAGTTTGTGGTACTGACTAAATTTAGCTTTTCTAAATCAAATAGTTACTTATACATGTATATACGTGTAAAAAGAGCACTAATTCTTTCACTGTTTGAGACAGTATTAGGATTTCAGAGTTGTTTGCAACTTAAAGGAAAACTGTGGCATCAAAAGAAGTAAATATTTAACAATTATGATATTCGAAGTACTACTGCGATCAAATTGAAAGGTGAATTTTATTATATTTTTAAAGGTTTTATTTATTCTTCTAAATCCATTTCATCCTCTTCAAAGTAACCCACATCCTCTGCGATACAATTATGCCAACGAATTTTCCAGTCATCTTTCGGAATGGCCTTCAGAGCCTTCTGCGATTCATTTTTTATCTCCTCAATCGAATCAAAACGGTGTCCACGAAGCGGTCCCGTTAGGGAACAAGTTACAGGGCACCAAATCAGGCGAATACGCTTCAAAAATCTCGTTCAAAATTTACCTTTCAATTTGATGACAGTAGTATATACGTTTCTAGTCGCTATCATAACGACCCATGGTCTGAGGAAGCTACAGATTTATAAAAATAATAAATTCTATGTCTATCTAGATTCAGAAATTAATGTGGAAGTGGTGGAACGAAAAATTTAGCAAAGCATGGACTAAGTTCAAGAAAAACATAAAAAAATATTTTGATCCTAGTTGTATTCATTTAATTATATTATTTATATACCTAGCAAGGATGTTAGCATAGTTGCTAACAAAATTCTGATATCTTTAGATAAGTATTTATAAGCCTAGTGCTAAAATTCTTTAAAGTGAATGGGACTGCATCCTTGAAAATATTTGAGGAAAGTCTAAAAAAAATTTTGTTTAAAAATTTTCTAAGTGGCAAAAATATCATTTCTTGTATTGGAAATAGAAAAAATATTAACCACTAAAGTTTTTATTGATTATTTTTAAATTTAATACAACAACATTGGTTAATGATATACAGTAATAAAAACTAAAACAAGCAGACAATGAATATTACTAAATCAATAAAAGTCCTCAGATGAATCAGATAAACGCATAAATTATAAGTGTTTAATAAATTTCATAATACTTAGATTTAGATTTAAATAAATATTTATGCAGCATTATAATATTAGGGTTAATAACTATTTTTACATAATTAACTAAGAAATATGAAATTTTAAGCTGCTAATATGAGTTTAGATCAAAGAATAGGAAGTAATGAATATCTTTGAAGAGAAAGTATTTAAAAACTAAAAGTCGAATTAGAAATCAAAAATAATAAAATTTTATTTCTAAGGCCTAATTAATAATTAAAGAACAGCTTTATTATCGATAGTAGGCAACAAAATTTTCGAATACTCCTACTGGTAGTGATTGTGGAAGTCTGCAAGTGGAACACTAAGAAATGACCTTATTTTTTTTTTAAGACATCAATAAAAATTTCTTTTTATTTGCAAAACTTGCTTGAAGCTATAGTGAATGTTTATTCTTGTAATCACAGTGTGTGATGGTATTGCGATGTTTTTATGCTTTCATAATATGCAACATCTTGTCATATTTCAATTACTTTGATAAAAGATTTAGAACCTTAATTTTTTGGTTATATAAAAAGACTTTTAACGATTTCATATCAAGATTTATATGACCGAAATTTTTTATGTAAAACTGGTTTATGTTTTTTTCTTTGATACTGTGTTTTCCATATTTTTAATATTCTTCAGAATATGCACAGCTAAAAACTTTTAATTTTGTTGTTTTCATACTGTTTCCTTATTACAATGAACTCACAGTAGAATTAGCCTAGTTAAGATTTGAATTTTTTACTTATTGCTTAATAATTTCGCAGTTTGAACTCATATCATGGATAGACTTGCAGAATGTTAGGAATATTTTTTCTCTTAAAGTGTTTCAAGGTTACTAAAATTTTAAATTAATATATTTACCAAATATTTTTCATTCGTATTTAAAAACTTAATTAATTTTTCTTTTCAAATCGGTTTTTGTGTTTTAAATATATAAATTACGAATCAAAAAGAGACTTTTTGTTATTTTCTTCTAAAACTAAAAAAAAAACCAAAAATGAAACTAAGAAAAATATATTGTAATTGATTTCGAAAACTTCTCAGCTATAAAAACTCCTCCTATTATTTGTAACAAAAGATACCTACACCATAACGGCGTTATAGACTAAGAACAAAAGTTATTCATGTGCGTGAGTTTCATACCTAATTTTCAATAGAAGTATATATTAATCATAAATCTATGTATTTAAGAGATATTATATAGCTTCTAGCAAGTAGTTCATATGTGATCTCCGATTCATAGCTAAACACCAAGAGCTTAGTTATCTTCGACTTCCGACTACGTTCATTCAATAAACACAATTTTATCATCCTTCATACTATAACATTGTGGTAGCTATTTGTCATCAGATTATAATATATTATTTTGATTTTATTTCAAAGACAACTGAAGGTTGTCTAAAGTTGAATTAAATGTTAGTAAATCTGATTTTGATCTTTAGTTTAGTTACAACTCCTGAATTCCTGTATTTTCACATTTGAAATTTATTACAGCTTAGAAATTTTGCAATTTAGGTTTATGTCTCATCATATAAATTAAAGTTTAGTTGTTCAAGATATTTAAACAACTAGCTATAATATTTGACCTAAGAACACTACTTTCACAACGGGTTATCTAAAATCAAGCCTTACACCCAGCTGGTCTGTGTTACTGTGTTGTAGTGCTCAATTTACTATTCAAATGTATCTAATGTGCTTTCAGCCATTGGTTATAAAAACATATTTATATCCTACAAAAATTATAGCTGATATTAGCTTTTTCGAATAATAGTACAGAAATATAGCGTTGAAAAATTAATTTTTTTTTAAATTCTCATAAAATTTTACTACACCATTTTAATACTCATTGCATTATGGAGTTACAGTTAACAGCATAAAGTTTTTTAATTCACCATGCAAAATATTATTCAAACCATTTATAGAGATAGTTTCACAAATTTTTAATCTAAAATTAATGATAGTTATGGAAATATGATGACTATTTTATTTCATAACCAAAAATATTGATATAATCCTTGGCTAAATATGAAAATCAGGAGTTATTAATCTTAAATAATTCCAATAAGGATACAAAGTTTCTTATTATTTAATGAAATTTGAAAATATTTTGTACTTAAAAAAAAATTGCAGCTTGCAAAGGGAAAAATTTTAAATGATGTGATTTAAACGATTTCATACATTTATTCGACCTTAAGCAACTCGCAAGATCTCCCATTTCATCAGTACATAGAAGTTCTATTTCATCATTGAAATGGAGTCATAGAGTCTTATGTCTGGAAGGAAGTAAACTAAATTTGGCTAAAAATGAATGCAGAGGTCATTATCAAGGTGGTAATTATCTTCATGATAAAAAAGAATAATTAGAAGCTATCTAAAACGAAAAATCTTAGCACTCAAACTTATTTTACTAATTAAGCTAAAATTTGCTTTAATTAATCATAATATGCCCACCAATCTGACAAATGAAAAATATCTCCTAAATCGGTGGTAGCGAAGGAATTATTCACCATACCATACAAAAGTTAAAAACAAAAGAACCAATTTTTTAAAATAATAATTTTTTAAAGTAAAAATAAAAATTTTTTATGTTTTTACGTTTTTTAAGTTTTTCTATTATGCAAATAAAATAACTGTATTTAAATTTTTTTTATTGTTTTACCTTAAATATAACGGCTTCAATTAATTTACTGCTAGGAGTTCATTATTAAATTAGAATTATTGCCATTAAATTGCAAATTCAAATCACACCTTTAAGAGCACACCTTAAATCACAATCAATTCTTAAATATGTAGTAAATAATTATGGATGAACTGAAGCCATAAAACATCAACTAAACAAATAAAATCATATATAGAATAGAAAAAGTTAACTTTAGAAACATTTCTAATCCAACTATGATATCAGATTAAAAAGACCTAAATGCAGTATTAAAGCAAATACTGAACTATACTACACCTTATGGTAATTTGAGTAAGCCACCTAGTCTGAGGCTAAGTAGAATAAACTAGTGACACAGTTTTCATCTTTCTTGTCGATTACTTCTTTATCTTTTTTAAAGGAAAGTAAAATAAAATAAAAATAAAATATTGCTGAAAAAAAATAAAACTGCAAGAAAAACAAAAATATTAATAAACTACTTATAAACCACCAATACATTTTCATTCTACACAATATATACCTTTCAACTACTAAATATTATAAAGTAAAAATATTACAGGGCGGATAAATGAATTTTGCTTAAGACAAAAGCCTAAGTAACCAACAGCTTAAAATTACTGTTGTTGCTTCCATGGTTTATATCCATTAACATGTGCTAATAAGAAAGCTGAAGCGGGCTTGCCGACGATGCCTGTCTACACACTAGCAAAGCTCTTATAATAATGACTGAAAGTCATCATCAGTTTAATCTTCGTCCGTACGGCGCATTTCTCTATAAATTTGGTAAACCTTGGCAATGAAACCTCATTCTCGGTTCAGCCTTTGGACCTTTTAGTCGAGGTCTAGCTCAAATAGCAAAAATAACTTGCTTCTTTTTTAAATTTAGTCGTGTTTAATTTTTTTAAAAAAATTTTTGCTGAATGCAACTTTTTTATATTCTTGTGCTTAATAAGGTACAGTGAGTGTAATTTAGTCTAACAGGGATGAACTTAAGGCTGAAAATATTAGTGCTGTAAATTTTGATTACAGTTTTGATTGAAAAATTAAAATGTTTTTTATCTAAAATTTATAGTTCTTGAGTGAGGATTAAAATTTGTTTTTTTTTTTTTGATATATTGCAAAAATTCAAAATTTTCAAAAAATTTTTTATATCTTGGGATTAGTGGTAAAATAGTAAGAAAAGTTTAAAAAAGAAATTTAAATCACGGACTTGAAGTGAAAATTATTTAGTTTGAATCATGATGTGGAAACTCAGTTTGCTAATTTTTATCTTTAGTGCAAATTTTGCATTTTCAGTTTTAGGTGAGTAATAATAAAGGGGAGAGCTATAGATAAGTAGCTTTAAGAAACTTTAATTGCTTTTTCATTTTTTTGTAAATTTGTTTGTAGTTTAAAAGCTTTAGTTTTGTTTTGTATTTGTTTTTTTCTTAAATTGCTCTTAATTTGTATACAATTTATTAAAGATTTAATAAGTATTGTGATATTTGACAAACCAATTATTATTCTTTCAATAGTTTCTAGTTTTAAGTTTTCTAATTTAATAACAATTATTATAAAATTTTTAATGAATAATTTGATTTCATTTTTTGGTAATTTAATATTTGTTCCATCATAGTTCTGTTATTTTGAAAACAATAAAAATATCAAATCCTCGCTTATGATTTATACAAAATAATTTTCAAGTTTCTTTTAACTATCAAGAAATTAACTATATGTTACTTAAATATAATAAAAAGATGAATTCTTTTTTCGAATTGATAAAAAATCGCTTGCATTTTTTGTTCAGAGCTTAGAAGGAAAAATTTTTTGGTGCTTATGATTTATTTGATATTTTTGTACCAAAAGCACTAATTTTATTTATTTTGCTTTCTTTTGTTGTTGATTTTTGATATATTCCACTCCATCCACCCCATTTGCTTACTTCTAAGCTAATTAAAATTTTTGAATGTTATTAAGTTCAATCTAAAGACAAAAATAAATAGCATTTCGAAAATTATTTCATATTGTACATTGTTCTAATAAAAGATGAAGAATCTTGCGAGCTAGAATTTCCTTTAAAAAATGCACAGCTGAACCAAAGAAAATTAAAAAATTTTTTAAGTTAGAAAAAACATTTTTTTCTATTATCATATTTGACATAGCTTATAATAGATCTATGACGAAAGAGTAGTTTTTAGGTTAGTATACTTAAATTATACAAAAAATTGGGTTATTTATAAGGAAAAGATCAAGAATACGAGAAAATATAAACTGTATTTGCAAGTTGAGGCCACAAATGGCTGCAAGCGTAATACAAAATGTAATGTATAAAATTTAGTAAAACTGAAATGTTATTATGTCTAGTTTTTAATTTGAATTACAAATGAAATAATAAAGTAAAAGGCTATAAAATTTAATGACAACTTTTAAGAACGACGATAAGGTAAGACAAAGGAATGAAAAGATTGGCAAGACTATCAAGTATAAAATAATTTTAAACAAAATACAATTGTACTGTTATTAAGGTGCAAAAAGACTAAATGAGAAAGGAAAGCGGATATTTATTTATATATGTAACTATTTAACATTAAAGTATTATAAAAACCGTTAGAAAAAGACTTATATAATATTCCTAATTTTTATTAGAATCAAACAATTAACTGCTTACAAGGTCATTATTAAGTGGAACAAAAATGTAAACTGAAACAGCAAATAAATTAATTCCTTTGAATATAAATCGGCTTAGGTGTTTCTAGTAATTTTTAAATTTTATAATACCGCTAACATTTAAGATAATCTGGTCACATCTATCCATCATGTAATTAGTTTGAGTATCTAGTAAAAGTTTTTAACCAACAACTTTATATGTCTACTTAAGTTGTTTCTTGCATTTTTAGCTGACACAAGACAAATAGGACAAGATGCCAGAGTAACAAAAACAATTGAAAATATTTAATACAATGAAAGAATGCAATTAATTAAAATCCTTTAGACAGCATCATTGTAATTTGTAATACAAAATATTTTCCTGTAGATTTTTAATGTTATTTCTGTTTTTCAAATTGTTGGAATAAAGTTGGAATCAAATTAAAAGCTTGCAAAATTTTGTATCTAAAAAAGAGAGATTTAATGTCTGTACTCCAGGATAACAATGATACTAATAAATCTATAATTTTTGAAATTTTCGAAAATGATCATCCTTAAACAAAATTAGTAACAAAATTAAAAAACAACAAGACAATAAATCCTCTCGTCATTACCTCAAAAAATATCTTCTTTGATAAATAAATTTAAAATTTTTGGTTTTGGATGATCTGTTTCGAGTTTTGATGCGCACCGCAATACACCCATTTTTAAAGGAACCTCCAGATATTCACTATCACTCGCTTACTTATTATTATTTTGAAATAAAAATTTGGAAAAATATTGTTCAAATATTGTGTTATCATATAAAAATTAATTAAATAAATTCGAATTATCTGTATTGTCAAAAAAAATTCTTGAAAACATGTCCTTTTTTCAACTAATTAAACGAACCATTTCCTTAAGCTTGATATAGACAGTTAGCGACATGCTATACATGCTCACAAATATAGAATCATTTTCCAGATTTTTGGGAAGATTTTAATTCAAAAAGGATATTTTTTGACCAATATTTTTGTTAAATAAAAATATGATGCTAAGCTAAGCATCTCTTTCTTTGACAAGTTTATTTTTTGTTCAAGTATTAATTTTGTACCCATTGCAGGTACAAAGAAATACATAACCTTCAAATGCCTTAATTAAAAAATATTTTACGGATATTAACTGACACAATATTCTTCTCCTTTATTTTATATACGATTTAGAAGAGTTAGGCGTTAACTCCGTTACATGTTCCATCATTTTAATTAACTTATGCTAATTCATTATTCTTTTGGCAAATCAAAAATTATATTACAGCTATATAAAATTTTATGACGACAAATTTTTCAGTTTTAATAAAATACACAAAGAAAGAAAATGATCACATAATAACAACAACAACAATAGTAGAAAAATATATTTTTCAAAGTATTAAAGACATTCAATTTATCTTGAATCAAAAACAGCAGTAAAAAACGAAAATTAAACAAAAATACTAAAAAAGAAATAGAGTCTAAGTTTACTTGTAATTATTTTGGCATAATCAGCAATTAATTAGCCTCACTTTATGATAAAAAATTAGCTGGATAGAAAAATAGATCCGGGTAAACAGTTCTAACGGAAAAATTACGATGTGTATTCATAGATTTTCAATTCTGTGTCATGACCGAAAATAGCTTATGCCTAGTAAATTTGATTAAGTTAAGATTGTTTTTTTTTTGTTTTTTTTTTTAGATTTTCTTCTACTAAAATGAAAGCATAGAAAATAAAAGAGGATCATCTTTGATTTTATAGCAACAATAACAACAAAATCAGTGCAAATTTATAGCTATAAGCACTTAAGAGTCTCTACTCACACCTTGTCTGAAGTTAATTGAAGTCGACTTAAATTATGCAAATTAGCTTAGCTTTAGTCTATTTATTGTGAATAGTTGGATAACGGCGTTTTAATTTTACCATGCAAGGAAATATTTCTGTTTACTTATAGGTATGCATAGTAATGTTTTTAATTTTTGCAACTGACATTTAATTGAGCCTATTTAAATTTTATGTTAGTAAAGATTTTAGTTAAGATATTGCAAACACCAAAGCATTGACCTGACGGCGGTATACCTTTTGAATTTTCTAAGATTCATTAAAAATCATACATTGTCGCTATGCTATGAAGAAATGGCGGAATGATGGCATCGGAAAGCTTATTAAATCAAACTTTTTTTTTTAGATAGTTTGCATAAATATTTAACTAATATAAAGAAGTTTTTATGTCATCCTGATTTTGTTTATATTCTTACTCAGTTTCAACAAATTTAAACAATGATCATATTATAAATCAACTAATTTTGTCTTTATATAAGCCTAAAATTCCGATTGATATTTATATTTTTTTCCACCGAAATTAATATTGAAGTTTTTTAAATAGGCTAAGCTGTGTTAAGCCTTATGTTTTCTTACACCTAAATAAAAATATATAAAATTAACTAGAGGCTGTTACTTTATTTTGATTCTATTGAGGTTAATTTTTGAAGTATTTTCTAAGGAGACATTAGTCTTTAATTTTGGTAGCTAAATTGCTTATAACAGAATATAATGCTGAACAAAAACACAACACAAAAAATGGGGAAAGCTATCCCCCAAGCACCAGACATACAGTGACTCCTAGAAATATTAGTACCTCCCCGAACTGATGGCATTGATGTCCACATGCTTGGTTTGTTCAACTTGGAACTTACATAAATTTAAGTTTAGTTATTACAAAATATTTTTGTCATTTCACCAGTTCCTAGTTGGGTCCCCAAAGCAAACAATGCTTTCCGCTCGAGAAGATACAAATAATTTTGGAAGCAACTATAGATGAGATGGAGTCTTGCGAATATTTTCTTTAATTCTTTGTAATGAGCTACAGTCAAAACCGCTTAATACGACATCGGTTAACACGACCAAAAAAACCAACTAATTAATTACCAATTTATTACCAATTAATTTACCGCTTACTATGACATTGCATATAACGACATACCGTTTTGAACGACCAATTTTTCTAATATTTTCAAAGAACTTAATCGGTTATAACAACATGCAGCATTTTTTTTACATTTTATGTGTCTATTTTCAGAAATTTTATGTTCACAATTAGTAAAAGTGTAGATCAGTTATAGTCAATAGGCGTCCCTAATAGATTTTTAAAAAATTCACTGTGGGCATGTCTGCACTAGATATGGTATAGTCGTCAAATGGAATAAGAAAAAATAGTAAGCTCTTTTACTTTACTTTGATTATGAAAATCACGAATTTTGACTGTAGCTTCTCATCCCAGTAAGTGACTAGAGTCAGTTTGATGCCATATACGCAACGCTTAACACATCGGCTTAATTTTTTATAATTTTTCTCAAAACTTATACACTTATACTTATCCTTATAATAAAACTTTACAAATACGTTCCTACATTTTTAGGTAAAAAATAATGGTACCGCTTTTTACGACTATCGGTTATTACGACCGAAAATAATGGTCCCCTGGATGTCGTATTAACCGGTTTCTAGTGTATTTAGATTTATAGTTTAGAAAAATGAACAACTTAAAAACTACAATATAAAAAAGTCAACACCTTTCTAATTACCCATAGTTCCCATAACAAAGAAAATATTTTTTCGAAAAAAGAAAATTTCATGTTAAATGGTATAAATTGTAAAATCTTATTTTACTTTATTTAAATTAGTTACTAAGGTTTATATTATTACATTTTTTTCTGGTAGTTTAATTGAATTAAATTACAAAAATATTTTAAACCACTTCGATTGTGAAGTGTTTTTTATCTAATTGTTTATATTTTTACTAAAAAGTTTTATAACTAATATAAATTTTCATTATTTGTTAGTTTTTTAATGGAACTCTTCTCTACTCTTATGTAAAAATAATATCTTTTGTTTATATTGTTAATTTTTCAAAGTATTTAGGTTAAAGTTATTTAGGTTTACCCGTCTACCAATTTTTTATCTAAATATATATCGTCAACCATAATATTTTATTTTTACTTTGAATCTCTATTTAAAATTTCATGGATAGAAATATTACTGTATTAAATCTTACAGATAGTTAACTATAAAGATAAATGGAAAAGATTTTTCATTTATATTGTAGAATCTAAAGTTCCTGATACTTCAAAAATGCTTAAATCTAAAGAATTATAAAAAACTTTTACAGAATCAAACGCAATTTAAATCCTTTTTTTAAACACTAGAAATTCATATAGTGGATATGTTTGCTTTGTACACCAAAAAAAAATTAAAAAAATAAAAATAAAAATTTATCTTTACAAAAAGTTAAGGAATTTTTATTTAGAATCAAAGCGCCCATTTGTATAATATAGCTGTACAGTATTCGTGTTATTGCTGTTTTAAGTACTCAATTACAGTACTCAGACGAATGCAATTAAGAGATGGTACTTATATATGTATATAGAGATCCTAAAGCTCTCTAAAACACCTGTTAAATACCAATGTAATTGTACAAGATGTTGTATTCAAATGTTTAAATAGTTTAAAAATTCCATGGAAAATACTTTACAGCCCATAAATTAAATATTATATTAACTGAAATTAACTATATTCGTCTTTGGGTTATATATAAATGATTATTCAAATTGCAAAATTTGTAATAAACTAGCTAGAAAAACATGACCGTTGATGTTATTTAGTTTTATTACATTTACAACAAACCTGCAAGTATTTTATAGCCCAAGATACATATTTGTTGTAAGCTATATTGCCATCTACTTTAATTACTTAAAGTTAGGAGGTCTTCTCGTATAACCAAACTAACAGTTAAATTATATTTAAGAATGATATTAGAAAAAATTTCAGAATGAATTTTAACATGGTTTAAAAGATGCAAAAAAATATTTATTTTGTGATATTATAATTGTAATTGTAGTGGAAATTGTTGTGGTTAGATAATTTTTGTTTTTTGAAAAATGCTTTTAAAATTTTAACTATTTTTACTTAGACTAAAATTTAAGCATAAGATTCTAAATTAGCAAATATAAAACAATTTTTATATACAAAAGAGACTGAAGCTAGTATGGTTGCATTAACAACCAGAGGCACAAATACCCTCGAAAGCACATATAATTACTTTCCATTCATAACTATCAAATGCTCATTAACTATATGTACTTAAAAGGTATGGGTGTCTATAATATTAAGGACCATACACAAAAAAAATAGAATATCTGTGAGCTGCAAAAAAAAAATCGATAAGTTTTGGTTCTTGAAATTTCTGATTCAGATAAAAGATACACGATATTTAGCGAGAATTGAAACAAAAGAAAAAATATAATCATCGAATAACTTAACATTATATAGCCGAGTAATTTGTCCTTTATATAGCAGAAATTATGGAAAATATTTATTAAAATGAATGAAAGAATATTTAATTTTGTGAGGGCATATTCGTTTAACTAGATTGAACGCCTAGTTTGAAAGGGTGATTTTTGTGGATTTTTTTAAAAAAAAAGTATTGTACGGAATATTTTAAAATTAAGCAGATATATTTTTGCATAAATGTAAAATAAAAATATTCGTTTTTCAGCAAGTTATCGATCATTTACTGAGTCTTCACTCCCACTGCTGCAGTGATTCTTGTCTTCATAGTGCACGAATCAAAAAAAAAAAAACCAAAAAGATTGGTACAATGACCTATGACTGTGAAAAAAAACTAAAATGCTACAAAGTGTTGAGTTTTAGAAGAAAAAAGTTAAAATTTTGCTAAAAACTCTTTGGCCTGAAAAAATTATATTTATCCAATCATAAAATTGAAAAGTCATTGTGGGAAAAACAAATACCAAATATGCTATAATAGGAATCAAATCCATCGAATAATTTGTTATCGGGTTACAGCTGCAGCAAATTTGAAAAACATAGTTTTGAGAAAAACGATTTTTGAAACAAAAATATTGATTTAATTGTTATATGTTTATAAATATCATATTTAGAGCTAATCTACATATGTATATATATATATACCTAATTCTCTTTTTACCCGATAGATACGTTTCTAAAAAATTCATGCAAAAAAAATTCGTATAAAAAATGGAGGTGTAGTAGACATAATCTAATTGAATTGTAAAAAATTTAAAGTGAAGTTTTAATGCATATTTGTGAGGAGAGAAAATGAAAAAAATTCATCAGAAAAATTTTTGGAAAAATTCATAAAAAAGTTCATAAAATGTTGGCAATCGTTGTTAAACAAAACAATCCGTGTAAAAAGAGAATGTTTTTTTCGTTTTAACTCGTGTTAAATCAAATTCATCTTAAAAAAGTCGTGTAAAAAGAGAATTAGAGGTATATGTGCGTATAAGTGAAAACAAATTTGTGTATCCCATCGTCAACAATAGCATCCTCAATTCTATTATAATTATTTACAAGGTTTATAAAGCCCAGACAATGACTAAGGTATGGCGGTCAATTAACGTGGCTTTCCAATAGCTCAAACTCAAAAAGTATTTGAGATTTTAACTTGAAATTTTAATATGTTACTTTTAAAGGTACAAATTTATCGAAAAATACAATAAAAAAAAACAAAACCAAAATTTTGAAAATTTTAAAGTTGCTGTGCGCTTTAATTAAATGAAAATGGTGGTCTTCTAGTTATAATCAATTTTATTATTATTTAAAAAGTAAACATGGTCAAAGCTAAATAAAAATATGTAAATATTGTTAACAATTGAAAAAACTTATTTAAGGTAAAAAAATATGAGGTTTACGAATAACTTACAAAAAAAAAAATGACACTATCATTTGACAATTCGATTATATTAGAACTTTATAAAAATTAAAAACATTAATCAAAGTAATTGGATTTTTCTGAATAATAAGGAACAGAAATGTTAGGAGTTTGCTTGGTGTAGGAATAACTGCATTATAAGATTCATCCTAAATTACATTTAAACTACTATTGAAATGTCCAGATTTGTAATAGTTAGGTTTCATTAAGTACTATAAAACCTTTAATCGATGTTATATACATTTAAAACAATTACGAGAATTTGATGATTCCAGCATTTGGAAAGAATTTAAATTTTATATTCATTTTTGAAGAATTATTATTTATTATTCAATTATTTGTTAATTTGTTTTACTAACACATTTTAGATATAATATTTATCTTAATAAATTTAAATTGTTTTTTATTTATAATTGAAATGATCCTCTAAAGCTAAAATTCTACCATTACAAACAAATTATTTATTAAAAGTTAATTCTATTAATTAAATTTTACAATTTGATACGAAACCTTGAAGAAAATAAACCTTAAAGAGAACAGAAAATTAAATAAAACTTACAAAAAATATTAGCCGTCTTAAAAAACACATTAGATTCTATTATTACACACAAAACCACAGATTTCTGGAAATTATTTCAAAATCCGATATCAAAACTGCTACCATTTGTATACCGAGATAAATGAAATCATATAAAAAGTGAAATTTTTGACTAAATGAACGAAACATTCATAAACAATATTAGAATACATTTTTCAAATTCATAATATTGTATCTCAAAGTAATTTTCAATTTAGTAAATTTATTTTCCCTTAAAAAAAGTATTTCTTTAAATTAAGGTCAAATTCAATAAAAATTAATATTTCTTTGTTAAAATAAATGTTTTATAGTCACAAGATGCTCACATGTTAAGCTTACTTTCAATACTATGTAAATATTAAAACAAACAACAAAAAAACCAGCTTAAGCCAGTGAATGAACTATGAAGGTAACTTTCTTAGGCTATCAAAAAAGTTAATATATGCCTGTTACACCTTTGTTTTTCTCTAATTTTTATGCCTATCCTCCATTTAACTCTGACAATATCTAAAAAAAAAAACACAAAACTATAGAGAGATCGATCACAGTTTTAATAAATGCTCAAATTAGTAGTTTGGTAGATAGGTTAATAGCTTAGAGTCTATAATAGTTCAGAAACTGACATGATAATTAAATGATAATTTTGTTCGTAATCAGTCTAAATCAATCAATTCAACAATTATCAACAAGTGGAAGTGTTTTTAAAAAACTATTTTAGTAGACTATTAAATAAAATTATTAAACTGGAAAAATACTGCTAAGTCTTATTAATATAAAGTAGTCTGGTCGCATCTTTAGATCTTATGTAGTTTAAGTTTAGTTTTGATTGCCCTCCTCCTCTAACCATTTCAACGGATACAATGAAAAATTAAGCAACAAAAACAAAAAAAACAAATTTTTTTTTAACGTCAGATGAAATTAATTACTATTCGTTTTAGTGGTAATAAATTCAAATTAACTCTACTCATCAAACTGTGCCCTTCATCATTTCTTTTCGAAAATCCAAGTTTTATTTGATAGAAGAGGAAGATTTCACTTTTTCGTTTTAATGAATGAAGTCCGGTTAGCTATTTGGTTTTGCTAATAAAATAACCTGGCCAAATGAATACAAGACGAACATGTCTTGGCAGATGCAAAGAATATATAATTCAAAATGATTTAAAGAAGATTCTTTTTTTTTGTAGTTTTTTTTCTTATATGCTGTAATCTTATGTTGAAAAATACTTGGCCAAAAAACCTGATAATTATGACCACAGTTAGAGGTTAATGTTTTTTAACATATACTCGTGGTATAGAGTGTTAAGTGCAGAAACGCAAACAAGAACTTCGTTCACAGCAGGTTCTCTTGAGGGTAAATATCGGCAGCGTTGAGTATATTTAAGAAAGAATTATATATGCATATATATATATATATATATATATATATATATATATATATATATATATATATATATATATATAAATATCTTGAAAACTGTTGAAACTATAAAGTTAAAATTAATATGTGAAATTAATATGGTAGATGAGTTAATCAAATCTTTTTGAAATGTCTTTTTTTATATGAGTTTTGCATGTTTCTTCTGCTTCTGTTTGTTAAAAGTGCTATAGCTGAAGTTTTTTATTTGAAAAAGAATTATTCTTTGCATATAATCGATTACTTGATAAGTCTCTGACTTTTAAAGTTTAACTTGATTACAATTAGCCGACATCTTAAGATGAAGGTATGACAGCATATGGCTAGTTATAAATGTAAAAGATTGAAACAAAAATGACTTTAAATGGGTTCAAATTAAACTTTTTTATATAATTATAAATATATTCTAATTTTTACGAAATATTTTATGTATTTTTATGCGTAAAACCACACGGCAGAAATGTAAATGCGGTAGTATTTAGGTTCAATTCTGACAACGAACTTTGCTGATATGACTTTGCAGAACCACATGTTAATGTATTTACATATAAATAATGCTTTTGCATTTTTTCCAATAAATAATACATGTATATCTGAGGTTTCTCTTTAGCATAATAAGCTTACACATTTGAAGTTAGAAAGTTTATATAAAATGGGTAAAAAGCCAAAGGAGCTTGTGAGTTTGTGTTATGTTTTTTTATCGCAGTTTTTTAAAGAAATTTAAATTTTTTGTAACGAAGTAAATAACTTATTCAAAAAAAAGGGACTATGCTCCAAAAAATAGAAACCTTACTGTATTTTATATTCTTCTAACTAAAAGAATTACATAAAAGTTTTGTTTTAAAGAGAAAATTTTATTTATGATCGTTTCATGCAATTAATGAACTAAAAGTTGAAAAATAATTTTTTATAAAGGGATTAGGAGGATAAATATTTCTTTTGCAAGATTCATTTACATATTCATAACACGAATAATAAAAAATTGTGATGTCCTTTGTAATAATTACCAATACCTTCGTCATATTTTTTTGTACACCATTGTGTCAGCTTTTTTTTTTTAAAATAAGTTTTCCTACAACTATTGAAGTGATTAAGTGAATTATCTACACAACCACATGAAACTCCAACGTAAAAAAGCATCCAGAATCAATTTAGTGGGTTGATTTCATTTAGGACGTAGTGCTGTCAAAAGAAGATTTTTCTTGCTTTCTTTTACTTTTTGAAAAACTTCATTACATTAAAATGCAATGTTGTAGTTAAAAGTTTTTATTAAATTTCTTATTAATCTAGCAGTAAAATTGTTTCAGTTATAATTTTTAAAAAGCTTTCATAAAAAAGAATTATCTTAATTAAATTTTTCTCAACTCCAGTTTTTATTTGAACATATAACACTATTCTACATTAAACGTTAAAACTTTATACCTATTATTCAAGTTTTGTAGAATTTCGGAAACAAAAAAACTTTGCGGAAGTTAAAAACATCTGTTCTGAATTAACCCAGATCCATACAGAGTTCAAAAGTTTAAATTAACATATAATGGATATTTCTGACAGAAAATTTATTTGATCTCAGTTTCATGAAACATTAATCATTCCCAGGACATCACGAAGACATTGCAGTATTCAATTCAAAACTTGAATACAACTTAAAAGAGATTAACCTTTCACTTGGTTTCATGACAAACGAAACGGGGTTTTTTTTATTATTATTCTTATTTACGCGAAAAACAACGGTTGAAGTACGCGATCAGAAGAAGTTTATTGTCTGTCAGTAATTCATGCACGATAAACAAATATTCTTATCATATAAATAGAAATAAAATCGTATTTTAAAAGAGGACAGCAAAATACTTTGAAAGTAATGGTGCATAACACCAAAAGTGCATTTCTTGTAATTTTCTTGCAACAATTTGTGCAATTTGTAGTATTAGTCGCGCTTATCATGGCTCGTATTTCTCTTTATTTACAAAGACACGCCTAAGTTCATTTGCCTTCCAATTGTGCTGTTCTTTCTACTGCTGCTGTTGTTGTTGTTGGTTTTCTTCAGTAATTCTAGCCTCATCCGCTTATTAGGATTTGAAGTATGGAAACTGAAATATTTTCTTTTTGTAATCAAAAAGCTATTGTTTTTACTATAATCTTTTTTTGACTATCATAAAATCTTACCCCGTTTGACTTTTAGTTATAATATTACTAAGAAATTAGCCTTTAATGTCCAAAACCTTCGTGCTACATAAATCAACAGTGTTACATACTACATACTTTAAAATTGCAGAAATAATAAAATGAAATTGGCAACTATTTTTTTTGAAATATAATCATTTTACAGTCAATTAGATTTGTGTCAAAATTATAACTATCCAAAATACCAAAATTATTTATTAAAATCAAATTGTAGTTTTAAATGGAAGCAGACTACTTGAATATGCATAAAAATTTATTCTAAATAATTCTAAAGTTTACATTACATTTATAAAATATTTTTTTTTTTGTTTTTATTCAGTGTTTGTTTACTACAATCTTAATCTAGCTAATTTATAAAATGGAAAGTAAATATTTATGCTGCTACAAGTTTTATACATCAAGTTAAATTGCTCAGAGTTATTAAATTTAAAATTGACCCAATGTGAATTTAATTGATTCTGCATCTCATTAAATAATGCGGCCTTTTTAACATTTCTTGCCATAGAGACACACGATAAAGCTATGTTCCTATAGAAAAGCTAATTTTATCTAACAGAAAATAGAATAGATTGGTTTAAGCCCCTATGAAATATACAAAAATTAAACCGTTGGTATTATTTGAAAGTTTTTACAAATCTATTTGAACAAATATCTATTTATTGATAACATTTAAAATATAAATTAAAGGAGGAGCACTTAAATTTACCTTCTAACTTTTTACAGCTCTGACGCTCTTTGTGAAGTCATTTTTTTAAACCCTATTTTGGTCTGCATACGTTAAAGACTTACAGAATCAAATATTTAAATTCACCACAATGCAATAAACCCTGAGTTGTTTTTCCAAATTACCCCAGCGTTGAAAACTCTCTCTTTTATATGGGCCACGCACATTATACTTGCAGGATGAGATGGTTGTGTGCCTGTAAATACATAAAAGTGGGTGTAAATTATGTATATGCATAGTGTGATTATAGGTGACAATTGTCCATTCATATAGAACATTATTACCAGGCGGTTTATTTCTCTTAAGGCTGTGTCTAAATTAGCGACTTGGACAGCAGTCTTATTTACCATATTATAGGAGATCTCAGGATAAAAATATATAATTTATGCTTTCAAACTAGTTTTATTATATTAAATTGACTCACTGTTAATAATAATACATTAAAAATGCAATAAAATTATTTGAAAGGTACAGATTATGTTTTGCGAAAGGAATTGTAATGTAATTGTTACAGTGCTTCAGATCTCCTATAATACTGCTGTCCAAATCGCCAATCTAGACACCAAGTAAAACACGTATGCGTGTTTTCGAGAACTTGAATATGGAAACAAAAGTTATTTTACACATAGTTCGAAAAATTTTCTATATTCAAAGGTGACAATCTACTCATTTCAAGCATAGTACAATCAAATTCAAATTTTACTGTCCAGTTTTTAGAACATTAAATTGAGGTAATCTTATATATTTATATTAAAAACCATTTTTATGTGTATTTTACCCAACAATCAATTTCATTACCATATATTTAAATTTATTTCAAACAAATTAACAAGTCAAAAAAATAATAAATGGAAAGTTTTTGCAAAGAGAATTAATTTCTAATAAATTTTCATTATCTTTTTTTTTTCAACAGAATTTCCGGTTAAAATTATCGAAGCTGATTTAAATGAAGAAACTTCATCCTCACTCCTATCGGAAGTAACGACAAGTTTAAAAAATGGCCAAAGACAAAGTCGTGCGGTATCTAATAGCTGCCCAAGATCGTGCCCAACAGCTACAACTCCTGCAGAACCGGTCTGTGGATCGGATGGTTTAATTTATGCAAACATTTGTGAAATGAAGAAAAAAACATGCTTAAGAAATGGAGCGAATCTTGTTAAGGTAATAACCCTTCACTTAAGGTGTAATTTAGATTTCTTTTTTTTGTTTTTTTGTTTTTTTGTAAATAGCATTTAAGTATTTATTACTATGTTTGATTTCATTCTATCAATCGTATTGATTACTAGTTAACGGAATTCTCATGTCTACTAGGTCACTGATTACATTTCACGATTATATTCAAAGCTAATCTGATTTCTAAATAGAATTAAAATTATTTACAGCCATTTGTTAGATTTGTTGTTGATTTCAGCAAACTTTGGAAGAAAATCTAAAAAAACTATTTAGTAATAGATATTAGGGTATAAAAATTTCTTTATGTAGGTGGTGTATAATTTCTAAAAAATTTTTACGGAAGAAACATTGTGCAACCGATAATCTAAAAATTTTTTACCATCAATTCATGCGAGACATGTTTGCTAGATAACAAATTATCCAAAAACCAGTTCAATAAATTAAAATACTAGTATAATTTAGATCTAAAAATTTTAAAAGATGTACTATAGTCCACTCTTTATAAAGATGGCTTTATATCCTTTGGAAGAAAGCATGTTTTTTTATACTAATAAATTTAAACTTGAACTTATTTTTCAGGAAGACTCCAAGGGTTGTGAACGATCCCTTGGCTCAGAATGTAAGCATCGTTGTACAACTGAAAAGGATCCTGTATGTGGCACAGATGGAAAAACATATTTAAATAGGTAAAATTTTAAATTGTATAAAATACATTTTAAAAATTTTATTTCATTTAAGATGTATGCTACGTGTTCAGGCATGCCGTATTGGTATTGCTGCACTCTCACTCTCACATGTTGGCCCTTGTAGTAATATTAGTGCTAATAGAGAATCTTGTCCAGTAGATTGTAAGAGTGCACCAATGGATGGGCCAGTATGTGCATCAAATGGAAATGTTTATAATTCGTCATGTGAAATGAAATTGTTAACATGTGGTCAAGGTGTTGTACGTACAAGTAAAAAAAATTGCCAAAATACTCGAATGTGTAGAGAATCTTGCTGGAGAGTTGCACGTCCAACATGTGGGTCAGATGGACGCTTGTATGCAAGTCCATGTAAAATGAGAGCATCAAACTGTGGTAAACATGTCTTTGAAGTTCCAATTTCATTTTGTATGGCACAAGAAAGAACTGGAGGTTCCGGTAATAGTCTAACAGAAATTTGTCCAACTGAATGTCCTAAAATACAAACAACAGCTCAATATATATGTGGTAGTGATGGCAATATTTATTCATCTTTATGTGAAATGAAAATGTTAAATTGTGGGTATGTACAATTAAAATATTAAACTTGAATACTAAAGAATTGAATACAGGGAATTTATTATACAAATAAAATTGTATTTATTTTTAAGCTCACCAAGAAAGAATATTCAAAATGTATCAATGGAACGTTGTCGACCCCGTCTTAATCGATGTAAACAAATGTTGACTTGTAAGGAATCATCATCAAATAATAGCGAGCTTTCAACAACATTTAAATCAGACAAACTTTGTGGCACTGATGCTCGTACATATAAAAATGATTGTGAACTGGCCGAAGCAACTTGCCTGTAAGGAAATTTTATAATTAAATTATAAAAAACCCTAAAAATAATATTCATATATTTTTAAAAATAATTTTTATTAAAGGCGTGGTGTTCAACTTGCTCATATTGGTGAATGTACTAAATTAATGTACAATGCAAAAACTTGTAATACTGAATGTACTTATGAAGACACTGAAACAGGTCCAATTTGTGGCTCCGATGGAAATACATATAGCTCCTTATGTGAATTTAAAAAACGTTCTTGTGGCTCAAGAGTTGTACCTGTAACATTAAAAAATTGTGCTACAACTGCATTTTGTGATGCTGAATGCTCAGAAGAGAAATCACAATTTGTTTGTGGTTCTGATAATAAATTTTATAAATCTGAGTGCCATATGCGTAGAGAAAATTGTGGCAAACATATGTTTATTGTACCAATAAAACGTTGTTTGGCCGCATTCTCATTCAAAGGATGTGCAAAAATATGTTCACAGGCATTTGAACCTGTCTGTGGTACAGATAATAAAACATATTCAAATGATTGTTTGTTAGGTATTGAAAATTGTCGAACTCATGGTTCAGTAGAATTAAAACATTTTGGTACTTGTGGTAAACCAGAAGAACCAACACATAACTACTTATATTAAGATTTACCTAATATAATTATATTTGTATATAGTTAATAATATTCCCTGATAAGCTGATAATGCTGCCAACATGGATATTGTAAGACTACCTTCGAATAATATGGATGTTCTTAATATAAATGTTCTTTCTAAATACATTTTGTTACGTAACATATATCGATAAACATATTTCGGGCTTATGCCATTTCTTAGGTATTGTAATAATAAATTATTTATTTATTAAAAAAAATTTTTGCAAACGCTATTTATTATGCTATCTGCAATGTAAGCCCTTTGTAATTTTAGAAATAAAAGAATTGTTAAGTCTATAATGTATTTTTATTTCTTGTTTATTGTGAATATTTTTTGTTTTAAATTTTTAAATTAAAACTGTTTTTGTATTAAATATATAATATTGCTAATTGGTTTTATAAAAATTGGAGAAAATCAAAGAAACGTTAAACGTTTTTACCACCTATGAAAAAAACTTAATTTCATTGTTTTAGTTACTTTTTTTGAATAGAAATTAGAAAGAACAAACATTAATAAGGAGCTTGATTATTTTTACAAAAAATACAGCAAAAGACCACACAAAAAAAAAGATTTTTATAGCATAATGCTGGGACTCACTAGCCCTTAGCGTGTGTAGACGACTTAGCACAGTGGAGTGGAACATCAGTGGAAACTATAATGGACTCATTAGCATTTAGCACTAAATTTTGTGCCGGTAAGCGCTATTGAAGCCCAGGCATAACAAGTAGATGGCATTTAATTGAATTTTTACTTCAATTTTTTTTACAAATATTATTTCAATTAACGACAGGAGTAAATTTGTTCTATGCAATTTTGATGAATTTCATTAAGGAATATTAAAATATCAGCCAAAAAATTTTCCTAAATTTTTGCCCGTGTAAATGAAATAGCAAGGCTTGGGAGCTAATTTGGTACCGCTTCCAGCACACAACTAAATGTTTGTCTATTTTATACGTTTATACAATGAATTTGCAACAAATTTTATGCATATATACTAGAGCGTGCTGGCCTGCTTATGTTAAAAACTGCGCTGATTGCTAGAATATAACTGGG
The DNA here is from genome assembly GCA_947359355.1 of Acrocera orbiculus. Taxonomy (NCBI): domain Eukaryota; kingdom Metazoa; phylum Arthropoda; class Insecta; order Diptera; family Acroceridae; genus Acrocera; species Acrocera orbiculus. The sequence goes on from OX375757.1 coordinate 48,777,258, forward strand.
GTTGTGCTGGTCGCATGCTTATGTGAAGCACCGCGGTTATTAATTTCTCCATATAATTAACGTTTCGATTTTTTGTTAATTTATTAATGCCCAAACACAATGCACGCGATGCGACGGCGAATTTTTGACAGTTTAGTGAAATCTGTATATTTCAATGAGAGTTAACACAATCGTTTCGCTTACGCGTCGCTTGAGTAGACCTACTTTCTACTTTTCAACGCGATGACAAGCGAATCACTTTGTAGTTTCGCTGACGCATCGCGTGCGTTGTGTTTGGGCCTCTAGATTTCACAATTAATATGTCATTTTAAATAATCTTTCTAAGCCCTTCTTTTACTGTATATTTTGTATACTCTTTCAATTATGCACTTGGCAGTACTAAAAATTAAAAACAATAGATGGCATTGTTGTACTTTTCATGTGAACTAAGTAGAGTTGTCAAATTCAGTGAGAATTCCAGTGAGACGACGGAATGGTGTGGATTTTAGTGATAAAGATTAAAACAACTGACAAATGCTGATAATTAATTTAAATAACAAATTTGGGTTTAGTTCGCGCCCACAAAATAATTTAATTGAAATTGATATTTGTTACTAGAATGATATTAGCATCATATATTTATAATCAAAAAAAAAATTCATCCTAAATATGTAATTATGTAGTAGTTTTTAGAAATGACATTTTGTGTAAAAGTGTGATGTTTGCATCTCGTAGGTGTAATTGAAATCTTAAAACAGTGTGTATTCCTGTGAGTGCGTTGCATTCGTATTGTTCTAAGATGGCGGCAAGTAGAACTCGTATCCAACAGTCCAAGAATATAAGTTCAATATTGTCAAAATTGCATGGAGCTTTCTCTGATGCTTGTGGCCCACAAAAATTATCAACTGATAAAAAAACATTAGATAAAACCTGGAAATTAATGGATAAAGTTGTTAAATTATGCCAGCAACCAAAGATGAATCTTAAAAATAGTCCACCATTCATATTAGATATACTTCCTGATACTTATCAACGTCTGAGGCTAATTTATTCAAAATATGAAGATCAAATGCATATTTTACATTCAAATGAACATTTTAATGTTTTTATAAATAATTTAATGAGAAAATGTAAACAGGCAATTAAATTATTTAAAGAGGGCAAAGAAAAAATGTTTGATGAAAATTCACATTATCGAAGAAATTTAACAAAACTTAGTTTAGTTTTTTCACATATGCTAAGTGAACTTAAAGCAATTTTTCCAAATGGTATTTTTGCCGGTGATCAATTTCGTATAACTAAAGCAGATGCAGCTGATTTCTGGAAAGCAAATTTTGGAAATAAGTAAGTGGCCCTAAAAGCAAGTTTTTCCTTTAGTTTGTTTTGAATAACAAATTCTCTAAAAAAAAAAATATTTAAAATTAAGAACTATATTAAGATTTTATTGATATTTGAACTTATTTCTTGTAGTTCAGTAGGTTTTTTTAACTACTAGTACAAAATTTTTCTAAAAAAAATGATTTTCTCACGAATTTAATGTTTATTTTTTTTTGCTGTTACAAGTTTCATCATTTATTGATGACGCATTTTGTTTGTTTTTGTAATTGCATAAACTCAATTCTTGCAATACGAAAGAAATTATTTTATAATGAATTCTAGGAATACCATATGATATTAACAATATGTTAACTTCTTTCACTTTGTATTAGTGCCCTTAAGTCTCAGTGCTTATGGCATATGTGAAAGTTAATAGAGTGTAAAAAATATAATTATTTTGTAGTTTACTAGTGAATGTATGAAAGTATTTTTTTAATTTATACCCTTTTGGCACTGGTCGTAGCAAGCAAAGCACTTATTGAATGTTCCAGCTGTGTAAAATTTGTAATTTTCGTATTTCAAGATGCTTATGAAGTTTTATAAAGCAACGAATGGCATTTCAATGACATTTTGACAATCAAAATAACTTTAACACTAATTCAAAACGCAATTCCAAAGAACGAGTTAGAACATACATTTGAATCCACTCTAACAAGTGTATTGAATCTAAAGAAAAACATTTGGAGTAACGACATCGAGAAATATACAGATATCTTATTTCAGGGATGTTTTCCACTGGCAGCTCTTAAACCGATCCCACTAATCAACCTTTATATTACAATAAATATTGTCTTTCAAATATATGTTGGATATAAGATGAGTCTACTGGAATGCAACGGGATCTCTAAGAAAGCTGTTATGGACCACTTCCTCAAGCGAATAGTATAGAAGAGAGTAACAATTAGGCTTTTTAGTAGAAACAACATCAAATAAGACAGCATTTTAGATACCTGCTTAAGGGATGTCAAAACAGATCACAGCACAAAATAATAGTCTATAATAATGATATTTCCGCATTTATGTAGCTGTGAAAGATCATCAGAAAAAGGAATTATATCGTTCTAAAAGCGATTACATATCTACATTGTTTAGACAGTCAAGCTTCCCTGAAATTAAGGGTTGCATATAACTTTACCTAAAAATATAATCTACTGTTAAATCTTCACTTTTCGGCTGGCAGAAACAAAATACCCTTACTATACCTTGCCTTGAAAAAGAAAATTAAACATTGAATTAAGGTAACCCTATAAAATAAAGGATTACATTCAACTTGATCTGCATACATAAACTTCTAATTAACTTACCTTGGGCTAACCAAATTTAATGAAGCAATTGGCTTGGTCCAAGCGAAGACATTCTTTGAATACAGGATAAACGATCCTAACGATTTTAGTAAGTTAGGCCATAGGTTTATACTATTTTTAAATGGTTTATTACGAATAACGAACCCTTTGTTACATTTCACTGAAATATAATAAAAGCTACACCATATAAACTTAGATTCTAACAAAGATTTTGAAGGGACACATACCGCCATTCCATTAGATTACATGGGTTTGCTGCCGAGAAGATCAAGGTATCTCCACGTTTATTAACTGTCACACAAAAAAGGGAAAATTTTTGTCTTTATGAAGACTGTATCTATGACATGGAATCTTAGGCTTACAGCCGAGCTGACATTAATTCCCATTGCGATTATCTCATCTTTGGTAGGCGTGCACTCTGAACACTTTGAAAATGTTCCTATTGATTTACCTATAACGACTTTATAGTCTTCGGTATCGGAATCGGTGTCCGATCGGCTGTAAGCTGGTACTCTGTAAGCAGCCTTAGAACTAACTTTCTGTCCTACTTGTGTGTTTTACAGAAAATATTGTATCTACAGGTCGCAATGCGTATGAAGTCAACAAACTGTTAAAGAAAATCTTTGTAATTTTCCAATTTAAATTCTATTTAAATCTTTTCCTTTTTCTAATGCTTATCCTAATTTATTTTTCAGGTGGTTAGAAGAATTTTGTAATAAAACAATTTTTAATAAAAAGTTACATTCCAGTTAAATAATTGTGGTATTCCCCAAGGATATTACGCAAATTTACTTTGTCAGATTTTAATTTTAGGTACTTTAATTAAAAATCAAATTTTTTTTTTATTAGGTACATAAAAAACGTGTGAAAATTTCTATAAAAATATCTTCGTTTCTAATTTTAGAAGTATGTACACCTGTTTCCCTTTTCTTTCGAATGTATATAAATAAAAATAAAACTCTTATTAAAATGAAAATAAAAAACCAAAAATTCACATGGCAATTTCGGCTATATCTTCTAACCTATTATTTCCCTGTGAACTTTTTCCATTTTACTTTCAGTCTGTGTTACAATATAACTTAAAAAAGAAATATGTGGGCGATTTAATGGAAAATAGGACAAAAGCCTATTCTCCAGCTCAATTTATTATTTTTTCATAATATTTTTAAAAAGTTTATTTAGTGACAAGTGAGGAAAACCTTACAATAACCAACAATTTTTGTTTTATTTTATTTTAAGCTATGACATTTTAAAACTTTTTAACGAAATTCTTGCATGCTCTGCTTTAAATTTCCTGGAATATATTAATATAAAATAAAGATTGATTTAATTTAACTCTCTCAATGTATTTTATTTATATAAAAAATTCAATTTCATGTTTATTTATTTTTGGAGCTGTATTTTTAAAAAATAACTTTTAAAATAGTAAGCCGCAAAACAGTTATTTGTCTTACTTATGTCCTTGAGCCCATTTTCAGTCCACTGATTTTGAATGTAGCTTGACCCATTCTCCACCAAAGCTTATCCTCATTATTAGCCTTCCGTACAAAAAAATCGATTCTCCACTGAAAATCGATTTTATGAGGGAAATTTGATGGAAATTTCAAAAAAAAAGTGTCATAAAAGTCAACATTTAACTATTGAGTTTGTGAAAATACACAAAATAATTTTAATGTGCTTACTCGCAAAACTAGTATTAAACTAACTTCTAAATATTATATTAAAAATAATCAGAAAAAAATTAATTATTACATAAAATAATTTAAAAATACTTATCAAAATGCCACCATTTAATTCCTTTTTGACAAAAAAATAGGGGAATTTTTAATGTTGGGCAACCTGCTAATTCACAATAGATGCCAAAATTTCCTTTATGCAGCCCTTCAAAGCCTGTATTTTATACAAGATTGCGACATGCCTAATACGCGTGTTTTACCCATTTCTCCATACAAAATTTCCGTTGTTGTATTGTAATAATGAGTATAAGCTTCGGTGGAGAATGGGTATTACGCGTTAGTAATTAGACTAAAATATTTCGTTTCATACTCTAAATATTATAATTTGCATTTAATTTGTTTTTTCATTCATTGAATCAACGTTGAATTTTGCGTATTTTAATTGAAAATACAATTACTTTGGGGATGGATAAATAGGATTAACTAGTTCGTTCATATGCCAAAAATATACCAAGAAACCTTTTTTTACACAATTTAATGCTTTCATTGTCGTCAATTGATTATTGCATCACTTAAAATACAAAACTTCCCCAATCACAAATATAACTATTAAAACAATAACTGTTAACACTTACTGTATTAAAGTGAGTATCCAGAACAATATAAAATAGTTCAAGAAATGAAAAGTTTCCAATAATTTTAGCTTGTGCAATATTTACTCCAATTTAACGTATTTTTGAAGCCCATTAACTTTTCAGCTAACTGTCAAGATTACAGAACTGATGTACGGCCAATAAATTTGCAAACTTATGCAAATGACTGAATATGAAAGGAAGAAACTTGCGTAGACTGATGTTATTACCGAAATGAACGTTTACTTAAGTTTTCGAAAAGAGTAAAACTTCCAACTGAACAGATGATGCAATAAAATGAAATTAGATCAATATGAGAAATAGTAAAAATATTAAAAACTTTAATAAATTAAAATTAAATAATATTTTTATCTTTCAATAGAGAAATTTCAACATCAAACGTTATTGCCCTTTCGTAAATTCTAAATATGACTAATAATTGCTTATAGCCTGGGTTTATAAGAATTTAATTGAAATATCTTCATTGAATTCAAAAAACAAAAAAACAATCTTCATTGAATTCAATAAAAATCAACTCTGTCATAAAATCAGACATGAATTTTATAATCCTAGAGCACATATTAACCCATTTTATGTTAAAAGGCGAGTGCTGGGTAAAACACAATCTGAAATTAATGAGTTGTCACCAACAAAATTAAAATTTACAAGTAGAAAATAATTAAATTTTTATTTTCACAATGGATAGGTGAAATATTTGATGAAAAGATTCTTCTTTAGGCAATTATAATGGAAATTTTTAATTTAGGGTTAATTTTGAAACTAATTAGTTTACAATATTACAATTTTTATCATTTTTCTGTTTTACTAGCACAAAAATAAAATGAACAAATTCTGCCTAGTTTGGGTTTAGTAATAAGTAGGTTGTTCGATAAGTACTATTGAGAATTGACAAATACGTACGTGTTTTTATTGTTTAAATATAATTTAACCTGCTAATTGAATCGAAAAGTGTTTAGGGTATGTAAAGCTCATATAAAGCCACTGATGTCTATCAAAATCTGATTTTTTTTGAAAAAAAGTTGTTTACTTTTAATTATTACAAAGCAAAATAACAACAGAATCAAAAAAAGTTGCTTTGGTGTGAGTCTAGGTTAAGGCTGCCTGCACAGTGCCGGCTTATAGCCGAGCTGACGCCGATTCCGATACCGAAGATTATAAGCTCGTTATGGGTAAATCAATACGAATATGCTCAAAGTATTCAGAGTGCAAGCCTACGAAAGATTATTTTGAAGATTATTTCAGCCTAGAACTTGTTTTGAAGCTTGTTTTGTAGCTTGTTTTGAGGGATGGAGGATATTGTATGTGTGATGCATTCCTTAAATGTGTTGGTTTATTTCTATACATATTTGTGGTAATGGCAAAACAAAAACAATACGTTCGTATGACAAAATATGTATATATTAAATAATATATATATATATATATATATATATATCATATGGCATAATATTGCAAAATATGACAAATAGAAATTTTAGCTGTCTATATGAACTATATATTTCGAATTTTCAGGTAGAAGCAATAAAGAAAATTACATTAGCCTTTATCCTTTGTTTATATATTTGAAAAAGTGAAAATACCAGAGGTAGACATTATGATTCACTCTCAAGGGTTTCAAATTTCACACCTGAACAGGACACCACTGAGGTTGACATTAATTTAAATTTGCGTACTTTTTATTTAATTTTGAATCTTTTCAAATATTTGTGTAGTGTGTTTAAAAAAAAAAATTTAGTGTTTAGTTTTTTCGTATAGTATCTTTTCAAATATTTGTGTAGTGTGTTTAAAAACAAAAATTTAGTTTTTAGTTTTTTCGTATATGCACCCAGGTCGAGCAGCTCTCGATGTCTCTTACAGAAGTACCTGCATCGCCAGACCTATGTGTTGGAAGTTTATTTAACTCATGGCGGTAATGATCGCGGATATATTTCCACTTTTTTTTCAAGTCAGCTTCTGAAAAATAAAAAATAAGTATTAAAAACTGATTCTTTTTTGACAAAAACATTAAAACTTAAAAAAGCTCTGATTAATATCAAACACTTTTGAATAAAACGTTAATGATGCTTTTGAATTATTACATACGGGATAATACTTAAAAAAAATAAAAAATTTTGGGATTGTAAATCACGTATTCCTTATAACAATCACTTAAGGGGACCCGGTGATATTTCGAAAGCATAGTCTTTTAAGAATGTACCCACTGTTCAATTTTTCTAGAGATATTTATAATATTTTCGTTTCTACAGGTTTTAATAGGTAGAGAGCGGTATGAAGCATATCCATACTTGAAACTTAAAACTCATTTATCTTCTATAATTCTTTTGTATACTTTTTTGTTGTAAAAATATACATCTAAAACATAAATATTGTCGTTAATTATTTTGATAACGAAAGCAATATTTAAAAAACCCTTAAATTTCAAGCAGCTAGTCCACCGGGTCCCCTTAACAAAATCTTCAATTTTCCACCAAAAAACACAAAAAAAAAAAAAATAAAAGAGTTTTCATTACTTACTTGGTACATTCATTTTTTCGGCAACAGAATCCCAAAGCTTATCTGTTAAGGTCCTGTTATGGTAGCCTTTATTTTTCTGGTTCCATAATGGTATCCGAATCTGTACTTCAGCAATAAGTTCTTCTATGTTGATATCCATATTATCTATATCAAATAAAGAAGCGTATTTTTAATTATCTATTTAAATTATTATAATACTTTAACGAAAACTCACCTTATAAATTAACAAGTTGTTATCTCTTCAAAATTTTGTTAAGGAGTGATCATTTGTTTACACCGATTTGGTATGAAACACATGTAATATTTTCCTACTAATATACACTCTTACATATTTACTTTAACTATTTTATTGCCGGCAAAATTCGTAAGAAGGACGAGAGGTAAAAAAATACGTAAACCCTTGCAAATATAACTGATATAACAACTGCAAGGACAAGAGTTTAATACGCAAAAATAATATTCCCTTTCTTGGAAGGAATTTACAACTATTTCTTCAGCTTCAAGTAGAAAAAACAAAATTCTCGAATATATGCATTAAAATCTAAAAAAGAAATACTACTCTTTCTTTCAATTCACTACAGTAGTTTAAAAAATGCAGCTAATTTTTTATTTTTCCGGAAAATAAAAATATTGTTAACATTACACTTTATAACGTATTAATTAAAAAAAATAATAAATATTAACTGTATCGTTAAAAAAATTATGGAAAATAGCCTTTTTTTGTACCGAATTAACCTTACTACCCCCTTAATTCCTTTTGTTATTGATACTCTGTTGCCCATGAAAATCTTTTGATAAAACTCAATGCTGAGTCATAAATATAATGTTTTAAGTTATTTTTTAATTTCAAATTATTACCTTTTTAGAATATATGCCATTTTATATAAGAAAAACAGATTTAACAGTATAGATTTAAAAACAGAATTTTTATACAGTTGTCTGTGGCAATTTTTATAAATAAAAATTTTTATATATTTGAAATAAATTAAAAAAAAATTAAAATAAACAAAATATTTTAATAACATTAAAAAATAAAAAAACGCATTGAATTCTAATTTAAACCCACCAAGCAGTAAATAAGGACAACATTTCATGAGCCTACTCAGGCTGATTTCAGCCGACAACCAGTACAGAATAAGCTAATAATCTTCAGCCATCTCAATCATCTTTAATAATCTTTCCAGCCAGTCGCAGTAAGCTTGCACTCTGAACACATTCAGCCGATTCCTATTAATTTGCCCATATCGACTAAATAGTCTTCGGCGTCAGCTCGGCTGTAAGCCGGCACTCTGAATACGTTTTTTGCTGTAATCTCGGAATCGGCGTCAGCTCGGCTATAAGCCGGCACTGTGCAGGCAGCCTAAGGCCCAAGGATGACACATAAAAATACAATTTTCTTTTTGCAAAATTCAATTTTATTCTCAGTATTTAATGCTTCTCTACATTATTTTTAACGCACTCTACTAATCGTATTTGATAGGTTTTTCTTTCTTAAAATTGCCAGTGGATCGCCACGTCCAAAAATTTGAAGACTATAACCCTGCAAATTGACATGTTGCATGTTGTCCACTCAGCTGACTACTGTGGGGGTGTCATGGTGATAACCATATTTTTACTATTGTCTCATACCTTGGAAAAAAATTGTTTATTTGCCCTTAAACAGCTTCAAACTCTGCATTGCCGTTTTATAAAGCTTTAACTTTCTACCTAAAGGTGGGCACCCACTTAGTGCGTATATCTCAGCGGGTAACTTTTATGACGTCATAGACTCACGCTAAAGCTCCCCCTTATATGTGGATATTACAGTGTAAAATTCATTTTTACGTCATTTTGACGTCAAAAAAGTTACCCGCTGAGATATACGCACTAAGTGGGTGCCCACCTTAAGCTTCAGTGAATTTCATTATCGATGAATATTTAAGTAAGTTAACATTCATATGAACAATTGTAAAGAGGGACTTATTGATTAGCCTTTTTCCAATTTCCAATTCTTTATACAAAAATGAAATACGTAGTAGATTGTTTTCCTTTTTACTCTTAATGTGATAAGTCTAAGGATTTCCCATCTTTCAGATATCTAAATATTTGTTAAGTAGAAACAATATATACATCTATAAATAATACAATATGAATATTTAAAGGAACTTCCAACTCATAAATAATAAAATTTAATTTTCTTAAAATATTGACTAGCTGAAAACTTTGAGTTTTATTCAAGAAGGATACATCATGTAATGAAATAATCCTTGAGCTAATATCAAATGTGAATAATATATTCAAAAACTTTTTCCCTCTTTCCTTTTGTTCGCTAAAACAATAAAAAAAAAGTGTCACTATATGGCAACATATGTTGATGTTACAATTTTGTTTTACTTTTCCTTCTTTTTTCTATGTGCTTGTAAAAACACATTTGAAATTTTGTAATCTCTGATTCAAACTGGAGTAATTTTGCATAATTTTCTTATACAAATATTTATATGTTTATTTTTATAAAATTTCAGACGGAATTTAATCAAATTGTAGACACTTAATTATGGTCACAAGGGGCCATCCATAAATTACGTCACACGTTAAGGGGGAGGGGGGGGGTCGACGAAGTGTGAAAAGGGGTGGTTTGATATGATATTCATGTAGTAAAAAATAAATAAAAGTGTGACAAGGGGGTAGGGGGGGGGGGGTAGGGGGGGGGTCAAAAAATCATTAAATTCGTGTGACGTAATTTATGGATGGCCCCCAATGTTAACAAATTGGAGATTAAAATTTAGGAATCCTGAAAAATTAATCATTTTGGGTTTTTTTTCAATGAACGTTTTAGGCTGTGGTGCTTGTGTTTGCATCTTCTTCTCGTAGGAGTTATTGACTTCATACATTTGAGTTTCAACTCCTGATAAATTCAATACAAATTGGCAAGATCGTTAATAATTATATGAATTAACTTGCAAATTTCTATCACCACTACTCCAACGACGGCGTTTATTCTAAGAAATTTATTTTACGTCCACTACTTTTGATGGAGCAGATTAAACATAATTTTTTACAAAAATATATTTGATTGGAGCCGTTTTCTTTCCTGTTAAACAGCAGGTTTCAATAAAAAAAAGGAGGTTTTTTTTTATTTTCAAGAAAATACAAAATTTTTTCATTATAAAATGCTGTAGTATTATTCCAACGGGAAAAGTATATTTTTTAGTGGTAAACTTGTGCTCCAATGCTTTCTATAGACTTCCTTCTTTTAATTTTTTGCTGACAGAATTAAAGCCATTTATTCTAGCTGATTAGAGTCAGGTTATCAGCTCAAGAGCAAATTGACCGCCGAAAAAATCAAGTAATGTCTAACGACCTACGTGACAGTTCACAAGTTAAGCAAACAAATTGAAGTTTTTATTTAAATTTTTTGATAATATTCACTGCTTATCAATCCTTAAAAAAGTGTACCACATACGAAGGCATTAAAGAAAAGAGTGAGTAACACCTTCGGTATACAATGCTGGAATAAACTCAATGTATTTTTTTTATGGATTTTTCCATATATTTGACTTCGTAGTAAAAATATTTTATCAGGTTGTTATGCCTTTTATCTGAGTTGTAGGTAATTAGTTCAGTGTATGTGAAAGGGTATTTACTTTAAACGGGTTTTATCACTTAATTCGTACCCTAAACCTAAAAATGGCTACAAGCTCACGTATTTCCAATTTCTTTTTTATCTCGTTAATAATCCAGAAATTTTTGTTATCTTTAAAACTTAATTATTCACTGTTTTCTTTTATTTTTAATAAAAACTTTGTAATTTTTAAATTAAAATTTGAGTTTGAATTGTTTATAGTGAAAGCTTGAGGTAAAAAACTAGCAAATATTGAAAAACAAAGGATAATTAATTTTAAAGATGCTGATTTGTCATCAAAACAAATTGCTACAAAGGTGAACCGCTCACAAAACTTTTTACCTTTGGGATTAGAAAATTATGTAATTGAAAAGAGAAAAGCTCATCCTTCAAAGTTTTCTTTTCGAATGAATGGGAGATTAAAATTGTACTAATCTAAGAATACTAAGGCCCAGTATAAACACTTCTTTTTATATATGAGCAAAATGTAGTATTCTGGGCCACTGTAAATGCACCATAACTAATTTAATTATAATCTTTATGTAAATTAAAAACTTAAAATAAGTAAAAATTTAGATTTTTTAGAAGCTACACAATATTTAGATTCTGTACATAATAGATCTATTTTAGGTTTTATTACGTAACTTCTAGAGTTTAGACAGAGGCGCGGATTTATCTTTTTGCAGCCCTAAGCAAATAATTTTATGCCCCCCTTTCCACCCCCTCGAATAGACAAAAATAAATTGATTGAAATAATTAACATTTATAAAAGCAAGAAAATAGGGAAAAAGATAAATATTCAAAAGCTTTTTTTAATTTTCTTTTTCCATTTAGTTTTTGCAAATATTTGAATCCAATCATTAAAATTGCTGGACTCCATAATTTTATTTACAGCTATTTGAAATCAATCAAATTTTTATGACAGTTTACAATTTTTAATCAAGTGATGATCAATTTAAATGATTCAAATATTTGAAATTTTGCCGCCATCTAAAAGATGCTGCTCTAAGCTATAACTTAATTAGCCTATATGTAAATTCGGTTCTGCTTTTCCTGTAAATGTTAAAATTGTCTATAGCTTCTAAAATTTCTTTGTGTTTCTTTCAATTATAATAAAAATTAAAAATATTAATATGCTCGAAATCGTTAAATTAATGTCACCAAAAATTATACTCAAAACAAGTTTCTCATACATAACAAATTATTTTTAATAAAACAGTCTATAACGGCACCTAATATATAATAATTTAGTCTTTAAAAGTGTTACTTTCTTGAATTTTCAATTTAACTGCCCCTTCAAACTGTTATCAGCATGCCTAAAAAGTTGAAAGTGAATCAACTCGTCCGAGTGCGATAAAACATGTCACGTGATATTACACAGAGTATCAAAGCAATTGTCTGTAACATTGAAGCCGCGTGTCTTAAGATATTAGATGAAAATATCGAAAGAATAAACTTTTTATGGTAAAATTCAAAGAATACATATTTGTTCTCTACTTTACCGTTTTGTTTAAAAATCGCAGGTGACATTGGTTTAATTTACAAAGCATTTCCCTGTATCAGATTTAATTTCATCATAACCAAATACTGTTTGCTTGACTTTTGTATACTCTGTAACATCACATTGCAACAAATTTCCTATATAAATATGGTCTCTCTTACTGTCTACCGGGAAAACAATTTCCGGAAATATTGCGCTTTATTAATGTCATTGAAAAAATTTGCTTTGATGATTAAAAAGCTCAACAATGAAAACTTCTTCATACAGATAAATTTTGAGTCAGAGTTACCGCAGCAAATGAAAAAATATATGGACCAACTTTAAAGTAAATAAAGAAAAAAAATAAATAAATAAATTAATATCTCATCAGCTAGCTTTAAATTGTGCAAATTTATTTTCTTTTTAATATTAAGATGGCATATTCTAAAGATAAATTTAAATGGAAATAAATATTTCCGGGATTAGTTTATTAAAGTTAATTAAACTGGAAAGAAATTTTTTGTTGCAAAAGTATTTTAATGTTCGTATCTGGTTTTAATTAAGTACTAAAACCCAAGTGAAATAATTCTTTGAAAATTTGCTAGCTGTGTTGAAGCGTAATTAATAAAAAATTAGAAGTAAGACTAATTTTTTAAAATAAATAGTAAAAACAATTTTGCAGTCATTGTACTGGCTAACAGAAATGAAAACGTAGTTTAAAAATTTACATAGATTCTCAATAATTTACTGAACTCCTGTACAATTTCTTCTAAAGCTAACTCTTTCGTTAATTGGACATAATTAAACCTAACTCGACATTCAGGAAATCAATTAACGGTTGTGATAAATCTTCTGCCAAATTGGTGTTAAAGTCTCCGCTAAAAATCATAAACAATTAAAGAGTAATTGAAGGCCAAAATTTGAGTGGTACAATGAATCATACATTGAGAAATTCGGTGAGTTTCTTACATGTACGTTCATAGAGGAAAGACAAAATGTGAAAATTTGTTTTGAGGGTAAACTTTATGGGTGGTTTTTATCCCGTTAAAATGAATTCCCGCTGAATCAAAGCAAAATAGATTCTTTAGCTTTTAATAGATTAAAACACATCTCACTCAGTTTAATAGAAATCGGCTTAGGACACTTGAACTACCTTCCTTGTATACTTTAAGGAATTTTCTTATTGTGGTATTATACGTTTTGTCCTATTTACTTTCATAAATAATGGAGTATTTTTTCAAGTTAGAAAATTTGTTATAATCCTCTTTTTCTGTCCATTTTGATATATTTTTGAACTCACAAAAAATACCCTATCCTGCACAGTTTTTAATGTCGAATTCTACAATGTGATTTATTATTCAAATATATCTACAAACATTTTAGATTATCAGCCCTGGTTAGTAAATAAATGAATTTTAAAGTCCATTAGTTTCTTTCATTGTTTTTTCTTTTCTTTCTTTTTGGATTTGTTTCTTTCCCAGTTTAGAATTTTGTTATAAAACAAAACAAATTTCAATGAATTCGATACTTTTATAAGCTTTAATATCGATTTTCGAATGCATTTCTAGAAATATATAACCACAATGGAAGCAAATTACAATTTGTCTGCCCTTCTAAGCCATATTTACCACAGAAACCAGAAACGTTGTAAAATATATTATTAACTGACTGACTTATTCTCTGCATTTACGTTGAAACGATCAAAGGCTATACATACATGTATTGACTTCGCAAAGAGTAATACTACTTAAAAGTAAGGGTGGGTAATAAATAGCAAAAGCAAAGGGTCATTGCTACCCTTATAGACTTTAACCAGTCATTATGTCTAATGACTGAATTGTGTGCGTATAGTTCTTCCGCTTTTTAAAAATTGGGTTTTTTTTTTAAACATTTGTTGTAACAAAAATTCTTCGAGTGCTTTTAATTTGCGAATTTCCTTTTTATTTATTGTCAGAACTCTATGAAAAATTCTTATTTCTCTTCCAATTTGAACCAAAGTCGGAAATATTTTTTACCTCTTAAATTCTCTTGGCTAATGTGCATAGATACGAAATCACGAAAAGTACAAAAAAAAAAGTAGAAACTTTTTTCATGTAAGATTCCCCTCGTGGGATTGAATAACAAAAAATATTTCGCTACTCAGGAAATTCAATACAGTTTAGAAATGAAATTAGGAAATTTATTCAAAATTAAGTCACAAATAAGTGTGAAGCTAATTAATAATTGAAAATCTCAAATGTAATAAATTTTACAGTTCCCAAAACAAAACGATACGAAAACGGCTACAATGAGGACAAATAATACAAATAAAACCTTACTTTAATCCTTTAGTTTGTTCCTTTAAGATGGTTGCAGTTTATATTTCATGAAAAAGAAAAAATAAAAAATCGAAACCACCCTTAAAAATGATTTAGAGTTTCGGCTTCTTCTCAACCCAAAATTTTTTATATACAGAAATTTAATAAGGGCTTTCGACCTTTTTTTCCGTCATCGTGTAGAGAAATATTCACGAAAACAAAACTTTGAATATGAGAAGGAATTCCACAAATGCAACATTTATCTGAATTTTATAGAAATTCAAAATTATTGGGTTGTAAAAATGATAATGTTGAAAAATGAATGCTCTAAAATGTATTGGAATGTTAAAAAAAAACTTTTTTATGATAAAAAATGGGATTGATGGTAAGGAATTTACATGGAAATTTATATAAATTTCGAGGAGTTCGAGAACTTTGCGGGTTTTATATTTTAATCAGTTAACTGTCGAATTTATTTTATTTTATTTATTTTAATTCGTTATAATTCAATACAAATACGTTTTTTTTTGCAATCTCTGGGTTTGTGACTACAGAGCATTCTATGTATGCCAAAATTTAGCACCGCTTTCGAGTTTTAATAGTCAGTCGTAATTATATATTTTTAACGACGAGTAAACACGTCGAACACACGCACCGTAATAAAGATTTGGTTTGACGTGTTTACACTTAGGACTACAGAGCATTCTATGTATCTCAAAATTTTCTACTCCAAGCTCTTGTTTAGAAATATCTTAATTTACTAAAATATAGTTAAGAAAAATTATTTTTATTTTTTTCGTTCAGTTTCTTATGAAGCTTTACATCCAGTTGTTCCAAAGGTTAAAACCGTAATTTGAATCTTTTGTTTTATCAGTTTGGAAGTAATCCATGAAAAAAATTTCTTTCCCAAAAGACTTTTTTTTTGTCTGGTTTTGGCCAGAACCTATTTTAGAACCAAACCAAACCTTATCTTTTGGTTGTGCGACTTCATACAATTGCATGATTTTAAGCGACTAACGACTTTTTGGTCTTATCGACACTTTTCATTTAAATATATGGTATCGATATGTCGCCCGACATAGTTGCTTGAAGTTGCTTTCATAAGGAAAACTAAGCTTTAGACTATAAATCGATATTTCAACAACAAAATTATACAATGTTTTTTTGTCTCTCTTTTTTCCTTTGACTACTCAATTGGAAATAACAACTTTTACATCTCATTATGTTCTGGCTTTAAGGACTGTTTTTCTTTTTTATATTCTTCTTTTTTTTTTTAATAAACTACTTAAAATAATGCAAGAATAATGTAAGGACTTTTTAAGGACTATACCTTCGACTAAAACATTGTACAATCCAGAATAAAACAAATTATTTCGGTCATTACTTTTATTTTTCTCCTACAAAGTAACTGCAGTAAATTTTTTAGTGTAACAACAAAAATGCTAAAGTTAGCATGAAATCTTATTTGTACACATGGAATGTCATAGAATAAAAACATTAAAAAAATGCTTGACTGCATCCTTAGGGAATTTCTACTTATTTAATTGAAATTTTAGTGATTTGGAAAGAAAAGGTCAGAAAAATAAAATGGAAATCCAATAAAACTATTTAAAATTTTCTTCAATTTGAAAAATTTTAATCTGACAAAAAAGATATTTTTATTGTTCCCTAGAAAACCTAATTAGAATAGGACAAAATAAGAATAATTGCCTTAAGAAAATGGGCTGAAGAAAACACTTTTTAATGTTTTAACAAGCACTTTCTTGTTTTAACAAACAACTGGAAAGTCCTTAAGCATTCTTTAGTAATAGGTGTAGTAGGATTGTATTTCCCGACAGAATCACTATGTGAAAGACTAATTTTAAGTACTCATTACAAAGCTCTAATTTTAATCAAAATTATTTTTGTTTCGCCAACCTGTGGCGTTTTATGGGGAAGCGGCAGGTTGGTAGGTTTCAACCTGTTTCAGAAGTGGTAGTTTGTAGAGCTACTTTCTGAAAGACTTTGTCCTGTGATGAATCAAACCAACATTCTATTGGACATTTTGTCCACCAGTATTCCTAATATTTTAAATGAAAAATACATTATTTTGTACCAAGCAAGCAGACGTAGCCAACATCCAAGTCTTTGGACAAAGCATTTACTTTCTTAGCCTGAGTATACATATAAAGTACCGTGCTTTGAGCCTATATATTATGCAGGTGATCCCATTCTAGCGACTTTTTAAACCTTTTCTTTGCTTTCAATTACCTTCTGAACAAATTTATATAACTTCGTTTTGACTGAGAAGTGCTGTTAGGTTGTTAAAAGCGAGGTGAATAAGAGCCTTCCTGAATCCTCTCTTCATACATTGGATTTCAATGGCATCAATGTTAATAGTTTCTGCTTGAAAAATGGTAATTTTGTTACCTAGAGCTATGAAGCTGGTATTGTTTGGACTGTTGGTTCCTATTCCCGTGTAGAAAAACGTTTTCGATCTATCAATATAATAAATTAAGTTGTTTAATTTCGCTAACAACAAAAAACTAGAAATTATGTCATTTTAGTTATATTTTGTGGAAATTCTTATGCGTTTTTTTAATTATTTATCGTAATTTTATACAACGAAAACTCTGACACATTACATTAAATTCACAGCTTCCGTAATTTTGAATGAAATTTTTACTTTCGAACTTATAAGTTTTTCTAATGGTTTTAATATTTTGCTTTTTCGTTTACATTCATCTAATCTAATCAAATCAAAATCTGATGATGGATTTTTAGGTGTGGGGTTAATTTAAAAGGCTTCGTGACGCATCAGATAAAAAAATAAAGGCAAGCAATTAAATGAATGTGATAATAGAAGATATTATGTTAGTGGCATGGAACTAATATTTAGTTTTCTTTTCTTCTTAATTAAAAAAGGGGTTTTATAAGTTTTTCAGCTAGATAAAGGCTAAAATATTGATCTAATAGCATTAAATATAAAATGTTAACAATATTAATAAACTAACTCTACATTTAATTTTTCTTTGAATATTAAAAAAATCCCATAAGAAATATATATTATTATCGAAAGTATTACCTAAACCCCCAAAGCACATCTAATTATTACAGCCATTTGATTGCATAATTAAATACCGTGAACTTTTGATAAATTTATTTGCGCACTTCATTTGCTCCGCACTTATTGAAGATGTTAAATTTTGTTGTTTTTATCCAAAAAGCAAAACACATTATTATTCCCTGTACAACAACAATCGGGACTATATTTATTTATTTGTTGTTTTTTTTTTTCTTTTGTCTTATTAATATTTTTCTTTTTTGCTAATGAAAATATAGTAAGAATTAAATTACTCTATGGTTATAGCAAATTTCTACTCTAATAATTTCATTAAATTAAAAGTTTTACATTTACGTAAATAAAATATGAACTTCAAAAGTAAAAGTGCAGCTTCTAAAGTTTCAAAAGATGGAAAACTTTAATAATTATTTCACAAATAAATAGAAAAAACTTGAATAGAAATATTTAATTTTAGTCCTCTGTACTACTTCATAGAAATGTTTTTTTGTTTTGAAAGCAGGAAAACAAGTTAAAGAAATACGATTTTCTTTAAAATCCCAGTTTATAGCAATATTTTTCCAAGATAGTTTTTTTATGTAAAAATAGTTTTTTGAACCTTCAATCATAAAACAGTACAGGTCTTAATGTAAAACAAATTATATACAAGTTTTTTTCAAAGTTTCATTTTTTTATATTTAAATTAGCCCCCTATCATTGTATCCGTTCTATTACCATAAATTTTTACTAGCTGTGTCGATGCCCAAAAGACAATGAAAAAGCTCAATGAAAAACGTTTCAACACTATGTCCCATTTAAAACACTTAATTATACAGCAAATTATTATAAATTCTGTTGAATAAGCTTGGCTTCTTTTTTCCCACTAGAAAATAACGGACTAGTAGTTAAGATTTCATGAAAAATTACATTTTTATTATGAATATTCTTAGTTTTAATTAACGAATTCATTAAACATCTGCCAAAGCTTGCAGATGTTTTTATATCTTGCACAAGAAATTAATATGGAAAAATTGAAGACCTCAATTAGTTTTACTATATAGCCATTAAATCAATGAGAATATAGTATACTTTGTCCCCTCAATGACACAACAATCTTAAAATAAAAAATAAAAAACTTTTTGAATTAATTTCAAGGTGAAACTTTTCTTCTATCTAACAAACATTAAAGCTCTAACTAAATAAAACGCTACAATTTTTTCGTAACTAAAGTGGGTCCATCAAAGTGTTATTGCAAAAAAAAAACTATGTCAAGATTAAATAAAACAAAAAATTTTGCAACCTTGGAATTCGAATAAATAAATAAATAAAATTCTCAATTAATTTTTTTTATTTCCTACTGAACAAATATTTCTCCTTTGGTAGAATCAAACTTCATTCATAGTTCTTGAAGTATTTTTCCATTTTAAAGGACAAAATTTTAGGAACATGGAGTTAAATCATTTCTGATTAAGATTGTGAGATCTAATGTAAAATTTTTATTCAGTGTCTGTGTCAGCTTTGGACAGAATTTCAAAACAAATTACAGAGAAGAAAATGAGAGGAATTGAAGGAAGTTGAAAAAGTATTTAATGAATTGGTTTTTTGAAATCTTGTGTAGATATTTTTATAGAAGTTTTGAGATACTCTTGGGCAATGAGTTTACTCGTGTAAAAAATTTCCAAGGACATAAATCTTATTCATTAACTTCTACTATGATATCAAAAACTAAAATGATTTAGAATGTTATCCTTATGGTAGCAATTTCAAGGGATTTTTATCGTGTTATTTATCCATATCGATAGTTTTGTATAACAATAATCTATAAATCTCAATCAAATGGAAACGGTCGTTAGTTGCTTCAAGTCACGCAAATATATGAAGTCACTTGAAGTTGCTTTTATAAAAACCACAGTTATTTTTGGCGTTCGCATTAGCTTTTTGCTTTACTTGAAATTTAAACACTTTGATGTGGAATTGGTTAAATTATTTTAGCAGCCGTCTTTAAAAACCTTTATTAATATGAACAAATTATTTTTGTTTAAAAATTAACAAAAATTTTATTTTAAATTTCAGCACTCTAGTCCCATGGAAAATTTTTAGGCAAGAACTTAACAGAGTTCATCCAATATCATCTGGTTTAGAGGCGATGGCACTTAAAACAACAATAGACCTAACATGCAATGATTACATATCAAATTTTGAATTTGATGTTTTTACAAGGCTGTTTCAACCCTGGGTAACACTTCTCAGGAATTGGCAAATTTTAGCTGTAACACATCCTGGCTATGTAGCTTTTTTAACATATGATGAGGTAAAAGCCCGTCTACAGAGATATATTCAAAAAGCTGGTAGTTATGTTTTTAGGTAATTATCAAGATATTATTTTTATTTAATTTTTTTTTTTTAAACATTTAATCTAATCTTTTATATAGGCTTTCATGTACACGACTTGGTCAATGGGCAATAGGATATGTGACAGCAGATGGAGAAATATTGCAAACAATTCCACAAAATAAATCATTGTGCCAAGCACTTTTAGATGGTCATAGGTTTGTTGAATAAATATTTATCATTATTTTTTTCTATCAATTTTAAATTTATAAAAAATATAAATAATTCTGCTTGGCATAATATTTATTTTAAGAAATTTGTCAAATATAAATTTGAATTTTTTTGTTATTTAATTTTCTTTCTTCGTTAAAATATTTAATTATTCTCGTGTTTGAAAAATAGCTAGAACGGTACTCAGATGTTAATAAATTGCCAATAAGTCCCTTAAATATTCGGATATAAGGCGTTACCTGAACTCTCTCTAATTGATGTTTCAATTAAATCTTTTTCCACATATTATTTTTTAAAGAACTTTGAACAAATATTAGTTACTGGGAAAACCATACTTTAAAATATGGAAGATGTGACACTCAGATGAATTCCAAATTAAAATTAGACACTTGCACAATTAAAATCATAGACGTGTAATATGATATCTCAAATTGCTGAAAATGCATATTTGTCTCTTGTTGTTTTTTATAAATTTTTCCTTTTAATTCAATAAAATGAATTATAATTTGTATGTGATCCTTTTAGATTTATTACTTTCTACAAAAAAACGTTTAATTAAAAGAATATTTCTGTATCAGTCTATTTTAGAGATTTTTAAGGAGACGTGTTAGTATTTTACCAAAAAATAATTCCACTCTATCTCGTTTAGATATTAATAAATAAATATTTAAATATTTAAATTGTTACATATTAAAATATTGTTCAAAAAAATTGAATTAAAAAAATAAAATAACTTTTAATTAATTTCTATAAATAATTTTAGGGAAGGTTTTTATTTATATCCAGACGGCCAGCCAAATAATCCAGATTTATCATCAGCTGTTCAAAGTCCAACAGAGGACCATATAACAGTTACCCAGGAACAGTATGAGCTATATTGTGAAATGGGTGTGTAAAATACTAAAATTAATTTCCTAATTTATTATTTCATCATATTTTCATTTTAGGGAGTACTTTTCAATTATGTAAAATTTGTGCAGAAAACGATAAAGATATTAGAATTGAGCCATGTGGACATTTATTATGTACACCTTGTCTTACAGCATGGCAGGTTGATTCAGAAGGACAGGTATGATATTTTTTTTAATGTAAATTAGAAATAATAAAATAAGACATTAAAATAGAACAAAATATAAATAATTTAATTACTACCCCGTAAACTGTTAATCAAAGACTATAAAAAAATAGTATTTTATTGCGCATTTTTTAAAAAGATTTTCAAAAGAAGAAATCCGCCTTTATTATTTTTACATAATTTAAGAAGCTTCTTTCAAGGCGAAAATTGAAGCAATCGGTTCAACAAATTATGATATCCTTCTAATGGGTACCTCAATAGATTCAAAATGAACTCTGGTACAAGAGTTTGGATATATAGTCCAGGTTTTAGCTATTAGAAATGTTTAAATTATTTCTCAAGCGTAAAGCAATGCAATCGAGATCTGTGAAATTCAATGTATCTAACGAGATAATAAAAAAGCTCAGATCTACATCTTTAGACAATTGAGCTTTGATAAAGGCTCTGCAATTCATACTAGTATAGAGCTACTCTGAAAGTCTATGAATGAAACACAGTGGTCTTACTATGGGAACCTGACCATTAGAAAATAAAGAAAATTTAAAACATATACCGAAAGGCGAGATAGGATTAAGGAGATATAGATAAGTAAGACTCAATCTCAGTCTGTTCAGATTTATCTCACTACTTAACCAATATTCACTGTATTCAAGCAAAGAAATTATTTAAATACCGGATAAACGATCTAGGCGAGGCAGTAAGCTTGATAGTAAATCATTTAATATTTTCATATGATCATCACGGTTCATGGGTCCTTTAATAAATATCTCTACAAGATAAGAGAGGCACCAATAGAGAGATATAAATTCACACCAGCAGATTAAGCAAATACCTGTTCACTGGCTTGCTTTTGAAAAGATCAAGGCATCTCCTTTGACCGTTGACGGAAAATAAGGAAAATCTTGCCCTAATTGTTCTTGATTGATTGATTTTCAATCCTAGATAAATACGTCAAGGAAAAAGAAAATATCTAAAGTTTTTCAGAGTAGTTTATATCCCCAGACTATTGAAAAATACTGTTTAATTTTATTGAAACTGTCTTAAGCCACATTTAAAAATTGAATTAAAAAAAATAAATAAATTCAAATAGAGAGTAATAATTTTTATTTCCATAGGGTTGTCCTTTTTGTCGAGCCGAAATTAAAGGAACAGAACAAATTGTAGTAGACGCATTTGATCCAAAGAAACAACATAATCGAAATTCAACAAATGGTAGACAACAAAATGTTGACGATGACGATACAGAGGTATAGTCTTTTAGGAACATTATTGTGTATAAAATTTAGGAAATTTTTTTTTTAAATTATCTTGAATTGTATACGTCACATTTTCGATTATGAAAAACAAGAAAAAAGTTGAAATTTTGGTATTAATTTGTTAATATTTTTTTTATTTACCATTTAAAATTCTTATTTTTCGGCTATAATTTATGTATATGCTGCATATATTCAAATTTATAACAAAATTATTTCCATGATTTTATATCTTTATCAAAAATTCATTAATCTTTCTTTGTTAAAAATCCATAGCAGAAAAAAAGATTAGTTTTTATGTTTAGCAAGCCTAATAAAATTTTTTGTTTACTTTACAAAGTGAACTTAATGAATATAGCATATGAATAAATTATAGAAAAGATTATATGATAAACACAGAGATAATATTCTATACGTCGAGTATAATGCATAAGAATTCATGTGGATACCAAAAGCTAAGCTACACAAATTTAGTGGATTAGATTACTGAAAAATTGTATAATAAGTGATATGG
Source organism: Acrocera orbiculus (assembly GCA_947359355.1). Lineage (NCBI taxonomy): Eukaryota > Metazoa > Arthropoda > Insecta > Diptera > Acroceridae > Acrocera > Acrocera orbiculus. The sequence goes on from OX375757.1 coordinate 48,800,583, forward strand.
CAAAATGATTACGGAAAACTTTTATTTATTGTATAAACACATATTGACTTTTTGGTAGTCATCGTGGCCGTCATTGCTGCTTTTCATTGACTACTGTTATATATGTACAGTATTCATTTCCTTCTTTACAGGGAAAGAAATTAGTAGTATAGTTCTTAGTAGTAGCAATGTTAATTTAGCAACCAATGACCAGATTATAATAGCATGAAAGTTTTCAAGAAAAAGTTAGATTTTGACATATAATTCATGTTCAAATATGTCACACCTCGAAATATCCAAAAAGCTGATACCTATTAAATTTATACAGAGAGATGTCTTTTAAAAATGTACAAAAAAATCTGGCAAATTGTTTCAGTGTAAGTTGCCTTTGTAGATTGTATCTTTGCTCTTTAAAAAACAGTGCAGTAAACCAAATGTAGTTATTCAGAGATCAATCCACTTTAAAATTTTATTTTTAAATTATTTCTGCTAATTATTTTTAGATAATACCTTAAAAAATATTAAAATTTAATTCATGTGAATGAATTAAAATTTATCTCTTTGATTATAAGTATAAAAAATATCAGTGAATATCAAATTTAAATTTTATTATTTCTTTAATAACATTAAAATACCAAATTTCAACATATTCGAAATATAAATTAAAAATAGACAATCTAGTGACTAATACAAAAGCCAGTAATAAATTTACAGTGTGTGGAATATAATTTGTTGTTCCTTAGAAAATTTTGTTATATAAAAAGTGAAACAAATGAAACTAGTTATTTTTTTTTTTTATAAACAATTCTAGTAAGGCAGAGTTTGACATTGGTTGATTTTTTTTTAATCATTTTAAAGAAAAAAAATTCAAAATATGAAATCTGATCTTTTAAAAAATTCTTTCTTAATTTTTTGTAAGAATTATTTTTCTAATAAACTAAAAAATCAATTTTTCAGTCACACTTATACTTTGAACTAGTCAATTTATCATTAGAATTATTAATTTTAAATGAAAACAAAACACAAAAAATTAAACAATGCCATAATCTGCCTCTTAGCAAGTTGGCTTTAAACTTTATGAGACTGTCGAATAATTTGTTTCCCTAAGTAGCTACAAATAGTGATAAAATATATGTATATATATTTTTATTTTTTATTTTTTTTTTTTTTTTGTAATCTTATATATATATATATGTGTATTAGTTTAATTAAATTAATTTAAATATATTCAAATATTAGGCAAAAAAAAACCATAACTTTATTTTTATTTAAATTTTTTAGTGTAAGAATTTAATGCAATTTTATTTTTTAATAATAAATTGTTTTTCTTTATTCATATTTTGAGTTTCATTTGCATTTTCAGCAATTTATCCTTCCCATTTTTAATTATTATTTTATTTGAATGTGAATGCCTTGTATTGTTTTGCACTTTTTCAAATATAAAATTTTTGAACTCTTTAAGCTTTTAATAATATATAAATAAATGCAAGAATTTTTCAATTATTAGTAAACCGCGTTACATGAATAAAAAGTGTAGTCATAATTTCTTGTTTGAATAATATACAAAAACTTTTAGCCTGTAAAATTTTGCAATTTATCAATTTTTTCTAAGTAAAAAGTTGTGATTTTACAAAAAATTAAGCGTCATTTGATAAAAGTTAGGTGAATCTGTACTTAATGAGTCTTAATTAGTGCGTTTTAAGTGTTGATGTTTCCTTAATTCAAGGTTACTTAAAACATTGTCGATATTTCTCAGCTAGAAGCAGTGCATGTTTTGCTCCTGCTTTGTTCTTTTTATTCTTTATATAATTTTTATTTGAAAATGGAATGGTTTATTTCATTTTTTGGAGTGCATAAATCAGTGGTATTTTTTGTTGTTGTTAAAACTACTGTAAATAGATACATTAATACCCATTGTATAGATAACATTTTCACTACACGTCACCGTGTTTTCAAGGCACTTCCGATTGTTATCTTTTACATTAGTAAAAGTTCATTGCGAAATGAAAATATATTTTTTGATTCTTTATAATATGCAATATAAAAACTAAAAATTACTGTTTATTATTATTAAACAAAATAATATTTGTTCATTTATTATTATTTAAAATTTTAATGTTAAATAAATACTTTTAACTCTTCTTTTTGTATTTTTTGTTTACAATTTTAATTGTGTGAAATCTGATCTACTATTTCCACTTTGTTAGGGATATTTTAACTTTATATCGATAATTGTTATTAAATCAAATCTGATGCATTTTTAAATAAAACAGCTTGAATTTAAATAATTTTGACTTAATAAGCATGTGCAAGGACTTGCATGACCAAATATCTATACATATTGGTAAGTAATAAAAAGGCCAATATATGTATATTTGTTTTTAAGAAGAATAATTACCATTGTAATTTCTTTTTATTTAATTCAAAAAACTGTTATAAGCTCTTAAAGCATATTCATTTAATACTTTTATGCTTCCTATTTCATAAATAAATTCAATTTATTTAAAAATTAAATTTTTCATTTTAAAAAGCTAATTGTTAAAGGCTATTCCAAGTATAACCAAAATATTTTTAAACATCAAGAAAATTAGTTACACTTTTAGACATATAAAATGTTACAATCTTTTTCTTTTACAGGATTTAGGGGATTTTAATATTGCTACATCTTCATTGCATGCTCTTAGCAATAGTATGAGATCATCAAGAACAGAAAAATATAGTCCACATTCATCACCAAGATCATCTCGTCGTAGTATTACACCAAATGTAATAGCAGTACAAAACGATTTATATACATCACATCAGCAAACAGCACAAATTTCTGCAAATCCTCCAATACATACAATAACACCACCATTACCTTCGGCACCACCACTTCATACTGTTAATGGTAATTGCACCAATATTAATAATAATTGCACAAATAGTCGTAATAATACAAAAATACCAAGTGTAAATCGTATGAGTGCTCCAGTTATACCATCAACATCACAACAAAATACAAAATATCTTAGTAAAACATTATCAACAGAAAGCAATGATTTGAATATACAAAATAATGAAAATATATCAGCACCGAATATGAATACAAATTCAAATGTAGCACCTCCCCTACCACCACGTAAATCATCACCAAGTATTGAAAATTCTAATTGTAGACACCAAAAATCCCAAAATATTTCATCAGCAATAAGTCTAGTAAATTTAACTAATTCTTTATTACAAACAACAAATTTAAGCAAGAGTACCGAAAATATAACAATGACTGAAACAACTGCTCCACCTGTTCCACGTCATCAATGTAAAAATGTCAATACAACATTAGCGGAAAATATAAATTTTTTAGATGATGATGTTGAAAAAGTGATTGTAGGACCAGCTGAAACTATTTCTGGTATCATTGATACAAGACCATTAGAAGCTAGAAAACCAATTATTGTTTCTTTAGCTAATGAAAATGAATCAGTAACGACCAATTCAAATAATCTTTATCAGTTAAAAACAATTACATCTTCAAGTATTGTCAATATGAATAATAGCAGCAGTGAGCATAGTAAATCCCAATCAGTTTTAAATTCAACAATACAACCAAATTTAATACAATCTACGAAACTAGAATCTCCATTACAATTGCAAAATGAATTAAAAGTAAATACACGGCCACATACACCAAGTCAACAACAACAACAACAACAGCAGCAGCAAACTGTTCTTTATGAAAATATGACAATCAATAATAAAGACTGTACTGTCCCATATGAAAATATTAATTTAGAATATATTGCACGTCTTATGAATGAAGGATATTCAAAAGAGAATGCAATTACAGCCTTAGGAATATCTAGAAATAACATTGAAATGGCCTGCGATATTCTCCATGAATTTGTTTCCAAGAGTAGTGCATAAAAAAACTTAAGTTTTTAAAAAAAGGTTTTAATGCATTTATGAGATATTTTTTGATTAGGCTAAGTTATTCAAAGTTGTTTTTATTATTAAGGAGGCTCAATTGATTATTTATTTTAGATATTTAGGACCATATTAGTATATTTCATATTTTAGATTTTTAATAATAATATCCAAATATGTTTACGCAATTGGACCAGTTTTGAAATGTAACTAATATTTAGATTACTTATTGTTCATTGGAAAATCAATTATATTTTTAGTCCTTACATATATACATTAATTTGCAGGGTTCTTATTTTAAGTGATTATGCTTTTCCTAATTTCTTACCCACTTGCCATTAATCTGTTCGACTTGTGTAGGATTTTATTTTTTTAGGCTATTTGCTAGTCTAGTAAATAAATGAAAGAAAACCCAAAAGTAACTTTTTTTGCTAAAATATTTACATTTAATAGGGAAACCTAAACATTCATATAACTAAAAATATATAACGCTGAGTGACAGAAGTAAATGCCTACATCAACTGTGTTCACATCAATATCTGTGTTACTTTTTTCGACATAACTACTCTACGTTCTATAAGACAAGGTTTTCAATGATTTTCCATATTTTTGGGAGGTGTTAAATCGAAATAATAAATAATTATGACATATTTTGCAATAATCTAATTTTTTTAGCCCTTAAACTAGTATTAAAATTTATGGCCTGTTTGTTCTATGCAGTCCAAACATGCAGTTTGGAGGGTTAGGGTATACATAAAACTTTGTAGAAACTTTTTTTGTATGTGTCTGCTCGTTACTATTAATTCCTTCATATGCTTGAACTTAAAAAAGTATTATTTTATAAATCCCGGAAACTTTTATAATAAATTGAACTCAATATCTTATAAAGTAGTAAAGAACTTGTTTTTCAAATATTTCCCTGTTATTTCAATAAAAATACAATTATTACTTTTAGTTAAAATTAAAGATTTAAAATTAAAAATACCCATGACTTCTTCAATTCTTTAATATTTGATGATTTTAATTAAGTAATTGCAAAGTAGGGGATGTGAGATAAAAATATTACAAACATAAAATAAAAATATACTTGAGATTAAATGAGATTTATAATTTTTAATAAATATAAATTATAATCACTCAGACAACTTTAATTACAATTGAAAATTTTAGTTCTTATTATGAATTTGTAAAATATTTTGACGGTAGTTTTTGCTTAAGGATGCTAAATATGTGATTGACTTTACTTTAATCAATATTTTTAAAAATGTTATTAATATTAAATAAATATACATTCTAAACCCTTATTTGAAAGCAATACATCAATTTCATAATCAATTAAATTTTAAATATTCCAAATATTGGAACATATAAATAGTACTAAAAACTTAAAACTTAAGCTAGTCTTATTGTTAGTAATATAACACCACTAAATGTATTATTAATTTATATTATTAAAATTAACAAGAAAAATTGTATTTATATACTAATTAGATGAAATCAGCTGTAATGGTTATTATTTTTGAATTAAATAACAAGTAATAAATCTACATATTGAATGACTATAAATTAATTTTTAATTATTTTTTTTACTTAACACTAGAAAATTATTATTTGAGTCGTTCAGAAGCCAATGTGGATAAGTCCAAAAAATCCAAATTGAGAAATTTAATGTTTCTTAATGCATTCATAATACAAAACACATGCAGAGGCTATTAAAAAAAGGGTTTTTTGACTCATTTCTGAGCGACTCATTTATTTGCGAATTTTTGGTTGCCCACTTTGGTGGATATTAATTTATCTGTAATTCTCTATTTATATTTTTATTATCAACTAATTCGAAAATATTTTGTTATTTTTAAATCTAGAACTTTTAGTTGGAAAATGCATTAAAACAAAAACATGAGGAGCTTACAGGAGCAGCATATCAATCAAAATATTTATGGAATCAAAATTGGCAAATCAACATTTTTTTTGTTTGCTAAATTTTTAGTATCATCTGATGTTTAAACAAACAAATATATTTTTAAATATGATTTTTCATCAATTAAAAATATTTTTCTATAAAAATTTTCAAAACTTATTTTTAATTGGAAGATAAAAGTGGGTTTAAATTAATATTTTTTGTTCCTTCTAGGTACACTTATTTAAAATTAATGATGCGATCAATTAATTTTAAGAAAAACATCTTTCCCCTTTTTTGCTTCAAATCCTTATGTCAACATTTATCCAAGAATTTTCAAAAGACATGAAAATCCCTGTGGCTTTAAGCTGAGCCTATATTTATAGATATAGAAGGACATTAGAAAATGCTAAATATTATTATGAAATTGGACAAAATAATAAAAATATAACTTTCTCCATTGTATCCGGAATCAGATTTTAATTAAGTTTCTAATTTAGTCACAAACGAAATAATATACAAGTGAAACCGAATTAAAACTAAAACTTCCCCTTGGTAATGCAATAAGTTTTTTTTATATTCATCATTTCACTTTGAATTTTTTAAAGTACCCTTTTGCTTTTTCCACACTCCCATAAAAAATGGACAAAATGGTTATCCGTACGAAATTGTACTTTTAGTAGCTTTTTGATAATATTTAAAGAAACAACAAAAGAAACTGAAATCAGGAATAAAATACTTAATGTAAACCTATTTTAGTAGAAGCACAAACTGTAAACAAAATTTCATGTTTTCAAAAATAAAAAAAAATATGGACGTTGCTATGGCGATGCTTTTCAATAAAACAAACAAACTACTGACAATTGATGCTTTTTAATTGATTCAAACTATAATATAATAATTGTCATAATTTTTAATGTTAATATGTTAAATAAATGGCTGAAATTCATATAATCGGTCAAATTTTAAAAGCAATTGATTTTGAAGAGCCAAAACTATTTTGCAAGTGGAGCGTGCAAGCAGGTAAACTTTTATTTTAATAGATTCTAAAAAAAATAATTATAATTTATCTAAAATTATTTTTAGGATCATCTTGGAAATTCCTAGAGGGAGAATCAGAAGGTCAAACTGCAACTGTAAAAGATAGACTAACTGAAACATCCACTTTTTCTCATCCACTTGATATTCACCTTGGAACTTCAAGTATTCAAGGTTGGCCCAAAATTCACGTTGAAGTTTTTGCTGTTAATGCTTTAAATAGCTGTTGGCCTGTTGGGTAATTCATTTAGATTAAATTATTTGAACAAGTATACCCAAAGGAAGTTTTTTTTCGCTATTATTAACATTAAATACTATTTTAATAAAAAAAAGGGCTTTCACAGTAGATAAGGGTCTAAATGCAGGCAAAGAGTTCTGCATAACGTTCAAGATAGTCACGTACAATTTGATTGTAATTATTTGCAACTTTATTGCTGAACATTGAGAAGACGACTACAATTTATATATTCTAGAGCAAATTTTATTCACATGAAGAAAACTACACATTTTTTACACAGCATAAAATTGAATTTATCCTTGTTTTAATCATAATAATTTTATTAAGTAAATATAATTGTTCCTTGTTATTATTTTACAGATTTGGTTTTGCTCATATCCCTTGCAATCCCGGACACCATAAATTAGAAATAAATACATGGAAAGTAGTTCCATATAACTTAATAGATAGAATTCGAGCTAGATTTTGGGCAGGAGGAACGACTCTAACTAAAAGTGATTTAATTTACTCAGGCGTCGAAAGGTATTTATCTCTTTTTTAACGAAATATTTTAAGGCAGCAATATTTTTTCAGATATAAACTATTAACAAAATCTTCTGGAAAAATAATTCTTGATATTATAATAATATCTCGTAATTTTTCAAAATTTGGTGTAGAATTTGCTTAAAAAAGATGTCTTCAAAGTTTTTTTATATACAAATCATACTCTTAAATTTATGTTTATGTCAACAAATGAAATTTGTTAAAATTGATATTGCAAAAGAAGAACCAACAAAAAATTTAGTTAAGTTGAACTCTAATGAAACAACAACAACCACTGTCAGTACTACACCAGCTTCAATTTCAACAACATTACCTCCATTATCAACACAAAATAACACAATTATTACAAATACACAACTTATTCAAACAACGACACCTGTGACAATAAGTACACCGAGCCCTCTTCCTCAGAATGATTCTATTATAATCCGTTCGTCTTTCAAAGGCTATTTTTGTGAATGTGATTTGAAATTTTCAATTTGTGACATTAATTGTTGCTGTGATAAAGATTGTAATCAAATAATGCTAAAATCTTTCACCTGTGAAAATGAACAGATTTCTTTGAAAGATTTTAATAAATACAAAGCATTGTCCGTTTGTGAATTAAGTAGAAGTTGGTTTTGTATATTCATAGACAATTCTGAACATAACTTGAAACAGGTAAATTTATAGTACATAGAAAATAACTTGGGAAATGTTTTTTTCTTGATTTTTTAGTTTAAAAATTTAAATTTTAACAACCAAGACAAGTATAAATGGCCTGAACCTTTTCAAGCAGTAGTTAAAGAAGATAAATTGAGCTATCGAATGGGAGATCCAATAATGCTATATAATAATTTTACCAAGGACTTCGAAGAATTAGGTAATTTATAATTACATATGTTAAATTTTTAACTCTCTAGTGTAATGGTTCCTAGTCATTTTTCTTCAGTTCAACTTTTTTAATATATTTAAAAATTTGTTGGTACACTTTCAATCAGACGCATTTAAAATATTTAACTCATTTGCTGATGCGACGTTACATTCCCCAAATGTAATGCATCAAAGTTATTTAACAATTCTTGTTTATTTTCTTTCATTTTGCTGCTGCCAAATCTTCTCATTTCTTGTAGTTTTGGACAAAGAAGCGTACAGACTTTGTTCATATTGAACACAACTTTTGGTATTCTTTTAAGTACGTTTTCTTCTCTTTCTATTTTTTTTCGTCTGTTTTTTACTAAATAAGTATTTACTAATGCTAACAAAACAAACATATAGCTTGGCTACCATAAAAAATGTAGAAATCTTCAGTTGACAGTAAGTTTTTTATTTTTATTCAAAAATTTTCTTCAATTTTTTATCGCTAGTTTTTGACGAAAAAATAACAACAAAATCTATTATATTATAAATGATAGCAAACCTTTATTTGTAGCCAAATTTGTTGCAAAAAGTCTGAAAAACATTTTTTTTTTTGGAGTGTTTGTTACTACTATAACCACTAGAGGTTTATTATCATAAATAATAAACTTTATGTATTTAGCCAAACTTAATTTTTTTGAAAAAACTACTTTCAGGACTGCCTTTTTCAATCATTGGATCAACATGTCAAGTTACTGAGCCAGTACGGTTCTTAAAAAATATTAATCGAAAATGTCTTCAAAACATTATAACTGCCCAACAATACTTAGAAAACATTATTCAAAAATTATTAAATATGGAAATTCTACAAGCACCTCTTATTGATGAAGAAGCTCAAACAGCCTTAATTTGCCTTCAACCCTATATTCTTTGCCTAAAACCAAATATTATGGCGTGCTTTAACAATAAATGCAATCCGATTGATAAAAATAATGCAACAGCTTTTATAAAAGATAAATATTTTATAGATCTACAAATTTCTATATTGCATAACTATACAAATGTTATAGAAAATACTTTTTACTTTTTTACTAATCAGTCAAACATTGAAAAAGATACTAAAGTTTGGCAAACTTTTCAAGTAATATTTAGCTCTCAAAATGAGACAATAAGTGAATTATTTCCAAGAAGTGGAAATTTTGGATATTTGTCAGGAAAACCAGTTATCAAGAGTAAATACACTGAATTTGAAAACAAGGAAAATTCAAAAATCAATCATTTAGCTATCGATTATTTTCAAGTTGGTAATAATAGTAAACTTAGTTCCCTAAAGTTTTATATTCCAATTACAAAGTCAGGATATTGTGCTTTTGATGAAAAAAACACAATAAATTTTGATGAAAATTCGAGAACATACTGCACTTTACATCACAAAAACAAAACAGAATTATTAGCAGAAACCAATTTTACAGAATTATGCAATGATATTCAAAATAATATTTTTAATATTCTTGTCGGTAATGACAATTTAACAGATTTTTCATATACTTTAGTATCAGAATTTGGATCACCAATGAATGATTCCATGAAATGGATTAAGCTACAAGTTGCAAATCTTAAAGAAAATCAAATTCTAGGATTTCATAATAAAAAACTAAATACATTCACTTGCCAAAATATGATTCTAAATATGAAATATGAATTTTGGACAGTAAGTTTATCAGATAAAAATTTCAAGCATCAGAAATTTATAAAACGTACTTCGATTATTGTTGGAAGACAAGTGATTCTAGAATTTAAGCTGAATGAATTAATTAAACTTCCACTTTTTTTAGATATTATGTTCTATGATATTGGTGAAGAATCGAATAATGCATTGCGACCTAATATAATTTTAATTTTATTAATAATACTAGTGGGTATTTCTTATAATATATAAAATGTAAAACAAAAGTTTATTTATTTAAGTTTTTATATAATAAATTTGATATTTTTTTGTTTAATCTAACATAAAAAGATTAGAAACGATTAAATTATGTAAAAAATACTTTTATCTATTTACCAAACAAATTTTACTGTAGTTAAATTAAATTTAACACACGCGCTTTACTCATAAATTCTGCTCTTGAAACATAGCAGCCACTGAGATATCGTTTTCCAATAAATGAATCCCGTCCGTGTAATATTCTCCAGTTGTCGAAAAATATGACTGTTCCCGGTGTCAATTTAAGCTTCCAAATATTTTTTTCAGATTCAACTTCATTATTTAAAACACGTAGATCCTTGTAGAAAGTTGGCATTTCTGACTGCGGTATTGTATTAAAAACCGCTCTATCATACAAATTATAGCGAATTTGTTTTGGCCGTTTCGTTATATTGTCAAGTTCAATTATAGGAGCCGAATATTTATAGTATTTATCCTCTTCCTTATATTCGCCAGGTACAAATACCTTTGTCAGCCTTTCATAAGTTTGAGGATTATTTTTCTTTAGATTATTTACAACATTGAAGCCATCAACAAAAAATGAATCTCCTCCTTTTTCAGCACATTGAAAACAGTGAAATATTTGAAGCCCTGCAGCATCATTGAAGTAAGTGTTATCTGTATGAGAGCCTAGATGCATACATGAATAAGCGGTATCATCGTGTTCTTTAAAATCAGCGGATACAGACCACATTTCTCCAAAAAGAGTCTTTTGAATCGGAAAAAGCCTAAAAGTAAAACAAAAATATAATTCAATTAAATGTAAAAAAAATTTATTCTCTTCTTTATTGGAATAAAACTATAACTCCCAGAAATATGGGGGTTGTTCATTTTTAAGAAAGTGTTCCGATTTAAAAGAAAACATTGTAAAGAACATAAAACTAGAGAATTTTTACCATATAAGACAAAGGCAGCAAAGGAGGGGAGCTTTGAATAGAAAAAGCAGTGGTTTATTTTTGTGGAAATAAACAATCATAAAACTACGAAATTCCATTAAAAATCCAAGCTCGTTGTCAAAAGGAGTAGCTGATGAAATCATATCAAAAGATATTATGAAATATATTGACCAGTTCAGTGTTAAGTATTTCAAACTTGATCAAAGCTCGTTCAGGATGTACCTTCATTGTTCGAGATTGTATAGAGAGAAATTAAAAGATTGATATTCGTCAGAGATTTAATACTGAAGAATTAAAACTAGTGTCAGAACTAGAGTTCCTTATAACAATTAACTTAATTTAGAAGACAATTTGACAATTACTAATTGAAAATCTTAAGAATTCGAGGTTCATGGAGCATTAGGATTTCACCGAATCTTATGGTCAAACTAAAGTTATTTACGATAGTTTCCTTCATTCATTCATTCTTTCATTCCTTCATATAAGAGAGCTAAATATAATTAGACTAAAAATAATTTAGGCCAACAAAGATACAAACGAGGCTTAAGAATCTTGATATGTTAGCAATAGAAAACAACGCAGTACTAAATACATATTTTTTTATATGATTTGCGAGTTTGCAACCTTTAAAGCTAAAAAGAAAATATTTAAGGGGCTTTTACTAATAGGTTCCCGTCTTTCTTCTAGAGGGGAAGACAGAGACTACAAATTTTCTTCATTATGATTTTTATATTATAAATAAAAGCATACTTGACGTTTATCGGATATAAACTGATAAGAAAAGTTTTCATTCTTGCGGTGACACCATTAATATTCCGAATCGACTGTCACGAAATCGAAAAGTTAAAGAATACTTTGTAGCCTAAGGCAATTTTGAATTTATTAATAATACTAGTGCGAATGTTTTATAATATTAAAATTTGCTTAAATTTTTGAAAATAAGTTTGATATTTTTATAACCTTTACCATGTTTTGTAAAAAAAACCAATATTGAATATAGAAGAAATCTTTAGAAAACCTTCAACTATTTCTAAAAAAACTTCTTTTTTAGGTTTATCTATTATCTAAATCAAACAAATTTTACTGTAGTTAAATTAAATTTAACACACGCGCTTTACTCATAAATTCTTCTCTTGAAACATAGCAACCACTAAGACATCGTTTTCCAATAAATGAATCCCGTCCATGTAATATCCTCCAATTATCGAAAAATATGACTGTTCCCGGTGTCAATTTAAACTTCCATATATTTTTTTCAGATTCAACTTCATTAATCAAAACACGTAGATCCTTGTAGAATGTTGGCATTTCTGACTGCGGTATTGTATTAAAAACCGCTCGATCATTCATATTATAACGAATCTGTTTTGGCAGTTTCGTTATATTGTCCAATTCAATTAAAGGAGCCGAATGTTTATAATATTTACCCTCTTCCCTAAACTCACCAGGTACAAATACCTTCGTTAGCCTTTCAAAAGTTTTAGGATTATTCATCTTTAGATTTTTTACAACATTAAAGCCATCAACAAAAAATGATTCTCCTCCTTTCTCAGCACATTGAATGCAGTGTAAAATTAGAAGTCCCGCAACATCATTAAAGTAGGTGTTATCAGTGTGAGAACCTAGGTGATCATTTGAAAAAGCGAAGTCATCGAATTCTTTTACATCAGTGGATACAGACCACATTTCTCCAAAAACAGTCTTTTGAATCGGAAAAAGCCTAAAAGATAGTTTAATTAGTTTTTGTTTGAAGATATGTCATCTTGGTTTGCTGATTTAAAGTAACTGAAATAAAATTGGGATTTTTTCACAGAAAAGTTTCCCAATCTAGCTCCGGAGAGGTTTTAATAGATAGGAGAGAGAGAGACATCGGACTATAGAGTATACGTATTATCCCAGAAATCAAAAGTGCTAAGAGATATTATTACCGATTCATGCAAAGTACTAGCGGTCAAAATTTATTATTTATATTTAGCTAACCAAAAAAAAATTTATCACTATTAAATTTGATTAATTTAGATTTTTTAATATGTAAAAAAAGTTATATTTAACGCAATGTCGTTCTGGGAATATTTGGCAAATGCATTTCGTCTGAATCGGTTGGTTAGACATTAATTGAATGCATTTACTAAAAGATGATCCTGAAATATTTAATAGATTGAAAGACAAGAAAGGCAGTATTAATTTATATTATTTAAAATGTTCCTAGGAAAATATGCGTGTACCAAGTTTGTGCATGAACGCTCTACACAAGTTAACCAAATTTTTTGATCTGGTGTAATTAAACTTTCATTTTAATATCTCAAAAACTTATATACTCGCACATATTTACAGACAATTGCCTTTAAATTAAGTGCTTTCGAAAACTTTTTATTTTCATATGGAAAATGCTGGATACAAAAATTAGTTTTTGTCAGGATCACAAGAAATTCCTATTTTGGAGTTTTCCCAACAACAATCACTGGAGGTTTCTATCTGAAATGGTTCTCTATATTGTGACTAAATTTTCTTCTTGTGATATTGTTGTTGTCATTTGTTATGAGCAAAATTATTAGTTAAAAACATTAAATACCTTGTTTTTTTGTTGTGGTAACGTTTAAATGAAAAATTGTAATAACTAAAAGCATTGGATTTCGCTCCAGTAAAATTTTGAATCGGAAAAAATTTTAACAAGAAATCAAATCTTTAATGTATGAAAACAATTGTTGAGTCTGCATAAAAAATATATTATACATACCATCCAATGCATATGTGCAAGCCGCATTCTTGTAGCAATTAAGATATCAATGTAATCGGATAGGACTGCATATTTTAATGTCTGGAGGTATATTCTAATGCATTAATGTTATTATTAATGAAACATGAGAATATTCTGATAAGAAATATTTAATAAAATGCTTGTAAACAATTTTACTACTATATAAATGTTAGTTTAGAGATAATAAATTTAGTCGAGTTTTAGACACAGAACTTTCCGTATCATTCAACCTAAAATTCAGATTTTTCACTTACTGAGATATTTACCGTGAAACACCGTAGATACTCTCAATACTAAGGCTTCAGGGCAGTGTAACATTGTTTTGAACCTTCAAGTATATTCAATTTGATTTAACATTTGTGGAAATCATATCCACAATAAAATATTTTGGTGACCCCGACGTGATCAACTTGAACAGGATCAACACTACAAGCTAATTCTTGAGATTTTAACACCATATGGCATCCCTTGAAGAGTTAGCAGCAACAGCTACCTCAATCGGAAAGGAGCTCGAGAAATTTTTAAAGACCTATCAGCGTCAAATATCAGAAAAAAGTAATGTTACATACCTACAGGATACACTTTTAACCCTTGAAACATTATGGGATAGGTTTGAAGCAAACGATAAAGCCATCCGAACTAAATTTGGAGGAGAGCTGACCCATTCTCACTTCAGTTCAGATTATTACGACAAGGTCATAAACGGGTATTAATCATTGAAGCAAGAAATATCAAACGTGATTAATCAAATCATCGCGGTAGAGGGTAACATAAAACGTAAAGGGTAAACATAAAAAAAAAATCTAAGCAAACATCCATAGTTATCAAAAGTAAAACATAAAACTTTCTCTCTAAAAGTAAAATGCAATTTCAAATCGAGGGAAATTTGAACAAAATTAAGAAAAAAAAGATATGCATAAACGGAAGTAAAAACACGTCATTTTGAAACCTTTTCGTCATCAATCATTTTTCAAATTTTCACACAAACTTTAAAGTTATTTTGATTTTATGCATCGCCGCGTGTGATTATTTGCTTATTATGGCTGTGGTCCAGAATGCTATTGTGATTAACAGTATGTTATCGAATTTTAATGTTCAAGTCCAACAGTAATCTGTCATTTTTTTTGCACTTTCTTTTGCTCAGCGATTAAATGTTTTGACTAGAATATTAAAGCTTACCAGCGTTCTGCTTGCTGCACAAACAATCTTGAACACAGCTTCTAAGCTATTTGATAAGTTTGCTAAATTATCAGTTTCAGTTTAAATCTGAATATTCAAATTTCTCACAGATAATTTTAAGGCCAAATTATTTCAAATTATCAGAAGCTTAAGGTTTTCTGTAAAAAATTGCCAACCTTGGAACTATATATATATATATGTTATTATATATATTCCTGTAATAAATCAATTTTGCTTTTATTTTCTTTTTGATAACTCTGTTTTACTTATTCTCAAATTTCCACCAAAGGTTTAATAGACTATGTACACAAATTTATATTAATAACTTTATAAACACTAAAATTCTCACCTTTTGACAACCATCTCAGTCATAAGTTCTGTTGGTGGAACTTTTTCAACCATTGCAATTCCATAGCGAAGTAAACTTTCAACCAACTTCTTAGCTATCTTATCATTACTAAGATAATCTTGAAAGTTTACTCGAGCTACATCTAAGTTTTCTATATTGTTTCTGCCCCATAAAACCTGATTATCTGGCTGCTTAGCAATCTCTTCAAGTTGCGATTTTTTCAAAAACTCGACTCTATACTCAGATTTGTGTCCATCGTTCCCTTTAATAAGCAAAAAAAGTAATTAGTTATTGATTTCATGAAATGAAAATATACTTACATTCCACTTTAAAGAGATCACCATTAATCTGAGTTTGAGCTGGTTTTATGTCTACATTGATATTTAATATATTCACTGATCTTTGATGAGTTTCGTAATTGTAACAAAGCTTACACTGACAATGATCGCGTAACCAGAAATTATTTAATATTAACTCTTTATCTAATTTTGGGTGTGCAAAACGTGTAAAATTGTCTGTCATTTCAATCGATATTTTTCAGTAACTTATTCTTTTAAGATATAGAAAGTTGAGTTGTAAGAGCTCTTTTATATACAATTGTCTAATGAAGATTGACAACCCAATTTAAATAGAGTAATTATAATAGTTTCTTATCGCAAAAGCTTTGTATATGTTTATCAGATAATCGTGATTGTAAGAAATCAATTGAGTTTTTGTCAGGGCCTAATTATAGGCTCCACGATTTTTAATTACAGATATCCTATTTTTCAATTTATAAACAAAATTAAGTTGTAAAAAGCGTTATATACATACAATATTCATTTCAATATTTCCAAGCAATTATATCTAGGTATGTAAAAATAATTATTTTTAACCCAAATAAATTAAACTATAAATATTTTAATACCCACCCCATTTATATAACTTAAGACAGTTGCATTGAGTTCTGCTGCATTAAATTTCTACCTCAGTAAATGCTGACGATTAAAGCCTTGCACAGACCAACGCTTCCATTAACCCATTACATTTGATGAGCGTATCAAGATCTGGTTGACAAGTTTTTTTTAAATGTAGTTTGCTTTTTTTTAGGAAACCAAATCCAATAGCTTAGTTCTTAGGAATATCAATTGATCAGGTCAAAAATCAAACTTAATTTAGTTTCTTGAAGTATAAATATTGTACTCCACAAGGAATGTAAAACATTACAAATCCATCTTAGATGTTCCATTTTTTAGAATCTTAAAGCTAAAAATTTTAGAAAAATATATTTTAAACAATAATTCAACAATCCTGAAAAATTTTCTATTTGTATTGAATTGATTGAGACATGCCACCTAAACATCGACAAGTCACACGATCAAAATGGTTTGAAGTTGTATCAATAACACTGGCGGGCCTCCAGTTTATTCGTTTAGTCTAGCAGTTTAAATGAATTTAAGATTCCCGTAATAGACCAATGAATAAAACTTTTTTTTTATATCATATCGAACCTTTTATAAATTTATATTTTGTTTAAACGAAACAAAAATTAAAGTGATAACTTTTGTAGATTCTTATATATAAGAAAAAACTTAATTGATTCAGATTTTATTTCTTGTCTTTGAGAAAATATTATTTCTTAAACTAAAAACAACTTAAGCAATTTTTAATCAATTAATTTAAAAAATCTTGCTTTTGCTTCAAAATCAGATCTAGAAATACAGTAGCTAAGAATCTGATGGGAACAACTTATATTTTTCCATCCCTGCAATATTCGCCAATTATCTATTAGAAGTGCTCTTCCAGGTACTAGTTCAAAACTAAAGCAATTACTCTCAGTTTGAATTTCTTTTGTTAGTAGACGTAAATCTGAATAAATAGTTAGGACTTTTGTTTGTGAAACTGTATCCAAAAAAGATCTTTCACTAAGATTGAAGCGAATTTTTTCAAAATCATTTGTAAATTTATTTTTTTCTATCACTGGTGCATAGGCATTTATAATGTTTGCCCTCTATAATCTTTTCAAAAGGCAATAAGGTTTCTGTAAGTCTTTTATACGCTTCAAATTCGTTGATTTTAAGTTGATTTAATATTTTAAAACCATCTACAAGATGAATTTTTAATATCTTATCTATGTTTTTAATACAATGAAGAACTTTTAGCCCAGGTGTCACTTCAAGATATGTACTTTCTGTTTGAGGAATATCTAATAAATTTCTGTTGCAACTCTCTACTTTAAATATTGATCCACAATTTGATTTTTGAATTGGAAAAAGCCTAAAATTAAATATTAGCTTGTTTAAAAAAAATATATTTGTAAGAAATCTGTATTATTTATTAATAATAATAATTTAGTTAAAAATATTTAAAAAAAAGGTTTAGGTTTAATAAAGGTCTATAATAGCTCATTACTCGGATAAATTGCTTAAAATATGAGAAATTTGCTTAAAAAAAGGGAAATACTGCAAAACGTAAAATTGTATTTAGAGCTGGAGTCCCTCAATTGAGTAACAAATAAATTATTTTTTTGGTTTTGGCGTATTTTATTTTATTATTATGTGAAATTTTTTATTTTTACACACTTGAAGAGTTAAAAAATACTTCTAAGAATTATAAAATACTTATTCGTATATCAAATTAATACAATGCAGTAGTAAACTAGAAAATTAATTCAAAAAGTTTTTAATAAAAAGCTAGTAAACAAATAACTATCGTAATAAGCAAAACATCATAGTAAAAGTTCAAAATTCATGAAACCAATAAATTAATTTTTAATAATTATATAAACAGGACCAAAAAGGAGAGGATGGCAGCTATATCGATTGAAAAACACTGATTACCTTCTAACTAAAATATCTGTCATCATTTCATTTGGTGGAACATTGTCTATAATAGAAAATCCATAACGTATTATACTATCTATAACTCTAGAAGCAACTACATCGTCCACTAGGTACTCAGTAAATATTACCTCTGCAAATTTCAAATTTTTTATTTTTTCTGCATTCCATAGAACTTTTTTGCTATTAGCAATATTTATATTACTATAAGGAAGCATTTGTGATCGATATAGCTCTTTGAGCTTAAAACGGGATAAATGACCATCACTCCCTGTAAAAATACTTTAATTATTCTTAGAACATGTAATTTAAATAGGCTTAGCTAGCATTTTATATGGAGATCACCATTTTGTGACACCATCTCCTTGACTCTAATATCATATGGTAAATTTAAAATATTACATAGAAATTGTCGGGAAATTTTGTCATAACAATTTTCGCATTTGCATTGTTCTCTCAGCCATATAATATTTAACAATAACGGTTCTGAAAACGCTGAATGATTGAGTTGAAGAAAACTAGGTTTCAGCTCTAAAATGAAAAAGACAATAAAAACCTTTAAAATTATTCTAATTTTTTTTTTATAATTTAAACATACCAATTTTCTTTTGTACTAATTTATCCTGCATGTTTTCTAATTGAGAAGTTTCAGATGTTTTATATTCTTTGACCAATTCATCTTGAACTATAGAAGACTCATTTGTTTGCTTTAAGACATTTTCTTCATTATCATTTAGAATTTGTTCGTTGCATTCTTCTCTTTGTAGCAAAATTTCTTTTGTCTGCTTTAGACAAAGTTGTTCATTTTGCTGACAATATACAGATTCTGAACTGCCTTGAAGAGTATTTGTTTCAAATTCGTGAATTATTGGGATATCCACTGTATTTTTATTAACTTCTGAAGAAACTTCTTGACATGAAGTATCTTTAATTGTGTTTATGTTAGCATTAGGCATTATCTCTGATTTATTGTAATTATTAGAAGGTACGGCTGTTGTGTTAAGATGTCGTGAAAAATTATGCTTATAGTCTTCCTTTCGAAAATGCCGACTGCAAATGAAATGTGTTCGCCTTAGTTGATCCAGAGGCATATTGCAGAGTTCAGGTATTTTGAGTGCTTCTAACCAAGCTGATACACGTGATTTTTCCATAGGAAATTTGTGTACCAAATCAAATCGTTCTCCATGACATGATGGCAATGCACAAAGAGATAATTTTTTACGAGGCCTTGTAATGAAAAATATTAAAGTAAAAATTATTTAAATATTAAATATGTTTACATTTTTTTGATCCTCTTTACTTATAACATTTTAATAACTAAAGCTGCCTAACTTTTCAAGATTTCTTGAAATAAAAACACAATACAGCTCTCCAGCTATATATGTTTACTAATATGAACTGCCATTTTCCTAAATGTCAATAGGTCCTTATACTTTGGTGTCTACATTATACCGATATGAGGCGCGGTTACACTCAGAAGTTAATTTACTGCAATCATTAAATTACAAGCCTTTCGAAAAGTATAATTTTTGCCTTTCAACTAATTTTATTGCATTTATAATGCATTATTATTTGCGGCAAGTCAAATTATAATAATAAAACTAGTTGGAAAGCATAAATTATATATTTTCAATCAAAATGTCAAACTCAGAAAAAGTATTGAGTATAACTCCAATCCTAAGCCACACACAGCCATAACTGTAAGCTAAAAAACAAAAGTAAATAAATTGAAAATAGTCTTTGAGATTTAATTCAAAGCAAATGGAAAATATTTTATTGATTATAACCACTCATTCCAGCAAGACGTAACTATAAAAAATTTTATAAAAATTCAAAATTTATTCAAAGTTTTTACTTTAGCACACATTTTAATTTCTTTTTATTAAGGGATGATTTTTTCATTTGAAATTTTAGATTATATTAGCAAAGATGAAAAAAACACATAACTTAATTCTCTAGAGAAGGAACCACAACAAATGCAGAATTAGAACGATTTGATGTGTACAGTTGCCTTCGCGACTGAAATAAAGGAAAGATTACCTTCTCTCAGCTATATTTAACGGCGCATCCTGATGCTGACTCACTTTGGTTCTTAGGCTAAATATTTCGAATTTTCCCCTTACCTGGTGTAGATTATATTAGCAAAGATGAAAAAAACACATAACTTAATTCTCTAGAGAAGGAACCACAACAAATGCAGAATTAGAACGATTTGATGTGTACAGTTGCCTTCGCGACTGAAATAAAGGAAAGATTACCTTCTCTCAGCTATATTTAACGGCGCATCCTGATGCTGACTCACTTTGGTTCTTAGGCTAAATATTTCGAATTTTCCCCTTACCTGGTGTAGATTATATTAGCAAAGATGAAAAAAACACATAACTTAATTCTCTAGAGAAGGAACCACAACAAATGCAGAATTAGAACGATTTGATGTGTACAGTTGCCTTCGCGACTGAAATAAAGGAAAGATTACCTTCTCTCAGCTATATTTAACGGCGCATCCTGATGCTGACTCACTTTGGTTCTTAGGCTAAATATTTCGAATTTTCCCCTTACCTGGTGTCTCTCTAGCCTAAAAAACCAAAGTGTGTCAGGTTTTTGATGCACCGTCAAATATAGCTATTTGATTTTGTTGACAGTGTCTGGTGAGTGGAATTTTTTTAAAACTGTGTAAAAATAGTAAAAATTTTTGGTAAAAATTATAATCAACTGATTCAGGCTTACCAAAAACAGTTAAATCTTTGAGTTTGCTTCAGTAGACTTTTAAGTCTTCCATATTCCAATACATTTACACCTAGATTACAATTATATTCCCAAAGTTTTTAACAAAGAGTATATTTACACAGCCGGAGTAAAGATTTCGTTGATCAACTTTTTTGATTTATTTATCTAACAATTAAATTTATCGTGAATTAAAATTATTTAATTTAAATATAATAATACATATATTTAATTAGTTGATGTGATCACGATAATTACGAGTATAAAAGTGATTAAATAACATCGAATAATCTACGTTTTCCTTTACCCGAAACCTTCTCTCTTCTAGGCTGATCTATCATCTTTAATCTTTTAACTAATTGTAAATATACATTTTTCATCAGCGATATATATTGACCAAATATAGTCTAGAATGATGTTGAAGATTAAAATGACAATACGTAATAAAAAAATTACAAAAAAACAAGGTTCCATTGGTTTTTACCTTTTATATTTTCAATATAATAAATACAAAAAAATTTACCATATTATCATTTAAAATTTAGTATTAAAAACCCACATTAGAACAAGGTTTTTACGAATAAAATTTAACAGACAAAAATTATCCTTGAGGCAGAGGCCAAGATGAATTTATAGCAGTTTCTTATGCTGTAGTTAAACTTTCGTGCATATCATTAATAGTTTTACCTTTATTGTAATAAAAGACAAAGTAAACTATTAATCCAATTATAATAATAATAATAAGAGCTCCGCCCAATATAGACAACAGTAGGCTCATACCGCATTTCAAACAGCTAAAAAAATTAAATTTTACATATTTAGTAAGAATACATATTATCTAATGAAATGTATTATTTTAAATATAAATAATATATAGAAAAACAAAAAATGTTACTTAAAAGTTTGATTTTTTAACGGTTACAATTTGTAATACAGCCAAGATGCTATTTATATAATTGTTGTACAATGTAACAGAGTAATATTTAAAGATATATTTCTATCAATGTTTATAATTAATATTACTTTAAAGTATACATTTGGAATTTAAAATTTTTAAATGACAAAACTATTGTCACTTCCATATCATATCATATCATATTTTCTAAGTATCAAAGATTAGGTATACTTGTTATGTTTGAATTTTTGAAAATGTTGTCTGAAATTGCGATAAGAGTAAAAAAATTGTTTAAACTAAAATCTAATTAAACTGAAAACTTCATGGCTTTAAATAGATGATGAAAGGTTTTCAATTACTTGCTGACTACATTGAAAAATATAAAATTCGATCATATTCCTTTAAATATAATTTTAAAGTTTTTTATTTTAAAGTACATACCAGCAGAGCGTAGTACCCAGACATTTACACATATTGAAATATAGTCTAATATTATTCCATTCAAACTTTAATGAAACTTTAATAAATATAATTAATTTTGAATGGATTGACAGAAGAAACAAAAGAATAAATAAAATGAGACTTGATGAAAATAAAAAAATTATTTTAAAGTGGCCACAGGATGAATTACGAATTTACTCTATGGTGTATATATTTATATGATTTTTACTGTAAAAGTTTATATGTTCAACCAAATTCCTGCTATGTCTAGATTAGAGGTTTTATAGGAGTTTTGAAGCAAGTTTACACTCAAAAATATTATTAATGACCATCAATAAATTATTTATATAAAATGAACGTTTTTTGAAAACGATACCAAAGTATCTTTTTTTTTTTTTTTTTTTTAAATCTTATAAAGAAAAAACAAAAATATATATATAAACTGTACTATACACCTTAAACTTTTATTTTATTCTTCTTCAAATTTTAGATAAATACGGGTAGGATAAAAAGTATAAATCAAAAAGAAAAAAAGTGCTCATAAAAAATATTTTATCCATATAATTTGAAGGCAATATAAGGTTAAAAATTTAATTATTATTATTATTATTATAATTATTATCATTATAATATAAGTATAGCAGGATGTATGCATCATAAAGGAAGATAGTAGTCTCGAATATGTTTTACAAATAAGTGAAACAAATGTAAGATTTCCGAATAGTTATAGTTTTGTTTCATGCCCAAATGATTTACATTTATTAGCTGATTTATTTAAGTCTGAATGTTTGATTTTTCCTATTGAAGCTGTTACTAGTTCAATAATGAAACAAAAAATAGAAATTGAATCATATAATACCATTCTTTCAAAATAACAGAAAATAATTTTTTAAACTTTGAATCATAATTGAGTTATAAATAAATTAAATAAAATATTATTAACAATTTATTCTAAATAGTTAAATGTGTATTTGAATATATACATAATTAGTAATAAGTAAATTTTAACAAATTATTTTAGAGTTTTCATTGTCTTTTAAGCTAATAAGAACAAACTAAAAATATTTTATAGCAAAATTAAGTTTATGAAAAGAACTAAAATTTGTAAAAAAAAAGATTTTATCTAAACACTTGTTAAAATATAATAGAATTGAATTAAGGAAGGATAATATTTAAAATAGTTCAAAAGATATTAGGTGCTATTCTTAATTTTTACATTGATAAAAATGGTTTTATTCAATCTATAAATTTTGATACATCAGCATAAATAAGTATTCGTCTGATCTACAAAAATTTTTAATTAAATCACTTAATGAAGCTGAAATCAATGCCATCGATCATTAAAATATATTAATAATCCCCCACCGAAATTACCGTTGTTACACGGACTATGACAGTATTGATTGCCAACACAAAAGGCTCTATTCGACATAGGAATTTTAAAATCTTTATTTGATCTTATGCATACTGTATTTGATACAATTTTAACATTAATTTTTTTTGGTTCACTTGTTAAAATTTGTCTGGGTCTATCACCACGATTCCCAACCAGCGACTACACCAAACTTGTGTTTTTTATATTCAGAATTTGTTGAATCAACCCATAAACATGCTGATCTAATGTATTCATTGTACCTTTTCAAAAGGTAAAAAATAAAAATTATTTTTAAAATAAGTAAATATTAAATTTAAATATTAATTTACTTAATATTTTTTTCTTATAATAAAATAGCAATATCAGAATCGAATGAACTATAATAGTCTGGATGTGTAATAAGTTTTTTACATGATGCGGCAATTGCCTCTTCTTCACTCCAATTACGAATATTATGGCGTCCTAGAAATACTATAATATCTTTTTTATTATATTTATTTTCATTAATATAAAAACAATGTGCTGAAGTGATTAATGCATATTAAACTTCCACCACATTGAAATGATAAAGTTGTTGGTAAATTAATATAAATAGTTACAAGCCATTGCCATGACCCTCTTTGAAATTTTTCACCACCAACAATAAGTGGATTTTTTTATAATTTCGAATCGGCCTGTCCACAATTACTTTCTGAAATGCTATAAAAATTATTTTAATTTGTTTAATAGTAAAAAATTGTAATTAATCTTTGATATATATAAACACCTAAGTATCTCTTGATATTTAATGAAATCTGGTTTAGTTGTTGCAAGTTCATTTGGATAGAAACTCTCAGTACTTAAAGTATCAAAGTTTTCAAAATCTTCAAAATCATTTTCGATTAAAAATTAATTGAAAAACAAAAAAATAAAGATTCAAAAGTATCAATTTCATTTGATAATTGCCTTTCATTTTTACGGAACTCTCCAACAATCTCGGTTGCAAATTTATGTTCTGTTAAAATTGATGGACTTTTAACATTAATCAATCGATCCTTTACGAAAAAAAGCATCCTAACTCCAAACTTATTGTTACTTTGTTTTTATTTTTTTTACTAATTTTCTTCTTTAAAGTAACTCAAAATTAAAATAATGTACATAGTTAAATAAAAAAACATTTAAAATGAAATTAAACATTATAGGAAAATTTGCTTCAAATGATATTCGTCTTGGAGCAATAGAATTAAAACCTAATTTTAAAATTAGGTTTTGGAGTTCTTTTGGATGACATTTGCCTTCTTGAAAATTTTGATCCCATAACTAATTTTGAATACTTCATTGTAATCATCACTCGTAATCGTAATTCAAGAGTACCTAAATTATTCTAGTGTAAAAGTTTTTATTATTATATTCCTACTATTAGCTTGCAAAAAGTATGTAAAAGTCTTGTGAATAAAATCTTTTCAAATAAATTTTGTTCTGTTGGCAGTGTCTGACATAATTGATGCTAATACAGGTAGTTCAAAATATTATTCTTACTGTTAGCCCATAATGCCCAATATCTTTTTGGAACTTTCCATCGTTCATTTTACGCTTTTCTATTTATCCAATCATGTTTAAATAAATTTTGTTGTGTTGGGAGTGCATGACAATTAATTTTAATACGGGTGGTAGGAGGTAAGCAAGGTTTGACGTCAAACGGAAAAAATAGTGAATAGCCTTTATAAAATGAAAACCATACTGTCTGCTAATCTAGACACCATCAAGTAAAAAATTGATCAAATGCGTTTTTGAGCATTTTGACAGTTCGATGTTTTATTTTGTGAAAAAAAACCTTCATTCAAATGAGTTTATGAACAGAGCTTTGATTGTAATCAAAAATTCGTGGTCATTGTTTTTATAACATAAAAGTTTAAGTTAATTACGATTTTGCGGCATACTGTATTCACGACAGTTAATATTTATATAGACATAATAAGCAACATTTTTTATCAAAATAGAAATTAATAATTTGTCTTCATAGCTTTTCGATTAAAATTGTCATAAATTTCTTGAGGAGAAAACTACGCTTTTGGTTTAAAGAATATGATGAAAACTTAATAATAGTGTAACTATGAGTAAGATTTATGATAAATCCAAGATTGTAGGCCAAGAGCTTTCACAACTCATATTAAAACTTGAAATACAACCAATAATACCATTATTAAATAAATTTGAAACAAATTTACAGATTTCATTAAATCCATTTCTTATGAAATCTGATGATACAAATGATTTTGAGGGATCCATTTTTGAAAAATGCAGCGAGTGTACCACATTGAAAAAAAAGTTTAAATCTACAGACCGCCAATTCAACAATAAAGGTAGATATCAACCCTATAAAGCAAAGAAAATCTTAAGAGATCCTATTCTAACAAAAATTTGCCTTTGTTCACATTCTAAAAATAATAAAATATCCGAAATAGAAAATTCATTAGATAAAGGACTTGAATCTATTTATTTGGATAGAAATACAACATTTCTACTTCCTGATTTCGAATGTTTAAAGAAAGAATTTGATTTAATTATTTCTAAGGATTCTTTCTTTAAAAAAAATGAACGATCTAAAAGTTTTAGTGAACCACAAACTTTCAAAATGAGATTGGGAAAACATTTGCATAAAAAATCGATTAAACAGAGAAATGAAGTAAATAACGCTTGTATTAGAAAAACAAACGTGAGCTCCTGTTCACAACAAGCGAGAATAAATTCATCCAATTGTGATATAACTATTGATGAATTAGCAAGCTACTTTGAGACATTTGTTTATATTCCGAAAAAGATGTCTACCATGGCTGAAATGATGTATATTTAATTTTGTTGCTAGTTAATACATATTGTAGATAGTTTAGTATTAATATATATATATATATTTTATACAAAGTTGTTTTAATATAAACAGTTATTTTTATGTTTCATTTCTGATAATATAATAAAAGTGTTAAACGGATTGAAAGAATTTTTGATTCCTTAGAATTATAATCAAATTATGCTGTTATTTTTTGGTAGAATCTTTCAAGGACATTATCGTGTCTTTTAGATCGCAAATTAATTTTTTTAACTAATGTACGACATAGAAAAAAAAGTTTAAATCTACAGACTACCAAGTCAACAATAAAGGTAGATATTAACCCTATAAAGCTCAGAAAATCTTAAGAGATCCTGTTCTAAAAAAAAATTTGCCTTTCTCATATTCTAAAAATAATAAAATACCTGAAATAGAAAATTCATTAGATAAAGGACTTGAATCTATTTATCTGGATGGAAATACCACATTTTTACTTCTTATAAATTCCTTGCAACTAATATTTTTAAATCAACTTTAGCTACAATAATGGAAGTGGGAATTAGCTCAAATTTAAAGAATTTAAATCATAAATATGTATCCAGAAGAAGGTTAATGATTAAAGAAATGCAGAACAAATTAAATTAATTTTTATAGTTTTTCATATGCAGTGTATTCAAAGGACATAGTAAAAAATGTTAAAAACTCCCAATTACATTGAGACAATGTAATTTATATTTAAAAAAGTAATCAAAAAAAGTAAAAGTAAAATGTGATCCAAAATTTATTTACACCTAATTCTCTTTTTACACGATAGATACGTTCCCAAAAAATTCGTGTAAAAAGAGAATTAGGTGTATAGTTTAACAGCACGTGTTCGAGATTGACAACAACTAACGATCAAACTAAAATCAATATCAATATTTTCGCAACAGAGGAAAATTTTATATTTGCTAAAAAGACTTTTATTATTTTTTTGTCCTCCTAAATGCGATTCATGCATACGGAAATCGTGTTAAATCAAAAAAATTCGTGTAAAAAGAAAATTATTTTTTCGTTTTAGCTCGTGTTAAATCAAATTCGTGTAAAAAGAGAATTAGGTGTACTTCATTTGACAATATTCTTATTTTTATTAATTTAAAATATTGCTAAGAAAAAGCACTTGAAAAAATATACATGAAGTTCACTTTCAGATAATTCTGCATAAGGAAGTTTTTGAGTAATTACTTACCATGTTTCAATTTAACTGAATGAAAGGTACATAATATCTATTAGATTTAGATTTCAGAATCTATCCATACCCCCTTTAGTAATTTTTTTACAAAAACCCGTAATTAAATTTTTTGATTATCCCTAAAATCTAAATTCTTAATTACTTAATGACTTTATATTATTACCAAAGATCAGGATAAAAATGGAAAAACTCAATTATTTAATACCAGCGTCTATTTCGATTAAATATCCACATAAAAATTAACATCAAGTTAATATTTATCGAAAGTGGAATACAAATTTAAATTTAGTAAGCTGTTTATCTGTTAGCTTTCTAATATTATGAATTAAATTCCGACAAGAAAATAGTAAAAATTTTATTGGAAAGCTATAATTATATATATCATAAAATATTAAGACATAAGTTCTTTTTCAAGTACTCGAATAACAACAAATTCATTATTAAATTTAAAATCTAAAAAAATACTTCTGGTAAAATTAAAGGAATGAGTAATTATAACGAAATATAATAGTAAAATTTTTTAGAAAAATCTTTTCGCAGGTTTCTGTTTTAACATAATAAAATTAAAACAATTTTTTAACATGTTTAGGTAAATCAAAGTAATTATTCATTTAAACGATTATTAAGACTATCAATATATATTTAATGCCAAAATTAATTTATAAATAATAAATAAAATTTTGAAATTCAATCTTTCAAAAATGTTTTTTTTTGTTACTCTCTCCAAAACTTAGATTAAATTTAGTTAAATCTAAAAGAAATATTTTAATTTTTAGCGGGTAAGGGCGGTGGAGGGTAAGAAAACATTCCTTGAGGTATCGAATAGCCATTTGGTGTAGCATAATGTTGACCATATGCTTGTCCTTGTCCTTGATTAGGGCCATATGTATACGCAGATACATAAGGTTTTGTCATACGTCCATCATTTTGTGAATTACTATCTCTTGGTGGTGCCTTTTCATATCTTAAACTTTCTGATTTTGATTCTTGCGGTGAATTATGTGAAGATCTTGTTTTATTTTCATATGTTTCGGTATCACTTTTCATTGATGAAAATCTTGACAATTGTCCATTGGATCGCCGTGTATTCTCTGCTTGAATATAATTACGACTTTCTTCATGTTCAGATTGTGTATGTGAATAATCATTTCTTTGAACATTCATTTGTTGCCGATTACCCATATTGTTACGGAAATCATTAGGTCCCTGATATCTTCCACGATTGCGATCATCAGGACGATAACTACCACCACCATTAACTGCAACATTTCGTGTATCATGACGTGCACTTTGCATATTAGGACCATGTCCACCACGATTTTGTGTTTGAAATCTGTTTCGAGCTTTTCCAAATCCTCCTGCATATTTTGCCATTTCAAGTAGCCTTGGATTTATAGCCTTGAAAATTAAAGAAAACAATATAAGTTTTGCCATTTATTTAGAATTTTTCTTTTAAATATACTTCTGGACAAACCTGGTTGGCTTCACGTAACACATTTACCAAGTCATTAGCTTTAGCTGCATTTGCTGTGGTAAATAATGTATATGCTGTACCAGTATTATTTGAACGTCCTGTTCTTCCAATACGATGAACATAGTCCTCCGAATTTGAAGGGTAGTCATAATTGATTACAAATTTCACATCTTCGACATCTAAGGTTTGAAATTTATGCTAATAACTAATTATAAATAAGGAGGGGTAATTCAACAAAAACTTCGTTTCGATTTTCACTTAATTGTACTTGGACCTCGACTTTTAATAAAATTGTTTTATCAAGCCTTACCTTGAATTTCCTGCCTGTGAAAAAAAATAATTAATTTATCCAAGTCAGGTTGCTTAAACAAAACAACGGGAAATGGTAATTTCACATATTCCCTCAAGTCCGAGCTTTTAAGTAAAAAAGAAAAATCGAAGTCCATTTTTGTTACATTTTTAAAGGTGTTTTTGATGTAATCCAATCCGTTTTTGAATACGGAAAAAACAGTTCAAAATCAGTCAAATTCCATTGGCCGGGTTAATTAAAAATTTAAGCATGCATGCACCCATTTGTAACAGATCTGTGTCATACATGTTTTTTTATTTTATTTTAAATTTTTATCGTCCCACGAAAGGCATTTTAAAATTATTAAATACTACCAGTAAAAGAAATTAGTGGATTTTGCATTAATTTTTGTAGATGTGAGGCGCTTGATTATTTAAAGCATATATAGCCTTGAATAATTCTTTTTATGTATTCAGCATATAATCTAAAAATTTTATTATTTTCTAAAATTTGATCTCGTTAATGCTATGTAACTGTTTTAATATAGACATAAAAAACTAAAAATTAACCTAATACTTTAGTAAAATATAAGTTTTTTAAATTAATAATGAATTCAGTGTAGATAATAATACAATTAATTCTATAAATCATGCAGTTTTTCTAGATAATTAATTTTTTATATAACAGTAGCGCTATATAAATTTTATTAATATTATATAGAAATCTTAATTTAAAAGAAACTTTTACACTTTAAGGTCTATTTTTATGCTATGTGAAATATATCAATATAATAGCATTTAATTTGACATAGCAGCAATAAAAGATCCAAAATGTGCTGAACGAGTAAAACTCTGCCTCATCTTAAAATATAATTTCAAAAGAAAACTAAAGAATTATCAGATTTGGAAATAACAAAAAAAAATTTCCAACAACTTCTTTTACTTAAAAAGCAATATCTAATGCCATACCTACTTAAAATTTTGTTTATCCTCTCCAGTATTCACGAAAAATATCAATATAATTTTTTTATTTTTTTTTAAAAAATTACCTTCAGTAACAAATCAGTCACCTGTAAAATATCTAATCCATTTAAATATAATGTGAATACTGGAAAATGCTGCAAAATAACGATATAAAATTTGTGTTTTGTAACAACGGCCCTTCATCTGACTGACTTCATTAGTGAAATGTGAATAAACGTGTCGTATATATCCTTTTATCTTACCTAGTCCACGTGCAGCAACATCTGTTGCCACAAGTATACTTTGTTTGCCTGATCGAAATGCATTTAATACATAATCACGTTCTTGTTGAGATTTATCCCCATGTATTGCACATGCTCTCCAGCCTTGCCTGCATATAGATCTTGTTATTTCATCTACTCGTTTCTTAGTTTCCACAAATATAATTGTTTTAGTTTCATTTTCTGATGATATTTCAGTTAATAATTTTATCAATTTTGATTCCTTTTCAAATTCTTCACAAACATCAACTATTTGTAATATATTATGATTTGCTGATAAATTTAAAGATCCAACATTAATTTGCACATAATTATCAAGAAATTCTTCGGCCAAATTTTTAACTTCTTTTGGCCATGTTGCTGACCACATAAGTACCTGACGATCAGGTCTTATTTGTTCAATAATTTTTCTGATTTGTGGTTCAAATCCCATATCAAGCATTCTATCAGCTTCATCGAGAACAAGATAAGTGCATCGTTTTAGATTTGTTGTTCCCTTTTCAAGAAAATCAATCAATCTACCAGGTGTTGCTATTACAATTTCAACACCCCTTTCTAAATCACGTGCTTGTGTATGTTTTGGTGCACCACCAAATATACAAGTGTTATTTACACGAGTACAAGAGCCAAAATCATTAGCTACTTGCTGAATTTGTTGGGCAAGTTCTCGCGTTGGTGCTAAAATCAATGCTATAGGTCCCTCTCCACGTTGTAGCCTTGGCTGGTTATTAATATGAACAACTGCTGGTAATATATATGCTAGAGTTTTTCCAGACCCAGTTCGTGCTATTCCAACCATATCTCTTCCACTTAGAGCGATAGGCCAGCCTTGAGCTTGAATAGCAGTTGGCTGCTTAAAGCCCTGTTTTCCAATTTCTTTCATTACATAATCAGGAAAGCCACCTTCATCAAATTCTAAACTAGGCCGTGGAACAGTTTTACCTTTGACAGTAATTTCATTATGGGATAAAAACTGCTCAATTTCACCAGATGGCCTTCTCATAACAGATGCACATGGTTCATAAAAATCTTTTCTAAATGCTGTCAGGTTTTCATTATCCCAACGAACTCGACGCAAACGGTCTCCGGGCTTTGTTTTCTGTTGATCATACCCACCATTCCTTGCTGGCATTCCGTGAGAATTTCCAATGCGATTCCCACCATCACGATATCCACCACGGTTAACTCCATTTGTACGTTCACCACTGCGATTATACCTGTAAAACAAATTTTCGTACGTATAGTATTTAATAATAAAAAGAAAACAAAATGGCGGATCTTATTCCAAGTTATAACAATTACTTTTCACTTTGTTATACATACATTAGATTCTATTATATTGCTGACAATTATACTTTTTATAAACTAAGCAACAATAAAGAATGGTTATGAGTAAATAAAATAATTAAAAAAATTAAATGCAGATTTTCGCATAAAAGTTCGTTCTTAATTAAATATTTACAAATTAAAATAAAATAAAGTTAATTAATTACACTTGTTCAAACGCCGCCATTTTGGATAATGGAAAATTAATTTTTTTTTATTTTACAAAATGCAAAAAATTTCCAAAAATTATCGTAAATTTACTTACATTTTTTAATAGATTAAATAGGCAACACTAATTTACTTTAAACAAAATTAATTTTCTGATGTAAAATCACAACTATTACAACTTTACAGGTCGAAAGCAAAGTTAAGAATGGCGAAAAATCAAATACAGGGCCCAAGTGTTTTGCGAATGAATGATGCGTTCAAATATTAAATTTTCTTACGTTCATTTGTTTATAAACTAAGGCAGCGGTCACTACACTGATAAGTTTTTGTTGTATTTTTATACCTAATGAGTAAAGAATTGATTTTATTTAACAAAATTAATGTATGAAAAATAATTGTTTTTATTTGAAAAATTCATTTTGTAATTTACACAAGCTTTCAAAGAAATGCAATATACTTTCGTTTTTATTAATTTTTAACATTATATTTTGTTATAATTTCTTTTATTGTGGATTTATTGAAGTAGATGTTTTTATAAAGTCAATACAAAATTGATATACTTTGCGGTATATTCGACGGCACATCATGAAGTGGACTCATTTTGGTTTTTAGGGTAAATATTTCGAATTTTGGTCACCCTAACCAAAGTGAGTCAGGTGCTTGAGGCGCCGTCTGTTTGATTTAATTTGAATTTATGCTATGACGTAATGAAATTCGTATGCATCATGGCTGTTTTTCAATGTCACCGAATTTTAATATTTTTTTCCAAAAGTGAGCCATCAAGAAAGTGGCATTTAAAGGTGTCACGCACTTCGATCCTGAGGTTTTGAATTTTCCATGTGTAAAATCAGCTTTCGTAAAAATATGCTGCTTGAAAAATTCTCTAGATTCAAATGGAATGTATTTTCTTTGTATTCGTATAAGACAGGAAGAACAATAAAGTATGACAATTATCACTTTTGCGACTGAGGTTGGCAGCTCTATTTAGTTGGGTTAATGCATTTAATTAAATCCTATAAAAGGGTGGTCGACGATAATGCCGAATTAAGCATCACGAAATTTTAGGGACTGTTGAATATAGTTTTGGCTAATTTAATAGATCTTAATTTATACTCTGGAGAAATTCGGCACAATACTCACTCGTCTAAAGCCCTGTTCAGACCAATGCGTTTTTCATTCGCACGACGGACAAGGTTGTAAAACCAAAGCCCGGATCTACGATTTTTTTGACCGGGGCAGATACTTGTAGTGGCGCCCCTCAAGTGTGAAAATACATGTCTTCAATAGTTCAAAGACGAAAATACTGGGAAGGGTTTTTATGATCAGAAAATAACAACCCTATAATAAATTTTAACTCTTTAATACATTATAAAAATTACCTATTAGACAAGAAAAACAGTATACACATCTTAAATTTATAGGCTCCAGCATTTTTTTCTGGTTTATCTTGCTACAAACTTACACGACGCGCTTTCCCTTCTGCGAAAGAGTCTATTAGTTGATCAAAGTTGGCCTCATAAGCAGTTTTATTTCCAATAGCTAATATTGCGAGGCCAGATAGACGTTCCTGACTCATGGTTGAACGTAGATAGTTCTTAATTATTTTGAGCTTGCTAAAACTTCGTTCACAACTTGCAGATGTCGTTGGCAATGTGCAGTACATATATCCTTAGAGCTATACTAACATTAGGAAATGCTTCTTGCAAGTCGTGCTTGCACAGAAACTGTAAGAGGTCTAAAGCACTTGATTTTTCTTTAATTCCTGTCACTAAATTTTTGAATATAGCGAGTTCCTCACAAAAATCAACGGTATTCAAATCTCTTGAATATTTTCGTGCTAGATTAGCACCATATTTCTGGAGATTTTCAGTTGAAGTTTTCAAAAATGTATGACAACCATCTTGTTTGGCTGCTTCTTTTTAAATTGGGTTTTGTACACTTTTGCATTACTTTCCACCGTACCGTGGATCCAACAAAGAAACAAAAGAGCCTTTGTACAAGTCCAAATAGGCCAACTGCTTCTGAACATAATGACACTGAATTTGCATCCACCAGATTTAAAGAGTGTGCCAGGCATGGCACAAACTCTGCCAGCTCGTTTATTTTGATGACTCTGGATTGGACTCCTTTACTATATATGCCGGCCATATTAGAACCGTTGTCGTAAGATTGTCCAAGACATTTTTGCACATACAAACCATCAGCTTCCAATTTTTGTAGAACTGGCTGTGTAATATATTCTCCAGTTTTTCCACCACCTTCTATGAAATCAATAAAACTTTCTTTTATTTCACATTTGTAGTCTGTTATTTTAATGTATCGAATCACTTGGCTTATCTGTTTTGTGTAAGATACATCGGGAGTGCAATCAAACATGATGGTGAAGTAATTGGCCTTCATAATCTCATTTATAATGGTTTTTCGAACTTTTTCTGCTATTCCATCGATTAATTCATTTTGAATTGTCTTTGACAAATAGGATACCTGTCCCTTTTTAACGTGTTCTAACTGATATTTGAGAGTTGAATTATATTTCGCGAGCAGAGTAATCAAATTAAGAAAATTTTCTTGACTTGGTTGAGGGAAGTTTACAGTGAAATCACTAAGTGTTTCCTTGGAAGCTCTTAAAGAAAAACAGTTTATAGCAAGATTTTTATATTTTAGAGAATTAAAATTTTCTGTCAAAATTTATATATTCATGTAATTTTGGAATTATTTGTCTGGATCGATAAAATAACATGAATGCGTTTTTACTTGTTATTTCTGTTGACCATTTATTTCCATTAGGGTATTTTAAATCACTGGTTTTTACTAATAGTTATAATAACGTTTCAAAATGGTACGTTTTTTTCTTTTAAAAATATGAATTTGGCGTCCTCTAAACTTGTCGCCCGGGGCAGGCACCCCCAATTGCCCCCCTAGATCCGGGCCTGGTAAAACGGGTGATGCATCTGCGCTAGCCATAGCTAGAATAAAAATATTTGTTTTATAATGGTAAAAGGACAATTTATGGCCCTCAAAATTTTTGTTGTGCTTGAAATTTTTGTTGTATTTATATTAAAATGGATAGGAAATAATGATTTTATTACTTTTAGAGGTACACCAAAAGTTTTGAAGGCCACAAAATACTTCTTTAAAAGTAAAAAAATCATTATTTCCTATCCGTTTTAATATACATAAATACAACAAAAATTTAAAGCAAAACAAAAATCTGAGGTACATCAAGAATTAAAACAACAAAAATTGTGAAGGCCACAAAATGCTTCTCTAAAATCATAAAATCATTTCATATCCCTTTTAGAATAGGCACAACAAAAATTTAAAGTAAAACAAAAATTTTTGTTCTAGCTATGGCTAGAACAAAAACATCACCCGTTTTACAACCTTGTCCGTCGTGCGTTTTACAATGAAAAACGCATTGGTCTGAACAGGGCTTAAAGGAATCCTTAAGTGCTCTAAATTTGATTGGATAAATTGGGTCCTTTATCACATTTTCTCCCGTCTATAAAAAATTTACTAACTCCGCAAAAATAACGGGATTTGTTAAACTTAAATTTGTACTAATCGCAAGACAATATATTCCTGCTTATAGTGCGTTTTCACTGACGTTAGTATGTACTTAGTATTTAGTACTTTTTTAAAAGTATTTTTAGGGAAAATCTCTAGTTTATTTCTCAAATAATAGTGCGTGTTCACTGAACCTAGTGCCTAGTACCTACTCAATAATTATTATAAAAACTAAGCTAGAAATATCCAATAAAATACTTTTAAAAAAGTACTAAATACCAACTACTAACGTCAGTGAAAACGCACTATTAAAGCAAAAATTAAATACAAATGAACATAATTATAAGTACACAAAATTAGCTTAATAAAAAATATTTTTTATTGCGTTTATTAAAATTTTATTCAACTATATCTAAATAAATATTTTTGCATCCATAACACAAACTATTTATATCTAAATCTGATAAATTTAATTCGAATATACTTAAATTTGTATTTTTCAAGTTTTTTTCGATTTGAAAACTTGACTCAATTTGTGAACTACAAAAACTACATCTTTGGCCATTTTTATAAGGCTTCGTTGAAATTTTATTACTAGTACGAAATACTGTAGAAACAGTTGCTGGATATGCTATTTGTAAATTTTGTACAAATTCATTTGTGAGACTTTGTAGACTAACTTTTAAAGATGGATTATTTTCCGAAATACTCATTTCAGGAATCCGAAAACCCTTTAATTCTAGATATTTTTCCATTTCTTCTTGTGTTATATCTTTAATAGGTCGAAGAATTTTAGCATCTTCTAATCGATTATCTAGTAAAGCTGTGTCAAGTGCAATGGAAGCACCTCGGCCCAAAGAAACATTAATTAAAAAACTTGTTGCTAAATCTTTACTAATATCACCAAAGAGGATATATTCACAATTTAAGTGCCTCGCAGCATATTGTATTGTTTTTAAACGTATTTTTGAAAGATAATCTATTTTAGATGTTTCACTTGAAATTTTTGTTGAATATAGTTTTTCTGAGTTTAATAAATTCAAAATTTTTGCTTTATTATTACTAATTCGATCAGGATAACTAGTTGAGCCGGACTCAGATATGAAAACATCAAACTTGTATTTTTGTAGTATGCTTAGGTTATATTCTAAGTCATCAGGCTTAATTCTGGAACAAATTTTATTTATAAATAGCACTTTTGCGTTGCATTGTAATTTTTTATAAGTGCTCATGCCAATGGCTGTATATAATACATCCAACAGTAAAATGCTTTGAGATGAGCCGTCAAATACAATCAAAATATTAGCACCACGGGGTAATATCTTCGAAGCTCCTAGTGTAGCTCGAAATTTATGTTGAATATGTGAAAGAAAACAGTTTTTACACTCTGCTTGTCGTTTATTTACTTTTATAAGGATTCCTTCATTTGCACATTTGCTACAAATATTTGATGTATCAATTAATTTTTCATCACGGCTTCTAAGATGTTCCATATCTTCTACTTCTTCATCTGAATCTCCTTGAACACTACACATTTTATAAATATTCTTGAAATAAATTAATAATATTAAATATTTTTTTAGGTTATATGGAAATACAGCAAAATCTTTGACGTTTATATGCACTTAACGAAAATTAATTTAAGGTTGTGTTTATAAAATTCAATTAAAGAGCTTTATGAAATAAATTATAAAAATAATATATTTATTGAATAAATATTCCATGGAATTTAGTCTTTTGAAATATGTAATATATTTTTCATATTATAATATTCGTTTTTTCTAACTTTGACTAAATACATTGTGTTCTTATTAAAATTAGAGTGCTTATGAGAGATTTTTTTAATGGTGTCCTTTTTATTCCAATGCTCAATTTTGACTCAATTTGAATTTGAACATTACTCTTTGGAATACTTTCCTGCTTTAAACCTTCTTGTCAACAAGCAAATCTGAGAGTTTCACGAAGAGAACTTATATAGTATATATGACCCATTTTCCTGGACCATAGTCTATTTTTAAATTACAAGGACATTTCGGAATATGAACTACTTCTCCTTGAAAAACTGAAAAGAAAATTTTCTGCTTAAATTTGAAATGCATTCAAAATTAACAGGTTTAGCAAAATTAGTTTTGTGCCAACTTTCCTGGCAGGTGTTAACTAAAAGTTGTTACTTCATTCCCCTAAATGAAAGCTTTCGGTGTTTTCTATTCCCCATGAAGGCTTTTCATTGATTTTCCAAGTAGTATATGTTTATATATGTAGCGTGATATATTTATGAACTTCGGGAGATATATATATAGTTTTATAATATTAAAATTGTGATTATTAAAGAATGGCTAAAAAAAGTTGCTAATACTTTAAAAAGTGCTTAGTTTTTCATTTGCAATTTTTCTCTTGAACTGCCGATTTAAACAATTATAAGGCTGTACCAAATGGAGAATAATTAACATATTGCATATAAATATAAATATATTCCAAATGGCTTCAACTAAAGTTGTTCTCACGAGTTTATCTGTTTTCTTAGGAATATTTTTTATTTTTATTGGTATCATCAAATTAACACCGAAAATCAGTATTGATCTTTATAAAGATTTGGTAATTATTAAATAATATTATAGATAAGAATTTTTTTTTGAAAAATTATTTTAATGCACCGAATAACTTTTTACAATTTTAACATCACTTATACTGAAGATAAAGGTGTTTGTCTTTTTGCAATTTTATAATATATTTTTGCAACATTCAAATATAAATATAGAATTAAGCCTTGGGATGTCTATATAGCATAAAAATATGTTTAAAAATAATAAAACTTAATAGAAACCAATGGTGATCTTTGCATAGATGTTTAATATTCATTCATACATTGTTATAATTCATTGTGACGATTTGACAACAATAAATTTGAAATTATGTAAAAAAACCTTGCAAATTTTATATAAATCACAATTGAATGTTATGAAATAAAAGTTTTTCTTAAAAAATAATAAAAAATTACACCAAACTTGAACTTGGTTTTTAAAAATACTCAAGTCAACAACTAATTTCTAAAAATAAAAATAACAGCAGGTGTCTAAATATAATCTACTCATAAAGATTTTTTTTTGTAGTTAAAAGATTTAACAAAGAAATAATTACTCTTACTTTTAGCGAACTGATTTTGTAAAATATGCAAAAGTATTTCCCATAACAAAACTTTTTGGATTAAAAATTGAATCAAAATGGTATCGACGTTCTATTGGAATAGTTGAAATAATATGCGGTTTAGGAATGGCTGCTGTTCCTCATAGTAATTTTTAAAATATAAATAAATAATTTAAATGAGATTATTTTCTTTTAGAAAAAACAAAAACTTTTGCAAATATTATCCTTTTGATAGCTACACTCTTAGGGGTCTATTCGCATTATATGGTTAGTGATCCATTTGAAAAGTGTGGAAGATCATTAGTATTCACATTTTTACTTTGTGGAAGGCTTGTTGTATCGTATCAAGTACAAAAATCCGATTTTACGATGTAAATTTAATAATTAATATATATTTGTTTTTGTTTTGTTTTAGATAAGTCTGAAAGAAGCAAACGCAATAAAAGCAGCACAAGCGCAAACCAATGGACTGAAACAGGATTAAAATTATATATATATATTTGATTTTCTTATACATAAGCACCTTAATTCTAGTCTTTTTTTCGTGATATTTTACATCAATCTTCTTTTTAATCAAGATATTTTAGTAATGGTAAGAGTGTACTCAATGTGTATTTCATATTTAGAAAACTTTAAAAAAAAAAAGTTGTTTTTGTGTTGTATAAAATAAATTTTCACATAAGCTATGGTTTTATAATTTTAATTCACTTTGTGGATCGTATCCTTTTCTGAAAATCTTATCCGAATTTTTAATAAAAGAAGATACCAAGTTTTTAACTTTATAATGTCTACTAAAAAAGGACTCTAGCAAATGATATTTGCTTTTAAATAATAGAAATATCAAAGTGGAATCAACAAAAAACAAAGAACCCGAATTTATAGTTGTTAGTAAACAAGAACTCAATGAGTGCTAACCAATATTTAATGTTGTTCTTTTGAAAGCATGATTATATAAACGTAAGAAATAGCATCCTAATCAGTTAAAATTTAAAGAATTTTCAATGAAACTTCAAAAGATAATTTGATCATTTTACTCCTGACCTGTTTGTAACAAACGTAAAGCCTTCTGTAAATTATCTATAGCTGCTTTTACATCATCATAATTCAAAGCACTATCTGCATATTTACAAAATTTTTTAGCTTTTATTAACTGTTCCGGTGTTAACTGAATATCTATGCTTGGAGGAATATAAACCGAATCAGCTGTTTGTTCACTTGGATTAAAAGCGATAAATCCTCCAGGATTTTTTTCTTCATCAACTGGAGGATTTGGTAGCTTCTCAGGATTTTTTAGTACATCTTCTGCTGCTAAATATGATCTTCCAATAGTTTTATCATCTTCTGTATTAGATACTGTTTGAGATATATTTGGTTCTGGATATTCATTATTTGCTTCACCCTGTTCTTTATTTTCTATAGGATTTCCATGCTCATCAGTTGTTATTGGCCCTGAAATAGGTGTTTCACCGTTTTTGAGGCAATTATGTATATAAGCAGCTTTCCATTTAGCATATTTTCTATTTTGGGTGGCAT
This sequence comes from Acrocera orbiculus, assembly GCA_947359355.1. Classification (NCBI taxonomy): domain Eukaryota; kingdom Metazoa; phylum Arthropoda; class Insecta; order Diptera; family Acroceridae; genus Acrocera; species Acrocera orbiculus. The sequence continues at coordinate 48,841,165 of OX375757.1, forward strand.
CTTCATTTAATTCGTCAAAAGTTTGTAAAACATCATAAATCATTCCACTTGTGTAAAATGCTTTAACTACATTTCTATTAAGTTATAATATCTAGTAATTAAAATGATTTGTATATTTGAAGACATACTTTCCAAAGTTTTGTTCTCTGTCCTGTTTGTCTGCATATAAAAATAATTTCAAAGCATAATTTTCCAGATAGGCTAAAGCTGATAACTCATTTGATATTGCATCATTGTCAATATTTTCCTTTTTCGTTTTTTCAAGCCAGCTCATAATAGCTTTAAAGAGTTGTTTTCAAATAAAAATTTACAATAATCAATATAAATACCCATTAATAAAGCATTTTCTTCCGGAAGCTTTGTGGTCAGTTTAAGTGCAACTTGTAAGGAATACAAACGACACCAATAGCTAACCACTATGTCCCGGCCATCATGTTCTTGTGCCGTTTTCAAATAATGTTGAATTTGTTTTAAACTTTGAGGACAAGGTGGAAAATTTACCGACATAACTTTTGAGATGATTTCTAAATAAACTATGATTCACACAAATAAAATGTCAGAATAACAGCTGATATTAATGAATAATCTGAAGATAGTCACAGTTTTAAAGTTTTCGTTTAATTTTCGGTCAAATTGAATTTGAAAATGATATGATATTGTTTTTCTTGTCGTAAAAGTAATTCACGTTAATTCCAAAGAATAATTATAGCTTTTATTAATAAGAGTACGTTGATAAATTACTGACAATTAAACATATTTCTGTGATTTAAAACCTGAGTGTCTGGCATGGAATAAGTAAGATAGATTTTTCATATTTATTTTCCTTCTTTGGATTTTTGAAAAACTTATTGTTGGAGTTCACTTATAATAAGTGATGTTTATTGAGCTATATGACACATTTTTCATAATTTTCAATAATTACCACCCATTTACAGTTATATAACTCAAATAAAGCGAGTTTTGATGTGTAATTTTATTATACTTAAATTGTAAAGACGACACATCATTTCTAGTGTGCATTGGAATTGATAGCCCTTTTAGACCGACATACACTGTATTAAAACATAAGCAAAGATATTTTGTATGAATGCCCTGTATTGGAAATGTGTATAGAAAGAAATCCAGTCTTTAAAAGCTTTTATACAAGGAAAATTGATATTTTGTTGTGAATTTTCAGATTATGCAAAACAATGAAATCAAGGTTTCATAATATTTTGTCTTTAAATATATTATTTATTTGATTATGTGGAAAATGTTTTATGCATCGGTGCTAATACAGTATATTAAAAGACTGTTTGGAAAAGCTATGAAATTTCAAATAATTGTAGTATAAATATAGAACTGATATTCATGGTTCATTTAGTTCCACTGTCAAATAATCAAGCATATTTTTTAAAAGTTTTTCGTAAAATTTAAATTTGAAGTTATTTTTTAATATAATTAAAGTTTGAATTTAATGAAAACAAGAATATGGTCATATGGAACCTCCACTAGGTTTCGTGGGCGTAAATCGATTCTTGACTAGTGTAACGAAGAAAACGTTAAAGTATGAGATAAACTGATCACTGTAAATCCTTATGTGTCAAGCTATAAAAGTCGTCATGATAACATTCACATTATCTTTCCTTAAGTAAAACAAAGTATAATATATTCGGGTTAAATTTAAATGAATTAAATTAAATTTAAAACTAATATTGAATTGAATTTTCTCATCGAAATTAAAATTTATAATAAAATAAACAAGAAACTGGTTATTTTGTTTTTCTGTTATTTATAGCGAGCTCTAATAAGTACCATCTACATAACTAATTTGTTCAATTTTATATTTAAATAATAATAAATCTTTAATTTTTATCCATTTTTCTTTCGTTTCGTTATATATAAGTGTTTAAGAGCATAAATAATTTGCTTGACATCTGAAGAATATCTCCAGATTTTAACGGAAGAGAATAATTAGATGATCAACATATATATGTATGTTGCATCCATTGCTTGGTTCAGTGTAATTAAATATGTTTATCGGAAATTTATCATGTTCAATGAAGGATTTTAATTTTTCTAGGTAATCAATTATCATTAAAATAATTGATAAGTCTCTGAAACCTGGTATTCTTACTTGTTCTCATCAGATTAGCAATTCCTCTTTAAATATCGTCCAAAGAAGTTTTGTATATATTCCAAAGGCTTTACTTTTTTTTGGTATAGGCAAGGTATATGATTACAAATACTATATGCATTTTTCAAAATGAACTAAATAAAATTTCAAATATTAATAATAAGCAATCAACTTGTATTTTAGTCAAATATTCATACTTCCTAGCTACATACTAGACATTAATTTAATTATAGTATATGTACATATAATTGGATCTTACCTAGAGTTTTTAATGAAATGCCTTAACTTAAATGTTGCTTTATAATATTATTGATTATATTACTTTTGTTATGTGTGTCAATTATTATGATTGAAGCTTTTACTAATTTTTATACATTTTTAACATATCCTGGATTTGATATATTTCAATTAATATGAAATTGTAATTTATATTACTAATGTTGTTCCATTAGTCCTAAGCTTATTGAATTTGAATCAAATAATAACAAGTTTAGAATTGAATTTTTTTTAAACTGTAAATGTATAAATGCTATAAAAACAGGTTCTTCATAAGATAAAATATCAAGGATTCTTCTTTTATAGAAAAGCAAATAGTTCGCATTTGTTTCAACCATTTTCATAGCAGAAATATAATTAGGTAATTAAGTTTAATTGATGTATACTTATATGCAAATCAATAATTTTATGTGTCAGTGGTTTGTAAAAATTTTAGCATAGTTCAACCTTGAAAGAATAAGAACAAAAATTATAGTATCTTTTTAATTTTGATGACGAGTTTTTTTTTCTTTTGAATAAAACTTAAAATAGAATTTCAAAAGACAAAATTGATTGACATTTATAAGGATTTCCGGTGATATGGTCACCTTCCTTAGAATATTCAAATGTATGCATCTTCTTATGTATATGAAAATGCATTTTCTGTTTTATGGCTTCTTCTGGTTTCTTAAAAGATTGTCTTGAATACTGCAGACGGAAGCGCTGGCTGACATAAACTCATCTGCCATTTTCTGTAGCTGACTGGAATGTAATTTTTTAGCTGATAGAAAGCAGTTTTCAATTTATTTTTAACTCATTTTTAAAATGTTAATATATTTTAAAAATTAAATAATAACATGCAATTCCTTGTAAATATCGATTGAACAATTAGTTACAATAATTTATATCTCTTTTGCATCCTCACTGTTAGTTTATGTAAAATTATTTTAAAATTATTAGCTGTAGAAACTTCTAATGACTGGAGTAGTCGTCTGAGGAATAGAGCAACTGATTGCGTGTAGTCATATGCTGAAATTATTAAAACAACTTATCAGCTACTTTGACAGAGATCTTAAAAGACAAGATATTATTCTGCCGCAACTATAATATATTTGGAATTTTAGCTCTTAATAGTTTGCAATAAAGAATGAGCCAAACTAGCAATCTGTATATCCTATATCCTTTCTTCGCAGATGCAAACACACTGTACACGTGTATGAAGAATCGTGTTGTCTGTCGATTATAGCTTTACATTAGTTGACATTACAAAAATTTTTTAACAAAAATCTGTCTAGTTTTTGTACAAGGTAACATTTTATATTTCTTTATGACTTTTTTTTGTTTAATTCAAGACCATGAACAAATATTTAAGTAAATCAACGAGATATATTCGCCGTGACTTGCAAATAGTTGAGTGAAATAGAGAAACTAAAGGACAAAATATTTAATGATGATTTTACTAATGTCCTTGCTGTTAAAATGTAATTACTTAAAAAAAATTTAAAAAAAAAACATAATTAATTCTGCTAGCTTTTTATCTGTTGGTATTTCATTGAGTATTTGCATAAGAATTTCCAAACACAAATTTTTAATATAGTTAAAAAAAATTAACTTAACTACTAAAAAATTTTTTAATTTGAAATAACAAATAGACCGGATATACTGTTCTTCAGCATAAGTCCAAGTTTTTGGAAATAAAATACCAAATTAAACGGCAATTTTAATCTAATTTTATAACCCTTTTTAAACAGTTGATAATTTTTTTTACGCTTTTATTCGATACTTAAATAAAAATATTACGAAATAATACTTAAATCAAGTTGGAAGTTGATGAGATAACATTTGAAAACATGACACTAAAATGAATGACAAAAAAAAAAAACAAAAAATTAAATGATAAATGCTAGAAAAAAAAGCTAATTCTTATGTAAATATTTTTGAGTTTAACTAAGGAGGGAAAAGGTTCGAATTATCTGATACTCTTTCTTCACACTGCATTAGAACATATGATGGCAGTATGAAAATAAGTGTTTTAAAAATAATATCTGAATCTTCTAATTGTGGTGAGGTATAATCTTTTTAGTGTTTAAATTAATTAATCAAATCGATAATTAATAAAGATTGTATTTCACAAATCAACCAAAGTTTTTAAACACCCGTTTCCTGTTTTTAGGAAATAGTGGGTAAATTGCTGAAAAGACAATATTATTATTTCGGCCAAATTTCAAGACATTCGATAAAATAAAAGTTTTTTTAAAAAGATTCACAAAAAACTTGCTGTGCCCCTTAAAATACGATTACGACTTTCTTAATAAGCAATTTTTTATACAAAATTTCTTTGCGTGAATTGTAATACAGTATCTAAACGGGTGTAGAAAAAGAGTATAACATAAAAACACTAAATTTATTTAGTTGTTTTTGGCAGTTGTATATTTCTTGTGGTTTTTTAAAGCCAAAATAATCAGTTTAAACAAAAAAATTCAAATTTGTTTGATATCAAAATGACGTCGTTTTGAGAAGAATGAGTTTAAAGTTTTAAACTCTGAAATTTTTAAGAGGAGACTTAAATGTAAATCATTATGTGAACTTTGTTTCGACTGATCAGAAATTTTGAGATAATATTCTTAAAATGTTTTATAATAAGAATGTGTAATAAAAAATCACTCTTTGAAAAATTAACCCCGTTAAAGGAAGGGTGGAATTAGAACATATTAAGTCCTAATCAACGCTTAATTAACCTTCAAAGCAATATATTTATTTATAAGATTTGTCAGAATTCACGGATATTGCTAATTATTTTTGATAAACTAATTGGTGATAAATAGATTTGATAACTGATGCCACAGTATGATAAAATTTTAAGGATCCCCTTAAATTTGATAGTTTAATTTGGTCGCTCTCAATAAATATTTCTTCACATGCTTCACCACTTGAAGAAGAATATCTAAAAAAGGATTTGATAGATTGCTAAATAAGCTGGGGATATTAGGAATAGTTATAATGCTAAAGAAATGGGAATAGTATTTGCTGCAAGTTGCTTATATTTGAGTAGTTGAATTGTGTTAAGCATCATCTAAAGTTTTTTCAATTCAGTTATACTAAATCTCTTTTTTTGATATATATTTTAAATTGGATAAGTTTTTTTTTTAAACCTTAAGCTAATATTTATCTCAAATAACAAATATCCTTAAAAAATAATAAATGTTAATTACGTTGTTTTATTCACTAAAATTCAATTATAAACTTTAAAGATTTTCATATTAGGTTTCAAAAATTAGTTTTTTTGCTTAAATTTAATGTTGCTAAATTTTCATTCTAACTATGCTGGTATTATAAATCTCACATTATTACCAGTGAATCCTAATTCGTAATTTGATATTATTATGTTTTGAGAATATCGCAAAGCTAAGATACCCACCTTCAAAGTGACATTTTATTAGTAGCTGTTCTAACACTTTAATGGGTTTTTACCAAAAATAAAAACAACGGGCTAGACAATGTAAAACAGACCTTGACAAATATAAGGTAAGCTGTAGTATATATTACATGTTGGCATAAGTTAATACGAATACTTTTTTAAATAGTAAATTAATTTACGTAACATTAAATAAAATCTTGATTAAGAGCAGTAGAAATATTTTAGTGAAATTAAATAGTTGTAAGAGCATTAAAAGATGAAATCTTTGATAGAATACTTATTATAAAAAACATATGTAAATGTCTATTCCTAATTGCAACAATTATTTTTCTTGATAGGAGTCATTAATAAATCAAAATTTTATTCTTTCTGATCAAAATACTTTTAAATATGCCGCACTCTGCTCTGTATCACGTTTTTATTAATTAGAGCAAAAATTTAATTTAATGCGATTTCATTAAGACAACTTTTCAAATGACATTGCATGCAGAAATTATGCCAGGATTTTCTTTCACTGTCTGTGGGAGTTAAAATTTATTTCCTAAGGTAATTTATAAAGTTTGAGTATAAAGGTCTTAAGAATTTAGCTTTGGTATTCTTAGGGCTTAAGTGGTTCGAGGGAAGTATGAAAATTAGTTCTTGATAAACGTTGCGGTTTATATTCAAAACTGGTAATGATTTGTATTTCTATTTTAGATTAGAACATTGAGTTAGTTAGCTGCTATGCACATTAGTAATTTTAATTAATAATATGGCCAGCAGACATAGATTTATAGAGTTAAATTCATCCTTTTGCAAATTATGACCATCTACTTTTGATTTTTTTCTTTTATAAAAATTTTTGAGTTTTTCTCATTATAAAAATTGATTAATTGATGTTAGCTTAAAAGAATCAAGGACTTATCATAAAAAGTAACAAAATAGAATTATTTTATAATTTTTGACTGTATCTGCATTGTTTCTAAGTATCTTTACCTTATGTTAAATTTAACAAGCATAAATGCTTAAATAAATTTAGTAAATTTTTATAATAACGCCACAAAAGATCTATGAAAGAAAATTAAACCAAATTTTAAAATAATTTTTGAATTAAATCACATAACTCACATAGCCGAAAGTTATATGTTAATTGAACATTATGGATTAGATGAAAAAATTTAATTTTTAAATCAGATTAACTTCTATTCTTTGGTTGTATAGTAGATTATTCTTTTATACTGAAAAACCCAAAAATTTTAAAAGCTTTGATGGGTTTTTTATGTGTTTTTTAAATAGCCCTATTGAATCATGCTTTCAATCATTTTCTAAACATTTTCAAACAAAAATATATGAAAATAAATATTTTTTATTATTATTAATCAATCTGTCAGATAGGTAGTCTTTCATGTTAGACTTTAGGTTTTTAATTCATCTGTTAGAGTTTTATAGTATTTAAATGTTAAATTATTTAGCGTACTACTTCTGACTTGTTTTTACTATTATTAAAAAGATTTATGAATATTTCATATGATTATTTTTGTTTTTATAAACTTTCATTTAACTATAATATTGATTTTCACACATTCACTTGACGATTTGGTATAACTAGATTTAGTATAAGAAGCTTAAAGACGGCCTTAAAAATTTTAATTTCCCAGCGTCATGGTCAAATTTGTTTTCTAGTATTTTTTTTTTTTTTTTTTTTTTTTTAAATTAATAAAATTAAAATTTGGCAAATACTGTAATAAAATCTTGTTGAAAAATCCTTCTCGTTTTATATTTCAAGTCTTAATTTTCTTACTATTCCTAAAAAAATTAAGATTCGATTAATTTTTAATAAAAGTTTTGATTGGCTTTGCTAAATTTGTTAGTCATACTAAAGTTCAAGGTGTGGCTGCTGAATGGTAGTGATTAGAGGAACCAGTGAAATAAATTTTGAACATATTCACTTTCACATAAAATATTTTATCGTTATTCCTTTTTAGCTAAGGCCTTGGTTCGATGTCTGGGCCTTGCGGATATTTAATTTTCTTTTTTCTTTCAGTTAATATTTGTTTCCGTTTAAAAAAGCACTTTAACAGATTGCTAATTTTCTGTATAAAATTTGATAAATTTAGTAAAAATCTTAAATAGATTAAACATGGAGTTAAATAGTTTAAATACTTTAATTGCTTTAATATTCGCTGAAGGAAAAAGTTTGTTTTATTTTGATGATTGTCAATTTTATTTGTAAATCATGATAAGATTACATTTTACTGATATTACTGAGGCTTATAAGAGCTTAAAATCTTTTGGTTCTTAATAAAAATAAAAACGAAAGAAGGATTCTATATCTAAAATAGGTAAAGATAGATAGTTGCTTTTGGTATTCTCTAAAGTTTTTGCAATTAAAAATTATATCTTTCCTTTTTGTGTACAACTGGTTTGCTGATAGTTTTTAATGAATTTAGGGCTGTTGTAAAGAAGACTTGATTAAAGCGAGTCTTGTTTGGTTTTGACTTTGACTCGCTTTTAAATGATTTATATAAAACTAATGGAATGCTATTAATTTTTTTACATACATTTTAGATCTCTCTACATCACAGCAGAAGAATATTTATCGATAAGATATTGTTTAAATGCTAATTAAAAATTGAATGTAATAAAAGAAACTTTTTTAATTAATTAAGTGCATATTTTGTCCCAATAGAAATGTGTTACACGGTAGATGTTGGCGTACATTTTATAGATTGGAAAACAAAAATTGGAAACAATTCTATGAGGCGCCTTATTTCATGACTCCTGTTTAACACTTAACAATACGCATTAATTATTCCTAAGGGGGAAGAGCTTCATCGTATAGTTTCGGATTGCATCATTTCTTGATTTCGACTTTTCAAAACTCATGGAGTGTTGAACTAAATAGTTCTCTTTTAAATTTGTTTAGAGTTTAAAGAGAAGTACTTGAATATTTAAGAAATTATTAAAACTTTTAAGTAATTAAATTTTAAAGTAAATTTAATTTAAAAGTTCATAAATTCTAGGAATAAAAAACAACTTTTTTTTGTAATTGTTTGATATTCAAGAAGCAATAGAAAAAAAATATTTATAAGGCTCAGATATGAAAAGAAAATTTTATGTTTCTATAGCTTTTTATTATAAAATTTATCTAAGAATAAATTTATTCTCTTGAAATTGTCAATAAAACTCTAATATAATCAGAAAAAAAATTAATTTCCTGTGCAAAAGTTAAGAAACTCTTGTTATATTTGAAAAAGATGCACACATTATGTAAACTGTTTTTGAAAAGTTTTCGTTTATCAATTCATATGAAAAATGTTAAAGATGAAGTAAAGAAAGTTTTTGAACTATATGTATTCCTGATGTTGTTTCAAAATATTTCTTCTATTCCAAAAAATTAACAATTATTAAATTATAAGAAACTCATCCCGTGATTTTTGTTTTTCTTTTCTAAATACGAAGCACAATACCAAACAGATGACATTAGATAAAATCAAAAAATTGGTAAATTTTCTTGTAATTTTTAATTATGTTTTTATCCAATTCGATGCTAGCAAACTTAAAGGTTTCTGAAAGAAGGAGCTAGAGATATTCTCTTTTGGGAAAAGATTAACACTTGTATATAATTCAAAATACAAGCCATTAGTACTAAAATAATAATATGTATAGTTTCTTTTATAACCGTTCAGTCATTTTAAATTTTGTTTCTTTCCTCTTTCGTTTTAGTTCGGATCAGTTTTCTGCGAATAATTTTAAAAGTATTAAAAGGTATTTTTCAAATGACACGGAATTAGGATAATTTATGTAAAACAATCTGATAAGACATTTTTTGATCACAGAGGTTAAGGTTTTTTTGTCTAAGACTTTGTTGTTGTTAGTTAAATTTACAAGAGTACTTCATATGATAAAAATAACCTTCAAAACTAAAAGGTTGATCTTTTTTTCTTCAAAATTTAAGAATGATATAACAGAATTTCCCTTATCATAAAATATTTAAATAAAGTGATAATTAATTTTGATATTTTTTAATTAAAAACCTTAAATAAATTAGCAAATAAAAAACTCCTAAAGATATTTACCATTCGAAATTCCAGTTTCATGTTGTATATAACAAACCTTTTCTAGTTTGGTTTATTGCGATCAATTTAAAGCGTGCCATCTTTACTATATTTTGCTAAGCCACCAGCATCTGCAGATATTATATACCTATATTTAAATAAATATATGTATATACACATACGAGTATATGTATAAAATATGTAAAGTGTCAAATTGAAGATGATCGTTTGATTCAACATTTAAACTGAAACTTTGCAAAAATCTTCTTCAGTTTATTAAGATCGGCCGGTCTAAAACGGTCTTGCTAAGAAGTAAATTAATACTTTTTTTCTTTGATTTGTTTGCAAATTTAAAAAGTTTTTAGTTTTTAATTTAAAACAAAATTACTAACAGTGTTTACTTTTTTTCAGTTAAGGAAGCAAAGAAAATACTTTTAGACAGAGTGCTTAAAAAGTGATTTCAGGGTTTTTATTAGTTTGCCATAATATTTATCCTGTGTGGCAATTGTACTTAGAAGTTTCTTTTTGCAAAATTTTAAACTAATAATATGGGAACATATTTAATTGCTTGTGTGGTAAGTAATTTTTTTTTTCTTTAATTTTATTTTACTTCCTTAGCTTTAAATATAATTATAAATTAATGAAGATATATTTTATTTTTTATGTTTTTAAGGGGATAAAAAAATTATTTGCTGTCAGTAGAAACTTGTTTTTCTGTCTTTAATTTAAGCAAGATGACCTTTTATAGGGGTAGCTTATGAGTTTTATAAATTGTGCAAGCATCGAAAATTTGGTATTTAAATCTTAATGGGATGCATTTTATTTTTTAGTTTGATGTGTTATGCAGTTTATATTCAGATTTATTTTAATTTACTGTGTTTTTTATTTTTGTATTACAAGTTCAACTTAAAATAGCTTTATTAGGTTTAGTAGATAAATTTCAATAAATACCACCACAATTAACCTTCATAAATATTATAGAATATTGGCATTAAAAAACTAAAATCATATTTTGTATGATTCTTGTGTAGTTACTACTTTTAGGAGATATTGTGGGTTTTAATATATTCAAAATTTAGGCTCTGAGTGTGATTTTTGTTAAAGTTTTCTTTTTTATGAATGTGACATTTTGATTCTGTATCTAAATATTTTAAAGTATTTAAGCTTATTCTTCTGCTAGGAATTTGTAGTGTCTAATAAAAAAACTTAGTAATACATTTTCTAAATTTTATCCGAAATGTTTTATTTTTAGTAATACTTTCATGTGGAAAAATGACTTTTAGTCCTTAAAACTAACAATCAGTTACAAGTGTATTTTAGCTATATGAAAATTTTACCTATGTTTAAGATAAGAATACGTTTTTGAAAATTTTTTTAGTGAAATAAATTCTAATGATTGATGATGCATAGTAAATCTCTGATGAAATTATATTTACTTTAGTATAATATTCCTGCTAAGTCCTGAAGAAAGGTATTAAAATTTTGGTTGTTCATTGTTAAGAGTTGTCTTTAATTCCAAAAAATTATTCATTAGATGTAGTAAACCTAGCTTAAATATATCTGTTACCATGAATACAGTCATACAGATAAAATAAAGATCAGCCATATAAACTGTAAAAGTGAATTTATTGTAAGCCGTGATTGCCAATGTGTATCTGATTTTCACCTCATTAAACTATGGCTACTCTTGTCAGTTTAAAATTCACACTCATATTAATGTTCTTAGGAAAGGATATAATATTATTTTGTGCTAAATACATAGTAAAATTAATGTTATAGCATTGAAATGCTTTAAAAATGTGTATTTTTGGCTTTGGTTAAACAGAAGAGTTAAGTGATTCTCATAGTCTCAGTTTAACTGTCTAATTCTAGCAAACGGATGATTATTTATAGTAGATTGAATTGAGAATGTAATTTTTTGTTAGACTTATCCGGATTTAGGCTGTTAAAACATTCATATAAGGAGTAATTGTCTTTCATGTAACAAGACTTATAGAGTAAAAAGGTTTTGGTTTATTTTTCTAGTTCCAAAATGTCGTTAAGTCATTGAAATATTGTATTATTTATACTCTAAGCATTTGTAAATATAAATAACAATAACTTATATTCAACATTTTATTTTTTTAGTTTTTTCAATAGTTTGTACAAATTATTATTATTTAATTTTGTATATTTTAAAATCTTTTGATAAGTTAAAAATACATTTTACTCATTTTAATCATAAATGGCTTGCAAAACAGCTTTAATTTTAATTATTCTTAATGTGAATAGTTCTTTAATTGAAATTCAAATTTTTTACTATATTAGATATAAATTTAAATTAATAAATTCTGAAACATAAATTATCAGTGAATTTATTTTCTATAATAAAATGTATTTCATATATTTTATTAATAGTTAAATTAATAAACTGGTACCATTTCTATTTTTAATGGTTCTCCAAAATCAAGTTGTTTCTTTGAAAGAATAGTTCAATGGACAAAATGTCCATTTATATTCTTGAAAAATTCTAGAAAATTGAGGTAAAGTACATTTTAAGAAAATTTTATTTAAGAAATTTCATTTTTAAGTTCATTTGTCAGGTTTTTCGGTGTTGAAATGTGAAAATGCTTTTTATTCTCTTTTTTGGTATTTTTTCAATGTAAAGTTGAGCCTTTCTAAGTGCTTTTAATGAATTCAATGTCTCTTGATTGGAACAATTCCTGAAGTAATGTCTCTTCATAAGGAAGTTAAATGTCAATTTTCACAGTAAAGACAGTAATCAAAGTATTATAAATGTTATCAATTCGATAACGGACTACTTTAATATTGCTTCACATCATGTACTACTGAGCTTTTTAATAGAATGCAATCTTAAGTAATTTGTTAAATTTTTTTTGCCAAAAACTGGAATGCAATTTGAACAATGAATTAAATATAGTGAATCTAATTAAATTTACAAATGACAGCAAAATGAGGCTAAACATTACAAAATACACTAAAACGGTTAAATATAATTACATGTTCCTCCTTTACCTGTACATCTGTTAGGGAACACTACTAAAGTTCCTTTTAATTTTGTTGTGATGAAAGGTTTAGTAAATTTTCAATAATTTAATTAACTAAATATTATAAGTCATTAAAAATGTTCACTTATATTGATAATATTTTTGAATGATATTTTAACAAATCAGATTGACAATCAAGATGGTTTCATGTCTTTAAGTCCAGTCAACCATAAGAGCAAAATAATACTATTATTTGTCTGATAGTAAAATTTTAGACTTCATCAGTGTCCTTTTGCTCTCTTTTCCATGCATCCGTTGCAGTTCTTACATTTTCCTGATCTTTTTCTAATTAAATTTTTCTATTAAGTCAACTAAGTAAGAATATTTTTCTCAAAAGAAAAGACATCTTATCTTTTATGATAACTTAGGCGAGTGATATTTTTCTCATATCCCCTTGTCAGAGCTTAATTTTTAATATAAAATGTAGACAAAGTTTGCTAAATGACATAATTAAAAAAGAAATCCAGCAACTATTTCCATTTAATATAATAATCACTTTTTTTGGATTGAATATATAAATTTTTATTGATATTGATTCTAAAAGTGAAACTTGTTAAAATGACATAAAATTTTTTATAATTATTTTTGAATATTTAATTTGGCATTAAGTAAAATGTTAATTGTGAGTGAATGGTAAAATGAAATGGCAACAAGTCTAAAAATTAGGTTTGGTTTGATAATTTTATATTCATCGAGAAAACTGCCTTTTTGCTAACATATGTTTGTTTGTGCTTCATAAAGGTGAAACCATTTTAAGAATGCAAAAATTATTATTGAAACGTTTTAAAACTTTCATTAAATAATTTGTATTACCTTGGTGGCAAGAATTTATGTAGTTCAAGTTGAATATTATTAATATAAAATAAAACTTTCAAAAGATTTTTGTATCAAGTATTAGAATTAGATATTTGAAGGCAAGAGAAACTTTCCCTTGAAATTTTTTATTTATTGATAGTTAAAAAAATTTTCTAGGGAAAATACTTTAGGTTCAGAAGGTTTTTAAGTGGAAAATAGGGTTTCACTTGTAACTTCAAAGGAATTGAGTGTAGATATCACCTGAAAATCTGCAGACGTTTTATAACTCTAATTAAACTAAATAGTTATTTCAGATGATCTTTTTTGCATGCAAGTATTTTATGTGTTTTTTTATAGTAATAGATATAAATTGATTGATGCTTTAGGCAAAATTAAAGGGATCTATTTTGTGAGCCCCTTTTTTAAAGAGATAAATCAAAAAAATATGTTGACGTCTTGCTTTGGTATTAAATATTAAGAAATCATTGAAAATCATTATATGAAAATCGCAGATATCGAGACATATGAAATAAATTAAAAGTTTAACAGCCTTCAAATATCGGCATTATTACAATTTATAATTGTAATGTTTGTTTTAAAATGCTATATTTTATCAATACAGTTTGATTGTTTTGTAGATTTACTGTAATAAATAAGATTTTAAATTAAAAAGGACTATTCTGGTTATTAATGCAATCATTTGTTGGCTCTAAAAGAATTCTCCTTTTTCTAGAGCTTGAAAAATAATTGAATTGAATAGACGAAATGAATTTATTTATTAAGATAGAAAAGAATATATAGTTATCGCTACGAAATTCCGATTTTTTAAAATTAAGGATTTCTGCATTTTGGAGTAGTTTTTTAGTGCAGTTTTAGTTTCAGTCATTTATTTTTTTCATTTTTTGTCACAATTGAAGAGTTCAAAGGTAACGATTTTTAATGTTAGAATATCTAGGATTTTAATTTTTAATTTAATTTTATTAAATAAAACTAAGACAAGCAATGGTCTCCTACTAACGGTAAAATTTAGATTTTTCTAGTAAAAATGAAATCTTGTTTAGAATTATAAATTTATATAATTTAACTATAAATAAGGATATCATTTTTTTCCTGAACTGATGCCCTTACAAAAAACAACCAAAGAATATTTAAGAGTAATTTTTACTCTTTGGGGAAGTATTAAAGTATCAAATGAAATTAGTTTTTTATATGCCTCTTGAAGTTATTTTGATTAAAATTGAAGATAAATGAAATCTGTAAACTTCCTAAATTCAAGTCAATTAAATACTCTTTCCTTCCGTAATATTTTTGATATCAAAGAGGATATATTCAACATCAAATAATGACAAAGTCAAATTAATTATTAACAATAGGTTTTATAGTTAAGTTCACAGTTCCCTTAGATTTCAAGGAGATTAAATGAAATTTGTAATCAATATTTGAAGAACGCTGCAAATGTTTAAAAAGCATTTTAAGATACAGAGTATTTATTTTTTTCTATTGATTTTAGGATTATTATTCGTTTTCAATGTTTTTACATGGTGTTAAATAAAATAATTTAGATTCATAAAATAATATAATAGTAATTTATTTGCAACAACAAAAACTACAAAACTTAAGAGACTCTTGAATTTTCATTAAAATTATTATTTGAAAACTCTGTATTTTCAAGTAGTATTAAAGAATATGCAAAATGCTTCTAGTTTGAAGGATATTTGAATTTCAAAACTGTAAAGAATAACAATTTTCAAAAATTATTAACTAAATATTATAAAATTACAAAATTATAAACAGTGATTTTAACTGAGGTTATTTTTCAACTGGTTACACTCTTATTATGTGATGCATATCATTTCTTTCAACTTTGATTTGTACAATGTTAACAACACATTTTAGGCTAGTTAGAATTATGTGCTATCAACGATGTGTATGAAAATTCATAATTTGCACAAAGGCCTTGGAATGGCTACTATCAGGGATTAAATTCAGAAAAGTATTGGTTAGTATTAAATCAGAACAACAAATCTATGCTGAGTCTTATTTATGGCAGTCAGCTAAAGTGAATGGAATCACACGTTAAAACTTGCCACACTTGAATTTAAAATATATTATCCAAAGGCCTAAAGGAAAGAAATAAATTTGTCTACTTTGTAAAGTTTTCATAAAGCTTTGTATTGGTTTTTTATACTTGTGAACTATGAATTTGACATTTAGAGGTTCACTGCAGGTTGATTTATTCGATTGTATATCCTTATTAGAGATTTTATTCTCCTAGTAAGCAGATCAAAGAGGATGAAGGAGGATCAAATCTCGACTCGGGTAATTAGCTTACCTCCGTGCTTGCCATATTTGGTTCTAACTGTATGTTGAAATCTTTGTGAAAATCTATCATTGAGTATTTTCACTTTAACTATTTAGATAAAAGCTTGCTTTCATTTAAAAATTGTACATTAAGTGTTATGGATCCAAGTTATAAAAACAAAGCTTAAAAATAAAGTTTATTAAATTCTAAAAATGATTTAAGAAGTTTGAATTTACGACTATCTGTCTTGAGAGTGAATAAAATAAATAATAACCAAAATTGATTAATTGTGTTCGTCATGTTTTGTAATTAAAACTATCAAAATATTTACAAATTTTTTAAAGCTTAAAAACTTAAACTTTAAAATTTGTATAAATTAATGCCCTTAATATTTACTCATCTATTTTAAATTTAAATATATTCTTGATAAACCTGATTGTAAAATTTTTTTTGGAAAAGACCAGTCCCTGTTAGACAAGATGACCTTCAGATGTTGACCTGTGTATGAATACGATTAAACTGCATAAAATTTTTTGACTGCATTTGAATTTTTTTATTTTTGCTGACTGCGTTAGTTCTTTTGAAGTTCATTTACATGATTTTTGGACATTAAGATCATTAGTCGAAGTTGTTTTCTTTATAGTTCTTCTAATCTAATACACTCTAAATTAAGCGTAAGCTTTATTGACTGTCAGATTACTGAAGTCCCGTAGTAACAACAACCATTTTTACATAAATTTTTAGAATAATATTTTTGTATATTTTAACTGAGATACTTATGAGTTGGTATTTTTTACTTCCTAAATAAAAAACAGTAGCTAATTTTGTGATTGACAAAAACAAGCTAATTAACATTTTTGTATAGTTCTATAACTACATATGAATAATTCATGAATAGAGATTTAAAATTTTTTCCGGGTTCAGTAAATATTTAAATTATTTAATTAAAAATAAAAAAAATATTTTCGAGCCTAGTAGTAACAATCTTTCAAAATGATTGTATCAATTTAGGTAGAATAATGATTATAATGATGAAAATATTATTTTTAAAATATCTAGCATGTGCTCTAACACATTGAGATAGAATTTTTAAATTGATACATAAAACTTTAGTGAATTTTATAAATTAGGATTTTTCTATTGTTTCTACCATTATAAAATTTAATAGTTACGCTGAGAAATTTTTATTTAGTAATTGGAAAATCAATCCAGAATATTAAAGTAAATTACAAATATTTATCAAACAAAAGTAGAAATTAGATTGTTCTTCAAAAAAAACGTAACATCGATAGGGATTTGTTTTGAGATAAGCATTATTCAATGATTTAATACTGCAAAAAAGAATTGGATTCAAGTAATGTTTACAAAACAATACTAGTGTGCAGTATTATAACAGAGGGAAATACACTTAGGTTTGAAAATCTTTCATATAAATAGTTTAGTCTTGTAAACTCAACAGGAAGAGAAAGTACAACGAATGTGAATATCATTGGTAATCAATCTAAATAGAGAAATCATGCATCAATGAATTTTTTTCAAGGAATTTTGGCATGCTTATGATGAAAAATTGCATTAGTAGAAAAATCACAGATAGAGCATGCAGAAAGTAGCCCTCATAATTACTTTTTCATGCAGAAAGTATAGTCATAACGGCTACTTATCGTCCCTATTTCTAACAAAATTCATTGATGTTTTTCCCGAGAAAGTTTTCGTTATGTCTGAAAAGTAGCTCTTTTTCATTGATGTTTTAGCTCTACTTTCCCTACTGGGATATTTCATAGATTCTATTAGTGTCACTTTTTTAACATTGACGGCTAGAGGCAGTGTAGGCCTGATATTTTCATTTTTTAGCCGCTGGTTTGAAATTTCTCTTTCGTTATATCCAGCAAGAAGTGTCTTACAAAGCTCAATTTTTGAATGTTTCGATCAGTATAGCCCTGACATTTGCAGAAAATCTCATAGTTTTAAATATTGTATCATTGCAGGGAATTAGTTTTTTTTTATACATGTGCATTAAATTTATTAATCTATTTAAATTAATTAAACTAATTTATGTTTTATTCACATTTCAGTTTAAAATCATCTTCCTTTTATGCGAATTTTGGGTTTCATTCTACATGGGTTTTAATATTTGCAAAATTTTTTAAAGATTTTTTATACTTTGTGAATTCTGGACAGTTATAAAGGATATCTTTGATATTAAAAAAGCTTAAGGGGGCGATACCATTAGAGCATGCAAAATTGTTCTTTTTTCGGTAGTTTTTTTCAAGGGGATAAAATAAATGGATTATTTCAAAATTTAAACCTCATTTTATTAAATTTTTAAATAATAAAAAAACACGTGAGTTTTGTTTTTTTTAAACAAAATTACGGCTCTGCAGGTCATATCTTCATTCGTCCGCTCCAAAGACATTAAAAACAGCTGCAGCTGTCACAATTGTAGTATTAATCTCAAATAAAAAGGACTTTTCATTTGATTACTTATGGATTGAAGGAAAGGATAAACCTATAAAATTATAACAAATTTAAAAATTTTAAATTTATATCGGCTGTTTAAACAAAGGCTCTAATGTTTGACTGTTTTTTCGTCAGTTTTTTCTCGAAAATATTTATTTATTTATGCGATATCGTTTAACTTCTAGGTACATCCTTCCGATTATACTATAGATAAAAGCCTCTCCAAATTTTAGCCAAAGCAATCGATAACTTTTTGAGTTGCAGCACGAGCAGTTTTTGAATATATAGTTTCGAGATAATCGCGTTTAAAGTTTTAAAAAATAAATAAAAGTTTATGCTGATTATGCTTTATACTGCTCAGATAGCGCAGTAAGAACTGTAAAAAATTCAATAATCTATATATCTGTGCAAAGGATTTGTATGAATATTGTCACTAGTGTTAGTGCTTAGTTTTTTTTTAGTTGCACTTGTATTCTTGTACCTGAGTAGTCACGGTTTGCGGACCCTATACCCACAAACGTTTATGACAATAACTCCATAAATATTCAATTTTTCGATTTTTCCTTTTTACAGTATATTTTTAATATGCCATACCTTGGAATTATGGAACAAAAAAAGATTTTTTAAAAATTCTAAAGGTATCACCCTATTTAAGTGATTAAAACTAGACAAGCAGAGGATATTATCATTACTTGAATCATAATATTATCAAAATTATTATTTTTAATATCCATTTTGAAAAATAAAATATCCATTTAAAATAATTTATTGGATTTTACTCACAGTATCATATAAAAAGTCATAGTTATGTAATTTCTTCTGCATACAATCGCTTCCGGATAAAAATAATTACACTTTTTCAGATGATGATAAATTAGCCCAGCACAAATGCTCCTAATAGCCGGATATATATATATTGCTAAATATAAAGGGTTGATAAAAGAGTAATTTCACAACGATGGTCCCTTGTATTGATTTTATTATAAAAAAATGTGTTTAATTAATGAAAGTATCGAATTTCAGTTATCATTAATTTTTTATAGAAATATACAGATAAACTTTTAGAATTGAAATATATTTTTTATCAGAATTATTTTTCTTTTATTTTGAGCATTATTAAAAATTCCATTAAAATTAGGATAATATTTATTAACTTACATATACACGTCAAACCAAATCTCTATTACGGTGCGTTCGGCGTGTTTACTCGTCGTTAAAAATATATAATTAACTATGAAAACTCGAAAGCGGTGCAAAATTTTGGGATACATAGAATGCTCTGTACTCTAAAACCCAGAGATAGCAAAGAAACGTATTTGTATTGAATTATAACGAATCATAATGAATTAAAATGAATAAAACAGGTTGAACTATCAATTTAAAAAGTTGTTGAAATTGATTCAAGTCTTAGGAAACCCATCCTGCTTACTTCATACATGGGTTTTGGCTGGCTCGCTAACTATGTGCGAACTTTAAAAATATTGGCAGTTTGAGCTAATATTTTAGACAATTTATTTTCAAAACTTTTCAGTTTGAATTACAATTTTCATTAAAACCGAATTTATTGAGGGTAAGAAAATTATAAAGCAGCAACCTTAAATTCTACTTAAATTTTTTACATAATATTAAAAATTAAATGCTAAATGCTAAATATGATGGAATCAGAACTTTCTTAATCCAAAATTATTTTACCCAAAACAATTTTATTACCGAGGGATTCTTTCAATTTTTCCTGGTGTTGACTATAATTGGCTGAAACTATAGTTAAGTTTTCTATCAGAAGAAGAAGAACAAACTTTAAGTGTGTCTAATACAATTTTGAAGTACTTTTATTCAATATAGTCAAAAAGTTTTTAACGAAGTTAATTTCATACATTGTTCCTAAAGTATAATTGTGTGTCACCACTAGTGTTCCTTTCTCCAGAATGACCTGTATATGAATTTCTGCTACGCTTGCAAAAGTAAATAAATAAAATGCTGGTGCAAAGCAATATCATTAATGATTTTAAATCTAAATACGAATTTCAGTGCCTTGCATGCAGAAAAAATTACTCTTGTAATTGACAATAAATTATGATTTAGTAAGAGTTTGAAGTCGTTACGTAAGCTTTTGAAAAATAAATACATAAAAAGCAAGATGGATGTCAAAATTCAGTGACTGTTTTCAAGTCAAGATATCAAGAGTTCTAGAGTAGTTGATTATATCATAATTATTATTTATAAAGCAACTAAGCCTTCTACACTTTTCATCTATGATACTAGTAAAAAAATATTGAATGACACTGAGTTTGTTGTCTTAATAGAAAAAATAAACATAATAAAAGTTGTAAATTTTAAATAAGTAAAATAGATTCATATCTTCATTTTTGTTTCATATTAATTAACTTGTTATCCTATATTCTCTTCTATAATAATGAAAATCCACACAATTGTATATTTCTGACATTTTATAAAATTCAGCTGGTAAATAATTATGCTTTTTATTTTCATACAAAAGGACTGAAATGTCGGGTATATGAATGTTAAATTGAAAATGATTTTCATGGATTGAGTAAACACAAAAAAGTCTGATTTTACCAACCAAACCATTCGATACTACGATTCTATGCTACATATTCAATTCGGATATAACATAAATTTTAACATCCTGCCTAGAAGTAGGAGGATTCCCTTTATTATATTTTTTCAATGAAATGGTTTAAAAGGTATTTAAATTACTTAAAACATTTCATGATAATAAAGATTAAATTTTTTTCTATGTAATAAATATTTTTGCTTAAAATAATTGTATAATATTTAATTGGGTAACTGCAACTATTCCATTTAAATTTAAATATGATTATGGTTTTTACTAATTATTAAAAATTGAATATTTAAGTTTTACTACTTGATTATATTAAGTAGAAAAACTTACAGTTTTCAGACTAAATTAGAGAATATTAGAGATATGTAATTAGTAAGGATGATTAGGTATGCCCTGAAGTTTTATGTAAATTACTTTTTCTTCAGAAGAATTATTTGTGCTATAAATTGTTGATTGTAAAGTTTAAGCTTCTTTTAAAATTTTAGTTTTTATATATTTTTAAAATACACACTTCAATTGATAAGAAATTAATGTTTAACTAAAAAATAAAATAGTAAAAGTTTATTTTTTAAGGAACATGTTCTTTCGGTTCCCCAGATTTTAATTATCATGTTACAAAATAATGAATTTTTTAAGAAGTATTATTAATCCTTCTGTTCAACGGTAGTAGATATTTATTTCTTCTTTTAGTTTACTAATTTAATTAAATGATCATAGATAAATGTCTATTTTAAAAAAGTTTTTTTATGTTATAACTTTTTAAATTAAAAACATTAGGCATAATTTATGCAATATTGGAAAAAAGCATAATTCTTAAATATAAAAATATATATACCTACTATTAATAAATAAGATATATCTTAAATCATTATATGAATTGTGGGGCTTTAAGGGACAAAAACAAATAATATAATAATTCCAAAATTTATATACTTAAAAAAAAGATTTTTTTACTAAATTAATTTTTGGTACTGCAGTAGACTTAAATTCTTTAAATTGTTTTAAAGAGCTTAGTTTCATTAGATTCTATTATATGTTACATGTTCAATAGTGTCACAGCTGTTCTTTTTCATTTTACCTATAAAGACATGTAGTTAGAACACGAGATATATACAACAACAACAAAAAAAAAGGAGGAAAAACTTAAATAAAAGTATGTTATATAAAGCTATCAATTGATGGCTATCATGTTATTCTTTCAGATGATTGAACATTTATTGAAAAATAATATCTTTTTGGGGATTATTTCAAAGATTTAAGTTTATATATTTTAAGGATTTTAAGCACAAAAATATAACATGCTCTTTTACTGGATATATTTTCAGTTCATCTATCTTGCATCTAATAAAATTGAAAAGTTTGAAAATAATGTCAAAGGGAAATTTATATTTTAAAGTTTGTTTAAATGTTTTTCATATCCAAAAAGTTATCAAAAAAAAAAAAATAATATTTTAGTTGAATTTATTATAATTTAAATATTTATTTTCAAAGGTACTTACCAGTATTCTGCTGTATACAACATATGCGGATGACAAACGGATAAAAAGAGAAACAGAAGATATTGAAAGTACCCAATATTACTCAAATAATTTTAAAACACGTAAGCTAAATTTATTTACATGCATTATTTAATAACATTTCATAAAACTCATCATCATATCCCTACTAATATTGCACATTATCCTCTGCTCTGTGTACAAAATCACAATTTTTATATATGTTAGTAATCTTAAAAAAATATGTTTTATCCCTTTTCTGTTCTTAACAATCTAAAGTTGCATTTGAATTTTCAATGTTCATTTAATCAAAAATAAAAGAACTATTAAAACTTTCTAATGATTAATGTAGACTTAAAATTCCTTGAAATTCAAGTTTCAAAGTAAAATATTAATAAAAAATAATTATTCCCCAATAGTCTAAGTTTGTTTTAAATGAATTTAATATTTTCAATTAAGTTTTATCGTTTGCATGTTAAATTAGCCCAATATTGATTAAATTTATAAAAAATTGATTGGGTATTTTGGAGGCACTGGAAAACAGGAATAAATATCTTTAATTAAAAGTTTTGTACGCTTAAGTTGCTATACATATATGTATATTCAATATTTTCAATTTCAACGCTCAATTCAATCATACGATCAAAAACGTGGCTGCTATATAAAGACCATGATCAAATTAAATTTTTCAATAAATAATTTAAGTGGGTTATTTTTTTACAGCGAAGTATTTTAAATTACTTCTTCTTCTCTGCTAAAACTTTTTACTTATAAGAGTGATGTCTAAAATAATCCAAATAGTAACAGAATTATCAAATAGTCATGGAAGTATACAATGGGTTAAGAGTTTTTTTATTCATTATACAGTAGATTCCTTTGAGGATTTTTACATGTACAAGCTGAAATAAAATTAAAATTAAAAAACCAAAAAATTGCTGAAGCCCTTATCAAGGCATTAAAGCGAATCACTTTTAACCAACCAAGAAAGCACTTACAGCCTATTATTACCTTAGAAAAAACATAACTAACACTTGTTAAAATTAGAAAATGAAAAGAAGTCAGCTTTAGATTTTTTAAAAGTAAGCTAAAATCATTGGCTTGAATTTTTACCGTTAAAAGCATGCTTTTGTCATCGGCTATTCCAATAAGTAAATTAAATATTTCTGTGTGAATTGATTTATTAGAGTAAGAATTTACAAAGCATTTTTAAGATTATTTAGTTGTGATTTGATTTGAAGAGTCATAAATTGAGTTAAGTTGAGGTGTTCGATTAGGATTGGAAAAATTATTAGCAAAAAACCTGTTTTGTAAGATGAATAAGGACTTTTCTATTTTGTAAAAATCTTAAAGAGCTTAAAAAACCTTAGGTTAACTAAGTTGAGCTTTTGAGTGGAGCAAGATCGAAAGCACAAATTTTACAGTAATCTTTATATTTATAATTTTCCAAAATATGAAGTATTACTGTTAGTTAAGATAAAAAATGAAAATTTGATCCTTGACGTATTTTTAAATAAAGTCAAGCCTATAAAAAATATACAGAAAGAAAAGCTTCATAATTCTTGTTTAAGAATTCAACATAGAAATAAATATTATATCACATTGTTTAAAAGTTTTAAGTTTGTGTTGTGATTAGTGTTGAAATTAAGCTTATACATTGCGTAGTTCATGTGCAGCAACGGGTGATGGCAGGCTATCACATTGGGGTAAAACATAAATCATTTCATTATTATCAATTTTTAATCGAGCTAATTCCCTAGCTGTAATAATTATTATATTTTAGAAGATTCCCCATTAAAGGATATTGTTAAGCGACAAATAAACTTTAATCAACGATTAACGCAGCCAACAAGACGTCAACAAAGTATGTACAAATATTTTCTATTACTTGAAAGTTATATAAATTTATAAATATTTAATTTTAATATTAAGATCAACAAGGAAGAAGTAATTCAAATAGAGGTGGAGGACGAAATAGAGGAGGTGATCCTGGCAAATATGTTCCCGATAGATCTGGAAAATATGTACATCAGCATGTTCCGTATGAACACGATGATGTCCCATATGAGCATCGTCTTGGACCTGAAGGCGGAGTAGGAGGGGTTGGGGGGGTAGGAGGTAAAGGTGGATTTGGTGGCAGAGGTGGAAAAGGACCAGGAGGACCAGGAGGTATTTAAATGATAAATTATCTTTAAGGGGTTATATACACTTGGAACTTTCAGAATTTTATTTCATTTTCGTATTGTACATGTGCTTAAATACATAGACAGAAAATCCGACAATTATTTTAGAAGTCACACACATATTTGTAAAGACGTGTTAGAGCGATTGAAGGTGATTTTGAAACTTTAAGTGCATTTTTCTCAAAACTGTGTTTTCAAAGTCGGTGTCTAAGATTTCTCGGAAACGGCTGAACCAATCAGCCTCAAATTTTAACACAAGCTTTTTAAGTATATTTTTTAGGATCTGATTGTAGATTTTTTCTGAAGAGTAAATATTTTTTGTTTTGTATTAACAGTTTAGAAGCTGCCATTTTATCAAAAACGTTTATTTTGCTTATTCCTACGATCAGATCCTAGATTATACATTACCTTAATGAAATTTTTTTAGCTTTTTAAATTTAGATGCTCCACTCCATAGATATCGTTGTCACTGCAAGACGTCTTTTTTAAGTGCAGCTCCAGAAGATCAACTATAGCAGCTTTCAATATTATTGTTTTTACATATCAAAAATGTTAAAAAACGGTTACTATAATATGTGTATTAATTTTTACGTTAATAAATTTGAAGGTTTTATAAAGAAAAATTCTCGAGAGACTCCTATTTTAGAGGCTTCTAAGTGTATATGACCTCTTAGACCTCTTAATTAATTTTTTAATTTAATGTTTAAATCTCTTCCATACTTTTTAGGACCTAAAGGACCATCAGGACCTCCAGGACCACCAGGACCACCAGGACCACCGGGAAAAGGACCAAAAGGTATAAAAAAGAGGATTTTATGTATAAGGAAAATTTAATGGAAAATTAACTCTTAATAGGCTATCAATATGATGATCCAAGGAAATCAAACCGTATTACTCAAGGTTATTTGCCAGCCAGGCCCTAAAATGATCAAAGCTGAGATATTCTTTATCTGTTTATTAGATATTTGGGCCTTACAATAATTGGTTGTTAATCTTTCTCAAATTAAAATTTAAGCACAATAAAATAAATTTGTGAATAAAATAAAATGCAAGGGTAAAGTAAATTATATGAAATTGGCTTGTGAAAATTTTCTTTCAGTTTTATTTCTAATTATTCTATTTGGGTTTTGGTAAACAAAATGTAAACAAAACAAAAGTAGTTTTTGTATAATTTAATTTATTTAAGGTTAAATTAATTTTAATGTAATTTTTGCAAAGGTCCATCATCTTGAATGTATTATTCTGATTGTATTTTTTGAAAAATAAAAATCTATCAAATTTTTCTCCTTTTATTCATAATTCAACCAAAAAATTGCACCTCAGAAATCAAAGGCTTTTCTTAAAATTCAAACTATTTTATACATCAAGTTTGTATGAATACAGATCTTTGAATTTTAAAGCAATATTAAGCTCCAGAGTAGATTCTTTTTATACAGATTGAAGGTACAATTATACCATTATGCAACTATAAATTATACTGATATTAATTAAATGATATTAATGTCATTTTTGAGTCCAAGTTTCAGAGATCAGCCATTTAGAACTTTAAAAGCAGGAAAAGCTTAAGAGAAACTTATAGCACTTACGACTTATAGCAAGTCTAAGAACTTAAATGTTCAATGAAAGTAAATATTAATTATGGAATCAGGATAGTACCTAGTTATCCGTAGATCTTTGGGCAAAAATTCCATTGCCAGCTTTTATTTATTTCTATTATTTTGCGAGATTTTACGTTAGTACTACCATCCTTATGTTTTTCTTTTTCAAATATTTTGAAAGCTCGGGCTCTTTGTTTTTTGTGATCGAAGTCTGACTGAGTTATGTCTTTACGTTTGCTAATATGTTTCAGACATAAATTTGTAATATAAAATTTGTTTATTTTACTAACAGGGTTGCCTAGAAGCGCTTATTGTTTTATTGAAGTATTTAGCACGGTTAACTTTAGATCCAGTCCCTCTTTTAAAATATTTCATTTATTGATTCTTGTTTGTTGCAGTATAATGATTTAGACGAATAAAATCTATGATGGTAATGAGCTGGGAGACAGATTTTCTTCGACAGTCAGCAATGCTCCCAATATCTGTCTATATATTATATACAGTTTCATATATTACGTAGTTTCAAATTATAAGCGTGTTTTGTTAAAATTTATAAAAGTTGGGCCACTATTTTGATTTACCTTTAAAAATTAAGCAATCAAGTAAATACTCATCTCGACAACGTTTACCAAGGTTATCTTATTGGTTATACATAAAATATATGTGTATATATGTATATACAAATATGGAAAAAGTTCATTTCTTTTCTCCTTTTCTTTTTATAATAGTAAGGATTTTGCATTTACCACTCCATACAGGCTTTTGAATAGCCAAATTAAAATGTTTAAAATGAACTCTTCGAACTTTGGAACTCTTATGTCCTTAAAGTTCAAATCTAAAATGTACACCAAATCAGATTTTCACTTAAAAATTCAAATCAAAACGCGCCAAAAAAACACAATTATTCCGTTTTTTATATTTTAGGATTAAATAAAACTTACGCTACTTCAAGGATACAAATTTTTATTTTCACTTTATTTAAACAAACCGAATTTCACTGCTCAACTATCAATGGTTATTGTCATTCGCAGACCGAATCCTGCGTCTGACTCCTACTGACTTTAATAAGCTGCAGCCCAAATTCGACTGGGTTTATTTTCCCCTAATTTCAATTTTCAATTTCAACAATTTCCCCCTAAACAGAAAAAAATTCCAAACAAGATACTAAAAGAAAAAAATAAAGAAAATAATTATAAGCATAGTGTAAGAACAAAATAATCAAAACAAGTCGCAAGCACGTGTCACTGTAGATTCCAATCATTACGTTACCAATAGGCAGAACAGAAGTTCCGGTTTATGGCGCGCAATTGATTTTTGAACTTCTTGACGAGAAAACTTTATTAAGTGCACTTTGCACATTTTCTTGGAAGCAAAAAAAATTCAGAAGTTCACGCTGCAATCAGCTTTTCTGAAGATTTGTTTGTCATAAAATATATTTTCAAATAGAACATTGGTAAATTTTTTTAGAAGAGGAAACCCAGATTTTTTAATGTAAAAAATATCCAGGACAGAAGAATTTAATATCATGATCATATGAAACCTAAAAGAATGTATTAACCTGAAATATATCTTCATATCAATTGCTTATCATTTATATATAAAATAGAAAATGGTTTAAAAAGATCAACATCTAGTAAGAAGTTACCTTTCAAATGGTTTTTCATACTATAAGTGGGAATGATTAATTCTATTTTTTCATTTTTGTTTTCAATGTCATCCAATGACTTTTTTATTATTATAGCGATTTTATTATCAACGGCTGAGTTTTTATGCTACGAGTTAGTATTCTCTTCACTATAGGGTAATATCTGTTTATTATGAGATAATTTATTGTCTTATTTGAATAATTATCCTTTACAAGGATGATATTTTACACAGCGAGTTAAATTTTTCTTCGGAGCGGGATGGTATTTTCTTCATCATGGGGTGATTTCTTCTGTTATTTAAATAATTTTCCTACTTTGGAATGTTATCAGTAAGATACTAACCACATATCTAATGGCCTTTATTAAGTTATATTGGATAAAGGATCTTTTATATAATAAATGTAAATTATAAATAAAAGTAACTATTATTAACTGCTCTTTAATAGTAAAATTGCTATATTTTCCGAAGCTCACGTGTAATTTTAAAATTATATACTAAATAAAAGATTTTACTAAAATTATTGAAATCAAGGAAAGAAAGAAATTCACACAAATACAATCGTCTAAATATTTAACATTTACTTGTAAAAAATATTAATGAATCTCATTCTAAAAAATCATGGTAAGATTTACAGGTTTACAGCATGACAAAGTAGCTACGCTGGCAATTTGTGCATTTTTTATTGATAAATTGCAAATTGTAGAATGTATGATTCAAAAAAATATATTCAGTTCATGTGTTTTAGTTTAAAATATCTATTTAATGGTAGAAAAATCTTTACATGCTTTGCAATTATGATTTTAATGAAAATGTTTAAGAAATGAAAATATTTGGAGTGGTGCTTGTACCTTTTTGTTTATAATTGGGACTTCCTGTCGTTAATTTATTCATACTTTTCATCAATTGATCCATTTAATAATTGATATTTTGAAAAAGTACAACAATACTGTCTCCAAGGAAATCCTGTTTTTTTTTACTGATCTTGGAAGAATATTCTTCTAAATGCTGTTTCTTATGAAAATATTCCTATGATTTTTGTCGTTGATGAAATCTGCTTAGACTATTGAATCAAATAGGCAAAGACCCCTTCACAATTGGTAAGTCTAGATGAAACCGGAAGATATTTGTCATCAAAAGTTCAAAAATCTGACAATGAGTGTATGTTAAGCACCGTTCCTTACCCTTTCTGTTTTGCGCTTGGTATTCTCACAGTTTTTTTGAATAAAGAAGATCATAATTAATTTGGATTTGTAGCTCCTAATTTTTTCCTTAAAACAAAATTAGATGTACAATTTTATATACATACATAAATATATATATATATATATATATGTATAGGTATATATATATAATAATAAATATGAAAAATTCAAAAAAGTTCAAAAAAATATTGAGCTATTTTTTCTAAGCGAAGTAAATACATATATGCCAAGTTTAGCCTGGGAAAAGTTAAACCAAATGTGTGCATGAACCTAAAAGTTCATTTTTGTACATATATAAGTGCGCTCCTACAGGTGGTTTATTAGCATTTGGAGCGATGATATTGTTTCCAACACATAGAATATTTTTTATTTCATTTGTATGTATTTGGGTTATATATCCATATATTTCCTTCATCTGATGTTTATGGAGGGCTGAGAGTTATTTATTGAATTAGTAGCTGATATTGGGATACTGCGTCGCTTATTTTTTCCCTATCGTTTTACAATGTATAGACAAAAAAGTAATTTTTCGAACTGCACCTTATGTATACATATAAATTTTGGATATTTGATGTGATTGACATGTTATGCAATTTTTTACTATTGGGCAGATCGTCTTATATTATTGGAGTAAATTTTAAAATTTTTGCTGTGAAAATTATTAAGAAATTTCAAAATATTTTTTAATATTTAAATAGGAAAGTTTAAAGGAAGTGATTTTATAAAATCTGAGTTTCTTATTTTAACAAAGAAAATATATTATATTTGCTAATCATCATGTTTAAAATAGAAAAAGATGGCGACAGCTTTGAATGCATGGGTAAGCTTAGTCGTATTTTAGGTTTTATTTTTAAAATTCAATTGTTATATATTTATGGCTTGGAATTAATACTTTTTACGGGTAATTACTGATAGTATAAAATTTTTAGATATTTATTATATTGTACATAGACAAGTCATATATACGTGGTAGATTGTGATGTATACAATTCAAAATGGCGACAAAGATATTTCTTTATTTTTATTATTAAATTTGATATTTTTCTATTAGTATAAATTAGTGTAAAAATTGGGTTTTTCGGAAAAGGAATAAAAATTTTTGACTGTATGATATCCCAAATAATGCCCATTATTAATACATACCTATATCAATTTTACATTAAGGTATTAATCCCTTTATAACACGTTTTAAGGTGGCCGGAGTTTCATAGATAGATGTGATTATCTTGCATAATTACCTGTATTGTTAGAATTACTTTACTTTAAGAAAGCATTTAAAAATAATTGAAATTAATAGTAAGAAGGTGATTGAAAAAAACCTTTCTATCTACTATTTACAGATGCTTATCGATATGGTTATGATATTGGTCATGCTGGTAATTTTCATCATGAAAATCATGGGCCTGACGGTGTGACATACGGTTGTTATGGATTAATAGGCGCAGATAATTTGCTACATGCAACCCACTATGTTGCTGACATAAACGGATACCGTACCATTGAACCAAATGAAAATGTTGAAGTATTCCCCGAGATAACATTGGATGATTCAGCTGAAGAAAAATCAAAGTTAGTGAAAGGAAAAGTTTTAGAATGGAAGGATTTACATTTACCAAAAGGTTGTGGCATGTTTAAAGGAGGAGTTCTTCCTGATATTCCAATTATTAAACTACCCAATGGAATATTTGTTAATGTAATTTTTAAAAAAATATTCGATCTAGGAAAAATTTTATTTTATGATTTTTAGGTAGGGCATGAAATTGAATTTTTAAATTCTACTGAGCATGCTCCAACTATTGCTCCAATAAAAGGATTGATAAAAGATTCTGAAGAGATAACAAAGAATAATATAGATGAGATAACTGAAAAAGTAGTGGATAATGTGTCATTTGTTAGTAAAAATAAGTTAACTGACTTGAAAAATAAAGTAAATGAAAAAAACTCTGTGACCTATCAAATCAAATCTGAACCAGAGCCGGATATAAATATCGAACACCCAATTGAGAAAAATGAAAATAATCTATTAAATAAAAATAAATATGAAAAAGCTGATGTTGATGGTAAATTTGGCACCAAGAATGTAATAAATAAATTCAAATCTAAGATCACCAATGATGAAAAAAATGCTGATATATTTGAATCACCTCTCGATGATTATAATAAAAATGAACATAAAAGTTTTGATTCTGGAAATGGTTTTCAAATTAGCAAAACCTTGACTGAAAGTAAGCCGGATTCGGAGTTTGGGAAGAATATTTATTTGAAACGAGATGATAAAGAAACTGAACAACAAAAAGAAAACATTCATCAGATATCTTCTAAAAATAGTAAGCATTCCAATTATTTGGTTATTTGTATTAACTCAGATATCAATTATATTTTTTAGACAAATTTAGTCACGCAATTGATGATTTCAA
This sequence comes from Acrocera orbiculus, assembly GCA_947359355.1. Lineage (NCBI taxonomy): Eukaryota > Metazoa > Arthropoda > Insecta > Diptera > Acroceridae > Acrocera > Acrocera orbiculus. The sequence continues at coordinate 48,872,716 of OX375757.1, forward strand.
TAAAAGGCATCATTTTCAAAACAATAAGCCAATTTCAAATGGGGAAGGTAAATTTGTATTTGAAAGCATGAAATTTGTAGTCATTAAAAATTTTACAGAAATAGTATATATTGGAGGGAGACAACAAAACAAACAAATAAATGAAAGAACTACAGTACAACCTGAAATCTTTTTCGAGCACTCAGAAATTGGAAAACCAAAACTACCTGGTAAAGTGAATCTTGAGCCCAATAGGAGTCCTGGAAGAGGAAAAGAAACCTCAGGAATTACTGATGAATTTCAAACGTCATTTGGCAAAGTCGATGTTCAGGCGGAAAATATTGAAGGCTTGTTTGGAGGTGATGAAACAACAACAATCACTAACAAAAACCTTGAAAGCAACAATAAATCTTTTGACAGCAATAAGCAAAATTTTAACCTAAATCAAGGCAGACCAAAGCAAAATAACAAATTTAAAAACTTTGTAGAAAACAAGTTGAATAAAACCTTTGGAACTCTAACTGGATTTTCAGGTGTAGCGCAAACATCATTTGTAGGGCAACGTGAAAATAATAATCGATCCGATACAAATGGAACTTTTGTTAATGAAAATACCTTACCTTCTGGTTTTCGTAAATCTTTTGGAAATAAACAAAATTTTAATGGAAATACTTCAATATCATATGTAAAAAAACAAAAGTCAAAAATAAATAAAGGTCAGCTGGGAACAAATAATCAAACTCTAAGCATTCCAACACATGGAAATTTCCGAAGACCAAGTGGAGCTGCACATATTTTAGGTGGGGTTAGAAAATCATTTATTGCACAAAATAAAGGTGGTAATACAATGATAAGCTCGCATGGAAATTTAGAAAACACTCCGAATTATGTTGGAAATACTCTGACAATGCAATCCTCATATGGATCCCAAGGAAGTCTGCAAATAAACCAAGGACAACTTGGAGTGAATAATCAAACTCCAAGCTTCGTGGTAAATGGAGGTTATGGAAATTCTGGAAGGCCGATTGGCAGACCAACAGCTTCCGGTGGGGTTCAAGCTTCACTTGCTGCACAGAATGGAGGTGGCAATTCAACGATAAGCTCGCATGGAAATTTACAAAACACTCAAAATTATGTTGGAAATACTTTGACAATGCAATCTTCATATGGATCACAAGGAAGTCTGCAAATAAACCAAGGACAACTTGGAATGAATAACCAAACTCCAAGTTTCACGTTAAATGGAGGTTATGGAAATTCTGGAATGCCTATTGGAAGACCAACAGTTTCCGGCGGGGTTCAAGCTTCATTTGTTGCACAGAATGGAGGTGGCAATTCAATCATAAGCTCGCATGGAAATTTACAAAATACTCAAAATTATGGGTCACAAGGATATCTGCAAATAAACCAAGGTCAACTTGGAATAAATAATCAAACTCCAAGCTTCACGTTAAATGGAGGTTATGGTAATTCTGGAAGGCCTATTGGAAGACCAACAGTTACCGGCGGGGTTCAAGCTTCACTTGTTGCACAGAATGGAAGTGGCAATTCAATGATAAGCTCGCATGGAAATTTACAAAACACTCAAAATTATGGATCACAAGGATATCTGCAAATAAACCAAGGTCAACTTGGAATGAATAATCAAACTCCAAGTTTCACGTTAAATGGAGGTTATGGTAATTCTGGAAGGCCTATTGGAAGACCAACAGTTACCGGCGGGGTTCAAGCTTCACTTGTTGCACAGAATGGAAGTGGCAATTCAATGATAAGCTCGCATGGAAATTTACAAAACACTCAAAATTATGGATCACAAGGATATCTGCAAATAAACCAAGGTCAACTTGGAATGAATAATCAAACTCCAAGTTTCACGTTAAATGGAGGTTATGGTAATTCTGGAAGGCCTATTGGAAGACCAACAGTTACCGGCGGGGTTCAAGCTTCACTTGTTGCACAGAATGGAAGTGGCAATTCAATGATAAGCTCGCATGGAAATTTACAAAACACTCAAAATTATGGATCACAAGGATATCTGCAAATAAACCAAGGTCAACTTGGAATGAATAATCAAACTCCAAGTTTCACGTTAAATGGAGGTTATGGTAATTCTGGAAGGCCTATTGGAAGACCAACAGTTACCGGCGGGGTTCAAGCTTCACTTGTTGCACAGAATGGAAGTGGCAATTCAATGATAAGCTCGCATGGAAATTTACAAAACACTCAAAATTATGGATCACAAGGATATCTGCAAATAAACCAAAGTCAACTTGGAATGAATAATCAAACTCCAAGCTTCATGTTAAATGGAGGTTATGGTAATTCTGGAAGGCCTATTGGCAGACCAACAGTTTCCGGCGGGGTTCAAGCTTCACTTGTTGCACAGAATGGAGATGGCAATTCAATGATAAGCTCGCATGGAAATTTACAAAATACTCAAAATTATGGATCACAAGGAAATCTGCAAATAAACCAAGGTCAACTTGGAATGAATAATCAAACTCCAAGTTTCACGTTTAATGGAGGTTACGGAAATTCTGGAAGGCCTACTGGTAGACCAACAGCTTCCGCCGGCGTTCAAGCTTCGTTTGTTGCACAGAATGGAGGTGGTAATTCAATGATAAGCTCGCATGGAAATTTAGAAAACACTCCGAATTATGGATCACAAGGATATCTGCAAATAAACCAAGGTCAACTTGGAATGAATAATCAAACTCCAAGTTTCACGTTTAATGGAGGTTATGGAAATTCTGGAAGGCCTACTGGTAGACCAACAGCTTCCGCCGGCGTTCAAGCTTCGTTTGTTGCACAGAATGGAGGTGGTAATTCAATGATAAGCTCGCATGGAAATTTAGAAAACACTCCGAATTATGTTGGAAATACTTTGACAATGCCACCCTCATACGGATCACAAGGAAATCTGCAAATAAACCAAAGTCAACTTGGAATGAATAATCAAACTCCAAGCTTCACGTTAAATGGAGGTTATGGTAATTCTGGAAGGCCTATTGGCAGACCAACAGTTTCCGGCGGGGTTCAAGCTTCACTTGTTGCACAGAATGGAGATGGCAATTCAATGATAAGCTCGCATGGAAATTTACAAAATACTCAAAATTATGGATCACAAGGAAATCTGCAAATAAACCAAGGTCAACTTGGAGTGAATAATCAAACTCCAAGCTTTGCGTTAAATGGAGGTTATGGTAATTCTGGAAGGCCTACTGGTAGACCAACAGCTTCCGGCGGGGTACAAGCTTCGTTTGTTGCACAGAATGGAGGTGGCAATTCAATGATGAGCTCGCATGGAAATTTACAAAACACTCAAAACTATGGGTCACAAGGATATCTGCAAATAAACCAAGGTCAACTTGAAATGAATAATCAAACTCCCAGCTTCGCCTTAAATGGAGGTTATGGAAATTCTGGAAGACCTATTGGCAGACCAACAGTTTCCGGTGGGGTTCAAACTTCACTTGTTGCACAGAATGGAGGTGGCAATTCAATGATAAGCTCGCATGGAAATTTACAAAACACTCAAAATTATGGGTCACAAGGATATTTGCAAATAAACCAAGGTCAACTTGGAATGAAAAATCAAACTCCAACCTTTACGTTAAATGGAGGTTATGGTAATTCTGGAAGGCCTATTGGCAGACCAACAGTTTCCGGTGGGATTCAAGCTTCATTTGTTGCACAGAATGGAGGTGGTAATTCAATGATAAGCTCGCAAGGAAACTTAGAAAACACTCCGAATTATGTTGAAAATACTATGACAGTGCCAACGTCATATGGATCACAGGGAAATCTGCAAATAAACCAAGGTCAACTTGGAATTAATAGTCAATCTCCTAGCTTCACGTTAAATGGAGGTTATGGAAATTCTGCTAGGCCGATTGGCAGACCAGCAGTTTCCAGCGGGACTCAAACTTCATTTGTTGGTCTAAATGGAGGCGGTAATTCAATGATAAGCTCGCAAGGAAATTTAGAAAACACTCCGAATTATGTTGAAAATACTATGACAGTGCCAACGTCATACGGATCACAAGGGAATCTGCAAATAAACCAAGGTCACCTAGGAACTAATAATCAAAATCCAAGCTTCGAGTTAAATTTAGGTTATGGAAACTCTGGAAGGCCTATTGGCAGACCAACAGTTTCCGGTGGGACTCAAGCTTCATTTGTTGCACAGAATGGAGGCGGTAACTCAATGATAAGCTCGCAAGGAAATTTAGAAAACACTCCGAATTATGTTGAAAATACTATGACAGTGCCAACGTCATACGGATCACAAGGGAATCTGCAAATAAACCAAGGTCACCTAGGAACTAATAATCAAAATCCAAGCTTCGAGTTAAATTTAGGTTATGGAAACTCTGGAAGGCCTATTGGCAGACCAACAGTTTCCGGTGGGACTCAAGCTTCATTTGTTGCACAGAATGGAGGCGGTAACTCAATGATAAGCTCGCAAGGAAATTTAGAAAACACTCCGAATTATGTTGAAAATACTTTGTCAATGCCATCCTCATATGGATCACAAGGAAATCTGCAAATAAACCAAGGTCAACTTGGAATTAATAGTCAATCTCCTAGCTTCACGTTAAATGGAGGTTTTGGAAATTCTGCTAGGCCGATTGGCAGACCAGCAGTTTCCAGCGGGACTCAAACTTCATTTGTTGGTCTAAATGGAGGTGGTAATTCAATGATAAGCTCGCAAGGAAATTTAGAAAACACTCCGAATTATGTTGAAAATACTATGACAGTGCCAACGTCATACGGATCACAAGGAAATCTGCAAATAAACCAAGGTCACCTTGGAATTAATAATCAAAATCCAAGCTTCGTGTTAAATGGAGGTTATGGAAACTCTGGAAGGCCTATTGGCAGACCAACAGTTTCCGGTGGGACTCAAGCTTCATTTGTTGCACAGAATGGAGGCGGTAACTCAATGATAAGCTCGCAAGGAAATTTAGAAAACACTCCGAATTATGTTGAAAATACTTTGTCAATGCCATCCTCATATGGATCACAAGGAAATCTGCAAATAAACCAAGGTCAACTTGGAATTAATAGTCAATCTCCTAGCTTCACGTTAAATGGAGGTTTTGGAAATTCTGCTAGGCCGATTGGCAGACCAGCAGTTTCCAGCGGGACTCAAACTTCATTTGTTGGTCTAAATGGAGGCGGTAATTCAATGATAAGCTCGCAAGGAAATTTAGAAAACACTCCGAATTATGTTGAAAATACTTTGACAATGCCGTCCTCATATGGATCACAAGGAAATCTGCAAATAAACCAAGGACAACTTGGAATTAATAATCAAACTCCAAGTTTCACGTTAAATGAAGATTATGGAAATTCTGGAAGGCCGATTGGCAGACCAGCAGCTTCCAGCGGGACTCAAACTTCATTTGTTGGACAAAATGGAAGTAGAGGCCAGTCAGGTATATTAGGTGGAAGTATGCTACTCAACCAAAACCAGTTTCAAACAAATAAACACTTTCCGAGCCCTAAAAGGAATGAAAGATTCAAAAATAAAATAAGTCCAGCTAGTATTACTGAGCATAATTCTAGCAGTGCAAAATCAACATTCGTTGGAACATCTATGACTTTAAGTGTATTAAACCATGACTTCCAAAGGGATTTGCAAGATAAATCACATTTTATGAGAAACAGTACAAAAATTCCTGCGTTACATAGAGCCAAAGAGGTGCTCAACATAAGTCAAGTTTATACGGACTCTAATAATGAGAACCAAATCTCCACACTCAATGGAGTATATGAAAATTATACGATACAAAGTGTAACCTTACGAGCTCCTATCATAAATAGAATGTCGTTGGAAATTAAAAATCAAACCAGTAGTCATCTGAAAAAAATTGGTAATCTTTCTGCAATAAGCAGTTCTACTGGCAATCCGGGACAAGGCCTTAGTTCAAGTAGAAATATTACTGGCCTTGACATGTTGATGCAAGTTCAAGAAATAATATCAGATGTTTCCAACATCTCAAAAGCATACTATCCACCAAATAATACCGCTATTCCAATAAAAGTTCCTGAGATGTCCCGTGGGAAATTTAGACCAAAACTTGAAAGTAAGTTGGATGTTGTTTTTCAATTCTTTTTATTTTATTTCTCTGTTTTTAGACATAAAAAATGAGAGCTCAGGGAAGTATTTCTCCAATAGTTTTGATAAAAAGGTAGTTAAAGAAAATTTGCCACAGAAGTTTGAAGATTTTGAAGAGACCTCTCTACAAGAATTGGATGAAATAAGAGGAGAAAAACATATTTCGTCAAATATTAGAAATGGATTTGTTTCAGATGTATCATATGAAAAAGCCAAAGATCTGGAAAAGGAGAAAATATACAATGAAGATTCAGGGATAAAGTTAAAAGATAGCACAGTGAAAAATGAAAAACCCTTTTCAAAAATAAAATATAAAGATAATGAACAAAAAATATTCTCAACTTTATCAGATTTATCTTCTCCTGGTAAAATTAATCAGAATATTTTTATGAATAACTTTGAATTTGATAAAAGTAAAATTATATCTGCTGGATTTGAGGATAATTCTGATGGATTACAAGTTCAACAGATTGAAAAAAACAGTGAAAAACATTCACTGCATCCTATATCTAGGATTAAATTTAATCAAAACGATATTACTAGTAGTACTGTATTTAGAAAAGATCATCCAAACGAAAGCATAAAGCAAGAAGTAGATATTGATAGCTTCAAGGATCATATAAATATAAAAAACATTTCTCCAGGAACTTTTAAAACTGTTCAAAAATTTGATAAAGTTACATCTACTAATATTAAACCAAGTAAAATTATTAAAATTTTTACTTATTAAATATAAATAAACCTTTTCTTTTCATTATAGGCCAAGAAAATATATATCAGGATCCTCGCATTTCAAATCGTTTAACTGATCAATATCTTCCAACTTTAAATGACATCAAAAACCTACAAAAATTTAATAATTTGAATGAAATACAACTTAGTGCTAAATTTGACTCATCTAATACAGCCAGTGGTGTAATTCCACCAAACTTTGTTTATCATAAAAAACAACAAGCTTTGATATTGGACAAAAATAACAATGGTTTTCTGTGTCTAGATAATATATCTTTACCAGCAAAAATTCCCGTTTTTCCACCTAAAATGGGATACCAAGAATATTATTCTGTTAATAATATACCCGATGGTGCTGTTATTGGATTACTTCCTGTAATAAGTTTTGAAAACTACTCTGAAGCTAAGGAAAAAGAAAACGAACACCTCAAAAAAATAATGGAAGAGAATTTTGATTCTTTACCAGCTATTTCAATAGAAGAATGATTCAAATGCCAAAAAAAAAAAACCGATCGATGCTAGACTTATTCGACTTCTTACGGAAAATGAATCTAAAAACATAAGAAATAGCTTTTTTTTAAAAATATAATAAATATATTTTCTTGGAAGAAAATTTGAGACACTACAAAAGATTACCAACTTTTCTTCTTGACAAGTACCAATTAATTCTTATAAATTCCACGATAAAATGTGCTTCTACTATCACTACAGCCTAAAATTTCCTTAGTTTAATTTTTTTTTTCGAATAATTAAAATTATTATAATTTTCTTTCATTTTCCAAAATTTTATTTATTTTCTTTAGGGATAAATTTTAAATGTGCCAATAGATTTAATTTAGTCAAATTTAAACTTATTTTAAACAATTGAGTATATAATAGTTTTAAATTAGTAAAATTTTTTAAATCATTTTATTGTCAAATTTAATTTTGATTTCATAATTTCATGGTTTTTCATTTTCATTTAACATAACTTTTTTTTTAATAATATTAAAACTTATGTGTAATAAAAGTAATATTTTAACTATAAAGTTGCTTATTGATTATTAATTTGTCTGCGAATTACAAGCTGGCTTGCCAGGTCCAGCTGGAATTTGAAAATTATGATGTAGGTTATATTTCTTATAATCTCTTTTAAAATACTACTAATGTTGTTTTAATGATTAATTTTTGTTTAGAGTTCAAATTTTGCACTTATTTAATAATATATTTTAAATTGGTTTAAATGTACTTAAGTAAACAATAAAACTTTGGTGGATATAACAAACAAAACTTTGATCATTTTTGTTGTATGTTTGCTACTAGTAGAGTCAATAAAGCATTTTAGTCGAAAGTCCGAAATAACAGCTCCGATTTTTTTAAAAATTTACTATTTTAATATTATTTGAAATCAGAAACCTTTTGGAGCGGGAACGGAATTATTTAAATTGTTTAAACACTAACTTGATATTTATACAGGATGACCCAAAATTGTATGATTAAATGCTTAGGATAGAAAGTAGATTACAGCCTCTTAAATTTTTCGGGCTTCGTTCTTATCCCGACGCTCTCGATCACTTAGAAACTTTTGAATCTATATGATAATAAGTAAGAAAAATATATTTTTTTATAGCTTACAATATTTTTCTATTACTAAAATAGCAAAAATTGTAAAATAATAACAAATGGCGGAGAAAAAAATTTTTAAGTAGGAAAATTTGGTAAAAATCTTGGGCATTTTTTGAGTGTCTTTAAGTGTTTAGCAATATTTTCACACCCACGTAAAATAGAAGTTTTTGAATACAAGCAGAAGATATTTGAGTTTTGAAGTAGTTCAGTAGAAAATACGAAGTAGAAATAACAAAGTAATATTTTATCAAATATGAAAATGTTTATGCTTTATATATATGTATATAGACAACAACAAAGGAAATCAAATTTTAATTTATATTTGCGTATCGTAGACTTCATCAACTTCAGGTGGTGCAGTCAGTTCCACTGTAAACAGGTAGTATACCCCTATCAATAGCAGGTTTTTTAAATTAGCATCCTTTCTAAAAAAAATTACATATTTATCGTTTTACTTAATTTTAATTAAGATGTCAATGCACCAAATGTACATGTTGAATAGAGACCAGTTAATGGGCGTACAATAGCAAGTGGATCATGGGAAGGTTTGTATTTTCGTTATTTAGAAATTTAATTTACTTGCGGTTTCAATGAAATAGGTTCCTCTATATCAGAATATTTCTTGTATATTAAAATTCAAAAACCTATAAGTATAACTACGTGTCCATTCCAGAAAATTTTCTGGTAGCCATTTCACAGTTTCGAGAAGACAACTGCCTTCAAAGCAATAAAGCTGCAGATTGCAAGGCAAGGCAATAATCAAGTATTTTATTTTAGCTCGAGCGAAATGTTAATGCAGCTGCCAACAGTAGTAATTTCTTTTATGAAACAGAATATAGCTACATGGACTTCAATACTGGTGACAATGGTCTCTGGGTTATATATATCATTTATGATTCGAATAACATGATAGTAGCAAGAGTAGTATATATTATTGTAAATTACTGGATTAAACAATATTAAAATTTTATTGATAAACGTATGAAAAATCACCAATCATATATTTAAGTCGTATGAAAGTATTTCAATTGTAACTATAGAGTTCCCATACAGTTCGTTGCATACAATTTAGAAATTCAGTATAGTTAGAATATCATCATAAATAATCATAAGATTGCTGAATATTTTCCAAAGATTTCTATGTCCCGTATTATTTTCTTTGTTTTGAAATTTATTAAAGAATCGCTTATTTTTATTTAATGTTTGGATTTACAGGAGTTGTATACTTGGGGTATTGGAAATCAATTGACTTATCATGCTTAGCAAAATGATAACTCAGGTTTAAAAAAAGAGGATCTGATCAATTCTCTAACTCAAACTGCTTTTTATATTATTATTTAAATTATAAAATAAACATAACAAAAAATTTAGTAATAACAGTGCTAGATTGACATTGCATAATATAAATTAAAATTTTTATTTTAATAAATTTTAAAGCTGGTTTTAATCTCTTATGTTAATTGTTTACATATATAAAAAGATTTGAAGTTCAAATACTGAATATTTATTATAAGTAAAAATTTTTATTTAATAAAATAGCTTAATTAATATTAGAAAACTACATGTTATACATGTTAGAACAGAATTTTTGTCTGAGAGTAACCATTAACCATTAACCCATTCATTAAGTAATAATTCTATTGCAAACAGCACGTGCTACATACAAAAATAAATGTATTTAAGGGTTAGATGTATTCTTAAATCAATTCAAAATTACTAATTAAAAAAGACAAAGTAATATTTGATTTCATGGGACCATAGGAAATGATGGGGACTTTTAAGTGATAGTTTGTGAAGTGAAAAAAGAACATAGCAATTTAGCATCAACTAGGCAACCTGGTTGATACATATTTTTTAACATTTTGTGATTAAAAAGAATACTGTGTTTAAAAAAGGAGGAACTATCATGAGTGAATTGGATTAACTGTATAATTCACAATCTCAATTAGGGAAGGAAATTGAGAAAGTTGCTAATATATTCTACGAAGATAGAGCATCAAAAAAGAATGTCATTTACTTGAACGAAAAATTACAAAGCACTACAAGGCCTGTGGCGCAAATTTGAAGAGCAAGATGAAAAAATACGTAGATCATTTTAGTCTGCATTACCGTTACATGACTATTTTACAACAGATCATTCACATGCAAGATATAGGAAACTCTCAAAAGATGTTTTATTTAAAATCAAATTTATTTAGCTCTTCAAGCTCTAACTGCAACTTTTGGTGACATAAATGCAACAGTCAAGCAACGATTGGTTGCTAGTTTACTTGAAGAGCGATATTCTTCACAATTGCAACAACTTGCTGCAATGGGTTTCGTAAGCAGAGAAGCTAATCTTCAAGCTGTTACTGCAACTTTTGGTGATATTAATTCAGCAGTTGAATGCTTACTTGCCTTCAATCAGTTGTCTTTAAACTAACGCAATTTGCATTAAATTAGTTGATTAGATTTTTTTTTCTATTTGAAGTCAAATTTTTATATAAAAAATACGCCAACACATAAAAATGTTTAACAGTTGAAAACTTAACATAGTTCGCCTCTTAAAATTATAACTTTGCAAATTGGACAACAAAAGCTAAAAAATTTAAATTAAAATTTAAAATTAATAATTTTTTTTGTAACTGATATCAAAAGCACTGATTCAAAATACCCTTAGTACAAGGTTTTTTTCTTAAATTCAATTCAAAATTGATTTTTCAGCGCTTTCAAGAAAAGATTTCAGATGGACGCAAATGAATCAAATAGAACTAATTGATTATTACACATATATACACATAGTACACAATCCACACAATTTAATTCCTGCTTACTTTATGCAAATCATTTACTTACTGTTAGAATAATCCTAGATATGAAAATAAAGTTTTAAATTAAACGTATGGAAGAAACTAAAAGTAGAATTAGTGAAAAATGAAAACTATGACAGGCTAACAAATATTAAAAACTGTTTCTATCGGTCCTTTCATTTCGTAAAAATTTTACTTTTTGATTTTTCGGAAGCATTAAGCATTTCTCCTTTTCTAATGGAAAAACATCCTTTTCCATTAAGCGATCAACTTCTAATACTGATTTTGATTTGTTGAAAAGTTTTAATGGGCTTTCATTTAAATTACTACCAGATCCTTTTCTTACACTTGAAAGCCTTCCACGCTTAAAAGAATTTGTAAAATTGGACTGTACTAAGCTAATTCTTGTCATTATTGATGTACTATGTTTTTCATTAGTTTCCTGATATTTTTTTCCAAACAATAGAGCATTAAACCGTTTTTTGAATTCTTGCTGAAATCTTTCCTAAAAATATATAAAATAGAAAGGCAATATAAGTTAGGGTTTAATTTAAAATATTTTAAGTGTTAGAGGAAATAAATCTGGGGGTTTTTAGAGGCAGAGGAAATATGATTTTGAAAGTAATTCAAAAAAATATATAAAAAAATTAAAATTTCGATATATATAAATAATTATTGGCTTAGAAAAAAATCAAATTCATGCAATGTACTTAAATTAAAATTAATAAAAAACAAACATAAATAAATTTTCGTAGGACATATAGGGTGCGTTTAAAACAAGTATGAGAAAACGTCAAACCTTTGAGTGTAAGCATATATTGGGTTCACCCTTTAGTTGTGTTTTCTTCTTTTTTAAAAAACTTTCGTGATAGCTTACGAGGATCAAGGGTACGAGAAAAACTTTTATTGGGTAGTACAGAACATGTAACGTATAGACACAAAAAAGGGCCAGTGTGTTTAAAATCAAAAAAAAAAATCTACTTCTTTTCCGTAATGGCATGCTATATGTTCAAAAATAAAATATGTAGATCTGCAATGGTTGCCATTGTTGCTATTAGTAAATTATACTTTTTGAGAATTATTTTTCTGGTAAAATCTTAAAAGTAAAATTATCCACGAAATTTGTAGAATTTGATTCTTCTCTAGTCAAAATAAATTTAAGCATACTTACATTATAAATACCATAAATAAAAGGATTATAGCAACTGTTGCTCATAGCTAATATATCACAGCAGAACCAAATGATATTTATAAAATGATATTCATTAATTTCAGGTAATGTAACGTAAAGAATGTTATAAAACTGAAGTGGTAACCAGCAAATTCCAAATATTAGCACAACAATTATAAGCATTTTAATAACCTGATATAAATTTAATTATTTGAATATAATTAACAAATTATATTTCCGCTTACCTTCTTTTTTTTCTTTAGTATTGCTACATCCCTAGAATTTTGAATGTTTCCAGGTATTTTTGAACCCCAAAGTTTAACAGCCATACGAATATAAACAAAACTTATAACACCCAATGGAAGAATATATTGAAATAGAACTAAACAATATCGATATAACAGCAGCTGATTGTCACTTAGATTAACATTTTCACAGAATAAACGTTTTTCATTTATATTTCCTTTAAAAATGTCAATTAATCATAAATTTATATTCAATTTTATTATACCTGATGTAATCTCTTTAATTTCGATTACACGAAAAGCTATGATAATTGGAATAGCTAATATTGTTGATATAATCCAAATAATTAAAATGATTCCTTTTGAGAAGGATTTTGATGGCCGTGGTCTAAAAATGGATATTAGAAATTATTCATTAATATTTCTGATAGTAATTTCATAGAGTATATGTTTTTTTATTAAAACTGAATAAATAAAGGATAAAACTTGTATAATAAAGTAGGAAATAGAGATAAAGTCATCAGGATTACAACACAGTTTTCTTTTGTTTATACTTATACCCAATTATTATTATCACTCACCTTAATGTTCAACCGATTGGATGAACTACTTAAGAGATACAAAGATTGCTGGAAACTAAACTCGAGAGCTTGAATTCATAGCTGGAAGTGCAAACAGGAAATTTCGGTTAAAGGAGGGAAGAAAAAAAGGCTGTTAAGCAGTTAAGTTTTTGTTTTACTTATCCTGACATAAGTCTAGAATAAATTTGCTGGGTAATTTTGTAGATGTCATTTATTGAAGCAATTAAATTTATTTTTATTGTTTTCTCTAGTGAAATTTCCTGGAACAAAGTTCAATTTCTTCATTTGGTAACAGCTTCAAGCATAGTTCTGTGTGGAAATAATTTATTTCCTTTTCTTTTTTTTTTTGCAATTTACATATGGGATGAAATTCTTTTCCTTTCTTATTATTTTATTACTAGTATCTATTTGTGTGTATATCTGCTGTCAAAGTTTTCCACGGTAGCATAAGGTATTGTGCATTTTCACAACAGGATGTTGTAGATGTAAAGAAAGTATAAATATTTTCTTTCATTTTAGCAAATACTGCTAAAAGGGTTTTGGAATGATCTCTTGGTGACGTCAAATTATTTGTTCAAATTGCCCAAATTGTTTCTATTTTGCTGTGTATATATGTAAAAGGGTAAAATTGGGTTCTGTTATAGAGCCGTGGTTTTTGTGATTTTGTTAATATTTTCATATCATTAATATCCCTTCCCATTCGAAGCATATTTTTGCCTCCAAAAAGCAGACTGAGATTTATGAACATAAAAATGTAATCGCTTTAGCGATTAGGTTACAAATAAATTAATCTCATAAAGAAAACTATTTTGCTACTTTCGAAATATTGTATATATACATATATATGTATGTTTCCCATTTTATTCTAAGCATTTTTGTTATGTTATACTTACCTCAGAGGTTTTATAATTGCCCTATAACGATCAATAGCAACAGCAGTTAATGTAAATATGGAAACACTAACACTTATCACCTGAATGAAAGGGCAAAAGGCGCACATAAATTTTGGTAGATTCCATCGTTGTAATAAAGCAGCCTGAAACTAAAATACTAAATAGAATATTTTACTACTGACAGTAAGGAAATTAAATTGGATAACATTAATTGGTATTATTAGATGTTAAATGAGGAGTATATATATATATATATATGTATGTATATAATTTATATTACCTGGAAAGGTATGCAAAATATTCCAATGATGACATCAGCGAAAGCTAAATTTGCAATATACATATTAGTGACAGTATTCATATGTTTTGTAGTTACAACAATCCAGATTACAAGGATATTGCCGAATACTGCTATTAGACTAATTCCACCATAGAATATTGATAGGATAGCAATAATTTCTGTTGGCACCTCGTATAGTAAGTCTATTAAAGATTATTGAATAAATTTGTTAAGCTATGGACACTTCATTGAAATTCCTTACACACCATTCCCTTGTTCTGAAAATGTCTTTGCTATTGATGATGTAAAATTTATAGCTGTCCCTGCCATTGTTATGTTCTTATGATGCTTTAAAGTTTAGTTATCTTGAAATTAATTAGAAATAATATATTATATGCAAGATGATTTTATTTGTCAATTGAATTTCTGGTAAAAATGTTTTATTTTCATGATGTGCTTAGTTTCTATTATTCAATAGAAATTGATTCAATGATGATATAATTTCTGTTTGTGACTTTCAGAATATTGGAATGCTTAATTTATTTACACAGATCATAAGCAAAAAGAAATTAGGAATGTTGTGTTGATTAACGGGATAAAATAAAACAGAAAGAAATTCTGATACACTATAAAAAAAAGTTTGGTTTTTAAGTAAACGCATTTGCTTGATTTTTGTTGTACTTGAATCAAGATAATAATTCTTGAGCTTAAGGTCGTCCTTGCCACAGAAACACTGCTTAATTTTCGCTACAAAAATAAAAGATCTTACAGATAGAAGGCATTAAGTTCCAAAAATAAGGGGTTTAATATGAATAATACCAATTCAAATGATTTAAGAATCACAAAAGATTTCGATTATCCTGTGACTGCAGTTTTGTAATGCGAACTTATGTCTAAATCTATGAACAGGAACGCTATAGTCAATTTTGTTTAATTTTTGTTTTTTTATTATTAATTTCTACATCCTTTTAAGTGAAGTAAACACTGACATGTTTGAATGCCATCTACTGACAGGGCTAATATAGCGTCTTGTGCTTCTTCACACTTGATAAATCTGACAAAAATTTAAGCAATAATTTGAACTTATCAAAAAAATTATAACTTTTAAAATATTCACGGTTTTCAATTAATTCAAATATGATAGCAAAACGGGATAAAATCAATAGACAGATTTTTGTTGGTCTTGACGGCCGATTCAATTCCAATTTTTTTCCAGGACAAAAATTTATAATCAAACAAAAACTTATTCAATTGAATTTCCCTATAGAAAAATAAATTACTTGGGCAGTTGATGTTATCATCAAATTTTATCAGAAATGGATTTTTGTTTAAAAGCAAATAGGAAAAAAAAAAACACCACATAAACAAAAAAAGAAATACATATATCCGCTTTATTCGAGGTAAATATGTACTAGGAATAATATTACGACATGCATTTTTTTATTTTTAAAGATTTCACATCTGTAAATAACATTTGGAAAAATGTGAGAATTATTTAAAAGACATTATTTTACTGCACACAGTCAAAGTTTTCTCATAAATAAAGACAATAAATTTTTATACATAAATACATTTAGCTTTTTGTTTAGCATGTAGTTTTTCGATAGTGGCAGGCAGCTCATGAGTATAAAATTTATGCTTTTGGCTTTGGCTATCACTGCTCAACATATGGTATTTGTTTTTAAAGAAACAATGTAAAGAGATTGATTTGTATTTGTAGGGCTGGGTATCGTTATTTTACAAAAAAAAATGATTTATGATTATTTGATTTCCTCGGATTTCAAGTTTTAAATATTATTATTTTACACAAAGGAAAACAACTATCTCTCCATATGCTTTATAGCCAAACATTAATTAATAATTAACTATAATAGACTACGAGATAAAACAATGCTTATGCTATATGTCATTTATTTTAAGAATAGAAGTTTATATTACAAGAAATATTATTATGCACTACGATAACATATCATTTTTATTTTTTAGCAGCCGGTGGCTTATTGTATTTAGGTGCCTTGGCAATTATAGCTTTAAAATTTAGCATTCAACCTAAATATCGCAATTATATTTCGTACTAATTGGGATGTCTACTGAATTATATTGAGAAAATCATCACTCACATACAGTTTTTTGAAGGGATACAAAATACAATTTAAGACTAAAGCTTTCCGTATAAAATCTCTTTCAAATTTTTATAGTAATAATTTTTAATCCATGGTATATAAGTATGGCCTTAAAAATTAGTATCAAATTCAATCGGCAATTATTATGACTATTGAATTAAGACCAGGTTAGTCCGAAACCTTTGTTTATACCTCATTTTCTAGAACTAAAGTAAGCAAATTGCTTTTAATTGCTTTACTCTTGCTTAATGGCAACAGAAAAACAAAATTGTGCTTATAAGTTGTTTCCTTTTCTATGACTTGAGCACATTGGTGTATATATTGAGAGTACTCAATAAATTAAAATGGACAAAAAAGCTTTTTTGAATAAGTGAATATTTTTTTATTACTTTTGTAAAAATTTCTTTAAATAGAATTTTAAATAATCATTAAAATTTGAAATTTATTTGGATAATCAAATAGATGACGATCTACATGGATACAGAACGGTTGTGTTTATCAAGGGGGGCGGATGACGCTTTTACACTTTTTTTTTTGTAATTTGTTTTAATTTGATTTTCTGAATAGAAAACTTTTCAAGAATATTGTGGAAAAATTTAAGATGAATCGAAGCAAAACTAACTAAGATACAGCAGTAAGTTTTGCTATCTGCCCGGCCAAAGTGCGCTATTGTTACATAGGAGCTGTTTATAAAATCCTTAACCTTACTCCCTAGCTTTATAGAAATAAAGCAGAAAGATGATTTAGACATCTTGGATGATAGCAGCATCCTTGCATAAATGATTCATTGTGAGGTAAGCCGATAAAACTTGTTTGTAAATGTTTTATTTCAAATTTTTTAGTGTTCAAAATTTTAAGCGTTTATAATTAATAAGGTAATACTGAAAAGTTTTTTTTGAAATTTGTTCATAATTTTTATTTTACAATAACAAGTTAGCAGATTTTTATCGCACAAATCGGGTTTTTCACTTTTTAGTATTCCCGAAAAGTGAAAAATTGATATTTCGAAAAACCCTCTTACAGTTAGGGTTACCTGGAGAAAGCGATTATCTAACGAAAGAACTTTTTTGTTTTTAATTTCAGTTTTGATTGTTCCAAGTTATGAGGGGCAACATTATTCTACTCTTTTCTGAAACGTTTCCAATTATAATTGCTACCATTGCCGTATTTTTCGATATTTCTTCATGAAAATTTCACATAACATTCTTCGAATGTTAAGCTTTAATGCACCATGAGTTTTAATAAAAAGATTTTAACTATGTCTGCAAAAAATGTTACTTTCTTTGCACAAATCAACGCCCCCTGCCCCTCCTTAAATTTATAAATTTCAAAATAAGTGGTAGTGTGATAAAATTAAACTCATTTGAGTTATTTAATTTCCGAGGTTATAGAAAGTTTGTCGTTATTTGGTAAAAAAAATGTTTTTTTTTTAAAATCAAAATTATTTACAAAATAACTATAAAAACTAGTTCAAATTTATCAAAATAAATTTCTTCACAAAGGTTAATTACAAGGAAAGGAACACTTATTTTTTCAATATTTCTGAAGTTCAGATATATTGCAGTCCAACAAAACTAAGAGATATACATATTCTTGCAATTTTAAATCGTTATGAAATATCCTCAAAATCAAGCTTGCCTCTATATATTTAAATCGAATTTAAGCTAACGAAAAGCTTACATCTAAAGCTTAAGTTGTAATTACTCTCCTTAAATAAAATGAAAATATCATAACAAAATACCAAGCGTATACCCATAAATCCAAATTAAATTTCAAATATTTTGTTTAATTTTAGACATAAAGTAAGGAAAAACTACCGATTAATCAGAAAAAAGATATTTTTTGCCTAAATCTTTAAGCTTTAAGTCTCACCAAAGACAATTATCTGTAACTTTGGGTTAAGTTTGTATTTTATTTTAATTTTTCAAAATATCAAATCGTTCTAATATTTTAAATAATTAAATAAAAAATTCCTTAACTCAGCTTTTTTTATTTTATTCTCTATTATACAGCTTACTATAAAAGTGAATACCTCCTAAAAATGGACAGTGTGACAAGAAAAAGCAGTGATATTATGAGTAGTAAAATTTAATATGTAGGTACTTTAACCAACGTGTTATGTGAATCTACGAATACTACCAGAATTCTTCTACTGTTTATCTTTACTTTAATGGTTGTGAATTAAACATTAATAGTTACAAGATTAAAAAAAATTAACAAAAAATTTTTAAATATTTAAATGAATAATTATTGTACTGAAAGCTTGAGTTTTGATCTTTTTATAGAATATTTTGTCTTTTTCTGGAAACTTATGGAATGTTCGATTTTTTGAATGTCCAATTTGCAGGATCAAAATACTATACACATTGTTCGGGTAACTATATAATAATAAAACAATTTACAATCCTTTTGAAAGATCGTCTTTTGGACTTCTCCAGTTGTTTTTTATAAAAATATTTTTTGTTCTAGTAATTCAATTATCTTTTACTATATTAATTAGTTCTATGTCTATCACAAAACTGAATTTAATACAAGTACTTTTTAAAAATTAATAACACTATAACCCTATAAAGTTTAACATTCTAACTTAAAGAAGACATAAATAATTACACTTCAATAAACTATTCTTCAGTAAACTTGCAACTAAAGTTAAGTTAAAATTAATATGAAAATGCACTCATTTTTATTATAAAGCAAAAAAGATATCAAGTATGCTAAATTGCTTTCTTAAAGCTTACTTGCTGAACCCAAATCGATTTTTTTTGGAGTTGCACAATTTTTAGTATAAATTTTCATAATTATTGAATTATATATTTTGGAAATAATTTCAGTTGTATAATTTTTAACAAAATATAAAAATGTGAAATTGTATGAACTAGAACTTGAAATAGTTTGTTGTTATTAAATTTTGTAACTAACAAACACTAATAATTAAATATGCTTTCAAGTAAATTTTTAATTTCCAATAAAAACACAACAAACAGAGCAAACTTTTGATGTTCTATAGTTTTGATGTAATTCTTTAATGTTGTAAGCAAGAGAACCAAAAAATGCCGACAATTTTTACTGTGAAAATGAGTTTTTCTTATCTTGATTACACCTCGTTTATTTATGCTGTACTAAAAATAAAATTATTATAAGCTTTAGTACTTTAATGTTATCAAAGTAAATGAGCTATTGAAGCAGCAATAAATGGCAAATACAGGGCAAAAATTCATGAAATTCGGAAATAGCAAGCGTTCTGCGTAAAAATTTCAAAGAATATGAAGGCATTTAAAAATTTTTATGACCGTGTATTAAAAAATAACAATATTGTTTGTTTAGTGTAATGAAACTAAGAAAATATTATTCACATTTTATAATTGAAAGTTATAAAAAGTATTAATACAATGTTTTGAAAGTTTTATTTTTTATTTTTAGCTAATCTAAAAATATTAAATTTTAATTAAATTTTGTCGATATTAATATATGTATATATGTAAGACATGTTAAACACTTAACAGCCATATTAAGTAATTTTTTATTCAATATCATCTGATGTATTTATGAATAATAAAAACATCGTAAAATTTGATAAAAAATAATCCATGTGTAAAATAAATTAAAAGTAGGACATAAAAATCAAATCAAAAGTAAATATTGTAATTGTAATCAACTTCAAATTAAGATGGTATGATTAATCTTTTACTTTTTGGTGTCAGTAGATAATTTGTACATTTCGTTTGATGTACAAATTCCATCTCTAAAGTAAAAATTTGAAATTCTCTTGAATTAGTTTACTACCTTGTTCGATAAGATTCGTTCTTGATTAACTTTTGTTCCCTAGCTTGCTTTGTATCTAGAATTACAGTACATTTAAGCATTTAAAATCATATTAGCAAATTTTAAGTGTATCTGTAGTGAAAAAAAATACAAAAACTCTAAATTACTTCAAAATCACATTTAAATGTGATAGTTTTCGGTTACTCTAGCAACATTTGTACATGCAGCATGGGGCCGCGAGAATAAAACAAAGTAATGATTTTCACTGCGGTCAGATAAAGAGAAATAGCAAAAACCGTACCGTCCTCAACGTGTTAAAGAAATCGAAGCTTTAACTGGATTGTTGCGCACATTGTCTTATCTCATAAAGTTTCTAAGTCTCTTATCAATTTCTTTTTGGTTACCTGCCAAAATTCTACCTTGTGTTTTTTGAAACTTTTTAAATTCATAAAGCTACAAATATCCAAAAGTGGTGATAAAACTACATGATTTTTTAAAATTGAGTTGAAATCTGTTTAATTGTATTTAGTCAAAAAAGTTATATGAACTAAGAAAAATATTGTTTTCTATTTTTATTTAACAAATATAAAATCATGTGTACTAATTGATTTATACTGTGAAACTGAAAAAATTAGAATAATAAATCATTAAGAATAGTAGAAACTAAATATTGACCAATATACACCAGATTTCACAGTACAGGCTTAGGCCTGTCCTATGTTAGACCATCATGCATTTCACAAATCTTCATCCCTTAAGCTAGCTTCAAATCAATTTAGCTGTTAGCTTAGTGGAAAATTTAAATTAACTTGTAAATATTTGCAAGTAGCAATTGTTAAATTAAATAATCATGGCCTACTTTTCAAACTTATCAGAACTGACCTTTTTTAAATTTAATTTAAAACTAAGCTTAAATAAATAAATAAATAAAATGTGTATTATTTCTCAGTAGTCATATATCTATGCGTGAAAATATTTTTCGTAAATAAAACTTCACTTAAAATATTGCTTTGTTCAATTCAATTACAAGTAAAACATTTATTCATTGATTCTATAGTTTTTCTTACAAGGTAAGGTCTTTCGGTGTTCCCTTCCAATTTTATTTATTTTGTGATTTGTTATTCTACATCAAAATCTAAGAGATACTTATTTTTTA
This sequence comes from Acrocera orbiculus, assembly GCA_947359355.1. Taxonomy (NCBI): domain Eukaryota; kingdom Metazoa; phylum Arthropoda; class Insecta; order Diptera; family Acroceridae; genus Acrocera; species Acrocera orbiculus. The sequence continues at coordinate 48,894,156 of OX375757.1, forward strand.
TTATCTACTGAGAAGCGGTTTTGAAGGGTGAAATCATACGAAAAAAATCGACACGAAGCAGAAAAGTCCTACGTTTTCCGAAGCAATAAAAATCAGTAATTAGTTGAGTTAGATATATCTGAAAAAGCACTTCAGCGATGTAAAAATTCAACTAACTAAATTATGTTGATTTGAATCATAAAATACGTAATACTATTTTCCATTGATTTTTGTCGATATATAAATAAAAAAAAAAAAATAACTACAGTTATATATAATCCAAGAACATTAGTTGGTAGAAAGATTTAAAATTTCTAATGTTTCTCGTTTGAAATAGAAATGCTGTGAAGGATACCATAAGTGCTGCCATTTGAAGACTTATAGCTCACAGACCAAACACTTGATTATAGTTTAAACAGTGTTCATGTTTGCTAAAGAATTTTTTTGCATAGAAAATTTTTCGGCTTTGCAGATCTTATTCGTTTAAGACAGTAAAAATTATTTAAAGTAATTAAAATTCATATTATCCAACCGTAAAATTCACCAGAAGTCTATCTGAGGGTAAATGAGGTAAATGCTATCAGTAAAGCATCATGCTTTTTTGTTTTGTTTCCTAAAATTTAAGAGCTCTTTCATCACAGAAATCAATATAGTAAGAGAATTCCCAGAAAAATCTCAATTCCATACATAATAGGCCACAGTAAATATGATATTAGCTAAAGAAAATATAATTGAATATTTGCTATGTTTTAAATCTGTTTACTCGTAGTTTGGTAATAATAATAATGAAATTATTTATGTTAAATGACTTTGAGTAAGTGATGACACTAGTGAAAAAAATGAATTTAAAATATGAAAAAATTTGCACAAATATCAAGTTTTTTTGGAAAAAAAATATTTATTTAAAATAATGTAATAAAGACTAGTTTAAGTGATGTTTCTGTTTTAAATTTGCTAGCAATTCCAATAGCCATTTTGATAACCTGTAAATATTGTGATAAACAAATTTTTGTAGTTTAATTTGTGAAAATTTAAAGATAAATTGCAGCACAAAAAATTAAGTTTTTCTTAGTTAATGCAAATAATCAGTAAAAGCACACAAATAATTTGAAGAAAAATTCAGCACAAGCATGATACTTCTTTTTTTTTTATAAAACAGCTAGAATTAAACCAGTTAAGTCTTGCAATTTGAAATAATGCAAAAAAGTTTTAAAAGTTTATAGTTAAAAAGCAAAACTAAAAGCACTTTAACACAATAGAAGATTTTAACTATATCCTCTATATCCAGAAACTTTATCCCCATTAACAATATCATTTGAAAAAAATCCAAAGCGATCTGTTCCCGGATAATAACCATAGCCTAAATTTTTTTTACTAGAGTAGTCACCATTTTTATATCCCAAATATGAAAATAGTCCTGCATTACCTCCATATCCACCATAACCAGCAGTTCCATAGCCTGTACCAGTTCCAACATTCCAAGTTCCAGTTCCTCCATATGAAATTGGTCTTGTTCCTATAAATCCTCCACGATTTGTTCCATACCACCCATTTCCAGAATATCCTCCCCCTATGCTATTACTACCACTTCCACCCCAAGAATTGATACCAGGATAAGAGGAACTACCATAGCTAGGATAATTGGAGCCACCATAGCTAGGATAATATGAACCACCATAGCTAGGATAATTGGAGCCTCCATAGCTAGGATAATATGAACCACCATAGCTAGGATAACCACTATCATAAATGGGTCGGTAATATGGCTTCTGGTATTTTGTAAATAGATTCCCTAATCCAAGTACTTGTAAAAATACAAAGAAAAATAGAATGTTTATCATTTCTTTATCAATAGACACAACAATTAAACTCACAGCTTCCACTTGCAGCTGGTTGCAAATCAGTAGTAGTCTCTTCATTTTTGGTTTCTTGTTTACGAGGTAATGTATTCGCTGACACTACAGCTATTAGCTAAAAAATTTAATTAGATGAAATAAAATTTAAACAATTAATTGTAATTTACAAGTAGAAACACAATTTGTGAATAGGTCACCATGGCTACTTAAAGTGTTTAAAACGGCGTTAAAAAAAAACAACAAAACTTTTGATTATAAATGCTCGAACAAACTATTCTGAGCCACTAAACGTGAATAGTTGAAGTTTGTAGTAAACTTTTCAATTTATATGGCACTCGAGGTATTTCCCACAGTAATGCAAAAAAATACAATTCATTTATAGTGTGCTAAAGTACTTGACTCCTACCCCTTGTACATAGTTTTAGCTGTTTGTATTTTTTTTTGGAAAATTTGTTAAAATTACACATTATAGGTGTGAGCTATTATTTGAGATGTAAACAAAGTATGCTTTCTTTGGTGTATGGCTATTTCCACCTTATGAAATTTTTCTTTATCGATATTTCAAAAATTGATGATAGTATTGCTCATGATGCAATATTTTTGGGTGGTTCGTGTAATCATAATAAACAACTTAACTGTTTTGTTTGACCAAAATCATTTTACAAGTAAATATAACTATTTAATAATGTTTTAATTTACTATAAAATTTTTATTGCAACATTTCTTTTGTCTAGAAGGTCATAAATAAAAGCGAAAAATTTTAAAGATTCTATATAAATTTTGAAATTTATTTTTTGTATCCTTTGCCAAATTACTCTTATTATTTGAATTGAATTAACTGTTCTTTGTGCACCCTTTTAGATGTATAAAAAGATATTTTTAATTTTGTATTAAAAATCAACTAATTGTAATTTAGCCTTCTAACATCTATTCTGAAAAAACCAAATGTAACATGAGTTTTGTGGTATTAGTTTTGGGTTTTTTGGTCCCAAATAACTGAAAGTTATGTTTTTTGAAAAATATAATATTTATCTGGAAATTTGATGAATTTTAGTAGTTGAAGAAAAAAATTAATAAAATTTTAAAATTTCTAATTAGATATTTAGCAGGAGCTCAACTAAAAATAGTTCGATGCTAGATATTTCTTGTATTCAATGTAAGTTAAAATTTAGAAAGTCAATGCCAATAATCTTTTTGCCTAAGAAACATTCGAAGTTTGTTCGGATTAAAAAGAAAAGAGAAAATAAAAGGATATAAAGCCGAGTACAGAACAGAGTAATTGCTTAATGAATCTAAGTAATCAGCTCGATGACAGGAAACAAGGAGCTGTTTTCTAAAAACAGGCTTTTTTCAACAATATCTCGTAGTTCCTTAATAGTATTATTTACTAACTGGACATAAGCAATGCTAATACTAATAAAAGTAACGTTAATTGAGCAGCATGGAGATATTTTTATATTATATGACTCTAGTGTTGTCTGAGATCGCTTTACCAATTTTTTTAAAATTTTTTTATCATGAATATTTTCTATAATTCCTTGCATTGAAAAATGATATTTAGGGAAACTTATTGTTAGAGTATGATATAGTCGAGTCCATCTAAAGAAGCTTTGCCTATTCTGACATTTTCAAAGATTACTTTAGCTTTAGCTCAAAAATTTTTGAGAATTTATTAGTATTGAAATATATTCACATTTGTAAGGTAGAAACCTCCAAAAATTACGAAGCAAATCTTTAATGTAAGAAATACGGCAGGAATCTTCTATTTTGCAGATATTTGATATCTATTTAACTTCTCAATTGGCTTGAAATCAATGTCTTGAAAGCATTTCAACAGAATAAGATCTTGTTTTGGTTAAAAATGTATTTTTTTCCGTTGAATTACATATCTTCTTACATTATAGGTGAAAGCATTATTCCATTTATGTTCCTAGATTAAAAAAGTTGATTCATCAATTGTCCAAGCTTTAATTTTGGTTTTACTGTGTGTTTATTCTGTGTTTATCTTTTGTTTCTAGAGTTTAACTTCAAGGCACAGCTATTTTGAATTTAAAAAACTTTCCAGTTCAAGCAAAATTAATGCCCCCAAGGCTTATGAAACTACCAAGCAAATGTCTGGTTGAGAATACTTTTGTACATTTCCTGCGTACTATGTTAACAATAATTGTGGAGAAAACTTTTGTTACAGTTTCTAATTAATTTTTTTCTTTTTAAAGAAAAAAGTTATTGTATTTAAGTCTTTATTATTTTAAAATGAAAAGAGTTGAAATTCTGTTAGATACAGTTCTGAAACAGTATTAAAAAAAGAGAAATTCAGTAGAGATTATTTTAAAGATGTATTAAATAATTTTACTTTTTATAATAATTTACAATTAGTTCTTTTAGAATATATTATAATTAAGTATATTTCCTTGAAATATAACATTTAAAGAAGTAGGAAGCTTAAAAATACAATAATTTTGTAGAGTGATTCAAATTAAATTACTCTTTAAAAGTCGCCTTGGCATTTGAATGCATTATTAAATTAATCAAATACCAGAAAATTTTAAAAAAACTAACTAAAAATTGTTCTTATCTAGCATCGAATTTAATTTTAGGTAAACAACTTCTAAAGAAATTTAAAAAAAATTTTGCTGATAATTTACATATATTTACGTGGGAACACCTGAACCGTATTATTCCACATGACAAAATCTTTTGCAATTTTCAGTGACATAACTTTTGCGTATGTGATCAAAGTTTTTACCTGTAGCCGGCTAGGCTTGCAGCTTAAAGTCAATTACCGCCAAGTCAAGATCAAATATTTACCATTGTTCATTTGGTTGGTTTATGTATATTACCTCACCATTGTTTGTTCAAGGTATGTATAAACTAGATTTAAAGATGTACCAAAACCATTCAGAGAATTTTTCAAGGTTTTCTTTCTACAATCATCAAACAATGGAAATTGTTAAGAGCATTGTCCAGAAAAGTGTTTTTCTAATTGAATAGATGTCACTTGATAGAAGGGGAGTTTAATTTCGCATGAGGTGATTGGGAGTGGCATTTATTTGTTATGTGTTATAAAACATATATTTATGTATTTTAAAATGATTATAATAGTCTTAAATATTTTAAATAGTTTTTTACTAAATTTACATATAGTTTGCATGAAAGTTCAAACTACTTTTTCTTGATAGAATAGTTTCGATTCTTAAGACTAACATATGATATTTTCTTTAATTTACAAATTTTACTTACAAGAAATTTACAAAGAGCTAAGAACATGCTTCTTTTTTGTTGGATCTTATTTTAGTTCTTTTCTTTCGTCCCAAACTTTAAGTCTCATTAATATCAAAACAGTAACTGAGTAGAAGAGGACTAAAAGTATTCTTTTTCAATTAGAAATAAAATAATTATTAAGTCGATCTTGAACAATTAACGCCTAAATTTTAAGTGAAGGGTAATCTAGTGAGAAATAATTTAAATAATTACCAAAAAATAAGATCTTAGCTACTACTAGTGACAATATTTGACAAATCCTTTGGACGAATATAGAATTATTGAATTTTTATTATTATTATTATTATGCTCAATTATGGGGTAAATACCATCGAAATTTCAGCCTACATTGCTGCTGGAATATTTAATGAAGGCTAAACTTCCATTCTTAAAATTATGAATAAGCTAAATGTAATTGTTGGCACTCATTGTAAAGTTTTGACCGAATATAATGATTAAATGCAAGTAGTGAAGTAGTGAGTAGTGAGCTTGAGCAGTTTGAAAACACCAGCAGCTCGAAGATAATCTGCTTTCTGAAGAAGCCGAAGGTTTATTATATGGACATGGAATCGTGACAATTGTTTAAAAAAAACAAAACTCACATGTTTTTTATTATTTATGAATGGAATAAAATGATGTTTAGATTTTAAAATAATGCAATAATTTTATCCCCTTTAAAAGAACTCCCGAAATTGATTTAATTTGCCCAAAGGCATTGCCCCCCTTAAGTCAAAATAGTGGCTATATTAGAAAAGAGGAAGGGTTCTAGCAAAAATCAGCTTATATTAGTTACTGTCATGATTTATTTTATGTTAACAACCAAAGTTTTGACCAGGATAAGCTACTTTTGACTGTTTTTTCTAGTGTCATCAAGAAAATTAATACCAGAATTATTTATTCTTTATTTTTTTAAAATCTCTTATAACTCAAATTTTTATAGTTTGTTTTGTATATTTTAATTCGATTGCTCTTATAACATAATACTCTCTAAATTTTTATATGCAGAAATTATTAAATTCTTCTTTATTCTTTATCAAATAATGTGACCTAAAATAAGCATATTTGATACTAATATTTTGGGAAAAATACTTTTTTATAATAGCAATAAAGTTAAGATAGATTAAGCTCCATTAATCAAATCGAAATTATGCTGCATTTTAATAGCGTTCATTACGTATGTCCATGGCAATATTTAAATTTTATCCAATTATCCAAAACATTAGTTCAAAGAAACGCTAAGACTTTGAAATAAATAATTAAAGTGATAGGCTTAGAAATAAAAATCGCCTTTTGTATTATTTAATATTAGTCATGATAAAATAGTTTAGAAAGTTTTCTTCTTTCAGACTTTTTATGGACTCTCTATGAAGGTTCAGAAAAGATGTAAATTAAATTACTTTTAAATTAACGATTTATTAGAAAAAATAGACTTAAAGCAAATTTATCAGGTCATGCGATGATTTAAAAGGGCAAAAAGGCCTTGTTATAATCTACACTACACAAGGACGAAGTCAAAGCATGTTTCATACATAGATCAGGAAGATTAAAAGCAAGAGGAAGTTCAAAAAAATTTAAAATAGCCTCGATTTGGCAGCTATTTTTGCAGCATTTTACTATATATTCTCACCAATCCCCAATAGGGTGAGCTTTTACGTGTAGTCCCACCGCAAAACAATTGCTAGACATGTACGTAGGTCATTATTTCTTTATTCAATATTAACGAAATTGGAAAATATCATTTTCCTAGGATACGAAAAAATATTACTGTAACATTTAAGTTTTTCTTGCAATTTGGCATAGCACCTTAAGAAAAAGTTCTTAAATTAAAGCAGTTTAAGAAGCTTATTTTGACATGGATTTTTTTTTATGTCCTTTTAAAATTCACAAAAGAAGCTTTCTACCTCTTTAGTACATTAAATCTAATGTCTGGCTGATAAAGTATAACATGCTTCTTTCATTGTTAGATGAGCGTGGGAGTTTTTTAAGTTTAATACATATGCTGCTTGAGATGAATGATTTATACATCACAAATACACTCTTATATTTTTTGTTGTCTTCATTTAAAAGGTTCAATTTAGAGTTGAAATACATAGAAACATTTATGTATTATTAAAAACTATAATCGATTGAAATGAAATTAATATTCGAATTTGTTTTAAGGTACCTCCCTTTGAAATTTATTCAACTATAAAATTATTACTTAAAACTTAGTATTGCCGTCGTCAGAGATATTTATTTAGTTTTCAATTTTCCACTTAGTGTTCTAGTTTTTACTTTGATAGTTACATTAAGTGTACTTTCTATTCAGTCTGAATCTTTAATCAGTGAGGAATTGGTAGTCTTATCTTCCTGTTGAATAATAAAGTAGAAAAAATTGAGTGGAGCAGAGTTTTAAGGTAGTAGCAAAAATACTCAAAAAAAAAAACAGCAAAGCATTTAATATGGATGCGAATAATGTAAAAAGTTTCCAACCAAATTCAGAAATTACTATAGATTTAAAATGTAAGCAGAATAATTTTCCTGTTAAACATTAAGGATATTATTTATAGCAATTATTTTTTTGATTAAATTATATTTAGCAAGAAATAAATCAGTTGTCAGCAGTATTGAAAACAGACCAATTCATAATTTCTATGAAAATAAAGCAATTTTAATTTCTGGTGGAACAGGATTTTTAGGGAAAACGCTTGTCTATAAGTTATTAACTTCATTTAAAATAAAGAAAATTTACTTATTAATACGAGAAAAAAATGGTATTGATATAGAAACCAGACTTCAGGAATTTTTCCAGGCACCGGTATGTAACTAAAATTTTTTTGAAGTGCAAGAATATGATTTATTAATTGCAAATTTATATATTTATTTTTTATAAAACTAAAGTAACACTTAAAAACTTAAATCGGATGATTTTCAAATTGCATGAAAATGTATCATTTCTTTAGTAAATTTAAAATCTATTCGGAAATAAGAAATTTAGTCTTGGTAATTTCTAATACTAACAATTAGTAGTAGGTTATTTTTCTATGGATCTGGTTTTTTAATATTTTTATAGAAATTTCATTTACTAAAAAGTTGTCAGATTACCACATGCTTCCCATTTTTCAAAAGTAAATTTTCACAATATATCTTCCTTCCAGGATAAAAAGTTTTAGGTCATTTTATCTGATAGACATATCACTGTAAAGCTTTTAGTTAGATATCTAAGAAATTTTATTTATTAATTCTACCATGAGTATCAAACCATGTATTCAATCACAAACTGGATTGGAAAAAGGCTTACACTTTAATATTTTTTAAAGTGTATTGATCTATTCAAAAAAATAATACCTTGATTATCTTTACTAGAAGAGAAATTTATTAAGAAATCACCTCAAGCTCTACTCAAGTGTAAATAAAACCAATACACTATTAAGTCCTTAAAGTGACAAATTAGGATTGTGTCATTTTATAATCTGATTTATTGGAAGGTCTTTTTTGTTATTTGTCAAATGAATTCCGCAAAAGATTAGTCTTAATGATATATGAAATATGTCGAATAAATTTACTTAAAATATTTTTAAAGAACTTAAAATTATTAAATATAAACTTTGGTCAAAAATTTGTAAATTTAAATTGAAGTTGCTTTTAAATTTTGTGAAATCAAAAGAAAATATTCTAACTATGAATATATTGGGATTAAGGAAATATTTTAAATAATGAATTTAAAGAATTTTAAAGAATTGAATCTTTGATTGAATCATGAATTTCAAAAATAAATTTAAATACAAGTTTTCTAAAATTGTCTTTTTGTCTTATTTTTTATATGTTGATATGGATCAATAAAAAAAGACTTTTTATTTGTTTTTTTAGAGATATATGTTTTATTGAAATCAATTACAGAATAGTGTGATTTTTTTTAAATGAGTTCTTTAATTTCAATATAGAATTTTGAACATAGTGGTTCATCTTAGGATATATAAATTTGATTAACAAAAATTTACTTAAGGAAAAGCCATTATTAGAAAGATATGCTATGTCAGCTCCTGAAAAAGATAAAGTTTTCTTTTAACTGTCACTTTTTTTTGAATTTAACTTTTACTTATTGCAAAAGTTGTATCCTCTTTTCAGTGCAACTATTAAAAAATCAAATGATTCGATTCAATTAGGCTAAAAAGTGACATATAAGCATTTTTGTAAAAATTCCAGCTTGCGATTGAAAGTTATCATTTAATTCCTTAAAATTAAGTAACATTGAAAAGCTTAAAAACTAAATGACGGTTAAGTTTGTCAGTTTTTACAAGTTTTATAGGGGCCAACACTAGCAACATCAATCGGGGATGAAGTCAACATTTGAAAAAGAGCCATGTAAGATCTTTCTCATGTAGAGAAAATTAGAAGAAGTAATGTTGTTTTTGCTTTTTTTGCTTTATAACTAGCAAATAACTCTTCTCATAAAATTACAACAACAATCTTATTCGTCATTTTCAATGCAGTAATGTGTAGTTTGAATAGAAAAAAATTAATTTTACTTGCTCATTGAAAGCCTAATGGTTATGAATAGGTTATGAATTTACTAAAATTTCTACATTAAAATCGAGTCCTTTTCGAAATTCATGGTTCTCTTAGCTTAAACAAACAAACCGTATATTAGAATTATTATATAACTTTGAATTTGTAATTACTAAAAATATCTTGATAATAATTTGAAAAAAAAAATCATCTTTTATTCACTTTTCCGAAACTATTTTTTATTGTTAATAAAATTAATTGTTGACTAAACTAACTGAACAGATATTCAACAAAATAAGGGATCAGAATGCCGAAATTATTTCAAAAGTACATCCCATTTATGTCAATTTTAATGTAGTCGACCTGGATATTACCACCCAAATGAAGGATATACTAAAGGATGAAGTACAGGTAAAAAATTAAAAATGAAAAATAAAAAAAACCCATTTTATACCGACAAATGCATCAAAATATTGGATATGAAAGCTTCAGGCAACTCAAATATTTGCAAGGATGAAATCAATGAAAAAAAATTTTTTAAAATTCATACATAGTTTTATATGTATGTAAGGAGTTTGTGAATTTCTAGACAATACTTGCAGATATATGAGGCTATCGTTCCTTACCTTAATAGCATTTTCAAAAGAAAATTGTATTGCAGATTGTTTTCAACGTTGTTGCATCAGTTAAATTTAATGAAAAATTCAGGGATGCTATTTTAGTAAATATCCTTGGTACAAAGAAAATTCTTGATTTAGTAATGGAAATGAAAAATTTAAAGGTAAAGTCAACTATTTTATCACTGTTATATTTATTGAAAAATCTATATGCAAACATATACACACACACACATATATATATATATATATGTATATGTATATAGGAAATATATTACGGGATTAAAAAAGTTATTTTTAGGCTTTCCTACATGTTTCAACTTTATTTTCAAATTGTAATCGTCAATTCATTGAAGAGAAAGTTTACGAAACAGAAATCGGATATGAAAAAATAATTCAGGTAAGTGCTTACTTTATCTTTGATAAATTCTCTAAAAAAATAGATTAAATAAATTTACTCATTATAATAGTTGTCAAGAATTTTAACTGATGAAGATTTAGAAAATTTACAGCATTGTCTATTAAAAACTATGCCAAATACATATACAATGACAAAACAACTATCTGAATGTTTAGTTAATCATCGTGCATTTCATCTTCCGGCTGGAATTTTTAGACCACCAATTGGTAATTGTTAATAGACGATTTCATAATATTTTCTTTGAAACAAAAACAAATCTCTTCCTATTTTAGTATTATCTGTTTATAAAGAACCATTACCAGGATGGACAGATAATCTATATGGGCCAGCAGCACTTTGTACTTGGTCGGCACGTGGCTTTATTCACGTTTTTCATGGTAATTCAAAGAAAATTGCAAATCTTATTCCTGTTGACTATTGTGTAAATGCTATGATAAGCTGTGCTTGGGATATTGGCGAAAGGTATGAATACATTTTATTGCATAAGTTTTATATTTACTTGAACTTTTTTTTGAGTAATTTAATTTGATTGAAAGGCTTTAGAAATTCTCTGAATTGAATAATTAAAGACAATTACGTTGTTTGAGTTTGCCTTTCAGAGTAATGTTGAACTAAGAAATAGACTTAACCTTTCGTAATTTACATTATTTTAAATAAAAGTAAGCTACTTAGTTTTGGTTAACTAAACCGCTATCCTTATTAAACCGGAATTGTGAATTATGTGGTTTTTATAAAATTTTGCTTACGACAGATTCATAAGCCTCTCTCTACATAAATTTCATTCCTTAGGGAAAGCAAACATTATAATTTGGAGGTTATAGCCATATGACTTTCATGTTTTAAGCTAAAAGTGGATTCCTTTTTGTTTAACAAGTTGAGGGCCGTGAATATTTTTCAATTTCTCTTAATCCGGTGGCAGTGAAAATCGGACTTTGCTTTATCTGGTGTCGCCTTGCATAAAATGCTTTTTAGCAAGAAATTAAAACTTGATTTTATTGAAAAATTATTTTTAACCACATAAGGTTTCTTTCATCAACAAAACCTTAGCCGATGTATACCACCGGTGGTACATGCCGTCCTCAAGGTGATCATACTGCTAGTATTATAGATTCCTTAACAATTGTTTTAATTTTTTCATTGGATCCTTTTTTGTGAAAGCAACACTTTCTATGAATGGAATAATGCATAACTCCCTCTGGCTATCTTTCGATATTTCTGGTGTAAATTTTACTTTAATTTTTGTGTAAGAAAATTTAAAATCTTTGCGTACTGATAATTTAAGCTTTTGCAATTATTTTAAGTAAAGCATTGTTATTCTTTGGAGTAAGACTTATTTTCTCACTGAATTTTTAAAAACCGACTACACCACAGAAAAATATTTGTTCTACTCAAATAATCAACGCTTTTTGAATGTCAAAATGTTTCTTGTTCATTTTTGTCAAGAAAAAATAGTTAAAATTTTTCACAGATCCAAAATCCAATCAAAAACAAATATTCTAATTTTCTAAAAAATATTTATATTATTTTAATTCATCTGGCATTAACTTCATATTTAAAGAAATTTGCTTTATTCGCTTTATTCAAACTTTATTACATGTTTTGATGATTTTATAGTTTGCTTCTGTAATTAAATATTATAATTGATTGTATAGAAATGCGTGCTTTAGATTTATATACAAAATTTTGCTAAAAAGACAATTTTTAACTTCAACATTACAAAAGTTTCTCTGTTCGAATATGCATTTTTAGTTTTGAAAAATTTTAAACCACCAAACCAAGTTAAAGCCAAGAAAACTACATTTGTTGTTTGAACACTTAATATTTATAAAATAAATAAATAAATCTACTTAATGCAATAGAAAATTATTTTCAATTAATAAATCAATTTGATTTTTATTAAAGATATATGAAAACGTTTTATTTTTAATTAAATTTGAATAAAAATCAATTTATTATATCTTCTTCCGAATTAATTAAATTTACTTAAACCATTTTATTTAAAATTACAAAGAAAAAAATCTAAACAGGATATAATTTTAGATTTCAGGTACGAAAGTGTAGTAATATCGAGATTCCTGTCTACAACTATAACTTTAGTAAAAATAATCTGACATGGGGACAATACATGCATTTATCCCGCCTGGGTTTCCATGAACCATTTGACAAAGCTTTATGGTAAGCCTTTAGGGATCAATAAATAAACAAATACAGCTACTTTATACAGGCTAAAATCTAGACAAGCACTATCATGGGAAAATAGTTTATTAGTTTAAGACTGTATTGGTATAATGCAAACACAAATCTATTTTACTTTTGTTTTTTGTAAAGCACACTTTCATAGTTTGTTTTATTTTTTTATAAAATGGACAATATCTCATCCATTTTATGTATTAACTATTTGAACAGATGTTATCTCACAGTTTTTAGTAATTGTAAATCCTTATTTGGATAAAGGTATTTCTCCTATGTTATTGTCCGTACAAAGTTTTTGCATCGTTTAACAACGTTTTTGTTACACAACATCCCTGGCTATATATTAGATTTAATTGCTATGGCTACAGGACAAAAGAAGATGTAAGAGAGCAATATTGTTAAAGATTAATGATTCTAGGCTGACTAGCTTTAATTTTCAAGTTATACAAAAGGATACAAAAAGATAGCACAGGTTATTGAAATGATGTCGTATTTTGGTCTTAGGGAATGGAAATTTACAAATGAGAATATTGTTGGATTAAGTTCAAGACTTGTTGGTAAAGATAAAGATGATTTTTGCTTTAATACTGAAACTATCGATTGGGATAAATATTTTGGATCATATCTTAAAGGTATTAGAAAATATATATTTCATGAAAATGATAAAAAGCTTGAACAAAAGAAAAAAGCATATAGAAGGTAATTAATGAATTTTGGAATTTTATTTTTTTCTTTAAATAAATCAAAACTAATTAAATTTCAATTTTAATTTTTTAGACTTTATATCCTACATTTGATTCTAAAATTGATATATGGATTCACAATTTTACGGATTACATCGAATATATTTTTTAAACTGATTTGTTTCATTGTAGAATATTTTTATAAAATTTAGGTACATAAACAATTGTTTGATATTTATGTAACTGAAAAGTTTTTTTAAGTGGGTGTCTCTCATGTTAAAAATTTACATGGGCTTAAGGAATAATTGGGCTTAAGAAGTTTAATAAAAACTATTGAATGAGTTTGGATGGTTTATAGTATCTTTTTTAGTGCAAATTCTATTATTCACTTTTATTGTTTTTGTCAAAGATTATATGTAAAGAATATCTGCCATACTGTCCTTATTGATACGTGTGATTTGACGTAAAATCTTATTATTACATATTCTAATTATAAATGTCGTTGACATGACACATAATTGCACATAATTTTTAATTTATTTGTAAATAAAAAAATATGACCAAGATGTCTATTACATAGCAGAACTAAATATTTTTTTATATTTATCATTTTAACCCGAGAAACTGTAGATAAATTTTTGGTTGAAAAATGGATATGTAAGTACAGTGTCCATTTGAAAGAGTTGTTTTATTAACATGTTGAGGACAGGGCAGTTTTTTCTAATTCGCTTAATCCGGTGGCAGTGAAAATCGTATTTTGCTTTATCTGGTGGCGCTTTGCTGAAAATGTTGTTTAGCAAGAAATTTAAAGTTGATTTTAATAAAAAAATTATTATTAACTAAATAAAGTTTTTTTCATCTGCAAAAAGTATACCTGATATGAGCCACCGTGGTACACGCCACCAGATAAAACATTTCCGTGTGTCTAACTGATAGTATACACCGTCCTCAACGTATTAAAGTTAACTCAAAAAGTACTTGATTCCGATTGAGTTATTTTTAATTTAAGTCCTAAAAGTAAATTATTTATCATATTTTTAATACCAAACTTTGGTTAATTGACCATAATTACAATGTATGCCTAATGAATGTTCAAAGAAGTTTTCCTATAACGTCAAATTTTATAGGTTTATTGTAATTTATGTGTTTCTTAAAGTTTTGTTTATGGTGGTTATGATGTCCAACAATATTAATTTTTGGCTTGTGGTAGCTTCTAAGCAATGTTACAATGCTTTAACTTTAGTTATGAGATTACTTACGCTGTTACACCACATTTAATTTAATTAGTAATTTAGCTCTTTACACTTCCAATGATAAAACTCGACTGACTATTTCTAAATTTTTTTATAATATTTATAACAAATTCTAAGATTTATCAGAAAATTCTGCAACACATGACTGACATTTCTACATATTTCTTAAATTGTCCACTTGCAAATATTTGCACAAGTATAAACACTGCAGATAAAGACCACCTAAGAAATCTTATTCTAATTGTAAGTATTTATTTATAAATACTATATTTAATTGATGTTATGAAATCTTATTCTAATGATTTAAAATAAAACTGTGCCGACTCTGGGGAGACTAATTTTCGATAAAGAGTTAGTGAGATTGATATTTAGTATTCACATTAAAACTATTGCCTTTTAATTCATTTGATTCCTTTTAAATTTTGATAAATTAATTTTGAAATCACAATAAGAAAATATTTATCAATAATGTTAAAATGTAAAAAAAAAAAATTTAATGCGTGATATAAATATAAATAATTAATAATAATTAATAACATTCAAACTATCAAGTACTAGGTTAACTCAACACGTAGCATTAATGCCTAAAATCTGGCAAAACGCATGTAAATTTTTATATTAAATTTTAAAGTAAAAATTTAAATTATTTTTTTTTCTCTTGCAAGTTGAAAATATTCAAGAAATATCAGCCAAAAGTTATCAAGCAAAGTTATAATGTGAGGTGACTGGACTTCAGAGCTCCAAAAAGTTTCCCTTTTAGCAAGATCTCATAAAAATTTAAAACTTTAATTGAACTGACTAATATTTAATTTGAGTAATTAAAAACAGTTAATTTTAGTTAATAAAAAAATCTACATCATAGGTTTGTATGGACGAACTTTTAAAGAAACTGCATAATTTGTGCTTCAAGTTTTTTTCTTACGATTGACAATGAGTTTGGGATATTAAAGTTTATTTTCACAAGAAATATTTTAGAGTTTTCTTTTGAAATAATATTAAAAGAAATGTTTATTCATAAGAATAAAATATCCAAAGAAAGGACTATAAAAAATTTGCTGATCAAGTATTCTTTATAAAATTTTAAAGAAAAATCTGGGATATGCTTTATTGATATATTTGAAATATTTCCTTGTATAGACTCAACAAACAATTAACTTTAAAATAGTTTACATTTTTTGCATGAATTTTGTATACTAAGGATTCAATAAGAGATACCTAATTGTTGAACGTGATTTGCATATTTCAAATTAATTAAAACTAGCGAAAGCAAACAAAAAAAAAAAAAAACTGAAAAAAGAAAAGCTAAGTTTCTTAACGTATTCTAAAGTTAAAGTCAAAATGAAAAACAAACAATTTTTGATAAAATTGTTTTTGAATAGCCAACATGATATTAACATTCATAGCACGTCCTTTAGCCTAGACCAATGTCTTTTTCTCAATAAAATTCTACTCGCTTATGGTATTAAAAATCTTCCAAATACTTCAAGGGATTTCCTTTTGAATGGAAGATATTTTCTGCTGTTTTTCTCTTTCTCTCTCTTCCCTTCTTTTTCTGTCTCTTTAATTACGTGCCGTGATTATAAACTGAAAATTAATATCAATTTGATAACCTTAAATGTTAGATGCTGATATTATATCAGTAAGTCAATACTCATCAGGTGGTTGTTGATTGCATTCCTTGTAGATAATTTTGTCTTAAGTAATTTTATGATTTGGTATAAAAATTTGGGGAAGAGCTAGTTAAAAAATAATAAAAGTTTATTTGCAATATATATTTCTTAAGCAATTTTGATATATTTTTGTGCTTTTATATTTATACAGTATTTCTTTGACGGTTAATGGAGAGATTTACCGGAGAGAGGCTTTGCGCAGTGAGCATTTACTCAAAATTATCCTATCAAAGCTGTCGTAACCCTTATTTCAAAAACAGTTCTAGTTTTACAATTAAAGTTTGTAATTTTTTCGTTAGTGTAAAACTGTTCAGGCTGTCGTTTTCTTTAAACCAATCTTGTATCATTTATCTTAAATACTCGTCTTAAGTCGATCACTTCACTTATCTTTTGAGATGGTAAAATTTGCATATGCTTTTCAAATTACAAAAATTGTCAAAACTACAAAAACGGCTAAAAGATTTAATGACTGAAGCTATTAAAAACTCATTTTTTTTTTGAAAACTTGAAGATTAAAAAACCAAAAAGAAAGTTACTTATTACAAAGTCATAATATTATTTGATAAAATTTGAAATCAGTTTTTCACTTTAAGCTCTACCACACTTTTTTTTAGAATGCTGTTTAAAATAGACTTCAACTTAATTACAGTTACCGCATAGCAAAATCTGACAAATGTGGTCTGAATCATGTTTTAAAGTCTGAATTAAAATCAGTTAACTTGGATTTGATGTAATAATAATTTAAACAATGTCGAAAACCATAATAATACTATAAAAGCTACTGTTAACATAGCAGAACATTACCGGTAATTAGAAAGTTTGAAGAGCCTTGTCTTTATATGAAGCCTGATGTATGCAGCCAACATTTAATAAGATAGAAGTTTGTGAACAACTAAACCACTATTTGTGTAAAGTTTACAAAGTACTTAACTGAAAGGTTGCACGAAGGGAAATATACAAATCGTTTTTATTTTTGCTAGTATATATGCTGTTATTAAGTTGATTTGCATGAAAAATATGCTCTATAAGAAATACAAAATTTAAGATTTGTACATACAATAAAGATTTAGATGGAGTTTTGGGTTTACTTTGATGACTTTATTGATTACTTTCTCTTAATTTAGAACATAAATGTTCTTTATGAAGCATTTAATTTTTTAAAGTATAATATTAGAAAAATATTAAGCATCAAATAGAGAAATTCAAAGGTTTAATTTTATCCTCTACAAAAAAGCAGTAAAATATCAGCAATTTACTAACAACTCATTGGCTGATCAAATAAAAAAAATTCACCAAAAAAAAGCAGTAAATAGAATATAGATAATAAAACTCATTTATTTTCTCTTTGTTAATTTTTTAACAACAGGTTTTTTTAACAATTTGGGTTGTTTTTTACATAAAATACGAATAATAAACAAACTTTACGAATAAATATCTTAAGTTTTGCAATCGAATCATCTCAAAATGTCTAGAGATCTATAATTTTAAATCAAGAAACAGCTATTCAAATTTTAATATAAAATATTTGAAGAGATATTCATCCTTATTTTTTCCGCCTACAGTTTCGTAAAAGCAAATGTTGCTCTATAATAAAATGCTGGCTGAAATGAAAATTTAATGAGCGAACGTATATTAAGTTTAAATCAATAAAACAAATTTTAATTGAAAATCATAAACTGAATATAATGAGAAAAATCAATTTTTTAACTCAAAGGATATTAAAAAAACAATAGGAAAATTTTATGTATCTATTTCTCTAATAAATTCTTTTCACTTTGGCTTGTTTTATTGACTTGACTAGTATTTTATTCATAATTCTTTCAATTGAAATGAAATTAGGAAAAAATAAATTACAAAAAAAAAAAAAAAAAACAAAAGTTTTACTACTTTCTACAAATAAAACATTTGAGTAACTTTTATCCAGAGAATACTTTATACTATGTAAATATTTCATATCCTTTTGGATGAGTAAATTTGAAAACCTGTTGCATTTTCAAACAAATAAAGCTTTCAAATGCCGCTTTTGCAACTTTTGTAAGACTTACACTTCGTATATCCTTTTCAGAGATGATGTATGAATAATTCAACATGTGTGAATTATAAAAGCTAATGTGCTATAGAAGAAGTCATCTGCATAGAATTCTTTTATGGGAGATACAAAAAGGAAAGAAGTAAAAAACATTAAATTTTATCCTTGTTTTAATTTTAATAAGCTTTTGTTAGTCTTTTATAGCATAGAAATTAGTATATAAGTTTTTTTCTAAAATAAATCATTAAGGCATAAATACGTTTAGCTCTTATTAATTTGAAATATTAATATTGAAATATTTTATGTGTTCAAAGTGTAAAATATAATAAAATAAGTTTATAGTTGCATTTAATTAAGCTTAACTTTTGATATACTAGAAATTTATTTTCATACTTTCATAAGTTTTTCATTTTGAAAGCAGTCAGGGATGATTTATCAGATATCATTGTACTAAATCATGCAAATATTTTCTAATTCTTTGTTTTTTTTTGATAAAAAATGATATTCCTTGGACTAATTTTTAATTAACATAAATTAGTTACATGAATGCAATTTTTAAATTTGATTTCTTGAAAAAAGTTCATTCATTCAAGAACAAAAAAAATATCATAAGAAAACTATTCATAACATGCTATGCCTAATAAAAATTTCTTTAAATTACCTCTAACAAACTAGAAAGTATAAATTTTTTACTATGTCTCTGTAACACTTCAAATTCAAGTACTCTTCTTATGGTTGTTGGCTGCTTTCGAATGGTTAGCAAATAAAAAATTCATATAGCTCGAATACAGGAATAAAATATTTCGTAACATAGCTTTTCAGTGAATTGAAAAAAATAAAAACAAAACTCTTTGACGAATATAAATTATATATGAGTTGGGTGGTTAAAGTTTATAAATACACTTATATCAGACCTTAAGGGTAATTTTAAGTTGTTTTGCTCTGAATAAATTGAAGGATCTTGTTAGGCTCATTACTCAGCAAATGTTCTGTATTGTAGAAGAATTTATATGCATAGAAAAAAGAATTTAATATTTTTTTGTATATCCTACGAGGTTAGAAGGTAATAAGGTATTCAGACATAAAAAACAAATAAGAAATACTCTTCTACCCTATAAAAATCATGTTTTAAGAGCTATAAAATTCATATAAGCAGTTATAAAGCGAAAAAAAGCATAATTATCCTTTTACTTAAAAAAAGAAAATGCATTTTGAATTACATATGGATTTAAAATATTTTTATTACCACTTTTATAATATTATTTACAATATATTTCTTGTAGTTTTTTTCTTACGAGTTGGCGTTTTAAAATTGATATACAATAAGAATTGAAAATTTGCATTTTCTAGTAATAGATTATAGCTAAACATTGATATTCTAATGAAGCTAGTATTTCAATTCTTTTGTCGCCATATGCAAATCCAATTTGTTTGCGTAATGAAATTTACTGATGCTAAACAAATATGGTAGGGATACGGAATAATAAATATAACATCTGACTTTATATTGAAAATTCTTGTGTGGATTTGATGTACTGAATTCTTCAAAGTTGTGTGTATTGCTTGGTAGAAGAATTTTCTATCATTTTATATTTAAATTTTTCTTGAATATAGTAAGAATAAATCGTTTAAATGATACTAAGCGTGGACCAAAAACTTACATAAAATCATCTGTACCTATTTTATTTAACAACTAATTTGCTTTCGCTATTGTTTTTGCGAAAAATTGATATTTAATTTAACTTTGATTAACGCCTAAATTTACACTTCTGCCAGTTAGCTTATTTTCAGGCAATTTAACTAAAGAGTTTCTAACTATTACAAGATTTTTAACTTTTTTTTGTCTCAAAAATTAATTTGTATTTTCGAGCAGTTTCTACTAAGATTTCTATATTGAAATAAGAAAAGTAAGGGAACAATTTTGTGTTGTATAACCTCTCAAGGTCATTTTCGATCATCATCATAAGTATGAGCTTATTGCAAAGAGCTTCCAATTTATCTGCTTGATATGAAAACATTTTCATTTTTCTACTGACATCAATGAAAAATTAAACTCTTAAAGTTTTTCGAAAACTTTATTCCAATAACTAATTCCATCTAACTTTGGTTTTTAATAATAATCCTTTTCCTATTTTCGAAATTCACTTTGACTTATGCCAATTTATAAATTCAAAAGAGAAGAACTATTTTATCTCTATCAACTGTTCTTAAAGTGAAACTCACAAGTCATTCTAAAGAATTTTACAGCTATAAGAAAGGAAATTAATTTTAATGCAGCAAATAATAAAACATTAAGAAGATAATCTTTGAGGAGAAGTTCAATTTCATTTCAATTAGGTGATTGTTAACATGAATTTTGAAATATTTTCTTTAATTCCAAATGAAAATATGTTGAAAAAAATTCAATTAGCAACAGGGAAATTTTATTATTTCTTTGCTAGTAAATTGAGGGAAAACATTTCTTATAACTTCCTCTATATCAAAATTGTTTTCTTTTTTATTTTACCTGACAGTCTTTTGAGTCAACTAAACTCTACAGCTCAACTCTGAGCAAATTCCTTCAAGTTGTCTGAAAAATAAAATGTAATTTTCTACTAACTTAAATTTTTATGTATCCATCCAAGTCATGGCTAAAATTCAAAGGATACTGTATCTTTAACCCATTAAAAGATGTATGTTAGTATGAATGACTGAACTTTTCATTATACAAAATGTGTGGTAAATGTAATGAAATTTCTCAAATGTTATATAAGCTTTTCTAGAAATGCAAGAAGCTGAATGAAAAATGGGTGAAGTAAAAATTGATGCATTACTCAGGTTATGTGTCAGGTTATATGAGATTTAATGAAATGAATTTAGCTTAAGCTAAATGAATAAATTATGAGTAAGAATGTTCTATGAAATTTAATGTAAATAAATTTAAGTCAAAGTTTTTACACTATATACAAATCCTATAAACATTTTTAGATTATACAAGGTGCAACAAGGAAACTATATGTTGGTTTGTAGGTAGAAAGTTGAATCAAAATCATTAGAAGAAAAGCATAACAAATATTAATTTAAAAATCTTATCACATGATCTGAGTAAAATTAATTTTAAATTACAAAATAAAGTTCGACACTAAATAAAATTATAAGCAAAATATGTATATCATTTAAATGAAAAGTTTTATATTTACAATCTGCCAAAACTTAGTTGATACTAGTTTAGAACTAGTATTCAACAACTTAATTTCGCACACATATAAAAAATTCAATTAACTCATTCAGTGCTAAACTAAAATTTGATTCTGAGGCATGACTAAACGAGTTATTAATTTTAGAAAAATATAAGGACATGAAATATAGTTTCATGTAAAACTAATAAAAAATTTGTTCTGCTTTAGGATTTGGAATTTACTAGAATTAATTTTTTCAAAAACTTGTGCTCTTGGTTAGCAGGCTAAACCTGAGTCGACACTTTGATCCGAAGTTTCATGCTCTTTAAATTTCAAAATGTAAACTTTATTATACTTTGGTAAATTATGAACCTCGTTTGATACTCTTCGGCATCCTGAATGCAAACTTTTTACGTATTAGAGGTTAAGTAGGCCCAACTTTTACATGAGCTTAAATGAGAGAGTTGAACTTTCTTTCAACTTCATTGGCCCCCTTAGTAAATTTTCGACTAGGAAAGCAACAGCTTTGGCTTTATTATAACTAATAATCTTTATTATATGAATTGAATTGTTTCTAATTGGAGTGATTGTATTGATGGCATGGTATATTTTATTACTGTTCAAATTATATTACCAGGAATCTTTTCAACCTACCATGTTAAGTCAGTCATTTTTAATATTATCCACAAATTAAGAGGATTTCATTTTGCGTTATTTCCGGAACTGTTTTTGGTTATTCCCACAAATTAAGCCAATGTCTGACTTGATGTAAACTGTAAAAATTCTATTCGATTTAATATTTCTTGTTTTATATTACAAATACTTCTAGTACATAAATATAAAATGAAAATAAATTTCTTTCCTGCATATTATGTAGACAATTAATCGATTTCCTTTTATAACTCATCTCCATATTTAAAAAAATTACTCAAGCTAATCAAAAATATACTTCAATCAAAAAGCCTTCCCATAGAGTAAATTTAAAATTTCTTTTCATTTAAGGACAAAAAAAAAAATAAATTTTAGATATTTTTAATTTGCTTCTTATTTATTACTAAAGTTTTTCCTTCAATTTGAGAAGAGCTTAATCAAAAAAAGAGCACTGGATTAAGTTAATTTAAATGAACACAAAATTCATTTAACTTAATATAATTTTAAGGTATGGACCTTGAATATAGTCCGTAGGAAGGTTTGTCTGTTGCAGCTTAAAAATAAAAGAAAATTTGAACTGTAAATATTATCATTGTAAAGAAAATTTTTTTCAAGGGGTTGTTATTAAAAGAAAAATTTCTCTATATTTTAATCCCTAAAATAACATTTCATGAAATTTTCATGACTGAAAAACATGAATCATTTAGAAATTTTTCCAGTAGAATTTAATCGTTTATAAAGTTAAAAAAGATTGAGTAACTTTACCTCTTTCGCTATGTAGATTTTTAATAACTTAATAAGCACAAACTTTAGCATTTTGATAAATGAGTAATCATTTGCATCATGTTTTTTGTGTGTAAGATCTTTACTAATTTTTTACTGGCTTTTTTAAGCTAAAAAATTAACAGAACTTGGTAAATGTGTAACTTATACAAACATACTAGAAAATCATATTTTTTTATTAATATATTTAGAAATAGGAAAATATGAACTTTAACAGATTCTTGGTTTTTATTACTCAAATTGAAATTAAGTAAATTATTTTATGTGGCCAATAAAGTAAAAGTTTTTATTTAGAACTTTTATGCTATAAACCATAAAAATATAATATGAACTCTTCAGTTTTATCTCTATATCTTTTTATGTAAAATTTTTGGGCTGATTTTCGGTCTCAATTTAAATAATTTAATGGAAAAGGAACGTACCTTTCCTGTTCAACTTTTTTGAACTAAGCTAAACTCAATACTTCTAAGTAATTCCAAAATTTTAATTTGCTTATATTTTGGACCTGATTAGCAATAATTTTAAAGAGGATAAATCGAAGCAAAACTTTAAATATAAGTTCTACTCTTTCAAGGTCTATATTAGAGTTATGATTTGGTTGTTTGTTTTGGTATCTTGAAATAACTATAAGTAAATTTCTTATGTAGTGTTTTTGAAACCGAGTCCAAGCAGAAGTATTTTCAGTTTTAGAAGTAAATGAAGCTTTTAACTGGTAAGCCAGCCTACTAAGCCTTCTAAAAATGAGAAGTACATTAATAACAAATTGAGTATTATAGACTTGATGTGTTGCACTCTTAAGGTTCATTGGCTATTCTCGTATTGAAGTCTCAAATAAAGAATTCTTTTCATCAGGCACAATGCTTTGGGGAATTTTTTGTTTGAACACCATTATAAGAATTACTAATATAGAATAATTCTACATAATTTTTTATTATTACATTAAAGTTCAATTTCACTGCAGATATTAAAGTTATTTTATTAAATCAAAAATCTGCTTGGCAAGACTTTTAATATATCAAGAACTTCAGTTTTAATACAAAGAAAAAATTTTAAGAGTGTTTTTGCAAAATTTTACGGTCTGAACAGATTGTTACGGTCATAACTTATCAAATTGTATTAAGACGATTAAAAATTCTAGCACTTGTGTTAACAACTATAAGACCTCTTTTTCTCTTTAAAAAACTTACCTTCTTTTACTCAATTTTAAGGGTTTAAAATTTTTTTCTATCGCTATAATTTTTTTCTTTTAATAAGTGTTTTAGTTTTGTGTTCATACAAAAAGTTAATTTTATCATGAAGGATATGAAGCCGCTAGAATATTCTTTAACATAAATTTTTTCACGTAAGTATTTCAAAAGCATTCTGATCAAAAGAAAACTAAAAGCAATTCATTAAAAATATTTTTCCCTTCTTTTATTGTTTTATTTTATTATCTAAACAGTCTTTTTTTCATTCTTTAATTTAATTGTTCTTCTATAAACCAATAATTATGTCAAATAATATAAAAATCGAATGAATGACCCGCTTTTTTTACGATAGCCAATTTGATGATACGATTAGAAAAAGATAAACTTAGAAAAAGTGGTAAGAACCATATAAAATATATCTACAACCCTTAAAACATACAAATGAAAATAATTCTTAAGTTGAAAATTCTATTAACATATATT
This sequence comes from Acrocera orbiculus, assembly GCA_947359355.1. Taxonomy (NCBI): domain Eukaryota; kingdom Metazoa; phylum Arthropoda; class Insecta; order Diptera; family Acroceridae; genus Acrocera; species Acrocera orbiculus. Next base: position 48,918,868 of record OX375757.1, read on the forward strand.
TTCTAGCTGTGTATTTTAACGATTAACGATGCCGCTTTTATTATCTATTAAATACTGTCATAAGGAGCTCATTCCATACTATATTATATTGTTCAGGAGTTACTTCCTTAAACAAATCCCTATATAAGCCATTAATGACTTAGAAAGGATTATGGTAAGAGTAATTAGCAAACATTGTGTGTCGTAGAGAATACCAAATAAGGATTAGTAATTATTTGAATTTATAATTAAACATTTCAATTTGTACAATTATGTTGATTGTTTTTGGAGTGATATTACTAAGAAAATTTTTAATGTTTGATTTTAACATATCCTTTGGTGGTCTTATATCCTAGAGAAAAAATATTGTTTGGTTGCTAACAATAAGAAATAAAGAAATTGAAAATAAGTATTACTGATTGTGATATTAAACAATCTTAAAAATGTTTGAAAGGGCTAATTTTACTTTAAAGTATTTACAAAATTTATAGGAGGTAATAAGTAAATTATAATCTCAAGTTAAATTTTTTGGGATATAAATAAGTCTTATAATTTTTTAAAAAGGGAAAAGTTTGTTAGTTAGGAACTCTCTTTAAAATAATAAAAAGAAAATCCTATTAAAGGAATACATTTTTTACTGAAAATTTTACTATGAATTAAAAGGACCTAATTAATTTTTTTAATTGGAAACAAAATAGAAAATCAATTAATTGTTACATTTCTGCTTCAATAATAATAAACAAATCGATTCAAAAAACAACTTTATTTGAGATATTTGTTTATAAATATGTCCAGATACTATTGGCAATGAAAAAATGAAAAAAGAGATAACTTACTTTATTTTTTTATGGAATAAAGCTTTTACTTGCATTATAGTCTCAATAGTAAATGTGCTATGGGCTTTATATTGCAATTTTCTAAAGAACTCATTTGGTATTCATACATTTATCCCTTTTCAATAAATTCAATTTTGCTTAGTAGTAAGAAGAAAAAAGTTTTGATATTCCCTAATAATTTTATTTAATTATTTTAAAATATAACTTAAATATTTAAATTTTTAAAAAAGAAAATCAATAAATCAAAATAAAGACATTTAAAAGGGGCAAAATGTATTCATATTCATATTAGGTTAGAAAAATAACAGTGAACACCCACAGAAATTTGTTATTTACCAAAATCTAATTCTTAGTACTTACAATATTTTTTTAAACATTTCTAGACATTTTTAAATGAAATAAATCGTCCAAAAATTTATTATTATTCCCTTAAGAGCCCTAAGGAAACTTCCAATTGGATTTACTAAGGTGATTTATATATTCACCCCGTTATTCCTCATTACAAAAATATTTCGCTACCATTTCTTTTGTTTAGATTTAATCGTTTCATATTTGTTACGTTTTTTTCTGTATATGAAGAAAAAAAGGAATTAGTTTCAAGGAATTTGGAACGTTAATAAAACTGTTTTTTTGTAAGCTCAACATATTTTCTGTCATATTTATTTTGTTTTTAGCTCAAGGTGTCACTAGATTTTTTTTAGATTGTTTAGGTAAAATTTTCCTTTTGAAATAAATTTTTTATATGATTTTACAATGATTTATTGAGAAAATAAATAATTATTTCTACTTGTTTTTAATTAGTTTCAATTATAACTTTAATTGTTAAATGTCAATAATTAATATTAACAGAAATCTATAAAATGCTTGTTAAAGCATAAATTTTTTTAGTAGTAGAGTTTTATGGATTGTAACTAAAATACTCAGAAGCCAGTTTATAGCAAAATTTGGTTATCAAACCCTTTGGTTCAGAAAAATAATAAAGCTCATACTAACATTGTGTTTCATTGTATGCCTATGGCAAAAGCAAATTCTCAGTCCATAATGGTGCAAAAAATTTCTCTTCACTAGTAGCCAGCCAAAATACGAGACTCGAGAGCAATACACTGTTGTAGTCTTTTCCTGTACCCACTGAACACCAAAAATGTTCTAGTTGTGCCATTAATTTCTCTTTTCGTTACACCATTTGCATTGTAATGCCTGTAACTCGTTTAGCGGTAAAAAATTTAGTGCTAAATGCTAATGAGTCCATTAGTCTCCCCTGATGTTCCACTCCACTGGTATATAAAAAAACTCTCCATTTTTACTGTGCTAAGTCGTCTCCACACGCTAAGCGCTAGTGAGCCCCAGGCATAAGGGTAGTCATATTAAGGTAGACTTAGGCTGCCCACAGAGCGCCGGCTTACAGCCGAGCTGACGTCCACACACTGTGGGTAGCCTTAAAGTCTAAATCACACAAATATTAAAAGAAGGATGTCCTCTTGTAATCTTTTTTTTGTTATTTGAAGTTAAAACAGCGCTTTTTAAAGAACAAATTTAGTATAAAAACAAAAGGTTGAAGAAGTTGTTTTATTTGTAGAGATTAAATATAAACTTTAAAATGAATTGCTTTTTCCATGCCAATGATCACAGACTTTTAAAAAATAATTTCACAAAAAACTGCATTCAAAGTTTTAAGCGCTGAAAAAGGTAAAAGAGATGAGGGGAAATCAAATAACAGTAACTACAACAGTTTTGTCCAAATTAACTTAAAATTTTGACACAACATTTCTAAAACTTTGTACTATAAGAAAATGCAATAAAAAATTACAGTTTTAGAAAAGTGTTAACCCTAACCTCCTTAAGAAAAGCTAACAATTAAGCTATAGACTTTTGGTAAACAAAAGAAAAATACTTAAAAAATGTGCATCTTTTGTTAAAATAAATTTAAATTTGATTGAGAACAAAAATTCTTATAATTCTTATATTCTAGGTTAGCCTCTACTGTTCAAATCAATTTTCAAGTCAATGATCTTAATTTTTGTTGCTGAAATTATCCATTGCTGCTTAATAAATCTACAAAACAGATATTCTTTCTATATGAAAAAAGTATTTAATCGGATGACATAAACACCTTTTCCTTTTAGGCTTTAATGCTCAAATATTTTACAACCCATTTCTTTTTAGGATATTAAAAATTTCAATCGTTATAGATATTTGAAGTAAGTGTGACAGGGGATATTAGTAAAATGTGTTCGCACAATTAATTCATAAATAATCAATCGTGTAAAATGATTATAGTTATTTATAGTACACCTAATACTTTTATACTTTTATACTTAATAAGAAGAGTTTCAATAATCAATACAATTAGCAAACTGTAAAACAGAAGGTTAGGATCATTTTAAAGGCTCACAAAAACAAAAGATTGGGTAATATAAAATCACAACTGAAAAATCAATATGAATATTTTTCATGTAAGCTTCAAGATTACATGATTCTCAATAATTTAATATTTTATTAAAAATCCTCATCCTTATCGATTAGAGTTTAAAGTAGAAATTAATGAATGATATACTCCTATATTGGTAAGAGTTCTTTAATAAGTCACCATTGTATATACCTAATATCTACCGAGTTAGTCTCTGGTGTTTTATTATTTACTTTTATTTAACTAACTTCATATTTTGTAGTTACTATGTTTGCGTATCGTAAGTATTTGGCCAGAAGTAGAATAACAGGCGACTTGATGTATTTCCTTGCATTTGGTTAGTTAAATATTGAAATGTTGTTTTTATTTCCTTAAATCGTTTGTTTTTCTTATTAGAAAATTATAATGGTGCCTATTGGCTTTTATTTGTCTTGTTTTGCTTAACTTGAGATACAAATATTCCAAAAGTAAATATTTTCATATTGAATAAATAAAATAAAAATTTAATATTTCTCATTAAAATAGTTAAAAATCATTTTTTCTCTTTGGGAATGATTTTATAAGAGTACTTCAATTTATAAATATTTATTAATTTCAAATAAACATTTTGAGGGGGAATAAATTTAAAATTGAGATCTGCATAAATAAAAATTTCAAAAAATTATTGAGAATTTAAGTATTTCTTTTTTGTCAAAGCATGTCAAGCGATTTATAACTTATAACTTGGAAAAAGCTCTCAACAAAATCATATTTTATGTTTAAAGTTCAATATTTCATTAAAATAAAATTTTTATTGATTAAATTTTTGGTGAATTTTTTACTAAATTATGTTTGAAAAAATTCCAAGATATGTTAACAAAATCAAATCACAGATTAGCTCTTGTTTCATTCTTTAGATAAGAAATCGTTTTTATCCTAAAAAAAAACAATATTCATTTTGAATTGTAATCATTTCTTAAGCTTCATTAGATATTTTTTTATAAAAGAAACAAAAATTCATTATATTCTCTCGATTTGCTTGACAAAAAAACTTTTCTTTTTTTTTGTTATTTCATGTCTATAAAAATGAATTCAGCATAAATAGATTTACATATAAATGTCCTGGGGATTTTTTTGCGTTTTACAAAATAAGAAAAAAAATTGCAAATTTCGAAATTTAATTTAGTTGATAATTTATTTTGGATAGTTAATATAAATTCATAGATGTTCTGTCTAAACAGGGTGAAAAAGCTTGGATTTAAATCACATTTATCCATAAAATGGTTAAAGAAAAATAATTCAAGATATTTTTTTGTAAACTTAATTATTTTCCCTTTGAATTCACTTAAACTTACCCTAGATAATCTAGTTTAATTAAATTTATCACTTAAGTTCTTGTTAAAATAAATTTTAGTATTTGTGATCAAAGGTAAGTGTTAAGTGAGAGCTACCGCGTAGACAAGTTTCATTAATTCTAAGATGATTTACATAACGTAACAAAAATTTCAATATAAATGCTAGAGTCAAATCTAATGCAAAAATTAAATTTGCATCGTACCGTAAGACATCAAATGAAGTTGTTGGAAATATCAGGAGTTTTAGTGATGATTTATAACACCATACTTTAACATTTTCCTGCTTTGACTTCTCTACATAAAAAGTAGATTTAGTGTATTTTTATGTATGCTAGAATGCATACCTTTAACAAAGTTTATTTCTGTATCTTTGAGGCTCAAACCCACAACAAAATGACAGCAATTTGTTGATTTTATTTCTCAATAGAATTTTAAATTCCATCTGAGTAGGATTCAAAACTTTTGTATAATTTCTTTCTAATGATACAAATTTATAAATTTTAGTTTGAAGTTTGCCTGTGAAAGGAAATTATTTTATTTTAAGTAAATGATTTCCTTTGAATAGCTGTCAAAGAAGAATATTTAACTTTTTTTAACAAAAATTATTATGATTTTCATAGAAATTAGTTTAAAATCAAAGTTAGCTTAAAAAACCAAAAATTGTACGTTTACAAGGGAATAAAATTATTATAAATTAATTACAATTAATGTTCTATGTTATATAGCCGTGTGTATTCAAGGTCAAGGTCAAGGTCAAGGTCATGTCCCTTTGGTTGGCGAATGCATTAATCATACATATCTATTAGATTATTATACACCTCTTTTTTCACCAAAATATAACGAATAAAAAAAGAAATTTTAACCTCTCAACAACGATCGATTTCACAGAAAATATTTGCTAATATTAGAACTTTTAATGTTACTCCATTTTCGTTTCTTTTTTCTTTTTACACTGATCAGCATTATTTTTAATTTTATTAGCATAATTAAAAGCTCACTGTTTAACACTAAATTGATTATATTCATTTTTTGTTTATTTTTTTAATTAAAAAAAATTTTTTTGTTTTTCTTTTCTTTAATTTTTAAACAGCGTTAAGTGCACATAAACAATCCCGCGTACTTTTACTTGTAAGCCAAAACTTGAATACTAATCCTGCCAAGTTCGAAAAGTATCCGATCACTGAACACACAGCTCTGCTGATTAAATTCGGCTCACTCCTTCTGCGGACTCCACTCGACTGACTAAATTAAATATTTTATTCCTTATAAGGAAGAATAAAAAAATAAGAACAAAATCTAAAATGGAAAATAAAAAAAAATTCTTAGAAATTTGCCACGTGCGGAAGTTATGCCATTTAGATATCCTCATTTTTATTAATAAATAACTAAACATGACAGGAGCCTTTAGTTATGGGTACGGTGTCGCCTGTCGCAGACTGAAATGAGAAAAATGCCAGCAGATATAGATTCGTTACAAATGTTTCCAAACTCAACATGACAGTTGCCTTTAAAGTATGCTTACAGTGGTGCTTCTCATAGACCAAAAAATGAGAAATGAGCGCGTGGCAGCCAGAAAATAAAGAAAAATTCACTACATCTAATAAAGAGTCTATTGAAGAAATATGAAGAAAAGTACTACTAATAATAAATGAATAAACGAGCTATCAACTATTTGGATTATATAACCAGATTATGGAAATTTCATTGAAGTGATATGCAATTTCACTTTTCTTACCTTTTTACCCTCATATCAAAAATCCAAAACTGACAAAATGTTTATGTGTATACAATGGCGGATTTATGAGTGTAGCGCCCTTAGCACCCTCTAATTATCTAAGTAAGGATTTAAAATAAAAATTATTTGTGCTTATTCATAACATTCACAGTGATTATATTGATTTATTAATTAGTACTAATTCAAAACAAATAATTATTTTTGAAATGAAAGTTTTAGTTAAAAAAAAAAAATACTACTTTATCCGCTTTTTTCATGCTTTTGTATTCGCCAACTTAATTATGATTTCCTCGCAATCGATTTTTGCTAGTAGATCTGCTTCAATTGTTAATAATGCTAGATCATTTAACCGCTTCTGGCCTGTATTTGATCGTAAATAACTTTTCACACGTTTTAATTTTGAAAACGAACATTCACCTGAACAATTAGTCGCTGGAATGTTAAGAAAAATACGTATTGCTATATCCACATTTGGATACACTTCTTGTAATTCAATTTCTCGTAAAATATTAAAACTTCCAAGAATGAAAAAGCTTTTTGTTTTTTCATTATCGATGATAAATACTCACTTAAATGAATACATTTTTCTTGTAGAGCATCTTCTAAATCATTTGGATATTTTTTTACTAAATTATTTGCAGATTGAGCAATTTCGTTTGATTTTAATTCTGTCAATCGACTTAAAAAAGCAAAACTGTCATTTAATTTAGTATATGCTTTGGTACGACGATTTAACTCTACAGTTGAATGAATCGAAAAATGAATCGTAGAATCGTAATCGTAAGAGTAGTTCTCCATCTTAGTTATATCAATTTTTACATTTTGAAGCTTCAAGTTAACTCCATTAAAACGATTCAATATTGTATTCCATGTAATAGCTAAAATGCAGTTTCTAATTTCCTAATTCTATTTAATAAGTCTTCGGCTTCAGAACGAGTACTTTTATTTTCGGTTTTTTCATTAGCAATAAATTTGGGAGATTTAATGACACCATCCCACTCTTCAAGACATGCATCATATCTCGCTGACCAACGAGTTACGCATAAATTTTTGAGATTTCGTTTAAGGTTTGAGATTAAAACTACCCAACGATGAATAGAGACAGAAAAAAAAGTTGTAAAGTGCCTGCAAAGTATCAAAAAGCTCTGTGACTTCCGTAATAGAATCTACTGTGCATTTTCCAACAAGATTTAAAGAGTTAGCTCTACAAGGAACATAAGCAGCTAGTGGATTCAAAAACGCTAGAAAGACTATAATTCAATACAATTATACAATATATCATATTTTATTAAAAATCCCAAAAATTTTTTAAAAAAATAGTTCACTGCATTAGTTACCAAATAAATTTTCGTTTAGAATACTTGAATTTTTTGGCGCCCCCCAAATTTTGCCGCCCTAGGCACGGGACTGCCTGCCTGCCGCCACCTAAAATGTTTCTCCAGTAAACTAAAAAAATGTTGCGCTTCTAACAGTACAAGTTAACCAATTTATACCAATTTATCTATTATTCATTATTGATTTTGTTTTATTTTGCTATAGACTATATTTTTAAATCATTGAAAACTCATAAGCCGTTAAGAAGTTTAATTTATATTTTTCCTTTCAAAATAAATTTTCCATCCAATTAACTTATTGTTAGACATCAGATACATCAGATTGTGTGTAAAGATCAAAATCTGTCACCATCAATTTTTCAATTATACAATTGACTGAATTTCTGTAAAATATTTTATGGATTAAAATTTTATTATTTGGAATATTATTTGAAATCCATTTCGATTAAAGATTCAATAAAAGTTTTGTTATTTTTTTGATTTTATTGTTTTATCTGAATTTCAACTTTTTACTTGTCACAACAGGTAAAGCAGAAATTCAGTTAATTTTTTTAGAGTTATCAAAAATGGCAGCATTTGGTTGAGAGTTTTTGTTGTTTTTATAATTATGAGCACAAAATAAAAATTCAACTTTAATTTTTAATTAAACTTCTACAAGAATTGTTTATTAGGAAAATTTTATAGCCGAAAAATTGATTTGAAGGAAAATCAGGGTTTTTGAGTTTTAATGAAAAAATATTTACAATTTGTATACTGTAAACAATTGTAACAATTATTGCACTATCAATAAGTTTGGTTGTTTAGTTATGATTTATTTGTGTATCACTTTTTGTTTTCCTTTAAGGAAGAGGGCATGGGGGCGGGGGGTAGGGTTTGCACTTTTTAAAAATCGATTTTTTCGTCTTTTGTTATATTTTAAGAAAAAAGTCCCAAAATTTGAAGTCTGGACATGAATTTTCTAAACAAACTTTTTATTTTTGTTTTTGGATGCAAAACAAATAGCGTAATGAGATGAAAAATTTAAGTTATGCCATTTTGACATGATGTTTGATGTTTTATATAAAGTGTCAAAATAAAACTTTTTTGCTTGGTTTTTGGATGAATATTAAGATTTTTGATTTATAATTTTTTTTGCAGTTTAAGTTTTATTGTTTTTTTTTGCAGCAGAGTTTTTTTCTCTTCAAAAAGAAAACCAAAGAATGTTATATAAAGGTCAGTGCGTAATGCAAGAAGTTTATTACAAGCTATGTTTCTGAAAAGTTAGAGATAATTCAACGAAAATGAACAAGGAAAAACTGTAATAATGGATTTCAGATTATATCAATATATATCCTAAAGCATATTAATGAAAAATTTGTTTTTCATTTATTTAAATTAGGCTTAATGTGTCATTTTGTTTTCTAAATAACTCTCTTTTCAGCTTTTGTCCTAAACGTCGCCTTAAAATAACTAAACTTTGACTTAACTAAGGACTTTGAAATTGGAAAAAAAACATTTTTTAAGCAGATGAATACTTTTTCACACTAGACTTTGGTAAACATAAATGAAAACTGGACGTCTTTCGTTCATAAGAGAATTATATTTAATGTAGAGATACTTAGTTAGATAATTAAAGACATAAAATTAGACCTACGATGCAGTTAATTCGAATAAATTTATACATGATACTGTCTTTTTCTAAAATTTCTGAAAATTTTAAAAGAAATTTCAAGTTCAGTTAATAATTTTTAAAAAATTCGTTCAACTATGGATAGATTGATTTTAATTAAATAAATATACAAATAGTTACTAATCATTTAGAAAATTTCAAAAATTAGCTATAATTTAATAATTAAATACTAAAAATATGAAAAATAATTTAGTTTAGTAATTTTTTTCATCAAAAATATCAGTTGAGTGTTTGGAGACTTTTCTAGGACAATTTTTTGCTTAAATTTATGTTGCATGAATTTTAATAGGAGTTTTCTGTTATAATTATTCAGAAAAAAATATAAAAATATTAACGACTTTCAAACTGTCAATTTTTATTTAAAAATTAAGCAATAAATAAATTGTATAGAAAAATATAGATTAAATAATTGGAAATTATATTTTCATGGTTCATAGTGTCCTTCAAGGGCATATATAAAATTATAATATAAAAAGGAAGATGACGTTTTTTTGTTCCCTGCTTTTTCTTAAAGCATTATCCCAAAGCGTTCTTATTATTAGAAACGATATCAACTTGAATAAATTTAATAATTAAATTATGATTTTGTTGTTTTTAACAATTATTGATTTACATGTCGAAGAAAGAGGTTCAGCAAAAATAAAAAGAGAGCTATTAAGAGTATAATTGTGGTTATATGGTCCAGGAATAGAAAATTAACTGATTGTAAATGATAAAACTTCAGAGTTCAGAATTAACTATAAGAATAAAAAACTTCAAATGGTTTTTTCTCAAAACTAGTTCTTTTCAAATGGCCGAAAGTTAGTCTCCGGAGCTATTGAATCGATTTTGATAAACCACAATTTGACCAAGAAAATATTTTTAGACTTCCTTTGTATGGAAAATAGTGAAAAAAAAACGATTTTTTGATTTTCTTTTCAAACGTCCGCCATTTTTGGTTTGTTTTGTGCGATTTTTTCATAAATGTGGTAAATTCCTATGTAACGAAGGCTCCCATTGGAGAAACTGTTTGGTTTTTTGCTTCAGACATGCTCTACTTGAGACTAACTGTCGACCATGGAATGACTTTTTTTCGGAGGCTTCACTTTGGCACTTTCTGGACATAACTGGGAAAATCAAAAGGAAAAAAAAAGTGCAAAAATATAATAAAATTTCACTTCGTTTTCGTAGAAAGAATATGAGAAAGAAAATGTTAAAAATATGCGTTTTTTTAGTCTTCGTATTGGGACTAGTACCTTAATAAAATAATAATTTTTCTTGGAACCATTTAAGTACTATAATATTTAGACCCTGCAAAGTCGTTATATAACCAACACTGTTCATTTAAGGCAAATATTTTTAAAATAATATTTATTTATCTGATATCTAATTAATCTTGCAATATTTGTGAAACTGCTTTAAAAAATAAATTTAAATATGTATAAATTACAATTTTGAAGAAAATAAATATTGTAAAAACCAGCAGTATTATTTTGAGAAAAAGCAAAACTATTAAACATGAAAACCAAAGAAATTAAAGCTGCAGGTAATACGAAAACTAGGTTTAAAATTTAAATGAACTGAATTTAACTTTCAAATAGATCTTTTATAGGCTAAATTAGCACTGATTAAGATTAGCGATTTAGTTTTCTGTAGAAAATTTACTTAATTTGAATTGCTAAGCTCATCAAAAATTCTTGCAATTTACTTCAAAATATACTTGAAGATAAAATGTTATTCTTCTACTACATAAAAATATTCCATTGATATAATTTTAGATTGTAATTTTAAAATTTAGTTTAAACAAATATTTACATTTAAACAAATGACTTGAGTTTTTTGTTCTAAATCAGTCAGAAGCACAAGATTTACCATTATCTGATAATATTTGTAAAATAAAATAAAAGAATATAAATTTAAAATTTAATAATTAAAGTAATATTAACAGAAAATAAAGTTAACAAAAGTTTCATTTTTATTATTTTTATAGCAAAAAATTTCTTTGCTTTAATTTTTATAAAATCTTAAACAACAAAAAGAAATATCTTAGCTATTAGTGTTAATAAAATTGCAAAGAATGCAAATTCATTCCTTTACTATTCCTGTAAGAGAGGAAAAATGAACACAATAGTAATGAAGACAAAAACAAGAAAAAAAACTCCCATCTGTAAGTCAGATGGCTAAATCTTCTGTAAAGAAAATGAACTTACTACAATGAAAATCATTGTCATTATATTTGTATTCGATGTCAAAATAATTGTACAGTTTAATTATCTGCACGAGACTTAAAAAATGAGACATTTATTGGTAATTTTGCGTTAAACAAAAATAGAAAATAGAAAATGAACAAAGACAAGAAGAACAAAATACTTCGATTTCAGTATCTATTCATTTTCAATTGCAAAGAAATGTAGAAAATTAATTCTAAAAGTGAGACCATATGCTATTCATTTTTTGTTATTTTGCTGTTTCTAAAAAGGATATTAAGGCTATTATATAATTAAGCTTTCGGTTAGATTTAAGGTTTTAATATAAAATTAGTTTTAAATGCTAACTTATTGTTAGATAAAAGTTTTCCATTTATTTTTTATTTATGTATCTCAAAATATTATGTCAAATATACAGCTTACTATGAAGTCCTGTAATACACGAGTTAATGCTATAAATGTATGTAACCCTTATTTATATGCTTGCAGCATTTCACAAGCAGTTAAAGAAAAAAAAAAAAAAAAAATTGTATAGATATAAAAATATTTTAAGATCTATGGTAGACGATGTGTTAAAATTATTTATGGTTTTTGAAATTTCAAAACCTATGTCACAAAATTTTATGATTTATTTCACATTTATCCTTATAATAATAATATTCGATGTAAACTTTATAATTTTCTTAAAGTTTGGTTTCCAATTTATAAAAATGTCACATGTTTATATGATTCTTAAAATTTTTTTACTACTGTCCTGTATATTTTTATTAAATAAATTATCCTAATCTTGCAATATAGTTATGCTTTAATATATTCACAAAAATAAAAATAAAAAAAAAAAGTTCATGTCAACCATTGTAACATTATTACTACCCATAACCCTACTCAATCTTTTTATCCCTAATTTATTTTTATTAAGTGGAACGTGCTTTTATTTAACATCATTTCTTTTTGTTAGTCATTTTTAGTCAAACGTTCTTTCCTTCCTTTTTTTTTTTTACTTGAAATAGGCAGTCAAATCAGACTGGTGTCATTGAAGATATCACGTTTGGTAAGATTTTTTCTTATGAATAAATATTTATAGCCATTCTTAAGATTATGTATTAGTTAAACTAAGAAAGAAATTATGTAAGGTAGTTTGATATTTATAGTATCAAAATCACATTATTTTTCATGTCAAAAGTCTATTTTGAAAAAACCTACCCAGATAGAATATCCAATAATTTCATAACAAAAATATCAAATAAATATTTTTGCTGTTGTTGTCAAAAATAATAAATCTCCAAATTATTGATAGAAATTTTGAAATAAAGAACAAAGTCAGCAGCTAAGTTTTTAAGGTGTCCTTTAGCACTAAAAGAAAGGACATTCAACTTTTTGTATATTTTTGGTATAATATCTGCTTAGCAAGCATATGTTTCAAGGTATTTGGCAATATTTTTCAGATAAAATTTGCTTATATAAACATTTGACGAAAATATGAGAAGAAATTGCTTTTCTTATTTTGATAGAGCTTAAAGACAAACTTTTTATAGGTTTTAATCAAATTAAAAATCGATAAAATTTGTTTGCTCGTATATACATATTTATGAAAATTGATATCTGTTCAATTTATCGTATCTAATTTAAATATTTTAGATCTCTATAACAAGGAAATTTTTGTTTTAACATCCTGTGATACAAATTATTAAAACGTTTTTACCATAAAAAAATTTTCCTAGTTTTACTTTTTTAGCTTTAAAATTTTTCTAAATTGCATCGTAAAATTTCGGTTTATAAATAGATAAAATATACCAGGAAAATATAATAAGAAAAACTAATTGAATAAATTCAAATTAAAACATTTTTTTATTTATTTTACCTTTAAACTGAAAGGAATCAGTCCCTTTTTGAACTTTTAACAGTAAAAATCTGTGCTCAACATGATAAAAGAGAACAAAATCGCCAGTTGTTTGTTCCCGTTTCCCACTTTAAAGCCTTTAGAACTGATTGAAAGAAAGGCGTGCTTTCTATACATATCTTCAAATATTTCAAATAAAAATAATGATAAACCGAGTCGAAATTTTTAGCCTTCTTTCTTCCTCTTTGACCTCCATACTAAGGGACCGATAAAGTTGAAAGGAGGTTCAACTCTCTCATACTCTCGTATACAAAAGTATTCCAAAGTATAGCAAAGTTTGAATTTTTCAGGGTAAAGACGATGAAAGGCAGCTCAAAATTCTCTACTCGGGAAGATATTACTAAATTATGACTCAATCAATGGGATATTTTTTTTTCGTAGATCAAACAACAAAAAGTATATGCTTGAAAGTATATGAAACAAGAACTTAAAAATACTGATTAATAGAAATTTTAGCACCAAACTAACTTTGCTTAGAACTAATTGATCAATTGATCCAATAAATGTATGTCATCTAACTAACAGGACTGTTGTCCTGTTTGAGTTCAGGAAAAATGTAGCTTAAAATAAAACTTATTATGTGAATTGAAAAAACCTCAAATACAAACAAAGTAAAAGTGAAAATATAAAAAATGATGGTCAAGCGGGAAATGCAGAGCTTATTTGAGTCTAATTTCTATAAAAAGAAATAGAGTAACTTTGTATACTTTCCTTAATATGCCCAAAATCTCTTGCTTTGCTAGATTTTTCTACTAACAATAAGTAGAATTCATCACTCTAGTTAGCTTGGTATTACGAGATACAGTTTTTATTAAAGTGATGCCTTCACAGGGCTTTTAGAGCTTTATAATTAACCAAAAAAGATTATGGAGCTAAAAATATCATATAAAGCTACATTCGCAATATTTTGATTGAAGTCTTAGGCCTTATAATGCTGTGTGCTGATTGTAAACCGAATTTTCTTATGGTAGAACAAAAATATATTCTAATGAAACTTTCTCAGCAGCACCATGAAGATTTTTAAAATGTGAGTTTTATACAGAATCCGATCATTAAAAACCAATTTTGATTTTGAATAAAATTAAAAATACCTTCAAAGAAAGTTAGGGTCCAAAAATTGACCTAAAGTGTGTTGGCATTAGGTTTTGTAGAAGCAAAGGAGTTTTTCTAATAAGTTATAATTAAACTAGTTAAATATTAGACTTTATACAAAATTGTTATAAAATTTAATATTTTAGAGATGATCTGTTCTACAGATTAGAAAACTTTTTCCAATTAAAAAACTCACTCCAAACTCTTCTTCTCCTTATTCACAAAAATTATCTTTTTTACAAAAAAATGTCGGTATGGGAGACATATTTCAGTGAACAAAACGTAATAACAATTATAATAATTAAACATTACGTCTTCCACTTTCTAATTTGAGGAATTGAATTGAGGAATAAGATCAGTCAAAAAACGTACTGAGATTCAATTAAATTAAATTATATTTCAATGTAAAAGCAGGAATAATCTAATATTATAAATAAAATTATTGAATCAATTTAAGTGAAAAAAACCAATACAAATTCAGCTAAATAAAAAAAAAAAGCAATGGACTAAAAATAATATTAAATAAAGCTTTCACAAAATCAACTTGAATGTAAACTGAAGTTTCCTGGATAGCTAGAAAAAAAGTCTGTAACATCTTAGCTATTGTTTTTCTTACTAATTTAGAAAATTTCTTTGTTTTATGAAAATAAATTTGTAAAGAATATAAGAATTGATGTAGAAGGCACTTAACTGGTCTCGACTATAACTGAAAAGCTTACAAAAGGAGAAGAAGTTTTTTTTCTTCGAAAATGTCAGGGAATTCCTTTGATATAACTGTCCCATTCCGCCCCTTTGGCTGATTATGAATATTATATTTTTTTGTACTTATTGTTTAAGTAATAAAGGTTTTATAATAAGAGAAATTTCGGATTGAAATAATTTTTTTGTTTTGAGAGTTTTAAATCTTTTCAACAAGAATAGTAAAAGGGCTTTCGCCAGAAAAATGCACAAATAAATTTTTTCCTCTTTATTTTGTATTCTTTTTTTTTAAATTTTAATAGAAAAATTATAAAAGATTTTTTTAGTTATTTAACAAAAAGTAATTGATTGATTTTGTTCAGCTAGAAAACTTAACATAATTTTGAGCTACATACATACAACTTATTTATTACATGAAATTTAAGTTACCTTAAATCTAGTTAACCTGTTAAATATTTAATAAGGAATCCCAAAAGTGGTTTCAAAATAATAACTAAATTTACACTAAAGATAACTAAAATAGATAGTCATTTTAGAGAAATTACTATGCGATATATATTAAAGTTAATACATTTTGAAACATTTAAGGTGTTGTATAAATAATTTTAAGTCTTGTATCTAAGAGCTAATTTATTTAATCCACTTCACATAACAGCTTTCTTTAAAGACACCAAAAGAACGTGATTTGAAGATGAATTTCAGGCTAAATTTCAAGTACTAGAAATAACTCAATTCTTGTATTTTCTAACACTTTGCACGTTTTTGCACTTTGTAATCTTTATGGCTAAGTATCACAATTTTATGTGTTTTTCGCACTGCTTTTGTTAAAAGAACTTTTCTTCTATAATTCCAAATATCATCTAGGGATTTACTTTTGTTCTTCCTCAATTTATGGTTATAGAATACAAGAGCAGATGAATAAAATAGAATAAAAACAACCAAATACTTATGAATATATTTTTTTCCTCTAAAGGCAATAATTTTAAGAAAGTTTTGCTAAACTTTAATGAAATGTCACAACTCTTTTACTGTTAGTATAATAGTAATTCTATAACAAAGTTATACCATTTTTATTTTTTTGTTCATTTCTAAATACAAATAAAGAGCTAAAAGCTTAAAAGAGCCAAATTTAATATTCGCATATGTTCATTTTTGCATGTTTTTTTTATTAATTAAGTCTTCTACATAGCAATAGTGAAATTGGTCATGTTTGTGATATATTTGCTAAGTGTAATATATCACTTGAACCAAATTAAACATTTTAATCAATTCTCAACATGGAAACTATTTCAATATAATTGAATTACAACTGATTTTACAGAAACCTCTCACCTATCTAAAATGTTCTATAAATTCTCCTTAGTATCTTTCCATTTATGGTCAAAGCATTTATAGAGTTGGGTTAGATATCGATCTCAATTGTGTGATTAACCCCAGAATATTTGTGTCAAATGTCGGAAGAATCTCTTTCATACTATCCAGAATGTCCAGGTGCTATAGACAATCTACCGTTAGTTAATATAATTTTCCATATCATACTAACTATAGTAATTTTAGCTTTAAATCTTAAGAGATATTTATATATGAATTTTATTTAATAAATAGTTTTGGTTAGTAAATGGTTGAAAATTTAAAAAACAAATTTTAATCCTATTAAGGATTTGTTAAATATAAAATAATAAAATTTATTTTAGAATTGATCTTTAACGTCTAAATTAGATTAATAAATTTAGAATTTGAAATATCTGTATAGAATCGTAAAGGATTAAATCATTTTATTGATCAGATAAAAATATTATTTGTTCTCAAAAAGCAAATATTCATTTTAAAAAGACCAAAAAACTTAAATTTAGCAATTTTTTAGAGCACAGTTGTTTGAAAATTACTGGATAATTAGATTTTCTTTATATCAAAAAACAAAGTACTTTAAATTTTTAGCTCTTGTGGAAATAGCATTGCATATCTCCAGGAATTTGTATTAATTTTTGGCTGTAGTATTCAGGGAATAAATATTTAGGAATAATTACAATTCTTTTTAGAGAAATATCTTGATTCTATGAAAAATGCACCAACATATTAGCTTAATCCATTTTGCTTTTCATTTGGCAATTTTTAGTCAAAAGGTGTGTTAGATTCGCATATTTAATTCGAGAATTTTTTATTTTTGTCTCCAGCTATAATTGGAATTGGCTACATATTTAAGCCTCTTAAAAGCCCTAACAAGCAAAAAACCTAAGAATAATAATAATAATTTTTCATTATATAAACAAATTGTTATTTTTATGTATTTTTGTATCTTTCATTCTCATTTTTCATAACTTGTTTTCCCTTTTCGAGCCAATATTACTGCCTCCAACTTTAACATTATTTAAATTTAAACGTTTTCAATCAATGGATTCTAATATAAGATAAATTGTCTTATGATGCAAAAAAAAATAACATAAGATGGTTTCGTCTAGTTTCTGTTTTAATATTTTAGTAAAATGATTGTTTCTTTTTGTTTTTTGTTTTTAAAATTCAAAGGAATTGTTTTTAGATTTTTATAACATATAAGCTTTCAAATTTAATCATGAATATGATTATATAAAATTGTATATGGAGCTTTTTAAACACAGTAAAGAGAGTTTTTTTCTAATACTCTTAGCCAATAGATAAAATATAAATTTAAAAGTACATTTTATAATCAAACTGAACCTATTGAAAGTATCGGAAAGCAGCAAACTAGAAAGAATATAAATTTTATAGTTTAAATTTTCAATATATAATTTTATATTCTCTAATATGCTTGAAAAAATCAGTACCAGGATTTTATTTTACAAAAATTGTTAAAAATGAAGAACAAATTACACATATGCAGTTTGATTTTTTGAAATTTAAAACGTATTAAATTTATTAAGAAGTTATGATCTCGGTAACAGATTTTTTACCTTTATTTACAGCAAATTTGTCAGAAATATATTTAAAAACTGTATTAATAAAATTATTAAAGAGGCTCATGGCTTTGATTAGATTTCAGAGTCAGGATTAGCTTGCTAAAAATCTTTATGAATAGCTTGCTGTTTCTTACGTTTCAGCTTTCTATTTCTTAAACTTTTAGTTCCATTTTTTAAATTTTGAGCAATAAAAAGTCCTCCAGATAAAGCAAAATGTCTCCAGAGAAAAAGTCATCATTAAAATTGAGAGCTAATCTTAAGACCGAACATAAATCATTCTACTTGACTGGTAAAAAAATTAGTTAAGTATTTTAATTAGCGAAGGATGAAAAGGTTGATGAAAAATCCAAGTTTTTTTTATCTATTATAAGTGTGTATTTTTTATTTTTTGTTTAAATTAATGAAATAAGATCGAAAATCATGCGAATGGCATTATACAGTCTACTATTTTTGTTAAATATTGATAAAAACTTTGAATTTAGCTTAGAAAAAACTATTTTTATTCCTTGTAACTTAATTTATACATCTGCCAAATTTTTGGAATTTTTTAAACCAATAGTTTTACAATGGAAAACTTAAATTAATAATAATTTTAAAGAAGTAACAAAAGAAAACCATATTAACTTCAGTGTATTATAAAATGCAACTTAAGAAACAATTTAACAAATCCTTAAAAGTCAATTTTATATTATTATTTTACCACAAAATATAATTCATATTATTAAGCACGTAAGGGATCTAAAAATTGTATGAACCTTGGATAGTAAAACCATATGTTATCCTATATTATTATTATATATATGTATATATATATATGTAAGAATGTATATGTGTGTAATCATATCCGTTAAACTTATCGTTTGAAATAAATCATTGTACCGTCGACACTTCAGAGTATCATATTTTCATCTTGAAGAGGGTTACAAAACAAGCGAATCCACACTTATTCATTCTGATGGGTCATACTGTGTTATATACATATATATATATATATATATATATATATATATATATATATGTATATAAAATTTATTAATATACATATGTGTTCATATAATCCTTCAGAATTAATGTTAGTCTAATAACAAATCAAATATTTGCTTAAGTGGTTAACATTTGACAGACTAATTCTTCACTTGAAAATATTTAATTAGTTCTGGAATAGCTCAGTTGCACTAGTAAAATGATTAATTATATAATACTATCAGGATATTATCCTATATAATTTTATTATCATCAAAATTAAGTAATTTTTTTTCTTTTAGTTAGACAAAAACTTTTCATATCTCTAAATAACTTAGTTAATTAAGAGTCGAATTTAAGTAAGTCACGTATGTTATTTATAGGAAGTAATTCTTTAAGTTTTACCATTACTTTATCTTAGAAATTCTTATTTTTAAAGAACTTTTACTATTGAATTTTAGTGGTTCAGTACATCTTTTTAAATGAATAGTTGAAAATTTGGGTAAAATTTATATAGAATATAAAGAAACTTTTAGAACATCTGTTGACTAACTTTTTTTTAATATTTTTAAGTTTGACCAATATTTGAAAAATAAAAAACAAAAACTTTTCAGCTATTTAAAAATATATTCAAATATCTTTAACAAACTATTTCTTAAGTATATAACTTCAACAAGAATGTTTCTTGTTTAAAATTGTAACTTTTAAACAATTTAAATATTTTTCTTATAAATCAAAAGATAGTTCTATGCTTCCAACACCAAAGCTGCATTTAAAGTTATAAAGTTAGTTATTAAGTGTAACTGCAGCTACTTAACTTTCAAATTTTACGATGATATTACAAGATGATGTTCACACTTGAAGAAATATGATAACAAAAAAACAAAAGAAAAAAATGAGCAAATAGGAGAAATAAAGAAAGTTTGAAAATTTAATTTAAAACTTTAAGTGATTATCTCATTCTTTAGCAGGAATTTATTACTAACCTACAAGGCATTCTTGAACTTTAGTTGAAATTTCATTTATAGCAAATGCTTTTCTTAAGATTTGAATAAAAGCTTAGTTTATATACACTCAAGGCAATTGTTGAAAGTTTCATAATAATAAATTAATTAAGTTTTTTAGTGATAGCAAGAAAATATTGTATTAGGATTAAAAATTTTATACATATTTTCTAAATTTAATGCTTGAAATCTAATTTTAATTTCTACTTTGAGCGTTGGTTGATATATTCAAATTTTTTATTGAAATTTATAGGTAATAAATTTATGAATATAAAAATATTTTTAAGTATTTATAGAAATTTTTGAAATTATTTTTAAATATTTTTTAAGGGTGAAATCCTATTTGAAATAAGAAATGTTAAACTGTTTTTTTTTTTTTTTAACATTTTGACAAAAGTAATTTTAAAATTCATTGGAATATTTCTACCCACCTCAAAACATGGAATACAACGTGTAGTGATTACATTCTTTTTCGAAAAATTTTTTATAAAAAATGGCTTTTGCTGCTAAAAGCACGTTTTTTGCAAAAACTTTTACAGGTATATTTATAAATGTGTCTATTTTTTTAAATGCATATCGAAAACTTGAAATATTTCAGCTTATGCTTTGGTTTTAGTGAAATATTTTTATATTTGATCATTTCAGGTAGATATTAGATAAAAATAACTTTTATATTTTTATATAAGCTTACATCAAAATCTGAAAAAGCTACATGTGTTACGTGATTTGAGAATCCAAAAAAAACTTCTTTTATTTGAGAAAATGTGAGAAAGTGCTTCTATGAAACATAAAAGGCCTCAAAAATGGTATTAGTAAATTTTATAAGTATTACGCTTGATTTTAATATTTTAATCTTCATGAAAACTTTTTTGGCAAGCAAAATTGATTTCTCCATATTCCAATCAGCTACCACTCATAAAAAGAAGGTTTGCTTGGTGTAACATAAGAAGGAATGTCGATATTTTACAATGAGGAAATTTAGAAACCAAAAGTAATGAAATGAAGATTTTCGAAAGTGTGGTGATATACACTGGATATACATTTCATTCTGGATTAAGTTCCAAACATTGGCATTTACACAGCCTTAGAAGGAACACACTTCAATTGGCCAGTTGATAAGAAGAAGTGAAGTCAAATAGCTTTCGAAAAAGAAGGGATTAACGATTTTAAAGAAACAAGCTTGTTGCACATATCTCATATGTAATGGCAAAAGTAAAATAACACTTTTAGTAATTGTTCTAAACATTTTATTCTATGGTTTAAATTCTAGAAATGTTTACCATTAGAAAATATAAGATTTAGTACTCACATCGGTTATAAGTTCAATTCTACAAGCTTTATCAACATATGAGTATATTATATGAGGAATAATTCAAATTACGGAAAACAGGACGTTGCAATATGAAAATAACAAAAAATATCTTGTGCTCTCAAGAATTCTGCCAAAGCTTTAATCGTAGTGGATAGTGGCATAAACGTAATAGAAATGGCTTAATTATGGCCTCAAAAAGACATAAAACTAATATGAAGTCTCTTTTCTAACAATTTTGTTGTCATTAATGCATTAATGATTTAGTAGATGAATTGAAGGATATTAGACAAACTGTGAGATCTAATCAGCTCATTAATCCCAACGCTTTTAAGGAATATAAAACAAGTAAACATTCAAAAAGCTTATAAGTAAAAGATAATAAGTATCTTTTCTAGGATAAAATAATAATAAATAATATTTTCTTATTTAAAAATTAAAAATGATTTAATGGTTATCAAAGTTTTTTGTGGAGAATTCTTAGAATAGAAAAACTAACAAAAATTTTATTTTCTTGTTCAATACAAGATAATAATCCTTTTTATAGTTTGGGCTAGAAACTAAATATAATTAAAATTTAATTTGAATTAATGTAAGCAATTTTTGTTGTTGACAATTTTTGAAAATTCAACACATACATTTACTAAATTTTATTAATGTTATATTCTACATTATATACATAAATACATAAAAGTTTATCTATCTAATAAAAACAAAACATCTACTGCTATGAGGTTTATATTAAAGGAAGTAAATTTATGCAGCCCAAATACAATACAATTTTGAAATTGAAGTAAGGGATTATATCTTGACAATAGTATACCCCGCAGTATATCAAAACTCCTAACAAAACTCTTCCATAACTCATCTTATATATCAATATATCTTCCTTCAACAAGGTGTTTAAATTAAGTACATAGAGTGAAGTGAATGATGATGACAAAATTACAAAATTTCTTGTATGTTTAGTATGTGAAAGGCAAAACGGGTGTTAGAATTATACTATATATGTCCTTTGCATAGATAGTGACACTTAAATATCATTGAAATTCTACTTGTTATAAAATTTTACTGCTGGTTATATGACATAGTAGCAATTTTTTATTTTTTAAGACAATCAAATTTTTGTAACAAAATTTATAAAATTGAGAGACTGAAAATAATTCTTTGTAAAAGATTCAAATGAAATTTTGACAGCTCAAATATACAGCACAAATTTAACAAAATTTAAAAATATTTGTTGTTTCTTGCTATGACTTACATTCAGTATTGGTAACGAGTATAAAATATTTTTGAAGAAAAATTAGATTAAGGCTTTTATGTGTTCCATAATTTTAACTTTTATGCAATTTGGATAATAATTTTATGATTATAATATGATAAGTCTACCTATTCTAATACTTTACAGTAAATTTATTTATTAATTTTTTCTATAGTTTTTGAATATCAACTACGTGTTTAGGATTTATATTAAATCACTTTTTTTAACCTAATGCTGATATATTTTTGAGCATTAGGCTACGGTCCATATCATATCATGTCGCAGGAATTCGCTACCATATGGACCGTAGCCTTAAAGGAAAAACTTTAATGCTATCACCATAGTGGTATAGTGTATCCGATTCTAACGTTAGCTCCTTATTATTTTCCTATCAAATCAAAAGCTATTATTAAACAGTTTACCTTCAAAAGGTTTGATGCTGTTTTGCGGATAAATAATGGGATAATTAGTTGTTCTTCAATTTAAATTTTGTGAGCATTAACTAAAACAAATACATATAATGCTTTACAGAAAGACTTTTATACAAAATAAAACGTATAATTTAAAGTCTCTTTTGAAAATTCTTGCTTAATGGGGTATTCTGCCTAGAGACATGAATTTTGGGTATTTTTATAGGGACAATAAGAAAAATAAACAATATTTTTAGTATCAATTATTTTGCACTTGTTATTGCTTAGCTCCCTTAATAAAAAAGTGAAATAAATTACAAATCCAAAAAGTTACAGGCTGATGAAGTTGGGGGTCTCAAACAAATGGCATGCGATAGTCACCATGATTGTAACCCTCTTAGAGATCAGAATTAAAAAAATAAGGAAAAATTAATTTAGAGGATAACTGCTATCGCACGATCTAAAATAGTAGTTGAAGAAAAAAAATCTTTCTCACAATTGTCCATGTTTGATAAGACCCTTTTTCTAAACTTTTTTTTTACTAAATTTTTTAAAAATATTTAATTTTTTATAACCTTAGTACGCACGATAGAGAAATGTATTAAAAAGACTCACGCCAATTTTCAAGTGAATTCGTTTAGTAGAATTTGAGAAATCATGAAATCCAAAAAAGTAGTTTCAGGAAAAACGCATTTAAAGCTTCGGGTAAAGTTACGCGCAGTATAAGTCATACATTAATAAAACAGCTAATAATCTCCAAAAATAATTTCAGTTTTATGAAATTCGCGTAAAGACATATTTTTAAAGATTTAAGCTTTAAAAATATGATAAAAAAAATTGATCTTTTCAAATTTCTAGACTTGATCATCATATAAATTCTATGATTAATAAAATGTAGGGAATGAGAAAGAGCCAAATATTTTATGTATATATATATATATTCTATATATGTATATAGTAGATCTTTTTGACCAGTTTTGTTTCAGCGAAGGATATTTTACTTACGACATGATGATAGTAGGAGAAAAAATACTTTTATCTAATCGGTAGTTACAGGAAACCATATAAGTACTACATTGATCAAGTTTTTTCCAATGTATTATGATATTCATCACTTTTGATTTGTCCTGCATTAGTTTCTTTTACTAACATCTCTGAAAAATCATCTTTTAAGCATTTTTCTAATAAACATAGGGTATCAGATTCATTCCTTAGTCTACGTAAAATACGAAAGTTTATACCGGGAGCTTCAATTAACGCAGTTATTTTGAGAATATTGTTCTTATCTTTCTAGATTCAACCGATTAAGTACTAGCATCATTGGCAACATCATCCTTGTAGTTACTTAGGCCTTTTTCACGATAAAACTCACTTCCACCTTCACATGAATTATCACTTGTTGAATTCCAATTGCTCTTTCGTATCTTAACAAAATCCATTTTTCTTTCAAATTATTCTTCAAGAAGTCAAAAAGTACTACGCCATCTTAAATTATTTTTAATGAAAACATAAAACAAACGTGTAAAAAAACATATCTTAAAAAACCATATTTCAATATTTTATTTTCATATCAAATACGCAAAAGGCTTAACTATAAGTATCATAAATAAATTATTTAACCTTTGGTGCCAATAGGTTGTATAAATGTTCATTTAAAGACCTCGTTTCACTAATATATCGAATGTTAAGTCTACTTATTATTGCTCACAAGGAGTAACTTGATGAATGTAAGGCCAATTGATGTCAACAAAATTGTCATTTGAACTAGGATGATAACATTTAGAACATAAATTAGATCTACATAAACATTTATACACACTTGAGTAATAATATTCGTTGCTAGTTAGCTGTCAAATGCAGTTAACAAATTTCAAGATATCAATAGCTTTCCAAAATGATTTATAGTAATATTAGACAATCAAGCATTATCTTAAATTCAATTTCATTGGAGGATTTTTGCTATTGGTTAACTATTGATAGTACTATAAATAATAAAATAAAAAGGAGTCTTTTAAATAATGGCACTTATTCAATAGTAAAACTTTTGAATGTAAACTTTTGGAATCCTCAAACTTTAGTCAACAAAAGTACTTAAGATATTTTGAAGAAAAGAACAAAAACATATAAGGATACACTAAATTATACAACTGATCAAATATATCCAAGAGAACAATCGAATTTCAATATTACCCTTAGCAAACTAAAACAAATTGCAATATCAATTCTGTGCTATTTCATTGATGCCCAAGTAAGTTTTGTTTGCAAATGAAGAAAAAAAAACGGAATCTCCTCAAGCGCTTTCCTAGAACATGGCTAAAGTACACTCTAGAGAGTAATCATGAAAGTTTTCATTTCTTCTTTGTGTTCCCTCTATATTCCTTTTTTTTATATATACATACATAACCGACAAGTAAGGTTTTTTTTCCTCTTGAAACTTTATTTTTTTTTTTTTTTGACATGCATGACAAGTAGTTTTCACCATAAATCTGCATGAGATTAAAATCAGGTTCGCGTTTTATTGCTCTTTTGGAGTTTAAACGTTAGTCAGCTGTACCTGCCTGCTCATGACTTTTAAACATCTAAACTGAAGTATGGCAACAATTTATGAATTTTTTGAATGAAATTTTTTGTTTGTGCCATAAACATTATTCATATGTATTTTGTTTACAAATGGTAAATAGTACAATCCTTTGGGTTTGATAGCGAGAAATAAAACGAAAATCAACGAAAACTTTCATTATAACTTTTGTAACAGATTCAAGTTGTTTTCAGAACTGCTTGGCTTTGAGTTTTCCAATATATCAAACTTCAAACTTTGTTTTTTTTTTTGTTTTATGTAAATAGAAGGAAAGATGTATAGAGTTTATCTTTATTTAAAAATAAGGAAGGTAATAATAATATATTTAAGTGGATGGATAAAGTATTACATAATAAAGGTTGATTTTTGAATAAAAAATTTTTAAGAGAGGCTTAGTAAAGTAATTTAAAAATATTGCTTTAATGAACCAACATGCTTAGAAAAAAAAGACTTTAGAAAAAAAAAATTTAGATAGATAGAAATTTTTAAATTTCTATAAATTTAACCGAATACATCCCGATATTAAAATTAAATGCAATATAAAGAAAAATTGTTTTAATTATTTAAAATTGAATTTTGTTTAAATAATCGAAACACGTTTAAATCCTATTTTAAACTGCCTGAATGATTTGTACTGACAATTTTTGTTTTCCAAACCAAAACGACGAAAAATCATGGCCACATAATTTTGATACAAATTCAAAACTATATTTGCTTTAAGCATTTTAAAATTAGTTCAATAACATTTAGCTTGAAAACAGTACTATCCATAGTCAAATATAGCTAAACACTGTTAAAATAAATCACGTACCATTATTTTTGTTGTTAGCAGATCTCATTTGAATGTTGTTAAAAACATTGAAAAATCTTTAAGCATGAAGTCAACTAACGTGCCCCCGTAAAATTTGAATAAACTGCTCATCAACTTTAATGTAGCTATCAAGAGATAAATTCGGAATGACATGAACAAGGACTGCTTTTTAAAAACATGAGCTTGAGTACTAAGTACACAAGACAACAACAACAACAACAAAAAATAAATAAATATTTCGATCGTTTTTATTCAAATGTGTTCTTATAAGAAGAGATGAAATTAGGAAAGAAGCAAAAATACAAGAATTTCATATAAAGGGACGATGAATAGAAAAGTCTTAAAATGATATTGTCCCTAAGGTATAACCCCTGGAGTGGCATTAATTAAGACTTATGGGAGGCTCGATAAAATCTTGTATTTAAATCTTAGCTCAACTCAACTCAAAACGGAAAGAAAAAAAAAACCAAAAGCTAAAAATGATTAAATAGAAATAATTTTGAATAAGGGCCGTTTAGGGATGTACTTGAGCCTACTCAGAATAATCAATTAAAGTGGAAATGTAGGCTTTTAATTACTAAAAATAAAAATAAAAGTAAATTATTTTAAATGATTCTTTATATGTGATAATAGTAATTTTATTTCTATGGCAGATATTCTTGATATGAAATTAAAAATTTTTACAGATTGTATTTCAAGAAGTCCAAATGGAGGACTTTACCCGAAAAAATCTTATCAAAAGTGAATATTTTACAAATTAACATTAAAATATCTATGCTACCAACAATTAAAGACTTTTATTTTAATGGCTTAATAAATTTGAACGGCTCTAGTACATACATGTTTCAAACAAACTAAAAATTTCTAGTACCATGTAACATTTATGTCAAATAAAGGCTCTCAAGTAGTTATGGCAATTAAAAAATTTCATTTTAATTTTTGAATTTCACCACATCCAAAAAAGTTTGCTTAACAGTGAAGAATTTAAAATATTCAAGAATGTGTCGAAAAACATGGATAAATACGAGACCATGGAAGAAGAAATTTCCTTATTCAATAATGTCTTTGAGTCTTTTATTAATAACAGCTTCCATAACTTGTAAAAAAAACATAACTTCCTAAATTTTATGGTATATATTTTCGTTATTCGGAAAATTTTTACAAACATAATTCTAGAAATTAAAAAATTGTTACTCACAAATAATTACAAAATGGTAGCTCTGATCGTTGATCATTGATCGTTGAGATACTCTGTGATATTTATAAGAGCTGGTGCACATTTGAATCTGTTTGCCAAATATAAAAAAAGGGTTAAGTAGCTGAAAGAGACCAATTTATAATGTTTTCATGGAAATATCAGGACGAACAAGATACCCCAAACAAAATACTTTGAAGGGCATAGTTGAATCTATATTTTGCCTGATTATTTATCATAAAATGTATGAATACGGATGTAAAAACACATACGGAATTAGATGTATTTCGAGTGTCAAAAACGAAATGGACGCTAATTTATTGGACTTCTATATGTACGTGGCGCATATGAGACTAAAACTATAGATCATATTTATGGAACAAGAAATGGGGTTCGTCATTTTTCCCTACAGCTATGAGCCGAAATAAATTCACAGAAATCATGAAATTTATTCGATTTAACAACAAACAACAACAAAGTTAATATGTACAAAAGATAAGTTCGTCGCTTGATACAGTGTCAGATCGGCTGTAACCAGCCTGTGGGCAGCCTTAGCAAGAATTTTTTAATATCTTAGATTAGCTAAAATAAATGCTTGGATTTTATGTAAAAAAAACGGCAGGTGAAGAAATTTCGAGGCAACAACTTTTATTTCAATAAACAAAAGAGTTTGAAGCCGAGTATCAAAAAGAGAGGCAGCTAAGTACAAGGTCCTCTCAAGAAATAATATCAAAAACAGCTCAAGATTTGTCTAAACGAAAAGCTCGACAAATAAAACTGGTCGAAATGGTCATTTGACCTCTAATGGTAAGAATGGGTATATATGAAGTGTCAGTAGATTTAGTGTTAATCTTCACCGAAGTTTAATGTTAACAAATTCATGACTCGCTTACTTCATGGTAGCTTACTGGAAGGCTATGTAAGATCTAAGCATTAAGGTGGGCACCCACTTAGTGCGTATATCTCCGCGGGTGACTTTTATGACGTCATAGACTCACGCTAAAGTTCCCCCTCATATGTGGATATTTCAGCGTGAAATTCATTTGTACGTCATTTTGACATCAAAAAAGTTACCCGCTGAGATACACGCACTAAGTGGGTGCCCACCTTTAGAAACTACTTTTCGAAATTAGAGTCTTAGCTTACCTTAACTACTGGGTATTGACTTTTTGCTCCAGCTTCGCTGTATAAAATACTAAATTGTTTGAATCTCATAGCGTCACATAACTAGAGTTTTGATAATTTCAAAGAGCAAGATTCTTTTATATGATTTAATTAGCCTCACTTAATTATTAGTTATAAGTCTTTGTTTATAAAGGCCTAACAATATTTCAACTTTGTTCTTATGGTTCTTAAGCCCCGTTAACTTATTTATTTCATCAAAAATATTTCTTCTTTAAATTAAAAAAAAAAATATTTTGGTTTTCATAAAATACTAATTAAGCTTAGGCTAATTTTTATTCAACCCTTCTGAGGTTTTCTAACTGAATACTTCAATAGCTTTAAATTTATTTGAAAAGTAACATAAATTGAAATTTTTGAAAACCTGAATATATGAGACTTGATCGTTATAATGAAAAATTAGTTATATAGCAAATATGATATGGAATTGTAGGCAACAAAGAAATTTAATTAATTATAAGCAAAAAAATAAATTGACAATAATTTTTAACTAAACAAAGATTTTCTAAGATTAATTAAAAGTTTTATTGTTGATTCGGGTACATAGCATTAATTACATTCATTCATAATCATATTAATTGTAATTATTTATTATTTTTAGTTTTAGGCACGCTAAATTTACAAAGAGCTAATTTACTTAGTTATCGTGCTCTTTTAAAACAATCCACAAATTACATGGAATACATTGGTTTTTACTTAAACCTAAAAAAGAAAAATAAACTAAAAATTAATACTTAGAATATATAATAAATATAAGGGAAAGTAGTCATTAATCATTTTAAAAACAAAAATTATTCATTAATCATTTTCTTGATTCACAAAGTCATCATTAGAGAAACAAATAGGTAATTCTGAAGCTAGCAAATCAATCTTATGATTAGCGGACTTTAACGACATGAATGCTGTGCGACACCCTTTGATTTTACTTAAATCACTTTTATTAAAATTAACAAAGTTTTCTTGTTTTTTCTTGTAAGTAGCTAACAAATTCCTTCAAACAAATTGTTAGTAATTACTAAAAACCTTGTTTTTTAATTAATATTATTTAAAATACCATTTTCTAGATTTTTAAATAGGTGTTAGTAACTAAGAAAAGAAATATTTTTTGTAAATATTGTAAATATTTAAAAATTTTAATAAAATTATAAATTAAAGTAAAAAGTAAAATAATTTATATGGAGTTCTTAAGAAATACGTTTTTCATAAAGAAAGAGCTGCTTCACATTTAAGTGATATCTTGATAGCATTAAATATTTCATTAGGTCAAAGGATATATGCCAATCTATCAAATGCCATGAAATGTTAAAATTTATTACGCATCAGTTAAAATAGCGAACAAATTTTCATCTTAGCTGTTAAAGTAGCTTTTAAAATTTACAACGTTTCTTAATACACGTGTATTTCAACTGCATTCATATTCAAATATTTATATATATATATATATGTATATATGAACATATACATAAATATCACTATATATTTTATACAAAAACAACACCATATATATGTTACGTGAACTCTTTTCTAGCAATTTTTTTGTGCTTAAGTATAAATCAAAAGGGACGAGGTAAGAGAAAGCATGGAATATTCGATCAAAAGCATAACTGTAACATCTGTACACGACATAAATGCGAAAAAGCGCGTTCAGCCAACAAATGGCTCATAAATAAATATGTGAGAAAACATATCCTGCATATGTTAAAAATCCTTTTGGTATATATATATATACGTGTTTTTTTCTTTCTTTTTTTACTTTTCGAAGGGAAAAATTTGATAGGAGATTTTCTACATTGGAATATTTACCGTTTGGCAAAATACATATATATATACATATATATGTAAAAAGTAAAACTGTTTGAAAAGTCCTCTTTACGATATTTGCATGTCATAAAAAGAGTTTTAAATTTCCTCCCCATTTTATGTTGATGGAGCCTTTAGATGGAGAGCTTTTCTTCTAACTCGAATATTACACGATTAGATACTTTCAAAGGGATAAGAATTTTTTGATAATCTCACTAGCTTACTATATAAGTTCGATACTTTGTTAACATTTGTTAAAATACATAGCAAATCAATATGGTGTACTTTTAAAGAAAATGTAAAATGAAGATATATTCATTCAGGTATCAGATTCCTGAAAAAAAAAATTTTTATTTGAAAAATTCAGTAGCATTTAATTGAAATTTCTTTTGACGTTAAATTGAAAACCATCTAAACAAGACGATAGGTATAAATGAAATTTCTTGAATACCTTTTGTAATTGAAATTTGAATTGGAATTTAGCAATTTTAGATAGTACCAAATAATGGAAACAATTTTTCGAATTTCAGATCAAAAATTTGGTATAAAACTGATAAGTCAATCTATTTTTTTGTTGTCTCTATTAAAATTTATTTACGAGAATTTGTTAAGGCGAACTATAATTAATTTTTGTTGTATTAACTGAACTTTAAGTATTTGAAGAATTTTTTTTGTTTCAAAAAATTTAGAAAAATATTTTGTTAAGTAATCAAAAAACTAACTTTGATTTTTTGCAATTAATGAAATTTAGAAAATATATGAAACTTTTATAAAAACTTCAAAGGATTTGTTTGATTTTATCTAGGAAAAATATTTTTTTCAAAAAATATCATTTCCAGAATGAGATTTTGAGTAGACAAAATAAATACTATGCTTAGGGATGACTTAAAGCTGGACTGATATGCTGGAATATGTAAAGAAACAGTTTATTTGATAGTTAAATAAAGAGACAAGCAAAATACAAGCAAAATATATAATAAGGATTTAACAGAAATCTAAACGAATAGAATCATTGTAATGCCTTAATGTAACCGTTATTAATGAAAATTAGCATAAAAGCTATAATTTTTAAGCAAATTAAAAGTTGAAAATTTAAAAAATATAAAGGGACCTCACAATGAAAATTACTGTAAAAGCATAACATACTTATCCATAAAAAGGATGGGAACAGTAATTAATATAAAAGAAACAGGTCCTAAAAATTATTAAAATACCAGACGATAATAAGACTTGTTTTTAAGTAATGGATGTTAAACATGATTAAACATTAGCAATGACAAAATTGAATTACTCAGAAAATCCTTAATGAGTTTGTCTGCTCTTGCAGTAACAAATATTTTGCTAGATTTTGAAGTATCATAAAATATATATCCAACAAAGGATTTTATAATGGGTAGTATAGGTAGGATCGATATAGCTTCATAACTAAAAAAATTCAAAGTTTTGCTAATCCAAATCGGAGTTTTTCGTACTGATTTGGTACTCTTTGTATTCTGTTTTCATACTTATATACTGAAAAATGTGAACTTTTGTTTTTAAGTATGAGCAGATTGAAAACAAAATTAGCATCAACATTATTTTCTATTTTATTTAATTGTCCCCTTACTTTTAGAGAATGAAATAAAATCTCTCTTCTGCATGGAAAATAAATTGATTGCAAAGTGACAGTTCACTTAATTAATATCATCAATACAGGAAAAAGTTTTTTTTGTTCAATTTGCAATTTTAATTAACACTAAAATAATATAATTAATAAAACAATATATATATGTAACCAATGTGAAATTATGAGTATTTGACGTAAGTAAAATTGTAAGGAATAAGTAATTTCTACTTTGATTTACCTTGATCAAAAACTTCCTCGAATTTATTAAAAAAATAAACAATACCATTTTATTGTTACAAATCGATATTGTCCCCTTCAAAGTATTTCCCATCGAATTCCATAAATCACGTAAATTTAGTGATTGTTGGATGATATTTCTGTCTTTTTGAGCCTAATAATGGCGAATAATAATGACAAAAATTATCAAAAATCTTGAAAGCGCTCAGAGATACATGTGTATTCAATTCACAACTGAAATGACGCCAGACTTGGTGGTCAGTGACCGTTGAGCAACATAACAAAAAGAAAAGTTGACAGCCCAGTGCTAGGAGCCTTTTTGATTTACAATAATATTTAGAGAAGATAGATAAGTATTTAATTGCAAAAATAAATATAACTTATAAATAAATAAGTTGTTAGGGTTAAGGTTAGTCCTAAAAAAGTCAGGATTAAAACTGAAAATAGAGTTTCTAAGGCGTTTCGCATTTTTTTTTCTGTTTATTTTGTACCGCTTTAGGTAGGTTTTGTTAATTATCTTAGTTGAAATTTAATTTGTTTTTCAATTTTGATTTTAGAAGCAACTATTGAATTGTATTAAGCCTGTTTGCAGTAAAAATGAGCAATATGAACCAGGTTAAATTTCCAATATAATTTACAACTTTAATAAATTGAATCTCAGCTTGGATGTAAATTCTGATTATAAGGAGATTAATAGTAGCAGGCTACATTTACCGCTATGCTGTGGTATCCCAACACTCACCCTGTATGCAAAAGGACATATGAAGAAGGGAAAGTTATTGTCTCCTTCACCTGGTGCTCCAGTGGTACTACTAATACTAAAATTTTGAAAATTTGGAAGATAATTGCCTTGCTAAAAGCAAATATAAAATAAAATGATATTATTTCAATTCAAAAGTTAATTTGTTATTCAAGGTAAAATATTTATTAAAAATACAAGAACTGCATTGCATCATATCCCTCTGAGGTAGAGAAATTTTTTTCATGAACGAAACTTACATGAAAAAATACTATACGAATATCTCCTACATTTTATTTGTTGGCATTTAATTATCTTTATATAAAAACAAAAGCAACATTGTGTAAATACTTGTATAAATACTTAATAAAAATTCCCATTATTCTTATGATATTTAAATTTTTTTTAGAGAGCAAAACTAAGAAAAAACAATATCTAACACCTCGAAAATTCATAAAGCCACCACTTAACGTCAAAGAGGACAATAATGCTGATAAAACACTCCAAAGCAATGAAGTATCCAATTAATTAGGGTAAAGGGTTGTTAATTCATTTTGATCATTGCCAAATAATCGACTAGTAGTATCCTGAAGTGTTTTAAATGAACAATAAGGACATTCAATTACTATGAGAACTACATTTGAAGTTTAAGGATATCCATTCAAAAAGGGATGTTATTATTTGAGAAAAAACATTTATTTATTCAATATTAGGGATATTTTTTTCTGTTTAAAAGATTTCCAAATAATATATTGCTGACAGAAAAGAGATCAGCATTAGAAGAAATGTTTTGAAAAAGAAAATTGGAATAAAGATCAAATTTTTAATTCAAATGTCGACAGGTTTTTTAGTACTCACGGAAAAATTATTTATGCGTTTTTGATTTATTTGTTATTAAATTTTATGAATTGGTTGTCAATTACTGATAACTAAATTTGGTCAAACTCTCGACCCCCTTAATATAATGTACTTTGAGATAAAGGAATTAGGAGCAAAACAGTTTACTAAGCAATAGAAATATAATAAATGAATTATATTCAGTTGATATGTAACAACTTTCATAGTTATTAGCAATTAGTTCCTTAGCTGATTTTAACAAAACTTTAATAATCCAAAAGCTCAGTTGAATTTGCTTAAGGGGGGGTAACGTTTTTAAACATTTTCTTTGCAATTATTTTATTTGATTTTCTGAATGGCAAAATTTTCAAAAATATTGTGTAAAAATTTGAGATGAATCGGAGATGAATTTAAATTTTGCTACTTGTCCTGACTCCATGCGTATAAACCAAATGGAGCAGAAAGCTGAAAAACAAACTAAAGAAGGCAGGATTCATCATAGACAGGAACAAAAAAATGCTAGCACCGATGATTCAGTGTGAGGTAAGCTGATAAAACTTGCTTGTGAAGGTTTTATTCCAAATTTATTACTATTCAAAACATTAAAATGTTTTCAAAGTTGGTGCCCCGTATAACTTCAAAACTACTGCACCGAACCTTTTGAAATTTCGAAAATTATTTTTGTACATAATTTACAAGGTAACGTTGTATAAAAATCTTACATATTATTATTCAAACGTTATGCCTTAATTAGTTTTAATCAAAAGATTTTAAATGTGTTGTAAAAATAAATCGAGAAACTGTACCTTCCTTTGCACGAGTGAACTTTACCCTCCCCTCCCCCTCCCTCCATTCAATTCATTGTGAATCCATCTTAAGTGGTAAGTGTTTCACAAGCAGATACTTTACTTAATGTAATCAACAGTATTTTTATCGGAATTTTTTACACGTGATTACACTGTTCATTGCAATAATTTCATTACAAATCCTTTAGAAAAATATAATTTGTACTTTTTAAGTGAATAATGCTTGTGGCAAATCAATTTAATAACTCAAAATTAGTTAGAATTATATATTTCTAATGCAATCAATATATTTCAAATTATCAACGTATCTTAAAAATGTTGTCAAAAACACTTATTTAGACACAATGATTGCAAGTAAAGGAATCAGAGAAAATACTATCAAATTACTGCATAAAAATAAATAAAATAAAATAAA
The DNA here is from genome assembly GCA_947359355.1 of Acrocera orbiculus. NCBI lineage: Eukaryota > Metazoa > Arthropoda > Insecta > Diptera > Acroceridae > Acrocera > Acrocera orbiculus. The sequence goes on from OX375757.1 coordinate 48,954,125, forward strand.
TACTTGTGGCAAAGATAAGTAGTAACTAATCTCATTTGTATAACAGTTGGAATTTCTTGTTATTGTAAGTTTTATTGAAATATTGGTTTATTTTCATATTAAAAAAGGAACATTTATATCTTTAAAGATACAACAATATTATAAGTCAGAAGTCCTTTTTTACTTATATATATTAAAATGCTTACAATTCCTACAAAAATAATGCTTTTTTTTAATGTTATCAAATTCGTGTAGTAAAGATTTAAATAAAAAATACCTACCCTAAATATCTGCTTTAAACACAAAACTAGATATCAATTACCACCAAATTTAATATTCTTAAAAGAAAATTTGATGATATCAATCTCTTACAGCCGCTAACTATAGTCCTTTTAAGAAAAATGTGTTCCAGCTATAACAAATATTACTGATTAACATCATATTTCATTGTTTTCCCGGTATAAAATTGATACTGCTTTTAGTCACCCACATTTGCATAATTTTTAATGTATAAATATGAAAGGTATGCCATCCTGACTCCTTAATACAATAAATAAAAGGAATAAATTAAATTTTGTATAAAGTTTGTTCATATCTTGGTTTTTTAACGCTATCCTTGTAGTCATTAGCATGGTATCTATGAAGGACCAACTTAAGAAATTAGCATCGAAATGAAACTTACTTTGGCCATTATGTTAATTTAGTTTAGCTTTTTACATACATTTGATATTGAAGAATCAAATTTGGGGTAAAAAAATAATATAGACACCAGCAAGAACTTTAAAAGTATTTAAAGGATAACGTTAATTACAAAATGATATTAAAGTTTTCAAATCTAAGTATTTGGAGTATCATATTAGAAAACTAGCTGATTTTTTAATACAGAGATCAGGTATAGAAATCCAGGTGCTAATTATCTAATAAGAACTAGGTCCTTATCTATTTATAATTATCTCAAAATAACAAAGTAAAATCATTATATTACTGCAACAAATAGTTTCCTTCTATTTTTAACAATAATGAAATTTTTTTACTATTTTAAAAATAATTAAAAACTAAAAATTTTCAAAAACAAAAAATATTAGATATCAGATATTTAAGGATATTTGAAAAAAAACTCTTTAGAAAAGTTTATTAAAAAGTGGAAAAATCTTTGAATAGTTTTGAAGAAATATTAAAGATTCTAGGAACAATTTAATTGTCCTAATAAGAAATTCATGGATCCCATTGGATCTCAGTTTATTCCATTGTGTAAAACAATCCACCGTGTAGCCGAGTTATTAAATAATATATTTGCAACATAAATAAGTGGTAATTTTGATGAGGTAAAAAATTTTTTTAGACGTCATCAAAAATCTAATAAAAAAACCCGTAACAAAACTAATCCAGTACACGCAAATTTTTATGTTAAAAGAACTTGAAACTCTGCTAATAATCAATTGCAAAACTTTAGGTGGATCTATAGCATTAAAAGAATTGTTTATCCTTCAATAAGGGATGTAAGTCTGAGTTAATTGAAATTATTATTTGTGATAATATTCTTTAATTTATATTAAGCTTGTGCTATTTTGGTACAATTCTAGGTTTCAATGATTTTTAACATTTTTTGGTATTCCTATCTTTAAAAAATAGCTGTTGTTATAGTTACAAAATAAATTTATTTAAGTGAATTGCTCTATTGAGCATTATTGACCAAATATATTTATTTCACGTTCTTTTATCTTTCAAAATAAAAACTATTTCTGTCCCAAAACAATAATTAGTAGATGAAATTTTTAATTGAATTTATAATTAAAATGAAAATTTGAGAATTAATGTCATATCTTATAGAAAATTGTAAAATTATCTCTAAATTTAAAACAATCAAGTTGATGTGCATTTAAAATTTTTAAAGTTATGTTGGCAGCAGTTTCCATCATGCTATAGCGAATAGATTTCTGTTATATTCAGCAAGGATTTTAGTTTAACTGTTTAAGTTTGGTTGAATGAAGTTTTGAAGCTCTATTTTAAGTTTTTTAAACTTTAAAACAAAGACTAGGTTTGTGCTGTTTTTAAATATTAAACAAAAGAAAACTTCGTTCAATTTTTCATGTTATAAAATCGAGTCAAAAGCTACTATTAAATCGAAAGAAAAATTGATTGGAGAAGTAATGCAGATTATGTAAAAAATGAAGTGGATTTTAGATATATTTGAAATTCGAAGATAAGTATCCTATAAATTATTCTGAAAGTTTTACTTTATAAATGTAAAAATTTTGCCCCGAAGAAGAAAAATAAAAACCTTTACTACAAAAAAGAAGTAATATCCTAAGCTTAACATTTCTATTTAGCTTTTCTTTGTAAAAATAGTAGCTAATCTAATAAAATTAAAGAATCTTTTGTCTGCATGACTACATAAGGAATGTTTTATTTTCATTAGAATCTAACATAATAGAAATTTTCTTTTTAATAATTAAATCTTAATTAATGTCTGCCTTAAGTTCGTAACAAAATCCTCTTCTATTATTTCATTCAAATTATTTTATAAAGCTGGTTAATTTCCACATCAAAACTAGAATAAAAAAATATCAAATTTAAAATTCATTACAACTGTTCGCATATAAAAATTTATACCCATTATAATAAAGTCAAAGTATATAAGATTAGTAGAAATTTAACATGAAAAAATATATTTTTTCTTAATTTACATTCGTCGTCTGTGCTAAGCTAGACAATTTTTGATTCATCCTTGACTACAGTCATCTGTGTGCCTATGCCTTTAGGAAATATTTTTAATCATATAATCCTCGTTTTTATCTCGTTGAGATAAATTATGCCCATCACATCTACATACATATTTTTTCTGTTATCAAAGTACCTTTTGTATTTTACAGAGTATCAAAAATGAAATTTAAGAAAATTAAAACTTGTAATTGTATCCTACAAAAAATGTTTTATAAAAGAGACTTTCTAGTTTTTGACAAAAATATGATTTTTAATTAGTGATTTTAGGTTTATTTTGTTGTTTTTTGAATTTTGCGAAGGTTGAAATATAAATGTGTTAGGGAAATAACTCACTAGTGAGTTTTTTATGCGGAAAGTCGTATGACGGTAAGTTTTGCAGTTAACTCAATTCATTGATGTTTTCCCCGAAAAAGAAGGTGCTATGACTGAAAAGTAGTTCTTTTTCATTGATGAAGCAGCGCTACTTTCCCTACTGGGATAACTTCTTTTTTCAGCTGATTATAGGCTCTTGTACGCTTATAATGTATGACAATCACTTATTATTCTAGTTAGTAGAAAAGCATTAAAGAGCCAGTTGAGGTATCAAAGTGAAAAATTTGGCATTTATCATAAAGGGTTAAAATGTTAAGAGTTAAATTTGACTGTCAATATTTAGCAAAATTATAAAATATTAAAAGGAAAAACTTGTTTGTTTTTTATACTAAATTTGAATTAGTTTATTTGGCATTTTTTAAAGTAACAAACTGCTGAATTATCATGTTTTTTTATAACTAGTTTAAAATAATATACATAAAAGACTTACAATACTCCATTCTAAGGATAAAGTTTATTGGAAAACAGAACAGCAAACTTCAGCAAGAAATTATTTTAAATAAATCATCTGTAATATCCTTTGAACTTTTCAATATTATTATTGATAATATAAAGTGAAATTTCCAACTCTATTTTTTGGAAAATTATTATTTATTTGGGTTTCTTTTGTCAAAAAAATATGACTTTTAGCTTTAAATATTTCTTGGATACTTAATTTTGATTTTTTGCCTTGTTTGCAAGAAGTTTTTCTCATTTTTTATGGATAGTTTTATTATTGTTTTTTAAAAGAAACTATTACCCGAAGAGGTTTAGTTTTTTTGTTCATTTTTGGCTATTTAATATAATAAATTTCAGAATATTATGGTATTTGTTAATATAATTAGTTTAAAAAGAGTTTTATCTATCGCAGGGATATATTTATCATATGAAATACTTGTAATACATTTTTAAGTAATAGTACACGAAGCGAAAACCATAATAAGAAAAAATTGTCCTTTGTTGTTTGTTCACCTCTTAGAAAGAAAAACAGGATTAAGAGGTGTTTAAGTGAATTAATCAGATGCCAACCATAAAAAAAAAGACAGAAAGCAGTCAGTAAACATCATTAACATTATTCTTAAAATTAGTTTTTTAGCTTCAACTCTAAAAACATTAACTTTATAGAAATTTTTATTAGTCTCTGACACCTGCCAAAAAATACAATTTAAAAGTTTTTTAATTTGCTTAAAATAATTATTTCTAGCAATTGTTTAAATAAAATTCCTTTTATGTAAGTAATTATGACATTTAATGCTTTTAATACATAATTACGCGAATTGATTAAAGAATAATTGCATTCCTTTGAGGAGTAATTAATTCTTCACTTATCTATTGAAACCCTAAAGGTATGCAAATTTTAACTTATTGTTAGTCATTTTTCATTTTAAGCAAATGTAAAATAAGAAAATAAGTTTCAATTAGTTTTGCTACTTATTGAAACTTAAATCCTTTAAGAATTTCGTTCTACTAATAAAACATGTAAATTGATTTGCTCTTCCTTTTAAATAGGTGGTTATCCCGCATATTGTTATTGTAGCTCATAGCTTTATTTTTCTTATTCCATAGACTGAAGCTTTTGCTGTTAGCTTGAGAGGAAAAACACGAGTAATTGCATTACATCTTAAACTTTAATATGAGGAAAAGGATTTTTTTTACATATGATGAAATCAATTCCTCATCTAAGGAACTCTATTTTATTTTATTTTTACGCAGTGGATCTAGATGTCTAAGCTTTATATATTTGATTATATTGATTATCACTCCTCAAACTAAACTTATCATAGATATAAGCTGTTCTGATTCTTGTTAGAAGTTTAAAAACATATTTTAAATTTCTTAATTTTATAATTTTATAAATTAAATTACGAAAACATTTATAATAAAATTTTATCTATTATATACATTAGCTAACTTTAACTATTTTATTTGGAAAAAGTTTATAACCACTTTGGCCCCATTTGCTAGAATTAAAGTAATTCATTATCACTGTTGGAAGATTGCAAAAACTTAATGGAATGTTTTAAGGTCCATTTCAGCATTGTACCAAAAATTTTCTATTCTAAGGATAGATAGATTCACTTTGCTAAGAAGCCACAGGCAGGACCAATAAACTTTTATGTTAAACTCGGAAGAGTTTTTAACAAAAAGAATTTTGTTTTTTGCAAGAACAACTTGCATTTTATTTCATGAGGATTATATTTTTAATGAGATTGCACATCTTGTGAAGGACTGTGTGCTTTCGAGTGCATAGCACGGCTTTTTAACGTTTCTAGAGAGATAACTAATTAAGATTTTTGAGATTCTTTAAAAACTTTTACAAAGTTCATTTATTTGATATATTTGCCTTTTGTTTGTTGAAAGAAATCATCGCGTCATGATAACAACAAAAAAGATATCAACTTTAACAAAGAAAAACTTTATTTTGTTAAAATTTAAAAGTCTTAAAAAAATTTTGAATAGCGAATATACTTGGTTTAATAGAGATGCAAATCTTCTAAATATTTGATTATCAGTAGAGAAAAATGGAGTAAAAGAGCAAAGCGAAATATGTATAGAAAAAATCAAGATAAACCAAAAAAAACCAAAAGAGAAAAATATTTATCATTAAAAAAGTAAAAGCTATTTAACGAGATATCTGTGAAGTAAACAATCAATGTGATCTGGAAGTCATAATTAAGGGCTGTGCGTTATGTTGGCTATAGGCTATAGAATAGGCTATACATTCTTTTAGATCTAAAAATACTTTTAAATCAAACGACGTTTCTAGCTACTATGAAAATCTTCAAATCTTGTATAAAAGAAACAAAGTAACATTATTAAGGGTCCTGGTTATCAATAAATACACTAAAAAAAGTGAAGCTGGAGTACCGGCAAACCATTTACACCATTTCCATTTAACCTATCTTGATCTACATAGTTAACCATTATATAAGTAACTGACTGAGTGTGAAGCTTTAAATTCAAGCAACATCCTACATGTGTACATATATTCTGCATACCTACACACCTGTTTCTTGAGAGGGTTTCTTACCCAAATACTAAGGAACGTTCTTCAGCTTCAATTATTGCTGGAGAGATAATAAAAATATCCTGGCCTACCAGAGATTGTGACAATAGTACATGATCATGGGTCTGGCTTCCTATCCAAGTTATTTCAATCACTCGAAAAAAACAATCTTGAATACTTTGAACGTAATATTTAATCGATACTTCAATTGAATTGCTTATATATAGTTTTAAGTACTAAAAGTTACACACATTCCCAATCGCATGAGTAATTACCATTTTAGAAAAACTTTTAATGTTCTTAGAAAAACCAAAATTAAAAAAAATGATTTATCAAATTATGTCTTGTTATCAATATTTAAAATTTAAATTCTTAAGCCAAGGAAAATGTAAAACTTTTTATTCTTTAACAGTTTTATTGCCCAATATATATTCTTACAAAAAAAAACATTTATCTAACAAATATTGTCCATCCTGACATAACAATATTAACTTTCATTTAATTGAATTTAGGGTCTAAGATTAATTTCGAGAAATAACATTTTACAAGACTCCATAACTTTTTATAAATGCTCAAACATTAATCTCAGCTGAAGTAATGTGGTTGGCTATAATCTTGTGAGAGTTCTTACACGTCCAACAGAATTTACTAATAAATCTTGACACCGTCAAGAAGCTGTAGATTGCAAACATTAATAGCCCTCACAAGATATACGATCGTCATGAATTTTATTCAATAAATTATCATATAATTTTAGAAAATATATTCCTAAACTATTTACTATGTTAAAATAATAGACATTATAATAGTATATTGTGAATTTAGATAAATAAAACAATAAGAAAGTTACGTGGTAAAAAAAAATTAGATGGGATTATATCGAGGTAAATAACTTTTGTGTGAAAAGATTCAAAAAAATTTTAAAATTGGGTTTCGGGTTTTCGATAGTTGAAAATTTAATTTTTGCAAAGAAATCGTGTCTTGTGACACCTTATTTATAAATACATATATGTATATATGGATACTAATATTTTAGAATTACTTTATTGTTTTCAATTCGACCACTTAATCTAAAATTACACATGTTATTGTTTTTTAATTAATGGAGCTCAGTACTGCTGTAGTTAGCTTTGACACATTCAAATATAATTAATTATCACATGAGCTCAGTTATATATTATGTTATTCTCAAAGTACACTTACCCAGCGGTTAAATTCCATTAAAATGCGTCTGCATTATTCTGAGAAGGCAAAAGCGGAGTAAAAGAACAGTTTTTCTTTCCGATATGATTTCATTCTCTTAAATTACTTTAGTTACTCAGACAATCACTTAGCTATTCAGAATACTAAAATTAACAGTTGCCCATTAAAATATTCAACTTATATCCAACTAAAACTTTTAAATGATTCAACTGTTCATTTGATTACTATTTACCGTTTCTTATTTATTTTAACTGAGCAAATAAGTCTAGAATTTTTATAATTCCATTTATAAACAATTTTTATGATTAGAATCAATATTTGTGCACTTAAAAATCAAAATGAAAAAAAAAAACGAGAAGTAATCCATACAATTTTTTCTATCATTGTGTTAAAACAGTTAAACAAATATCATATGCACTTTGTATGCTGCCTGCTATCAATTTTTTATGCTTGATTCAATTATTCAATATTTTTTTTTTTATCTATGATTTTTTCAATTAAGCAAAATTTATTACTTTAGTGATTAAATTATTTAAATTATTAAATTGAATTGAAATTTCAATATACACACATATATTTACATTATACATATGTACAATATATTAAAAATTCATCAAATGAATAAAAACAAAAAATTTTCTTCTGTTTGCTTTAAAATGTAAATTCTGATTCACTTTCCAACGGTATATCATATACCGTTTAATCAAATTTTATTCTGTTATATATATCATGAATATATTATAACGGAACCGAACAACTTCAATATTAACATTTTAGTTTGATCTTTTCAGAAATAGATGAAATGAGGATACTTTAACTTTAGATACTACAACTGAAACATAAACTAATCAGATAGAGTAAACGAACTACTAAACTTTTATCAACAACAACAAAAAAAAAAACACAAATAATGTTTTTTGTCAGCAAGCTCTTGATGTGACAGGTCTGCAATCATATATATAACACAAGAGAGGTCGAAAGGAAATCGAACTTGTGTGAAAAATGTTTAGAGAGCAAGTGATTAAACTTTTATTCAGACTAAATAAATACAAAAAAGTGTCCAGAGCTATAAACACTAAATTTTTGTTTTGTTTCTTTCTCTTTTTTTAATAGAGAGAAGACCAAAGTTAAAAATGAGAAAACTCGTTTTACAAAGTAAAAGATATAAGTAATGGCTTAAAATTCTAATTAAATAGAAGTTTGTTACATTAGATTAGGTGGATAAAGAATATTATTTTTCTTTAGTAAAAAAAATTAATCTGGAAATAATAATAGTTTTGTTGTTTTGTTTAGTTTTGTTGTGCTTCGCTTTAGACACTGTTAAATTATTTAAGTTTTCAAATCAATAATTTAAAAGAAAAACCAATTCCATTCAATCTATTTAAAAATAACAAAAATCAAATATCCTATAGAAGATCAAATTTCCGTTCAGATTTTTTTATAGTTAACTAAACAATTTTCGTTTTTTTGAAAACTGTTCAAACAGGCTAAAAATTTTATTGAAAATAAATTTTTACAGTTAAACATTTTAACAAAAGGCTATTGTTACTAGAATTTTGTGAAGCAAGCAAAAAAAAATAAAATATATATAAAATTGAAAATAAAAAACAACAAAAACCAGAAATCTCTTTTACCGATAATTTGACCATAGAATTGCTATCCTGCTCAACTGCACTTTTTTATTATGTAAATCAGGCTTTACCAGCACTCACCAATTGATTAAATTAAATGATTTTACTTTAATTAATTTTTAGGTAGCAAATTTTTGGTGGAAATTGCACAGCTATTGACAGATTTAATTGGTTTTTGTTTTCCAGTCCTCAGTAAAAGAAAAAAGGAAAAAGAAAACAAAATAGATTTAGCCTGTTTGTAATTATTTGTGGTAGTTTAATTATAGAAATTTTAATGTTTTGAAATATTTATCAATAAAAGTTAATAAAATTTGATGGTCTCTATTTATTTATATGTTTAATTTTTATAATTTTTGATTATTTTTTTTAAAATTTGATTGTTCTTTTATTTTTTGTTGAAGAAAAATTAAGTTTTGTCATTGAAAATTTGCAAAAATATTGAATAATACTGATTATGTATGTGTATATATATATATGTCTATATTATATGTATATATAAAAAAAGAAAACTTGACAGTATAACGGACACATTTTTTGTTATTTGTGAATAGTCTGAACGAGATGATCTGTAAAAAGGGTCGGCAGACATTACACGAGTCTACAAATTCTCAACTTTCTTCATTAAACACAATAGAAAGATATTTTCTTGGGTAATTTTGGATCGCTGAGTTCGACACTCGTTATAATTTTTTTATTCAAAGAAGCGTTTTTTGAGATATTTCCAGTTTTTGTGTGTATTTTCTTTTAGTGGTTAATATCTCAGAAAATAACTTTCTGATTGGCTGAGAAAAGCCGGTTTTAAAAAACTATTATTTTCCTTTGTAATTGATATATAAAAAAAATGGTGTTTCATATAACAGAAATTATGCCTTCATGAAGTTAAGTAGGTCATATTTACAAAACTAAATCGACATATTTTCCCATGAAAAACAATGATGTTTGTTCATCGATAACAGTAAGTATAGTCAGTCAAGAAACAATTTTTTCGTATAGGGGGGGTACAAGTATGTATATAACGCCAGTCAAGAAAGCGTATAACTAGTGAAATTTGTTGTTCTATTTTTCTATGGTGAACTGAATGGTGAAATTTAATTTGTTGCACAGGTTTTTAGTAAACCAAAAAAAATCTCTACTCAACTTTTAGAACAAAGCAAACAAGATAGAAATACAAAAGCGTGCACTAATTATTTTCTTTGAGTGGAGAGAATCAATATTTATTTTGTGTGGAAGGACTATTAGAAACATAAAATATAATCCTTCAATACAAAAAAATATTAAATTATTTTATATATATAAATATATGTAAAAATAATTGTATTTAATGTAAATTCAATTTTTTGAAGCTAATTTATATTTTTCAATTTACATTTTAGGATATTGAAAAAGTATTACCCAAACCATAAAATGTTATTTAATGGAATCTATATGTAGTTATTCTATTCTCAGGTATATCTCTAAGAGGATAATAAAAAAAATCATTCAATTTTATTTTAAAAGATTGAAAATATGATTTTCTTAGAAAGAAGATTCTAGAAGAATCAAATTTTTGTATATATGACAAAAAAATGTAGACAGATTAGATACAAGGTCAATTGCTTTTACTTAAAATAATTTCATTTCAAATCTATGCTCGACATCTTAATACTGTGAAGAAAAGGAATTTAAGGATTTAAGCTAACTACAGAAGACAAGTATATGGGTTCAATAAGTTTGCTATTTTAGAAGGCTTTTTATTTATTGTTTTTATTATACGATGGGAAAACGATGATAACATTTTGTACATTTAAATAAATTCAAGTCTGCTTAAAATTTATATTTAGCTTTTGGATTTGGATCTTTTAAAAGTAAAATTTAGCATTGAAAAAAGTCGTCTTTTGTATTAATAGGTTGTAGAAATTTAATTTTTTTTTTTTTGCCAATTTCTTTTTTATTTTTTTAAATTGGTGCTTAGCATCTGAAAAATATTATGTCAATTCGATCGGAGTGAAATTACCGAAGCTATGATAATTTGAACATCCTTTGCTCTAGAACAGACAGTGAGTGAGCCAAACTTTAAAGCATTTTTCTGAGACTTGTTATCTTTGAAGTCGGTATGCACGATAACTCCAAATCTACTAAAGCAATCGTTTTGAAATTTTACACAATACTTTTGGACATAATTTTACAGGGAACATCAGAAGCTGTTTTGCTTTTTTAAAAAACTATTAATTTGACCAAATAGGTTGATTTTTTAAGCGAAAATCGGTATTTTGACTTCTGAAGGCTACCAAAAATATAAAAATTGAAAAAAAACCCCTCGATGTTACCTCGAAAAAGATCTCCTTAAATAAATATCTTTTGATTTTTTTGTTTTAGTTGATTCTGTTACGATAGTTGTGTTGTACACCGCAAAACCTTTTTTCTGCAAGGCGCTTCAAAATATTCACTGTCACTCACTCACTAATTAATATTTTAAAATTTAGAATTTAAAAAAATATTATTCGAATATTGTGTTATTATATAAAAATTGAAAAAATAAACTATAACTACCTGTATCGTCAAAAAAAATTTACTGTGAAATTGGTTTATATTTTTATTCCGAACTTAGATTTAAATCATTTTTTTAATTATGGACACGTAATTTCTATGATAAAAGTACTAAAATATATAAGAATTTTACTAATTAATTTATTATAAAAAACTCTGTATTGTTGCTTATATGAGCAACAAGTACAATAAAAGCTGTCAATTAAATTTATGTCATTTCTATATTTATTTAGACACCTATTTTTAGTTTTCCTAAAATCAGCCACAATAATAATATTTTTATCTAAAATCAAAATACAACTACCGAAACTGAAAGTTTTCCTATTTCAATCAATTTTAACTTGCCAAAAAGTAGATTACTGACATTTTATTTATTGATATATCGTAAAAAAACATAAAAGCTATTCACAGAAAAATACTAAAGCATAATTTATTTGAGTTTTTGATTTCGTTAAATGTTACAATACTTCCATTGTACTAACAACCTCATAATTAGGCTAAAAAAGGAATAAAAATTGGAAATTTTAGTTTTTCTACACTTATTGTTAGAGTGAGAATTGAAATATAAATTTTTAACTTATAAAAAATAGAAATTAGAAAAAAATTGCTTAAATCTGCATACATACGTTTGATTCATTAATTAAAAAATTTATTTACATAATCGGAATTGCTAATTTTCCACTCAAGAAAAGTGCGAAAGTGCATTTTCCCCTTGTGTAAAGTGCATCTTAAGGATAAGTACCCAAATAATAACAAACCATAGTAGCCGGTTTTTATATATCCATGTTTATGGCGAATATTCAGACGGCGAATTCAAATAATAAAATCCACGTGTTTTTATAAAGCGCATGTCTTAAGTTTTGACTCCTTTATTCGAAATATTCCTACCCCAAATTAAATGATACAACAGAATTTTACAAAGGATATACCGTGATACATTTTTCGTAGAAACTTCCTCCGGTATGCATTCCGGACATTCCAATTGAGTGCCTCACAGGCATTTATTTATTTATTATTTTTTTTTCTGTGATAGTTAAAAATTTGTCAGTTGTTTATCAAACCGAAACGAGTGTAGACAATAATTTTGATTGATTGACAAAAAAATTCAATTGAATATAAACGTCTGAAAATGGATTACATTACTAATAAAATTGTGAATGAGTGAAAATTTAAGAAAAACAAACAAGTTTTAATTGTGTTTAGCAAATTTATTTGTGATGCATAGTTTTGTGAAATTTTAACAAAATTTTAGATTTTTCCTACAAGAAATTAATTAAAAGTTGATTTTATGTCATTAAAAATTAATTTTTTAATTAAAATTTAAAATTAGAGACTACAAATTTTATTATTTCTTAACTAATCAGCAGGTAATCTTGGTAAAGAATACAAAAATTCTAGAACACATTCTAGTGGATAATTTAAAAAGTTTTATATAGCATAGAACCAAAATGTAGATGCGTTAAGAGCATCATGAAACTTCATGTTTTCATTAAGTATCACGTTGTCATGATGAAAATTTATATTATATTTATGTCGAGGACAAAATATATAGCTCGAGTAGAGTGTTGTAAAAATACAAGAAAAAAGGGTTTAGAGATAAGCACGACATTGTATAAATATGTCAACAGTTAGACACACCATTAATACCAGTTTCTTAGAGCAGGGTTTAAGGATTCTATTTTGTTAACTCTAAAATATTTGATCCTTGTTACTAACTAAAATTAAATTAAATTTTAAAATTTATAATTTTAGTTTCTTTTTTAAATTAGAAAATATTTCATGAAACTTCCTAAATGGTTTTCTAGTTAAGCTGATGTTCATAACCAAAATACTTCATTACAATGACATTTAATAATTTAAAGCTAAAGCTCTTATAGATTAATATAAGGATTATCCCTTTTTGGATAGAATATTTATATGAGAAGCTTCTTTGTATGTGAAGTTAATTGGATGTATTAGCGACTTAAATGTGAATTTTTTAAATGATAAGAATAATTAAGAATGTTTTAGAAATATTATTTTGTTTTTGTTAAAATTTTCAATAAATCTGAAAGAATATCTTTATTTTTTAATACATATTCAATGAGGTGAAAAGTGCAATTAATCCGCTATCAACCTTTGATTTACTTTATATAACGTGTTTTTATTTTATTTTTTTGGGGAAAAATAATCAAATAACTTAAAACAAAATTTAAAATTAGTAACAAATTAATAATTTATTTGCTAGTTCATATTTTAATCAACATTTTCCTCTTAAATGGAGAAATTTTATTACTTATTTTATGACGTTACTAAATTCTTAATTATTATTGGGATACAAAGAAACTAATCCAGGAAAATTTATTGTTTTCTACTCACTTTCCATTCGTAAATTTAAATATTACATGTTTTATTTAAAAGTCAATTGGATCATAAATTTGAAAGTCCAATCATCTAAGGAAAAGATTGCTTCAAGAATAACCAATTTTAAATATTTCTTTTGAAACAAGCTTAATTGTGAAATCCTTTTCAAAAGCCTAGCTTTTTACTTTTTATTAAGGTATATAGCTTCAAAATTCTCCAATAAAATTGCTTTTCAATAGAGTTCCACCATTGAATAAAAGGATCATTACATTTCTGTATTTCTAAGTGTTTGATATATTACATAAAAAGTTAGGGTAAGGTCATAACTGGAAAAATTTCGTTGTTATAAAAATCAAGCTCTAATTTAAGGATTCAAGATCAGTTCAGTTTCTTTAAACTATGCCAACTATGACTCTCACTTTTAAATAATTATAAATGAATATTAGTGTAGTAAATTGAATTTCGCACTCATTTTTAAAACCAAACAATTTTACCAGCTTCAGAATTTTAATTCAATAAAAACATTGATACATGTTCTTTCTATGGATTTTGTAGATTTCAAGCACCAAACTTAAGCTCTCTAACCCAATATTTTAATGAAAACAAGCCACATAAATACTTGAGTATTTTTGCTCTTAAGAAATCTGGCAAAAAATATTATCTTTATAAGTGTGTCAAAGTAGAGGTTGAAAGGAACAAACAAATAAGCAGACTAATCAAATTAAATAAAAGAATATAAAAATTATAGTTAAAAGCAACTTTCTCAATAAAGAGCAATTTTAAAATATTCCATTCTAAAAGAATAAAAATAAACTTGAATATTTTTATTCAACAAATGTGGAACTACAATCGGAAATGCTTTTTCTAGCCATAATAGAGCTAAAAAGAATAAGTTAAGGCTAATCAATTAACTCTAAACACGAGAAACCTCTAGAAAAGGAGTTAAAATCTTTTGCGGCAGTTAAAAAAATGTTGGAATGTTAATCTAGAATAAGTAAAATGACAAACTTCATTGCTTAAATGTTTCAGACTCATCGGCTTTCATTTTAAGTCAACCAAGAAATTTTCTATGGTTCTTTTATAGAACATAGACTGGACAACACTTTTCAAGCAAATCATTTGCTGTGACAGTAATTCTTTTTCCACAAAAACAATTAAACTTGTAAATTAAGGCATAAGATTGCTCCGTATACTTTTTTGCTAACAAAAATAAGGTGTATCACTAAAGCCAGTGTACTTTTCAAATCAAACATCACATTTTCATAACACGTTTACATGCTTTGTTGAAAATTGAGCACCGTTTTATAATAGAGATATAACTCTTTCCACACTTTTTAACTATAATCATATATACTAGGACTCAATAAATTTAAACTAAACGTAAAAGTATAGAATTGCTTAAATCAGAAAAAGGCTATTCATGTTTTAACATTGAATAAGAAGAAACATTGAAAATATGAGTTTTCATGGAATAATTACTCAAAAACCCCATAGCTCTCTTTACTTATTTTTTATCTTTTAGTGTGCTCCACACACTTTTGGATAACTTTTGAATAAAAATATATTCATAATTATTGATATTGACTTAAGGTTCACTTTGAACTTTTATGTTCCAAGTCAAAGAATTTTTTAAAACTGAAGTGCGAACTGAAGGAAAAATAATTTTCCTCAAAAATATCACCAAAAATGATATTGTATTTTTTTCAGCTTTTTTGTATATACTTCAAAACGGCCAACCTGCAAAATGGTAGGCATCTTATTGATTGTAACAACTTTTAAGTTGTTTTCATGAAATGTTATTGCTTTCTAATTTTGTAACTTTTTGCCATATACGACAAGAAATAATAAGGGAAAATAATGTCAACCACAATTTCGTAAATGTTGAAAATTTCAATGTAAATATAAATTTCGTGATAAAATTCGATATATTAACTTCCATTAAAGTGACGAAAAAAAAACAGTTTTCTGTCTGTTTTCCGGTTTAAAATCATAGTTTCTAATTCTTTTATTAAAAATTTTATTCTATTGTTTATTTCAGCGTCAAAGTTTTCTAAGCACCGTATTTGTATTGTAAACTTTCTTTTGTTGGCACTTCAAAACAAATTTTTATTTTTTTTATTAAAATTCTGCAATTTTTTACTTCATTTTTCATACTTTAAGCAAAACTTCTCAATATCAGTTTGTTTAAGTCTATGTAAATGGACCAATAAAGTGAAAAATGTTGCACATTTTTTGGTATCTCTTCTGGTTAAACTTTTTTTATGAGTTCGTTCGAGTCTTGGAAGATAGTATGGATAAAAATTTTATGAAAAATATAGAAAATGTCCATTGGTTGGATTAACATGTTTTACAAGTAAAGATTTTCTTGGTTTTTTTTAAAGGGAACATACTTGGTTTGAAGGAAATTAATTCAAACATGCCAGCTATTTTATTCTTTTAGTACCATACATAGCTACTTATGGAGCCTCTTTTTACTAGTAGACTTAATTCCATTAGAAAACAATTTGTTTTTCCCTTAAGGTATAGACAAATTATTAGAAGACTAGAAGTAAGCACTACACAGATAAAGAGAAGTGTGCATTTAGCTCTAAAAAGTAAATTATTTCTCATATGAATTGGTAAAAATTCGGTTAAAAGGAAAATTAATTTAGACTTTAGTTTTGGGTCTAAGTTTTTTTAAATTACTTCATTTCTTCCTTTAACCTCATTTACATATATGTCATACATTTCAATATTTTACCCGTATCCTTGGCATTTTGAATTAAGCAAATAATACTTTTTTTATAATTCTAGATTTAAAATAAAAGTAAAAAAAAAATTAAAACCTTTAAAGTTCAAAAAATGTTGACACAAAATTTGCACTTATTAACGAAAAAATAACTTTTTCATACTTTGAGGTGTGAAATTGACTTCATACATTGGCATGAGTTTGAGCGACAAGTGACTTTTCTGTTTGTATTGGTTTAGTCGACATTTTTTATATAAACTTTGGCATCATTAAGTCATAAAACTAAAAATGTTAAAATACTTGGTGGAAAAAATTTTTGCTTTTATTTTAGAATTTTGAATTGAATTTTACTCAAGGATATATTAAAAATATCTGTTTTAAAATTCTCACGAAGGATAAAACAAGCTGAACTTACAATCAGTCTTTTTTTTAAATGTCCTTCGTTTATCTTAAAAGCCTGTTTGGCATATAATTAATAATAAAATTCAAAATTCGATTTTTTCCCCATTATAACTTCTCGAGTAATGATATTCACCAATGAAAAATATGAAATTTTCGAGTTAAGTATATGATAAATTAATCCCAAAACTACAAAAAAGCTTAAAAAAACAAAGAAAAAGCATAGATCCTACTATTTTTTCAAAGAAGAATAGCTATTTTGTATTTGAAATTTCTAACTAAAATTAAAATCTACGAAAGCAATAGAAAAATGTTAATCAAATTATATTAGATATTCTTTAAGATAATGTCACAAGCATTACAAAGATTTTCAAAACTAATTTTAAATTAGTTTTAGTAAAATAAAATTCAAACAATTGATTCTTTACTAGTTAAGAGGAAGCAGTCTAACAAAGAGCAAGAATTCTATTCTTTTGAATTTACAAAGTTTTAGAAGTTTAACTTTCACAAAATTTAATTTGAAAAATTTCAATAGTTAAGAACAGCTGATGTTGAATCTCACCATTCAATTCTTTTAGAGATAATCTTAAAAAGCAGAGCTTTCATTTTTATTTAAGTGATTTCAAAAGCGTTTGGTTTTGATTTGATTTAAACATATAATAATTTTTTTTTTCCTATTAATTAATAAAGTCTTAAATTTTGAATTAAATGTCAATATTTTTGAACTAATTTTTGTTTTTTCGTCCTACTTTATGTCACAGTTCAGCATGCTTAAATATTTTGATAGTTTTTGGTAATAATCAGAGCCTAAATAGATTTTAAGTTGTTGTACTCAAATAAACAATTTCTTTTTGCAGTGTATTCGCTAATCATTTCACTGACTCATTTGATGATTAAATCACTATAATTCTGCTATTTGCAGGAATTTATTTTGGGTGTGTTAGATAAATATAATGATTTGATTAGCCTCATAATCAGATTTCATCCATTAAAATCCATTTTATCATCGATTTATACATCACTTCTTTGTACTGCAGATTAAGCTTTAAATGGGGACCTATTAAAAAATATATTTGACTTTATTCTTCATCTATCTGATTGACATATTATAAAATGTTTTCAGAGCAAATTCGAATTGAGCCCGAGGTACTTTATCAAGACTTGGACAACATAAATGCTTATAAAATTCCAATTGAAGCATATATCGAATATAGTATCGTAATTTATCAGTTCAAATTTATAAAGAACAGTCATCTTATAAATTACTTTAGATTTTTGCTAGATTTTTAATTAACTCAACTAATCTCCTTTATGTCACTGTTTCCCTAAGTTCCTTAAAAATATTATCAATTAAATAAAAAAAGTTTGCTAGATAAAATCTGCTAACTTAATTTTAGATATCATAATTTATTTGTGATTAGAACTTATGTCAAATAAAAATGATTAATACTATAGAAAATTGTCCACAAAATTTAATTACAATCAACTCTTACTCAAACCACTAAATCTCTCCGTCTTATAATAAAAAAACGACGCAAATAATTTTTCAAGATTATGTTGGCAGATGTTTAATAAAGTTACTATTATTAACCTAAACATCAAAGTTTCTTCCTAGAAAAAAAAAAAGGGAAAAATACCACAAAGATTTATTATATGCAGCTATAACTATTTAGATACCATCTAAGCCAATTAAATTGTCTCAGTCTTTTGGTTTTCTCTGGTATTATATGAAAGTCTAAAAAGTAAAGCGATAGGATATACTTCAGGAAAACTAACCATCCTCTGTCTTTTACCATGGGAAATTTAAAAATTCCTGACATTCATTCTTTTGATGACACAAGTGCACCCAGAGGGCTTCATTTTAGCTAAAGGTAGTAGATAAAATGAAAATATTAATAAGAGAATCAAGAGAAAAAAACGAAAGACTTTTAATTGCTTTCAAAAAGTGTTTTAATTATAATTTTATAGCGTACAATACTCTAAGAATTTAATAATTATAAAAATAATCCGTGGTACGAAGTATTTTTGTTTTTTCTTTTATGAGAGAAATTTTTATTTTTTATCTTCGGCTTAGTTATGTAGCTCTTAATCTTGGTTCATATATGATAAAGCTCCAAGGATTTGTGGTTTTGAAATGAAAAATTTTTTAACAAGAATTATTTCAAAAGATTTAACCAAATAAAGTATGTAAAGGAACAAAACTACCAAAAGTAGAGAAAGAGTCTTAGTAATTGATTGAAAATGGGTTTTTGGGTCACATAGGTAAAGCTTTAGGTTGTGTAGTTGGCTGCAGGAAGAACATTGTTAAAAATCTGTAGAAAAATTTCATTTTTTCTACCCAATTTTTGTAGGTACTGTTTTAATGATTGAGTTTTTAAGAAAAAAAGTGAATTAAAAATTTTCGTTAAAATAAAAATTTACCCACAAAAAAATGGCCTGTGTTTAATTAGTATTTTGAACCTTAAAATTAATCAGGTTTTTAAATATAAAAATACTTAATATGCTTTATTCACTTCCCAATAGAAGGAATGAATTGAATTAAGCTGTTTTAAAGTTAAAAGTACCTTTATACTTTGAATATTCTGAACAAAAATATTCAATATTAACCAAAACATATATTTGTATCTGAATTTTTAAATTATGAAAAATAAAAAACTGTTAACTAATTCAAATATTAACCAATTTTATCTGAAATTCAAAGTATTTCTCTAAATTTTTACTGCTTAATGCTACTTTTCAGTCATAATTGCTAATTATTTTGGAAAAACAAGAATGAATTTTGTTGTAGAATGTCCACTAAGGTCACTAGTTGGGGACTTTTGTTGCACTCATCATTTATTAATTTATTAACTGGTACACTTTTTCATCATATGGTTTAATATATGAAACATGCATTAATTAATTATTTCCCTTTTGAGAATATCAATACAAACTTTACCAATTGCTTTTGTAGTAAAATGAACTCAGTGCTACCATGCAGTTCCTGCTTAAGGAATAGTAGGTATAAAATTTCTATGGACATAAATATGTCAATCTTCTTTGCTTGCACATGAATATCAAGGAAGAATAATGAATTTATAATTGAGAATGTTTTTTGATTCTTAATAAATATGGTGATAATTATTATATTTCTGTCTGTACAAAGGTTTTGCTATCAGTATTATCTGAGTTAAAGGAGTTTATTTCAATATCTTATAGTATTTAGAATGGCAAGTACACTGTGCTATGTGCTTTACACTGTCATCTGTAAAGATGTTGGGGTATTTAATCTATTTTTATTAATTGATGCTAATAAATTTAAAATCAAATAAATTATTGAGTGACAAATTGATTTATGTCTTAGTTAAACTTCTTTAATTTTGATTTTCACGTAGATTTTATTATTTCTTCACTGCATTTTTGCAACTTCTTTTCTGCTTATTTACTCGTTTACTTTAATATTAATTATCAGCATATTTAATCTTCCTTTCTTTGTCTTTCCCTTTTTTCAATTTCATTTTCTATTAGTTACTTTTTTCTCTTGTTTTCCATTCTTTTTCTTATAGTTTTTCTTTCGTTTTTCTCTATTTTACCAGCTATTACCTGCTATTTCCTTTTATTTTACCTTTCTTTTACTTTTTATGTCTTATTCATTCCTTTTTCCTTTTTCCTGTCCCTCCTCTTACTTCTGTCCATCTTTAAATTTCGTATCATTTTTCTATTATTTTCTTTCTATATTTCTCTTTTTTGAATTTCCCTCAAGAGGCTTTGACGAATCTATCTTTTTACGATTCTCAGATACATTTAAAATTATTTTAGCTATATCTTCAAAGGAATGTGACGTAAGAATAAATCCTATGACTAAAACTGTTTTCAAGGAAAAATCTCTACACAATGCAAAACTTCTTTCAAACAGTTCAAACTTTAAAAAAATATATCCACCTCTCTTTAAATCCTTGCAAGTTTTCTTTTATTGTGGTTTTATGCGTTAGCTTTCCCTTAAGAGCTCAATAAGTGAGCATGGGTTAAAATCCTTAATAACATATAAAAGTCGTAAATTTAAGTCTTTCAAGTAATCGAGCAAACTAAATGCGTTAAAATGAAGAATTCTTGTTAAATCCTTACTCAATTTCCATAACATAATCTTATTTCGTTCATTTAGTTCATACTTTCGAAATCGAGTTCAATTTATTATGGAAATGAGTTCTACACCTGCTTGTCATTACATTTTGCAATCTACAAAAAAAAAAATCCCTTCTAACAGAATATGTCACTATGACTTCTACAATAAAAGCTATATCTAAGATTAAGGATGCTCGTAAATTAAGAAAGATATCTTTTAGTTCACGACAAGGCTTAAATTTTTCATATCATTTCCTTTTAACTTTGCATCTTCAATAGAAACTTGAACTTTTCAAGGATAAATGAAGGATTTTACTAGCTCATGTAGTAAAGCTACCAAATTGCAATACTTTCGAAATTTTAAAGGAGAAACTCTTTCCAACTGAACTTCTTCAGAATTTATTTAAAAGCAAGACACATATTCACCTACATACATGTATGTGCTACAATTTTATCGTCTGTTTTATTACAGCTCATGGAAATTGGAAACTAAAATTGAATATACAAAAAGTAGAAAATGAGGAATTTCGGTACTTGAATCTCAAATAAAATAATTTACCAAGGAATAAAGTTATACGTGTTAATACTAATACAAAAATTTTCATAACTACATAGTAAATCGTGATAAAGGATAACTAAAAAGAAGACATACAAAAAATTGTTTATAAAATTTGTTAACAACGAAAATAATAAAATATTTGACGAATATTTGAATAAGTTCCATTTGCAAAAAAAAAAAAACAAAATGAATTGAATAGAATTGAGGTCAAACTGGATAGAATATGAAACAAGTTGTAGTATGGAAGGACGTTGTGAAAGTGAAGTGAATTAGGATAGATAGTATAAAAAACAAAAAAAGTGAGTAAACTAAAGAGAAATAAAAAGCAGATATAACAATGTTACTCTTAAGTACAATAAAACTTATGCTGATAGCATTAAATATCCTGCCGTATCGCTTTACATACAGGAAATTTTTTCTTGTTATTTATGTTGCAACACTTTTAACACATGGTAAGTAATTGAATTAATGATTTTGGTGCCTTTTTTTAAATTAATTGTTGCTTAAATTAGTTAATCAAAAGGATGAAATGTTTGGTGATATTATTTTTGAATTTGCAGTCTATAAATTCTTCTTCTTTTTAGTTTATAACTAGTTATTTTACAAAAACACAACACCTTTTTGGATAATTTTTATATCAAAGCTTAATTTCCTTAAAGTTAAGGTGTTTTGACTAGCCATGACAGCTCACTGAAAGAGCTTGAAACAAATTCTTCTCACGTTAACTTCTTAACTTTATCAATGAAGAATTCCATTAAGTCCACGATGCCCTTTAAATCTGGCTTAACAAAACTAAACACATTACTAAAAGGATACAAGATTAAAATCCACTATACTTAAGTTAGGGAAGTTAAAACTTTCGTTCACTTAAAAGTTGAATGCTTTTGAAAACCTTAAGCTGTTAAAAATTTGCAGTTGACAGTTTGGATACTAGTTTAGAAAAATATTTAATTTCCACTTCCTCAATGTTCAATTGTGCTTAAGATCAAAAGTATAAACAAAAAAACTAAACATTTTTTATCGTACTATGTGTATTTTTCTTAAAAGTAAATCTGTGGAAAATCCTTTCAAGAACCATGTAATATGAATATAAGAGTAATTTTTCCTTCTTTATAAATTATTTATTCAATTCAAATTTATTCTAAAGCTTACTTGGGTAATTTTCAAAATTTATTTCATTTTAGGACAGAAAAAAGCTTCCAATGCGTATATAATATATATATATATATATATATCTTAGTGAGATACCATTGACAATTCTTATAGCCAAAGCAGATATACTTTACTGGGTTTTATCCTTTTGAAAATTTAAGGACCACAAAATGATATATGCAGCAGATGTACCCTAGGAGGAGTACTATGTAGTCTACTCCAATATGTTGTCTACATGAGTAACTTTTATCTAAAGGATCTTGAATACAAATTTTACCACAAAATCTACACCAATAGTGCATTTTAACTAAGATGAATTTAGTTTTGCTAAAAAAAATTATTTTACAGTTAAATAATGTAAAGAAGCTTTTAGTTAGAATTTTTCGCATTTGAATTTTGCTTAAAATTTTGTTATTTGAAGGCAAAAAAAAACTAATTAAAATATTTTATTCAACAATTTTGGAAAACTAAGGGAAGAAATAGTTTCAACTATTTCTTAATAATTAAAGAAAAGAAGAAGAAAAGGAACTTTGCATCCAATGAAATTAAAACAAAGTTTTTAAATTACTTAAGGAAATTTTCAAATGAACAAAAACTCAGTAAATATTGCACCAAAAAAGATTTTAGAAGTTTAAGACATTAAAGGACAAAATTAAGTTTACCAATTGAAAAATAATCAATTTTTTTAAGAAGAAAAACATTTAGGTGATAAAAAGTAATCAGAGATATAATAGAATATTAGATAAGTTCAGATATTACAAAATACTTCTGCCGAGACAGTTAAAATGTAGTTCGTATTACAGGAACCAAAATAACAGTAAATAGTTTAAAAAATTTAACAAATGTTGGCTCATAAAATGTTCTGCGAAGTAACAAAAAGACTGATGCAATTATTTGAATCATAACTTGAAAATTACTGATATCCATTTCTAGTTACGCTTTTTATGTGTAAAAGAATTTGCAAAGATTGCGGCAGTATGTTATCCAAAAGATAAAATCATTGTCCATCCTTGTATGGTTACAGAAATTTGCGAATTTTGGTAAGAGACTTTTAAATGTAACGGTTTATTATACATATGAAACTGGAAAGACTAGGATTAGATCCTGATAATTTTTTGTTTTTCATTTAGATGATTTTGTAATAGGCATAATTTTTCTTTTAGCTGAACATCGAAGTTTTTTCAAGTAGAGCCAAAATATTTTTGATATAAAAGTTTAAACACTGTCAGTACTTTCAGTGATGTTTGAAAGGGTAGAAAGGGGACAAATGTACCGCCACGAGACTCAGTCTATGGTGCTCCCCGCTAAATATGCAATGATGGAAACCTAATATCTAGTTCTTTCTTCTGAGCTAGGATATCTCTCAAACCTATTTTTCACTCTCTCGTATTGGTCACTTGTCGAGCGAGAAGATGTCTTACTTTCCTTGACACCAATCTCCCATAGTTAAACAGCAGCTGGGTAGGCGTTTCTTCCGAATCTGCAATTCGGAGTCATAGATTTTTCCAGTCTATAGAGGTACTTGCGGAAAGGACCATGTCCTATGATAGTTAGGAATGATATCAATATTCTAAGGGACTCTTTGTCTAACTTCCTCGCTTCTTTAAATTTCCTTATCTTTACGCCAATAACAAACCAATATATAAATATTATTATAAATACATATTTCATTTAGAGTACATAAAAATATTTTCTTATAACTAGGACTTGAATTTACTACTCCAAACACATTTTACCAAAATAAAACAATTGACTATATACAAATATGGTTTTAAAAATTTCTTTTTAAATACACTTAGAATAATTTATTCTTTAATTAAATCTTCTACTCAAGTTAATTACAAAATTTTTAATCAAGTCACTTAAATGTGGATCAAATAAAAATCTAGATTTATGTTCCTTTACCATAGTATGTCTTGAATTTTAATTATATTAAAAGACTTCACCTTTTTTAAGTCCACGTGCTCAATTTTATTTAACAAATTACTGACCATATATTATTGAAGCACTTAACAAATTTATTTAAGCTCAATTTATTTTAATTTATATAAATGAATAAAAACTAATCAATCCAACGAAATAAAACCAACAAAAAATGTTATTTGATATATAACAAGCCAAAAAAGATATTAAATTTAAAATTTTTATTTAAATATCTGTTTTAGAGTTATTGAATTATAGTAAAACACAAGGTTTTAACAATAATTTTAAATAAATTTATATATGAGTTAAAACATACTAAAACTGCTCTAGGGAAAAATTTTTAGTAATCAAAACGTGATATATATATATACCAAAAATTTAGGTCACATCAAAAATGTTGTAAAATCACCAAAGTAATGCAAATTGAAAGGGTAACACACAAGTCTTGTCACAAATTTGTTACCATGGATTCCACAAAAGATATTGGGTAAGCCATGAAAATAGTAACAACAAAAATGTACATAATTCCCTATACCTTAAATCCCAATGGTCTCAGCTGCCTTGTCTTTTAAGTTAAGTTAATGGAAGTCTAAAAACAGTAAAGAAAATACATTTTCACTGACATGACTGAAGTGTTTAGATATATCCTTTTTGAACAGATATCATCCATATTTATCGCGTATAAGTATAGAACGAAATAAGTTAAAAAAATTTTAGTTTAAAACTTCTATACCTAAATAATGGTTTCAGTTTTAAAAAATTTGGTTGTGATAATTCAATGTATATCCTTCTACAACAAAAATATATCTATATAAAATACAAGTAAAAAAATGAAGAAATTCTTGTGCTCATATTTATTCTTTCATGAAATCCCCATAACATATCACTAAAAGTAAATTGGAATATTAATATTTAATTGTAAGAAGAAATAACTCTTTGCTGTGGTATAAGATGGATCTATACCGGCAATTTGTACTAAGGAAATCCAATACTTAAATAACATATGTGTATAGAATAGCTTAAAAATGTGATGTTGCTGCCACTTATAGAAATTGGATGTTAGCTAGAAATTTGAAGTAAATTTGAAGGCCTAAGTGGTCCATATAGTGCTGTCAAACACTTTATATATTTTAAGGATTGAGTATATATCCCATAAAAACCCTTTGGAAAGGTTTATTTAATCTTCTCCAAGACCATCCAATCGATTCAATTACTTTTTATATAAATAGAGTATACAAATATATTACTATTTAATGTTAATGGATTTATTGAAAACAATTTGACGTTTTGCATATCTTAATTAATTAAAAATCTTCTAGCTTTGAAGAAAAAATTATTGTGTAGTTGAAGTGGAGACACTTTTTTGAGGATAGGCGTCTGCTTTTCAGAAACGATAAATAATTTTCTAACTAAAAAGTTGGATGAGTTCAATACAGTAAATTTTGTCGTATCGCTATAATCCTTAATCTAAAAATAATTTATTTACCAGTATAACAAATTTGAATTAGATTTAATTGAATTTTTATTTACTTAACGCAAATACCGATATATTATATATCTTTTTGAATAAAATATATCAATAATATGAGAGTATAATCAATAGAATAGAATTCAGATCAAAGAGACTATAAGTTGGTAACCGAGCCAGTCTGCAGAAGCAATCGTATTTTTAGTAAGTAAAGGCAACAAAACGAAATCTGCAAAAAATAAAGGAAGAAACGGCAAAGATTTTACAATAAAAAATTAACAAAATAAGTGGCACTGAAAGTGTCCATATTCTATTCGGGATAAGCCATTGATCAAGGGCTTGTGGCGTGTTAATCATATCTAGTAACAAGAATTTGTAGTTACCTAATTTTTGTCTTCTCCTGAGTGAGACGCTCTTTTCAAAATCTTTAAAACTTCTCTTGGAAAGAACTGAAAGAGTAAATTTGGTGTTTTCAATTTTAATTTTAAGTAGCTAATATCTGGATAAACTTTATTCTTTATTATATATTCCCGGTAATGCTACACTGATTATTTCCTTAGTTTTCAGCTTCAGTATCCTATATTCCAATACTTTTTTCATCTTTGTGACCAATTATTTTTTTCTCTGTTATTCTTTCCAAAATTATTATTTATTTGAGTTACGTCAATTTGAAGGACTTGGAATTCATAAGAACATATACATCAAATATAATATTTTCTTGAGTTAAGGAAAAGGAAAGAATAAACATCTTCATTTCAACATCATAATATTTCTTATTGTACAAAATTTTAAACATATTGGGTCAGAATTTCAAGTCAATCAAGACAAAGCTCTGGTAGATATTGACATTTTGTCTCTCCTTTTTGTACCGTTTTTAAAATTTTAATGCATTTTCTTCGAAAAGACGTTTTAAAATTCCGTGATCATTGGCATTAAAGAACTACTGTAGCTATTTATTTAAATTTTGTATTTACGTTCCACACGTAAAACACTTCCCACGCTTTTTCATTTTTGTTGAACAACTTTTAACCATTAAGAGGCTGTAAAATGACAAAATGGGAAATTTTTTCTTTTAAAAATCCCTATTTAAAATTAAGACGACAACAAAAATATTGAAATAACAAAAATGAATTAAAAAAGGACATAAAAATAAGGAAAAAATTATATTTTAATTAAATAAAATTAGTTTTTTGATTTCACATAATTTTATACTGAGATATTGTGATCACCATAGACAAATTGTAAAATGCTAAATTGTTTAATACTTCTAAACCAAAATTTTATAAAATACAAAATATTTCAATAAATTTACTTTAGATATATGTCGGAAAATATTAGTAAAAGAAATCTTCTTCTTTTCAAGCCTTATCCTAAAACAACCCCCCTTAAAAAGAAATATTTAATACTTTTCATTTTATTAAAATTAAAAAATGTAATCAAGAGAAATTTAAAATAGTTTCATTTTAAGCCAAAGCTAAAAAGGGAAAACAATGGCAGACAAAAGCCTAATGATACAACAGAGAATGGGAAAATTAATTTTAAGGGGATTGAAAATCAAAAAAAGTTCAAAATACTGACTGGTAGAACAAGATAAACAATAGTGAAAAAAATTATAAAACTGTTTATAAAAATTCAATTAATTTACTCATACACTTAAAAGGTGCGTCCTTTAGAAATATAAAGGATTATTATTAATGAAATGACTACTTAAAATGAAAAATTAGTTTTTGCTTTTATTATAAACCTTATTAAGTACCTCGCACCACACTAATGAATTTTATATAATTACTTAAAATTTATTCATTTTGTATTTAAGAAAAATTATATATATAAAAATTAAAAAGCGAATATCTTATTAATGGAAAATGTTTTGGGTTTTTATTAAAATTAAATATTTGTCATTTTTATTTGTTTTAATTTTTTGAAAAGAATGTTTGCCTAAAATGTGGCCTACAATTATGCAATTCATCATTTAAGTAACCAGAGGCCTAATTTAAATTAATTGAGCACATATTTTTTAATATAAATGTTAATCAAAAAGTACTTCAAATATTATACAATATAATATAATACAATTGAACTCAAAATTAATAACTAATTCTTTCCTATATACGTAACAAATAATTGAGTCAATTAAAATATATAAAAAGTTTGATTAGTTAACTGGCAGCTTATTTTATTTACTCATATAGACTTCAACTTCTAAACTATTGTAATTTAGTTGAGAGTTCATTAATACTTGTGCTAAAAGTATTAAAGAAATCAAAGAACTAGCTTTAAATGTTGCCAGTATTGTTCATATATTGTTAATGACCTTAATTTGTTAGCTGAACAAGATAATCGAGAAAATATATTGTTGTAAGTAAATTGGCATTCCCAATAGGACAAAGTAGGATTCTTAGTTTCTATGTTACACATTCATCTAATGAGCTGACGGTAATAAATATAAATCCCATCCCCAGACAAAATGCAAAAAGTTATATGGCTAGCAACTTGTACGTTTGGGGCTTAAATATATAACATATATATATATATATATATATATATATGAAATAATATTATTTAGTCGATGGTCCTCCCGAATGGATTGGATCGGTCATTTTCTAGAATTTACAGAAGCTTTTAAAAGTGAGGCAATATCCGGTTATGGTAGTTGTTTTTGAGTACAATAAAGAAAATGACACGTGACCAGAATGTTATTCAACAACAAAATATAATTTTTTATATATGTTTCTATTTTTATAATTTACAGTCTACAGTTAGGTAATAAATAATCTTCCTCTTGAAATACCAGGACATCCTGAAAGATTGAGATATCCTTTGAGTAATATTAATTTTAAAATAACAAGAATTTTACATAAAACTTAATTTTTTGTAATATTTTATTTTATTAAAGTTATTTATTATTTTTTTAATATTTAGATTTAAAGAACTGATTTGAAAGTTAAGCAAATAAAATAAATTTTGACTAGACTGAAAAGAATGGAGAATTTTACATCACAAATATTTTAATTATGTAGGACAAGCTTCGACTGTTTTTTTTTTTTGTTTTCATTATTGTCAAATGTGGTGACTTGATAGCAAACATAGATAAACAAAGTAAACACTTTGTGTCAATATTTCGTGTATTAAAACGTAACCATGATATGGTTCGTTAAATATAGGGTGAGATAATCTAAAGGATTTTGTGGTATTTTCATATTTGACCAAACAACCCTTACAAATATTTTTGTATTAGCACAAGAAAGCAAACTTTCAAAATATGTAAATTAAAGGGATTCTATGATACCAGGATTTAGAAAAAAAAAATTCAAATTAACTTTTGGAATATTAAAGTCAGCTGAAATACTGTAAATATCCAAAATTTACATTGGAAATCAAAAGAAGAATTTAAATTCAAGAGATGTCAAAAATTATTTTTTACTCAAAAAAATCTGTTTCACAGGATTGAATAAAGTAAAATAAATATATTTAATAAATACACCCCAATTTTTTGTTGTTAAAAATTTACAGATTTTAAACCATTTAAAATCTAAAATTAGCTTTCCTTTTACACAATTTGTTTTTTTCAGATAACGTGATCAAAGCTATGAATTTTCAGAATTGTATGTAGTCCAGTGGATAAGATCAGAGAGAATAATTATTTGTGTTTATGATTTTATTTTGTTCTTAATTCCATATTTGTTTTGTCGTATAAATTTTTCTTCGCAGATGTATGAATTTTCTTGGATATTAACATTAAT
Organism: Acrocera orbiculus; assembly: GCA_947359355.1. Lineage (NCBI taxonomy): Eukaryota > Metazoa > Arthropoda > Insecta > Diptera > Acroceridae > Acrocera > Acrocera orbiculus. The sequence goes on from OX375757.1 coordinate 48,983,962, forward strand.
AGCAGAAAGCCATTACGCACATAAATCTATTAACATTCGTTGTAAAATTGTTGAATAGCATCTTTTGGTACAAGATTTTTTCTGGAACGCATCTTTCGCGTATATAGTAAAAATGAACTGAATAATATGCATGCACTGGCCATGAAATCAAAATTACACCTCTCTGGTGTTGGGGTTTTTTTCATACAGGCTTAGCAAAAAAGAGTTTGAACTTTGATTAATTCAATCGAAATTTTAATATGCCTTATATTCAGATTAAATTTCTTAAAAAACAATCATTTCATTTAGTTAAACGAATCCAGTACTTTAATGGCTGAAAAAACTGTAGTAACAATTTCCTTTTTTCTGCGATGCATTAGAATAACTTTGAGTTTGAACTATCAAATTCAAAATTTGAAAAAAAAAAAATTTATAAAATCCAATTTAAAAGAGGTAGAAAATATCAAAAACTAGAATCCTTTAATTAATACCCATCAGAGTGATAGAAAATACTTCTCGATTGTATATTGGGTGAATATTTATTTCAAAATTTACTGTAATTCAAATTCTCACCGGGAATTCTACAGTGCTGAGTTCTTTAGGAGAAATTTATAGAAAGAAGATTTAAGAATCTCCTAAGATTTTGATTGATAAAAATTCTTGAATAAAAAGCCCGATATTCTTTTCAAAAAAATTTGTCTTTTATGAATACATTTAGTAAGTTTTTGATATATTGGGTCCATTTATTTTGGAAAAAGCTGTTTGTGAAAAATACAAAACCAAAATATGAACCAAAGATCAATCAAAAGATTTAAGTGCTTAAAATATAATATTCATTTAAATGTGAGTAAAATTTTGTGAAAGCTCTCTTTAAGGATTTACCACATTTACGGGTATTAAAAACCTCATTTACAAAAAGGTAAATGAAAAAAATAAAACAATAAGTTAAAAAATCACAGATTATTTTAAAGAAAACTATCAACAGTAGTTTATTCCTAGACCTGAAGTCTGGTTTTTCGTTAAGAATACAATATTTTTGAAACTTTTTCAAAAATCTTTCTTAGCTTAAAGATTTCTCAAGCAGATTTTGTAATACTTTTAGGGTCAAAATTCTTGAATATTTTCAGTGCATTACAATTACATTTTTTGAAATCACTCTATGAGACCTGAAGTTATCAACAGTGGATCAAAACGTTTTTTAAACACTTAATATGTCCAAGTGAGTGAATTTTTGTTGCCTCAAATATTTTTAGTGCCTAAATATAATTTTTTGTTCGTGTTCAACCACTAAACTACTACCCAAAAAGTTAGTAATATTCTAACTACAATTTTGTGGATTCATAAAACCTTTTGAGGTTTAAGTGTCCTACACTTTTGTGGTAACACGTGACATGGATAACAATATGCGGTTACTTTGTTGACAGTAAGCTTTAAGTTGAGCTTAAAGTATATTCTTATTGAACGTGTAGTTTAGAAATGGAGCTTATTTGAATCTTCTCTAATACGGAAATTAATTATTCATATGTATGTGGCAAATTAAATTTATAGAAAATAAATTTATTTTATCAAATTTATTGCATCAAAGTATATTACATACAATACATGCATATTTTAAATAACATTAGCTCAATGTCAATAGCAGTCACTCAATGTAAGCGAATACTTCTTATAGCGTAAATAATAAATCATCATAAGATTCAGCTTGCCACTAATAAAAATGCATAAAAACCTAGATTATGAGATCTTTTTAGTATTTTTTATGAGCTAAAAGTCCTGATAGTTTATTTATTCATGTATGCTTTAGATCATAAAACAACAAAAAACTTTTATCTATCCTAAAAAACGTAATCTAAATTTATAGCTCAAATCAGTAATTGTTAAGAATAAACAACGATAGCAAATCTTATTCATTTTTAAAAGTATATCCTGTTTTGTAAATAAAATTCAAAAAAATATTCAATAATTATTCTAAAATATCGTATTCCTAAATAAATGTTTTCTCCCATTTTATTAAGGATTCCCTTATCAAATAAATAAGTGATTTTGATTTTATTAATAGTACAGCCAGACCTCTTGTCTTGCCTTTTCTTATAGCAACAGTTTAGAAATTATTAAGATTTTGTAAATGATTGGTATGATGGTCTTTAATTCTCAGTTAAAGAAAATAAATGAGATCCTTCTATCACAATCAAAGAATCAGTAGAAAATGAATATCATGACATTTGAGGGCTAATTTATTGTTTGAGTAGCGTGACTTAAGGACATAGAATTTATTTTTGTCCTCAGCTTATGGTAAAAAAGTTTACAACAAGAGTCAAAGTTTTTCATTTTGTATTTAAATGAATTAAGTAAATATATCCTGTAGACATTGAATTGTTTAACGTACTATAAAATGATGGCTATCAATTTAAAATACTGAAAATTCAATTTTCACGCAATTAGACCAATTGTAGAAAACAAAATATAGAAAAAATGTTGGATTGATTTTATTATAGTAGTTAACGTAGAAATATTTTAATTAAATTAAATTTGTGGGGCACAATTGAAAAATTATTTCTTGAATCAAACTTATTAAATGCATAAAAATTTCATATTGAAAAATATAAATAATGTCAATTTAAGATTTGCAAGGGATTTGCAGGTTTAATTGAAAAAAATTTCTGTAATATAAATAATGGAATATTTGTTTTAATTTTGCAAAATTACAAAGATAATTATTTGACAAATATTTTTTACAACATTTATTTTATCGGAAGCAAACACTTAAACACTTATCATATTGAAAAATATTTCATAATATTGCTACTGTTTAGCTGACAAAGGAAGAATTTTTCCACTTTTTAAACTTTAAAAACTTTCAAAATATGCTAAAAGTCGTCAAAATAAATGAAAAGTTGTCATATTTAAGCTCAAGTGGCTACTAGCAACATTTACTTATTAGAGTGATCTATTACATTTGAAAATTTCAGTTGGTAAAGTCGCCAAAGTAAATTTCAATGACAATTGGATTTAACTACAACAGCAAAGACTGTAAATGCATGACTGATAAATATAGTAAAAGACATAAAAATCTTCACTAAATATCCATAGAAGAAAAATTCCTGAAAATGAAAGCAACCAAACCCATGAAATCAATCAATTTAAAAAATAAAATAAAATTTTTCTAGTAAATTACATCACTAAAAATAAGGATAGGATTAAAACCGATTCATACTGAGTAAATTTTACTAGCATGCTCAAAAGTTTGTTAAAATGTTAAAATAAGCCTGAACCAAAAAAACTGAAAATTTTTTGTATGAGTTGCAACTAGTCCTGTAGCTGTAGCTGATTTCTATTCTTTGCTAGATTATATTTTAGGTGTTCAATGTTTTTATGTATCTATTTTTGAAAAATTGAATTAGAATTACTCGCAGTCAACACAAAGAAATAATTTTATTTATTTTTTATTTCTCATGTATTTAAAATGTTCAAGTATCAATATTTTTTTTCAAATTTTGAAGATAGTAATCCGGATTTATTTCATACTTTTTACATCTCTTGAATCTATATGCTGATAAAAAAAGAATTAAAGGTTTTTTTACAAGAGATTTTTCATATTATGCGAATGATTTCCACTTCCAATTAACAAAAGTAAATTCCATAAAATTTTTATTCCACAAAATCTAATAACTGATCGCATACTTTGATGGCTGCATAGCTTTAGGGCTAAATTTATTTCTTATAATTTATTTAGTAAATTTTTTATTTTTCATTATTTACCAAAGATATCTGCTTAGTTCATGAAATATTTTAAGGGCTGGGAAGAAAAACTATTATTTAAGTTGAAATGACTACTTCAATCCCGATGTTTTTATAGAATTAGCATACAAACTAACGCCCTGCATGAATCTTTTCACAAACCTGAAACGCAATCGTTAAAGAAATACAAAAAATCTAAATTGATATACAGAGGCCAATGATTTATTTTAATTGAAGTTGTATTAATTAAAATTATATATCTTTGGCAAATATAAATGCCAATATTTTAATGTCAATCCTTGTTTGTTTTTTGTTGTAATTAAGAGAGACAAAAAGAAATCACTGCAACTTATAACTTTTCAATCACTTGATTCAGGTCAATATTCTTAAAATGAATAAATTCAACTTCCTTGCTTTGTAAGGTTTTCCATTTAATGAATTTTCATTTTTTTTTTCCTCCATGACTAAAATTCATTAATTAAATTTAATTAAAAAATTAATATTTGAAAAAACAAAAGTGTCATCCACTAAAAGTTTAAAAAAATTTATTCGAACTTGAGTGGGTAAATAAAAATAATTTCATTAACAATTGATTTTAACAAGATATATATAGGGAGAGTGGAAACTAATAGTAGGAAAAAAGGATTAAGATTTGGTTTTTGGGAGTTTTTAATCTAATTTTGAAATTTTTTGATTTTTTCTTATATTCAACCGATATAGGTTAAATAATTAAACATTTAATTTTTGAGAAAACATTCCTCAAACTTACAACAAAAAACATTTAATTTAAATAATTTGGAACAAAACTTAAGATCCTTATTGTTTGATTTGTGAACAAAAAAGTATTTATTATATATTAGAGAGTTGATTTTCAATATGATAAATCATTTTGAAGGAAATCTTGCTTTTTCCTTATAGTCTATAGTCTGAACAAACAATGACTAAGCTTACAAACAGCTACAAAAAAGTAGACACAATAATTTTTTTTAGTAGATATTTTATTTTAGCACAAAATTTTATACAAAAATAATTCAAATCTTTGTAGTGATATAACTGACTTTATTCAAACCACAATTTTCGAAAAATTTCAACATTAAATTAAATTACCTTGTTGCAATAATAATAAACTTAATATCAAAACTTAAAATCACTTAAATTTTGTTGCTAAGACTAACTTTACTCATTTTAAACTAAGTAATATATTACAAAAAATAGAAAAAAAGGTTTCAAATAAATGATTTCCTGATATACAGACCATTTTACCAATTTACGAGGGCATCTTTCTAAACTTATTTCAAGATAACTGACAGATTTACGATACAAAACTTTTAGAAAATAAGTTGGGTCTTTAGTTCACTTTAATATTGGTAAGAATACCAATTTAACAAATATATATCAGATAGAAAATTTTAAGTAAATAATCAATTTTTGCTAAAAATAAATTTTACAGAGCCGTAAAATGAAATTAATTTTATTTTCTATTAAATTTATTAATTAAGTACTCAAACTTTGCAAGTAGGAATAAATGTTGAATTTATCTGTCTTAAATAGAGCCAGTAAAATAAAAGAAATCAAAATTCGTTTTTTGAAGTGCTGTCAAGATTTTTTTTAAAAATCATCTTTTTTGGGTCTATACCTTCAGAAATACTATTTGGGGAAGTTTTTGTCTATTATCTTGATGGATTTATTTATTTCTTCAAATTGATTTAATTATGATTCTGAGTGTCATCTTTGCCTGGATCCACTGTAAATCTTTGAATTTGAAGTTATTCAAAAAAAAAAAATTATTCTGGAAATGATGTTGCTGGTAAAAGGAAATATTCAATAAGTATTAAGTGTAAGTTAAGTTTATTTTTGCAGAGTAGCAATAAAGTTCCAAGTTTTGCATATTGCTTAAATTGAAAGTTTCATTTATATTTATTTTTAAGTTTAAATAATATTTGTTTATGACACAATGCGAAATTTTTATTCAAATTTCAAAACAAAGAGAAGAAGAAGAAAAGAAAAGATTTACTTGAGTGATTTACAACCATATCGACATAAAAAAACATTCTGTAATTAAATGTAGAACAAGAGCTCCCCCACTCACTGAGAGTTTTTCTTTCATATATTAAATTATTATTAAAAACAAAATTGCTTATTAAGTGGAAAGGACCTAATATATATCGTTAATCAATTTAGGTTAAAAAAAATCCTTCAAAAGTTGACAGGTAATCAATTACACTTAAACAATGTTCTTAGTTTTTCTGGTCTAGTTTTCTTTAACTCCAATGCGTAAATACTAATATTCCCGCTACTTATTCCAAATTGTCGCATAGTGTATTCAGGGTTGATGACCAAGGATATTATAATTTTGTTGTTGTTTTAATTCATTTAATTTGCTTTAGTTCATTGATAGACAATATGAAATGTCGGTGTTAGAAATGAAAATCTTTTAGAATAGAAAAGTTATTATTACCAAAATGTAACTCCATGAAAATGTTTTCCAATAATTTGTTCAGGTGCTTTACACTATTATAAAACTATAATTACCTTATTTTATTAATTAGTGCTAGTAATTATTATTATAATAGTTGAGAGCTACTTTAAAATATAAAAAATTGAATAAAGTTTTCCTTCAATTTGGTTATGTTTTAATTGTGTGGGACCCAAATGACCTATGATATTATTTATTTTACTTACTCTTTGCTTTTTTTTTTCATGTTTGATTTAAAATTCTTTTATGAATTTTACTCAAAGGAAAACATATAAAAAGAGACTGTGAAAATTTTTAAGCTGATTGACAAAAAATATATTTTACGGAATTAGAGTAATCCACTTGGAAAATAATCTCTTTAAGACGTTTTTAGTTAATGTTTTCTTTTTTTTTCTCCTCTAAATAATATAGTATAAATTTTTTTGATGTGATAACATTTAATAAAAAAAATGTCAAGGATAAAATTTGATACATGAATAATGATGAATTGACTGGATAAATCTGATCATACAAGATTTGTTTTCTTTTGATAAAAAATTAAATATTAACAGTTAAGTGCAGGAAATATGAAAGGGTTGAGAATCGAATTTTTGGCAGAGAATATCATCACAGCTATCCAGTGATTAATCTTTCTCAAATTTGAAAGGCATGGCTTTAAGGAAATGATAATAGGAAGCGAAATTTGTGCTTGTAAAAATTCTTAGAAGATAAAATGAAAAATTTTTTTAGCAATTGATTTTAGACATTCCTTGTTGTTACTAATAAATGTTTCATTTCTATAACCTTAAACTCTATACCTGAGAAAATTCCACATAAATTGTGTACATGTGTCTTATATCTGGCAAATAACGATGTACCGACTGGAGTAGCAAAAAATAGTCTATTTTATTATTTTATAAAACCTATCATAATTGACATCAGGAAAAGCATAGAAATAATAAAAAATATGAAACTAAAAATACTGACAGTAATAAGATATTTTATTTTTCAAGTTTAAACTGTTGACTTGTATTTGTAGTATTTGAGGCAAATTTTTTTTGTGAAAAAAACTCTTTGCAATAACTAGACGATTTAATACACACTTCCACTAAATAAAGTAATTTGTTTGTAGTGTAAGTATTATGTTTTCTTTCAGTTCTTACTAACTCCAGAGTACAGATGAAAAGAAAAGGAACTCCGTTAACTCTGTTATCCTTTTCGAATCATGTGTATCTTAAGATTTTTTATTAATAATATTGATCATAGTTATATATAATTAAGCTAACATTTTTGTTTTTAATATTCCTTAAGTTTCCAAAAATATATTTCACATTAGAAATTCATAAAAAACCAAAAACGAAAAATGATTGACTTTGTTTGTATATCAAATATTGTTTCAATGGATCAATCCAACCGAACCTATCGGAAAATTAAAAAATAAAATAAAAGTGTGTTTGTTATAGCATCTCATGCGGGAGAATAAGTTTTAGCAATTCAGTAATTTCGAAAATATATGTCAAATTTTTTAAGTTGTCAGATATGTGAATAAAATTAGGAATAAGTCACAAAAATATTAAATATATATCATACTTAATTCCTGTGCTTTTTAGAGAATCTTTTGTTTAAATTAATAAAGAAAACAATAAGTAGTTATTTTTAAATATTTTATGAAGAAGCTTCTCAAAAGATAAAATTACGACCTAAAGTGAGTTTATTATTACATTAAATGATAAAAACTATGTAATAGTGAGGAAAACTGGATGACAGTGAGGAAAACTAAAAAAAAGCAATAATTTTAATAGTAGAGAAGAAAAAATTTCAATTTGATAGCATAACTAGCCCTATAAAAATTAAAAACAGAGTCACGTTTCTTTCATGACCTAGAAACGAAGACTTAGAGTTTTGTAAGTCATTATACAAATATTATGTAATATAAAAATCTACCATAAAGCCATGAGTATAATTTTTTTATGAAGTAAAATGCAGGTTTAAAAATGTGACTTTGGAAAAAAAGATTGTTAAAAGTAGAAATTTCCTAAAGTCTAATTCTTCAAAAATAACATTATAAGAACAATTATTTTTTACTAATGTATATGTATAAGTCAAAAATATAGTTTTCCAACAAAAATGAACGCCAAAGGACCATAATTTTGCAAATAATTACTAAAATTAATTGCGATATTAAAATGCTGTTTTATCACCAAAATTTATCAATATATTTTCATAAATAACATGGGCATCTATAGGAAAAAAGTTAAACAAGTTAAAATATAATCCCAATATCATTATTTTAACAAAAATTACAAAATAAACAAAAAATATTGCCTATAATACTTAACTTTTAAATTTATGATGCTGTAAATTACTATAAAGTTGAAAATAAGAGAGTAAAAGAGAAAGGACAAAGGCAATCATTGCTCATTCAAACCCTATATTTCCCAAAAATCAACCCATATTCTTTCAATATAGCTAAACTGTTATTTAATTAATCAAGATAATTAATTATAGAATTAAAAATTAGCTTATAGGCCAGTTGGAAAGATATTTACGGATATCATCCATTATATCTGCCATAAATGATCCATTGTTGAACATTGTGGGAAAACTTTAAAACTAAACTAATTAAAATAACATTAAAGCTTACAATTATTATTATAATTATTATTACTATGGGCGAACAACAATTTAGTTGTTGAATAAATAAATCACATTCTTTAGTATCTACACTTAATTACTTTTCTTGTTACATGGAGGCTTATGTCCTGATTTCTTGTAACCAAAAAAACTTCATTATATATATATACAATACATATTTAAAACCAAGGCCATAAAGTCTATTAAAAATTTAAAATAAAATTAAAGAGTCATATTTTATGTATCTTATTTTCTATATTAAATTACATCGTTGAAATATTGATGAAGGTGTAATCTGCAACTTTATTGTCAGATTGTTTTATTTTTATATATGTACTTTTCCCAAGTGCACTTGCTAGGCTACATCTATACCTTAAAGACGTCCTTTAGCTAGTATTTTGTTCTGATTGCTTTCAGTTTATGTTTCAGTGTAGATAGGGGCAACAAATGACTCGATTTGGATCAATGCCAAAATTTTCTATAGCATTTTGTGTATGTCGAGTATGAAATTGAACTATTTTTTAACAGTAAAATGACCACATATTTCGTTTGCTATGTAATTTTAAACAAGTAAAACACTTTTTGATTTTGTCCATAGAATTTAATGTATTTTTAATGCAAATTTTGTATTATATTGAAAATAAAAAGTTTTTAAACAATTAAAATTAATTTTGGTAATTTTCTTCTTGATTTATGAAAGTTTAAGTTTATCTAAACGGAATCTTTTTTAAAGGAAATTTTTTTTTTCTGTGGGAAATATTTTAATAGAATAATAGTCAAAATAAATTTAAGCCATTTTGGGGTTATTGGAACTGCTCCCAATATTTTAAATACATTATAACTCTATACACTTTACTATACTATACTATACGCGATACACTTTTTCTCTTTTTCTTAATCTGAAAAAGATTGTTTTTTATAAAACCTATTAAAAAATGCATTTTGGCATGACATGAATTTGTTATAATTCCTATGTGAATGGTAATTTCCGATTAAAAATGTTTTGCTGTGCAAAATATACACCTCTAATCCAGTTTCTCACAGTTATATGAATTGAAATTTATATGTAAAAAATGGAGGCACTCTTGAATTTGTCATTTATTAGTTTTTAAATAAATAGATAATGTACCTTTTTTTTTTGTTTTCTGACAGCATTCATACTCATCGACGTTTTATGATCTCAAACACCAAAAAGTGGGCTTAAAAAATTTAGATCTTGAATATAAGAGGTTTTTTTCACTCTTTTATATCACAACTAAGACACATGAAATACAATGCAGAAAAAAAAATACTTTTTAGAGTACGAATTTTTCATAAAACCCATTCAAATAGTCAAGCGCGTCAAACCAAATCTTTATTATTGTGCGTTCACTCGTCATTGCTACCAATAAATATGAAAACTATTTTATTATTATTTAAGAATTTTCAAGTTCAAATAAATTGCTAAGTTTCTCTTAAATAAAAATTTAGTTCTTCATTTTTTGTAAAATTTGCGATGGGATTGTTTTGCTCTGCAATTTTTCTGTATACACGTCAACGCTTGATTTTAATTACTCACGCTGTTAGGGTTTTTAAAATTAAATTCGATGGTTAACTGGTTGAACTAAATATCCTTACACATATGTACATAGAACTAATTACCTGCAAAGTGTAACTCAGGTAGAAGGCAATATAGCTTGATAAATTATTTCTAGTTCGAAAACTAAAATATGTAAAAATCCAGAAAAAATACCCTGATCTTAGAGCTATTTCCAGCACTGTATTAACAAAAATGTAGTCAATCACTTGGCACCTGTTTCAATTGAACAATTTCAATTTTTAACAAAAATAAATACAAGAAAAGTTTAATCTTTTTATATTACTTTATCTATTTGATTTACAAATTAATTTTAAGATTTTGCAAAACGATTTCAACCAATTAAAATTTTTAAAGATTAAAAATATGTAACATATCTATCAATTTTCTATATTTTCTCACAGTGATAGCTATCACCACTAAAATTACTTCTCAAAACCAAACTATTTTAGATTGCTATCACAAATATAAGTAAAATAAGTACACTTGTGATTATTAGTTAACTCATGGAGGTAAAATTAACTAATTATAAAATAAAATATTTTTATGTTTTTTCAAAAGGCTAAATGGCAGATATTTTACAAAGTTTTTGTTTCGTTTTTTGATTTATATTTTAAGATTAACACCCAAGATAACATTTTTATAATTTCAGACTATTTTTATTAAGACTAAATGAATTTTTCAAGAATTTTATTATAAAAAATTATTCAAAATTTTTTCAGTTATGATGGATGAACCACGTTTTGCTCAACCAATACCAAATGTAACTGTAGCAGTAGGCAGAGATGCAAATTTACCATGTATTGTAGAGCATTTAGGGACATATAAGGTAAATTTAAATATAATTAGATCAATAAATATTTTTACAAATTTTAAATAAAATTAAAAATCAAATACAGTCATTTCCACTCGATATGAATATCAAAATTTTTTATAATAAACACTATGTAAAATGTCCTGACCAGTAAGAATTGAAACTACCATTTCAATATCTAAGTACTCATATTATGTCACAATATGTCAACTACATCTGGCTTAACATACTTGAATTCAATTGAAATCTGTTTTGATGTTCAAAAATATGACAGTTTCCAATAGCATTAGCCTTTATTGATTACGGTTCAACACGGATGCTTTGTACGCCCCTTGAACAGGATAAAACATAATCTGTATTCAATTAAAAGCTCTGTCATTTTCTATTTTACTTCTTTTCGTTTTCCTTTTATTGTTGTTGTCGTTTGTGATTATTTTAAGCCCAACTTTATATTTTATCTGAAATTATAGGAAGCTTAAATGATATGAGATTAAGTGGGGCTATTATTTACATCAAAGATGTTTTGCATGCTTTTAAAATAATTTTTTTCTTCGTACTACAAAAAATCAAAAACAAACTCTTATGACATTTCTGATCAGGGTTTATCTTTTTACCTTGGCTAGCTTATTTTGGGGAAGATTTCCTAGAAATTATTATTAAAAACATTATCCTAATAATTTATTAGAAAAATATTTCTACTAGTAATTCAAAATTTAGGATTGAATTATTTTAGTGTGTATATTTTAGGATGAAAACTTTTCACTGAAGTTTTCATTTTTTAAAAAAGTAAAATTTCATAAATTGTCACCTAACATCACTTTATATTGGCAGTAGGCAGAAGTATTAAGATATTTAAATGGGGATTAGTTAGTTTTTCGAGTTTTTTAAGTTTTGAAAAGTACTACACTACATTGTCGTAACCAATATTTTTGAATGAGAAATTAAAAGAAGTAAATAATCTTCATCCTGTCATTAAAAAAATATTTTATTTCAAAGATTAAAAAACAGTTTATTCTAAAAGCAAATACTTAAAAATACTTTTATCTGAAAAATGATAACTATTTTTAGAATTTATAGTATTGTACCCAGAAACTAGTCTTTAAAATTTCTGAAAAGCACTGAATAAATACCGAATTTGAGCTACTAGCATCACTGTTGTTTATATGAACCAAATGATAATGATTATGCAAAACATAACTTTTGGCTCTTATATACTAACAAAAAAAGAAGCCTGAAAATATTTTGCTGATGAAATAGAAAACTTTTGTAATAATAGCAGCAAAAATAAATTATTAATCGTGGAAAGGTCCTTGTCAGCTCATTTTATTAACTGTTAATAATTAAAAATTGCTTAATAAATATGTATGCTAAACGTGCCAAGTTCATAGGCAATGATTCTTGTTGCTAATCTTCTAATTAATCATTCTGTACTAGAAACCTAAGAAAGTTCCTATCATTTGGGATTAGTAAAAATTTTTGGTAGCCATTATTTAAAATACTTCATGCACAGCAAAATACTTGCTTAACGAAAACCTTTTAATGATAAAAATCTGTTAGCAAACAAAATTTTCTATCCTTTTGGTATATAGAAAATTTTAACTAATATCCAAACATGCATTAAAACTAATGCTGACTATAGTCCTTTTTTCTGATAAGGAATGTACCTGGCAACATTAAAAATAATAAAAGCTTCGACATGCACGATGAGTATTGTGTCATTTTTTTTTTAGTTCATTAAACTTTACTCTTCTGACATCATTAAAACTTGTCGCATGTGACAATTTGATAAACGTGAAAAGATGAACTTAAAAAATACTAAAAAATTAAAAGTTTCTTAAGGGTTCTTATATAAGAGCTAGAGTAGTTAAAATATAACCAAATGACAAGATTAATTTGCAAGAAAAAAAAGAATGCCAAGTTGTGGTTGAATTTAATTGAAAACTTCATGAAACGTGATTTTTTATTTATTTTTAGTTTAATTGCTTAATATTATTTTCCATACAAAATCGAAATTCGGAACATGTTCTGTAGAAGTGTTTAGAATGTTTAGTTTAAGACTTTATAGATCATTAGATCATTTCTGTCCTGGATATTTAAAGGATTTTTGAAAAACTAAATACTCAGATAGAACTATTTGAATTCATTTATGAATTAATTTAAATACATATTAAATATTTTAGAATTACAATGAAATAGTCGTTTCAAAAAGATGAAATAGCTATAGATAAAAAGGATAAATAAAAAATTCAAAAATAATGCTAAATTTGTTATAAAAAAGATTCATTGTGGGACCAAATTTATTAGGAAATTATGTTAAATTGAAGGAATTGATAAAAAAAAATCAAATTAACAATCAAAGGCAAATCTCAAATGAACTTAATTTTTTTTTTAACTTAGTAGCAGCCTAATGAATTTCTAAAGTCTTTGACATTTTCATATTAAATTTAATTATTTTATTTGCATTTATGCTAAAAAAATAAAAAATAAAAACACTTTCCTTAAGTTTTAGCCATAAAGAAATAAATTGTGTCAGACAAGTAACTATAATCACAGCGACTTATTAAATATAATTATTAAGAAAAATTAAAAAAGTGAGATCAGAAATTTTAAACTAAACAAAAGCAAATAAACTTGACACAATTGTATGTATTTTTTATGTCTGTTAAGAATGTGAAAAACTTGCTCTTATTCAACTTAAAGCTTGGTCTGTTTGATGTTAAATGGCACCCTTTATGGGAACTTGATTAAGACAAGATTTTAAGAAAAATAATAGATAGACTGATTTCAAAGGATAACGAAAGGATAAAGAAAGGATAACGGTATACTGGGTTAAAAGCTAAATCATAGCTTAATTAAGTAAAAGTATTTTTCAAGTAAAAGATAAGCAAGGATTGACAAGGCTAATTAACAAAACCAAAATTCCCCAAATGCTCTCACATATTTTATAACAGGTCGCGAACTTTTTAATAAATGTCTTACAAAAAAAGAAACAGCAGTAGTTAAGCCAAAGCTCTGCTAAGAGGTTGATGAATCACTTTTTTATTTTATTTTTGATTGTATGAGGATAACATCGTGAAGTTCAAAGAGTCTTTACCAGGTTAAATAAGCTATATTTTTCTTAGACATCCTCTATAATTAATGAAATGGTTTTAATAACTAAACTAACAAAAAAATAAAAGCTTAATAAGCTTTTACCATATGAACTAAGGTTCTTTAAAAACAGGAATTTACCCTGTTAATGAAATCTTGGATATTAATCCTCAATTGGACCTCTTTTCTAAGTTCTTTTGCATGATTAACAAAATAGCAAATACCTTATGGGTAAAAAAACTAATAAAAATTGTAAACTTTTGCAATTTTTGCTTTTATGGTTTGAAATTAGTAACGCAATAGCTCTTTAAGTCTACTTCTGAGCCAAATATCCTTAAAAGGTTAACAGTTTCACTTCCTGGGAGATCACAGAATATGAATGTGTGATCTTATCTTAATTATTTAGCAAAAAGTAAGTTACTTTACTACAATTAGCTCTTATTTGTGAAGGAAAAACAAAAATTTCAATACTAATCAGAATTGATACTTTAGTACCAGTTTCGCTTTATATGAAAGATCTTTTGAAATTTCTTAAATCTAAATTTGAGACACAAAATCGATCCTTATAATAATAAATTGTATGAAAATTTCTCTAAAAAGGCCCATTAACGAGTTTTATAATATAATTTGGTGCTGTTAATATTACTGAATTTATGAAGGAAAGCTTTTAAAAATTTTTTTAGTATATCATTGAAATTTTATACTTAATGAGGAAAATATCTCATAAAAATCTAAACCTGTCTTTTTTTAATCTAAAGTCAAATATAGCCTTTTTATCAATTCAGTGCATAAAATTCTATAGTTTTCTGTTCTAATATAAGTCAAACCTTAACGCTTAACAACCTTAAAACTACATTTTATCAACTTTGATAATTAATTATTTATTTATTAAACTTATAATATATAACACAAGCTAAAATGAAGCAAAAAATAAAAGATATAAAATTTTCTATTACAAGGCAATGTATTTCCTTGAAAAATCTACTGCTTAAAAAAGATGAAGAAAACAAAATTTTCCTTTCCTTCATTATTATAAGAAGAAATGGAGCCTTATTTCTAAAACAATGTCATACCTTTTCTGTAACACTTTTAGATAAGTTTTTCAAGCAATTTAATTTATCATAAAATCTTAAATCTTCTTTTTCTGGATTTTAACAATTTAAATAATGCTCATAAATTGAAATATAATTAAAATATGATGCTTTTATGAGAGATAGAAATTTAAGAAAATAATTTGATATGTCATAGTTTAATTTTGTTACTTTTAATAATCCAAAAAATTTAAATAAATAGGTTTAAAGATATAATTTCAAAATTAATTACTAAAAAGTAAATTTTCTTTTAAATTTGTTTGTAAAGACTTCTAAAAAGGATTAAATTTAAGAAAATGTGTAAAATTATCTAAAATATTGTATATAAAATATTTGCAGGACAGATTTTGTTGACACAAATTATTTTGTTTACATAAATTTAGCTTCTTAGCTACATTGTCTTTTGTATAGGATGTTAAAATGACAATTTATTGAACCCACTCAAATTTGAGTTTGTACCAACGTTTTTAAGGGTTGAATGAAAATTGATGAAAATCTAATTTGAAATCATTTCATATTTTGATATAAGATAATTTTATGAAATCACAAACAATTAACGTTTGTGTGTGTGTGCTTTTAATAGTATGACGTTTATTTTAATGATTCTTAAAGTAGCTAAAATTTTGTGATAAAAGTATTCTTCAAAGTCAGTGGGAATTTTTGTCAATTTGAAATCAGTAGAAATCAAGGAAGATAAATTTGATATGTGACTAATTCAAATTTTTGTTGGTTCAAATAAAAGATATAAGAAGCAACTGCCAAACATTAGCGTTATTTTTTGGAAATTAGGATATATAAAAGGATGAAAGAGTGCATAGGCTGGTTAGATTAAGCTCAAATTGATACAATTAAATCCACAATCCAGTATTTTTTAATACGTATATATATTTAATTCCCTTGTCTCAACGCTTTAGTACCAAGTTAGGAACTAACTTGATAACAAGCTTTTTTTAGGTAAAAATAATTAATCTTGCTGAGATCAGGAATTAAGTAGAAGTTTCCATGGAATTTTAATACGATCTTTCATAAAAAAGCCAATGTTTGGCAGTAGAAAATTAATGTTAAATACCCAAAACATCTTCTATTTTCCTTTAAGCACTAGCTGAGAGAGATGGGGATCAGTTTTTATAATATGTTATCTTTAGTAACAAATCTTAAAATTATTTTTCAATCGGCAAGTTATGGCGACGCTTTGCTATGCTCTGTTCTTATTATTGTTTTGTTTTTGTGTAATTCATTCTAGCGATTCAAATATCCAAATCATTTTAAGGGCAATTTTCGTAAGCGACAGTCAATGGTGGTATTCCAAAAGTTATATTATTTGTAATAATTTATAGTCAAAAATTAATTAAATATAACTTAAGTTATTGATAAATTTTTATTTAAATATTAGTAAGGGAGTATTTTTTTCATTTGTTTATTTAATATAAAAAAAAATATATAAATATTTAAGAGATGGAACATTCAAAAAAGAGGAAATGCCGCTTTAATGATCAATTGAAAAAAGAATTTTCCGTTTTTATTTCAAAAAATGATTCTACTGTTTTCTGCACTATTTGCAACGGGGAATTTAGTATTGCAGTTGGAGGTAGAGCATCTATAACGAAACACTTGACTACAAACAAATATAAGCAATCATTAGATGTTTCAGCTTCAAGTCGTAGGGTAACAAGTTTTTTAAAGCTTCAAATTATTCTGGAGATGAAAAACATTTAGCTGTAATGGAAGAAACATTTGCATTTCATACCATAATGCACAATCAGAGATTTCGTAGTATGGACTGTACAACCAAACTATTGAAAAAATTTCACAATACTAAATTTTCATGTGCCAGAACATAGTGTGAGGCTATCATCAAATCAGTATTTAAAAACTACTGCGATAAAACAATGAAAGAAGATTTGGAAACTGCAACCTTTGTAACGATTTTATCTGATGCATCAAATCATAAGGAAACTAAATTGTTTCCAATTTTAATGAGATATTTTGATGCCAACAAGGGGATTCAAGTAAAAATTTTGAATTTAGAATCCATTGAAGGTGAAACTTCTGAAATTTTGCCAAACCATTTATACAAAATAATTCTTGACAACAATTTGTAATCAAAAGTTGTTGCACTAACATCTGATAATACAAACACAAATTTTGGGGGACGAAAACGTCACGGCTTTAATAATGTCCATTAAAAATTACAAGATTGGCTCCAAAGTAAAATTCTTGGAATAGGTTGTAATGCCCATATTTTATCAAACGCCATAAATACGGCATCATATGTCATGCCAATTGATGTAGAAATTATAATAACTACAATTTATTTGCATTTTAGTCGTTTTACTGTTCGTGTAGCCACTTTAAAACAGTTTTTCAAAGAAGCAAATGTTGAGTACAAAAAACTTTTAGGATATTCAAAACTTAGATAGCTTGCTCTAACAGCTGCTATCGAGCGTATTCTACATTTATTTGAACCTCTCCGTTCATATTTTTTAAGTTTGGACAAATGCCCTAAAATACTGGAATTGTTTTTCAATAATGAAATATCTGAGATATTATTGCATTTTGTTCATAATCAAGCTTCTATTTTTCACCAAACTACTCAGAAATTTGAAGGTGATCACATTTCAGCTACAGAAGTAAGTCTTATTTTGAATGACGTTATCCTTCAATATAAATCTCGTTTTGAAGAAAAATTTTTACCTTTAATTGTAAAAAGAAAACTGCTTTGGAGGAATCAAATGCAGGCATTACGAAAAAGTTTATCAAAGAAGCCCAAAATTTTTACCAAACATGTTTTCAGTATATTGAAGAATGGTTTAGAAACAAACTTTATCAGTAATAACAGTTTTAAATGGTGTTTTTTAACTTCATCGCCAGTACATTGAGCAGATATTGAATCTTGTGTTGAGTTTTTATCTAACGAAATGCCAAACATTAAAAGAGATGACAATTGCCTCTTTGAAGAAATTTGAAAACTAAATGTATATTTAAATTCCGAAAAAATATTACAATGGGAAAATAATCACGTTGAAATTGATCGAAGATGGGTCGAAATATTCAGCCATTACAAAAATGAACATATTCCATGCAAAAATTTATTTATTCTAATACAATTTACGTTGTGCTGCCCTGGAATTACTGCAGCAGTTGAAAGAGTATTTTCAATTGCTAATGATTTTTGGACTTCTGAAAAATCGAGATTAAATGTAGAAACTCTAACTGCAGTACCGTAATTTAATCTGAAACATACATATGTCTTGCTCAGATATTTCTTATATGTTCTTAGAAAACGAAACATTGAAAAAAACTATTCATAGTATAGGAAAGTACCAATTTAAATAAAATTTAATGATCACATATAAATATATTGTCTTATTGTTAGTATCACCTCCAAATAAAACTTTTGAAACAATTTTTTTTATTCAATTTATTTTTGTCCTCTTTTTCATTGGAAAAGAGTTGGTCACCTTATCATAAAAAATATATATTTACCCAACAATTTGTAAACGCATGAAAAAAAAAACCGATATATAAATTAATTTGACAACCTGCGATAAATGTCGATCAATCCCATCGATATGGGAAAATTCGCTAGTCGCAGGAATTCGCTGCCATATGGACCGTAGCCTTGTGTTTGGGCCTTTAATAATACAGCAACTTTTTGACAACCAACAAATTCATTAAATTACAAATGAGTGAAGTATATTAAAAACATTAAAAGTGCAAAAGGTTTGCTTTAAATATGTATCAAAAATCCTTTTGTTTTCTATCTAAATTAATTAATTAAAAGCATGCAAAAACTTTCTAGTTTTTATTTGATTAAGAATGTTGCTCACACAGAAATTTTAAAGTAAAGTTTCTTTCGTCATTAATTTTTCGGTCATGTTTACCGTGGCTTCTTCAACCAATTTTATGATTATTTTTATTTATAAATGTCAAAAAATGATGTTCTGCTTTTATTCTAAGCTCAGAGCTTTTGAAACTCTTATGGCGTGCAGGATGATTTCTAAATATTTTTATTTGATAAGCTATCAAGAAATGAAAATACTTTGTATTGTCAATAAGTTACTTTCACAGAGTTGTCAGATTAAGTAATTATCTAAATATTTTAAAATTCAACAAATATTTTTAAGAGATGGTTTAAAAATGGCAAAAAATTTTCTAATAATATATTTTTATTATTATATTCTATTAATATGAAAGCAAAAACAATATTTTCTTACACATATAGTTTTCCCTTATGGGAAACTTTTGTACCAGATTGTATCCTTATTCAAGCAAAACTTTGTATCTCTTAAGATTGTGCATATAGCACGAAGAATAAAATACTCTTACATGAAATATTCAAATCTTTTATTTTCTTAATGCTCTCTTCGTGTCTCGTATCGTTTTTATTTCCTAAACATAGATCCTGTGGGAGAACTGGAATTTATGTATATATACATATATATATATGTGTATATCAACATATACAGATAAATATTGTATCTACACCCTTTGGGCAATATGTTCAAGTTTTACAGCAGACCCATGTGAATAAAATAATATGAAAGCATGTCGAAAGGAATTAAGGATTCAACTAGAAACAAACAAAGTCCAATAGTAGTTTGTCTTATAAAAATTCAACCTTCTTTAGATAAAATTCATTGCCAAATAGGTGAACAAAAACAACCCACATACATTTGACCGGGTGATGTTTTAGCAATAAACTACCCTAAGCTTTTCTAGTATTATTTTTAGTCAAACGTGACTTGGTTTTAACTAAAGGTACTACATATCTTAAGTCAAGATACTTGCTATCTAAATTTTACATACAAGAACTTACAAATTTGGAAAATGAATAACCTAAGTTTTCAAAAGTATCTCTAGTCAATATAGAGGATGGTCGAACTAACAAATCGAAATTTAGTTATTGTAGACAAATTGTCGAAGTAATTGAAATTTGTTGTTTAGGAAATTGTTCTTGTGGGACCAGAATAATACTTTAGAGTATTTCTAAAGTGCTCACAATGTTTTGTTACTCGTGATATCGATATGTATAGACATAGATACGCAAAAAGTTTAAGTGTTAGGCTATATGAAATTGTAATGATGGTAAAGTGTAGGGAATTCTATTTAATTTAGAGTAGCAAATTGTCATTGTTTGAGTTATTCAGCTAAAAGCTGATACTTGTCCCTTAGAAATAAACATGAAATTTTTTTCATTAATTCTATGTTATCAATAAATTGAAATTCTTGTAGCACTAAATTACTTAATGTTGAAAGAATATCGGATAAATTTTACAATTTGTAATACAATTTCATTTTTTTACTCATTCTTTGTATTATATCAAAAACTTCGGCTTTGGTTAAGAATATTGAACGAAAATTTTCCTTTTCAGTTACATGTTACATGTTTTTACTATATTTGAAAAAACTCTAAAAGTTTTACAATTTTTAATAGAACCCCATAAGTATTTGTAATATTCAGAAATCAATTTCTTAAAACTTATATCAATTTAATGGCTTAAAGCAATATCAGAAAAAATATTGCTTTTAAAATCAAAGTCATAAAATTTAAGAATATATTTGGTTAAATTTTGTTCAAAAATTTAAAAAGAAGATAAGTTTTTCATAGTGTTTAAAGGCATTGAATAAAGTGTGTAACTTATCCTTGATATTTATGAAAGTCTCTGTGTAGTCTTATTGTAATAATTTTTTGCAATGCATCTATTACATAGGGTACTTTACTCCAACGTGGCACTGTAATCACTGTAATCATATATTTATCATATCATATATCTTTTTGATTGCCATTTTGTATGTAAATTTCAGCTTAAACGCAGCCTTCAGCCGTTGTTGCAATGACCATAGTACCTTTGTCTATATTTGAGATTTTTGATAAATTCCATCAATGAAATATCGTTTGTTTCATTAAAATAATTATTTGTTGAGGATTGTTGTTCCAATGGAATGCTGCTGATAATTCTTTGGCCAGTTGGCTTTTATTTTTTGTGTGAAGTTTTTCCATGCTTTATGAAAGAATGTTGAATAGTAAAACTTTTAAAATTTTGAACAATAAGTTGTAATCATAGAAATAATTTGATGGTAAATATATAAATTTTCGATAACTTTTCTTCCACTTTTCGTTTCATTTATACATTACAGGCAGTATGTCGGTGTAAATCATAAAATTCTTCGAAAATATTAAACAGAGCAGTCGTTTAAAAGATATGTCATTCTATTCTATATTCTATTGTATGATTAAATAAAATTCAGCCAGGTTTTAATCGATATCGACTATTTTTGAAGATTTTATGCTTCAAATACAAAAACAAAACAAGAAATCAGTTGGGTATTCAGCCTGCTGATCAAATCAAATGTCAAAAATGCTTTGATTAGTCTTTTATCCTGCACGTTTAGAGATTCTCCATTATTTTTACTTGTCCGGCTTTCATACTTTCCTTCTGTGAGTGTTGGTGGCGTAATGTAAATGGGTTCAATTCCTCAACAGGAAGCAAGCAAGATTTTACTACCACTTTTACCATATTTTAGTGACGTAATCTTTTAAGAACTTTGAGCTTCTAGGAAGTTATAATAAGAAATTCTGGTAAATATAAAATTATTTTATCAGAGATTTTTAATTGAATATACATATTTTTCGTCAAACAAAAATCTAACAAGGACAAAAACGCAAAAAACGTTCAAAATATAATTACAGAAAAATTCTGAAAAACAAATAAATAGAAGATGAAAGAAACTCAGAATAATATTTTTCATTGTGGTTTGTTTCGTAAATCTGCTTTAGTCAATTAGTCTTTAATTGGATCTCGAATTTCTAATTATAAATCCATTTGCATATTTCTTTAAGGATAAGGTAATACTTTTATACTTTACCAGTTTAATACATCCCTGCAATGGTTTCCGGAATTTTCTCCCCTAATGCAGCTAATATTATAAAAGTAATAGCTCGATACAAAATAAAAGAACAAATAGATTGAAGTACATATATATTGTCAAAGCATCAAAAGCTATAAGAAGGATATTAAAAGGAAAAAAATATATCTATGAAATATAAAACGTCATTTTTTTGTCTGAACATGTCCCTCATGGCTTTCATACAAAGCTAACTAAATAATGGCTTTTTCTATTTAATAAAATGAAAAAATAAATATGAAAAAGGAGTGCAAAACTGCATGTGGTTAGACGTCTGAAAAATTTTTGCAAAAGAAAATTTTACAAAGAAAAGGTTTCTGTGTTTTTATTTATATATTTTAACTTGCAGACAATTGAAGTGAAAAAAAAAAAAAAAAAACGAGAGATGGTACTGCAAGTAAAATTTTTTGTTATTTCAAAGGTTAGGATAGCCAAAAAAAATTGTTATTCTTTGAACATTTTTCCTGCTTAGGATAGCAAAGCTACTCAGTAAAGGGAATACTTTTCTTTAAAAACTTGTTACCAAAACACTTTATGGCATGATATGCTCTTATATATAAAAAAAAAAAAATACATTTATTTTTGAGTAATTGTTACATGTTCAAAACGAACGCTAAATAAATGTTCATTTAGCAGTTAAATTAATTTTCATTTGATCTTGAAAGGTATTTTAAAAAATACTTAAGGAATTGCTACTCCAAGGTGTTTTCTTCTTTCTTAAAAGATGCCAGCATATCGTTTTTTTTTCTTCTTCATAAGTCTTATAGTGAATGGAGTTTTTCATACACATATAAAGTTTTTACGTTGATTTTTATTTATAAATTTTTTTAAATAAAACAACTTAATGTCCAGATCATAGAAGTTATTTAAAAGTGTAAAGGAGTGTGAAGACTTTTGAAAATGATAGAATGATATTTAAAATAAAACCTATGAGCAATTAGTAGCTCTGATTTGAATCAAAAGTTGTAATTTTTTTAATTATTTTGTCTAAAATACTGAAAGGAAAATAATTTTGATGGGCTTCAATAATGTCAAAGCCATTTCTTTTTCTTTTCTTTTTGAAATTGGTTTAGACTTTTAACTATTAATTTTAGCTTATCTTAAGTTTAGTAAGTATTAAGTTTTATTAAAATATTTAAGAAAAAAAGAAGAAATGAAGAGAAACTTAAAGTAAAAGAAAAAAGCTCCTATATATCGCGGATATGGTATGAAGGGATGCATCAAATTCAAAGAGAATTTATCCACTGTGCTCTTACACATTTTGTGTTAAACTCGTTGTTCCCAACTTATCTTTCCTTATTGCCATCTGCTTGCGCTAATTTATACATTTTCCTACGATTAAATGTATATCCTTTTAGTTATTCTTGACAAGATAATACAGCATCCTGTTTAAAGTTATTAGAAATTTGAAAAGATTTCTTTCTTAAAAATACTTTTAGGTAAATGAATCTCAAATTCATGAAAACTATTCAAAAAAGTCAGAATTAAGAGATTTTTAATCAGTTTCTTAAATTTTAGGTAATAATAATTCACTAATTTAAGAAAATTTTTGATTCTACCATATTTGACCATCATTTGTAATGTAAAAGAGAATGATAAGTCCGGAAAGAACTAAAACGGTGAAGCATATAGAACCTAAAGAATTTTAAAGCAAATCGATAAAAAGAATACTTTCTGCAATAAAAAATGACAATGTGATGGGAAATTGAGGTTATTAATTTTTTTTTACTAAAAAAAATTTCATTTTTTTTTTGCAATAAATTAAACTATATACAATGAAAAACATAAAAATTGAGTAATCGGTAAAAGAGATAATTGAAATAAATCAAATTAACCAACGGTTCAACTTCAAATTTTGTTGATACTTTTTAGGATTTATTATTCTATATTACTTTAAAAATGGTGACCAGATAAAGTGGATATAAAATAATGTAAGCTTGTGTAGTTGTTAACTCAGAACATATAATTAATTAAACTTTGTTTTAGCTTACAGCACTTTTGTCATGTAGTTTTGAATTCAAACATTTATTTTAATAAAGAATTTTTCCCCAGTTCCTTCAAATATTTCCTTTGAAGTATTGTTTTCCAAAGACTAAAAAGTATTTCAAATACCAAATCTATTTCATAATTACTATTAAACCACAAAAATACTTTTCTGAGAAGAAAATTCAGTATATGTAAATTTTTGTTATAATTTATTAATAAAATAGAGTCTTTTCAAAATAGCTTAGCCCTTTATGTGACCATAGCAATCCTAACATTCTAAAAAAACATAAACGAGATAGTTTGCATAGTTTTTAATTTTGTTTAAAATTAGAAAACCAAAAGCTATGATCTGAGATTTTATCGTTATGGTCCTAAGTGGATAATTGAATTTCAAAGACTGTTGGAGAATAAAACAGGATTAACTCTTTTGAAAACCAAAAGTTTTTCAAATTGAATCAATTATGAGTAGAATTTGATTAAAAATAACAAGATATTGTTGTTAGTAAATTATCTTTTAGTACATAAATGTTAAACATGTTTCATAGCATAGGAGAAACAATATGAAATATATGTACTAAAAAACTTAACACATTACAAAATTGTTCAGTTAATAAACAAAATCCCATTAAATAGAACCCTAATAGACTATTTGAACATATGCAATTATTATCAATCCTCTATCATTTAAACTACTATTTCAGGTGGCATGGATACATATCGATAGGCAAATGATATTAACTATACATCGGCATGTTATATCAAGGATACCACGATATGGTATAACATATGATAATGCAAACACATGGTTATTACATGTAAGTCAAGCACAACAGGATGACCGAGGATATTATATGTGTCAAGTAAATACAAATCCAATGATTAGCCAAGTTGGTTATTTGCAAGTTGTTGGTAAGTACATATATTATATATATATATTATCTTGAAAAATCATTTAATTTTGTCACATGTCATATTATATTTTAACAATGAAAATTTCAAATTATTCTGTCAAGTTCCACCTAATATCTTGGACATAGAGAGTACACCATCATCAGTTGCAGTCAGAGAAAACCAGAATATTAATATGACATGCCGTGCAGATGGTTTTCCCACTCCAAAAATAATATGGCGTCGAGAAGATGGTGAAACAATTACGGTAGAAAAGAAGAAGAAAGGTAAAGGTAAATCCTATTTAAATGACACATGTCTTGGTTAGATGTGGATAGTCAGCAACAGCAATAATATAAAAAAAATTAATATGTTTCTTTTTGTTTTTGTTCTCTTCTTTTGAATTTATGTCCTGTACCCAATGCTCGTCTAAAAGTAATGGTCTACGATGGAGAAGTTTTGCCTCTGATGAAAGTAAGCCGAAATGAAATGGGCGCATACCTTTGTATAGCAACCAACTCTATTCCCCCGTCCGTTTCAAAAAGGATTATCCTGGATGTTGAATGTGAGTTGAATTTTATTCTATGTTTTTCTTTTTATTTATGTTTTGTCTCATATTTTTCATATTTTTGTTTAAATAATATTTCAGTGACTCTTTTGTTTATTTTTTCTTCTGAGTTTTTTGCATTCAATTCACGTTTTTCTTTCAAGTTGTTTTTTGTTTCGGGTTATATTCCAAATGATGCTAAGATATAAAATTTATCCTTTTTTTCAAATGAATAAAACTTATTCAATTTTATTTAATTTTTGTTGTTGTCTTCCTATTTTTAAAACAGTTTCTCCAATGATATGGGTACCAAATCAGGTATATATATATATACATATATATTTAATAATATTTGTATAAATCTTTTATTATTAATTTATTAAAGCTTGTTGGAGCACCAGCTGGTACTGATGTTACAATCGATTGTCATACTGAAGCCCATCCCAAGTAAGTATCTTAGAAATACAAATATTGGCAAAAATTTTATTATTTTGTTTTTATCGTTAATTTTATAAAAGAATTGATTTTAAAAAAAGCAAAGGATAAAAAAGGATATTCATGATTCTAATCTCTATAGGAATTTCAATTTTATTGCTTAAATAGTAATAAAAACTAAACAGTTTTTTTGGTTTTTCCTTTAGAGATTATTGCTTTTTATTTAGGAAAAGGACTTACAGTCAGAAACAGATAGAAATCTTAAATTAATAAAGGGGAAGCAAATATCTAAAAGAATTCAATTATTTCGATTAACTAGCTTGAAGCGATTATAAACATTTTAGTAAAAATTGATATATGGTATTAAAAGCAAAATCTGCTGGTGTTCAAAATTTTTTAGTAATAAATTGTCTTATAAGGCTGTCTACAGAGTGCCGCCCAGCGTACAGTCGAGCTGGCATTGATTCCGATACCGAAGACTATAAAGTCCTTATGGGTAAATCAATAGGAATTTACTGAAAGTGTTCAGAGTGCAAGCTTATTTTGAATTAGACCATTGCAATCGGAATCGGTGTCAGTTCGGCTATAAGCCATTACTCTGTAGGCACCCTAACGCTCAGCAGCCATCATTATCTAAATTGCATGCATATTCGGAGACTTATAGGTGGTAAGAACTTACTTAAAAGGTGTAAAATTTAAAGCACTTTTCATTAAATTTAAGAGATGCTTATATTCTCTGAAATAACCAATAGTTCACTGATTTTAACTTTCAATCTACTCTCTTCTGTCACTCAATATAAATATTTTCAAGGAGTTTCAGAAGAAAAAAACGCCAGCTACCACTCATTTTTATTTGAAAGGCTGGTTTTGACCAAAAACCAAGTTTGTACTCAATCTCTCCATAATCAATTTTTTTTAAATTTAATTACAAGCTAAATTTATTATAAAAAAATTTAAATAGCATAAAATTATAGTACTATAAAATCTTCTTGGGCAATAAATGGAATTTAAATAAATCTTTACAAAATCTGCCAGAGGACAAAAAAATAAAAATAATGTATGATTATTAAGAAAAATGTTATTAATTATCAATAATTGCTGTTAAAAGCATTCAATTTGGGAAAATTCAATAATCCATCAAAGCCTAATAAAATCAAGAAAATTGTTAAGTTTCAAATAGAATTTTTAGTGCGAATTCGGGAACAAATGTAAATTTTGAAACTAAGCTTATATCTGCCAGTACATATTAATAATATTTATACCTTAAATAATCAATACGACACTTCC
The DNA here is from genome assembly GCA_947359355.1 of Acrocera orbiculus. Classification (NCBI taxonomy): domain Eukaryota; kingdom Metazoa; phylum Arthropoda; class Insecta; order Diptera; family Acroceridae; genus Acrocera; species Acrocera orbiculus. Next base: position 49,011,391 of record OX375757.1, read on the forward strand.
ATAAATTTGCACTTATGTAGTAAAAATTATTAAACTTAAATTTGTAATAATTTTTAGGGACCAATGATTTCTACTATGACTTCTTTTGGCTTTATAAAATTTGGAATGAATAAAAAAACAGCAAATTTTCTGAGTTTTTGAAGAGAAATAAACTTTTAAAACATATTTTCTTTCAATTTTTGGAATTCCTTAGATATAGTTTATGTTATTCGATTTCAAAATCCCCTTAGAAAAACTATTTGAGGCATATAATTTTCGGTATTTAGAACAACATTAGCAGATCTTTTTTTATTTATTGAAGATGGAATTTTGAAGTTAGGTTCGATTTGGTTTTAAGTTAATTTTAAAGCAAAAAATTGAAATAGCTTCCTGACAGGCTTTAAACAGAGAATTTGAATTGAATTCAAGGAATGATGGTAGAAAATAAATTTTTCAAATTTGCTAAAAAAAATCTACCAAAAATTTTTTTTCCAAATTTCAAAATCTGAAAATTGTTTTTTATTTCATTTTAGTACAGATTCCAGCTTAACTGGCTGTAATAAAAAACATGTCGTAGCACTCTATTTATGTATTGAGAAATTATTTGTCGTACTTTATTTTTAGCTATAATTTTTGTAATTTTCAGTTCAATATTGGCTTTGATGAGAAATTTTGTTAAATGAATTGATTAGATTTCAAAAGCACACAAATAATGCCTTCCTATTATTTTAGTTATCCTGTAATCAATTTTAACCAAAACTTCTTGAAATATTCCAGCATAGTTTAAATGTTGTTAAAGGCAAAAATTGAGACATTTATAGAAGGTGGAAAAGATACAAATTTTGTTGTGTATGGCTTATGTTAACTACCAAACACAAAAATCAAATTTGAATGATCAAATTGTGAAGTATACCTGAAAATTTTGAGTTTAAATGCCACACGTCACCAATGATGTCACCAAAATGTGCGGAGTGAAAAAATTATTTCAAAATTCCAGACATATCACTTGCAAATGAGTGATGAAAACAACAATATAAAGGCAAAACGGAACCGTTGAATAGTCATGATGTGAACGTATATTATTCGACTCTAGTTAGTTAAGGCTGCCTAAAGAGTGCCGGCTTACAGCCGAGCTGACACTGATTCCCATCGCGATACTGTAATCTTTGGTAGACTTGCACTCTGAACAATTTGGACATATTCCTATTGATTTATCCATAATGACTTTAAAATCTTCGGTATCGGTATCTGTAGGAAGCCTAAGGCTGCCCGGGAAGCTCGGCTGTAAGCCGGCACTCTTCAGGCAGCCTAAGGGCTGGATAAGCCAAGTATATATTTACGTTTCTGCTTACCATATATTTGTATTGCAAGCAGAGACATAAATATAAACTCAGTAACATTTCATTCATACAAACAGAGCGAAATAATATTCAAGCGAAAAATATTATATATTCCATATTGTTCTTTTTTTTATGTATTGTTGAAATGTCGAATTTCGAAAGCTGGGCGATCCTAGCTATCAATAAATATTCTAAGCATATTAAATTTTCGAAGATAATAACTACAACAAAAACTTAACTTTATTGCATTAAATAATTTCAGCTTACTACTTTCATTGCGTCATTCTTAGCATTACCATCAATATATTATTTTTTCACTTTGACTACTAAGGAAAAAATTAAGCATTAGTTATTTTTAGATATTTACATTGCTTTATTTCAGAGAAAAAAACATTAATTCTTTCATTTACCCTGTTTCCAATATTCTAAGATATAGAAATAAGCATTCATCGTTTCAAAGAAATTCTCTTTGAAAGACACAGGAATTATTTTTTCTTTAAGAAGTTGTTTATGGGTATTATGCATAAGAAAGCAAAAAGGATTTCAAAGAAGACTCATCCCTTCAATTAATCATTTTTGAAAGTTTTCTGAGAAGCATAATAAATAAAAATATTATTTCACTATTCAATAAAGGATCAAGAAATATATTTAAAAAGGTTCATTAGGTTTATCTTTTAATATATTTTTATTTTTGAAATAAAATGTTCATTTTTCTATATTATTTTTTATCTGTTTCAGAGCTATTATGTACTGGGTTTATAATACAGTGATGGTACTTCCTAGTAAGAAATATAAAACAGAATACACAGAGAACTCATACAGGTAAGATTTTCTATATTAAAATTTGTTATTCTTTTTGAGAAAAAGATAAAAAGTATTAAACTGTTTGATTTGAATTTTCAATTTCTTTTTCCATTAAACTTTCATCAAATCGTGAATTAAAATAAAATCAAAGTTTCTCTTTTACAACCTTATAGGGCTCATATGAGACTAACCATCAGAAATTTACAGTATGGAGACTTTGGAAACTATCGTTGCATATCAAAGAATTCCTTAGGCGAAACCGAAGGTTCAATAAGAGTTTATGGTTCGTAATATTCACATTATATAAAAATAGCATATTTTTTAAGTATTACATTTTTTTTTTTTAATATTCCTTTGATCATATTTTTTATTATCTTTTGAATTTTAGCTACAAAGCTACTATTCCATTTTCTGTATCCTCTTCAATGAGATTATTCGAGAAATATACAAACAAAAACATTATACCCTAAAGGTAGTTGAATATAAGTCAAAATTTCAACTAAGAACTATAAATATGCATTCAAAATTCGATGGAAAGTGTATAAACATAAATTCTATAATATCGACCGAGTAAATATTTTCCATTTAATATCTAAGATATATAAAGTTTAATATAGTTGGAGTAAAGTTTGCTATTAGCATGCAGAATGAACAAATTAAATATGACCTGAAATAAGTTATAGAACTTTGCGTATAAGAAAATCATAACCTATGTTTCTGCCAAAAGTATTCCCCACAAAGGTAACCGAAAATTAAATTAAATGGTTGAAATTTTAATAATGAAATCTGTTTTCCACACTTGATGGAAAATAATTTAAGAATTTACAAGTTAATGTGACAGTTTTTTCCTTTAGGGCTGACTATTTTCAATCAAATTTTATGAAACTTGATAGTCTTTAGCGAAAAGAAGATAACAGAAAAAAATAGACTAAGCAGTGGTCATAGCTTTAAATTAAGGTTTTTGTCTTCCTATAGGAATTAAGATTTGGCAGATAAATTACTTAAGAAATTATCGTGGATAGAGTTTTCAGGGTATTTCAATAAGATTTTGAATTTTTTAATATTTTTACATTTTATTGCAGGATAAAAACTTTCAATAAATCAAATCAAAAGGGTAACTTCTAGATATTTGATATGAAATGACATTAATCAAGGATGTCTGCAACAATACGAATTTAATCTTGTATAATATTTCAATAATTTCATTCACCTAATAATAACAATAACAAAAATAAAATACAAAGATAAAAATATTTATAAATACCAAAATTTATCGTCACCCCTTAAAATTTTCTAGCCAATAAATTGTTCACTTAAGCGTAATAAAATAAGGCTTCAAATGTCAAATGTTTCAATAAACAATATTTAGTATAAGAGATTGGAATACTATACACAAAAGACATTTTATTTTTCTAAAGAATTTAGTCAATTGAGCATAACCTCTTGAAATTTTATCTGAAATCCTTCAAGTGTACTTATTCAACCAAACATTTAAAGAATTTTGTTTGTGGATAAAATTTCATGTATGGTATGTCGTTAATTTCATTTAAGAATACAATTGTTTTGATTGATTCTCGAATTTCTAAAAAAAAAAAAAACGACAGCTATACTAATTTATTTTTAACAAAATTTTTTAAAGCTAATGTCATAGTTTTTTTTTTTTTTTTTTGATATTTCAGAAATACCATTGCCATCTTCACCCTCAAAGCAAATAACACACGTAATTGCTGAACCAAAAGAAAGTAAGTAAAATTTTACCCCATTTAATTTAAGCCTAGTCGAATTCCTTTAAATTTTCCAGTGATCCCTTCGAATATTCACAGTCAACCCAAATACTGGACAACATGTGTTTCTTTTATAAAGCAAACAAAAAAGAAAATGAATGAGCCACAAATGACTTATTCTAGGCTGAACCGTATATAAATTCCAAAGATTTGTTAGATACCTAAATTTGCTTTGGCTAACCTAAAACCGATGTCTTTTGAACCATTTTATAGCAAAATAAAGCCTTCCTGTAAATCAACAGAATAAGAAAAAGAAAACTAAATTTGGGCTAAATATTACCTAAAGTAGCTGCCATAAGGGAGTAAAGGATGAAATTAATTTCGATAAGGTACACAAAGTGGCTGATGAAACGTAGTTTTTCTTATTTTTACGGAAGATTTAACCATTCTCTAAAAATGCCTTCTAAAAAAAAGCAAAACCAAAAATTTAGTATAGATCTAAGCATCCATAGAAATGATTCACTTGAAATTTTTGTGTTAAACCCCCAATGATATCCATTTAAACGTCACATTCCAAAAGGTATATAGCTGCTTTGTTATATTTTTTTTTTTTTGACATCAATTTCTGTTCATGTATTTCAATCGAGCCCCTTTTCTATAGATTAGTTTGGATATTTAGTGAAAGGCTATTACATTTATCTTATCCGGAAAATACTGTTATTGAATAGAAATATTGGACAGGATTTACAATCAATCAATCCTTTTGGGCTCTTACTTTAAAAAAATTACAAACAAAACCTTGAATGATAAAGAATGGTCGTTTTTTTGTTTGTTTTGATTTACCTTTTGTAGTAAAGGTTCAGGATACTCCTAGCTGTCAAAACTTATCCAGAATTTTAAATAATATGCAATTAAATCTAAAGAAAAATTTTTATAAGTCTCAATATATTATATTTAAAATTGCTGACGTTTGGGTACCGATTTATCATTTACATGACTGGTGGATTTTAAAACTTTTTGTTTCGATTTTTGTATTATGACTTCTGAAATTTATATTTCAATTAAATATAATTAGCAGTTTTTTGAAAATTATCTTTTTTATAAACAAAAAAAAAGTAAGTTTTATGGAACTTTTTATTATCTTTCTCTAAGAGTAATTTTTAGTTAAAAAGGAGGGATTAGAATAGTAAAGCTCAAGCTACTGGGATGACATGTTGTTGATGAAAACCAGAATACGGATAAAAATTTCAAATGAAAATTGTTAAAAAAAACTTACGTCACAATTATTGTTATTTTACTAAAGCCAACATAAGGTTTTAGCCGAAAAATTAAAATATTAAACAACAATTCTTTTCTTATTGCATTTGAAGTGTGACTAAAATTTAGATCCTACAGGGTTAAAATGAAAAAGTATAATTTTTGTTACTGAAGTCAGATTAAAAAAAGGAATAAAAAGTGGAATTATTACAAGGATCCTAATTTTAGGTAAATATTTATGGTGTTAGAGGCAAATAATCATTGGGTTTTACTCATAAGGCTAAATTAGATGCATAGATTATATTATAAATAGAGTAACACAAGGAAGAATTTCTAATAATCTTTAAGTAGCAAAATAAAAAAAATTTGTTCAAAATGAGTAGCTTGGATTAGAAATTGTTGGGTTTAAGTCATCCAAGTAAAATATTTATTATATACCGAAACAAAAGTACTAAAACTAAGTGGAAATTGGAGCGCTTGTAGCAAGAGAAAATTTTATCATAGAGTCACAAAAATACGAAAAATTTTTAAAATTTATAGTGAGAATCAAAAATATTCAACAAAGGAATCCAAATCAATTAAAACTAAAGGAATTCATTACACATAGAAACAGAAAGAGTTGAGTTTAAAATTTTATAGTTTTGATTTGTGAAATTTCAAGTTTTATCAAAAATTTTCAGGCATAACAGTCAGTAGAGAAAATGCACATTAGTTAATTTTTTATTTAGTCCTAGGTGTTTATGATAGGAAACTGTATAATCGAAGCCAGAACGGCGATGTTTACAGTCGTTTTACAATAAAATTTAATGTTTTTATCTGAAAAAGTCATGGATTGGGCTGAAAAGTAGTTTTTTGTCATTTTTTCATATATGATGGAAGTCTATTTTTCCGATTTTTATGATTAAATAAACCGATATTAACAAATTTATAAATAATTGCATTCAATATACTTTTAGTAGAGAAGTTGGATTAAAAATTTATTTTAAATATTTTGTAATAATGCATTTTAAAAATGTACAAGTACAGAAAAATAATCGAAATCTTATAATGAAATTATTTTCTTGTTCTTCAAAACGACTCGCATTTTTCTCGTAACGGAAACAAAGCTCAATTTTATTATGAAATAAATTTATAAATTTAGTTTTAATTTATTATTTTAGATAGCATTCATCGAAATGATTCAGCTAAAATCATTCAAACTGAATTAATTTATCCAATGCGATCTGAAGGTCATAATGGGCTATCGTCAATTTCATCATCATCATCATCATCATCTGCTATTTCAGGATCTGAAAGTGGTTCCAGTGAACGTAAAGGTGTTGCTACTGTAAGTCAAACTATATTTTATACTGATAATCCACCAAAGGAATATGGACATACTTCAGGTAGTAATTTTAAAAATTTTAAATTAAAATGTAATTAAATTATTCATTTTTAATTCAATAATCCTCAGGTGGTGAATGTTATATTTTTATAAGGTGGAATGTGCTAAATTTAATAATTTCAACATTAGTTTTAGTAAAACTTTGAACTTAACCTTTTATGTATAATTTATATTGTAATTATATGTGATATAAATTTGCTTCAATAATTTTATTTTTTAATAAAACTAAAAAAAATAATCATTTTCATTAATTGAAGCTAGAATACGTAAATTTTTTGCAAATAAAAAGTCAATTCCTGTGGCTTTTAATTCATTATTTTTCTAGTAAGAATAATAAAATAAATTTTTCTTTTTAACTTTTATTTGATTGTTGAACAGTTAGATTTTCTAAATAAATGCTACTAATTTTGAAAATTTATTTGTAAAAATAATAAAATGACCCTTTAAATGATTGAGTCTTAATATAGAGTAAGTAAAATAAAACTAACTTTGAAAAACTTAAGTAATGTGTATTGAAGCTGAAAATATTAATATATATATATATACATTTATTGTAAATAGGTTTAATAGCTAAAATAAAATGAAAATTAATTGTAGTTAATATTTATTGCTTTTCAAAAATTTTTTTTGTTTATACCCTATTGAAACCTAGTGAACCTTTTAAATTTGAATTACTTATAAAATTTTAAAAATTATTTAGACTTAAAATTTTTCCATATATGCAAAAGAAAAAAATTGGGACCTAGAAACCTTATAACTAAAATTAATTAATTAAATTAATTATTACACACCTTAGCAGAGGATAAATGCCTGTTAACATAACAACAATGTTTGCAAGCTTTTAGGCTAATTAAAACATTGCCTAATATAAGTCTGCTAAGTTTGAAGTTGACTGCATTCAAGTCTGCTCCTGTGCTGAATTTTATAGCTATTCATAGGGAAATTTTTGTATAACCCACAGTTTTGTACACATCGATGTGAATATAAACACGACCATGGAGTTTAATGAAGGTTTACAGTTGAAATATTTTCTGAATGGTTAGAATAAATATATAAATTATTAAAATTATAATTTTTGTATAAAAATAAGAGATAAGTTAACTGATTTCTGTCGTTAAGGCTTGCATAGTTTCTTTCTGAAAAGAGCACAAAAACGAATTGAAGTGAAAGAATTTATAGTTGTCAAACTAAATATTTTTGTATAAAAAATTTTTGTTCAAATTTTTATTTCGCTTATAGTGCGTCTTCAATTATTTTATTAATGACTTATTTGCGAAATAAACTAGAGATTTCCTTTACAATTTCTAAAAAAATAGTACTAAGTACTAGATGCAAAGAAAAATGCACTGTTACCAACCAACGGATATTTATAAAAATAGCTTTAACCGCTTGACTTTACTCCCAGTGGCCTATGTGTTTATCTACTAAGCTAAGGGTAGTAAATATTTACATTCTTACACTCAATGATTGATTTTATTATCCAAATTTAAGGTATTTTTAGGGCTTTTTCTTTTAAGATAAAAATATATCCATAAGCTCCCTTTTTTATTTAAAAATTCTTTAAAGTTAAGGTATAACATTTTTTCTTAAATTCCCTAAAAAGTCACATTAAATTCATCCACTGGTATTCAATGGAAAATGAGATAATTTTATGATACCCTAACTCAGTCTTGAATTTCATTTTTAAAAAATTACCTCGATTTTCAAACAATAATTGCAATTAAATTATTATTCATAAGATGAAAGTAATCAATTGCTCTATATAGATGTCGTTTATATTATAATGTTTTGTTTTCAGTTTAAATTGCTCTTTTCCTGTAGCAAAAAATTAATTCTTAAGAAATTAATTAGAGCTGTTATTTGAAAATTTATGAAATTCTACCAAGCAATTACTTCTGTTTGAAAATCTTCACTTTTAAAAATTTGTGTTGTTAGTAACCGCAATTTGAAATATTCGTAATTTTCTTTAGTATTTCAAAATGATTTAATGACTTTATCAAATTTTTTGAAGATAAATTTTTACTATTATTATAGCTTTCTTTAAGCTTATAAATTAGCCACTCAAGGAAAGAGGCGAAAGCTGAGCACCTGTTTAAAGAAATGTCTATCTTAACTTTAGAAAACTTTTTCAAACTAGAGTAAAAAAAGCTGGCTTTGGGATTCCTGTAGTAAATTAAAATATTCCTAAAAAAAAACAATATATTTATTTTAAATATTTCAAAATTAATGACGTCAAAAAACGTGAAAAAATATTGAAAGACTCAACAAATATTTCTATTGATTTACAAAAATTTATTGATTAAATTTATTGGAGTAATTTTACATAGTAGAAAAGTGGAAAACTGCCATTTTTGGAGTTATTTAATAATTGTTGATCATTTCTGAAAATTCAATTTATTATCCTTAGCAATTAGAGAGCTTTTTATCCATTTAAAACGTTTCCATATCAACAAAAATATGTTTTGTTGTTTAATATTTCAAGCCGCACACAACCATAATTTCTAAAATTCTAAATTTTATAAAATAAATAAATAATATATAGATAAAAACAATTAAAAGCTTTTAAAGATGAACATGTCTAACCCATTTAAATTTGGCATATTAAGGTCAAACTAGTCGCACGTTTTTTGAGTTAACTTTGGTTATTGATTATGAGTGTGCTTTAAGCGGGGTATTCATATATATTTCCGAATCAATGATTCAGCTCTTAGTTCCCATATAAAATATATGAAAAGCAAGAATAAGAAAGAAAATATCCAACATGTTGGAAATTTTGGTTAAAGTCTGAAATAGTGTTAGGGCATTACTAACACATATAAGCAAAAATTTCATTTTAAATTTGGCTTTGTGTAGTGCAGATGGATGCTTTATCATGCGAAAATGTCAAACTGGTTCTAAGGTAACAACAAATTATACGGGAACAAAACTCTCACACACACAAGAATAAGAATCGTGTATGATACTGTAAAATGAATTTCAACTGGCAAAAATGAGAGCCGAATCATTGATTCGATAACATAGTGAATACCCCGCTTTAGTGGCTTCAGGGTTGTTCCTCTACGCGTAGACTTTAATTGTCTACACTTCATCGTTAACAATGCGTAGACAGTTAAATTTGGCGTAGAAAATATCAACTGTGTCGAGAATGACGTATACAATGTAGACAATACAATATTTTAGGTTATGATCATATTTCATTGTTATCGTCATACAAATTGAAATGTCAAATATGATTTTGATCGTTATTTTGACAGCCTGTATTTGCTATCCACATTAACTTTATTAATTTAATTTTGGCAAATTTCGATTTCATAAAAAATTTTGAAACAAGTGAGCCGACATAAAAATAAGGGCTTTGAAGATCTAGGATTTCAGTTGCTAAAAGTTAATAATAAATAAATCGCTGTTTGTAACCTGTGTAACAAAACATATGTAGAGAAAATTCCTGGGAGATAAACATTATCGAGCACTTTACTTGATAAGTCATATGAAAAGTGTATTTATTTAGTATATTTAAACCCAAAATCCATTTTCATTGTCTACGCGTGGAGAATGTAGACAATAAATTATTGTCTACATCAAATTGTTGACAATGCTTTTAGATTATAATATTAAGGATTTTTCCTAAAAAACTTTAGGAAATATTCAAAATAAGGACCTCTACTGTAATTTCAGAATTGCAATCGTTAGGCGCAAACTGATTGTCATTAAAAGAGACTAAAAACTACTTATTGCCCCTTAGCGTGGATATTTATTTTAATATAGAAAATATTACTATTCAAAAAAGCTATCAAGAAGTTCGTGGAAAGAATAAATGTTTTCAAATTTTCGACCGCAGTAATCGACGTTAACTAATTTAAATAAAAACATAAATTTCGGTAAAAAATTTTGGAAACTTCATTGAATCTGCTCATGTTATCTTAGTAATTGAGAAAATGGTTAAAAATAATTTTCATCAGTTATAAACAATAAATAACAGTTAAAACAACTATTTGTAACAATTAAAAATATCAATAATTACAAAAATCAACAATTTTTTACATTTACTTTCGAGGAAATAACACACATTGAAGGACAATGATAAGAAAAAATTTTCTCGATAATTCAGTCGAGTAAGAATGAGTAATGTATTTTCTAAACGGTTTCAAACATTTCAAAATCAATGAAACTAGTTTTTTCAAACTAATAAAGGAATTAGTTCAGTTGAAAAGAAAATTGAAAGTTTTCAATTTTCAAAATGGGAAAATAAAAAAGGGAAAAATAACATTAGAAAAAATTATTAAAAAAATGCTTTTAATGTAATTTTTATTTTATCCTTTTTGGCTAAAATTATTCCTTGTTCTTATTCCTTGTTAACACATAATGTTTTTTAGCAAGAAATTAAATGTTGATTTTGATAAAAAAATTGTTTTTAACCACATGAACGTTTTTCATCTAACAAAACTATAGCCGACGTGCGCCACCGGCGGTACACGCTGCCAGATAAAATATTTTCCTTATGCCATACGCCGTCCTCAACGTATTAAACAACACTTACATGCTTCTCTAAAAAGCAAACTTAACAATCTTAACAGATATTTTCCTAATGAAGCGAGTGAATGCGAACATTGGATTACATCAACTAACATTCCAGATTTAGCATGATGAAATCTTTCATTCTTCTTTTAAGAAGAAATTCCACTTTTAAATAGAAATCATGCTAAAAAACAAGTATTTTGAGAAACTAAAGATTTTTTTTACAAAATATCGTCTAGAAATGTTTTCGAAGTTAAGAAATAGTCGTCAAATAGAATACCTTAAAAAAAATTGGTTGAAGCTCAATATGATTTTATAATTGTATAAGTAATAAAAATTATTTAATGCTTAAAACTTAAATACAACAAAAAATTTAAAAAAAAAATAATTTAAGAAGAGAAAGAACAGTGATGTAAAGAATTTCGTTTGGTTAAATTAAAAAGAGAAAAAATATTGTTTTTTGTGGAATTTAAACTATAATTCATTTGATTCTAATCCTTCCACCCTAATCACTTTTCATAGTAATTATATAATGTGTTTCAAAATAGCCATTCCAGCTACAGGATAAATAAACTTCGTTACTTACAATTAGCCCTTTTCGCTGTTTTTATTTTTCTTTATTATCTCTGACATACACACTTACATACAGACTTTAATCTCCTTAGTTTTAGCTTAAGAGTTCATGTCATTTTCTCATTTTACTAATAATACAAAAAACAGAATGCTGGTGGCAAAGTATATTTAAAATTACCCTAAAATGTCACACAAATGAAACTTTTCTAATTATGCATATGTATAGTTCCTCAAAGGATATGAACTTTTGTGATATACTTATTGCTAAAGTAAATAGAATAAAATTTTAGCAATTCCATCACCCAAACCATATATATTTTTCAATTATGTAAAAATATTTGAAGTTGCAATACTTAAATGCAGTATAATAAAAGTGAAAATATATTCCAACAATGCAAATTTAAAACATAAACAAAAATAAAGCTAAAAACTGATGCTAAAATCATATGACTAACATATCTTTTCGCTCAGATGACGAATTAGAATTTATATTCACTCATTTCTATCATAAAATGAATTTTTGCTGACAATGTTCTTCTAATCCATAAATCATACTTATACATTACCTCTGAGACTATAAAGTTACCAAGCTGAATGCAATAATGTCAAAAAAAAAAAAGAGGAAAAAACACAAGAATAAAAACTGCTGACGAACAAAGTCTGCATCCCAAAACTAAAATGCAAAACAATTTGGACATGAATGAGTTCACTGAGCTTAGGTGTACTCCTATGATATTTCTTGCTATGAAATTATGATTAATAGTTAAATTTGTTGATGTTGTTAAATATATTTATATATATTATATACATAAGATTAGCTTAAAACTTTCTTATTTTTATTAGTTAAATTCAATTTAAATGAAATATTTTCAATGGTAGTTAATTAAAGCTAGTTTAGGCAATGCAGTATTCACCTGTAAATCACACTCAATTGCAAGGAGACCAAAATAATCTAGCTAAAGATAGTGTTTTGTAAACTTGGCTATCCATAATATATATTTCTAGGAGTTCTAGCCCCAAAGGTAATATGTATGGGGACAAAAAGCATAAGGATTTCATACATATACATAGATCTTATGAATGGATTTTATGCTGATATCTAGAAAATATTTCCAGTTATATGCAGATGCTTTTATAGTGAAAGATTAAAGCTTTAATATTATTCTAAAAGGACTATGAATACAATAACAAATTTCATTTGGTTTGTATAGTTTCTAGTATGTGTATGCCACACATATACAATAAATGAAATAAATATGTTTTCTGTTTTAATCATACGTAATCACTTTTCTCTAAGGAAAATAATTTTGTACTTTTGTTTAGTATCTTCAGAGTTTAAAATAGCTGAATTTCATTTAGGTAACATATTTTTGGTTTTAATATGGTTTTCTTTATGAAATGATTTTATTGACTAAAGGTACATTTGTTATTAAAGGAATATCATGTTTTGGCTTACCTAATCTCCTTAAATTGTTGCAAAGTTTCATGATCTGCTTTAAATGATAGTCTATAAATTAATTCTTATTTTGAATTATTTTCTGAAAATATATTTAGGTTTGCATAGTATGTAATTAATGTTTGTTATTATTTGATAAAAAAAACAAAATAAAATTTAATTTCACTAGGCTTTTAGCAAAATCAGGATTTGTTGAAAGATGTTCATTTTAGCATAGTTTTTTAGAGCTCTCTTCACCAGTACTTAAATTTTTTAATTATGAATCATTTTGTATATAAATTAGATAAAATAAATCAAAGTTATAAGTTTTTCAAATTCAATGAATTGCCAAGGTAAAGCTAGTGATTTCCAAGTATGAACCCAGAAGAATATTATTTTTAGCAAAACTTGACTTATGTTATTAGGAAAATCACTTACAAGCTAAATACATTCACTTCATTGCATCCCTTATCATTTCTTCTTTTAATACTGGTTATATTTTAGACTTAAAATAGCTTTTAACTTGATTTAATCTTCAAATTAGTTTAATCTTAAATCTGACACATTTTTTTCAAAATTACAAATAGCCAATGTGATACGTTTCATGGAGTATTATTGTTATTTATCATATTTAGCCGGTTTTTACCTCAGAGTGTTTTTATTTTTAGAAAGTGCTAGGCCAGTGATTTTCAACCTTTTTTTTGTTGCTGCATACAAAGAAAAAGATAAGTTTAAAAATTATTTACTTACCTGTTATCCACTGTGTTAAATATTTTATGATAATAATTTTAAATGTGCGAAATAAAATAAAATGTACTACAAAAATAACAATGCGCTTATTAAGGTGTTAAAAACAAGTTAATCTAAGAATACTTTTAATGCGAAATTTGAGCTTGATGGTGCAAAGCCAATATATTTACATAATTTTTAAATTGACACAGTAAGCAAATAAATTAATATTAAACTGAGTCACATACATTTGCCAATTCTAACGAAAGAAAATGTGCAGTAACTACTATGCAACGCGTTGGGAATCTCCACTGTCATTAATACTACTGTTTTTGTACATACTAGTGACAAGTATGAGCCGACTTGAAGCATAAAAATCAGTTTATGGTTCTAACATTTGGCGGCACAGTTTTAGAATATCGTGGCACACAAAAGTGCCGCAGCACAGTGGTTGAGAGTCACTGTGCTACTCTTTCAAGTAAGAATATAAAATAATTATTTTTGTAGCCTAGTATATGTCTAATCTGAAATATTTTTAAATAAATATCTTCTAATCAAGCTTTTTTGATTATAGTCAAATTGTTTTTGGAAAAATCATTAAAAATGTTTAATCATAAAATTGGTTTTTTGTAAAAGATATTTTGGGAAATGATGACCGTGTGTGTTTTTCATATACATACATTGAGTGGAAGGACTTTTTTGATAATTTGAATAAGTATGTTCTTTCTATTAATAAAATTTTTCAATTCTTCTTGATTTTTAAATTTTTACAAGAGGAAAGGAAATTATACAAGCCAAAATTCAACTTATATTAACTTGGGAGCTTTTTATATTCGTAGGATATGAAATCTTATCTGCTATGACTATTTTTAATTATATGAAATGGGTTGCCTTGTAGGGTAAAAAAAAGCTAAAATGGCTAAAGAGCCGAAATTGAAATAAAATAATTATCAAATAAAATTTTATTTATGCCAACTGGGGCTAAGATCTACAAAAAAATATAAAATGTTATGATAATTATAACTCCCTGACAAATGGGGCCAGTGGTAATGATGATAATATATCAAATAATAATTTCTATAACAAAAATGTTGCTATTTAATACTAAACTTCTCAATGTTCCTTAATTTATTGAAATTTGATTCCTTATATAATGTTACAATTCAAATTTTAATAGCAATATTCAAAAACTAATTATTTAGCAATAAATAAATTTTGCCATGGTTAATTAATTAGAGGTTAACTGATCGGAATTTAAATTCATTTAATCAAAACTTTAAACAAAAATTAATAAAACCAAAAGCTGAATTTAAATTCATTTTTTTCTTTGTTGCTTTGATTTGCAATTATCTTGATTACATTATTTTTCATATACGCCATGAATTGGACTAATTTTAAAACAATTATTACTATCGCTAATTAAAGGAACTATGGCCGTACATATACATATATAAGAAAATTAGATGTATTTATTATGTGATTTAAAAAAATTAAAAACTAGATGTATACAATATCAAAATAAGTAATTTATATAAAGAAGATCAGAAGCTAAAACTTCCTTACAAAATAGGTGAAAAGCTTCCTATAAACCATATATAAAAAATCAATATAAATTTTATAGTGTGCTATTTTTCTAAAGAGCTTAATCTAAGAAGATACAAATTCCAAAATATGCTGAGACTCTAATCATAATATGTATGTAATACTACAAATTTAGTCCCTTTCAATATTTTATTAGAGAGAGAAAACTGCTGAGCTTTCAGAAAATTTTAAATCATTAACCCTTTGAACTGAAATGACGAGTCTAGCTCCTCATGAACTTTCTTGAGCAAAATGACAATGACGAGCTGCACTCGTGAAAAATTATTGAGGATTGATATCAGGGAAGCATATGTAAGTCATACGTAGTCTATTGCTTTGATACTCTTGTTTTCTTCCTTTAGTAACCATTAGAATGTAATTTATATAAATCCACACAGCTAATATCGTGAATAATTGAAAATAAATGACAGTTCAAAGGGTTAAAAAGTGGTCCTGAAGAAAATTCTATCATTTAAAACAATATACTACAACAGTTACTATTTTCTGCTTACAAAAATCAATCACCAAATCTGTATTATAATTTCTTTTAGACTAAATTCAAAAATACTGTTTTACTTGTTACACTAATACAAACATCTATTTTTTAACTAAAAATCAAATTCATAAAAAATAAAACAAACTAATCAAAATTATTATGACTTTGAATTTTAAATTTGACCACAGAAGTAAAAACAGCTAACAAAGGAAAATAATCAAAAAAAAAAAAAAATACTAGAAATTATTTTGTTGTTATAATTATCCTTTTAAGATCAAATTTTATTCATGTCATTTTGATTGCATCTTTTATAGTTCTATTTCCTTTTTGATGTTGTAATCAAAGTTATAGACTTATCCTTTGTTAGTCAACTAAAAGAGGAAATTTATTTCAATATCAAAAGTCAACAACTGATCCGGATACGATTGAGTCCCAAAAGCGGAAGATAGTCTCCCCTTTTAAGGATTTATATATGTATAATAAAAACAACATCTACCTAAGTAGCTTCAAAGTGAAAATTAAACCTGGATACATTTGTAGTAGGAAGAAATTATAGTTAATGAAAACTTGTGGTATATGATTTTTTTCTGTTATGCAGACAATATTACTAAAAAAAAGAAAAAGCATTTATTTTTTTTGAATAGATAAAGCTGAAAATAGCTCTTTAGAATAAAAGGAGGTATGACACAAAAGGAGTTTATGAATTATTTTAATATTTTATTAACTATTTGTAGTATTAATGCTCAAATTAAGTCTTTTTCAAAAAAAACTTGAATTATACATGCAAATCTCTTTTCATATTTTTTGAAATATTGATTTATTCTTCTTTATTTTTTTACTAAAATTAATTATAGCTCAGGCTTGATTTTATCTAAAATGAAAATAAAAAATTTTATACATTTCTAAGGGATTTTAAAGAAGTTTTCATAAACTGAATTCAAATAGCTGTTTGCCTAAATGGAGAATTAACAAAATGAGCAAGAAAATCATTGGTGTATCTTCTTTTATTTGAAACCAGATCTTTGATATTATATATTAAGTTCCCTAAAGATATGTCAACTCATTCACTATAAGAAATTTGAATTGTTATAATTTTCTCTCAAATTAAGAAATAAAATGAATAACAAGAAATTATAAAATTTAATTTTTCTGACATGTAAAACAAAGAATTTTATAGAACTTTTCTTCCTCAAATATTAAATAAGAATTTGTCGCTATTGTTTTATTTAAAATCAAGAAATTTGTAAATTATATAAATCACTGATATTATCCCAAAGGGAGTTAGGGTCTAAAAATAAAGCTAATAGGTATTAGTATCAGTTCTAAAATCAATTAAGGTCCAGAAATAAATCAAGAGGATGTTAGTGTCAGTTCTTTGGAATAAAAAATGAATTTTATTCATAAACTATAAACTAAATTTTTGAGACAACTGAAATGTAAAGCTGAATTTATAATTAAGGAGAATAGCTCCAGTTTATAGCTGAAAAGAATATAGTTTCTCTTTAAGATTCAGCGAATTGATGTCACATTTGTTATAACATAAGCTTTACTCAAAAAATTGACCTGCTTTTTGGACTTACTGTTCTCAAATCACAAAAAATTCATCTAGGTGAGGAATAATATAATCTCTAGAAGCGTATTTAGGCAAAAAATTTTGATTACTATTTCAACGGTAGGATGCTAAAATTTCTAGGAATCCATAGTTCATTGTGGCACATATTTTAAAATCTAAAGGGAGTATATATAAACTGGTTCATAACATATAATGAGGTTTATTTTGTCAACTAGCCAAACTAATTGAATATCTTAGTATGTTTTTATATTTACCGAGCAAGCATTTTAAAATATTATTTGGTAAATTTTTTAAATTATCAGATGACTACAATATAAAGTTTTATGTAACGCAGTTTAATTGACTCTAATTTATTAAATTATGCCATGAATAATTTTTTTATAAATGACGAATTAATTCTTTCTTGATGGCTACTTTTTCAGATGAGTATAACATCTTTTAATAAAAATAATTTTTAATCATAACAAACTTATTTAGAATTTTAAATAATCTTAAATGTTCCGTTTTCTTATTAGTAATGTTTTGCTAGAGTTATTTTATTGACAAAAAATATACCATTCTCTTGAAAACAAAAAAAAAAAAACCATATAACGCAGTCCTGCAGAAAATTACTTCTTCAACTCCTAAATTCATGCTAAATATCCGAGAAATTCTCATTTTTAAGATTCCTTTGTAAAACCAATTTTCTTCAACGTTCTATGACTAATCCTTATACCATTTATAAAAGTCTATAAAGATACCACAATTTCTTTGAACTACTACTGAAATTTATGTTCCTTACCAAAGATAGAATTCCAATATTTCTGATTCAAAAGTTTTGATTTACGACTGTTAAATCTCTTTTTACGATACCATTGTTGAATATTTTCGTTTTTTTTTTAGTCATTTTACATATCCTTCGTGAAAATTTCCCACCTTCCTTTTTTAAAATCAATCATCCTTCTCTGTTAATATTGATTTCTTCTCTTCATTTTATTTTATCATTTGTTTTTTTTTTTTTTTTGATTTTCGTTTTTCTATAACAAAGGTTAAGCCTCAAGTATTACACTGAGCATTGCCAATTAGAACATTTTTCCATTTAATAGTAAAGGTGTTTCCTGCAATCCGGATTGAGGTCGTTAATATTACTAGACTTGTGTTTGGTCTTCTTTTTACTACTTTATCATTTGATGGCATTCGTCTGTGAAGAATGAGGAATCGAGTTAAATGGAATTTTCCGGTGAAAAATAGTAAAAAAACAAAAAATGTTTAATGGCTTTGACTAATGAATTTGTGCTAGCCGGGTATGGTTACAATAACAAACAAGTTGTTAAAGTAACATAAATGAGTGCATTGTTAAACTGGCCAAAACACACACATATATAGGTATATATATATAGAAATAAATATAAAACTAAGAGCAATACATCAATTAAATTCATGAAATATTTATTTTTATTTTCAGTACTAGTAGAAAGACTTTTGCTGTAAAATTATATCCTTAAAGCAGTGGAAAAGTGACTTAACTTGCAGACAGTTCATTATAAGTCTGAGGGTAAATATTGAACCAAAAAGCTTGATATCAAGAGATATCAAAATATAAAACAAAGCTAAGAAATTGTAAATTTTAATCTGGAAAACCTGCAATATTAACTCGTGTATTATTTCATAGTGAAGGAAACTGACAAGGCGAGAAATTGAACTATAACGTGCAAAAAATAATTTATCGTACTGCAATGGTGTACAATGAAAGTTAGTTTTTGATTTTGAGGAATTTATATCCATAATTTTATAGCATTTTATGGGCCAAAATTTGAAAATTTTAAATACTTAATTTTGTCATTTTTTATATGATTGTAATTGCTTCCCGGCTGGAATTTCGGTTAGGCACACCTTAAAATATATAAAGGCCTAATTAGGCAAGTAAAAGGCGCTCTTAAATGCGGAAAGCCTTTGAGAAACCTAACTAGTCCCTTATAAGGCAAATATTAGGCATGCTTAAGGGGGTAGTAGGGTTAATTCGGCCGAAAAAATGCATATTTTCTACAATTTTTTCCAAGGATACAATTAATATTTATTTATTTCTATAGTTGTAGTATTATTATGCAATATTTAAAGAATATTCTATGAAAGCTTCATTAATAAATGTTAAAAAATGAGCCGATGACAGCGAATCTCCGCAGACATCTCAAAAAAAAGTTGATTCGCGGTGAACATCATTACTCATTACTGGGTTAACTGAAATTAAAAAATCAAATTGATTTGATTAGTTGATAAGTTTCCTCAAGTAACGCCGTTGGTTTTTTTTTTTATTGATTTTTCGATTTTTTACAAAGCTCGGAAGTCAAAATACTGATTTTTCATCAAAAATTTTCATAAGAAATTTTGTTGTTTTAAAATAAGTTTTAAAAGGATCGGTTCAGTAGATTTTGAGTTACAGAGTTCACCGACTTTGAAAAAGCTAGTTGTGAGAAAAACGCGTTTGAAAAATTGAATTTTATTTTATAAAGTACATAAAATAAAAGACTTGCAAGTGTATATCTCCGTTAGTTTTACTTCAATTGCACAGAATAATCTTAAGATGTTGTACATCAATAAAAAATAAAAAAATAAAAATGCAAAAAATAAAGAAAATTACCGCACTACACCCTTAAATGCAGAATGCCTATGAAAACCTACTAAGGCCCTTATTAGGCATGCCTAAATACCGCCTAACTAGCCATGCTTAATAGGGGCCTTATAGGATTTCAGCGTAACATGCCTTATGTGACCCTAATTAGGCTGGCTAACATAAGCCTTATAAAAAACTTAGGCAAGCCTAATGAGCACCTAATATCAAATTTCCAGTCGGGTTATAAAGTCTGAAATATTTCAGATTATAAATGAAAGATCAACTTAAAGTTCTTGGTTTTGATTGTTTAATATTTTTGTTTTAATTTTTGAAGAATACATAAACAATTTAGAACTGTTATATGTATAAATTCTTTCTCATGAAAAACTTTATATAACACATGAAAAAATAAATTTAAAAAAAATTTTTCGATGGAAGAACTACTTTTCTTTACGAAAAACGCTTAATAATAACCAATTAAAGAAGGCAAAAAAAACTAAAAACCAAGCAAACGCTTCAAACCCACATTTTTAGAAGGGAAAAATACCTATTTTTCCTGTAATCATCAAAATAAGAAATTTCAAAAGTAGGATTAACTTTCAAGGTTTCTGGTTTTTAAACACAATTTTTGTCTCTAAAAAATATAAAAAAAAGGTTTCATCACTTTTATTTTTTGTCAGCTTATAAATGCTGTAAATGTAATACAATATGAACGAGTTTTAATATTTGTAGATGTAATGGTGGAAATGAACAGATCCAGATATTTGAGTGTAATGACAGTTATGAATTTTTTCAAATAGAATTCAAAGACTTAACTATAATGTCCACGTAGAGCTTATATCCTTTCTTGACTGACGCTGTGTTCATGCTTGTACACCTCCTTCAAAACAACCGATTCTTGACAGAGAAAGCGCGTACAACATGGCGGCATATCAAAACATATGATCGGAATGTCTACGCGGATCTGTCAACCAATTACTATTAGGATATATAAATCACTGTAAAAATCACTAATCTATATTGTAATTAATCAAATTATACTTTTAAAACAAAACAAACTAATTTACAAATTTGCGGACATTTGCATTATAGTTTTGACATAAGCCCATACGGAATTTTAATTTTGATTTGGTACACAACCTTAAAATTCACAATAGATGTAAGATTTTCGCTGAGTACACCGTTTCAAAGGCTGTACTGAGTACACGATTCCAACAAGTGAAGTACATGATTTTTCCATACAAAAGTGTCTTTTTTCGAACTGAAAGCTGTGTACACGCTTGTGTTAAGAAAGGGTATTAATTAAATTCTTTCTCATAGTGCGTTTACAGTGGTAGTACATTTGTCTAGTATTTTTGTTCACTGTAAATCAGCCAGTCACATTCATTTACCATAGTATGAATTCCACATTTATGACTGAAACTTGTTTAGTTTTTATTTTCAATTATGATCCTTGCTGAACGATGTGTGGAGAGTGAAGGTTTTTGGTTGATAGCAGAAAATCAGAGAGTGCGAGTAAGGATGCTAACAAAATTCCTGCCTGATAGAGTTGTTTGCAAAATTTTGATTATTAGTTTTATTAGTGATTTCGGAACTTCGTTATAGCTTAATAGGCTTTTGTTGCTTTAGATTTCAACTGAATTGCTTCTTTGCTGGTTCAAAAAACATGTAGAAAATTCTTTTAATTTTACATAAAAATTAATCATTTTTATGTATATTTTTTGTTTAAGTGTAAAACAAAACCCTAAAAATTTATCAATAGATTGTTTTTTTTAACTCTAAAGATAGATCTTTCTGACAGGCAAAAAAATTCTCAATTTCTACAATGATTTAAAGGAAACTCTTCGGGGTTAAATATTTCCAAATCCTATATTTTTGTTTTTAATTAATTTTTCTTATTTAATCCTAGAATTTCTCGAAATACTAATTTACTTTGCATAAATATCTATTCTAAATAATTGCATATATTTATTATTTATTTTGATCATTATATTTCATTAAATGTTTTCAACAATCGAAAACAAAACTATATCTTGATATCTAGCTTTAGTTTTTTCAAACATTACAAAACAAGTCCAACTAAAAACGGAGTAATATGTCAAGCAAGTAAATATTGTGAACCTTGTTTGACATATTATTTCTCTCTATTATATAAAAAAGTTTTCTGTCGACGTTTATGAATTTCATAAACATTGAAGTTAGCTAAACGTCAACTAAATACCTATACGAGTAGGCCAGGATGGCTGAGCAAAGCGAACAGAGGGCGGCAACCTTCTAGTACTTCATAAAAATTATTTTGTTTTTATTGTTACGTAATAATAATTTACGCTATTATATTTTTCTATTCTGCTATATAATTTTAAATATGTTGCCATAACTGAGATATTTATTTTTTTGTGTAACACCACAATAATTATTAGCACTAATTTCCTTTTGAGAAACTGAAAATATTCCTGAAAAGCTTGGGTTGAAACTGGAAATGTGTTAAATTTTAGTAAAAATATACAAAAGTCATTAGAGTTTTCTAGCTTTACAAATATTTCCTTGAGAAAAAATGAAAACAACAATTGTTAAAAAAAGGAAATTAAACCTACATTCTTAAGATCTCTAAGGTTTTCAATCTATTCAAGTTATATATCAGGTAAAAAAAATCAAAGATTTCTAACTAAATATTAAAGTATTCAAAAGTCTTTGATTTCAAACTCACATAAAAAGGAAAAAAATATGTAGGAGTAAAGTAAAATAAAATATTATAAATCTTTCAAGTTTATTTGAGTCATCAGTTTTAAAAATAATATTACCTTTTTGTCACTAAGCAATTAGCATTTAAAAATTATAAGGAAAACTTCTTATTTATGGATCCATAGAGACTTATTTTTCACCTAATATTTATCTAGTTGGTATGTTTTAATTTTACAATTTCATATTATGAAAAGATTTGTCCAGTTGAAAAATGGTTCCATTGAAATCTCTTGAGATCTTTAGAAAGCAATGTCTAAAGTTAGTCTTTATGTAATAAAACAATGGTAAAATTTCTCTTACAACAAAATGACAGACAAAATAACATAGAAAATAAGTTATAATTTTTAAAAGACCAACAGTCTACCAATTTGAGGGTAAATTAAACAAAACCATAGTAGAAAGATTTTCAAAGAATAATATTTTATATAGAGTTGTACACCATTTGTTTGATGTAAGGATAACCACAACTGTCCGTAAAATGGACATGAATAATATTTCTATTCAGTATATGTATATACTATATTTGTGGTTAAGTTATTTCAATGATTTCCCAAGGGCATTAACACAATTATATTTTACACTGTTAAAAGCTTTTAAAATAATATCGATCGGTGGACGGCTTTAAAGGAATTTTCTATCACTAAAACTTACAAGTAAGTTAGTCACAAATTTAACTGATTACTTACAAAGTGCAAGGACCAAAATGTGCATTAGGATAAATTATTCCCTGTGTATTCTGTGGTCTCTACATATTTGAGTACAGAGAGCTAATTTTTGTATAATTGTATCGAATTAATAAATAAAATGTAAGGATAGTATTGAAACTAGATTGTTAGCTTAGATTTTATTTTCTTATAGTAAAGGATAAAAAAACACAATAACAAGCTTATCTTGTAAAATTTAATACAAATGTTGTAGACTTTTGAAAAGGTGTACTGGAATCCTTTTGGTGTACATTTTTTCTTTCTTTTGTTGTGAAAAGAATACTACTAGCTAAAATCATTTTCCTGTACTGATGCCTTATCCATATAATGACCACTATTGCAAAGTCACACATCTCTTGGGTCTGAATAGCTCAACATTTTTTATTTTATTTTTTTTTTCATATTAATCCTTATGCTAATTAAAATCCTGGTCTCCACTCAATTGGTATATCACTGGGTTGTTAATTCTTCAGAAAAAATCTAAGAAAATTTGTTTGTATAAAATCTGACTTAATTGATGGTGGGTCACTTGTCTGAGTATAATTACATAAAACAAATTTTTAATAATATTCCACAGTAGGAATTGTTATCATTTACTTTCTGTCATAAAAACTCCGATCACTTTTAATCAAAACTTTCAATTTAGCGTTTTAAGTCATCCAACAGGCTAATCATATAATCGTTCTCACTCAATTTCTATGTATTCCCATAAGCACAAAAAATAAAAAACGATCAGAGCCCCCATTTGTCTTACACGGTAACTATCATAAAATTAAATAATAAAATCAATCTTGTAGAATCCGACTATTTATCAACAAAGAAAAGAATACAGGAATTCAAAAGCATTAAACTCCTTAATATCATATTCTGATGATTTTCTGAACATTTATAACTAAGAAATTTTTATTTTTTACCTTTGAATTTATTTTAGAATAGTGACTTCTGGACCTATGCTTTGGCTTACGTTAAAACTATTTAAAACATAAAATATAAAAAAGCAAATAGCTTAAAGGATTAATATTATTAGAAATGGAGATATGTATATATATTATACTTCTTTTATCATCGGTAAACGTTGATTTTTCTTTGCTTAAAAATACTTCGTTTTACTTGATAAATAAAGAAATAAATAAATATGACACAAAAATATAAATTTAAACTAAAATATTTGCTATACTTTTATTTCGATCCAACTTAATAAATCCAAAAATATTAACAAATAAAAAAGTTTTTTACCATTGCGCCTTTCCAAGTTGACTTGAATCTATAGTTATTTAAAAAAAGCTACTTTATTTTTTCTGTAATCTTTGATTTATAAATTAACAAATGAATCAGCCGCTACAGCTTCAAAAACAAGGATAGAAAAAAAATGCTTGAACCCTTTAGAATAGCAGTTAGCAGAAACATTATTTTTTATCAAGATATTAAATATATTAGTCATCTAATTGCATTTTAGTTTTATAATTGATATTTTTATTTATACAAGAAATCAATTAGTGCATTTCCTGTAATTATTTAATATCCCTAAAACTCAATATTTATAACCTTCTAACTTAATAAATATTGAAGTTTAATCCTATATAAAAGAGCTTATTGGGTAATACAAAATACTAATATAAATCGTTAAAATTAGTTCTCTATTAGCTGTCAAATATAACTTTTCCCTTCCAAAGTAAAATAATAACATTTCACGGATATTAAACACACGCACACACATACGCAAAACCAAAAGAAAAGTTTTAATATGAAAACTTATACAAGTAGATATGTATATCTACATAGTTCCATATAGTTTACAAAATTATTTACATTTTTATATCTATATATTCTTGAATTCAAGAAGCTATATGAATTACAGATTACCAGAGAATGTTTTCCATTATAAGCCAATGAAATGAAGGAGTTGAATAATCTTCCTCCAGACGACTCTGATATTGAAATATTTTCCAGTACAAAGAACAAAAAGCTTCAATTGATGAGTTTCAATAATAAATCGAAGACTATTGTGGTAACCAGAATTAAGTCTAGCGAAAATCTTTACTTCTTAAAAAATTTTCAATGGCTAAAATGTTCAGATAATACTTTCATATTGGTAAGAGACTTGATTAAAATGCTTCCGGCTGTAAACAAACTCTAGGTCATTTCAACAATATGCAGCAATCCTGAATTCAATCTGAATAGAAATATTTACTTGTTGTTTGTCTGTAAAATACACTAAAAGGAATTATTATAAGAAATATATTTAAATTTTATATTCAACTCATAAATATTAAGTATCTATGCATCATTGAACCACAAAAAAATAATTATTTTTAGTATTAAGATACGGATTACTGATATAATCTTTTATTTTAATTTTTTTTTTTTGCATTTTGTTTGAAATATTTTTACTTGGGAAAATTTCTATATAGGAAAATTACCCTAGAACATCCTTAATAATTGATAATGTCTGCCTTTTTTTATTTCAAATTCAACAAGTTATATCAGCTTACTTCATAAAATTATTTTTATATTTGTAGGTATATATATAAATATGTGTGGGTATATAAGGTAATTGTTATTTTTTTTGTGATAGATTGATATGTAATTCCTTATGTAAATTGTTTTGTTTTACGATATATGTCATAAACTCGACAGCATCATTTTTCATTTTACTTTAGATAGATTGACATTTATCTTGACTATTTTTATCCTCTTTGGAATACAAGTTAAAGCTTTTTTATAGAATGGGTTATGTCTCGTCACCTTGATGTTAATATCAACCTACAACAGTAAAATTATATCTTTTGTGAAAAATGTAGTTTGGGGGATATGACTTGATAATTTAGTCCATAAATTTAGGATTCTATTTTGTAAGAGGATTTTTCTTGTTTTTTCTTTTAATCAAAAAGTCTTTTTTTCGTTTTAATTTTTTGGATTATTACGTTGTAAAACTTGTTCATATTTTTTTGGAAATATTTTTATTTTTAGTAAAAACTATTTTATATGGACAATTTTTGTCATCGGAATAACTTTTTAATATAGCAAAATAGCTAAACAAATTTTATACTTGAGGAAGGGTTCGGTTAATACGGTGAAAAAAAGGCATGTTTTTAAGAATTTATTTTGGAAATACAGGTAGTTCTGGTTAATTAAATTAATTTTTATATGATAAAACAACATTTGAACCTCAACCCCTGTTCTGGGTCCGTATAATATCTTTGCTGGTCCGTTAAAATTCAGTAAAACATACTAAGCACTTTTTTTTGTAACAAGTATTTCAAATGTTTTTAACTGGTCAAATTTTTTTTTAGACAACAGATATATGGAAACTGTTTTTGAGTCTTTTTTCTTTGTTATTTCTTTGATCTAAGTCTTTTTGCGTTTTTAACCGTAGCAAGATGTTCATATGTCCGGCCATAAATAGGCTTTTTTTGTTCATTTCTCGTTTACTTTCACAAGTAAAATAGTACTTAGTTATCATTATATTTAAATATTAATGTATGATAATAAAAATAAAAATTTTACAGTTACCTTATGTAGCAGTTCTTGAATACCTGCAAAAGTTTTATTGCTAACAAAAACCACTGGTCCGCATAGGGAGTTTTTTAATTTCACCGGTCCGCGGGCCAGAAAAGGTTGAGAAACGCTGATGTAGAGGATTATAGGAAGTACAATGAAGAAGAACCAAGAAATCAGGTATAAATCCCATTAAGTAATGAAATTCTTTAAAAAAAAACCTTAAAAAATAAAATAAGAATATATGTATTACACTGTAGAAGATACCTAATGAATATGTAGAGAATCAACGAATTTTTGCCGTAACAGTTTTTTGTTTTTTTTTATGTCTAAGGTTAAAATATTTTCCAGTATTTAAATATTCGAGCTTCTCAAATTCAAAGTAGAAAGGACGTAAGCTTGAGTCAAGAACATATAAAATTCATTAGTAGATTTATCATGCCGCATGAGAGCGATTGCGTTGCATGCAACACGATGCGACTTCTTATAACATAATATTTTCAAATAAGTATTTGGAAATTAAACTTAAAACTTGCCTAAAGAATTCCAAGAAAAGCGCTATTGAAAATGCTAATCTAGACACCAAGTCAAGAATAAAAGAATTTATTTATCTATGGGTGGCAGTACTTTTGAAATATTTTCAAAGTAAAAACATAGGCATTTTGAGAGTGTGTTTCACAAATCTAGCAAAATGTCAAATGCAGTTCCATTTGCTGTATTACGATATTTGACTACTTTATATTGTATATTAAGTTTTTTTTGCTAACAAAAGATAATAAAAATATTACTAAATTCTAAAACAATTTTTGACCGAAGCAATAAATGCACAAACGAATGCTAACTTGACTTTTGACATAATTTTTAGTTTTGTTTATGAACGCATCTCTTATCTCTCTTACCAAATACTAGACTTATGAAACACATTCAGAGTTTGTCATTAAGCGTACGTCATTCACTTTGGGCGAATCAAATATTGAGATTCCCGGGACATGATATAAATTTGTAGTTTTATAAATAAACAATATAGAATCTTATTTTCAGTTACTTTTATCTTAATAATAATGTTAGTTGTGTTTATTTATTTATTTATCATATTAGTCTCATCTATAGGAGCTGATGAACACAATCATAGGGTATAAAATTATCAATCCAAAAACAAAAAAAATAACCTTTTTTGATAATTAATTTTTAAAATTTTGTTTTCTAGTATAATGATCATGAGCAAGTTGTACTTTGGATGAATACTGTCGGTCCTTATGAGAACCGGCAAGAAACTTACGGATATCTCTCATTACCATTTTGTGTAGGCAACAAAACAAACATTAAACATTATCATGAAACTTTAAGTGAAGGATTACAGGGGATTGAACTTATATTTAGTGGATATAATATTGAATTTAAGGGTAAACTTTAATTTAGTATTATTTTTTTGAATATGTGATACAAATAAAAGAATTCATTTTAGTTGACGTGTCGCCTACAGAAATCTGTTCAGTAACATTAGACGAAGACAGTTTAAATAAATTTAAATACGCTATAAAAAATAATTATTGGTATCAAATGTATATTGATGGCTTACCAATATGGGGTAAAGTAGGTGAAAGAGAAGGTGATACGTTTTATATTTACAATCTTCATCGATTGGATATTGGTTACAATGATAAACGTATTGTTGAAGTTGATTTTACTTCTACAGAAAGGGAAGTATTGAAGAAAAATATGAAAATTACATTTTCTTATGAAGTTATATGGAAAAAGAGTTCTATAAGTTATGAAGATCGTTTCAATAAATATTTGGATCGTGATTTCTTTCAGCATAAGGTGAATCTTTACTTTGTTAAAAAGCAAAATTAAAAAAATTTCATTTTTAAATTCCTTTTAGATACACTGGTTTAGTATATTTAACAGTTTTATGATGGTCATATTTTTGGTTGGACTTGTTTCAATGATTTTACTAAGAACTTTACGAAAAGATTATGCCCGGTACAGTAAAGATGAAGAAATGGATGATATGGTAAGGATATAATTTTTTCCTTGAAAATTTTTTAATTTTAATATTAGTACCAAAGACCAAAAAAAAAAATGAAATTCCAAAACTTTTTTTATATTTTAACTAGCTGTACCATGCCACATGTTATTGTGACTCAATCAAATTGAAAAGAAATCAAAGAGAAGAAATTATTTACCTATATAATATATTTTATTTTACAATGTTTAAAGTGTATATCTAAACTGTATAGATATAGTGATTGCCTGTTTTGTTGACATTAAAACACCCAAAATATAATTGTTCATTTGAGAAACAATGCGTATCTATTGTAAATCTTGATTGCACAGCTCTAAAGATTGATTCTGATATCTCAAAATAAAATGACATAACTATTGAAATCATACGAATGAAAAATCGTGACAAAATTATTACTTATACTCATTTGTTCTTTAAGTTTCTTATTGCAATTATGTTTACTTCGCTACAAGAATAGCTTCATCTTTTATTTGATTTTATTTTTATAATACAGTAAATCATTGGAAATCATACCCTTTTCAATCAATTCTTCTTTTGATATCTGTGCTGCTCCTTATCGTTCCCAGTGTCTATTCATTTAAGATTAGAGAATCTTACTCAGCATGCATATTTGTAGTTAATTTTTCGCGTTTTTTTTTTGTTTGTCCATAAAGTGTAGTACATCATTTATTGCGACGTAAACGTTCGCTTGAAATTTCTTACAACAAATATTACTTCGTTGAATAATATTCTGTTGTTTCTTTGTAAGTTTTGCAATGATTTTTCAGACATGAGGGACATTTTCCTTATTGGAAATGTAATGTAGAGCTCGAATCTGATGACAAAGTTTTAAAGCATTTTGAGTTGTACTTTCAAGATTTTCATTAAGAAATTAAATTTCCTTTTGAAAAATTTGGTTGAAACAATTTCATCAAAATTGTTCCTTTTCCACTGACGGAACTTTACGAATGAATTATGAACTATGTTAATGGAACGGCATAAGAAGTTATTTTTCTTTGTTTTAGATTATTAGTCATATAATCGATCATAAATTAAACTTTTACGTGTAGAAAAATTTAGAAAAAACGTTTTGAAAAAGTTTTTTAAGTTATTTGCATTCTTAACTTATTTATTATTTTACTTTTCTTTTAGGAGCGTGACTTAGGTGATGAATATGGTTGGAAGCAAGTACATGGCGATATATTTCGAACCCCTCCAGATGCTTTACTATTTTCTGCTTTAATCGGCTGTGGATATCAATTAACATCTGTTGTTTTAGCCGTAATTATTTTTGCTATATTCGGAGAATTATATACAGAGTAATTTTTGAATATTTTTAATATTATTGAAATTTCTAAATTATTATTATTATTTATTTTTTAGACGAGGATCTCTTTTATCAACAGCAATTTTTGCATATGCTGCTACCTCACCAATTAATGGTTATTTTGGTGGTTCATTATATGCTAAAATGGGTGGAAAAATGTGGATTAAACAAATGTTAACATCATCATTTTTAATACCAATATTAGTTTGTGGGACAGCATTTTTTATTAATTTTATTGCTATTTATTATCATGCATCACGTGCTATACCATTTGGTACTATGGTTGCCGTTACTTGCATATGCATTTTTATAATATTACCCTTAACATTAATTGGTACTGTTGTTGGCCGAAATATTGATGGTCAACCAGATTTTCCTTGTCGTGTTAATGCTGTACCAAGGCCAATACCAGAGAAAAAATGGTTTATGGAACCAATTATAGTAATATTATTAGGTGGTGTTCTACCATTTGGTTCAATTTTTATTGAAATGTAAATATCAAAAGCAAAAATAATTTTTTCTTTTGTTTATACTGAAATACAAAATTTCTTACAGGTATTTTATTTTTACATCATTTTGGGCATATAAAATTTATTATGTCTATGGATTTATGCTTCTAGTCTTCTTAATACTCGTAATAGTTACTGTATGTGTGACAATTGTCTGTACTTATTTTCTATTAAATGCAGAGGATTATCGATGGCAATGGACTAGCTTTCTTGCTGCAGGATCAATGTCATTATATGTTTATACATATTCATTATATTATTTCTTTTTCAAGACTAAGTATGTATTATTATAAAAAATATATCGTGTGTTGAATTAATTTCATTTTGTTTTCAATTTCAGAATGTATGGCCTATTCCAGACAGCATTTTATTTTAGTTATATGGCGCTTTTTAGTGCAGGTCTAGGAATTATTTGTGGAACTGTCGGTTATATTGGGACAAGTGTATTTGTACGAAAGATTTATTCTAATGTGAAAATAGACTAAAAAAGAGTAATTTATTTCTTTTCCCTTTTTTTTTTTGGAATTTATATTAAAATCTTAAAGAAAGAAAAAATAGCCAAGCTCCAGATATTCTGGCACAAAATATTCTTAGAAAAAAAATTTAAGAAAAAATTATCTTTATTGCAATAAAGTTAAAAAATATTTAATTAGTTTTATAGAATTTCGTAAATTACATTGATAATTGTGATTTTACTGATTAGTTTAAAAAACGTTTATTATTATTATTATTATATAAAACTTGATTGTTTCGTTTCCTGTAAATTTTTTGTGAAGTCAATAAATTAGTACTAAGATTAATTTCTATTTCATATTTTTCAGTTTCATACAGAATTTTATTGAAAACACGACAAATCTTTAGCTTTTTTAGAAGGAAATAAGAAGACTATTTTTGCTAAATTTTGAGAAATGATAAAGGCCGTTCATGTACATCGTAAAAAATGGCTAAAATTTTTTAGAATTCTCTTCTTTTCATTACACAGTGTAAAGGGGAAAAAGATACTTTTCCCGTAGAGGAAGAGAAACACAAGATTGATATTAAAAAATTTTTTTCTGGAACATATCAAAAACTAAAATCAATACATATGCATAGGCATTGTAAACGAATTGTGTATAAAAATTTCTGGGTTTAAAAAAATCGCTTAGCATTATTTTAGATAAGATATATTTCATCTTGTTTGGAATTAATCGAAATGTCCTTCATTTGCTTGTAACACACTAAACTGCAAACCCCTTAGAATTTTTACATGAGTGCAGCCAAAAGAGATTGAGTAAAGCATGGTTGGCAATATTTAGTATCACAGAAATACAAAACAAACAAAAAATTGCTTATCTGAGGAAGACCGATAGCTGTTTGTATAATGTAAAACTAATCGAATAATTTTTGTAGAAAAAAAGAAGAGGATAATGGAAATGTACTTTTTAGATTTGTTACATAACTTTGAGTTTTAAGGAATTATAAATAACGAATAAAATTCTTAGTACTGATATATTTAATGTTAATAAATATCAGATTTGTTGTTAGCATAGAAAAACTCGTGCCGCATAAGCTATTGAGCTTAAGTGATCAAAATCATTTTGGTGTGGACCTGCAAAGATTGGCCCTTCGTCGAAAAAAGAGTTATTCAAAGGTGTTATAGAGCTCAGTTTCCTTCTATTAAACTTTTCATTACTTTGTAATTAAAACAATCTCTGTTATTTTGATTTTATTTGTGAGCTAAACTGGGAAGCTCTGTTTTAGAACTTAAGTTCATATGGTTCGAGTCAAAATGTTTTTTGATTGAAACAGATTTCAACCAATCTCGCTCTGTGCCATGTCTCTAGGTAATAATTATATCCTCTTTTTTGTTAAACTCTTTAGTAGATGACAATTTATTCTAAAATTGGTGCTCCGTTATTTCGTAGTGAGTACATCTTAATATATTTCAAAAAGTTTTATTAAAACATCATTAAAGCTATTTAAAAGAAGTCTAAACCATATATTCATTCTGTTTTTATGGAATGACTTAAAAAGGGATAATCAAAAAATAAGTTCTAAAGCCAGAGCTTGAGCTGCTTCCGCTACAGTAGGTAACTCAGCTTAGGTAACAACAAAAAAATTTTTTGAAATAAATTTACTTTAAAAAATAATTTTTTTCATGATAAATATATTGAACAAGTGGAGGACGACTAATTTAGGCTTAGTGTATCATCTCATTTTGTAAATCAACGTACAACATTAACAAATCCTGGAGTAGTTCTTTTGAGTAAGATATCAAATAACCAACAAATAAAATGAATAATTATATTTAATTACAGCTGAGCATAAAAATCTTTAAAATTGCTATGAAAAAATTGCAATAATTAATTTTCATTTGCTTTTGTCACAAATTTTTGCATTAGAAATGATGAAAAGGTCAAATAAGTCAGACACAAGATATTAATTTCTAATAATCAATTAAATATAAATTGATCTCACATGAGTTAGAAACAAATTTATTGCAATCGTTGAACTGAAATTTGAATAAGAGCTGTGGACATCGATTTTTATCCAACATTTTAAACATTTTGTCACTAAAGTAAGAAATAAAGAAATTTTTCTGCTAGATTTTTGTACTTTGAATGTAAGAAATTTCTCTAAATGTAAGTTGTGTACTCATTTTATTAATTAAATAAGTTTGAATTTAAGTGAAATTGTTCTAAAAAAAATATTAATTTTTAATATTGTAAATTTTTGGTTTAGGAAACTTGAAAGTTTTCTATATTTTTAATTAATTTTTAAAACGCAAAACAACTGTAAGTTTTTAAATACAAAAACCAGAAATAATGATCTCTAAAAAATATTAAGTGTTAAACGACTATAAAAAGTTCAACTACTTAAATTTTTGAAGGATTAAATCTAATCCACAGTGTTCTTACTTGTCAAGCTTTTAGAGGTATAACGAGCTCGCTATATGGGTTTAACGAGACTGAATCCTAAATCCTAAATAAGAAAATTTAAAGATTATTTACAAAACTGAAGTTGTAGGATTCAGTTGAAGTCTAAAGCTTAAAAATAGGCATTTTTAAGAGCTACTATAAACGTAATGGATGATGTTGATGGTTTTGTGATTAATTTAGTAAAATTTTATACTTTTTAGCTTGTATTATTGAGAATTAGCAATTAAATTGAAGAAAAGTAATATGCAACAGTTATATAATGAGACACTTTAGGAAAGCTTATTCACAATTTTGGCTACTTTTTAGGCTAGATGTATAGATCAATAGCAGTAAGCCGTCGGCCATGATGTGCCAAGAAAAAATTTAAAATTATATTTTAACAATGTAATATAACTAATCTTATTGGACGTATACTATTTGATAGGTATTTGTCCGTTATATATTTATATATATGTCGCCAGTGATAGGAAAATCTCATCGATTTCGCCGGTTGATACGACTTTTTATTAACACTTTTAATTACAATCTGAAATCTAGCCGAGCTCTATTTTCTGCCAAATAACTCTGATATTTTTTTTTCACTTCGTTAAACACTATCAACAAACTGTTCTTGTTGTAAAAATTCTACCAGCACCAGATGTAACTTCATTAACTTAACTAATTTGAAACAACAAAATTCCAAAAAAATAGTGGTTATCTCTTGAAATTTTGACAAATATTTTTAATATTTTAGTTAACACTTGATTTTAACTTGAAACTTGATTATACCTAAAAAGCACGTAGTTTGGTAAGAAAAGATTTAAATGAAATAAAATTTGGACATTTGTCAGTTTCGAGTTAATATTTTTAAAAAAAAATATAGAATTAATAGACTGAATTAAATAATTTTTCAATAAATATAGTATCAGATGTTCAAAGCATTTCAAACACCTTAAGAAATATTTTTGATAAGAAACTCTTATGAATAAAATTTAAGCTAATTAAAATTCTTTTTATTGTTTAATTTTAGGGAAACAACCAAGCAACAAACTGATATCAAAGGTAAAGAAAAAAATATAAAAATAATTCGTTACATAAAAGTTTTTCGTTATGCAACATTTTCGGAATGGAGTCAAATAGGACTAGCATTCATTTTAACTATTATTAAAGGATGTAGTATGCCTTTTATGATAATTATTTACAGTGAATTTATGGGTCTTCTAGTAGAACGTAATTATGGAGAAGGAACAAGTACTGAAACTGGTCTTCTTAAATACTTTGGAGGTGGTAAAATTTTGTAAAAAAAACTTTTAAAATATTTTTAAATATTCTTATTTATTTTACCGTTGTTTTCATGTTATAGGGTAAATGCAACTAGAGAAGAAAATTTTTTAGAAATCCATAATGATGCCATAGCTTATGGAATTTTAATGTGTATCGGATCTTTAGTATCATTCATAGCAGGAATTTTCTCAGTTGATATTATCAATTTTGTTGCTCTGAAACAAATAACACGTATAAGAAATAATTTTTTCAAATCAGTTATTAGACAGGATATCTCCTGGCATGATACAATAAAGGATGAAAATTTTTCAGTCAAAATAACAGAGTAGGTATTTTTTTATTTCTATTAATTTTAGATATTTGGTTTGCTATTTTCAATTAAATTTTACATGCTGTGGGTATAATTTTACAATTCACTTAGAATTGATTTTTTTATATCAGCTGGAAATATATTCTGCTCCTTCTTACGTTAAAAAATTATAAAATTGTTTATTGTTTTCTGTTTCAGGGATATTGAAAAAATACGTGATGGAATTTCAGAGAAATTAATTCATTTTTCTAACTTGATTTCAACATCTGGCATCCTCATATGTTTATCATTTTATTATTGTTGGGAGCTAACATTAGTTGTCTGTCCTTATATACCTTTAGCTTTCATAGCAAGTTTAATTACAACAAAAGTAAATATGAAATATTTAAACTAAAATAACATTTGATTATATTTATAGTTTTTTCATATTTCAGTCCCAAGCGAAACTAAGCATTCAAGAGATGAAAGCCTACTCTAAAGCTGGAAATGTTGTTGAAGAAGTTTTAGGTGCTATACTCACAGTAAAAGCATTTAATGGAGTACAAAAAGAATGTGAAAGATATGCTCATGAATTAAATCCAGCCAAATTAGCAGGTCAAAGAAAAGGAATATTCACTGGATGTGGTGAAGCTATAATAAAAAGTCTTTTATTTTTCTCATATGCTGTCGCATTTTGGTATAGCTTTGAATTAATTTTAAATGAAAGACAAGCTGTAATTAAACATTATTCTCCAGCAGCAGTAATGATAGTAATTTATTTATAAAAACAAAAAAAATAATAATTTTAGTTATTAAAAAAAATTTAATTATTATTTTATGAATAGGTTATGTGGTGTATGTTTGTTGGAGCGGATAATATCTCTCGAACATCTCTATTTATGGAAGCATTTGCTCTTGCTCGTGTTTCAGCTACATCAATTTTTAAAATAATTGATAGGCAACCAAATATAGATCCATTATCGTTGGATGGAAAAATTTTAAATTATGGACTTAAAGGTAATATTGAATTTAAAGATGTTTTCTTTCGATATCCATCCCGCAATGAAATCACAATTCTACGTGGAATAAATATTAGTATTGACTATGGCCAAACTATTGCTTTTGTTGGCTTTTCTGGATGTGGAAAATCAACTTGTATTCAACTTATACAAAGATTATATGATCCTGTTTTTGGTGAAATATTATTAGATGGTGTAGATATACGCAATTATAATATAAAATGGTTAAGATCGAATATTGCTGTTGTTGGACAAGAACCAGTTTTGTTTGCTGGATCAATTGGTATTTTTTATTTGTAATCTTTAATCAAAATTGATAATTGTTTTTTTAGGGGATAATATTAAATATGGAAAAATTAATGCTACTCAAAAAGAAATTGAAGATGCTGCCAAATCAGCTGGTGCTCATGATTTCATTATAAATCTTCCAGAAGTTAGTAAGATTTCGTTAACATTATTTTATTAATTGATTTATTTTTTACTATTCTACTAAATTCTTATCTTGTCAAGTCAACATACTTACAATCAGTTATATGTTTGGTCTACAAGTGAATATCTTTTGATTTGAATTTATCTACACTAAAGGCTGGGAAGAACAACTTTTCTCCTGGAGTGGCAAGTTAGCAGTTTGACTATGGAGTTCGCATTTTTTTAAAGGAAAACTTTAAAAGTTTTATTTTTGAGGATATAAGCTTGCTATTAATTTATTCTGTATATCCTTTTGCTTTTTAAGGTATCATGTGGATCATTACACGTAGATTATAAGAAACCGGGAAACAATTTTCCTGACCAATTTTACCCTTTTTAGCTACAAACACCTTAAAAAAGGTGTAAAGAATATAAAAGCTGATAACAGTTGTACAATCTTCAATAGATATAAATCGTGAATATTTTAATTTATTAAATAACAAACTGCAGAAAGTTCACAAAAGAGTACTTTGTCATAATAGCTTTATTGTACGTCAAAAGTTTTGACTCTTATTATGATATTTTAGATCGATTATATTTCGTTATAATTTAACGATTCCATAAAAAACCACTCTGTAATACGCTCTGGGTGATTATTGTGGTAGAGTAATAAACGTAGTTCTTGCCCTCGAAAACACTGAACTTTCTGGTTACTCAATAATGAAAAAAAAGAAAAGTTCATTATGTTCCTTCGCTGATGGAGAAATACATTTTTTAGAAGATAAAATCTATAATGATTCTTATTTATAGTTTTTTATAAGAGTATTATGTTTATTACTTAGCAAATTTTCGATAAAATTAAAGGATATTTATTAATTTAGTCAACTTAGCTTTAAAGCTGATATGAAAACTATAAAAAGAACAAGAAATACCAAAAAAATTAGACAAAAATCTTAGGATTTGGATATTTCATGGTTTTAAAGAATATTTTGCGAGTTTTCCTTAAAAGATAATTTAAATGAACAAAATAATCAAATAAAATTTATTCATTTTTAGAGCTATAATACATCACTTGGTGAAAATGGTGCACGTCTTTCTGGTGGACAAAAACAAAGGATTGCAATTGCAAGAGCTCTAATACAAGATCCCAAAATACTTCTGTTAGATGAAGCAACTTCTGCCTTAGATTACCAATCGGAAAAATATATACAAGAAACTTTAGATTTTGCTCGTAAAGGACGTACAACAATTATTGTTTCACATAGGCTATCAGCAGTAAAATCAGCAGATAAAATTGTTTATATTGAAAATGGTAAAGTTATAGAAGAAGGTAACCACGAAGAACTTATGAATCTTAAAGCAAAATATTATAATATGGCAAAAGCAGGTGAATTACATGGAATCAAAGAGAATAATACCGAAGAAAAAGGTAAGCATAGCAAAAGGTATGGATAAAGTTTCTTCTTGATGCCAGTTAAATATGAGTTCCTCCACATTTAAAAAAAAAATTTAATTTAATTTATACACTTAAATAAAAATTAAAATATTGCCTTGTAGGGCATGCCTATATTTTTTTTAACTATTTGAGCAAAATATTCGTGAAATTGCACAATCAAATTACAAAACTAATAATCAAAAAAATGCTATTTTGGCAGATAAATGATCAATCGTATCTCTCTCGAGAATTCAAATTAGTTTACTATTGGTATATTAATGATATTAAAGCCCATAATTTAGTTAATTATTTCAATCTAATTTTGTAATTTTTATGTTTAGATCTCAACAACTGTATTTATGAAAAATATGAAATGAATCCAAAAAATCTACTTAAGAACCAAAACTTAGCTACACAAAAAGATACAAATGATACTTCTAAGGAAAATGTTAATGAAAATGAAGAATTAAAAATTGCTTATGGCAAAACTTTTTTACGAATTATAAAATTAGTTAAACCCGTTTGGTGTTTTTTAGCATTAGGAATAATTTCAGCTGGCTTATTTGGTTGTAGTTATCCAGGATTTGCATTACTTTATGGTGAATTTAATTATAGTAGTTCTGAGGAGCAGTTATACTCAATAGTTTTTCAAAATTTATTTACGGTAAGTCAATTTAATATAATAAAACTAGTTAAAAAGCATAAATAATATATTTTCAATAAAAGTGTCAAATAATTATTTCAGTCAATATATGTACTTCTGAGTGTAACCGCGCCTCATATCGCCTATACTTGATGGTTATATCTACATTTGCGATTTGAACAACAGTGAATTATAGGCGATCCGCGGCGCGGTTAAACTTAGAAGTATATTGACTACAATCATTAAATTACAAGTCTTTCGAAAAGTCATAATTTGTAACTTACTTAATTCAAAAAGTTTTGAGGTAATTTTTGTTGTATTTTTGTTGTAATTTTGTAAAATATATTTCAGACAAATAATTGTTTTCGTTTACCAAAAAGTGTGTGATCTAACAAGACATATTATAAAATGGATTTTGGATATGAAGATCTAAGATAAAATTGAACTATACACGTAAAAATAAAATAATTTTTATTTAAACAGCTTTCCTGAGTTGAACTCAATTAAACCTTCAGGACCATTTATTTCGAACAACATTAGTTCTAATAGTGATGATATAAAAACAACTACAAGGTAATTAATTGTGTATCTTTTATAAAAAGTTTTAAGTTGCTTAAGTTGCGTTTAAATCTAGTTGCGTTTAAATCTGGACGGTCATCATTAATGGCCGTAGACAAGGCCAATATTGATAAAATTAAAAATTTAGAAGAAAGAATAAACCAAATAGTGATATTGAGTAGAATTATAACAAATGAACTTAAAAAAACTAAAGAAAAAAATAGGGTACTGTCCAGGATGGTCAGAAATATCCCTAATACAGGTAAATTAATTGAAAATAAATAAAATTAATTATTAATTTCTTTTTTTATTTTTCAGATACAATTGAAATTGATTGAAAATTTGGCTTTTAAATTTTTAAAGTAACCTATTATTGCCTTTTTTAAATAAGTTAGTCTAAGAATTAGTATTTAGGATATTGATTAAAATTTGTTGTATAGAATTCCAATAATTAATATTTGGAAATTTATTTTTGTTTTTCCTCTTAAAAAATACAAGATTTTTTATTTATTAAAAACGGAATTCTAAGCTTTGCATTTTTCATTAAAAAGATAGACATATATACATTTTTAAATAACATTAAATACTTAAGAGATTACACTAGTATTTAGTCATATGTATTTGTATTTTAATCTTATAAGTATGTATATTACTTTTATATTATATTATATATTATTTGGGATATTTTACAATTTTATTAAGTTATATGACTTAATAAAAATTAATAAACAATAAGAAAACCAAAATGAAACGCTTAACAAATTTCCATTAGTTTTGTTTTTTTTTATCATTGTTCTATATACAACAAAACTAATGAATTTTAAGAAATACTTGTATATACATATATTATTTACTATAAGAAAGATGAAAAAAACATATATTGGAAACATAAATATATGATAAAGAAAAAGTGTGAATATAAAAATATCAACAAAATTTTAACTAAATGATTTATTTCTTTTATTTTATGAAAAGGAAATTAATATTTAATTTTAAAAATATGTGAAGTAATTTCAAGAATTCATTTTAAATCATTCAAATTAATCATTGTATTGAGTAATTTTTGTTTTTTAGAAAATATAAAATATTTTCGTATTTCCAAAGATTTAGTAAAATTTAACAATTATAAAATTTTTGTCATATTATTCTATATGCCATAACTAATTCATTTAATTATTGGAATCAGGAATATAAATACATAATTTTCTATTGTTTCTGTGAGCGCATTTATACTGAATCATTGTAATAAAAAATAATGTAAAATGCGCTTTTATGCCAAGTCTTAAAAGGACCTGTTTTAAGGTTTTTTGTTTATAATTTTATATATATCAATTTATATATATATATATATATATATACATTTAATAAAGAGAAGGTACCTTAAACTTACAATTTTTTATTGCCTAAAAATAATGATTGCCACAGTAAGAATTCAATAAAAAAATAAATACAATAAGCTGTATTTCAAGGGAATACAGTTTTTTACACAAAGGATTTGTGATTAGTGAATCTTTTTTTACAAGATGGACATATCGTAAGATCAGTTAAACATATCAGTACATTTGTAGTTTCACAATGCATTTT
The DNA here is from genome assembly GCA_947359355.1 of Acrocera orbiculus. Lineage (NCBI taxonomy): Eukaryota > Metazoa > Arthropoda > Insecta > Diptera > Acroceridae > Acrocera > Acrocera orbiculus. Next base: position 49,052,273 of record OX375757.1, read on the forward strand.
TTGTCCTTTCAGTTGTAGACTTTTAGCAAAAAGAAGACCTTTTAGAATTTGATTTTCTCTACGACGTTTGAGTTGATCGTGCAGTACTGTTTCCAGAAAATAATTTAATTTTACACATTTTATATCACTTGGTGGTATATAGTACTACAAAAAAAAATTTTTTTTTATTTTATATTTTTAATCATATTAATACTTTCTACATACCTGTAAAACTTTAATTGGATCAATTTTAGTTGTGTACTTATTAATAAGAACAATAACATCGTCAATATTAGGATTTAAGCAATTAGGATGAAATTCAATACCACTGTAAGGTGGAACAGTTTTTGGTGCCAATATTGTTTTTAAAAGTATGGCAAAGATATCTTTTTCTTCATCATACATTGTTTCACAATATTTTAGTTGCTTTATCAATACTTCCTAACATTTGAATATATATATATATATATATATATATATATAGCCAAAACTTTTTCATGTTTACGCATTTTTCCTAATATAATAGCTCTTTTTTCGAACATATACTGTGATGGGAAACCAGTTAAGACACTTCATGGATCATACTTGTCTGATTTTAGTATGTATAAATTCATAAAACTTTGAGCGCAATGTTTCGTATTCTGTTTGTTTTACATTAAGAAATACATAAAAATTTCAATAGTGTTATATTTGTCTACTATTAAAGTAAATTTATTTTCTTATGTTCTAAATAAGATCATCTAACATCTGTTAGATCTTCTGTAAATATTTTTAGACCATCTTCAAAGTTTTCGTTAATTACCCAATTAGAAAATTCAAAAATTAGCTCCTTGTGATTTTTACCTAAATGTTGTTGAAGGTATTCAATTGTTCGCTCACGGCCGTATAAGCTAGAGCCTTGAATATGAAAAAATAATAAATAAAACGGTATTATTAAATATTCAAAAAATGTCAAATAAAAAAAAAAAAAATTAATTTACTTTTGCTTGTGACTTTAATAGTTACAAAGCACGTTTATGTTGTCCTTTAGTTTGATATAAAATAATTAACTCTGCGTATTTTTGATATTGCTTTAAAGTCTTTTCAGATTCTTTCTTCAAGATGACAATTATTTAATCGTATTAATGGTGCAACTAATGAATCATTTGTCTATTCAAAAATACACATTTAAATAATTTTTAATATGTTTACTTGTAGATAACATTTTAACAGTGTTGTATCAATAATGGATAATAATAAAGTACTTTTTCCGAAAACTGTTTATTTGCAAACTGTTCAAAAGCATGTAAAGTTTGTATTTTTAAAATAATGTCCTCCTTTTCTTTTTCTGATTCATCGGAAATTTTCTAAATTAAATACTTTATTAAATATAGATAAATAAAAAAAATTTTTATATACAATATTACTGTTATTTGTAAAGCTAGTTGGAAAAAAAAATTTTTATATAAAATATTACTGTTATTTGTAAAGCTCACTCTAAGCGATTGATTTAAAAGAAAATTCATTCTTTGAATTTAAAAGCATAACTTCATCATATCCTATAAGGTCTGACATCTTTATTTGTAGTTTCTTTATTATTTTTTTTTTAAGAGTCCCATTAAGATCAACTGCTATTAAATATTCATCTTTTGCTACAGTAAATGTTTCATCATTGATCTGACAAATGCAGGGATCCAAAGTTCGAGACGAAGATGCAGGAAATAATTCAAATTTCTTTGGATCAGTTGATATCTTTAATAGAGAATTAAGTATATATAAAAGTAGAGTAATGATAAAATATCCATACATCATATAAAATATAGTCAGTTTTGAAGCCAACACAAATAACACATCTTTAGCCCATGATAATACTTTAGGTATTCCATCGAGTATAATATTATCTCAAAATTCTAAGAAATTACCATTTTTCCAATAAAGAAATAGTAATTTACGCTTTATGGAAACACATACTCTTATCAAATAAACCATTTCTCCGGTCAATGATTTCGATGTCTAAATAAATTAAAAATATTATTTGTTTAAAAACTTAAATTTTACTTACTGTAACATTTAAGCAAAATATATTAACACCTTTGTATTTATTTAGTTAACGTTAACGTTTGTATCAATGAGAAATTCATTTCATTAAATACCACAAATATGACTGATTCCATCGGAAAGTATAAAAAAGCAAATGTTCTTCGGGAATAATTTCAATTTGGGTAAATTGGTTTTTTGCTAAAGTTTTTGTTGAATTTTAAAAGTTGTAATTCCATTTTATTAGATATTTCCATTTTGGCTGATGGAATACATTAAAAGTTGTCCAATTCTCGTTCTAAATATAACATAATCACCTTTTTCATGAAATTGCATTAAATTAAATTTAAAAACATTTATATTAGAAAAATATTTTACCAAAAGCAGCTAAAAGATTCAATTTGAACTGATAGTTTTAATAATGAATGTACAACATATGCTTTATGCATTTCAATTTTGTCACTTTTTTCTTAATAAATTTATTGTATTTGCAATATTTTGCTCTTAATGTCAAGAAAATCCACGAATATTTCAATAATTCTGTTTATTTTAGTCAATTTGACAAGTTCCAAAATCATTCTCTTATCAAAAACTATAATAATATTCGATATAAGGGATATACTATGTTATATCCATACCTTTTCTGTTAGCTGAATTTATGAACCTTCCATAAAATTTTTGTCGATATGTCGACATTATAATAAAAAGACAGAGAATATGTCGATTTGTGAGTAAAAATTAAACTATTTCCTTTGATTATGAAATTTTTCTAAGAACATGTAAATATGTAAATTATGAAATTATTTTATATTGAGAACCTAAATAATTATGTACATTATGCCTGGGACTCACTATACCGTAAAATTTGTTTGTAATCTAGATAGGGAACAAATTTTTAAGAGGTGTAATTCTGTTTCTTATGAATATTAGACAAGTTTGCATAATCTTTTTTATTCGTTTTAAACAATTTATAAAAATGATTTTTATTTCCAGAATGTGACATTTTAGTAAATTTAATATACTAAAACTAAAACTATTCATTATTTTATTCAACTCGTCAAATGACTCTCTCGTCCTGTATATGGAAATATATGTATATGATTTGTGAGTAAAATAATTTAAACATATGTTTATTGGAATATTGAGCTTTTTTTTTTTTTTTTTATTAAGAGTGTGTTTAAATCTCAAAAACAAAAAAAAGCATAATTATTAGGATAGTACACTTGTACTATATTTATAGTACACCATGAAATTTTATTGTGAATCTGAATATAAGAAGCTTACTGATTCCAGATTTTCCGCTGGGTATATATCTCTCAGATAGATGGCATTATATGTGTTCAATTCTTGACATTATAATAACTGAGTTTTTTAAAATATTTTTTATTAAATATCATAAGCTTAGGCATTTGTATATTTGGTATATTTGGTATATTTGGTATATTTGGTATATTTAGTTAGTTAGTTCTTACTTTGTTTGTTGTAGTTTACCGCTTAAATGGATCTTAATTGTGAAATTAAAACTAAGAAGCCACCTTTGACGCCTTTTATTGAACTTTTTTCACCTTTACCTATTTCTTTTTTATCTAATTCATTTCGACCTAAACTTAAAATAGTAATTCAACAAAAAACTTCTTTGTTGTCTGATATTTCTAACGATTCTGATTATTCTGTTCAGCTATTGAGTGAAATCTTAAAAATGGATCCTCAAAATCTTTTAAGTGACGCTAAACCAGATAATGAAAAAAATCTTAATCCGATGCTTAATACATTTTCAAGCAATATAAAAGGTTTGTTTACTATTTACTTGTCTATTTACGATATGTATACTCTTAAAAAATTTGTATTAAAAACGGTAAGTTTACTATTGCTAAGTTGATCAACTTTTTTTTCCAATGAAAAGGACGACAAAAAACAAAGGTTGTTTAAAAATTTTCATTAGGAGATGATACTAACAATAAGACATTTATTTTTATAAGTGATCATTTTGAATAATTTTTGTTAATTTCATTTTCATTTTCTAACAAGATGATATATTGCAAATATCTGAACAAGAGACATACATATGTTTCTGATTAAATTTTACTGTAAGGGCGTGCTGCAGCCCGAGAATTTTTAATCTATTTAATTTTTCAGTAGTCCAAAAATCATTAACAATTGAAAATATACTCTTTCAATTATGCTACAGTATATTTCTAGGGCAGCACAATAATAAATATATTGTATATTTAATATAATAGTAAATTGAATAATCTAGTAAATAATAATAATATATCAAAGACGGGTAATCTTTAGGTTCTTCATACATTAAATGCATCATCATATTAATTGAATGATAATAAAAAAATATAATATTTTCGGAACAATCCTTAGATGTTATTATATTTATTGAAATATCAATTAAATATGGCGGAATTTGAAATATTATAAGCAATAATTTTGCACGTGTTTCAATATTATTATTATTATTATTTTGAAATTTATAAGAAATTTTTTCCATTTTTTCAAATGATGTTGTTATTTTATTCTTTAAATAAAAATACTTGTTTTTATTTATATCTGAAACAAAAATTAATTTATATGTATTTCAGAAATAAAAACACAATGGCGTCCCAAAATAAAAATTGTTAATAAATAAATTACAAAAACTTACCATCATATAAGGTTTCAAAATCAAAATAAAAGAGTTTTTCATACATTTTCTTTTTATAAACAAAGCTATTTTTTTAGATTTGGAATACTTAGAGAAGAAAAAAGTGCTGAAAGTTATGATCTGGCCATCCCATTGCCCTGATCTCAATTCCATAGAGATATTATGGGATAAATTAGACAGAGAAGTGAAAAAAAAAAAACAATGTCAAACTTCAATCAAACATCTCTGGGAAATACTTCAGAAATAGTGGCATGCAATAGAATCTGAGAGTACATATTAAAAGGTTGATCAGCAGATTGACTAAACGTTGCGCAAAAGTTATTAAAGCAAAAGGTTGATCAGCTTTAATTGGGTTGTTTTTCAACAGATTATGATAATAGCTGTAGCTAAAGATGCCAGGAAATGGAAGAAAAAAATACTAAATAGTCCTTTGAGATTGATATTTGGTTAGTAAACAAAAATAATATAAAAGAAAGAAAGCGACTGACAATGTAAAGACTTCTTATGGTATATCAAATAAAAGGATTTACTTTGAGATTTACATTAGCTGTTTTTGTTTTCCTTTTTGGCCACAAATTTGCTATCTTTGGCAGTAAGTTTGATCATAAACGAAAGAAAGATTGAAGTCGATATTTATTTTTTTATAGGTTTAAAACAATCACATGCATCAAAATGAGATGCAGAGTAAGGGAAGGGATATAAAGTAAAGTTAATACAAATAAAAATTAAATGTATATAAATACATTTTTGGTCATAATTTATAAATGAATATTTTAATTTTCCATACGCTTCATAAGAGACATTTTACTTGTTTTAACTTTTTTTTAAAGAAGAACTGCGGGAGCAAATGTTAAGTTGAGAAATTTAAAGCTAATTGTAAAATAAAAATCTTCTCTTAACTCATTGCTACATCTCGCTTATATCGCAAACTTTGTTCTACACAGGTAGAATACTTAAATGTGATAGAAAAATAAATTACAACTAATTTTTGAAAATACTCCTTAAAAAAATAATAATAATTAAATGTCAAATAAAATTAAATTTGGCTGATATTTACACCAGAAACTTTATTTGTTATATTTTTTCTAATTCAAGGTAAATTTATATATCTTTAAAATTTTTATTGGAACCAACTGAATTAATTAATTGAAAAAAATTTATTATAAAATTATCAAAACTTTATTTAATTTTAAAATACTTACAAAAAAAATATCAATATGGTAAACGCATGACAGTTAAACCAAACTTTAGGACTTAAACTGATGAGATAATCAATAATCAGAATTAATTTAGCATAAAAGAAAAACTAGACATGACTTTATTGTTAGATAAAAATGACTTTTATTCTTTTGGGTACAGGATTGCCGGCTTAATATCACTTCTTTGACTGTTGTTTGGTTTCTAGTGCTTAGTTATAGAATCAAATTTCATCCATGGCCGCATAATACCACACATTACTACTCGAATCATTTTCTAAACGATCCAAACATTCTAGTGTAATTCGCTTTTTGGCCACAAAAGTTAGTAAATGCGGCACTTACACAAAGCTCTTCCTTAAATGCTTAATTCGTCATGTATGTATGTATGATGTATTTAACTATTTTTGTGGATAGCTATATCTCACCTTTAATCCATGATCCTTTAATACAATATCTTGTATCTTTTTGATGTTTTTATCTGTGGTAACAGTTTTTGGCCGTGATTTAAGGGAAGTACGTCTTCATTTAATCGCCAAGGTTTTAATAACTGAAAATGAAGAAGCAGTTTCCTTATACACTTTCATCGACTTTAGAAGAATTTCTTTAAGTGTTAAACCAACTTAAAACCAAGAATCTTTTTACTGTACGGTATTCTAATTTTTTCATTTATTAAAAACATTCATGACACGTTAAACTTCAAAGAGCAGTAAAGAGAAAACTATTTCTTTGATTAAGTTGATATCTGTCATCAGTAACAATAAGTGTAATTAACCTGAAATGAGTAAAATAACATTTAAAGCAACGACATCTCAATGTTAGATCAAGAAATTGTCTTCGTATATATAAATAAATTTTTGTAGGTTATTATCTGGGAAAATAAAACATAAAAAATTTTTTTCTTTTCACTTTCTGGGCGCATCCGGTGGGAACAAAGTTTCTTAAGTCCTACCCTTTAGAAACTGTGAATTAACAATAATTATAAGAAATAATTAACAAGTAAGAACAATAATTAAAACTAAAAACACCATAAATCAAAAGAAAAACAACTAAAATAAACAACAATTACATTTTTGTATTAAAATTTTGTGTTATTTGGTATTTAGAATTCCGTTTAGAAATTTTATTTTAGCATTCCTAATACCCTTTCTTGACACACGGATATACACATTCTTTTAATACACGGAAAGACACTGTTGTATGTATAAAGGGAAAGGGAAATTAAATTCTATTGTGAATTTTAAGGTTGTACAACAACAAAAAATTAAAGTTCCGTATTGACTTATGTCAAAATTATAATTTAAATGCTAGCTTAACTTTTTACTTTGTCTATTAACAATTTTACAAAATGATTTAAAAACTCTTAACTTTTGACATTTGACATTTCCACCATATGTTTTAAAATGACGTCATATACACACTTTGCCAGTCAAGAAATGATTTTTTTGAATGGGAGGCTGCAAATGTGTATATAACACCAATCAGAAAGGGTATTAGGTACCATTTAAAAACTTCGCATAGCCCTCATGTAAAAATACGAACCTTCGTTCAAAAAAACATAAACGTTTTAATAAAAAGATGAGTTAAAAAAAGAAAAACACGAAATTTTGCTTCAAGGAGCACTATTTAAAAACTCTACCATAACAACAGGAAAAAAAGCTACAGGGAACTACCATAATTTATTGGTTTAAGTAAATATTCCTCAAACTACCGGATCGTTAAATGATTTCAAAGTCAGAAACTGCTGTTTTTATTCTTTAATTTAATATCAAAACGAATTTACTTTTTTTAATTATTTTTTCTTTCAACTAAACTTTCTTTATCAAAATTTTAACAAGGAAAAACAATGAACTACCATTGTATTGCAAATATTTTTTCCAAAATGTTTTAAACTAAGGAAAAAATTTCAAGTCTCAAGATGTACATTAATGAGTTTATGTTTTGTCGGTAAAGAAAGTCAAATAGGATTTTGAATTGAATAATTTTTTTTAAAAAAAATTTTTTTGTGTAGAAAAAAAATAAAAAATCTGTGGTTCACATTTTTAATTTTTGGAATGGAAATTTCAAATAATAAGAAAAATGTAGTTGAATTTTTTTAAAGAGGGACTAAAGTATGAGGACCTAAGGCAAAGCATAATTTGTAGTCTCCAATAATGAGTAAATTGGAAAGAATCTCAGTTTGAGTAATTTTTTTAAAGATTATTGAATTTATTTTTACTGTTTAATTAACAAAAAAATTTTGTTTAAAGTATCCAGCAAGTAGAGTGGTTTTTGCTACACAAAAAAAAAGAAGAAAACAGCAAAAACTTATTTTTGCAGGGTAAATATCTTATCAGGTCATTGCTATCACAATTTGATAAAAGTTACGGATAGACTGTTATGTAAAACTAGAGAAGTGTAAATTTCGCTTTAGCAATCAAATTTAATGACTTTACAAAATATATTTCCATTGAAATTTTACCAATTTTGAGACATCAAAGTTTTTCTGTAAAACATGTTATTGACATTTTCCATTAAAAAGAATTTTTTGTTCGTTTGTTTGTTAAGGAAATTGTTATTGTATGATTTTAGCCTGGCATTCGAATTATATATATGAAATGTGCATCTGTTATGATAGAAGTCGAAAAAATTAAAATTTCACGTATTGAAAGTCAGTTGCAGTTTTTGTTTTTATTGGTCCTGCTTCTACCCTTTATAATATCTTTCTGAATAGCATTTTTTTTTAAAAATAGAAAACGGAAAAAGAGCTCAGATTTTCTTAATATGACTTCTTAATATGATTTCGAAGAGGATATAAATAGTGGAATCACTGAACACAAAAAACAGGCAAAATTCATGTCCCAAAGAACAGCTCCGATTTTGATGATTTTTTTGTTTTTATTAATTTATATTATTTGAAATCAAAAACCTTTCGGAGCGGGGATGGATTTATTTATATTGCTTGTGGAGGGTTTTCTAGTTTAGATATTCCAAAAATTTTTTTGCAATTTTTATAGCTTAAGCCCTTAACAAAATGTTCCCAAGAGGATTTTTAGAAATTCAAATAATTTTCCGAGTTGCAGCTTTTTTATGACGCATATAGTGTTTGGAGAAATCACAAGGTCATCCATAAATACACCTGAATCGTCGTCAATTTTACATGTTTTTTTTTGTTTAGTCTTTAATTTGTTCTTTGGACTTTTGTAGTCTTTAATTTGTTCTTTGGACTTTTGCAGTCTTTAATTTGTTCTTTGGACTTTTGTAGTCTTTAATTTGTTCTTTGGACTTTTGTAGTCTTTAATTTGTTCTTTGGACTTTTGCAGTCTTTAATTTGTTCTTTGGACTTTTGCAGTCTTTAATTTGTCTTTGGACTTTTGTAGTCTTTAATTTGTCTTTGGACTTTTGTAGTCTTTAATTTGTTCTTTGGACTTTTGCAGTCTTTAATTTGTCTTTGGACTTTTGTAGTCTTTAATTTGTCTTTGGACTTTTATAGTCTTTAATTTGTCTTTGGACTTTTGTAGTCTTTAATTTGTTCTTTGGACTTTTGTAGTCTTTAATTTGTCTTTGGACTTTTGTAGTCTTTAATTTGTTCTTTGGACTTTTGCAGTCTTTAATTTGTCTTTGGACTTTTGTAGTCTTTAATTTGTCTTTGGACTTTTATAGTCTTTAATTTGTTCTTTGGACTTTTATAGTCTTTAATTTGTTCTTTGGACTTTTGTAGTCTTTAATTTGTCTTTGGACTTTTGCAGTCTTTTTACTTTGTCTTTGGACTTTTGCAGTCTTTAATTTGTCTTTGGACTTTTGTAGTCTTTAATTTGTTCTTTGGACTTTTGTAGTCTTTAATTTGTCTTTGGACTTTTGTAGTCTTTAATTTGTTCTTTGGACTTTTGCAGTCTTTAATTTGTCTTTGGACTTTTGTAGTCTTTAATTTGTCTTTGGACTTTTATAGTCTTTAATTTGTTCTTTGGACTTTTATAGTCTTTAATTTGTTCTTTGGACTTTTGTAGTCTTTAATTTGTCTTTGGACTTTTGCAGTCTTTTTACTTTGTCTTTGGACTTTTGCAGTCTTTAATTTGTCTTTGGACTTTTGTAGTCTTTAATTTGTTCTTTGGACTTTTGTAGTCTTTAATTTGTCTTTGGACTTTTGTAGTCTTTAATTTGTTCTTTGGACTTTTGCAGTCTTTAATTTGTCTTTGGACTTTTGTAGTCTTTAATTTGTCTTTGGACTTTTATAGTCTTTAATTTGTTCTTTGGACTTTTATAGTCTTTAATTTGTTCTTTGGACTTTTGTAGTCTTTAATTTGTCTTTGGACTTTTGTAGTCTTTAATTTGTCTTTGGACTTTTGCAGTCTTTTTACTTTGTCTTTGGACTTTTACAGTCATGATATTGAGGCAAGATATGCATCATCTTTTATATGTTATGCATTTATTGTAGCAGGTTTTCTAACAGGAATAATTTATTTTCTACATGCATATTTCTTGAATCTTGTTGAAATTTGGTTAACAAATTGTTTACGGTAAATATAGATTTAATATATATTTTCTAAAATTTAGCTAATTGTAAGTTTTGGCACTGATTTATTTTATTAAGACTAACATAATTTTATAGAATTAATAACTAAGTTAAAAAAAGAAACTTTAAATTCATCAAATGAGACTTTGTGACTTAACAGCGTTGTCCTTGTCCAATACAGTTAAAAACTTTGCTGAAACATGGGTTCTAGTCATTTTATTATCTTTTTTTATTTTGCTTAATTTTTTCGTTTATTATTCATTTATCATTACCATTATCCAACTAAAGAACTAATTAGGTATGTTTCCAATTGAATTTTAAATGAGAAATACTATTTCTTTAATTCTTTTAATTTTTTTAGTACTATCGTACTATCCAAAAATTTTCAAGAGCTTTTACTTTGAAGTCTAAATCATGAGAAATTATCAGTCAGATCTTCCTTTTTTTTAACCCATTCACTGCCATTGACTACGAGATATCTCGTAGTTAAGATTGATTACAAATGGCTATTTGGGGTAGAAATTATTAGAAAGACGCAATGAAAAATTTGTATAGTGTAAAAAACATAGCAATTATCAATTTTTATTATAAAAATTATGACATGAAATTACAAATATATGATTGTATATTTCTTTAAAATAAAACCTTGGCATACAGGGCAAGACGCACTAAATTTGTCTAGCGGCGAATTATATTTTAATTATACCTATAAGCAATAATTCTAATTTTATCCAATACTATTGGAACCAAGTTCCTTAGCGCAGGTTTCTACATGAGCTAGGCCGAAATTTTTAAATGACATCTAAGAAATGCTAACACGAAATTCCTAAAGAAAATTCTAACCCAAAATTCTATTATAAAAATTTAACACAAAATTTTAATACGAAAGTGTAAAAATTTCTTATTATTATTAGTTTTTTCTTTTTGTTACTAATAGTTTTTTTGGTAATTTTTTTTTTCTTTTGGTTTACTTTTAGTGTTAATTTGTTATTATTCATGGTTTATCTTTCAATCATTAAACTGTTTTTTATTAACCTTCTGAAAAACACTAGTAATATTACACCTAACGGTTTTTCTTTCGTTTTTTATCTAACTTTATCTTTGTAAGAAGGAAACCCTGTAATAAAAAGAGAAAATCATAACCAATAATTACACTAGAAATTGCTTCAAAACGTTTTTATTTTGGATCACTTTCATAAAAAGGTCTTGAATTTGTTTTTTTACATCACTAAATTCTTCTTCAGGTATTTTCTTTAATTATTTTAATTCTTTTATGTCTTTTTAGCACTAAAGTTTTTCGATCAATTCTTGAACAAGAAGTTAGTTGGTTTGATAATATTGAAAATAGCGTTGGAAATTTATCAAGCCGTTTAGCTAGTGATGCAGCTGGTATCCAAGGATCAATAGGATTTCCTTTAGGTGGAATAATTCAATCATTTACAAATTTCTTTCTTGGAGTTTCTATAGCATTCTACTATAGCTGGCAGCTTGCTTTAATTTGCTTATGTAATGTACCATTTATTGTTGGATCAATTGTATTTGAAGCTAAGTAAGTAAAATTTAAACAATTTCTTGAATTTAAATATTAAAAGAAATATAATTTTTTATTTTTGATATTACAGGTTTATGAATAAATGTTTGTCAAGAGAAAAAGAAATTTTTCAGATATCAACACAATTAGCAACTGAAGCTATAAATAATATTCGAACTGTTGCTGGACTACGAATGGAAACTAAAATTATTTCTTTATATCAGGAAGAAATGAAAAAAGTTGAAAAGTCAATTAAAAAAAGGCTACGATTTAGAGGTTTAGTTAATTCTTTTGGAAATGCTTTCCCTTTTTTTGCTTATGGTGTATCATTATACTATGGAGGAATTTTAATATCACAACACATAGTCCTTTTTCAAGATGTAATAAAGTAAATAACTAGAATTCATATTATATAATTTATAGATTTAACCAAAAATTAAAGAGTTTCAGAAACTCTTCTCTATGGATCAATGATGCTAGGCTATTCACTTTCATTGGCACCAGCATTTTTTACAGCTATCCTTTCTGGGCAACGTCTTTTTCAAATTATTGATCGTAAACCACTCATACAAAATACTAATGATATCAAAGATAATATTGCTAATAATATAAATTCAACTATCAAATATAAAAATATTGAATTCAGATATCCAACAAGATTAGATGTACGTGTGCGCATGATGATTTCAATGCTGATATACCGAATGGAAAAACAATTGCATTAGTTGGCCATTCAGGATGTGGAAAATCTACGTGCCTTCAACTTTTACTTCGGTTTTATGATCCTTTATCAGGGACGATTGTACGTATACTTATATTTTTTAATGAAAAGGGCGATGTGACAATGTTATTTTTCCACTTGTTGGGTAATCGTAGATATGAAACGGTCCAAAAATTAAATAGATGGAATTAGCTTTATAAGATTTTTTTAATACAAATGAAACTAATATTCTTAGAGATCTCAAAAAAAAAATAAGTAACCTTAAAATTACAAAAAGTTGTTTGTCTTATAAAAGTATCAAAAAAATTCTCTTCGTTCAGTTGAATAATTGTAAAAATTAATGGAGATAATCTAAGGTTTTGCTTAGAATTTTTTCTGATATTTTCTTAAAACATAAACAATTTTCTTTTTTTAACTTAAACTTTTGATCAATTAGGAAAATAGTTTTCTTCAAACCAATTTAATTTATCTAAAATTTGAAACTTATTCATTTGAAAAGTAAGACTAACCACTGATCTTGTCTTGTCTTACTGCAAGCCACTTTAAGTGACTGCGTTTCTTTAAAATACTAGCGACTTCATACAGTATATTGATCCTTTTCCCTCAAATGAATCGCAACGATACATTTAAAAATGACTTTCATTAAAACATCGGTCATGACTTATATCTAATTGCATTCAAATTGCCATTTAATACTTTGAAAACAGCTGAACTTTTCGCCCAAACTCCAAGCAGCTCCAATTAAATTTCTGGAATCTATGAATTGAATATTTTCAACTTTTCTTTCTTATAAAAATCTATAAAATTTAGAGGATAAATTAATATGACGAGATATGGAATACAATCCAATTGACATGTTACGTCGCCTGAAAGACTATTTAGAAACATACATAATAAATTATTTAATACAATTTAAACCCTTTTTTGAAAGCTAATAAATGACTCTGACATCTGTAAGGATATGAATCTCAAAGAACTACGTAGAAAAATTGGTCTTGTATCACAGGAACCAGTTTTATTTGAAAAAACAATTGCTGATAATATTTCTTATGGTGATAATTTTCGTGATGTAACTCGAACTGAAATAATGGAAGCAGCAAAACAAGCTAATATTCATACATTTATAATATCACTTCCACTTGGATATGATACAATGTTAGGTGCTAGAGGTACTCAGCTTTCAGGTGGACAAAAACAAAGAATTGCAATTGCTCGTGCTCTTATTAGAAATCCAAAAATTTTAATATTAGATGAAGCCACATCAGCATTGGATTTACAAAGTGAAAAGGTAAAAATCGAACGAATAAAAACTGTTAAATTTTTTATTTCCGTTGTATTTTCAAAAAAAAAAATTATATAATATATTCCATTAGGTTGTACAAGAAGCATTGGACTTGGCGTGTACAGGACGTACATGTATTGTTATAGCACATCGTTTATCGACAATACAAAATGCTGATAAAATATGTGTTCTCAATAATGGTAAAATTGTTGAAGAAGGGAATCATCAGCAATTACTTTCTTATGGTGGCATTTATAGTCAATTATATCGTACTCAAGTTGAAGTTAAAGAAAAATAATAAGTCTTAAGACAAAAGCATTAAAATTGAATTCATAAAATTTTTATGTAACTATAATTCCTAAAAATTTGTTTTTCTTTAAATTTTTTTTACACGAAAAACTTTCTTCAAATAAAATAATTCTTTGAATTCTTCTTTGATAAAAAATTGAATGGCTCGTGATAGACGAATATTCTCTAATTCCAAATTTTTCGAATTGTAGCAAATTTTAGACCTGTAAATAACAAATTCATTGCACTCTCTATGGGCATGTCAGTTGGGTTGTTGTATGTATTAGAATATTCCTGAGCACCTGCAAACTTTGTAACCTGGTCATTCACTACAAATTGATTTATATGTGGAAAGAAATGGGTTTAACTTAATTTATTTTAAAAACATTTCACATTCTTTTATAAACAAAAATTTTAAAGTTTTAACTTATTGAAATCAAACGTGTGATAGAGTTTTACATGCGACAATTGCTTGGCATTGCAAATACGTTGTTGTCCTTGTCTTTTGCTCACCGGCTTCTTTAGCGATTGAGAACGTTTTACAACGTACTGACATTGTTCAAACTATAGTTTTTTGCAATTGACTTGTGCGCTTTTTATTCATATAGTTATGTATTGGCGTGCGACGCATGAATAAGTTTAAAATAGATTTGAAACTTAAAAAATTCATGTAAATGAAGATAAATTGCATTAAATGACAGTAAATATTTATAGTACTTTTATTAATACATATTAATTTTTTACAAGTTGTGTTTTTTTACAAAAATTAAATCACCTTTTAGTGCCCTAAAAAAACAATTAAGCAGAATGTTTTTTATGATTTGAATTTGGTGTTTTTTTAGTTTTAATGAAATAAATTAAACAAGTAATGTTTATAAATTTTCGCGAAAAGTGTTCTATTTAATTCGCTTAAGTAAATATTTTGTTTTAATAAGAACGAAAAAAAGTGAAATTGATTGATGTGAATTAACTGTAACTTTTATTGACTTATTAAAATCATAATTATGAAAAGTGTAAAAACGCCGGTAAAAATAGTTTGGTTTTCAAAAATTCTAGTTTTAAAGTCGTTTTGAAAAATTTATTTGAGCAAAAATTTATTTAAAAAAAGTGACTGTGGCTGCCATGCATGCATTTTTTTGTTAAAATTTTATATGTGACTACAATAATAAACAATAAAGACAGACGATTCCTCACATATGAAAATCAACTATGCGTATGTATGCTTAATCTTAATTTGCGCGTTAAAATCAAAGTTGATATCACTGCATATTTCCGCCTTTTCGATTTTTGCTTTACCACACGTGCTTGATCACATCTGTTTTTAATATTTTGGATGCCATTTCATGTGTTAAATGTGTTGGTGAGGTTACGATATACACGAAATTCTTCTATTGAAAATTACTTGCGTTTTTAATCAATTTTAGACGGGATCAAATGTTTTAAGCTATTAAAAGCGAAATGGGTTTAATTTTTACGGATGTCATTTTAAAAAAACCATTGAAATTGTTGTATAAAAAATAAATAATTAAATACAGCACTTTTAGATTTAAATTTAGTATTCGCGATTTTTTTTACACAACAATAATACAAGTTAATTTTTATCGATATTAACTTTAAAATTTTTATGTATATAAATGTACATTAATCAAATGTGTAGTGGTGTTATATTATATAGGAAAGAGTTTTGAAGACAATTTTTAAAAGTCTAATATGGTGAGTGGGTTCCTTTCTATTTAATTTTAAATTAATAAAATTTAAATCTTGTGCTTTTGTAAAAAAATCTTCCAATTATTGAAATAATTTTTAAAACTAGAGAAAAGCCATGGAGGTTTCTAGGATTAAAATAATAATACGAGATATATCTCATGGTAAGGAGAGTGGTGTTATTTAAATGTTATGTCCTATTTGCTTTTGATTTCATTATCCTATTTACTCTTTACTAGGTCCTTGTACCTTATCATTTTACCACAATTTATTATTGAATTCAAAAAAACAATTGAAAGCAAGCTCATCCTTCTCATTGATTTTATAACATATATTCTCTAATCAAAAATACTAAGAAAGAAAAATAAATCATAAGATGATTTTTGGAGTTTTCTTTAATAATAAATAAAGTAATGTTAATGCATGTTAGGGCAAGCAGTTTTTTTAAAGAAGGGCGTCGCGAAAAAATTAAAGTCTGTAAAGGGCGCCGCGGGTACAAAAAGATTGGGAGCCTCTGCTCTATATGAAAAAGTTCACCATTCAAAATTTGCCGCTTTCGTTTTTTAAATTATTTAAGGGGGAGTGAGGGGTTATGGTTTAACACTTCTGAAAAATCAATTTTTTTTATAGTTTCTTATAGTCTAATACTTCAGAAAAGTAATCCCAAAATTTGAAGTCGATCCAAGCAAAACTGTCAAAGTTATCAGGTAAATTTGTTAAAGGGTTAGAACAAACCATTACGAACTATCTTAACAATTTTCAGCAATAGCAATATTTTGCTTATTTTATTACTTGCTTAGCCTTTCATCTTTGCTACAATTTTGCCCATAGCTGCTATTTTATTACTTTAATCCTTTTATTTCACCAAAGTTTTTGGGATATTTTCTAGTGAAACAATCAGTATATATTTTAAATCAAAATGTCAAACTCGGAAAAGCTATTGAGGGTATTTACACTGAGGCTCGCATCTGTCAACTCTGATTTGAAAAATTTCCCCAATAAATCTCTCTCCTCTTAAATATGTGAATATGTGTTGGTGAAATATTACACAAACGTCAGTTATTCAGTCAAGATTCAAATTTCGAAACTCCGTTTTACCTTTCACCTCCGCTTACCATAGAAATTGAGAAATGCCGGCTCAATGTAAATACCCTCATTGAGTATAACGGCGCCTCAGAACTACCATAAAAGCTAATCGCATGCGATAGCTATTTAGCGCGTGCTTGCGAGATGAACATTTTGACAGAGCATTAGTAAAAATAAATTTTGAACTGAATTACACGTTCTTTTGTTTTTTTGTATTTTCCTCCCTGAATTAGTTATTAATTATTTTCAATTATGTTTGAAGTTAAAAGTATTCGAGTAGACCATAAAGATGTTATTCATGATGTTTCTTATGATTATTATGGTCGCAGAATGGCTACATGTTCAAGTGACCAAACTGTAAAAGTAAGTGTCGCATAATAAATAAAAGACAAAATGTTGTATTTAAACAGGCTTAATATAAAATAAACTACAGGTTTGGGATCAAGATGAAGAAGAAAAATGGTCAGTTTCTGCTAGTTGGAAAGCACATTCAGGTTCAATATGGCGTCTATGTTGGGCTCATCCAGAATTTGGTCAAGTGATTGCAACATGTTCTTTTGATAGAACTGCATCTGTATGGGAGGAAATAATTTGTGAAAAGACATCAGCTACAATGACTCCTGCAAAAAGATGGGCCAGAAGAACAAATTTAGTTGATTCTCGTACAAGTGTTACAGACGTTAAATTTGCACCAAAACATTTAGGTTTAATGCTTGCAACTGCTTCAGCTGATGGTATTATACGTATTTATGAAGCACCAGATATTATGAATTTATCTCAATGGTCATTACAACATGAAATATCTTGTAAATTTCCTTTAAGTTGCTTATCCTGGAATCATTCAATGTCTCGACTTCATTGTCCAATGATTGCTGTAATTAATTATAATATAAATTTGGTATTTTATTTATAAAATCAATATTAGGCAGGTAGTGATGAAGTTTCAACAAATTCTGGTGGTAAAGCTTTCATATTTGAATATAGTGAAAATGCTAGAAAATGGGCCAAAACCGACACAATTAATAGTATAATTGAACCAGTTCATGATATTTCATTTGCACCAAATATAGGAAGAAGCTATCATACTCTAGCTGTAGCAAGTAAAGATCTTTACATAATCAATTTGAAACCAATTCAGTACATATTAATTTTGTAATTATAATTGAAACTATTATTTTAAATCAAAACTTTATCTTAAAGGGAGGCAACAAATAATACTCGATTTGATATACAAATAGTATCTCAATTTAATGATCATTATTGTATTGTATTTAGAGTATGCTGGAACATAACAGGAACAATTTTAGCATCAACTGGTGATGATGGTTTTGTTAGAATTTGGAGAAGTATGTTTAGCTTTAACTAAAAAAACCAAAAAACATAAATAGAATTTAAAATTACAGTGAATAATCTAAGAAATTGGAAATGTGCAGCTGTTTTAAAAGGTGAAAACAGTCAAAATGCAAATGATAATACAGTTCAACCCTCAAATACAGCTGCAAGTGCAGTTTTGCCTACAACAACAAAATATTATAAAAAGGGAACTATAAGTAATCCAAATCAAGTGCCATGGCATTAATTTAATTATTTAATAATTTAGTACATTCAAAAGCTTTGCAACATTATTTTTTATTAGGTATGAAGTTTTTTATTTTTAGATATTTAAGATTTAGTACTTGTCCTTTTTTAAAATCGGATTAAGTAAAATATCTACAATAATCAATAAATATTTTTTTAGTTGCTGAATATTTTATTGGTGATAAACAATAAATTGATTGCTATTAAAGTCAATTAAAATTTGCGTTTTAAACTAAGGCCAATATTTCCATTGAAATTTATATCTCGTTTTTGAAGAAATTGCTATGTAATTAAATCTGTGAGTTTTATAGAAAATCAAGTGAAAAAAAATGTTTTTGATTATGATAAAGGGTTTGATGCATTTTGCAGCAGGTAAGCTTTTGTGTGGTCTGTTCTCAAGCAATAGTCATTAGCAGAGAAGGTATTCTGGTGGGACGTTTTAAAAAAATCGGTTTTTTTTTTATATTTCGAAAGCAACATTTTTCAAAAATATGCTGTACAACCGAAACTTTAATGTATTTAAGAAGTTAAAGCACATAATGTTGTGAGCAAAAGAAAGCGATCAAAGAACATAGTTAGTTATTGTAATATTTAAAAATGTTTGTTTTCATTTTTCCTTTGCTTTGTAACGTACAGATTTACAAAGTATCAAAAAATAAATAAATATATGAAGACGGAGCACTCGGCATTGATTTAGGAGCGCTCGAATACGTAGGCAATGATATTTCTCCTGAAAAATGGGGATGGCAATTTGACGCAGGCATCATGAAGCCTTTAATGATGAATAAACCACTAGGTCCTGAAAATTTACTGCGAATTCTTTTCTGTACTTGTAAATCAGGATGTGGATCTGCTTGTGGTTGTAAAAAAGGGGCCTTAATTGCTCAGTTGCATGTATAAACTGCAATGGTAATAGCTGTACAAACCCCTCTCCTGTTGTACAAATTGACGAGGTTGATGAAGATGTAAATTGTAATTAATATATCCTAAATTAAATTAATTTAGTATTAGTATTTTGAGAAAAATAAATAATCAATCTTCGTTACTTGAAAAAGTAGTTTTGGGAAAACGTATTTAAAAATTTAAAAATCTTAATGGCCTTAGTTACCTGGTTTTATTTACCTGATAACTTTGACAGTTTTGCTTGGATTGACTTCAAATTTTGGGATTATGTTTCTGAAGTGTTAGACTATAAGAAAATATAAAAAAAAAATTTATTTTTCAAAAGTGCTAAAACATCCAATCCAATCCAATCCAAAACGAAAACAAGCTTCAAACAAACAAACAGAAAAGATGTTCACGTGGGAATATTTTTTTTCTGCCAGCTTATTAGCAGGTGTCTGAAATATTAGATTTTTTTTCTTTAAGTACTATTAAAATTATGCTAGCTAAGGAGGGGGAGGGAGGGATATAAGATCCACCTAATTTCATCCCTATCTTCGAAACTGGTTTCAATTTGAATGATGAAATGAAATTTTTTGTAGTTCTTATCTTTTTGTAATATTTGCTTAGTTTTTAATTTTTTTTATTTAGCGACGATATTTTTTCATTAACTTTATTCCTATAAAGAGAAAAGACGGCACTACAGCTAAAATTTTAATAATAAATTCTATTAAATATCAACAGGTTATTATTTATAATTTAAATAGAAAAACTAGATTTTTATTGTATTTAATATGCCACCAAGTTGTTTGTTAAAATTTAAATTAATTTAAAAAAAAAAGAAGAAAAATAAATTCACGTTGAGATAAATCTTAACAAACTTATTAAAAGTATTGTTTTCATCTGAGAACTTTAAATACAAAGAAAGCTCCGTAGTTAACGGATAATATCACATTATATAAAATTCAACTAAATAAAAATTTTTTTCAGCATCCTAAACGTATACTTCACCCGTTTTTGGTTCGGTTTTATTATTTGTCAGGGTGGCTGGCGCCGATGTAGGTGGTGTTTCATTCTTATCATTTAATTCCTGTCTTTCAGATTTTGTTGATTTTCTTATATCTGAACTTAACCTCTCCAGTACATAAACATCTTGTGTTGAAGAATTTGTCCAATTCTTCATCCTAATTGAATCATCATTTTCTTGTATACCTTCAATGTCATTTTCAATTTTATCATCAACTGAAATTTCAGTTATAGCTGGTGATGAATTTATTTTTGATAATGAAACAGATACAGGAATTGAAGCTAAGACTTCAGTATCAAAGTTATTAGGTGAAGGATTAATTTGTGGCATTGAATTTGATGGTACCATTGATACTAATGATAATGTTCCAGCTGTTGGGGATGTATCTGATGTAGATGTGACAGCAAAAGGAAAAGAAAGTGTAGATATTTGTGTTGATCCAGGAAATGCTATAATAAATAAATTTAAAAAAAAAAAGTGGAAAGAAAATTTCAGAAGAAAAATAAAAGCAATTGATAAAATTTGTTATTTGTATAACTAACTTACTAGTAGTAGCTAAAGAGACTGGAGCAAATGCATTTTGTAGAGATTTTGGAAGAACAGCTTGTGCTAATGCTGCTGTTGTTGGATGACCAGCTTGTAAAGTATTATGTGTTGAACTTGAATCCATTTCTTTAATTGGTGATAACAATAAAGTACCAAAAACTGGTACATCCTGATTACTAATATCATGCTGATATATTGTTGGTGTTGTTGCCAATTGATGTGCCATTAAAGCTACACCAGATGCAACATTTGTTCCATTATTTGATAAAGTCGGTTGTAGATTTTGTGTTGTATTGAAATTTAAACGATTTTCTTTTTCAATACTTTCTTTAGTAACATCAGGTGTTGGTATTCTTGGTCTACTTTTATGTGCATTTGCCACAACATTACCATTAAAATTTAGTTTTGGTGCTGTAAAAAAACAAGAAATAAAAATGTTTTTTTTTGTTTTTTTTATATAATTTTTCTTAGTTATTAAAAAGGACAAAAATTACTTTTACTACTTACTTTGTTTGCCAAGATGTTTTTGGTTACGAATTGATTTCCTTCCAACAAATTTATCATAAAGACTCACTTTTTGCAAATTTTGTTGATTTGTATTATTTAATCCAGCTTCAGGACTAGAGTAAACTGAATTTATGCGATTTCGATTGAATAAGGCACCCCCACCTGAAGAATATGCTGTACAAGAACTACGAACTGAACCCATTCGTGTAATTTGACGTGTAAACCAGTTTTTTCTACGTTCAACTAAAGGTGTATCGACACTTTCCTATAAATAATATCCAATTTTTTATTTAATATAAAAGTGGATGAAGAAAAAATGGTTTTATTACTTACATAATCAGCGTATAATTCATCGCCAAGTTGACGTTTTGCTGGCATAATATTTGCATACATTGCATCTGAAGTTTTTACTTTATAAAGTTCTGCAGAGCCTTTGGGCTCTGTTCGTCGATAATGCTCGGAAGCTACAGTGTATGGAAGATCTTTGGGTACAACTTCTTCCCAATATTGATCTTTAAGTAACTCTGGATGTTCTTCATGCATTTCATCTACTATCATGTAGGCAGCCTAAAATTATTATTATTAATTTTTTCCCTGTATGTTATATCAATAACAGGAATTAAATATTATTTAGCTTTAAATTGAAAACGAAGAAATCAAGGAATAAACAAATCAAAACGTTTAAAATAGAATATTCTAAAGCTAATTTAGAAAATGTCTTGAGCTTTTCTCGATTGGAAGCAATATGAAGAATGGAAAGGAATATTGTAATACTAAAGCTTCAGTTTGCTAAGCAATATTAAGTTAATAAATAAAAAAAATTCAAAAATATTTCAGAAACCTGAATAATAATCTGAATATTTAATAAAGTTGAGAGTTTGTAACCTTGTTAATTATATTTTAAAAGTTATTTGATTGGAATTTTAGATACGATATTTTCATTTTAAAGAATGTATATAAAAGGATTTAATGCTTTCTTGCATTAAAATAAAAATTTAAAAAGAAATCGATAGGAAACTTAAAAAAAAACCATCAGAAGTCTAAAAAATAGCCAAAAAATTTGGCTTGCCGAGTAAAAGCTTAAAACCAGTACAACTAAAATGAAGTTGTCTTAAATTTTAGCTAGTTTTATGTTTCAAATCAAATATATTTGTTTTGGAGGGAAATAACTTATTAATTTTGAACTAACTTCTGAAAGGACAGTTTTGGTGCTTCTTCAAACTTTTAAGTCTGTTTTTGCCTCGTCTTTGAAGTGTGTGGTACTGCTGAAGATTTTTTATAAGTCTTATTGTTAGAATTATTTTCATAAAATTTTTCTTTTTTCTTTTTGTAAGTCAACTTGGCTTTTACAAAAATTACAATTTAATTAGCTCAGTGGCTGTTAAACTTTACATTACTCTTGTTAAGCTTGTCTAAAGTTAAGAAAAGGTGCAATAATTGTATTCATTTATTATGAATGCAAGTAGTGACCTCATAATAAATCACTGGTGGTTTTATTTTTAGATGCATGGTCAGTAGTCCAATTGAAATTGAATTAAAATAATATAAGAAGCTTACTTTCGGGGATCATAACTAAGTTTTCATTATATTTATACGGAGGTTTTATTCAAGCTACGTTCATTGTGAAATTTTTTAAATATTACAACAAAATCAAATCGGAATATTCCATTTGTAGTGAAATGTTTGTAGAAATTTTTTTCGAATATAAATTTTAATGCTATTTATATCAAAAGTAAGAAACAACAGAAAAATAAATTAAATTGGAAATTTCTTTTAAATTGAGGAATAGACTACAGTTACTTATTTATTTTTGCTCAACAAAAAAATATTTATTACTTTAAATATGAAATTTTCCCATTTTTATTTCATTCGTTAAGTACGAGTAATTGACTTGAAATTAATTATAATCAAATATTTTTATTACTAAATCTTACAAGAAATTTTTATTGAAATTCAACATCATTTTTAGCTTTCAAAATGTTTACTTGGAGGCTTATGTAAGATTTTCACATTTATAAGACTATCAAATTTTGCCATTGTAGCTATCTGCAAAAATTCATTTGTGCTAGGTTAACAGCCACTTTTACAATGTTAAGTTAATGTGAAAACCAATTATCAGATCAGTCCAAAATTTCATGCGCAGTTTTGGAGAAATTTCAAAAAGTTTAAATAAAACACAATTTGATATTTGAATCAATGTCTTCCTGCACTTACAACTTTTTTTTCGCCACCTTAGATGGCCAACAAAGTGCCGGCTTATAGCCGAGCTAATACCAAATTCACTTGAAGCAATATTCAGGGAGAGCAGGATGCGACAAAAAAGTTTCAATTAAATTCATTAATTTTTACAGCGTTATCCGAGCCATATGTAGTCTAGCGTTATTATTATCAAACAACAATTGCGGGAAGTTTCAATTAATTCTAAGGTTGAAGGACCCTAATTGTATATAACCCACCAAACACTTAGAGCTATCTTTTTAGGGTGTAAAGGGAGCTTTGCTATTAGAATTGGTTGCCCATCTTTATCTGCTTACTGTCCTTTCTTTATTGACGTTATGATAAATATTCCATAATAATAGTTCACCTATCGCCAAATGTTCTATAAATGGCGCTCTTTCGAAGAGCGATAAAGAGAAAATACAGATGCTAATTTGCTACTGGTGATTGGCTTCGGATATCTTATGCGGTACTTACTTTCCAAACTGGAGAAGAAAATATTTTTTGTAATCTGAGCCACTGTTAATTGTGGTTTTGCTCCACAAGATTTTTAAGAATCTTTGATTTAAAATGAAATGTGTTCAGAGCGATAGCTAAAATTGAAACTGTTTTAAATATGGCAAGAATTTTATTTTAAGCGGTTTACAATCTCACGTATTAAAATAAAGCATACTAATGTGAATCTCATATTCAAGCCAGCTCTGTTTTGTTCTTTCTACCTAATCGTACCCTGGAAATAATTGATTACCAACTAATCTTCAAGTTAACTGAGAACTGGAAAACAAGTCTTAAGAAAAAATATCATTCATTTTTTGATGGATCCTAGGCAATATTAAAAGTAGTTAGAACTTCTATAACCT
Organism: Acrocera orbiculus; assembly: GCA_947359355.1. NCBI lineage: Eukaryota > Metazoa > Arthropoda > Insecta > Diptera > Acroceridae > Acrocera > Acrocera orbiculus. Next base: position 49,076,838 of record OX375757.1, read on the forward strand.
TCCTCAGACTAATATAAATGTCGTGCAGGAGGTTTTTTCTTTTCATTTAATAAAATTCAAACTTTTTTTTGTCGGCTATCATTTTCATGTATTAATTAAAGATTAAATTTCGACAATATGTTTACTTACTTGCTCGAGTACAAGCAGAACAAAAAATGGCCAAAACAAGAATAACAACAACAATAGCATATCATAACATATTATAGCTAAAAAAAAAAAAAAACTATCGAATATGTTAAAGAAGTCGTGGGACCGTGATTATGCATAAATTGTGAAATTTTAAACAAGTATGTAGCGTTGCATAGTCATTTTTTTCACGGCGTAAGTAATTTTATTATTAATAATTTCGACTGGCAGCTTTTGCTATCGAAAACTTTTATAACCGGTATCGTATAACCTTGAGTAGAGATTCTTTTAATTGCTAATTTTGTAAATTTTTGTTGGTATGCTCTGTTTTTTGACAATTGACACGCCTACATCCTGGAATTTTTAATTCGTATAAATTTAACTAATTTTACTGAGGTCTGAAGTCAATCTTCATTCAAAAAAGTTGAATGAAGTATTATTACTTATTATTTAAAAAAAATTAATATAAAAATTAATGTTCTATTAACTTTATTCAGTTCCATTCTGAAGATTCCTTTCAAACTTAGAATATTAATTAGATGAATCTCAATTCCTTTTTTCAAAGAGCATATCTTAGTCAGAGCTGAATAGTAACTGAGTCGATATTTCAGAGAAAATAAAGGTTTGGTTTTAAAAATGTCTACGGTAAGGTAAGAAAAGTTTTGACGTCTTTACATGTATAAAAATCAGAATTATGACAAAAAAACCATACTATTTGGAGTTTTCATGTATTGCTAACAAGCAGGGTTAAAAAGAACGAATTGTATTTGCTCAATGTACTTTACTACTGCATAATACAAGTGAAATTAAGTAAATAAGCTCACCTTAATATGGCGATCGATTAACCAGTTGAGTTCTATGTCATCATCATCTTCCCCAAAAGGATTTATGAGGACTTCAGCTACTTTAAGCCATCCTACGTAAAAGACGAACTAAAAAAAAATAAATAAAAATAAAATTAGCAATTTCAATAATATTTTAATACCTACAAAATTTTTGTTCTTTATGGAATGATTATTTTGAAAAAGTTAATGTATAAAACATAGAGTACCATGTGGTTCTGAAAAAATAAAATATCAAAGTGGATAAGGAAGGTGTTGGCTAAGCTAACAAGCTTAAAATTTAGAAAACTCGAAAGTAAAACATGGAGCGACGTATGAAAGTAAAAGATTGAGGCATAAATTAGATGAGAATGTGAAAACGTCAAATTTTTTAAGTAAAGCAATTCTGCTAGCTATTACGTTTTTGCGTAGTGACGTAAATCTGATGCACTAATGAGATGATTAAGTTATTTGCAAAAAAGATCCTAGCCTTGGAATATTTTGTTTATAAGAATTAAAATAAACACAGAGCAATTCGTTTTGAAAAGATGAAGTATTAATGGGATCAAGAAAGGTATTAAGTTTTTGGTTTTTTGTAACAAAATTTGGGAGTGAAAAATGAAAAAAATACATGATATAAAAAAAATGATATAAAGATGTTTTGTGCCTCCAATATTTTAACTGAAAGAATTCTTTAATTACTTTTGCTGACAGTTATGTGGAGATGTATGTTACATCAATAGGGTAAGGACGATAGTTCAATTTTGTATTTAAATCAAACGCATTTTTTATGAACGAAGTTTTTTGAAAGTGTTTGAAAATAGAAGTTGTCTCTATGGCAGTTGTAAGAAAAAACAATATCTTTCATTCATTTAAACACCATGGGCGTTGCCTTGAAACATTTAAATTTTCAATAAACAATTGTAAAATAAGCAGATTAATGTCCTTAATTTTATGCCTAGTATTCTAGAATGGTCCGTGGTGCTTTTTAAAAGATTCCAATGAAAGTTATTCAATGGCGTTTAATCACAAAATTTTGGAGACCAGTTTACAACAGAATTATACAAAATAAAGCCGTTGTGGATTTTTTATTATAATGAACCTATTGTGCAATGTTGCATTGTCGTGGGATAACAAAGGATTATTTATTTCATGTATAAATTGGTTCAATTTTAGCCATAAATAGTCGGTTGCCGTGCTGCGATAAAACTCAAAATGCACTGTAATAACTCATAATCTGCTCCAAAAAGTACTTTATGAATAATTTTATTGATTTTATAAATTCCAGATTTGAAAGTTATGACTATTGATGTTTTTAAATAGATGTTTAATTGTTAGAATTGTGCCTGGTTGGTGTTGATGGCCAACCATGAATATTTTCGCTTATATTGATCACATTTTCTTAAATACGAAAGGACAAGGCATATTGATATGCTCTGCCAACTAAAAAAGAAGCAGTTTTTGAAAAAAATTGAAATTGCATGAAGTTTGAGAAATGTAGCTCTTATAGATTACTGGTTTTTTATATAAGTTTCAACTATTTAGATGAATTTTTGCATTGTTAAAAGGGGGGGAGGGATTCAAGTATAAGGTTTAAAAAAATACTTTCTTTGCAAATTTTTTCCAGAGATATGGCGGAAGTAAAAATTTTAAAATATTGCTAAATAACTTCATATCAATATTCTGTAAAATTTTTGTACCAAATTATTGAGTAATAAGCCAGTAGCAAAACATTTCCCAAGAAGTATTCTTAGGGAAATGTAAGAATAATAGTTGTAGTGCTAAAATGTATAAAAAACTGTCTTTTCGACGAAAAAAGAAAGGTACTTATGTCAAATGTTGTAACAGTAAAACTTTCCTATAAATAAGAAAAAGAAAATTTTCTTATCTTATTTGAATTTTTATATTAAAATTTTTAATTTGTAATTTTATTAGATTTACAACAAAAATATTTGATAAATTAACAATAAAATCGGAAAATTTTCTTAAGTTTTATTAAATTTTTTCTTATCAGCAATTTTCTAAAAAATAAAGAAAATAAATTTTTAAAAGGTAAAAATGTAAATATAAAAAAACTTCATTGCGCATAAATTAATAATTTTTTTGCTTTTAAAGAGCAAAAAAGCGTCAGCAGCTATGATTCTTAAATTCTAGACGATGAATTTTATTAATAACATTTTTTGCTATAAATTCCAAAGTGTTTTTCTTTTTATTTTATTTTTTTAAATGAAAATTACGTCTTATGAAGCAAAAATTGAACATAAGAGTATATCCATCACGAATATCAGCGCCAGTGATCTTTGTAGTTTTAATATATAGCCAGATATATTAAAATATAAAAATCACGTGAATTGCGGTTTTAACTGCTACTGTTTATTAAAAATTACTTGATTTATTGTCAAATAATAAAAATGACACTTATATCAATTGTTACGTTATCTTTAGATTATTCACCTGGCAGGACTAATTGAATTTATGAGTTTTTAGTTTTCTTCTATTGTATAACCAAATGACGATGATGTATTTTCTATTTGACCTATGTAATAATATTTTACGATTTAAAAATTTTATATTAGCCCGTTATGCAAGGTAAAATCATTTGTTATTATTATTTTTTTTTTTTTGATTTATTTACTGCTTGTGTGATTTTATTTTTACTCAACTGATAACAACTTCTACCTAATGGCTGAAATTTTAAAGCTGAATTAATTTAGGCTTACGAACTTTTTTATGTTTGATTGGTACCAAATTGTCAGAATCAAACTAAAAAAAAGAAACGAAAATTTTAATCGCTATTTAAGTCATAAATTATTTTACAAAAAAAAACTCAAAATCAACATCAACTTTTTATCTAGTTTTCTCCAAAATTTTATACACTCTAATGACTATTTGTCAATTGATATTTAAATTTACATAAAACACATAAAAAGAAAGAAATAAATTAACTTAAATAATTTACAAAAGATTAAGTGTAAGCATTTTTATTGGATTTATTGCATAATTTACATCTTGTTATTATCATTTAGTTTATACATATGACAACAATAAAATCAACAATAACAAAAACGAAGAGATGAGCTAAGTTAAGAATTCCAATTTAATTACACACACTGAGCTCACTTTCTAGGTAAAAGAATCATGAGAAAAGAAAAATAAAAAATACGAAATTAAAGAAAAAAAATAAATCGTGACCAAATATAAAAACAAACAATTTTCATTATTAGGCAGTAAGTTAAATATTTTAAATTTTCTACAGTTGAAATTATCACGACAGTAGTGTAGTTTCATATCGAGCACGTAATTTGCAACAGACACGCTTAGTAATTTTAGTTTATTTGTTTTATACTTTTTTTAACAAAAATTAAATGTAAAATTAATAAATAGAAAATACTATTCAAATTCTAAAGGTAAAAAATGAAAAGAATTTAGTTAATATTTGTGAAAATCTTAATATCTAACAATAGTCAAAATGGAGTAAGGGATCTGATGATTGTGGACACTCAATTATCTCGGTCGTTTTATCTTTTTTTATTTGATTAACACTTGGGAAAAAGGGAGGTGGAAGGGGGCTAAACCCACTGATTCCTCCCTTTCACATGCTACTAATATCTAAGCTAATGCTTAGCGGCATAGAAAGTAAAACTTTTCTAATGATTTTAAAACTATGAAATTGATTGATAAAACGAATCAATTTATTTCTAAATACTGTTATAATGTTATACAAATCAAGGAATCATATCATTTAAGGAATTCGAGAATTACATCTCCTAATAAGAAAATCTGAATAAAAATGTTTAATTTTATCTAGCAGCCTAGCAATTTTACTTTGTTTTAAATTCAGACCCTTGAAATCAAATTTCCCTTTATAATGTTATACAAATGAAAGGATGTTAACTGCTGATGAGCTTTTTTTTTCCTTTGAATTGACTCAACTCTTAAACCAGCTAGAGAAAGAGAGGATTTCAATTTTTAAAACTATTATAATACTATTCAAATTAGAAAACCATATTTTTATAAAGTAACAATTATTGCTGCTTCAGGTGATATTCTATGCCAGTGATTAATTTTTCCTCTTATCTAACAAGTTTTGCATGTCTTGACTTTAAAAGATAAGCAGAATGCATTGCTTACAATATAAAGTCTGTCACACTTGGAACTTTTTCCGTTGTGACATTTGTGTTGTGATATATTTATAAAAACTATAAAATTAAATTTATAGAAATATTTTTTTCATTCTATAATCCTTATTTTAAAAAAATTAAAATAGTGTAACTTTAAATGTACAAATTCTTTCTATGTATTATTTTTTTTCAATGTTTGCTTTAAGTGCTCTTTTTCTTGCTTTCTTTCCAAATAACATCTACGTATAAATACATACATACAATTTTTTTTACGTAATATGTAATAGAAAAATACTTACGTAAAACTAGCACCCAAAACTTACCCTCTTCGTCCTTTTAAAATGAAATGTTTGAATTGGAGCAAAGTGTTCTTTTACTTCTGCTTTTACATTATTAAAAGCACATATCCTTTTGACATTTAAATTCTTTTTCTTTGTTTTTGAGGGTGTGTTAGTTTGTGTTTTATAAAGTATAAAGTTTTGTGTTGTCCTTTCACTACAGTTTTATTTAAAAAACTAAAATAAATTATGCTGAAAAAAATTAAAATTCTTTGATTTTAATAACTTTAATATATATATATATATATACACTTATGTACATAAATATGTGTGTGTGTGTGTTTATATTATGAATAACTTATTAATTTAACAAAAAAGGAAACAAATGATCTCCATTTATATACCATGAGAGCGCTTAAAATTCACTCTATTCCAGTTATTTTCTAATCTGATCGCAGTGTTATATATCAGGCCTGTTGGAAAGATTAGATTTAATATTTCTGCATACCAATTTGTTTAACAGAAATATGCAAAGAGTGAATTTAAACCGCAGGGATGGGTGAAAAGACAATTTATACTTAAAACGCCACAAACAAATAACACATAAAAAGAATTTGTACACTTAAACCTACACTTTTTTGTTTTTATTGTTTTATAAGAAGTATAAAGTTAAAAAAATATGTGTATTAATTTAATTTTATTATTTGTTTAGATATATATCCACAATAAGAAAAAATAACCCGTAATACAAAAATTCAAAGTTTCAATGTCTTAGGAAATTTTTGGATGTAAGCTTCATGGGAAGGTATCGGAAATTCGTCGATAAAGAAACCAAATTAACAGCTAAAACCTAAACGATTTCTTTTCCACAAAATTACTGATTTTATTCTAAAAGAAAGACAATAAAATTTAAAAAAGTTAAGAAACTTACCTGTAGAACAGTAAAAAGTGGAAAGTACAAATCAGGATCCTCATAAACTTTTGATTGACTATTATGATTTGGAACCATTTGACGTCCCATGAGAGCAGCAATAAAATATGAATATAAAACCAAAGTAACCACCTGTAAATGTTTTTTTTTTGTAATATAAAAAAAAAGGAAGTTTCTCAAAATCATGAATCCATTAATTATAGTACCTGAGTATATACAAGTGGTACACAAACTGTATCATATCCTATTAAACCTCCTAGACGTCTTCTTATATCTGATAGTTCAGTTAAAATAGTTTGAACAATATGATCTGAGGCAATTAATCCATCTTTTCTAGCTCTATTAATAATATTTGTTGCCCATACCAACGGCATCCAATATTTTGACATTGGACTTTTGGTTTCCATCATTTCAAATATTTTGCGTTCACTTTCTAACATAAAACCAGCATCGACAAGATGTTGAGGTGTAGGAAATCTTCTTTTAACTCTTAATGAAATTCTTTGTAATGTAATTACATAAGATAACACCATGTAACGCATTATATTTCTTCGCATTAGACGTCCAGTTTCATTCTAAAAATAAAAATAAAAAATAATATTAATTGTAGTTATTCTTCGTGCCATTTATTTAGTGGAATAAAATGTAGATAAAAAAAAAATATTTACGTTGCTTACATTGCCCGGAATAGCAGCACTTATAAATAAGGCAAGCGTATCGGGCCACGGTAAAAGTTTATATTGATCCCACCATCTTTTAACGACTAAACTAACATAAAAGCCAAGCACAAAAGACATTGGTATACTTTCGCTTTGGGCTCCAAAATATTGACGAATTTTTTCAAATATTCTGAAAATATATAAAAAACGAAAGGAAATTTAATTTTTATTTAATTTCTTTTGATTAACTTTTACAATACGCAAGTATTTTAAAGTATATTTTTTTATATTCATTAGAGTACGATTTTGAAAAAAATTAAAAAACAAATAAAAAGATCTTTTTAAAAGTAACAAGGTAGACTGTGGTGTCTCGGTATATTTTCTACTAGAGTTCATACCCTTTGGGTATAAAAAAATGAGGCACGTTTTGGCAGGTGTCGCTAGTTAGGCGAGGCTAGTGTAGAAGACCTTAAGGATGTTTCGTGGCCTTCGACACCAGTCTAATTTTTTGTTACTTTAGAAAAAGACAGAGCATAAAGCTCAAAACAAGAGGCTTAAACAGCATAGAAAGAGAGAGAGAGAGAGAGAGAGAGAGAAAGAGAAAGAGAAAGAGAAAGAGAAAGAGAAAGAAAGAGATTAAGAAAACTTAGGTAAAAAGGACAAGTTTCTTTGTGTATCTGCCTTAAAACTAGGCTAGCTGACCGGATAAATGGAATAAATTATGGCGAAAAATGATAAATAAATTATGGCGCTCCTAGCACTCAGCTTTCAATTTCTTTTCTTTGTTATATTGCTCAACCATTAGTGATATTCCCACCAAAGTTTGGCGTCATTTCATCATCAGTTGTCAAAGCTGCGTCCCGTTGAGTAAATGTGCCTCCAAGTATGTTCGCGATTTTTTAGAAATATCGCCATCATTAGTTGCGATTTTTTGGCTAAACACAACATGACTACCATCTAATGACCACTAAATTCACCTGATTTCGCCCCCTGTGAATTTTCCCTGTTTAATAGAATCAAAAAACTAATGAGAGGAATACTTTTCACCAGCCACCAAGAGGAGATATTATAAAAATCGAATAAAACCCTAATGGAGTTTGAAGAATGCTTCGATGATTGGATCAAACATTAGTATAAGTGCGTTGCATTCGATTAGGAATACTCTGAAGGGGATAATACTGATTTGTAACAACTAACTGGGATTGTTTATATTTATAATAAATTCCAGGAATTTTTTGATCAAAGTAGTTTTCCCACAAGCTATAAATTGACTTGCCTACTGACTCCTCTAAGTAAAAATAAAATTTTACTATCAAACAAAAAGAACTCTTTATTCCTTTCAAATGTACTCTGGTAGGATTGCTTTCATTATAGCCTGAGCCGGTCATGTATATTTTTTCACTGGAAAGTTTTTCTACGCAGAATATAGGGAGTAGATGTTTCCTGTTTATGGCATGCATTTAAAGAAGTATAGCAAGAAAATTCACTTCTCTTCATTATTCACACAACTATTCTAGGCCATATGACCCTGAATATTGTGGTGTAAGTTAATCTTAACAAGTTTCCGATAAGATCTTACTTCAACTTTTTAAATAAATACTACTACTACTAAAAATATACATTGTTTTTGTTATATTTGTGGCTATACCAACATTTTGTCAATGTCATGTCATACTCATTAATTTTAATTTTTTAATTAGAAAAATAAACCTGAAAAAAAAACATAAAATGCACTGAGCTCTAATTTTTTTTCTAATTATAATGAGTTTCTTAATCTTTTTGTTATTTTGACAAACAGTAAAAAATTAAAATTTAATATTTTTAAAATTTTATTGATTTGTGACTGTTCAAATTCAAGGTACCACAAAAGAATTATCATAAAATTTCTTGCTACACGCGCTATAAAAAATTTTGGAACTTGATTCAAAAAAACAAAATCAAAATAGAAAATGAAAACAAATATAAACAAATTAAGCAAACTAAAAGGAGTTTGAAAGCAAATAACCCTGAATTATCGGGGTATAAATTGAGTTCCGCTTGAACCATGAACCAAAATGAAAGATCTCAGATTTCAATATTTCATCTTTTTGTTTCTTTTAAAATATTAATGTCAATCTTTTAGGATATTTTCTTTAGAATGTGATGAGGAAGTATTAGGTTAAATATATTTAAAAAAAAAAGTAATTGATTTATTATCCAAGTTTTTTGTTAATTAGTATAAATTTTTTAATATAAATAATAAAATATTAAAAATATTACCTTTGCTGTTCTTGATTAAGAGCATATCTATATACAAGGTTAATTGTGTAGTAAAGGCATAAATAGGCTAGGAGCTCTCTCCAGACTAATTTATAGACACTTCCTCGCCATCTAAAAGTGATATTTAAAAAAAATTTTATTTAATTTAAAATTTCTTTTCAATTATATCAAATTCAATTTATAGTTTTTTGCAATTAAAAAAGAGAACTCATTTTTTAATTCTTATTACTTATAGAAATTTTTTTTGATCAGTTTGTTGGTTAGTTTTTGACCTTATAGAAAGTCAATCTTTAATTTAGAAAATTAATGAAGTATAGCTTTAGCATATCCTGATACTAACATTTTAAAGTTTGTAATTATTTTATTTTTAATTTGCTTACTCATACTTTTTTTACTCTGAAATTTGATTGAAAAAAGTTAAATTGCAAAACTTTTAATGTCTTTTAAAAGTTTTATGAAATAATGACAAGTCTTATGTTTTTTTGATTTAACAATTCAAAATAATCATCTGATGAATAGATAAAATATTTAATTAAATTGCAAAAATTTAATGTGAACCACATATCAATATAAGCAAATAACCTTACTGGTTGCGATTGTTATTTTGTATGGACATAAAATTACATTATACTTTCGGCTAAATGTTAAGTATCATTTTTACGATTCATAAGGCATTACTTTTCTTTTGAAATAATAACACCGAAACTGCTCACTGTTTTCTTTTACTACTGAGATCTGGTAAATTTTAAATCCTTTCTAGATAGGGAAACTGGAAACTTCTTTGATGTGCTTCCATCCCAAGTAAAAAATAAATTTGTTAAGACGTTTATGCGCTTTCTTATAGAAAAACAATTGGGATTGAATACAAAGCCAAAAACTCAATTAATACAATCGATTGTCCACCTTATTCACCTGATATTGTACAATCTTATTTTTTCTCCTTCCTAAATGAGAATTGGAACTAGTTTTGAATCAAATCTACTTTTATTTAAACTTCTTTTTTGACGTAATTTTTTCTATTCAAAAATTAATGATAGAATAATTTCAAGGCCTTTATAAAATTGAAACATCAAAAATACAAAGAACAGTAGGGATTTTATCTTAATTTTTCCTAGCTTATGAGTTTTTTAATTCTAAAAGTTTGCGTTTTCATTAAGAATAACAGAAAAGCTTTGCCCTATGAGTATGATATGAACAGAAAAATTTAATTAAAACACAGCATTGACTTATCACAAAAATAACAGAAACAATCAGAAATAGTACTACTACAACGTAAGCCCAAAGAAAATAAAGAAATTTGTTAACTTTGATGCTCCTTGATAGCATTCAACAAACATGACATTATTCCGAAATCTGTTTATGCTTTTATTTGTTACAATGAATTGCTTCCTTTAATTAGAAACATTTTTTCTAACAAGAAACATAGTTATGAGCATGATGAGATCTTCAAAGGGTTTTTGATCTTCTGTACTATTGCAAGAAGTCGTCAAAGTGCTTTAGTCAACTTGTGAAAGTCTTGGTTAGTAAGTTTTTAAGTCTCCAGCTTAATAAACTACTGTGCAATTATTTTCTTGTCACGCATTACTATAATTGGCAAAATTTGGTATAATTTTATTTCAAACGATAATCGGTAGTCTCTGTGCTACAACTAAGGCGTGTCTCAGTTTTTTTATTGATCACATAATTCCACAATTTCAGCTATCGATAATTTCTGTCAGGACGTTTAGTGTAGTGTAAGAATTACTCCAACGCGTTTTTATTGGTACAATCTCACCAAAATGTAACTGAGCATAGTTTAGTGTTCCAATTTTTATTCTTTGAATTTTCATTTCATTCACAAGTGATACAAAGTGTGAGTCGTCTTTACTCTCTCTTCCAGCTAGCATACTTGACAAAAATTCTAAGCAAAAATAATTTGGTTTTTAGCAGTTTCATGTTTTCTGGATATAACTATTTCACTGACATGGATTCAAGAATTTGTTCTCACTAAACAGTCAAAATTCCATTTCCATACAGAAGCCCCATATTTTTTTTAAGTAGTATTTTGTGTATGTTTATTTGTGTGTATGCCTTTTTAGGGCTTTACGGTCCTAATATACATTTCCATATGATTAAATTGTTTTTTTTTTTTTGCGTACGACTATTTTTATGAGGCTAAATTTTTTCTTTTGCTGTGAGCAAGAAATAAAATGTTTGAAATGTTTACATATCGTTGGAAATGAATGTGCTTTAGCTACTGATCTCATTTTTTCTTAATTTTTATCAATTATTTAAAATTTACAAGAACAAAACTAACCTTACAACCACTTAAGTAAATTGATATAACTGTATTTCTTTTTTTTTCTTCAGAAATTTTGTTAAAAAATATATTCAAATGCCATAATCTTAGTCATATTTTTCAAACTTAATACTATTTCTTATATTAGGAAAGTCTTCATGGGTACCACTACAGTTCAACCCTTTTTTTGATCCATGATTCCATGATATATAAAACTGTCATCAAATTAAATTATAAAACAGTTATAATTGAAATTATTACAAATTATTTTTTGTTTTTTACTAAACCGTAATATTAATAGTTCAAGCATGAAAAATTAATTTAAGGCCACATGTGTTGATTATTAGCTAACAAAATTTCATGTAAAAAAATTTTACTGAATAAAACCTTAAAAAAATATATTAAAATCAATTTAGTTAAATTTTGATAGTTTTTTATCGCTTTGACAGTTTAAAAGCCGACCAAAAATTTTGCTAAGTTGAATTAATTATATAAATGAGTTGTTTTTTTGTTTTTTTACTCAAATTTTTGTATTATTTTGTTTTTTTTATGAGCATTATTCAAGATTTGCCAATTCTGTGTTGTTTCTGAATGGGAAGCTTTAGAAATTCAATTGAACTTCACTGAAATCATAACATATTAATCGAGTATTGTACTTGAAAATTTGGGAGTGTTGCGAGGAATAAATCATTAAGTACAAAAACTGGGACAGAAATATTCTCTTCAGAACACAGTTATTGTTGTATATGTGTTATAAGCGTTTAAATGACGATTTTCTAAATTTTATGCCATTACAATAACTGAATTTTAGTGTTTTAAGCGTAACTGCTTTGCAATTTTATAAATAATCAAAAAAAAAACGAGCTTTGTGTGTTAGCTTAACTTAGCTTTTGTAGGGAAACTGTATCGTTAAATATCATAGATGGATTTAAAAAAATATTTTGCTTCCCAATTTTTCTCCTTTCGAAAGGAAATGAACTGGCTACTTATACCAGACACAGCCCTCCATTCATGCATGAAAAGAAGAAAATATAATTACTTGCAAATTAAAATGTACAATGCATCAACCAATGTTCTCCTTCTTATTAGTTTTTACATATTTTATTTCCCGGTCATCACAAAGCTCAATTCAAGTATTGCCAATCTGCGATTACAGCCTTAGTACTTGTATCTTGCAAAATATTTTGACAAGTGCAACAAAATCCAGCAAAATAATGTTTAAAAAATTTAATAATTATAAAATAAAAGTTAAATTTTAGTACAATTTTAATTATTCGAAGATAACTAAAAATGACATTCGCTGATTCAATTCAATCCCATAAAATTCTTAGTGCAATTTAAATACTTCTACTATATCAAGCTGTCATTTTCTTGAAACAATGTTGCAAAAAGATTTAATTTAATTGTTATGAAAATCATTTCTTGAATACAAATGAAAATTACAAAATGAAGCCATTAAGACCTACATATGAAGATCTCTGTCTATAAAATTTCTTAGATATAGTTTTCAGGGGAACATTTACTTTAGTTATTGCTTTTTTAATGTTGTTTGTATTAGTTTCTAATCAACAGATGTTCTTTGAAGTAGATATTAAATACAAAAATCCAAGGTGAATTGTTTTTAATCCTAGATGATATGAAATTAATAGAAAATTCTTCTTCTTTAAAATTTTTGAATTTTTTTGTTATTTATTTTTAACAAGTTTTAACTACTTAAAATGTTAAAGCAATTTAAGACTTTGGATATTTAATTTCCTAAACTTTTTGTGTTGGGGGTATTTATGGAGTAATATTTTTTGCGAATTTTTTAATAATTTCAATATCAGTCATTTTTATTTAAGATTTGTTTTTCGTTTATATTTATACAAATTAAAACCTCCCAACTAGGAACAATTTTATGAGATATGTGAACAATTTTATCTCGAAAGAGTTCTGGGTGTAGCCATTTTACCCGAGTAAAATGCTGTGTTTCTCTAGAAGTTTCAAACCATTGAATAAAAACTGGGATAAATCTTTACTGTACATTTATCTAATAGAAAAATCTATCCAAGGACGTTTTGTTGTGTGTTTTCTGGGTGTCTCTAGTAATTTTTTATAATAATGGCTGATTATTAAATATTCAAAAAATATTTTGCTATTTTTCACCTTTTTTTCATGTATTTTTTAAATTATTTGGTAAAAATTCAAGTTCTTGATCTACTTTTAGTAATTTTTGGGGTCCAAGGCCAAAGTTTTTGACGTACGGGTAAATCCCAAGCTCAACTTTGGAAGCCGACATTCACTTATTTCAACTTAATTAAAGATTATCTCAATTACGATTAGAATTTCGTTGATGTTTTTTCAAGCCACAATTAAAATTTTTCTTGACTATAAACTTCAATTCGTTTTTGTTTCAGTGCTAAATTATTTTAAAAATTACAAGCCTAAATTTTGATCCTACGTCAAGTATTTAATGTATTTGCAAATTGTTAACCAAAAATGTTGCCATCAGTAAGGATTCCTTCAAATTTCAGTTCAATTTCAAGTCTTAAATATATTTACAAGTCAAAACCTAAATATTTTACTCTAAGCCACGGTAAACCTAAACTATGATCCTAACTGGATAGTAAAAATTAGTGCGAACTAAGACTACCGCTTAAGTCTTAATTATATTTCAAAAATTAAAATTTGACACATCTAATAAGCTTTTCATTTTTTTTTTTGTTCACCTTAAAAAAAAATAAATAATTTTTAAAATTCAATTGTGCCAAAAGCAGACGTGTATCTTTTTCATATATGTATTTTAGCTAGTGTGAAATTTTCACTTTACGAAGTATGCATGTCAACTGAATAGAAAGTGAGTTTTTTTAATAAAAAACAAACAGGTAATTACTGTTTAAATAGTTGCCTTAATTTTAATTTTTTTAAAAGAAAAAACCTTTTCCTTTTTCAAAAGTTTTCATAATTAATTGAATTGAATGTAGTGTAACAATTTGTAGCGAAGTGTAACGATTGTTGCACGCAATTCTGTTTCTATTATGATAAAATTTTTAATCATAGAGAATTGAATTTATAAAGAATAATACAATTGTTTATATATATATTTTTTTAACAACATTTTCTATGGCTGATATTTTATTTACGCACAATTTGAATCCCCTTTTGTGCTAAATGAAATTTCTTTGTTGTCTCATTTTAAATTATTTTCAAATTGCTTCTATCATCGCAACTTTTCAAGGCTCTACAAATTCTGACAAAATGCCAAGTAATAATTTTTCAGTCAAAAAAACTATTCAGTTTTAATTTAAAAATGAAAACTGCTGAAAACACAAATACAAATTTTTGATTTGGCCGTGAATCATAGATAGGAAATTAGATCATACATTATTGTCCAATAAAGGATTTCTAATATAAAAGTTCCTTGTGGTAGATTGAGTAGTAGCCTCCCCACTCAGTTCTTCCAAGCTTTTCTCCTATTTTCAGTAGCAGTAAAAATTTTTTTTACATTTTATGCTGTGCGATAATTCTAAAATCTTTTTTAATTTCAAAAGATTTCAATAAAAGTCAGGGTTTCAAATAAGTTTTGGTGCTTTATTATGAAATGTTTTTAATTGTTTGTCCACTTATTGCATCTTAATGTGATTTCCACACAAATAGTAGTAATAAAAAAGAAATATTGGTAGAAATATGTTAAAATCTATTAAAATCATTCAATGATTATATAAAATTATAATCTTAATCCAATCCTTTAAACTTCTCTTAAAGAAAAACAAGCACACTGTTAATTTCTGTTTTATACAAATTTGATTTTTTTTTGCATTATGTTTCACAGAAAAACAATCTACTGGAACCAATAAGCAAATTACTTTCTCTAATATGTTTATTAAAAAACATAATTGTTTTTATTAGTTGATTTTTAACCGATCAACTCAAGGCTCAATTGAGGCAGAAGAAGTTTTGTTTTATTGAACACTTTTTGGGATATTAAAACAGCAAAACCAGAAATAAAATAAAAGAATTTTTAAAGAGAAGAGAGAAAAAAAAGACAAAGTGTGACACTTAAATTAAAAAAAAAAACAGGTTCATAAAATGAGGCTCAAACAAAAAACAGCTGTCCACCAGTTTTAAAAGAACCGACAGCTTATGAAATTGACGTTCGAATATTGTCTGACTTGTTTAATCGTTTTACATTCAAAACAAAAAAGAGAACAAACAAAAAAATAAAGTGATCTTTTAAGCTTAACTGCTGCATGTATTGAAACTTTTTCAGGCTTTTAAATAAAGGTGAGCCAATTACAAATTTGACGGTTGAGAGAACGTTAAGAGCATTCACTTGTTATTAAACGAATAATATGTAATGTTCCTGTTTATTTTAGTATTTATTTAAATTTTACTGTTTAGTTTTTCAATTTTGTTTACTTTTCCGGGTCTATAGACCATGACGACTCTGAGGCACTTTACAATTCAACTTTTAACATGAATTTTAATTTTTAATTTGTAAAGTTTTTGTCTTAGGTCTAGTCTTAAGGTGGCATTAAATATTTGGTACTTATCATTTTGTTAAGTAGTGATGACATGAACCAACTATGTGGTTACAAATGACCAAGACATATAACTTGTTTCAATTGAGTTTTACTAAAAGTTGAATCAATTTCTTTTGAATATTTTTTGGCTTGATATATATTAAAGTTTTTGAAAATAGTTTTTTAATGACTTTTATAACTAAAAAGTTAAAATACAACATAAACGTATAGCATGTTATGTTTACGTACCGGAATCCGATTCCAAATTACAAATTTCAAAACACAATGCACGTTCAAATACGAAACAAATTTTTTGTAACTCTGAATAACAGATTCAGCACGGCTTTGTCTACAATTAATTTCAGAAAAAGAAAATATATGGCCTAGCTACGCTTTCTTCAACTGAAAAAGTCCAAATTTGCACCAAATGTGCAAAGTAAATTCGAAATTAAGTTTGTTGAACTTACAATTAGTCTTCCTTTCACATTCTCCTCTAAAGACTTTATTTTTCTTTTATTAAACTTTTGAACTATAGTCATAATAAATTTTTTATAAATATAAAAGAGAGATATACATATATTATTCCTAATAAGCAAAAGAAGAACATACTTACTTTAATAATATTCGCCAAAAACAGCCAAAACTACTTCCATTTGGTACTTCTCCGGCATAGGAAATTGTCATTATTCCAATTTAAATGCTAATATTAATTAATCTAAGTAAATTTATTAATCATCAATGTCGTCCTGTATTTTTATTTCCGAAAAGTATGCTTGTATTTACGGGTTTAACTGAAATATAAAGCACTTTTTACTCCTCATATACGAAAATTATTGCCAGTAATATTTTTTGAATTGTAAGAAGTCATTGCTGAGGACTAATTTATATTATTTGATCTGAATTTGGCAAGTTTTTTGTGACAATCCTATTAGTTTGAAGTTTTTCAAATGGTAAATCGTTGAAAGTCAAACATTTTGTAGTATTTTCGGCTTTCCTTATGCAAACTCTTACTGTGAAATGCAAAATTTGCTTTTCTAGGAACATAGTTCAATTAACTGAAATTCATAGATTGGGGATAGAATTAAATTGCTAATCACAATTAGTTAATGAAACCTAAGGACGACACGTAGATAGTGAAGTTAGTAATGCAACATTTGTTTATTTTCAAAAAAAAAAATCGATTCAAATCTATGATATGAACTAGTTTAATATTTTTCATACCAAAAATCATAGCAAAAACTTAGCTTAATAAGTTTTATCCGAACTCTATTCTATCGAAAAAAATCGCTAACTTTGATTAGTTGCAAGTGTAAATGGCCAAATAAATGCCGATAAAGTGAGGCTATAACAATAAATATAAAAAAAGGCGAGAAAAATAATTTCTGGGTAAGAAATGTTTCTTTAGTGGGGTCAGTTATCTTTGACCAAACCAAACATTAACTAATTACTAATTCAGAGTTGTGTTTGGAGATGTGTTTAAGTGTATTACAATGGAATTTTTGTGATGATATGTGACAGTAAATAAAATATAAGTTTTTCACAGTACTTTGAAATCAAATTCACAGTATGTAATTTGATTGTAGACCAGCCGGTCAAAATATTCCAAAGTTTAAAAAAATTCAATAATCACATGTCAAGCTTAGGAAATTGTTGTAGTTTTTGATGCTTATGGAAATATATTGATTTAATATTTTAACATAGGTAAAATCTGCTACAAAGGCTAATAAATTTTCTTATTATTGTATTTGATTCAAGAAATTATGAAAAGATGCCAACATATTAAGAAATAAAACATGCATTGTGTCAAAAATCAATGAAAATATTGATAAAGTCATATTTAAATGAAATTTCAAGCTGGTTTTGTAACAATTGTATAGTCTTTCATGACTAAAGTCACCTCTAAAACTAAATTATGTCTTTCCATGGCTGTGATAAAAAAATTAGCAAAGCAAATGAGTAAATTATACTTAAAGAAATTAAGTCAAATTTTTCCAAAAAATTATTATGCATCATCGGTGTCGATAGAAAGAAAAAACAGCATTTTTCAATTTACCATTTTTTTAAAGACGAAAGTAGAAAATGTCTTCTTAACTTCAGCTATTCACAGGAATTCCTACAGGTCTTAAGGTTAGAACTTTCTAGGTATTTGAAGTATACGTGAAGTCATCAAACGACTGCTGTATATGAACTTGTAATAGGAGTGTAGCATTAATTTTTTTCGGGTTTCAGTAGCTTACAAGTTTTCCTGCTATTTTCGTCTACTGCTAGGCAATTTTTCTGCTGGAATTTTCATTATGTTATAAAATTACAAAATATGCCTATGACTAATCTTACAAAAGGCGAAGGCTTACTTTGTATGACTAAGTAAGATATTTTACAAATAGAACTTTATTAAATTTTTTCTATCCAGCTTCAATTTTTTAACATCTATTTTAATAGATATAATCTGATAACGACATAAATAAATTTATAAACAAGAAAAACTCCACATCTGTGTTACAGGAAAAACAAACATATAATTAATTGATTGATCCGAAGGCTGTAACAATTTACTTTCACTGAATACAGTGTGAAACAAAAGCTTCTAATTTTATTCCAAACAATACTAATTACAGGAAGTCTTATTGTTAGATAATATTTTGTTTAATAACAACAAAATTAACTGTTTTCATTTTATGTATAGGTTATAAGTAAACAATAAATATTATAATAGTACTTAGCAAATGACTTCTTTATTTCTTAAATGATATTATAATGACCTACATACATATATGTTTACCATTAAATATGTTAATGATCTTAAGGAAACTATTTTAATAGCTATTAACATCATTTCAACAGATTACTAACTGTCTTTTTGATATTAAATTTTGTAAAATTTAATTTCATTAAAAAAATCAAATAAGGTAACATTGATAAGATCAACTATTAATAAATTTTTAATTAAAATATGTAACATCAAAAGATGTGTATATTTTTAATATTATTTTTATGGATTTTGTGTCATAAATTAATAAACCATTGAATAAAAATTAGATATATATATATATATGTATATATTTGAGAAATAAAAACCACAAGATCACAGCACATATGTCAATTATTATTGTCACATATTAAATAAAATATAAAATTAAAAACTAAGTAACATAAAGTTTTTAACAATGCACAAAGAATTTGAATCTAATATTGGTTTAATTATATTTATCGGTTTTTTTCTAAATGTTTTACACTATAGCTGCATATCTTATTGTAGTTATTTATGTAGGTTAGGCTAAACACCACATTTTTGCTGATCAACACAAATATCACAACAGAAAAACATCACAGAATAACCAAAAAACTATATATATATGCATATATTTTCAGCATTTTATGGTTACTAGCTCACATTTTATTTACAAAAAAACACAAAAAAATCAACAAAAAAAAAAAAAAAAACTAGTCAGACCCTATAAAACTTGACAATTAATTTAATAGTCATCTCTTTTTAATTCATATTGCAATTAATTATTTTTGTATTTTGCATTTTTTATTTGTTTTTTTGATTTAAAATAAAATTTTAATTTTTTTAATACAATTTTAATATTTATTTAAATTTCATTCCAAAATTAATTTTTGTATTGCTGATGTTGTTGTTTAACATTGCTAATATTATACGATCGGACAAACGATATACGATAACAAACTCTCGAAGACTGGTTTAACTTATTAACGTGTACAATCTCATTACCTACCTGAGTCCGCGGTTTTAAGCTGCTTAATTTGCTGAATAAACTTTTTCTTTGTTATATATTATATTCATAAAATATGTGTATTTTTATGTCTGCCTGACTATATCCATTTGTCGTTAAAAACTGATTTTTAAGTGTACAGAATTGCCATAATGAAAATATTAAAAGCTATGAAGGCTATTTTAAAGTTAATTTACTAATTATAATGTATATAAACAAAATTATAATATAATTACTAGGTATAGTAAAGATTAGATAAGAATAGAATAATTAAGTGTAGAGGTTAAAGAATTTTGTGTCAATGATATTTTCTAGAATAATTTTTCTTTCGTGTTTATTTTATTAAATTTTAAATTAAGGGATCTTTTCATATGAATAAATTTTTACAGATTAAATAATTTAAAGATTTTAATTTACATCTTCAAATCTGTAATTTGTTTATAAAATGGTTTGAATATTAGCTTTTTCAGAATTCTGATGAAAATTTTAAGCTTTTTGCAAAAGCTAATTCGATTCTAAATTGACAGATACTTAAAATAATATCTTCAAGTAGTTTCGTAGAATTTCTGCTAGAAGCAGCAGGGACGAATACTGTTTTTCTTTATTTCAATAAAAGAGTCATGCTTAGAAGGTAAAAAACAATTAATAGTTAAATTAAGACTTGAACATCATGTTTATTGTAAGATCTTAACTATTCGATGAAATCTAATGGTAATTACTTAAGTATCTACTAATTATCTTGTGAAATCAATTAAATTTGATGGATTATTGAAAACTTAAGCATTAATTATATGAGATATATGAGTTTGAATTTTAAAATAAAATATTTGTTAAATATAAAAACTTTTTTTTATTCTAATAAAATAAAAAAATAGATAATGCCTGGCTTACATTTTCACATGTAGACAAAGAATTGTATGATTGTCAATTGTTTTATTTGGTAGTTGTTTAAAATTTGTAATTTTTCATTTAAATAAAACAAAGACTTTTTAGAAATATTAACTAAATTGTTTCAATAGTTTTGAGGCCTATAAGATGTCTACATAGAGGTTCATTCTTATTTTTATAATAATAAATAATATAATAAATATTATTATTTTATATTAATAAACGTTATTTTCGTTGGTGCAGCGTGTTTAGAGCTTACACTTTTGAAGCAAAAATATTCGGTAAGATAGAAAAAAAACAACAGTTTTGAGGAATGTAAAATTTTTTATTTTTTGTATACAGATATTTTGTTTTTACTTAAAATAATTTAAAAAAAAAATATTCTTTTTTTTTTGAATATATATAAATTCATTCCTTAACAATGAAATTCACTTCCTAAGCCATATATTTTATTTGCTGATTTTTGTAGCTTTTCTCTTTCACTTTGCGAAAGATTTTGTTTTATAATGTTAACAACTCCACCCTTTCCCAATACACAAGGAAGAGATAAAAAAACTTCTTTATCAATTCCATGGATTCCCTTAAAAAAATAAAAATAATTAAAAAAATTTTTAAGTAAATATTTTATTTATTTAAAATAAAAATTTAAAATCTTTAATGAAATATTATAAAAAAGCACGGGTAATTCTTGTGAACGGGTGATGGTTGTGATGGAAACGAAATTCATCGCTATCTCATCCGTAGTAATTTGTGTTAACGAGCTAAAGGGAATAATCCCGTGTGACACACGAGATTTTGAGGTTTTTTATAGATGTTTTTCAGTAACAAAATAAAATGCAATTATTTTTAAAGAAAAAAGTTTCCTTGTTATTGTAAACCTTATACTATTTTAATTATTATACTCTAAAATATTTTATACATTTTTTGCAATTAAAGTGGAGCCCAAAAAAAAAGCAAGTTGCTGGTCTACACGATTATAAGTGGTGTTTGAAACTTCAATCTGTCTGGTAGTTTATATTGATGATAAATTTTATTGGTAAATCGCATGCTATTTAAATAAATATAAGCTATTATTTACCCTAAATAATGTTTGAAATAAAGGCCAAAATCAAATCATTAAAAAAAATGAAGAAAGTTGGTTTAAAAATTTTCATTTGAGTAAAGTTTAATTTTAAATAGCTTTCCTATTTTTTAAAATAAAGTTCATTCTCAACTTTATGTTTATTTTTTGTTAAAAATTTCTCATTGCTCCAAATTTTATTTCAACAAAAAACTACGTCTTAAAAGATATTTTTTTATATTAAAAATATTTCATACACGGAATTTTCCATTAGTGCTTAAAAATAAGTTTTATATATCGAATGTAAATTATTATTTTACTATTAGTTCTAAAACATATGTTAGTAAATTATTTACTTTTGTATTTAAAACCTTACGTAGTTTATTTTTGAGACGTTGAATTTTGCTAAGCGATCTAATTTTATTTTGCTTGAATTTATTTTGTTACAAAAAAATATTATCTTAAGAATTCAACATAATATCAAGGCCAAAATATCATCTCCTACAATTGTAATAACATCAATTTTTCTTCAACATTTTTTTGTACCGGATGTGTAGAAAATTTATTTAGACCATATAAAATAGCTCTCAGGGTCCATTATGATTTCGTTATTTGGCAAAATTTCTTTTCTTTTATTACTTCTAGGGGAACTAAGAACTATTTGAATCTCTTCAATATTTCTACTTAGTTTTGTGTTACATTTTTGCAAGTTTTTTAAATCTAAAAAAAATGATTGTTTATTTTCGTCAGTTTGGGTTTTTAAATTTTGTAGAGAAATATTTCTTAGTTTCTTAAATTCATTCGACGAAGTTTTAATTTTTTCATATTTTCAGAGAATATTAATTTAACATTGAAATTTAGGACGTGTTTTGTATGATATCTTTCTTAAATGGAAACTAGATTCATAGAATGAATCATATTAACACCTTGACTCCAATTAATAATACACAACTGTGTCTAATTACTACTTTCCGATTAACCGTCATATTTTCATTCGTGGAATTATTGAATTCAAGAGCATATTTGGCTTATCTTTTTAAATTTTCCATTTTTAAAAATTTTATGAATAGTAAGTAATTAGTAATTTAATTTATGTCACATCTGTATTTACATTAACATTTTTTAATCTTTTGCCGGAATTACATTAATAGAAAAAACTTAAGACTGAAATTATTGAGGAGTTTTTTATTTTATCCATTTTAAAATTTGGGTACAAATAACGTTTCTGAGTAAATAACAAATTGCTAAAATTTGTGTCAGGCTGAAATAATTAAAATATTATAGAAATTATATATTGATAATATTGTTGTTTTAATTTTCTATTAGAAGAGCTTTTCATTTTGATGGGACATTATTTCAAATTTATTTTTCGTTCTATGATAAATTGAAATGAAAACCTTTTAGATATAATTGCAGCTAAAACAATTCATTATCCATTAAGTGATTTGCATGTATGACAAATCTAGTTGAATTCATTTAACCTTTACATATTTTGTAATGAAATAAATTTAATAAAATTTGTTCAGATAGTTCAATGAATGAAGGGTTAGGAATTTTGTAAAGGATAATTTAGTTCGGAAAAAAGGGCAGAGTTAGTTTTGCATCAATTTAAAAAAAAGAGATTAATCTTAAACATTTTCTTAAATTGAGCCATAAAGATTTACATAAAGAATTCTCAACCAACTAAATCATGGCTGAATATTCAAAACAACTTAAATTTACAAAATAAATCTGACTTACTTTAACACAAGTAGAAACTGCATGCACATTTCCTAAATTGCCCAAAATTGTAGCGCATATAGATGTAACACTTAAGCCAATAGCCCAGGATGTATATCCTTTATATTTAGTAACTTCACAAGCATTTTTTAATAGTTCTTTATGAATAGCAATCCATCCTTCATTATCTGAATCAGTTCCAATATATTGATTAATATCACGTAATCGGGAGCTACCAACACTAACACTAGACCAGATAGGTATACTTGAACTTCCATGTTCACCAATTATCCAGCCATTGGTTGAAAATGATGAGACACCCAATTTTTGTGATATTAAATATTGAAATTGTGATGTGTCTAAATTAGTACCAGAACCAATAACTTGATTTTTTGGTAGTCCTGATAGCTTCCATGCTACATATGTACAGAGATCAACAGGATTTGTAACTATTATGAAAACAGCTTCAGGACTATAT
Source organism: Acrocera orbiculus (assembly GCA_947359355.1). Classification (NCBI taxonomy): domain Eukaryota; kingdom Metazoa; phylum Arthropoda; class Insecta; order Diptera; family Acroceridae; genus Acrocera; species Acrocera orbiculus. The sequence goes on from OX375757.1 coordinate 49,100,692, forward strand.
TTGACGAGACAGGGTATCATATCCTTTAGAATGTCTATATTGCAATCGATAAGATCCAGTTGGCTAGTCCCTGTTCTTTGTCTAACACCAGCTGTTACGATTACAATATCTGACAATTCAGAGACACAATAGTCTTTTTATTAGATTTAAAATTAAAAAAAAAGGAGTTATAAATTAATTTTGTTTTATTCTTAAAAAAAAATTCCTACCAGTTCCATAAGTAATTTTTGGACTATTCAGAAATTTTGAACCATACTTTAAATCCATTACTTCACCTTGTAATTTTTCTTCATTTTTATCAATCAAGCAAATATTATTAGATAAACCTTCGGTTAGTATACTAATAGCACAAGACATGCCTACAGAACCAACACCAACCACAGTTACCTTATTAATGCCATAGCTTTGGTGATCAGACACTCTTAAGTATAAATTTCCTTCAGTGCCACTTCTATGTGCTTTATTCTACAATAAGATTAAAATTAAGTTTTTTATTAATACTTTATTTCTTTTTTTCTAATTTTAATTTTAAAGCAGAAAATTCAAATACTTGTAAATGTTTACTGCTTACTTATGGAAATATTTTTATTAATTATGTTAAATTTTAAATTTTGAGTGACAGAATCATACCATTTTAGCATTTGCTGTTCTAAAAACAATAAAAATTTTTCTAATTTCTCAAAATAATGGTTATGCAAAATATGAGAGATAAAACGATATTCACAATCTTTTTCCGTTTTTATAATATTTGAAAATACCATATGTAATGGCAAACATTTTGCTTTTTGACACAAAAATCTAGGATAAAATGTTTCATTATCATTATATCAGACGTCCCGACACCCACGCTATCACTTTTTATCATAAATTTTGCAGAAAAATTATGTAGTCCACCCGCTATCAAGGAAAATATATAAACTTTATTTACATCTGAAATAAACCTCGATTTTTTCTTTATTTTTTCAAAAATTTATAAATTTTGAATGTAAAATTTTAACCTAAATTTCAACAAAGGTTTTATTCAAAATCAGATAATATTACTGATTCAAAACTAGATTTTGGAGCTCCAATTCTACCGCTTATTCGTACAATTTGCTATTATATATTTTTGAATACATAAAAAAAACATCAAATTAAAAAAACTCTTACCAATCCATGGCATTTGCAGTTCATTTTTATGGCTGTACCAGAATTTTAAGGTAAAAAATACAGGCCGAAAAGTAAAAAAATGTTCAGCAGTTTAAACAAATATTTTAGTTATGACATTTTAAAAAAAATGACAGTCTATGATTTAATATTACATCAAATTATTATTAAATATTTTTAGTTTTTATTGTTTTCTTTTTTTGTGTAATAATAAAATTATTAATTGTTAAAGTTTTTCTTAATTAATGTCTTCCAAAAAAATTTTTTGTAAATACCTAGATTACTGTCCTATCTGTAAACTAAAATTTTTAACATAAATTTTCTTAGCAAAAATCAAACTGAATTTATTTGTTTTCTTTTCGACTTTCATGTACTCTTAATTTTAACATGATATTTGGTAAGCCAGCATCATAATCAAAAATATTTTTCCAGTAATATAAAAATAACTAATAGAATTCATAAACTTAAATTAAAAGCAGCAAAAAAACTTGTTTCCTAGGATTTAGGACTTATAAATACCAAAAACCAAATCTATCAGAATAAAGCCTACATTTTTCAAAGAAAAAAATATAACATTGAACATTTTCTCTTACCATAGATTTTTTGTAGGGAGCGTCTTCATGTGACACTTGAAGTTTTTCAGTTTTTTTTTTAGGTATTATTATCTAAAGATAAAACGTATTCCAAGTTTTTTTATTATATAGAAGAAAATTTTATTAACTCTATTAATTTTTACGAGGTTTTACTTGCAAGTAATGTGTGTATTCGGATTTGATATAATAAAATTAATGCATTAAGTCCTTTTGGAGCTATTTGGAAGTTTTTTTTGGATTGCAAGACAGCCCTATGACTAAAATCTATCTCAAATACCTACCTTTAGTTTCACTTAATATTCACAATTAGATTAGAAGTAAATTAATGTGAGAATTCTCTTATTTCAGCAAGCATTGTGCTTTAAATTTATCAAAACTCTCATATAATAAGCAAAATTTCTTTCAGAAATATTGATATTTGTTTTTACTATTACTTTAAATGGCTTTTCGAAAAAATTAAGGAAGATATAATATCTAGTGAATAAAGATCCTAATTTTATATTGATATTTAACTTATACTGTCAAGTTTCAACCATTTATATAAAATGTATTCTAACAAATTCATTTTTGATTCCCAAATTCGATGAATATTTCTTACATCTTCTTCTAATTAATTTTAAGGTAGTGTTTAGTTTAAGATAACAAACGCTATACGTAATAAACTTTAGATGAATAAATAAAATTAATATACAAAACAACCTTTTTATTTTATTTTACATTTATTATAAAGATATTTTGTAAGATTCAAAAGTTTTATTTAAATTATTTCAAATTATTATTAGTCTTCTTGTGTAGGCTTATGGTGTAATATAAAATCTTCCGAATGACATGGAGGTAAGCATTGGTTAAAAAGCAATTCATTTCTTTTTCATAACATTCAATTCTAAAAAGAAATGAAAGAAAGGAAAATTAAAATTATTATAAATTGTTATCATTTAGTAAATTTGTCAATTAAAACTACATGAAAACTTCCCTAATTCTTTTCTTTCTTGTTAAACTATAATATTTTGATCAATAATAAAGTTTTTGTTAAATTTATTGATATAAAGTCTTAGAGGAAGAAACCAAAAAATTTCAAAAATTTTTACAGACCCATCAGTATCAGAACAGTTAGTACAATTTTTCATTAAAGTTTCGAATCCCACATTTATGTCTGAAGAATTGTAAAACTTTTCCTGCAAGCTGCGATGGTCTTCTTTCTAGCATTGTTCATAAAAAAGGTTAATCAAAACATAACATTAAATATTTTACTACTTTTTCATCAAACCTTGTCATGCGTCCACTCCGAATTTGATGAATCTAGAAAAGTTTAATATTTAAATTACAAATAGTAAAAAAAATTATTTTTTGTACTTTCTTTAAATAAGTAACTCTTGGTTGTTAAAGTTCTTAAAGCATCAGTAAAACTCTCGATTAGTTGTCGCGTTTCTAATGAAGAAAGCACCTGAAGCACCTCAGCAAAATTTTTGTATATTTCTACTTCGCTGTAGAAGGCCTAGGTTAAAAATTTTTCTAAGTTGAATTTTATTAAACATTAATTTTTATTACTTTATATAATAAAAAATTTTTCTTTAGTTTTTAATTGAATATTTTTATGATACTTACGGCTTCCGAAAAAGCAATCAATGAAGCAGAAAATATAACCAAAAATTTATGCATTTTATTTTTTTCGTAATGAACAGTTCAATAAGAATTGAAGAACCAAACTGACTTTTGGAAACATAAGCCCATCTTATAAAAAAAGCTTGACGCATGCGCTTCTCATTTAAATGATCAATGAAGAGAAAATTACACTAAACAATAACTCTTATAGTTTTTAAAAAAAAAGGTTGTCAGCTAAAATTTGAGGTGTAAATTTTAATTAAATTTTGTCTTAAAAAAACAAAATTATAAGAATTTGTATGAATCAGGTGAACTTTTTCAACTTTTTAATTTTTTTAATGCATTTAGTGGCTACTAGAGACCATTTTGAAAATTATCAATTACATATCAGCCCTAAATATATAGAATTTTCTCTTTCGACAATTGAAGAAGTTTGAAAAACATTTTTCCTTAACTTTATTATTACATGAGATATGCTAATCCTTCGGGTTTAACAACCAACACGTGCGAAAATTATTTTTTGCTGAGCACTATACTATTTAAAAGAAATAAGTAAAAGTGAAATGCCTTTCACATAAAAAAAGAAATAAGAAAAATTTATCAGCTGGTTATTTTCTGTCTTTTTGTTTCAGGGGTTGGTTATCAGTTTTTCTAACATTGAATAAAAACAAATATCCGAAAGAGAACTAATTGTAAGAGCTTTTTCAAACTTAAATTAGGTAAAATTTAAGTCAAATTGAAGTTTTAGCCAAAATAAAATTTTTTGTTTATTAGCATTTCAGTAAATTAATCTATTTTTCTGTATTTTTTGCCGATTGCTAAAATAATATTTTTTTTCACTCTTAGATTTACAATAAGCTCTCGGGGCATGCGTCAATATTTCCTATAAAATGGCAATCTCTTTGGCTTATTTCTGACAAAGTTATTTAAAATTTTGCTGAACAGTTCATTACGTAAAAAGTAAAAATGTGTAAATTTTTGATTATATTTTCGAGTCTCCTGGTGGCTTGTCTTTCATTTGTAAGTACCATCATTCATTTTTCTTACTGAAGAAATTAATTAGAGTTAATTATGTTTTTCGTTTTGTATCCTTTAGAACAATGAAGCAATTCGAAATTATAACTTTATAAACTATATGGTTTCTCTGACGTCACCTCCATTTAATTATACTTTTGTGAAGTTTGCAAATGCCATGATGGAATTTTTACAAAATGATATAAGTATAATGATTTTTAGCATTTAGATAGTTTTCAAAAATTTATTTTAATTTATTATAGGTAATAATCAGTCCACAATCAAAAATGTAAGTAGAGAAAAATAAAACAATTATTAATGAATATAATAACTTACAATTAGAAATTTGTTTAAAAACATAGTTTTTAACTCACTTTGAAACTTTTCACAAAGATGCTTCTGTAGATTTAGATTTTGAAAAAACAGTGGAAGGGTGTTTACCGGATTGCGAGGATAAAAGGTACGTGAGTTCTTATTATTCGAAACTTTTTTTTACTTGTGGTTTTCCTTAAACTTTAATAAAGTAAAAAAAAAGTATTCTAATTAAATTTTTATTGAAATCATCTTTTATTCAAGAAAATAAGAAAAATATTATTTGTAATAACAAAAGAGTGAGAATTTATCTTCCAAAATTTATTCTACTTTAGTTTCTTAAACATTCTAATTTTTTATAATTTTCTTCGATTTTTATTTTAGAGATGATCATAAAAAACTTTTGGGTTTTTACGATTGCTTTATGCAAAGGGAAATTATTTGGATTCTAAAGCAGATTGAGGAGGGCTTAAACAAGACTATTGAAACTAAGGATTTTTGATTCGACGTTATTATTAACTTAAAATTGTATAAATAACTATAATTTAATATTTTTATTTGATTTCAAATTAATTTTAAATGGTGTTACACAAATTTGTTAGGTTAATTTTAAGCTACGCCCTTATCTTATCAATAATAAAAATTCTACACGTAAAAATAACTTATTTTGTAGTTTACTTCAGTTAAATAAAACAGTTTTTGGTATATTTTGAGCCTTCAATTACGTTAAAAATTTTAATGAGTGAGAACTTTTGCATATTGCAAGCCGGTCAGCTTTCAGAAATGGTTAAAAATATGTAAATAATCTAAAATTTGACTTATTACGTAACTTTTTAGTATAGAATAAAAGTAAGTCCTGTAAAATTTCAGAGAACCAGGTTATTTTGTCTGTTTGACTACGCGGTAGCTATCAAACAGTAAAACAGGTAAAATGTCAAAGCCTGCTTCACTTAAAAGGTACATACAGTTGACCAAAAATATATTCAAGAATCAAATCATGTAAATCTGTCGTAATGCTAATCAGTTCTGTTATTCTGATGGCGACTTTATTTAACAACCAAATATCATCTTCTACAATTGGAATGACATCAACTTTTTTTTTCAACTTTAGGAAAAATTATTTTAGAACTTAAAACATCCCTCAGTTTCCATTATAATTTTGTTATTTGAGCAAAAGTTCTTTTCTTATATTATTTCTAGGAGAACTAATTGTAAGAACTATTTAAATCTCTTTTACTATTTCTATTTAGTTTTGTGCTATAGTTTTGCAAGTTTTTTTTTTTAAATCTAAAAAAAATGATTGCTTATTTTCGTCAGTTTGGGTTTTTAAATTTTGTGGAGAAATATTGTTTAGTTTCTTGCAATAATTCGACGAAGTTTAAATTTGTTCATACTTCAATAGAAAATCAATTTAACATTGAAATTTAGGACGTGTTTTGTATGATATCTTTCTTAAATGGAAATTTGTTTCATATAAATGATCCATATTAATACCTTGACATATTTGCCTTATCTTTTTAAATTTTCCATTTTTAAAAATTTTATGAATAGTAAGTAATTAGTAATTTAATATATGTCACATCTGTATTTACATTAACATTTGTTAATCTTTTGCCGCAATTACATTAATAGAAAAAACTTAAGACTGAAATTATTGAGGAGTTTTTTATTTTATCCATTTTAAAATTTGGAATACAAATAAATTTTTTGAGTATATAATAAATTGCTAAAATTTGTGTCAGGCTGAAATAATTAAAATATTATAAAAATTATGTATTGATAATATTGCTGTTTTAATTTTCTATTAGGAAAGCTTTTCATCATGATGGGACATTATTTCAAATTTATTTTCCGTTCTATGATAAATTGAAATAAAAACTTTTTGATATAATTGCAGCTAAAGCCATTCATTATCCATTAAGTGATTTGCATGTATGACAAATCTAGTTGAATTCATTTAACCTTTACATATTAGAAGTAAATTAATGTGAGAATTCTCTTATTTCAGCAAGCATTGTGCTTTAAATTTATCAAAACTCTCATATAATAAGCAAAATTTCTTTCAGAAATATTGATATTTGTTTTTACTATTACTTTAAATGGCTTTTCGAAAAAATTAAGGAAGATATAATATCTAGTGAATAAAGATCCTAATTTTATATTGATATTTAACTTATACTGTCAAGTTTCAACCATTTATATAAAATGTATTCTAACAAATTCATTTTTGATTCCCAAATTCGATGAATATTTCTTACATCTTCTTCTAATTAATTTTAAGGTAGTGTTTAGTTTAAGATAACAAACGCTATACGTAATAAACTTTAGATGAATAAATAAAATTAATACACAAAACAACCTTTTTTATTTTATTTTACATTTATTGTAAGATTCCAAAATTTTATTCAGATTTTTTCATATTTTTATTGTGTAATCTTATGGTGAAATCTTTAATCTTTTGAATGACATGCAAATTCGCATATTGTACTAAGCACCACATTTTATCCTCATACAATTCAATTCTAAAACAAAATTAAAATTTTTTTAATAATTTCTTGTTAAACTATAATTTTTGTTCAACAATAAATATTTGTTGTAAAATTTATTAATATAAAATCTTAAAGGAAGAAACCAACAAATTTCAAAAATGTCTACTTACTGACTTGTACTAGAACAACTAGTACAATTTTTCATTAAATTTCCGAGTCCCACAGTTAATCCTGAACCATTGTAAAAATTTTTTAAAGAACTGGGATAGTTTTCTTCCTAGAATTATTGATAAAAAAAGTTAATCAAAACATAATATTAAATATTTTACTACTTTTTCATCGAAATTCCAGGTCTTATTAAATATATCTAAAAAAAAATTAACATTTAAATTGCAAAAAGTAACAAAAAATTATTTCTTTTTTTTTACTTTCTTTGATTGACTTATATTCTCCGTGTAAATTAACTAAAGTATCAGAATAACTTTCGATAAGAGTTGTAGTTTCTGGTGAAGACAGTCGCTTAAGCATCTCAACAAAATTTATCATTCTTACTTCGTTTTTGTACTCCTAGGTAAAAAAATTTGTTAGAACTGAATTTTCAAACACATAAATATTAATTTTTTTATATGCCAATAAAATATTATATTTTAATGGTACTTACAGCTGCCACAAAAAACAAAAATAAAGCAGAAAATATAACCACTAATTTATACATTTTATTTTTTTCGTAATGAACCGTTCAATAAGAATTTGAGAATTCAATTGACGTTTTGAGAAATAAGCCCAAAAGATCTACACTTTATAAAAAAGCTTGACGCATGCGCTTCTTATTTAAATGATAAATGAAGAGAAAATTACCTAAAAATTATTCTCTTACATCACCTTCAAATCTTCTCTTATTTTAAAATAAATATTTTCAGCTGAAATTTGAGGTGTAAATTTGAATTAAATTATGTCTTAAAAATTTTATAAAAATAAAATCATAAGCATTCCTATGAATCGGGTGAGTTTTTTTCAACTTTTAAATTTTTTCAATGTATTTGGTTGCTACTGTGGACCATTTCGTAAAGTATAAATTACATATACAAGTATCTCCGAATTCCATTAAATCTTTACATTTAGTAAAGTTAAAAACAAAAAATTTTCGAATGGATTCAGCCCTAAAATTATTATAGAATTTTCTCTTCAAACAATTAAAGAAATTTGAAAAACTTACATACGAACATTTTACTATTTTTTTTTTTTAAATTTATTATTACATGAGATATGCTAATCCTTCGGGCTTAAAAACCAACATGTATAGAAATTATTCTCTAATGAGCACCACATTTAAAAGAAATAAGCAAAGATGAAATGCCTTTCACATCAAAAAAGGAATAAGGAAATTTTATCAGCTGGTTATTTTCTATCTTTTTGTTTTTCTAATCTAAATACTGATTACTGATTGAAGCAAGAAAGTAAGATAGAATGTCCTCTTAAGACTCAAACATAATGCACGTGATTGCGGAGCGGAAGCGATGACAGCAAAATTGAACTCCGATTGAATTCCGCTTTCACTCCTCAACATCGTCATCGTCATACACGGCCCTTTAAACTAGTGCCTTTAGCAGCAAATAAGTAAAATCAGTAACATCAAAGATTTAATTGTGTGGTTTACGTAAAAAGTTTTCTTTAAAACTTTAATGTTGTTATCTGCAATCTTTAGATGAAAGAAAAAGTTTGATTTGATTCTTATAAAATACTTAAAAAATACAAGCTTTACGATCACTCTCATTAAAATAAAGCTTTAAAAACATTATTCAGGGGTTGATGCATGCATGGTTATCAAAGTTGAGATAGTTTCTCTAACATTAAAATTGAAAAATTATCCGAAAGAGAACTAAGTAAGAGCTTTTTCATAACTCAAACTTAAATTAGGTAAAATTTAAGTTAAATTGAAGTTTTAGCCAAAATAAAATTTTTTGTTTATTAGCATTTCAGTAAATTAATAAGAGATCTAATTTTTTGTATTATTTTTCTCCTCCGATATCTAAAATAATAACATTTTTTTCACTATTAGATTTGCAATAAGCTCTCAGCGCAAGCGTCTCAAATTTCCTATAAAATGGCAATTTCTTTGGTTTATTTCTCACAAAGTTATTTAAATTTTTCTTAAACAGTTCATTACGTAAAAAGTAAAAATGTGTAAATTTTTGATTATATTTTCAAATCTGTTGGTAGCTGGTCTTTCAACTGTAAGTACCACCCTTTATTTTTCATAATGAAAAAAAATTAATTGTACTAATTATAAGGATATTTTGAATTATATTTTTGCTTTTGTTTTCTTTAGATATTGTATTCGAATAAAATATCAAGTGAGGAACAACTTCAAGATTATAATTTTATAGCCAATATACAGCTGACAATGTCATTTCCATTTAGTGATACTTTTGAGAAGTTTACATATGCCATGATAGAATTCCTACAAAATGATAGAAGTATAATAATTTTTAGCATTTTTATAGTTTTTAAAAATTTATTGTAATTTATTATAGATGATCAGTCCACAATTAAAAATGTAAGTAGAGAAAAATGAAATAATTATTAATGAATATAATAACTCAGAAATTTGTTTAAAAATATAGTTTTTAAGTCACTATGAAGCTTTTCACAAAAATGCTTCTGTAGATTTGGATTTTAATAAAACAAAGGAGGAGTGTTTACCGGATTCCGAGAGTAAAAAGTACGTGAGTTCTTATTATTCGAAACTTTTTTTTACTTGTGGTTTTCCTTAAACTTTAATAAAGTAAGAAACAAGTATTCTAATTAAATTATTACTGACATCATCTTTTATTTAAGAAAATAAGAAAAATATTATTTGTAATAACAAAAGAGTGAGAATTTATCTTCCAAAATTTATTCTACTTTAGTTTCTTAAACATTCCAATTCTTTATAATTTGGTGAAAAAGAAGTATTCTAATTTAATTACTATTGAAATTATCTGTTGTGCAGTCTTTTATACGAAAAACTGTTGTTGTTTAAGAAAATAAGAAAAATAATTTTTTTGTAATAAAAGAATGAGAATTTATCTTGTTAAATGTGTTCTACCTCAGTTCTTAAACATTTCAATTCTCTATAATTTTCTTCGCTTTTTATTTTAGAGATAATCATGAAAAACTTATGGATTTTCACGATTGCTTCATGCGAAAGGATTTTATTTGGATTCTAAGCCAGATTGAGGAGGGATTAAAGAAAACTAATGAAAATAATTGTTAAATTGAAATTATATAAATAACTGTAGTTCAATAATTTTGTTTGATTTCATATTAATTTTAAAAGGTTTTACACAAATCTTGATTTTATCTGAATGTTAAGCTTTGCTCTTAGCTTAGAAGCAACAAAAAGCTCTACATGTAAAGACTACTAATTTTGTAGTTTATTTCAGTTAACTAAATAGGATCTTACAGCTTTTGGTATATTTTGTACTTTAAATTATGTTAAAAATTTTAAAGTGAGTGTGACTTTTTGCATATCGCAAGCCGTTCAGCTTTCAAAAATTGTTCAAAATATTTAAGAATCTAAAATTTAACTTATTAGGTAACTTTTTAGTAATATGTAGAATAAAAAGGATATACCAAGTCACGTAAGTCTTGTAAGATTAGAAAAAACTTGGTTATTTTGTCTGTTCGATTACACGGTAGCTATCAAACAGTCAAACAGGTAAAATGTCAAAGGCTGCTTTACTTAAAAGGTACACACAGTTGACCAAAGTTACATTCAAGAATTAATTCTTGTAAATTTATCGTATGATGACGACTTTATTTATTACCAAAATATCATCTCCTATATTTGTGATGATATCATTTTTTTTTTCAACTTTTTATACCGGATGTGTATAAATTTTTGACCATAAAACAGCCCTCAGTTTCGATTATGATTTCTTTATTTGAGCGAAATTTCTTTTCTTGTATTATTTCTAGGAGAACTAAGAACTATTTAAATCTCTTTCACTATTTTTATTTAGTTTTGTGCTATATTTTTGCGAGTTTTGTTTTTTAAATTTAAAAGAAATGATTGCTTATTTTCGTCAGTTTGGGTTTTTAAATTTCGTAGAGGAAAATTTCTTAGTTTCTTACATTAATTCGACGAAGGTTTAATTTTTTCATACTTCAATAGAAAATCAATTTAACATTGAAATTTAGGACGTGTTTTGTATGATATCTTTCTTAAATGGAAACTAGATTCATATGAATGAATCATATTAACACCTTGACTCCAATTAATATTACACAACTACATCTAAGTACTATACGTTCCGATCAACTGTCATATTTTCATTCCTACATTTGTTAAATTCAATAGCATACGAGTATTTGGCTTATCCTTTTAAATTTTCCATTTTTAAAAATTTTATGAATAGTAAGTAATTAGTAATTTAATATATGTCACATCTGTATTTACATTTACATTTTTTAATCTTTTGCCGGAATTACATTAATAGAAAAAACTTAAGACTGAAATTATTGAGGAGTTTTTTATTTTATCTATTGTAAAATTTGGAATACAAATAAAGTTTTTGAGTATATAATAAATTGCTAAAATTTGTGTCAGGCTGAAATAATTAAAATATTATAAAAATTATGTATTGATAATATTTTTGTTTTAATTTTCTATTAGTTTCATTACGATTGGGCATTATTTCAAATTTATTTTTCGTTCTATGATAAATTGCAGCTAAAGCCTTTCATTATCCATTAAGTGATTTGCATGTATGACAAATCTAGTTGAATTTATTTAACTTTTACAAAATTTGTAATGAAATAAATATAATAAAATTTGCTCAGATAGTTCAATGAACTAACGGTTAGAATTTTTGAAAAGCATTATTTAAGTTAAAAAAATTTGCAGAGTTGCAAGCGTTTTTTAAAGTATTTAGTTTTGCATCAATTCAAAAAGATGAAATTTATCTGTACCGATCGATTTGATTCTTATTTTAACATATATTTTGTATTTGTTTCTCCATACAATGATCTTCCAGTTTTCTGTTACCATAGATTTTAAGCAAATTTTTAACTTTTTTTTCTAAAATCCGCGTTTTCATAGCATTTTAATTTTGTTCACAATCGAGAGATATTGTGTGGGATATATTTTCTAGTTTAACGATCTTTATTGTTTTTTTTTTATTTCAAGCACTCTAAAGGACAGCAGTGGGAAAACTTTGTTTTTTTTGGAAGACTCAGTAGATGATTCATAACTTGCTAAAAACCGAATACTTTTATTTCAAAAAATTACATTGTATTCTTCATTTATGCCAAAATATATCTGCTAAATTTCAAAATATTCCGTTCGATTTGGAATATGCTCTAATAAAAAAGCTTTTACTCACTATACAAAGATCTTCAGATTAGTGACTGAAAAAAGATTTATACTCGTAGTCGAAACTCTATAAAATTTTGAATGGTGGCATAAAAACTCAATATGTGCTTAACAAAATACGCTGTTTATTTCAATTATTCTATAATAACTTTAAAAACTTTCTATAAATCAGTTTTATAAATATTTTGTATAAAAAATTTCATTCTGCTTAGTTTTTAAAACATGAAGCTTAGCTTTTAATAGCATTTGCTTAACTTTTTCGTAAACTTTGTCCAGCATTCCATGAGGTAGTGTCGGTTTGAGTCTGTATTGACTTTAAAACATTTCTTAAAGAATTTCTCTTTTCAATTATAACAAATATCTTATCAAGAAAGATAATTAATTTTTTTTAAAACAATAGAAAAATATAATTTTGCAAGAGAATGACTTAAGAAAAACAAAAAAGAAAATTTCTAATTTGTGTCTTAGTTTTGTTTTTTACAGATATTACAAAATTTTTTTTAGCTTAAAGAATTGACTTAATTATTTAGTAAAAGTTTTAAAACTTAAGATCGGATTGAACTTCGTGCATAAGATTCGCTGATTTTTGTAGCATTTCCTTTTCAGATGTTGACAGATTTTGTTTAACAATTCCCTCAACACCTCCCCTTCCAAGGCTACATGGAAGTGATAAGAAGACCTCTTTGTCGATACCGTGAATTCCCTAAAATAATAAAAAAACTTTGTTAATGCTTCGTTTGATTTTTATTGAAAATTAAGCTTTAAAAATATTGTCATAAGATGAGGGAGATCAGATTTTATAATCACAAAAAATCACATGTAGTTATGTTGAATTCTTAAAGGTGTACATGAATTTGAAAAATAAAGCTTTGATTTTAGTTAATTAGCATCTTCTAGTTAAGTATTAAATTAATTTAAATTAATAAAACCATAAAATTGTCAAACACTTTTAAATTATACATGTAAATATGATATTAGTTACGTGCTATATTTCAAACGAAATGTTGTGAAATATTCGTTGCTTTCGACATCTATTTCACTAACTGGGAAAGGTAATATGATTAATAAAACAGACGTTAATTTAAAGTATGATTTTCATTTATTTGCTATTATATTTTTTTTTAATAATCCCTAATAATCCCTAATTCTTTGTTCTGTGCTTTCTTAAACTCATCCAGATCCCGGCAGTAATTTTTTTTGATCAGCGGATCCCTTACTGATTGTGAGGCAATCTGAGGAGGGGACCCTTCCACGACACGTCTTATCCCTTTTTAATGTTTGATTCCCTTGGTGGCGGGATTTTTCCTTAATTAATTAAATAAACGGCGACCATCTTTTTACAGAAGATAAAACTGGCATTTTGGAAAGAAAGAAATAACTTGTCGTAAGCTTTCTATCAATTTTTATTATTTCATTAAAAAAAAGAATAACTTTTTGTCTTTTGAGAACAAACAGTTAAAGTTTTAGCCAGTATTGGCTGGTCTTAAACGGTTCAGTAAAACCAGAAAGGCTTACTTACTTATTTAGTATATGTGCTCGTGCGTATAGCTTGGAATTTTTATATAAATATTTATATGTATATATAAGGAAATAATTTTACATTACTAATTAACTTTAGTACTAAATTACGAAAATTTTAGTATTAATTAACAATAATTTGTTTGAGATAGAAATATATATCTTAACGCAAATAATTATTTTTTTTATTTATAGTTTTTAAATAAAATCGTTTGGAAGTTTTTTGAGGATTTTTGTTTTGGTTGGGAAATTTTGATATTTTTTTATATTTATTTTGAAGTAGATTTGGGCTTCGAATTTTTGTAGGAAGTTTATCTTTAGGCATTAAACAGACATATATATATATTTAAAGAAACACAAAAACTTTCAATTTGGTGTGCAAATGAAATAGAAAACTTGCTGTTGTGGTCATTGCAACTATTAAAGTTTCAAATTTTAAACTCAAGAAAAGAAAACGCATTTTTTTAGCTGCTGAGTATACATTTTCATAAATATTTGCTAAACGTTGAACGTACAATTCAAAAATAAGCCTTAAAATGTATTGCTTAAAGATTAATAGTTAGTAGTTAGGACAAACAGCCATTTTTCCCCGATAAAGTATTGCTGGGCAGCCACTTTACTTTGGAAAAATTTAGTGATTTTATAAAATTAATGTAGATCTTCATAAGTTTTTATACTCATAAGTTCGTTATTCTACTGTTTGAGTACATTGGACCAAGCTTCAATAATATTAAATTACATTTTATAATATTTAACCTACTTTATGGCATATAATGCGTAAAATATAACTATAATATACCGAATTCTTGTATGTGAATATCGAATACATGAACTGGATTTGATGAGTAATAAAAAAACATTTTGATCCTAGTTCAATTACCAGAGGTTATTTTGTATAAGAAGTGTTTGAAACTTTAAACTATCACGCAATCTGTTGATGATAAATTTTATTGGTAAATCGCATGTTCTTTAAATAAATTTAAGCCTTCAAAGAGAAATCTAATCCAAATAGTGATTGACTAAAGGTTAAAATCAAATTTTTAAAAAGAAGTGTAAAAGTTTAAATATTTAAAGTTTTAAAAATAAAGTTTAATATTAAATATAATTTCAACAAAAAACTACGTCTTTAGAGATATTTTTTATCTTAAAAATATTTCATACGTGGAATTTTCCATTAGTGCTTAAAAATAAGTTTTATAGATCAAATGTATAGGAATCTATTAGCTCTAAAACATATGTTGGTAAATTATTTACTTTTGTATTTAAAACCTTATGTAGTTTGTTTTTGAGATGTTAAATTTTGTTAAGCGATCTAATTTTATTTTGCTTGAATTTATTTTGTTACATAAAACTTTTTGTGAAAAAATTATTATCTTAAGAATTCAATGTAATATCAAGGCCACGATATATCTTGTATTTTTTTCAGTTTTTCAGATTTTAAAGTCAAAATAGATAAATGATAGAAGAAAAATTGGATTTCTTAAAGTTTTTCGTGACAAAAACAAATAATATTTAACTTTTGCCTTCTAAATAGCCAAATAAATGAATATTGAAGCTGATAGAAGGAATTGATATATTTTTACCCAAATTCAACTTTATTTATCAATAAAATATCATCTCCTGCAATTACGATAGTATAAATTTTTAATTTTGTTTTATTAAACTTTTCTATAGCGGTTGTCTTGACAAATTTATTTTAGGCCTAAAAGCAACTTTCATTTTCCATCACGATTTCTTTATTTGATCAAAATTTTTTTTCTTGTATTACTTCAATGGGAGCTTAGAGCAAATTAGTAGGCAAATAGTGTGAAGCTGGTCTGAATTAGCTTTTGAAACTTTTATAGAAATCTAGAAGTCTTATCTACAACGTGAACTGGATTATAAGCAAATTATAGTTTAAAATCAGTAAAACTATAAATGATTCATACACTTTAAAAATATAAATATGATATTTTGTAAATATAAGCTATATTTCAAGCAATTAACTGTCGTCCTGCTTAAAAACTTGTAGATTTTAAACAAAATCGTATGAACCATTTATGAAAAATTTCGGTATGACTAGAAAATTTCGATGTTGTTTATATAACATTGCCATATAACATTTTTGTTTTTTGATTGAAGTGAATTTTGGCTTTGAATTCTTTTAGGAAGTTTATCTTTGACCTAAAATATGAAAATATTAAAACCAAAGTCTCTTTTATTGTATAATTCTGACATACTAAAGTATATTTTTTTATGACCAGCCAAAGTTTTATGTGCTCCGGAAAAAAAATTGTGTCTTAAGAAGAAAAAAAATTTTTCTTGATTAAATGTTTCTGTTCTTGGAGTAATGTATTAGGCACGATTTCTAGCCTCAATTTTAACATAAGGCTCCTTCTAAGCTCGCACAACGATACGGTTCAGCTGACCAAGTAATTTTGCATGTTATTTAGATTAGCTATCGCTAAAAGTATGAACTATTAAATATCTTATTCAGTTCATAATTTAGTGTCACCGCCTCCCAGACTATCTTAAATACTCGGATTTGTACACAGCCGAGCAAGTACAATGAAATTGAGTGCACTTTTTTTCAGTAAAATGTCATCCATAGCTTTTTGAATATTTTCTTGCTTCATTTTAGTAAAGTTATTGCTGTTTATAGGTCAGCACAAGGTTCTGGCGCAGTATTAAAATTTACAGGGCTACAGCTCCACGAATGTTGTAAGAAGTAATTCGTTTATTGAGTGAAGATTTTTTCGACGGCATTGAACATATTCCTACATGACTGATAGCTGAATTATTAAGAGTGATACTTTTTGGGCGAGTTTAGGATATTTAAATGATATTATAACATAGATTAAATAAACAGAAGCTTTAAAATACTTCTAAAGAGATCAATAAATCCTCAACATGTATAACTACGTCAATTTGTCAACTACATTGTTCATTATTTCCATTAAAATTAAAAGAGAATGGCTACTATTTAAAAAGTTTTTGCTCTTTTTTCTTTAAAAACGTTGACTGTATTAACTAGAATAAAAAAAAAAATGGCAACATATTTTCTTCCTGCTAAAAGAGACTTTTAGAGCGTTGAAATAATTTTGAGTATTTACATACCTTTACATATGTTGAAGCAGCATGAACATTTCTTTTATTGCCCAAAATTGTAGAGCACAAAGATGCAGTACTTAAACCGATTCCCCAGGAAGTATATCCTTTTAGTTTTATGATTTCATAAGCACAGTTAACAACCTCTTTATGTACATCACACCATTTCTCTGCATCAGCTGTACTACCAATATGAGGATTTAATTCCTTTAGTCGTACACCCCCTACATTAACACCAGACCATACCGGTACACTAGAATCACCATGCTCACCAATTATCCATCCATGAACAGATGATGCTGAGACACCAACTTTTTGTGATAATAGAAAACGGAAACGTGATGTATCTAAATTTGTTCCAGAGCCGATAACACGATTTTTAGGTAAACCTGATAATTTCCAACAGACATAAGTTAAAATGTCAACAGGATTTGAGACAACCAAAATCAATGCATCTGGGCTATATTTAAGAAGATTTGGTACGACACTTTTTAAAATTTCGGTATTACGTTGAACAAGATTTAAACGACTTTCTCCTTCCCGTTGACGAACCCCAGCTGCTATAATAATGATTTGTGAACATTCCGATATTGCATAATCTTAAATATAGAAGAAGAAAAAATGTTTTAAATAAATATTATTAAACTAAAAACTTGTTGTACCTTTTCCTGACATAATTTTTGGGTTATGTAGAAAATGTGATCCATGTTGTAGATCCAACATTTCACCTTTTGCTTTGTCATTATCGACATCAATTAAGCATATTTCGTGTGTTATATTTTGGGTAAGCAAACTGAAAGCACATGCCATACCAACAGCTCCAACACCAACAATTGTGATCTTACTTGAAGAATTTTTTGTGGGATCAGATAATTTTTCAAGAAGAACATCAGTGGTTGATTTAATCTGAAAGAGGAATCTTGTTTATTATTATGAAATTTTCTCTTTTTTTCCTTTTTTTTGTTTTGTCATTTATTTACATTAGTTTCATACAATTAATATTTAGAGTGTTTACTTTTGAAGTATATAATCTGTCTGGCTATTACTATTTAATATAGCTTTAGAGTATCAATAACTTAAGTAAGACAATATGAACTTTATCCTCAGTAAACTATTTTATTTCCTTGCATCTCAGGTGGAACTCTCAGTTAAGATAACAATTTCAAAAGCATTGCTGAAGATTTTCACAAAAAAAAAAACTAAGCTCGTTTTATGTTGGTTAAGCAAATAAGTTACAAGCAAATTAGTTTTGTTTAATTCTGATGGGTGAATACTTTAAATAAAAATTGATTAGGCTAGTGCTCCAAGAGACAACCTTTATAAAGCATAAATAGTAATTCCAACAGAAATGCCCAAAATAAAAAAATCAATAGCAAAATTCAAGCAAGATATTAGTTATTCTTTTATTCTCGCACAGAGTCTTCAATGCCAGAAAAAATGGAGCAAAAACTACAAAACTACGTTGGTGACCGCATGTATACATCGGCTATAGTTTTGTAGATGAAAAAAGCTTTATGTGGCTAAAAATATTTTTTTATTATAATCAACTTTCAATTTCTTGCTAAATGACATTTTTTGCAAGACGCCGTCAGATAAAGCGTACTTTGCTTGATTTTCACTGCCATCTGATGAAGCGAAATAGAAAAAACTGCGCCGTCCTCAGTATTAAATAAAAAAAATAAAAAAAGAGAAAACATTCCTATTATTCAAATTAATAAATTACCACAAAACGACAAAAATGTTGTAGGCTAAAATCGCGGTACTTTCTAAAGTAAGCAGAAACCTAAGCGTTCATTAAAAGTTGTGATTAGCCGTATTGAAAAAAGTAACAAAATGTTCTAATCGTACGATTATCTAGTTCGAGACAACAACATCAAAAATCTAGGCACATAATTACCAAATCTTTAAATAACTTTATAATTAAAAGTAATAAAACAGTAAATTTTTTAAACTCTTCATAATCTGGTAAAAGGCTTAAGAACAAACAAATACAGAAAACTATTTCTAAATTATTCTACTACTAAAAACAAATTAAATCAAATAAAAAACGATTTTAACCTAAATTTAAAATTATCAAAATTTGCAGTTTATCTGATATAAAACAACCAAAGTGATAATAATTCAATTAAAAATAAAGTGAAGTAGCTATTATTAGAACAAAATGAATTAGCAATACACTTTTTAAATAAATTATGCAAAACTTCAGATAAATATAAAGATAAAAAAACAAGAGAAAACCAACATTTGATTAAATTCATACTAAATTCCATGAATGCCACAAACGTCCTTCGGTCCTATTGAAAGTCAAAGTTACGGTGGCATTGACCTCAAGTAGAAAAAAGCGAAAAGAAGAAAGCTTACAGCCCACACTATTGTGTATGTCAAGATATTTGACAGCGCAAGTCTTTAACAAAACTGCAAGCATGTAGCCAATTATTCAATTTCAAGGTCAAGTTAATTTGAAACTCTTACATACATGATTTAAACTTAATCATTTTTCTTTAAACTTAAAACAAAAGGATTAAAATAAAAATTATATCAGTTAATCTAATCACACAAATTATAAAAATTTATTTTAGTAATACGCTTACATTAAGCTCACTCATTTTAGTCAATTTTTTCTATAAAAAATGTTCACTTTTTACAAATAAACTTAAAAAACTTCTTCAAACAATTTTCGCGCTGAGAAAATTACTTTGAACCGTCTTCCTCAAATGACACCAGTCGAATATACCAAAGCCGGCAATGTAAGTAGCCTAAGAAGTTGTTTGAAGGTGACCTCCAGAAATTTTAGTCCCCGTTTTATAATTGAGTAGAAAATAAATTCATGAATAGCTTTTAATGCAAAAGGAGATACATTGGTATTAGTAAATTTAAGAATTTCACAGTTTACAATCAAATTTCGTCATATCAGGAATAATCTCACGTAAAATTTGTCTAGATTTGCTTCATCTCATGGACAATATGTAAGGAAAAAATGAGTCATGTAAGCTTTGAATGTGTATTATTGTGCAATGTGTGACTGGAAGGCAAATATATTTATGAGTGAGTGAAGATTTTCTATGATTTGCTTACTTTGTTGTTTTTTAAAAAAATTACCCTGGTTTTTTTGCTTTATTTGTATTTTTTGAATATTAGATCGGTTGAGAATTTATTTTTATTTTGCTCAGTTCATTTCCATTATTGAAAGCTTTGCTTTATAGAAAAATTTATTTTTTTGTCTAATTAAGCTTAGAATAATTTTCTTATAAAACTTTTGAGACATTTAAGTGAGCTTTATTCATTGGAATTACTAAAAATTTTTAAGCTTTTATTTGCTTTACTTTAACTCGTTGGGGTACACATTTAATTAAAAAAATTTTTTGCACTTGGAGCACGTCAAATTTTGTGGGCATGTAAAAGCAGTATATTTTATGCAAGAACTAATTTATATCGTTTTATTCATATACTCCTAAATAATATTGAAATAACTTTAGACAGTGATCAAATGAAATTAATAGCAAATTTATTAAAAACTTTGAAGCAGGTTGGTAAATGCAGGGATAGTTTGCAGGCAGTCTCTTTCCTAATTTGGTTTTTAAAGCAAGCATAGCACCCTTTCTGTTTGTGTTGCTTTGATTTAGTTATTGGAAAAGATTATTAATCAACTTATTATAATCTTTGGATATTATAAACAAACAATAATAGAAAGTTGAATAGTAGTAAAAGTTATTTTTAAAATAATCATTAAATTAAACCTAGACAAATTTATTTGTAGTCTTCTCTTAAAGATAAATAGAAAATATTTCATCTGTTAACTTTAGTTTTGTTAAAGACAGACATTTGTTGCTAATTAAAATATTATTTGAGTTAAAAAAAAGTATTTTATAGTATTTAACATTAAAGCTTAAAGCTCTAATACCTATTTTCCAGTGGTGCCTGTACAGTGTATTAGCCGCCCTTATAAAAAAATCGTTCCTTCATTGGCAAAATTAGCGAAATTTAACGGAAATGTCAAAAAAGGTGTGATAAAATAAACATTGAGTCAATGAATCAGTGAAACAACACAAAAAAATCTAATGTGCTTACTCGCAAAACTAGTATTAAACTAATTTCTAAATATTATATTAAAAATAACCTGAAAAATACATAAAATAATTTAAAAATCCGAATGCCACCATTTAATACCTTTTTGACACATAAATTGGGGAATTTTTAATGTTGGACAACCTGCCAATTCACAATAGATGGCAAAATTTCCTTTAAGCAGCCCTTCAAAGGCTGTATTTTATACAAGATTGCGACATGCTTAATACGTGTGTTTTACCCTTTCTCCATACAAAATTTCTGTCGTTGTATTGTAAGCCTCAGTGAAAAATGGGTATTACAGCCTTTATAATAATGGTAATGGAATTTTTTCCAATATTTTTCAAGTTTTATTGAAACGAAGGGAAACAATGCGTGTTTTAGCTGTATTGTTAATTTTAAAATACAAAACATGTGCATTATAAACGACCATTTATAATTTTTCATTAAAAGATTCACTATCACTGCTTGATAAGCATATTGTACGTTTTTTGCGTCCTGGAATAATTACACTGTCGTTATCACTTTCTTTTTCGATATAATTCTTCATCATTTTTTCTTTGAAATTCCCTTTTATTACTTAAAGAATAATTAAAAATTTTTTCTTAAGATTGTTCGAGATCACTACTTTAATTAAACTTCTTTGACAAAATATATTCTGCCATTATGGGGTTGTATAAGGTTTGCCAAAATACTGAAATTATTTGTTATGTTGAAACAGATATGCACTACCTTGAAATAAACCAGAAAGAACTAGTTAAATCTCGTCTCAGTTTCAACGATGCATCAGAACGTTATGTGCGTCTTTGCCCAAAGACATGGCGCTCTGATACACCAAATTTAGCCAAAGGATTAATTTGCTTTGTCTAGCCAATTACCAGAAGCCATTTTGTATAAGGGGTGTTTGAAACTTCAAACTTCTTTGTAATCTATTAATGATAAATTTTATTGGTAAACCGAATGCTATTAAAAAAACTTTAAGCCTTCAAAGAGAAAATAATGATTGACTAAAGGCTAAAATCAAATTTTTCAAAAAGATGTATTAAATTTGGCTTAGGTAATTTTAAATAGTTTTTGCATTTTTAAAATAAGATTTATTATCAAATAATTTTGGAAATATAATTTCAACAACAAACTATCTTAAAAATATTTCATGCATAGATCGAATGTATAGGAATCTATTAGTTTTAAAACACATATTGGTAAATTGTTTACTTTTGCCTCGAAAATTTTACGTAGCTTTTTCTTGAGATGTTAAATTTTAAGCATTTTTGCTTAAACATTGTTAAGCGATCTCATTTTATTTTGCTTGTATTCAAAATGATATCAAGGCAACGGTACAATTTGTTTTATAAAAAATGACCTTTTCAGGTGTTCAAGGTAGAAAAATAATTGAGTTGATTAAAAATTTTTTTGAAATAAACTTTTTGTCTTCTAAATAGCTAAATAAATGAATCGTGAAGCTGATGCAAAAACTTAAAATATTTCTATAAAAATTTAGCTACATTTATCAATATATTTGGTATAAATTTTTAATTCTAATGTTAAAGAAAAATTTATTTTTCTGTCAAATAAAGCTTAGAAATATTTCTAGAAAAACCTTTGAGACATTTAAACGAGCTTTATTCGAATTACTAAAATTTTTTTTTTTTTATTTAACATGCTTTGTTTATTTGTGCCATTCAAACTGAATTTTGATTGAAATAGTTTATGATAGCTGAAATATAATAAATATATTTTAGATTTTATTGTTTTCCAAGTATCTTGAAAAAAGTGCATTAATGCTGACATTATTAAATTTATTCAAAAGAAATTCCACGATACGTCTAGTTGAGATTTTTCAGCAGAAAAGCGAATATTGAAATCACCAAATAAAATTAATAGAAGTTCATGCCACTTTCTGTACTAAATATTTGAGATATTACCTCTGTATATGTATGAAAAGTACTCTTTTAAGTTTTACTGTTAAAAATAACTGAGCTTAGCGTATATTTTTTCTAAAATAAAACTTAATTATCCAAACAAATTTTTATTTTTTCTAATATATGCATATGAACTTAAACATATTACTCTTGTTTATTTATAAACGATGCTAAAATTATTTGAATTCACTAATTGATATCTATTTTCTACTTTAAAGGATATTGATAAGTATATTGGTTCTTCAGAAATTATAAAATTATAGGTTCTATACAATTCGAAATTGAGTTCAAAGCTGTTTTCATTAGATTTCTTGTAAGATAAAACAAATTTTCCGAACTGCTGGTTATTTCGTCAATAAATTTCTTCTTCTGTTCACATGTTTTATCAAAAGCCTGTGTAGTCATCAAAGTCATAAAATCAAAACCCCTTTTAAGTTCCTCTAATCCAAAAATAACAATTTCATCTCCGGCATTATAACACAAATCGAATCTTTTCATACTCATATAAATATTAAATATTAAATCTGCATACTGAATGTTAGCTAAATTATTAATATTTTCGACAAGATATGCCTTTCTTTCTGATTTTCTCTGCATCTTTTCTGTAAAAATAGTTATAATATCGCTTGAAAGATTAGTATAAATGCTATCAATATTTGACAAAACATTATTTAAATTTTCTTCGATTGCAGGTGAAAAACAAGTTAAATCTACTTTAGTCTTTAAATTCTTTAAGTTTGTTAATAGGTTATCTTTTGCTGTATAAAACTCATTCCAATATATAATACGATCTCTTGAAGTGATTTCATCAATATTTTCTATATATCTTAATAGATTTTCTTTTAAGTATTTCTGTGCAAGGATATTTAAAAAGAAGAGAATCAAAATGATGAAACCATAAAACTTCATTTTAATTTAATGTTTCACTTTGTTGTTACTTGTGCCAAAATTTTCAATACACTTTTTCTTCAAAAACGTTATAAATAAACACATCCACCATAAGAACTAGTGAAAAATTTAAAAACTTTAATCAACAATCATAAATTTTATTTTCTTTGGATTTATTAACGATAACAAATATAATATAATGCACACTTTGTGAATACCTGTGAAAAAGATAAAATAAGAAGCTATTACAAATTGTGTTTAATTTTTGTCTGATACTACAATCATGTAGATCTGCAGGCGACGTGCCATTATACACCAATGATCAAATTTTTATTTATAAAATGTGTAGCAGACAAAAAATCTTTCAAAAATAAAAAGTTATGGGGATTTTAATCTTTTGATCAAATCAGTAAAAAGTTGGTTTACTGAATTGAAAAGTGGTGGTTCACGTTATGAGTTACACGTGGATGTGTACATATTTGGAACAATAATATAATCAAAACGTATTTAAATAAAACTTTTTAAGCATTTGAGAAAGAAAGAACATAACCTTGTGCTTCTTTTTTTCAATGTTTTGGACTTGAATGACCTTGAATCAGAAAAGGGGCTAAAATTTCTGAGAGCTCGGTTCTTTACTTCGAAAGGGTCTCTACAAGAAATTATTTACAACAATTTTTGATAACTTTGGTTATGAAATACGAAAAAATGTATGGTTTTCACTTTTGAAAAATCGATTTTGTTTTTATTTTATCTTTTCTTATAGTTAAATACTTCAAGAATATAATCCTAAAATTTTAAGGCGATCAGAGCAAAACTCTCAAGGTTATTGACTAGTTAGTCTTCTCTCCTTTACTCAATCATGCAATTTTAATTTTTATTAATAAAAAGTAATAACGTAAGAAAATTATTTAAAAAATGACAAGAAAACACTTGATCTTAAATCAATATTTTTCCTTGCGTCAATTGAATAAAATTAGATGGAAAGACTTAAAGCGTCCGTCATACATATCAGATTAAGAGAAATATTTTTGAACTATAAAAGAACGTTTTATATTTTTTAATTTTGGTAAGCCAAAAGCAAATAAAAGACGCAAGATGCTAATTATTTTTACATAAAGTAAATATATAAATACGAAATATAAAAGTCCCTTTCTTCACTATCTTCTTCTTCTCTCTTAATCAATTAATTAACTTAAAAGTCCAAAAATAACACGACAGACACTAAACAAAATGAAACCAAAATAAAATTCTTTATATTTAAGACTAACTTAAACTCTTACAATTAGTCCAATTAAAAGTCTTAAAACTCTGAAAACTTAAAATGCACATGCAAAATGCAAAACATCAAAATCAGCTTCAAATGGAACAATAAAAATGAAGAATGATGAGTGAATGGGAATGGGAGATATTAATTAATTTTGAAATTGTATTTTATAATTATAATTAATTGTTTTTTAATTGAATTTTATTATTTTAAAAAACTTTTTTAACCAAAAATTAATCCTTCAGAATTTTTCTGAATAAAATGTGGCGAATTGAGTGTCTTTTGCTGAGTTCGTTGTAATGATTTCCCTTTTCTGAAGCTCCGACTTTTTCTGAACATATAGAGCTTACATATAGCTTTAATTTGGATAGAGTTTAAAATACTTTTAGAGTGTGTGTGGAATAATTATTTTTGATTATTTTTCAATCAAATTTTACATAAATAGAAAAAAATATTGAAAATTAGTGTAATTGTTTATGGAAAAGGATGAATTTGCAGTGGTTTAGAATTATGTCTCTAAAAATTGTTATTTGTTATATTTCTACTATTTGTGCTTTTTCTAGTCGTTTACCTTTTGATATTACGGCTGTGAGTGGAATAAGAATAAAATATGATATAATTCATGCATTGTATTAAGTTTTTTAAATTAAAGGACTGTAAGTACACTTTTCAAGAGACATATATGTATATACACTGACAATTATAAATTTTTGACATTGGAAAAAAACAAACAAGAAAATTTGTAAGAAGTCCTATTCTTTGTAATATTGAAATAGAAAATTGAAATAGAAATAGGTAGTAATATATATTCTACTCAACAATTGGTTTTCGGGAAAAATACTTGACAGGTCTTTTATAATTTTGAAGAATAAACACCGAGTCTTGTAGAACACTTTAATAATAGGGTTCAAATTAAATTGAAAGTAAAGCTGAACTAACAATAAGTTGATTAACTACAAAAGATGCAAAAACTCTAAACTGGCATTGCTTATAAAATCTACAAAATTAGTTTTATTAAATTTTTATAATTCTATTTAATTTTCTCAAGCGAATTCTTTAAAATTTTTATTATGATAATAAATTAAGCAAATAATAATATTGACGAAATCAAAATTAATTCTCTATAATTTATAAAGTAGTTATTTACTTTATATTTCTAAATTCAATTGAAATTATTCATTTTGCGAATAATTAAGTCTAAAGATAATCGCTTTGTAATTAAGGAAATTAGTTTAGTCAAAGTCTGTAATTTGTTTCAATCACTGAAATTTGTAATTTTGACTGCTTATTAGTTATTTTCAATAGAAACAAGTCATAATGTTAAATTATTATTTACTAAAGAATAATATTTAATATGAAATTGAATAGAATTTCATTTATTACAGTTAAAATTGTTTGTTCCTCTAATGATTGTAATTTTATAATTCTGTTATTCCTTTTCAGGTTTATTATTGATAAAAGTATATAAAAAAAAATAAAACAAAATATCATATAATATTTTGATTAAAGTACTCTAGAATTGCTAAGTATATTTATTAAAATGTAGCCTTTAAGCGATGTTATTTCAAGAGCCCTAGAATTAATATTCTAAAATTGCGTTTATGTAAATTTTTATTGCGTCTTTAGATACTCTGCGTGGAATCAGAAGTTAATATCTTGCCATTTGAATTTCTACACATACCATAAATGAGATGTAAAATCAAGATGTAGGTAGCCAAACACAGGTAAATGAAAAATCTTTAAGCGCAAAATTATTCTGTATATCCCTAGAGCAATTGATATAAAACCAATTAATTAAGTCACACACGACATATTTAAAGCTTAAGAACCATCCGGATCAGAAATCTTTCTAAGGATTTATTGCATTTGATTTTAATCAGTTTTTTCAATTTTTCCTTATATATACTTCTATATATATATGTATATCGTATAAAAACTTGATTATGTATTATTAATTCAATGTCCTTGAGCTTAAGAGTACCAAAGAATTTCAAAGAAAAACATCTAAAAAACGTATTCCAGATTTTTTTTTAATTTCAATTCTACTTGAAATCAAGCCTGATATAAATTTAAATCAGCGATTGAGCATAACATGTAAATATTGAAGTGTTAACATTACCACAAAGCGATGGTGAGGGCATAAATTTTGTCTGAAATTCATAGCATTAATATTCATGTTTAATTCTTGAATTAAATTTTTAATTCAAAAATATTCAATGATTATAATTAAGACAGCAGAAAGGGCTACAGATTGCTCTGTTGGTTAACATATTATTGCACGATGGGATTTTGACACGATATAATCCTTTATTAAGACAAATTTTGTTCTTTTTATTTTAAGTTTTTGTTTTTGTTTTTCTTGTAAACAGGAATTTTTCAATCATAAATGTAAACAAAAGTACATTTACATTTAATATTTATCAATTAAAAACAAAAATATCAAAACTTTCAAAAATTGCGTGGGCTTTAAAATAAGGCTAGTAAACTTTCAAACAGTGATGAGGTTTATATCAACATACTCTAAGCTGGTTTTTGTCTTTTCTTTTTTAAATACAACTCTTCTTTTTATTTTATTATATAAAATAAGAACAGATATTCTCAAAAACAGTAGAAAATGATGTTATTTATGAAATTCGAAATTTCCTTATACATGAGATGGATGAAGGCCGAATATTTTACCATTTTTTATAATTCCAAACAGACAAAATGAGCCAAGTAATTGGACATATTTAAATAAAGGAAACTGAATGTAAAATAAAAGACAGCTTTGCGAATTTTTTAAGAGTTGGCATAAGGACTGTAAAATACATCGTGAATCAAATAAACTTTATTTAATAATCTCATGAGATTTGGAATTTATAATCAGACTAAAGTATCAAAAGTGAGACTGTACTCTATAGAAATAGATCATATTGATTGGAAGAAGCTTGTTTTCAGTCATAAAAAAAAAATATGTTTTTGCAAGAAACTGATGAAAATTTTTTTTAAAGTTACCTACTTGCCCATTATTGACATTAAATATCATTGAAAAATGGTTGTCTATGTTCTTACTAGTGCAGGTTTCCATCAAAGGCTGTAAAAGGTTCTTATACAAAAAACTACTAATGAAAGTAAATTTTCACTAAAAACACTTTACAAGCCCCATTCCTGAAAAAAATATTAAAATCAATGTGCATTCAATTAAGTTCACCATAAAAGGAATGAAATTTCAATAAATTGCAGCTCCTTTCCCTCTTATGGAAAAAGTATTACATTCTCTTTCTTTAAATTTTCACAAACAATCCTCCAAAGTATTCAAATTTACTCCTGAAACTTAAAAAAGAAGTTATTTTTGTAAAAAAATTTAAGCTTATTTTCAAACAAAAGATGGATATTGAATTAATATTTTTTTCTTTACCTTTGAGTATGTAAATTAATTCTTTATAAACGAAGTTTGAAAATACTCAAATTATATTCTTCATTGGAGTATTCTGAATTGCAATCAATTGAAAATATTTTAATTTCAAAACAGATGGAAGAGATTCCAAAAAAAATTTTTCTCCATTTTAAATACAAAAATTTTTAATAAATCATAAGACAAAAATATATCAAAGTCATAAAAACTGGTGACAGTTTGTCTTTTAAGTTTTATTTTGTTTTTGTTGCACATAATCAAACAAAGGTATTTTCATTTTAAGTAGAATTGATGTGTCCCTTAATTGGCTATAAAACTTAAGAAACATGCAAATATTTTTCCGTTTTCCATTAAATAAAGTTAATCCATGTAAACGAAAATCAGACACTACCTATCCAAAGGAAAACATGGTAAAATGCATAATGACTGATATATCAGAGTAATTGTTTTGATCTGTTTTGTGTGTAACTGTTAGTGACCTCGTCCACAGTTTCGAATTTGTGAAAAATAACTTCCATTTTGAATTTTTGCATTCCCAATGATTGGGTAATATAAAAGAAATAATAAAAATAATGATCCATCCGTTCAAAACATTAAAATTTTTGATAGAAGATCAGCAAAAGACAGTGTTTCCATGATATGCGGACATTTGTTGGACATAGTCCTGTAGAAAAATCATTACAAAAACAAGCAAAAAATGATCATCATCAGAATACAAAATTTGTCGGTGTCAGTCAACACAAGTGTTTTTTATACATCTCTTATTTGAGGGCCTTTTTTTGTTCTTTGTTGTTTTAGTAAAAGAAACACATTTTTTTTCTGATTCTGCAAACAGCAATTTGAATTGAATGCAAGTATCAAACTGGGATGATCACTTTTGATCTTCATCCTAAGCTTTGCCGTTACTGAAATGATATTCTACTTTTGTTTCTTGTTTTGGGCTGTTTTTTTTTTCTTTATTTTTCAGTTTTGTTTTTTTATTATTTTTATTTTGGTAGTTAAAGTGCTGGCAGTTCTGTTGAATATGTTTCCAATTCCAAAAAAAACCGACATTTTATATAAAAACAAAAAAATGATCTCATGGGGCGATCATGTATGTGACGTTTTGATCTGATTTTTTTGTTATTGTCTTATTTTTAAATTCAATTTATAAATGACGGTTCTACCACCTAAGTATGAAAGGTTAGAGATATGTTTAAAGTTACTCATATCCTTTAGAAGTTAGATTATGGCAAGGAAAGTGACAACAATAAAAAAATTATGAATTTGAGTGTTAGTACACTTGTTTTACTGGCTGAGTGATTCAATCAAGACGTACTGAAATTTGTTTGAATGGCTTACCAACGTTACGCTTTTTTTTACACATAAATATTAATTAAATTGCAATTTTATATATCTTTGATTGATTGCTATATATATATACATATATAGTTTTTTTTATTAAGGGTAAGGCTTGTTTTATGTATCGTTAAATTGAGATCTGACAAAAAACTAAACTTTGTGATTAGGGTATTACTTATAGTTAATGGCTTTTTATGATTTAAGGAATTTAATTAGAAAAAAGTCAACTTTAATTGACATGTAAAAAAAACTTCCTAGATTTCATTTGAAACTGATTTTTTCTTTTTATCGTGGATTACATACCAAAAATGGATTATGTTATGTAATGCTTTTTATTTATAAATCAAGTAAATTCATAATTAATTTATTTATTGTTTTATTTTTAATTAAATTTAAATATTTGCATTAATGCAAAAACTAACAAAAACTAACAGCCATGCCGAATTTATTTAAATTTGTTTTCTTTTGATTGTAAGGTTTCACATTACATTTGATGACAGATAAAGTCTTTTTAATTATAAAATAAAAATGCTAGTATAATAAATAGACTATAATACTAGGTATGTCTGTTTAATATCTTGATAAATCTTTGTCATCATGACTATGACTAAAATTTAGCTCTCTTTCATTGATAAAGTACGAATTTTTCCCTAACTTAGACATATAAAACACAGCGTTTTCCTGAACCTCTGTATTTTAAATAAATGGAGTGGAGAATTAAGTAGGTAAGATCGCAGGGCAGCAAGATTTTCTCTACAATAGTTTTTTTTTTTAGTTACAAAACAAATCATGT
The DNA here is from genome assembly GCA_947359355.1 of Acrocera orbiculus. NCBI lineage: Eukaryota > Metazoa > Arthropoda > Insecta > Diptera > Acroceridae > Acrocera > Acrocera orbiculus. The sequence continues at coordinate 49,131,476 of OX375757.1, forward strand.
ATGTCAAGGTGCATATTATTTCCAATTTTGCACCAATATTATTTAATAATAAAGTAGAGATAAAATATTTTTCAGTTATAGGTGAAATTTGAATTTTTTAAGTAACAATGTTTTAAAAATATACGTACTTTGACTAAAAGGTCACAGAGCTTTTCCACAATAAGAGAAATGCATTTGTAGAGATGCGTAGAAAGTCAAAAATGATGAAATTCAATTCTGTTGTAAAATTTCTTTTACAGGAACTTCTTAAAAACCAAATTTTTATTAAAATGTATTTTTTAGAAATTTCTGCAAACACTTAAATTAGGAAAAAGGAACTAAGGCATAAGCTCATTAGAGCTCTTTTTGTTTGTGTACTAAAATTACGGCCTTAATTTGCAAATAGTGGAAATAAACTTTAAATTAAGATATGCAACTTGAAATCTTGATTATCTGATATAATTTACATACAAAACTAGAATAAAAATCATAAATTAAATTAATTTTTTCTTAAAATTAAGCTCGAAATCCTTTTAGAGAAATAAGAGAAAAAGTCCAACAAACCATATAAAAGTTAAAGAAAGACCTAAAGCATAAAATCTCTTCCTACTACTATTTTAACAATTTAATGCTACCAGCAAATTAGCATGGATCATACTTTGATTAAATTGCAGAACTAGAAATAATCATGATCTACTTCTATACCATTGATTTATCTTAATAAAACAGTTTTATTCATTTTGAAAAACTTTGTTGATCATCTAATGAAGACGTTGTCTTTAAAAACTAAAAGACATGTAAAGTAAGACAGACTAGAGACAGGTATACACAAAGATTTGCTGACGTTATATATAAATACTGGCGATTGACAAGCATAAAAATCAAACTAAAAGTCAATGAATGAACTTAAAGTTATATACATATTCATCTCAAAAAACAAAACGTTAAATATAAAATGGTTAAAAACTTAAATCACAAATAAAAGTCATTCTGAATTTATACAAAGACGCATTCAAGGGATTCAATTAAATTTATCCTACAATCTTGAAATCCAATCATGACATTCACCTAAATAAAGTTAACTGATAAGAGAAAAGAATCCAACATCCTAAATGGAAAATGAGACAGAAGCATCCAGAAGTATTCAATGTGAGGAATTGAATCTGACAGTGAAAATAATTCAGGAGACAAGAAGTAATCTCGAATAACCTGAGACAATTCAGGGCGACAGCTCATGAAAAATTTGCATATGTGGCTTAAGACCTCTCTATCTTTCAATATTATATAAACGAACATTTTGTTTACCCCTGGATTGAGGAGAATATCAGAATTGCTTGCTTAAGTCTTTTTTCTACTTTTGTGTTTTTTTGTTGTTGTTGTTGTTGTTTTTCATCTGGAGTATAGAGAATATTTTTGTATCCAAGTAGCTGACATTTGTCGTCGTTTTAAATAGTCTTCGACAATTTTATTATTATTCACTCGTGGTTCTAACAAAATCTGATATGATCGTGATCACAGGGCCAAATAATCGCTTCAATGAATCTGCATAAATATTCTTGTCGGCAATATAACATCATAAAGAAAAACTTTTTGAATTAAGTTGTCAAACACATGTTGAAATGTTGATTTTAAATAAATTATATTTACAAGAATTAGATAATATGATATAGATAGATATTTGTTGATGTTGTTGTGTCTGTAAATGATTTAAGCACAACTTTAGGTGAATTTTAATTGATATCAAACAAGTAGTGTCTGATATATTACTTTTTGGATATTATTTATAATTTGTGATAAAATAATTCAGTATGGGTAATAATTTTATTACCTATCCTGATCACATTTTTGCTTTATTGGTCCTGGAATTTGTATTTATATTACTGGTCATTTAAATATATGCAACTAAACTCAATGAAATTATTTTTTTCAAACAAAATATCTTTTATGATGTTAAAAATTTCCAAATGATTTTTATATTAATTTAAATTAATTTGATTTTACAATTTCATTAACCAAATGCCATTAAAAAAAATTTGCACACAGAAAAATGTACCATCCATTGTATATTGGACGAATTTTTGTTCTTTAGAGTTGAAGTTTGACAAATGTTTCCATTATTTGAATTTTTCTAAGAAATATTGTAAATCAAGTCAGAAAATGAGGGTATAATAACTTCCAAATTTGGCTTTTTTGAAGCATTTTGAGTATATAGTATTTGTCAAATAAATTAAGAAATAATATTCAATCAAATGTTTTCTTATTTTGTGTTCAAATATTCAGTTGAAGCAGTACATTATATTATTTCTAAGCTGTAATTTGTTATCTTAGGGTAATATCAGCCACCCACATTTTCACGTAAATCAGAACATCGAAATGAAATTCTCAGCTATTCTTTTTCTTTCGATACAATTTTAAAACTCTATAAATGTAAGTTTCATTCTTGTAAGTAGTAAGATAATAAGAGCCAGTGCTAAAACCAAAACTATCAATAGCTGCTTGTATTTGAATTTCAGTAATTTAAGGAATTAAACTTACATTATTCTTAACTTATCTAGTACTTATTCAAAACATTCCAAGCCTTTGAAATCCAAACATTTTAATATAAACTTTTCAATATTCAATCAGCAAAACAAACTTCAAAGTTACATAATATGTCCTTTGAAATTATGGTCAATTTCTTTTGATAAATTTTTAATGTCTATCAAAATGAATTTTTCCATAAAAAAGTTCAAAAGATATCAAAAGATATTAGTGAAAATTCCAGATTCATCCTTTCACATAAAGAAATTGTTAATTAAAAATGATTGCATACGACATTGCAAACTTTCCAATAACTATTTTTCTTTTTTCTTCAATTACTCTTTTTCATGATTTAGAAAAGTTTGTCTCTTAAATAAATGTATCTGATATCATTATCTTCCTTAATATAGATGAGCTGTGGACATTTTTTATTGCATAAGAATTACATTTTATATAAAACTTGTCTCACAATTGGGTTATCTTTCAAGCCATAGTCTCAAGGTGCCCGATCATTGGAACAAACAGGGCTTAGCAGCTAAATGAATGACGTCATGTTTGTCAGATATAATGAGTAGTATCAGATCTAACGAATAGAGTTTCGCGTTCTTTTCTTTCTATTTTCTATATCCAATTTTACTAAATCAATAACGAACATAAATTTCAAAAAACAGGGAAAATGAAAAAAACAATAAACTGCTACAGCCTACCGGAAATTTGTTGCTCTTTTTATTAGAGCCTCACTGATGTCGTCATGAATTTGGCATCGCAAAATTATAAAAGAAAAAAAAAAAAAAATAACAAGCCAATATTAAACATCAGGTATAAACAAAGGACTATAAACTGTCATAGCAATGCAGAATGAGGTTATCCCCAAATCTGATCATCCATTTTGGATACAATGAATATAATATAAAACAATAACGTCTGTAAGCAAAAAAGTTGTGACATTGCTGGTCTTTGCTATTACCTCCTCAACAAGCATAGCCTAAAATTATAAGCAGACTGTATATTTTATTTATTGTATAACACTTGACTATGGTAACTATTGGTATCGCAGTCAGGTGACAGCCTTAGAAGATAGGATATTCAATTTCACCAACAAACATCTAGATAGATCACTCCAGCTTAGCATTTTTCTGAAGATTTTCGGGGAGAATTTAACAATGCCTGGAAATATTTTAAAAATTGACTGCCATACTACATAGCAGGTTATCTGTATAATTTTTTCACTCTTACAAATTGCTATACTCTCAAAACTCTCACTGTAATAAACTTCAGTTTCTTCTTCTTCTGATTCCTATAGCATAACTTTCGAAAGACCTGCAAACACTTTATAGTGTGTTAAGTACGGATCAGGAAGTAGAATACATTTAATGCTTATACTGCTACGAATACTCTTACCGAAATCCTCACTACTTCTCTTCTTAAAGTCATAAGCTAATTTTTTGCCATGGTAAGGAAACAGCCTAAATTTTTGCTGAATTGTTAACTCTAAGCAGAAAAAATTTATTTTTCATATAAAAAAAAATAATCCTCAAAAAATATAAAATAAATATAAAATAATTTATTTTTAATTTGAAAATTTCAAATAAATTTGTCAGAAATAAAATTTATTATAGTGTCATCTTTTTCAATATGACTTTTATTTTCGTCCCGTAAAACAATAAAGGAGAATCAATAAAATAAAAAAATCATCTGCCACTATCATCTTGGACCAAATGCTAATAAAATACTCAGATGTCATATATATGTGTTTTAAAATTGTTTCTGTTGTTATTTATTTTGTTTTTCCTTTAATGTACCTCGCTCATAATTAAACTATAGCAAATAGATCTACATAACATGAAAATCGTGCCACACGTCTACATCTCTTCCAGAACGAATCACGATTTTTGTATTTTGTATATTTTGTTGCATAAAACTTTTGCTTAGGTTCCAAATATAAACTAACCATTCATCCCATACATGACAATATGGTTAAATAGAAATTCCTTTGCACTGGTAAGAAATCTAACGTTTACTTGATTGAAAGAACAAAAAAAAACAAGAAGGAAACATAAAGCTCACAAGTTAAGGAATTGAGAACTAAAAATGTTAAATTACTATCTTTATGTGTATTCGAAGTTTTTATATGCGGATTATAGTCATAAGAGTTTCAGGTTCACACATCTTAGATATAGAATTCGTGTCATGATAGTACCTTGTTCTTTCTATATGTTCCAGCACAAAACGTGGTTGTTAAAAGTATTTTCAAATTTTACAAAAAAAAAGCAAAATAAACAAAAAAAATTAATAAAAATAATTAAAAAAAATTGCTCAATCAAATCACAGCAAATTCTGATCTAGTACTGCTAATTTGAACTGGAAGAAATCTTAAATAAAATCATTTTTGTTGACATTTTTCTTTTGCATGCAATAAAGAGTAATTAAAAAATTTATTAAGCAAATTGAAATAAACAAAAAAATAACTATTGTTTTAAAATATTTGCACTAAAACTATAGCAATTTTGAATCTGAAGCAATATAAACAATTTCTTTCTTAATTTATGTGAGTAAAGCCAAAGAAATGCTCGCGAAATTCGTAAAAATATAGACTGTTATGTAATTGGCAAGTATCCGAAACAAAGAATCATATTTTTGTAGGAAATTTTATCCACAAAACACATTTGACTATGAAATGAGTCTGAATTAAAAAAGTGGAAAGCTTGATTTTTTGCATTTATTCTATTATCTCAAGAATTTAAAGCTATCCCTTTATATTGCTCCTCATCTTCTATTCTTGATGATGTCAAAACATGCCTCTTGTGAGGTACGTTTGATACACTTCGTATCGGTTTTAAGGTAAAATCTTTAAGGTTTTGTATATTTTTCTAAGCAACGTTTTAGTAACGAATTTTGACCAATTTCTTTGCATGCTAGTATGCCTGATCTAAAAATTTCCATAAAAGTTTGTGGCTTATGACTGTGAGTATTAAAGTAAGCCACTGCTTTTGTCTACTTCCAGTTACCCCATGACTCTGTATACTTGCCTTGCTTTGCATTTTTGTCAGTTGAAATGAAATCAAATATATAAATTTTTGTGTTTTTTTTTAGAATGGACTCTGGCGTATTTTCAAAGCGTAATAAAATTTCTCCAAAGCGTTTTTTTTGAAAGACTAATTCGAGTCAATTTTGCTTAATAACTACAAGTTCTCATATAGGTGTTCATCTGAGATATCTGTCACTATCACCTGTTTTGGCTTACTTATTTAAAATCGTGCAAAGTTTTAGAGCATACGAACATCTTGGCGATACCTTTTACATTCATTTTAACTGATTTGTTAGGAATTCATTTGTTTGTATTGCTCTATTTTTCAAGTTCTTGCTTTAATATCATTTTAATTAAACATCTACAATCACAAATACAACTATACAACTATTCAATTAAAGGCTTTTCTGTGAAGAATGATGAAAGTTCACGTTTTCTCAACGAACTATCTCCTAAAACGCTTGTGAAATTCATTTGCCTTTTTTGTTCTTCTTCTGTTTATCCTTGTTTGTGATACTTTCTTTCTAGAATCTCTTTTACAACTGCTTTTGATATCTAAATTATATTAATTATGTTATTGCAAAAGGATTAAAATATAATTCGTGAAAATTCCATGAATTACAAAGCCTTATTATAGAAATAAAGCGTACATTCTTATTTTAGGCTAGACAATTGGAAAATTATGTTTTTTAATTAAAACTTAAGTTAAAATAGCTTGAAATATTTTTCTATTTTCCTAATTAAAGTTAGTATAGATGTTTTTTATAATTATTTCAATATAGCTAAATCCACATAAGAACGTAAGTAAGGGGCTAGGTTCAAAATTTGAGCTCTACCCTCAATTTTAATGTGCACGAAATCGTTTTAATGCATTATAAAAATTTTTTCTCATATATATTGAAATTATTGGTATTTCTATGCTTTGATATTCTCCGTGAAATCTTAAATAATAATAAGATAAACTCAACATATATGCCGCCCTTTAATAGCATGATCTTATTTCATTTCAGGTTTATTTAGTCATAAAAAACGAAGCTTTCATATTTTTCTTTACTGTAATAATATTTAGTATTATGTGTAATTATTTCAGGTTTATATTTCTACTGGTAAAGTAATTCAAATACTCAAGAAACTAAGTTAATTCTTTTATTACTTCTTAAAATAATTTTGTATAATTAAATTCTAGTATTATCATTAAAAGTGGTGGAGAATATCCTTTTTAATATATTCTTAATGAGGATAGACTAAAGCCTACCGACAATACTTGGTAAGATCTTTGGTACGTTTTTGGTCGACCAGTAGACAGAGTATCAATTAATTTTGAAAATATAAATAAAATAATTAATGGGATTTTTAGAGATATGATTTTAATGATGTAATAAATTGTTGTTGTTAATAATAAATTTGTTAATTTTTTCCGTTATTTATATTAAAAAAATTTTACGATGCAAATAATAAAAATGCAGAATATTTTGATTGCCTAGTACTTTAAACTGAAAAAAGATTTTGATAACCTATTGTTTGTTTCGGCAGCCTTTTTTTTTCTGGGCTAGTTTAAAATTCGATTTACACAAAACGAAAATGGCTCCTAGTAATTAAAAAATAGAGGGAAATAAGATTGGCGAAAATGGGCCTAGATAAATCAGTTCTACTTTATTCTTTAAAATCTGCATACTCATTGAGTACATCTAAAAATGGACCATAAAATTAAATGTTGGATTTTCACTGTTTTTGGCCGAGAAAATCGGCTCGCTTCAAACAAATGCATTTTTCAAGAATTTTGTAGAGATAATTTCGATGAAGTGAGTATAACGTTGACACCAAGTTTTTTTTACATATTCCTTGTTCTTTTGAAAATATCTTTACCAGATAGGGAAGACAACAAATGAAGTTGTGAGTTCTGCACAAAAGGTTGAGGAGACACCTATTTATCTGATCTTTGATTGTATGACGCCGCTGTCCAATAAATTAAGGCACCTTGCTCTTTATTGATTGATGTCAGAAAGAAAAGTAAATGTTGGCTTTAAAGAGATTAAAATAATAATACGAGATCTCCATCTCTCTTGGGCATATCATCAGGAAACACACTACAAGCCAAGGTAGATTTTTGTCATCTTTACAGGTTTTTCGGGTTTCAAAATTTCTTTTACACCCGTCATATATGTAGACCTTTAAATTTGTCTACTACTATGGGTACTGTAGTACTCTAATGATAAATCTGATATTAAAATTTTGCTAGAAAGGTAAAATTGGAAACGCAAGGAAAATCAGTTGGCATAGACTAATGTGACAAATTTCGATCAATCCCATAAATTAGGAAAATTTGTTAGTAACTTAAATTCGCGTAAATGTATTTATTTTCTTGATTTCGATTTCACTGTTCCCACAGCCTTAATTTTATTCAGTTTTCAGAGAAAAATTATGCACAAAATTATTCCGAGATTTAAAAGATGTTAAATTCCGGCTGTTAAAATGAATTGAAAATGATTATACTAAAATATTTCAATAAGTCTTGTTATGCTTGAAATAATTCTCACAAGAAGTTAAGTGTAATTGCATTTAAATTAATTGTAAAATATTCTATAAAAAAAACAAAATAAGGATATAGAAAATAATATATCAGCTGTTCAACTTGTTTAGCAAATATTACCTTTTTGATATCAGAAATATTCATCAGCGCATAAATATCCTGTCGTTAAGGGAGTAACTTTATAATGAAATATTCGAATTGCTACAGTTAAAAAATGGCCTTAGCCATTTAGCAGTGAACAAAATATATTCTTGTATAATATAAAAAATTGATCAACCGTAACTGATGATGATATGAAACTTAAGAGTATACGACGAAAATATAATATGTATGTTACTTGTTATCCGTTCATCATGCAAAATTTATTCAGTTATGCTGGAATTTCAATTTTCTTGATTTCAGTAGCATAACCGTGATCCTTTGTTGATTACGTAAATTTTAAAACATTGAAAATATCTTTGGCTATATAGCCTCACATCATAAACAAAATTAACAAACAAAAAAGTATTTTTGTTTTTAGTGTTTTTCTTAAAGAGATTTCTTACATATGTGTGACCTGCAACCGATACACAAAATTCAGTGAAAAAATACCCAGCCAAAGATTGAAAACAAAAATTGAAAATTTTGATGCTGTTTCCTTGATATAAGAAATGCATGATGGATGAATGTGAATAAATTTTATAGTTTATTTTGCATAAGATCCATCTTGTTAGTTTCTGTTTCAAAAGTTTTTGTACTAAAGAATATTTTTGATATTTTCAAAAAGTATTATAGGAACCCGAAGAAGAAAAAAAACTTTCGCGAAAAAAATTTTCTTGTTGACCAAACTGTTATTTTTTAAAACTAATTCTTTAGAAACATTTATTAAGTTGTGATGATAATATGGACTCTTTGCTGAGATCCTGAGATATTATGATATCATTGAGTGTTTGAGTTCTTCGTCAATAAGATAAATTTCTATTGAAATTGGTTGTTTTTAAAAGTATTTTAGCATTATCTTTTTAAAAGGATATAAAAAACCTCATTGATACAGTATTTCATTGAATATCTTGAGATTCTTAAATATTTATTTAATAAAATATTTAAGGCCAAACCTCTTTTAGTTGCAAGAACAAAACTTTACACCTTCAATCAAAAGTCAAATGCGGGAATTTTAGTTTTAAAAGAGCTCCTGATATAAACTTGCCAATTAGTTTTCCAATGTAGTTTGAGAGGACAATATGTTTGTAGGATATGATGCGTAGTGCAATTTGTTAGAACAATCTCTTTGGCTTTTTCAGACAATACTAGCCGTCTTTTTAGATGATTCAAAAAGAATGTTTCAAGGCTTGATGATTGGATAAAATCTTAATGGTATCAATTAAATATGTAATAAAAGGATTTCTTCAATTTTTTTAAACTCTTGGCTCAGCATAAGACTAACAAATCATTTTCAAAATAAAACGAAGTCCTAATCAAAATTGCTAGGTAGACTAACTCTAAAGCGCTAAAAAAATGTCAACAACTTTTTAAAATACATAACCTCCTTCTAATTACACAAAAAATTCTATACTGTGAAATTTTGTGCTAACAAGCAGGTTTTTATCAAAGCTAATGCTAAATAATGTAAATTTAATGCATAAAAGTAAGCAAGACTTTTCCAATTAATAAAAATATGGCTCAAACTGTTTGCATGCTCTTTACCCACTATCAAATCCCTATAGAAAGCAATGAATAGCTCAAACTAATTCAAGGGAATCAAAAAAATAAATTTTGCACACATATTTCTATTTTAACTGCTTGAAAAATACTTTTTTGAACTGCTTGATTTTTTATGGATATTAAAAGTTTCAATTTTTCGTGCACTTCACTGTTTTTGTTTCTTGAATTTCACCGAGTTTGAATTTGTTTAATGCTTCCTGCGGGAAAGCTTTATAAATATTTGAAAAGATTTTTTAATTTTTTTCTATAATTTTTAATTAGTTATTAAATGGGATTCTATAATGATTTTCCTCCTATTGTGATGGAAGTCAATGGTTAAAATACCAGTTACCAGTACCAGTTTTGAAAAAATAAAATAAAATTATATTGATACTATTTGCTTTGAAGCAACTGACCGAGATTGATTCGAATCTAAGGGATATTTTTCAGATTCAGTTTGAAATAGAAGGTACCAGTTTTGATTTGAAGTAATTTAGCTTTTATGCTGTACTATGAAGTGCCTGAACTTTTTATTGTGTGTTTGAATTTTCTGCTCAGATAATAATAGTTTTGGTAAATTTTACAATTTAAAATATTAACACCGGAAATTGTATGAAAACATTCTTCAAAATCTAACAAAATCCATAAAAATATTTATATATGTATATAACTAGCTTAGATTTTTGCAATATTTTCCCAAAGTTTTAGTAAAGTTGACAACAAAACGAAAAGCATTTTATCACTATCACTACCACCAATAGCAAATGAACCAGACTAAAAAATTTCATTTTTGAACATTTTTCATTTTAATTGATCGGCATGAAAATTTCCGCCTACTTAAATTGATAGTAATCTATATAATTCGTCTCATCCCTAGTTGTTTGTTAATCGAATTTCTACTATAATTATCAGGACAATTAATTTGAATAATTAGCATACCGACAGATGGAGCAGTAACCTGTTAACTGATGCATTCAAGCAAAAATTAAAATAAAAAAAAAAAAAGTGAAAAAAATTAAAAAAATAACGAGTTTTTAGCATCAGATTGTAATATATTCAATGGAACTATTAATTGAGATGTTATACTACTATGAAACATGATTGTCCGATGGCAATAATTCCATAGATATCTTTGACACAAGAATATCTATCTATCTGTTTAGTTTCTTTGTTACCAGCTAAATTTTATATTGAATAATATAAATAAGCTTTTTATGCATATATATATATACATATATATATATACATATATATATATATATATAAATATATAATAGTATAAAAACCTACGCCCCAGATATACAACAAGTGAATATAAATAATTGTAAATTCCAGAAATATCTTTTTGAATGCATCGTTTCTATGAAATGCCTACCAAAGATGGTCATTGTTATCCAAAGAAATAATAATGTGTGCAAAAAGAAATACAAAATTAAGGCAGCAAAGAGTACCTATATTCACGCAATGTCCATACTCGGCCGCTATCGGCATTAAGCAGCTTGATTCAAATTAATTCACATGGTCAACCGGTTCAGATAGTTCTTATTACTTTTGTTTAAGTTTGGTTTCTTTTGCTTGCAATCCTAAGACTTTGTTACTTTGAATATTTTTTAAAGGAATATATATGTATATATGTCTTTAATGCTTGCACTCCCGATTCTTAATATGTTTGTATAACTGCGTAAATATATTTTATAGTAATGAGTGTCGGAGATGACTAAGAGATTCATTGCTATTCTAAAGTTGAAATATTTGTGTATCCTTTTCTTTAATTAAAATATACATAAAAAGATGAAAAAAAGCAGCCAGAAACTTACTTTCTATAGCCGTTTTTAGTATTAGTATTTCTAGTTGTGAAGGTGTTTTATGAAATTAATGGAATAAAAAAGTCACTCTGAATGTTTCCTTGTTTTAGTTGCTTAAACTTAAAATTAAAGTTCTATACAAAAGTATAGCTTGAAATTTTATTTCAACCTCACCTTCTGAAAATTCAATATCTAAAACTCAGTTTTATTGCAATAAGCTTATTGCATTTTTAAAATAGAATTTTGGGAATAGCTTTATAGCTACTCAGGACAAAAAATATTTTCACCCCAGAGAAACCTTTAGAACAACTTGAACACTTCGAAAAAGTGGGTTTTCGACTTTTTCTTTAGAAAAAAGTAAAAGTAATGAAAAAAAGTTATTAAAGTACAAACATAAATGAACTACGTCTTGTCACTCAACAAATGACATGTATGGGAGAAGGGGTCGGAAATAGGCTTGAAAGAAACCCTAGCTGAGGCAAGGGAACTGGATATTAGGTTTCCATCATAGCATGTCTGGCGGGAAGTAAAATAGATCGAGTCTTGTTGCGGTGTATTTGTCCTCTTTCTACCACTACTACTACTAAATTAACCAACAAAAAAAAATTGTTGTTAGAATATCTTGCAAAAATGTGATTTTTGAGTCATTCTAATAGGACAGGTTTAAAACTGCTTCATAATACGCAACACAACCAACACAAGCTCACATTTAAAGCAAAATAAAAGTTTCTTCTTAGTTTCCCTGAAGTATAAGAATTCTGGAAAATTTCCTATTATATTTATCGCAGATTTCATAAGGGAAAAGTTAATTTTAATGGAAGAATATATTTACAAGCAAATTTAGTTAAATTTTTACAAGCTGGGAAAATCAGCAACTACACGTTGTAGATTCTGTCGGGAGGTGTCGGAGACGAGTGTGGAAGGCTGATGACGAAGAGACTTAAACATCTTCTCGCTCGCTACGTGCCCTGTACAGGGGAGGCTGAGTTGAGATTAAAAGATGTTTTGACTTTGGCAAGGGAGCTTGATTTAAAGTTCCCTGCATAATTCAGACGGGGAGCACAATGGATCAATTCTGCTCCCAGTGCAGCATAGCCCTCTCAATGATGTTGATGATAATGGCTTATATCCCTAGTATTTATCTCAAATTATATTTGTAATTATTTTTAACAAGATTTAAAAAATTACTTAGTTGGAGACTATATCCAAAATTTTTTCAATAATAAGGAAATATAAATCAATTTGAAATGCTACATAAAGGGTGCCCTTGATTATTTTTATTCTAGCATATATAATGTTTAACAGACTTCGGAAAGACATCTTTTCAATGTCAAATTATTTTTCTAACTGTTTGCCGTAGCATTTACTACAGTGAATCACATGCGAACAACATATTGTTTTAGTTTTATCTTCGTCATAGACGTTTTTAACTTTTTTGTTACAGTCAATTTGCAATAGTAAATATTAAAGGTCACTTAGATAATACCAACAAACTGAGTGAAGGGAGTTCGGTTTTAAAATTCAGCAGTATCTTAAAATAAAAAATTAAACAACAAGCTCATTTTTTATTAGAATGTTCACTTAATAGTGAAAGTTTTTTTGTCGCAATTCTAATTTTTCTTCCACTACTTTATTTGCTTTTTAAGGGTGCGTAATTTAAAATTAGTTCGAAATAATTATAATTAAAATTATTTCAACGATAAAAAAAATTGTATTGAATAATATAAAACTATAAAAAATTCAGGAGTAATTAAAAACTTTGTCAAAAATGTTTTTTGAATTAGAAATGGGTTAGTTTTTTTGAAGAATATTCAACTGTCACATTAGCAATATGATGATTTAAAATTAAAATCCATTTGGTTTATCCCAAAGCAGTTCAAAAATTGTTCTTAAGATTTATGTCAAAAGATTAAACTATTTAACTGGGTAGTTATCTAAGTAGCTACCTTAAAAACTCAATTCTTTACTTTCAACGAATAAAAAAAATCTGTTAAAAAAAGTTTGAAAAAAGTACTAAAAAACCTATTTAAAAAAAGAATTAAAAGCATTGAACTCCTTTGAAATATTTTTAATCAATTTTTTTTTATTCTAAATTTTATCGTCATTGTTATTAAATCGATATACGAGTATACTTCTCTGTCATTTGAAATATTTATTTTATCGAATTAAACTCTATACAAAAACTTTCAGAACTGAATTTGGAATGGAAATGGCCACCTGTAGCGAGTCACTCAGGTTATTCAAACAGAGTGATATCAGCATAAATTTTAAGATTGTACAATTGCAACATTATCTGCCTACAGGTAATGGATAAAAGGCTGTAATCATGATTCAGTTTTAATAACAGCCATTATTGATTTTATTACCAATTTATGTATTTATATACATAAATATCGATTACTATAGTTTAAAATATCCTCTAAAAAGAATAAACAAATCATCATTTACAAAATAAAATATTATAATTTTTCATATTTATTTTAGTTAAATATCAAAGCTTTGAATCTTTTTGGTTATGATCTTTGGCTATAAGGTCGAAAATTCTTTATAAATTGTGTCGTTTGTAGTTACTTCTGTACACGAAATATTAAATTTATTAAATATTTATCATTTAAATTTTACAAAAATATATTTACTAATATTGAATTTTACTTTCAATAACTTTTTATGATTTTCTAGTTTTGTTTATTTTGTTTCTTAAGGTTAGAGTTTAGTTTCATGTATTTTAAGCTTCTGAAGATACATTTAGTTTCAAACATTTCATTTGATATTATAAATTTTAGAATTTTTGTTACATATGACAATAGTTTACACGATTTAAGCTATACACTGATTACGTAATTCTAATAGTTTTTTCTTGGTATTGCTAAATGATTTCAACAGTTTTCCTTATTATATGCTTGAATATTATTTAACTAAAAATCACAACAGGTATCCTAATTAAAGTTTATTGAAATATCAATAAAATTTATACTTAAGTCCAGACAACAGGTTTAACATGTTTACTTTATATTCATAAAATACATATATGCTGTGTAAGTATCGTATAGCAAAATTAAAATATTGTCAGCTGTCATAGGTTACAAGATGCAATAAATCAGGTCTCATTATTCCGAATGAAAATACTTACTTAAATTTTTGAATTTATACAACTACTACTGAATTTATTTAACTAGGTAGTAAAGTGTTGAATTCCAATTAATTTTTGTTTTTTTTTATATTTTAAGTTAGCAAAAATATTAGTTACATAGCCAAGATTTTATGTTTTAAAGCAATAAATTTCAATCAATTAATAAAATTTCAATTTAACTTGAATTAAGTTTTCAACAACTTTTGTTGTGGTTTTTCCCTGTCGCCAAATGTCTAAAAGAAGTCTGTAACTTGAATAATGAGGTCTCATATTCAACACTTATATCATGTTTTTGTTCAATAAAAATGTATTAGTTGCATGTACTTTGGTGATTTTATGGTATTAAAAGGTAGAAAATAATTCTTTCTAATACAATTTACATAGAGAAGGTAAGATCTATTCCCACAAACCTTGCAATAAATAAATTTGATGGTTTTTTTTGTTGTTGGTTTTTTTATTGTAAAAGTCGTTGTTTTTTTATAAAAAACTTCATTTATTATATTGAAAAATAAATTAGAGAAAATTCGCATTTTATTCGTGATAAGCATATGTAACGCTTTAAAATAACATAAACATTCAGTAGAAAGAAAAAAATAACAATAATTGTAAAATTTTTTCTCAAACATTTTTTCAGCGTCTTTAAGAAAAGCATAAGATTGGCTGACTAGATCCATTCGTATTCTCATGTATTATTCTCAAATAAATATCAAAAAATTTATTAGAAACTATAATAATAATGCAGTAACCGTAATAGAAGTAGTTGTAAGAGTAGTAATATAATACAAAAAGAATTCCACTACGGTCAAGATCGGTTTATGGAGCTCACCTACAGACATGAAGGCACGTGGCGAAGAAACCCTGCTCTTCTTATTACTTCCACTTCCTTTCAAGTGACACACTCAAATACTAATATACAAAATCACCACTCTAAAGATATAGCAAAGGCTTAATCTCAATTTTCCAATATTAATTTGTATTTTAAAAATATGTTTTAAATATTTTAAAAAAATTTTAAAATATTATCCTCCTTATTTATCCCATTGTCATCTTAACTATGATAAAAAAGAAAACTATTAACTGGTTAAAATACAATTTCCTAGATGAACAATCCAACATTTGAATGACTAGAAAAATCAATTATTTTTATACAACACACAAAAAATTATTTATTTTTTATCTTTTTTTTTTTTTATAAATATAAAAATAAGAAGCTTTATTTTCAACAAATAATTGCTTTACTATTGTAACATTCAGCTGCTATTTTTAATTTCTAGTTCCAATAGTTAATTGCATAGTGGCCATTTATTCTAGAGACTCTAATTTGTCGCCAGCTTAAAGCAAAATAAATAAGACCGTGGGTTGGTATAAGAAGAACTTGAAAATACTAACTTATAGCTATAAGATAAATTAATATCTTAGTTAGAATACACCTCTTCTGGTATTAGTAAGTTTGCCATTTGTGCACGTTTTTATAAAGATAAGATCAGACCATAAGAACAATAAATTTCTAGAATCGTTTGCAACTTCGTTTTGAATTTTTCACTTGACAAACGAAATTGTAATTATCCTTTAGGCTAGAAATTCTTAAGTCACGAAAAGTTTTACTTTTTGTTAGTAAAATATTTTCTTCTTCTCTGTTCTTTTTTTGGATATAAAACTAATTTAAGATATTCGGAAAAAGCTTTTTAAGAAATTTTAGTCTGAAACTTTCTTTCTCTGTTAGGATTGTACTTCCCTAAGGCGAATATGTTTTCATATACATATATATATATATATATATATATATAAATGAATATCCTTGTAAGTTATTGCTCTTCGCATTGAATTAATTGGATAAGGAAAATAAATTTAAATAATTCTATAAAGTTTTGGTACTGAACGAAAATTTAGATTCCAATTTAAACTTTGGAATTTTTATGCTGAAAATGCTGTAAGATATTTTTAATTTGATAAAAGTTCTAAGAATATTAATTTTTTTAAGATTTGAAGTACTTTATTATTGATTAATGAAATAAAACACCAAAGCAGGCATGTGATATATGGAGATTTTAATGGAGATTTATTTTCTACTTTGAATTATTATTATTTAATTATTTCAAATATGATATCAAAAAAGCTTGTTAAATAATTTTTATTTTTATTATTACAAAAAAAGAAAAAACTTTTAAAATTAAAAACAGATTATATTTTTCATTAACTTTGGAGGCGCAACGTTGTTTTTGCTTTTAAATGCAGCTCTTTCTATAAATTTTGAACCCAATTAGATACCTTGAAAAATTAACATATTTATAGTGGGTCTACACAGGGCAACTCACAGCGATTCCTTAAGTTTTGTATGAAAAATAACTTTTATTTCGCTGTGAGTTTTCCGCTGTGAGTTGCCCTGTGTACCACTCTTAGCGAGATTTACTTTTTTTTCGTTACCACTCTAACATTCATAGTTTTCAGGGTAAAAATGGTTATCAACAAAATGCCAACAGGGAAAAAAGGGTAAAAAGTTGACTTCACAACCTAACGTAAAATTTTTGCTTTTTAGTATATGGTTTTGTCAAAATAACTTGCGAGAAGTGCGAGATATTATTGCTGTCTAGTCCTGTTTACTTTTTTTTTAAGTTAGCTAATAATGGAAATGTTTTCGCTTTATTGTACTTATTTTATGCTATTTGCTTCTTTCCTTTTCTTTTATTCATCCAAAATATCGAGAAAAAGATGTTTTCAAACAAAGTAGCAAAAATTTCAAACATATTTTAGCAAAAGTTAATGAAAAAAGCACAAAGTATAGTTTTTCACTAAGATTATCGACATATCATATGACCTTCTTACTGTAAGCATTTATTCTCAGATAAACATTCTTCACTTGGAAAGATAAAATCTCTTACATCAATTTAGTCGTAAAACAAGATAAATATCCTTAACGAGGAAAGTAGGTTGAGGTGTAAGCTTAACTTTTTTTTAGTTTTATCAACGTTTATTAGTCTTTTTATAAATATCTTCATTAAAAAAGAAAGAAAAGTTAGATCAGGATGTATTGAACCCATCTCCTTTTTGATTACTTCAAACTGCTGTAAAGAAGTTTTAAGTATGTGCCGTTTTTCAATTTTCATCAAAAAGGAAGGTCAATGTGAGCCTAAAAGATATACCGTGGCAATTGTATCTTTTAATTGACTTTTCACTCTTGATGTGTCTATTGGAAAGCACAATAGATTTGCAACTCTTACTATTAGATAAATAAAGAAGAAAAAAAATTTCTGTTGAAGCTTTGCAATTAACCACTAACACCATTTTTTAAATGCGAACATGATAAACCAATTTAAAAACAATCTTCATTAAAAAAAATTCCCAAAATTAATTTGAAGCTTTAATTAACTTTCTTATTTATCCTTTTCTTAAAAAATTTGCAACATTTTAAAATTTTTGGCTAACGGACTGCTAACTAATTTTAATCATAACAACAAGGGAAATCTTTCGTTAACGTTTTTGGCGAAAGACTCCTTTGCCTGGAATTGGAAAAACAAAAAAGATAAATAAGTAAAATAACTAAATCCCAAAGCATGTCAACTAACTAACTTTATTACGTTTTTATTTATTTATATGCTGTTGTACTTTTTCTCTTCCCCCTCCCCTCATTTCTTTACAAATTTGACTTAAATAAATTGAAATTTTAAATAAAGTGGCTGGCTAACTTGGGATCAACTCAGCGATTAATGATAACTTGGACCCCAGGAGTGAGATTTGCGCTGTTTTTTTATTCTACTTTGTTTTGAATTCGTTCTTCTTTCATATGAATAAATTTAATTAAATCTTTCATCAAGCAAAAATATTAATTTTTTTCAAAGATAAATGAGATTTTTTAGGGTTAATGCAGATTTTGTATTACTTTTTTTTAATTGAATGGCTTAACTCGGTTTTTTTTTAAATTTTTAGGCACAGTAGGATTTTAAGCTGGTCCTATCAACACATTTAATTAATTTGTCAAAAAAATATTTGTGCGTATATATTTTCACAGTTGAGGATTAAAAAAAACCGGCTTCTGTAATTTAAGGCTTATGTATTTTTTATTTTTCCTTTTCTTTGCGATGAAGGCTTTAAAGGATTAAAAAGGTGTGATGTAAAATTTTAAATAACAGTTGACGAATCAAGAAAGAATTCATTTGAGAAAACTTATTATTATTATAGTTTTATTTTTATAAAACGAATGGCTGAAGGATATACTCCAAAATACTTCTGTTTTTTCCAATAAAAAAATATTTAATGATTACTGCAACTCCTTTAGGTATACTTTGAACAAGTTTCTCTTTTCATCTCTCCTGATTTTGTCTAATTCTTACTTTTAAGCTCTGTGATGAGTTTTTGTATAACTTTAAATGAGGCAAATAAGTGCATACAATTTATTATTGTTCTTTGCCATTCACAATCAGTTTTTGCATTTCTTTTACTACTTTAAATAATTTTATTCAAATAAGTTCAAACCGATTCAAGCAAAATTCTGTAGTACACTAAAAACAAACTTGCAGTTTTTTAAGCATTTGCAGAAACGCAAAAAAATTTTAGCTAAAGGTCATAAAATTATAGAATAAAATTAATTGGAATGGTTAAATTGATCCGTAGGGTAGACGTTTTAGTGTTTAAAATATTAACTAGCGGTTATTTTGATTTTAAAAATCATAATAATGTTTATATGTTTAACATTTACAAAAGGGGTTGGTTTACCCTTGAATATCCATTACACAGGTCTGCAAAATTGAACTTTTTGAAAATTGTTTGTCTGAAAAGCACCTATATTAGGTAATTCTGGGATGCTGAACTCGAATATCATATTAGTTTTTTTCTATCACGTAAGATTTTTTAGATATAGGAAAGATAAAAAAAAAACACTTTTTTGCCTTCTTGAGATGGTTTTTATTAAAATTGAAAAAAAAATACACAACAAATTTACACTTTTTGACTCTTAAAATATAGAAACAAAAATAATTAAAGAAATAAACTGCTAAAAATCCTTGTAGGACCTCTTTCGTATATCACTGAAGCTCCTTTTTAAAGATTTTTGCCTATGTTCACCTGTGTCATTGTCCGTCTTTAACATCCAGCAATAGTCTGCAATCATGTTAACATTCCACCTTCCTTGGTAATGTTGTTCCATTGCCTTTATATCTTGATGGAATCTCTCGCCTTGTTCTTCACTGAAATCTCCAAGATTTTCTGGAAAATGGTCCAAATGGGATTTCAGAAAATGGACTTTTAAGCTCATGCTGCATCCCAATTTTCTAAAATTTTCTAACATGTTTGTGACGAATTGGACATAATTTGAACTTCTTTTATTGCCCAGGAAATTTTAATTACTTCTTTCAAAGAAATCCATGCTTCTTTTTCTTCAGAGCTCATTTGAGTTACGAAGTATTTATCTTTCATTAATTTTCGAATATCTGGGCTTACGAACATTCTTTCTTTAAACTTAGCCTTTTAAAAGCGATGGAAATTTCTTACAGAGATATTTAAAACACTCTCCCTGTTTTGATAGTGCTTTCACAAATTGCTTCATAAGTCCAAGTTTAATATGAACAATACAAACTATACGTACAATATGAGTTCTAAATCTTAAGGGCATATGCAATAAGGTGAAATTATTATTTTTAAATATATAGGCTTACCAAACACCCTAATCAAGCAAAAATTTCTTAGAAGTTACAAGTTATTCTAGACCATTTCATCATACCCAGAAAATATGTATAAGAACAAAGTATTCCAAGATAACCTAATTTTTGAGAGCAAAAAATCAGGTTTTCTTTAAAAATTAAAATAATTTCAATTGAAAATCATAGATTTAAAAGGTTGAAAACATAAATATTCAATTAATTAATTAAATATGCATACAAATTTAATTTTATTACATAAACTTCGAATTTTGAGCAGCTATGTTCTCAAAACTACCACGATCTCGATAGCTTGTATGGCTTTTACCAGAATTTCCAAAAATTCTTACGTGATGGATTTTTTTAATTATTTTTCCCTTACTAAGCACTTCGAAATCTTTAAGAAACTATTGTCCAATCTAAGACAATTTTTCCCATGTTGACCTGTGTTATTATCAAGTCTTGAATATTTCATGCACTGTTCTGAAGAGTGTTTTGCTTAAACAGTTTATATAAAACTGACGTCACATGAGCATTTGATATGTTGTTGGTTTGCCAAATGGGCTAAAGAATGCTAAGCCGAAGATGAACACTTTTTATGAAAACTTATTCTTTTAAATGAAGCTTATTTCTAACTTGGAAGCAGAATTAGTGTCTTTGGGAGTCAGAAAATCTACATTTTTAAAAGAAGAATGGATGTATCAACAGCGATTGAATGTTTGGTAAAGATTTTGGTTAAATGGCATCATTGAGCCATTTCTTTTCGAAAGTGATGTCCGTGGAATCAATTTTTACTTCCTGAATTTAAAAAAATATTTTGTCTATTAAATTTGTTTACTTGCGACAGAGCTAACGTTACCGTCGATCTTTTGTGCATTGAAAAGCTGATATCAATTAACCACTCTGCAGCTACAATTTGATTCTATTAGACTATTTTTTTTGGCAAAAAACAATTAAAAGTAATCATTTAAGAAACAATTCAGGCTTTAAAAAATAAAGCTAAAGTTTTCGTTGATAATTTAGGTAGCAAAAATCAAAAATAATCATTCGACTTGGTTTTATCCTAATAGTATAACACAAAATTAACGAAAAATTTTCTCAAGGATCCCAAATTACCACTTAAAATTAGAGCATATTATTAGAAACATTTTTTATTTGAAGAATATTAAACCATTTAGTAAGACACACTGTCATCAATTTTATTGCTCACTCTTATTCCTAGCATTAAAGCTTTATAACGGTATTTTTCATTGTGAAAGTATTTTATGATTATAGTAATATTATCAACCACTCCAATTTTTTAAAAAGGTTAATAATCCATCCAACTTTTTCCTAGCAATTTAATCTTATTCTGTATATAATTAGAAAAAATTTGAGTGCTAATCACGTCCCAGAGAACTTGTTAAATAGATAATTAGAGACCCCAATTTAGAAGAAAAAAAAAACACAAACATAAAACTTTAATTATTATCTCTATCCAAATCCCTTATTAATATCTAATTTCCCTTTTAGCTTATATTATGATATTTTATATCTGAAAGTTATTCTTAGGCAAGTAAACATTTAATACGACTTGGTAGGTAATTTCTTCTGAATTTATTCCCAATTTTCTTATTATGGGGGGTATGAAGACTAAATTATTTATCTCAACCAATAAAATTAGTCACTATGATTAACTTTTATATAACTTTATATATATATAATATTAATATTTGAATATAATTTTCTCATCCTACACAAATAACGTGAGGTTATGTATGATATTACCTTAGAACCAATATAAATTTTTTAAGTATGTACATAGATATTATTAGGGCTGTCGATATTTTTACACATTAATCCATAACGCATGCCCAGACCATCGAAGACGTTATTCAAACTTTTTTTCTTTGTAATGCCCTAAGAAGTCTACACCTATGCACGTTTTTAAGTTTAGAATGCATGGTGTATTGCAAAAGCCGATAATCATCTACGATTACCTCTTATTCTTCGAAGGCAATTTAACATCCTTTTGGAAATTTAATAACCTCATCAATAATTGCTTTCCTTGGTTTATAATCTGGCTACAGACGACATGCTGAATTATATGCCAAATACAAACAAGCGAAAAATTATTTTCACTGTAGAAAACATCACAAAGACAACAAGTTGTGGTCATATCTTGATTATGTGATATCGTTCCTTGTTTCTACATATAAGCTACCGGCATTTTTGGTATTGAAATACCGAAAAAAATTTCTTAGTTTTTTGTTTTTGATTTTTTTAATTTGATTGTGATTCAATCTTGGAAAATACATGCCAAACATATTTTTTGGATGTTTCAGGTGTAAAATTCTGTAGAACTTTCAATCAATCTTTGTCAAATTATTTATAACAACTGATTTATCTTTGTTTTTTGATCCTTTGTCTTGATTTTTATATTCAAAGTCAAGCAAATTTTCATAATTTTTTCTTCTTTTTGTGTTTTTCTTTTTTTTTTAGTTTACTGATAAAAAAATTTGGATTTATGAAGTTTGATGTTATTTTGTAAAAAGAAGGATACCGCAATTTGTAATACTTGAAGTGTAATGTTTTTGGGCTTTTATAAATTTTTTTACTGATAAAATCTTTTAAAATATTTAGGCTCGGATGTACATTTATCGTTTGTTTAATAGAAGTCTGCAACACGATTTAATCTCTGTTTAGGATTTTTTATTCATTCATTATTAATGTTATTTTTGTATCATGAGATAAAATATACACTGTCATCTGTAAGCAAATACTGCTCCTCTTTAGTAATGCCTAAAATTTGAAATCAGCCACAAGATTTTATGTCATTTTCTCAATTTCCGGGAGTATCTAATTTTCTTTTTTTCTAATTTCCATCACCCTTTTTTTCTAATTTCTCATCACCAAATAGCGAAATTCTTAGAGAATTTTCAAGGCTGCAATAAATATTGAATTGAGTAATCTAGTAACAAATAGATGTTATGAAACCAACAATTTTAAATTGTTTTCACGTAGGTTAAAGATTTAATCGTTAGTACCATACAATTAGGTCAGTAGTCAAGTACGGTAATACAAAGCCATATTCTAAAACTTACTTACTATTGAGTTCAAAAGTAATTCCATTTTCAAATTGTGAATGACGTTAAAAAGTAGGTATCCTATCATGAACTTTGTGCACCTGGTCTCCCAGAAATCCACACTTGAAACACAGGATTACAAAAGTATGGCAAAATGTGCTATAGGTTTTTTGGGGTATTTAATTAAGATTATACAAAACAGGCTTATAGAATTACTTAAAAATAAAGGCCATTGTACTAGTTATTAAATAAAATTATTTGGAAAATTTAAGTAAGGTTATAGCCATTCCCAGATTTAGAGTACGAATTTAGTAATAAAAATCTTTTAAAATGAACACCTTTATACATTCATAGAACTAATTGCTAGAAGATATGTAACTCAGGTAAAAGGCAATATAACTTCATAAAATATTTTTCCTTCGAAATCGAATATATAGCAAAACCTAGAAAATAACTTTGTGGTTATAGCCAATTCTATCACGGTATTTAGAGAACAACTTTGGTCAACCATCATCATCTTTTTCAAGACTAAACTACTGTGGATAATAAGCCATGTTATTTGTGTCCATCCCTTCTTTTTAAAAAAGATGAAATTACAGTGTTTTGGCTTCAAAATGCTAGATTATTAGTTAAATGATGAACTGCTGTTTTATCCCCATAATGCACACTCATTACACAAATCACTAATACCTAAAAATTTTGTTCTTCTGTACTAGACAAAGTGCTTTTTTTTATATAAAATTTAAGGAATCATAATAAAACTAACGTTAAAGTAGTCTACTGATCACATTTAGAATATTTCATTCAGTACAGGACTCCATATTATTCTCAAAATATATTTTTGTTTATTATGAAAGAAAAATATCACACTTTAATCCTCTGTCATCATAGCATGCCTGCTTCTTCTATAAAAAGAATAAAAGTTGCTCGATACATTTATTTATTTTTTATGCTATGATATTATTTCTTTTTTTGTTATTTAAAAGGATTACTAAAAAACAAATTGACACAAATAATTTGACACTAAACTTTCGATTATTTTTATTTATTTTTTTGCTATTGTTCTTTCATTGAAGATTTGTACCTAAATTTTTCTTAAATATCTAACAATACACATTCTGTAATTGCATTTCAAAATACTAATACTAATTCGTAGGATTTAACTGACATATTAAACAATGCTGAGTTAAAGAATAAAAAGATACAGCATGTACTTAACTTTAGTACTTTAGTCATTGATGACGGCTTACAAAACATATCCTTATGTCGTAAATGTCTCTAAGGCTTATTTGCTTATTGTGTGCACTTAATACGACAATTTGTTGACAGCAAATGTTAAGTCGATGTTCAAATAGGAATTTCCTGGAAGTTAAAAGAACAATTGTGTCTACGTCGTTTTTGATTGACCACACCATATGCTAATGGAAAGAAAATTGTCTTTTTAGTTGAATGTAGTTAAAGATAAGTTGATGATCTAAGGTAGAGACATGAAATGAATGTAAATATTTGCAATTAATGCGAATTACGTCAAATTATTGTTATTGTGTTGTATTTAAGTTAGAAAAAAACGTGCTTATTGCAGAATTACATTACTTTTGCTAATATTTTCAATGATATTTTAAGATATGAAAATGAAATGGAGGAATAAATTTTTTTATTATCGTTTTTGGAAAATGTTAACGCATTTGCTTATGGATGAATTCGCACAAAATTTGCTTTCTAATTACAATAAATTGAGGTATTCTATGTATTGAGCTACAAAAATAATAAAGTTGAAAAATTTAACAAGAATATTTTCAATTATTTGTTGGATTACCTTTCTGTGAATTTTTAAATCTTAACAAATTCCTGGAAGCCAATAAAAGTGCCAAAGAGTCCAAAATTTTCACAAATAACAAATATGTAAATGTCATTAAATTGTCCGTTAATTTAAAATTTTAAAGAGCTCAACACTTTCAATACTAAAACTAATTAAAATTTTGATCATAAGACACTTCAGAAAATTGAAAGTGTCTGAACACTAAAAAATTGTATATTTGAAATTATTTTTAATAATAACGTATCATTAGTATTTTTCAAAATAGAAAAAGATGCATATTAAAATCCTTGCCAGAAGAATATGAATTTTTTAAAACTAAAATTCACTTCGTAATAAAGGAAAAATGAGGAGCAAGCAAAATTTCACAGTCAATAACACTTTTACATACTTCAGAAAAAACTACTTGAAAGAAAATAATTTTCTGTTTAGCTTTTATAAACAGATATTTTTCTTAAACAGGTAGAGAATTTATTCATTTTTGCCTTAAATTATTCGTGATAAGGCGATTTGCAACATTCATGGCTAATATTATCTTAACTCATTTAATTTTTATGACCCCAGTTTGTTTATGATTTAAGAAGAATAAGATAAAAAAAATTCATCAAGTTTACTCCTTTTAGAAGAATTAATTAAAAATATTGCATTAAACTTGCAGCTGATGTTTCTGTTAATATTTTTATTACCATTGCGTGCATTGATACATGTCCTTATCTCGCTTTAACATCTGTCTGTATTAATTATTATTAACTAGAATAATATTGAAAGACTAAAAAAATTTAATTTTTGTTTTTCTTTTAAATAAAAGGATACTGTATATATATACAATATATATATATATAAGTATATACAAAATACCTTCGGAATACAAGTAAGCACTTATAGCAAGTATATTTTGTCAACAGATTTTGCTACCTTTCGAAAAATATCATTTAGAAATGATGGTTGTTATTTTATGAAATAGATACAAAAAATTAAAACATTAAGATCAAAGCAACTCCTTTAGTCAACTGTCGCTAGGGAAGGAGGAAAATACAGAGCTCAGAGAGATTGACGCAGTGATAAAGTGATTTTGAAATTGACTTTTTATTGTAGGCGTGTTCTTTGGGGATCATAACAGATCTTAAGATTTCAGTAATTGACCAAACCCAAGTTAAAAATGAAAAAACAAGAATATAGCAAAGCAAAACAAGAAAATCCTATGAGAAAAAATAACAAACTTTAACAAACCCAGCCTGATATGAACTGATTTTTTCCTGTTAAGAACAATAAAATAATTAGAGATGATTTTTCTCATTATCACTGGTAGCCATTTATTACTAGCTGTTGTTGCTAGTTAAGCATTGCTAATTGGTTTGGCTATTTATGTATATCTGAAATAACTGAAGTGATTTCTGTGTTTGTATAATGGCTGATAACTTTGCCAATTTAGCAAAAAATTACTTTGAATATTACTAAAATTTTCAAATTAAAATTAATAATTCATTGAATTTTAATAAACTTTGTCTTAAACAAAAGTTGTCGCTTTTTACTTGCTTAATTGTTAGCCTTTCCAGACATATGCTAAAACATTGTATTAACATTGCAGGAAACAAAAGTTATTTTGTATGATGGCATCATGTCTATGAAATCAGGCCTCTAAAGGCTGGCAACCAGAAAAATTGGAACATTGTTTTGTGAGACAAAATAAAATTAAAGTCCCATATTTTTTTGTCTTTGAATATATTACTTATTTGATTATCTAAAACAATTTAAAACTTATTTTTTATTTTATTTTTATGCTCTTAAATTAATTAATTGGAACATTTTGAAAACCCTATTTAAACTCAAATAGACAGTTTCTTGTTTTGTATTATGACAATTACTGTAAAATTTTGACTTTTTAGAAGCGAATGGTAAATGAATTAAATGTTGACATCTTTGGCGATAACCGGATATGACAATCCAGACTGTGGAAGTAAAAGTAAATAATTAGTGTCTATTCAAAATAAGAAAGATTATTTTAATATTAACTTAACCAAGTAATTATTTAATTATTACCTTTAATGTTTAAGAGGCCAGCGCTTTATTTTAAATGAAGAGGAAAGTCTTAAATTTTTCTTAGTATTTAAAACTTGACTAAGTGAGCAAGATTAAGTGTAGGAGTAAGTCTGAAATTATACTATAAAAAATATTGTTCGTTCGGAATAAAACCCTTAAATTTGATTTTCCATTTTTCCAAGTCGTATAAAACAAGTATTTATTGGATTGCAAAGTCTTTTTTCTTTCAACAAAATGCGATACACGAAAAGTTAGTACAACTTATAAATGAAAGTCATTGTTTTATATCCAATGAATTTTTATTTTTATATATTTTGCCAACTATATAATGAAGCAATTAAGATAGACTTTAGTGTAGGCTTTTTGCTCTCATATCAATTGCCTTTTCCTCAAAATAATAACCATAAGATACATTCAGCCAGCTCCAACCTATAAAATATTGTTCCTATTATAATAAAAAGTTAATGATGTACCAAAAATAAAGCAGTTTATTTTTCTTATAGGGTAATAACAATTATTACTCATAATGAAATAAATAAATTGAAATCATGCTACTATGCCCCCGCAATCTTCATTAAAACTCACCCACATACTGGAAAATTGTTTATTATGAGGATATACAAGCCGTAAAATAATTGGCTAACTTTACTAATTTTTACACAATTTTCTGGCTGTACTTGTAACTAAATTTTATATTTACCTTTCCAAATAATGAAAACATCACTTTAACATATGTCCGTTAAAAGCTTTGTTAAAAGCTAAAAAAGTGGTAAGCTCTGTTTTTCAAAGTTTGAACATTAGCTGGAATTCCAGGATTAAATGTCAGAGACGAAATGAATATTAAAATTTAATATAATACATTGTCACTAATTGTAAGAAATACTTACCATCTGGTATTTATATTGAAGATTATGGTTTTGTCATGTTGGTGTAAAAGATATAGGATTTTAATGAATGGAAGCCCTTCAGCGGTCCGTTATAATGGCTTAACCTCACCTAAGTTATCTAGTTACGAAATTATGGGTGCACCTTAAGCTTAGATTTATCACTAATGAAAAGAATTTAAACTGATTTGTGTCTTATTCAATGATTAATGTGTATTAGTTGGAAGTTTCTCTATTATGTAATCAGATTGTGCACTTATGACCTTGGAATCTAACAAATAGGAGCTTGATTATAATTCTTGCAAGTAAAGTTCAAAAAAATTAGTTGCTAGGTACTTTTTTAGTATTTACTTTTGGTTTTTACTTTTTACTATTTCAATTAATTTTATAGTTTTATTAGTTTGACATAAGTCAAAATTTTTTGTTAAAATGATATTTCAAATATATTTGATAAATACCACCTAAGAACTTGCTGAATTCAAGGAGATGATTGCATCTAATTTACATGTTGTCTTAATAGAAAATAGTTCTTATTGCATCAAATGCAACTACACATTTAAAAAGTGTTAAATTAAGTTTTTAACTTTTATTTTAATTCAATGATTCTAGAAATTGAAAAAGAAGAAACATTTCAAATACAATGCTGCAGATGTCTATATGTTCAAACTATTTTTTCCATATATTTGCTTTTTACTTTTTTTGTATAATCTAATTGTGTTTCAAATGCATTTGAATTTTAGAACAAAAATCCTTGCGTTTTAGAGTCATTTTAGATAGAGTAAAAGTTTTCATGTCGAACTGGATTTTTTCTAGTAAATAAAACTACAAGGTCTGTAAAACTTATAAAGGTCATTAGATACACAATCTGCCAACATTTATTTGTGCTTACCTTCAGAAACATTTTAGAACCAGATATTGAATCTCAAAAATTTTTAACTAAATTATGTTTTAGATATATAATGAGTTGTCTCCAAATAACTTCTAAATTCTTAAATAAAATGCTTTTTTCCTTTAAAAATCGTTTCGGGTACTATTAAAGCGTCACTAATATTTCAAAAAACTTTAGTGAAAGAAAGTAAATAATTTTAACTAAATGAACTATTTCTAATGTCCAAAATATAATAATATCTGTCAATTTAGAAACCTTTTTTTTAAAAGTTCCTAAGTAATTGCTAAAAGCCAAACAAAAGCCCAGTTTGATAGATATTAGTAAACTTTATAGTATTATCAAGGCTTCAAGTAAAATTATTCTATTGGAATTCTTAAAAAATTGCAAATTTTAATAAGCACTTCACAAATACTTTACGCATTAGATTTATAGAAGAAATTCCAAGGAACTTCTGTTCACCTATTTTTATTCAGCTAATATGATTTTTTTACAATCCTCTTTAAGCTTTTATATAGCAACACAAAATAAAAAGACATCCTAAATGAATGACAACTAACCTTTGTAATTCCTTTTTTCTTTATCAAATGATATTACTCAAAAGGACATACATTAAAGAATAATAAAAATTCTTTGGAGATTTTGTGACCACAAAGTATTTGATAAAAATCATTTCGAACAATTTTTACCAAAATTAGTTGAAATACAATAAAAAAATAATTCAAGTAACATAAGAAATTCTTATCTGAAGATATTTGGTCATATGAAAGGAATTTTCACCTAAAATAAATAAAATACTTTGGTATAATGTTTAATTTACTTTTTATTTTACAAGAATTTACTCACAAAAAAAAAGAAGGTTTTTCGTCAATTTTCATTGAAAACAAGTACATTTTGGGTTAGCTACTTACAAAGCTTGAGTTCAGAGCAAATGTCAAGTGGGTTAAAAAATTTAAAATGTGGAACCAGAAAAATTCGATATCTCCAAGAAATTTATGCCTTGTGTATTTCAAAATGAAGCCAGTTTTAGCAAAGTGAATACAAAAAGGTGAAAAATAAGACAAAATACCATTTTATTTTAAATGACATAAAAAACAACCAGAAAAACAAAAAAGGTACAGAAAATTCACTAAGATCAAACCAGTGCAATAGTTTGCTATAAGATGAAAGAATTATAAGTGCAAAAGAATCCTTGCCCACACTCGATATGGAAATTAAATGCCTGTTCGCCATTGTCATTGTTAGTAAGGCTTGATATTGTGTAATGTTAGCGAATTGTGGTCACCCCAGTATTTTACTATGGTTATAAGATGGTTACAAAAAGGTACCCACTTAAATTTATTCTAAATTGAATTTTTTTCGTAATTTTTTGTTTGTCTTTTAAGATAAGAAACTTCTCTCTCATACTTTATGTATAGTTCTCAGATCATCTGTTAGGCTTCCAGTTTTCACCTTATATGCAATGAAAAGTTATGCTGTTGATATTTTTTTAAGACAGATATGTCCCCTATAATGTGCCCGAACATAACTAATGCATTAACCAGTGATAACCCAAAAAGTTAAAGACGATTATTTTAATATTAAAAATTGGTAACTAATAGCATTGATTTCTGCAGTATTTGCCATCTGTTTCAAGCCTACTACTATAACCATTTTAGGTGAATGCTTTAGGGTCATATGCAATCATACTAACAAATTATTGCCATTTTCTGAATATGGCAATATTAATAGAGCAAATAAGAATCAGGTTTGATTTTTGGATTTTCTTTTTGTTTACCAAAGCTCATAAGGTTTCATATTTTATTAGTTGTGCATTCCTTGTTTTTGTATTTTTTAGAGATCTTTGAATATTTTTACTTTAAAAATTTTTTGTTTAAAGTTTTTTAACGGCAATGCAAACGCAAAGCAACATTTCTATGGCTTTTACTAACTCTTTTTCCCTTATAGCTGTTACATAAACAAATTGTGCCAATAACGGCTCCTTCTGTGGTAAGATTATTTACAATAATATTTCATATAAAAAAGGTCCTAAAATACTACTTTTTCGTATTTTGGCCTTAATTACGTAAACGCTTGAATATGCTTCCTTATGTGTTATTCTAGATTTTCAGTCAGAAAATTATGATTCAAGTAGTTTAGAGTAGAGAAAGTTTACTCGTTTTAGGCAAAAACTTTGTATTCAGGTGAACGTTAATCTAATGCGTGCAATGCTTGTCACCTTGAAATCTATAAATAACCAAAGTGAAGTTCGCTTAAAATACTCAATTACTTCACTTTAGTGGTATTTCAGTGTTTTTATGATTAATAATCTTTAAATTACTATACCTAAATAATTAATTGTTTTTTCCGATTTTATTTTATAAAAAGATTCTAAATTACCTTAAAATATTTAAAGTATGTACATACAAAAAACTGGATTCAAAATGTTTTACAAAAAAGATTTATTTACCTATCTTTTAATATTAAAGTAACTTTTTAATTTTTCTTCCATTATAATAATAGTAATTTGATTTAACGAAAGTGAAACTATAAACAACATAAAATATCTTGCAGAATAAGAACAATTTTTGTGCTAGTTTCCTTTAATAAAATACTTTTTATTATTATTATTTTTGATTATGCCATTAGTTTTTGTTCTCTATATATCTTCTTAAAAATTAAGATCACGTTTTAGTTGTTTTCTTTTTTATCGGAAACTTTAAGGCTCTGTTGCGTCACCCACGTCTTTACCAATTCCTTCTACTAAAGCTACTATATCATATTATATACAGACATGTCTGTCTACCTTTTTAAATGATATGTTTAGGTATCCTCTTTGTGTATCATATTTCAGAAAATTATATGAAATGTTCACCTTAATAAACCTTGACATTTTTCTGTTTAAATAGATCGAAAGGTAATCGTGAAACTTTTACTTTTTATCGTTTTGTTGGAAACAACAAGTTTAAAATCTTATGTCAATGAATTAATTTATTATTAAGTTATTAATACCTATAAAAGGATTTTATTTAGTTACTGATGGTAATTCGTTTTGAATGACATTTAATACTAACAATAAATAATTGTCATTGAAATCAAGTAATTAAGCAGTAGTATATGTGACAGTTGTCACATGTATATGTCAAAATTTATATTTTAGTAAATATTTTTTCTTAAATTTTAATTAAATTCACCTCTGTACTTAAACTTTTTGCTTATTTATTCCCCATAAATGATAATTAAAATTCATAGCTGGAAAATATCTTAGCAACAATTAGCTAAAATTAAATTCACATACTTTGATCATAAATCGTACAAAAAAGCCGCAAATAATAATAGTCTTAAGACTCTAATTAAGATGACAAAACTAGCTTAGATACAAGCGTTAAGAGGTAATATCCGTTTCTTTGGTGTATTTCTTAAATGCAATTTATCAACCGTATCGAATGTGGATAAGAATAATAAACAATATTTTATTATTGTTGTTGTTTTTTTAACTACATACAACATGATATAAGAATAAAACAAAGATGTTAAAATGACTTCCAAGACGTTATTTCTTAGTTATATTATGTTCTAAGTAAAAATACCTTAGAATTCTTTATAGGATCATCATTTTGTGCATAAAACTTTGTTTTCTATTATTTATGTTTTATGTCTCTATTTGATGTATGAAAACAGACTAATTGAACATCTCTAGAGCGTTAATAATCACTTTGATGTGGCATTTCATTGGCAATAAAGAATTTTTAGATTTTGTGTGTATTTTAAGCAAGTATTATTATTATTATTATTTATTAGTTTGGTTGGCTTAATTAAAGAAAATAAAAACTGAATCCATTGAAGAAAAGTGAAATAATTGTTCAAAAGATGGCCTGAAGTTTTGATATTTGGATTTAAAATCATATATTTTTGATAAGTTATAACATTTCATAATAAATTAAAAGCTAAACACATAATGTGCAAGAAGAAAATTTCTATATGGATTTGAGGTTTTGGTGCATTCTTAAAAATATTTTATTTGCTAAGTGTATTTATAACGCTCAATAAGAAACTATGGTATTAATACAGCATAAATATAAACCAAATTATACAATTTCTATTTTGAAAGTATTTTTTCATCTTTTTTCGAACATAATATGAGGTCCTAGTTAACAAAGCTAACAAAGTGGTTAGACTTTAGCTTAAAAAAATCAGTATTTTAAATAATTGCTTGTTCAAAAAAGAAAATAATACCAGATCCACCAGTTCATTGTAGACCAATCAATTGATTTTTTGGATCCCTTCGTACTATTAATACTTTGCAGTTATTAAGCATTTTTCTCACTAATGACAAGAAATAATTGAAAGTATTTTGTTTAAAAATAATAATTAATAAATATACATATTTTCTTGTGTCAAAAATGTTTTGAAATTATAAAGTTGAAAGTTGATCAAATTGATTGTTACATTTTTCAAAAAAAATATGTGCAAAGTTAATTATTCTTAAAATAATTGTATCAAAAGAAAAACAAAACACAACACATTTACGTCTAGGAAAGAAAAACTTAACTGTGGATTCTTTGCATTTTCTGTAGAAATATTCAACGTTGAAGATTTTTTTATGTTAATTTAATTCATTTATTTAAGAAAAAAAAACATCGCAATAAGCTCTTTAAAATTAACATTCTTTATTAGATATGTCTAGTACAATCTTAGCAAGTTAATTTATTACTATTTTTGAATTGTGCTTCATAGGAAGCAGAAGCGTGTGTGTGTGTTGCCTGAACCAAAATGCTCAGCTCCCAACTTACTATTTTTATTTGTTTCACGTCAGTTCATAGGGTTTGATTCCTTTAAGCCCCTGATCTTGTTTTTAGTATCCAGGAGTTGAATAGCTTCTACGTTGCTATATCTAAGTAAACATTTTTCGTGGTTATCAGTACATTCCTGAATCACTTCGTTAACCCATTTTATACTTAAGTCTTTGTAAATTCCTTGATTGCTCACATATCTGTAAGCGTTTGTACAAATTTTAACATATTTAAAAACTTGCTCACTAATCCTCATTCCCATATACTTTACGTAGGACTAGAGAGCCATTTAATGATTTAGAAATTTATAGTGAGTAGTGCAAGATACTTCACTGATTCTGCCTAGGGTATTTGGGCTGGTTTTAACTCATTGAGTTTTATCTTCCAGTTTCTTGCCCATTTGTTTACGTTATCCAATATCAGTTGTAATTTTTCAACCACTTTCGTTCGACTTTCATCTATTGACATTGTCACGGAATCATCAGCAAGGTTCCGATGAATGTATAGGTATATCTGCAGTATAAACTAAATGGACGAATGGCCCTATGGCACTAGGACCCTATGGAGCTCCTGCTTTATTCCACAGCACTCCGATAAAGCTTTTCCGTTTAAAACGCTTAATTTACAATCAGGTAGATATGACTGAATATGGAAAACTAAATAACTAGAGATAATTTGACTAGTGGACTTTTAATGTCAAGTTTGGGGCTGAATAATGCTAATGAATCCTAGGTATTAGTACTAGCCAGCTTAAGATATCCCATCTCAAAAGTTATTGTGTTTTTCTTTTCGACATGCTAACTAAATAATTGATATTTTAGGATCTACCAGACTTTCTATAAGTATATCACAAGTTTTTATTCGATATTATTATTATTTAAAAGTATAAAAGCCAATTAATTGGATCAAAATCAAAGTTAACTATTTTTTCTTTTTTTAACCAAATTTATACTTTTATTTCCCTGAGTGAAAAATTTTTTCTTAAAAAAATATAATTTCTTTACTTTTAATATCTAAAGTCAATATAATGCACATCAATACATTTGGTAATCCACCTTTAAGTTTTAATCAATTGATTAACTTACTCACATAAATCAGAATAGGCAAAAAAAAAATGCTAACCTGCTATTCTGCTGCAGCCTTTGAGAAAAAAGGTAAATTATATTTATTTGAAATAGAAATGGCTTCCTACACCTCTTGCATTAGTCCCCAAAGAACTGTTTATCCGTGATCACAAAATCAATATTTTCCCAGTCATCATTTTTAAATACATTTTCGGGTATCTTTTATACTTAATCTACCGATTGTTCCTTAGGGAAGTTTCAAGTTTATGCCATTTCCTTAATAATAAACTTCTTTCCTCTTTGCTTTCTTTTATTTAGCGTGTGTCATATCAAAATGATTTTTATCAATTTGCGGCATCTATAGAAGGTTTTTTTTATGAAGAAAATATTTTAAAAATATAAATAAATAAAATAAAAGACTAAGCAAAATTTCATAAATATCAAAATATATTGTAAAAAAAATGTTTTTCCGTAAAACTTAAATTGATTTCAATAGTTTCTATAGCTTCATCTCATTACGGCAAAAATTCCATCCCTATGGTGACCAATTGTTTGAAGAAGGTTAGCAACTTGCTTCTTTCAAAGTTTAACCATACCAAGAGTTACAATGGTTTGTCGTGAGCATATTAATGCGTTCCATAATTTAGTTCCATTGGACTGGATATACCTATAATCCTTGCACATATGGAGATTTTTTTACATTAATTAGCATAGGATAAGCATATACGGTTAAACATAACCAGGAAGTCTATGATCCTGATATGTCTGTTAATAGTATATAGTAACATTTTAGTAAACCAATGGAAGCCGTAAGTGAATGCTGTTAGATTAACAAAGGCAAAACTGAAAGCATAAGAATATGATTGGACTTCCATACATGGCTTAGGTTGTTATTTTATAATAATATTTTCTGCCTCTTAAGTAGCACAAAACTATTTTATTTCTTGTGATACGTAGTGGTATATATGAAATATTGCAGAATTCTTGTCGGAAGCTAATTATAATAATAGAAAAATTTCTTTTTTAAATAAAATGAGGGTAAAATATTATTTTATCCCATAAATAGACAAACGAAATTTAGTTTTCTTGTTTTATTAAAACATCAAATGAAAATTTGGTGATGTTTGTGGTGTGTTTTCGGATGCCATGAAAAGAAACCAATTGATACTTTTAACATCCATTTTTTACTTTGATTTACTGATATTTTAAGAGAATAAAATATTGATAATATTAGAAGAAAAATTTTAATTGAAAAAACAAACCGGCAAATTGGGACCTCACGAAAAAATGACGTGCCTCTGCCTG
This sequence comes from Acrocera orbiculus, assembly GCA_947359355.1. NCBI lineage: Eukaryota > Metazoa > Arthropoda > Insecta > Diptera > Acroceridae > Acrocera > Acrocera orbiculus. Next base: position 49,167,610 of record OX375757.1, read on the forward strand.
CAGGAGAACAGTTCTTTCAGGGATCTGACAAAATAATTTTATTTTTTATTCTTCAAAAAGAAGGATATAGTTCCAGCACTAGAAGGGGTTTTTTTTAAAAAAATTTTTACACTAAATGGCGGCAGTTTGAAAAATAACTTACTGTTTATCCCTGATTTTCGTCTCTCAAAATTTTTTAAATATAAAAAAATGATTTATTTAAAAACTCTTCGTAAAATGATACTATAGTATATAAGGAAGTGAATCACTTGAGTCAAATTTGAGATATCTTGCATGCCATTTTGAAAAAAGTAGTTTTGAGAAAAACGCGTTTAATATTTTAAGGGCTGAGCTGAAATGAGCTGACTAAATACATCACAAAATGAGCTGTAACTCCAAAAGCTATTTAAATTTCAAAAAATCCTTTTAAGAACATTTTGTTAAAGAGTTAAACTATGAAAATATGTACACAAAGAATCCATTTATTCGAATTTCTAAAGCAAAGTACCCCAAAGTTTAGTCTAATAAACTCAATAGCTCACTTTAATTTGCTATTAATCATATTTTTGGGGTAAAAAAGGAAAAACACATTTATTAACTGGTTCAAATACTTTTTTTGAATTTTCTAAAACTTACATTTGAAAGGATATCTCCTACAACTCAATTTCTATTATATGTTAAAAAAAATGTGTTAATACTTATCAAGGAATGATGAATGTTCTAACTGAAAACTGTAAACAAAATAGGCATCATATTCTTATGAAAAATTGTTCTATGGATAAAATTCGAAAAATAAAGATGAAATAAGTGAGATATACTTTTGTTAAATGGAATAGTTATCAAACAGGAGAACTTTCTTTTTATGAAAGGTAAGCGCATTTTTCTTCTAATAGAGCTATTTTGTTCTCTATTGTAAATTTTTGATTTTTCAAGTGCTTTCAAATAACTGAGTAAATTAAAATTACTAAAATATTACTTACTGAGGATAAATGTAGTTCTAAATAAAAGTTTTTTTTAAAAAGTTAGCCTGTTCTTTGTTTCAAACAAAAATTTTTATCAAATAGCGTAGAAAAATTCTGAATTACTTTGTTAAGAGTTATATCTCATAAATTTTTTCACTAAAACTATAATTATACACACATTAAAGCAAATATGAAATATTAGATAACAAAATTGATTGAAATTGAATTGTTTTTGTAGTTTGCTTGAACTAAATTCAGTTATAAAATTCAATTAATTATTTTTTGTACCATTCACTTGAAAGTAAAGGTTTGGCAAAAAATATATTTTGAAAGATGATTAATATATCAATCCAGTTCTAGGTAAGCATGATTACGTATTATAAAAAAATGGTGCAGTAAACAATATTAAACCTTATAGTCACATAATTTCTATTACATAATTCATACATGAAATAAACAAAAAGAAAGCATAAAACCAAACTTATGGCCCAAATACAATAACGCGGCTTGCGGCAGCGGTGCGGTGACAGCTGTCACAGCTATAACAATTAATATAGCTGAATTTCGGAATTCAGAATGAAAACGCGTTCCAAACGCAAACTGCGTGCATTGTGTTTGGGCCTTTATACTGAAAGTCAGCACATTCAAACACAAGTTAGTCAACTTTGCATGATATTTTTTCGAGATTATACTTAGAACGTTTTCTTCTTATTAACTTGATTATGATTGAAAATCCATAAGAAAAATATAAATAACAAAATATAAAGACTTATGTCAAAAAAACTAGCTTAAAATCAACCTAATTAAGCACTAACACAGTTTTTTTTTTCAAAATCTTCAAAAGCGTCACAAAAAAGGATACTAGTTTTCTGTAAGCAATTGCTTCATTCGTTTCATTATTGTGTGGAAGCTTTTGATAAGATTGAAAAAGTACAATAAATTATAGACGAAAGGATGAAAAAGAAATATAACAAAAAGTAAATTTTGTAAATTCCTATTACAACAACAACATTTTCTATTAATAACTTTGATAAAAAAATTTGTATTTCTTGCTAATTCATAATATTTAGTTATTTGGATTTTTTTTTCGTCAGCTTTCTATACACAAAAAAATAAAATAATACCTAAAATTTATATTAATAAATGTTAAAAACTATCTACAATAACTTTCTGAAAACTATCTATAATAGTTTCTGAAGTAGCACATTGATATTTAAAGGATTTACCACGCTTTTTTATGCATTAAAGCTGGCAATTAAATTAAAATTATTAATTCAAAAAAAAATAAATTTCTTTAAACCCAACCACTTTGATAAAGAAGAAAATAACTTTAATTTTAAAGACCACACCCTCCGGGTGGCCATCTAATTAACTAGGCCACATCAAATACTTATATACCCATATAAAAACATCTTCAAGGAGATCTCGCCTTCATTGCTACTGTCAGAATGACAGTTGACTAATGGCCTCGTAAAGTGGCGTAGATGCATTCACCTGTTTTCTAGTTTATTGTTAAATGAAATAAAAAAAGAAAAAAATTGCCCAGCAAGACCTCCTGTTGTGAGCTCACCTATGTGTTATTTGTACTAGACATAACGGAATCATCCATTCAATTTCTACACATAATAGACAACACAACTGTGATAGCTTTAAGGTAAATGCATCATCTGTTTGATAGCTAAACTCTATAAGCACTTTCAAGTCAAAGTCCTAAGATTTATGAAACCAACATAAGGCAATATGCAGGTTTAAGTCGAAGGCTTTTTAAAAATATTTAGATATGAATACAGCAATACGGTACCAGATTTCACTTAAATTTTTCAAATTCTCGTTCAGTTGGTAGCTAAATTAAATATTTTAATATTTCTTTTGTTCTCATTTCTATATCTAATATCGAGATTTCATTCACACGAATTTTTTTAAGACCTCCAATTAGCCTTTTTTGAGTTAAACGGATTACATTCTTTTAAAAATGAGATCCATTTGTCTCTTGTCATTTTTTCATTTAAAAAATTGCTTTGCAGAGCTACACTAATTAGTTTAGTTTTTATTTTCAAATTGAATTAATTGTGTGATCTCCTTTTGAAGTCAAAATTATGCATAAAGAAAATTAATGCATAACTTTTTTCTATTTCCATTTTTAAGGGGGTCATTTAAAAATTTCAAAATATCAATTTTTTTAATAATTTTTTCTTAAACTGCAATAAATCAAAAATATCATGTTATCGGAATATAAATTGCAAAAATGTAAGACTCTAAAGAAAGGGATCTTGATCTTCAATATTAGTTTTATAATTGTTAATCAACTTTTTACTGTACTGGCCATGTAAAGCTATTTTCTTTTTTTGGTCCTTCAAAGAGCATTAAATTTTACCAAATACTTTTTCGTTTGAGTCAAACGTAAGTTGGGAGTAGATTTACAAACAGCCAACAAAACATTCTCTAGTGGATCGATGCATGTGAAAGCAAATCAAAGTTTAATTCATGAAATTTTTCCTTTGCTTGACATATGAATTGGAGATCGGCTTCATCTGTCACCTTAAATTCGATCAACTTGCTAAATGAGTTTTACAGTGTTTCTTTTGGACCTTATTCATTTTAACGTAATTTTACTGTAATTTAACTGTAATTTGTTTAGTTATCTAGTGATATTTGTTTAAATTTTGCATTGAATTTGTGTAGAGAGAGTGTTTCAAAATTGGTGGTCGAAATAATTTTTTCTACTTATAATTTAGTTAAAAAATAAAATATAGGGGAATTTATAATGGCTGACAAAAAGAAAAATTTAAGTAAATTGAATGACTAAAAATTAAAATTTTCGCTGCACGTGACTCACTTTTTCCATTCTTAAACATTTGAAAGTAAAAAATTATACAAAAAATAAAAAAGTGTACAAGTGTAGTCTCGCATCCATTTTCCAGAGTATAACAAGTTTTTGGTTAAATATTGCATAAAAGCGGACCTTAAAGTAAATATATTGACACTTCTGTATTGATCACTATTTAAAAATTAAATGTGACATAGCTGAATCAGAAGTGTCCACCTTATAAGGACCAATCATAAGACATAACTGTCAGATTAGGCTTATGAATATATACACGGTATCTATCAGACTGTCCATTTAGATAACAAAGCTAATCCATTTTTGTCTTTTTAATTTTTGACATAAAGAATTTCTTAAACTGAAGGGCCAAAGAATTATATCCTAATCGATCTTGCAATTTTTGTTGATTAATTGCCAACAAAACAGAAGATAACTTCAAAAGTAAAATTATTTGATATTTAAATTGCTTGTCGACTTCAAGCCTAACATGATCAACATCACTTCTTATCCTAAATCTTTTGTAGCCATCAGATATATGTACATATTTGAGATTTTATAGCTAAGGGATATTGTAGCCATTAATGTATTTTATCTTGATATAAAAATCCTTCAAACTGGTTTTCGCTTATTTTCGCCTTCAATTAAAGAAATAACTGTTATTAGAGCTGAGATGAATATATCAGTCATAAGATGGTTGATGATCTACTTTATTTTCGATTTTTTAGTTAAAGGTATACATGACGTGTTCAAGTTACTAAGAATTACTTTCACATCCTTATCATGATCAGTGCATTAAATCTAATATTAGCTTAAGAGTATTTGCTATTATCATAATGCATGCTGATTACAGATAATATGTCTCAATCTTCAGGTATAGTTAGCTACAATTGTTTTTACTTTAATATTAGAATTCACTGATAGGATGGCTATTTTCTTAGAAGTAAAGTTCAGAGAGCATCTCAAGAGCATGGTTTCATATTGATTAATCCAAATTCTTGAATAAATTTTAAATATTTTATAATTAATTAAGATTTTCATAAAAGATACTAGGTTATTGGTGAAAGATAATAAGTATTTGTATTTTTCTTAGGATTTGAGTATTAGAGTGAATGGTTAAGTATTTTTTTAACTTACAATGGAGTGAAAGTCTTCGCTATTTAAAGCGAACATTTGTTTAGTTAAAACTTTACTGATTTAATCTTTGAAAAAAATTATAGAGTTTTAATGGAAAAATATGATGTTATATAAGGATGATTTGAACATTATTTTAAATGATTTTTTCCATTGAGGGGAGGGCAAGGGTTTCAGCGTAAAGAAAGCCCTTTTTTGTGAACTTTTTTTTATAAATGTGGATTAAGCAAAATTCAAACCTTTTTAACATTATTAAATATGACCTTATCAACCTTTTTTGTAATTTTTTTATTAAAAAATACCTACAAACAAACCGGTGATACAGCTTTTCCAAAGACGTCCTTGGAAACGAATGATTTTCGGTGTTAACTGTATCCCAGCTGAAAATTACATGAAATCCAAAAACCCATAAAATCTAATCAAAGTATCATCTAATTCTCCTCCGAACGTTGTCAAAATTTCAAAATGATATTATGGTAACCTGAAATTATTCTTTGAACTCTTCTATAAAAGATAGATTGCAAGAGAATGTCAGGGCAAAATTTAAAGGTTTAATTTTTAAAATTTTTATTTTTTTAAATTTTAAATTATGGTATTCTCAAATTTATTTGCTTCTATGTGTTTGTTACAGTACTAATAAAATTTAATATGTTGAGAAAAAAACCTAACATTAACGTATAATTAAGTTTGTTTTACCAAATGGATATCTAAAATACGAGACATTATTTTCATTTGTTTGCTCAATTTTCACTCATAGCACAATTTAATCTTAGCTTTATTTAAATTAAGGCCCATTGTCAATTTTATAATGTAGAATATTTGATTAATTACCAATTTCGATGATAATTTAAATATTCAATGGTTTTAAATAAAACTTACTCAGTCCAAAATGAAAAATTATTTAATATGATATGAAATTAAAAGTTTCCAGTTAACAATATTTACCTTATCTATATTTTAGTCCATCAACCTACAACTTTTAGTCAATAATTTGAGTAAAATATAAAATTGTAGTTGTAAGGATTCCGTAAAGTAATTTTATTATATAAACGAAAGCCTTCAATACAAAAACTGCTAATAACTTTAGGTTTAATCCAAACCATTGGGCAACAACTCATGTATGATTTATAATCATAAAACTTTATGCTTTTGTGAAGCTCTATAAATTGCTTGAAGAGAGAATTAAATTACATATTCATAAGAACTGATCTAAAATTGAATGAATGACAACAACTGTAGAATTTACTTTATTCTGGCTGAATTTATTAATTTGATTATGAAGTTTTTTTTAATTAATCAGGGTTTTTAAAGTTAATAATTCAATGACCATGAAAAGTACTCCAATTATTTTCATTTTCTATCAATTTTTTTTTATTTTTTGAATATTTTCATACGTAAAGCTCATTTTGTGACGCATTGAATGCTTTGTTCAGTTCAGTCTTTAAAAGTTTAGACCCGTTTTTCTCGAAACTACTTTTTTAGAAACGGTGTGCATGATATCTCAAGTTTTACTCAACCGATTGACTTGAAATTTGGCACAGAGATTCTTTTTAAATCAGGCTATCGCACTACGAAGTTTTTTACTAATTTTTTTTAAAAGGCGAAAAAACTTTTTTTTTCAAACTGCCACCATTTTGTGAAAACTGACTTTTTCTTAAAAGTTCTTCTTATTGAATAATTAAAAAAGATTTTTTTCTTCAGATTACAGAAAAGCTGCAATCATGTACACCAGGACACAACCTATTTTGAAAAAACCCCACTTTGCCGGCCTGTGGTATTTTCAATTTTGATTTTTTTTTAATATTATTAATTTTTAAATTCTCAACACATCAACACATCAACAAAAAAATTATAGCTAAAAATATTTATTGATTCTTTTTTATAGGGTCCAAAAAAAACACTCAAAGTTCAAGCGTTCAAACAAGAAGACCTTTTAAAGTCTTCTTAAGGTCCATTAATTGCTACAAACACTACCAGACAAATTATTATTGTACAGCCTTGGATTTCATTACGAAATGTAGCTGATAAAATAATAACAATAAAATATATTACGGCTATTAAGACTACGTATATAGAAGTTTGAACAAAGCAGTATGTTGTTTGCTAGCGAACACTAAAGGTAGATTATGCTGTGGCAAAAAGTCTGAAAATATAATTTAACTTCACCATGATGTCATTTTGAAATCAATTTAGCAATTTTTGCTGGAATGAATTTGAAACTCTACAAGTCACTGGAACTTAATCACTATAATACAAAAAATAAAAATGTTTTAACATTAAATTCAAAAGAAACTTTGTAAGGCTTACATCCCTAATCAATTCTTCTTCTTATTTTATAAAAATAATTTTATAAAATTATAAGCTCATTATATTAGGATAATTTCATATCCTTTTGATATTTAAAAGCAAATGTAAAATCTTTTATTAATTATTAAATTACTTAAATGATAATTTATTAAATTAAAGGAGTAAAATCTATATAATTAAACAGCAAGCACTTAAATTTGTCCACCTCTTTTCTCTGTTGATAAACATACATGCAAATATGATAAAAATTATATACTTACGTAGCCCTTGGCACAGAGATGTGCAGAATATCAATTTAGTTTATATCTTTTACTTAAATATAAGTAAAAATATAAAAAATATTTCTTTAATTTTTACACACTAAAAAAAGGTTTGATTCCTTACTTAACGTATTCTTACTGAGGGACTACAGAGAAATCCAGTCAAATCAAATGAAATAAATGTTTTAGCTTTAAATATCTACATAAATGAGCGTTAAATTCCGTTCCGCGATATTTTAAATTCTCAAACCTTAGAGAAATGAAGCAGCTTTGTTCATTATGTGGGACAAAACATTTTAAATCTGAGATTACTAATCGGGATAGAAATATAATCACTCTTTGTTGTTGTGCATCTTCGCCTCCTTATAAATCACAAAATTTATACTTTCAAAATCTTTGTGAAGGTATTATTTAAACTGACTCTGTAGTGAAGATGGACTAACGATGCTAGATAATATTACAAGATAATTATAAAATCATTTCTAGTAATTCTAGAAGTAATTTCTAGGAACTCACATAATTTTAGAATGCAGGAAAGTTGCTCTCGAATTTCGAGAGCTTGGCCTTACTAGTAATAATAAAGTGGTAACAAAAAATATATTTTATTTTATCATATTTAGCATGATATTGTTTTAAAAAATGTCAGACTACTAACAAAAATTAAAAAGATAAAATATTTAAAAAGGGCTTCTATGTAAAATCTTCTGCTTCAAAAACTTTTTCTTCGAATACTTAAAGTTAGGTTTGTATGGTAGGCTGCAACCAACCGAACTTAAATTTATTGTAAAGTTGCACCTGCGCAACAAATTTAAAAACGGAATATTTGATCGGTCTAACTTTGTACTTTTTTTGTACAAAAAAAAATCAAAATGACCAACACATAAATATCAACAGATTTTTGGATTATATACCTTAAAATTTTCTTAAACATGTGCCTAACATCTGCCCTAATAAGTTTGCGTAGTTATCTTATCCGCAAATTTAACCGACTACATTCTGTACAAAGATATTTTTATTTTTATAACTAATTATTGCTGATTCTGTATTTACTTACACTTAAGCCTGCTGCTTTTGTCTCTAAATATGGTAAGATTCTTTGGTTTAGCTTTGAAAGATCAGCGTTGGTGGTCTTAAAATTTAATCTTTTAATGAATAAATCCTCCCTAATAAATAGCTGATAAGACGAGACTAAAACAAATAACATCTTAAAAAGCCGACGAAGTATTTTCTTTTATTTATTTACTGCATATTTTTTATTGAATGGTGTTAAAAATCTGAAGAGGACTTTCCATTGCAATGTTCAAAACAGAAAATATTATGCCAAGTGTAGTTTTTAAGGTAAATTTTATTGGGTGAAAATGTTTTTACTTAAAAAATCACAGAGAAATTTATCATTTATTAAAAAACCTAACAGTTATTTCAAGACAGTTTTTATTTGTTCAAAAATCTTTAAAGATCAAAGAAATGATTGAAAGTTAGAAGTTCTAATTTGGTGAAGGTTTCTTTTAAATTGAAAAATTTATGATCAATTTTTTTAAGGTTTAGAGCAATTAACATGTTTATTGTGAATGTTTTAGAAAAAGAAGAGCAAAAGAAGTCAAAAAATAAATTTATTTAAAATCTTTAGAGAAGATGTTGAAAACTTATTGCACTGTTATTTTGCAAATGATCTAAGCTAATCTCCTTTCATTTAACCTATGGCTTTTGGTAAAGGAGAAGGGTTTTCTCTTCTCAAAGCTAATCTGCCACAATCAAATAGCAGATATGCAAAAAGCAGATTATCTAATGACTTAATATGCACCTTTTTATTTCCTTATTTTTTTTTTGAGGCACTTGTTAAAAAGGCCATTCCTTGTGATAAACTTCATAAAGCCTCTAACAGAAAGTCTTTTTGCTTTGCCAATAATTTTTATCTTGAAGTTAAATCAAATACTTTAAGTCAGATTCAAAGGCTTAGCTTAGGGTCAAAAATCCTGAATAGATTTTGGCTAAAAAAAAGTCTGAAAGTTATCATAAATTTTTTACGCCTGCATAAAAATGCCAAAATACGAATCAAGTTTTATTTATGTGTTTGAATAATGCAATCTACTATACCGAATAAATTTTGAAACAATTTTAAGCCATTATATATAACGATAAAATGATCAAACCTAATGCAATATAAAATTTTTAAGGATGTATACTCCTTCACTGTTCAGTAGAATAGATATTAATAAAAACTTAATTTTTGTAATGATTCATGCTTAGTTTACTTATTCAACAAAAAAGATATAATCTGCTTAAACAACAAAATGCTCTCTATTTTAAAATCTCCTTTCAAAAGTCGTTGTTTCTTTTACAAAATATTTAAAATATAATATAAAACTTTTTCGAAATAAATTTTTCAAACTAGTAATAAAATTTTGTTCAAAAAGTAAGATAAAATTTTTGCATTGCCTCCTACAAAATAACATTTACCAGAAGTTAGTTAAAAGAATATTTTACTGAGCCCATAAAAAAAAGACATAAAATATTCACCTTAGATAATATTAGTCAATACACTTTGGAAAATCCAGACAAATAATAATTGAATACAATTTGTTTGTACATGGATAATATTTTAAAGACAGCCTAGGGTGCATAGGCGTCTTTAGGCTGGCCTTGTAAATGTATTGTCCAAAACACTGAAAACATAATTTATCACCTGACTTACAAGTAAATGAGTAAACATATTTTGATTCAATATAATGAATCCATTCAATGTAGTTTACGACCCAGTACTATATATTTATATATAAATACATAATAGTTAAAGTGTGACTCTTGAATTGAGTCTACTGCAATCAATATAAAAGTTTAACATTTACAAAACATATCTACCTATTGTGATCCCTTAAATAGTTTCTACTTAAAAATGAATAACACATTTTAAGATTTATGGATGACATATTTCTACTATCGTCTCTTTCATTAAAGTTTTTTTTTTGTTTTGAAAAAAGCTAAAGTTTCATTACAAGAAATTAAATTTGATCATATAGCACGTAAAAATATTTATGAATGCGCCACAATGGATCTAAAAATGTAGTACTAAAATTTCTTGGTTGACATTTAAAGTTGGCAATCTGCCGCTGATTTAGGTCTATAGCTAATTTTATAACTTTTTATATTTATGAACCATTCAGAATTTTTGTATCCTTTGAATTTCAACACCCACAATAATTTCAAGATAATTAAATGAATTTAACAAAAATTATTATATAGAATCATTGAACAATAAATTTTGTTTATTTTAATCAAAGTTATAAACCACTTTTTATGGTTTTAATTTATGTTTTTCAATAAGTTTAGAAAAAAATGATTATTTCCCTTTTTGAGATAATTACAAAAAATTGAGTATTGTTTGGAGAAAATTTTTGTATTTATTGGTAAGGGCTAGAAGATTTAGTTATAGATGAGGGCTGTGTGGGGGAGGTAGAAAGAAGAGAGGTACTTCTGTCGTAGTTCAAATAGTCAAGCAAAGAAATTTCTTTAAGAACGAAAATAGCATTATTTGATTATTTGTATCAAAATTTTTGTTGCTTTAATTTACATTTATTGTTCTGGTGCCAAATTTTTCAAATTAAAATTCAAAAAAAAAAGAAAGTATTTCTGAAATTCTCACTTTAAAGAACAAATTTACATTTTAAAACCACGAAAACCAGGCAATTAGGATTATGAATTTGAGTAGTTTGCATCACTACATATCCAAATTTTTGTGTTACTAATTTTTTATATAAATAAAAAGGAAATTCAATGAAAATATTTTCTATTCAAAAAAGATTCAAAAAAAAAAAAAAAAAAAAAACTTTTATTCTAGGGGTTAGGAAAACATTTGTGCTAGTTTGGGCTTAATTAATACAAAAACCCATCAAACAGCCATTAAAATCTATTTAAATTAATCGGTCGGAACATGTCTATAGCATCCAATCAATTTTCGAAAATATTCAACTGGAAATTGAATGGTAATTCCAATACAAAAATAGATTGAAGCATTGCTCAATTGTAAGCATATAAATGTACAGCAAATTACGGGAATTCTTATGCAAACGAAGTCCAATAGAATTGACGAATGTCAAATACGATTTATTTGCAAATACAAATCAAGGAACGTGCTTTAAACAAGACAAATGGGATAGAAAATGTTTATTTTTAGATATTTGAAATATTGATAGATATAAATGGGCCAAAGATTCACTACCTGTGATGTAAATTGATTGTAAATTTTATATAACAAAAAAGTTTAAACAAATTAAACTTTTCAGTATTTATCTTTTAAAAAGTTTTTAAAATGCATAGTTGTGGAAAAATTAAGTTTAAGTAAAGTAAATGACAACACATTGTTTAATTTATTAGTAAAATTTTAATTTTTTACTTTTCAAACATTTGTGGGTATTTTATTTGTCAATTTATAAATTGATTTATTTCTTTACTTATTGCATAAAGATTTCTAGATTTTTTTGTTTAACGTGAAACAAAAAATTAAAATACCATAATATAAGTAGTAGTTGTAATTATAAAAATAAAAAACAAACAAACTACATATCCTTTTGCTACCTATCATTCAATTTTCTAGAACTCCATCATCTAGCTTAGCTATTGACCCATTTGAACCAATGAATGATACATGAGCAATAGCTGATCGTCTTTTAGCTCAAGGCTGTCAATTTCCATCGGGTAGGTCTGCTTCACACGATGCTTGTGATATGACCTCTTTGAGCTGTTGCAATTGTTCACTAAGGCTATCTTTCTAATCTCATCCGGATATGCATATATGAATTTTAAATAAAATTAAATGTAGTTTTCCATTGGTCTAAGTTTTAAAATGATTTGCAGATGGTCTAAGTTTTTTAGTCTTTTTAAGTTAGTTTTGTTGTTTTTAAGAACTATCAATGGTTAGATATACGTAAAAAGGATTTGCTTAGTGTTGTTATATGAACCAAGTAAAATCGAGAACTAAATAAGGAGTTTAGCTTTATTTAATGTAATCAGAGTAAATTTTGGCTAGGTTTATGAAATATTTGATTATTTTAAAAAATTGTATAACATATTTTTAAATATTTTTGCTATTGATGTACATAGTTATGGATAAAGTATATTTTAAAGAGAGATAGATTTACCATTAAAAAATATTATTAAATGTGAGCATGTTCTTATATATTTGATAGTGTACCTATCTAAAAGTTTTTGTACCTATGCCTTTCTACCTGATGGATTCAAATACTAAAGATAAATAGGCCAATTGCACGAAAATATTTATGATGGCAAATTATCGATATCGACTAAATCTGATTGAACGTAGCAAATAAACCTTGTAAAAATTAGCTACATTTTCAAGGGTTAATTATAATTCTAGATGAATTGAAATTGAATAAAACTTTATGATCAATAAAAACACTATACAAAGAGCTTTTTTAATCACATATTTTTTCCTTTTATTTAAGATAAAAACTTTAAAAAATCTTTATTTATATTTGTTTAAAATATGTAATGGCAGTAATCACATTTAGGATGGCATTTAATTCCATCAACATCACACATACATCCCTCACCTGTGTCACTATCCATAAGTATAAGGCATGGGAGTTAAATTTCGAAAATATGAAAACTTTTCGGTTACATGGCGCGTGTTATCAAAGTAACATTAAGATATTTATATTGAAAGCCAATAATTTATAACTAAGTTTCACCAAAGCCTACAATTCTAAATATTCAAAATATCAACCAAATCAACCTCATCAATAGCTTCGTCTCTTGGAATTAGAACGCCTGAGCAATATTTATAAGTTATATGTAACTAAGCTTTTTTATGGATTTCTAACTTTTCGGTTTATAAAGAAGTTAGATCATTAAATCTACCTTTAACAAGTAACATGATATATCTAGTTTCTTTTCTTCTTTTTTTTTTTTTTTTTGTTGTTGTTGTAATACATATCTGAGGCTTAGTTTAATCTTTTCACTTTGATAGAATAATAGAATTAAGTTTTTTTTACCATACCTAATGCTCTGATGAAATTCTACATGCTCATATAACATAGAATAGTTTTAGTCATATCAGTGGTGAAAGAGGATTACAAGTGAAACAACCTTAATCTGTCACTTTCTCAAAATGCATTCCAATTTGATAGCTCTATCAAATAATTCCTCTGAAATGAGGATTATTTGAGTCATCTTAATTCTATGAGAATCTGAAATATAGCCAAAGATGACACATAAGTCATAGGTCTAATAATAATATGATATGATTTCTTCGTTGTTTTTTATTTTAAAGATTTGTGTCGTTTAAAATCGGGTTCTATACAGAATATATATATATATATATATATACTGTCACAAATGACACTGCGTTTATAAAAACAAAGACTTCTTAAAACTTGTTTGAAAGCAGTTTCAATTATAAAAAAACAAAATATATCAATCTTAGGAATTAGGTACACCCATTTGGAAAATACCAGATATACACCAATACATTCTTATAAATTTTTATAAATTTATATTCGATTCATATAATATGTTGCTACTAACTATCCAGCAGAGATTTTCTAGCTTAAGCGGCTCAATAAAGTTGTGATCAAGTGACACGCATAGAATAAGAGATAAACTTTAATGAAGCATGGTGAGTTGATTGCTGTTAATGGTTAAGCTGCCCTTATTTTCTTGTTTTTCTTTCTTAACATTAAGAATACCAAAAACAAAAACAAAAACAATACAAAAACTAAAATATATAATTCTGGAATTTAATCAAACTGTATGGGGTCTCTACAACAGGTTGTGGTATGATCATGTTGCATTAAAAACCTTTGTCACTTTACTAGATCAATTTGTAAGTGCGGTAACTTGTATAAGATCCATAAAAAGATGTTTGCCTTTGCGACATATTCAAATGTTATTATAATGATCTGCTGTTCTAGCAAATGTGTTTTTTAAGTGTCTATCAATGATTAGGCTTCTATTTAACTTTATATTTCCTTTTAAAATTATTATCGTACTTTGGGATTAGCCAAATTTAATTGAACATATAAAGGCCTTAGCTTTTAAAGTAATGTTTTTTTCAGTTAAACCAGTTTTGTCTACTTCCTTTGAGCTTCTAACCTAAAGATGTATAAAAAATTCAAATAAAATTATCATACTGTTAAAAAAGGAAACAATAAATTATATAGTTTAGCTTTTGTTTATTTATTTTATTTTTCAATATTATCCAATGAAGATTTCTTTGCATTTGTCAACTCTTCTGACAAACAATAAAAGTTTTTGTAACTAACCTTTTTTAATCTTTTATGAAGAACAATAGCAACGTGATAATTTTTAGTTTAATAAAAAAACAATTTTATTTAAGCTTTTCTTGATGCACATTTTTACAATATTTTGTTTTTGTATTTAAGCTTTAACCAAACATAATCCGTTTTTTACTAATTTACACTTGAAATTATAAAAAATTAGAATTAAGAAATATAAATGATTTAGTTTTTCAAAAAGCTGCAAAAAATGATAAAGGGAAGGAATAAATAATGAAAGAACCTTTGTACTCGGATAACCGAACATTTGCGCTTGTGTTAGTACGTAATATTTTTAAGATTTTCAAATTCAAACTAAAAATAATAAAATTCAACAGAAGAAAATATTATAGGACTTAAAAAACAAAGAATCAATCAAACAAACCGAACCTTAAAGATCAAAACAAAAGATTAAATATGATGCTTGAGATCATCTTCATTTCTCAAGAGCAAAATATCAAACGGGCAGCCATTATTTTACTCAAATTTATCTGACAGATGATTAATCTGTCAATCCCAAGACTCAAAGTTATATTCCGAATATTTGGATTTCCATCTTATATTCTAGAGAAAGCAGAGATATACATTCTACAACAAATATCTAAATAAAAAAGTTACAGACAATAACTTACTCTGCTCAACCTGACATATGAAATTTTACCTTCCTTAGTACAGTTAATAACAAATCTGTAGGAAAAATAATCCTTAGGTCCGTGCTCCAATGAATTAAAATAATTTTTTGCATTTGTATTTAATTAATAAATTTTTTTGTTAATTACTACAAGTTTCATCCTAATAAAATATTTCTTAATTGTGACCATTTTCATTTACAAAGAATTTAATCATTTTTTCTTTAATTAAAATTTTTTTATGACATAATTAACCTACTAGATATATCACATTTTAGTTTTACTGATTTTAATCAAAGCAATTAATCTCTATAAATAGAAAATTATCAAAGTTAATCTAAGAATTTTCAGCTACCTTACATTAAAGTCAAAGACAAAAAACTCTTTGAATTTCAACATGAGTCTTCTTTTTACAAAACATTATTTATGAATAACATAACCTGTTAAAAACACATATTAAACTTTAAAGATTAGGAAATTCTAGACTCATATAAATTTATTATGATGTGAAACATGAGTAGACACCTTCTCACAGTAGTCAAAATATCCCTTTGGCTTTGGCTTTAGTTTCTTACATAATTTCTATTAATCTTTTCCACATAACACTAATTGCTCTAAAAAGAAGAAGGCGTAAAATCTATTCGGTTAATTGTATCGAGTAATCATCAATAAAATATACACAAAATAAAATAAAACTAGATACATGCATTGAAAGTGTTAAATGTTCAAGGAAGTATGTTTAGTTATGATCATTAATACCGTTAGAAAATTATTGGATAACATTTTATGTATACTATGTCCGTAGAGTATATAAATAGTATCTGTTTTTCTTTTCTATTTATTGAAGAGTTTTGCAGTAGATACAAAAACAAAATTAAATTTTACATCATTTTTAATCAATAATAAAGCTACTCAGTACCCGGTAATAATTTTCAAATTCACAAGTCTTTAGGATTCATTAATGATCAAAACAAAATTCTTTTAGTATTTAAGAAACATCATTAAACGGCATCAGTGGTGGTCATTTTTATTTTGTGCTTTTGCAAAAAACTAATTTCATAATTTATGTACTTAAGCAGACGTTTAAATGGTAAAGAATGACAACTTCAGGGAATATTATTTTTGAACATATATATATTATATATAAAAAAAAGTAACGACAGTAGTTGTCAGAACAGTCAAAGCATTTGTTGATTATCTTCCCATGTTGGTAGGCGTCTGTATCACAACATGTAATATTATGGTGATGTTTTGATTTCTTCTAAGGTATACCGCATTTCTGATTTCCAAAAAAATCATTTGGCCCATTAAAACAAGACTACATATCCGAAATTTATGGACAACATAAAAGACGACCTATAAGCTTTTTTATCACATTTTGTACATAATATATAGTATATATATAAATATATATTTACTGTATCTTACGAAATTCTGTCATCGTACTCCGAATATTAAAACAAATAAATCAACAAAAAGAACAAAAAAATTCATGTCACAATTGATTTATATAAATTGGTTTTGTAGTTTTTTACTGAGTGTTGATTTGGACAGAGCTCAAGATAAATGCTTTTGACAGAAAAGCGAAGTTTAATTTAATCAACAAATAAGCTAATTTTGCGTTTTTTGTTTTTATTATTCGGGATAACAAGTTATAATACTAAATAAAAGATTATAAATGCCAATATTTCGATATAATCAATAAAGAAAATTTTTGGAATTTTAAAAGAAAATTCATGATGCTAGAATTTCAGGTAGATTTTTTATTTTTTTTTATATCCAACTTTCAAAGTAATTGAGTTTTAATGAAAATATAGTCCAAAAATAGAAAAAGTTAAAAAAAGTTGTTCTCAAATGGAGCACTCCTTAATGCAATCATTGTAATTCACTTAAAAATCTCTTTACTGCATTGCAAGAATACAAAATCCTTCTTAAGTTTGTTATGTTTTTATTTGATAAGATTCTAGCTTTGTTACCTGGAACTTCTTTATTTTATCTATACATACACACTTAGTGGTTTTCACTATTGTAGCCAACTTTCAAGTTTTTTGTTGCAAAACTTTACTTCATTTTACTTTTGTAATCGATGTTATATGTCTCGTAATTATCTACCAAGCTGATCTGTTGATTGAAAATGTTTTTAGTTTTTTAAAATGACTTTGATAGTTTTACAATTATTGTAGAACTCTTGTTACTAAACAGTGAAACTAATTTCAAATTTATTCAAATTTACAGAAAGTTAAAAATAAATCATTTTTATTCAATTGTAAGCATGTTTTATTGAAAATTTGCAATAATTTATTTAAAATCTTTTGTAATTGGCTTATATTTGGATCAACTACAAACTGTTTTTATTATAGGAACTTTCATTTGAAGTCGCAATATCATGCCATTTAGGCAATAAAAAAAGAACTATCCATATTGATCTTTTGGTAAGAAAACAATTTTCTTTTTCTGTTAACCCTCTGACTGCTGATTTTTTGCACCGAAATCTTTTCTTTCTAGGAAATATTTTTTTATACAGATTTTTCTAATGAAAAATTAAGTAGCCAGAAAAACTATATTATAATTTCAGATACCATTACCAAAATAATTCTTTTAAAAATAAATTTCAATTGAATTACAGTTAATTTTTACATATTGCATAATAAAAAAAAAAGTAAAATGTTTTGCTTAAACCCGGAAAAAACGAGATACGCTCTTCAATAAACGAAGAAAAGCACATGCCCGCGGAAAACGTGGGAGGATCAGTTAGAGGGTTAACCATTTTTGTGAATTGTGGATTATAAATAATCAAAAAAAACAATACTTTTGTATTGAATATTCAGTTTGCACTTTTATTTTAAAAAACGAATTTTTTTCCTGATTTGCTCAACCCTTCTGACTCCTTTTTGCCTACAGCATAAAGCAGCTTACATGTCTTTTTTGGTATATTTTGGTATATCTTTTTTGGGTGTCAAAAGATCAGCCTTTTATTAAAAAAAAAGGAATACTAGAAGGAACTCTAAGCTGAGAAAGTGCTTAAGTGACGCTGGCATAAAAATTCATCATAAACAATGTCAACAATAAAAGCTTGTTCAATAAACATAAAAAACATTCACTGAATATTTTTGCCCAAATTCATAACTTTCAACAGTATGCTTCCTTTTAATACTTTAGGAAGCTTTAATATAAATTATTCCTACACCAAAAAGCCTTAATTGCAATAGTTTTTATTTTTTTGCAGCAATTTTTAGTGCTTGCTATCATGGAGCTATGATATGCCATTCAATATGGATTAACCTCCTCTCTCCTTTCGATATTACAAACATTTTGATACAAAAGGCTCTTTTACTAAAAATACGATTTATTCATCTTTAAGGCAATTTGTTTACAAAATTATCAAAAAAATTCTTTTTTTGTTGATTAAAATTGTTAGTAGGAGTTTTCTTCAAATTTTCATTCAATGAAATATTAAATAACTGATAATGGCTTGGTAAAACCCAAACCAAAAGGTTAACTCATAACTCAACAGGAGTATATAAAAATGCTTATATAATCTAGTTTTATTATATTAAACTGTAGTGTTCTATTGTTGTGTCTTTTGAAACCAGAAATTACCAACAATTAATATTATTAATTTAACATAAAATTGAAAAAGAGAAAAATAAACGTTTAATAAATTTAGAATCATTAATAGTAGAATCGTATGAAAATCAAAGAATACAAACTGAATTATTTTTTATCTTTTTTTTATCTATTTCAATGTATTAATTATATAAGTAGATATCTTACTTTGAAAATTTCTATGCTACCGCAAGTGAATCAAAGGTTGAATAACTTAAAAAATTTTATACTAAAAAGCGAAAAAGCAATCTTCTTAACAGCTGAAAATTAAAATAACGAATGATGTGTTGAAATTTTAAAATGAATATTACGTCGGCACAATTTCCACAGATATTTCTACTAATTCAATACTTAGTGAAATTGATGAGCCTTGTCTTTAAATCTATGTTGATCCTTAAAAGAATCAAAAGTGGGTATATCTTCAATTCTATTACCTTGGGCTAGAAACAACAAAAATAACAATATCAACTAACAATTTTCATAGCAAGCAGATTTTCAACAGCAGCATAAAATTTTTAAATTACTAATCCTTGTTCTTGTGTTTATTTTTTGAAACTAATAAATCAAATGTATTCAATGAAATTCGACTTAAGCCCTTCGGCTACCTTCTGGCCATTTCTCAGTTATAATTCTTCGTCTTTTCATGTGTTCATTTCTTAATTATTCATTGAAGAATCCATTTCTTACCCGTACAAAATATGCGACCATTAAGTGATTAATAACTTGGGTTTTTATAATAAATTGAACATTTCTATGCATTTGAATCATCATTTATCACCCTAGATCTAGCATAATTCTACCTTTTGAATAACCAATAGCTCTTTTGTAGTTTATTTTAGCCTAGAGGAAATGTTGAAACTAGAAAAGGAGTAGCATTAGCACGATCTGTTTGAAATTGATAAATGAAAGTACATTGCAGAAGCCTCACTGTAATTTTAAAGTTGATTTTCAGAGGATCACACAATTAGTCATTTTGTATTTAATAATAGGAGAGCTCTTTGAACAAGGCTGCGATGATGTTAGAGTCATACAGGAGACTATTAGTTATTATCCAAAGGATATGATTGAAATTAAAATGATGTTTAGTAGTTTAAAAGAGACTGAAATTGATCTGATAAATATAATTTGTATCGTTTAAAGTTGTCACAACATAGAAACTTGCTAATTTATTCGTTTTATAAGTTTTTTGGAATATGAATCTATTCAAGAGTGCAAAAGTTTAATTAAAATTTTTAAAATTCAAAAAACTTATGCAAAAAAAAAGAGTAAAAGATTAAGGTTTAAATAATAAATTTTGTTGTTGTTTTTTTGTTAATTGTTTGCATATATTTTGATCAATTTCTACTTATTATGTTAATAAAAATTAAAATTATTTGAACATAGTTTTTGGCTTATAAATATCTCAAAAAGCAAAACTATTTTAGAAGTTTTAGAACTGTAATTCAAAGCCGTTTTTATATTGAAATCTCATTTAATTTATTATATTTATTTTTTATAAATTAAATTACCTAATAAACAATTTTAACCATATCACATATGTCATATTCAGTCAAAAATGTTAGAGTACAAAAAATTAATCAGCACGGGCTGACGTAGTTAATTGGTTACATATATTTTCACACATAAATAAATAATAAAACTTTTAATTTTATGAATTTTTAAATATATTTTTGAATATTTAAGCAGAATAGATTTAAATTAAGGCAGTATAAAACTTGCTGAGGACAAGTCTAATCTTCACCTAAAAATTATTATTTATTTTTTATTTCGATAAAATCACTTGCGATCATACAGGGATAGACTAGTCTTGGATTAGATTAGAGTGCTCTGTGGAAGATTTTATGCAGTGTTACTAGTTTTTCACAAGAATTTTGAAAATTCCTGATTATACGGAGCTTTTCTTATTCACTATAAAGAATAAGGCTAGATTATTATTTTTGTTTCCAAATTTTTGATATGCAAAAAATACTCAGAATAATTTTTTAAAAACTAATTTAAAATATAGTATTTCCAAGAGTTAGGGTTGACTGATTTTAAGGAATGTATTCAATCTTGTTGCTTGCATAAGTTTTACTCTTGTAGACTTTAAAACCGACAAAGTTTTCAAGACAATTCGCTTGAGTTTTACTAAAACCTTCCAAAAAATTGTGTGTTTGTCAGCTAGAGTAGTTTTGTGAAATATACACAGGATTAAATACTTTGCTATTTAATCAACTTCTTTCTCAAACTTTCTATCGAGCTTCTTTTAAGAAAAAACTTAAGCTTTTTCGATGTTTATTTATCTCAACTTTATATAGAGTATAAATTTAGTGCTTTTTATTACAAACAGATGCAAGCTTAAATTAATTATGTTAATTTTTTATAAAATATTCACCTTAAGTCACGAACAAATGATATCTTCCTAAAAAATATGCTTCAAGGAACATATTTTTATATTTTTTTTAAAAATAAATCAAACTAAGTTATAGTACTTTTTGAAAATATGCACAGATCTTACTTATTCCTATACTTCCAAACACATAAAATTAAGTCAAAGTCAAATTTTTTTTAAATAAAATTTTTCTAATAAAAGTATTTAGCTGGCATGAGCAAACTTACGATAAAAAGTAGCTTTAATTAAGTAAATTAGAGCAAAAAAGAGAAGTAATGTCAAAATCAAGTTTAATAGATTAAATTTTATTAAAACGAGTACCTAAATAAGGGAAATAGCATTACAAGAAGAAAAAGTGCCATCACGACAGTCAAAACTTTCACTATTAGAAGTTTCTTTGCTTAAATTTCAGCCTAGTTGCCGAAAAAACTATTTTTCCTTGTTTCTTTATGCAAAGTCAGCATTGTGCTAAGTAGACACCAAGAAGCACTATAAAAAATAAAGATTTCACTGTCTCAAAATAAAATTTGTTTTATTTTTATAGTAACAGTCATGATATTAATTAAAACTTATTGCTATTTATTAAATAGTTATGACAATTCAAAAAATTTCAAACTTGATTCGTAGTTTTATTGACCTACAAAGTTTGATCTCAATTATTATGTATATAAATAATGAAAAATGTGATCCAAATTTTAGACATAAAAACAAAAATAGTTTTTTTGTTGTTAATAAAAATAATCAATAAAATTTTACTTTTTTTACAGGATAAAAAGTTGTGACATTGAGTGCGTTAGAAACTTTTAAAGCGATTTTAACCGAAGATACAAAGTGAGTAAATAAATTTATTTTATGAATACAATAATAAAATCAACAATTTTCGCTTATTTCCAAGCAAAAAAAAAATCTGCTGAATCTTCTGATCGTGAGTATAAAAAACAGCTCAATGTTTTACGATCTTAGCGGAAAATTTTCTCTGTGGTTGAATTTCTAGGAGAAAAGCTGTTGCAAAAATTTTTTTCAGTGGAAACCTTATGAAGACTTTAGCATTGACTTAAAGTTTTTTTAAGCATAATAATTTTCCCTGATAAACGTTTTTAACAGAATGCAACAGAAAAAAGGAAAATGTTTAACATTATTTTCTTATGATCATTATGGTACATTATTGGAAACTGTTGAAGAATTGTGTTGTTAAGAAATCAACCATTAAATTAGAAAACCACTTTGTTGCGATGGAATAAGAATAAGACGTGACATGTTATATAGAGATCCAGGGAGTTTCAATGGATGAAAGACCATAACAAAGTGTCGATTAGAGGGTCAAACACTAAATGAAATGCTGCCAGTAAATGGATAATACAACCTTTTAACATTGCAATTTAGTTTTTTCTTTGGTTGATGTTAGTATTGAAAAGGAAGTACACTTGTTGTTTTTTTGTCATGTTACTTATTTCTTTCCTGTTCTTTTGAAAATCAAAATAGTTGGGGGTATTTTATTAACTTTCCTTCTTGTTATATTTCTTTAATATAACTTGAAAGGTTAAGAATTTATTTGAATTATTATAAATCAATTTAAATCACAATTTATTTTATTGAAAGTTTTTTTCGTTTTTTCAGTTATATTTACTAAACAGAATTTTGATTTGCCCTTTAACTATGGCAAAAATTTTTAATATTGAAAAATATGAAGTTATTCTTAGTTATATTAGTTATATTGAAAAATATGTGACCGTAATAGTACGTTCAAGAAAATAGGCATTTAATATTTTTTGAGTTTTAGATTTTATAGTAAAGAAAAAATGTGCTTGACTTGACTTGACCAGTCAGAATGTCAAATCTTTTCGAAGACAGAAAACAAAAACTAATAACTCTTCGCTAAATATTTGACTTCCAATTGTTAGTTTTTGTGTAGAAAACAAGGGCTAGTTAGTGCTAACACGGCATTCAGTTGTTCCAATGTGCCGAAGAAACTTATATGAGATACTTATTTTTAATCATATCAAAGCCTACTTTTGTAAACCTAGGGATTTTATAGATCTTAAACAGGTTTTCATCGCTGGAAAGGTTATCTTGGTTTTATGCTAAAAATTGACTATTAATAGGTCTTTGTTTTACTCCAATTAAGTCCTGAAAAACTTTCCTTTCCTATCTTCCTATGACTAATTATTTTGTAGATTAATTGTTTGATCCTAGCCCAAAGTATTAGATAGACCGGTAGTCTAGAGAAGTTTCTATAGGTATATATAAATAAGAGGCAGAGCTTTTAAAAATATTATTTGACTATATAAATACCCTCATAATTATGTTAGATAGTTAAAACTTGAATAAAACTAGAAATTCAGATATCTATGTGCCTAGTGATAGAGTTAATGTAAATTTTTACCAAAATGTTTTTCCAATAAATTAAATAGACGAAATTATACTCTTTAAATTCATAAATGTGTTATTTTTCTTAGATAAAATGTCATCATTTCCAATAATTAAATTTTGATTAAATACCTAAGCAAATAAAAGGCAAACATTTTTCAGGATTGAAATTAAATTTTTTGAAAATATTGAGAAAATTTTTATATTATTTTTCTTCCTGAAATCGGCTTAGCGCAGGCAAGCACAAAACTCCTCTTTTTTTTGATTTCCCTAGATAATCAGAGCTTCTAATTTTAAGAGCAAATAATGGTTGGAATTCAAAAGTTTTGATCTGTATTTTCTATTATTATAATTAAATAAATCCTTTTTCACTAAAAATTTATGATTATTATAAACTATGAATTGGACTTTAAGTCCATTTTTTGTCAATTGCAATATTAACTAAACAAAATTTATTCTTTTCACTAATAAAAAATTGAACAATTGGAAGCTTTAATAGTCATTCCTAAAATACTTATATCAAAATGAAGTTTGGCAGTTCAGCTCCTAACTAATAGTACTATTACTAGGGAATAAATTATACCGTAACAAGGATCTATCTATTAAGCTTTCCGACAGATATGTTATAATAAAAAACTTATTGCTATACTTAGTAACACAATCTACAGTTAGAATTTGTTAATTTCCCTAATTTGTAGAAGTACTTGTGAAAAAGACCATGTCCCATATTAAATCATGTCAAAATTCTTAAGGATATCATGTCCAACTACCTTGCCTCGTCCTAATTGTCCTTTTTAGTATATCTTATACTATACTAAACCCGAAGAAATCTTTTTTTAACCTAAAAATAAAAATAAACTTGCTTTATTTGTTACAACAGCTTAAATTGAAAATTTTTCATTAGTATTTTTATTTCACTCAACATGATAAAAATTATATAATTTTTTGATCTTAGCTAAATTATAACACTTTGATTTGGTATTCAAATTTATCATTTGATAGCTCACAATCATAGTTTTTATCAGCTCAAAAATAAATCTATTAATAATTAAATTGATAAACATTATCAAGAAAATAATGTCTAATATACTTAAAACCTATCTCATTTGAGATATTTTATATCACACTAGGCGGCTTATTTCAATCGCTCCAATTTCAGTCACAAACTTGATACACTAAAGGACCTTTGAGTTTAAGCAATTGATATTAATCACATGATGTATGTAGTATTTATTTTATCTCTGGCACGTTTTTGCATTTAACGCCATAAAGGGTTAACATAGAGTGAATAATGGAAAGTGTTCCTCTGTCGGAATTATTTACTTTTGTATGTATAACTATAACATATAATGTTCATCCTTTTTCGGTTTTTATTTATATTCATAAAACGCAATTCTTAGATACTTATTGTTTATATCTTATAAACTAACATTAAACTTGTAATAGATAAAATAGGAAAAATATTTTCAATTGCTACAATAAGAAGCTAACAGCCTTCTGGAATATTTGAATTAAGTTTATATGGTAAGAAAAAATTTACACTTATTGTTAATGTAAATTGTATAATGTCACAACTATGTGCAGCTAACTAAATATATACAAAAATATATATTTTTTGTATCTGCCTCCAATAAAGGCCTTTAATAACAATTGGTCCCAATAAGATTTTTGTTCATTTTGTTTTCGAGAAAAAATGAGAAACTAACAAATGTTATTGTTTTCTATTTTTAGTGGCACACAAAATAATATATTTCTTCAATTTTCCTCATGTGTAAAACAATTTTGTTATGTTCTTAATTTTATTAAAGCAATTTGTTCTACTTTGCTCTCTAAAAGGTGACTTATTCATACAAAAAAATAACTTTTGTCTGACTTATTTTAAATGGTATTCATAAAAGAAATATATGTATATAACCGTTACTTGGAACACTATAGTTTCCAAAACCCCAACCCTCTTTATACGTCAATTTTAAGAATTTTAACAAAGATAAGGTGATCTTTAGCAATTCGTGTCTATGGAGCACAGATTGCTCTAACTTTTGGCAATATTTGGGGGGACTCTTTGCCAATTAATGTATAGTAATGTTCAAAAGTTGCACATACCCCATTGTGCTAAGTAACTTATTTTTTTGAAGTGTACCAAGTGAAGGATAATCAATAACTTGGGTGGCCTTTAGGCTACTGCTTTGTTTTTGTCGTACTACCAAACTTAATTTAACAACTTATTTAAAAAAACCCTTAGAAAGCCTAAGAAGATATTACAATTAATTGTTTCATATTAATAAATTTGTTAAATAATTATTTTCACTGATTTGATAAATAAATCAACAATTGTTTTTGTGCCATGTGCCATTTGATAAATGAATTGGTAGATTGTATTAAGATGGTAGCAGGCTAAACATTAAAAAAAAAAAAAAATGAATAATTTTTTCGGAGTTAGGAAAAGGGTTTTCGTAGTGAAGATAAGCCAATTCCCGGCTGGCCACTTGAAACTATCAAATGATTACAATATTTTTCTTAAAACTAAGGTTTTTCAGGTCAAAAAGAAAATTAAATAGAAAAAGATCGGAATAACTCACTAAAATAAAAAAATATTCTCTTACGATTTATGGGGCTTGAAATGAAAGAAAATTTCACTTTTAATTAAACAATATTTGGAAAATATCTTTAAAAAACAGCTAAAAACAGTCCGTCAATAGTACATATGTTAATTATATTAATTTAACACAAAATGTGAAGATTTATAGTCAACTGCTAAATTTATCATATTCAAATTTTACCAAATTTTTACTTAAAATATCTTAATTTTCAAATTTAATTGTAATTTCAAGATATAGATACATAAGTCATCCAATAAGATGATCAGTTTTAATTTAATTTAAAAGTTTCTCAACATGAAACAAAATAACTGAAAGATTTGGTACCTTAAATTAAGACTTTCATAAAAAGTAAAAAGCATTGAGATTATTTTGATTTTATTTTAATTATTTTAATGGTTTGTTTAATGATTTTTAATTCATATTTCAAGTATAAACTTAAAATTCATGTTAAAAGTATGAATATCTGATTTTACTAACTCAAGAAGATCATATGAGCTTTGACAGAATCTTAAATTTACTTCTTCAAATAAAAACGAATATATCGATTAAAACCTAGAACTTTATAAGTAAAATTTTTGTTTGTTTCCTAACGACATTTTCATTTTAATTACTTAAGAATTTTTTAAAATCATCTTTTTGCTAGGGAAGAAATTATTAAACTAAAAAAAAATTAATATAAATAAAAAATAAATAGGAATACAATATTTTACGAATCTTCTTGTTGGCAATGTATGTATTTTCTTTCTCGAATGAAAATTAACAAGACAGACAAAATGACAAATTATCAAAAATCAATTTTTCCACATGACATGGTGTAAGGCTTCTTTTAATAATACTAAGTGACACCTGAATATTTTTTAACTATGACTGAAGAAGAAAAAAAAATGTTGGCCTCAGGGGACAAGGGATCTTGGGCTCAACTTCCAATTTTACTCAAATCCATTGGGGAACACAAATGACTGACAAGTGTGATCTTCAGATTATTTAAAAAAATAACATAAATATCCAATCGATGTACTTCTAAATTTTTTTCATACAATATTTTGATTCAGTGTGCGATTAGATTAACAAACAAAATTTTATATAAATAATTTTTTGATTTATCATTTTACTCCAACTTGCAGTAGAAATTATTTCAAATATACTTTGAAGCAATTAAACTTATGCAGTTATATTATAATTTAAAGCAGCAAAACTTCTAAAAGACTCATTCAATTGAAAAACTGAAAAAATCATTTAAAATGTGTTTTCAATCCATATTTCAACCAATATTTTGAAGATAAGAGAACTATGCTGAAGTTCAAATTCCTCCAAATTCAATTTGAGACTATGTAAAAGTACTCTCCCTAAAATCTAAAAAAAAAAATTTACATATAACATTTCTAAAATTGAAAAATTTTGCTTGACTCCTGAAAAACTCAAAACTTTTATTCAACACTTAATTTCTTTTTATTCATACTTGAGTATTTTGTAACTTCTTCAGGAAATTAAAAAAAATTAACAATTTAAGTATAAAAACAGATTTCTATCAGAAACTAAACTAGCTTAAAAACTAACGAACATCAATTTTTCACACTTTTAACTGTGTCAAATTGTTCAGTGAACTCTAATTTTCGTGGTCGCTTGGTTCATTTAACTCTCAGGGAGCTTATTTCTTACTTCTATACGTTTGTTTTTTTAAT
This sequence comes from Acrocera orbiculus, assembly GCA_947359355.1. Taxonomy (NCBI): domain Eukaryota; kingdom Metazoa; phylum Arthropoda; class Insecta; order Diptera; family Acroceridae; genus Acrocera; species Acrocera orbiculus. Next base: position 49,195,617 of record OX375757.1, read on the forward strand.
TAAAACGAAACAAAATAACAAAAAACTCATACCACACTGATATAGCTCTCCTACAAAAATAATTGTTATATGATTGGTATCATTAAATTTAAGCCATTAATAAATTAATTTTAAAGCATTTGATGGACATACAACAGCTACAAAATAATAATAAAATTAATAACAATAACAAATAGGCAAAAAAAAATTATTAAAACCCGCTAAACTTCTTTTGCTATTTACCCTTTATGTCCAACCTATACAATTTATTTCCTTGTTAGATAAAGGTATGACAGTATTAAAACAAAAGCATAAAGGAAAAAAACTAAATATTAATTTTATCACTAAGCATATCTAAATATACCTACAATATTCTTAGTTATTGTCTATGCTTGTCTAATGCTACCATAAAGTTAACAAATTCAAGGAGTGTCAGTTAAATCGTTAGCACTTTAAAATATGTCAAAATCATTGGAAAGATAAGGTGTCATAACATAGTCTTAACAATTAGACTGTTGAAATGATTTATTATCAAATGTCAAATTCAAAATATTTCTGTGGTTTTCTATACTACGATTATATCTCAGATACATTACTCGTATTCCCACGATAAAAATATAAAATAGAAAATTTACATCATGGTCAAAATAGAATTTAGGTCATCATTATTGATCACTTTCAATTCAATATGCGTTGCTATTTTCTTTTCACACTATTATACGACTTTTACTTTGAATTTATGAGGAATTTTGTTCATTTGTTTCAAAAAACAAAAACAGTAAACAAATTTACATCTAAAATATTTTCTAGAACCCGATTTTTATTCACTATGATTAGAATGCGAATTTTTGTAGTCAAGACTGTTGATCAATTACCTCTGTTTAAGATCGTCGAAAAATTACTAAAGATTGAATCAAGTGTCAAATTCCAAATCAGATGGTTTAAATCTTTGATCCTTTTTATTTTTTACTATCTTTTCTTCAATTCTTAATCATTCCAATAAAAATTTCTTTCGTTTGTACATGTAGAATAACCAGCGGTCAGAGTGATTAATAGCTGATCACATTGAAAATGCCTCTTCATCGTTAAGATTCTTCTTTAGCTTAGCAGCAAGATACCGCCAGCCTTAGTACTTCAAAGTAGACTTGCATTTTTTTTAAGTTGGTGTTTGTGCGTATGTATAGATGTATGTATTTCTTTAATATTTGAAATACTAAATAATAAATTAGAAATACATTTGGGTTCTTTAGACTTACTGTGTTTTTAATATAAAACAATTGAAAAAAGGACGGGAGAGCTATGAGACATAAAGTGAAAATATATACTTTTCATTTTTCAGGTTTGGTAAGGACACTGACACAATGTCGGCTTTTAACTAGTTAAAATCGATTTCTTTGAAAATTTAGTCAAATAGTACAAAATATTATTTGATTATTACATGTTCCAACAATTTAAATCACCAGAGCTGTCAACATTTGTGTTATTTTTTATGAAAAGTTTGTGAACTTCAAGTATAAATTTTAGTGTCAACGATATTTTCATGAAATATTTATTCTCACTTAGATATTATTGAAATTTGGCGTTTGGAGGTCATAAAATATTTGACCGTTTATGTAATTAATTCGAATGAAAATAGGATATATCGCTCAAAATACTCCTTCAGCCTTCATAAATTTAAGCATAAATTACTGTGATTCCCATTAGCCCTCCAAACATTTTTCCAGTTTTTAGAGTTACAGCTGCAGAATTCATAGGAAAAGCATGAAAATGTCGTCGTGCAGCAATTACCTGAAATTTTTCAGTCTTTTTCAAGATTAATTAACGGTCAGAAGTACTTTTGTTGCTTCCTACCAACTCATCTATAATATCCTAAAAAGCAATTCAAACTTCCAGTAAAGCATGGCTAAGTTAAACGGTATTAAATAAGATTCTTTTATTCAGGCTAACAAATATGTTTGGATTAATTTTTCCTTTTGAGTAAGAATTTTTTACTTAAATATTTAAGCTCTTTATTTTAAGGGTGATTTGCTAGTCTTTCGTCTTTTCATTTTTCATGTGCAACGTAGAAGAGTTAAAATTTCTGTGACCATAAGAAGTTTTCTATTGTTGAAAACGACTTCTGCGACTTTGATAAAACTTCATTGATGTCTTTGGCGCTAAATTTTTATTTTTGTGTAAATATTTAGAATAAAAGTGATGAAAATAGCTCGGATTTATAGATTGACAGAAATCAATTACGACACATGTCTCTTTGATTTCATTGGAAGTGACCTAAATATGATCTTTTAGCTTTTTAGCATAATCCTTGACATTTTCTCTGGTTTAAATTTTTAGAAAATAAATAACAAGTTTGCAAAATTATTTACAAAAATTACAGAGTTCAAAGCTTAACTCTGATGCAAAAGAACTAATTTAATTGATTTCAGTTCCAAAATCGGTGTAACATTCGAGACAGACCTGATAAAGGAAAGTTTATATTCTCACAAAAGTGGCCTGTTACGTTATAAAAATGATCATTTTTTACAAATAAAATTCATGAATATAGGAAAAGCTAAAAGTGTTTGATGAAAAGTTATTTAAAATACCAAACGACTATCGTTTTCGAATTCAGTGGCCTAAAATTAGTCTAAAAAATACTTCTAATTTGAGGAACACTATTTCTGTAAATGTATTTCTTAGTGTAATCAGTTATTGTTGTTGGATTCTATGAATGAATAAAACTCAAATTGATATGTCAATTTACCGGCAATATACTCCAAAAGTAAAAAATATAAGTTAGAGATTAAGAGCTCAATAAAAAAATGAAAGTAACACTTTGTATTGATGGCGTGAAGTTGCAAATTGACATCGTTTAGTCGTATTTATATGCAAATGAATAATCAATAAGAACTTTAAGACAATGTGGCAATTAATTAGATTAAACATGCAATTAATTGCTATTCAATTAATTCACGGTAGACGACAAAGATGGTGACACCTGAAAGTCACAACACATCGAATGTTCTTGGAAGGTAGACAGCATGTGCGGTTCGCACCATATTTGCATTATGAAATTTGCATGAAAAGCACTTAAATTATTTGTGAATTGTGTTAAGTAGTTTTATAAGTTTTGATAAATTTAAGGATATGAATTTGATAATAATCTTTAAATATTTAACTTTTTGATATTATTAATGTAATTTTATGATTGCTGCTTCTACACAGAGAACTTAAATCAAGATATGATAAGATATATTTCAAGGAATATTCCTTAAATTTCTTTTTTGACTGAAATTTATAGGATTTGCAAAAGTTTGAGTAGGTAAGAGTGTTTTGATTTTTTTACTTTGCTCAAAGGGTTTCAAATTTTTTAATATTTAATCCTGTTAGCTTTTTGTCCAAATAGTAAGTTGCGTTCCCAAGCTGGATTGCAAATCTCTTAATTTAATCGCATGGCTCATTACAGTTATTTAATAAATACCTTTTCTAATTATGGAAGGCAGAAAATGGTAGGTCCAGATTCAACTAGAAGGTTAAAGAGGCACCTAAAATTTGTTCTTTGATTTTATGGGATTATTGTCGCAAATATCAAGGCACCTTTTCCACTCTCAACTCAACGATTAGAGAGGAATTGTGTTTAACCCTGAGAGATTTTGGCAGGCAAAGGAGATCATATCCTAGGTGTGTCCCACAGTGAGCAAAGGATTTGTAGGTCGTAGTAAATGTTTTATAGCTTAATTATTAAGCAAAAAGAACAAACACTTAAAAACCGGAGGTTTGAACATTAGCACCCATCAAAATTTTCTGAACTTTCTCTTGAAAAATTAATAGGGACAAATTTTCTTCTTATTTGAATTTTCAAAATCAATTTTTCTTACAATATTCGAAGAAAAGTATAAAATTTATTAGAGATTGAAATTGTGTTGTTTGGAAAATATTCTAACACAGGTGTAATTAACAGTATGCAGTTTTCGGCGTTCCCTTTATAATTTCCTACAATAAACTTTATTTAAATTTTATGAGACATAAATTACAAAATATTTATTAACATTTTATAATTTTTATTCATATTCGTAAAAACACGCTGAAGTTAAATATTAATTAAAATATTTTTTTTACTTAAAAGACTTTGAAATAATGTTTCCATAAATTTACACGATGCCAAAAATTATTTAATTTCTTTTGAAATGTTATTATCTTGTTTTTATTCTTTTTTGAAGTTTGTATATATAAAAATATAAAATTTTGTATAGTAGCTGGAAAATATTCTGTTTATTCCTTTCAAAAAAATTTCTACAAAGATTTTATTATAACAATTTTTGTTAGACCTTCGTTAAATTAATATTTTTTTCATGACCCTACATTACATTATATTACATTAGATTTATAATAATACAAAAAAATAACATTACTTTTGTCTTAAATTCAACTTTTAAAATTTATTTTGAAATTTAGAAAATGTTTAAAATGTTTTTAGTTGTCATGTTTCGTATTAAACACTGCATCCCCGGCTACGTTTCCAGGTGGGTAATAGCTACAAACAAGAAAATCAAAAGCAAATTTCTTCAGTGCACAGCCTATATCCGTAGTATTTTTCCAAACCATTTGAGTAAATCCTTCGAACATCAAAGTACTTGTTAATAAAGGAAAAAGGTTACATTAGTATAAAAAATGTTTTCAAATTTTATTATTGTTCGAATTTGATTCTTCAAAAAATATTGGTATGGATTTTTAATCAAAGAGCCTCGAAATGAAATCAAGTAAGCTAAGCTGTCAGAAGAGGGTATATAAAAAGACAGCTGAGAGAACAGTTTAGTCAGCTATAACCAATATATTTTGGTTAGTAGCTTAAGATGAGCAAAGTTCAGAAAGTTCTATTAAATGCATTAATTAATTCCAAGTAGTTTCATTTTATAAAGTTTTTCTTGTTTCTTTGTAACAATATTAAGAGCTTTTAGTTAAAAGTTTAGTAAAAGTTTCGTAGTTCGAGCACCTACTTATTAAATTTAATAATTTTTAAACTTTTTGGTCGAAGCTTGACTTTATGCCGTTCAATTAATTCATTCCCCTAATTAATGTTTTAGTCTAAAGGTGGGCACCCACTTAGTGCGTATATCTTAGCGGGTAACTTTTTTGACGTCATAGACTCACGCTAAAGTTCCCCCTCATATGTGGATACTTCAGCGTGAAATTCATTTGTACGTCATTTTGACGTCAAAAAAGTTACCCGCTGAGATATACGCACTAAGTGGGTGCCCACCTTAAGATGCATAGCACAGATAGCTGAAAAAATAAATGAAAAAGTTTTTTTTAAAGTGTCAATGCTTTCTGGCATACGTGACAGCGGTCTCGAGACTCGTCGTCAAGTATACAAGATTAAACTTAATTTATTAGATGAATAGAGAGGTTTGGTTTGGTGCGGTTTTTATGCACAAATATCAATATACAAAAATTAATACTATCTTGATGATTGCATTTAAGATTGAACACATTACATAAAAATGCTTCACAAATAGAAAAAAGCTTGACTTACTCTTTATTTGGATAATTTGTTATTTGTTGTGAATTAATATTTTTATATGTTTTACATTTTGTATTTATTGCAAATTTTGTATTTTTCTTAAATGTAGCATAATTTCTGTAATAAAAATGAACCTGTCCAGCTTTTACTTTGTTATATGTCACATTAAAATATTTTTGTCCTGTAGTCTTTTCCATTTCCTTGGCAGTAACACTAGCTAAATTTTTATTCCATCTCTTTAAGTTATAATATTTAATATAGTATATTTATCTTGAAACTATTCACATTTACCAAATTTGTCATATTGATTGCTCTTGGAAGTTTAATATTGAAGAAATTTCTGTAAACCTTCATGACTCGTTTACGGCATTTGTTATGTAATTTTAATATACGACTAATATCTTTCTGAGACAACCTTATCAACTGTTACAAGTGTTATATAAAAAACTCAATTTTATTAGCTAAAATTTAAAAACAAATTTTTTCTTACTGTGGTTTCATAGCCTTGAAAACATATCGAACAAATAAAAATTATCAAAAAAGCTCGAGATAACATATTTAAAAGAAATTATTCACTTATTATTTTAATTCAGAAATAATAGCTTTGTATTATTATCTTACAATCGACACGTTGTCTTTACTCAAATCAACTAAACTGTATTTCAATCTATCAAAACTGTGTAATGAAAGGAGCTATATAATACGCTTAAAAGCATTTATCTATCTTCTTTTTGCCTTTACTTTTTGTTGTTTATATTATGTATGTGTTGTTGATCAAAAACGTAACATAATTTATACAAAAACATATTTTATGAATTAAAAGCTATTTGCTTTCTCATAAGCTGCTGAATTTATTGTCACTAAATTTCTTGGAAAACTTATTCACATGAACAATACAGACAACATTTTTACTTTTTGATTGTAAAATTTAAAAACTTCATAAAAACTCACTTATTTAGAAAACTAAATTAAGGAACTGTCGAATTGCTTTATTTTATTTGTAATAAAATAGAATTTTCACAAGTTATAGCAATGCATTCCAAAAGATTAATAGTGCAGAAACGGTCCACGTAAATCATATTTGCAAAAAATGAATACTAATTATCTTATTTATTAATTTACTATTTTTGACTAAATATTTCTGAATAACGAATAATATGTTAAGCAAGGTAACAATAACTCATATTTTGTTTGATATATTTTTCGAATCTTATCACTCTTACTCGCACTAGATCACCAAATATAATTTCTGCCACAATATTTTACTATTTAAAATATGATTAATTTTTTAACTCTTTTATAAAACTTTCAGAAATTTTGAGAGAAATATTCATATTAACAATAAATTTCAAAGTATCATTTTAAGCTTAATTTGGTTTCACAGATAACTCGATCGATGTCTTTCATTAATTCGTTAAAAAAATGTGAATACTTTAAGACTGAGTCACCTCCTTAGTTAGCTTCAATTAATCATAAAATTTCTTTATTTCTAAAACAGATACACTGCAGCCTACTAAAATACTACGTTAAAAATTTTTAATATTATTTTAATAAATAAAGAAAAATTTTTGAATTCAAATAAAAAACATTATTTTTGAATTTTTAAGCTATATTTTTGATACAGAGAAAATTAATCAATTTGTATAATTTTAACAAGATAATAATTATTTTTTGTTCAAAGTTATGGTTTTTGTGTATCATATGGAAAAATATTTGTTTAGAAAGCTTTTTATATAGAATGCTAGAATCGTGTATAAAAATGAAACTTGGTAAATTTAAAACCTCTACAACAAAATAAATTAAAATTCCATGTTCTCTGACAACATAATCTTCCTAATTTTAGTTTAAATAATTTCAGTAGTTTAATCAGTTAAAATCAGTTAAAATAATTTGTAATGTTTTTTAGTTTAGTTGCTAAAATACTTTTAAAACCTTACTTTAGCAATATTAGACGATTTATTGTTTTTTTGTTTAATCACAATAATTTTGACTATATGCTTGAGTACGGTGTATTAGCTAAGTTCTGTCTAGAGAACTTTATTTGTATACAAATTAATACAATTAATTAGATGCCTATCTGAAAAGGACTTTTAAAATCTAATGTCAATTTTATATGAAATTAAATTTATCAGATCAAAGTCAATATAAGGCTAAGAGGTCAGCAAAGTTTACATTTTTAATCTAAAATTAAATTTATTTTTCTGGTTGACTTACAGCAAATCTTATTAATTTTTAATATTGCATGCTTTGTACATATTTTGCTCAAAAAACTGGTCGAAAAGTTAGTCATGTTACAAATCTTAATATTATTGCCAACACATATTGTCTTTATATTTATTTCTAAGGGCATTAGCTTATTTTTCTAATATTACAAATATTTGTTGTGAAAAAAGTTTCGAATCAAATAAATGTGAACACATTCGATATAAATTATAAAAGAATCAGCTAAACACTTTTTTTTACAACTATTAAAAATTGTCATTTTTGTCTTGTCAACAAACTTTAATCACTTAAAAACTAATAAACTAAATTTTTAATTAAGCAATATCCACTTAAAAGAAACACAAAAATAAAAGTAATATGATAAGTTTTTCATAAAATCAAAAGCCTATAATTTTAAAAACTTGAATCTGCTTTAAAGTAAACAATAAATTATTTAACCAACTGAAATATTTTTTGTTAATCCATATTATAAAATTTAATCAATTTTATATACTACTTTATTAGAGTCATATATTAAATTATAAGAAAAAATATTTAAGTAACATATCCTGTGTTGCGTATACTCAGAAGGGGACCTATCAACCACTCAGCAAATCAATATCACATAACTATGACAGCTTTAAATTATTCTAGTTTATCTATTTTTCAAATTTAAAACATTGATAATCCTATATTAACAAATATATACATACATAGATTGTGATTTAAAATTAAAAAAATAAAGAAAAAAAAAAAATACTTGTATTATTAATGAAACACCTTTAAAACATTATATCTAAAGCTTTTGATCGCACATTAAAATTGTAGTTAACGACCTATTCATAAATTAGTCAAACCATTAAAGGTGGTATACGTCAATTATCATAATTCATTTTTACGCCACCTGGAAGGCATTAAATTCTTTGGCACAAGAAATCAAGAGATCCCATTTGAAAGTATTTAAGTTTAGCATCTCATTAAAACTAAATACCTGATAATCTTATACCAAATTTACAACATACCCTAAAATGATTTCAAATTTCGCGTAAAATGCTGGGAAATATGTTTAACAGATCAACTGATCAAGATATTCAAATTGATTCGATACATATTATAAATTGTTTTTAAAACAAAAACACAAAGACTTAAATATTTTTTAAGCCTGCCGAACACACGATTTACCTAAAATGCTATATTTGGGGGTAGAAAAAAGGTTTTTCTTATTTCTCTCTTCTTATTTTTTATTTTATAAAATAATATTTGTATCAGTTACTTAATGCTACTGTCCATTCAGCAAACAGAAAATATTTTACCTTAAAAAGAAATAAGTCAAGGGTCTGACAATATTGTGGGGCTCCTGCTGCCATAGAATGTATTCACACGGTTAACTTGGAAAAGACACTAGAATCTTTTGGTTAGCTGCTTACAAATTTATGGAAGACTACAAGGACATGCTTGGTGTTTACTTGAATTATATACACTTTCGATATTGAGACCGAAAACTTTTTAAAATTTATGACCTACAAGTAACATGCCTATAGGCTTGCATTTATTGCGTCATTTATGCATGTTTGTAGACTCTTTACCAGTTAGCCGATGGCGGAAGGAATGATTATCGTATCGTTGTTTAGATTAAAAAGGAACTACATGCTGGGAGAGTATAAATTTCTTTAAGAATAGCATCCAGGTCGTGTTCAATGGCTTTACTTAAAACATTATTAGCTCTGATTAGAGATAAGTATCCCTTTAGTATGAAGAATTTTGCTTGCATTGAATAAAGTGAGAATTTGTTTTTTATTTTAAGATACAAGATTCATTCAGCAGATGAAAAAGATAAATATCATAAAAAATGAGTTAAATATAAAAAATTTTTTGGCAGAACTGACTTTAAGTTAAACTTTATTTTTTAATCTCAAAATGAAATGTGCTACATTAACTTTAGAAAGCTTTTGACTCGATATAAATTTCTTTGTTTTGTATGAATATCCTACAATAATAGCAGCAGGAAATTTCTAAAGCCAAAAAATTGGAAAAACAAGTTCTTGTCTTAGCTTTTAAAAAATTTAACGAGAAAAGGTTATTCTAAATTTTTATTTTGAATGCATTTTAATTGTCTACTTTTTTTTATCTCAAAGGGCCTTAAATATTTTCTCACTTACTTTGAGGCCATTTGTCATTTTTTCCACTGCTCATTAAGTTTTCTTCTGTACTAAAGCAGATGCTCTTCAATTTAATAAAATTTTTCATATTGCACTGAAATGTGTATAAAAAAAGCTTTCGTCAAAAAGTTACCAAAACTTTAAGCCGTTCCCAGTTCTAGTCATGGATTCAGCGGAATTTTACGACAGAATCCTCACCCACCTTAAAGTATGGATTAACAAATTGGATAACTCTGCAAAGTCATTAAAGAAATTGTTGCAATACCATCAACCTACTCCCACTTCTATTTACGAAATATTTGATTAAATAATCGGCGGAAAATAATATTTTATGCTATTTTTTTAATTTTATTGAATGTAGCAGTAAACAGTGTTGATTTAGGAATTGGAAACTCTCGGTGCTCTTTCATCATATAAAATTGAAAATTAATTTGCTAAAAGGCATTATTTCTCCTTTTGCTTTCATTAACAGGATAAGAAGCTATTGTTCCCTATTGCTCATATACATATAAATACATTATTTAATTCAGTAATAGCAGCTTTAAGCAAATTTTAAATGTTTCTTGAACAAATCAATCTCTTATTTAGAAACTTTGAGTGATAGGTGATGTTGGCGCAAAGGATTCTTTTGTCATTAATAACTAAATTACCCACATTTCAATTACTGCAAGCAAACAATATGCTCGTAAATTTCTACTTAAGTAATTTGTTGATAAATAATTACTAAAAAAAATGGGGGCTCATGTCAATAAAAATACAAAAATATTAAAAAAAGCTGAAATATTTTTTAACGTTTGTTTTCTTTATGCTAGAAAGGCTTATTCTTTCACCTCGAGTAGCATATTATTTTTTGCCCATAGAGCTAAAGTAGTATAAGTGAGTTAGCTTGAATTTTAAAATAAATTAAAGAAAAATTAAGTTTGGAGATAATTTTCCTAATCTTAGAATTCTGGATAAAGTTGATTGTTGTTATTGATGTAGGAAAAAATAGTTTCACTTGAAATTGTTTGAACCTAGTCTACTTATAGAAACTGTTATAACATCTTATTTTTTGCCCTAAAATAGAGTGAAATGGAAAATAACACTTGCACTCAGAGAAATATATTTTTAATGATTAAACCACTAGTATTTTGGAACTAAATTTCTTGTTTACCCTTTCACCCTTTTCTTTCTTATCTTTGATCTTACTCAATCTTCTATAAATCAATAACTGTGCATATTCTTTAACTATTAAACATTAAAAACATCAATTTACGTTTTATTGATTAAGAAAAACAACAAATGAATGTATATATCCTTTGCGTAACAAGAATCAGAATTTGTAAAATTTTTCAATTTATAAGTCCTTATATTTTTATATTTGAAATAAAATCAATTCCACTAATAACTCAATTTTTCAACAAAATCACGATTTATAATAAAAGAACTTTTGAAATAATTTTATTAAAACCATTTGGATTTTAATATTTCTTTTGTGTTCATATCTCTCAATACTATAATACTCAAACAATACATATACTAAAAATAGTATTTGTAAAAAATGTTTGGTTACTTATATATGCAACCAAAACAATAAAATTTCTCCAAACACCAGGCACAAGTCAAGGAAAAACATTTTGAATACCATGAAAAACATGTTGCTTGAACCTTAATACTTTTAAAACATGAAATTCCATTTAGAATTTAAATTAATCTTAAATTATTCTTGCCATGTCCCTATATAATTTTCTTTAAACCAGGCAAACATTTTTAAAAATTTATTATGTCACTCACACCACTTAAAAAAATATTGAGGTTAGATCTCTGATTACTCGAAAGTATGAAAAAAAAACATGTCCATTCAATCGATAAAGTTAATAAACCAATAAACTTAGCTTCTCTGTACAATCAGTAGTTTAAGGTTCAAATAAGTACCTCGAATTAGTTCAAAACTGAAATAACTTTTTGGTTGTTTTTGTCTTGGAATTCCTAAAATTACTCAAGTCCGACTCTTGAAATAAAAAATTTACAAAAAAACTAAATATATTTAAGACTAAGCCTTATACTTCCTTAAAAACCTCAAAGCATTTTACAAACAATTTTAAAAATGAATCCTTCCCAGACTTAATATAACAGTTGAGATTTAGGGCTGATATCTTTAAGTAAGCAATTAAATCAACAAAAATGTTGAATGATTGCTCTAAATTGTAACTGATCTGATCTCTTTTTTTAAATTTTTTTATTTTATTTAATATATATTCGAATAATATAATTTGTAATGGCGCTTTACTTGGTATTTGTATAACATTTAACTTTAAAAAAAATAGAAGAAAGCAACAAAACATCACAAAACTTACAATACATAAAATTATCCAAACTAAAAGAATTACTTTCATCATTTGCGCACCTTGATTGTTAAATTCAATACGAAAGAAAACTGTAGACACCTGTGGAAGTTGTAGAAGCAATTACGATTTTTATTTTTAAAGCAGTATACATGGTGGACGATGTGAATTAACATGAGTCTCTTGTTTTTGAGTATACAATAAAACTACAAACTGGATAGCAGTAACATTTGCCGACATATTTAAAGAACAAACAGTGAAGGGAAAATGCATTGTCTTTGGTTCCCGACGACAAAGAATAAATCTTAACACAAAATTCCAAGCATGGTCCGACGAATGGATGTAATTGAGGCACTTTTAATTAACGTTAACTTATTGCCAGACCCTTGACTATAATTTTGTTTTCAGTTCCATATAAATTTAATCTTTTCGAGTTTCTACTATAAGGATAACCTTTAGAAAATTCTTAACATCCTTATGTTTGATATTTGCACGTTATTGCTGGAAAGGGACAATGTTTTTTATTTTTTTAATATGCTTCCTTGAAAAAATGTCAAGGTTATGTCCGAACTAAGGTAACTTCTTAGTTGAAGTTATTATTTCCTTCGGATGCCTAGACTTACCTGTTTGTACACCTGGTAGAGTAATAATTGGCACAATATTTTTAGTTACTATTTTAGTTATCATATAAATTTTCTTGACCGTTGGAAAAATTATATAAAGGACATTTAATGAATTAACAAACTAAGGTTTTTATTTCACTTGAAAAAATATGCAGATAAATATGCCTTATTTTTCCTTTGAATACTTGTTAGCCCCCGTCTGATATGATTAAATTAAATATTAAGTCCACTAAATTTCCAAATTTAGACTATGATTTTTGTATTATTTTTTGATAAAAAAGTCAGCATTTGATTCTTTGGACTAATTTAAATACAGCTTAAATTTACATAAAGGGTATTAGACGCAGGACTGCGGCAAACATATCATCTTCTAGAACCTATTTTAATCAATCTTTCAGCATCTTTGTTGAGTTTAATATACCCAATAATAGGGATGCAGCGGCCTTAAAGTATCAATTACTACTTGGAGAATGTTACGAATGTTACCCAGAGCCATTGAAGTTTTTTAGCTTGGATTGTTGATTCCAATTTCTACACTTAATTTTATTTTCGATTAATCAGCAGTAATTTTTTTTTTGAAAGTTTACTCATAACTTTGTACACAAAAAACTGACAAAACATACAGTCCTAATGTCATAAATTTTTGGTGACTAGAACGAAAGATTAGAATTTCATAGCTAACTAAATAACCCATACTTTTCAGGTGAGTAACAGATTTTCACCGCTGGAAACTTAATAGCAAAAGCATACAGAGCTTAGTAGCCCGGTTGGTGCTTTTTGCTTTTTAAAAACCAAAGAAACCTTAAAATCTGCCTGGAAAATAACTTAAAGAAACATAGGCATCCTAATACTACTACTAAATAATTATTTATTAGATGCTTTATTTCTCTATCTTTTAAATAAGTTTCCATTAATGAAGTTAAAGCAAGCTTTAAAAAGAACCAAATTAAGAACTAACATGGCAGCGTGTTTTTGCATGAAGTTTCTTTTCAGCCGTGTGCTTGATTGTAATTGTATGATTTGTCACAAAAACATGAACTGATGACATTAAGGAAATAGCCTTAAGCTAAACCAGTAATTTCTTAACATTTATTTTTATATTTTGTTTTGTTATTTTATCTAGCATGTCTCCATGTTAACCAGACTAGACCACATCAAATTGCTTAAGTAATGAACAAGATAAATGTCTTTAGCAGAGTTTACATTTAGCTTATAAGAAACTTTTGAATAGTCTCTTTAGCTTACAATGATGACTGATGATGTAACTATGGGAATCAATGACCAGAAGCAGCAATGATTCTACATCTTTGATCTCTTTATTCTGATGATGATAAAAGTAATGCCGATGTTTTCTTTAAAGTGTTTCTTGTTCTATATATCGATTTTCACATTCTTTTATAGTTTGATTACGTGTAACGTTCGATCGGTCGATCATAGGTTATTGAACAACGAAGGTTAGTTAATAAGAAAACCTGATTGTCCTTTGATTATTTATACAAAAAAAAAAGGGTAAACTAGTTAATTTGAAAATTTATAAACACTTAAATGTAAGGTATTTAACTAAAATCAATTTTAGCAGTTGAAAATGATATTTGTGATTGACAAGCGTGGTATATCAGTTATTTTGTTATCTTTAGACATGCAACATTTTTGATTGTCAGAAGATTAAAAAAAAGGGATGCCCAAGATGTTGTCAGCATTCATTTCAAACACGCAATGCTACTTTTAGATTTTAATCCAACATTATTCTTCAAATTATAGTGTATAATATTTAATATATATCAAAGTTTTTTACAAATTTAATAAAATTCAGTACTTAACACATAACAAACAGCAAAACGAATCAAGAAATGACCAGAAAGTATAAATTTTTGGCCAGTAAAAGTAATTTTATTTGATTTTGCTGAAATCTGTTAGACTTCCGCACCGTAGTCAACTTTTCATCGTATCAAATATAAATTCAGTAGTTTTTATAAATTTAAATCGTTTACAACGCATTAAATAAAAGAAATTAATTTAAATCATCAGCTTTCGGCAATCGAATCCTGAAATATCAATTTATTCTATATTAACTTCTGTCCAAGAATAGTTTGCTCTCTGTGGTAGTACTAAACCTTTTATAATTTCAGACTAATATTTGGCTTGAAAGTTTAAAATTTTCCCGTTATCTAATTTCTTCCTAGCCAGACAACAAAAGGGGGCCTTGAAAGTAAAGTTCCGTGAGATATTAATGATTTTAAGCTGTGGCAACAATAAATGTTTACTAAATACAAAAAAGTGGAATTTTTTGCATGTATTGATCACATTTTATTGGGCTGTTTATCTTAAAATTTTACAACAACAACTACAAAAACTTAAAATTTTTTAAGTAAAGTTTAATAACAGTTAAAGTTTTTGAAGTATAAGAAAGATTACACTCCTTCCTGGGAGTGTTAATATATATAATTACATATCAAATAAAAAGACTTCTTGTCCATGTCTAACATAAAGAATTCAATCTCATTATTTATTTGTATGTGTATGCCATTTAACTTTTACCGAACAAATTAAAACTTTCTCCTTTGAATAAAGGATATACGTTTGGTATTTTTCTACAGTGTTGACAGTGTTGTATAAGCTTTTTAATGGCTTATTTTATTCAGGCATGAAGAATCTTAACAATTTCGCCCCTCATTAAAGGTTGCTATATTAAGAGCATTGCTTATACAATGCAAGTCAGTTTGTCTTAGATGGTGCAGTCTATTCGTATCCTCCTCATTGTGATTTGGCTAAACATTTTCATTGTATGTGGCTATGATATTTTTCTATACCTCCTTTCAATCACTTCACATAAGAACTCTCTTTCTCTATCAAAAATAAAACTAGAACACTTTCAATAACTTCAAAAGATTCTAGCGTTGAGATAAGTCAAGGATCATGCACCATGACTGTGAAACTGAAATTTTTGATAATAGTTTTTAATTTTACAATTTTTGAATAGATTTAAAAGAAAAGCAACTTTGATAATGGGTCTATAAGCCTTTTCATATCATACTTTGTCCGTAGAAGTACAGATGAATAAATCTCTGGCTCTTATGTGTGTATTCCTACTTGTTAAAAAAAGTTTGATGTTAGTATTTTCATAATAAGCCCGTGAAGATAATAACGAGTTTTCAAATTTTATGCCTTTTTTCGATTTTAGGATTACACCAATTGATTTTTCTTTATTTAATCACGCTGTTGAGCTCACCAAGGTATGAATCTAATTCTTCACTGCCATTTTCTCAAAAACTAAAATTTTGATTATTCCTTGATTAATTCCAAGATTCATCAATCCATTGAAAGAATCTAATCGGTTTTTTGATTGCAGATAATCCAAATTAAAAATTGTTGCTCACCGCCCAACGCCTTTTCTTGGAAGATCTTCGAGAGATAATTTATAGGAGAATTGCCTTTGTCTGACAGTCTTTTGAAAATTATTACTTGTATTTACTCAGTAAAACACCTTCTTGTAAAATTTTTTCAAAAGAATGTCATTTTTTAACTTGGCAATTGCGTATAACCATTTAAGGCTTTTGTTATCCATTAAGCTTATCTTAACTTTCTACTACTTACATTTGGATAGTACTACCAAATACTCCTCGATAATTGGTGAAGCAGTTCTGTTTACAGTTAAAAGTTTTTTACTTAAATTCTTTACATATAAAATAATATTAGTATTCCCTGGATTATTTCTAAATGGTTATAATGTTCTTTAACTTTCTTTCCTTGATTAAAAAATGTTGGTGAATTCTTCTGTACTTCTAAAGTTATTTTAGTCCTCTTTTTTGTGATATATTGTCATTAATTTAGATTATGTAACTCATCTAAGCTTTTCTTGTAGCTATCTTAATCTAAGTTTCAGTTTTAAAAAGATTCACTTTGTTGATTTTCTCCACCAAATCAAAAAAAAACATGCCATCTATTAATAAAGTATAAAATTACTCGAATTTATACAAATTCTGATCTTAAAATAATTGAATTAGACAAAAAAAATTGGACATAACATGATCTAAAACACTTCTGAAAGCACTACAAAAAAAAGATCTATTTTTTTTTACGACAAATACAAAAAAAACCTAAAGCAGGCACCATGAAAAATTCAAAAGATAAGAATTTTTTTTATCATTATTATTTCTTTTTAGTTAAAAATTACAAAATACCAATTTGTTATGTAAATAATACAACAACAAAAATTTTTTCTTATTAGTTATTTTATCCTTCAGATAAAAAATGTGCTCTAACCTCGAACGAAAATATTTTGCCACCTTGGTTATATTTCCAATTAAATTTATGATTTTATCGATTTTGTTTGGGGGACCAATTGATCTTTACGTACTTGTGATCAAAATTCAAATTGAATGTATAAAAAGAAAAAAAATGAGAAACCAAACTGAGCTCGAAAGAAAAACGAAATAAAATGAACAAAAGGGACTTAATGAGATTTCAGATCATTCCTAATTTTCGTCATTTTTCGTTCTTGTTCAGTTTTTTGCCTTAAAAGACTTGGGTGAATTTTTTTGCCGAAGAAAAAAAACTTTTTTTTTTGTATTTAAATTAAAATGAGACCTGACACGGATTTTATATATTTTCGTATTCTCGATCAATTTATAAATTTATTGAATTGACTAAAATAAGAACTGCTGCTAAAGTTATTTTTCATGCAACATAATTTTATTGAATCTTTGAATTCAACTTTAGCTATTAGTCGATTTTTATGACATTTTTATTTTTCTTTAAATAAATATTTATGCATGAAAGCTTTAATATTTTAGTTATAAAACTGAATTCAAAGATTGCAATATTTTGTATGAGAGTATTAATTGCTATTAATATTTTTTGTAATTTGTTATTGTAATTAAATTTAAGTAAATGTTATTTTAAAAATCATAGTTTACAATATTTTTACCCGTTTCTACCATTTATGGCACTTTTTATCTCCTATACTTACAATTATGTCCAATTTAGATGAAATAAAGTAATTTTTGTGTGACATTTTAATTGGACACCAACTGAACTAATGATAACAAATTTAACTGCTGCAAATTAAAAAGCTCATACAATAAAACTATGTTAAAATACGTCCTCTTGCAATCAAACTGATGCCAATGGCAATTCAATTGGGAAGTGTATCATATACATATTTGTGTTTGTGAGTATTGAATTAATTTTGATATCATTAGCATTTTGAAATCGTATACAGTGTGTGTCGGGTACAAGTTTGAATTTAAAGACAGGAGTATATAAACTGACATGCATGCATATTGTCATTAATTAAAATTTTATTTTGTTATGTTTTTGTTTTTCCCAAAAAAAATGTTTACATCACACGTTCAAGAAATTACGTTCTTAGAATTTTTTTTTGTTTTGGTTTTTTCAAATTTATTTTATTATAGTAATTTTTTTGTTACTGCCTTCCTCTAATTGTCTGTCTCAATTTCAACCCACGCTTAGCATGAAGGATGGCTGTTTCATCATTTCGTATGCAAATGAGCCTGCGGGATCTTTGCTTTCGAGGATACCTTACCACTCTATTAAGTTTTTGTTTTTGTACTTTATTGCTTTTTCTGTTGTTGTTGTTGTTGTTGTTTTTAAATTTCACAAAAAAATTGTACACTATAATAAAAATAAAAGACTTGGGTAAGTCTACCCTTGTGACAGGTGAATTAAGTTTCAATGAAGTTAAAAAAATGTTGTTAGAAATGGTAGATGTGTCGAAAACATGTTTTCAACTAATGAGACACCTTATCTGAATAACAACTTAATAGCCCTCTCTCTCTATTCAGGATTCTGGCTATTCAGTAACTGGCTGCAAGGAATTTTATTTTTTATCTTTGACGTGCATCTATGCCTAAAGATAACTTTATCTTTGCGGAATATTTGAATTGGGTAACAGCCTAAAAGAAATATTTGTTTTATTAAATGATGTCATCAGAAACAGGGGTCATTTTATCAATGATACTAATGTATTTTAGCTGACTGTATTCTACCATTTTAATTAGTATAAAAATAGAGTTTTATAGAAAGTAATAAAATTCTAATGAACTTTTTATTCACTTAACTGAAAGGGTTTCGATTAATGAATTCGTGACATATTGCCCTTTATGGAATAGATGTTATCACTAGATCATTTTTTAGAATTAAATGAATTTAAAAACTATTTTTCATAGTTGAGTAAATAAAAATTTTTAGTAGAACTGGGCTGGGTATTTGAAATTTAAGCTAATAAATGACTTTTTAAATATGTTGAGGATAGAGATAAACTTTCTTAAAAGCTTTTGATGTCATCAAAAGCTAATGAAAGTCTGTTTTGACAAAATATCAGTTATTTTTGGTAGAAGTTAAATATATCACGTTTTGCCAATTTGAAATTCTTACTATACTTAAATGGCTGCCAGAGATAAAATTTCTGTGTATAGTGTAAGCGTTTTACAGAAGGAACTTAATCAAGACATTCTCACACATTCTCACTAGTTCTTAAGCGATTTTCTGACAGTGATACCTAAATATAAACAAAAAATGTTATTTAGATTTATTGCAAAAAGTTAAAAAGAGGACATCAAAAAGGAAATAGAGTTTTCATGATTGACTCCCACAAAAAATATGCAAGAGAGTTTTCTTTTTTGTAAAATGTCAATCCCTTAATATCCTTTAGTTTGAAAGTAAAAATACTTTTTTTTTCATAAAAAAGGGGATTTTTGATAGCTTATAGCAAACAAATTTGGTAGAAAAACAAGTATTTCCACAGTAATAAAAAATGATATATCTCAAAATTGTTATTTTTTTCAACTTTCAGTTTAGCTAAGCTTTATGCTTTTCTCGTTTGATTCTTTAGTAAAAGAATATAAGAAACTTCTTACTTCCAGGGTAGACAAGGCCCTTTATCTGTAAGAACTTTCTTATATAAATAAACCAAAGTCTAATGTTCAAAGTAGGCATAGGAACTTGGATATTTTCAGGATTCATAATATTGTTATTTGTTATAGGTTATATATTACGTTTTAACATTTAACATTTATAGAGATGTTTGAGACTTTCAGCAATGTCAACGGCTCTCTTATTTGCTCAAAAGCTTACAAGATGTCTAAATTTTAAAAA
This sequence comes from Acrocera orbiculus, assembly GCA_947359355.1. Lineage (NCBI taxonomy): Eukaryota > Metazoa > Arthropoda > Insecta > Diptera > Acroceridae > Acrocera > Acrocera orbiculus. The sequence continues at coordinate 49,215,520 of OX375757.1, forward strand.
AATCGGTTAATACGGGAATCATATATATTATGAGAGTGGTTTGCATTCCTTGCAATTTATAAATAGCCCTTAAAAAATATTAAGACCTACCACTTACATAGAACTATTGAAATATTTGGCAATTGAGATAACTATTTCTCTGAAAATTCCAAAAATACCTCGATATGATTATGATTCTTTGTTGAAATCGGTAGCTTAAATCTGTGAATTGTTTTTGAATTTGCAAAACTTTGAATACGAAGAACAAGGAAAATAATAATAATTTTCTCACATAAATATTGATAGATGCAGCTCCTACGAGCACAAAGTACAAATTGAGTTTTTGATTGTATTTTTCAATTAAATAATATTTTTTTAGTGCGATCAAATATTTTGTCGTTATCGACTTCAAATTTTAGAATTTTAAAACATAAAAATGGCTCTCTGTTTTGAGTTTGAAAAATGTTATTTTAGCTTAACTGCATTTTCTTGTATGTAACTAGTTTGATTTAACTTTGTAATAATGTCTGCCTAATTTAAAGCAATTTTTAAAAATACTGTGAAGGGTTTTCATAAGTTTTTGTCTCTATTTAAGGCTAAGGAAAAGAAAGAAGGTTGTAAAAAATTAAAAAGATCCTTAAACTTAGGATTCAGGATAAAAATTATCGTTGCCTTTTTTATTTTAAGTCTTGCCATAAATTCTCGGCAAGCTATACCAGCATTTCTAGATTCAATGGAAGTTTTGTAGCCCACAAGTTTTAATTGTTTCTTGCAGTATTAAGGGGATGGTCTAGTGCTTCCTTTCGATTTTTTTTTTTTTGATAATATTGAAGTACAAATTTTCAAGATTATTGTGTTTAAATTTTAAGTTAATCCAACCAAAATGCCACAGATAAAACGAGATATATCGTAACTTGTAAATATTCAAACGCAATTTTTTTATACTTAGCATTTTGAGAGTCCTTGCCGGGTGAATAAATAATAAATCATCGAAAAAACTTTGCCGATATATGTTTCATTTTGAGCAAATTATCTAGACTACCTCTTCATAGAATTTGATTATTTAGTACAATTTTTTATAATTTCGTGAATTTTCCAGACAAAGAAAAGAAAACCTAACCAAAAAGTCACATTTTAATAGTGTCCAGTATAATAAATTTGATTCAAAGTCATTTCCCTTACATACCATGTAAAAGACAAAGTTAAGCAAGCTCAGTAGGGAGGATTCACGACCTGTCATAAATGACGTTCAATTAAATGTCTTATGGTTGTAATTATTAAATTATTTAACGATCGAGTTGTAATAATAAAAAAAAAACAAAATATAAGAAAGGAAAAGCAAAAACATAACTCATCTGTCACATATGAAACTCTTCTGTTTTTTTTGTTTTTGTTATTGTTTTTTTTTTCGTTATTCAACACTTAAAGGGCAAAGATGATCACCTCAATTTCTTAAGTTAACCAATGTTTGTCTGCTTAGGGGGTCCAATATACAGCACTTACCTGTCCATCATTTGGATCATTCAAGACATTAGCCTAGACAGATATTGTCTACACAGGGAACTGGTATTGAATAAATCATTTCTTTGGTTAGATTTATAAAGGGACATTGATTGCAATGGGCATCAATATTATTTAGTCATAAATTGATTCTGTTCTGTTCTTATACCTGTATCAAAATGAAAGAAAAAATCCTAGCCATAACTCTGGAAAATAATTCAAGAGGGTGCTTTTTATTATACAAGAATAAACCAATGAAATATTATTAAATGATGGAATATTCTTTTGTAATATGATTATGGTCACATTCAATTGTATTTATGTTTTTTTATCTTATATTCTAACCAGACTAAAATATAGCTAGACAAGATTTGAAAATGAAAAGTGATAATCGATTAACAAATGCAGCTCTATTTTCATCTAAGATTTCATTTTCTGTCATTGTGTTTTGTATTTTTTTAAGATCAAAGTCATTCACTCATTTTTTGGTCAAAATATGTGCATTGATGTTTCAGCTCTCATTTCTTCTTGTATTTTTTTGACTGTCAATATTTTCTCCTTCTTTACATGTTTAGGAGCATGGCAGGGTAAATTCTTTCGTGGCTCCAGATGAATTTAGGGTGCAAATTGTTTTATAAGAAGGTCTTAACAATGGTAAATATTTTACATATTGACAGGACGATTTATGCACTAATTTAAAAAAAAAAAAACCAATTAATATTTTTAAAACGAAAGGAAGGGATGAGTAAACACAACATTTGAACGATATTCTTCCAAATTTTCATTTTAAAATATTAATAAATTGCTATGTTGCAATGAATGTCTGGAGGTGCCTTGAAAAAGGATATTTTGCAATGTTCATCGAGGTTTCCACAAGGAGTGTTTTTCACTTTTCAATTTTTGGTAACCTTTCGCTAAAACATCCACTTATTTGTTATTGTAAAATTGGGTAATAATCTGAGAAAAAGGTCTCATTGACATTCATCAGGTGAGATCTTAAGCTTACCTTTCATTAATTATTTCATGACATTTATCGTCTATATTCAATTTTGAATTTTAAAAATGAATTATTTTCAATGTTTTAAACTTAATAACCTAAGTTAGTAAAACTAATCACCAGTTAATTCATTTTCTTCTAAATCTAAGGCTTTGTAGCCTAATACTTAATGAGAAAGTATATTTCTTTAATTATAAATTTTTTACAACAAAAAACAAGGCTGTTAAAATCACTAAGATCTATAGAGGACATTTCATAAATTACTTAAGAAAAGTCATCTAACATCTATTTTCCGCTCTTTAACTGTTTTATACTCAAGTCATCTACTTAATTATATTAAATTTATAGTAAAGTTAGCAAATTCGTCTGTTGCTGACTTCGTTAATGAAAGCTTGAATCTGCAAAAGACAAGATAAATAACTTTTGGACAGTGGACATAGCCATATACTGTATTAAACCTAGTTTCACACTATCAGGTGAAACATAGCTTGATGTGATGTTAAACCCATTTACATATCCAGTTAAAGTATTACTTGTATCAAAGGCTCTGCTTTATTTATGTTTTAAGTAATTTGAAATGCAAATGTAAAGAATGTACATAAAATACATTTTTGTAATTTAAATAATGTTCATTGCTTCCTATTCTGATTTTTTTTTTTGTTTTCTTTTGCATGAAATATCTTTGATGTATTCCTGGTTTTAATGTGTTAGCCTCAATATTTTTGTAAAAGTCCAAGGAATTTGGAATATTACAAGAGTAGAATGTCTGTACTAGCCAATATATCATATTTATGAACAACCATAGTTATATGGCTTCAATAAATTTAAGGTAGATAAGATAAAGGCTTAAAGGAAAAACCACCTAAATTTTTGTATGCATATGCTAAGGGTTAAAAATTGTCTGCATTAGGGGTGTTGTAACAGTTATCTGGTTAAACACAAATATATTGCAGTAACACACCACATGTTGAAACCATGTAGAAAGGAATATTCAAAAGGGATATATAAAAGGATAACAGAGTTGGAAAAATAATCCTACTTAAGCTGATTTAGAGCATGATAAAAATAAAACATCAAATATGTCTAGTTTGGGTGCTATATGGTATAGCCTAGAATAACATTAGACAAAAAATTACATTTATTATGATGTAAATATGCATTAGGGATCCAAATGGGAAATATTTTTAATAATTCATAAGGTCTGTGGTGAAAAATAATTAAAATAATTGAATGAAAAAAATTTCAAGGAAAAATAAAAAGGAGAAAATACTTGAAATTATTTATTTTGAGCTTTTACAAAAAGAAAAATATGAATAACTAGAATAATGGTTAAGTTTGTTTATGTTTTCCGGATTATAGAATTTTCTTTAGTTTCAAAATGGAAATAAAAGTCTATAAAGAAACATTTAACTCAGTAAAAGCAAAGTCACCTAAGAAACAAAATTATAAAATTTGGAATAAACTTGGAATAGAAATGAATACCGCATCATCAAAGCGGGAATTTTTACAAAAGTTTTCCAAGCTCAGTAGAAAATTAAATCAAAAAAACTCAAAGTAAAAGATAAAAACGAACCTTATCCAAAATTTGTACAAGCAAAGACATTCCTTAAGTATCAAATAGACAATCCCAGTAGGGAAACTATTCTGAAGTGAGTTTCTCATGCATGATTTCATGAATGAGTTTTCATATATATGATCATCATTTCATCATGCAAAAAGTCGTCATGACGACTACTTTTGCGGCCATTTCTTAACAAAATTCATTGATGTTCTTTTCGATAAAGTAGCTCTCTTTCATTCATGAAGCAGAACTACTTTCCCTACTGGGAATACCAACAAGACTAACTAAAACGGTCAGAATATCATTAAAAAACAAAACGATAGAAATAGCACTACATTTATTTTTTCACCACAAGGCAGAAACTATTTTTGGACACAAATTATAACCAAAGGGATCTATGCATTTAACTGCGCCTGTTAATTTTCAACTAATTTATAGACTAGGAATTCAATATCATAAATTATTGCAGTATCTAAAGCTAAGATTTGTGTTCTATTTGAATCTATTGAGTTCTTTATTTTTGTTGTAACTTATTATTACATAAAAAACCTTATTTTTGATTTAAATATTTTTTAGCCATAATTCAGATATCTTTAGCTGCCTTTTTGTCAGCAGGAGCTCAAAAAACCTGCTTATATTATAAAATATAAATTGATTCCCTTTTGCAAAAAAGTAATACAAATTAACTTATATGTCTGTAAATATTTAATCCACAAAGATTTGCAACCTGCCTTTATTAAATTTACACATATTTCATTCATATATATATAAAGAAAATCTTTTTATCTTTTATTTAGTAACTGATTCAGCCAAAAGTGTTTATGCAAATATAGTGGGATGTGTTCTGTAGACCTAAATGACACTTAAATTAACATGGATGACAAAGAAAATCACTTAAATTTGTCGAAACTGCCATGAAACACAAACTGAGAGACCACCTAGCGGTCATAATAAATTACAGCTGTTAAAATTTATGAATAAATTAGGCACCTTTGACCTTCGTTAAGAGAAATGGTTTTTATGACCTTGTTTGTTGCAATAATCACCTTTTATTTATAAGAATCATTATTTTTAAAGTAATAATAACTTTTCTATCTTTGGATATAATATTAATTCAAATATAAAAACAAAAAAGAAATATAACTAACTAAGAAAATCCCCTGAAAATTTATTTCTCTGACACGTGCTATTCATTCATGTAACAACTGTTCCCAGGTGTTTTAAAAGTTTTTTTTGCTATGTATTAAAACTTGGTCTACAGAAATTTATATTCTAAGTTCTGTTAACACTGTGCCTGAAAACACAGAACTTTGCATAAACTACAAAAAAATAATAATCCCCAAAGGAAATTTCTGATTTCAATCAGAAGTAAATTGTGCATATCTACGTGGTTAAAGAGCTCAAAAATTGTTTCTCTTTTTTTACAGTTTCAAACTTCATTTTCTATAATTTCCCTAGGGTTTTGTTTTATTTGTTACCCTTTGCCTAAGAAATATTTTTGTTTTTGATCGAAAGGTGAAAGTTTTAGATATTATGATTTGCAAAACTTTCTCTTATAGTTAAAGATTTATAAGTAAATTTTTTGTTTTGAGTTTATTCATATAAAATTAAATTTTGATTGGTATTTGTTATAGGAGAAAAAAGGAAATTAAAATGTACTTGATATAGAAATAGCTCTGGAATTATTTGTACTTGATACAGAATATTCTTCTTTTTTTATCAAATAAAAGATATTTTGAATCAAAATTTTCTATAATGATAATTAAGATTCATATACACAGCAAACAGTGGTTTCAAAGAAAAATAAAATATTATCCCTTTTTAGACGGAATTTATAGTAAAAAATAACTAAAAGTAATAAAGGCTCAGTAACGCAAAAATCCCTCACGTTGCATATTTTAGAAAGACCAAAACAATTAGAACCTTAAAGTTCTGAGAATAGGATTGTATGGGGAGATATATAAACATATCTCGCAAAAGAAGATAAAAAAACTTATGATTACATCCTCGTTTAAATGGCCTCGTTTTTCAAGGCTTACTCCAAGTTATGAAAGCATTGCTGTTACTGATTGCATCTAGCCTTAGAATTTTTGCTTTGAAATCGACAAGTATGAAAACCACGAAATAGTTCGTGCAAATGGAAAATATACTAAGCAGGGCATAAAATCCTGTCGAGAATGAAAATTTAAATTTTGTAGGGTGGTTTCATGCTAGGGTACAATGGAAAATCAGCAAATTTTTACTTTAATTATTTAATGTTCCAAACCAATTTCAAAACTGTGAATGAAATTTCAGCGGAGTTATATTTTTGAAAATTCATTAATTCATCTCCAAGGGAAGTAAGTACTCCTCTTTCATGGATGATGGATCCTTTACAGTCCAATTTTTTGGTAAGCAAATCAATTTTTTTTTCCAAAAGGAATAGTCCATTCTTTATTTTAAAAGAAATCAATTCATTCACTCTGTAGTTGCTTTGATATGTTTTAAAGAAAAGCACAGGACTTGAATCTTTTAGTAAAAAATGATTTTGTTTTTCATAATCGTGTGAACTTTTTTTTATCTTAGCTATTGATCTAAAGACATTATAATGCATGCTGTAAATCGCCTTTCAAAAAAATTACATTTCTAAATGCCTTCACCGCCACCATTCAAGGAAAAAGAAATGTAATAAATTGTTTTCTAAACCTTTTTATTTTTACAATAAATACCGAAAGTTTGATTTTATTTTTTTTATTGTATCATAGAAGAAAAAAATCCTAAAAAACGTATATTTCTCGAACATTCCATTAGATGTAATCCCTTAAGTGATCTTAGGTAGGAACCTAAGGTTTCTGGGTGCAAATACTTGAATTAAATGTTATAAAAATAAATTAAGCGAGGCAAAATATTATAAAATTATCTAAACTAAAGTAAAATAAAAAAATATTTGGAGAAAGGCAAAAAGTTTAATAAATTTTAATAGAATAAGAGAATGAGCTTAAATTTGGTAAACTTTGCAAAACATTAGATAAAGATAAAGTTACAACGGGTTACAATGGGTTAAAGTTGGGTTACAATTGAGCCCAAACAAAATTCATTGAAATTAGTCAAGATGGGTAAGCATGATTAAGTACCACAGATTGAGGTAAACCAGACTCTGAAAATGTTGTATCAGACTTGACCATTTTCAAGTGATAGAGATTATGTTGTCAGCTAAGTTTACCAAACTGTATCTAGTTGACCAATTTAAATAATCTACCAACTATGTAAATTTTAGGATATTTTGCACACAAAAAAGCCAACATTATTAAATTTTTTAAATTGAATTTTATTGCATACTTTATAATATTTAAATTTAATTAAAATTCTAATTTTATTAAACTAATCTTTGGCACTTTTAAGAATGTCGAGTTTAAGGAAAATTTAATTACGATATGTTTATCATATTTAACTTATCATTGTTTTTTAATGACTAGGATAACTGGATTGCTAAATTTTTAATATATGACAAAACTCTTTTTTGTCATATATAAATAAAATAGTCAAATTATTGCTACCTATTAACAACAATTGTTGTAACATTTGACCAATTGCAGCCATCATTATTGCCAGGTAGACCTCGTATGCTATCTGTTGGATGTGGTGAATAAACATTGTTCTTTAGTATCTGACCTGCTCTTTTATTTTTAGATCTCCAATGGACATATGTTTCTAAAATATTTAATTATTTTACATTGAATGTAAATAAATACAAATATTTCACCTACCATTTCGTTTTGCTGTATTTCTTCTGCAATTAAAAAGTAAATTTGGGTAATTAGTTTTTATTTAAATTTCTTTACTTCTAGAATAGTTGAATAATTTGATGGAATAAACTCAGGATATTAGAAACGTAAAGATTAAATCAAATTACCTTCTGCATTTAACGAAAACTGTTATGAGTAATGCTCCGATAATTGCCGATAAGACTGATACTAGAATTAACATAAAAGGCCATCCTAATTCTGTTGCTTTTTCTGAAAATATAATTTTATTTTAATTTTGATATTTTTTTTTTCTTTAAAACTTTTTAGTTTATATAAAACATTACTTCTTCAGTAAAAACAACACAAGAAATATTTTATTTTCAAAGAAAAATAGTTAAGTGGTTGTTATTCAAAAAAATTAAGAGATTCTCATAATTATTTTTAACAAATTTTTAACTATTTTGCGATTAACTAAATGGAAGTTAATTAACATTATTCAGTAGGGCAAAATCACTTCAACGAATTTTGTATATTAGAATTCCTAAGTGCAAAAGGTCAAAAATTGCATTACAAAAAAATTCATGAAGAAAGTAGACAAGTTTTTGAATTTTTTGTCCATTTCAGAGTCTAATGAGTCCAGAGTTTTTCTAAGAAAAGTAGTTCTCTGTCATTGATTATGATTCCTTACCTTCTGTAATGGCTAAATTTTTGGGAAGCAAATAATATTTCCTTAGAAAAAATAATCTATTCCTGATTTCAAGGAAAATAAATCCATTTTAGAATTTTGAACCACTTTATTGCATAAAAGACGGACACCCAGACATTTATTTTTATTGGTAACTGTTCTTGATTGTTCTTTTAATTTCAGTTTCTTTAGTTCATAATTTCTTTTATTAAGTGATACAATTTGATTATTATCATAAAATTTGATAGTTTTAAAATTTAGACATAATTATCTTTAATTAAATAAATGTTCGTGTTGTTTGGTTCATATAATTATAATTAATTTATTATACACAGCTGTTGTAACAATGATTATCAAAATTAATTTGGATTTTTAACAAGTATTTCGAATGAGGTTATCAAGCGCGTTTTCCTTTTTGACATCTATCTTAGCTCGTTACGTTGGTAGCAGTTCTAGCAAAATATGATTATTCAGTACATTTCGCAACACTAAAAATTTCAAAAAATTATGCGATATTTTATAAGATATAGGTAGATCCGTACTAGTGAAAATTTAAATGTGACAATGAAATATGAAAGAAAAGTTATTATTTCAGTCTTTTTGGCCCTCTTTTGATGAATAAAATTTGTTTATAATTTAGTAAAATCAATGAAATAAGAATAATTTGGCTTCGATTATTTTAAAATTTATCTACAATAATGTTTTTAACCAAAATGAACCAAATGAAATTAAACAAAAAAACTTTCTTGATAGATTTTCATGTTTTCCTTAGCATTAATAACATTAACAATTTATTCTGAAATTGAATTGACAGATTCTTAAATGAAACGAAACCAGTGAAAGGTGTTATACGACAAGTTTGTTATTTTATTGGTTTGAAGGAAATAATAACCTAAAAGTAAGTTATAAATTAATAAAAAGTGTTCTAAGTCTTAATAATTGTAGGGCTTTAATCCTTTTCTCGTGTTTGGGGGATTTATGTCTAATAGGAGGGAAGAGATATGGGGTTCAAGTACCTATAAAACTCCCAAAATAACTCAAAACTTAAGAACCATATAATGAGCTTTAGTGACTCAAGTTTTTTTTTGCCTCAAGAAGAATAATAAATAAAAACTGAAACTTATTTTTAACGTAAATAAAATTCTTTTATAACAATGAGTTAGAAAAGTTGTTAAAAAATATGTTTTTCTTGTTAAAAATTCTGCGGCAAAGTTAAAGCTATTTTGGTTTAGATGTCTGTATTTTAGGTGTTTTTCGGACGCCATAAAAAGAAACCAATTAATATTTTTTCATTTTATTATTTTTATTTATTAATATTTTAAAAGTATGAAATATTTATAATATTAAAAATAAAATTAAAATTGAAAAAGCTGTAGGCTAGCAAAGTGGGGGCACATCTGATCTAACAAAAAACTTTTTGTTTAATTCTTAAAAAGGATGTAGCACTATGGAAAGCTTTTTGTTAAACAAAAAACACTTTTTCACATTTTGGAATTTTTTAAAAATAAAGAGAAAACATTTACTAAAAATTTCAAGTGAATCGGTTAAGTCGAACTTGAAATATCATGTACGCAGTTTCGAAAAAAACGTGTTTAACATTTTAAATACTGAACTTAACTGAGACTAAATGCATCACAAAATGTGCTGTAACTACAAAAACTATTTAAATTGCGAAAAATCTTTTTCGGGGCATTTTATAAAGGGTTAATCTATGAACATATGCACAAAAAAGTCGATTTTTTCGAATTTCTAAACTAGAATACCCCCTTAAATTAATTGTTTTAAATTTTCATAATTGTTGACTTTTAAAGCCCAAAATTATGACCTAAAACTTAATTAAAGAAGGTTTTTGAATTTTTTGATTACTTTGTCATCAATCTTGATAATTTTTTACCAAACTTGAATAAAAAGTTAAATCATAAACAAAATGTTTCATATTTGATTTATGCAAATGCATAAACATTTTTGAATTGTTTGAATTGAAAATCTAAAAAAAAAAAGAAATTAATAACAAGTCTTGTGTTTGCATTAATAATCTGATTGATTTAGTATTAAAAACAGTAATAAACACAAAAAAGAAAAACTCATGTCGAAAGAAAACGAATAAAATTAGTTCCAAATTTAAAATGAAGAGAAAACACACAAACATAAAAATTCTATTAAAAATTTTTACTGACCTATTGTTCCATCAAAAATGAAAGTACTTTTTGTTGTAGGACTAGCCCAGGAGCACAAATCACATGTAGTTAAACCATCTGCTATAACTGCTTCATCTAAAAACGGTGGTCTTGGTGGAGGCGGAACAAATTTTCCATTCCATAAACCATTTTCACTTGAATCAAAAGGTAATGGTGAACCAAAATTCTCATCATCATTGTAAACACCAAAATAAATTGTTGGATCATTTAAAAGCTTTCTAAGTGCTACCGTAGCAAATTTTGTATGATGTCCATCTGATGCAATTAATGCTTTAGTGTTGTTTAATGGTGAACTCATCATCATCATTAAATCCTAGTTTCACTTATATATCATTCATTTGTGCCTTAAATCAGCACCGTTTTCATCATCAAATCATCTCTTTTTAGAACTATCTGCAATTTAACAAAAGAGGAACAAATTATTCATAAAATTATCAAAGAATTTAAATAACAGAAATTTAAGACTTTTGAAAATCCTATTAAAATCCTTGATGACTTTATTCAAGATTTAAATTGCTAACAATTTTAGCTCCGTTTTGCATTTGTAATTAAGTTAGACCTGGTTTTTCCCTATTCCATACGATAAGATGAAGTTACTTAATTGACGAGTACATGGAATATCAAACATGAACCCATAATTCAGTAACGAAGATGATTCTAATTTAGCTAGCAATCAGCTCTACTGTACTTTTTCCTTTTTCTTTTTTGGATTTCTACATTTCTCTGTTCTCCAGTAGTAACAGCCGGATAGATTGATTGCAAGGGCAAATAAATCATTTCCAAGGCCAACAATAGCACTACATAGAAATAACTTTGAATTTATTGAAACTATAGTTTTCAATGTTTAATGTTCAAATTTTAAAATAAAGCTTGTTTCAAATTGAATATAACTAAGAAACTTAAAGCTAATCAATAGTAAACGGAAGTTTGATTAAGAGTTTATTTAAAGGCTAAAAAATACAAAAATAAATTAACTCATAGAAATTAGTTTGTCGGTAAAGAAGTACTTTATTCCAATGTTAATTGGATGATATTTATCAAATTACAAAATTACAAGGCTCAAGAATTCATTGTTTTAAAAATATGTTTGTAGCATTTTATGCTTTCATTATAGCTTCCTTAAAATAACAATTTAATTTAATTTTTTTTTTTAGAATAAAAAAGCCATTATTTTTTATTTTTGCTACTTTACTTACAATTTATTCAGAAGGTAATGGTGCCAAGGCAGCAATCATATTGCCAATGGAAAATATATTTCATTAGTGACAATTAGCTCAAAAAGTCATATGCAATGATCCAGCGCATATTAAAAAAAATGTTACTACTTTACTAAGGATAGGTGAGGTGAAGTGAAGGACGAAGATTAGAAAATTAGAAACAAACTGATGAGTCTGTGATTCTTCTTTGTTTTAGTAGCCATTCTGTTTTTCATTTAACTATAATAATGGTCATCATTATCAGATGAATTAAAAACAAAGCAACAAAAACGAGAAAAAAAAATTGGCAGGTCCGTTCAACAACTCTATAAGATTACGGTTTTATTTTTGTAAATTCTTTATTAATATGCCTAAAAGTTAGCACATAATTAAGCAAGGGCGACAGTTACAAATTTTTTTAATAGAACAAAGAAGATATTTCCGTAAAAGCACAAATTCGAAAATTTGAGCTAGAATTTTGTGGAATTTTAAGAACTATATTCTTCCCTAACTTACTAAGCATATTTTTTCATGAATTGTAGAACATTTATGTATAAAAAACATGAAAGTCTAAAGTTAGTAAGGTTGCATATGGATTAACCAATAATATCAAAATTTAAGAGAAAAAACTTTCATGTACAAATTTTAGTCATAGAGTGATAAAAGTTTATTAAATGCATTTGTTCTAAAAACCGTCTAGACTAACCTGACATTGACAGATCAAAGAAAATTGATGAAAGTATTTGAAGCTCTTTATTGGCCAACAAACAACTAATTCAAATATCAAATCATATTAAAATTAAAAACCACTGGAATGAAGTAAGCTTTGCCTAACTAGAAATAAGATTATTGATTATTAGTTCTCTTTTTTCGTTTCTTTGAATAACAATATTAGCTTTTCTTTAAAAAAAAAGGAAAAAGCTACCAATCCATGCATATATGCGAAAAGCATTTTTCAAAATTTTCAAAAAATGTTAGCTGAAAATTTGTTTTCTGTTTTAAATCAAATAAATTTTCTTAATTTTAATTCCTTAAAATTTTAGTCAATGTTTTTTTTATAAAAAATCTGCAAACCTTTATTAATAAGAATAATAGCACAAAAATTATAGTAATTTAGCAAGAAATATGAAAACATAATTTTTAAGAAATCATCAGATCTTTCAATATTTTATAGCTCCTCAGGTATGTATGTATGGCATAATTGGTATGATTTTCGCACTTCTGAGAAGCATAAATCAATAAAAATTACTTTAAAATTGGTAAAAAAAATTTCTTTGTTGACCTCTAAAGGTGTAAACAATAAAAATTATCGACTTATTTTAAGTTAAGGGCTACAATTTTCTGACGATTGTTATAACTTACAGTTATTTGCAATGCTGTTTTTTTAATACTAATAATTATTATATATAATATTAAATAGCTTTTGTGTTTTACTAAAGAGAATACAAAAGTTCATTAATTTATGGCAAGCCGCATAACTTTTTCTGTTCCTGTTGAGAAAATCCTGCTTAGTATTAAATTCCAGAAATTTGAGTCTTTCTTTCCTTTGACTTTATAAATCTGAACTTTGACTTAGTTAGTAGCCGTTAGTAACTTTTGACGTAAAAAACGTATTTGGCCGACCCATGTAAGGTGGTGAAGCTGATCATCTCTAAACTCGGTATCTTGGAGACGATTATCAATTGAACATCATTAAGGAAAGAATTAATATGTACAGCAATGCAGTAGTTCTCTTTTTATATAAAATTTGTTTATTACAACCAACAAAATGGAGAAAATAATTAATCTTTCATTCAAAAAGGGAGTGACAGTTGGTCTCATTTACCTTTGTTACTGATGATTGAATTGAAAAATTGTATTTCAAATTACATAAAACTTCAAAAACTATAACTGAAATTTCAATCTTTTAGGCCTAAAACAGTTTGTCACTTTAATACAAATTTCAATTTGGTAGTATTTAATCAGAATTTTTCTAGAGTATTTAGAACGGATACAGTTTCATTTCTCAACACATATGTAAATGGAAAAGATTTTACTAATTTCAAACCGATCAACAAAAAAAATAGTGATTTGGATTGTATGAAATCAAAGTCAAAAATATAAACCTAAAATACTGTGATTTTCAGTGGTCTGTGGCTTATATAAACATACTCTAAGATATCAAAAAGCCTTCATTTATAATTAAAATAATAAATGTTATGTTTTATTACTTTTTATTAAGCTTTTTTGACTATTACGAAATATACATTGGCCTATCTCAAAATATTTGTTTAGTTTACTAAAGACAAATTACTTGTAATTATAATCTTTGTAAGTCATCAATAATGTACTAAGAAAATGTCTTAGGTTTTAAATTTTTACTAGACTTAATACGGCTTCCTCATATCTCTGATAATTTCATAGACATTTTTCAATCTTATTTAATTTTTTGTAATAAAAACCCTACATCCTCACAAAAAAAAACATTCCAAAATAAATTGTTTCAACTTAAATTGACTATAAATTCTTAACTAACAGAAACTATAACTATAAATATGTAAAGAAATCTACCTAACCCTTTTGATTATCTAACATAAATATTTGTTTCTGTTAATTAAGACATAAGTTATAGCCATACACAAAATGGCCCACATTTTAATTTTTCGCTACCATACAAATTGTAGTCTTTGCTATTCCTTTACTTACTAGTATATCCCTAAGGTCTTTTCATATTTGTATATGAATTTTGTAGTCCTAATTTATATCATCGATGATTTACGACAAACAAGTAATCACTGTTCCAGCTAAACATTCAACAGAATGATGAAAATTTGTATCTGTTCACTCTTATTTTATTTTTTATTTTCTGTTTTTCAATCTTCCAATCTTCTTCGTTCAGGCCTGCATATTTACATATATGCAAATGCTTAACCACAGAAACTTATTAAAATATTCTGCTAGCTAATTGGACATTCGAAGTTAAGCAAATGTTTGCCCAGCAGGACTTCAATTGATATACATATCCTTGGTGTGTTGATTGTACTTATGTATAAGAATAAAAGTACATTCATAGGCTGTCAAAAGAATAATTTGAATCGGTAATATTACACTGACATTTAGAAAATTGTTAACAATTTTAGTTTTTAGATTATTTTTTATTTAGTTAATTAATATTGAAGTGAATTTTGTTTATTTTAAAAAGGTAGAATAAGATTTAATTAATTGACTTAAAAAGAACTCTTCTTTTGGTATAGTTTCAAAAAATATAGAATAGGACCAGCTCGTGATTAAATCAGCTTTTTAAAATTAAATAAATGTTAGGTAAATGCAAGAAAAATTTTGTCATTTATTCTATAAAAGCCACAAACTTAATTTTTTTTAGTCAAAACAAGCCAAAAAAAATAGAAGTAGCTCCTTTGAGATGTTAGCATTTCAATCCCAAATAAATCTTTCCTTTAAAAATGTGAAGTGAGCTGTATTTACCTTTTTGACACTACCTCAGCATTTCATGCATTTTCTCTATTTGACAAAATATTTAGGCTAAGCTTTGAATAACTTCTTGAGACCATAACGCATGATGTTAATTTAATTTGAATTTTTAATAAAATTTTCCAGATATTGGTTAAAAAAAGATCAATAAAATTCTAGCCACAATATGATAATGTTTTAGTTAGGTTTCTTTTTTTCTTTTTACCAAAGATTAGAGGTTCATTCAGAGGCGTTAGGTATTCTATCGGAAAGACTTAACAAAACAAGTATATTGAAGTGATTAATTGCTTTCACTTATGTGATGCGTTTCAAAAAACGGTCAAAAAAATAAAACCAAAAACATATTAACCTAAGTTGGTCAAGTTGAATCTTGTTTTCTCGATGCTTGTAAATGAAACAGTGACCAACTTGAAATATTAATGTACTTCATTATTAAAATGCTTCTCATCTTTAACTTTAACTATAATCGTATTCTACCAACAAAAAAATATATTTTCGAAAAAAGTTAAAGTGGCGCATTTACCGCTTTGTTATTAGTTAAGTTACCTAATGAGAACAATGACTGGTACATCACCAAAATTACTTTCATGGTGGTCATTAAAAGATCAAAGCTTAATCAACTTTCTTTTCCCGTAAAAAAAAAAACAAACAACAACAACAAAATCGACAAAAAATGATTGGAAGAAAGACAAAAGTCCAAAACAAACGTAGTTTATAATGTTAGAGTTCAATAATAACCGGCTCTGATGCACGATCAAAATAGAACAATTTTTCTTGACCTCAGGTCATATAAATCCGCTGTCCATGCAGAGTAGAAACTGTTACTGTCTCAATTCATTAAGGACACTATGGCCAAAATAAATGTTATACAAACATTTCATTTTTCATTTTATGAATTTTAATTTTTTTTTAACTTATTTTAAGACATTTGAAATATTTTTTTATTCTTTTTTTCGTTCAAATATTTTTGGTTCGTTTGTTGAGGAATTTTTTTTTTTGAAAAGATTAATGAAAAATTATAAGAATGTGATATTATTTTTAAAATAAATTAAAAAAGTTATACTTTCGAAGAGTATTAAAAATTAATTTTTACTAAATTTTTCTTTGATTAGTTTAATTAAGGTGTTGCTAAGCCATGGCGAATTGGATAATTATTACAAGGAGCGCTTTGGTGTGCGTTAAGATTTTGCATTGAACTTTGAATTAATTTAAATTGCAAAAACGCGATGCGGGGGAGCATGTGAAAAGCTTGAACTTGGTGTACCTTCATCTTTGGTTTAAGTTTTGTTTTATATTTTTCATCAAATTAAAATTAATATTTAATTTCTCTCCATATTTTTTGATTACATTGAAATTTCTTTTGCACTTTTGCCTTTCATAGCAAACCTATTAACCTCAAGATTAAATTGTCAATTAAAAGTGCAAATATGAAATAACTTCAGCTTTTCTGAAGAAGCTAAAAATAATTTCCTTTTTTTATTTGATGATTTGACATTATTTGACATTTTTACTTCTTATTCTTGTATTTTATATTTTAATTAAAGTATTGAACTTAATTTCAAAATGCAATCCTTTAAAAATCCGTTTTTCAATTGAAATGCATAATACCTCAAAAATATTGTGACAAAATTTCAAATTAATCGGAGCAAGATTGCCGAAGCTATGCGCTTTTGAGCATCCTTTGCTCTAGAGCAAGGAGTAAGTGAGCAAACTTTAAAGCGTTTTCTTGAAACTTTTATATTTGAAGTCGGCGTTCATTTTAACTCAAAATCTACTGGACTGATCGTTTTGAAAGTTTGCACATTACTTTTTCATATATTTCACCAGGAACCCGAAACTTAGAACCTAAGAAACTTTGGTATTATATTCAATTGCTTATAAGTGTACCAAAGATTTTTATATTAATTTAAATTGTTAAATTTGATTATCGACAACTTCTATTAATATAAATTTCACATGGCTAAAAAAGCCAATAGATTATTCAGTTAAACTCATGCTCCATATACCATTAAAGAACATGTAATGTAGGCAAACTATAACTACTAGAACAGATTGGATTTAGTATAATTCTTGAAATGATCTTAAAAGGCATGGAGACGTCCTTTTCCATATTTGTATAATATACCAAATGGAAAATCGAACAATTTTGGTTATCAAATTGGGGGTTTTACATGAGCTATAATGCACTTGACTTTAAGTATTTTGAATAAAACAAAAAAACACAAAAAACTCTGTATATGCTTAGATATATTCTTTTTAGGTTTTTTTGAGCTTTGTTTGAGCTTATCACAACCTTAGGTGAATCTAGTTATTATCACAAATTTTACTTATTTTTTCGAGGGGATTTTTGGCTCTACAAAATAACTAAGTTTATTTAACAACAAAAACCTTTGTTAGGTGTCCAACAATCAGGAATCATGGATAAGGTTAGACGGAGTATGAAGCTTTTAGAGCTCCTACCCGCCTTTATCACAAAATCAATATTTTGTATTACAGATTACATACTTTTATTTTCTTCTAAAGTACTTTTAAAGGATTTAAGTACTTTAATTCTAGGTCAAAGTAGTAAAGAAATGATTTCAACAAAACCAGTCGCAGCCATTAAGAAAACCTTTTCAACTTAATAGAAATAATTGCATAGCACATATCCAAGAACAAAAAAACAATAATAATTCTTTTAAGCTTACTACATACCATGATACAGCACTTCCTTCATCATAAATTCTTCTACATTAATCTAACATAGTGGTAACTTGGTGTTTCTTTTGTCTGCAATTTTAGTTGAATTGAATTATAGTTGCATATAGAGCCGACCCTAAATAGTAAAGCAAAACGAATTCTTTAGGATTTTGTGTTGATGATTTTTATCATCATAATCATTGTCAACATCATCAACTCTTTCAACATGTTCAGAACTTATATCGAGATCTTTAAACCAACAGTCCTAGACTATAAGATTCTTCTAAGTTAGAATCTTGCTATGTTTGTAGCATGAAGATTGTTCTTTCGGCCCACATTGCTCTGCATAACTTGTTTACAAGCACTCAAATCTTGAGTATAAGAAATTTTTGCTGATTTTCTGGTTTGACATTATAAAATTCAACAAAAAAAAATATTCCTTCAAAGATACTTAGAAATTACTGGTCTTCACAAGGATTATTGAAAAGTAAACAGAAGATGAATAGACAAAAATAAACATTTTACTTCTTTGAAGATGATTTTAGCTTTGATAAGTGAAATGTGCATTTGTACTAAATGCGATTGAGAATGAGACTGAATAAATATATTGGTTTAATGTTTGAAAAGGTGTTTTTATTAAAAATTCAATTCTTTTTTTCGTTTTTTTCAAATATTCTTAAAAGAATACACTCAAAAAAAATTACAACTAAACAT
Source organism: Acrocera orbiculus (assembly GCA_947359355.1). Taxonomy (NCBI): domain Eukaryota; kingdom Metazoa; phylum Arthropoda; class Insecta; order Diptera; family Acroceridae; genus Acrocera; species Acrocera orbiculus. The sequence goes on from OX375757.1 coordinate 49,234,222, forward strand.
TATGAACATTTTTTGAATTAAATGAGTCATTTATTAAGCACAAATTTGGGTTATTGTTACTTATACTTTAAAGGAACTCTTTAAACCAAAGGTTATTTGTTATATTCCCATGGAATTTTTTCTACTAAACCACACGTGACTTACTTGAAATTAAAAAACCGTCATAAATTAGAAGGATCTTGATATCGGAAAAACATTTAACGTTTTTAATTTACTGATTTTAGAAATATTTCACTGATCTTTATCGGATGCATTATCTCGATGAAAAGCAAATTTGATTCTATTGTAAGCCTGGTATTAACCAGGCTAGCCCAAAAGTCTACAATAATAATTATTTATTTGTTTATTTATTTATAATTATTTGACAGGTTTTAGATAATTTTTAAATAAAAATCTTTTTTTATCCTTAAAATCCTTTGCTTCTTTCTCAATTTTTCTTCTCTTACTCTTCCTTTCTTTCTCAATTTTTCAACCCAGCTTACTTTAGAGGTGATATTTGATTTAAATGTCCTAATGGATAAGACAAATTTTGCTTATAGTTAAACAAAATTATTTATATATATATATGAAATGTTACAAGTGTTACTGAGATAGTTGCATCCTGAAACCTATAATTTTATCGACTAACAATGTATTAGATAATAAGATCCCTACGCCTACTACTAAATTTTTTTGATTTAACGACGATCTTCTTAAATCATGTCCTTTGATTTCTGGGTTTTGTGTGCTGCTTATACATTCTTATACAGCAAGAATAAATTATCCTAAAAGATTAAAGGATACTTTATTTTATATTAATTCTTCATTAGCAATAATGTGGGATGAGCTTTATTAAAGCTTTTTAAACTATAAAAAATCACAGCAATTATATGTAAGCCATGAAAAAAATTATGAATAAATCCGAGTTTAAATTCAAAATTTTTCATCAAATACTAGCTTAATCCAGCCAAGACTTTTAATTAGATAAGTATAGTAAAAAGAGGACTTTTCACTATAATTTCTAAATCATCATGGCTTTCTTATCCAATTTAAAGTATATAGAAATGAGGATTTGTGAGCAAGTTTTTAAACATTTTTGAATTTATTTCACAAATCGCTACAAATTTTATTGGAGAACCTGTAAATTCGTAATAGATGACAAATTTTCCTCTTTACAGGCCTTCAAAGGCTGTATTTTATATAAAATTCCAACACGCTAAATAAACGTGTAATACACATTTCTCCATACAAAATTTATTTCCAGGTATTCTAATAATATGTTTAGGTCTCAATAAAGTAATTGATATTAAATGAATGAACACAACGAACACAATGAAACATACAGATCAACTTAGACGTAAAGGTTCGCTCATTTTCTCAATTGTGCACTGCAACAACTCCTTTTAATTCTCAGTTTAATGTCGCATCAGTTGCATTTATTTAAGTCAAGATCTAAAGTTTTGCTTTTTTCTTAACCTTTCTTTTTCATTCTTTTACAAAATAAATCACTCAAGCTCTTATTTATTTCTACAAACAGTTTAATAATAAAATGTTGCAAACTTTTCTTAGCTAATGGCATAGCTAAATATGTGTAATTACTTCCAACTTTTAATCGGTAAAGATTTCACTTGCAGACTCCTTCAAATAATTGGCTAACTAGATCTTATTTTACAAGTAACTGAGATCATTGAACACATAATAAGTTGACAATTTTCCATGAAAACTTATTAAAAACTTTTTTCTATACCAACTCTTAAAATGATATTTTTATTTAAAAATGTACTAACAAACCATCAAAATGGCATTCTTAAAAAATTTAATTGAAGATAATCAATCCAAAAATCCAAATCTAATACGAAAATACTTCAAATTATACCGTTATTGAAGCTATTTCAATTAATCGAACCGTTATAATGATTAAACATGAATTCATTTTGTTCTTATTGATTAACTTCTACTTTTTATTCTCATTTTAATGAAATAATACTGCAACTTAAAGTCTAGTTATATAGCAAAGAATTTTATTTACAAGTCTAGGTAATGATTATGTCACCTGCTGAGTTGATTGGTTGCATCGTATTCAAGGATGGGGGCTCTACAGATGAGAATAAAAATTACAGAACATTATGATTATTAGGCGCCACCAAGTGCTGATGTCAATTATATTCAATTGATGGTTAGCCAATCAATCATTGAATAAATAACAACAAAATATATAGTAATAATATAATTAATAGAAAAATTTGCATTCAATATACACCTAAAAGGTCAATTACCTTTTTTAACTTGTATTTCACAAAAAAACAACAACAAAAATAATTACAAAACACCTGGAAAATTCTAATATAACATGAATAGAAAATTTATTTAAAATTTTTGCAAATCAAAAAATTGTTAAGATTCAACAATGTTAAACTTCATTCTTTTTTTTAATGTTTTTTTGTCATTCTATCATCGTTAGCTTCACTAATAGCAATCATTTGAACAATCTTGCACGTTTTGCTAGTGACATATTATGAGTTATGATTAATAACAAGTGGTATGCATGATGCAACATGAATAGCAATTTCTTTTAGTAATCACTTAATTGCAATATCAAAGAGTGAAGTTTAGTTTAGAAATTCTCGACGACGACATCATTAAAATTTTCAGTTATTTTTATATCACTTGTTTCTTTACCAAACCACTTCCTATCCGGTTTCAATGTATATAATATAAAACTACATTGAATATTTCTTAATAAAACGATGCTTAAAAAAAAAAAAAATAAAGTAAGCAACAACAAATTTATTAGGGTTACAGGTGACTTCAACCTGTCTGGTTACCAAAATATATAATGTAAAACTAATTCATATATATATATACAATTATATATATTAAGGCTATACATATATATTTATGTATATGTAAAAATATTTTTACATATACTATAAGATATTTTCTGTTTCATTCCCGGAAGATGAAACCGCTTTTGTTGATTGACCGCAGTGAATCTTACTGCTTGAATATGCTACATGGTATTAAATCTTATAATGGATTAGTTATAGAATTTTGTTCATTCAAATTTCAAAAGAAATGGAGAACTTAAGTCGAATTAGAAGTCGTTTTTGTGCTATTTTCACAGCTTCTTCTAACTTTAAGGATGGTTATGGGCTGCATTTTGCTATTCAACAAAAAGATATATAAAAAGTAGATATACTTGATTATCTATGAGTAGTAGATTCAGTTAAAGCAATTTGTTTTTTTATATAGTTTTCTTCGTTTTTCTTTTTCTTTTTTCACAGTTTTTCTATTGTCTTTTTATTTCCTTTTCTCCAATATGTTTAGTTGCTTCCATAAAACCTTTAAAACCAATCAATTTTAGTTTTATTTATTTTGTTAAAGTATTGGTTTTTTTTATTTTCTTGCTTTTTGCATTTGGCTCAATTTTTTTCTTTTTGAGAGTTTAAGGGGATGATTTCATATAACGCTCAAAATTCTAAGATTGTTTTAAGAAGTTCGTTTGATAAAATGAAATAAAATGCAATCAATCATTTTTGTAGTGCCGTCCAAAATAAATTAAAATCTAAACATACTAAAAAAATATAAAAATTTTAATATTAATTAAATAAATCGCTAACCGATATTATAAAACTCCCACAATTTTATTATTGATGATAAAAAGCATAATTTATCCCTGCTTCTATTTAATTGAATTAAATATTATTTTTCCACTTTTAGTTCTTTCATTTTGCAAAGAATTATACATTTTTCAAAAGTTTTGCTATTATTATTTTATCCTTTTAAGTCATATTTATCATTTACTTTTATTATTAATGTTAAAGTAAATTTAAATATTTCATCGCAAAGTATTCGACAAAAATTGGGAGTAATTTGAGTTCTCTCCAAGCAATTTATAATTTTCTAATCTAAATCTCAATAATTATTCCCAGAATAGAGGAAATTCTATCACAAGATTCTTCTATATATGTGCCCAAAACTGGGATGCATTTATTTTATAACAAAACATTTTACCCCAAAGCAATTTATGTTTACAAAATCAAAAGCCAATTGTTTACCGGCAAGTACTCCAAATATTTTCTTGTTACCATGAACAATCATGTGCAGAACAGAAAAAATTAAAGTTTCAAAAGGATCATTGTTTTCAAGTTTGAATGTTTAAACGCTAAAGCTTCAGTTGCAAGTGGTAAATGTGAAACTAATAAAACTTAAAAACAGTATTATCACGAACTTTTCTACTGAGTTTTTTTTTAAATTCCCTAACACTGAACACAAACTTGCAGTAAAAACTAATAAGAAACTACGTTAAGTAAGGAAAATTATTCTAAACATGAAAGAAGATGACTTTTCTATTGGATTTAAAACGAAACCCTTTCTTTCAATATTTTGAATTCATATTAAAAAAGTATAAGTCCTTTAAAGCATAGTAAATCTTGAATTCTTAGCTTATGAGTCTTTTTCTTTTTTACTTAAGGTCATGCAAACTATTTCTGTAAGCTACAATACTTTTTTGAATTTTCAAGGTCAGCTATGTAAAATGGAACACAAAATATTACAACCTGTGAGCGGAAACCTGCCATGTCTAGCTTACATATGTCAATTTTCAGAGTAGTAACTAATACATTACGCTAAAATGGTACTAAAGCTGTCCTGTAAAGGATGTTAAAAGGAAAATACTAAATAACACCAATTTTAAAATGATAATAATAATTTTTCCAGATTATCACGAATATTATGGCACGCATGTCTCACATATTTGATAAAAGAACGTTGTACTTTAATGCCTGGGACTCACTAGCGCTTAGCGTGTGGAGACGACTTAGCACAGTAAAAATGGAGAGTTTTTTTTATATACCCGTGGAGTGGAACATCAATGGAGACTAATGGACTCCTTAGCATTTAGCCCTAAATTTTGTGCCGCTAAGCGCTAGTGAGTCCCAGGCATAAGAAAATAAGTTTTTTATACATTAAGTTTTTTGTAAAATATTTTCAACGGTTTCAAATATCTTTCAAATCGATAAAAATCGCCTAAGTTTTTAAATTCTACCTTAGCAAATCCCCTTAAAGCACTCATTCCAACAAAGGAATATATTTAAATTAAATTACCAAAAACTAATATCACTTTAAGACTATAAAAATAATTGTATAAACATCTCAGTAAAATATTGTACCTATCTCAGTTCAAAGTGTTCAAAAAAGAAATTTATTTAAATAAATTGATTAAAATTAAAAATCAGCTTACCATAATTTTATATTAAAAAAATTCAGTGTAAATACAAGCTGAGAACAGCTGTTACAAAAATTAAGGATGCAATTCAAAATAAATGTTTGTCCTTTTAAATAAATCCAATAAACACTAACTAAAGCTGGAACTAATAAAAACAGAATCCTGTTTAGAAAAATACGTAAAATTACGAACACTTTAAATACATTATAAAAAATAATTTTTTCAAATTAACAATTTGTTCGTTAATTTAAATTAAATATATTTTTTTTTTTGCTTCTGTCACTGTTGTACCAATATATTAAAACAACACAAATATACAATCAAAATGCAAAATATTAATTTTTTTTTTTCACTTGACATCACATAATATTTAAATAACACAAATAAACACAAAAGTGAGAAACATTAGGACGAAATAATAATTAATTTTTAGTCAAACACGGAAATAAATTAAAACGATAAAATTCCCGAACCGACCATCAACACTTGTGGTCACTCAATGAGAGCCCTAGGTACTCCCAATGATCAGTTTACATGCTGCAAAGGTGATACCAACAAAGTTCAATACACCTACAACCAGTTACAATAAGAGTGTATAAAATGGGGAATTGGCATTATTGCTGTTGTTTTTATATATATTATGAACTTTTTAGCCTAAAAAAGCAAATTTCTAATACAAAGAAACTAATATACCTATATAATAAGTAAAATGCAAAACAAGTTTTCTTGATGAGCAAAGCCCTCACGTTAACAAGTGCTGCATACAATGAATCAGCAAAATAACAAAATATATCTCTTAAGATTTACCTTTGAGAAGCATATATTTTCCAGTGCAGGGAATGTCTGCAAAGAAAACCTTTAATTTATTTCAACTCAGTGAGAGAAAAATGGTAAAAGGGAATTTGTTTATTTTTTGATACCAAAGAGGAGAAATATGGCGGATAAGGTAAGAGCGAGAATTTCTTCTGCAACACATAGAAATGGTTATAACAGTTGTAATAAAAGTTGTATAACACTTGTCGCTTTGGAGTTGGGAAAAAATTACTATAAACAATTCGTGTTTTTTTCTCCATTAGTAAAACTTGTAATGAAATTTTAGGTAAGGTTTTGAATGCTTTTAATGATTTTGCTAAGATGCAACAGTAACAGATTTAAGTAGAACACCAAATAAATAATTTAGTGAAAGATTTTTGCCAGACTATCAACTGTTAAAATATTTTACTTGTTTCTTTGATTTCAACCTTATGTAGCCTTCACACATTCGACAATGATAAGCAAATTCAGCAAATACACGAATTTTTAGAGGGTGCATTTGAATTAGTTTGCCAGACTTTTTGAAGTTTATGCAAGTTTGCTCTGTTTATACAAATTTATGCAAGGCAAACGTCAAAAATATCAAATACAATACTATACACAAACTTCAAAATGAAAATGTCTGATAACAATGCACGTATGTGTGGATAGATGCACAGTGAAGGCGGAAAATAGAACGAATTTTATATTTGGCGAATGTAGAGGCTGCATTAGAATTCACATTTATAAGGCCTCCCTAAGGATTTTTGGCCAAAAACTAAAGAATTTTTTGCTATGTATTGAGTGTCAGTTGGAATGAAATTTTTCATATTTTATAGGAAACGTTAAATTTTTCTCCTATGCCTTCTTTTTTTCCCTTTAACTCATAACCATTTGCTAAACTATTTCTAAAACTCTAAAGGATAGCACAATATTTTTATCTTATCGACTAGAGTAGTAAAATGGCAAAAATTCGAATTTCCAATTCAAATGGAACTAAAAATAAAATTATTTAATGAAAAGTATGTGTTAGGTAATTGTATGTTCAATCCTTAAGTTCATTTCTATGAATTATTTTCAACATTATTGGTGACCTACCTTTCTATTTTGTGTTAGTATGCTTATTAGCCTCTACGAAATTACTTAGACTCAAAATATTTTAGAGTGTTTGAGTGCTCATTCGGTGTGCTATGAACCAGTATCAACATATAACAGGTGCTCTGTCAGAACTTAGTCTTATCAACTGATTAGCATGCATGTTGGAAAGTCTCAGCTATTAACTTATGTGTCAGATTAGTCCTTACGGATGTGGGATTTGAATTCTTGGAATATTTTTCATAATTCTTGGTTGAGTTGAGGAATAGTTTACAAAATAGAATTTTGTGGAATTCGTGAGCTATTATTTTGCCTTGATTCACCAACAAAAAAATAAAAACTTAAATCTTTGGCGCTAAAAGTTGAAATTATATACTTTTAATACTAGTTACAAAAAAGCTACGATAGTGATTAATAAAATTAAGAAAATGTACTTTTTAGTCAAAAAGAATTCCAATCTAACAATTTGCTATAAATTTTTAGTATGCAAGTAAGTTTTTCGTACAGATTAGATCCCTACTATTCAACTATTTAGGCTTGCACTAACTTTAACATCCAAAGGACTTAAAATTTAACAAAGAAGGCACTAAAGCTGTATATTTCTCAATCTATAAACACCAGAATCAAAGGAACATTTTTAGCTTGAAGCTAAAAAAAAAATAATTTAATTATTGTATTAAATTTGAACTATTTATGGAATATTTAGAAATATTTATTCCCACTACGCATTTTAAACAACTAAGCATTTATTTGAGTTTTAAAGTTGCTATTTTAGCCAATTCAAAGAAATAATTAATAAAAAATTTGAAAGTCATTCAAGGTATTACACTTATTCCTAGCTTTTATGATTTCTAATAATTTTAAAAATTATCTATGCTTATCATAAAACCTACCCAACATCCCTTCGCTTGACTAATTCGTGTAAGCTAAATATATCGGAAATTAAATTTAATGCTTTTTATCAAGAAACACAGTTTAAATATTCTAGATTTTGTTATTCCATTTAGTGCATCAAACTCCGGGTTAAAGATTCTTTGGAGACACACAAATCTTTGCATACAACCAGAACTTTATGCTTTTAATTAAATATTTGTCCAAAAACTGTTTTAGTTAAAAAATCCTCATCTAACTTTTTACGATCAGTTTGTTTTTTGCAATTTCCATTAATTTCAAGAACTCAATACTACACAGAAAATTGTTCTCCACAGAAAGCTCTAATACGCTACAAACTTAAAATTTTCATATTTTATTTTATTAACACCTCAGCAAGAAAATTTAATTTTCTTAGAAATCAAGCATTTTGTCTTTTAATAAACTATTTCGAATGTTCCTAATAAACATATAACAACTCTCTTGTTCCTACTAACGATTCCCTGGTGTGACAATAGAATGGAACCTTAAATAAATAATAAAAAAAAAATAAATGTTACCGTGTTGAAGTGATTTATTTGAGTATATCCTTTTGTTGGCTATTGTTCTTGGTCCAAAGATATTCATGGAACTAAAGCATTATTATAATAATAATAAAATATAAAAAAAAGGGAATCCAACGAAAGTTGTACAAATGATAAGGTCTGAACAGTAGTGTTGTCTAATAACTCTCGGTCGTAGCTTCATTTCAAAGGTGTACATTAATACTATAGTAATTTTTTTTTCAGGGAACATTGTTTGTTTTTAATATAAATAAACATTACGTACATTTTCTCAACGAAATTTAATTCTTTTTATCGCTAAATATTGTTATTGATTTTCTCCAGAAGGATTTAAGAATCGGATAATTTATTAAAGGTGAGCGCTTGAAATATTATTTCTTGAAAGGTGTTATTAGTTTAACGAAAGAATAATTAATTTACTTAATGTAACGTGATAAAGATAATTACTAGGGTCCATACCCTCTTGGGACCCATTACTTAAGCGTATTTTATTTGATTTTAATACTGATATTGAGAGCCATTGGCAAAAAAGGCTGATTCTTACTACTAGAAGGAAATCAAAAAAAAAAACTTGTAGCTCAAAACAACACAAAGCAAAAAGCTTTGGCTTTAAGGAGCTATTGGCAAGTAGTTAAGGCTACTAAACAAAAACTTTATGCCTACCTTCGCTTATCATTAAAGCTTCATGCTTTTATTTTTGAATATACACCAGCCCTTGATTTGCACGGCACTCAAATTACACGATTTTGCTTTTACACAGTTTTTAAATCACAACAAAAGAATTTTTTTGTCTTATTCTGATAGCTTTGCATAATTAAATTTATCAGGATCATATTGATGAGCGTATTCTTCTAAAAGCTCGTTTAAAGTTACCAAACCCACCCTTTTCCAAAACTTCAGTCGCAAATATTAAGGTGGTTGCATTGTGAGTGAAAAAGTAGAAGTAAAAGAAACTTCAGTCATTTGTTCTGATTGAATTCTAATAATATTTTTTAGTGTTTTTATTTTTAAAAAATAATGTTAGTTTTCTTACATTTTTTATTGTTTTTATTTGAAGGGATAATTTACTAATTGTTTACGTTTTTTATTTATAAAAATAAATTGAATTGAAATTGAGCAAACCACTCAAGAACTGTGACTGGAGAGGGTGAAAAATGTTGGCTTTACGAATATTTTTCGAGTGATATGAGACTTTTGGATTAATTTCGTATCTTATCCCTTGTGCATCAAGAAAACAGATAAATCTTTAAGTCATAGAGCATGCTCTATCTTCATATTGAAAAAATTATAAAAATTTTATTTTTATAAAAGTTTGAACCATGTTTTAAGGAAGATTTTAGTTTCAGTTGATTGTTACAAAATTCTTTGATTAACCGAAAACAAACTAAATTTCATTTGAAAAAATTTTAATTTATATTAAAGACAAAAAGTATATATAATTCCTAAAAAAATAGGTTAAAATTAAGGTTTATTTAAAGTTATGCTTAATTACTAAATGAATTAAAGTCAAAATGGCTGAAAAGGATTTCCTATAACTAGATATTTCCTTTTAGATAAGCTATCAATGGTATTTATTTTAATTAAACAACTTAAATATTATTCCAATTAGTATAGCTTCAATCTGTTTGCTTCATTTGTTAGAACAAAACGACTTTAATTACTTGATTAATAGACATCCAGATAAATTATTTATTTAAATATATAAAATAGAAGGCAAGCATTTTACTAATTAAAGTTTTCATTAATTGCATTTCGATAAGTAACCGTACACTTTCTAAGCTCCTTTATGCCACCCATGATTAGTAGATCGAGCTACAAAACTGCATTGATGAAATTTAAAATCCGGTTATGTTTTACTCTATATACATATATAAATGGCAAGAATTATATATTCTAGACCAATGTTGGTTTATTGAAGATCGTCTACCCATTGATTAACAATATTAAATCTGAAATTTAATCTAATCCTTGAGAAAATACCCCTCAAGGGCAGTGCGTGTAGATTTCATAGTCTACGCTAGTATCATTTCCATTATATCAAATCACTATGCTTAGCTAAGTGTTAGTTTCATTTTTACAACAATAATTTGCAAATTTATTGCATGAAATTTAACTTACCTTTTTATTAGTTTTACGTTATTTTTAGTATTTTTATTACAGTCTTTGACTATGGCTGGGTGTTCAAATTTATTTCGTATTGCCATACCATCTATTGAGATATATTTATGTATGCATAAAACTAAAGTCGTCCTTATATGATTGCTTGCAATATTGAATATTTTGATTAAAAATTTATTATTTTAAATACATTTTATAATTGCCATTTATATGAATAAGTGAAATGTCACACCATATGACTTAAGAGAGATTTTATTACAATTCATTTTTACTGTAGTTATGAGGTAGTTGTTAAAATTTATTTATGATGCTTATTGATATTTGGTAAAATCATTATAAAAATATTCACTTAGTACGAAAAATGTGATTTATGTCAATTATATATAAATTTTAAATAAATCATAGGTTTCTGCCTTGATAAAATCAATATTTTACTTATTTTTTTTGATTGTTTAAATTTATTTACTAATTATTTTTGACATTTAGTTGAACTAAAACTTTTTGTGTTACTGTCAAATACATATTTACAACATTAGGAAAGCTTTTCAATTCGAAAACTTTATTTAGTGGAAAATATAAATTCTAATTTTCAATTGCTTGCTAGAAATAAAAAGGGAAGTTTTAAATTTTTATAGGAGGTTCCGTCTCTTTGGTTTTTTTTGTAACGATCTATTTCACTGTCACTTATGTTTTGATAGATGTCTAACAATTTCAATATTATTATACTTTTTCGTATTAGTAAAAATAACCCTTACTAGCCAGCCACTGTAAATGTGAATGGCAGCTTTACTATCCAACTATAAAAATTGACAAACTAAGGGACTTTGATTAGGTATTGATCTTCTAGGAGATAAGTCTAGGAAAAATTAATACAGTTAATTATTAACCTGAGTAAAAGTATTCAATTTTTGGAAAAACTTATCAAATATGTTTCTTTATTAAAATATATAGAATTTTATAGTAACAAAAGTTTATTTCTTTTCATAATCCCATTATAATGTAATGTTTAAAAAATTATAGAAAACCTTTCTCAATAAGCTTTTAAAAAAAATAATTACATTCATTTCAAATCTTTTTTTCAAATGAACTGTTAAAAATTACAATTTATTAGCACTACAAAATAAAAAAAGCACGAATATATTGCTATATTTAATATTATTTAACTTAATTGTAAAAATATTTGAAAAGCTACACACAAAATAAAAACAAAACAACACTTTTAAAATACTTCAAAATAATTTCTTTTTTGAAACTCTTTATCAGTAAATGACATTTCATCCTCTATTGTCCTCATACTTTAGTCTCTTATTTCAACGAATTGCTTTAATTAGCCAAAGGAACTCTGGAACGAATTATCAAAAGACTACCAACCACATTATATTTGTGCAATGTAAGAAGTCACGACTTCTTACAGAGACCACCAGCTGCAAGCTGTTGGATTAAGACATCATCAGCAAACCACAAATATGCAAACTTTGCATAATGAAGTGGTATACACATATATATATATATATATACATTGGATTTAATAGCAATAGTCGTCAGAATGGAAAATCTAAAAATGAGAAATTTTAATCATGCAGTCCTAACTACACTAAAAATATGCAAGCAAATCTGTCCATTAGTTTATTCATAGCAAATCTATTAAGCTAAATGGTTGAGTTATCAATTAAAAGTGCAGAGATGAAATGACTTCAGTTTGTCTGAAGGACTTTTGAAGAATTTCCAGGTATATATGCAGAATGAAAACCTTTAGCATTAATTTGCAAATACATAAATCTATTTATTTTAGCAAAATTATTCATTCAAAAGTCTTCTACTTTCGAGAATTTATCCTTTCTTCCTATTTTTTATATTTTAATTAACTTCAAAATGCAATCCTTTAAAACTCAGATTTGCAGAAGTCTATCTTCTGTTTTCCAACCCAATTACCACCCCTTTTGACCAGAGATTAATTAAGGTGTTTTTTTTGTTTCTTCTCCATTTTCTAAACTTTGCATCATTTCAGTTTGCTCGACAGTGCTGTTTTTTAATCCATATAGTTTGTAGAAATTAAAAGCATAACTAACTATAACTAAAATCTGAAATCAAGAGAAAATATTAAAAAAACAAGCTTTGTTTAACAAAAACTAACTATATTCAAGAAAGAGTAACAAAAATCAAAATAAATACATTTTATATGATTATTCAAATGATCAATTTAATTTAATTACAATATCAGGTATCTTCCGCACGGTTGCGCTCAAGTCTCTATATAATAAAATAAATATAAGTTAAATAAAATTACGTTGCTTTAGCCAAAATATTGAAAACTTTAAGTCTCAAAAAGAAGCGACGTAAGGTTTTAGTATTTAAAAGTAAGCAATTTTCCAACAACATGTGTTTTAAAATTAATAGTTCCTTATATTCTTCTCAAGCCGTAATGGAAAATTTGACTCGTGAAATAAATTTTTGGATAAAAAACATCTATGGTCAAAATTATATTTGGAGCAATAACAATTTTTTAATGAAAAGGTGACATGAAATAATGAAGCCAATATTCAAAAAAAACTTTAAAGACTTTTATTCTAAAATTTCACTATTACTTGTAGATAGTTATTTTGTGAAGCAAATCTTTCAATTTAAAAAATGTTTGAATATATTTTACAATAAAATATGATATCATAATTTTTTTCACTCATTAAAGAATCATTAATTGGTTGCCAAACGATACAAAACTCCAAGCCCCACTTATATGCTCTTCTTTTAATAGGACTATGATCAAAATGCACTTCATTTTTCAAAAAATTGATATATAAGCTTAATATATCATGTAATTTTTTATGAATTCAGTTCCAAGTAAAAATGTTTATGAAATTGAATAAACAAAAAGCTAGAATAATTTTGTTTATTAAGGATTCTCCTAATGGTTCGCAATGTTATCAAAAAAAGTGGCCATGGTAAACTTTACATAAAAACTAAAAATTTTGTGCTCCATTGACTTCTTTTATGTTTTAAAGATGCATAACTTAAAATCAAGGTCGATTTTTGCTGATGAAAAAATTTTTGGTCGGAATGAAAGTCATACAATGAATCAATTGATTTTTTTGCATCAAAAACTTCTTTTATTTTCATACTTAGTATATTTTTATTATAAGCTAATAGGAATGTTGAAAGTAATTACAATATTTAAGCTTTGAATTTCATGATTTTTTGGGTGATATCAAAGCATTTTGTTTTGTTTTTCAGTTTTGAACTTCTTGTCTTTATAAAAGAGGACCGAAAACTCCTATATTCTTTGAATTTTATGTTAGATATAAAATTATTTTTCACTTCTTGCAGTGCTTAAAAATGTTAAAACGATAAACTTATGTTCGATATGTTTCTAAAAAATTAGAAAAACTAAACTCAATATTATAAAAATCATAGAAAAGTTACCAGTTTTGAGCTTTTTAGGCTTAAAAGTGAACATTCATTTGTTAGGATTTCATATTATGACTGTAAAAGTGTAAATTTTCAACAAAATTCGGCTGCTGTTAAAGACAAAAAGCTAAATTTTAAATGTAAACAATAATACCCAATTGTCCACTATAGTCATTTTGTTATTAAATAAGATTATTTTATTTGCATTATTTAATTTTTGGTATAAATGCTTTTATTTAATACAAACGACAAAAGTTCCCTCAGAAAAAATTGCATATTGATTGTGAAAATACTTTGAGTGAAAGATTGTGAAGCGTTTACACTCCAAAACCTTTGAAATGTAGAAAAAATTTTTAAAATTTTTTGAAATTTATATTGACAAGAAATCATTTCAGCTTGTAGAAAACAAAAGAATAAGATGCTCGTAAAATATTTTTATAAAGAAACCGAACTCTCACTTTTATGTCTTAAAACCAAAAAATATCAATACAAAAATAACAATTTATTTACAACCTTGAAATCAAAAATTTTTTAAAATCAAAATCTATATGAAAAAAGTAAAGTGGCAAAACTCTCAAATATTAACAAGATTGGAGAGGATTCTCCAATCCTATTCATAGTCATCATCTGTCTAGGATTATTCTTACAAAGCTTTTTTAAATTTAAGATCAATTTAAGTAGAAATAATCTTACTTAATCCCATTAGAAAATTTTGAACTTTGCCCCAAAGACAAAGTAGCAACTTTTTAAGTGTCTGACTAGACCTATCAGGATCATATTATAAATCTACTCTAGACAGCTAAAGAAGAGAATCCTTCAAATAGACTATGAAAGTTTTAATAATCCTATTAGAATTCAACATAAAATTTAAAATATGCTGTTACCACATTGTATTAAAACACATTAGCTGTAAAATTATGAGGCAGCACTACTCAATTAGTGCGTGCTGAAAGGTGGACTATGTAATAAATTTCTTTTTAGTAATAAATTACAAAGAATATTGCTTGGCTTTTGAGTAAGAGAATGGTTCCTTTTATTGCTATAATTTTAAGTGTAATATGAGTGTAAAAAGTTATGCGAAATATGAGCTAGGATGTTTTCTTTAAGATTATATATGTAAATGTATAAGTACCCACTTAACTTTTTTTATTATTGTTAAAGATAAGTAGTTTGGAAGCTTAGCAGGAGGAGGGGGATTATTTGAATATTAATTATTACCATATACATAAAGCTTCAGTGTATTTTTAGTTGATTTTTATTCAAATTTTTCAAGGATTTCAAAGAAAACAGATAGGAAAAAGTATTATTTGGTTCGTATATTTGATATAATCTTCAAGATGGCTGACATAGTTTATGGCTGGCATGATAAGTTAAGGTTAGGTTTGGGTACATTGTCTATCACTGATTTATTGGTTTTTGAAAAAACTTCAATGAAAATTTAATTTAATTAAAATAGTAAGTAGGGAAAATAAAACTGGTACAAAGCCTGTGTGGCAATTTGATACCACTTTTAATTATAAAATTATTTTGATTCGTTATTTATATCATTTATAAAATTTTAATTAATTTTTAACACATAATATTTCTTTAACTTTATTTATAATATTTTTAATTAAATTTAACACAAACTATTTTATTCACAAAATTACATTAATTAAACTTAATATATTTTAAAATATCATTAACTTAAATAAATTGCTAACTACTTCAAATGACTTGTCAACTTCCTAAAGAAAACTTTCAAGGCTTGCTTGACAAGTCATTTGAATCCTAAGCTAACTTGATTAATAATTTAATCAATCATTTTTAAAGAAAACTTTAAAATTGTGCTGTCGCCACATCACTCCCCCGCCAGACAAACCTAAGGTTTGACGAAAGAAAATTTATATTCAAAACTTGAATCTAACTTTTTTGGCTGGTCTGGAGGACACAATTTGATCTTGGCTTGAATAAAAAGGTTTTAATCGCTCGATTGAAATATTTACGTCTTTACCATTTATCTTAACTGTGAAATAATTTAAAGTTCGAGCTATAACTGGAAATGGACCATCATACGGGTGCTGTAACGGTGCTTTTACTGGTACCCTAATAAAAACATGTGAACAGTTGTCAAGATATTTAAATTTAAAAGGTTTACAAGTTGCATGATTTGAAGCTGGGACCGGACGGATTTTTGAAATTAAGGTCCGCAATTCCACGATAAATTCCGACTGCGTTAGCTGATCTGGAGATTCCTGCAGGAAATCACCAGGAAGTCGAATGGACTCTCCATATACCAGCTCGGCAGGAGAAGCTGAAAACTCCTCATTAAAAACTGTCCTCAGTCCCAACAGAACAAAAGGAAGGACCCTAGACCAGGAGTTGTTATTGTAGCTTATTAAGGTGGTCTTGAGTGTTCTATTCCATCGCTCTATGAATCCGTTAGATTTCGGATGATAAGCAGTAGTTCTGTTTCTTTTAAAACCCATCATTTTTGCTAATTGCTTGAATAATTCAGACTCAAATTGCCTACCCTGGTCCGTTACAATAATTCTAGGCACCCCAAAACGAGCAACCCAATCTCGGCATAAAGCCTCTGCACATGATTTAGCAGTGCAATTTTCTAAAGGTATAGCCTCAGGCCAACGAGAGAACCTATCAATTATTGTAAGACAATATCGGTAGTTTTGCGAAATTGGAAGCGGGCCTATAATATCCATATGAATGGTATGAAAACGCGAGGAAATCGGACCGAACACATTTGGAGAATTTATAACCTTCCTAGAAATTTTACTCTTTTGGCATGCCTCACATGCTCGAGCCCAATCATTAACATCTTTGTTAATAGATGGCCAAAAGAACTTCTTAGTTACCATTTTATTTGTGGTTCTTATGCCAGGATGAGCCACATCGTGAATTGATTTAAAGGCATCATATCTAAATTCCTTTGGAATGTAAGGTCGAGCTCTGTTCAAAGAATTTTCGCAGTAAATTTGGCAATCTGAACCAACAACAGGAAGTTGAATGAAAACAAAGGTTTCATCTTTCAAAAAATTTTGCAAAACTTCATCCGTTTTCTGAGCCTCAGCAATAGCTTTGAAATTTAATGCTGGAGTACAAGCGATCTCATCAACACGTGATAATGTATCGGCTACTACATTATCGCTTCCGGAAATGTACTGAATATCGGTTGAAAATTGACCTACAAAATCCAGATGGCGCAGTTGTCTTGGCGACGCTTTTTCCGGGTTTTGCTTAAAAGCGAAAGTGAGAGGCTTGTGATCTGTAAAGATCGTGAAACGACGACCTTCCAGATGATAACGAAAATATTTAACACCTAGGTACATTGCCAACAGTTCGCGATCATATGCGCTACAATTCTGTTGAGCAGTATTGAGTTTTATAGAAAAGAAACCTAATGGCTGCCAACACTTGTCAACTAACTGATGCATAGCAGCACCAACAGCAGAAGAGGAAGCATCAACGAAAAGTGCCAATCTAGCTGAGGCGTTGGGGAAAGCTAATAGAGTAGCTTCACATAGTTGATTCTTTACTAACTCAAAAGATTTGATTGAATCCTCATCCCAAATAATTTTATTACGCCCATCTTTCTTATTTCCTGTTAAATATTTGTTAAGCAAAATCTGATGCTGAGCTGCATTTTTCAAAAAACGCCGATAAAAATTTATCATACCTAGAAATCTTCTAAGATCTTTTACTTTTTCAGGAAGCTTAACATTCTTTATTGCCTTCACTTTTTCAGGCGATGGTTTAATGCCATCGGAACTAATAAAGTGTCCAAGAAAAGTTAAACTTGATCTCAAGAAACAACACCAACACGTCCAAATTAAGAACTAATCCGTGTTCTTTAAAACGTAAGAGGATTTGTTCAAGATGTTTCAGGTGTTCTTCATCAGATTCGGATGCTACTAAAACATCATCCAGATAAACGAAACAGAACGTTAAACCACTCAATACAGAATTAATAAATCGTTGAAATGACTGCGCCGCATTACATAAGCCGAACGTCATCCTTGTAAATTCGAATAACCCGAAAGGTGTACAAATAGCGGTCTTAGGAATATCCTCCGGCTCTATTGGTATCTGGTGATATGCTTTAGTCAGATCCAACTTGGAAAAAACTTTGCACCCATTAAGCTGCTCTGCGAAATCATAAATTAGAGGAATTGGGTATCGGTCAGGCACAGTAATGGCATTGAGACGTCTATAGTCTCCACAAGGTCGCCATTGTCCATCACTCTTTTTAACCAAATGCAGAGGAGAAGACCATGAGCTACTGGAAGGCCTACAAATCCCTTCACGAAGGAGAAACGCAAATTCCTCTTTTGCCGCCTGTAATTTTTCAGTGGATAACTTTCTCACCTTAGAAACCACTGGATTACCAGAAGTCAAGATACGATGAGTTACTTTGTGTTTTACCGCATTGAAACATCTAGGTTCCGACGAACTTCCATAAAATCTACCTAATAAATCTTTAATACGGGAATCTATTGAAACATCCCAAATGAGTGATAAATTTGTATTCCTACTTTTTGACGATTGACAAGAAGAATTTAGCGACGTCAGAGAATCTATCAGTAACTTGTTGGATAAATCAACTACTAAACCAAAATGGCAGAGAAAATCAGCACCAATAATGGGCTTACAAACATCAGCAATAATGAAATTCCACGAAAAATTTCGGCGGAGACCTAAATCTAGAGTTAAGAATTTGCGTCCGAAAGTATTTATAGTAGCGGAATTCGCTGCTGTTAGTTTGAGAGAAGATGGAGATAGACGTCCTATTGTTGATGCAGGGATAACTGAAACTTCAGCTCCCGTGTCAATTAAGTAAGTACGTTTGGTAGATCTATCGAAAACATTTAAACGGCTTGAATGTTCGCCCCTATTAACCGCCGTCAAAGTTGTTGGGCGAGTTAGTTTTTTGCCTTTGGATGATCAATATAAGAACAAGGCTTTATACATTTCGTAGCCTTAAAACCAAAACGGTTATGATACCAGCAAAACCCTGAATTATTACTTTTCTCACGGCTTTTAGACCTGAAACGATTTCTAGATCTAGACCTAGAACGCCTTTCCCTAAGAAGTGGTTCAACTTTAGAATTTAAATTATCAACCTGTTTTGAGAGAAAGTCTAGTCGATCCATTAAAAAATTAGATTGTTTAACATTTTCATTAGAATAAGCGAAAACGTCAGGCTTATTATAAACCTCGGATATTTTATCCGCACAATTGGCTAATTCTACCAAACTTCCTGGGTTACAGGATAAAATAGCTTGTGTACGCTCAGGCAGGCGCTGTAGCTATAGTGAACGCAAGAGATCTTCTGGTACCCTCTCATCACCTAGTTCCTTCATTTCTCGCAGAAGTTGAGAAGGTCTGCGATCCCCAAGAGATAAATCACCTAACAATTTATTTAATTTTGAAGCCTCAGAAGCAGAAAGACGTTTTATCAATTCTGATTTTAAATTATCATATGGTTCTTCCTCATGAGGGTTCCTAACCACATCACTAACAATTCGGATGATTTCACCCTCGAGAACCGATAAAACATAATTAAACTTTGTTTTTTGTAAGGTTATCCCAGCCAGAACAAACTGAGACTCGAGCCTGCAAAACCAAAGTTGTGGAGAATCTCTCCAAAAAGGAGGGGGTTTTATAGCAACAGCACTTACACTTGTTGAATCACCCACATTCATGATTATATAAATAAACTAATTAATACTTAAATAAACTAATTTAATGATAATTACTCAATTTACCAGTTGTGGTTGCTGTTGCGTTTGCTGTTGCTGTCGTTCGTTTTTCTTTAAATTGATTTCTGCGTTTTTCTTTTTTTTTTAAAGTTTCTTTCTTCGTTTTTCTTTTTTCTTTTTAAAAATTCCTTTCTTCTTTTTCTTTTTTCTTTTTAAAAGATTCTTTCTTCGTTTTTCTTTTTTTTCTTTAAAAGTTCCTTTCTTCGTTTTTCTTTTTTCTTTTTAAAAGTTCCTTTTTTCTTTTTTCTTTTTAAAAGATTCTTTCTTCGTTTTTCTTTTTAAAAGTTTTTTGTTGCGTGTTCCTTTTTAATATCGGGGTCACCAATATGTGGCAATTTGATACCACTTTTAATTATAAAATTATTTTGATTCGTTATTTATATCATTTATAAAATTTTAATTAATTTTTAACACATAATATTTCTTTAACTTTATTTATAATATTTTTAATTAAATTTAACACAAACTATTTTATTCACAAAATTACATTAATTAAACTTAATATATTTTAAAATATCATTAACTTAAATAAATTGCTAACTACTTCAAATGACTTGTCAACTTCCTAAAGAAAACTTTCAAGGCTTGCTTGACAAGTCATTTGAATCCTAAGCTAACTTGATTAATAATTTAATCAATCATTTTTAAAGAAAACTTTAAAATTGTGCTGTCGCCACACCTGAATAAATATTTGAAAGAAATCAACAGAATATAAAATTTTTTGAAATTCTTAACAAATACAAATTTGTAGTAGAAATATAAATATTATAACAAACAAAAATTAATAATATTAATAAAAAATAAAAAAAAACCCTTAAATTCTATTTCTATTTAAATCGTTGACGTGGCGCCCTTGAGACAAAAAAAAACGTATAAGATCTATATTAGTTGTAAGTTAAAAATTTACTCTAAAAGCTAACTATGCCTGACATTTAAATTTTGTCAATGTATCAAACATTTTAAAGCACAGTAAGTAAGAATTTCCAAATAGTCTATTCGCTTCAAACTGTCTTTCTAGGATCAAATTTTTAAGGGTAAGTTATCATTTATAAATATCTCTTCGAATTTAATAATAATCGATTCTTCCAATACATATTTTTCATTAACTCAAGTGATCATCCTTTTATGAATTTCATGCCAATTAAAAATTACTTTGCATCGCTAACCCCATCTGTACGCTAACTTTGTTTCTGTCAGCTATAAATTAATTTTTGATTTTTTCTGAAACTTTAAAATATTCTTAATCTACAGAAACTATTATCCACTAATTCACTGATATTTTAAGTTTATCCATAAAACTATCAACTTCATATTGTTGGTATAATTAACAGCAAAAGCCTTTCTCTTCCCAGGATATTTTTTCCAATACACTGATTTGTTTCACGTATTTAAGAAATTAATACTTTCACATATAACTCCGGGAACGGAAATAAGGAATTATAGTAACAAAATTAGATATTGATTTAATCAACGATTACAATATAGCCCTGATTTTCAATTATATACATAAAAGTGAAGCTAGTTAACGAAGTGTCACGATGAATACCATTAATAGTGGGTAGTTAACTTGAAGATATCGAATATGAAATTCTGTCTGACAAATTGATCTCTACAATAACTACCTGATATATAATCTAGTAGAAATGTTATCAATATTATTAGATCTACTCATCAGCAGTTCATTTAGGGAAGCATTACCAGTTGATATATTACATGACTTGCAAAATAAGGAGCCACGTGCAACAAGACATATAGTGTCGACAAGATCATGATCAGTTTTTATACAAATCATAGACTCTCATAAAATCGATATCACTAAAGACGCCAAACTATGGATATATGAAAGAAGGTGTTCATCATAGAAATAGACACCGTTACACGGCACTTTTGATAGAATCTTAGCTATAAAAAAAATTATAGTAATAATAATCATAACATAGCAATAAGAATGAAAATAAAATACATCGTTAATGAGGTATGGGAAAATTGGTATAATAACTATAGTGGCTATCAAATTTAGTTTTTTTCCATTTTTCTTCTGTTTTTTTTATCATTTGAGAACCATCATATCAGGATTTGTTAAAATTTCGTTTGTCTTTAATTTTCACATTGATTTTTTGATCGATGTTAAGACGTTTTGTTAATAGAATTGCGATAAGGTCATCATCATTAAAGAGGATACAAAAAAATAAATAAATAAATCTCTGTAAACCATTTTAGACAACCAGATGAAAAGAAGCTAATGAAGATATTTTTGGTTGTCAGATTTTGCATTTTATATATCAATATCGATAGGAGATTGGAGGTTACAAATGTGTCAGTCAATGTCAGTTAACTGATACTTCCGCAAAATTAAGTTTCATATTTTTAAAAGCAATCAAATGATTATAATCTTTATTATTTTTGTTTTTTTTTTTTATTTTTGCTCTTATTGCTGTGTAGTTAGTGTTTTAAGGAATTTCTAGAAAAAACTATTTTGCAAAAAAATTGACTTCGTGAGCCAAAAAGTGTTGTTAATATAATAAACAAATCAAATTCGTGATACTTATTTGGCGATTTGATGTGAATTTTTTTAAGACAATTAGGAGTTAAGAATTTTATTCTATGGATTGTGATGAGATACTAAAATAAACTAAAAACAAGATTAAGAAATCTTTCTTACAAAAATTTGTAGCAAGTGTTGGGCTATGACACGGAAAGGAATTATATGTGAAGAATCATCAATATAACATGTTGTTATCATGTATAAATACATCCTTTAAAACCCTGTATACAGCGAAATTTGGCTATTAATTGTAAATTTACAGGTTGTCCAATAATTAATATAAGAATTAGGTCGATAATATATAATTTTTATAGGCTTTTTTTGTCTTTTTTTTATTTAATTAATTAATTTAAAATCTTTGAAGACTCTATTTCACCACAATTACAGAAGTTCAATGTTTATTTTTATGAAAATATTTTGACACTTCTATTATATGATCATCCCCCAAACTCTATCTTTAACTTTAGCCAATACTTCTTATGAATGAAAATATCTTTTAAAATTTTGAATTTTATCAAATTACATCAAAATTTACGTATGCAGAATAAATTTTATCTATGCAATGCTATTCAACGTAAATAAATAAACCCTTTTTTCAAAGTAAATAAGAAAATCCTATTACTAAATTTGTATTTCAAATTCAATTTTTAAATTATACAACATTTCTTTATATAAATTTTACCTATTAGCAATATTACAAAAGTTTTTTCACTGCAATCAAAAATTTTACTTTACTTGTGCTAGGACTCTAAACTAAATTTATACTCATATAGAATTGAAAAAGTTTTGTTTGTCTACAACAAAACAAATTTTCCACTTTTATATTTCAATTTGTTTTATTTTAGAATTTTAAATTTTTATTCTTTCAAATTTTATTGAAATAAGTTGGCAAAATGTAAAAAATTTTTGACGGTGGCGTACTAAGGATATTAAACTTAATTAAATTTCAAAAAACAATCTTTTTAAATATTTTTTCAGAATTTTGCCAAGAGAAGTTCATGTCGGCTGTTAAGTAAATATAATGAAATTAAGGATGCAAAAAAAAATTGTTTATGTTACTCGAGCTAACCATAAATACTTGGTTTGTTTTTTGCTCTGTTGAACTAATAAAGAATATGCCTAAGCTTAATAAAACAATTATAAATGCACTTTTATGAACTTAAGAGGAAATTTATTACAATTTTTTTAATACTGGTATGGGTAAATCACTAGCTGCTAACTAACTAGTAAAGAAAAGTTCTTAAGTGCAAAGGATTTATATGAATTACCTTTTATGAAATTTTTCAACCATTAAATTTAATTTACTATAAATGACGAAAATAGGTCATGTGAGATATCCATTAAGCTTAAATACACAGCTTTTGTCGTTATAGAAAAATTAATGCAATAGAAAAACTAAAATACTTTAAAAATTTTACTAAATTAGTTAGTTATACATACATATATATGTTAAAATAGTCTTTTTAGTTAGGAGAATTCAATGAACATTTGAATGCTTATAATCATTATAAAAGTGCATAAGTTTGAATGACGTCTAACGACTGGCCAACTTGTATCATTTGTCTAAAATTTATGAAAGCTTGTCACTCAAGAATATAAATTTAGTCACATGGAAGGTGTTTACTTAAGGGGATTATTCGGTTAGTTCGATGAAAAAAAGGCATGTTTTCAAGAACTGTTTTTGACAATTCAGGTCGTTTTAGCTTATTTAATTAATTTTTATATGACAACACAATATTTAAATAAATTATTTTTTCAAATTTTATTTGAAAATAATAATAAGTAAGCGAGTGTCAGTGGATGTATTGAAGCGTCTTTATTTTTATTTATATAAGAGATATTTTTTAAGGTAATAGAGAGGAGATTTTTCGTGATTTTTCAATTGTTGGTAGTTTTTCATAGCCAAATTCCCGAAAACACACAAAAATACAACGGAGACGAAGGGAAACGACGTTAAACTCTTAACGCCACAACAACATTTAAACACAAACAGTACAAAACACACAAAAAGACAACGTACACGAATGAAAATGCAGTTTGAGAAAATATACACAAAGCTATCTGAAAATTCGCTTCTATGAAAAAATTAAAAAAATTAATTTTTCACGTAGATTTGGAAGACCATTCTGGAGCGTCGAATGCTCAAATGCTCATAACTTTGGCAATTTTGTTCCGATCAACTTTAAATTTTGACACAATGTTTTTATGAATTTTTTAATTTTAAAAAATTAAAAAAAAATTAAATACCTTGAGAACCACGTCTTCAGTTAAGTTTAAAATGATATAACAATTAGTCTTAAATTTTAATTCATTTATTTTAAAAAATTAATAAGATAGAAAACCAATGAAAGAAAGTGAAGTGGAGAAATTTCTGTTTACGCAAGGTACCAAAGAGAATATGCTAATACATTAAAAGAGGTACTATTGAATTGAAACCATGCCAAAAAGAGCAAAGCAACATGGAGGAAACAACATAGATATTCTAAAAAAAGAGAAATAAATATTTATTCATATTATTCCAACTAAATTTCTTGGGTTATGCTTAATAGGCATATGTTTATGGTTTATGGATTTAATGCAACAAAAAAGAAAAACAATCACAAACACAATTTTCAATCACAAATACGAAAATTAGTTTATACATACTGTGAACTAAATATAAACAAAGGATATATAAATACTTTTGCATCCAAAAACAAAACAAACTATTAAGTTTTTCTTTGTTATACGAAAAAAATATATATGTATTTCAATCCCAGCAAACAATACAAACGAAAGATTTGGAAAAATAGGAATCAAAAAAATCCCCCATAAACACCCTTAACTAATTTTCATTTTTCATTTTATTTACCATAGCAAATAAGCTGTAAATGTTTTATAGTGAAAAGCAAAATAACTGAAAACAATCCTCAAATTTGAGATTTAGTTAAATAAAAAGATTCATATATTAAAAGCTTAAAAAGGATAAAAAATTTTTGACAGGGCATTTCTTAATAATCCTATCAAATATTTTCTTGTTTCCTTTTACTTATGACTCTGAATAACTGGCATTTAGGAATTAGCTTAGATTTTGTTTAAATTGGTCTATTTTGTATACTTTAGAAAACAGGCTCTGCCTTTTTGTTAATGCAGCAATCACCGTCAAAAATGTTACTGTTAGTGAAGTGTTTTTTAACGTGTGACAAAATAATACATTTTTGTGGCTTAACAATTTGAACGAAATTTAAAAAAATTTGCTGTGGGGTACAATAAAATTGTTTTTGATAATTGCTGCAATATAAAATTGTTCATTAAAACAATATCTTTTTTTGCCTTAAAATTACCCTTCATTTCCCTAAAGCTAAGGATTTAAGCTCTAGTGCTTTTTTATCAGTTTTCAATTGAACAACTTAAATTTCTATTATTTTTGAATTCAAGTTCACAAAGAGACAAGGATGGCATATGACGCAAGCTCTCCTGCTAAAATTTCCATCTTAACCGCAGAACAGTTGAATGTTTTGAAAATTTAATTTAAAAAATTATTATCTTATTCATAATTACTTAATGTATGTTAAATTCTTGAAATTTCAGTTATTTGTTAGAAATTTATTCATCAGGGATACAACAACAGAGCAATCCAAGAACAATGAATTTTGCTTAATATTTCCTTGTATATAGGAATTAGTTTATGATATAATGTGCCTTATAGCTATGTAAATATAAAGCTAACCAAAATTATGTCCGAAATTTGTTTGGTATTTAGGACCTGTATGAAACATATCTACGTCAAGTTCTTATCGGAAATAATATCCGTTGATGTTGAAAAATAAATTCTTTTCAATAAATTCCTAAGTTCTTTCATTATAACTGATAAGCTGTAGCCTTTTTTTCTTTATACTCAGAGTTTCTATAAAAAAAAGGACCCCATTTTTCAGGTCACAAATAAGACAATTTCAACATCGTGCATAAAGAAATGCCAAAAATATATAAAATTCTTCTTTTGTTAGCAAATAAAATTATGGGAGAAAGAAAAATATTAGCAAATTAATGAAAATATTCTGGCAGATATAATAAAATTAAATAAAAGTTAGTTCAAATGGGAAAACAAAATATTAGAAATCTTTTTGAGATGCGAATATTATTTTATTTTTACTTTTTTTTGTTATTTACTTTCATTTCGTCTTGTTTTTTGTTTTGTAAAGTGTTCCGATCGATTTTCGTAGTATTTTCCAAAAAACAATCTAAGATTAGAAAACAGAAACTATTTAGACGATATTATGCCAGCGTACACTAGGTCAGATCCTGTTTCCACGATACCAAGTTATTTGAAGCTCATTAAATAAAAAATATTATTTATATTTTTTCTATTGTTATTTTTCCTTATTAACGTCTAAAAAATTTTGTATATCTTTTGATCAATTTGAAAGCTTATTAAAATTATATATTTAGATGAAGCAGACTTAACTTCTAAAAACTTTTTTATCATAATAAAACAAAATTTCGTGATCATTTTATGAGTTGATTTCTGTGATTTAATATCAAAACATCAAACAAATAAAAATCTATATAAAAATATTTTCAAGACTACAAAACTCAACAATTTCAAATAGCCAATATAATTATTCCAGTTGTGTTTTTGATCTCTTGAATGGATCATTAAAATACCTTCTGGCAGCTTTGTTGTTTTTACTTTTCGCGCCATTCCATTTTAATTTATTAGATACAAAATAAGAGTCTGTGTTTTTGTTGTCATTAAATTTCTAATTAGTTTAACTAATATCAAAAAGTAAGAAGAAAATTTTCTGTTGATTCTTAGTATTCCAGACGTATTACAATAATACACTAACACCGTTAAACCAAACAATAGCATTTTAATAGTGTAGTGTAATTTCGATGACATTCTTTTTTTGCCACTTAATTAAGTCATGAGGATGGTCAACTTGTTTTGTCGGAAGTTAAGAGGGTCCATAAGAATGTTTTTTTCGTTATACAACACATAAAATTAAAAAAATGATATATAAAAATGTCTAAGTAAATATATATATATATATATTGTTATATGAATATGTTCAACATATAATTTTGGTTTTATTTTATTATCACATGAAAACTGTGAACAAGATCATTTTCTCAGATAAATTCTAGGATTGATGCAATAAAACTAAAAAAAAAATCCCGACAAAAAAATAAAGCAGTCATGTTAAATTCAAACAAATCTCACAACCATGTCAAAATGATTAATCGGTTAAAGTTCGAGATGTGAAAATTAATAGGACCATTCCAATTACAAGAATTGTGTTCATTTCGTTTGAATACTACCACTTGAATAATGTCACTACTTGTTAACCTGATGTGATTATATCAGTGGCTGTTTACTTGGGTTTCACATAAATTTAAGGAGTAATACAGGAAGTCAAAATTTGTTTTATTAGCCTCTATGATTTACCTGAGATCTAGAACTTTAGGTAATTATAGAAGTCTTAAATAGACCCAAATTTTATATAGCACAAAAAAAAAAAAAAAAAAAAAACAAGATTTAGTTATGTCATTTTTGATTTAGGTAAAAGCCAAATTTAATGTTTGTTGTAATATAACTTAAATTAAGACAATTTAACAGGTGCAACTGCCCATGAAGATTTTTATATTAGATCTAATAAATTATGGCTTAATATTTTCATTTAAAGTTAACTCATGTTTTTTTTAAGCTTCATAAAATTAAACACAAATCTCATAATAATGAAATAATTTCTGACTGTATATAAAAAACAAAAACAAAAACTCAAATTAAATATGGTTTTTAAATTCATTCTGTGAATTATTCTATAGAATTTTTTACTTTTATTATATTAAAGAAAATTCTGAAAGTATTTTCGTGTTCTGATAATTTTGCTATCGGTTTCAACCAAACAAATGTGGCGCAAAAAGATTAACTTGACTAGGGAGTATAGCATATTTATTGTTTGCCATTTAAGTTGCTGTCAAAGATATTTGCAAAATTCATAGCTTGTCTTATCTTGTCAAACGCTTAATGTTAAAATGCTTAAGAACTATAGTTAACCAACCAAGTTTAGTATTATGGTGGTAACTAAATTAAAAAATTTGGTTAGATTTATCTTAATAATTATATTAAGCTTGTATGCTGTTTTTAGGCAATAATTTTTGTTTTAAACTGCTTAACTGGTTTAAAGTAAGGATAAGATGCTTAGTTTTTATAATTGACTTAATCAGGCTTTTAAAATACTAAATAGTTAATTAAAACTTGCCTCAATATACTGGAAAATAAATAAACAAATTTTGAGGCTCTAATCTATATCTTCATTCATTTTTTATATGTAAATATAATTCTTTCCATGTATATATATATATACTTAAAAATGATGTACCTCTATACATATTTTTTTGAGGAAAATATGACATCCTTTATTGGATATGTCTAGTACAATACAATCTTACAAAAGCTTAAGAGCTTATCAAGCAAAACATGTGCGGTTGTGAGTGGACTTATGCTCAACTCCCAATTTATTATATTTTACAATACATATTTGCTTTTTACGTCAGAGCATATGGGTTAACCCGTTTAAGCAGGTTAAGTTTAAGTAATATCCAAGAGTTGAATAGTTTCAACGTTGCTTTTTCAAAGTAAACTTTTTTCGTGGCTATCTGCGCATTCCTAGATCACTTAGCTGACCCATATAAAATTTAAGTCTTTGTGTATTTACTGATTAATCACATATCTGTAAGCGTTTATTATCATGCGTTGGATGCTATTGCGATTTGATTGTTTGGTACATCCCCATAATGCAATGCAGGTTAAGTTGGGAATAGTGTCCTATTAACAAATACATTTGGTGCTGTTTAACTTTCATCTAATTTTTCTCTTACATGATTTTTCCAGTTTAAGTTTGAATTTAGGTAAAGCCCAAGTCCTTAAATCTTTAATGATTTAACTTGGGGTATTTGAACCCCATTAAGATATGTAAGATGGATGTTATTCTTGGGGCAGAGCCTATAGGGGGGGCCCACTTCCACTCATTAAATTTAATTTTCCAGTTCCTTGTCCTTTTTTTTCAACCACTTTATTTTGTGTCTGTCTACATACATAATTACGGTATGGTATCAATAAAGGTACCTACCGCTTTAGGTATGTTCGTGGTGTTGAGTAAATAGAGAAAGGGTCCTAGTACACTTCCCTGTTAAACTCCTGCTTTTTTTTGATAAAACTTCAAAAAGCTTTTTCATTTATAACTTCGAAAATTGCAATCGGATAAATAATTTTGGGGCAGAGCTTTGCTCATTTTGAAAATAAGTCCTTTTTTGTCTGACCTTATCAAATGACTGGGATACTCCAAGAACACAGCAAAACTATACCTTTTTACTGCTTTCTGTTTTTTTTTTTGCTCTGTAAAACAATATTTCTAAAAACAATGAATATTATTTTCAATATTTTTGCAGTTAAATAACTGTTAATTAATACCATTTAACCCTTCAAATATGTTTACATACGTATAGGGGACATATAAATATCGCTCACACTTTTATTTAGAAATCTATATATTAATATTAAAAATTTCCATTATATTCAGGTGAATTTTTTTTTCATTTATCGCATCAAAACATGCATTTGAAAATCATATAATAATGGGATCAACTATAATTCATTGACTTCAACTATTTTTTGTAGATATGATAGAAAAACTAATCTAAATAAATAATAAAATATTTTGAACTGTAAGTTCAGCAAACTTCTTCTTGCATTAAAAAAACACAAGCATTATCTTTGGAAGTTTTTTTCAGTTCTCCATCTCAGATTCTATCGATATACCGATCCCAATGGTATTTTGTTGTGTTTAGACAGTTGTCATCGTTCTTTGTTGATAAGGAAAAATATTTCCAGCCTTCTGCCTGTGGGTGCTAGACATTTCTTAAACAAATAAAAAATATATCTTCCAAATTGTTACTTTGGAAAAGAAAGTATTTCTGAAGTACATAGAGATTAATTGAAATTGAAGAAGGTTAATTTAAATACATCTTCATATGGAAAGAAATAATTTACATTTTAAGTATAAGTCAATTAAATTAATAAACACAAAACATACCTCTAAGGGAAAAAATAATACTTAAAAGTCATAGAATCATTTTATTGGTTTTCTGAATCTTTCTTATATAACAGATATAATTTTTGGCGAGCATTTATTGTTCACGTAAGAACTTATTAATGTATTTATACACTTTGGGTATATTTAGATAAGAATTGATAATGAAAGAGTGATTGACATTTAAGTCGTAATACCTACTTGGAAATTCATTGATCAGTTTTACGCTAAAATCGAATAAATAACAGTTTTAATGTAAGCAAACAATACAAAAGACCTCGTAGTATTAAGAGAGAAACCAACTTAAATTAAAGAATCCTTAAAGTAGAATAAAAAATTTAAAAAAAAGGAATTAAAATGATCCCCATTCACTTGAAACATGATAAACAATAGACATAAACACCCTTAACTAATTTTTATTTTTCATTTTATTTACCATAGCAAATTCGCTGTAAATGTTTTATAGTGAAAAGCAAAATAACTGAAAACAATCCTTAAATACAAGATTTAGTTAAATAAAAAGATCCATATATTAGAAGCTTAAAAAGGATTAAAAAAAATTTTTGACAGGGCATTTCTTAATAATCCTATCAAGTATTTTCTTGTTTCCTTTTACTTATGACTCTGACATTTAGGAATTAGCTTAGATTTTGTTTAAATTGGTCTATTTTTTATATTTTAGAAAACAAGCCCTGCTTTTTAGTAAATGCAGCAATCACCGTCAAAAATGTTACTGTTAGTGAAGTGTTTTTCAACGTGTGACAAAATAATACATTTTTGCGGCTTAACAATTTGAACGAAATTTAAAAAAATTTGCTGTGGGGTACAATAAAATTGTTTTTGATAATTGCTGCAATATAAAATTGTTCATTAAAACAATATCTTTTTTTGCCTTAAAATTACCCTTCATTTCCCTAAAGCTAAGGATTTAAGCTCTAGTGCTTTTTTATCAGTTTTCAATTGAACAACTTAAATTACTATTATTTTTGAATTAAAATTCAAAAGGAGACAAAGATTGCGTAAGACGCAAGCACTACTAAAATTTCCATCTAAAAAGGAAAACAGTTGAATGTTTTGCAAATTTAATTAAAAGAATTATTTTCTTATTTATCATTATTTAATGTAGGACAATTTCTTATAATAAATTGTAAATAGAAATTATATCTAAAGCCAGCCAAAATTATGTCAGAATTTCGTTTGTTATTTAGGAACTGTATAGAATAATATTCATCATCGGAAATAATTCTTCATAGGTAGCAAATATTCTTCCAAGCATAAAATAATTTTAGCTATTTAGAATAAAGTCCCAATCCGTTGGTGTTAAAGAACAAATTATTTTCAGTGAACTCCTAAGTTATTGACAAGTTTCAGTAGTGGTAAAGGTTTCTACAAAAAAGAAATCCCCGTTTTCATTATTAAACTGTTTTTAATTTCTTTCATTAAAAAATGCATTTAAAAATCTTATTAAAATGGGTTTGACTGTAGTTCTTTGACTTTAACTATTTTTTTCATTAAAGTAGCACAACAAATTAATCTAAATAAATAATTGAATCTTTTGAACAGTAAGTTCAGCAAACTTCGTCTATCTCTTAAAAAACCAAGGAAGTTATCTTTGGAATGTTTTTTTAGCTCTCCAGATCTCAATTATACTCAATTTCAATCGATATACCTTCCCAATGATATTTTGTTATGTTTAGACAGCTGCCACCATTCTTTATTGATAAGGATAAACATTTCAAGACCTAATTTTATTTGTCCGTCAGTTTTAGATATTTCTTAAACAAACAAAAAATATCTTCCAAATTGTTACTTTGAAAAAATGTCTGTAGTACATAAAGATTAAATGAAAAGGAACAAGGTCAATGTCAATACAACTTCATATGAAAACAAATAATTTGCATTTTAAATGTAAGTCAAATAAATAAATAAACACAAAAAATAATCTGTAAAAGGGCAAATAAGACTTAAAATTCACAGAATGAGCTGATTTTCGTTTAGATTTTTTCTCATAAAAGTTAAAATTTTTTACATTAATAAGATTTTAGTAATTTTTTTGTGCATTTTTGATATAATTAGATAAAAATTGAACAAGAAAGAGTGACTGACTTTTGAGCCGTATTGCCTTCTTGGAAATTTAGTGATAAATTTTGCGTATAACTGAATTAAAATAAAAGCAGATTGTTTCATAGTAATGTAAAATTTTCATAACTATTACAGGTATAAGGACTGTAATAAGAAATTATGTTATTAAAATATCTAAATGAAAAATAATGAGCAGAATTATGCTCTTAAGAGTTCATAGAATAATTTCAAAAGAAAAAATTGCCTACTTTGCTACTTTTAGTATAAAATATTTAATGACAGAATAGTCCCTTTCATACCAGTTAATAAAAAACCCACATCAAAGTTATTTCTTTTTGAATTTATTTCACGACAAAGCAACTTTCCCGCAACAATTCTTTGGAACATTCACAAAACCAAAAAATTCATGGAGTCTTAGATGAAGGCTAAATATTGTTAAAACACTACACAAAAGGACTATGCAATTCATAAAACATATTATTTAATTATTCAGCATCGTTTAAAGTCCAAGGATTTAATTGATTTCAAGTGTTTGTAAAGTATATTCATGTTTTTGTTTCATCGAACCTTAAAAACAAACCAATGTTGACTTTGATATAACTTACACATAAGTGAGAATAGAAATCTTTTGTGAAACATTCATAGTAGGGATGTTGCGGATGCACAATTTTTGAGATCCGCGGATGTAGATGCGGATGCGGATTAGGTGCCAACTTTTTCAAAGAGATAATGTTGGTTTAGTTATAAAAGTAGATAAATGAAAAAAACAATATTTCGATTGGTAGTAGTTTGTCTTTAATTGTATAGCAAATAAAACAATTTCAATAATTAAATATAAAGATTGGTGAATTATATATAATAAAAAGCAATTTTGCGGCCTTTTCAGGTTCAAGTTTGCTCCGCAGAGGCTCGTAAATTAATCCCGCACCACTAAATAATTGTTCACTTGGAACACTACCTGGAGGAGCCGACAAATACCTGCGTGCTATAACAGCCAACATTTTGAACTCCTTGCTATTAACACTCCACCAATTAAGAGGACTATCGGATACATCTATCCTTTTTTTATTGCGATACATAAGTAATTCCTTTTTGAGAATAACACTCGGGGTATTAATGCCAAATGTTTCCTCTTGACTTTTATCTTCACTTGAGGAGTCTAGCAACATGGCAAGATTGTTTTTCAAGCCTACCTTAGTGGCCGTACAAGACGTCTGGGGGTGTTCCATTGCTTTTTCTAAAAAGGAATTTCCGATCCTCTTACTTTTAGTCAATTGAAAACTTGGAGAATCAGCACCAGCATCAATATCATCATAAATATTTATGGCTTTTAATATTTCATTTTTAATCTTTTCTTCGGACATGGGTTTGAAGCATTTATACTTAAAGCGAGGATCCAAATTGGTGGAAATTGCAAATAAACTGTTATCTTCCAAACCACAAAACCTAGCAGAAATTTCAGTTTTCAGAGTGGTCGCTGCCGTCTGTAATGGATTGGAATCTTTCCCTCTTTTTAAATCATCATCCACTTTTTTGAGATTCAATACAAAACATTCTTTCAGTTTCTGCGAATTTTTTTACTTCATTTCATTCATGTTTTTTTGTTGCGACTTTTGCACTTCCGCATCTGCGTAAGTTCCGCATTGAACATCCCTAATTCATAGTAATAAACTATTGGCATTTAGCGTGTTTAGTCTGATTTTTAAATGATGTGGCAAGTTTGAAACAAAAATGGAATGATTTTTTGATAGAATACTAATAAGTTAAAATCATTTGCCCTGTAAATATTTGCAAGCTACAATACTATCCTTGAAATACTTTATAAATAAATAGAGAATCAAAAGGAATGTACAGCATTTTAAGAAATATTTTACTAATCATTATGAATATGATATAGCATTCGAGGATATAGCAAGTTTTTTAGTAGTTACTCATAGAGTTTCCCATTTATGAACATTTTCTTTAACTTGAATATCACAACTAATAACTTTCAAGCTAAAAAGTATAATTAAATCCTTCAAAATGTTTAAGGG
The DNA here is from genome assembly GCA_947359355.1 of Acrocera orbiculus. NCBI lineage: Eukaryota > Metazoa > Arthropoda > Insecta > Diptera > Acroceridae > Acrocera > Acrocera orbiculus. Next base: position 49,268,756 of record OX375757.1, read on the forward strand.
TGACAAATTTCACCTAATTTTACCATCTAGCCCTCTTTTTCATAAAATTAATTCATATTGCTTTACATTTAATGTAAATTGAAACTTCTTACTAACAAAAACTTAACACATAAATATTGATTTCGTTTCGTATAATTAAATAAAATAAAAAATATTTTAACATAAAAAAATTCTATCTTTAAAATGACCTTGTTTTTCAATTATTATCAAACAATCAAAAATTTAATGATGCAAATATAAATCAACCAAAAATCATCATCTTATTAAAAAGAAATAATATTTTTGTCTTGTTTTCTTTATAAATGAAATTCATTGATATATAAATAAGTAAAAAGGTATAGAAATAAAAAAGACATACATCACAACGCGCTGAACTAAAAAAGCGGGTATCCTTTTGAAATATTTTTAATCATGCCGACAGGTTAATCAGCCTCTTGAGATTTCTTTAAAGCCGACAACAGCAAATATTTAGACTAAAGATCTGTGTTTAAAAGAGTCAATAATAATAATTAAATGGGATAGTCTGGCACCAAATATATGTGTACAAATATAACTTAAAAAGGAAAAAAAAAACGAACACAAAAAAGAAAAACAATTATTCATTAGTTTGCCGCTTCCTAAGATTCAAATGATCTGAAAACCAAAAAGTGGTGGTACTCAAGGTAATTACATCACTTTGAGTGTTTGGTAAATTAATTGAAAGGCTGCTATCCCTTCTTAACATTTTAGTTTCCTTTAAAGCAGACATGATTTTGGATTTTCTCAAAGACGCCAATTAATCCAGTTACAAATTAATTAAACTACTTAATGTAAAATTTTTTTTGTGCTTAGTTTAAATATATTTTAAATTTAATTTCAGGATTTTCTTTTGTTCTCTTTGGCAAAAATTCTGTCGCCAGAAATTAGAATATGATCGAATGATGAAAGTTTAATGTCATCGACTTAGGATTATTTATCTTATAGTTGTTTTTGTTATAGTTTTTGGCAAATCTTTAGCTTATTTCCATAAATATGCATATCGAAATTTTTGGACACTGTTTAAGAAGATTATAATAAATCTTCACTAACATAAGACAAACATATTGTCCAAAATTTATTTGGGCAGTACATAACGCTTGAATATTCCGTTTAAAATAAAATTAAATAAATAATATTTTTATTTCAAAATTTCAAAACTTCTATTAGGTATCAAAAAAAGAATAATCAATATATGGAATGAGCCTAGTGTTGGTGGTTGGTGTTGTTCTCTTTTTTTTTTTTGCATTTCCTAATCAACTTTCACAAAGTATAAATAATTGACTCCTAATAAATAACAATCTGTCTTGTATAGATTTTTTAAAGAGGTGAATATCTTAATTTAAGGCTTCACGTGGTGATGTCTGGACTAGCTTCTTTTAAAAATTTGAATTTGTTCAAATTAGGAAATTTTTTTTTCTATCAAATTGCAAGAACCCAAATGAAATATTAAACGAGTCTAGATATGACTTTGAAAAATACCCTTGGTCATTATTAATTTTATTTTTTTGAATGGATGGAACGTGACTGGTTAGTTAAATAGACTTTTTTTCTTTATTTGTGAAAATAATTTTAACTCAAATTATTGAAACTAATAAAAAAATTTTAGATGCCAGTTTTGTATGGAAAATATTAAGCACGTTGGGAAGGTTTAAAAAATTTTTATGACAATGACAATATGTTTTCGAAATAAAAATATTAAAGCAATATTTTGAATAATAAACTATAAGAGTACTTTTACTAAACATTAATCTGCTGACTATAAGATACGAAATTCAGAAGAAACCAATGTTTTGCTTTATAGAAATTAAAATCTTATTTTTATTAAGATTAAACAACAGCTTAATGCTCTTGAATATTTTTATTCCTGCTTTCAAGAGAGTAACACTTTGCCACTAAAATAAACTTCAGTTTCTACAAGAGTCATCTAATCAAAATTAAATGTATCACAGCAGGAGGTACATTTCTAAAACTTTTAGACTCACAATTGTTGCCCGAAATGAAATCTAGAAGTGATGAATAAGGAAGCAATTTGAATTGCAAGTCAGTCAATTTTTCCATAAGATCCATCAATCTCTACATATAGGCATGATTGTTTCGGTGGATAGCACTTTCCGTTTGTCCATTTTACTTTCTTTGAAATAATCGCAAAATATTTTAAAATAAACGAAAAATATTATACCTTACGAATCCAAATAAAAATTAAGCTTACAGGCTATGAATTTTTTAGAAAATTTGGATGAATTTTTATTGAGTCCTTTTTTATTTCTCTAGAATATCTCCAAACCTGTTAATTGCTTTACTCAATTTAGCTAAAAAATTTTGTTGATTTTTCTAAAATTTTAATAATGTAAATTTTCCTATCCAATTTCATTTTGCGATCAGCGAGTTCAATTCCAAAGATCTACATTTTATGTTCTCTTGTGTAGTTACTTAATCAATTAGTAATCAATTTTTAAATGAAGATCATGCTCAAATATTGAATAAAAGTTTTTAGGATATGTTTGACCGAATTTCAATATTACGCAAAATATTTTTAGCAATATGAAAATATTAAATGATTAAGTGAGTCCTTAGCGCTTTACAACAAGGTAGCAAGTAAATATACTAATTTGATTGTTGAGTACATAATTTATATATATTTATAGTAGTAATTTACTAGAAACAAGTATCGAGTTATTTAACGATATAATGAAAAACAGGAAACAAGTATCGAGTTAAAAACACGAAAAACACTTGATGTATAAATATTGAAATAAAGTAAATATGATTAAATAATTTAAGTTTTCTTTTCATTAGATTACGAACGAAAATATTTTCTCAAAGTAAATAAAATTTTTAAGAATTTGTATTCGAGCAAACACGCAAATTTACTTGAATTGAGTATTTAAAATATTTCTTTTCTTGATTCAAGTATATCGAAAATCAAGTAATTGCGTTTACTTGAAAATCAAACTTTTTCTTCAGTGAATGGGTCCTTCTTACTTACTGATTTTCTTTAGTTTTTGAGAAAAACAACAAAAGTATTTTCACTTACCGCAAAAACTTATTTTTCTTCTACTTATGGCATAATTCAACTACAAGCGATCAACAGCTGTTAGTTTAAGATTTATTCTTTAACATCTAAGGTCCGCGATCTTTCCGATAACGTTTCAATTTTTTTATCTAACATGAGTTCAGGTTTTTTCATATGTTTTTTTTTATGTATATTTCTTAGCTATTCCTTCTGTGCAGTTTTCCCATGAGGTATTTGCTTAAAATTTAGTAATATCAACATATAATATGATTGAAAAATTAGGCCAGTAAATTAACTCTTTCTCAGCCGTATTAAGTATTGATTAAATTTGGTCCAACATCCTACAAAATGAATTGTTTATCCTCTTATTCCCTCTTAACGGCTGAAAAGTTATATTTCTCTTTTTAGTGGAAGGAGGGTCGGTAAATTCAAATTAATGTAGTAATTTGAGGGTCCTTTTCTCTGGAGCAAAGAGTGAGTGAGTAAAACTTTAAAGCATTTTCCTTAAGCTTAATATTTTCGAAGTCGATGTTCACAATAAATCAAAATTAGAGCGAGAGCATTTTTCTCTTTTTCTGGCAATAAATATTATTAATTTTACAATAACAAATCATTCTAGTTTTTAAGCGAAGATCGATATTTTTGCTTCCAAAAGCTACAAAAAATTGAAAAATCGAAAAAACATTGTTACCTTGAAAAACATTTACATGAACAAATAAATTTTGATTTTTTTGTTTCAAATGATGCTGTTGTGAGTTATGATGAACACCGCAAAACAACTTTTTTTCAAGGCACCTCCAGACAACAATTGCAACTCGTTCACTTATTAAAATTTTTAAATAAAAATTTAGAAGAATATTGTTCAAATATTGTGTTGCCATACAGAAATTAACAAAATAATCTTTAACTACCCATTTTGCCAACAAAATTTTATGAAAACATACCTTTTTTTCACCGAATTAGCTGAAGTTATTTTTAGATTTTATTTATTTTTTTAAAGTTTTTTATCTTCTTGCCAAGTAACAGCATGTACAATGACATACATTAAAAAACTAGGTTAAATTTGTTTAATTAATAACTGTGTATTAATCAGTCAGTTTTTTTGTTTGATTTTGAGTATAAAAATTTCTATGGTTAATTAAAAAAATTTAATATGTATAATTAATAAAAAACACCATATCACCACTTTAGAATAATGCCTCAAATTATATTGCCTTCAATTCATTTCTTATCGAAAATGTTGTCACCAAAATATATCTAACAAGTATTTTTTATTATTTCTATATTTTAGTAATTTATCCATTCAACTAGATTTTTAAGAAAATCAATTTATATATTTTATCATTTATCATCGGGTATTAAGGTCAGCATAACACATATAATCGTTGACAAGCATAGCGTGTGAAATTATGAAATGATAACTCGAGCATTAAAATAGCTATAGTAACAACAGCATTCCAACAATGTCACATACAATAACCAGTCAATAAATTTACTGATACATTTTTCAGATAAAAATATAAATACAAGACGTTAGTGTCATTTAGACACTTTTCTAAACATGATAAAAGCCTCAAATCTTGGACTTACTGTCCAATTATTTCGCTTATCGTTATAATGTCACGCGTATTGTTTCTTATTATCGAAACGTTAGTTTTACTTTTTACTTATACACCATTTTATATGGTATTGAATATGTGCAATATTCATTTTAAAAACAACAATTTACCATAGTAAAATTGATTTGAAGTAGAATGTATCAAATGTATATTGATTGAATCTAATATCAAGCTGTGAATTTTAATAGACGCAAAAAAGCATTAGTGGTTTTATGGAATGAGTATACTACTTATAATGTTTAATGTTAAGCAAAAATGGTATGGAACGCAATATTATTTTACTACCATATATATGTATATGTAGTTTCTTGAGTGAATAAAAATATTTGGTTGGTAGACACTTAAGAGAAAATTGCAATTAAAAACAACTCTACAGGTAGTCAATACCAATAGCTCTCTACCAGTCAATTTGTTATATAATCTAAAATGTTTAAGAATCTATTTGGTAGCTCTTATAGATCTTTACAATGTGATCAAGTATTCTAAAGATAAACTTAGATTAATAGTGTACCTGATCAATACCTTTATTGGGTGTTGTTTATAACACTGATAATTGACTCTTAGTTCTAGTCAAATGGTAAATATAATGAAAAATTCCAAATACCACATTAAATTGAATAAAAATATAAATTATATATATATATATATACATATTATATGATCATATTAAAGAAAAAGGAAATATAAAATTTGCGATTACTTCGTATTATCTAGTATCTTTTTAGTTTAATAAATTTATTTTCAATAATTTTTAAAATTACCGTTAGCTAACTTAGTAATCTTTGGTTGAATTATACTTAAGAATAACTGGTCTTATCCATTAAAGATTCTCATCAAGTCTATAAATATATAAGGTGAGTTAGTAAGAGAAAAGGATTCGTCTTATTTTTATCTTTTATCTAAATTGTTGTACTGATGACGTGTTAATAGTAATTATCCTCGAATGTATACCGTCACGTAAAATTTAAAACTAATTTCATTAATAAAAAGAACGGAGTCTGGTATAAGTTGGGTGTTAGCTGATATTTAATAAACTTACTACTTTTCTTTAATCATGACCGTCAAAGTTTCTGGAAAATTATTATGCTTTCTAAATAGATGCAAATTATAAAATAGCGCTTAAGCTCTTTCTGGTGATGCTTTTATTGACGCTGCGTACCTGCCATCGATATTGTTTGATGAAGTATACCAATTTTAGTCGTCATGTTTTAGAATTTTTCCTTATACCAGTGTACTAGATTTTCCTATATCATTTGCTTTAAATGGATGTAGACCAGAGACAAGTATAAAGTTGTTCAAAGCTGCACTAAGTACATTGGACATAAAAGAAAGTTCTGTAGATTAATTTACTGTCGACCTTTTTCCTTCCTTTATGATATTATTTGATGCTACTGCATGTAATCTGCCTGAAAAGGGTATAGAATAAATAATTTATACAAAACGCGTAATGATTTTTTCATGGTTATGTTATGTGTTCAATGTTTTCTTCAAGTAATAAAAAACATCACTTTTACCAGTTTATTTGATATTAAAAAATTTCAATTTCAAATTGCTTGAAATTGGAGTTTCTTAATAAAAGAAAATATATTTCTGGAGAGTAAAAAAAAGTAATTTTCATAAAACAATTCATCAGTCTTCCTACTCAACTAAAAGCAAATTTATTTATAAGGCTTTAGAAAAAGAAGAACTCTAGACTAGATTTGTTTTGTTTTTTGTTTTTTTTTTTTTTTTGTTGTTTGATTTTGTAAATTTTAGTATTTTTAAATATTTATTGTTGAATATTATTTAGATACACGCAAGTCTATGCTTTGGGCGTGTAACTAAAATTCCAACACTAGGAACCATATATAGCAAAACCGTCAGATGGACAAATGATTTATTTTAAAGTTACCACCGGCTATATTTGATCACGCAAAACTGATTAATTGCAATCAGCTTGTAAAACATAGTCGCTAAATGTTAATAAAATCAACTTTATGTTGGCACTATACACGACAAAAATCAAGACGTTGAGTTGTAAGTTTTGTTTTTTAATCCTATTAAAGACATGACACTAATACAGGATTTATCATCTGCAATAGCTTAAGTCAAAGAACATATTACATATAGGACGTATTTTATTGTAAGGAATATTTTATTTAATGTAATTTCCTTTAAAACTATTCAGGTTTTATCCTCTTTATTTTTTATTTTGATTTTTCTTTTTTGTATTTGCTAGAGTTTTTGTTTTTTGGAGCGATATCTTTTTAAATCTTGAAAATTTATTTATTTATTTATTTATTTATTTTTTTTTTTGTTGTTTACTTTTGTAGTCTTCAATATGAAAATAATTGCAAAGTTTCTAAAGATTACTGGTACTATCGTCACATCCCCAGTACTAGAAATCCATAGGACCCTAGAAAGGCTATAATTCACCATCTGGTGTCCATTGTATTAAGCTCTTGAAGGCCTTGTGCTGTATGGGGACTCCTTTGCAAATGCCGCACTTAAGTTCAAGAGCCGTAATACAGCGAAGACGTCCACTCGCGTTTCCCTTATAAAATTTTCTTAAAATTTTGTTGTTGTTTTGTTAAATTTTTTTAATTTCTTCCTTTTTTTCTTTCTCTTTTTTTGTCTTTTTTCAATGTATTTATATTTTCTTTAGTTTGTTATTCACATAACAGTTTAGTAACTGGCTACGTTTCATCAGCTTCCGTAAATATGGCAAAACTTTGATAATTAAACATTACTAGTTTTAGAATGGAGACGGTAAACGGAAGGTATATTTATTCTCCCATAGTATATAAATATAAGATGAACGGACTTTACCTTAACGGGCTGCATATATGATGTTAGTTTGTACATAGTCGCATCTAAATGTGGTATGCTAGAAACTTTCTTTATTTTGCAATGTGAACTGAAGCTAACACATTAATTGGTCTTGCTACGATGACCAAATTGGTAAACAAGTGCTTTGGACGACGACAAATATAAAATTTGGTAGATATATGGAATGGGATAATAGTGTCCTCTGGTTTCTCTTTTATACAAATACACAATAAAGCAGCTAATGAGTGTCGTGATGAAATTCATTTCAATTCCATTAGGAATTTATTGCTCTTAGATTGCGTCGTATGGTATGCTGGATTACAAAATTGATGGCGGTTTTTAGTTTTTGAAGTGAAAAATATTAACTATAGAATTTTGTCTATATTCTTAACTTGGTAAGTGACTATTACAAAAATAGAAATAGTTGATTTATTGCAAAGAGCTAGCTTAATTAGACTTTCATGTTTTTTCTTTAAAATTAGTTTATTTTTTGTTTATATTAAACAATGAATAGGTATCAACTTTTGAGCTATTTACAGTCACAGTAAGATATTTTCAAATATTTAACAAGGTCAATATCTTCATATTATTCTACAAGTTTTTTATCAAAATTCAATATAAAAAGTAGATTATATCTAATTATCAATAGAGGACGTGTAGCAAAATAAAGCATGAAAAATGGATTAATTACGATTCAGTTTTTTCTTTCAAAAAATTTATTTAATTTCTAATATAATAGACAGAAACACATTGTCCTTAATGTTTCTATTGAGTTCAGGCCTCATTCATAGTGCTGGCAGAAATAAGAGACTGTTGCGAAAAACATACTTATACAGATTAGCAGCGTAAAGTGGATCTGACAACAATATGGGAAAGAGTGACAATGCGTGTGACACCCATGCATTAGCTCATGATATGTGTTTTCAGATCGCTTTTGAAAATATTATTTTTTTAAAAAAGAATTAAAAATTGGCGATGGAACGTTTGTTTATGTGGTGTTTACCAAATAAAAAGAAATTAATTATTTTTTCTATCGCTCATTTATTGATTGTTCCGCTATTTTTTTGGTTCTTGTTTTTAACTTGTTCATGTTTTGATTAACTATTATTTTTGGTCTTATTTTTTGCGTAACACGGAAAAAGTAACACTATAAGCAATAATTAAAAAACGTAAATGAGATATCTTTGACCATTCGGTTGTAATAAAGTACCTTAAATCTATTACAATTTTGTTTCGAAAATTTTATAATGGGATTTTGTTTAGAATATCGTTAAGAATTATGATATACGCACTTTTTATATGATGCCATTTAACAATTTTTGGCCTAGTCCTCATGTAGAAGGCCGTGATAAGATACTTTGTTTCATCCCCGAAAAGTCTTAAGATCTAGTCTAATAGATAGTGAAGAAAGAATCATTACAAAATAACTAAAACAAAAAATTTCTCCCCAAGGAAAACACATCCTATAGAAAAAAATGTTTGTTCAAATTAAATATAAATTATTTATCAACGCTTGTAAAACAATTAAGTAAATATCCTTCGCCTGCTTTACAAAAGCAATCAATAAATGAGTTCTCAAAAAATTCAGTCAACTCCAGTTCTATATCAAAAAAAAAAAAAACTTAAAATGAAAATTCGTTATAAAAGATTGATTACCTATTCCTTAATAAAAACCCTTTTTCCGGAACTTGATGCAAACTTCAAATACTATACTTAAATAAATTATGCAATTTTCACAGAAGCGCTTTTATATAATTTAATCTTGCCACTACTTTAAATATAGAACTTCAAAGTTAGCTCTTAAATAATTCTTTTGACAATTCAGAAAGACATGTTTGCCTGCTATCATATATCTAGAATACTAATGGGTTTTTAATTGAAGGCTTAGATGACAAAATTATAGAATGATGAAAATCATAAAGACAAACACCCAACTAGTACGACGTTTAAAGATAAAGATTAAGTTATTAGCTGTGCTAGTCATCAATTTACCGGAGAGTACTTGTTATGATAAAATGGCGTTTGCTTTTTATTATTACCAAACAAAAAAAATTCATTAAACAGACTTTCTGTACAAGAAAAATAAAAGAAAATGAGTGCAATCTTTTTCTATTGCAAAATGCTTACGCACTTTACTTAACATATCCATGATAAACAGTGATCCTTGACAGACTTGACTTAAGCAAAATATTCATCTCACAGTATCACTTTAAGCAAATAAGCCTTTCTCTTTTTGGACGTATATAGTGTGTTTTATCATCTGCCGTAGGCTAAAACATAGGAAAAATAGTTTTATGCAAAGTTCGTTTTACTACTTACTAATAGCGGCAGCTTCATTTTTTTTATTTTTCGTTAATTCCGGTGATGGAATCTAGTATGATGAAGGTATTTTGTTGTTTGATTAGTTATTTTTATTTTTTCATAATTGTTTACTATATTCAAGTACGTAAAATAGCTTAATTTAATGATTTATACTCGGTTTTGCGTTTTAAATATTTTTAAATTTAATCCAGTTTTTCTTTCCTTTATATGAAGTGGTACGAAAATATCATTTACAGCTAGCCACGTGTCAAATATAAAATATTCTAATTAAATTAATGAACTTTTCTTTTGCACTAGTAAAACGGTAATGGATTTAACTTTTCAGTAAATCAATTAAGATTAAATTACTAGGATATGGCTTACAATTTCTGTTCCTAGGAATTAGTTTCGTAAGTCAAATATGAGTTTTAATATTTCATGAAGGAAGCCTCTCAAATGGTAATAAGGAATAAGTTTGTTCACCAAACAAAAATTAAATTTAAATGATTGGTCTCAAGCACTTAATATGTCTGTAACGTTTCAAGCTTTTTGAAATTGATTTAGTGAACTTAGTTTGAGTTTTGAAATTCCATTAAGGACATCGAATGTTATTATTTAAATGGTTTTCCATAAATCAAATAAAATTGATAGCTAAGTCAATATTTTTCCTCGGGAGTATTCCTGTTTGTTTGCAGTTTTTTTCTAATTTATAAAGTATGTAGACCTTAACCTCAACAGCCTAATTAACAACCACATAATGATCTTAATCCTTTAAATTTATTTTTTCAAATGTTGAGATTTCGTTTAGCTATACTAGAAACTTGAATGTGGTTTTTTGGCTTTTTTACAATGAAAAATATCATTTTTATAGTCATAGAAAAAAGTTAAGGTATTTCAATTCTCCTTTTTTGTTCCAGTTTTTCTATGCAAATAAGAGTAATCTTCAAACAGTAAATATAACACTGATAATGAAAAACATCTTTTTTTTTGTAAATTTTGTTGTATATCCCGTGAACAGCTAGATTTATTTTTTGATTCCCTATATAAGTGAATGAATCACAAATTCACGCCTGCTAACTGATTTTGGGTTAATGCAGCACCGCTGTATTTTTTCTTTAGAAAAACAACTTCCAGCTCTCATTTTCTAAAGCTCACGTGTTTATATTTTTCTTAAAATTCATAATATTTTTTATTTGGCTACATTTTGGTTTTAGCAATCATGACCAATTTAGCTACTATTTTCGAATTAATAATAATTTTAGCTGCTTACTTGGCTTCCTTCTTTTTGGTAATCTAAAGAACTATACAGCTTGGTCTTTTTGGTGCTTTACAACTTTTATAAATTTGATTTTTCCCTATTTTTTTATAATTTGATAATTTCTTTGGTATGATGTGTTTTTGCAATTTGTGGCTTTTCAACAATAGGAATTTTAAACTTATTTAAAAGATAATGTACATATAAGTTTTTGGACGATATTTTTGATTTCCTTATTTTCTTTTTAGTATTACAGCCATTGAAAAGATCTTTTATGTCTACCAATTGTCTTGCTTATATTTTTCATAATTAATTTATCATTTTTAGTTGGTTTAAGACGTTTGCCATTTATGAGATAGTTTTCGTACGAAATGTGTTACTTTTTGGCAGTATTACCTATTTTTTTAAGTGTTTTGGGGATTTGAACCTGCAAAATATTTCAAAAAGACCTACTACGGCATTAGCACAAATATTCACATTAAATGATAATGTGAATTTTTGAAAATCATTTTGCTTTAGAAAATACTCAACATTTAGGGATATGTGGATGTCTGAAATAGAGTTGGTATTTCTCCACACATTAGGTTAATAATTGAAGGTTCACTTAATTAAAACAAATAATACCTACTAAAAACAACAAATAAATTCACAGTTAGTAACTAATAAATAAGTATTAATTCAATTCAAAAAACCTCTTAAATTATAAGAACTTTATTTGCAAACCCAAAATTTACTCATGATTACACAAATTTAATACAATAGATTCACAAATATCACAAAAAAATCAACAAATTACATCTAAATAAAATTTAAACCTTAAGAGCTTAACTGTTGCAGGAAATTAATTTTCTTTAAGGGCCAAATGTAATACTATCAAACGCGTTTTTCTCGGTTGATCAAGCTTAAAATGACAAATGAAGATAATCGAAGTATAAACTCTCATTGTGAAACTAGGCGTGAGGGTAGAATTAAAAATACCAAAGATCATACAAAAAAAAGATACTAGACTAAAAACTGGAAGTTTAACAAATCTCTTTGTGTAATATTATTGGTTGTATCACGCTTTAAGGGGAAGGCTTAGTTCGTTAAAAAATAATTTTAATATTTTCTTTTTTTAATAAAAAATAAATAACAATCTTTATACCTTAACAATAATTAGTTTTAATATGCAGGTAATATACTTTGACATGTAACATTTTTAGTTATAAAATAATAATATCCTAAAATTTCCGAAGTAAATTTTATGTTTCAAATATGAAAATCATGTATTAAAATTTCAAATAAATGTTTCGAATAGAAAATAGCTCATTAAGTTTCATATTTCAATTAAATATCAAACTCCACATACGAAAAGAATGTAAAAACTTCACCTTAACAAAGGCTTGCATATAAAGGCTTGCAACCTAAAATCATATAATTGGTTCCTTTATACCAGAAACTTCCAACTAAGTCAAATATCAAACTTAATTACATTAAATTGTTGATATTGTCTTAGCCATATTCTCTTTGACCAAATTTAGATAATAAAATATATCCTAGTTAGTTAGATAGTTGACACTTACTTGTTTTTTGTTTTCAAGGAATGTGTCAACATTATTTTCTATATAGACATCAGAGGTCAAACAATTTTATCTAAACACAATTGACATTTTACTTCTTTTTTTTTAGCGTGTAACAAAATTTTATATCTTTTCAAAAACAATATTGTCCAATAATTTATTTTTGTACTTCGATTATTTTTCACTCATGAAACACATTTATTGATTAGCTACATAATACATAACAAAAACAAAATACCATATCTTCATGTTAGGTAATCTCAGTTTATTATTCAAAGTCTTTCAGCTATTCATGTGCATATGGTGGCATCATCATCAGAGTATAACCACTAAAATAAGTATAAATCGAATTGTCAGGCAATAATTGCGTTTTAAGTCGGTAAAATTTCATCTAACCAGATAATCCATCAAAATGTCACGAGTCAAACCCAGGTGAAGTAAAATCACACCATATACTCAATTTGAACTCGTTTTTTTTTTATTTTTCAAACTTTTTGTTGTTATTACTTCTTACACACTTGTCTTAGTAGGCTTATACAAAATTTTATTGATGGCGGCTTTAGTTCTAGAAATCTATTTCTTTAAAGCTCAAAGCGATTAGCTTCTATAACCATCTTAAGACAAAAATCTTATAAAGTCAATTGTATTGGTCTATCTTGAATGGCTATAAGAACAGTTTAAGCCATTTCTGAACGCCTCATAAATTATTGGCCATGGATTTAAAGAATATCAAACGACTGGGAAAGTAACCGCAGTCTATAGCGATCTTTAATGATAAATGTACTGAATTGGTATGATAAATGCAGTGAATTGTTGATAGGTATAAATCAATAAATAAAGTATTAAATTATATTTAGCTGTTTGTGGAATTTCTTGTACTTTTAGTTTATATCTCTTTCTTCTGTCTATCTACGTCCGAAACTGTTACACCTTTAAGTTAGATCCTTCTAATGTATCTCTAGTTAAATAACAGATATTGCAGATTTTATGAAGTTAGCACACAGGTCTTCATTTTATCTATAGATATGTTTGAATTTTTTTTTTTTTAGTTTTTATTATTTTTTTTTTTTACCTTTTGTTGTTGTTGTTTTTAGATACGATCAAATTTTTTCAATAAACAATATTGTTTTGTAACTTCCTACACTTAGAGGTCAGAGCTTATGTTGTAATCGTTGATCTTTTTATTTAATATGACAGTCAACCGAAATTCTTTTCTAATTGTCATATGGGTATGACTGCGTTTTACTTTTATTTTTTGTGTTTTTTTCGTTTATAAAATACAATTAATTCTTTTTGATTTAGATATCTTAACATGATACTTAATGATAAGAATTCTATTTTTGATTTTTTGACAGTCAAATTAAATTTTGGAAACTAATTCTACAGATACTTTAAAATCATCAATACTTAGGTATTCAGGATAAATTCTAGCAAAGTATTAATTATTTTTAGCCCGTGAAAAAATTAATTAATATTTAACTTACATTTAAATTTTAAACTGTTGGAAAAAATTGAAAAATGGCCTCAGATTTTTTAAGAGTCATAATATAAGAAATTCAGGAATATTTTAAAAAACTCTAAGGTCTATGTATTCTCATTAAAAATAAGCTTGAAACCACTTTTTGCTTCAAAAAGCATTTGGTGGAGGAGATGGAAATTATGTCACCTATTTTGACTGACAGACTGATAGACTCAAATGACTTTTCTTGAGATTTTTTTATATATTTAAATGCAATTATTTATTATTTTAGAAAAATACTATTTTCCTTTGGAAAATATTTTACTTGGCTTTTGAAAAAATATTAGTATTAAAGAAACCAAACAAATCATTTTATTAAATTTTTAATATTAATTAACAATTGAACATTTCATGCATAAAGAACTTGATATAACCAATCTCTAAGTGATAAATCTTATCTTTAGATATTCTTAAGACAAATATTTTAAATTTCTTAGTAAAATACACACCCACACAAAAACAGAACATTAGCTAAAAACAGACATCAGACAAAGAAAATTGACCCTATACACCTCGCTATTTTATACAATCGATAGTAATAAGTAAAACAATGGCTGACTTCCTTGATAATAAATAAACACATTATTCCCAATCAGGAGGTAAGTAAAAATTATCAAAATACTAAATAGGAATCCCTCAATAGAATCGTGCCCATTGGTTTCGAAAATATTCTATAGTATAGCAGTGCGATAGAATCTACAATTTCCAAACGTACTTTTATTCGATATAATATGTTATCATGTTCACATTCTTACTATACGCAAACCAGAAAATGTTGATTTCAGCCAAAGAAGATGATATTTCTTTAGTCAGCCTAATAATCAGGCTGGGACATTGTGAATTTGCGGCAAAAGAATGTGTAACAGTATTATTGCCCACATTGAAAGTCTCATATTGGTTATCCTGTTTTGTTATTTAAAAAGATATACCTCTTGGCTGTGTATGATTTTTCGACCTTTGGACTGATTATCATATTCTTTAGTTGCATTATTCGACGCCCGTACCTAGTTTTGTTGTATCTTTTATGAGAATTTAGCTTGTAACGAACACCAGAGTTCGTTATTATAATTGGGAAAACAATAGGTATATATGAGCAATCATTAACATATTGCCATGCATTTGATGTTGCTTACTAGATTCCAGCTGACTTTTTTATCAAGTTAACTTATTGCATTTATGGTTGATATTAAAAACAACATATCATTACGCATAGGAAGCTTATAATGTCAAACATTTTCTAGAATTTTCTTCAATTAGTATGAAAATGATAAGAGATATTTTTTAATCACTGAATTTAATCACCTTTACATTTAATGAAGTTTTAAAAACAATTTTACATTAAAATAAATAATAAAATGACATTTTTGTGAAAAGAAAAACTTGCTTGGAATCCTGAACATCCTGAAAAAATCCAGTTTGATAGTTTTTTAATAGCTCCCTGATGTTTCTGAGTTTAAACTCCTCTCTTTTTTTGACATCTGCAAGATATTATACAGTTATAGTTTTTTTAACAGCAGGGAAATACTTATATTCATACTGTGTAAAATTCTACCAGGTAACCATTCTAACAGGTTGAAGTAGTGAGATTTTTTAGAAATATGACAATGTTTTAACTTTGACTTAAATATATCTTTTTACAAGTTTAAACATAAGTATATCCTAAGTTTTAGGTTTATTTACCAGTGAAGTTAAAGTCAAATAGTATTTCTTTATCATGGGAAAATTTTGATTACTTTTGTTATAAGAGTCTTAATTAAAAATATCTTCCTAAAAAGGGAAATTAGAGATGCTCTTCAGTACATTATTGAAATTATGCAATCTATCACTTTTGCATTTTTTGGAGAAATAAAGCCCACAACAAACTATAGTTGTTTTGCGCTTTTTAACGGACTCGCCAATTCTACGAATCCACCCTTTCAGTGCAAAAATCTTACAACATTTTTTAATCAAAAAAAAGATTGGTCAGTTAGGATTATTTTGTAAGGAGTATGTGCCTCTTAGGAAAGTGTTATTATTGCTAAGAAAATTTATCATTTTACAATATTTTTGGAAAAATTTTTAACAAATAGAAAATTTAGCAAATTAAAGTTTTAACATAGAAAAATATACAATAAAAAAAAACAAGACCTATTTAAACAGAAAACTTTAAAGAAAAACCTTGCGTTATTAGTGAAATAAATAGATTCATCTTAATTATAAGCTTCAAAAGGAACTTATATTATAATTAAAAGAATATCTCATTACAAATTACAAAATAAAAAAATAATTTCTCATACATTCCTCACGCAGTTAGGCGTTGAGAAAATATTTCTCATCTGAAAAGTTTTTGACAATTCTTTTCACTCTCACCGCAACTTCGAGAATTACTCGCGTGAAAAAATATGTAAAAATCCAACTTTCTCATTCTCATGCCAAACTTTCACCGGAACAAAATCCTATATTTGGTTTGCTTGCATTTTTCGATTTCATCTTATCTTTACTTTTTTTTACATATATATATAAGTTTCATAAAAGATTTGCTGAATAGATAAGGTTTTAATTAATTTTTGGTATTGATCCTGTAGTAAAACAGCAATCAGTAAACATTTTAAAACAATAACCTTAGCTATTAATGTTACACTGTGACCACATAGTTTTCAAAAATAACAACAAAATTAAAGGAAGCTAGCCAAAAACTAATTCAAAACAGTTCCTACCCTAAACAAATTGAATTACCCTTAAGTTTAGTTAAATAAACTCTCTTGAATGCAAAGTGAATAAAATCTTTTAAATTGGCTATAGAGCCATAAAAATCTTTAGAAGTACCTAAAGCAATCAACAAATTAAAGTTCGATTTATTTATTCAAAAAAAAAGAAGAAGAAAACTATAGAAATTTTATTTCAAAAATCTATTTCGTCAAAATAAACCAAACTTCAAGCCATTTGTTGGGATATACTAAATATATATCCTTGAAATTTTTATTTCAAGCTTTTTTCTTCTGGTTGTTTTCTTTATGAAAATCCTAAAAGTGTACTTGAAGTTATTAAATAATCTTTAGAATCTGGGGCTCAATTAAATAGCATTTCTTCAAAGTCTTTACGATGATAAAAGGTTTTTTAGTATTAGTAGCTTTTTGAAATATTAGTCTCAGGCAGATGCCCCAAATGTTATCTCGTTGTTTCATTTTAATGCTAAGAACAAATTCTGTTTCTTTGTATTCAAGTGAGCTTCTTTATTCCTCAGAAAGGTTGGGTAATTCCTTCAAGTGGAATGTGTAAGTTTGCATATTAAAAAGATATTTTTCTCACAACGGATTATTGACTAAGATCAAACTATTTTCTCTAGTTTATTCATACTTATTTTTTAGACAAAATATCACTTAAACTAGCCTGCATTTTCATGCATTTTCATGCAGAATTTAAAGCATATTTTCCAATTACTTTTTAGAAACTGAATTTAGAATACTCAGGTATTTAAATTTCTATACATCTTTGACATGTGAAGTGAAACTTTTAATTTTATTAAACTGTTAACTCGTAATTTTTGAATACATTGTTTAAATATTACAAGATATACATATAAGCCATTTAGTTGATTTAAATTGTATAGTTTTCACCAATATTACTGCAAATTATTATTAGAAAAATAAATAGTATTAGAAAAAAATTGGTTTAACAGTAAATATTTTATAAGCAATAAATAAAAAAAAAACAGAAAAGAATTAAACCAAGAAATTCATGTTATAAAAACCACATGTAAATTTCATTTTTGTCAGAAGATTTTAAAATGAGCCTTTTGTTTCCTTGTAAAATTCATTGAGCATACCACAAACTTCAGCAAAAGCTACTTTACATTACAGGCGTTACACATGTAATTACTTGGCATTTTATACAAAATATAAACTACACGTGATAATGCAAGAATTGTATTTTGTAAAATTGTACTTTTATTTTTCTCAAAATGTTTTTTCTTGCCTTCTAATACAGTGTATTAGTATCTGATTGGAAAAGATATGAGAAACGTAATACAAGTGACGTATAATTTTCTAATTATTATGCTTACAATAAAGTTTAGCTCTATTACCTAAGACCCGATTCAAAGCCATCTATAAGAGCAGTGAGGTGGAATGCATACTCCATCAATTTTTTACTACTTCTTTAATAAATAATTCCAAAACAAAAAGACACAATGAAACTCTAGTAAATATTTTTTTGTATTGAATCATTTTAACACCGCATAAATCATTTAACACTTTTACAAAGCAAAAGCTGTAAAATTAATAACCTTAAAAAAATCAAAAAATAAAAACTTTAAGAAAAAGGATCAAAATCTAACACTCTGGCAATATAATCGAAACAAAAAAAATATTTTAAAAACGGAATTTAAAAAAGAAAAAAAAAACTATACAGGTTTATGTTGTGATTGATTACTCCCTAATTTCCAGCAATTTCAGGAAGACATTTGATGGAAACCCAAAGACCTCTATTATAAAATAAAAATGAAAATACAATATACACAGAAGATGATAAATAAAACGAAGAAAACTATAGCCACAAGCGTGGCATAAAACGATTCAGTTAAGTAGCACAGCCTATTTTGGTGAGGTTTAAGTTAATTAGTTAAAGCGGGCGTTAAAAAAAATTTCCAGAGGCAAAATAATGATTCTTTTTTCTTTTTATTTCTCTGTTTTATCTGTTTTTATATTTAGCTATTGGAAGTTTTGTCTACTTTTGCACCAATGGAATTTTACTTATCATCGGACTTAATGTCTCAGTATTTCAGGGTCGAACTTAACGAATCGGAACGCAAATAAATCACGCGCTAAACTGGCCAAAAGCGAGAAACTGTACAAAATCTTCCAACATGTTAATTTGTGATACGCTTGATCAGATCCGGTCTTCGTTTTTATCCAAATTAAGATATTAAAATAAACGCGCGGGAATTCTTTGAACTATTTTAAATTATATTCAGTGATGTCAAGACTAAGACACTACTTTCAGAAATGTACTTTTGTGTTGTTGTTGATTTTTTTTTTTTATTTTTTGGTTTTATTTTAATTCCGTTTTTTTTTTTTATCTTAGTTTTCTTGCTTTTTAGAAGAAAATCTCATGCTGACTAAGTGGTCTGACACTGATTAAGATATCTTCAATGATACAAAAGCAAAACCAAAAAAAAAAAAAAAACAGAAAACAAAATTAAAAATAAATTTTACCTGTAGCTTCAAAGGTGTTTATAAGTAACTGATCGTTGTATTAGACTAAGATTAAGTTTATTGGAACTCAGCCTTTAAATAGAAACAAAATTTTGAGTCCAGTACTAAATTAATGGAAGATATAACATGTAACAGAAAGTAGCAATTAATTTTAATTCTTTAATTTTATTTTTATATAAAATTTTTAAGAATATTAATATATTTGTTAGTTAGAACCATTTTAAGATTAGACAAAATGCAAATTGCCTAACATAACTTAGGACCACAAACAAATACTGTCAGCATGTTGTCTATAGCAACAGATATTAGAAAAGTTTTCAATAATTTCTTTAAACGGATTTATTTTTATGAAATTTTTAGCTATTGGGAAATATTTTCTGTAACAAAAAATCTAAAAATTTATTTCATTGACAATTAAGATAAATCTTTTCTATTTTGTAAAAACTAAACTAAAAGCGTTATGATTGCCTATTTTTCTTCTTTTTTATTAATGTTTAAAATTGCTTTTCTTCTAAGCACTTAACAAATTCTCTTCTACTGATTAACTTATTCTAATGCAAAATAGTCTGGCTTAATTTTGGTGAATTGACCTTATACCAAAAATTAATAAGTTTTTAGTTTGATCAAAATATTTTCTTTTGTTTTAAACCTGGTCGACTTAAATTAAGACCAATTTTTAACTGAATATCCTAACAAACTTTCATATGTCAGGTTAAGCAGTGAAAATTAATTTTTAAAATGTACTTAGGCTTAGATTAATGACAAATTTATTTTAGGCGATGCGATGGAACAAAAAGAGTTTCAAATTTGCTAAAGAATTTCAAATTTTTAAGGTGAAAACATTGAATAAGTTTCGAGATTGTTTAAAATTCTAATTTTCTGTCTGGACTAGAATAAAAGGTGAGATGCTGAGTGTCATTTTAATAGTAACACTTTGAGGCTGCAATTAAAACTTTTGAATGATTTGTGTTAAAATAGTTTTTCTGTATATATTTTTTGGGGCTAAATTAAGGTCCACATCAGAATCAAAGTCTGATTGTCAGTTTTTCGACAGTTCAAGATCTCTCCGATTTTTACCAACGTAAAAACCCTAATTAAGAGCGAAAATATTTATTTACACTTACGTAAACACGCAGAAATTCCTCGACGTAAATAAAATTTACAATTTTTTCTTTTTACTAACAATGCACAACTATCATCAAAGTCACAAAATGAAATTAAAGAACTTAAAGGATTTTTTATCAGACTTATTCAAAGGACTGTCTTATTCCGTTAAATGAAATAGAGAACAAAGCTAATAAGGTTGAATTTACGAGCAGTAACAATGAAGATCTTCATCATACAGCTCCTAAGAAAAGAAGAATTTTGTTTCCTATCGGAAAATGAATCAAGTTATAGTGATCGTCTTATAACTCCTTGCAAAGAAATCATACGATATATTCCAGTTTTGAAAGGGAAAGTGGATTGAATAGTGAAGAAATTTCAATACAAAAAGCTACTGATAGAATATTATGGGAAAAATTGGAAGATGGTAGAAATACTGTTGGATTTCTTGGTCATGCCAAATTCAAAGATATCTCAGGGCCAACTACATATGCCAAAAAAATATTATACTTGATTCTCTAAAGATTTGATAATTGACATAGGTTTAGGTATATAAAATCATGCACTATAGAAAAAAGACTGAACAGTAGGAAAATTGAAATCAAGTATTTATGGTCTTTATCTTCGTAAATATGTTTCAAGAAGTAGAGACTTCCTTTTTTCTCTCAAATAATGTGCAAAGATAAGCTCAAAGAGCTTCAGTTTTACACCGTAATAAGAAAAATGAACAAAACGAATGATTGAAAACAGACAAATTTTCCTTGCTTTCAAAAGTATGGAAAAAATGAACAGTAGATGAGTAATTGTTCTAAGCCAAAGATGTCCATTGACTCAATACATGCCACACAAACCAGAAAAGTTTTGCATCAAATTTTAGCCGTTGAAAAATAGTTGAATGGTTAAGTTCAAAATAAATAGAAGTAAGAGCGTCTGTGCTAAATGTAATGAAGAAAATCTGCAAAAACTCTGTTTTAAAACCAGAAAATATAAGTAAAAATTGTTTTGAATAAAGTTACTTTGCAATAGAATTTTATTTTTGAAAAAAAGACTTCATTTTTAATGTTTGAGTCAAATTGACTCATTACAGGCAAAATAGATAAATAACCAAATACCGATATCTAGATTTTAGTTATGATAAGAACAGTCGAGAACCTTTTGACACATGATTTTTAAGGCTCCAATAAGATACAAAAATATTTATATAAATATCAATTAATCATTTTTCCCCAAAAGCACAACACTTTTAATCTTCAAAATAAAAATCAACTGTAATATTCCTTTTTCTTACTGCTAGTAATAGCTTAATCATTCAATCAGTCACATATTTGCTTTTCTAAGCTTAATCTGAGTGGGGCTAATATAAAACAATAAATATCAATCACTTAGTTATAGTAGTTTTGACAGCAATCAACAACTGGTATGAAACTCGTCAAAGAAGTAATGATGAAGTAGTCATCACAGCTTCAAAAAATAGCCAAAGCAGTAACTTTGAAGGCTATTATAGAACAAAAAAAAGTAAATATTTTTTCAGAAAATATAGTAGCAAGATATATTCTAAGCCAAATATGAAAAAAGAGCACTTCGATAATAGTTTCACATGTACTTGTACCTACTTAAATCTCTTCTTTTTTTTTAATATGTTTGCTTCCAAATCTAAGGAAAGTACAGTTCTCCCTCTCATAGACAGTTTTATACCTCTGTAAGTTAGCTTTAAAATCCATAGGATTAATTTCTGTAGTATAATTAGAGAAATGGCTAAAATCTAATCTTACTAATTGTTTTTTATATTTGTCAAGAACTATCCTTAAAGCCAAAAGTAAAAATATCTTCATAAAAAAAAGAACTTGAACTCGTTTTGTTTTTGTAAATACAATACAGTGTCAAACTTTTAATAATATTAATTTTTTTTTCATTTAAAAAAAAAAACAATGTAAAAATTAACTTCAGTGAAAACAATCAGACCAACATATCAGAAAACTTTTAATTTGTTGCCAGTCTTGAATTCTTTGACAAATTGAGCGAAAGATCATTGTACACCACAATTTTTATCTTCTACTTAAGCTCTTTAAATGGAACCATTTATAAGCACCTACAATAAAAATAAAACAAAAAGGTAATTTGGCTTACTGAAAAAAATAATTTAATACCCGCACACAAAAAAGTTTTAAAAAAACTTTCCTTTTAAAGCCATTTGCCACTTAGGAATTCAGGAAGAATGAACATAATGCTTGAATTCCCAACTGGGAATTAAGGAACGTGAAGAATTTTATAAAATATTTTTGACTTATTCCATCAGTTAGCAATGAGGATCAATTACAATTTCTTGAAAGTAATTTAAGTGTCACTTCAAGAGTTATTGATAAGTTATGTCAATTTGCTGGAATATAAACAAAAATATATAAAATGTATGTGCTTGTTTTATGGTGAAGCCAATAAATGAATTTAGTTACTCCTCAATTACTAAAAGTTTAATAAATTCCTTAGTTCAAATAGTAAAAATTTTTAGCACAAAAATTTAATTAATCCTGTTTTTTTTTTTGTAAAAAACTAAATCAAATAACACAAAAAAATCCTACTGGATTTATTCGTGCTCAAAATGAAATCCTTAATTTCGCATCCGTTTATTCTGTTCACCTAAGCTTAAGCTGTGGTAAATTATATCGACGACATAATTTTTTTCCACTTAAGCCAAATATTTATTGTTTTGTTTTTTGTTTTTAATTTTTTTGTTTTGTTTAACGAATGAGTTGGTTCCGAAAACAATTAAGTCCTACATCTTAATTTGGTGTAATTAGGTAAAAAAAAAATTTCAAATACCGTTGGGATTAAATTGGTTGAGAATAATTTTTGTTTAAGCAGATTTTTTCGTTTAGCTTAAGCCGATTTTCTACCAATTAAAATTCGTTTTTTTTTTAATTAGAATTTGCTGTGCTTTCATCTGAAATAATACGATGAACACTAGATATGCCTTTGATAGCTACTGCCGCAATTTCGGGAATACTCATTTTTGGTAGAATTGCTCTTGTTCAAGTATATACATGCTGTGATCAAATTGAAAGGTGAATTTTTATTTTAAACTTCGAGGGATTTTTGAATCGGTAAAAAATTTTTTTCTGTAAGTTGGTAGTATTGTTAGTGACATCTGTGTCAAATTTCACATCAAAACAATCATTAGTTTTTCAGCTACGCTTCGTTTTGTGAGGTAATAAAAGTGAATTCTGCGATTTTTACTATGTCTGAATTTATTGAACAAAGAAGTTGCATTAAATTTTGTTTGCGAAATGAAATTTCGGTTGCAGAAACGTTGAGGATGCTGCAGAAAGCCTTTGGGGATCGGACTTTGTCTTCAAAGAATGTTTACAAGTGGTACAACGAGTTCAAGTCTGGCCGCGAGAGTGTGGAGAAGAATGTGGTGTCAAATCGTCCAAAAACATCGACTGATGAGCATTCTGTCAAGCAAGTCAAAAAAATGGTGCTTGAGAATCGTCGGTTGACAATTAGAGATATCGCTGAGAGTTTGGGTATATCATTTGGATCGGTGCAAGCTGTTTTAAAAAACGAATTGGGCTTGAGAAGAGTAAAATCTCGATTGGTGCCAAAAACACTCAATTTGTTTGAAAAAGAGCGTCGTGTTAGCATCTGTGAAACAATGCTCACTGAGTATCAGGACGTAATGAAACGCATTATTACTGGAGATGAGACTTGGATTTATGCATACGACCCAGAAACAGCTGATCAATCAAGCGAATATCGTGAAAAAGGCGAGCCAAAACCAAAAAAATCACGTCAAAGCCGGTCAAAAATCAAGATCATGTTGACAGTTTTCTTCGATTATCGTGGTGTGGTGCATTTTGAATTCCTTCCGCCGGGCCAAACTGTTAACAAGGAATATTATTTAAGTGTTATGCGTCGTTTGCGCGAAGCTATTCGCAAAAATAGGCCGGATTTATGGAGAAACAACTCTTGGTTTTTGCATCATGATAATGCACCATCTCACACAGCACTGGTTTTACGCGATCATTTCACCAAAAATTCAACAAATATTGTTCCGCAACCACCATATTCGCCTGATTTGGCTCCATGTGACTTCTGGTTATTCAGCAAACTCAAGAGACCACTCAGGGGACACCGTTTTAACTCGATTGAGGAGATAAAAAACGAATCGCAGAAGGCTCTGAAGGCCATTCCGAAGGAGGGCTTTGCCAAGTGTTATGATGACTGGAAAATTCGTTGGCGTAAGTGTATCGTAGCGGAAGGGGATTACTTTGAAGGGGATGAAATAAATTTGGATGAATAAATCAAGATTTTAAAAATATAATAAAATTCACCTTTCAATTTGATCACAGTAGTATAATTTGATTTTTATAATAGTTATCGTTATTTAACTTGACAGAAAATTTTGTATGACTTCTGTATTAACTGAAAAAAATACTTAGGTTAGTTGAAATGTTGATTTATGTTTTCTAGGAAGAATTTTCATTCTAATTTTCATTTTCAAGAAAAGTCAATGCTCAACAAACTTTAAATTCTGTTCTAATTGAAAAATTCATTTGTGTCACTTAAAACGACCAAAATACTAGTCTATTGCTTAGATAAAGGTAAATTTCAATTTCCTTGTTATATAAAAAAGGCAGTATTATATCATTTTTTCTAATTTTTTTTGGTTGGTTTTAATTTTAGAATTTTTCATTTTAACGTCAGGTCATCAAACAAATTTATAAGATTACAACAGTTTAAAATCATATTTGGATACAATATAACAAAAAAACTAGTCTGAACTAAATATACTTCAACATCCTGACATGAAATTGATTTACACGAGCTGAATTCTAAGAAATATGAACTATTTAAATTGAATAGAAGCGCAAAACTAGGGAGTAAATCCATAAGAAAATATTCATTCATTGAAGCTATGATTGTATACACACAAAATTCGGGGCTCAAGAAATTGTAGAAATATTCACATGCATGCACATTGCTACACTTTTCTCAGGAAAATGTTGTTTTCATTTGAAAAATGCTAAAGAACCAGCATGTTACCATGGTACTTAGCTTTTCTTCGTTTAAAACAAGAAGCAGAAGTATAAAAAAGATCACGATCATCTGAAAAAAATACTCATCAGAATATAGGAAAGTCATTTACAATGATTTGTAAGCTGCATCAGATGGAAAATGTAACAAGGTGATAAGATCATTTTGCTTAAGAAGCAAGAACTAGCCAAATAGATTGAAAGTAAATCTTGAAGTTTATTTTTAATTCAAGCATTTCAGAATTTTCTAAATTTACTTTAGTATTTGTTTTGGTTCTCAGTTTATCTGATCTGGACGATCGATACCAAAATATAAATTTCCAAATTAAGTATAGTATTAAAAAATCTAGCGTATTCCCTATGAAAATCTTTTTTTCTTCTTTTTCTTTTTTTGTCCTGAATTTAACAATCCTAAGAAAAAAAATGTATAAAAGTATAGATTTCTCTTCTTACTGTCAACAATTTTAATTCTGCTTTTGTTAATATTACAAAATAAATACTAATTTCTCGTTAAAAATTGAAATTTTTCACAGAAAAAAGAAACCATTTATTTATCCTTGGTTTAAATAAAGCTTCAAACTTCAGTACTCGTACATTTTAAAATACCCCAATAGCTAGAATTTTTTGCCAACCTTTTTTTTTTGCTATTTTAAATTTTAAGACTTAATAATCTCCCAAGAAATGATTTATAGCCTAAAATAAATTGCTTGAAGTATTGTATTTCCTTTTAATAGGCTAAAATTATAGCTCGGCATGCAATTAAAGAGTACTGTACAAACCATTTTTACCATAACTGCTTGAAGGATAAATTGGAATACTTATATATTCTTTGAGTAAATACTTAAGTAACGCCCATTGTCTTTTTTTCTTTATAAACAGTTTTCTTTTTATATTAGAACTAGTTCAAATCTTTTATTTAAGCCTTAATGAAAAACTTAGCTGATTCTTAAAGATATTTGCTAAAAAGTAAAAATTCTAAGCATAAAATTTGACATTATTGCAGAAATTTACCATAAAAGCAAAACTAAATAAAATTAGTACCTTAAATATTATTTTCTCCTAAAGGCATCAGCGGATGTTTTTCTTCATTTGTTTACAATAAAACTAATGCAAAGAATTGAAATTTATTTTTGAAATTTGGTGAAATTTTCAGTATTCTTGATACTATCGCAAGCAGTAACCAGCTAACAAGCTAAAATAAAATACATATTTGTCATATTGCTTGGAAGGCGTCTAAACCCACGCGTTTTTCACTTATGTTAATCTGGTTTGCTGACTAAATCTCATGCAAAACCCAACAATAGGGAAAATGCATAGCTTTCATTTAATCTTTCTTGTAAAATCAAAATATTAAATTAATATTTCTAATATAGCATACATTAATCTAAACCATACTTTCTTTTAGGAAGATGCTCCCTAAAACCATTCAATGGCATAAACAATGGATTTACAGCAGAATAAGGCTACAACGTGGGTAATTTTTAAAATTGGTATATGAGATGGTGAAAGTGATTTTGTGATTATTTTCTGTTCAAAGTCTTCGAAATCGTGAATAATGTTTTACGGATAATATCAAAAAAATATGGAATATATGAAACACCATAGAATCACCTATAATATAAGGGAAATGATGATAGAATAGGACTTATTTTCTTAATCCAAAAATAGAAAGGTTTACCGGATGACATGATTTCCTTCTTTTGGCTATAAATGACATTCATAATAAATAACCGCCTTAAACAATTGTCATATTGATAATAATATTAATTTCAATTTAGAAATGACAATCTATGCAATTTATGCACTAACCATCCTTATTAAAACACATGGTATCTACAACAGATTTCTAGGAATTAAGAGTTCTATGATTTTTGTATTTCAACAGAAGACTAAAGCAGCTTTTTTCAACATATAAAAGACAATAGCTGCCAGAATTTCAGTTTAAATAGCCGATAATTTGAAAAAGTTGGTTTAGTTTCATTCTAGAGCATATAATAAAATATATTTTTTATGTGTAATTAATAATATTTTATTGTTTACAATTATTAATATTTAATCTGGAAATAATTATTTCGTATTTTATTTTAAAAAGTCAAAATGTGTGTCAAAATTGAGGTGATCTGGAACAATTGAGGAGCTAAAAACTCGAGAACATTATGAAAATTAAGTACCTTGAATAATATTCTGCAGTCAAAAAGAAAGAGAAGCTGTCGAATTGAGAAATAGCTTTTTTGGGTATAGCACCTTAAGTGTTTCAGTACCAAAAGGCAGTTTTAAGTGCTAGAAATTTAGGATGAAAAGCAGTTAGGTATAAAGTATGCACTTAAGAAGGCATTAAACTGAACAAAATAGCTTCTATAATGATATACTTGTGCTCAAGACTATATGATAAACAGATAAAAAGATAAAAAGATTTTTAACTGAAAATAAAATAAATAAGCAGAACTATTCCAAAGGCAGCTTAAAGTCAAATTTATTTAATAGAAGATGGTGGATTGAAAATTGTCAGGCAAATAATTTTAAAAGAATTAATGATAAGCAAAGAAAACAATAAGAAGGTATGAAAAAGAGCAATAACATAAATTAATAGGGCGTTCTTTGCGATCATAGAAATTAAAAACTAATCCAGGAAAATACTATGAACCTTAAAGACAAAGAGATGGACGTTACGAAGTTTTTCATCATATATTATTATAATAACTGTTGATGCCCAGAAAAGTTCAGAATGATTTTTGATCCAGGATAGCTAACCAAATATACAGATATTGGCCAAATCGGCCAATATAGCCGATTTTCAACATTTCATTGTTCTTGTTTTTAAAATGGATGAATATAGAGTATGGAATTTTCAAAAGAAAATGGAAAGTGGTAAACGGAAGTACTTTCTTAATGCAAAAATTAATTTCTCGGATGAAAAAGAAAAGCTTTTTTTAAAACAATTCATGACAAATCTTCTGGTAGATATTTTGGAATAAACAAAACACAGAAAAAAATTTGAAAAATATTTTGCTGGTTTTTAATACGTGTAAATTTAGATAATTGCTGCCAAAAATGTGTAAAACGCACAGCTACCAAGGGACCAAAAATAAAAAGCAGAGTTGATCAAGGCAATCAGTTGTTTAACAAAAACTCATTCTGGAAATAATTACTGGTTTTCTATTAAGAAAGTTTGTTTGGAAACAGTGAGTATTGATTAAATAAATTTTTAATAAGGATTTTACTTTACATATTGGTTTCCAGAGTTTAAATGAAGTTGTGAATAATTGATTGTGAAAGTTTTCATGTTAAAAAGTAAAAACGAAAACTGATTTTCATGTTTCTACAGAATTACGTAATATTATAGGAACTATTAGAAAATCCTTTCATTAGATGCACTCTTTGAAATATTTTTTTTTACTAAACGCTATAATAAAAAATTATAAAACCTTAAAATATATTGAAAACCATAAAAATTCTAAATAGTATACACCTTCTTTTTTCTAAAGCTTTAATAATACCAGAACTCCAGATACAATAAATTGCTCTAAATAAAAATCATTTTTAAAGTGACTGAAACCAGTGCATGAAATGAATATTAAAAATTCTTTAATTAATGACTTTTAAAAGCATCCTAGGCAGCAATTATCAACTATATTTTATGATTTAAAATTCGAACCGATTACGATTAAATGAGCTATAAAATCACCGCGTAGTGTGGTCTACAATAGATTTAAAAATGATAATTTTCAAGTCAATATAAGTTAACACAAAGCCATCCGCAAGTATCTTAACCATCTTTATCGACCAATGAAAATATAATACCCTTTTACCATAAGAAAAAAAGAAATAAGTGTTTTTATTTTTATTATTTTCTATTCATGGTTATACTTGAAAACTTTTCATGATTAATTGAAATTGATTCAATATTCTTCGCAATTATTTTCAATTACATTTGTAATAAAATTTTCAAAAAAGGAAATTTTTATTCAAATTTTTGGGAAGATAATTTGGCTGATTTATTGCTCTATAAAAAAGAACAAACTAAATTTTTTATTTAGTAAGGTGCGACATAATTTGTTGCTTAATCAAAATTTTTTATTACAGTTTGTATTTTGTTTTTTCTTTAGTTTTTTAATTTATACGAAAGGAATTTTTTTTTTTTCATTTTTATTGTTTCAAAATTACCATTTTCGGGCACTACAGGTGTTTATTTAAGACAACTATTAAAATTTTATATTTAATTAATTCTGAAATTAAACTTGATTAAGAAAAATCTCAAATGGCAACTAAGAAAACAAGGTATTAGGTTAGAGGCAGAGCCAGAATTGTTGCAAATCAGATCACATTTTTATTTCAATTTGAGCAAGTTGAAGGATATTAACAATTTTTATTTCTTTTGAAATATAAAAAATGTATTAATTTATAAACACATTTTGTTTTTTCGTTTATCTAAGAACTGAAGTTGCTGTGCAATATGTCATTCCCATGATCTTGTTTTTTCCATATATTTAATTTCCAAATAAAAATATTTTCTCAGGTTTATTAATTTTTACCTGAGGTAATTAGTTCTATGTATGTGTTAAGTACTTGTATAATTCTGTCCATTATACTTGGTTGAAGTCCTCAAAATATCTGTAGCTAAATTTTTCCATACATTTGTAATCTTGTTTTTTAAGTCGATGAGAGTGCGTCATGGTGAATAATGCCCTATAAATGTTGAATGAGATTTAACCCTTACTTGGCACACTTCAAACTTTATCAAAACACCGCCAAAGGTCAGAGTAATCTGTTCTTTAAAGGCACCTATTTCTAAAGAACTGAATAAATTTTAAATTTTTGATGACTTTTAATCTGGACAAAATATATGTTTTTGTCACAAAAAGAACAGCAATAACAAAAATAGCTTTCACATAACCTTACGCGAGAAAGTTGAACCTCCTTTTAACTTTATCGGGTTCCTTAGTAAGGAAGTCAAAGAGAATGAAAGAAGGTCTAAAGTTCCTACTCGGGTCTACTTCCAAAAGAGAGTTTCTATTTCATTTAATACATGACGAACATTGGAGACCCAAGGAAAAACCGCTTTCACATTGAACTTCAAGTTAAAAGAGAGAATATAAATTAATTTCTTTTAAAAAAAATACTAAAAATTTAAAGTATAAATAATCATTTCCAATAATTAGACACTTATGTCATAAAGTGTGAAAACGGGAAATGTGCTATGAACTTTTTTAAAATATTTTTTAACACAATAACAAAATCATATTTATTAAATAAAAAAGAACAATTTTTTAATATTTTCTACAATAAAATCATTTTATTAATGATAATCCATAAATAGGACAAGAAAACAAATTAAACAATTAATCTTACTTACATAAAACGACTAAAAGGATTATCGAAAAAAGCAAAAACGATTTTTTGTATAAATTTACTATCAGTGTTAATTACATAGTAAAATTTATGCAAAATACCTATTATACCTATAAATAAAAACTTTGAATTTGCTTAGGATTATACTAATAATATAATAAATCTATGAAAATTTTTAGCCTAAAAAACAACAACAACAACAACAATAAAAACAATTATCAACACCATTCATAACACATCTTCAACAATTTAAAATAAAACTGTGAATTTGAATCATTCACCCACAAGCAGATGCCGCCTTTGAAAATTCTTCTTAAGTTGATATTAACAGCAGTTTATAAAACTGTTATACAAAAAAATTAATCTCGGGCATCTTTCCCCTTCACAAAATATTCTCAGAGAAGTAGTAAACGCGATATTTCACTCACTCTCAAGCTGCAAACAAACAAAGAGCCCCAATCAAAACTTTTCATCAATTCCAGTTTCATTGATGGAGCAAGCATGTGCTAAAGCTATTTATTTATTTCATTATTGCTCCTCAAGTCTACCTTTCGATGCAAGAATAATCTTGCAGCTGGAAAACGTACATGTGTTTATATTATTCTATTTATATACATATAAAAAAAAGTATTAAATTTAACCCCTATACGAATGCAGCTGAGCTCAATAGAATTATATTTTATAGCATTTACCCATATACACTTGGCGCATATCAAAAAGAGAAGAATCATCTACCATCAGGGCTAAAGTGCCACCACATTCAACCAACCGCGGGATTCATGCTTACCTTTTGGTCTTCTTTGCTATGTGTACACCAGTGCCAGTTTAGTGCTTTTCGTTATAACAACGTTGTATGTACTTAGTTGACCACCGGTGGCAAAGCTAAAATTTACGTAGTTACCGGCTTGTTTGCGAAGTGTACATACCTGCTGTGCGTACCTGAAGTGCTCGCGAAATTTATCTGCCTCAGGTTGTTCGATTTCTTATGAAATCTTTAGCTTTACGTGTGGTCTTTATAAGCCGGTTGTAGTTAAATCGAGAATATTGAACTGATAGTGAAATTAATAATTATTCGTGATTAAAGTCGAAAGTTTTCGTGTTTATTTCAAGTATCCTTAGGATAATAGTGAATGGATGGATAAATAAATTTTTGTTTTTTTCAACATAGTGAAGAGGTTTTTTTTTTGTATTGTTTTTTGTTTGCTGTTCTTTTCTTGATTATATCTGTTTTAGTTATTTTGTTTTTATATATGAAATAAGAAAAGGAGAAATTTTAAGTGAATTTTATTTTTTTTTTGTCGTCAAATGCACCATTTTTGGACATTTTGACCCGAAGTGGATGATACTTTTTGATACAACATGTGAGAGGAATACTTCATTGGAATTAGTCCATACGGATTAAGGGACTACATGAGCCAGTACGAAATATTCTTACTTAATATTTATATAAATTTTTATAAAATATTTAAAGTACTTTTAACAAATTGTCTGACTCAACTTTAATTTATACATATTTGACAAAATACAACAACAGTTTGCCTACTTTTTTACAAAAAACACACATTTAAAAAGTTTGACATTAAAATAATCTAAAAAATAAATTTATCTCAATTAAATTTATATTGACAGACAAATTTCC
Organism: Acrocera orbiculus; assembly: GCA_947359355.1. Classification (NCBI taxonomy): domain Eukaryota; kingdom Metazoa; phylum Arthropoda; class Insecta; order Diptera; family Acroceridae; genus Acrocera; species Acrocera orbiculus. The sequence continues at coordinate 49,301,162 of OX375757.1, forward strand.
AAAAACCAAAAACATTTGGCTTATAATTTTAATTTAAAAAATTATGAATAAGAAACTTTTAAGATTTTTTAAATTTTGAGAGAAAATATCAATTTTTTTTTTCTTAGGTTTTTTTTTCTCTAGTAGAAAATTTTGTACTCGTAGTTTTGTTCGTTTAATTCGTTAAAAAAAGGCATGTTTTCAATAATTTTTTCTTGGTAATAAAGGTAGCTCTGGTTTATTTAAATAATCTCTATATGCTAACATAACAGTTGAACAATATTTTTCCAAATTTTTATTTCAAAATAGTAAAAAGTGAGTGAGTGACAGTGAATGTCTGGAGGTGCCTTGAAGAAAAGATGTTTTGCGGTGTTTATCATTACTCGCAATAGAACCATTTGAAACTAAAAAATCAAAATTTATTTATTGAAGTAAATGTTTTTCGAGATAACAACAAAGAAGGTTTTTTTTTAGATTTTTCAATTTGTGGTAGTTTTTGAAAGTCAAAATACCGCTTTTCGCTTAACAATTGTTATTGTAGAATGAATAATTATTAAAGAAAAATGCTCCCGTTGTTACCTGGTGAAATATGTACTAAAGTAGTGCGCAAAATTTCAAAATGATCGGTGCAAAAGATGTTGAGTTATTGTGAACATCGGCTTCGAAACTAACAAGTTTCAGGAAAACGTTTTACAGTTTGCTCTCTCACTCGTTGCACTATAGTAGAGCAAAAGATACTATAATGCCCATAACTTCACCAATTTTGCTCTCATTGACTTGAAATTGATACAATATGTTATACATTTATTTAGCAAAAATTAAATACCGAACCCTTAAACAAATAAAATCATTTTTCCCATTTATTTCCTTATGCAGAACATAAAGAAAGCAATGTTTTTTAACTTTATTCGAACAATTAATTATAATTGGAAAAATTTTAGTACTTTTGTATATAACCTTTATGAAATTTAGACTTTTGACTTCAAAGCAGCTCAGCAAAAAAATGGCTTCATCGAACTTAGTTTATATTATTTTAAAAGAATTCACGGGCACTCTTGTTTTTTGTTTTATTGTATAATAGAAATATTTAAAAGTTTTTGCCGCCATTGCTTTGCATTCAAGTAGAAAGAACCTTTTTTAGTTAAAATAACTTGCAAATAAAAAAAAGGATTTCTGACCTTTCTCAGAGTTTACTAAGAGCGACAAGAATTTTTCTTTTCTTTTTTTAAAGAATATTTTGTGTCTTATAAAAATAATTTGCGGCTTTTTGACTATTTCCCGATAAGAAGAAATTTCGCAACTTCAAAGCAACTTATTTATAGCAATAACAAAAATTTCATTGTTATTGCATAAAAGGAATTCCTTTTTTTGTGCCTAGGTGCCTAATAAAAGAAAAATTAGCATATTTTGTGGGTCTTTGTTTAATTACTTTATACTAAAACAATTGCTTTTTTTAGTTTAGTAACGTCATTAAAGAACAAATTTCATCATCGCATAAAATATAGTTAATTTGAGTGCTAACACTTCTTTTTTTTTTGTTCTTTATTCAAAACAACTATTTTGTCACTTTATTTGTTAAAAAAAAACAAAACACAATAGTAACTTAACACATTCTTTCTCATGCTGTTTATGAGGAGGTCTCGTTTATAGACAGCGTGTGCCATTTTCGGTACACAATAACCACTTTAATAATATTTTATAATATGAAATATAATTATAAACAAAAACGACTCAAAAATTGATGTAAACATTATTATGTTACATACTACAATGTTACCAGATATTAAATTTTTTACGAAAAAATTTTAAATTCAAAAGTTCAGCAGTTTAGCGTGCACCGAAAACCGTACATGTGGCAAAAAACGTTTTTAGAGCAATTTAGCAAAAAAATCCTGGACACATTTATTTATTTTTCGGAAGATATTTTTATTTTAGGCTAAAATTTATTTGTAAGTTCCTCTCTAAATACCTTTTGAAGGAAAATAAAGTGATATTTTTAACCTTTTCTCTCATACGTGTCTTTGGAAAGGAATTATTCCAATTTTTTCTTCAAACGTAATTATCAAAGTTGCAGTAATACTAAGAGTAAAATTTTTCTAAGGTACTAACAATTTTACTCCTTTTCAAATATTTCATAAAAGTTGAAATAGAGCAAAAAAATGTTTAAAGTCTGAGAAAGGTCATCTGAAAACGACATATCTAGAAATCTCAGGCACCTTTGTTTTGTCATAATAAAACACACATGCTTCTTTTCTTTTTTTTTGTGTTTAGTTTTTTCGTCTCATATTCACGATGTACAAAACGCTTGTTGATCGCTTAATTGCAAGTCTTCCATTCATTCAACTAATTTCAAACAAAAACTGTTGCTTTGTTTATGCAGTTTTTTGTTTTTTGTTATCCAAGCAACTTCAAGTACCAATGTACCAAACAACTTTGAAGTCATTGAATTTATAAAGTATCTTGTCTAACTGCTTTTTCAATAAAAAAAACTTTTGAAATATGATCCTTTGGTTCATAAGTGATGCATTTGTAGCATTATTTACAAAACTCTCTGTTTAAAAGGAAAGCAATTCAAACAATTAAAATAACAAACTATTTTTGAAATGAAGAGAAAACAAAAAAGAAGCTTCAGCAATAGTAAAAGCAAATGTTTTATTGTTACCAATAAAAGAAAACATAGGGCAGCATCTAGATTCATAACCCTAATATTCAGGCTATGTATCTATGAAGATCCTATGTAAAAAAGTTCTTGTTAATGCATAACCATGACTACTAACAAAGACTACTTAGACATTAAAATAACATCAAAAGTTGTGAATAAAAGAAATAAAAACAATTCTACAGGTTGAAAATCATCAATGCACCAGTTATAGTCGTATATATTCTGTTCCAGTTTTTTTGCATTATAGTTTAACATTGCACAATGCTTACGTCACTTCTTACTGGCAGGTAGCTTGTTAATACATGAGAAGTATACTTCACAATAATAATAAAAAAAAACAAAAAAATTCATTCAAATATATTGTAGATAGAAAACCGGACATAGAAATATAGACAAAATACATACATTTACATATTCCATGAGTGTTTCATAGAACCTGACCACCCGTTTTTGCTTTTATAACGTCATAAAATCAAATTTTAGGCAATCAATTCAAGGAGCTGTCAGATAGGGGCCACCTTCATTTCTTTTCCTTGTTGTTATTTCTTGTTGTTTCGATTTTTAAATCCAATGATGGTCAGATTGTTTTTTTGTTTTTATTTTGCTAAATATTTTATTTGATTTGATAGTGGGTAGCCAGCCACCTATCCACAATACTTATATTTAAAGTGTTTTTAAGGATGATGAGACACTTTTTTGGGATCACAACATAAATGTCTGACTGATACCATCAAATAATTCATTAGAATAAATGTTTAGCAATCAAAATATGTCGAAATAACGGACAAGAAAAATTCTTTGAATTGACACTTGGCCACTGTAAAACAAATTTTAGTTTAGGATTTCATTTAGGATTAATGAACTTAAGAAGCTGTTGAAACCTTAAGTGTTACTCTTTATATAACCAGAAAAGGAATTATTACAAATACCTAAGATGATCAAATCGAAAATATTTTGTCTTGAGTGTAATTTTTATTTGTTTTCTTTTATTTTTCTTTTATTGTATTCTTGAGTATCAAATTTGCTTTTCAAAATATTAAAATATTGTTGTCTTTAGATGATTAACGAAAAGATGCCGCTTAAGATTGTATCACAAAGATGTTTTTTGGGTTTCTTAATCCATCATATCAATTGACCTCATTTATTGGGTTTTTTTTTTTATTTTGTTTTTGGATTAAATACCAGAAATTGGATATCGGATGCATTCTGTTTGTTTAATGATTTTTGTATTTATGAAAGCTTTAAGATTTTTTGTTTGTTGGTTCTTCGAAAACAGGAAATCAAAATTTTTTTAAAAAAGTTAAATAAAATAAAACTTAAATTAAAATTTTATAAAATAAGTCAAAGGAATGTGATCAGGGAAAACGTGTATAGGCACCAGCTCTATTTTACCGTTCTCGATGTGCATACTTAATAACTACAAGGTGAAGAATTTTAATACTCACTTATAGCTTAAATTTGTTGACTTTGTACAAGTGATAGTATTCTTCAATCAAAAGGTAAACAGCCTTGATGAATTTTGTAAGCTGAACTGAAAATCTCAAAATGAATTATGACAATACCAAGTGATCTTTTGAAGTATCTTTCTGTCTCACAGAGATGAGATGTCAAAAAAAACAAAATTTGGTCTGCAAGTTGAAGCTCATATTCTATTTCCAGTAACTAAGAAAAAAGCAAAAAGTCATGAGAAATTGAAGCCATTTTTTTCATTAATGAAAAGCAAAATTTTCTTTAGTCATGAAGTGCAGGCGTCTTATTGATTCAAAAGCTCAAACACAAGATTTTTATCAATACTTTTCTATGATTAGGTGAATTGCTGTTATTTTAAGCACACTTATAACCTCATAAATATTATTTAGTCTAAGTATAGATTCACACCTGTCACTGATTACAATACAAGAGTGTATAATTTATTTCGATATATGATAAAATATCGATATAGATCCTTGATATATCAAAACAGATCGATATTTTGGAATCCTTTTATCTCGATTGGTTTTATCTGATATATAAATATCGTACAAGGTTTTAATTTTGATGTAGAAAATTTAAATCAGAGTTAATTTTAAATAAGCTGCAAAAAAAATTTTGGTTCAATTACAATTTTCGAGGAAAATACTAGCCTAGAGATCTACTTTGTTTTATTTTTTCTTATAAATGTTTGTCGAAAATTTTGACTTAATTTTAGAAAATATTTTCTATCTTATAAAGTTTTGTCCTTTTATAATATGAACGAAATAAATTCAAATCTGCAAAATACAAAAAATTTCTTAATAATTTTAAAGTTTTATTACCCACAAGGTTGAAAGAAACTCCGTTTTTAAAAACCGTTTACTTGGGCTCCAACAAAATTTGTCAGATGGATTTATGGCCCTAAAGGGACCACAATAAACTGATTAAGCGAAATTGGAAAATAAGTAAAATGGAAAAATGTCTCTTAGATAAATTATCGCTTTATTTGAGAGCTGAAGAATTAATAAAAAATTTATTAGAACTACAGCTCCTGAAGCTGTAGCATATAGCATATTCAATTATGTTGGCCAGCTCTATGTTATTCGAAAGATATTTTTCAAAATCTATGGAACTGTTGACCCAACAAAAAAACAAATTACAAGTGAAGAGATTCAACAAAGATTTAACTAAAAAAACTTTGAGATATATATAATTAAATTGACAGTTATCATATTTACTTTCCCTAAAGTCTTTTTCTTTCTTCAAAATTTTAGTAGAGACTTTTAAACACAATTAACATACGATATATCAAAAAACATCAACGCTTTTCATTGATATATCCCAAGATATTGATGCAAAATTTCAATATTTTATGTCGTAAAAAGTATTCGTACTTTCTCTACGTTAAAATTTCTGCCTTTATATCATGACTTATAATGTTATCTACCATAAGAATAAATCTAATAACAATTTGCCTATAACTTAACACAAGTGTAGTCACTAGGATATGTATAAGTGAGTTTTATTGCAATTCAATAGCCTTATAACGGAAATTAATTATTTTTATTTTATCCCAAAAAAAAAAAAAAAACAAACAGAGCCTGGGATAAAACCACATACTGCCATAAAAAAGTCTCAGATAGATAAAAAACTGCAAACTTATCCCTTTGTTTAGCTTTGCTTATGAAACTTAGTTGCGTTATCATTACTTGAAGTCAACTTCTTAGATGCTCTTTTGAACTATCGAGTCAATCGGAAAACCACATTTTGATTCAAGAAAACGACTTGTAAACAAATAACAAATACATATCTTTTTGTACTACTCTAATTGAAAATTGCTAACTTCTCTATCTGTCCAAAATTTCTTTTATTAGGCTGCTACCTAGCTTTCATCTGAAACTTGCTTCAACTGAATTAGTTTAAGTTTGGATCACATTTTAAAATGTAAATAAATTAAGAATCAATTTTTTTATAAATTTCCCAAAGAAAAATATATTTACAAGTTATTGAATTTTAGGGTGTTTTCCTTAAGATTAAGGCACTACTTTGTGATTGATTTTAAAATTCATTACCTTAAGTGATTTACTTTGAATCAATTTAACTTTTTTACAAAATTCTCAATAAATAAAAATCGAACGAGATGTAAATTTTATGATTAAATTTTTGATACGAAAAAATATCCATAACTGATATGACGATATTTTCAAGTGTGTATGCTAAATATCTATTAGACTATAATAAGCTTTTATATAAACGTAAATGAAAAAGAGTAAAAAATAAAATTTCTTAAAGTCAAAAATATGAGAAAAAAAAATGTTAGAAATTTTCAGTTTGTTTGGAAATAATTTTAACTTCTCTAAAAGCTTCCTTAACGAATTTAAAAAAATTAGATTCCTCTTTTGCTTTTATTCAAACTTGTTTTTTTCAAAAACAATTCCATAAAACTTTCAATAGCTTAACCCATACCATAAATGCTGCAAGGTAAATATCAAATCATTTAGCTTAAATATCTCTTAGAAAAGTGTCAAATATTTTCTCAACTTTCTCATAAATTTTTAACAAAACAAAACAGCCCAAGAAAACTATGTTATACAAAAAGGTAAAACCTCTTGCAAAGAACTTATTGTTGACTGAATAAATATTAGCCACTAACCTGTCTAACTGCAGATGACAAAAAATCCGAAAATTTTATTCAATATTCGATAATAAGAAGATCCACAAAAAAAAAAGATATTTCATTCGATAAAGAAAAAATTATACAACTGAAAGTTTGCTAACCTAATTCATCATGGCGGATAAAGACTTTCAATGTACAAAAAATATCTGACTAGAGCCCTATGCAAAATAGCTTGATTTTATCGTTAAAAATTGTGGAATATCAATCGATTCTATCAAAATCAGGACGTGTGATAAACGAAACGTAATATAATATCATATTTCAATATTCATCTTGTTGTTGTCTGCTTTTATATCTTCTTTTGAATTGATCAGTGATCACTTGAACTTCGAAATATGATCTGCATAACTGTCGATAAACTATTTCATTAGATTCATTTGAATTTTCTATCGAAAGCTGCTGAAATTTACGATTGGCAGTTTGATAAATTGCCTGTGAAAATTCCGCGTGAAGAATTATTTAACGATTAGCCATAGGTGATTTAATAGCTAAGTATAAAATCTTTTATTTATATTAAATTAAATAGTATTCAGTTTCTATAGCAAACAAACAGTTTCTGTTTGTTTATATTTTTGCTATTTATGCTCAGGCAGTTATTAAACTAAATCAACAAAAAGTCAAAAATTTACAAAAACGAATTAGTAAAAAATTTACTGGGGAAATTTTTGTTGGCTGCTATTTGTTTACGGCGCGAAAAGTTTGTATTACGATTTTTAGTACAAAAAAAATTAACAAAAAGTTTGCTTGAAATTTTGTCTTTCTAATGGAGTTACGACTACTTAATTGTTAAAAATATTGCAAAAGTGTTTTGCGAAAAGTCGCGAAAAGCATTCAGTGAGGGACGTGAAGTCGTCGAAAACTTACCTTATGCATTGAAGAAGTTAATAACATTTTCTTTGAAAATCGTCGTGTTGGCATTAGAGAGATGTCGGGGGCTTTCAGCATATCTTATGCATCAGATCAAACATTTTGGTTGATCTCTTGGGTATAAAGCGTAACACTGCTAGACTCAAACTAAAAGGCCTTAGACTTTCCAAAACGAACGTCGAGTAGAGATTCCTTGCTACGTAATTGATGAAAATAAAATAAAATTTATTATTACCGGCAATGAGACGCGGGTACCCAACCATCTGGCGAAAGGTGCATAAAATTTGAACCGAGACCGAAAAAACCACGTCAAAGTCGATCGAAAATCAAGGTGAAAATACTTGAAGCAATTTATACTAAGCGACTGGATTTGTGGGGGTCTAATTAATGGATTTTTCACCACGATGATGCGCCGTCATATATAAGCATGTTTTTGACTGAATTTTTGACCAAACACTTCACGAAAGCTACCGTATTCCCCAGATTTGGCTTCTTATGACGTTCCCTGTTTTCCAAGTTCAAATATCCGCTTCAGAGAATGTGCCATGAATCTATTGAAGCCATAAAAAGTAGTTCGCCAAAGAAACTAAAGAGCGTTATAAAAAGTTTATAGAAAATTGGAATAACCATTGGCATGTTTATATCGCCTGACAAGAAGCCTATTTTGAAGGTGTTAAAAAAAAATTGTATTAAACAACGTAAAAATGTGTTGTTTTTTTTGTCAGTCCTGGTAAAATTTGGAAAAATGCTTCAAATTTTTTATTAAATTACAGGAGAAAAGCTGTTGTGCTCAACACATTTTGATTATATTTAAAGTTTTATTTATAAACTGTTTTCCTAAACCGTTTAACTATTTATACTAGAGTAGTGGTGTAACGAGCTCGTAAGGTGCGGATACATGCTCCAATTTTTTCAAGCTTCTAGTATTGATAATCATTGCTTATTTCCACCAATTGCAAGAAACACCTCTCAAATCTAACACTTGAGCCGCATTTTACAAACTCGCTATAACAACACACTATGATAAACAGTTAAACGATGTCTATGCATTGGTTTCCAAGGGACCATAAATTCTTAAGAATAGAGCTATGGTCAAAATTTCATTTCTCTTCTTGATATTAAGAAAAATTTTGAAGACCTTTGGATTTTATTATTTCTTTACACCTTAAGAAGTCAAAAAAATTTCACAATCTCAACTAAAGTTGTTGTTTTTTAGACATCCCTTCAAAATTGAAAAAAAAAGGGATTAAGAAGAATGGGAAAAAACATAAAATTTCCTCACTACAAGGCACCACTTAGAAAGGCCAATCAGTGATAACAAAGGTATTACTTGATAATATCTGACACTTTCATGTTGTAACAATTGATCAATTGCCTTTCAAGCTATCGTCTGACTTCACTATCATTTACACATTCACTGGTCAGCTATTATGCAATTTTAATATTTTCTGCAGTACTCATAACTTTTGCAATTACCTCTAGATATTATGGTACATCAAATTTAAATGCAAGATTATTTCATGTATGCTACCTATCACTAGATCTTTATCCACAAATATAGAAGACAACAAAAAATATAATAATAATAATAAAGCACTTGAAAAGCTTTCAAATCGATTCTAATACCCACATTTCGTTATCCAATTAAATATTTTAAACCAATGATAGTGCTGACATAACTTAATGTAGTAATTAAATGTTGAACTTCAAATGAAATTTAATTTAAAATATCTTTAGATTAAGATATCCGAAAAAGGATTGAACGTCAGTTAAAGGCACGATTGTTCATTTGTTTAAAAAAAAATAACAAAAACTTGTAATTTGAAAAAGGTCAGAATTGTGTGTCGAATTGTTAAAAACATTTGGCATTATTGCAAAACTAATTAGGAAATTTAAACAAAAAAATAAAGTGTATTTTTTAGTGTAACACTTTTAAAAGATATTATGTATATATCTAAATGAAAATTTTGTATTTAGTACTCAGAACGAATTGAAAGCTATTAAAATCTCAAAGAAGTTGAAATCATTATATTTGCTTTTAACTAAGACAAAAATAAACTAAAATTAGTTACATGTAGGCAATGATTTTGAGCAAAGTGTTCACCTCAGTAGTACTACACGTTAAACAATGAAAAAACACAATCGAAAACAAGTCACAGCATATTTAACATCTTTCTTCCCACTCAGATTTAGCAATCAATGACTAACGATTTTATTTGACTTTTCTTTTAGTTTCTTTTTTTTATATTTTTTTGTTTTGTTTTGTTTTGTTTTTTTTTTTTTTGTCATTTTACATTAAGATCCAACCAATATCACAGGTGAAAATGGTAACAAATATCTAAGCTTTAGAATTCAGAAATCATGTCAAACGTGATTTAAATCACCATCGATAATTTTCTAGGTACCTTTTGTCGCAAGGTTTTAGCTTCTAACTTGTTAGGATCGCCTAGACACTAAAAATGATCAAATCTTTAGCAAATGACTATCAGTAGACCCATTATCACGTTTTCTATGTTTATTTCAATGTTTTATTTTTATTTTTATTTTTATTTTTATTTTTTTTCTCATTTTTATTTTATTTTTTAATTCATGTTTATCCATAAAGAAACTTATTTAAATTCAAAAATCGAATAAAACTATGTTGACAATTCGTAATTCTACAGTAGGCATTGCTCCTGTTTATCTTGTCCGCACAATATGTCTTAAAAACGATTCACAAATAAATCACTTATGCGTGACAGAAAATTTGCGTTAGCAATAATAAAAATTAACTATTAAAGAAAATCCTGACAGTTAATGTCTGACCTTAATTTGATACCAATCGAATGTTAATTTGATCTTGACTGACATTAATAAAAAAAGTAATCAGGATATGATCATCATATCCAATAAAACTAATGACAGAAAAAATTATGCTATATATATAAGTGACATATGTGATTGTATATAATTTTTTTATATTTATTTTTCTTATTTAAGAAAAAAAAAATTAGTCTCGTTATTGTGAATATTCATGAAATTGCGTGCAACTAAATAATTTGATAATTGTATCAAGAAAAAGTGAACCACGTAGCGGAACAAAAAAATTTTAATTGAACTTATTTCAATTTCTTTGTTTGTTTTTAAGTCTGTCTGCTAATTGCATCTTGTTTTCCAGTATGTGGTTCAATTTTGCATCTGACTAATAACAGAGACACACATATGCCTTTGGCACATTTATTTAAATGTACATTTAGGCCATATACATAAATGCCTATCTTTCCATTCAAAAATTATCAAATACACCAACTGCTACCACATACGTGAGTTCAATGTAACACAATAACATATGATTTATGCTTTTACATAAAAGTTTATGCTACAAAATTTATTTCAAACTTGTTTGTATAATTTAGCTCAAGTTATAGATCAAACTTAATTTTAGGTTGACTGCAGTGAAAATTTTAAAAGTCTAGACATAAATTTTATTCCTTACTCCTTTTGATCTATTCTCTTTTACTCTTTTAGATTTTGAACAATTGTCATTTAGTCATTTTTGAACTGTCATTTAGACATTATATAGTTACATGAGTTTCGGAACAAAAAAATTCTTATTACCCATTGTGTAGCTCTAATTTTTCATACGTTTCTAACGCAAATTGTTCCCCAAAAAAACATTTTTGAGAAAATCAAAGTAAAACAATTCATTTTTATTTTTTTTTAGCAGTTTTTTTATTTTAAATTTGGGTGTCGTGATTTTCGAAACAAAAAATCACACAAAATTGCAGTTTACAAGTCGAGCACAGATAACTTGATTTTATTTCAATTCTATTTTTAACTCCTAAAAAAAATCCTGTAAAATGCGGTCCAAAACGCTAATCTAGACACCAATTAAAGCAGAACGTTTTCGAAGTGGATTTACTTTTAATGCTTTCCGAATAAACGCTAAGCTTGTAAGGCTGCACTTTCTCGAATAATTTTCGAGTTTTGTGTCTACTGAAATGCATATTTTTCAGAAAATTCATTCGAATAAAGAATTTAATTTTGTAAAAGCTCCCTTTTGCAAAGGGAAAAATTGCATTATGTAAATTATGACCTCTTTAGCTCAGCATTTGACCCAATTTTTTTCGAAACTTTAGCATAATTATTATTATAATAAAGAAAGGATAATAACAAATTATTGGGTTAAGTCTTATTTTTTGTCGATTGTAATTGCTGATCAAATATCCATTCTCAATTAAGTTGAAAAACTAAAACTTTCAAAATCTTTAATCCTGATTGCAAAACTAAAAGTTTTTAATTCCAATTTAGAATTTGATTTTTTATTAAATTAAAAAGCTTTTCACTTCATTCAACAAGATATTACTAATCTGAACTCCGAGTTCTGAATTCAGTCTTGCTTTCAAAAACAGTTTTAATCAAACGATACCATTTTTAGTTTAAATAAGTCTTAACTCTAATTGTTATCCCAACTATAAAAATTCCTGTGTATTTTACTTTCAATATTACCATTAATAAATAAAGTTCACTAAAACTTTAAATGTTCCTTTGACTTCAAACTTCCCTTTTGAGTCTAACACTAAACAATTTTTAAATTAGATCAAAATATCAACTTTTATTGAAATGAGTTTCTCTGATATCAAATTAAATTTTATGACTCTTAAAACTTTGAAATTTGTAAAATATTTAGCCATAATTCAATTTCAACACAAACCCTGGAAAATGTAAATTAAAATGAAACTTTGACTTTAACTTTGATTTTGACACTGATTTAACGAAAAAAAAAGATATTGAAACTAAAACTTTCCAACTAAAATTTACTTTCATTTTGTATACATTTAGCAGGACATAATGGTATTTCTATACTTAAAGTTTTAACTGAATATAACGAAATTATAACTGAAATAGAAAGTAGAGGAACAAACTCATCTAGAGATAACACAAGAAGCAATAACTAAATTCAAATAAATTTTAAAAGTTATAAGAAAATGTGTGTCCTTTGAAGTTATTACACATATACTTATATGTGTGCACTTGTTTGTTCAAAAATTGCTTACAAATTGTCTCTATGTTCAATGTAGACGATATATTAACATGTTATTATTCTGAACGCACTTTTCCTTGTGCAAAATAGTCAATAAAATCTTTTACCATTCATGAGTCATCATCAGAACATTTTATTTTCATTAATTAAGCTCATATCTTAATACACAAAACTAGACACTGACGGGTCTGATAAACAAGATAAACGATATGGAATCCTTTAATTTTCTACAATTATTGGCTAGCTTCCTTGTGTATTTATTGAAAGGTAAACTTCTATTTCATCTGAGGACCACCTAGAATCGTATGTCAGGTAAATTAATCCTTTGATATGTGACATGACATGTGAAACGTTATATAAACATCAGGTCTAGAAGATTCTTGTATTACATTTAATTATTTTTGGGATAATTGAATTCTCTAAAGATATTTTGTTGGTATATTATACAGATTTACCAGTGTGTAAAGGTAGAGCTATGTTTTATCCTATTGGAGATCTAAACGAAATATTTTGAAATTTTTTTTAGATATAATTTCATGAACAATGTTTTTAGTTTTGTATTATTTAATATTTGAAATTTTGTTTTTTTTTAACAAATTTTTGGTTATTTTAAGAAAATTTTTACATAATAAAAAAGAGGCAAATAGCGATAACTATGTAACTATAGCCATATCAAGTTTCATTTATATTTTGCTCAAATAAGAAGCCATAATAACTAAATATTTCAATAAAACATTTCCATTGGAGATCTATCACGCTTTTCCCCACAAAATTATTACATTATACAATTTTTGTTCATACGCAACAAAAAAGAGATAGCTTTTATTTAAACTTAAAAAAGGAATTATGATATTAGATATAAGAAGCTCGAAAAAAACTGGAGCTACATAAATATTTACCCCTGAAAATGAAGAATAAGGTTCTTTTTTGTCAAAACCTTTTTCTTAATTTGCTTTAGTCCTTATTTTTATCAGGCTTTTTTATTTTTTTCAACATTTATCCAACTTATTTCAAGTATGAGCATGTTGTTAGCGGATCTCCTATGAATCCTTGATGACGAAGTAAACGTTGTGAGCTACTCAATCACTTGTTAGTGCTGACAAAAGTCATCAGGATTTAATAACCCTACACTTGCTTGCTAAAAACAATTAATAATTGCAAGAAGGGAATAATATCTGGCACTTCAGTGTTGGAGAAAAGCGTTTAATCTAAGTAAAGATTTGGTAATTCCACTGATATTCCACTAAAATACATGCTCAAATTCTAGTTGTAGTTCAAGTAACAAAAGAAATTAATGCTTCAATTTTCATTTAGATCTTATATTTATATGAATGTCAACACTTACTGAGTTTCCGTTTAACAAAGGCTTGGAAAGTACTTAAGATCCCATAATACTTAAGATATTTTTGACACTCTCGTTCAAAATACCATTAAGTTTGTCTTCAACTCTTAGATAATATATATATATATAATATATTATAGTTATATTAATTTCGTAAATGGAGTATCAAAATCTTCTGGAGTACGTTCGTATCCAGCTTTCGGGTCAAAATACTCCGACACGTAAATTAAATTTGTTATTATGTGAAAAACCTTCCCATTAATATTCGATTATATTCTATTCTTTAACAACTATTCCTTTAAGATTTTACCAAAACTAAAACAGTAGCTATCCTTTAAATTAGGTCATATGCCAATCAATTTTAACTTATATCTTCATTACTATTTAGTGTCAAGTATTATGACATCATTCGCAAGTGAAGCCTATACATAAATCTTAAACTGGATATCATTTTTTGCAGTAAGAAGAAATGTCAGTCTTTTATTTTTTTTACCATTGAATTTGTTGATTTTTCTATAAATCATCCGGCATTGAACTTTTGTACTATATTTTCAATTTCTGTAAATATTTCCCTAAAGTCACTTAAAAAAAAAATTCCGCAAATATGAAAGAATATTAATTTTGAATTCTACATAACCCTTTAAAAAAATCACCTGCCAGAACTAAACGAATTTTATTTTTGTTTTCTTTTAAAATTATTTTTTTCTTATTTTATTTTTTATGTTCATCATAATATTTTTTTTTGTTTCCTTTCTAAATGCATCAGCTCTTATGTTCCTCTAGGGATCGCATATCATTAATATGCAATGAGACATTGTATTCGAATGAGGGACGAGATGAACACGAACTTGACATGTCGTTTGGCCTATCATGAATCACAAACGTATGTTAGTTTTGATTATCATATAAAACATATAGCCTTGCCGAGAATTTTACATTTTTTATTTTTAGTACTTAAGAATGTGAAAATTTTAACTGTTTTTGATTATGTGTGTACAATGGTTAGTTTATTTTAATGAGCGATTAGAAGACGGAAGGCACTTGTTAAGTTAAATGATTTTCTAGCTTGAGCTTGAATAATATTTAAATAAAAGAAACGAAAAAATTTATCGAAGTTAATTTAATTAACTAAAAATTTTCATTTATAATATTTCAATTGTTATCTAATGTCAGTTTGTGAAAGTTAAATTTCAATATAATTTTAAATTTATTGAAAAGATGAGATATTGTACATAGCAAGTTTGTGTTGCCTGCTGATTGTAGCACACCTTTTTCACTTTCACTGTTAAAGTAAATCAAAGGCTCTGCCTAAAGATAATAATCAAATCAATTTCTAGCATTGTATAATTATTATCAAACGAATATAAAATGTGACAGTTAATTAAATTAGTTGTTGTACCGTGAAGTTTTAATTGAGTCCTTTTTTGATTCATAATTTTTCTATTTCAATTTAGAAATAATGAGAAAGTTAAATCTGTAGCTTTTTTTTTTGTTTTTACAAAAATTTAAGGTGTGAAATTTTTAAAAGTGCATTGAGAAATGCGTGAAATGCCTTTTTTTTACTTCTGCAGTAAATATTTTTTGAAGAAAAAAAGAAGAGTTCTCTTCACAAATATTAATGAACTATGTTCTTAGAGAATGTTTAGATTAGAGTCGCCTGCTTTCAATCAATTAACGTAAATCAACGTCAGCTAAAAAGCGAACTCATACCAAAGCCTGCATAGGATCCATTAATATTATTTTAATCTACTAAAAGTATTCAAAGTGTATATCTATTTCTAATATGAGGATGTCACCTTCAAGTCTCCTATAACCTCATAGGTTGAACTGGTGAACCTTAACTGGTGATCCTTATTGAGATTTTTATAGTAATTTTATCCCTAATATAAGCTTTCAGGATAGAAAGAAAATAATAAAAATACATTAAACAATGATCTTATGAATATTCTTCTCAGGGTTGATCGAATAAAATCGCTTACTCTATCAAATCAATTATCCAATCATATTGAAATTTTTGCACTGTTAACTGTAAAATTAAACCGGATAGCAATTTTTGTTTCTTTTTTTCCTCCTTCAATATTTCCAAATCTTTTCAATAAAATAACATTTCATATTCTTCTTCTATACATATACAAGTTTATCAAATTTTTAGAACCTTTAAAAAGGATGACAGTGAATGATGTGAATTACTTTAAGCATTAACTCTTAATTGAATTTAATTTAAGCTCTTAAAAGCATAAAATGAATATCATCAATCATACATAAAAAAAATGTGAAACCTAAAAATTTCTAATCTTTTCATTAAATTTGACTATTCTACTTTTCTTTTTCTATTTTTGAAATAAATTAATGAACAAAAAAGCTTTTCAAATAAATATATAAAATTAATCTTTTGATTTTATTTATCTACTTCTAACTAACATAATAAAATTTCTTTATGTTTTATATACAGGAAATCAATTGAAGTTTTTACTTCTTGCTAGCAATACACAATTTTTAAACAAATCTTTAAAGCCATATTAATGTCGATGATATTACAAAAAGTACTAAATAATTACAAAACTTAAGACAGGAACAGACTAAAACAAGAACCGAATACAAGCGGATAAGCTGGTTTTATCAAGCATCCTAAATCAGCCTTGTAGAAAACAAGTCTGGATTAGCGATTGCAAAACTCAAAGCTATATAAGTATAGAATTTTCAATTTTATTTATTTTTTTGTTCTACAGGTCAGATTAGGTCAAGTTTTGTAGTACTTATAAATGGACAATACTGTATTGAAATTTCTTCATTGATTTCGTATTTTATCATTCTATCTAGCTATAAGATATATCCTTTCACAGAAAATTTAAGTGGTTCTGTTCAAGAAAAACTCTTTTAATTAAAAACATCAGCAGTTAAAGCGACATTATTGTTTTATTTGGGAAGCTTTGAATTTTTTTATAGTCTGTTAAAAATTAAACAAACCATAGAAATGTTCATACAAACAAAAAACCTAATTTAAAATCCTTATTAATAAAAGCTTATCGTATTTAACAAATCTTCAATTAAACAAAAACGTCTGCCTTTAAACACCTCCTGGTAACACGTTGTTTATATAAGCCTTTTGATCCTTGTTTTGATATCAACTGGGGAGCATTCAAATATCTAAAATTGAAATCTTATTGTATAAGTATAAAGGATGCCATGAAGCTACATCTATAAAGCTTGAAGTTTAAATATCCATTCATGTATATCTATAGATATACATTTACATATTAATAAACTTTTCTGGTTTATAAGGGTCACCACTTCATTCAAATACTTTATTCTTCCCTATCCTTTAAGTTGTTTTTTTTTCTGTAAGCAAGACGAGGTGTCTATCGACATTGATACTACAACGCTAGTATCAAAAGGACAAAGTATGCATTTTTTTAAGGACTTTTTGTTGTTTAAAACATGATGCTTATGTTTGTCTGAAGGATATATGACAAAAAAGTATATCCGTTTTCTTCTTTAATACATTTTGAATAAAAATGAAATCAGACATCGTTAGTGCGTGTACTCTCGAAATTATTTTTTTAACAAAATAAAATTTAAACACTTCAACTTTTTTATTTTATTTCATTTATATTCCCAATAATATTACAAAGAAGTCTGAGCCACTCTGATATGGAAGTTGAGATATGATTTTTTTGTCGGCTTTCTCAGGCGCGTTTAATCAACACTTAAATATTCTTAGTGATAGGGATGCTTGATGCTCTTAGTTACACCCTAACCTGCGACTTTGTATAGCTTATTTTATCAGGACATTCGTATTTGCTTTACCAACCAAAACCTGTCATAATGCTTGAAAAACGTGGTTTGCACTTAGATACTTTTGACGAAAATTTATCAACCAATCAAGTACAAATATATGGTTCTCTAAAAAATAAACAGGATTTTTAGAAAAATAAAGTATAAACCTAGTAAAATTAATTAAATTTTAAAAGAAATCTACTAAAACCCCAGTAAGCAAAAGAAACGAAAGCAATAAGATCAATGAATTTCAAAAGATAAATTATAAACTGAATTAAACTAAAGCTAAATATTTGAAGTCTTCTTTGAAACATTTCACAGATATTTAAATTTTTTATACAAAACAAAAATGTAAAAAATCTCAAAATGTAGTGCAAGCATCTTTTGAGCTTGACTACTAAATTTGCTTTAATTATATTTTAAAATCTTCAGAAGAAAAAAACTTTTAATAACACTTCCAGGAATCGACTTCACAAATATTTAAGTTTTATATGCAATTAACCTTTTTGGTTCATGAAACATAGTGGCAAAAACTACTCACAAGTACCTCGTTATTTAAACTATTCATTTTGGCGTCTCACTTAAATCCATATAGCTCTAGCATTTATGCATATTTATAAATGAAAAACAAAATAATATAAAATAAAATAACAACTCAACAACAACAACAAAAAATAATATAAAAATAAAAAAATTTTAATATGAAATTTAAGAAGCAAACATTAGTCCCACATTTAAGGTTATCGCCACTTACAGTTCGTAATGAGTCGAGTCTACAATTTCTGAACATTGCGCTGCATCGCCTTATTCACTCCCATAGAATGGATGATGGCTCGCAATAAAACAGCTAATTTCTGTACTTTTCTTGAATTTTACGATTTTATGTCTGCTCTTTGGTAAAATATGACAAACTCTTTTGAAGTAATCAGCAGGTGGTTGCTGTATTCTAAAGTCAGGCGACTAATTAAATGGTGGGCCGCAATCGAATTTATGTCTTGTAGATAAAAAAAAACACAAAAATTGTAAAGAATACATTTAAAATACATTCTGGGATGTATAAAAAACAAAACTAAATATAATTTGTTTAAAAATTTTATTTCAAAAGAAAAAAACAAGAAACTAATTCAACATTTTTTAAATCAAAGTTTTGTTGCTTGTTTGTTAGTAAAAGTGTCACACATTTATAAAAACTTAAAAGCAATTAAAATTTTAAGGTTTTCCAATTAGTTATGAAAATTAGGTGATTTCTCAATTACATTGATATTTCTTTAAAATTTATTTGTGAAAATTTAGTGACTATTTTGTGTACATAAATCACACCATATAAGGTATGACAAGAATTTTTTTTTGTATTCATCGAGTATACTGCCTCAATTTATATTTTGTGAGATATTTCTTAATTAACTAATATAGCCCCAGTTTTTTGTTTCATATATTTAAATATTGGTTATAATATTCGGGGGCGTGTTCAATAAAAGCCACGTAAAATTAAACTTAACTTTCATAGTTTACCAATTGATTAAGTTTGACGTTTTAGAAAATTTTCTTTTTATTCAAATTGGATAGTATTTACTTCTAATGAAAAAATAAATATATTTTCTGTAATATTTTGGTCAATTAAGTGTTATTATAAACCATAAAACTTCTTTATAAGTCATAAACTGCATAAAACTACATCAAAATTCTTTATCCTTATTAAAAATCGGATAACATTTATCTTGCTGACAAACACAAACAACTATCAAACCAATAATATTTATCAAATCGTGCTCAACACATCCGTAGAAAGTGCCTTTAGGCGTTACCAACTTAAGAAAAAATTGTTTTACCGATTTTTTAATCGCCGGAAATTCAATTATGAAATTATGTAGAAATAATGAAAAGTTTTTGATTAACAAATAAGATGAGAAAAAAGTAAATAATGTGATTTATTGTAAAAATTCAATCTATTAAAGCAATTGACTTTAAATTTCGTTTTATTAAAACCCTAGCCTGATAAATTAATTACATTGAAAAAAAGAGCGCGAAAACGCAACAAATAAAAACATAAAAACTACAGCAATCTTTAAGGAATTTAAACTATCTGCTAAAACTGATTCAAACAAGAGATCACATAATTTAAAAGACTGATTTTAGTATATCAAAATTAGCAGACACAGACAAAACAAACATTAGACACAAAATTTTTTTTATTAAAAAAAATTATTATCTGCTTTTATCTAGATACATTTCTAAATAAGTTTATTTCGTACGCGACAAGATTTTGTAGAAATTTAAGTATTTTTTCAACCATTTCTTAACTATTCAAATTTGAAATTTCAAGAGTATATCTTAAGGTAGGTGAGAAATCAATTGTAAAATTTCACTACATTTATGAATAGAACTGAGAACGCATTAGTTTTTTGGCAAAAGCTTCTTTAGAACATTACATTGCCTTCCGAGTAGATTTCTACGATTTGTTAACTCATATCTTAAAAGTTTCTAGAGTTTTTGACTTGCCTAGAGCTGTGAATAAAATGATCAAAATCCTCTTTAGAGCAACAAACAAAGTGAATAAAAATCTATAGTTAAAACTTTTAAAACTATTTTGTATTTTTTATAGTATTCAATGAATTTTTATTTATAAATATTACTTGCAACAATAAATTAGTCTTTATTCTGATTTAATGTCAATTTGTATGATAAATCTTAAGCATACTATCAAAAATTTAAAAAGAATATCCTTACAAGCTCTGCAGTAGTCATTCAGCAAAGATAAAATTTTAAATAATTCTTAAATTCTTAATTTTCTTCACTGAGGTTTCAGAAATATATTAAACGCTTCATAATTATCACATTCCATTTTATATGGGAATATATAAATGTCTTCTTATAACACTTAACAGTGATTTGTGTCATATGTGTCACTACTATTAAATACAAATTAAAAAACTTTATTTTTAAATCTGTCAACAATTTATTTTTGTCTTTTAGATTCTAAAAAAAATAAAATTTTTAAACATTTGCAATCCTTAAAAAACTGTCTACACTTTCCAAGAATTTTAATTAATTTTATAAATAATTTAACATCCTAAGACTGAGTAAAATTTAACCTAAACGATTTATTTATCGTTTTTTCGACTTGTTCAACCTTTTAAGTACGATCACATTAAAAGAAATCAAATAAAATGTAACCATCAAACGATTGATCTTCAAAACAAATCCAATAGGGAAAGTAACATAAATGTTTCATTTCGGTCTTATATTGATCTATAATAAGAAAATACATTTCAAACTATTAGAATTCTCATCCTACTGTCCCCGAAGATCGTGATATTTTATTTCCCTACAAGGATCATAAAAACTAAATAAAAACCCACACGATTCATTAAACAACTTCAATGTTTATTCAAAATCATTTATTGTTCCATGAATTACAGCCTGATTTCTCCACAAAATTGAGTTTTATTTTTGAAATACTCGATTTGTTGAAGTTAAAGAGTTTCAAATTTATTTTAATCATGTTTTTATTATTCAGCAGACTTATGTTAATTTGCTAGCATTGTAATAATTATTCTTAATACTTTATTTTATAGTTTTATACAAGCTTAAAGTTTTGTAAACGAATAATAGATCCTTTAAAATCTTTATTATTAGGACATCATACTTATTTAATACATAAGACAAATTTTTATATTTTGAACAAAATGAAATGTGCTTCTTTAGGATATCGTTTTCGCTGAATGATAGTCTAAATTGATATAAAAGAGGCATGACAAGAACTTAGTTGTGTGATTGCTTCATCTTAAGAAAAAATCTATTTTATTTATGAGGAAATACACATCACAAGCAATATTGCTACTTGACACATCAACCTAATTTACATGCCCCATGAAATTAAATTTTC
Source organism: Acrocera orbiculus (assembly GCA_947359355.1). Lineage (NCBI taxonomy): Eukaryota > Metazoa > Arthropoda > Insecta > Diptera > Acroceridae > Acrocera > Acrocera orbiculus. The sequence continues at coordinate 49,322,827 of OX375757.1, forward strand.
TTCCTTTTAAAAGAACTTCATTAATACAAAATATTTCAAAAATACATTCCTCCTTTTAATGGTAAGTGAAAAATAATAAGAACGCTCTTTTTTATAGTACTTTGGAGCTTTTTGGCGCATTTCAATGGCTTAAATATCACCACTTTAATTTTTAACTTCAGTTTTGGGAATGGATAGAAAACTTATTATTCCAAAATAATTATAAATGGTTGATTATATGATTGTATATGCTCTTGATCTAGAGCCAAATATTAAAGTCCAATGACTGAATTATCTTGCATTAGAGAAGAAAAATCACGACATTTGAGCCAAATATAGTAAATTCTGGGCATTCAAAGCTTTGATACTTTAAGTTAATAAACATTAGTAATTTTCAGATCAGTTGGATAAATTCTTCATAAAGATGTTTTTTTGTTATTTTTTGTCTTTTCATAATAAATTCGAATATCATTTAAAACTTATTTCTGCGATCGATTATGACTATTTCAGTATTTTCAGCAGAATATCAGTACTTCGGCAGTATACTACTTTGAAATAGTCCTGACCTTATATTGCTTTATATGTCTTTCAACTGGCATTGCTTAGCAACTAGGATTGCTTATTGCTATAACTATTTTCATTCCCTTCAGGGTAACTATTTTATCCTACTTTTATGTAGTGGAGTAAAACGGATAAGCCCTTAATATTGTGTGGATCTATGAAAACTCCACTTTAGGCTGTAGTTACATAAGATTTTTCTCCTTTACATGTATTTTTCAAGTTTGTTCTGAATGTAATGAGAATGTATAACTCTCTCATGGATTACTAGCGCCTCCTAGTTCACATCTATCTACAGAGGAGTGTTCACTTTTTTTTTATTTCTATTTCACAACAAGATCTGCTAATTCTTTCTGTAAAATTGAAATTCTCTATGTAATATTAATAAAAGTTTATTTATTGTGTGGATTACATCCATAATTTTGTATGTGTATGTGTGTGTGAATGCAACCCAGCTCATTTTAAAACTAGTTTTTATATGGAAAATGACAGCGATTGTTTGAAATCATAACGTAGTAAATAGCTCCATTGCTTCATCAAAGTTTTCCTTTCTTTGCATAATAAATCCTCCTTCTTCCAAATTTTCTTACTGTTATTAAACTTCACTTAAGTCTTTCGGGTTATTTCCTGTTTTTCACATGCTATTTAAATTTCATTTTTCAATTTGCCTTAGAATTTTGAACAATGAAGATAAATTAAAATTCACAAGGTACACACAGCACTGATGTGCACTCCACAAAGAAACCTGGAAAATTTAATTTTCCTGAGAATGTATTGTTAAATGAAATGTAAATTAAATAAATAACCCGAGAGATATAAGTGATATTCAAAAACAGCAGGAAAAATTTAAAAAAATAAGCTTTTGTATGGAAAAAGGAAAAATAGTCGTTCTGTGTGTATCTTTTGGAATGAAGTTCTCCATCGTAGATTGTTTAACAGCAAAAAAATAAATCCTTACAACATCAAAATATCACTAAAAAATCTACTTTTTTCTTATATTATTAAATAATTTTAAGATTTACTTAATATCTCTCAGAAATTTGTAAACATAAATTGTACAAAAAAGCAAAAAAAAAAAAGTTTCATTAGCTCTTTGAGTATTTTTTATTTCTAAAAATTTATCTGAAATGGAATTTACACTTAAAAATACTTTCTCAAACTTATCTCATATAGGAGTAAATCAAATAAATTCTTTTAACCAAAAAAAATGTTCATAAAAGTGTAATAAACTTTGAAGTCACTCAAATGAAAAAAGTTACAAAATTAATTAAAATTTTATTAAACAAAAACAAATTATTTTACATTATCCAACTCGGAAGCTTTTCAAAGTTGTTCGTTGTGGTGACAAAGTTTTGCTTTAAAATGAAATCATTAAAAAGTACAAAACAAAACAACAAAAAAATACACTCTTTACCACATATAATCCTGATTAAAGGACTCATATGAATTTATGTTTTGTTACAACTGCTGAGTCAAGTTTTACGCCGTCTGGTGTTTGTTCGAGAGGAAAATATTTCAACAACTAAACACAGACTTGTTGTATGCAAATCATAGCGTTTGATAATAGCCTACTACAAATTAAAATCCACATAATTTTCAATATATACACAAATGTATATATATATATATATATCTGTGTATATATTAAAGTAAGTTATATATAACAAGTGCATTTTGTATGCAGATTTTTGTTGTTTTCCTACCACCACTTAGCATTTGTAAAATAAAGCACATATGGGGTTATTAAACTATAAAAGGATAAACTTTAATTTCAAATAAAATTGATCCTTGAATCTTATCCAAGTGTGTATTTTATTTACAAAAAAAAAAGTTATCTATGTTTAATGAAAAAACAAAATCCAATCAAAATAATCATTTAACTTTAAAATTAAGTTCATACATGAATTGCTTACAACATTAAAAAAGAATTCAATTTAAAAAGGAACAATTCAAAGAAAAAACAGGAACCATGAAGGTGTTCATCTAAATATTGAAAGTAATGACAATAACAGGGTTCTCAGGTGACAATTTTTTTAAAAAGTATTTTTCTCATACTCTCAATGAAGCTTGTATGAAATTGAAACCCGATTGTTTACACAAAAGAGCCGGACATACCTACCTTTTACATATTTGGTGGTGATATCCTTCAGTTTTAAGCACCATGCCTTCCTTTACCAATGATGGAATTGTCTTTCTCATTATAATATTGAGAAATTTGTGTGCTGGCAAGCGCATCATACTTTACCAAAAAAAGCCTTACAAAATATTTTAGTAGACAGCTTTTCATATTTTTTTTTGCTTTTTTGTTTAGTTTTTTTATTTCGAAGGAAGCCTGATAAAAACTTGTCCATGGGGAACGCACGTGGTTTTTAACCATATGATATATCAAATTTCGTGTTATTTCGTGGAATTATTTTTATTGTCTTGTTACCACTTATTTTTTGGTTTGTTTTCTTTTTACTACTTTATTTTATTTTTCCTTTAAAGGGTTTGCTTATTTTCGATCTATAAGAGCTGTTGGAATCAACAAAAATTTGATTAAAGTGTTAAGTATAATTTAAGCTGATGAAATGTAATCCTTGATATTTTGTCACACAAATAGTATAACAGCAGCTCTTAGAAAATATTATAGGTAAGCCAATTTGGCTTCCTATATACTAGTAATTGATCCTTTTAACTAAAGAATAAAAAAAAGGTGTTAGAACCATTAATCAAATAGAATATTTTTAAATGTTGTTATATTTAATTTCTTGTTTATTACGATAGGGGACTTTTAGTAGCTAAAATTATTGAACCCAAAAAATAAGGATAATCAAAAGAATTTAAGGAAAAGCTGCCTTATCATTTTTTTTGCTGATTTTTTAACATCCAAAAATAAAATAAAACATATTTCCATTTATTTAATGTCGAGTAGTTTGTCCGTTTATTGTCATAGTTGTTAAAATATTTCAAATACTTTTAGCTATTTTTAAGTTTTAGCCTTTTTTACCATTTTTAGAAGTACAACTGTTCTAGAGATTTTTATAATATATTATTGTAAGCTGTTTTAGAGATATTGCTTTGGTTTTGTGAAATTTTTTTTGTAGTTTTTCGCTCCGCATTGCCTAAAGTTTTGCTTGCTTTTTGTAATTTAGAGGTTTCACTGTCATTTCTTTCTCACAATTATTTAGTAATTTACATCAGAGATACATATCCCACATAAAAAACAATAATGCACATTTCTAATCGTTTATGGACTGCCTTTCTATATGAAATTATCAAATTCTAAATTAATAATATTCAACAATATTTATCATAAATAAACAATTTTTATCAAGAAAAAATTTTTCAATCAGATTTTGTTGCCACTCTTGATACTGCTGCAACAGCTGCAATTTCAATTGCTAGAATTGCAAGGATTCAGACTATTTTATTGATTCCAGGCTTTGGTTTTTATCGGTATTTTAAATTAATTATTCAATTTAATAGTTTTAAATGTTTTTAATAGTAAAGGGAATAGTTTGAAAAATTGTTTGCTTTAAGTTTAGTAAATATGCTAAAGTTTTACAATTTGAATATTTTGCTTATTTTTGACACTTTTCATAGTACGATTCGAATTAATTAGTCATTTAAATAGGGTTTAAATTTCCTAATTAAGTTAATTTGATCTTTCGGATCGTTTTCTATAAATTACAAGTATACTTCAAATAAATTTATTTATACAATGAATGATATTTTAGTATGTATGTGTATGTAAGCTCCGTGTTTTTATTTTGTTATATACATACAATCAATACAAAAAATTAAAAAAATTCTTTTATTTTATGATATATTTTTGCTTTTATATAAGGAAGTCCTATGAATTGAGTTTGATATCTCTGCCACTACATTTGAAGGATTTTTATTCAATATTTTTTTATTATAAATAATTAAAGGACCAGCAAACCGCATACTTTCATTTCAATATAATTCCAATGAAGCGATTTTTAGCTTAGTATAAACCAAATAAAATATTTCCATGAATGCAACTCGTTTATCCAAACAAAGCTCATAGGCATATTTTTTTTTTTTGTATAAATCCATTCAATTTTTTTGATTTATATTTTAGGTATGGTTTTTATTTATACTTTCCTACATATTTCATTTGTTTTTGAGTATTTTTACATTTGCCGCTTTAAATTTATAATAATTTACTTGGGGGAAGTAATACTAAAATATTTTCACTATCATATATTTTATCTGAAATAAAATTCAATTGGCAATGGTATTGGCACAACTTGTATATTGGATATCATTGACATAATGTAAATTGCATGAAATATAAATCATCTTCTCTCCAAATTGTAGTATATACATAACTAAGCCACCTGCTTTCTAAAATCCTGGCTATTGTTAAAAATGTTTCCACATAGTAGCAATATTGTTAAATTTACCATTACAATCTGTAGTTAAAGCTGTATAATATACGTTTCTTTGACATTTATCTTCAATTTTTCTATGGATATATAGCTTCCCTTTTCTTTAGAAAAATTCCTTAGAGTGCTACCAATAAGCTTAGATTATCTATTCATGAATTCAGTTTGAACGAGTATTTCTTCTTTGAGCATATTACACTTCATATGCAATTTCTGGACATATATACATACATACATATATATATATATACCTAAAAGCAAAAATGTACATAGGGAACATTCATATTCCCTTTGGGTGAAATTTAGCATTTCAAAACAATGCATTCAAGAAATGCATATCCTCTAACAAATTTATTGGCTGATTTTCGAGTATTATAGATCTTTTTGGTTTTTATTTTATTTTTTGTTTTTTTTTTAAAAAAAGCCAAAGATTTGACCTCTTACTACTATGGAAATAGTCTTTGACCATGTATAGAAAAAGCAGATCATTTGTGCTTTGGCACAAAGATGATTACAATTGCACCTTTTTATATGGATAATCGGTGAGGACTGTAATTTCCAATGTTGAAAATCTTTATGTGAGAAATAAACTTTGTGGTTGCCATTTCAAAAAGACCGAGCCTGCGTTACGCTTCAGATAATCCAGGTTGCATTTATAGTGAACAATTTAATTTTTTTTTTTTTTCGCTTTCCTTTTATTTTTTGTTGTTGTTGTTGCTTTTTTTTTAACATTTTGTATTCACTGATTCTGTTTTTATTAATTTATTCATTTTCTTGGTCTATTTAGCCGTCAACAGAGGAATTTATATGTGGGTTCATAAAAAGTCATAGATGTTTTTTAAAGGGGCAATAGCTCTTAGCTTATTCTTAGTTTGGTTGGGTTTTATATGAATGCCGGTGATTATTATTACTTCAAGGAAGATGAACAGTTTTACTATGAATATTAATTCTTTTGTTACCATTTTATCTTTAATCTAATTCTGAATGTTGTTTAAGGTATAATAATAGCTACCAGCATAATTTAGAAATATAATTTAAGAATATAAATTATTGTTTTGAATTCGTTTTGTAAATTATCTTGATTATTATTTTTTTCTAATTTTATTGCAAATAACTTAAATTTGTAGCATACCAACATTTTATTTTGACTAATTATGTTTGACTGTCAATTCTTTTTATATTTATAAAGAACAAATTTCTTACTTTCAAGGAAGTTTTTAAGCGATTGGTTTAAAATCAATAAATTTTATTCTCTCCGGTAATATGAAAAACATTATAAAATTTTTAAATGCTTAACCTAAATGGAATATAGCTAATAGCACGTTTGAACCTAAGGTAATAACATAGAATCAACACCATCAATGCATGTTTTATATTACAATTTTATGCGCTGCAACATTTGAAAGGTGAATATTGTACGTAACGTGTATTTTTTACTTTAACATAATTTTGATTGTCAAATTTGTTAGATTTAGTTATTAAAGTGGCAGATTTGAAAATAATACAACAAAAATTGCACTATTGATGCACCTAAAAAGTCAAAATGAAAGTAAAGTTTTGTTTCAAGTCATAAAATTGGTAATCTTTACAGTCAATTTAATTAATTCACTTTTTTTCGAATAACACAACAAACACAATATAATACTTGGATTTTATTTAAACTTTGATAGAAATTGCCTTAAAAGAACAAAAACTTAAAAAGAAAAAAGAATTAATTCCTTACGAGCGAGGAGCTTGAATTATAAATTTCGGAAACTTTCTTATCATAAGATATTAAGGTATATCTTTTTTTTTAAATCTTCAACGTGATAATATTTAAAAAAAATTAAAGAAGGAACCTATTCAAAAAATAAATTATAATAATTTCTCTTCTTCTAAACAAAAATGTCAATTTGATATAAGTGGCCCAAGTCGTCATTTTTTGAACGGTTGACAATGCTCAAATCAATATAATGTTTTTCGTTTATGCTTATGTTGAAAGTTAAACTTTAATTGGCACTGAATAACTTAGAATGTTCCAAATTTGGAGCTCCTTAGCTAAAATCCGTACAAAAATGGCAACTTTTTTTATGTTAAAATCAGAAAAAAACTAAGAAATCTCTTTAGGAAATTCAGTTTCAAGCTAAGTTCAAGACGAACAGGTTACTTTAAAATGCTGAAGCCTACGAAAACTGACACATAAAACTCGACTCGATTGAAATCAAATCTAATTCAGGTTGATTAGGACCAAATCTCTACAGAAAAGTTAGACTTAGGTTATCACTTAATTAATTTATTTTTTCATGTTTCAATCCCTAATGAAAATTTTAAAATCTCATTTTATTATTATGAAAAACAAAAAAATAACTTTCTATTCTGTCGTCTTTTCCAAGATTTACTACAACTAATTTTTTTGAATGATGCATTCATTTTGTAATATTACAAAAGAAAAAGATAAAAATGGATTATATATTATATATCTTAAAATAAAAGATAGCTAATATTAATTTTCACATTCTACAAAATATTTCAAAGTAATCATGATTATTGGCAATCAAACAAATTTTTTGTAAGTTATACATTTTGTTTCGTTTTTTTTAAATATTGACAGCAAATAAATTGTCTCTAAAAAAATTAATTACTATACATTTATCGATTTTTTTATTTCTTTTTTTTTGAATTAAGATTTAAATCTTTTCATTCATTTCCATAACATTGTAACAGCGAAGGGTTTTTTTTTTTTTTAGTTAGAAAAAAAAACAAGATTTTAGGTTCCGTTGATTTGATTTCTCTTTCAAGGGAACAAAGAATTTTAGTTTTGTCAATAAGCTTATAAAACATTTTCAAAGGTATCTCAATTTCCTAGTTCTGTTTTCTTTTTAGACATTTTTAGTAGTAGTTGAGTTCTTTAATGATTTTTGTTTTATTTGAATTTTGATTACTCTTATTTTCAATGTTCTTTTGCCCTTCTTTTGATTATGAACTTAGATTTTGAGGTTTTTTGATTGTTTTAAGCATTTCAATTCATGCAAACTTCACCTTTTTTTATTTTCCCTCCTTTTTAGGCCTTAAATCAATATAATATATATATATATATATATATTCTACGCATTAACTTTTCAAGAAGGCTCAATAAAAGCAAGCTTATTCTATGATACTCCTTTGCCAGTTTCTTGTGTTTCTCAGCAACATTGTTAACAAATATAATACAAAATTTCACAAATCAAAATTTCACAAATCAAAATAATTCGACAAAATAATTTTGTCCATAAGATATAAAACAAAAACTACATATGTAAACTTAAAAAGTTTTTATTACTGAAGAGTTAGTTCCATATTCGAAAATCTACATTTTGAACGTCATTGTATAAATTTTGTTTGAAGTAATATCCTTATTTCTCCAGCTATGTACAGTAAAAAAGCATGGAAAATCATTAAAACTCAAATGTTAAATAAAAGCTCATTACGACTTCAAAACTAATAAAAAATCCTTCGATTTGCACAATAAATTGACTACTTGAAAGAAATTTATAAATCAACAATACATAGGAAAAAACTAATATGCCTACTGTCTTTTTATAACTGTGATGCTCTCTAAGAATTTAAAATCAATGCAAAAAATGGTAAAATTTTCCGGAGTAACACAACATTTTGCACAAATATTATGGTACATATTTAAATTTTAATTTTTTATTAAAAGCATAAATTAAGATAATAGGCAAAAAGATAAATTTTTTATATAAATACACAATAATTTATTTAACTTAAAAATCTACAAACATTTTTAAGTCATAAATGCAGTTATGCTTATCTAAACTTTTCTATTGAAAAACCAAGATACAAACTTATAAAGACCTAAGAATTTCTTTCTAGATAGAAAATTTCTTTGGATAGGAAGATGGTGGGATTTTCTGGGATATCCTAATATGACAATGACAAAAGAAACAAAAGTAAATGGTTCATAGCAATGCAAAACATTTGATTTATTATTCTATTTCTAAGCTTAACTAAGCTTGGCTTAATTATTCGTTAAATAGACCTGAATGCAATATGCAATACAAAATAAAATAATGTAAATTTATTTATAATAAATATATTGTCTTGGTTGTCTTGATTTTTAATTTTAACGAAATCTTAAGAGATTTAAGCCTTCTGGCTTTTAAGAAGTAAAGGTTATTATTTTTAATATATGACAAAACTGTTTTGCTTATATTTAATAAAATTATTTCTGAGCATTTTCTATGCTTCTGGATAAAACTTCAAACTTGTATAATAAATATACAAAAATTTTGCTTTAAGAAAATATTTCTAATCATTTAAAACAAATTTTAAATGTACAGATGATATAGGAATAAATCAAATATTTAAAGTATCTTCAATAACAAAATAAATTCTTAACACTTAAAAACCAAAAAACTATAAATTTAATGGACATTTGAAATTATGACAAGATCTTCCTCTGTTTCTTTTCTATCATAAAACCTCAATTATCTATAAGTGTTAAGCCCGCCTTTATGATGTTGGCTCTTACCCTTAGGGAATCATATTTCTTATTCTTAAATGTATGACAATAAGAGGTAAAGTTTCATAAATTTATTTTTCATAAATGAAATTCCATTATTTTAAAGCTAATAATTTTTTAAAGTATTTATTATTATTTTCTTTTTGCATTTATGTAAAACAAACAATTAAAAATGTTTTTCCGCAAAAACTAACAAGTTTCGTAAATTTTCTTATGGTGAATTTCTGAAATTAATAACACCCAATTTTTCAGATATACTTGGTTAGGGTGATAATGCAATTCATTTAATCAAATATAATCACTTCAAAATTTAAAAAATTAGGACTGAAATTTTTTTATAATTTTCTTTTTATTTCCAATAGTCAAATTAATATTTCGAAAAGCATGATCCGTATACTTATTTGAATATTTTTTTAAGGACTAATGAATTTATTTTTTGGATTGTTTTGAAAATATTGGCGACAACGTATAATGTTTTTTCGAAAGTTCCACTTTCTAATTTGTGAAATCATTTTTAAATTCAATGATTTTAACTATTTGCATTATTTGATAATTAAATAGTTTCATTTATCCATTGGGTTCAATATTTTAAATGATTTTCGGTAATCTAGAGATCTTTTTAATTTAAGGAGCCTTTTGATTCATGAACATTAAAGCCTTTCGTGGTTTTGAAACTTAAAATCTTTCCTTTTTTATATTTTTTATGAATATTTCAATAAGTAATTTATAAGGATTTTTTTCAAACCAAGTTAGTTTGTTTGTTGTCCCGTTATTAACTCATGTAATCTTTTTAAAATTAATAACATTTGATAAATATGAAGAAAAAAAACTTAAAGTGCTTAACTATATGAAGAATATAAATGATAACTGCTCATTTTAATAAAGTTTGTCTAATACTTATGTTAAAAGTAGCATGTCTATCTGAAAATATTAAGTTTCGTAGTTCTTACAACATCCCAAAATACAGCATTCTGACAGTTTGAAATTTTTAATTTTACCCCTTTCAAATATTTTCCAATTCCACAAAACAATAATACCTTTCTCTATTAAATTAAAAATACTTGCTAGATATTCTACCGTTAGGCAAAAAATTAATCTTTGATTTTATTAAAACAGCAAAGCAGCTTCACCCTTACTACTCATACCTTAAAAAAGAAACAAAAATTGGGATGAAAATGTTTTATTTTGATCAAATTAACTTTTTAATAACTTTTTCATTATCGCTGTGGAGCATTGTTTACAAAATTATAAATTTCGAATTTTACCTTTCTAGAAATTTTTCATTTTAAATAGAAAAATTCCAATTTCATTCAATTTAAAAATACTTCAAAAACAAACAAAAATAATCCTTGCTTGTGATTATATATGAAAAACGAAAAAAAAAAAAAATGTTATTTGCACGTTTTTCATGTTACAAATTCAAATTAAAATTTTCTCTTTTGGTAAAGATCTTGTAAACTTTTACAATTCCTCAATTTTATTTTTTATTTTATTTTGGTTTATTTTTATTTTATTTTATTTTTTGTTTTTTTTTTCCTGTATACAAAAATTTAACTTAGGCATATCCTATTTGCAATTGCACGATTAACGAGAAAATTTCACATACCTTTTGGGTTTTAAGATAAGCGATTAAGTGCAAGTGTAGATAAAATAAGATACAAATTTGTGGAATCTACAAATTTGCATCTAACAAGACAATTTGCTAGTAGCTAAACGCAATTTTAAAGATTTAACTTTGGAATAGTTCTATATCACGACGTTATTTCTTTTAATCAATGAAGAATTTCAATAGATAAAGGAAAGCAACTAAAAACTCAAACAAATAAAAAATTGTTTGTTAATTATTTTTTTCTATTTTCATAAATTATCAAATAATATGTTGATGAACAAAATTTTCTGAGATTTTAAAGACAAAAAAAGAGGCTAAAAGGCTAATTTGATTTCTAATTTGAACAAATAATTTTTATTGTTTTGAAAAAAGTTTTATTATTTCTTCATTTAAATAAACTTTAATTTCCATAATCTTAGTCAATAAAATAGATTTGTATCTTTTTATTTGGATTTCATATCATTAAACTATTAAGACAAATATTTTCTACAAAAAAAAAACAAATAGTGCCATCTATAAAATTATATTGTGAAATATGAAAATCTTACGACATTATCAACAAAAAACAAAAACATAATAAAGAATAGAGTCACGTTTCTTATACACAAAATAAAGCTTAAGACAACCCAAATGATTATTGTATTAAGTAACTCAAATAGCCATGAAAAGTACTCATAAGAGTTCCCTATATTTCACATACTAAAGATATTTGATTTTGTTTTTGGTATTTTTTTTTCCCCTAAATACAAAAGATAAATTATAAAAAATTGATCTTCATTAATTTTTATTTACCAACTTATAACAACTGATTAATATCAAAAATGATATTAGCCTAATTCACTAACAAACAAAATTATGCTGCCTAAGTAGGATTGTAAGACCTTTAAGTACTCATATGTAAATTACAATTGTCAAGGGCTCTTATATAAGTATTGAATAGGATATTATCAACAAGCTTAATATCAAATTTGTCTAATTTTATTTGATATTTGTTTAAATGAAACAAAAAATCAAGGCAATTTTTTGTTTAATAAGTTAAAAAAATTTCACTACTAAAAATTATGGAATTTTTATTTCTTAGAAAAAAAAAAAGAAAAATTGCTAGAAGCAGAGAAAGCGTAAGGCAATTATTTTATTAGCTACAAGCAAAATATGTTTTAACTTTACTTAACATCAGAAGGCGGAGACAGATAAACCTCTTTAACTTCTGGTTCAAAATAAGAAAAAAAATGATATTATTATTATTTTTTTTGTTAATAATAATAATAATACCAAAAATTATATTTTGTACCGCCTGTTGTGTATATACAATTTTACCGCCAACATAACAACTTTTATGATCATTAATCATTCATTCACCGTGTCAACTAAACAATCAAATTACTTTGATTACTTCTTGAATCGGATTAGATCTAAAGTATTTATAATAGACTTTTGCTAACTGTTTATATAATTAATGCGTACATGTATCAAAGGTACATATACAATGCAATCTAATCAAAAGAACCAGAAATATTAGTAAATTGCTTCTAAGTAAAATAGACTTTTAACTAAGGTAACAGAAGTAACAAACTAGAAATTTTTCAGTATATTCAATTTTTTTTTTTATTAATTTTATTTTCTTACAATTCCTTTGGCTAAAAACCCAAAGGCAATACCATTGACACATTTTCTTTTATTATATTTAAACTATGAATGCATTTTAGTAACATGCGTTTCAGATAGCTAACCATAATTCATTTGTTTGGAACGCATTCTAGTAGAAAAATTACCGTTGAATATAAAGAAATGGCAATAAAATTGCAAAAATGAATACATAACACATGAACAAAACCATAGAAATAAAATTATATATAATTTACAGAACATTATTATTATCTTATGGGCAATATTCATAAGTATTCATTGGAGAAGATGAACAAAACACAAGTGATAGAATGCCATAAGCTAAGACAAATTATAAACCACTAGATATGAATAGAGGTCTTGTCTTTGACCACCTGACAACACTATTGGATATCGGATATTCAATTTCAATAGAATAGTGATTCCATTGACACCAAGGTAATAATAATTTTAGTATTGTTTTCTATACTGGCGAAAAATTGTAATGCTAAACTTAGTTAGTACCTCTATTCTAGATTTCTTAATAAGCATTTTATTTTTTTATTTATTAGTTTCTGATTGCATTTATGCTGTGAGATGCATTTAATAGCATTCTAAGTATATAACAATTTCTGGGTTTATTTTTTTGTAAGTAAAAATCTAACATTATAAATTTTGAGCTCAATTTCTCAATCGAGTTTGGTTATTCAAAGACCTTTTTTAGTCGCTTTAAAATAACCAGAAAGATTTTAACTAGCATCAATGGTTTTGGCTACAACTGAAATTTTTATCTGACGAACTCAAATAATTTGTAATTCCTAAAGAGAGAATTTGTCATAAGTGTCTATTAGTTAACAGAAAAATTCCATTTGTCATTAATCCGATAAACTAGTGGTAATAAACTAAATCAACAAAGAGCCAGTGTCTTTTTGGTTTTTTTTTTATCACTTGAAGACGAAAGACCTTATGTGATACATTAGCTAATAAGACCTTTTTCCAGTTCTAAAACCCCACTGACTTAAATTTTTTCTTGTTTTCCTATGTCAGAAAAATTTGAGCTTTATTTTCCTCAACAACAGTTTTATGCCATCAAAAAAAGGACATTTTTTAATTCTAAAAAAGTAACACCTATCGATTTTTTTCTCCTTTGCATTATAGCAACCTTTATGAAAGATCACATGACTTTTGATAAACTATATAAGAAAATTATCATCAATATTGTACTGGACTCTCTAGACTTATTAGATTCAAATTATGACCTATCATTGAATCTAATCAATAACTGATGTGATGAGTATGTAAATGGAGCTAACTGATCTGAAATTGAGCCCAATAACTGTTTGGCTTGTAACCATTTTTACCAATCGTTCTGCTTTTATGTTATCCTCAATTTCTTCATGAATCTAAAGTCTCACTTTGTTATTTTAGCCAACAGTTAAAGTTTTTTTAGAGCATTGTGAAAATAATATTTTTCTTTAATTCTTTAAATTAGATTTGTTAATGAAAAATTTTATCATGTTTTATAACCGTTTGGTTTTTATTCAAATAACTCTTTTGAAATACTCAAAAAAGCATATGGTCATATTTGAGTTAATTTGAATTTTACTCCTTACATTTACATGACTGCAACTTGATATAATTACCTTGATAAATTGCAATGTACATGATGACTTTTAAAAAACAAAAAGTGAAAATTTCAACATGATAAATAAAACAAAAATATTTTATTTCTTTTGACGGCCATATTGTAAGCTCATCTCTCATAAATAGGAAGCAATTTTGCAACCATCATTTGAAACAGAAACTACCAATTACCTTTCATAAATTTGTTTTATTATTTTGACCTAACTTCTTGAACTTGAGCCAAGAGCAAGATTAAATTAGGATTTTTATCTCTGTTTTTGGGTATAATCGGTAGTTACAAGTTTTAACCACATTCTATGAGTATCACTATTACAATAACAGGTGCCAGTTATATAGTTTTTCTTTTTATCTTTGTTTTGTTGTTGAAATATTGAAAGAAAATAAAAACTCAATTTAAAATTTATCCAATTTATTCTATTCTACTTTTTATAAGTTTATCGTTTGGAAAACAAGTTGTATAATGTCTTAAGCAACTGTGCATATATAGCCTTAGGAAAAGAAGAAATATGAAAAATGAATATAATTCTTGTATTAAAATTAACTATTATAAATTTTAACACTTTTCTTTTATTTATTTGTTGACTGCTATTAAATATCTAATGTGAATTATTATTTTTTTAACACTTTATCTTACAGATCTGCCTAATATGTTCGGTCGACTATCAGATTCGATTGGATCGGACCAATTTTTATCAACACCTAAGAATAATGATTTAACAGTTTCATCAGTAGTTAACACACCTTTATCAAAAATTGATGATAGCAGTAGTTCAATAAATTTTATCAATAATGATGATGACTGGTGGTTAAATGCAATCGAAGAAGATACATTTGAATCACCTTTAGCTTTTGATGCTAGTGAAAATGGTCTTTGGAATGGTCGTTTTGTTCCACCACCACCAAGACCACCATTCTTAGATGAATCAGTTACATCAGATGGTTTAACTACTTGTGATTTATGTACATGGGCGTGGCATGAAAGAAATGCATACTCACTTGATGGTTCAATAGGTAAGTCTAAAATATTTGCTAACTATCCTATATTGTACATAAAATAGAATGTATACCAAATAATATAAAATAACTAAAGTATTCAAGACAAAAAGTATAAAGAAATCAACAGGATTTAATAAAAACAGCAGCTTAACCTCAATGTATAGATAATAAGTTAACATTTACGTTATAAATTGTATTCAGTGTTAATTAACACTTTACATTTAAAAGTCTCTAAAAACTATGAAGCTTATACTCTGTTCATTTTCTAATGAATACAGTAAAATAAATTTTGTGATTACCAATTAAGTTTAATGATGATAACATATTGCCATACATACATATAAGTTAAATTTTACTAATTTTTGATCGTAAATTTCATACAAAGACGACTTCAATGGAAAACAATTAAAATTTTGCTAGTTAATTTAGCACCATAGTTTTGAATATCCTTTCTATGCTAAATGACCGATGAATAACATTTTATCCAAAAAAAACAAAACTATTATAACT
Source organism: Acrocera orbiculus (assembly GCA_947359355.1). NCBI lineage: Eukaryota > Metazoa > Arthropoda > Insecta > Diptera > Acroceridae > Acrocera > Acrocera orbiculus. The sequence continues at coordinate 49,338,623 of OX375757.1, forward strand.
AGCCTAAAGGGGTTTAAAATGGTCTGAAATTATAAATCTACTCGCTATTCTTTAAATCATGGACATAATAATTTAATTTTCATTTTAATTGCTGAAAATTTAACAATTTAGCCATAAATCTCAACAACAAAAAATTTATTTTATTTATTTCCTGGAGATGAAAAATTTTTCACATTAAATTTTTAAATGGCTAAAATAATATCAGCAACAAAAAAACTAACATTAATGCTACCTGCTGTGATTATTTTCCTGAGACTGTTTTACTTTTTGAAGTTTGATTTTAAATTTTCAAGGTTTAACCGACTTTATTCTTATTTAATTGGACGATGGAGTAAATTACTTATATTATTAAAGTACACTATTTTTCTGTTTTATTGGTAGTTGTTTTTTGTTTTATTGAAACTTTGTTGCATTTAACAATAGTTGATTGGACTAACTAAAACTTCATTTATCTTTTACCGATGATGATACGAGGAAAAAAAAAACCAATTTTTAATTAAGAAATTTGCTATTCAATTGCATATATACAAAATTAGGTAATCAAATGGCAAATCATTTTGGAATTTCAATAAAAAAAAAAAATACTATTATTTAGTATCCTTGAAGTTGAAGTATGATTAAATCTATAAAGGAAATTATTTTAAGGTCTTGTTTAAAACCTACTTCCGTGTTACTATTGAATTTAATTGAGCCCTTTATTTCATTTGTTAAAAAACCTTTTGATAAATTGTTCTTGAAAGTAATTTTATTAAGGAACTCATTCCTAAATCTTACTAACATCTAGGTCTATAAGGTTTTGTAGATGAGACTTTTAACTTATTTTGATAAAGTTTCCTTTTTGGTATCGTTTTATTTTTAGTCCTATAGCATTTTCTTCCTGGAGAAAATAAAAGCAATCGGAAAATCACAAAATTATAAATTAATTTTATGTTACTTTAATTAAAATAAAATGAAATATAATTTCACTTAAAGGCTTTTATGAAAATTTATGCCTTTTCTTTTGCGAGATTTTCCTGAAAATGAATGAGAAGCTGTTTTCTAACAAGGAAAATAAAATTTATCTTTTTCTAGTATTATTTCTTGCGATTTCTAGTAAGAATAATTAAGATATATCGTCCTTTATACGAGAGCTACGTCTTACTAATTATAATTATATCTTTAAAAAAAGTGCTAAAAAGCCTGTTTTTATTATCCTATCACAAACATTTTTTATTTGTTTGTTAAAAGAAGTTTGGTCAACTTTAGCTTCACTTTATGAAATAATATTTTGAATTCTAAATAATTCCAACAAAAAAAGGACAATTTATCAAAAAAATTTGCATTACTGCTTCAATAATTAATCATAGCTTATGATCAAAAACACTTCTGAATTTAAAAACTAATTTAATTTTTTTATTTTTTGAAAGGAAATGTTAGAATGTTTTCTTTAAATAAACGTTTAAATTTCTCTTATATAGAAAAATACCAAAAAAAATAATAAATTACAGTAATTACTGCAAAAAATAATTTTTTAAAGATTAGACTAATTTATCAGAGATCCTTAAGTTTTTTTTTTTGCTTTTTTTATTTTTTACTTTTACAAGCATCCTCGTAATCAAGTCCGAATTTTTTTTTCCACTCAATTTAAAATTGAACACATTCTTCAACTGTAAATTACTTTTTTTTTTGTAAATAAGACACTTCCATTTGTACCTTAAAAACGTTTCTTTTCCTTTTTAATTCATTTTTTCTTTGGTTGTTTTTTTGTTTTAGTTGATTTTATATTTGTTTGAGTAAGACATTGAGATAAGACTTCAGACAAATGGCTGCAGTTAGCAGTACTTGTCTAGAGTGTTATTCATTCTTCTCTTTTTCTATAATAAAAAAACAAAACAAAAAAGGCAAAAAATTAAATAAAGCAAAAAAAACAAAAAATCCCTTTCCGTGTTTGTTGTTTATTTCAAGTCAGACGTATCAATTTACCCTTGGCAGGTGATTATTATGTGATTCCCGGGACAGGCATGGTCCCTTTCTGAAGTTTTCAAACAAAAAAATTGAAAAATCTAAAAAAAAAAACAACAAAATACAGAAAAGAATACAAAAAGAGAATAAAATAAAAAACAAAAAGCAACTTTGAAATTTGTTTGATGACTGTACGCTGATAAGTCTAATGTCTTCGTTTTCCAAAACAGGCTTGTTTGAGACTAACACTTAATCTAATTATAATAAGTGTGTTCGGAGACTGTTTTATCATTTGATGCAAGGCAATTTATATCAGAGACTTTTACCTTTTTTCCAAACGATTTGTGATGGTTGATTATTATTAGTCGTCTTAGTTAAGATTTCTTTGAAGTTTTACCTTAGTGCTTAAGAAAAGGATTTAATCATCACAAATCACTAAAGTTTATGCGTGTATTGTGGTAAAAAAGTTCTGTATTTTGATGAAGAAATTATATTTTAAATATGAAAGAAAAACATTTCCAAAATAAAACGTCACAGTTGGAAAAGGATACATTGGTAATATTCTAAAATGAAATTATGTATAAAAATTGATATGTTTTTTTTTTTTTTCTTCTTTTTTTTTGTATTTTATTTTTTATTATAATAAAAAACTAGTTAGTTACATCTGAATATTATCTAAAAAGCTGGGAATCATTTAGAATTGTAGATTTTAAACCGGTTAAGAGTTAGTTGAAATGGGAAGCAACTAAAAATAAATTATTTATCAGAATTTTTAAATTAGTTACAAAAAGGTAAAAACTTGATTTCACGTGCCATTTGATTTTAATAATATCATCAGATTTGTTAGAAAATCTACCAAATATATGTGCTGAGAAAATAAAGGGACATAAATATATTTGGAAAAAAAATGTGGGTAATAATGGGTGTTTTTTTTTGAAAAAAATATAAAAGTCCTAATGAACCTTTAAAAATTTATGAAATCAGTTACAACACTAGCTAAATTTAAATTAAATTTAGAAAAATTAAATCATTCAAGGGGATATTCTAGTTTATAGATGCCTGAATCTTAGGTGTTTTTTTCGGACGCCATAAAAAGAAACCAAGTGATATTTTTAGTTTCCCTTTTTTTGCTTTAATTTGTTGATATTTTAAGAGCATAAAAATATTTATAATTTAAAAAATGAATTAAAATTTTAAAAAACTGTAGGCTGGCAAAGTGGGTGCTCATGAAAAAATTGGGTGCCCTTGTGTGCAGGATTCCAGACCTTCCAGTGATCCAACAAAAAATTTTTTTCTAATTTTTCAAGAAGAATGAAAAATTTTTTGGGCATAAAATGGCGGGAGTTAGGTTATGCTTTTTTCCTCTTTTTTCCACCTTTCAGAATTTTTTAAAAAATGAAAAAAAACTAATAAATTAAATATAGAAGCTTTCTGCCAAATTTCAAGTGAATCGTGGGTTAAGTTGAATTTGAGATGTCATGCACACAGCTTCGGAAAAAGTAATTTCGAGAAAAATGTGTTTAAAGTTTTAAAGACTGAACTGAATGGAAACTAAATACTTCATAAAATAAACTGTAACTGTAAAATCCTTTCTCTCAAAGAGTTGAACTCTTAAAATATGCACACAAAAAAATCGATTTTTTCGAATTTCTAAACTCCCTTAAATAACCAGAAAATAACTTCCTACTAAATTCGGATATGTTTTTATGAGTACTTAAACGAAGGGAACAAATTCAAAATGTTAGAACACAATTAAAGTGGTAAATTTTAGTTACGACAGAAAACTATTGCCTTGTAATAAGCATGAAGAACTATTAACTAACAAAATAGTTTTAATAGTTTTTATTGATTATAAACATAATTACCTAATTTACTTTTAATAAGTTATGAAGTAATGATCTTGAAATTTATTTTTTTAAATAAGATACATCTAAAAAATATTGTAATCAATTTCTCTCAAAGAACGGTTGAGGAAACTAAGTCGTCAACAGATTTCAAATGAAATTTCATATGAGAAAAGCTTTTATTTTCAACAAATTCAAGAATTATCTAAGAGAAATTTTTTGACATTGGCGTTAGAAGTAAAAGAATTTTGTGATAGAAGAAATAATAATCAACAAATTCACTTTTTAAATAAAATTAAATTAAATTGCAGGATGTGAAAAGCGATGTGTTTTATTGAATGCAATTCTTCTAAAGTCCCTATTTCATTCTAATAATATGTAGTACAAAAATATATTGAAAGCTGATTTATCAGATGTAACTTTATTTTTTTTTTAATTAAGTCTACTGTTTTGACATCTTAAGCCCTCAGACTAGCAAATCCTTCTTCTCTACTTAAAGTATTTATTTTGCTTTTTTGTACTTTACAGATTTCAATGTTTTTCCTATGCAAAAATTTTTCTCCTTAGACTAAACGTTCTAGTTTTTTGTTGTTTTATTTTTTGGTGTTTTAAAATTCAAATGTAAAAGTAAAATTTTCTTTATTTTCCATAACTTGAAAGAGCTCTTCAGAAAATTTACGAGCAATTTCTGCTTTAATTCTAGGGCACTTTTAACTTATAATTTGTACTGTGAAACTCCTTTTAATTTTTTTTTTCTTTTTGCTTGGTTTTAACTTTTCATTCATTTCTAACTTAATTGAGAGAAATTAAATTGCTTATTATTGTAAGGAACACAAGCTTTTTATATTTTATACAAGTGGTTTTGCATTATAAAACTTTCTTTTGTTATATTGTGTTAGAAATATTTTTTACAAGTTTTTTTTGTTTTCCTGATTCTTATTAATTTAATAGAAAATAATAAGCTGAACTTTATTTTCTTTTAAAAAATAACTGTCTAACCCTTTTTAATATAATCTGAAAGAGCCGAAGTAAATTGGATTTTTTGTTTCTTATTAGATTTCAAAATATAGCAACATCTTGTGAAAAATCTCAACCTATATCTTTGCCTGATTCCTAAATGGAAAGTTTTTTCATAAAATTGTTTTGATTAGAAGATATTAGACTTGAAAAAGATAAAGATGTTACCTTAAGATTTCTGAGTTTAGTATCAAACTTATTTCAAAGGAAAAAAACGGCTGTTTATTTTGTTTGATATGTGACGCTTATTGGCATCATTTCTCTATTTAATGATTTTGGCAGTCTTTTAAGTGGATATTAGAAAGTTAAGTTGTAAATTCACAATTTAAAATCTTGAAACAATTGCAATCTTAGATTATTAATTCATTAAGGGTACATATTTTATCAAAAAGTTAAGCTTTTTCAGCTTTTTGTTTGGCATTTAAAACAGTGACTTAAATTTTGTACTATGCAAGTGAAAAAGAATGAAATATTTATAGCCCTTTCAGGCCTTCTTGGTCTCCAAATTAGTCTTTATTTTTTTCATTTGGCGGGAATGAAAAATGGTCATTTTGATCTACTTGACTAAAATATGCAGACATGTGTTTCAAATAAACTTTAATATTAATCAGAATTTATATCAGATAAATGCCATTGGTGTATTTCAACTTATTGCACAGATCAAAGTTATGAGAGATTATCTAAAATAAAGTAATATTTTTTTTAACTACTCCTGTCAAAACTTCGATAGTTTACAAAATTGCCATACATAAATTTCTTTTAATCAAAGTTCAATAATTTAGGACAGATTTCCACAATTATTGAAGTAAATATAATGCAAATCGGTGAACTTCTTAGAAGTACTTTAGTTTATGAAGAGTTATTTATTTTTTATAATAAAAAGAATTCAATGGAACTACCCAACAAGGTTAAAGCTCCATATTAATGTTAAAATAAGTTTTACAATTCAACAAATGTCAATTAGAATTCACATAAAAGCTGAATGAAAAATCTCTTTTAGACTGGCAATTCCAATAAATTTCAATTTCATGGAATAAAGTACAGATTGTACTGCAATCAAGATCTTAGTTTTTTGCAAGATCAGAGCAGGCGATTGCTTATTATTTTGATTTTGCAGACGCCTGCGCACAAAATGTTTTTAATTTTCAAATGAATGCTGCATCCGTTAAAGCTCCTTCAGTCAAGAGGTATAGTTCTCCTCAAGTAGAACCTCAATTATTTAACAAATTGGTTGTCATCAAATATATTAGAGTTTGAGATAGTTCCATATTTGTAGAGTAGACAATAAATGAAATACAAAACTAGTAGCTTTTAACATATGTAAGAATGAAACTAATATTGCATTCGTTCTCCATCTAAAAGCTACGTTATACTGCAATTATTAAGCTCATCAGCGCTTGTTATAAAATTCATGTTGTCGTCTTTGGTCAATTTCTTGTATTCAATTTCAGGTATCCACTAGACTGGCCATTAAAGAAAACATTTCTTAGTAAAAACGACAAAAGGTGGTTATTGTCTTTTATTACATTTTTATTCTCATTTTTTTCTTGTTGCTATTGTTGTTGTTATTGGTATTATTTTATCCAGTTTCGGCCGTCTTAAAGTTTCTGGTCTCTGTTTGATAATCACAGCCGTGAGGCAGTAAATAACGAAATTGTTGATAGGAAACATAAAAACAAAAATAAAAAATTGTGAGTAAATTTATGAAAGGAAATAGAAGTCAGCTTGTAGTAGTAGATATGTATGGCTACTACACTATCTAAGATGAGTCAACTCTCTTGTAGTCAATTTACGATGGTTTTAAAGATAGCTTGTAAAAATGTTGATTTCGTAAGTTTTGAATGGTGTTTTTTCATTCAAAGAAACCACATAACATTAAGAATGTCCTATTTATATTTGTTTCGAATTAAACATAGCAAGATTTTAATTATTATTATCCTCATTAAAAGTTAACAACAATTATATTGCAAAAGAGTTAGTAAGGTGATTTAATCTTAAAAAATAATAGTTTTTATTTTAAAGTTTTATATTATGTATGACCTTTGAGAACTTTGTCTTTGTATCGAAATTGCTTCAATTCATTGTAATAGAAAAAGAATTTCTAATTGTGTGGTTTATTTTATTAGTAGTAGTAATTGTTTTGAAATAAATGATAAATTTATTGTTGTATCCAGTAGATTTAATTTTTTGTGAAACTTCAAAATATCTTACAGTCCTCACTTCCTGGAGCATATTTCAAATTTATTTTGTTAAGTAAATATTTTTTGTTTTTTGATAATTTATTCAGATATATTACTGGAGTATATAACAATTATGCTTTACTGCCTGTTTTGATATTAGAAGAAGAATGCTAAGCTTTAGTGTATTCTAAGGATGTCTAGAATAGAATCTTTGTCCTAGCCAAGAACTTTTTGAAAAATAAACAAAAAACTTTTATAAACTTTTTAGTATAAAATATAGAGATCACCCCTCAACTAAATATTTTACAGTATTTAGAATTTCCTATGGAAAATAAAAAAATCAATGAATTTTCATTCATTTTATAGAAATGTTATTAATATTTAAACTGAAAAATTTTATCTAAGAAAAACTTTCAAAATAACATAATTTATCCTTTACAATTGTTACAAGTAAGGCTAATTATGTAAATCCAATCAGGGAAATAATTGATTCTCTGTTAGGATAAATTTTCCTTTGATAAGAAGAAGAATTCAGAATTTATTAAAGCGTAAACCAAGTTTCAGAAGTTTTACCGCTGTTTGCTATATTTCAACTGATTCTTAAATAAATGCAATTTTCCGATCCATTGAGCTAATTATTACTAAAATCATTAGCAGCAACAACATTTACCCTGAAATAACACTAAATTGTTGCAAAAGTAGCCAAAATTCCTGAATTGAGTGAGACAACAGAGTAATTTTTCTGGTAGATATCGGCTGAGCTCGGCTACGCCATTGCCAATATGGAAGTGACTTTACGCGATAAATGTGCAAACTTTTGAAATCACTGAAAGTTGCTTAAAGCCCTTTCTATTAGGAACATGGCCTTATAAACTCACAATCTATTGAAATTTTGAATTGTTATAAAGAATAAAATGAAAAAAATTGATTTTCCCCAATAAATTGTAAACCCTATAAATCAAAAATTTATTGAAATTTACATTTATATTAATTTTGTAAATTATTGATCACATCTTAAGTTATAAAAGACGTTTTGGTTATGGGGGTATTTTTTACTCTTCTTTTACTTTATTCTAAACTACAATTTGGAGTTGGCAACTTTACCGTGCAAGTTTTTACACATTTACATCGTTACCTAGACAACAGTTGACTTGTGCCAATTTGGATTTTGCTTTGCTTTCATCAATTTTACATCATCTTCTTGGAAGATGTTTTATCAATTGAGGTATTTTTTTATGTGGCCTGCTGTCTATTTGAGTATTATGTATTGAACTTGCTACAAGACCAGAATCAATTTAAATAAGGATTATCTAGCATATTAATAAGACGTCACTTTTATATTCATATGCATCTGATTACATACTAAAAGGATCAATTTTAGAAAATCTGTTATATTTGTGTAACGGTAACTGAAATACTTCTTATAAAATACAGAGCATAAGTTCTTTATAGAATTTTAAACGAAGAATATTATAATAAACTCTCTGGCCATAGTTTTGGATTTCACACTAAGCAAGAAAATAATGGATTTAATAAATAATTAATTCCAAGATCATGTATTAAATACACATTTATTCCAATTAAATAAAAGCAAAAACTTACGCAATTTGAATACCTAGAACAAACTTTTCTTAGTTTCAAAACGCTCCCTTTGTTCCCTTTGCTATCATTTCTGAAATAAATTGATTGCACTTTCAAAAAACTAATATATCTCTTTCTGACTTTGAATGACAAAATAATGTTGTATTGTTTTTTATCATTAAATACTAATACTCTAATTTTACTATGCAAGATCCCATTTTAAATGATGTACATTTAAATACTTTTACGGTTGAGTTATTGGTTGCAAAAAAAACTCTAAATCCAATTGCAAAAAAAAAACCTCATAGCTTTACAAATTTTTTGTAAAAAAATTGGGCTCGAAACTTTTGATACATAATAGACTGAAGTAGTCTTAAATGATGATATCTTTATATAAATAACATTAGTTATGCTAACCAAAATATTAACAATAAGTTAATTGCTTTAATTGTCATTGTGTAAATAAAAAAATTGTTTCTTTACATAAATTGTCTTATGATTATCTTATGTGTAATCAACAGAACCTCAACTAATCATCGCTCCTACAAATTACAAACATGTTTTTAGATTTTTGTTTTCCTTGTAGTTTTATGCTTTGTTTTAATAACAACAATTAAAAAACTCTTATATACAATTACCAAATTTAATAGTACAAACTTTTCCGTAATTATCGAATTAATTGAACACTGAACCGTAAGAACTCTCAGATTAGCACCTCATGTGTAAAGAAGTGGAAAATGTTTTTTTCTGGAAAAACAGTCACCTCGACAAGCTTTGTAATTGTAAACAGAATTAACAAAAAAAAAAATGTTAATGATGTTTAAAGTGATGATGACAATTAAACTCAAAAATACATTTTGTTACTTAAAGTTTTTTCTTCTTGTTTTTTTGTTTGTTTTCAGTTTGTTGTTACAAAACTAAAATCAATTTCATAAGAAGGAGCTTTATTTGCTTACAATACAATATTACATTAATGCATTTTTATGTATAATTTTAATAATTTTAATAATAATAATGAACTTTTGCTTCTATTTTAAATCTGTTATTTTGAACGTCAGAAACTTTTAATCCTAGTATGACAAGTCCTTTTTTTGCCTTTAAATGATATTTGTTTTACCACGTAAAAATTTTAAATGTATCCCCTATGTATTTCTATGAGAAAGTATTGCGAAACCAAGATTTATATTTTTCTCGAATGGCCAACCTCCATTTAAAGTCTAAATAGAATTAATTTTTGCTTCGATAGTAGAAGAAAATTGTTCCAAAATACGGAAGAATTTACGTTAAAGTTCTGCGCAATAGTTGCTGGTCATTAAAAATTAAAGGAAGCAAGTAGATAAACAAAATAAACATCGATTACACAACCTTTGACTAACTTAATACATTCAAACATTATTAAATGTTGCTTGTTCTTGGAAGATCAATTTTTTTCAGAGTTGTTGATTTTAAGGGTGGCAGAAGGTACTCTTAAGTATTACTTCCTTGCTTCTTCTAAACTAATTTTGGGATTCAAGCAGGCAGAATACCCTAAAATATACCAACAGTATTTCAATCACATATTGTAAAATATTTTCATTAATGATTTTCGTACACAGACAATTAATTTTTCTGATTGAATATCGTTTTTATTTTTAATAAATTTATACCTATAGAAAAATTTGATTTTCTTTCAAAGCGCTGTCAGTTTTTTAAGCTTTTTTCATTTATTGCGTTTTGGCAGTTGCATTTGTATACATTTTTTATTTTGCTTTTAATTCCTCTGATTCAAATTTTGACAAAATAAACTTCAAAAAACGGAATGGAATGTGGTACAAGAATTTATGAAAAGTAGTTTATATTTTCTAAATTTGAATTTCAATATCTAACAGCAAAGGGATTGAATTTTGCTTGAAAAATTTTAACATGTGAATGCGCAAAAAATTTTAATGACATTGAATTCTTTCTTCCCTATAAGAATTTTCATCTACCTCAATTTAAGATATGGCAAAGTGATTATGAAATTTCTCACAAGATTTGCACACAGCTGTGACTCAAAATTTGAAGGGGATAGCTTTATTGAAAAATTATTGGTATCATATTGCATTGCTTTGCAATATTTAGATTATGTCTAATCGCAAAATTATGCCAAACACTGCCTTAATATTTTTTGTAAGAAATTTTTCCCAACAAATTTTATACCAGCAGTTTTATAATGTTTCTTGTATTTTTTGATTTATTAACTAAATTCTTTTGTATTGACATTTGTGAATTTTTTATATCAGAATTCCTGAATGCTTATGATCCATCATAAAGCACAAGTGAAAAATTTCTTAATAGAACATGCAGAAAGTAGCCATGATGGCAACTTTTGCGGTTACACAAGAGGATAATTAATTTATGTTCTCCGTGAGAAAATCATTCCTATAACTGAGAAGTACTTTTCTTTTGCTGATGATGCATCCCTGATTTTCTTATAGGGAAAATAAACCTTATGATATATTTAACAGCTGATAAGTAAAAAACAATGTTACCTTATACTTTTTCTCAAGCTGATAAATGTTTATTAAATATTATAAGCAGCAACGCCATTGTTCGCGACACTAAAAAAATTTTACCATTATATTCTCCTTACAGAAGTATTTTCAAGATCTTTTAAACAGGTGTAAATCCGGCTAAATTGTTAGAACTCCTTTAAGCTACTTAAAACACAATTTTCTTAATTGAAAGAAACTATTTTAAGTTTTCCAGTCAAAACACAACGCAAAAGAAAGTTTTGTATTAAATTCTTATAAAATAAGATTTTCCTGGCATATGAAAAATTTCAATTGTTTATATGTAAAACAATTATTCTTATTAAATAACAACATTCTCTTTAAATTCATAAAAAGAACACAAAATATGTTCTTTTATACCCTAAGAAAAACAATATTTTTGTCTAATTACAAAACAAACCTTCATTAGAAAGTAAATTAAAAAAATGACAATCTCTTGTCACATAAATTAATAACACACCAAGTGGATATACAAAATTAATCATAGCATTATCTAAAAACTAATTGCCTGCTATTTTTATCCGACAAAAACTTTATAAATTTGATACTGGAAAATCTAGTTAGTATGATCCAATTTGAATTTTATACCTAATAAGTTCTATAAATACTGATAAGCAGTATCAGTGCCACTAATTACTTAAAAAAGATCAAAGATTCATTTTAGTTGTGCCTCTTTTAAAGTCATCCTTATTGCCTACGGCTGGTTTATTTGGTTATTTTGAATGAAAAATTATTTCAAATGAAGCTACAAAGAGTCTGCATTCCAAACAAATTTCATTAAGAAATTTAAAAGAACTGTACAAAAAACATTTAAATGAGACACAAATTAAAGGATTTGATCATTAATTATGCTTGACGATCCAATTTTGGAGACATTATAACGTTAAAGAGTTTTTTTTCTGTTTTTAATCAAAATATACATATAAAGGTTACATATAAATATATATATTAGCAAATGTTTAATAATAGTTTAAGCTTTATTAGCCTGTTTTTTAACTATTTTTGGTATTATTGCAAAAAAAAAAGACACAGGTCGTTAATGATAAGATTGATTTTATGTCGATTTCATTGCTACCAAAAAGCCATAAAAGTCTAAATAATGTGCCAACAAATAATTATACGATTGGTTAAGTTCCAGGCTATCGTTAAAATTTGTTAATAAAAAAATAAACTACAAATAAAAAATCTAAATAAGGTTGAGAACGGAAAACGTTAATTAGCAAAAATACCATTGATACTGGCACTGTCAAAAGTTCGTCTTATTAGTGGCTCTGAAGTGCTATTATGGGTTTTATTCCATATTCCTATGTAAGACAAAAGATGAACATTTTATTTCTTTTAATTAATAAAGATTCACATTATTACATTTACATATGCGCAGATATATATGTATATAAGATATAGACATAAATATATTACTCTGTGTGAGTTTTATGGCTGCTAATGACTTTGTTCTCAGTTCATAAGGAAAATTAGAAAAAAAAATATACTTAAGATATTTATGTGTGTGTGTTTTATTGTCCATTATACCTGTCAGTTCTTGTTACAATACACATTATTTTTGTTTTCCTTTTTTTCATATGACAAATATTAAATGTTTTTAAGATTTTCCGATAATCACTTATCAATTTTATTTTTTTTTTTTTTTCAATATTTTGAAAAATAAAACTAAATATTTTGGACTACATAAATTTTATCCCTTTTAAGCTTAAATGCTTTGAGTTCTTACCTTACCAATCCCTAAAACTCTAATTATATAGACAAAGATTGACTTAATATTCTTGCATACCTCTTTAAGTTTTTGACAATAAAATTTAAACCCAACAGCTTGGAAATTTTAGCAGTATTTGAGCTGAAAAGAATGACAACAAGGTATTTGTCTGGTTGTTTCAGCCAAATACAGGAAGAAATATCAAAAAAATTATATGATTGACAAAAAACAAAAATAGAAAATGCTGATCTTATCATCAAGCAAGTACTCATATTTTCAAAACAAGAAAATATTTCTTAAAACTACTTGTAATGAAAATGTTGTCATAGTTTATAAATTAAACTTTGCACTCCTGAAGATCAGTTTAACCTTTAATAACAGGTTCAAAAAGTTTTCTGACAAAAAATTGACCGCAATCTAATAGTAAGTATTGTTTTGACAGATTTTTTCATTTTTCTAGATAAAAAGGATTTTTAGAATTGATAAAAAATTGTTATCAACTTTTAATGCACTTTTTGGCCAAGATTAGCCAAGATACTTTTTTACTATAAATGGCTCCGTGTAGTTCTTTTTTGCTCTCCTTGCTCAAGTTGCTGTTGAAAGAGTAGATTAAAACAATAAAGGTGGGATAAAGGTTCGCACTTTTAGTCTCCTCTACTTTATTCATTTATTTAATCTTTTTTAGCTTTCAAAATTTTTAAACGCGTTTTTCTTAAAACTATTATTTTATAGTCAGTGTTCACTGCCATTTAAAAACTACATTACCTAGTCACTTCAAAATTGGTACACAATTTCTACATTTAAAATAAATGCCCCCCAACGTCGAGTTTTAGAATTCTTTTTTACATTAAGGGGGCTTTGTACTTACAAAATGACGAAATTTCTCGTCGAAAATAACAGTCTTCACCTTAAAAGAGCACCATAAATTTTGAAATGAAAAAAAAAATTATCAGACAACGTTTAGGGAAGGATTCGATAATACTTTGACTAGATTTTATGAGTTTTTGATTTCAGGTAATTTTCAGATGATATACAGTGAACACCAAATATCATCCGTTTCTAAAGACGTCTTTGGAAAAGCTTTGTCACCGGATCGTTTGTAAATAGTTTCAAATGAAAAAATTGCAGAATGTAGTTAATAAAATTGCGTAATCCATATTTATAAAACAAACTCACAAAAAAAGGGTTTTTTTACGCTGAAACCCTTACCCCTCCCTTAAACGAAATTCGTCGAAGGAACTGATGGCCATACCTCCCGGGGCTTGTGAACACAATAGAATACCGATACTGTTGATTTAAGGAATAAACATCCAGGGCACAGGGCCACCGCTAATGTGAAATTTTTAAAATTTCGATTTTTTTTCTTCTGCACTTTTCGATAATTTGTACCTTTGAAAATAATATATTAAAATTTCAAGTGGAAATCTCAAATACTTCCTTAGCTACATCCTTCTTAAGAGAAGTTGCTCTCTGTTAGAAAAGCACGTTACTTGTCTTCAAAGGCGTTTTTCTCAAAACTACATGTTTCAAATTTTCTAAAGCTGTAACTCAATCAAAAATCATTCCATCAATTGATTCTTATTTTAGCAGACCCAAGACAATAAAAATTTTAGCAAAATTTCAAATCTTTTTTTCTAGAATCCGCCATTTTGTGGCACTTTAGTATTTTTTCACAAGCGAGTGTCAATGAATTTTTTGGTGCCAAAATATATCTGCCAAATTTAAAACTCGGTGCAATAGTCCTTTTTAAAAGAATTTACAGAAATCATTCTTATTTTTAGATGATCACACTAGTTGAGCCCCTTAAAGTTGGAAAAATTGCTATTGGCGTGAAGGCATTCAAAGTTTATCACCGCCTTATTTGTTGAGCCACAAAGCTCTTCAAAATTTTCTCTTGCATCCTTGTTCTTTAAAATGTTTTTTTGCCATTTTCAGATGATCTTCACTTTGATCGATCTCTTTCAATGAGATTTTCATAAAATATAATTTATTCTTCTTTTGAAACCAAACTATTATGACCTAAACATTTATATCAAACCTCAAATTGCTTATACCATTAAGTTTCATTATTTAATTTTTATCAAACTACATATGTATAACGAAAATAATTTTTAAATATTTCAATTTGAATTTCAATTGCAACTAAAGACTCTTTAAGGAAGAACAAAAAAAAGCAAAACTGACAAGTCAAAAAAATATAAACATATAAGTGTTCTTCGAAATAAAAATAAAAATACAGAAATTCCCCTGAAACATCTTGAGGCTAGGTCATAACAGTACTTTATATATTTGTTCGCAGTCATATTCTAAACAATTTCCCGATCATCATCAGTTAAAAAGTAAGTAATTTTTCTTTTTGATTTAATGCCGTTGGCATAAAATTCTTAAGAATAATCTTTCACTGCTAATTTCATAAATAAACAAAGAATTTGTTTACCAAATCAATTTTTCTGATGATTCTATTTGAGGTTTAGTCTTGAATTTTTGTTAGAACTGTAAATATGTAAATAAAATTTTTGCGTTTTATAAATTGCTTTTATTTCTTGGTAAAATGTTATGTTAAAAATAGCTAACTGAAGATGCTTTAATGAATATGTAAACAATATGAATAACATAAGGAAGGAGCGCCAAACTAAACAAGAAGAAAACTAGCAAACAAAATAAATTTGAAAATAATTATCTTGAATTTAATTTACCTCAGGGTATTTTCATTGTTTAAAATTTTTATTACTGTTAATCTATAGCATTTTATACACTTGAAAATAAAAAATTAAAAAGTTCAAAATAAGTCAATTAAATTTAGCCAGGGTATCAAAATAATTAGAGGCTTTTAGACCGCTTCTAGCATATTTCTATGGTATGGTTGGATTAAAGGTAGGAGTATCTAGCTTCAATTGGCCACCCACTCGTTTATTTTAATTATAGTACCCACAGTTTAACCACTCCGGACAGTTTAACCATTTTTTTTAAATTTATAAAAAATTAATCCTAGTTTTATGTACGTACAAATTTCAAACGTTTTGATAGTTTCTACTTGATTCGTTTAGATTACAATTTCATATCTGTTTATTATTGTTTGTTATTTTTGGACTTCTAACAGCAGGGTTATATGACTTAAATTGTTAATTTCAAGGTCTTTTGTAGCCTAAAAGTCTATCAAGTGCACAGCAGTGACAATCAAAACTGTAGCCTACAATTGTTCTATAAATAAAACAGGATGCTTTTAATTAGTTATGGTAACATAAAAAAAATTAATAGTTTAATTGAATGAAAAACAGACCATGATCAATGTTGTTGCCACTGATAGATGTGATTTTGAATTAACAGAAATTTCTGTTGATTGTAAATTAATTTTACTTATTTTGCGGGATTTGGGGAAAAATTCTGCGCTTAATTTGTAATCAATCATCAACTATTTTTCTATTCTATTCTATTCATTAGTGCTGATAGCAGTAAAAAGGCAGCATAAACACAAGTATAAGATTTTTTTTTGACAAACAAACAATATAATAATCTTTTAAATATCAATCTTTGTAGTAAATTCTATGCCAAACATTCTGAAAAATAGTTTAACTTTATTTCAAAGTCTAGTCAACTGCACAGTCATTAAAAAATTAACTCTAAAAAGCGCAATGAAAAATGGCCAAATACAAACTACATTTTTGTTTACTTTTTTCGTAAAATTCGATTTATTGGATCAAAAATTTTCTCTATTTTGATCTGTGAGAAACAGTCATTAAAATGTTTTTAGGGTAAGCTCCGATTAAAATCCTAGGAATTAAAAAACAAAAAAAAAAACCACAATGGTGAATATGAAATTTTTGCATTAATTTTCACACGACTTGTGTTATTTTATTTGAGAATCCTTTTTGGCTACTAGCAATATGATTTCTCTTTACTGCTTGAAATGATTTTGGAGATAATTTTTTTTAGTTTTCAATAAAATTTATTTTAACGAGTTTTCTGATTATTACAAAATCTAAAAATTATAAAAAAATATTCTTACCAAACGTCAAAATTTCTTTTATTACTCAAATCATTTTTATTACAAAAGCTGTACAAAAAAATTCCCATTTCGGATTATACTATCCTATTGAATTTTTGTTATTTAAACAATTTTTCTGGGTCTTATCCATCCAAAAATCGGCTATTATATAAGTAGATATAATTAATCAACACCAAGCACAAAATCATCAAAAAAATATTTTCAAATTTTATCAGTTAAAAAAATCAAAGTTTCAGGAATTTGCTGGCTAACAGTTTTGTATGAATTCTATACGTGAATTCATTTTTTTGTTTTTGAATAAAAAACCAAATAAATATTTTTATACAAAAATGGGTATACTATTTAAGACCTTTTGAATTTTTGAGGATATTCAATGTAAGTTCCAAAACATAAGTCTGACAGTTTCAAATACCTTTAGCTGGCTGCTGGTATGCATAATTTGCCAACCCGTCCCAAATAAGAATAAGAAAAATAATTTTATACAACTTTAATAGCTGGCAGTGATCATAAGTCCAGAACCTTCGGGGTCATGGCAATTTTTTTGGCAATTTATTCAATAAAATTTTCGCTTTTTTTTTACAATCCCTTGCTATATAAATGATTATCATCCTTCTTTTTGACTGTTTGCCTTTCACTGTTAATCAGTCGAGTTATAAATTTGACTCCTTGTTATTTTAATCT
Organism: Acrocera orbiculus; assembly: GCA_947359355.1. Classification (NCBI taxonomy): domain Eukaryota; kingdom Metazoa; phylum Arthropoda; class Insecta; order Diptera; family Acroceridae; genus Acrocera; species Acrocera orbiculus. Next base: position 49,356,115 of record OX375757.1, read on the forward strand.
TTATTAAAACAAAAAAAATAAATAAATAAATAAATAAAATAAATTCATATATATGTAGATATTTATAAATTTGAAAGTATTCCTGTTTCGTTCCTTTAAAATGAATTACAGTCCTGTACTTGATTAACAAGTCTTGCTTTCATGGCTACCATTCTTATTTATATATTTACAACGTCTTATTTTTTTTTTTTATAAATTTTGGTTAAGATTGTTAAATAAATTTGGATCAGTTTCATTTGACCTCTTTTTAACTAAAGTAAATAGCAATCAACAAGGACCATTTTTCATTTTATACAGACATCATATATAAAGTCATATAAATTTATGAGACACCATGAAGTAACTAATTTTTTAATATGAAAAATAATTAAGTGAAATGTGAGAACTCGTAATGAATAACTTTTGTTGGTTTTTTGTTTTTGTTTTTTTTTACATGACATGTTGTATTGCTAAAAATTTGTTCATTCTGGAAATTGTGTGTCTTGCTTGCCAAATTAATTTGAGCGTATACCTTTCATAACATTGCATGGTCAAAATAAATAGTTTTAGTTATTTTTCCTTTTTCAAATTTTTCTTAATTTATGGAAATGATTTGTGTTTAACTTAACAAAAAATAAAAATTAATTGTATAATTCGGAAAAGTTTTATTGTTTCAATATGTAAGGAGTGCAAGTATGAAATATAAATTTAAATTTTTATAAAAATAGTAGTGTTGCTCAACTCTGTTAATCAATTGAACGATTTCAGTTTTGTATAATTCAAGCACATTACTTCCATGCAAAATTTAGGATCAAACTTGTTGTAGTAAATATAAATAAATGAACTATACTTTATCAATAAAAGAAAGCTACTTTTTAAGTCATAGCAGTTAATTTCTAGTATGAAATATTTCTTAACGAATATTCGCTTAAAATGCCGTTTTGGCAGTTTCCTTTACGAAAAAATAGCTTTAATCGTTATGTTCTAGCTTCTGTAGTTTTATTTGTATTTAATTGGTGCATTTTTCTTTCTAAAAACAGTTATAAATTCATATAAGAATAAATTTTTTAATGCATTTTTTTCTCTACAGAGATAGAATTATCCATTTGAGCTATTTTGTATTGTAACTTTTAGAAATATGTTATTTAAAGGACCATCTTTTAAAGTTTGGTTTAGATCCTAAAAAAATCTTAAAATCGAAGCCCTAACCTCTAAAATTTTTGATTTATACTAATTGATACTCGTTGATACTCGTTGATACTCGGCAATATTCTTAATGATTTTTCGCTGAGTTTTTTAATAATTTAAAAGCAATCATTAATAATTTTTATTATGATAATTTTTAAACTTATAAAACTGTATTTATAACTTTTACTCCATACATAAAATAGAAATGTTTAGTTTTGTAAGATTTTTAAAAGTTTTTTAGAGAATATACGCCATCAGATTTAACCTAACTTTTCTAATAATTTGTTGTCGTTTGACAACTATTTTTGAAAGAAACAATTTAAAATATTACTTAAAATTTAACCAAACTTCTTTTATGATCTCCGTAGTATTCTTTTCAAAATGCTATGTTCAGTAATCTAAGAAGAAATCCATAATAAAATAAATAAAACTTTACCATTGTAAACACTTTAAAATTAAATGAATCTATATTGTATGTTCTAACCTGAAATTTATCTTTAATTACAACAAATCTCATACATGCTAAACAATTGTGGTTCATTAACTACTATAAGAAAAATTCCTAAAAAAAAATTTTAGCCGTTTTCCATTAAAATAAGAACTGAAAATAATAAAAAGATATCTTTAAACTAATAAAAAAGATACAATAAATATAATCTAACGCCATGAATATGGTCAAATTTAAACTTGTCTATAACATATATAAAATTACTCACGAATTTTTTACCTCCCTCTCCAAAATATGAACAAAAATTGTTAAAGGTTATAAAATAAAGTACTATTTTTTTCACATTATTTTATATTATTGATTAATTTGGAATGTAAGCTCTAAAGTCTCTAAGACAAAAAAAATGCTATAGCCTTGATTTTTTCTAAAAAGTAAACACATGAGGAATAAAGTACTCGATAATAGTTTCTTTTTATAAAAATATCTATCTATCAGAAAAGCATTAGTAATTATAATTAAGCCTCTTAAACAAGACAAGCCTCATGATGTGCTTAACTTTTTACTTATTTTTCTTTTCGTTTTTATAATTTATGCTAAAATAATATCATAAAAATTTTCAAATTTAAATAAGAATAGGAAAAAGCATAAGCATAATAACATATATAGACATCTTAATAACCAGTTTGAGTGTATAGTGATATCTTTGTTTAAGTTACTGAATAATTATGTTGGACCACTGTCAACATCTCCCCACACAATAAAGATATGCCTCTAATCTATATAATGTCTTCATTTTCTAAAATCATTTCAACCAATCAGAAACTTTTTTTTAGTATTTAAATAATAAGAAAAAATAAAAAATAATATTATTTAAGCAATTATTCATAGGACCCGTAACTTAATCAGCATTCCAGCACGCAGATCGGGGTCCAATGAAACCATTTAGGCGTTTCTATACAAAAATAATTCTGGTTTTATTTATTATCATAATTTAAAAATTTATTTTATCATGGCTGAAAATCCTAATGAACATATTTTTGTTTTAAATACTTTGACAGTTTATAATATTCATGCTACGTGCCATGTTTTTTAGCCTTAAGAAGGCCTGATTTCCGACAATAATCATAGACTCATAGATTGATACATCTTTAAGGCATAGAAATTTAATTTGTTAAAAATTCCAATGTAGATAAACATCAGGCAGGCTTCATTAATATTTAGTTGTTTTTTTTTTTTTGTTTTGGTTGTCTTCTTCTTTATATCATATCGAAAAAGAAAATATCAAAAAAATTTCTAAGCCTATATTATAAGTTGTCACATTAAAGCCGGATCAAGTTGTGATCAATTTGCTTTTATTACTTATTTTACACGTCATCATTGAGTACAGGTTGCACTGGTATTTAATTAAAATAATTTATTTAGAATAAACATACGTTAAAATTTTTGGATCCAGGTTTTAAATTACTTGATTTGTAAGTTGCACTTGAGAAACTAGTTTTTCTTTTTTTTTATATATACGAAATGCAAACTTGACGAAAAGATCATCTTTCTATTGTGTTTTGTCAATTTTCAAATGAAATTGTTTATTTATTGCATATAAAGTTTGACATTGCTAAATTTTTTCAATTAGCTTTCTCAATATTTTGGACTACTTCTAGAAATAATCTGACAACTAAACTTAAAATATTTCATGAATAATTAAAGGAGTTTTTTTTTTTTGTTTTTTAAAATTTTGTAGTATTTCTTAGCTGAATTATTTATAGATAAAAATTGAATAAAATTTGGAAATTAATAGTTAAAAATTCATCTTAAAAATTGTTTTCGATGAAAAATGATGAAAAAGATTTTTGTGTTATTATTTGTAATAGGTATAGGAACGAAGAAAGGATATGTGAACTTTAGGCAAAGATATTTAGAGTAGAAAATTTAGCTTTTCCAATCTCTTTCAAAGAATAACTAATACATATACGCTTAATTGGTGTAGAAAATCTCAACTAGAGATTGATAGAGAAACATTCCAACATACAAATAATTAAGGTCTTTTTCAGCATACGACATTTACCAATATTTCAATTTTCTGAATAAATTTCTTAAGAAATATAGGCTGGTCGTTTTCTTTTTATAGCCAAATAAAGTCCCAATTTTTAAATGGACCACCCTATATATATTAAAAACGACTCATGCTTATTTATTTCTTTTTTATCACATTCATACATTAAACTTTAATTTGTAATTTTTTCCACTAGCTCATTTATTTTTAATGCAAATCTCAGAGTATCAATCGTCAATAATTCATTAATTTGTCGTTAGGAAAACTAAATTTTTGTAGAACTTTCAATACTTCCAAAAACTTGGTAGGGTGTGTAATCAAAGCAAAACTCAGAACAGGAACTTGTGAATTTTTGAAGGCATTATAAACAACTTAAAAGAGTACTGTTATATCCAATTTCCAAGCTGAATATCCCTATCATTTATCATCAGGCCTAATTGCATATTTTTTAAATCATTGACTTGTGCTTCTAGTTAAACTTGCTTTTATCTTAGCTTGCAAAACACAGATATCCTCAATATTGACTTCTAGTAAGAGTTTAGGGTATCGTCAAAAGTCGTGTGTGCTTTTTTTTTAAGTTAAACGTATTTTCATTATATGACACCCTCGCCATGTATCATAGAAAATTTTTTGTATAAATTTAGACTACAAGCCCTTTTACATATACAGAATGTATAAGCAAAATGCTTCAAGCATATTCCCGTTGCGAAATTTATTAGAAGACTGGTCCTCTGTTTGTCTGGAAAGTCATTTCTATTTCTTCGCTGAATATTTAAATTTTATTTATATGAAAAAAATTTTTATGATTTTTATTTCCAAGTGTATTACTAAATAACCATTGGAAAAAATACTAATTTGGAATATTCAGGTGTGTGGTAGAAAAGTCAATGCAAAAATGGAAAAAAAGTTTTAGTGTGGAGAAAAATAACTAATTCAGCAACAAAAAGAATAGGAGAAAGATAACAAATTCAGTCTTTTCCATGACAATTAGCAAACTATCATAAATTTAACTTAAAGTTTTTCTATTTTTGTTTCCACTTTGTGCTTCGAAGAAAATATTAATTCAAATGAACTTTCATTTCTTAATCTTTACTATTTATATGAAACCAAATATGTACGTAATATTTTATATGCTGAAACTAGAACACAAATATGATAGTTTATAAAATCATTAATTTTTACGTCCTCACCTAAATAAGGAATTTTTCCGAAACTTTTCAGAAAATTATTTAAATCTTCTTGTTTTGTTCAAAATTGTAAAATTATTCATTAAATTTCTTAAAGTGTAAGTCTATTATTAAAATATTTTTCAAATCTATACAATACTTATAAATAATTACAAAAAAGAAAAACATTTTCACATAAAAACTACACAATACAACACTAAAATTTATTATGAATGAATTTTAGCAATTTAACCACTATACCACTTGCTCCTAACAATTTGCTATAAGCAAACGACGACATATTAAAACAATTGAAATACAAACAGCACAAAGGAAAACCCTCACATAACTTGATAATTTATTATCAATAATGTATCAATAAATAATATAAAAGTCTAATAAACGGTGATCCTTATGGGAAAGTAAATGTGTTTAAAATCTTAAGAAATTACCTGTTAGGCATTATAGGCTTAAATTTTTAAGCTTTTGCTTTAATTTAATTTCCTTATGATGATGGGATCCCAGCTGCAATCGTATGAAAGAAAATTTTACACTCAGAACTGGTTTAACAACTTTTGAAATATATTTTTTAATTAGCTACATTTTAATTTTGAACCGCGCCTGAACAATCCACCACCAAACCAAATATGTACATTTATATATAATAATATATGGCGTGTACCCTAGATGGCAGGCAAACTTATGTTGTTTCTTATTATTTAACAAAAAATAAAAAGAATAAAAATCTTTCCGCTTAATATTATAATTACATGGATCTGATAAAGTAATGAGTCTTTCGCGGGTCATCAAGATATTCTGAGCTCGAAAAACTAAAATTAATTACATACACATATATGTATATATGTATATTATATACTCTTCTTAGCGTCACTGATTTATTTAAGGCCTAAAAGTTGTTTTGTTTTTATTATTATTATTTTTGTTGTTGTAAGATGCTATACGCCCGCAACAACATTGTTAATATTCAGGTGGGAATAAGATGTTGGTCCAGAATCAAAACAACTAACACGAAAATACTAACCAAAACATATTCGTCTGTTGACAGAAAACGGATTGCATGACGAAGTAATTAACATCTTTATTGCCACAGGGAAGTTATTAAGACATCGTGTCTTAGGGTTCATGTTTTATATACTACTCCTAAGAAGAAACTATATACACTTCAAAAGATGTTTATATTTTATTTTAATTTTCTTGTTTATGAATATATAATATGTTTTTTGATTCAAAAGAAAAAAAACATAAAAATTTTGATGCTTCAAAGAAACATAACTAATATAACATTGAATATAATGTTGTTTTTTTTTTTAATTCGAATTTATATTTGACTAGCATCTATGGACCTAATGTGCATTAGACTTGAAAATGATTTCAATGAAGTAATTAAGTATATGTTTAAGTCATTTCATTGTTTGAAACAAGAACCTTTATAATCTTATTACTTTTCAAAATGATTTACATGGTAATTACTAGCAGCAGCAAAAATTAGAAAGAAAACAACAACAACAACAACAACAACAAAACAGACTGTTAAGGTGTTGCATTGTGAGTGCAGTCATCATCATCATCATCATAATCATCATAGTCGTCATAATTTCTATTGGTCTCTAGAGTAATTTAGTTTTGTAGCATTTTACTAATGCTTCTAAATCAACGGATGATACCACAATCATAGTTCTTGCCTTATAAATTTCGGGGAATTTTTAGTTAAAATGAATTTATTGCGGTTAGTATATAAATAGAATGGATATAATGGTAAAATATATCTTGTTAGTATTATCTAAAAGACTGTTAAAAACTTTAAAAAGAGATGATTTCAACAAAAAAATATCTACATATATAAAATAAGTAGATTTTTACGATTAATACAAGTCAAACCCATTAAATTTTCTTTTTAAAATGATTAATAATGAAATTAAGTGAAATTTAGTTATAAATAGAAAACAGGTGCAAGTTTTTTTTTACTGTTTACTGTTTATTAAGTATTATAATATTCACATGCAATAATTTTCAGTTTTCCACTGAGAATAAACAAAGGAATGTTGTCCCCAAAATTTTAAAATTATTATATCCTAATGTCATTAAAGGCAATAAAATTTAAGATAATATTTTTATGTCTAAATTATTCATTTAATTTTATCATAATTGAAATAATATATTATGATGGTTATAAATGTTTTCTATATGAAATTTAGAAATTGGGTAAATAGAATAGCTTCTGTTTGAATAAAATAACTATTAAAAGTACACAACCTTTTTCTTTGTTTTTTTATAATACATATGTCCAGCATAAGATAAAGGCATATAACATTCATTGTGGGTTTCTTAACACGTTGAGAACAGCGCAGTTTTATTCTATTTTACTTCATCCGGCTACAGTGAAAATCATACATTTCTTACTATTCAGCCTTTTTGGCATTTTGTTGGACTCATCATATAAAATCAAATAATAATCAAAGTTCACTTAGTTTGCTACACTAATGAATGCAGGTTTAAATTTACTCAAGATGCACATACTCGAATTTTGTTAACCAGTGTAATTAAATTTCTAACTAATTTATAGCTTTTCATCCACAATCGTAAACCCCCCTACGTCAATGATTACAAGAAAAATAGTTAAAAGATTGATATATATCACGTGTGAACCTGACGAGGTCTACAAACTGACAATAAGAAAATAATATCAAAAAGAAAAACTTCCATTATCAGGTTATATGCAAGAAAAAACACGACAACATAAAATGAACACAAAGTTTTAGCACAGCCAAAATTTCAGCTGAAAGCAAAATTCTGGTAAAATTAAATTATTTGACTGAAACTCAACCAAATCCTGAAAGCTTTTTTTTTTCTAAATTAAATTCAAAAATATTGATTTTAAGCTTATATTTAAATATACTTTTTTATTTTATTTGCAGAACCCACTGCAGAACTAGGATGGGCAGTTACATTAATTATAGTCTCAGTCATATCAGCTTTCATAGGTGCTATTATAATGGTCATAGTCCTTAGGTGTAAAAGGTAAGTTTTTAACTAATACTACATATTAATTGTCATACTCACGGTATTTAATTTTTAAGAAAATCATAATTTTAACATTTTTGCTATTTAACCAATAAACTCTTTTAGTAACCATTATTTAGTCATTTGCTGTTAAATAAATTGTATTATTTATACATCTTTAAATACTCCTACGTTACGAATATTTTTAATAACAGAAGTTTTTTTCTTTCAATATTCAACCATAGTTTAATACCTGGAATATCGTAAAATGACACCTAAATTTAAATGATTTTTATTCATTCCTATTGAATAATTTTCTGTTTATTCCTGTATTTTATTCATTGAACTATTTTTAATAATGTTTATGAAAATTTTAAATTATTGTAACGTGTTTCATGTACAGTAAAATTTGAGATAGTTAAGAAAATCATAAAGTCTATCCGCATATTTTGTCGCATAACTTCCTAGATGTAAATTGTAATTTGCAACAATTATTTTTGACAGTAATATCAAACTGACTATATTAGGATAGAAATTTTCAGCTTTAATTTGATTTTAGTATTTTATGAAGTAAACTTAAAGAAACAAGTCTACCAAAGGAAATTTAAGTTTCTAGGCTAAATTTTATTACTATAATTCTCTGTTGTTAATATTAAATCTTCATCTTTTTTCTATGATTTTAATTTTAAGCACTTTCTAAGTAAGATGTAATCGTTTTAGAAGTCAATCCATTTCAAAAATAAGTAAAACTTATTTTAATTACAAAAAATATGTTTGTTTATGTCTGAAAAAGCAAAGAAACATTTGGTTAAAATTTTTCAAAATTAAATTATTTTGATATTAATAAAATGATCTAATTTTAGGTCAGACTATTAGAAAAATATTCTATAAACTTTTTTATACAATGCTCTTAAATTCAAGACTAACATCTTCAATAATTTATCAAGTTTTGGTACATATTTTAGCTTTATATTTTGACGTGCTTTCCAATGCTCATTGGCAGCATTTCCTAAATATTGGGTCACTACCTTATATCAAGACATCTTTCAGAGACATATAATTATATTTTTAATATTTTCCCACAATTTTTCTCGGTGTCACACGTACACTTCTTTTCCTATAGAATACTTATTTAATGTTAAACTGATGAGCTCAAATTTAAAAATGGATAAACAGATAATGCATCAAAATGTATCTTAAAAATGCATCATGAACTTTTTTCAGAAAACAAAAGAGAAAATTTTTCGAAGTCGCACAATGTACCCAAAAATAGTTCCAAAGCAATTGTGCTTGCTCCTGTTTTACTTATTAATAATTTTCTTCAAGAACATTATCTACTTTGATCAATAAAGGACATTTTAACTTTTTCAATTCTACTTTTTTTTTTTTTTTTTTTCATAAAACAACCAGCAAAATCCATTTTGGACTATATTCTAGACATAATTTTATACATTTTTGGATCCATGAAGATGCATCAACCAAAAAAAAAAAACAGGAAAAAACTGCAATAAACTTCGACTTAAACAACGCAGTGCAGTGTAAAATCATAAAATTTAAAAACCACGTCCACTAAACTCAAGATTTTCATCTGTTTTGGCACTGGCAATTTCAATAAAAGTTTTTATTTAACAAATTTTACCTTCAACAATATATTTATACTTTTCAAAAAACATAAATAAACAAATAAAAGAAAATCTTCGTTTCCAAGATTTGACATTTTAGGTGAAAAATAAATCTTACATACCTCTTATTAATAAATTATTTGCTGTTATGTTTATTTTTTACCACTTAACAGGAATTATTCCGCTATTTAAACATTATAAACTGAATATAATAAGAGTCATATAAGCATATTTTATTTTACTCATACGCCAAAGTTCGACAGTTAGTTTTTAGTGTGTCGCAAAGAAAGAAAAAAAGGAAAAAAAAGTTCAGAAATACAGTTTTGAGGAGTATTAGAAGAACATAAAAATCTTAGATCTATGTTACTATCTATCCAGTTAGTGCCAAGCCTACGGGTACCATCACTTTTACATCCATTACTGTACTAGATTTGTAAATAATGAAAATTCTAAAGAAATAAATACTTATTTTATGGTTTTACAATAAAAGTATGCACTAAAAAGTTTTATAAGTACATCAACTTTGAAAATTATAGACAAGCTGATATATGAAACATATGAAAAGATATTTTAATAAATCCAAAAGTAAAAGGAATGGAAAATAAGAAACAATTTTTCATTAAAAATATTCATAAGATATTTAAATCAATGAATTTGAGATACATTCAAAATTAGCAATAAGATAATTATTGCTATTGAAAAATTTTATTAAACACCCTAATTGTAATAAGTTTGTTAAATCGACAAATATTATTTTTATTGTATAAAATTATTTACAAGACAGATTTGTTTGCTTTAAATGAAAACAAAATATGAGTGGGCTTTATGTATATTCAATAAATTTTTAATACCAATTTAAAACACGCAAATAATAATTTTTGTTGGTTTATTAGTATTTTTTATATTTATTTTTTGTTTTTTTTTTTTTTTATTAAATCAGTTTTTGTTTCTCTTAACCCTTTTAAGTGATGACGTTAAGATTTAAATCTACCAAAGATTCGCCACTGATATCATTTGCACCGCATGAAAGAAACTCATTGCAACTAATTAAAATACGAATTGAAAAATATAAATAAATAAAAATCACATTTATTTGCCATTTTCTTGGTATTTATGTGACAGTATGGCCAATTATGTACGTCTCTGAAAAATATTTTGTGGCCATTTTCGTAATTCCAATACCGGATAACGTTAGCCTTACAATACACATGAAACGTTTTCCGCTCCTTTATACCTACTTAAAATCGGTTGGTTTTGTTCAACCAAAAGAGTCACAGTCAAGATAAAATGACGTAAATTAAATCAATAATAAAAAAATAAAAATGAAGAAAAATACAAAGTATATAATAAAAATGGAAAACATATATATATATATATAGGTATATATATGTATATATGTATATTGGTAGAGGCATAAATAACGTTTGAATCGACAATTAAGCAGCACGATACAGGTGCATCAAGTGATCAAGGTATTTCAATTCGAGGATTTCTTTTGATTTTTAATTTCGATTCGCACTTTGTCTTCTTGCTGAATGGAATGTCCTTCCAATTTTTTTATTGGTATTCCAATACTGGCGCTGGAGCAGTTATCGTTAAAATATTTAAAGTAGTCTAGATTTGAGATAAGTTTTTTTTTTCTTTTATCTTTTTTCAAACTATACTTGACATGATTTACAATCAAATTAGTAGTTTTCTAATGGTTTTATAATTAATCACTAATATTATTCAGAAATAACAAAAACATATTTTTATTATTGCTGTTATACGTAACTAATTTAAATGAATTAAATTTTATTTATGCATTTTAAGTTATTTTCGATTTAAAAAATTCAAAAACTATTAGACATCTTTTTATAGTTTTATATTTATTTCTTTTAACTGACTGCTATTGCTAGTAAATTTTTTTTATAATTAAAGCCAATATCAAACAACCCACATACAATTTGAAAAAACTACACTATAAAGACACATTCCTTATAACTTTTTTTAGTTATAAAGATATTTCTTATGCATTTAACTCTACTAAAATTTTTAAATGAAGTAATCACAGTATATAAAGTGATTTTTATATAGTTTAGACTCCAAGATCAAAGTGATTTTCACTTAGCTTTGCACTTGCTATAGTAAGTAGAAGCTAGAACACCAAAGGGTAGGCCTATTCTTTAAAAGTTTGTACTTCACGTTTATTTCTATAATGGTGTCATTTTATCCTATCTGCTATCCCATATAATAATTTGTTTTTTTCCAAAACCCAAAAGATGAAAGGACTAGGGCTACCGGAGATTGCAATTCCATAAAAAACCTACACTCAAAACTTTAAACCTGACAATTTTTAAATTTTTTTTTTCAAGTTTCTAAGTGTTTTTAAAGGCGTCGCTGTTAAAGATTGTCTTTTAGACTTTGAAACTCTTTAAAACCATTTGATATCTGGATACGTCTAACTCAACCCTTTATGTGAAAATGAAGAGTGTAATCTAAATATATTTCCCGTGCTAGATTCGACGTTGACAGAATTTGTCCGCTGCATATTTAAATGCCTGAAAAGTAGAAGTTGTAAATTTCATAAAATTAAAGGAAACCGTTTTGTAAATTACAAATTCTCTTGGTTTGTTTTTTCTCATTTTTTTTAAAAGCATTTTCTGCTCTTATTTTTATTATGTGAAAAAGTTCTCAGGTATAATGGAACACTTCGCACTTTAATATTTGACTTTCAAAAGATTTTTAGATATTTCGTATATTCTGAATTTAAGGAATAAAGATAGACTGATATAATAAGTAACAGATATAAGAAGAGTAAATAATTTATCTAAATAATAGATTCCGACAACCTTTAAAGGTGTTTGAGTTATACACAGTTCTATTCATCTAAAAATACTTAATTTAGGTTAAGATTTTACAAAATTTACTATTGACTGTTTCCACACGGGTAAACAAGTTTCTGGAAACATTGTTGTTTTTGGGATGAAGCGGCAAGAAATAAAATTCGGAAAATTCGAAGTTAAATTTGTTTCCAGAAGAATTTGGGTATCACGAGAAATATTCCAACACATGCAACATGTAATTTATTTACACGGATACACACATTTATATTGCTCTATCTGCATATGAAATGTTTCCAGGAAACTTGATCAAAATTTGTTCGAAAAAAAAACAATTTGTTAATACTGGAAACATGTTTCTTCGTGTGGAAATACTAATTCAGAATTAAGATGCTGTTAAAATTTCGAAATTTATATTGTTCAAGGCAAATACAATGAAAGGGAAAAATTTTTTTCGGAAAGTATAGTTATGGACTTGATGGAGCTATCTTTAAGAAAAGAATACTCATTATTTATCGACAACTGGTATTCATCTCCAAGTTTGTATTTACATTTAAAGAAAAGCAGCACAAACTTTCTGAAGACTGTTAAAAATTTTATAAAAACATACTAAAGGGACTTATACTATTTCCCAATTGAGGCTTATACATATTATTATTGTATAATGCACAGAAATAAATTTTTTATGGAGAAATACACGTGTATTAAGCATTTCGCATTCGCATACAGACTTTGATAGGCTGCATAGGGGAAATTTTGCAATCTATTGCGAATTGACAGGGGAAAGCGAAATTAAAAACTTCCTTATTCAGTATGTCAAAAAGTGGCATTTTTGTAAGCATATTAAAATTATTTTCACAGATTCAATGATTCAATGTTTACTTTTATGACACTTTTTATGACATTTCCATCAATTTTTCTAATACAGATTATTTCCAATGAAGAAACGATTTTTTAATACGGGAGGCTAATACACTGCACAAGCCTTAATGGAGAATGGGTATGAAGTAACCCTAACTTCTTCCGTCGTTTAAGTAATAAAAATGCTACTTTATGACTCTGACCATATTTTATTTCAATTATTGGCAAAAAATTAACAAAATATTTTTCTATGCCTTAATTAGTAATTTGATAACTTTATTTTTTGCAATAGTTTAATTAATTTCAAATTTTATTTCGAAATTCAGTATCTTTTTTCATTAAGACAATTTTCCGACAAATTACTTATCTTTACTATTGAAATATCTTAAATATTCATAAATTCATTAATCAAAATGACACATCGCTTAGTTACTCTGCCAAAAGCTTTTTTCTTTATTACATAATAATTTATTAAATAAATTGCAAATTTTTCAATACTTCGACAATTATATTTTTATTAATGTAATTTTATCCATTTTAGAAAACAAAAAAAAAAGTATATTACTAAAGCCTTTCACTTATTAACTCATATAAATTTCATATTTAATTCTCTCACTTTATTAATTTAAAAGCGTTAAATTCCCTACTAAATAAAATATTAAATCGTTTTTCTTTGCTATATTTTTCTTTTATTTAACAATTTCTTAAAGACTACATAGTAAAACTTAGCAACAACAATAACAAAAAAAAAGAAGCACAAAAGAAATTCCCCATGTGCTGATGAAATTAATCTACAATAGGTTCAATTATTAGTTCCAGCATTAAAAAACAACATAAAAATTACATTGCCTTATAATTTGATCATAAATCTTTTGAGGTAATTTAACTTTTTTTTTTGGTCACGCCACATAAATGTTATCTTACATAAAAATATCCTAAAGGTGAAAAGGAAGATCATCTGATGAATTGAAACTTGTTGGTTGACCACAAAAACTTAAAAATAAAACTTCTTTCCAAAACTTCAAACTAAATTATGAAGTAATCATATGAAACTTTTTCAATTTTTTTTTTATTATTTGACATATCGGTTTTTTAATGTAATTTTTATCTCATTTATTATTTGGTGAATAAAAATGTTCATTATTGTTTTTTTTTTTTGCGCTTAACACTTAATTCCTTTATATTAATATCAGTAAAACTTTATAAATAAATTAATTGAGCTTCTTATGTCACTTTTAGATGCTATTATGATACCTTTATTAACTCTCTTAGACTTTATGTATAATTTAATCATATCAGAAAATGGAACTCGCACCTCTAATGAATTTGTCAGAAAATGATTAAATAAAATAAAAAACAAACTTTTTTCATATCATCATTTATTAAACAAAAATCCTCGGTTTTATGCTTAAAGGTAATCTTGAGTACCTACCAAGCTAACCAGACAGGTTTTCTGTAAATTTTATATTTTTATTTTATACTTTACTTAAGTTTATTCTGCTTGATTTTATATATATATATATATATATATATATATGATTTTTCTTTTTTTTACTTTTTTTTAAGTTAAAAAAAATAAAAATGGACTAACTGATTCCATGATTGTAATTTTCTTAAGTCCGCGTTTAGTCTGTGGTCTCATATTCATTAAATAAATTCAAATCTGATACTGTTAAGATCGAATTGTGGAATTCAATTGAAAAATAAGTGAATCAAGAAAAATTATATTAAAAGCAAATTATCGTTAACATTCAACCAATCTTATATATATACATATATATGGATAGGTCTGTATCCCTAATTGATTCACTATAAATTTATATAACCGATATGAAAAAGTATAAATTTATGTCACACATTATGGGAGTATATATATTTTTTATATCTAATCTTAGAATTAAGACATACTACCGTGTAAAATTTGTAACGGGTCAATGTTCTTTAAATTCGCATTTATTTCACTAAATTGACTATCCATTCAGTAAATTTGTATGATTCCTTTTTTTTTTCTTTATTAGAATATTTAAATTTGCTTTCTAATATTTCCCTGTTGTTCTTATTGGTGTTCTTTATAAAAGAGCAAAAAATAAATAAATAAATAATAATGATAAAACTATTTGACTTAATATCATTAATGCCTGTTAGTATGCTAAAATTTTCAACAGAGATTTAAAATGGATACTTTTTAGGTAAATAGTTGCATCTGAGGGAGTTTCTTTTTTCTTTGTTGTTATTGTTGTTTTTTTGTTTTCTCAAAAAATTTGCAAATTTTAGTGATTTTTAATAAGTAACCAAGATTATATCACTAATGCAAATTTATGTTATCGTTTTTAGCTTCTCTAAACTGCTATACAATCACCAAGTAGCTAATAATTTTTAAATTTTTGAATATAGTTTAGAGATGACAAATTCGATCTTTGACTTGAGATATTACTGATTATAACAAATTTTTAAGATTTCATAATTTTCTTTTATTGTATCTTTTATGTAGATTTGGTTCCTATTTTTTGTATTTTTTAGGTCTTGGCATGACCTCAACTTCTTCCTTTAAATTATTTGATTTTATCATAAAAAGGTGTATATAAAGAACAAATCTTTTAGATTTAGATTTTGAATTTATCAATTTTTTGCTTATAGTATAGAAAAAAAACAAATGACTGACCTTTAAGTTTTTCTTAAATTATTTTGTTTCATTTAATATTGCTTTGAAATTATATTTTTAATAAATAAACAAAATTCTGCTCTGAAAAATATTTAAAAAAAATCTTTTTCATTTTAAATATATTCAACAAAAAAGTTGACATTTGGATAACTTACAAAAATTATCTGCCAAGAAAATGGCTGGAAAAGGCCATTGAAGAAAACAAAACTATTGTAGAAATTATTGACCGTTGACTTTACAGCGATATACCTACAAAAATAGGATTATCAATTTCATAAAAATGTTTAGACATGATAAAAGTTAATATAGGTGATAGAATTTATTTAGAATATTACTCAATTTTATCCAAAGAAATAATGAGGTGTCTTGATTTTATCGAATTAGTGGAATACTCTTGTGGGAATTCTGTTTAAATCTGTGAAATTCTTATTAATCCCAGAAATTAGACTTTGATTTACTGGTTTTAATATTTTTGGCTTAGATAAGCTAAACATTTTCGGCTTATATCTATCAGCTGTTATTAAATAAGTAAATTTTTACCACTGCTTAAATGTAAGTTAAATGGGAATCGACTAGTTCACATTTGAATAAAAAAAACAAGAAAAACATTACAAAAAAATGTAAGCAAAATATTCCAAAATCATCAAACAGATAAAAACCGAAAGCAATGTCACGAATATTTTTGAAGGAAGGAAACAAATACAGGCAAATATTATATGTATGTAACACTATTGGACAAACCTAAAAAAGTGACTATATTCCGCAAAGAAAATAAGAGTTTACTTTAATTAAGGGAATGCATCACACAAATTATTAAAAGACGAAAAAAATACTGAAAAACACTTTAACTTGCTTTAAACAATTTCTAATATTATAAAAATGAAAAATTATAGGAAATAAAATTCAACATATGTTTTCCAAGTTTTCAAGTCTTTGAAGACAAACTCCAAATGAAGAAAGGAACAGAATCTGTTATTACCAACAGTTTCAAATGTAAAAATGTTAAAATTAAAAAATACGAAAAACGTTAGAAATCAAATAATAAAAAAGCCAGTTAACATATAACAATAGCTCCTTTTAGCTACTTGAGATGATGCATTATTTTGGAAACTATGCTCAAAATTAGAATTTGATTTTGCTTACTATATGCAATTCGTGTTTTTCGGTCATTTTCGATGTGTTAAGAAATCTTAGACCGTTAAAATTTAATAGCAATCAAACTAGGTCGAAATATTAAAAATTTAATGCTTTAAGTTGCTAACTTAGCAGTATTTATTATTTCAAGTAATTCAGTTTTTAAAACGTTTCTATGAAAAAATAAGTTTCGTATGATTCCAAAATGGATTATTGAGCAATAAATAAAGCTTTTGTTAAAGTATTCAAAGTAAAATTGGACTCCAGTTTATTAGATTGAGTACAAATGCCTAGGGATATCGATTACTAAACTGGAGAAAAATAATCAAAGTTTTTAAAAAATGCTGCAAGATCCAAATTGAATTTTATCCATCAAAATTTTCAAACAAAAATAGCAAAATTCCATAAAATAAACAGTTTTTACTTAATACAATTTATTGTCACGCTAACAATGTCTGTCAGAACTTATTTTGAACAAATAGAGAAATGCTAACTGTCCAATTATAATGGGATTAATGACAAGTCTTTAAATGAATTTTTATGTATAGATTGACAGGAAAAAATTTTTTTAAATTGAAAATACTGAAAGTTTTTATTGAAATTACACAAAAAATTATAAAGTTCCATTTTTAATGAATTTATTCATTTTAGCAGATTAAAGTTTTTCTATTTTTTTTACTTGTTTACTAGTGTTCCTTATATTTTACTAAAATTTTCTGAAATATTCTAAAATAATTTGATTTAATTAATAATCTTTTTGTGCAATTTTTACAGAGCAGTTCAGTTTTCACCCTAAAGGTTTTAATTTTGGAGAGCAAAGTTTGGCTTAAACCTAAGTCCTTAATACTTAGATACAAAACTATTCTGTAATTTTTGGTTAATTTACAAATATAAATCTTTGAATAAGAAAATCCACAAATAAGTAGTTTTTAAAAAATCAAAATATAAACGAAATCTGCAACTAGCCAAATTTCTTTAAATAAATGTAAAATAACTAAAAACTGCCGAAACCTAAGCTTTAAAGGTTTGAAAAAATAAAAATAAATCGCAACTTAATATTCAGTTGCTTAAAAATAAAAAAAAAAAGATGTTCAATACAAACAAAAGTTTTAATTTTAATTAGAAAGAAAAGTATTTAGTTTTAATTAAATCTAAAATTTAAATTGGTTCATAATTTACAATTTAATACTTGGCCAGAGTGTTTTTGGTGTTTATTTTATATTTTCACTAAATATACAAAAAAAAATTAAATAACTGCGTTTTTTAAAATAATTTTAAATGTCATTACTAAAAAAAACTCTTTCTTTAATATCATTTTGCTCATATTGGCAGTTCTCCTACATGAAAAATAGGAGAAGTTAAATAGCAAAACTTTAAAAAAGTCAAAAAAAAAAATGTTAATTTTAATGAGTGATATAAATTAATTAAATTTATTTAAGTAATTAAAATCTTTTTAAGGACAGAATTAATTAATTTTAGTTTAAATTAGCTTTGCTGGCTTAAACGTAGGGTTTTTACCTTGTAATTTTATTTGTTTGGACAGCTATGACATTTTTTGTCATTTTATTTTTATATATTAGAAAAAAAAATTTCAATTAATTAAAATATTTCATTGAAATTCAAAGTGATTATAATTTTTTTTTTATATTTCAGGTTAAAATCTTCAAATAGTAATGGTAAGTCTAATAAAAGAATTTGATTATATTAAAACACAACCGTGCAATATTATTGTTTAGAATAAAAGTTTCTTCATTTTATTTAATACATAAGCTTAATAACTTAATAATGTCAAATACGTGCAACTACCTAAAAATTAATGACCATAAAGACTACATGGGCAAAGTATTGAATTTCATTAGAAGTTATCTTGTTAATGTGAAGCCAAAACACGCCATTAGAGAAGCTAAGCACTATTCCACAACATATCTCAATTCAAGGGTACAGGTGGCGCAAAAACGGATTCTGGAACAAGATCAGGAAGTAATTATTTAAGCAATAGAAGCTTTATAGTTTTGGCTAACAGCCCAACTGTTTATCAACGCAGAAATCCTTACTACCAAAGCTTGTGTAGTTAGTTGTATAAAAAAAGCTTCAATTTAAATTCTTACAATTGTTGGAAACCTTAGTTAGTAGGATAAATTTTAAAACTAAAAGTGTGTGAAGCTGCTACAGAGCCTCTAGTGCTAGGTTACAAGTAACGAAATAACTAGTAAGGTTATAAAAAGATTGACATAATGGCTACAAATAAATAACATATAAATAGGGCCATTGCTAAGTTTTTCCTATATTTTGGCTACAAATTGTATTTAAAGAACTAGTTCAAGTCTTATAATGCTGGGTTATGAATTGAAACTACTATTTTGATACAATTGAAAGAATTCTTTAATTACACGGTAAAAAAATCTTAATTTGCCATTGAAATTACACAAAATATCTTCTTGCTGGAGTGTTAACATAGGACGTGTTACTTCTAAAAAGTCATATATCTCAATAAAAATAGAAAAATTGTTATTGTTTTGTTGATTGAATAGAATGAGCCACATCGAAGACTTTCCTTTCCCATGCCCTAAGCTGGAGAGATAGAAAAAAGCTCAAATATAATTTTATGTTTGATAAGAGATCTCGAAATAGGATTCTTGTAAAATATATCAGTTACCGAACCTAAAAACTCAAGAAAATCCTAGTCCCCGAAATAAATACAATATTTGATTACCAAAAAAATTTTATTATATAATATCTTAAACAAGGATATTACATTAATATGCCCTCAATATGAATACCACAAATCATTATTATCTATCATTCAAAATAAAGCACAGGGTCTTCTACAGTATAATTTATCCAATCAATATTTTACCTTATAATTTTCCTTTCAAGGAACATTATATAAATTTTAATTACGCGATATCCATGCAATAGATAATCACCTCAAGTAAGCAAAGTTATTCAAAAATTTTTCAATATTAGTTTTGAATTCATCTGAGTCAAGTTTTTCCTTTTAAAAAAACTATTTATACCGGCAACCAAAAGATAAAAAAAACCCATTTCATAGTAAATTACAAACACATATAACATACTAATCTTAATACAATTATTCATAGCATATTATATGAGACAGTCCTTTATAAGCTAAATAAAAACTATTGTGGGTATTAAAGGGTGCCATTAACTTCATTTAAGAAACTCGATTACACTTTATATAATAACAATGTCCATTAGCTTAAAGCCACCTATTATTACCTATTTATAAGAAAAAGTTAATGTCCTCAATAAAAGTTCTTAAAGGTTTTTGCCTTCCTTTAAGGTAAATAGCTAGACTGGCAATCTTCTTAACGTAATCCTATTAACAAATGACTATCTATAAGAAATCAGCTTGTGTCTTACAACTGAACAATTCAAACTAAAAGGTAAAAAAAGTCAAAAGAAAATAGGGGTGCACATTTTATTTCCGAGGACTTAAATTAAAATCTTTTTTAAAAAAAAAATATAATTCATTGTAGAAAATATTTAGAGGTAATGAAATCAAAAATCTTATAGAATTTAAAGGATTGACTTGGTTTTCTACTTGGATTGTTATGATAAGAAATTTTGTTCTTCACATTTGAAGCTTTCATAGAAGTTTTTAGGGTAATTTATGAATACAGAAAACTTGGTATATTTTTAAAAAAAACTGTCAAAACATTCATGTTTCAATCTTCAATTCAAGATTTCAATCTTAAACTTAAACTTAGAAAATAATAAAACTCATTCAAATTGAGAAATTAATTGTCATTGCTTTAAATGTTAAAAAATCACTTAAAATATTTTGTGATTTCTATAAAACTCGATGCATTTTATTATGAAGATTTTTTGCGGCGGAAAAGAAATTTCATTCTAAATTGTTTCTTTTCATCATACATTCTTGGTTTTGGTCAAAATTTATTACAAAAAACTTTTTATGGTAAAAATGAATGACACTTTCCAAGAAATATCATAAATAAAAACTTTCATTAGAAATTTGCAACTACTTTATTGTGAGATTTAAAAATATTATGCCTATTTTTGGAAAATACATATTTCAAAATTATCAACAATCTTGGTATACGTATTGGATGTGCTTATTGCATATTGATAAATTTTTCAAGCAACTTTATTACGAAATACGCCATAAAACCGTTTTTACTGCTAAGTAGTAGTATTAATGTAAACCACGATGCACTGTAAACAATGTAAGATATATTGGACTTCCTAATTTGCATGTGTTCTAAAGCTAAAATATTATTTAGGCTAATGTCCGTTTTCGGTGGAAGTTTTTCTTCTATTTCAGCATAGAGTTTGCAGCCTGCTTCATGATAAACATCTTTAATGTAAATTTTATGTAATTTGAAAATGTCTAAAATCTACTTTTACAAATTTTGTTCTAAAAACTTACTTTAAATTTATTCAAAGAAATTTATAATTGATCATTTTTTAAGTCAATACTTTCACGGAATTAAATAGCATTAATGAAATTTTAATTTACCCTAAACGGCCAAAAATGATGTTTAATGAAGTAATCTCCCCAATATATTGATAAAGGTTTCCAGAGTTTTATTTAATTTCCAATAAGATTTTATAATTTTTATTTTGTTCAAGAAGTTGTATAAAAGTTATTTAGACACAAATTTCACTTTTAGATTTTTTTCGAAAAGAGTGTGATTCTTAATATCCTATTTTCCAAAAACCCTTTTTAAGATAAAGATCAGCGGATCTTTTTATAAACTAAATTATCCTGATAAAATTTTAAGAGGTCTTATGAACTTTTCCCATCTTATTTTTTTCATCTCTAAAGCAACCCAAATATTTGTCAATATTTTATATTTTTGGAGTGAAAACTTCTTTGGGCGCACTTTGAAATTTTTCTGAGGGGTAAATTTAATTCTAGCGTCATGCTTGGGTACGTTACGCTGATTCGGATATTTTTGGTTTCCTTATGCTCCTAAGATTATTTCAAATAGGGTCATACTATTTGAAAAATCAATAATTTAATTCTTGAATTTTTGAATCGAATAAATGAAAATTACAAAAATTAAAAACGGCAAAATTATTATCTTACAGAGAGCGTGTTTTAAATTTGGCTAAAAAAACTAGCGTTTTAGCTCTGTTTTCCAATATCGCCAAATAAATACTTTACTTGTAAAAAGTGATTATTTTCAAAAAGGTACTATTTTTATCTTTATAAAAACATAGCGTTTGTTTCTATTAAATAGAAACTGTAAGAGTTGCATATGATCACATTGAAACCCATAATCACTACTATCGAGAGAAGTCATAAAACATTTAGCAAGAACATAAGTGATGTAAATAACTTTGTGAAATGTTAGCTTATGTCTCGCAAATTTAGCCCACAGGGATTACGATATAATAAAGTGTTGGTCAGCTTCAATACTACAATTTAATCTTAATCTGTTCGATATTGTAAAATATTTCCATATGGAATATATATCCGCACTTAGTTATCCCCATTAGGTTTGGTCATTGGAAATCAATGTTATTAGAGTTAAAAATTTTGCAATTTAAGGAATTCTACATAAACGAAGTAAATATTTGTCTAAAGGTGCAATGTAAGAGTAAGTGGTGAATGTTACAACTTAGATCCAATAAATTTTGTGGAGTGACCAAAGAAGTATCTTGGCAAGCAAAACCCCTACGATTTTCAAATTCTGGTCCCTATTCTTATGTTATTTATATCACTTAGTTTGAGCGATGTTTGAATTAATCGCCCAATTTTATCTTCAAACTTCACAGGGCGAAATTATTTTATAATCCCATTAAACCAAAATGGATCAGCTGCGTTACATTTCAGACGCGAATATCTGGTGCCCTTACGCTCCGAATCGCAGCGATATTTTAACTCTCCTTAAGAATTTATGGTTATAAAATTAATAATATTTTTAAAGTAATCCGAACTTTGTTGACTTTCGAAAATGTTGGAAATGCGTTGCCATATTTTGCTTTTATATTGAAGTAGGTACTTTTTCATAAGAACTCTATGATTGGCTTATGAATGGCTTATAATTTAAGATTCATCTATGCTTTGTCTGTGTACGTAAGTGGTGGAGTTAAGTTATTTCCATTAGATTTAGCATTCTATTTTACAATGTTTTTCTGATTTCAGTATCCCTTGTATTTCTAAGCACTGTATACGTTTAAGAAAGAGGATTATAATCTATAATTATTATATGTCACTATATATGTATATATTCCATTAAAACTATTAAGTTTTCACTTCTGCCGTATGGTCTTAAGCTCACGCTTTAATTTTTTTTGTTCAGGCATTTAAAACTTATTTTTTAAACAAACTTTTTGAACTATTTCTCTGCAAGAAATTAACAAAATCAGATAACTTAATTTTGGAAAAAATGTAAACGATAATGTATCAAATATTTTAAATACTATAAAGCTTTACTCAAAGCTTTTTCTAAGCAGTTTTGAGAAAAATCTTTTAAACTAAATTTCTAGCCCATAAATAATCTTAATTAGGTACCATTTTTTCTCTTTTAACTTTATTTTATAATTTGTAGCCTGAAATTGCCTATAAATAAAAATCATATTAATAAAAATGTGAAATATTTGATGATTTTTGAGAACTTTTTTGATCTACTTTTTTTTTATCTTTGAACATTTTGGGAGATTGAAAACATTTCTAATATTTCAAAAACGTATTTCATGTATGTTCGCATGGATTTATCAGAACTAAAGAAGTTTCAGTAAACTAAAGGGTAGACCGATTATCTTTGACTACTACAACAACAAGAATACGTTATTCAAGTAGTTTTTATTTTATTACCAAATTCTTCGAATGCTGATTATATCACATAAAAAAAAAACTACATAATTTGCTAATATTAATACATAAACTAATATTAATACCCCTCTTAGTCGTCTTTTACTGCAAGCAGGTGTACCGAAGGCCTTTCCTAAGTCTTTAGGGTCTTCAGGGACTTCATACGGTATATTCCGAAAAAGGCCTTGTGGAATTGCAAAAAATTAGAAAATACAATTCATGCATAGAAAACAAGCTTACAGATGGCTATTTTTAAGAATAAGATAAAAACCAAAATCAATAATCCAACAAAATCAAACCAAACTTTAAGATTGATTATTCCAATAGGGATATTAAATAACACGTTGAAACTATCATAAAGCTTAGTTTGGTGGTAATAAAATTTTGACACTTAGGTCATAATAAATATAGTCCCAATCAAAGTACCATAAGAACCTGTAATAATGCCACAATATTCTGATATTAAGCCTTATGTCCTGATGTAAACCCAGAAAACCATTTAGTAATCCTTTACGTACTTTTATGAAATATAATTTTATTTTTGGCTAAAATTTTCTGATTATTAACATTAACTGAATTAATAAAAAGGACTTTCATTTAATATATATTCACAAAATTTTATTTATATATTTTGTATGTGCCTCTATTAGTAATTAATATAAATAAAAACTTCTTTTTTTGTTTAAAAGATGTTGACAAAATACAATCATAAATATTAATACAGAAGATCAAATAAAATTTTTGGAATTCAAAATATCTAAATGACTAATTAGTAATTTAAACTTTAGCAAACAGTAAAACATGACAATCGTAAGATAGCAAGAGATATTAAAATTATTATCACGTATATTCAATAATTATGCGAATTAAATTCTAAACCAACAAACTTAAGTGAAATAGTATCAAAAGATATGAATAAATGTAGAAGTTTTTATTATTAAAGTATTGTCAATTATATTACCCCCAGAGATCTGTATATAGAATTATAATAGGAATTCAATTGACGGAAGTACTTAACGCGTGGTTCTTCCTAATGGTTACAAACTAAAATAGAATTTTAAAGACAATCAACTAGTAAGAGCGAGCATCCATATTTAGAAATAGAAAAGAAGAATAAGAAAATATATTTTTTTCACCAATAATAATTGTCGAGTATTATGAGAACAAACTTAATACTTGATAGAAAATACCTTAGCACCATCAAAGTACATAGTATATATATATACATATATATATATATATATATATATATATATATATGGCTCCAATTAGATCCATGAAATTGCAATTTTAAGGCTTGATATTTCCTTTTATGAATCTATCAAATGCCACCACACAAATCGCATATGATACCAGTATAAATATACTATGAGAACAGACCACATGTTGTTTGTATAAATCAATAAATTAATAGCTTATCGAAATCTTATCTAATAACTAAACAGGTAAACTTTATTTGGACAACTTTATGGCCTTCATGGTATTATAAAGTATGGTTCTATTTTAGCTGTAAGCATTTAACACTACATCAGCTTCTTACAAAACTTTTCTAAATGAAATATTAAAACAAACAAGAATAACAAAATTCCAAGTAAACTATTCAACAAAATTTAATTCAATCTGAAAAGTTAAAGTTTGAATACATTTATTTACTCTAATTATTGTTGATAATAATTTGTTAAATTCAAGTATTTTAATATAAAGATTAGTTTGTGTCTATATTTGTATTTATTGAATTTATTTTATCGACTTTTTTACACCTAAATAAATATACTGTAGACAACAAATGTATAGCTTTGTGGGGTATTTAAATTTAATTCGAATGTAAAAAGTGATCGGATTGAAAGGTAATACTCAAATCGTGCCATTACTGCATTTGGAAATAATTCTAAAGATAAATTAAATATTTTTGTTGGGCAAGATAAATAAAAATAGACTTTATCTCTGTTACACTACTATTGTATGATTTAAAAGTCACAAAATTTTTCTCAATATCCAGATTTTGAGTGTTCTTAATATAAAGAAAATCCTTTTGTTGTATCTTCAAAAATTTAGCATCATTTTAAGGTCTTCATCCTTGCTGAAAATTATGCTTATACATACCACAAGAAATGGTAAAAGTAATAATCCACTGACGTAATGCTTAATAAAATGGAGATTCAAGAACTTGTCATTTGAGATATTTGCCATATGATTCGGCATTTGGTCTTCGTTGGTGATTAGCTTCATTTACCCTATTACCTAGCAAAACGATCTTGTCGATCGTTCTATTTTTTTTGACCTCTTTTATATATACTGTACAAGCCGATACCTACCAGATACAACTCATGGTCTTTTTTAATTTTTCCAGTTCTATTTCATTTTAACATAGTAGACAATTTCTGTTCTCCACTAACGCCAACCGATATCAATTTATTTGTGTTATCTAATTTCTACCAAAATATTTATAAACATATTTAAGGTAATTTATTTTACATGTTAGGTACTTAAACACGTCATTTTCCAAAAAATTTATCGTTTTTTTGGCCAATACTCACATTCCAAAGAACTTTCATAAGCTTCTCACAGAATTCGAGAGGCTATCAAAAAGGCACACCTGTGAGATTAAGATTATCTTCTTATAACTTTTAGAGAACTCTTTTTATTAAGAGGTTATATGCAGTTGCAAAGTTGACAAAATGACATCTTTTTCCAAATTTTATATAAAAAGTGTTTTATTGGATAAATACAAGTGATAATTTTCCAAATAGTGTCTACTTTTAATTAGCTAATGGCACTAAGATGAAGTAAAAACCAACAGGATACTGCTCCTATATACGATCTTCCGAAAGTCCTCCAAAAGAACGCGATGGGTGGTGAGCAACATATTTTTGTTTTGATTTTTGAATTATCTGAAATCAAAAAACCGTGTATAGATTCTTTCAGTGACTCGATGAATCCAGATATTGATCGAATGAATAGTCAAAATTTTAATTTTTCAGAAAATGGTGGCTATGTAAAGAAAATATATAAATTTTCAGCAAAAATTTCCAGGAAAACTTTGTTTAAAAAAATAGGAATAATTTTTGCGAATCTAATTCCTTCGATCAATACCTGGAGAATATATCTGAAAAGGTTGTGGCAAAATTTAATGTCCATCGATTAAGGCGTTTTTAAGAAATCGTGTTCTCAAAACCTTTGAAAATACGGTTTTGAGAAAAATCCTTTTAAAGTTTCAGAAAAAGTTTATACATATAGTTAAATTTTTTTCCCGACTTAAATGATATCATCTATTTCAGTGTCATAAAATGAATCCTCTCCAACATCAACAGTTTCTAGTCGAGTTGATGTTATCGTTCTTTCTTTGATCGTTCTCCCATGCACTCTTGACTCAGATAAATTGACACGCTCTACATACTCTTTCTCAACATAGGTATGGGCTGCGGGGCCAATTGAAAGACCTATTGTAAGCATAATGGACAAAAGTGATGTTGTATCTTTATTACCACAGCTGCAATATAAACCGCTCGCTATCGCAACAACTTTGGAGCCACACGGAATGATTCCCGGAGTTATCTTCCACATCAACTGGTTATCATTACTTTAATTAGTGTTTTGGGTATAACCACCTTCAGCTTCATTAAATCTTCAAATTAAATTTCAAATCATCTTTTATCCTCATCCTCTATTTCAAATATCCAAGGTTGTTTTAATCGCTTTTTAAATTTCACAAAAAATACAGATTTTGCCTCTTGGATTTTTCATTTATTTTCTTAAAGAATTTTAAGCAGTTTGAATTATTAAGAGAAGCAAATATTTATATGGATACAAGTTTGATTGAGGAGAAACAGGTCTTTTAAACAGTTTTCTAATTTTACCAATTATTACATAAGTCATTATTGAATAAAATAAATATAGAGACTCAATGAAATAAATCAGAGAATCTCAGAGATATACTTATTATGTTCTATGACAGATACTACCAAAATGAATAGTAAAATACAAGACTCTCTACCAATATATAAAACAAATTATCCCTAATTTAGTAATATTAACTTTACTATCACATAATTTCAACAACATTATTACTTAAATTAAATCTTTTTTTATATTTTAAATAATAATGCTACAACATAGCTAATTAGCTAAGGACCTCCTTTTCATATGTTATTCATACAACTAGAATTAATACTAAGCTTTAATTTCAATAAAATTTAATCTCCTATAGATCTTAAGGGTCATATATTTAAAGACCAATTTTATGGTATCTTGAATTTCTGCATTTACGGTACACAATTTTATGATTTTTTATTTCATTATCTTTATTTTCCAATCTACTTAAAACTGCTCTTATTATAAATTTACTTCTAAACTCTTGGTCTCTGTTGCTTAAAGGAAAATGTTACATATACCACTGAAAATTTACCCTTCATACGTTTCTAGCATTATCCTAGAAATCTATTTAATATCAAGTGAGAAAGTTTTACTTCCTAACCACTTTACTCCTTTGTAAACTCCTTTGAAAACTTTTTAAGTTCGTGTACACTTTATGTAATCGAATAACAAATGAATATTTGACTATGTCTGCTTATTGTCTGAATACCATAAAACTCGATGTCTATTATTGTTAAGCGGAACATAAGAAAAACTTTAGCTGTTGAGAACATTTTGAAAAATCAAAGAAAAGAAAGTTATTCGAATGTTGTACTTGTGAAATTGTAGGTGATTTTTGATCATTAATTTTGATGTATATAAATTTACTTAATTAAACTTAATTTGATATTTTTCTTTCTTGGAAAGAAATTTTATTACAAAAATGATCCATGGTTGACGAGAAATGAAAATGTAATTTCATTTCCTATCGCGGAAATATTAATTTTAAAATTTTTACGGTTATAAAAACTTACCTTTTAAAAAATTAAAAAGACACATTAAATTAATGTATATTTATTATTTAGGTGGTAGACCCTTACCATGGTGGTGTAGAAGTGGAAGGCCCGGTCAAACAAATAGATCAAATATATCTAGTAAACATCCAGCTGATAGTATACGAAGGCCAACTAGTAATTCAGGTGTTTGGACCTGGTTAAGTAATCGTAGATCATCAACAGGACCAGATCAAATAGGACCACCATCATCATCACCTGCTGAAAATCATTACACACATATGGAAGATGCATATAGTCCAGTAGGTGTAGGTGAAGCTTTATATGCAGAATTAGATCGAGAATCAATTCGTTCTGCTAATCCATCATATCAAAATACAGCATATAGCCAATGTGGAGAAGTATGAATTAATTTTATTCTATCAAAAAAGAAAAATACTTAGTTAGTAATATTTTTCATTTTTTTTTAAAGGGCCATGAACAAGATATTCCAATGGTATCATCAGCACCAAGCAGTGCATATTATTCTGATTTATCAGTAACAGCAATACCAACAGGAAATGATAGAGCCTATGAAGTTGTTGGTCTAACTGTTATGTCAGCACCATTACCTGGCTGGGATATTTCAGGTGATTCCAGTGGTGGTAGTAGTGGTGGTTTAAATACCGCAAGGAGGCTACAAAGATTAGCAGCAATCAACGAAAGTACAGCAGTGCCTTCGGACTACGTTTAGTAGTAGATAAAATCGCAAATTATTCTAATTATTATAAAAATGAGCTTAATTCAAGTAAAACGTGATATTTTACATAAGTAATTTTTAATAAAAAAAAAATATATAATAATAAGAGTTAATTAAAAATAAAAATGCAATCACTTGGCAAAAAATAAAAACAATATTAAATAGACACAAAGTATTTGTATGAATTATTTTAGGAAACTTTGTGATGTAAGACTTGTTTTTCTTGTAGAAATTTAAGAAATTGTAATAAAAAAAAACTTTTTAATACATTATTCTTTGTAAATAAAAACTGAAACAATATAAAATATATTTATTTTGAATTTATTCAACTTCATGACTGGATTATAAAATTAAATTTGAATGTGTGAGTCTCTACATAATCTTTTCTCGATTTTAACTTTTTAATATTAAATAGAATTACTAATTTAGAAGAAATATTAAAATTATATTTAAAACGAAAACTTCTGTTTCAATGACGTTTCTTTTTTTTGTAAAAAACAATTTTGCATTTAATTTAACGAGGGACGCCAAATAATTTTCACTTTTTCTTATGGAAACCAAACCCCCCCCCCCCCCCCCCCCCCCCCTAAATTAATTTAATATATCCTTATCGTTACAGCAACTGAGGGTGTAATGTAAAACATGGTGTTATTAGCAAGAAAAAAAAGCATAATCCAAACCAGCTGAAATGTTCCAAGGCGTAGAAGGATCGGTTTTTACTTTTTAAGCCTCTGTTCGTATAAATTTTCTCTTTTCCTAGCCTAGGCCTAAGAAATATTTAAGCTTGTAATTACGACAACTTGCAACCTTAATTAAAATGTAAAATTTGATTATAGAAACTTCAATGTATATATATTTAACAAGTTATTAAATACTTTATTTACACCAATCATATTTTTTTTAACAAAACTAATTTTAATATAGAAATTGTTGTGAATATACTAAACTCAAACTAAAACAAAAAAAAATGAAAACTATTATATGTATATTTGGTATAAAAAGTATTCCGCTGAGTGTTGATAAAATTCTGTTTATCTAACTTTATAATTATTAGTTTTTGTTATGAAAGGTACAAGTCTTCGGCAATTTAGAAATTTTTATTATTTTTTTTTTAAATTAAAAAATTTTAAAATTTTATTTTGTTGAAATTATCATGTTCTGCAGTTATTTTAAGGGAACGTTCTCTCCTTCCTGTGTAACCTGATGATATTCCCTCTAGTCTATCAAGTCGGTCTTGTTCTTTTTTGTGTATTTCACGTCTTTCTTCTGTAGTTACTTCTTTTATTGTTTCTTTAGAGTCTCTATTTAAATATAAAAAGTAAATTTTTTTTTAATAATTAAGAAAAAAAATTATTTTATAATAGTATTTATAAGAATTCAAATACTAACGTGTAAAAATAAACCTTCCCTGTAAGTACTGTATTGAATACTTCTCCCTCAATAGATGTATTAATATCTGTCCAGATCATTGTGTTATTTATTGTAAGTATAGACATATTTGTACAAGGGAAAAAGTTAGAAACCTAAAAATAAAAAAACTTTATTTTAGATATAAAAAAAAACCAAAAATTATAAAAGGATAAATAGCCATTATTTGTTTTAGAAAAATTTATTCAAAATATTAATAAATTCTCAAAATGAGGTTTACTCAATATTAAACATTGTTAGCATTTAAATTTTGAGGGCATATGATGACTAAATTAAATATCATGTAAAAGCCATCCCTTATAGAGCGTTTTCACTGAACTTAGTACTTAGTAGGTCTAGTTAGAAACCTACTCAATAATTATTATTGACATATTCGATTTCCCATAAAAATTCTAACAAAATAGTACTAAGTACTAAGTACTAAGGTCAGTGAAAACGCACTATTACTTAAAAACTGTACTAATACTCATTCTTAAGCGGGGTATTCACTATGTTACCGAATCAATGATTAGGCTTTCATTTTTGCCAGCTGAAATTCATTCCACAGTATCATACATGATTTTTGTTATTGTGTGTGGGAGAATTTTGTTGGATGTTGGATATTTTCTTTCTTATTCATATTTTATATAGGAACTAAGAGGCGAATCATTGATTCGGAAATATAGTGAATACCCCGCTTTAAGGAACTATTTGTTACTAGGATTGCCCAGTTGTTGAAAATTTCAGCAATACATCGAAAAAAGCGTTTCTTTATTTTTATATTTTTGTTATTTTTTCTCCCATACATTTTATATGGGAAAAAACATGCAACAAACATCACTCATTTGCGAGTGACGTGTGGAATTTTAAAATAATTTCATTCCGCACATCTTGGTAACGTCGCCTTATATTAATTTTAAATTGAAACTAAGAATTATATTTTAAGTTCTTGTTTAATAAATCATTAGAGCCTCTAAAAAGAAAAAAAAGGTAATTCGTAAAGATTTTTAATTTCTTATCACAAAAGAAGCCTTAAATTTCCTGAAGCTAACATTCCTGAAAGAGCTAATTCGGCTAATGCTAATGAAATGACGAAAGTCAGTTAGACCAAGATCATTTATAATATTTACGAAAGATTGTTTTAGGAAAATTTATATTTGTAGGCTAGTTTTTTTTGTCCACTAAAGATTTTTGTGGAATAATTTTTTCAACCTATTCAAATAATTTAACTGTAATGTACAAATTCAGAGTTTTTGGTTAAGTAGTTACAGAAAATTGGTTTTTACTATGATATATTTTATAAAATAAATCTTAAGATATTATAAAATATTTATCCTTTTCTTAAAGGTTGTTAAAAACATTCAAAAAGTTTATAAAAAAGTCGTTTGAGAACTGACAGAACGTATTGTTATGTCCACAAGTATACTCATTATTTGTTCCATTCTTCTTTCTGTTGTCCCATGTATAAAATATGTAAAAGAAATCATAAGATTGTATATATTTTAAATTTATTTCATATTTACCCTCATGTGCTATTTACTTATCTGCTTATAGTGCGTTTACAGTGGCCAAAGATATTAGACAAATGTACTACCATTTTAGAATTTGTATAGGAAACCTCTAGTATATTTCTCAAATAAACTAATTTAAATCTAATTTGCTTTGCTAGTTCATTACTAGACAACTCATAGCAACACAAAGAGGAAATTTTTTGTAATTGTTCGGATTCTGTCTTTCGAAAATAGTTTAACAGTGATTAATTGTTGAAGTTAGGTTAAGTTTGACAGTGAATATGACGTAAAACATTTTTTACAACAACAAAGATAAGCAAATTGAAATTTGTACTAATCAAAATGTACTTGGGGCCAGTATAAACACTTATTTTTATATATGAAGAAAAAGCAGCACATTTGTCTAGTATCTTTGGCCACTGTAAACGATATAATTTATTAATCATAAGTCGAATTTTAATTACCACTGCTGGTTGCTTTCTTATTCAAACTTTTAAAAACAAAGTGATTTTCGAAGTAGAAGTGAAATTATTCAGAAATTTTATAATTTTATATAAAATTAAACAAATATATAAAAAAAAAACTTTCTAATGCTATTTTTGTTTTAGCTTCATATAATTAAAAATTAATATTAATTTACCTTTGCATATTTGATATTATCATATGAGATTCCTGAAAGATTTGATAAAGCAACTTTAATATCCGTTTGCCCTAAAAACATTTATAACGTTAATAAATTCATATAATTTATAAGTTTTTCTTTTCAATTACGATCAAAACGAATTTCTTGAAATTCTCCTAATTCTAGTAATGAAGGCCTCCATCTACGTACAAATATAACTATAGTATTTTCATCAGGATTTAATACAAAATCTCCCTCACATTCTTGTACAATAAACTGAAACAAGACAAAGAAAAATTTTTTAATAACTAAAAATCGATAATATTAATTTTAATATAAAAAAATTACTTCAATATTCCCAATACAACGTTCCGTACATATTGGATCAGAATCATTTAAAATGTTACTAGGAACTTTGCCTACTTTTTCCCATATTCGGCAATTATTTATATTTAATGTTTTATATTTAGGACTTAGCTGATGGAAATATTTGATAATATCATGTTTTATATCAAATACAGTTGATCCTAATTTAAATACATGCTCAAATATCATTGTTAATTTTCCTACTTCATTATTTAGTTCACTTAATTTAAAATAAAAAATTTTAACATTAACTTCTCCATCTTTCACACTTCTTTCTAATTTTAATGTTAAATTTTCACCTTCTTTAAAATAATTCATATTCGATGCTTCATAATTATATGTAAAATTAATTTCATTTCCTGTAACAATTTTAAAATTTTCTGATGGTATACCAATAATTGGTTCTAAAATTTTTTTTAATATAATTAATTTGATTGATTTATCTGTGTAAATTTTAAAAATTCGTTCACTTTTTGATTTATCATTAAATATTTCAAAATTTGAAGTATGATTATTTGTGCTAATTTTATTATTTATATCAACTATTCTAAAATAATACTTAGCGTATAGCTCAGTATCTTCATCTTCAATACATATATCAGTTGTTATATTTAATTTACGATTCTCTTTATCATATTCTGGACTTGATAATTGTGGAGATTGACTTGTATTTGATATTTGACTTAATTCATTTGGATTACATTCAACAAGTGTACGATCACCTTCACTTAGGCTACTATCTTCACTATTACATTCGCTAGTATTATTTGTATTTCCCATTTCATGCAATGGTAATGGTGATATGCGTTTAGAATCTATTGAACAACCAGCATCTCCTGAAGCTCCTTTTATTAGCATAGCATCAACTACATCAATACCTTCATTTTCTTTTATTTCAGTAGGTGATTGTTTTGGTGTAATAACATTCTCATTATTTTTTTCTGGTCTTTTAACATACTTTGTAATACCCATCGATAATAGTGTAACTGTTTAAAAAATATAAATTAAATTATTAAAATCTTAGAAACTATAGTATTAGCGAACCAAAAAAAAGGAAATATGAATCAAAATATTAAATATAAAATAAACAGTTTAAATAAATACAAAAAAAAAACAAAAGATTATTCTTATTTCAATCTTAGATATGGATATCATAAAGAAATTTTTTTTCTTTTTTGTTAAACAAAATATTACTTTTCCAAGCGAAAAAAATCAATGAATTAAAGAAAATTCTCCTCAATCCTTAGCTTGCTTGTTTTAAACAGTTACTTAAAAAATAGTTAAGACAGTTTATTTTTTTCAGTTAGAAGTTTAAGATGAAAATTTATACCAAATCATTGAAACAATGAAATGCACTAATTTGCAGTTTTGGTTGTTTTGTTCTAGTTCTATAGAGCCCTTGAAATCATTTCTATAAACTTTGAGTAAGAACTTAAGGTGGACACTAAGACATCATACGTTCTCACTTAGCCTCACGTTTATATGTTCCATTGAAAACATGAAATAATGCTTATGCCTTTGTTATTTTGCTTAATTTGTACTTTTTTCTTGACACTAGAGGATATTATTTCAATTTGCTTATCTTTGTTATTGTAAAAAATGTTCTACGTCATATTTACAGGCAAACTTAACCTAACTTTCACAATTATTCACTGTTAAACTATTTCCGAAAAAGAGGATCCGAAAAATTGATCAAAATTTCCCCTCCGTGATGCCATGAGTTGTCTAGTAATGAACTAGCAAAGCAAACTAGATTTATATTAGTTTATTTGAGAAATATACTAGAGATTTCCTATACAAATTCTAAAATGGTAGTACATTTTTCTAGGATCTTTGGCCACTGTATAAGCCAGTTTAGATCAATACAACTTGCTTTCAGTAGATATGAAATGAAGACACCCAATTTTTCTCACTCAGTCAGTGAAAAACCTGGTAGAAATTTAATGAAAAAAAAACCCTATGTAAAAAGCACACTTTTTCCTCGTTTTTAAGCTACTTTCAGGCATAAAATTAGGCGAATAGCATAGACCGAAAGTCATAAAAAGGATACAATGGCCTTTTTAGTAGTATATTTCCAAAAATATAACCTTATTATCTATTTTTATGTTTATCCTAAAGTGTCTAGGGTACAAATGTAGCAGCTGTAAATAATTTATGTGCGTAAGCATAAAAAGAATACGTAAACACTTTAACGTCCTTCAGACTATAGCGAAATATTAGGAGAAACTACTAAATAAGGATATACTTTAATTTATATGTAGTTTGTAATATCAAACTATTTTCTGCCTTTTTTCCAAAGAAAGGTAATTCTAATAAAGTTTTTCAGTTTTAAGTTCTAATTAATGGAAGTAGTAATATTTAACTTAAATTTAGTATAGTTTTTAAATTACATAAATTTTAACTTACTTTCATCAAAACTTGGTATATTTAGAAATATATATGTTAAATTAGAGAGATTTTTCTTTACAAAAGTTCGTAAATTTTCTTCTGTATTTTCTAATGCATCGATTTCAGCAACAAAAACTCTTGAACGTGAAGATAAGTTTTCACATTCTTTTAGTATATGTACATCTACTGAAGATTTTCTAACAACCATTGCTAGTTTATTTTCATCTATTTCTAATTTATTAGCTATTTTTTTTGATAATTCCATATTGTATTCATTAGTTCGAATAAGTAATGGACCATCAACATCTTTAGTTTTTAAATTAACTTTATAAAAATTAATAGTTATTCCACCTACTGAATATATTTCAAATTTTTCTTTATCATTTCTTGTTTCTAATAGAAAACTAATATTTGTTGCTAATAAATCCATGACAGTACCAAATGAACTATCTTCAAATTCTTCTAAACTTCGATATATTTCATTACTATCATAATCGAATGCAACTAAACGACATCTTTCAATTGGAGCAAATTCAGATACATTTAGACAACTATATGCAACATCTAAGGCATTTAAAAATGAATCATTTTTTGCTAAATGTATTTTTGTTTCCTTAAATCTTTGTAAAATCGGATTATAAAAGTAAACCTTTCCTCTAACTTTTTCAAATTCAGCTCTAAAACGTTCAATTTCTTGTTCTTTTTTATTAAGCATACTATGTAATTCTTTTAAATAATCAGGAAAATCATCAATACTCATAGGTGGTGTATTTTTTTTAGGATCCATTTGTCTATACATTAACATATAGGCATTAGAAGCACCACAAGAACCACTTGCATATAATGGCCTATAGGTTGTCCCTCCAAATGCACTTTGTATATCTTCCTGAGTTATCTAAACAAAATAAAACATAATAAAAGTTTTTTTTAAATCTTAAATATTATTTAAATACTTACTGGAGTAACAGATTGATCATTGAAACAAAACCATTCTCCATTTTCAAATTCTTTAATATAAGCAAAATAATGTCCACCTATAGCACTTCCTGAATGGATCATAATTGCAAATAGTTCATATTCATATGAAACGGAATCATCACAATTTATTTTACTTTCTGTGCTTGCGCTCATATAGATACCTTCATCATCTTCCTACAAAAAAAAAAAATTATGCAAATATTAAACTGAAAAAAATTTAATTTAAAAATAGATGATTACTTTATAACGCTGAGATTCAGTCTTAAATATAGCAAAAATACACAGAGATGACAGAATTATTTGAAATAATAAAATATTTTTTAGGTTTTGTGTAATAATAAAAACTTGGAAATAGTTTGAGCTGCTTCATCTTTTTTACTCCGTGAACCCTTGAACTTAGCATTTTTGTAAACAACTCATTTCTTGTTTGTAAGCAAATCACAGTCTTTAAAGCAACAAAGTAAATTTCGTCCTGTACGTAGTTTTGAAATTAAAGTAAGAGTTTTCACGTGATCACTAACGGTGGAATTCAACAAAATTAACCTCTCAGCAATCTCACGAGTTGTTATTCGGTGGTTTGTATCTATTAATGCCTTATTTTGTGTCCATCGGTTTCAACGGACCTTCCAAAGTGTGGTGCATCTTTAACATCGAAATTACCGGAACAAAACTTTGCAAACCAATTTTAGCATTGGCTTTCGGTCAATACATCTTCCCAAAACACATCCCTTAATTTTCGAATTTTTTGAACTGTATTTTAACCTTTTCGATAGTAAAAGAGTAAAATATGCCGAAAATGCTACTTTCGATTTTCCATTTTTGATAGGGCACCAAATAAAAATTATTGCAAAGAATCAAACAAAATTTTTAACAAACAAGTCTTACTTATGTAATAATTATTCGGCTTAAGTGTAAAATTAGCTGTGAAAAAATACAATTAGTTACTCTGTTGGAAAAAACGAAATTGCTTTCCCAACAACCCAATACAAACAAAAATCAACCAACCCAATTAAATTTTATGCGAAATTTCAATCTTTTTTTTATGAATTATATTTTGAATGTTAAAACTACCGTATTGTCACTTTTTATTAACTTTGAACTTGTGTTCTAAATAAGTTTTAAAACAACTTTATTAAATTTTTCTAACCACATTGTCACATTGCCGCTTTGTCTATAGTTTAAACTACAATTTTTCGATTAAACTAAATATCACAAGTTTATTTTCAAATAAAAAAATAGAGTTTGTGTTGGTATTTTCTGTATTTATTTTTAGTGAAGTCTTTATAAAGCAATAAACTTTCTTGGAAAAATACGGAAATATTTCTAAAATTAAAACTGTCGCTTTTAACTAACTGCATTTAAATTAAATCTTAAAAAAAAAGGATGACAACTAAAGATGCATTTGAAACATTTATATCACCACATAAAAAATATTGCACCTTGTAAAATAAATTTTTAAAACTTACTTGTAGATCATTATGTAAATTACAACTAACAATTGTTGTTGTTCCACTGCAATTATCTTCTTCTAATGCAGCTCCACTATCTGTTGTACTGCTATCATCACCTTTACCAATACTCTCTGTACCGTCTAAATTACTATATCCATTTAATTCGGTATTATAATTGTAAACAAAACTGCTCAGATTAAGCATTTGTGGAAATGTTATTCTTAAAAAAAATATTATATTATTTGTATTTTTGGGTTTTAAAAAAATTAATTTTTACTCAAAAACTTACTTATCATTTAGCTTGATTCTGTGTAATGTTTGATAATCAAAATCAAATCTTTTTAAATGTAATGTCAATATATATGGAAATTTTTTAAATTTAAAACCTTTATGTGCATCACATTTTTTATTACATTTTTCACAAAAATATTTATTATTTCCATCAAGTAATTCTGGTTGAATAAATGCACGTAATGCTTCTTCTATACTACCATATGGATCTGTATTACCAAATGGTCGTACTGGTAATGGTATATCAAGAAATGAATCTTCACGTGTCTTTTCTGTCATACATTCTAAACATTTAACATAATCAATCATTTTTCCTTCATAAAGACTTTTAATTAAATCCTCTTGATCTGTATTTTTTAGTTTAACTTCAAGTGCATCAAACATAACACGACATAATTCTTGTACATCATGTTGTTGCCATGCTTCAGATGAATCCCAACCAAAACTTTTAGTTAAATCAGTTGTTTCAACAGCTGATTTTGTTGAGGTCTATTATAAAAATTTATCAAATATTTTAAATCATTAATTCATTTTTAACTGTTTTTTACCTGCATATTCAAAAATAATTTACGAAGTTGATAAGGAATTGATTTCTCATCATCGCCATCAACTTGCCAACAATATAAAGCATTACGAAATTCTGGTGTCATATAAAGTGCTTGAACTAAACTATTTAGGTAACATGTCATAGCTTGATTGACAAGACCAACAAATCTTCTATTTGTTGTACAACCTAAAATATTTAAAATATGTTTTTCTTTTAAAATTTACCTTGTTATTGTTTTATAGGATATCAGGATATAAAATATATTTTGTAATATTTTTCAAAATTATAAAATAAAAAATAAACTGTATAATGTCCAAATAATTTAAAAATAACTTTTATAAATATATTGTAGCAAATATAAAATTAAAATCCGTTTTCTCTAAATAGCAACTTGAGTCATGGTAGCAGAAAACAAATCACAAGTGGGCATTTATGGTTTATATTGCTTAGCTGATCATATTTGTTAAATATTTAGTCAAAATCTGCAAGAAAACGTGCTCAGTGTGAGACTTAACTTTGTTAATAATCGAAGAAAACTTCGACACAAATAGCTGATACTGATCGCGTATTAATTTTGACAGAAAATGTATTGAGATGTTTACAACTTAAAAAACTAAAGTTATCTCAATTCCCCAAACGCGAGGAGCGGGAAGTTTAAATAACAATTTAAAGAAAATTATTGATCCAAAGTTTTATTTAATTAATCACTTTTAGTTATATGTTTCTTTTTATCCTTCCATTTTTTATTATAAAAATATATAATAAAAAAAAAACTTTTATATATTTATTCATTTCGAGGCATAATTATTACTAACTAAAAATCTCATAAGTATTCTTAGTCCGCTATAAAAAAAAACAGCAACAATTATTTATATTGTATTTTATACTTAATTTTTAAGCAAAAATTAAAATAATTTTACGTTAATACCTGCCTTCCGCCACAATATCATTTATTTTGCTAGTTTTACATTTTTGAAATTTTTAGAAGTTGTAATTATAATAAAAGGATCAGCTTGAATTTATTTAGTTAAGTCACTAACGAGTAAGAAAATTATTCGATCTTGCAAAAGAATTCATAATTAAAGTGCTCACATTTTACTTAGGTTTCCTTTTACTTAATTAAAAAGTTTTAAACAGCTGTTGGAATAGTGATCCTAGAGATTCATCCATAAAATTAAAAAAATCTCTCAAGAATCTGCTAAAGTTACAGATGAAAAAATGAAAACATTTTAACAAAAAAAAATTATATTATTGATCAATAAAGCAATTATATGGATTTGTATTTTAACTGATACAAATTTTTAACTTAATTAATGTAAAATTTTTGTATAAAAGTAATATCAAATTTTAATAAGCAAAAGTGTAAATTGAAACTTGTTTATTAAAAATCAGCTTATCGGCACGAGTGGTGGCTACTTCAAAATAATTTCGAAAACTTGTTAAAACTTTAGAAAACAGCAAAAATTTATATTTACTGGGGATGAAACACACAAGAATATTCTGCTTGTATTTAAGAGCAATCAAAATAAATATGAAAGAAATATTCAATTCGTTTTCCAACATTTCTCATGGCTGGTTTATATTAATAAAATTTAAAAAATTTATTTCTAACCTGGATACAACGTTAAATTATATTTTATTGGATCTCTTTTCTGAATAGTTTTACTATTTTCGTAATTTGTTAAGCCCAAAGGAGCCGGAAGAGCATTAGTAATTTCTGTTTCTGGTTCATTCTCTGTTGGACTAGCTGAAGCACCAAGAGCAAGATCATCATCAGAAGAAATATCTCCAGCTGAATACACCTTAATTGTTTTTTTTAGAAAAGAAATACTTTTAAAAAATATTCAATTTTAATAAAATTTATACAAATTTACCACTGGAACATCAGTTTGACCTTTTGATATCATGATTAAAGTATTTCGTGAACCAGGCTTAAATCCATTAACAGAGAATAGTTTATCTTTTTTTATATCACTTAAAGACTAAAAATAAAACTTGATTAATTAAAAATAAATAGTATTTTGAAGAATTTATTTTACTAACCAATTTCTCTGTTTGTAATACTAAATCAAAATCTTCACAAGAAAATTGTGTACCAACTTCTGAAAATAATTGATCGACAGTGTAATTTTGTCTTACAATAATGTTATATTTTTTTTCTGTAGCACATGGCATAGCATTGTGAACAACACAAACAGTTTCACTAATATTTTCCATATCTAAAACAAAAATAAAAATTATATTAGAAACGTTCCTTTTTTTAAATTAAAAAAACTTGAAGTAAATTTCAGTATATTTGTTTTAAATAGACAAAATTTTAAATAATTTTGAACTTATAAAGTGTAGTAAAAGAATTTCTTTTTTTTTTTCGAAATTTTTTATATACTAATATTTTTATTTTGCAACAAATAATTGTCTAATTTTTAAAGAAAATTGAAAAGAATATAAAAAGCTACAACTATTTTCTATTGAATTGTTTAAAGTTAAATAGAAGGAGAAAAATATTTATATAAAATACAAAACAAAAACAAATATAAATAGCAAATGGACTTAGAAACATTTTTGTTTCGTCCTTTAAAAATGCATGAAATTGAACTAAATGTTCTTGCACTTCCATTTCCAAATTCTTAAAAACATGCATACGTCTTTCAAAAGAGATTAACCGTTGGAAGTAATGTTAGCAAGGAAGATGCTTAGATATCAGAATATATAAAGTATACACGGCCTGAAATCAGGGAAAGGATGATATGAAAGAGAATTTGTACATAAGACAAAATGAACAATTTCTAAGTTGACTTGAAGCATTTCTTGCTATTACGAATAGGTTTTTTCTACCTTTTGAAAAACTTCTTCGAGTTTTTCTGACTATTATTGAGTTAAATTCCTTTTTCAAATGATTTGTATAAACCTACTAAACCGGTCTACAAAAGAAGCCTTAAATAATTTACTTTTTAAATCTTTCTTGTAATATATAAGAAATTTCCGAAAACATATACACTAGGGTGGGTCAAAAAAATTTTTTTTCTAAAATACACTTGTAATAGTGAAATTATGTTGTCTTATTAGGTCAATTACAAGCCTGTAAAAAATTATTAATTTATCTTTAGTTTAACAGCCCGCGCATCGATCCCCAAGTTTGATACCAAACGTACACGTTATACAATATCGATATTAAACGTCAATGACGTTATTTTGTTAACTACGCATATGAAATGTACTCCGCAGAGCGTATTGAGTATTCAAACTATGGTTGTACGTGTGTTTGACATTCTTTACATTATTTTCTCTCAAATAACTTATAGATTATTATGGAAACTAGAAGAAAAAGTTATCAGTGCCCTATATTCGGAAGTGTAGAAGATATTAAGGACAATGTATTACCAGCCTACGAAGATGTCATGAAATGTTATGAATGGAATATATTACAACTTAAAATTAGCAGAAATACTATCAAAAAGCCATCATTTTTATATATTGCTGCACTTGTGTTTAAAAAGTTGAAGATGTTTGATGAAAACCATCCCTTCCTACAGTTTCACACACAAGAGTCATTCAGCTTTTAAAGGCTTATCATTTAAAATGCAAAAACTTCACCAAATCTTTAAAAAGATTATCTGCTGATCAGAAAAATAGTTTTATACAGCAAAGCAGAGTTCTATTTGACATTTGCTCATGTAAATGTAAACAAATTCAACTTTGTTGTTGTTCAAGAGAAAATAACGTATTAAAACCAGAGCAAGAGTTTTTGCTTGACCAAAGACAGGAAAGCAAGATGCGGTTTGGTGGAATAGACCGCTTTCTTACAACTAAATTAGAAAAAAAGTTAACACGACAAATAAATCGAATTTGGGCATTAACGAAAATCAAGAGAAGTGTAATACTGAACAGCAGGAGTTGGTATTATCATCGAGTGAGTCTGAAAGCAGTATTTCTTCACCTGATAGGCTAAACTTACCCTCTACATCACAAAAAAAAAGAAACAACAAAATTAGTAAAAAGTTTGATGAAAACAAGACAGTGAGGGAGCTCGCTGCCAGGAGGATACTTAAAGCATGAAATTCACCTCATGCAGGAAAGCTACCGGGTGTATTTGAAGTGCCGAAAATGAATTTTGACGCCAATAGTTATATTGACCTCATAGACTGGCAACAACCATTTTTCGATCCGCCAACTCTTCGAGGCATCACTAATCAAGAAATAAACCAGGTTATTAAGTCTCGGTTTAACTAAAACTTAATTTTTTCAAAGCTACCACGTCATACGCAGGCAGTCGAACGTTTTGTGAAAATATTGATGGAAGCATCTATGGCCTTATGCGATTAGAAATTCAGAGAAGCTTTAATACAAGCGAAATTTGCATCCAGAAAGCTTATGCCTAAATTTGAGAGCAAACGAGATTTTGTGGTGAAAACAGAACAAGTTCGATTTGTTTTTACCAGTATATTAATGTTTTCTATTACCAACTTTTTAATTTTAATTTGATTATTCATGCATTTTATATACTACTTTTAACTCTCTGTTAATATATAATTATTTTTTAATAACATATATAGGCCTAACCAAACGTCGTTTTTTTGAAAATTCCCGAAACTTTGAAACACATGCGCGGGCTAAAGATCTCATATAATTTTACTTTTTATAGCTAATTATTATTTGTTTAGACCTAAGACAACATAATATTTCTATTAGAATATGTTCAAATAACTTTTATTTTTTCCCATACATTAGTGACCCACCCTAATATACACATTTAATCGATGCGAAAGTTCCTTAAAAAATCATATTACTTCATGAAATAGGTATAAGCTATAAGATAAAAACAAGATATTTCCTGGACTGCCTAATCCTCGTGTAAAAGAGTTCAAATCAGTCCAAAAATGATTAACAATAAACATAGTTTACATTATTTCAACTGAGCTCTTAAGATTAGATACTTTGTTATAAAATATAATCATAAAAAACTTTTAAATTTATATTGTAGCCTTTTGTGTATCTAAAGATGTTTTACTTTTTTTGAAAATTGATTTTAGATTTTAGTTAAAAAACTTAATATGTAAATTTTGTCTACAAAATAAAATACTACACTAAATACGTGCCTGCAATTTGAATCGTATTTTTAGATTTAATTAGTCTTAAAAATTTACTATTACTTGGCATTCAGACAAATTTAATTTAAAGTCTTTTAGTATTATAGTCTATAATATTTTATAACTTTAAAGATTCATTAGTGCTGGCAATTATTATGGTGGTCTATATGTATGTCTAGCGCCATATAGAAGAGGAAATACTTGAATAAAAATTTAGT
Organism: Acrocera orbiculus; assembly: GCA_947359355.1. Lineage (NCBI taxonomy): Eukaryota > Metazoa > Arthropoda > Insecta > Diptera > Acroceridae > Acrocera > Acrocera orbiculus. The sequence goes on from OX375757.1 coordinate 49,400,343, forward strand.
CAAATTTCTTTCCCGAAGATTCCACGAAACTAAAAAAAAAAACAAAAAACAAGTATTATGTTTATAAAAAAGATATATTTAACAAAAACAAACATAAAATTTAATAAATATTTTTAATTATACTAAATAAACTGAAGGATAATGGTTTTTCTGAGTAAAATATAGAATATTTTAGATAAATAAAAGATTTCGCCACTACATTGAATAAATACAAAGTCTGAAAATAATAAAGGAATTGACATTCTAAGAGATCTCATGCTAATTGCATTACATTTTATTCTTTTCAATTTAATTCAATAAAAATCTATTAGACCTCACGTTGAGAGTGCCTAACAAAACCGGAGCTGATAAGAATGCAAGAATATTGCAGAAAGAAATATTGAAAGCAGCTGCTCAAATGGGAACTGGATACAATTTAGAAAAGGGTTTTTATTTCAATTAAACATTTGAGAATGATTAATCTTTTTGCTGCCAAGCCCAGATTATATGAAGCCTTCCCAATGGCCATTTATATTTTGAGTAGTATTATTTACCAAAATTTCCTTTATTTCTTGATAAAACTACATATATAATTATACATAATCGTTTACATATATTATAAAATATTGAAAAAAGGACTAATATACTCGTCTTCGTAACGCATAACACCTTGCCAAAGATGACCATACTCGTCCGTAACAGCGAAAGGGTTAAGCGTATACTTATAATTCACAACATTCCATGCGAACATTTTTTTCAAATATCGTTCGAGACAAAAGAAATCTCAAACCGTTTGAACTACACGGAAATTGAAAAAAAAAAACAACTATATACCACTCTAAAAATACGATTTTGGATCTATTGGAATCAATTACAGGGAATATAAGACCGTCTTTAGATTATCGTGATAGACAGCATTTTTATAGGGGTTTGAGAAGCGCGATTATACTCAATAGTACACTGACTGCAATAACTGTTTAACATTTTGATTGGAAATATATAATTTATGCTTTGTAACTAAATTAATTATACTAAATTTATTTGCCATAAATAATTATGCATTATAAATATAACCAAATTAGTTTGAAAAGTACAAATTTAATATTTCAAAAAGATTTTAAATGTAATTATTGCATTCAATATACTATCGAGTGTACACGAGCTTCAAAAATGCGATTAAATCTGCTGTTTAGCACGAGTAATTAAGACAACCAGTAGTTACAAAGAAAAACTGTAAATTGGATCAGTCAAGAGAAAAAAAAACTCTATCAATATTGCATTATAAAACAGATATTATTCTCAAATTTTTTCGAAGCTCAGGCACGAGTTTTTCATGTTTTCCAAAAACTGCATAAATTTCATTGAATCTAACCAGCGGTTTTCAAGTTACAGTGGTCACCGGTTCAAGAAACATAGTTTTGAGAAAAATGCATTTAAAGTTTCACACTCGATGTATGTGGAGCCCGAGAGCCCTTTGTTAATTGTCGAATAACTCGAAAAGTATTTGTTGGATTCACTTCAAATTTTTTAAGAATATTTTTAAGATATTATACTTTAAGAAAATGTAAAAAAAAATCGATTTTTTAAAAATGCTGAGTAGCCCTAGCCCCCCTGAATTTCATACAAATTTCAATAAATTGCAATAATTTTTTTGTGATAAATATAAATATAAAAATATAAATATTCATAACAGTTACTTATAATGTGATAAGATTTCTAACAAAATAGGTTTGATCTTGGCCTTGGTGCCGGTGCATCCAGATCTTAAAACAAACACTACTACAAAATGAGATAAAAAAATTTTTCAAGAAGAAAAACACACTCAAAATGGTAAAAAATTAATTACTATCCAAAATATTAAACTTTTATCATATATAAATAAGCGTTTAACTACTACATAAATTATTATAAAGGCAAAATAATGCTTTTAAGTTAAAAACTTAAGGTATGCACACAGCCCTTAATTTAAGCGGTTAATATACTAATGGAAGAAACATTCAAGACGAAATTATTCAGGATTAAATTCATTTAGAAACAATAAAAAAAAAGCCGTGGTCCTTATCAAAGCGATTTTAAGCACCGTACAATTTATCGATGCCATACACTTAAGTGTTGATCAATACATCCCATAAAAACAGGAAAAGTCGTTTATCGTTTATATTTGAAGAAATTTTGCTATAGAAAGTTTAATTATTCAAGAATGTTTTTTGTTTTTTTAAATTTATAAACGAAATCTTGATAATTTTTTTGTTCTTTATATTTTAGTAATATTTTGTTAGATTTTGACGAAAAATTTTATTTTTAATACAATACAACATATGTTTTGGTATATAATTTAGGTATAAATCATACACTTAACTATAGAAAATTGCTTAGTTTACCGCTAGCCGCTTTAGTTTGAGTTTCCTTTTAGAAAAGAAACTTGAGAAATATATAATCGGAAAATTTGAACAAAAAAAAAACATTATACAATGACTTTTTTGTAAAATATTCTAGTAATGCAGTATAAATCTAAATTATTTTTAATTAAGCATGAAAAAAACATCTAATTTTAAATTATAAATCTAAAAATAGAATTATTAAAAAATTTTAGTAACATTTCAATATTCTAATAATATCATATAAATTACGTTTAGAGCAATTGAACAAAAAAACTTAATAATAATTAACTTTAGTTTTAGAATTTTTTTTAAAATAAAAATTTAATTTAATCATCCCTAGCCGCATTTTGTAACTAAATAATATTTCATTTTGAATTGAAGTTTTCATTAATTTTAAAAAATTTCAAGGCCAAAAAAATCTCAAAAAAAAGAAAAAAATAAACAACACAAAAAACCAAAAAATATTACTTTTAAACCGAAATATAAATTTGAGTCATTTTATTAATACTTTAAATTTATAAATAAAACACATTAATCGTAAAATATCATACAAATCCAAAATCACTGAGATGACCCATTTTTATCAAAACTTAAATAAAATTATATATATTTTTATTTTTTTTTATTTATTCATATTAAACTGTGGAAAAGCACCAAATACACAACTAGATCCAGCGAATTTTACAAACTACTAATACAAAGAAAGCTTCAAATATCTATTTTTAGTTTAAAACTTTTACATTCTTTAAAGCGTATGTATAAATAATTTACCTAAATATAAATTGATTTGCCGGAGAATTAGAAAATTTCAAATTATATAAATTAAATTCGATATTTTTCAATTCACGCCACCATTTTAAAATATATAAAAAATTAGATTAATTTAAACAATAGCAAAAATTAAAAATTTATAACTTAAAAACCGAAAAATTTTATTAAAATTATCATTAACTAAACCTAGATACAAATCAGAAGACACGTTTAACTTGACTAAATTTGAAAAAGGCCCAAAACAATATTCATCGCAAAAAAAAACACGAGTCTTAATTCGTAAATGGATGGATAGCTAATAGTCGCCACGAAGTTTATTTATGCTGCAAAATATTTGCTCAGTAAAGGAAAAACCGTTTTATTATGAATGCATGTAATATTAATTAAATAAAAGAGGTTTTTAACCTCAAAGTATGATGTAAGTTACATACTAAAATTTTAGTGGTGTGTATATTTATTAACTAGTATGTAATTTGTTTTATATAAATTTAGAATTTTAAAAATTTAATTGTTTTAAACAAATTTGACTTGAGATTAAGAGAAATACAACAAAAAAACAAAAATAAAAAATTTTAAACATAATTTTTGGCAGTTATCGTAAATAAAACAAATATGAATTAAAATAAATAGCACGCTGGAAAAGTGGGAACAACAAATAAAGAATTTTTAAAATTTTATAACTTACAAGGAGTGAAATTAACCTATAAAATTAGTACCTAAAAGGAATAATTTTACATTTGTCATTTATGTAAATTCCAAAAGGAAAATTTTTTGGGGGGTGAATTACCGCTCTGGTACTAACTTTAGGAGTTGATTTCAACCCCTAAAACTCTTTCTAAGCAGATAAAAAAAAATACGTGTCCCTTAATTTGACAAAATGAATGAGGACACCGGAATGGGGACATCGGAAGATTTTTCCGTGTTAGTATAAAGATTTTATTAATCTAAATATATATTTTTAATGCGGTATATTACTGCGAAATATTGAGTGAAGCAGTGGGTCCTTATGGGGTCTGCGTCGAGCTTTAGCAACACATTTACAATATACACACACAATAATGACTTTAAGCTACTTTCAACGACTTCAAACTACTTACAGCTACTTTATACATTTGCGCTACTTCACGTAAAAATTAACTTTTTTCATTTGCATGGGATTGATCGGCATTTTTTTAATAAGTCGAACGATTAAAAGTGGCTTGAAGTCGCTTCCATAAGAACCACGACCTGAAAGCAAAAGTTATGGTTTTTTTTCATTAAATAAAAAAAAAACGCAAGCAGACAACTGTTTCTGAAACTTAAATTATCAAATATTACTTTTGATTTAGATCGTTGGGGAATGTGTGCCATTTCGGCCATCGGAACACATAAGTAATATTTACAACCCAACACGAATTTTGTGTCGCATTAGTTTAAACAACAAGAAAGCTTGGGGGTAATTTTACTACCTTCATTCATTTTATACGATTATACAATGAATTTGTTAAAACATTTATGCATTTGAGAAATACATACATATATTAAAAACCGCACTGATTGCATGCATTTTGCCTAGGGTTGTGCTGGTCAAAGCATGCAAGAGAACCGCAATACGTCTAGCACGTATGTGCTGGGAAAGTAAATTATTTCTAAAGCAGTCATTGTTTGACATTTAAAGTGATCAGATTTTAATAGTTTGGTAATACTTTTTTTGAAAAATTGTATCTAATTCAAATAAATTAAACAACAAATCGGACTGTTACTGACATTATAATTACGTAAAATGGCCCTACACGAAATAAATTGAGAAAATTTTGAAGCGAGGACGAATCTGCAAAGTGAAACTAAGATTTTTAAAAAATCATTACTGGTTTTTTAATAATAAGTAGATTACCGTTCCAATAACGTAATATTTCACCGTTGATTTTGGTAGATATAAACATTTACGCTCAAATGATTAACTTGCAAGTTATACACGTTTTGTTTTTGTTTAGAATTATTTTGAGCCTAAGTCCAAAGTTGTTTTAAATCATCTCAAAACCTTTTTGGTTTTTTCTTATTTGTAACGAATTAATTCTCTTGTTTGTATTTAAAAATAAAAACGCATAACTGTATTATAAGCTCTTTTAAAATTAAGCTTAATACCAAGCAAAGTGGTATTCGTTGTAGGCTTTCTCTCCTACCGTTTTCGAAGCCCGACGCTAAAGTTCATCTACTTTATTCTATGAAGGCGAATACATACGAGTAGGTACTTGATTTAATTAAAAGCTATGAATAAGTATTAAAACCCTTTTACATGTAAAAAAATGCTTAAAATTCATGTCCATTTTCATTTCATGCAAAGCTCATTATCCAAATTATTCTTTTCTCTCTTTAAAAGATTTTTTCGTATTATTTCTTGTAACTTGGAAATGAAAATAAGTCTTAATGTTCCAAGACGATGTGAAGATTAGTCTTGTAAATCTGCTTTATATTCACCAACTTTTTGTTTCGGCGTATTTGTTTCAAAGTATGGTTGACGCCTTAAATATTGAAAAGAAAGTTAGACACAATCTTTAACATAAAACACTCAATTGTCTGCATTAGAATTACATATGCGAAAACAGAACAATATTTAAAAAAAGATTTTATTACCTTTGTGACAAAAAGACGGACAGAAATTTAACCGGCAATTCTATTTAGCATCTGCGATAATTCTAAAAATTTTATATTTGATATTAAAAAATGAACTTTTTCTAAAAATGATCAATAAAATCATTTAAAATATACTTTTGTATATATTTAACTGTTAAACTTCATACAATTTAAAAAAATTTACGACTAAAACTTTAGCTTTTCATTTTTGTTTGACATATGCTTAAAAAGATACATATAGAACTCAACAGCCGATTATCAAAATCTGAAGTAGTACACTAGACTCATTATAAGAAAATTACAAAAATTACAAGTGGGTGCTTAAGCAGGAAAATCTTAAGAATTTCAACATATAAATGATGTTTTATTACTTTTTTTTGTATATGGCTAGTAATTTTTATTAAGAGAAATGAATATATGACAAAATTTATATGATTTAAAGTTAAATTATGTAATAACTCAATTAAATTTAAAAGGGTAATTTTTTTTTGTATACATTAAAAATGAAAATATTTTTTTATATCTAAGTATTAAGAACTATTGAAATTTAGTTTCAATAATAAAATTACATAATTTGGTACTACATAACAAAAGGGAATGTGATTACTAATTAATAAGATTGAATTTTTTTTTTCATATTAATTAACAACATAAATCAACATTTTTAATGACATATTTTATGATTAATTTTTAACTCGTAAAAGAAAAATATTCTAATATAAACCAACAAAACAAACCCTTTTCCATATATATTAATTAATAAATAAAGCACAATTGAAAATTTACATTTAAACTGAAATAACTATCTTTTTTAAAACAAAATGTAACTATTAAACTTTTTTTTTAGCAAAAAATAACAAAACGTAAAAATTACCGGGATCCATTGGATTTTTAATAATATCGAGGAACGTGTGATAACGAAACAGAACAGCCTTTGTAGCGTAGTGCTATACTGTATAGCAAATGTCAAAAACTTCATCCGCCAACATAAGGGCCGTGTAACTTAAAATTGATCGAAAATATTTTTGTTAAGTTTATTTTGATAAATTTAAAATATTAAATTTTTGTTTTTTAAACAATGAATAATTATTTTAGCTTTTAAAAAATACATTTGTAAAATATTCCTTTGGTATCTTCGATAATTAACTTATTTATTTAAAAGCTAAAATTGACAAATAAATTTTAACTGAAATTAAATATTAAAATTTTATATTTAGGTTTAATTAAAGATTTTCCTATTTAAAAAATATTACTTTTGTTTCTTTATTATGGGCCACGGACCGTATCAGTAAAAATTAATGTTAAAAAGTGAAATATCTTTAATATTTTTTATTTAAAGCACTTCTAATTCCGGTTATATGTGATTATCCTTGTGTCACATAAAATTCAAAAGACATTTTAGCCAAAATGAGTCTTAAAAAGTGAAATTTCTTTAATATTTTTTAAATTATATATATTTAGTAAAAAGTGATACAAGTCCGGGCAAATGAATGTCCGACGTCTACAGTGCATTTACCCGGACAATGTCCGACGTCTACTAGTGCCTTAATGAGTAAATATTCTCACCTAGCTTCCCACTCTTTCCTTATCTTACTCTTTTGTTTATTTATCGTTCGGCTAGTCTCGATTTGTATTATTATATGTTCTAATAAGAAATGCTAAGAAAGAGAAATAAATCATAAAATGATTTTTGGAGTTTTCTTTAATGACAAATGAAGTAATCTTAATGCATATTAGAGCAAACACAGTTTTTTTTAAAGAAAGGCGTCGCGAAAAAATTTAAGCCTGTAAAGGGCGTCGTAGGTGTATAAAAGATTGGAAACCTCTGGGTTATAAGGAAAATTTTGAAAAAGGTAATTACAACCTTTGAAATTTTTTGTAAACCATTTTTGGTGTTACGCATGATTATAAGGATACTTTGTGTGAATGTAGTTATATAAATGTATTTGAGATATCAAAAAGGCTATTTTAATTATTAGAAGAGAATGAGGGATTTCTCACATTCCTAACATTTATTTTTTTTATTTACAAGTAACCTACACCTAACAATTTGCATCCTTTAGAATCATTTTATTGCAATTTAGTGGTTTACCCCATTTTCAAATTAAGTGAACTGAAATTTGTACTTGACACGAAAAAAAAAAATATTTAGAGTAATTTCAAAGCTCATGATTTTGCTGATATCAACAATGTAGCTCATATTTATTTAAAGTAATTAATAATAATGCAACACAAAAAAAAGAAAAGATTGTTTTTTTTAAAAAGGAGTCAGTAGTTTGGAGTAAAACCTTCTTCGGACCAGAGCGACTTTCAGTCGCTAGTCGCTTAAGATCGCAAAACGGGTAGAACACTAGAACAAAAATTTTCGCTTCATGAGGATCAAAAATGGTGAAAGGACACTTTATGGCCTTCAAAAATGTTTTACATGAAATTTTGGTTGTATTTTACATTTTTGTTGTACTCTTGTTTGAGTTCTACTTGAATTTTTTGTTGTTTTAATTCTTGTTGTACCTATATTAAAAGGGAAATTATACATTGAAATTATTAGAATGAAGAGCAGAAGGAATGTATCCACTTTTCTAATTGTAAGTTACTACTAGTATTTTGCCCACTTTCCAACAAAATTTCGTATAACAATTATACAATCCCAATATTTTTATGATTTTATTGACATGCAGTATTTAATAAGTTAAGCAGGTTGGTCATGTGAAACGAAACGGGTAAATTTTTTGACGTCATAGACTCACGCTAAGTTGTTGATTCTGTTTCCCCTCAAATGTGGATATTTCAGAGTGAAACTCATGTGTACGTCATGAATGTCACCCGCGAAGATATGCGCACTAATAGGGTTTTTACACCGGCCCAAGATCGTAGTATCAACTTGGCAGTATCAAATGAGTGTTTACACCAAAAGTAGTATACGTTATACTACTCATAGGGCATTTACACCGGCATCGAAACCATGAAATCGAAACCACCATTGCATGTTGTACATGAAATTTGCAGACGAAACCATCTTCACAAAATGGTTTCGATACAGCCTAGCGGAGATGGTACGTACCATAATTGTTTCAATTCCAGCACATTTATTTAATAAACGTACCCCAAAATCTTTTCGAAATCAGCTGTTGAAGTGTAAACACCCTATAAGTGGAAAAACTATTTTATTATTATTTTAGAATATTAGCAATAAGCAATAACTTTTGCAGAAAATAATTGCTGTTTCTCTTAAATAAAAAAGTGGTCCTTTGTTTTTCATAAAATTTATAATAGGATAACGTTATATAACAGAGTCTACTGTATAAGTATAAGTCATTCCACAAGTTTAAACAATTTCAACTTATGAAAAAGCATTTTTGACTAAAACAAGAAAATGTTTCACTCATCAATACAGTAAAAGCTCCTTATTCGAGCTTCCTTCATTCGCGTTTTCACTATTCGCCGATTTAAAAAAATGCGACCCAATTCCTATATTCGCAGATCTAATAGGTACGTATATACATTTCTGACTGCGGAAAATGACGAAGAATCTATGCAAGTTCAAGCTTTGACTGCAAACATAGCCGAAATCGCGAATGGAATAGGACGAGATGGGTTCGAACAGACAGAATCAAGTAACATTCAGGAATTGCTTGATTTGACTGAAACCGACTTGGAGGAAATGTTAAATTCACAGCCCATTGAAGAAGAGGCTTCAACAAGCACTGGAAACGTGACAATTAATTTGAAAAATCTTAGTGAAGGTTTAAGAATGGCAAATGAGCCTTGCGATTTCTTTGTGAACATTGATCCGTCTATGGAACGAAGTCTTATTTTTGAGAGGCAAACTGCTGATGCAAATGCTGCGTATCAGTCTGAATTGAAGAAGCTTTTAAAAACTGCCAAGGAAGAGAAAACTACAAAATTCTTGAAACCATTGCCTAAGCCTTAAGATAATTAATCAAAATGTTCAAAACTTCAATTAAACTGATTTTTTTATATATTTGTTTTTTTTTTTTTATTGTTACCTGGGAACGTATCCCCTATAATCCTATATAAATTACCATTCCGTGTTCACGGTTTCTGTATTCGCGTCATATTTATGGAACATATACCCCGCGAATAAGGAGGTTTTACTGTATCTCTTTCTTTAGCAGCGTCTTCAATTTAATATCCCCAAATTTTAAACATTACAGGAATAGAAATCAAAACAAATCAAATTCAATTTAACAAAACATTCAAGCTTTATTTCGTACTAAAACGTACTTTGTTCAATCGCATAAAATTTCAATCATATCACAATTTCACAGTACTCTCATACATTACATTCGAATTACTAAACAATTCTCTAATTAATATAAAAATTTCAAAATAAAAATTTAATAAGTCTACTTTAATATTCCTAATTGGGTAGAACATCCATCAAAATTTCTTTCATTTCTTTTGTAATAACTTCTGGAAACTTAACATCAAACACAACGACTAAATCACCTCGCCTTGATGGTTCTTTGTGAAAAGGTAAACCTTTTCCTTGTATTCGTTTTGTATAGTTTGGTTTGATTACTTCATTCTTTGTACTAATTGTAAGTTGTTCACCAGATAATGTTGGTACTTTAACTACACATCCACACAAAGCTTGCTTTAATGATATTTTAGCTGAATATTTTAAATCACTTCCTTCACGTTTAAATAGAGGATGTGGTTTATCTCTTATTGTAAATATTACATCAGCTGCAATCCTTCCTGGTTTCTGATCACCCTCACGTGGAAATGTAATTTTTGTACCTGCTTTCCATCCTGGTTTAACAACTATATTTAATACTTTCTCTTCTTTTACTTGTGAGCCATTAGGTTGTAATGCGAAACGAGATATTTTCATTTTTTTAACACAACCTTTATCAATTTCTTCTAAATTAACATAAATATCCTGTTCAATTGGTGGATCCTGTGCTTGTCTTTTACGTGTTGGTGATGCATTAACATTAAATGATTGTGAACGGAAAGCTGCACCTGGTCCTCCCATACGCTGACCACCCATTTGTGTAAATCCGCCAACACTGCCATCATCATCTTCCATAAAAATATTTCCTTCAAACATACGTTGTCCATCATTTCCAAAAAATATTCCAAAGGGATCAGATGAACCAAAGAATTGTGCAAATGTTGCCCTTGGATCATTATGGAAGCCATATGTATAGGATTCACTACCTGAATTTCCTCCAGCAAATCCACCACCATCATTGGGTGTACCTTTTAATCCATCTTCACCATATTTATCGAAGATATCACGTTTCTTTTTGTCTGATAATATTTCGTATGCTTCAGCTACTTCTTTAAATCTTTCTTCAGCACCTGGACTTTTATTTTTATCTGGATGATATTTTAGTGCTAATTTTCTATATGCTTTTTTTATATCATCATCACTAGCTCCTTTAGATAATCCCAAAATTTTATAAAAATCTTTTCCCATTGTTTTTTTGTTCACTACAACAAGAAAAAGTGACAGTTAAATTTACGAAATTTATTAATTAAACAAAATTTTAAAATGTCACAATTTATAAATTAATAAAACACAATACCTTTTCTTATTTAAACTTTTATATATTTATATACAAAGAAAATTTTGCTACTTATTTTATAATTTTTGAAAATTTATTCTTCTGTACTTCACACGTATACAGACTTCAGTTATATAAATAGCTTCGTCTGTGCGTCACTTGCCTTTATAGATAAATCTCCTGTTCTAGAATTTTCTCGAAAGATTATGAATTTCCTTAACTTTCCACTTGCGTTGTGCGAGACGATATACAATAGAATGCATTGGTATATGTATATGAATTGTCACGTCACAAATCTAAACATAAAGGGCATAGAACTCCTACTGTACCGACTAGGGAACTGCATAACTGAAAAGTTTGAGAGTAAATTACCAAATTATGAAATGATAACTCTGTCCATAAACTTATTTATTATTTAAGTTTTAGTTTATTAGGCCTGTTTTTGTACGTCTAACCGATTTATTTTCAAAATAAATTCAAATTGGTTCTAATCAGGTCTGTACTCTTCTTAAGACTTTTATAATTATTTAGCCAGCAGCTGACTTAAAGTTAATAATGAATCAAAACTAATGAGACGAAGCTTTTGATAAGTAAACTTTGTAGCCTTCTAAAAGTGACTTAAATAATTTTTGAGTAAAATAGCAAATATTTAGTTAATTGTAACTATATATTAAACAAATTAGATAAATAAAGGTATGTTTTATTAATTTATGATTTGCGACATTTTAAAATTTTGCTAAAATAAATTCTCTTATATTTTATGAATGATGTTTTTTAGGATTACATTGGAAAGGAAAATGAAAAGAGATTTCAATTTTAGTATAGCAGGATCTGAGAAATATTGTTCAAATGGTTTTGAAAGACAAGGAAAATTAAATATAAATTATCATGAAGAACAAAATGAAAGTGAACAAAGAGATCTCAATTTTAGTTTAGAAGGATCTGATAGACTTAGTTTAAATGGTTATGAAAGACATGGCAAATTAGATATAAATTATCATGAAGAAACAAATAATAGTAAACAAAGAGCTATAGTCGACGAAGGTCCTTCTAATAGTATCAAAAATATTTCTGAAAATGAATTAAAACGAAGAGCTACTGCTAATGGTGAATCCCATACTTTTGCCTTTCATAAAGACCCAAGAGCAACATTTGAACCATTTTTTAATTCATTTGATCCCTCTGAAACAAAGTCTGTGACTGTTCCACCAATTGAACATGATATATACGTTAATTTAGAAGAAATTGACAAAGGTTGTGTTAAAAAAATGAAAATAACTCGTTTAGTATTACAGCCTAATGGCTCAAGAGTAAAGGAAGATAGAGTATTAAATGTTGTTATTGAACCCGGGCTGAAAGCAGGTACAAAAATAATATTTCCACGTGAAGGTGATCAGAAACTAGGAAGGATTGCAGCTGATATAGTATTTATCGTACGAGATAAACCACATCCTCTATTTAAGCGTGAAGGAAATGATTTGAAATATTCAGCTAAAATATCATTAAAGCAAGCTTTGTGTGGTTGTGTAGTTAAAGTACCAACATTATCTGGTGAACAACTTACAATTAGTACAAAGAATGAAGTAATCAAACCAAACTATACAAAACGAATACAAGGAAAAGGTTTACCATTTCATAAAGAACCTTCAAGGCGGGGCGATTTGTTAGGTGTCTTTGATCTTGAACATCCGGATGGTGAATTTGGAGGAGGAAATTCAGGTGGTGAATCGTATACATATGGTGGTGATCCAAGGGCTACATTTGCACATTTCTTTTGTTCATCTAATCCGTTTGGAGTATTTTCTGGCAATAATGCACAACGTATGAATGATAATGGCAGTGGTGATGGATTTACACAAATGGGTGGTCAGCATATGGATCGACATCCGGAAGTAACAGAAAATTCCGATAGATGGTCTATCCAATCAAAAGTACTGATGGCTATGTTTATTTTGCTAGGCCTCAAGGAAATTTTAAATTTATATTTCTACTTTTGAAATTTTTAATAAAAATTAAGTTGTGCACAAAGTTTTCAAAGCAAATTAATGGTTAGTTTGACATTTTTAGGATCTATTTATTAAATGTGTTTAGCAATACACTTTAGACTTGGTGTCTAAGTTCTAGATCTCTTCTCCGGTGCCTGCAAGACAGACGAGAAGTGGGATTCTGTCTCGGTGAGTAGTCAGCGTGAGAATGAAAAGGTCAAATTTTGCATATATGGCGTGTTTCACGAATCTAGTATTGAACAAGTCTGCATGCGAATTTTGTTAAGTTTATGAGCGAAATACTTTTACTCTCATCTTTCTCACCTAAATACGCAACTTGCTAAATTTATGAAACACACCCTATATATGCGGACAGAGAATATGAATTTCGGTTGATAAGATAAAGGTTGGTAAAGATATATCCATGATATTAAAACGTTTTTTGTACGGTTTTACTTTTCATCAGTACTGAAGACATTTCTCCACATTGCAAACAATCTGAAAAGTCAAGTATAATTTTTATTTGAAGCTATGTGTATTGATGCTATTTTAAGATTTTATTTTAAAAGGAAACTGCTCTCGAAACCGAAACTCTCAGGGGCGTTAAAGGCTATCAGGGACTCGCATGTCAATCAAAGACATGTTTCCAAACAATAAAATAGTATCTCCAATCATCATTCAATCAGTATCCCAATATATAATAAGATATCGGCCATATAATAAAAAAGTTCTTTTATTTTTACTTTATTTTAAAAAAAAATTATAAACAGTAATAGTCGCTATGCTGACTCTCTCAAAAACATATTAAAGTCATGCCTATAAAGTAAATCTTTTCCACCTATTTCTTCTTTAGTTTTATCATCAGTTTCTTTTTCTACTTGATATACATTAACCCATTTCCAAATCAGTCTTGAAGTAAAACACGCTTTAAATGATGCGAAAAATTCCTTTGGATTATGATAATTACGTAAAGAAAATGATTTTTTTGTTTTACTATTAACATAATAGATTTCTTGTTGGTTTTTTGAAAAGTAACATTGAAAATCGGGATGATTTTCATTAAAAAATAGTAAGCCACCAGGCACATAAAATCTTTCAACTGTTTCGTCATTACACCTTATACGATATCCTAAACGCTGTGGTTTATCTTTTAATTTATATAATTTCATATTATCAAAAAAAGATTGAAATTGTGTAACTGGAAATAATTTTTTACTTCGTATAGCAGGCCCTGGCATATTACCATAATGTGTTTTAACCATTCTATATGGTTTATTTAGTGCTCTTGCAAATTTATTACACATTCCTAGACGTTGTTTCAGTGATAATCTTTGTATATTTTTGCCACCTAAGCATATGGCATCAATGATGTGTAATGTTTTACTTTGAATTTGCGATAAATGTTCACCGATATATTCAGTCACTATTTCACCATATAATAGTGTATTTGGAGATATTTCTAATTGTATATCTTGAAATGATTGCCAGGAGTTATTTTCATCCAAAAAAAATATATTTTGTTTACCTTTACATAAAAAAAATGTTCTTACATTTTTTGATGTGTATTCTCTAGAAATGGGAACAAAATACCAATTATAAATACTAGTTATAGATTCCTTAACATTACTTTTTGAATGTAATTCTATTGGTAAATGTTTCATAAATTTCTTTTCAGTTCCACCCCAATCTTCTAAAAGTTTGTCAACAAGATCTGTATTTGATATATCTTCTGGAATTTGTCTTATTCTCTCTGTTATATTCCATAACTCAAAACATTTTTTTTTAAATTCGATTTGCCTTTTTTCGGTGAGTTGTTTGTCACAATGAAATGCTGCGATTTTAATCAAACCAATAATTTGGTTGTGTCCAAGTTTATTACTGCTTTCACATATATATGAAAAAAATGTATTATCAGCTTTTAAATCCTTGTAGGGTACCAATTCTTCAATATCAAAATCCTGATGTTCATTCATTTGTTTATTTATTTCAAAAAAAAAGCGATGTATTGCATCAGTGTTACCATTTTTCCACTTACAAATTAAATATCTTTCAGAATTTGCTGGTCTACTTGTATTTGGCTTACAAATACATATCTTTTGGAAACATTTGTACATTAAATAAATGAGTCCAACACTAAATGGTGTAAATATATCGAAAAGTTTAACTACAAAATGTCCTCCATCTCTAAGCATTGATAACGCAACTAAACACTGGCATAAATATAATTGTTTTGATAAAATCTCTTGAATATTTTCTTTTCCATCCACTGAAAAGCCACCGTCAGCCATTACAAAATGAACTCCACTTTCAGTTTGTTTTAAAACGTATTCTGTAAATGATTCTATATTTTCTGGATCAAATATATTACCATCACCTTTAATACCATAATAGGGATCAAAAGTTTCTGATGTTCCAGCAATGAATTTATCAAGATCGAAATCTTTTACATTTTTATGTGGGAAACCAAAACCTTTTGCTTCCCATTTTTTTCTATATAAAATATATTCTGAAAATCCACCTGAACCTGCAATGTCAGCAAAATATAAAAGATCATCATCTCCAATTAGAGATATATTGTTTTTATCAACAGGATTGATAAACATAAAATCACATAATGAATCAATATTAGCCATTTTCATGGCAGCCCTATTCATGAAAATTCCTTTACCAATTGATTCGAAGGGATTACAACGTGTTCTTGCATTTATGATATCATATTCTTCAAGACTATTCAAAGCAGTTTTCGAATTAAGAACATTATTTAAAATATCTGGATCACAAAATTTAGTTTCATCATCAATAGTATGTTTCTTTTTACCTAGTTTTACCCCTAACATTAAGTTATCCATTGTTAAGTCATAGATATTATCCCCATCATTTTCAAGCCAAATCATTTCTTCTGGAACTTTAATATCTTCCATTTCTGGATCCCATTTCGCAGCCAATGCATTCAGATCATTCAATTTTAAGTTTAAGCCTCTTCGTCCTTCTTGTGCATATGCCTTTATTGATTTCTCTTGTCGTTTATCATATACAAGCGTTCCATCTTGCAATAATTTAAGTCGATGAGCATCTGGTGCTTTTGCAACTGATTCTTTTTTTCGTTTATCATATACAAGCGTTCCATCCCCCAATAATTTAAGTCGATGAGCATCTGGTGCTTTTGCAACTGTCTCTTTTTTTCGTTTATCATATACAAGCGTTCCATCTCGCAATAAATTAAGTCCATGAGCATCTGGTGCTTTAGAAACCACTGATTCTAGTAGATTTACAACTTCAGTTCTTGGGACAACTTTTTTATTTAAAAAATACTGATCTTTTTTTGTACCAATTACACGTCGAAGGAAAATCTTCTCTTTATCAATCTAAAATATGATTAAATATAAATTATTTATTATAGAAAAGAATATTGTTTCTTTCAGATATTACAAATCGAAATTGATTATAAGTAATATTTAAGGCTTACTGGTACTCTGTTATCAGAGTTATCAAATATAATTTCGACAGATGCTGATAAAATTCGAGTACCGGTTCCATATAAGAATGCTTTCCTCTGATCAGTTTGCAAGGTTGCAAGTTCATCGTTGAGTACAAATTGTATTGCTGAAACATATTTATATAAAAAAATGTTAAAAGCTTTGTGGAATAAAAACCATAGAAAAAATTGCTGTTTCCTCGAACCGTCTCGCCCATTATGTCTTTAGTCGAAATTAAGGTTCAACAACTTTGTAACTCCTTGGAACAAACAATGAATATTATTAATCAATGAAAATATTGTTTAATTATTTCTAGCATTGTTCCTTTTTTATACATTACATACTTGTCTATTGTGCAGGAATGAATTTTGATTTGTAAAGAAATTGTGATTAAATTAGAAAACTGTTTGCTAAAACCGCAAAAAAAGGTCCATATGAAAATAATGTCAAATAGAGGCTGCCTCTATTAGCGTTTTTTTCAGCAGTATTATAGGCGCTTTTATAGTAGTTCTGAGGCGCAGTTATACTCAGGAGTATATTGACTGTAATAAATACATTTCAAATCTTTTTGAAAAGTTTATTTTTTACCTTCAACTATTTTGATGCATTATAATGTACGGTAGGTCAATTTAATAAAATAAAACTAGTTAGTAAGCACAAATTATATATTTTCAATCAAAATGTCAAACACAAAATACTATATTGGGGGTATTCACATTGAGGCTTGTAACATTTCGGAAATGTTCCCCTACAATTCTCAGTCCATTAAAATATGTGAATATCAGGGTATTCACATTGAGTCCGGTAACATTTAATTTCATGGTAAGCGGAGGTGAAAGGTAAGACGGAGTTTCGCAAACTTCGGAAAAGCTTTTACCCCTTCCTGAGGCAGAAATATTTCTACCTCATGCTTGGTATCTTACTAATACACATTTATATACACATGTTATCTGTAATATTTTCCAACACATATTCACATATTTTAGTGGATTGAGAATTGTAGGGGAACATTACCGAAATGATACAAGTCTCAATGTGAATACCCCCTATGTGTTGGAAAATATTACAGATAACATGTGTATATAAATGTGTATTAGTAAGATACCAAGCATGAGGGAGAAATATTTTTGCCTCAGGAAGGGGTAAAAGCTTTTTCGAAATTTGCGAAACTCCGTCTTACCTTTCACCACCGCTTACCATTAAATTAAATGTTACTGGACTCAATGTGAATACCCTGATTGAATATGACCGTGCCTCAGAACTACTATAAAGCCGCCTATAATGCTGCTGCCCAAAACGCTACTGGAGACACCAAGAGAAAAAAGAAAAACAGCAGAAAAAGCATTCCGAGTAGCTAAGAAATGACATTTAGTCGGCTGTTCTAGTTTTTAGTTTTAATTTCCAAACGCTCCCGATTTTTAATACAGCTGACGTCTCTGACAAAGTGTGTTAATAAAAATTTTTAATCTAGTTTTTTAACATAAAAGTATGCAATAATTGCTTTAAAACAATTATAATTTCAACTATATATATATATACATATATATAATTAATATTATCTTATAAAATTACGTTTTGAAGTGACCTTTAAATTAGTATAATTAAATTAATTTGAAGCATACGTAGTGTAATAAAAAATAAAACTAAAAATGCATCTAAATGCAGATATTTCAAGTGCTTTGCAGCAAATTGAAGCTATTAAAAAGTCTATTGATGAATCTGATGATGCTAAACTACAATTAAATACATCTGATAGCTTAAAATTAATATTAGATGTATTACAGGATCCAGTTTTTAGAAGTATTGTCCAAGTTCAAGATAATTTGGCTGAATTAAATACTCAATTAAGTCAACATCCTTCAATGTTACCAAATGATTTTGATATTGATATAACTGGAAATTTAATATTAAATACACCAATGGGTTCAGATTCTTATGAATCAGAGTATCCAGATGAACAACGTGTACCTTCTGCTCAACTTTCACCAAAAAGTCCAAACTCTTCATCAGGGAATATTATATATTTAGGTAAAAAAAAAAGTGCAAATTATTTTAGTTAATTAGGTGTCTTACAAAAATTAATTCGAATCTGATTAATTAGTTAGTTGTTTATGGTACACATTAAAACTACAAATCTAATGCTTGTCCCATTTGAGATTAATAAATAATTCTAAATTTCAAACAAATAGCAAGCTCACACGAAGACAGAGCAACCATATCGAACTTAGAAACTGATATACAATAAAATTATTCTATAAAGGTCACTAAACTTAAATTCATGAATATGTATTTGCAAGATTTCAAACAAAATCTAGTAAATTTTCTGCCTCAAGCAATTGTTAGGAAGTTTCCGAAAATCTCAAAATTCTGAAGTGCGTTCTCCTTCATCCGTAAAAGTAGCAATCGCAGCAAATTGATAGTAAATTTCGTCTTGTAATAATTGTATTTTTTGGGATTTCATTATTTTGTATACTAAAAAGACAGAGTGAAGTTTTTTGCTAAGATATGAAGTAGAATCTATTTTTCAAAACATAAATATAAAATATAATTTTTCTTTTTATCACAAAAAAAGAAACATTTTGTCCTCCATATCACAACTAAAAAATAAAAGATTTATATGCGAACATATTAAATGCAAAAGAAGATTATCTCACTTAGTTCACCTGCTTCCCAAATAAATTTTGCTAGTTGTGACATCAATTTTTCTATTCATTATTATATTTAGCCTGAAAACTTCTGGTTAGCTAAAGTTTTGAAAACATTCGTATGCCATTATTTTAAATTTAGTACCCTAAATGTTAAGTGTCAAAATCGAACTCTTGTTTTTTCAAGGAATTTGTAAATATCACTTGGACTATTTTCTTCTTCTTTAGTTTCACAGAGAAGAAACTAACAGCTGTTAATTCAAAATCGAATTAATTTTCTAGATAAAAGCTATTTTTAAAAATTGATTTTGCTAATTCTAAATATTTATATTTAACATATTTCAGGCCATGATATGTCCGATGATAATTATTTTATAAAAAAAATTCATTCAGGTACCGATTTTGTTAATAGCGGTGATGAAGAAAGACCACAATCAGTGGTTAGCGATAGCTCAAAACATAATACAGAAATATTTCCATACGAATGGACATTTATTCAAGCTATTGAATTAATAAATGATGGAACAGGTCTTGGTTTTGGAATTATTGGTGGAAGATCATCAGGTGTTATTGTAAAAACAATACTAGCTGGAGGTGTCGCTGATAGAGATGGTCGATTGCAAAGTGGTGATCATATACTACAAATAGGAGATGTTAATTTACATGATATGGTTTCTGAACAAGTTGCATCTGTTTTACGACAATCAGGTACTCATGTCAGATTAGTAGTTGCCAGACCTGCTGAACAAATCAAACAGAAATATGAATTAGATTTTGGTTGTGCTATTGTTCCATCTCGTTTACTACTTGATCCAAATGAATTGGAACGTTATTTAATTGCTGCTGGATATTCCAAGATATTTGGTGAGAATTCTACTCCATCAACTCCATTACAATTGCAAGAATCAAATTTTTCATATGTTTCTAATGATGAAGAAAATCGTTTACCGTTGGCTACTTCCTTAGATTTCAATGATTTAGAACTACCAGAAACAGAAACATTTCAGGTTGAATTAACTAAAGATATCAATGGGTTAGGTATAACAATAGCTGGTTATGTATGTGAAAAAGAAGAATTATCAGGGATATTTGTTAAAAGTGTCTCACCTGGAAGTGCAGCAGATTTAAGTGATCGAATACGTGTTAACGATCGTATCATTGAAGTTGATGGACAATCATTACAAGGTTTCTGTAATCATCAAGCTGTTGAAGTATTAAAAAAAAGTGGAATTGTTGTTAAATTACGTCTAGAAAGATATTTACGTGGTCCCAAATATGAGCAATTACAACAAGCGATAGCTGCAAATGAAGTTAAACCACCAAGCTTACCAACAACACCAGCAAGAAATTTATCAAATCTATCAAATCTATCAAAAAATTCTTTGTCAAGTTCATTTCTATCAAGTGAAGACCGTGAATTGAACTCATTTAAAGATATCCCAAAAAGTAATGAATCATTTGATATTAAACAAGAGGAAAATTCACAAATTATCTTTAGTGGTCAAAATAAGTTTATGAATATCAAAGATTCTTTAGATAATACAAACATTCCAAGTACTAATGTTTCTCCAATATTTTCGAAAAAAGTGGAAAATAAAAGCGAGGAAGAAAAAGACTTTAACTCTACAAAAACTGCAAAATCTAAATATTATATTGAACCTGAACTTACACAAGAAATTGAATCAGATATAATAAAAAAATGGAATCAAACTTTGGGTAATGAAATACAAATAATTGTGGCACAAATAACAAAATTTGCTGCATCAAGTGGCCTTGGAATATCTTTAGAGGGTACTGTTGATGTTGAATGTGGCCGCGAAGTTCGACCACATCATTATATAAGATCAATTTTACCAGAAGGGCCTGTAGGTCAAAATGGTCTATTAAAATCTGGTGATGAATTACTTGAAGTAAATGGACAACGACTATTGGGAATGAATCATCTTGAAGTTGTTTCAATCTTAAAAGAATTACCACAAGATGTTCGTATGGTATGTGGTCGTGGTAAGCAGGAGATAATCAAAATAAATGATGTTGATATTATTAAAAAAAATATAATGCTAAGTGGATCACAAAATTTAGAAAATTTGCTACCAACATCTGATCGTTTAGTTAAAGCTAAATCTGATGGTAGTCTAGCAACAAGTTCGACTACAGATGATAATTTTTCAAAACTTAAATCAAGATCTTTAGAACCATTGACTGGTCTAGCCATGTGGAGTTCAGAACCACAAATAATTGAATTAGTTAAAGGTGAACGTGGTTTAGGTTTTTCAATTTTAGATTATCAGGACCCACTTGATCCTAATGATACATTAATTGTTATTAGATCACTTGTCCCAGGTGGCGTGGCACAGCTAGATGGACGTTTAATACCAGGTGATCGATTATTATTTGTTAATTCAATAAATCTTGAAAATGCATCACTTGATCAGGCTGTACAAGCTTTAAAAGGTGCACCAAAAGGTATTGTGCGAATTGGTGTAGCAAAACCATTACCAATGTCTGATAATTCATTAAAAAGTATAACAGATAATTCTAATATAACGGCTAATATTTCTTCAATTGCACCTGATATTATTATCGATAGCAAGAAATAAAAATATAATCTCAAAATTATTGAAATATTTTTTCCAATTAAATGACAATTGATTTCAGTCTTCCTCAAGTATTATTTTACATTCCATTTTTTTTTGGTGCAAAAATTCTTTAATGTCAAATTGAATTTATAAATTTGTTATTTTTAAGTAATTATTTTATTTTGTGCATGTTTGTGTGCATTTCTCTATTTATTAAAATAATAAGTTGATGTTTTTCCCTTACTTAACGGTATAGTACTTATTTTAAAAAAAATTCTATAACATGACAACAACATTTTATTTATAATTTGTTATATAAAAAATAAAATCATTGTATCAAAAATAAAAAAAGAATATATTCCATATATAAATATATCTGTTTCAATTTTTTTTTATCAAATTATTAAGTATAGTTGTAAAAATTTTATTATATATTAAATACGAAAGTTCAATTGATTTTTAGTTAGTTATTAACTTTACAACGACCAAACGTACAAAACTCAATCCCTCAATTGGTATGAAATTTAAGTTTTAAGACGCTGCCAGTTTGTTGGGTAAAGTAAAAGATTTTAATTTTGTTTTAATAAATATATAAGAAATATTTACACTTTGTAATGATGAGCAAAAACAAAAGCAATTTTTATTGCTACTTGTTACAAGTAAAATAATTTCACAGTCACAAACAGGAAAATTTTCTAACTTTAGGCCCACATAAAAACATTTATCTTACTATCTTTCTAAAGATGAAAGAATATACACTTGCTTTTCAAAAAAAAAAAGAAAATATCTAATTAAATCTTAAGGGGTTTTAGGAAATCTGAAATATCCAGTTTCGGTAAATATTTATCGCCTGAATCAACATTAATTTTTGGGGTAGGGTATCTTTTTGTTCTTGTCTTGTCGCAAAACTCTATCTTCTTTAATGTCGTGCGCCGTTCGCTCCTCCGTTCTACGAATTCAATACAAAGCATTACATAACACAAAAAAGACAACGTATACGAATGAAAACGAATTTAAAGAAAATAAACACAACGCTTTCTATGAAAAAGTTAATTTTCAAGTAGGTATAGAAGATCGCTTTGGAGGAACGGACGCTTAAATGCTTATATCTTCAATATCAAACCTTGTTAACAAATATCTAGCAAATGAATTATAATTAAAATTTTAATTGAGTAAAATCGAAAAATATAACACAAGTTATTAGTATTTAATAATACATAGTCATTATTTATCAACTTTTTTAAATAGGTAATTTTTATACAGTTTAAAAATAAAAAGATCTAATGAGATACTAAAGTCCAAGAACTTGTGGATTTTTCAAAGAAGATTGTTTATAAAAGCTGAAAACTTGCAAAATCGTAGTCTTTATGATTACTTGTGTAATGTCTGCCAACTTAGTTTTGGTGAGTTTGCAAGGATAGTTCTTATTTTTTGCGAAAAAACAACTTTTTTCTCGTAAATGCATTAAAAATTTTACAACTTTATATTAGTAACAATACAATTGTTACTTAATTTTGATTAAACTAATAACACAATTTAATGTTAAAAAGATTAGAATTTATTCTATTACATCAAGAAGATTTTTTTTAATACAAAATATGAAACTTTGACTCCTTGTGGCCAAATGTACTACCATTTTAGAATTTTGTATGGGAATTCTCTGGTTGGTAGTACATTTGGCCACTGTAAACGCACTGTTAGATTTCACAAACGCTTCGTTAAACACTTCAAGCATAACTGAACAAATCAAAGCTAAAATTCTTTAAAATTTCAGCGTCTAAAATAAAATTTTAATTCCAAAAAAATGAGAAAATTAATTGGTAATATCTCGCAAACGTATCAAAAACTTGCAAATTTGCAATTTTATTAGTAATAATAAATTTGTCACTTAGTTATTGTTTAAGCTATAAGTAAAATTTAACTTTGAAAAAATAGAAATTTATTCTATTTACTTTTTCTTCATACAAAATGAGAAACTTATATCCTTAATATCTTGCAAACACACCAAAATTAAGCTGACAGGCATTATACACTTAATTGGGTGATATAAAATCACGATTTTGTAAATTTTCAGTTTTTACAAAAAATTCCACAAGCTCTCCTTCAGGCTATAAGATTTATTTAGAATTGATTTAAAACTATTTAAAGCAAAAAAGAGAAACTCAACAATAAATTTTGTTTTAAATTTTATTCGAAAAGTGTGGTATTAAACTTTAAATTATTTTTTAAGACACAGTTTTCTATTTAAATTACTTACAAAATAGTTTTTAGAGTTATTTATATTTGAAAAACAAAAATGCAGATTTTACCATAAAGATAAGTACTAAAAAACTCTTAAAACTGATTTTCTTCTGTTAACCATTTCAATTTATATTAAACATAAATTCATCTTCAAAAAAAGAGACTAATTTGCTTTTTAGTTGATTAATTGTTGTTCTTAGGTTTAATTATTGTTTTTAGTTGTTGATTCAAAGTAGGTTGCTTTATATACCATATTAAAAATAAGACAAATTAGCTTACGGGACCCATTTTAATATACATATTCAAAATTCCAATGTTCACATTTCCTTGCTCAAATATCTATATCCTTTTTTATGGAAAAACCAAAATCAGAACGGCTTATATAAATTATAATCAAACAGGATATCTATTAATATAGTTTATACGAAATTAGTTAAAAACCAAGAAAAATTAAAATTTAACAAAAAAAGAAACTTGCTTTATGAAATTTATATTTGATCCCATTCAACATAAATTCAAAAATATAAAAATCTGTAAACTAAATACCCAGATATAATATCGATATTCATTTGCACTTAATTTAATATAGTCCTTTAAGAAAGGCACTATACTATAAGCGTTATAAGGGTAAAAAAACATTTACCAGAAAATCAAATTTACACATCTAATGGAAAAATAAAAGAGACCAAAATTGCAAAGTCATAGTTTTTTATGTCCTCGAAAAATATGATATCTCAATTTGACCATTTCATTTTCAGTGCTAAATTTTTGCTTGAGGCTAACAAAAATTTGAAATTAATGAAGTTTAGTTCCTTCTTTTCTTGATATCATATAAAAATATCAATGTCAAATTTAAAAGGGATGTGTACTTACTGTACAAAGAATTTTTGTAAATTATATTATGCGACCTTTTTTTGTTATTTATAATAATAAAAAACTTAAATGGATTTTTATATTTTAAATTTTCTTTGAAAAATTTAATAATTTAATTTTTGGGCTCATAGAAGAAAATTTTTAAAAGTGTAAAAATTGAATTCAATTTTCGACTAAACTTTAGAGAGCTTGCTCTTTAGAAATTAGCAATATTAAAAAGTGGATAAGTAATTTCCTAAGTTAGTAATGAAATAAATAGCCAAATAAAAATTAAATTAGATTGAAAGGAGCTGTTGTGTGATTCTTCGTCGTGTTAAACATTTGTTTATTGTTTTGATAGTAATATTTTCTAATTTATTAACTGATAATATGACATTCAACAATTTTTCAATTGTTTTTGAATTCAGTAAATCATAAAAGAAATTGGGGTAAGTAGAAATAATAAATTACGCTTTAGGCATAGGGCTTTTAGAGGTTGGCAAACAAGATATCGATAATTTTCTTTGATTAACTCTCAAATGGCTATGAATTACTTTTAATATTTATCATTTGCCGTTTAATTTGAATGTGTATTTATACATCCATATTTAGTTGAGTTTTCGTAGTCGGGTTAAAAATTACTTTTAGTGGAGGTAGAAAAAGCACAAATCAATGATTCCAAAAACATTCTTTCAACATTCCTTGACTGAATTTCTGTTTTGTTCTCTTATTCAACTAGTAGTAGTAGTAGTGTTAGAAAGGGGACCACGATCAGACTCGGTCTTTTGTGCTCCCCACCAGTCATGATATGATCGAAACATAGTATCTAGTTTCCTTGCCAGAGTTAGAATATTTCACAATACTTTTTCCGACCCCTTCCTCATACAGGTCGCTTGTCGAGTGAGAAGATGTCTTACTCTCTTTGATACCAACGTCCCACAGCAGGTGGTGGTTATTCAACTAAATCAACACTTTTCAGATAGGATAAATGTCTAAAAGATTGGGAAGTAATCCAAATTAAATTATTAATGAAACAAAAAGTTTAAAGTCGAAATGTACAATAATAATTGATAATTACGAAAGAAAAATGAGGACTAGCCTATTTACAATTTCTTATTATTAATAATTCATCTGAATATATTAATTAATCGAAGTTATATTATAGAGTAATATTACACTTTTTTCTATTAATTATAATATTAAAAGAATTAATACAAAAGAAAAAATTAAAAAGAATTTCTTTAAGGCCATTTAATTGATTAATTAGAAATTTTTGTAGTTGTAAAACACTTTTCAAACATTTTTCACCATACTATGAAATGAAGCTCATGCTCAAACTCTCGCTTAATTGTGTAAAAGTAATTTAAAATTTATTTGTACCATTATTTGAATTTATTTATTAGTGATAATGTTAAGAAAAATTCCGCAGTAATAGGAATGGAGAGAGCAAAATTCTAAATCAATACTACTCACATTTATCTATTTTGAACACTTTAAATAATCTCAAGATAAATTTTTTCATATCATAATTTCAAGGAAAATATAAACAATTTCAACAATTTCTATTTTAAACTTCACAAGTACAAATCAAAATTCTTTTTCGCGAAGAGAATTAGAAAAACTAGTTTTTTCTTTTAAACTTTTAATTATCTCAAGTCTTTTAATTTTATTTAAAAGTTCAGGTTTGAGAGCTTTTAAAAATAAAATTTTCTTTACTATAAAAACACTGCTTCTATTTTGTACACATACATATCTTATGAAATATTTATTTTAAGCTTAAACTTGCAAATTAGTAAATATGAACAAAAATTATACTTTTTTACAAGAGTTTTACATATAAATTAATAGTAAATTAATGACTTCATTTTTTAACGTTGCATTTTATTTGATTTTGGTATTTAACTTTTTTTAATAATCTATCATTGGCGTATTGAAAATATCTCATACACAATGTATTAAAATCTTTTTCAGTCACTCCCTCGAAATTTTCAAGAAATACTTCTAAAAATTTAATATTTTTTATTTGATTAATTTTTAATTCTAAAATAATTTTATACTTTTAATTGCCAAAATTATGTAAAGTGTACGAGCAGTTTTCTTCAATCTTGCTCCAACCCAGGTAAATTCTTTAGCTAATGTATCTGTAAAAATCATTTTTAAATTTCCTCTAATAAATTTAATTGGTTCGTCATTTGTTTTAAGTGTTAATACGTTTTGCTTTATAAAATAAAGGAAAAAAAAAAACTATTATTATTTCTTTTTATTTTTAAAATTTATATTTACCAATTCGAGAAATTTTTTTGGATCATTTTTAATATCCTCTTCAAATGAGAGTAATTCATCCATTGTAGTAAAAGGAAGTGTTATACCTTTGAAAATATTATTTTCTGAACTATTTGCTTGGATACCCATTTTACTCATTTCACCTTTTATTTCACCAAATAAATCTCTAAGTTCTGTGACTTTTTCTAATATTTCCATTTTCATTGTATCGAGCTTTCGGAGTATTTGATCACATTTACAATTACACTTATTAGGAGTGGCTTTTTTGTAAAGAAAAATACAGAATAAAAAAAAATTTAATTCTAGAACTATTAACTTTATAATCTAGAAAATAAATTTAAATACTTACCAGGAGTCAGATTATATGAGGAAGGAGAACTAAAATTTTCAGATTTCGGTTGTTGTGTTTTGAAATTAGAAGAAATTACAGATTGATCCACACTTGAACTCATTAAGGATTGTACAAGTTGTTCTGCTTTTTCATGACTTTCTTTACTTATTTGCATTTCAAGTGATAACTCATTTTCTGATATTTGGTCATCTTGAGTATATTCTCCATAATAACTATCATTAGAAAATGATGAAGAAGAATTTTCTTCAGGTTCTGTTTTATGTACAAATGAAGATGTTGAAGATAATACTGGCTGATTAATACTAGATTTCATTAATTGGGTTACCAGTTCTTCTGCCTCCCTACGAGCTTTTTTACTTATTCTCATTTTCTATAATATAAATCAAAATTTTTATTTTATATTTTTGCGACGGTATGTTATAGTTGAAGTAAGCGTTAAGTAAGAAATTGTTTTAAATTAACTTTAAAATTTCTTTAAGGAGTTCAAAATTTTAATATCTACCCAAACCTCGCATTATAATTTATATAGGATACGAAGTACAAAATCGATGCGAAACATTTTATAAAGTTTGAAATTCAAAATTACTAGCTTATTATTGTTTTACGCATAATTTATATAAATTTTATACGATTTTAGGCTATTTCTTTATTAACTTACGTTCTTCAAGTCAGTTTAGAAAGTTGATAACCTCGTAATAAATATATCTGTTTTGTATATAATATTTATACTTCACTTTTTTACGTTAATTGTTGTATATCGTAATTAATTTTTACAGTTGTTCTGTTATTCTTAGTATTGATTGTGTATACCATAAATATAATCAATTGTTTTTAGAAGTTTACCCAAAAACCTATTATAGATTTAACACACAATGAATATAATCACCTCGGAAAATAAAAAGTGTTTTGAAAATTGTTTCTAAATTCAAAAAAATTATTAAAAGATAACAAAGTTATAAGAAAACTTTCTCCTTCATTAAAGGTTGCTAATTTAAATGCCTAATTTTCTAATGAAAAAAATGTAAATTCACTCCATTTGGAGATGCTTCATTTAAAACACTGCAATTCCTTTTGAATTTTTATTAAATACAACAATATTTAAAATTATAAAAATTAATAGATAGAATCTTAATGTAAATATTTTTGAGGTTATATATCTGTCAAAAGTCAAAACATTTCCCCTTAAATTTAATTTATGTCAAACTAAAGGCATATGGGAACGCTCAGACTAATTGAACACTTTTCACTACAGGTTGTTTTTTTAAAAAAGTAGATTTAAACTGGACATCCAAATTAAGAAAAATAATAATTATTACCATTCGAGCCTTTTCCCTTCGTTTTAGATTTTCACAACAAAACAATTATTTTAATATAACCTCAAAATAACAGACATAGATGGTATACCACATAATTCTGTTATTCAGACATCATCAAAATGTCGTTAAATGCGTGCGTTATTGAATAGAACCTTGCATTCAGAGAAAGAACAGTCTGAAGTACTTTTATTATAGAGGATTAAGTTCAAACCAGAAATTTGCACTGTGGTAATTGCACTTAAGCGCTTGAACTCCATCTTCATTGCTTAAATCATATTAATATAATAACTCAGAGTAAAAATTATTTTTAGAAAATAAAAAAAATTTAATGATTTGAACGAAAATATTTGGTACCCAGCGGGAAAAATGATACCCGCTAAACGCCTTAATACACACTTGCATCAGAGCTTTTCACTCCCAGTACAAACCACCTTCTCTCCGGCCTTTATTCATTTAACATTACAAATTCATTGGAGGGTAGACTGTAATAAAAATGAGTATAATAACGTTTACATGTGTGTGTGTGTAATTTTAATATGAAAAATTCACAAGAATAAGCAATACCAATGAAAAATAAGCTATTATATATATGTCATCTTCCATTGGCATACCGTAAATACCGTAATGTTTTCTATACTAAAAAAAAAGCTTTCTTGAAAATAAACAAAACATATATTATTACTTATAAAGATAAATACTTATAATTCCTTACTTACATTTCCTTTATTGTCAATATCATCCATTATTATATTAATGTCGTCGTTCATGCTATTCTGAAATTAAAAATAAAATATATTATTAATTACAAAAATAAATAATTAATAATTAGGTATTTAAATTTTTACTTTTAACTTTCTGCCTCTTGTTTGGAGTTTTCTTTTTGCTTTTTATCTCTTTGGGAGTGGTGTGAGACTATAAAAAACTTAATATTTCGTGGACACCAACTAATTGCTATTTGTTATCGCATTATCCTATGCAGAAGAACCTCCTGTTTTTCTCTATGAAAATTGAGAAAAGACCTTATGACTAGCAAAAGTTTGAAATTTGAATGATTGACTTAAACAAAACAATTCTGGAAGTCTTATGACTGAGTGAATTTGTATTGCAGTTTTTTAAACTCTTAGTTTTAAGCTCTGCTTGTGAATTTGCTTTCCTATTAATACACAATAATTATTAATTTGACCTTATAATCTTTAACAAATAAAATTTTTTCAAATTGAAACATTAAAGTACTCAAACGTTTAATTTGAAAGAACAACTCATGTTGTTCTTTATGTCATTCTACTCTATTTTTTATTGTTATTATTTTAATACTAAGAATATAAAATAAGAGATTGTTTTAATTGTGAAATTTTTAAAAAAATCTTAAACAGTAAATGAAATAGTTTTATGGTGCCAATGGAAAAAACTTATTTAGGCTAACTTATATTAAAATTTTACTACACTTGTAAATGGGATTATCACCAATTTCAATTCTTACACAAACATTAAATTTAACAAAGCTAAAATTTTAAGATCTCTAAAATGAAAGTCATGAAAACTTAGGGACATATTTCTGATTATAAAATATATGCTAAAAGCAGATTGTAATAACTGTCAGGCCTCCTCAGTTGATACATTGGACAGAACCAGCCATATTTTAAGCAATCAGTTTTATGTCAAGAACTAGTACTCTGCAATATTCTTTTAGCACATTCAGCAACAAAAAAAGACTACCAACATTGTTATCTTACCCCATACACTCCTCATATAAGCAATTCAAAAGTATTACAAAAGCAATTTTTCGAAGCTTATTCATTCCGCCATATTTATATTATGATTCCTTTTCGCCATTGCTCTATATTAAGATGTATCTTATAAGCATCCATATGTATAAGGGTAGCATCCCTTATACATGTTAGATTTTATTTTCAAATTTTCCTCGCCTGAAAATTATTCTGGGAAGACATCGACCACATCCTTTTGTTGTCCGGAACAACTCTACACCATAAGTAAGAGCTTTTTATTGTGTCAATTTGTTTTTATGGGTCTCATCATCTGAGATTAAAAATATGGGGTTTTGTGGATTTTTACAGTTTTGGCGTGAAGTGTTTCATCAATAAATTTGTTTTTTTTCTTGCTTAAAGTTTTATAGAGGGCGCCTTTTGATTTATTTAACACATTTGTTGGCTATGTGCGATAATTATTTTTTACACACGATTGCAAATGAAATAACAATTTCAATAAATTTCACGGTAAATACCTTTTCTAAAAGCTTGAGCTCAAACTGCTTATTGTTTTTATAGTCTACAAAATTTTTACACTGAGTTTTAAAATTTTTTTACTTACCTAATTTTTTATATATTTATTAAAATAATAATAGAGTAAATTATTGCTTGTTCCAATAAAACGTCATATTACATATTTTAAGTAGAGAATTCTATTAACGCTTCACGCTCAGATATAAAAAAATAGTTGAAACATAAAAAATAAGTTCTTGTTAAAATAATAGTAAATATTATGTATGTTGCATTTAATTTAGTGGCAGTGAATATCTGGAGGCGCCTTGAAAAAAAAGGTGTTTTGCGGTGCACATCATAACTCATAACGGAATCATCCAAAACCGAAAATTCTAAATTTATATATTAAAGGAGATATTTTTTGAGATAATGGCGAGGGTTTTTTTTTTTTTTGATTTTTCCATTTTTAGTAGCCTTTACGAGCCAGTATACTGATTTTC
The DNA here is from genome assembly GCA_947359355.1 of Acrocera orbiculus. NCBI lineage: Eukaryota > Metazoa > Arthropoda > Insecta > Diptera > Acroceridae > Acrocera > Acrocera orbiculus. Next base: position 49,432,072 of record OX375757.1, read on the forward strand.
ACCTAAAAAATCGAATTATTTGTTATTGTAAAATTAATAATAATTAAAAAGTAAATAAAAGCTTTTGTCGTTGCATTCTAAAATATGTGGAAAAGTAGTGCGAAAAATTTCAAAATGATCATCCAATAGATTTTGAGTTATTGTGCTAAACCGACTTCGAAACTAACAAGCTTCAGAAAAACGCCTTAAAATTTTGCTCACTCACTCCTTGTTTTAGAGTAAAGAAGGTTTCGATCAATTTGAAAGTTTGACACAATATTTTCAAGATAAACAAAAAACAGTAAATACCGAACCATCCCCTTAATATGGCTTTGTAGCAAAAATTTAAATTTCCAAGCTATTTGCTGTATAATCAGCAAATGGCTAGTATAATCTAAAATCTGCAGTCTATGAGTTATTTAAATCTTCAAATGTAAGCCTTCATTACAATTTTTAGACTAAATTGGGGCTAAATAGGTTTTTAAGTTGTTAAATTGTTGAGAAAGATAACAAATTATTGTTTATCAACTCTAATTAGCACTTATAGAGCAGAAAAATTTTCTCTCAATCAAAAATTATGGTGGCTTGTCTTTAACAAATGTTTAACAAATTTATAATAATTTAGTAATGTTTATATTTGACAGATAGTTTCCTCTTTATCTGAGCTCACAATGGATACATTGAAGCGGTTATTCAATTTTTTATTACTATCTGCATGAATAACGATTATAAAAACTGCATGGTAGACGGCATGGATAGCCGGATATTATTTTCTGGGCTTTAGTTATCTAACTTTTGAGTAACTTTGACCAAACATAGGTATAAATTTACGATAAATTCAAAAATTATATTCATTACATCCTTTACTGTTTAATATGGTCACTACAAGAGAAAATTTAGTATATTTCACTTTTGATTAAAGTCTCATTAAAATAAATCTTTTAAAATTATATTACTACTTATTTTAATATTTCAAAAAGTTAATGATTTTTTAAAAAAAAAAAAAAATCTTTATTATCAATGTTTAATATTTGTAAACAAAAGAAATGATTTGTTGTTCCTATGATTTTTGAAGTCACAATCTTGTTTCTGGGCCATTTCATTTAATTACCCATCCATATCGGTTACCCTAAAGAATTGTTCTGCTATAATACCCTCGCTTCATTGTAAAACATAGCTCCTTAAGAGGTTATTGTTTATGTCCTTAAGCCACGGAAAAGGAAATTAAATAGTGATGAACTCACGATAGAAGGTGCAATGAAAACCGCCAAGGGCTTATTATTGTTTGTCGTTTTACTGTTAGTCACCCTCTTCAAAACTTAAACTAATTTGAGTGAATAGATAAAGTTGATAAAAATTTGAGTTTATATTTACTTTTGGATATTCAACATAATCTCCCTTTAAATTTTAAGCTTTTGTGGCTGAATCAGGGTGTTGTAAAAGTGTTTTTCTTCATTTAAAATAATTAAAGATCTATAAACAGTTAAAATTGATTGAGTTACTGAATCTAAAAAAGTTTTTTAAAGTTTTCTATTTGATAAGTTTATCATATGAAATTTTTTTTTGTGTCGACATTAACATTATTTTTGTTTTTTTTTAAACCAAAAATAAATTTTCTTTCAAAATAATATAACCAAAAAGTTAACCATATGTGAATATTTAGATTCATACAAAGAACAAAGCGAATGTACAAAGAACAGCTCTTTAATACTTTGAATACAAAAATATGCCGCAAAGTCATACGACATATGGTCGAAGAAGATTTCAGCCTATTGTTTGCGATTATATCAACAGTATGCACCCTTAAATTATTTTCAACCACAAAGTATAGTTAAAAATGTAGAAAAAAAGAAGGGGGCTAATATATAATAAAAGCATTCTTTACATAATACTCCTTTCATTTACATCCTTTTCTATTACTGGTCTTTTGTTAAAAAAAAAATACATTGCAGAATTTGAAATAAGTCAATTAGTTGACTTACATCACTTTATCTTTAGGCAATATATATTAAACCAAAATTAGAAATCAAAGGAAGAGGACATTGATTAATTGTCTTTCGATTGATCTAGGAGTATGGACTCATGTGTTTAGCTCACGGCTAACTGATAACTTTTTCGACAATTACTTTTGATTGACTTTCTTTTCCCCAAGGACTTCTTGTCTAAAGCATATAAAACAAAAAAAATCTTTCTTTCCTTTAAATAGATTATTTCACCATTTCATGCCCTACTGAGTTCTTATAAATTTTAATACTTGAGCTGGATGATCGGTCTAATATGAATTTATCATTTAAAGAATTTTATTGATATTGTAACCTTGTTCAATATTTTGTAACTTGCAAATGACACGTGTCCTTGTTTGCGCCCGGTATGATAACACTCACATTACTAATAAATTAATGGTTGACACGTGTCACTTTAAATAGTTATATATCCAGTATGAAGTTTAAGGGAATAGAGACTTCTACTTGTGTTGACAGAAATCGGATTTTGTGGAAAAATAGGTACTAAAAGGATTTAAGTATATTTAAGTAAAAAAAGTTAAGAGGATTTTGTTATTGATATCTTCATTTTTACAAATTAACTAAAGAAAGTAAAAAATTAGGGGAGAGTAAATATCATTAGGTTTATTTACAATTACAAAAAAATATTAATTTTCATTTTATCAGTATGAAATGATAAACATAATGATATCGTGCAGTTGAGATAAGGGTGTTAAGGTTGTGCCTGTGAAAAGAGGGCTCAAAAAGATATCTGAAGACTTTATATTAAATTAAGAATAATATCGTAACCTCTCTTCTTAAGTATGCTGTATGTATTTGTATTTTTTAAGCTTTTTAAATAACGAAATTGAAAAATACAAGCATAAGCCAAGTTTATAATAAGCAATATGTCTTTCCAGGTATTTGTTTGCCAAAGAAGGATGCAAAAAACCATAAAATATCAGCCAAGTTAAAAGTGTAAATTAAACTGTAAAAAGGCTTAAAAATCCACCCAATAAGATTACCAAATTCTACTAACACATATCAACATTAATGCCTGGGACTCACTAGCGCTTAGCGTGTGGAGACGACTTAGCACAGTAAAAATGGAGAGTCTTTTTTATATACCAGTAGAGTGGAGACTAATGGACTCATTAGCAATTAACACTAAATTTTGTGCCGCTAAGCGCTAGTGAGTCCCAGGCATAACAGCGAATTTATATTAATTTAGTAACCGGCTGCATAAAATATAGTTAAAAAATAAAATTAACTCAATCTAAATTTGTAGGGACTTCATTCCATACTAAAGAACAGTAATAAAAAACTTAATTTAACTTCACATCAAATAGTTGAGTGGAATGAATCCATAATGATTACTGCACCACTTGATTAAATGATGTGATATCGGTTGCAATAATCATCACACATTAAACATATTACTGAGGCTATGATACCATTTTTCTTTTCCAGTTTTGTGATGAAATCTGTAGACAAGTAAATTTTTCTTAAGGAATCTTGCTTCTTGGCTTTCTTGGCTTGCTTCACTTTTCAGCTTGTTTTCAAAAAAGAATCAGTTCTTAACAGGCAAAGTGTGTACATGACCACATTTTTAAACATGGTGTCTCAAATCTCAAAACATATGATGTCAAATGTCACATCAGATGTCACAGATTGTCAAATGTTTTAAAAGTCTTTTAACTAAAAAAATTAAAGAAAAGTTAAGAGTTTTTAATTTATTTTGTTTTAATTATTTTATAAAGTTAAGCAATGAACATTAGTGAAGTAAACCGAGCTAGAGATACACAAAACAGGAAGATCCAATAAGAAAAAATTCACAATAGATGTCAATAGATATAACTATACATCTCCAACCACATATGTACACATTAGTTCTCCATACAAAAGTGGCTTTCTGTGTAGTTAGAAAATGTGTACATCCGCCTGTTAAGAAAGGGTATAAGTCGCAAGAGACTGAAGCAAAAACTCACAAAAAATTGTTTGTTTAAGTTGTACGTGGCTGAATATCTGCTTATTTAAAGAGAAAAATTCCGTGCTTAATAAGCAATAATACGGGTTAAAATTTATTAATCTATAAAAAATCAAAAAGTTAGAAGTAAGAAATGAAAGCGCAAATATAAATTATTGATCACCAAGCAATATTATAAGTTTGAACTTACATTTAAACGAGAATTGAAAATATGTATATAATAAAAGAAATTAAAACTTGTATGATTAAAAATCGGGTTAATTCAGCCAAGACTCTTAAGTTTTAATAAGTTTTGCCTCTCATATAAACATATTTGCTAAATACATCTGAGCTTTTATATGATGAACAAAGATCAGCATTTAATTAGTTAAAAATTTTGATCAGAGAGAAATTATGTTTGAAATATAAGCCTAGTGGCAACCAGATCTATTCTGCTCATTAGCATTAGATGGCCATTGAAGATGATTACTATTGAAAAATATCACAACATTTTTTGTGATATTCTTCAATTGTGTGTCCAACTTATTTTAACTAAAACTTTTGTTACTCAACAATATTTAGTATATCCTTACAACTGATGTAATCTGTTTCATTTAAAGGCTAGCTTCTACCTGCCAAGGCTTTTAAGCAGGTGTTTGTCTCGCTATTGAAGATCATCTTTTGGATAGTATAGAATGAGTAGAATTGTTACTGCAACGGTTCAAAATATTAGCGCCTTTTTTTGTAAATCATTCCATTATAAAGTGGATTTGATATCACCATCACAAAATACTGTATATTATGTAATATAATAACATTAACTTAATATAAATAATCTAGCACAGTGCTATTCAATCTTTTTTTTGAGGTGCAAAATAAGTGCCACCGAAAGCTTACCGGCTGCCAAATTCCATATTTCTGTATTAAAAGTTAAGACCTTTTATCCAAAAAAAGAAAGGTTGATTCTATATTCATACTTTATTTTATTCAATGTGATGGATGACATTCTTTGGATTTAGCCATTTTCACAAAATCTGATTTGGCTTCACATAATTCGCAACGTAATTCGTATTCGAAGTTCTCTTGTGAAAGTGAATTACGATATTTATTTTTGCGGTGTACAAGGCTTGAAAACGTACATTCACACAAATATGTAGAGCTAAACATGCACATGTACTTTGGTAGCGCAATTTTTCAAAACTAAAAATGAACATTCTGTAATCAATTTTTTCCACACTTCAATGCAACTGATATTTTTCAAATGGCTCTCTTCTGCAATCAAGGCAAGAGCAAATTCAAGCTGATGCTTTTTGACAACAAACATTACTGTTAAATCTGTTATTGTATCTGGATTTAAATCAAATGGATTTTTGAGAAATTGGAATATAGCATTTTGCTCTTTGAAATCAGAAAAGCGCGAATTCGAATTCTTGAATTAGAATGTCAGTAAATTTAACGAAATCAGTTGTATCGAACATTTCTTCTCCAAAGTGTTTGTGGGAAGTGAGAGCTGAGTCCTTTGATTCCGCACATACCTCGCTTTAGGGAATCTACTAATTAAACAAAATCGCGTAATACAGAATACAGATATGTCGCGTATATTATTCATCTTGACTCGTATAAAAAAACAATAGCAAAGAGAAGTGTGTTAAGATTAGCTCGCACATTTCTGCCTATTAATCAATTATATGCTGCGCTGCACAATCGTTCCAAGAAATCGATATAATAAACAAATATATACGTATTAAGCATTTATAAATACTGCTCACCGAAATTCGACAATCATACGGTTCATCGCATCAGTTTATTTAACTGTTTTATATTATACGTCATATTGTGATAAGTAATACTGAACGAAATTTTAGAATTAATCTTTAAAATGAAAAAAAAACAAAATCGACGGCGTATTGGTTTTGGTGCCACTTGAAAATGGCTTGGGTGCCACCTGGTTTAAATAGCACTGGTCTAGCATAAATTGTAACATAGCACTCCGAGAAAACAGGAGTGCTTTTATTACGAATTTTACCATACTATACTTTTCGTTGTATATTACTCAATCGAAAGTGTTTTTAATTTTTTAATCCTAATTACTAAGAAATATTACCTTCAACAACTTTTTTTTTTAAATAAAAGTAATTAATTTTCGTATTTGACCCTTGAGCTCTATGAAATCTCTAAAAAAATTTTTTTGATCTCCTATGTTATTTATACCCTAAAAATATAAGTCTTCTTTAATTTTCAAACAAAATGAAATTTTGTTAGTTACGAAGAGATTGTGGTCCCACACAATGGAAATCGGCTTATGTCTCCCAATAATAATAATAATATTAAGAGATGAAAATAATCGTTCCGTCAACATAGAATTGGGTACTAACAACCCTCTTTTGGTTTTCATTGTTTCCCACTACTGTTGTGGTGTGAACATAAAATGAATGTTTGTCTATTTTTAATCCAGGATTAATCTGATAACAATGTTGATTAATAGCCCAACGGTAAAAGACTCTTACCATATCAAGTTGAATTTAATTTATCTAGCGTATTTGGACAACTTTCAGTCTTCCGCATGAATATTCAGGCCAAAGAGAACAACCTTTATATAATAAATCAAATGTTTTTGTTTTACTTAGCAAGCAAAGTTAGAGAAAATATTTTATGGTTGATTTTTTAAATATATTTTAAAGGTTTATTTAATTGAGTACAAATTTGTTCACTTGGAGCTTTGATTATGATTATGTGAAAATATTCTTTTCTTTTTGAAATTTTCACACAATATTCTTAAAATGAGATACAATACGTTCCAGCCCAATTGAAAGCTAGTCACAAATTCTAGTGTTTTATTATATCATTTACATAATTAAATGTTTTAGTTTTAAAATTTCATAAAAATTAGATTTATAGTATTTTAATTAAACTAATACCCATTCATCATAGAGTCTTATACACATTATTGCAATACACGGAAAGAAATTTTTGTATGGAAAAATGTGTAATACGCGTGTATAAAACATGTTGCAGTCGTGTCTTAAAATACAGACTTTGAAAGGCTGTATAAGGGAAATTTTGGCATCTATTGTGAATTTACAGGTTGTCCAACAAATTAATATTAAAAATCCCCCTATTTATTGAGTCTTTAAATATTTTATTTATTTATTATCTAAATTATTATTTGTTTGTTTTATTTTTTTGTTATTTACTAAATTAATTTAAACACTTTTATGTTGCCGCCAGTGCCAAGCGCTTAATTTTATGAAGCCAATGAAATTTATTAATTTTTCACTTTAATTGTGTTATGACACATTATAGCGATAATATTTATAAATATTTAAAAAAAAAAATTAGCCTGGAAGAAAATTTCTTGCGAAATGCCAACTACGAGATATCTCGTAGCGTTGTTTAATTCAGTTAATTGTTATATGATTTCATTCCTGAGAAAAGGGTGATTTTAGGTAAGTTGTAAACATGTAAGGATTTTATTCTTATGGAATTTATCAGAAAGGCACGCTCCTTAGCGGTATTCACTGTAATTATTTTTACAATGACATATCCCTTAATTTTTATATGATTTCATTTTTGAAAAAGAAGTCATTTTAGGTAAGATGTAAACATATAAGGATTAGGATGCAAGGTTAATTTTTAGGAATAATATTTTTAATCTAATAAAATTTAATTAACTTAATTAAAAGTGAAATATGTAATGTTGAAAACAGTTCTGATCCAAATTCATTTCACTATCTGGAGCACCTTCCAGCCAAAAAAACAGCAAAAATAATCCAACAAAATCATGCCGGTTGTGCACGAAGCTAAAACGACACAAGGAAAGCCGCTATTTTTACCCAGCGTGCCTTTATAGCCCCGCTCTATGTGTAGGTGCATGTTTTTGCAAAAAAACAAACTTAAAATTAAGCTTATTATTATATTCTACCAAAAAACTTGAAAAAGAAGAATTAATTTTGGTTATTATTAAGCAATAAAAAATCACTTTCTAATTACTTTCTCGTTTTTTTTTTATTACTTTTACATTTAGATTTTTCATCCCCTTATAATTTTTCTAAAATTTATAATTCCAAAGATTATCATTAAATCATAACTCTAAATCAAATGTTACACTACCTACAACGAAATATCTCGTAGTTGGCACTGAATTGGTTAAAGTATTATTTCAGTGCAGTTAGATAACTGTATTCTTTTATGACACTTATTTTGAAATTTGCATAAAATTTTCTTAATATCAATATTTAGAAACCATTTTTTTGGACGGTAGGCTAATACGGTGTACAAGACTGAACGGAGAGTGGATATGAGATGTTTCCCGCAAAATTTTATTTTATAAACATAAAATAATATATCATGACATATACCCGAACAACCACAGACTATTTTGATATATTAATTTTATCCAAAACTGAAAAGTCATGTTGCCATAAAAACAATTTGCCAGTGCAGAATTAATTTTATTAAAACAACTCTTCAAATTTTATATTTGCGAAATAGTTTTAACTAATTAAATAACTACTTTATGCTCAAAAAATTGATATTAAACTTTTTTTCACTATGCATTTGCATAAAAATAAAACTATTTCTTTAAAGTAATTTCCAAGAAAAATATTTTTCCCTATGATACAAGAAATTTCATTTGGGTTATTAAAAAGAACAAAATAAATTATTTGAATATCAGAAAAATTTTAATATAATCAACAGTGGCACAACAGTTGTACAAGTTTTTTTTTATTATACTTTCAAAAACAAAAATAAAAGTAATATTTTTAATATGATGTATAGATTCATTCCTGAAAACATTATAAATGACAAGTCAATAATTTTTATTACACCCAATAATAAGCTTCACTCTAGTTAAAAATGAGAAGTTTTTATAACAGCAATAACCATCGTCTTTTAAATCGAATTGTTTTTATTGTTTTTGAAACTGCAGTTTGCATAAGTTTATCTAGTTAAAATTTGATTGAAGACATTCAATGATATCTCAAAAGGCCCGCAAAAACGATAATAGAAAATTTATATATTCACAGAGTTCAGATGTATATAACTTCAATTTCTCAGGGGGTCAAATATGATTTAAAACGAAAAGAATTACGTTGAATTTAAAATACAAATATATAAAAAAGGTAAAAAATTTCCTTTTAAAAAATATTTTGTGTGTATTTTTGGTAAAACCGCAAATATAAGAATAAATATATACTTTGGTTATTCTATTTTCTTTTATTTTTATAAAACACCATTTTAACTAAAAATTGAATGGAGGCGGAGCTTAAGAATATCCTCATAAAGTGACGTATGTTGAAGTATTTGTAGAGGCGTATCCTTTTTAAGGGAATTCTTATAAGCTTTAAGCGTATAGCAATTTATATTTTACTTTGAAGAATATAAAATTTCATATATTTTTGGTTCATATATTGTTTCAATATAAACTTCGAGAAATCGACAAATATATATATATATATATATATGTATAGTTATGTACATATGGTTTTGGTGTTGAAATGGGATGCTCCGGTGCTCATTTTCGAAAAATATATTATATACTATTGGCACACGTTGATATGTTAAAGAACATGTGCGATATCTAAAAGTTCCTTATGGATTTTAGAAGCACATATGACGTCGTATAAACAACTTTGAAACATGTTGCTCAAAAGAACTATATACCCCAAAAGATATTGGATTTTTTTTTAGAATACAATGAAAATGAGGTATTTACTTATGTTTCATGAAATGCTTATGAGGATAGCAAGGGTGAGTTTTTCGACACTTTAGTTTTCATATTAAATTTGATTTATGATTTGGACTTAGGTTATTGTTGTTTTTTGTTTCGAAAAAATCTATATAATATATTTATTTTTTACATATTTATTCATTTTAACTTTTTTGAAATTTTTCCCTAAAATCTGAATACATTTTTGGTATTTTGTGTTGATTCTTTTTCTAGTAGTTGAAATTTTCCGTTTGGCATCTTTTCGTAGATTGTTTTTAAAATTTTTTAAGTCTAGTTTCTCATGTCCCACGGTATGAGACGAATTGTGCACATAAATTTATTTATAAATTTTTAATTTTCATTTTAATTATAAACTTAAAATATATTCAATAATAATAACAAATTTTTCATTTCATTTGTTTTTAAGATGAACATAACATTGTGTAATAAATAATAATAATAATAATAATCTTACGTCCGAATTTTCTTTTCATAGATAAAGATATAGATAAAATGTAAAAAAAAAAAAACAAACAGCTGTCAAAGAAGGTTTTTTCATTTTGCGTGCCTGCTAAACATGCAAAAAGCTTTTATCAAAGAATTAGTGTATTGCAAATAATTTAAAAACATAAACTATAATATCAAACAAAAATTTTGTGGAGATTTAAGCCGTCGGTAAAAATGTTTTATAAAAGTCTAAACAATTGGTATAGACATTTTCTCGTAATTAGCTCTAAAAATGTTCTGTTTAAGATAAAAACCACAGAATATGCTTATGCAAGTGCTTTTTAAAAAATTATGTGCGATGAGACTTATCTTATTTAAGTTAAAATTTTCTATTATAGGCTTAGAATTATCCTAGATTTTTTTGTTTGGAGCAAATTTCTTTCGTCCATTGGATATATTCTAATCCCTCCTATGTACTATAAAGCTTGTCCATAAATTTAGCCACTTCAATTACAAGTTTACGAGCTTCATTCCTTAGCTTAGATTCTTATATATTTTGTTCTACAGCAGGTGTCTTTGAAACTATTACCTGGAACTTAATGTTCTCTATTCATTTCCTCAATTCAAAATAGTCAAAAAGTTCAGTGTTGTCAATGTAAGAACAGCTTCTAAAACTCGACTGTAATAGCCATACGTGTTAAGCTTTCTTTGTCGTCACACCAAATGTTGCCTAGCACACTGTGACTATTTATTTTTCCTCAGAAGATTCAAATTATTTTAAATACAAATGATCATGTACCTTGATATTACTAAAAGTAATAACTTAATACTTGGTGAAATATTTATGGAAAATAATGCTATCATTACTTCGCTGTATCAATAGTGAAATTGTATTGTCTTGCTATAGATGCTGAAGTTTTTTCAGTTACAACAACTTTTTGTTGCCAAAATGCTAAAGCCTTTCTTATTAATCTAATTTTTCTATTTTGAATGCCAGCTTTCTAAAATGCTTTTTGTAATTCATCAAACCTATCTTCAATTTATTTTTAAATTTTCTTTCCGTATTTTTTAAAATGATGCATCTTAAATAGAACCCAATTTCTCTCATATTATTTAATACATAAGAAAGCTATTTTGTATTTTTGTATTTAGTATTTGTATGTATTTGATCCCCTTTTTTTCATGTTATTTCGAAAAATTCAAAACTACGTTTGGAAGAAAAAAATGCACCATTAGTGTTAATAACTTTTACATTACTAAAAAAATCTTTACATAAATCGGTAGGCTTTGTCACTCTGGATAAACAATATGTTATTCCTTTGGCAGTGAAAGATAGTATAGGCTCTTTCCATGCATAGATATGAACTTTAGTGTCATGAAAACTATTGAAAAATCAATTAAGAGCTTCATTTTTTTCTTAATTAGATTGTGTTGTAGATTAACTCAAATTCCGAGCAATGAGTCTGTGGTCGTAATTATCAATGATAAATAAAAATGGAAATTTACTTTAATTAAAGTGAGAAAAAGGAGAAAAAATTGCTTTTACAGCTGATATTTATTTAGTCAAAGGCTACTCGACTTTATAATTATGTGTTAAGCTATTATGACTTACTTTTATATGAATTAAATATTAAAAGCTGAAACGCAATTTACACGTAAAAACTAGGACTAAATTTACTAGTTCATGAAAAAATATGTGAAGTAGAATTATCAATACCGCCTTAGTTTTCAGTCTTTTTGATGACCGGATGGCTCCAATTAGGCACTCCACTTTAACACAATAATATAACATTTAAATATGAGCTAAAAACTTTTTAGAGTTCTATGAGAGATTGAATCCAATTTATTTATTTCAGCACGATTCTTTTACTAATTTTTCAAAAAATCAGAATTTATTTAGGGTTCTTAACACTTTACAAAATCAAATAATTTTTTAAAATTTTATATTACTTCATTTAGAAAAACTTAAGTAAAATCTACAAAATGTTAAATTTTGCTTTATTATTTTGTTGCCATAATTAAATTAATAAAATCTGTTAAGGTTATTCACAATATAATTGATTTCAATAATTCACATCTCATGTATTTCTAATAGCACCCCCGTCATATGAATGAAAATTAAGCTTCTCCCCAATACTAAGAAAATTTGAAATTCTATGATTATGATCTAAGTAAATTGATATATCAGAATCACTAACCAAAATTTGTCTTGGCTCATTTCCGTAGTATCCATATATTATAGTATACAAAGAACAATATTTTTCTTTTGTGTCACCCTATTTGTTAGATTTGATATGCTCAGTAAAATTTGTCTCGGTCTTGATGAGCAGCCAAGTGAGCTACCCCAATATTTTTATTCACCCTCTATATAGTAACTCTAAAATACTCAATCACTTTCTCATGGGAATATTTAGTAAGAATCATTTTACTCCTTTAGGCTTTTCGAAAGTTACAAAAATTCATTTTTCATATTGTATAGATGAAAATATTTCAAAATTGGCCTAAATTTGTATGACAGTTGAAAGCAAAAATTTTTTTTGTATACATTTTACATAATAAGATTTGACCCCACTAAGAAATATTATTTATATTGGATGGAACTAAACGGTGCATAAGGTTAGAATTTTTGCTTTATGACGTTAACAAGGTGAAACATATTTTGGCACACGATGTAATTAGATATGCTTGGTTTATCGTCTGGTAGAGTAATTTAGTGGAAATATTATTGGAATCAAGCCAAAATTTGAATCTAATTTGACATTTAGATATTTAAGCAGTGAAGAAAAAAGGGAAACTTCAATCTCAGTGGTTAATTTTCTCTTTTACTTAACAAATTTCACATATGCTTTGTTTTATGTAGACATAAACAGAAATTCTAAAATTTCGCAACCCCACGTTTGACACCATAAGTTTATGCTCCAACTTGTTAATTAAGCTTCCTTTTTAAAAAAAGAGAAAAGTGATTTAATGTTTATTTTAAAAATTGACTTAGTTTAGTTATTTATGTTGCATTTTTTAAGCAACTTTTATATTAGTGTTTGGTCAAATAGTTTTTTTAAAAAAATATTTACGTCGCAATAATTAAAAATATGAAATATCCTTGGGTTCATTTTCCTATCAAAGAACTAACTACCAAATAAGCAGTAAATTATTAAGTAAATCTTTTATTCCTTGTTGATTTTAATAAAACCTTGGACTAACCGTAAGAGAATAGCTACAATTTTTATAGTATGGCAATATGCAACACTCACTCAGACAAGTGAAGATGCTGAAAGGTACCTGTTATAATTAATTTTTGGTATTATTATCATCTTTAGCTTGTTTAAAGTAAATTTTTTAAATGTCAATAATTTTTATTTATGATAAAGTCAAAGTGGACAAAAAAATTAACAAAAAAGATAAAATATAAGTAGGGTTAATATTATCTCCTTATTAAAAATATTCGTGTTAATTTATAAACAAAACTTTGACTTCAAAATTTGTATTAATTTGTATGTTTGAGAGTTATTTATTTTGTTAAACTATACCTTTCGAGTGTATTAAATATAAAATTCCTTTGCATCGAACAATTCTATCACTTGAATTAATTTTAGACTTCTTTTCATAAACATTGTAGGAAAATGTGAATAATTAGATTCAAATTATTTTATTTATTTTATTTCACAGGGCTAACATAACAATTGATTTAAATTTTCAAATAAGACTAACAGTCAAGCCTTTTTTAAGCTAACAAATGTGGAGTTTACTTTAAGCGTGAAGATGAGATATCTTAAGACAAAGCTATGAAATGTTAAATTTTATTAAAATACTTCTAAAAGAGGCAGATATTAATTTTACTAAGCTTCTACTTATACTGTGTAACCGTCCGTAAGACTTTGATATTTTTATTTTTTTTTGTCACGAGCTAGTTTTTATCAGTCTACACTTTTTAACAATCTTTTTACTTTTGAATATAAATAGACTTTTTTCCAATATTGTTAATAAAAGGTATAAATTTCCTTTTTTCTTTTTTAGGTTACCATAAACAATAAAATATAGGTCATATCCTTTAACGTTTTGTGTATAATTAATATGTAAAATAAAATAATGCAAAAAATCTTTGCAATAAGTAAAAAAAACCTGATAATAGGTTGAATACCAATAATAAAATGAAATTTTTTGAAAAATATTGTCTTTAAACTTACATTTTCAACATCGATATTTTTATATTTAAAAGCATTACTCAAAACCTGAGAATTTCAGATTTCTTTAAAAAAAAATCACATCAGACATAAAAAAATACATTTTCTATACCCTTAAAACATTTAAAATCACTAAAACAAGGGAAAAACTTTGTTATACAGTGATTTGCTAGTTTAACCCCAATTTTTATAACTCAAACCTCAATTATGTTTGTATTTTTCATATTTCTCAGGAAAATTACGACCAGTTTCCTTGTTTTGAAATTTGTAACGTTCTTGTCGAAGGCACGCATTTGAGTCGTAAATAATTATTATTTCAAGATGAATGCTTTCGCGAAGAAGTACTTTTTAGAGGCTATCTTGAATTTTCCTAGTATAATTTAAGAAGAAAATTTACCATAGGGCACGTATGGCAAGGGTCGTCTAGGAGTCATTTGCATAATCAAATGGTGGCATTTGAATATTATTAAGCTATGATATGAGTATGATATAAAATATGAAATATATAGTCTTATGAATTGTCTATGTATATAGCCGTATAAAATAGAAATTGAGTATTTAGATTTAGTACACAAAAGGAATAATATAAAAGTGCTCAAAAGTTTATATATTTTTTGATTTTGAATTTTTTTTGAACATTAAAAATGAACAAAAAAAAAAAAAAAAGGAAATAATTGATATTTATAGCTAGTTTATTTCCTCTTTTAGTTTTATTTTTTCAAATTTCTTTTAATGTTTTTAATATTAAAATTAATTTGTATATGAATATTTTTTATTATTTCAAAAGACAAAGATTTGAAAGAAAAATTCTTTTGGTTTTTTATCAATTTAAATTATTAATACAAAACACATAAAAGAATTTGTTGCGATAACGAAAATTATATAAATAAATTTTAATGGTAACTGTCTTATCTTAATTATGCCCTATCAAGTTGTTCGTTTAAAGGGAAAACTTTTATATATTTCCACCAAAAATATTTCATACAGCAAGTGTGTCTGTACTGAAGTAATCGCGGGCACGTACGCACTCCCTGAGATTTACTAAACCGCTTTAATTGGATGTAATTAAGTTAGAAAACGTCTTATAAATGTGAAATAGAATTTGATATCTTATGAATTTACTTACAATGTGGTATTTTACTTTGGTATCATTCAAATAGATTAATTTGTCTAAAGAAAATTATATTTCATTCATTTACAAAATTTTTACATTTGCTTTAAATTAATTTTTTTAACTTAGTCGATTAATAATTTCCATTTATAATGGCTTCCGATTTAGTAAATAATTTAAAAAAATTCCTTGAAAATATTTGAAATTTCTATTGTAGCAATTTTAAGAAAAACAAAAAATGCTTGAATGAAATAAAAATTTACATGTTCCGGAAAATTAGGGCAACAATTAAATAAAATTTATTAACAAGACGACAATTGGAGTATGATAAAATATGAAACTTTAGAAATTGTCCTTCCTGAAAATAAAATCATGAAACCAAAAGTTGGTTTATAAAATTTAAGAGTTTCTGGAAGATAAGTTATAGTTATTCTTAGGACATTTTGTCTACCTCTTGTTTTAGAATCTGAAATTGTGTAAATTCTACTTTAGTTATAGAATTGAATTTTTGGTCTGTTAATTATAGCAGTTTTATAAGCGATTCTATGAATAGCTTTTTGATAGGAGAATAGTAAGTTGTTTTTATCTTTTATAATACTTCGAGTTCACGGAAAAGTAGTCATTTACTCGATTTTTAGATATATTAAAAGGTTAATAATTTATATTATCCACCACATAATAAAGAGGAAATGTATTTAAGTGGAATAAATTTTATAAAAAATGAGCAAAACGGTGACTTATTATTCAAATTTTTGTGCTTCTATTACAGGGCATAGGTAGTTTTTTGATTAAAGTTTCTCTCGAGTTAAAATGCCTAGGATTATAGACATTTTTTGACTATAATAATAAAAAAGTTTTTATGCGTTGTTCACCATAGAACTATAAATACTCAGAAGGGAATTCAAAGAGCTACTTTTAAGTGGAGCATTTTATTATATCAACAAAGTACTTCCATGACAAAGGTAAAAAGGAGTTAGTTGCACATGTTTTACCTCATATGTATGCACACCCAAGGAGCAAGTCTATTCAAACAACAAACAACATGTATGTATTCACATTTGTCGTAGGTATTTTATAGTTAATTAAATTATAGTTAATGTTAGACTTAAGTATGAAATACATGTGCTAGCGCATAAGTTGGGTTATTATTTTAAGAAATATTTGTAAAATAAATCACGATTGGAATAATGAAATGTTTATTAGTGAAGATTTGTGTTTCCTTTTCTTCCAGTGATGTGTTCCAGAGTTAATTTATTTGAAGACTTTTAAATGTGATATGCATTATACGAAAAAATTATGTGAACTGAGATCAACTTTACATATAAAAAATGTACTCATTAACAATCGACACATATTTTAGGCTGCCTGCAGAGGGCCGGCTTACAGCCGAGCTTACAGCCAAGCTGACACCAATTCCCATTGCGATAGTCTACTGCGATACAGCCTTAGGCTGTATGCAGAGTGCCGACTGACAGCCGAGCTAACGCCGATTCCGATACCGAAGACTGTAAAGTCGTTATGGGTAAATCAATAGAAATATGCTCAAAGTGTTCAGAGTGCAAGCCTACCAAAGATTATACTATCACAATGGGAATCGGTGTCAGCTCGGCTGTAAGCCAGCACTCTGCACGCAGCCTTAGGTGCATATTTATTTCCTATCCCAAAGATCTGATATAAAAATGTATATGGGAATGTTTAGGAAAAAAACTTATTGAACACATAGCAAATGCACTTTTGCTATACTCACATTTATTACTGGTGCGGCGGTTAAACGTTTCATTAAATTAACAGACCACATTTTTTATTTGACTAATGATTGATAACTGATTCAGTTTATATTATTTTTAAATTTTATTAACAATCACAAAAATAATAACAGGATCTTGAATATCAATTGCTAATTTACATCAATTATTTTTTAACTAATTTTAAACATTAATTTTTTAAGAAACTGATCCTTTAAACAAAAAAACATAAAATAAATAAAATAATGCTTGAACTTTTAAAATGACATAAAATATTTTATTACAAAATTTGACTTGCTAAATACTTATCTTGCTTTAAATGATATATCAAGCCTACAAGTAAACAACGTATGGCTTACTTGACATATCATTTAAATAACAGTCAACTAGATTTTAATTTGATTGACCCATTTTTAAACTATAAAAAAAATGTGCTATCGTCACACTGAGTATTCCAGGGCACAACATTTGTTCTTTAAGTTTTACCAAAATTTAGTAGACTCCTACTATTAAGACTTTAACAAGCCAGGAGTTTTTTGAAGTCAATTACCTAACAAAAAAAGAAACAATACATAAACCAAAAAAAACTTCCAGGAAAGGAAGAGGTACAAGGGGAAAGTGATGAAATAACAATTATTTATATCATAAACAGAGGCTGATTGTTGTACAGTCCAGACGAAGTAATGAGAGGCTTAACGTATTACTCCATGAATCGTGGATCACATAGTCTAATTCCTAGGATTCACTAGCGCTTAGCGTATGGAACGACTTAAAACCGTAAAATTGGGGAGTATTCCTAAATACCAATCGGAGTGGTTTTCATTGACAGAAAGCAAAATACCAAAGAGACAGTTCTATTTGTGATTTATATGCTTTAAGTACAAAATCTTAATATTCAATGACTGAATTTTTCTCGAATTGAAATATTCCTTTTATCTTCTTTGAAAACCGACAAGCTAGCGCTAACTAGTCGCTAATTCAGGTTATATATACCAATTCACTTGAGACTAATGGACTCATTAGTATTTAGTGCTAAATTTTGTGCCGCTAATACCCATGCTCCACCGAAGCTTACACTCATTATTATGCCTAGGACTCACTAGCGCTTAGCGGCACAAAATTTAGCGCTAAATGCTAATGAGTCCACTCCGATTGGTTATTTAGAACAACTCTCGATTTTTACTGTGCTAAGTCGTCCCCACACGCTAAGCGCTAGTGAGTCCCAAGCATTACAATACAACGACGGAAATTTTGTATGGAAATGGGTATAAGCGCTAGTGAGTCCTAGGCATAATAGTGAAGAGTTCAAATAGGGTGTTTCAAATGAAGAGGATAAAGTTCTGAACCAGGAAAAGAACTATTTGTAAAACTAAATGGCTTGACATGATGTTAAACCATCATCTGAATCTACCCATTTTTAATTGTTTATTCTCAAAAAAATGCTGGACGTAAAAAAACAGGAAATTAAATACATAACATATAGGACATCTATAGACGTCATTTACGCTAATCTGATTATATTAATTATAAAGTATCGGAGAGTACAACTTAGTTTTAAGTGAAATTTATTTTTCTATTGGAAATATTGTTTTCTATATCTATAACAAAAACATTAGCAAAATTAGCACTGTTTTTTGTTCTGATCCACTTAAAATAGCTACTTAAATATAATTTCTTTTATGGCATCTATAAAAATTCATTAAAACAACAAAACTATACACCAATGGACAAGTGGTGGACTAACCGGCTTAAATCACTGCCAAAAAATATTATTTATTAGAGTAAAGTATGACCACTTAGCCAAATTACCACCAACATTACAGAATTTTTCTGGGGACATTGTCCCGAAAATAACATATAATCAAATAATGTAAAGCTAGGTTAGCACAGCAGTACTAGATGATGTATTACAATCCTGAGCCAACACATATGCCCTATATGTGACCTGCTTTATAGTAGTTTCTAGACAGTTTACATCCCCTATCAAACTAAAAACAATTTCAGTTCCTTTGAAGGGCATTTAACATATTATTCCATTGCTATATTTAATTATTTCTTGTAGATAACATATATATATATATATATATATATATATATATATATATATAGTATATGTGATATTCCCACTTTAACACGTCTATAAGCCTCAGATGAATTAAAAGGAGTCAGAGCCATTATATAAATTTTCATTTTTGCTGAATCCTTGCCGCTTATTGATGATTAAGTGGTAGCAAAGCCTTGTCTGATTTCTATAAATCAATGACAGGTCGAAGTATAGTATTCATAATTTCTTGGGGTGCGTTATGAAAAATATTCAGTGGTGGCGATTTGAATATGGTTATGCCAGTAGTGGTTTCCCTACTTTTACAAAATCAGAGAAAAAAAATTTTTGTTATCATCCTAGCAACTTGTGGATTTATGAATTGTGACACAATATGCAGACATTTAGTTCTGTGGCGGATAACTTAACTTTATTGTTGTAAGAAAAAATTGTTCACTTAAAATTTATACTATGTGGAAAGTTTCGTAGAGAGTTTTCTTTTAAGTTGAATATTTGAATATAAAATTACTGATAATAATATATATTTCAAAATTTTTTCTGTAGAATTTTTCTGGTATTTATATTGGAGTGAGAATTTTTCAAATTTCCAGTTGAGTACTTTTTCCAAAGCTTTGGCGAAAATTCTACATATTATATTTTTAAAATGAACAGTTAGATATTTAATATACCTTGTTAAAAATTTGTAGGTATACTTTCGTTCAGTTGACTGCGGTTTTAGTTTTATAATGCACTCGATTAATTTCTCTTATCTTTCTATTTCCATTTGAAAGATTTAAAAAGATCAAAACAATTGAAATTTTTTTCAGATTCACACTTGTTAACTTTATTTTGAGCAAGGATACAGTCTTTTCCCTCCCTTGTCCCTTAAAATATGCCATTGGTTATTTTCCGCTAAAAATTTTATGTTTGGAGGTTAAGATGTTGGCTTACTCCGCGAGGCGAACTGGCTTTTTTTGTTAGTGGCCCGGTGCCAGATCACGTCCACCATTTGTGAAACTCTGCTCTATAACATAGTCACTGACTTTCTAGCTCTGCAAATTTATTGATGAGAATATTATAAATAACTATATGAACAATGAAAGTAGTGGAAAAATGCTACCATAGCATAATTAGCAAAATTAGACTTGTTGACGATTAAAATAAATCTATTTAGTAATTCTTATATTCTAAAAGAGTATTAAAATTACACACATCGGAATATAGCCCATACCATAACTAAGGTAAATATTCACTTAACGCCAATTTTCGGGCTAAAATGTTTGAGCTAATAAAATTTCTCCCCAAAAAGTTCATATTGTAAACAAAAACAATATCCCATGAAATCAGTTAATCGTTCGTATATGCTCCCCACAAGGATTGTGCTAGAAAGTGGTTAAATAAAGAGCAAAGTCCTTTTATAGTATCCATCCCCAATGTATGTATAAGGGTGTAACCGTTTTATATTTTAGGGTTTGTTAGATGATATAAAATATATTTTGTGGTAGGAGGAAGTTTGCATGAGTCAAATGGCAATTGAATATATTTTAGGAGGTGGTGAACAGGATATGATACCGTAATTAAGACAAAATTATTGCTCTCATTTTGAAGTAATTTTTCCTGTTTGTTAATAAATTGCCTACGTGTTGTTTAACATGTGTAGTCAAATAATATCCTTTGTCTTTCTGGATTTATATGTGATACGATTATATTTAGAATTAATATAAAAAAAATGAAGAATTGTTACTTTTTTATTTTTAGGATCTCAGATCTTATTTAAAAAATTTTCTAATTTTATGGACATGTACACTTCTCAGTAATTTTATTTGATATAGAATTTCTTAATATAGGAGCTTCTTAAATTTGGTTCTCATTTCGTAAAATGTCAAAAAGTCTAAAAAGCGTTCTTACAAGATAAAGAAGATTTAATTATTGGGCTTGATCAATATTTTCGATTTTTTTAATAACATATACAATACACATTTCCAAATTTGCAGATTTTATAATAATAGGGTTTCCTTATAAGCGAAAAAACGACAGCCTAATCATCCTTAACAAACCCCCTAAAAAAGTATATTTTATTCATATCTTTATATAAATGATATTTATTCCATCTGACTACGTATAAAAGAATTATTCTGATACTTAGGCCAACAAATTTTAAAAACTTGATATCCTTTGTTTCACTCAAATATGATTTAGCATTTTTATATGAATTTAATCTGTTAAATAAAATTACAAAATGGAAAACCTTTTAAATTCTCATTAAGTGAATAAATAGTATTTAGCATCTGGTTGAAGTGTAATTGTCGGAAGGAATGATTTGCATATGCTTAGATATTCTAAATTTCCATAGCTGAATATTTAGACATTAAATGATGATTAATTCCTTCGACTTTCTTAAAGGAAAATAAGAGTCAAATTTTACACAAATTTAGCTTAAAAATAATTAATAACTAGATTTTTAATATAGAACCATTAAATTATATTATTAAAGGCTCCTATAATTTAATAAAAGGTAAAATGAAAAAAGGTTATCTTTGAGTTACTAAGTATTAAATAGCAAGGAATGAGACAGGTAAACACAAAATCTAAGCAAAGCAAATGAAAAAGATTTTTTTATAAATAAATACATAAGGGTTTCCTTATAGGAGTTTTAATCTTCGGCTCTGATTGGACTTGCCTAATTGTAAGTTTGTTATTAGGACAAACATGAGCCTAATATTGAAGTTATTTTCGGACTCTAATAGGCAAGATTATTGTTATTGATTATGTTATTAACATGGGCCTTATTAGGTTTCTCATAGATAATCCGTACTAAGATATGCCTTTTGCTTACCTAATTAGGCCCTCATTTACTTTTTGGCATACCGAACAGAAACTTCCAGTCGGGGTACTATAGACCAAATGATCTTCGAGACATCATTACTGTCTAGTGTAGTTTTTTTTGTCATACTTTTATTGCCAGTAAGCTTTGTTTTGATAGTTTGTCACGTTAACATAGGATAATTCTATATTATCAAGTGAGAATGTATCTTATATTCGCGTTATTGAAAGTATATTTTGATTCTCTCATATCAGAACAAAATTAATCAAAACTATAAAAATAAAACAGAAGCATATGCATAAACCTATAGTGGTTAAATTCTTTCAAATTTAGAACTTCTGAATGTAAGGACATTCAGATAGGTAACATAAATCGTTGTTGTTCACATGTGAAGAGGCAACAAAGTGTTTATGAACAATTTTTAGGTCTTTTTTGACACTCACACAAATTATTGAATATTTTAATGCTAACACGAAGACTTGAAATTCTAGCCTCATTTACGTAATAATAATAAAGCCTACTAGGAAGCGAATTTTCTATTTTAGCACATAAGCAATATCATCCTAAAGAGAAGTTGAAGAGAAAATTCAAGCGCTGGAAAAAACTGTTCCTTCAAGTTTTCATTTCTAGTACATAGAATAAATTTTTGTTACAGAAAATGGGATTTTTGAATATATTTTAATAATTAAAAGGAAACAGGAGTTTAAGTAAATTGCTTTATCCTACTTTGAACAGCGCAGATAACACAACCCGAAGAATTACCAAAGCAAAGGATATCATATGCACTATCAATGTTAAAGAAATTTCAGGGAACCATTAAATTTGATCAAGTTAAATATTTAATGAAGCTCCGCATATAGGATATTCTGAACAATATATTGGACTATTCTTACCAATTTATAGCATTTTTAAAAGACTTTAAGCAAGTGTTTATTCTTTAAACTGACTCAAGAGAGCGTTATTTTTTGGTTCAATTTTATTAATAAGGACAGAAACGTGCCAAAAGAAACATTTTTACATAAACTTTGTTGTCTAAAATTATATTTTTTATGGAAGTGAAGCCTTATAGTTTTTGTCTTTTAGAATTTTTGGAGGCTAGAAGTATTTTACTCTCTACCTATTTTATGGTAAA
The DNA here is from genome assembly GCA_947359355.1 of Acrocera orbiculus. Lineage (NCBI taxonomy): Eukaryota > Metazoa > Arthropoda > Insecta > Diptera > Acroceridae > Acrocera > Acrocera orbiculus. The sequence continues at coordinate 49,455,190 of OX375757.1, forward strand.
CCATTTGTTATGCCTTGTTACTTCAAATTTTTTTAGTTTTCTTGTTATTTTGTTGATTCTTGATATCCTTTTGGCCTTAATGTTAAAAATATTAATAGTTAAAGCTTCGTGTAGGTTTTTAGATGGATTTTTTTCTAGAAATTATTAGAAATTTGTAATCAATTTAAAAACCAAGAATTATAAGTCATGCTTAAAATTTTTTTGTGGCACTGCAACTAACAATTTAAATTTTATCATTTATGTAGTATATATTTTCCTATTTTAGTCCTTTTTTCAGAAGGTAAGCATTGCTGTTTTCTATAAAATTATTTACAATTAATTTTCTTAGGAAGATATTGTTTTTTCTATAGAAATTTTGTTTAAATAGAATTCTTGTAAATTTTAATTAGAATATCCGATTAGAAATTTTTGTAGTAGTTCTAAAGGCTTAAACACAATGCACGCGGTTGCGGAGCAGACGCGGTGACAGTAAAGTAGAATTCCGAAACTTTTTAAAACATGGTTTTTCTTATATGTGAAATTATTTAAGGACATATGTTAACAAAAATAACGAAGAGAACTCTTATGATTCCTTTCAATTCAATAATTTTTATTTTTATTTACATAATTTAACACTTTAATGATGTATCAATTTAATTTGACTATAGATTAACTATTGCACGCTACAAATACATCTTTGACAAATGAGAAATTTCACTTTGTCTTCGAAACGAGCTAAACTCAAGTATATTTCATCAAATTATTTAAATTAAACAAAAAGCTTAAGCACATTAAGCTATAGAATATTTGATGGTTCAATTTTCAGAGCTTATTAATTAATATCACAATAAAACTTTATTTTAAAAGTAAAAAAGGAGAATTAAAAAAATTTAACAAAAACACATCACTTTCGCCTTTGTGTTTGATCAATTGAATCATTTTGTTGGTCACTTGCTTTATCTTGGTGAGCTGTCATATGTCGAGTTAAATGATGTCGTTCACGGAAACTTTCATTACAAACAGGACATTTAAGTTTTTCTTCACGTTTTCGACGATTTGGATCATTAAAAACATCACTTTTATGATGTGATCTCATATGATAGACAAGATCACTAGTCATTCGAAAACTAATATTACATTTAGCGCATACATTTTGGGCAGTTAAGGAAAATGTTGTTGCTAATGTTGGTGGTATAAGAGTTGATAAGATTGCCGCTGCAGCTGGATTACGAACAATACCAGTTATATCCTGATGATGATGTGGTACAAATGTATGTACTGGATTTGTAAATGGAAATGTTGTTGTTGTTGTTGGTATATAACCTGGTAAAATATCTGGTGAACATGGATTACCTAAAGGTCTATACAATAATTGATGTTTAATACGGTTATTTTGTGCTGCAATTGCATGTGCATGACTAATTGTTTGAAATGATCCATTAAATGGATATTCTGGATGAAAATTTGTATAAATATTATTAGAACGTGGTGGAGTTGTTGAAATTGGTGGACTTAATGATGGACAACTAAGTTGATCTGGACTAAGCGGTGGTTGTGGTATTGGTGATTCTAGACGTGCATGTAATACTTTAGTGAATGCACTTCTTGGATTATCTGGGTCTGGTAAAATTGTTGTTGGATCATTATATACTCTTGGTGGTTTTGTAATATTTATTTGACGTTTAATATCATTACTATTGAGCATATCATCTGTAATATTACATGGATTATGATTATGTCTTGGAGATAAATCATGAGGTTTTTGATTTTCAATTAATTGCTCCAGACGAATTTGCTTTTCAACTTGCCTTTGCTTAAGACGGTCATCTGGCATCATTAGAAAGGCTACATCAAAAGATCTTTTAAGTCCTGGCTTAGGATTTGATGATGAATAATCACGTCTAATACAATTATCACCGGAACATGGAGTTTTTAATTCGGTTTGACTTTGACTAGCTATATCCATAGTCATGGCTTACTGTAGTTCGTTTTTTACTTTTTTAGTTGAAAAATAATTTTTTAAATTTTTAAACAACACTTTAAACACAATTGACTTTCTGGTATTTTTTAATCTAGTACACGTTAACACTTTCGATGTTATTTTTAAACTACCCTGCTCTGACAATCTGCCTATCCTTAAGTAGAAATTTATTTTTCAACCCTTATTTACTCACTATCATATTATATGTGTATGTATGTGTGTTTGTGTAAAATTCAAAAGCTATAAGTATAGCATTTTCAATAGCTTTAAGTATTGTACATATGAAAAATTTTTACCCGCCCGTCTGCTTTACTAGTCAAACATATTTTTAGACAGATCTACTTTTATTAAAACTACCCTCCTTCAATTCGTCGGAATAACCATAAGGGATTTTATATATGAAAGGTGGAGCTTTTTCCTGCCCCTAGCTAAGGATATACCATTGAGCGTATCATAATGGTGATACTTAAATGAAACTGGGCGGTACTGTAAAGTGTTTCAATATGATGTTTTTCCGGATAAGAACCTGGAAATAATATTAAAGTTGTATTTGTGAAAGGAATTTTTACTTATTTTATAAAGTATGTTGAGAGGAAACAGGTTGTTGTTTTGCGCCTGTGTTAAAAGTATAACAGAGAAACAGGAAGCATGTTGTTAGTGTTGAACATAAAGCTTTAGCAATGTGTTGTTATGATTGTAAGTATGCTACTTCAGTTGATTTGAATTTTTTTTAATATTATTTATTTTGATTAATATGCTTCATTGTAGTTAGCTATATTCAATATATTTACTGATGGGTCGTTCAATAAAGCTGGAAAATTTGTATTAATGTATCTAAAGATTATGACAATCGTTTTAATTAAATTAGCAAGCGTAACAAAATATTTTCTTTTACATGGTTAAGTAATGAACATTAGTAATTATTTGATAAGATAAATTCTATTAAGCCAATTTTTTTTTTTTTATCATTATTTGATAAAATTGATTTTTAAGGCTTCTTTTTTAATGAAAAAAGAAGACACAAGAGAAGACGGTTTTTTTTATTTTTAGTAATTTACTTTTAGAGTAGAGAAAGCAAAGGAAAGGAAGTTAAATTAAGTTAAATTAATCAAGTCATTATCAGAAAAGTAAATGCTGTGAGTATTAATTTTACATTATCTGTTCAAAGCAGAATAAACCAATTTGTTTTTAAATATTTAGTAAAATTTTAAGGACTATACATTCGTAATATTACATCAAATATTAAAAATATTTTTTCTAATTCAAAAGAAAGCCTGCAAAAACGAAAAATGGGTTAAAGCAAATTAGTTTTTACAATTAAATCAAAAAAACAAACTTAGTTAATTAATGAGCTTTACTAAAATATGTTGTGCTATGCCGTTTTTTATCTAAAATTTAAAACTTTTCGAATATATTTTTAGTTTAACTATTGTCCTTTTACAAAACTATTTAGATATTTTGTTTCTTATTAGCCCGAATTTAATTTCTTAAAAGATTTTTTTAGTATATTCTTTACTGCAGATTATCTTTTCTCCAAAAATGTATCTCATATTCAACAAGAGAAAGAAAATACATACAAAGTTATTCAAATGAAATATAACCATCAAGATAAAACATATCCGGACTGCCTAGGACTGTCTGCCTAGCTCCACTTTTAAATATTTAAAATATTTGCATTGACTTCATATACCGTAAGATATCCTTTTGAGTAGCTGTACTATGATTTTTGATTAATTTATTTACTCTATGATCCACAATAACACAAACAAGGATATAAGTATTGTCTACTTCACACTTAAGGATAAGATATTTTTAGTCGTACTTCGCAGGTAATCTTGTGCATCGTGTATAACGTGCTCAAGTTTAAAGAAAACTTGATTGCATAATGAAATATTATATTTTGATTTCTAAGGAATTAATTATTTTCATACATTTATGCCTGGATTACTAAATAACAAAAGTAAAGTACTATTTTTTGCAATATAAATTTACATGACCGCAAAATAAAAAACGAGTTTTATTGTGTTTGATCAAAGAAAAGAGATTTTTAAATATTTAATAATAAGAATAAGAAAATGTATTTTTTAGAAGTCAAATTGACTCCTAAAACAACGGATATTTTACATAATTCTATAAAAGGGCTAAACAGACTTACCAACATCAATAGACAAAATGATCCTTACTGTTCCTTACTTTATTTTAGTCAGACACTCAAGTTGAAGTGTGTAATTCTCTTTAATAAAAACATAACCTAAAAAATTAAAGACTACATTTAGTCCTAATAGTAAAAGTTATTGAATAGAATACAAATACAATAATAATATTAAATATATCTTAAAAATTATTTGAATGAATTTTAAACGTTGTATTGAAGTACTATCTCTCTCTGGTTTATTCCAGCAACTGCTTAGTAACTAAAATAGTTTTCATAAGCTGACACAATTTATTACTAAAAAATAATGAAAAAAAAATTTATATAAAAAGTTTTTCAAGAATTTATTTTATCACGAAAATTCACTATTTCTATCAAATTGACAGAAACTGGTAAAATTCACTTGATTCACTTACACATGCTCAGTATTGCAGAATAATTTTAATACGATGTTAATCTACAAGCGTTGTAAATTATTGCCGCTATTTCATCGCGACTATTTTAAAGCGACTATTGAAAGGCACAGCTTTCTCACTCTTTCGATTTCATATATTTCATTTTGGCATCACTTTACACACTTTTACAATTCACAGGTGTCATCCTTGTTTCGTTTGATTATCAGTCGTCTGAAAAGTTATCCTAGTGTCTAAAAAAACAAATAAAATTTTTTGAATAATTTAATTTCAATAATTTGTTAAACTGAGTTAAATTAGAATAAAAAACATGTGCAAATTATAAACTTTTGTTAGTCGGAGTGTTGTTTGTACTTATTGTGTGAGTAAAAAACCTTTCTCCTTTGTTTAAGCGACTCTTTCAAATGTGATATTGAAAATAAAAACACAATACCAGGGATAAGGTAAGTTATATTTTACGTATGTTATCTTTAATACGTTTTTTAAAAAACTAGTTCACTACTTTTGATTATTGCTTACAAAAAAAATTTACAGTTTTAATAATATAACCTAAGAAGCAGACTTTTCTTATAGTAAAACTTGGTTCGATTAGTCATGGCCGCGATATCGAAATTTTAATTCGATTTAAGGCTGCTATTTGACGTTGTGTATCAGTTGTCTAGGTTAAGTTGTTGTTTTTTGGCGGCAAACTCTCACTCTTTTTATAGTGGAGGCATGCATTTTGGCAGCACTCTTACAATTCTTATAAATCGCAATACATTTCGAATTAAGATTTTTGTGGTTGGTTGTCCTATTGAATTTTCTTTGAATAATTCCTTTTGTTAAAGGGAGTCAGACGGATTTTAATTTTAATTGTATAACTTTTCAATTAATTGAATTATGAACTATTCAAAATATTTAATTTGTTAAGAAAGTTAAAATATTTTTAAGTTTAGTTTTCATAAAAATTCATAAAGCATAGATTTAAGTGTTAAAATGTGTGTTTGAGTATAGTGTAAGTAATTTGTGTGAGTAAAATATTCTTTAAAACTTTTATAATTTTTTGTGTAGTTGGAACAACTCAGCTGTGTGCATCAATATCAACAAAAAATAGAAATTCAAGGTATGTATGTGATATTTTTTTATGTGTAATTTGAATTGAAATCAGAAAAATAATACTTTGGATTCACATTTTCGTTTTATTCTAATTTTTTTTTCTTAATTGGTTTTTTAAAAATTTAAAATCTTAAAATTTTGTTCAGTATTTAAAAATAAATGGAAGAAATTTATTTCTAATTAAATGTGCTCCAAACATTTTTTCTATTTTCCTAAAAAAATAAATGTTGGATTTTACTTTTGATTAGTTTTAGTCTCATTTTTTTAATACCTTAAAAATACTTAAAACTTAAACTATGTACCAAGATAAAACAATTATTTACTAATTAAACAAATTAAAAAAAATCCTTCACAATTTATTAATGCATGTGTAATGTATATTATATTTGAAACGAATACTTATACATTTGAGTTATTATGATCTCTTGACAATGATAATCCAATTCTTAGGGAACATATTGTCAAGTGCACGTATGCTTTTTAATATTTCAGGATATTTTTTCTTTTATTTTAAGGGCTGGATTTCAGTACAAGTGAATATAACAAGTAGTTAACATTAAAATTATATATTAGTCGTGAAAAAAAAAAACGAATAGGTACTTGACTCAAAAAGGAAATATAAGAAAAAATTTCATCTCAACCAAAAACAGCTTGAAAAGAATTTTTGCACCCCTATATAACTATAAAATAGAATCAAATGGAGGCTGCCCCTTAATAGAGTGGTATTCAGGACCATCTGCTCAATTTTTTTTAATGTTCAAATCATTTTCAATGAAATGAAGTCTGTTGCATTGAGTTGACGCCTTTGTTACTTTTGAATACTATTCCCCTCAACAGTTATCTCCTAAAATTTGATTCCTATAATCAGTCCTTTACAATCTAGATATAAAATTTTTAGTATTGGAAAGTAGGTCTTCTTTAATTACATCCAAGACCACATCAAATAGGAATCGAATTTGAACATATGTAAGAAAATGGCTGGATGAACCCTTCGGGATATATCCTATATAGTATGACATGAGGACAAGTGTATGTTGTATTAAATGTGGCATCAGCATATGGTTCCTTAACCGCTGACTATGAGGATTATTCAACTAATACAGGGAGAAAATCTTGTATTGGTTTAAATAATTTAAAATTTTGTTTTGTATTAAAGTAATTTGCTTTTATGCTTGACAAAATTTAAATAAATCGATTTTTTCTATCCTTAATAAGTTTCTTAAGCTTATTTTTACTTTAGAAGAAGTTTGACTTATTATTAGTAAATTTACTAAAGTCTTTGAAAAGGAAAATAAAAACCAAATTTTGTTAATAGTTTGATTTAGCAAATTGAATTTCAAAAATTTATTTTAAGAAATAAATAATTTTTTCCGTTTTAATTTGAATATGAAAACTATATCAAAATGTTTTCAATAAGATCAGTTCATTTAAGATGACTTCAAGTTAATCTTTTTTAACCGCCAAAAGTTTCAATATGACGTCAGAAATGTATAAACAAATCAAAAATTTTTGGAAGATTTTTAGAAAATTGTTCTACGCTTATCATATCGGAAATTGTTTGAAGAAAAAAGGTTGGAGCATTAAGCTAAAAAATAAACACTTGTAGTTGCTTTCCGAAGCCAGAAGAAAAAGGAAAGTTGAACAGAAACATACGTAAAGTAGTTTGGCATTTTTAACTAATCACTTCGCAGCTGGGTTAGCTAAATTAAAAAAAAGGCCAATTTCAGAAAATGTTGTTCAATCAAATGTTGCTGGCAAATAACAAACAAAAAAAAAGGGAAAAACAATATACATATATGTATATTTTTATCAAAAAGAATATGTATATGGACTAAGAAACCTGAACCAATTCATCGAAATATAATTCTACCCTCACAGTAAGTTAAGAGATCAAAGCAACGAAATTTTTACTCTTAAAATTGTTGCGTTCGATAATTACTTTTGATCATTAATGCTATAATTCTAGTTTTGAAATATAATTATAATTAATATTTGATTTATTTCAATCTATTATATTTTTTTTTTAATTTGATTTCAAAATCACATCCTGATAAACCCCACACAGCAAAAAATAAAACCATGCAAAATTCATTGTATATATTTTCTTTTTTCATAATTCATATCTCAAATGAAGAAATCTAAAATTTTTGTGGCACACGACCCAAGTGTAACAAATCTAAATATTGTTGTCAGCCATTGTTTTCAATCTTTAACTACAATACCCTTATGTGAAACAGAGATAATAGATATAAACTAGGGCGATTCATAGATTTTAATTTTCTAAGCTCCATAGAGTTCACGATTTGATTGAATAAGTTCAGAAGAACTCATCTGAGTAGAAACACATTTTATGAATTAAGTTTTCATATTTAGTTTGTATATCATTTATGATAGGATATAACTTTTAAGAAGGGTTGTTACCATATGAAGTAGTATCCTCTAATGAGCATTTTATCTTTTTAAAGGGAGTCTTGTTCATATGTTTGGAGTTTTTTTTAAAAAAGATTTATGACTTAGTTAGTCAATTATGACAAGATATATTTTGTAAATATCTTATACTTATTTGTTAAAAGTTATTTAAATTTATTTTAGTCTTGGAAAGTGCTTTTTAAATCCATAAGTGTCTACCTAAAGTATAGTTATAGATGGGGTTTTTTTAAATAGAAATCGCTTCACTTAAAGCTTAACTCTTAACCCTCAGATTATTAAAATTAGCCGTTTTTAAAACTTACCTACGCGTTGGGTTGGTTAATAATAACCTTTGCTTAAGCTTCGTCCTTTCATCACCTACTTTTGCGAATATTTTGTGATTTGGTAGAGTAATTTTCCATTGATTACAGATTTAGTATTCAAACTTTTACATCCGTTTTTAGGCTAAACAGCCAGGAAGCTAAGTGTTAATATGAATAATGGTTTGATATGAGTTTAGGTTTTTATGCTATTTCTAAGTATTTAGAGTACCCTACGCCAAAATATAATCAAAAGTGATCCAAGTAAAGATTTAAGAATTTCAGTGCCCTAGAAATATTCATAAAAATTGTATAAAAAAATTGTATAAAAAACCCGACTTACCCAGAAAGCTAGATGACTGCATATGTGGCATGTGGTTGGAAATATAGTAATATCAGTGTGTTCAAATTAACTATTATAGAATTTTATTATAACAAAATAAGTAATTACTCTAAGAATTTTTTGAAATAAGCAACATAATCACAGCTAAACGATCGCAAAAATAATTCTTAAGAAAAATATTAAGTGCACAATGAGCATTGTCTTATCCATAGAATGATAGATGTCAGCATTTAACTCTGCAATGTTTCAATACCGATCATTTCTAACGACTTCACGCAGGCTAATTTTGTGAACTTTATCTTCGAAGAATGAAACAACATCAACGCATTCTAACGATCATCCCCCATTGTTGTACGTAAATAATTCAAAACTAGTTTTAATTTACTAAATGAGCGTTCACAAGAAGCTGATATCTCTGGAGCAGTCAAAATAAAACAAACAAGCTTATGCGCCAACGGAATTAACTTGCGCAATTTAAACACTATTTTAGAAATATCTCCAAAATTCGTACATTCTGTAGATGAATCCAAAAGAATTTCTAATTCAGCAAGCAAGCATTCTGGTTCTTCTGTGAAAAATGTTGGGTCTAATTGCACAATAGATTCGATTAACTTAATCGTGACGTTGCTTTTGTTAACTGAAAATTTGAAAATTTTTTGAATAGGTACAAACATTGAAAAATTGTTGTCAATATACCTTGTGAAAACTTGCAAAACAGATCTAAATTCCTTGTTATAAACTCGAAATTAGTAGCTGTTTCTGGGTATTCATCATACTTTTTTGGTATACGATGTGTTCTGCTTTGAAAAATCATGCTCAGGACTGATATTTAGTTTTTTAGCAAATGTAACTGAGCTGTTTATGAATCCAAACTGTGAATTTTAATACTTATTCAATATGGAATTAAAAAAACCTTGAACGGAAAATTTCAAAATTTATTAGCAAATAAAATAAGGTATGAGTAATCAAACGAAACCATTATACCTACAAAATTGGAATTTTTGGTAAGCACTTGTTTTTATTATTCTTCACCGTTTAGCATTCTTCGAAATTGCTATTGCGAAAGTCTCTTCACTTACTCAATAAACTCTTACTTAATCAGTGTGTTGTCGCAATGATTTATGACTTGAATCACTGTGATTTAAAAACTGACTGCAGTATTCATTCTAATAGAAGAAGTAATCAGTGTTAAGTTTTCTATAATTACTACTTCTCTATTTTGATTCACTTGGTATCATTTAATTAGCACTTTCAACCAAAAATCTATTAGATATTTTTGGAAGTGCTGACTCATATATTCACAATCGAATGCAAAAAGTTTGAAATAAAAAAACAATTAAAGAAATTAATGTTACACCTATCATGCTTCATAAAATATAGTCTCAGAAATTCCAGAATTCGTGAATCCATGTCAAGTCACCGATTTCATATTTGAATTGCACGATAGAATAACTGAGATTTGCCGACTGCCGACTGCTCGATACGCCCCTGATAATAAGTGATTTTTGATTGAAAATTACTTCTGGTTGTTCATCAGTTATACTAAAAGAAGAGAAATTTCTCTTCTTAGCTTAAGCTAATACCAGAAAAATATTAAATATAATATTCTTCTATAACAACGATAGAATATTTCACAGATTTACTTCCATATTTCAAAAAATGGTTGCAGAAAAGGAATTTATTTTTCAAATAATGACGTCAAATGCACAATAGTAATTTTGCAGGCAAGACGAGACGAGTTGAAATGATCTTGATTTAAAAACATGTTTTTTCGTTGTAAGAGTGGGTCTACACAGGACAACTCACAGCAATTTTGTGAGTTTTGTATGAAAAAAACCGGTTTCGCTGTGAGTTTTCTACTGTGAGTTGGCCTGTGTAGACCAACTCTAAGTGAATAGAATTATCGAGTCCCTTTGTACACAATTTAGAAATATACATTTTGAGTTTTTTTTAAAACGTTTTACTTTTTTTACGCTTTACCTTGCTGGGAACTTTATTTATTTGCTAATTGTAACTAAATTTTATGTTTGAGTAAATCACACAAAATTTTTATCTAAAGTAAATATCAGAAAATTTGCATGAAACTAGAGAAATTCTTGTTTTAGTATTTTAAATTGTTCCCTTATTTAAGGTAACAAGCAGTCGTCTGTTGTCTATCTCTACCTTATGGTAATTATATTACAGATCATCCCAAAAAACGACTTGTCTCAAAGTTATTATATATTAAATTTATGTATTTAATTTGAAATCTTGTACAACAATCTCAATTTAAAGTTATTAGGGATAAGACATTCTGTGCTTTGAAGCTCCTGATATATATTCATTAATTTACTATAGCAATTATTGTCTTAGAAACTCAGTTGTTCCTGGTAGAATCGTGTAAATCCTCAAAATACTACAAATGACACTGCTTTATATAATTAGAGACATTAATTTTTGATAAGAATTTTTAACAAAAAGTTTTTTTTTCTTTTTTTTGGATTACTGATAAGAAAATCTGTCAAAAATTAAAATTTTGTGACCAAATAAAAGAAAAGGCAGTGGGTAAAATTTTATCTTTCATTATTATCAGAGGGTTGAATATTATTTAAGGGTCTGCTAAGCAGATTTATCTTAACAAAAATCCTGTGAACAATTTCATGCTTATTGCGCAAACACATATCGAATCCGTTTTGTTCAACACTATGTACACAAAACTAATTTGTTGCAAGTTGAAAATATCTTGGGGTGGACTATGATTTTCCTGATTTACTATAATAACATAAGATTTTAGAAAATATATAAGTAGAAGTGTTGTTTAGTTACTTATAATTGGATTAGAAAATCAGTCAAAATTTTAAAGTTTTTTATAATTAAACCGACGAATGTATGTTTGACTTATAAAACTCATAACTTCGTAAAAAGTATAACCACAGTAGAGAATTTTTTAATAATTAATTTTCTTTTGGCTACAAACATCGTATAATTTACTTATTATTCGTTTTACAACAAACAACAACAAAGCTTTTATTGAATTTTTACGATAAGGATCAAAACGATCACTCTGTCAAGCAAGTGTCTGCCATAATTGTTTTTACCTAGCTTTTGAGTTGGTTATTTGATATTAAGTTTTCTCTAAAAATTACAAAAAACCGAAATATTAAAGTTGGAATTTCGTAAATTATTTTTATAAAATTGAAATTAAATTTTAATTAGAAAAACCGATAGTAAATTATCGAAAAAAATGAAATCACTTTAAATAAAGGAAAATCCCAATGAAACTTACTAACCCTTATGCCATATAAAATTCTTGCTGAGGAAATATTTCTGATTTCGCCTTGCAATGAGATTGATTGCAATACACGAGGGGCAAAGATTTCATTTCTCATAATCACTTCAACCAAATACCATATTGCTATTTCTTCTGATGAGTTTCAACTGAGCATATGGACTAGTGGTCGCTATGGGGTATTTGTTCTTATTTTTCTTTTTTCTATTTATATATAGTTATACTTTTTGTTTTTTTGAGTTCACCCCGAAATCAGTAAATCCCCGCTCAATCAAGCGCTATTTAGAACAAACTCATTGAATATTCTTCTTTTTTTTTGTCCCTCTTACAATATTTAGCGCCGCACTATTTCAATGATGTTTAGGTACACTCTTTGGAAATAATAATCATCAGTTTTATAGTATAGGGGTTCAATATGAACCTGTTCATCCCTTATACAAAAAATACAATCCATAAATGGTTTAAGTTAAACCAACACCTGTTCAAGTGGAATTAGCATGGTTTATGTGCCTCAATGATAATTCAAGTTACGGATGTCTTTAGGGGATAGTTGAGGGTTAGTACTGAATTAAATTCCAATTTAGGGGATTTACAGAAATGTTGAAAATATGTATATATATAACTTAAATGATTATTGCCATAGAATGTGGCATTTATCATGTGTTTTTTTTTTCAAACATATGGTAGCCAAGTTGTGCCGTAATTTTTTGAGACAACTTCAATTCACTATATGAATCTTCCTTTTTAAAAACTTAATCATGACTTTTGTAAATCTTATTTAATTCTATTACAATATTTAGGATTGGGAAGAATGATTTATAGAATTAAATTAATATTGATAAACCTAACGAATCAATTATTATGCTAAATTATTGATCTTCTATTTTATTGAATCCTTCACTATCTTGAATGCACAAATACTTTTAGCTCAAGTGGCAATAGATTATTGCATAGCTAAATAAGGAACAAAATAAGTAGTATGCTTAGCTCATTTTTTTTGTTCTATGTATGCTCAAAAATCAAAGTTACAACAAGGGAATCTTTCAATTTTCTAAGACGAGGTTCAAAATTTACTTAATTTGTATTGGTGTTGAGTTTCTTGCAGAACGGTCCTCATATAACTTGGCAACATGAGCAGAGAAAAAATACCGAAAAGGACTTTTTACCTCAGAGAAATTTCAAGAAAAAAGACCAAAAAAACAGAAAATTCAATTTTAAAAGCGTAACATTTTCTCCCCGGGAATTCTTTGAAAAATTTTCGTACGCATTTCTATTATAAGCTACCAGCAAACATTATTTTTTTTTTCCACAGTTTGTTTACTACAATCTTAATTACAATTGATGTATTAATAATGTTGACTTATGCTATATTATGATGAAAATATGATGTTACTTTCGTTTTTAAACATGACTGCAGGCTCACTTTGTTCAATAGGCTCCATTTTATCTAGTAATCGTGTCTGTTTTTCTGTTACGGATTATGTTAAACTCTAGAAACATTCACAAATTTAATTTTCACTTAATGATATTATGATAGATTGCTGATCTATTCATTATTTATTGGAACCAATATACTTCTAACTAAGTATAATTGCGCATCAAAAACCCTTATAGAAAACCTAATCTAGACACAACCTAAATGTCAAATTATGTTCCCTACATATCATAGATGTAAAGTACTTCAATATGAAAAAGAATTAAATTACAAATAATTTTTGGAAATAATCATTAAAAAAAAATATTTAAGGGAAAATTAAATGTCTTATATTTGTTCAAGAAGGAGATGAAGAGCTAAATTATATTCACGAGATTATTAATTTGTTGTATTTTTCTAATTCAAGATCAATTTATATATTTTTAAAATTTTTAATAAAACCGACTGTATGTCCTTCTTTTAGTTAATTGAAGCTAAATTTTTGGTTCATAAAAATTTTATTTATCCATAGTACCAAATTTTTTGTAAAACTACAAAGATTTTATATTTTTTTGAAAACAAATGATAGCTGAACTAATTGTCAGTAAAATCGCCCAAACTTGAGGGCTTAAACTAATGAGAATATACAAGTAAACGTATTCAATGGCTAAACTGGAGCAGTGAAGCGCAAAATTTTTTTTATCCAAGTTTAAACTGACATAATAATGCTAAGCTCCAGCTAAGCTAGCACTGAATGTGTATATTGAAAAAAGTTTTTAAACAGAATTATACCTAACATTTTTATTATCATAGACAACGCCATGTTTTTAGCAGGACTTTTCGATTTTAAAATAGTTTTTTAATGCCTTATATTTAGTTAATTTGTATTCATAATTTAATTAAATTTTAGCAAATGTTTTCATTAAGCATCAACTTTCACATCTTAAACTCCAAACTAGCTGCCTTAAAACTAATACTCCATAATTTATACTTTCAAGCTATAAGACAACTGACCCTCGTGTTCTTCATTACAATCAATGCACTTCTTTATAACTAATTTTTAGCCAACTCGTTTATTATTTATCAGAATAAATATTTTCCTCATTTAAGACACTTTAATCCTTTTCAACATAAAGAAAAAAACTAACATAAATACTTACTACATTTCAAATAACAAGAAAATATGTTAGAACAAGTGTTCGAATCATAAACAGCTCTGACAGAGGTATGTACATAATGCTTAATGGTCTGTAGCCGGTTAGTACTACACTCTACGATAAAATCACTCACCCTAATATTTAAACAAACCCCAGCATTTATGTATCCGCTATATTCGAATAAACATAGGAATAAGACAAATCATCATCCATTTTGATTATTTCATTTAAAATCAGCATTTCGATAAATCTCCATAATCAACTCTCCCTGTCTGCAGTTGGGTTTTTTTTGTGTCCTTTTTGTATTATCTCCATTTTTTTTTCCTTTTTTAAAACTTTTATCGAAACTTCTGCAATCATATTGCTAACGCAGCTTTAGTCTTTTTTTTTTTAATAATATCTGAGTATCGTTTCCCTGTTCTAAATTTATACCGGAATTTAGGAAAATTGAATGGAATGAAATTTCCGCGGTTTGATTTTAAATTATATAAAACCGGAAAGGCTATGGTATCCGTGTGGTAGTTACATCAAATAAGCAAAAGAAAAATTTCTTCTGATCTTGAATTGATTTGAATAATTTTTGTCTATTCAAAGAATTCCAGACTGATAAAGTAGCCAACATTTATTCATAATATTATCATATGTAATCACAAGATATGTCGGTATAATAAATTCATTTTTTATTGAAAATAAAGTTGAAAGTAAAAGAAAAGTTAATTTTAGTAACTTCATAAATTTAATTAACCAAAAAGAGTTAAGTTATTGTTCTTAAAGCTAATTAGCGTTTCTTAACAGGATAATATTACAAGAGAATCCTTTACTACCGTTTAATTTCTGGTATCCTATTATAAGTTTATGTCCCCACCTAAGGGCCATTTTCAAAATTACTACTTAGCTGTATAAAATTCTCATTTCGTATTCATAGAGGCAAATTGGAAAATACAGGGTTTAGTTTATATCAAAATATTTACTTGAAATGAGGTTTATATCATAAACCGAAAATTTACTTGAATGGATAACATAGGTAACGCCTCCTCCTCAGGCCGTAGAATATAAAATAGAGAAAAGTCTGTTATAAAGTTAACGAGGGATAAGAATATGCATTTAGTGTTTTTATGTGATTTATTTCGATTTATATAGAAAAAAGTTTAGATTAGAATATTCTTTCGATATTCAGGAAATATGTTATTTGTGTTTTAGTCTATAAAACTGGCCATGATTAAAGCTTACTATGTATGTGTTATAAATTTTAGTTGTTAGTATAGAAAAAATTAAAATTCCTGAAAAAATGTAAAAAGCAAAGCAGTTTAATTACTTTTAATATAAAAAGAGGTTGTGATGGTTATTCTAATGCCATGATAGTTGTCATGACATTAACATTTTGGTGATATCTTATCTGCACCTAGTTTTGATAAAAAAATTTCCTTTTAAAACATCTCAAAGCGATCACCGAATTTTAATAATTTTTACAATGATAACAACTATCCTTAAATTAAAAATATAAAGCAATTGATATCATGTATAAAGTACTGCATAGTTAGGATGGAAAACTTGCAACAGTAAAAATTTTTAGCATACAGAAAGTCACCAACATTGCCATATATATTATTATATAGAAAGTAGCGGGGAACATGAATTTGATCGTAAATAAAGGAACTGCCTTAACTGAAAAGTAACTCCCTTTTATTGATCATATATCGCTGATTTCTCTACTGAGATATTTAAATATGGGATAGATCTATCTCAAGAGGCTACACTTTTTGGTAAACTAATGTATCTCAAAGTCAGTCTGACTTGGAATCCGAGATAAATATTTGAAATCCTAAATGCTTGTTACCTCTGGAAAAAAACCCATAACACAAAGAATGGTTTACAAAATTCTAGAAAAACAAAAAAATAATCTTGACAAGGCAATTACTTGGATTAAAAAACTCTGATAGAACTCTGATGTTGTTAATTATAGAAAATATCATTGTCGTAGGCAATTACAATCTTTTGATATTATTCCCATTTTGTAATAAGCATAAATTTTGCATTTCTGTGTATAATGAATCCAAAATAGATAAAAATTTTTCAAGAATGTCCAGCAGTAGCTTCCTGTATTAAAACATAATTTTTATCAAAATGGTTCTATTTATCAACATAATCTCCTTTCAATTAAATACATTTATTCCAACATTTCTTTATATTTTTTAAATCAACGATATACAAAAATTTATTTTTGGCCTTAAAATATACCATGGCTCATATTTTCAGCCAAATGTCATTTCTAAAACATCGTTTAAAAATCTGCTATTAGTCAAAATTAACTGTGATGGATGTGGATATAAGTTAAGACTATATTTGTGCAATTTAAATATTTTTTTTCAATAGCTTGTGATACAATGAAAAAGAACTTTTTTCTATTTCATATGAGATTTTCTTCTGCAATATAAATATCGCTGTTGATAATTTTACTCTTCGCAAGATCAGTAAAATACCGTTAGCATCGTACAATGTAATGTAGATTTATATTTTATCCATTTTTATATACTCTTGCAAAATCCCTTTTCATTGTTTCACTTAAAAACTACTCTGAATCGTTGATGTATTTTTATTCAGCTTTGAGAGAAAATTACAGACATTTGGGGAGAAATTTTTACTTAAAAATAGTAAACATTGTATGTATATAGCTTTAAAGAGTTTTATCTTTATTATCGGCAATAATATTTTTTTACCGCCATATTTAAAATTATGGCAAGTCAGGGTAACAACTATTTTCAATGGAACAGAGTAAGGATTTCACAAGCCGAATTTTACCTTTAATAGTTATTTTTCTATTGAAAAGGAATGATAAATCGTCACAGGAAACTTTATTGAATTTACTGACATTTATAAATTAAACGTAAACTTGTCATTAAATATTTATCGCTTGATAATTTCAATAGTGGTGCTATCTATGTGTCGGACAACAGAGCTTCTTAATGTATTTCTTAAAAATAAAAATTGTTAAAATCTATAAAATCGTCTTAGTATTTCGTCCTAAGCCAAATATCATTTACAGATTTTAATACAGGTCAGATGTATAAAACTTGGGATTTAAACACAAAGAATTCATCAATTTTTTGAAATATATTATTAGACTTTAATCAGAACAATTCATCAAAATCTCAATTGAATAATTAAATTCTCTCAACTTCAGAACTATATGTATTCGATTAACTTAAAAAAGAACTACAAAACTAAGAAATTGTACTTATAGTCTTAGATACGGACACTATTGAGCTCTAAAAGTTTTCTTGAACATACAAAAATGCTGATCACGTAGTTTCGTCAGACTTTTACAGTTGAATAAGCCAAAAATGTACTTAAATAAAGAAAGGTGGTAAATGAGAAACAGCTCGTCCATCCTAATCAACATATTTAAAAGAATTTATTTATCAGCAGATTCCAAGAAAAATGAGTAAGCAATTTATCTAGAGTTTAATAATACGGATAAGTAGAAATAAAGAAATAATTGCATTGAACTTATTACAGGGGAAAAAGAATAAATAAAAATAATAAAGTTCCTAATTTTAAAGGGTAGAATATTATCTCTAGTCATTTGTAATTGATATTGGAAGTTCTATTTTATTTAATTAAAAACGAAATATATACTACAGCAGATAGCGAAATTTTGAAGTTAAAAAATGACAAAAAACACTTCTTAAGTAAACTTCCGTTGAAGATTTCAGTAATTGTTTACTTTATTGCGATAACAATGATTTTATCACAAAGTGTATACAAGGAATGTGATACCGTTTTTACTAGCATATTTTGTGGTGCTGCATACAAATAGGTAGTACTTTGCTTTTGTTTTAAGGTTTCATCCTCAAAAACTCCGTCCAAATATCTTTTTGCTTTGTTTTCATTACTTCTAGACCAAGTATACGAATTGAGGTCAATGATTGATTCATTCTCATCCATAGATGCAGTAATAGAATATCTTTCCTAGAAAGAACTAAGGGAAGTTGAGCAATTGTGTGTTTTGAAATGTCAGTATATCGAGCCTTTAAGGTAAAAACATAATATAAATCTGAGCTAGATGGGAGTTTTTCACAACAAAGTAGAAAACGTGCAAATCAATGAGAACTGATAAAATATAAATCGTATTTCCTATCATTTTGTTCATTACATGCATAAATAGACGACCTACTTTTTATTTTATATGCGTCGATAAGTCTGTTGTTAGTGAAATGTTAACTTCAAAGATAAATAAGGCAATTTTAGGCTATGAGCATATTACATAAAATAACGTGCGATTTTTGGTCGCCAGATCTCACACTGATTATGAGAATTATACTGTTTCATTGAGTATTCAGCAGGGGCGGCAATTCATTTCTTCTGAATTTTAGTTAATTTTTTACTGCGCCCATTATAATAAATCCGAGAAAAAATTTTTCACATTTAATTATATCTTATCTTAAAAAAAATATAAATGTATAATATATATTATCCCGTGTTTTTAATCAGAACCACTGTTGAAAGGATTCCGACTCCGAATGCAGCTTTACTGTTTTTAATTACAAAAGAAATCTTAATAAATTTTTTTTTTTGATTAAATCATAAAAGGTTTTCTTAATAAATTAAACAAACACTTTTCACATATTTCCTTCGCCAAAAATCGTGGTTGATTGTTATATGGACAATAAACTCAGAATAAAATCAAATAAGAATAAATTCACATAAACTCAAAAATCAAAGTAAATTTAAAATAAACTCAAATAAACTGAGAATACAGTTAGCTTTAAAGGTATTCTTAATGAAAGTATTTTTCTGGAATTAGCCGTCCCATCTCACTAATTCAAAGCTTAGAAGTTAGGGACTAGAATAAACATATAACTTATAATTAACTACTACATAATTTTTAATATTAAAAATATATAAAAAAATTAAAAGAGGTGTCAGCTGGATTTGCCCATTTTAGATTTATGAAACATACTCTGACTTTTTTTAGTAATAATTTAAACTGCAACTATCTTCACTCCGAACGATTATTTTTATCTGTCAAAATGTGTCTATAGTGAAATTATCTGAATTATATATTTATTTTATTACTTTAATATAAGTGTGTGCTTTTTTTGTAATTTTCTGTGATTTTATCTAATTTAGTTGTTAGTACTTTCACAAAAAGATAACCACGCGTTGGAAATTTCAGAATTAATTTCTGAATCCATCATTAATTTGATTTTGTAGTATAACAAGCAAAATAGTAAATTATAAATTCAAATTATTTGAATACCCTCTTTGATATCTTTATTTTAGAATAATATTTAAAAAATGGATTCAAATCAAAATTTTTATGAAATTTTGGGTGTTCCACCAACAGCAACTCAACAAGAAATTAATAAAGCATTTAAGAAACTTGCTTTACAATATCATCCTGATAAAAATGACACCGACTATGCTAAATATCGGATGAATGACATAACATCAGCTTATAGTGTTTTATCTGATCCTGAAAAGCGCTTTCGTTATGATCAAAATTCAGTCAGAAATAGAGATGAACTACTTTGTGATATGACTAGGGGTCAAGGATTAGCTTTAACAATTCTCTCAGTATCAGCTTTTGTTGGTTTTTGTGCATTTAAATATTTAACTACAAAATCAAAGGACCGTAAATGATTTTTCTTTGTTTTAAAATACTTAAACTTCTCTTTCAATTCATTAAAATTATTTTGATAATTTGATAATGTCGAACTATATTTATATTTGTTTTTAAAAACTAGAATAAATTCTTTGAATTAAAAATATAAATAGGCGTAATTTTTGTTTTATATGAAAATTAATAATATCAAAAAATTTTTAAAAAATAACCTAGAGAAATTTTTCAAGATTTTGCCTGAAAAACTAATTTTGTCTCATTTTTTCACCTATTTTATATAAAAATATATTTTTAACTCGTATAATTGAATAATTTAAAATATTTACATAAAAAATGAAATTTAGAGGCTTACATAATATCTTCAAAACGGAATAAAATGATAATAATATGCATACTCTTGCCTTCCTTATGAATTTAAAAAATATTTAGGAGAAAATTTTCGAAGTTTTCAGAAAGCGTAAGTACTTCATTCAATTTTCGTACAATTATCCTCTAGAGCAGGGGCTCCCAAAGTGTGCAACGTGTAGCTATTTCAAGGGCGTCGCGAGACGGTACGTCCAGGTCATAAGATTATTTTTGGAGTTTCTTTTAATAATAAATAAAGTGATCTTAATGCATGTTAGAGAAAGCAGCTTTTTTTAAAGAAGGGCGTCGCGAAAGAAAGTCTGTAAAGGTCGTCGCAGGTAAAACAAGATTGTTAACCTCTGCTATACAGTGAAATAGAAGAATTCAGCTTTTTCAGAAAACAGATTTCAAGTTTTTCCGATTCATTTCTGATTAAAAATGGAAATAAATTTTATTCAGAGAAATATTTTCTATTTGTGCTTTTAACGAAATTAAAAATCTAATTTTCCTTATTCTAGTAAAATAAAAAAAATTAATGCTTATAAACATGAAGGTTTATTTTAAATAAATTTCTTTGTATTATAAACTTTCTAAAAATTTGTATTTTGGGCTTCAACTATTTATGCAATAATGACTGCTTAGCATTAGAAATATTTTTCGAAATAATAGTAAGTTATAAACCAACCTTGTAAATGAGCTGTTTACTTGTTATTCAAAAGTACAAGTACAGCCAGTATTGGTGGTTGTATTGTTAAATCAAATATTATTAATTTGATTTTTTGATTCAGAGATTAGTTATCATCAAACAAGCTAGGAATCCTAATTAAGATTTATATGAGTTATATTTTTGTGAATTGTTCCTTGTTGTTTTTTTCGATTGTTCAATGCTAAAGGTCGAAAATTTTTACTTTTCAACCCTTCTGGGTACACAACATTAAATTTCAAGTATCATTTTCATAAGAAAAGACAATAAGTTTTTAGTTGAAAGGTTGGGGTTGCCTTATTTATATTTCTATGATTTTTAACTATATCATTTTTGCTCTAGCTTTTTTACGCAAAGTTGTGTGTGTCATGTTCTTAGAAGAATTAGAGTTTCTTTTTTTCAAAAAAGACTCGATTTCAAACAACTAGGTACCTTTGGCTCTTTGACTAAGATGTTAAGGACAAAATGTTTTTGTTCAATAACTAATTTTAACAGTGGAAATATTTATACAATAGATACTACATTGTAAAATATAGGAGAAGAGTATGCTCAGGAATGAATAAGTCAAACAAATTATTGTTTGTTGTAAATTTTTAATTGATTTAGAGAAGAAATTAATTTTATTTTTTAAAAGCATTAACGTATTGCTTATAAGCTATTTACAAAAATTAATGAAATATTTTTCAAACCGTTATTTATTCATCAGAATAAATTTTCAAGGACTCTTATGAGTAATTTCAGAAACATAATAACGTCAAGAAATTTTTTGTTTTAACAGGTTATAGGGTTCACTTACTACATATTTTTATGGTCTTGGCAAATTTTTATTATTCCAAAGGTTTTGAAACATTAAAACGCTTTAAATAAATTATATTCACTTAATATAGAAAATTATGTTGAAACTTAATAATGAATTTTGTTGCAAATCTTTCTTGTTCCCTATTAGCACTTTTTTTTTAAGTATTGAATATAATAAATAAATTTGTCTTCAAACGTACATAATATTCAAATATGATAAATATAAAAAAATTACTTTTAAATTTTCTTTTATTTCCAAATATGCCTCCTTAAGGGTCAAAATTGAAGGATATATTAACTTAAATCTGATTCATTATTGAATGACACTAGTTTGCAAACTCAAATTAAATAAGGCCCGCATCCATAATCAAAAGAAATTGGCAGAATTTTTCTCTGGTTTTTACTGTTGTTTCTTAGAGCACCCTGATAACTTTTTTTTGTTTTTACTTTCAATATCGTTATTTAATTTTTAACGATGATTAATAGAACATAAATGTAGTAGTCTCAAAACAAAAAATAAATATATGTATATAAACCTTCTTTTAAAAGGGGAAACCTAAGAGAAGTTTTGGTAGAAAATAAGTGTTTAATACAAATTTTATACAAAGAAAAAGAGTTTTAGTCAAAGAAAGAACATTTTTTCTATATAGTCTGTTTGTTTCAAATGTGTTCCAGTTTTAGAAGATAATTTTTTGGATTACAAAAATTAATGCAGCATTCAAGGCCCAGCTTAACTTTACTAAATATTTTTCTATAAGTTACACTCATATGGCCGACCAAAATAGGCCACACACATGAAATTTGTTATAGTAAAACTTTAACAGTTTTTTTTTGGTTTTATTACTTTCACTAAAACACCGTACAAAAAAGGAAAACCGTGTAGGTCAAATGTCAGGTTTTGATATTTTCTATTCTAAAAATGATTTCAAGTTTTAAGTATCTACTGTCATACACTTCAAGACTTTAATTAAAAAGTTGAAATTCCACTATATAAATATTTCTAATTATATTAAAAATCAAATAAATAATATTTTTTAATCATAATTATAATTCATATATCATATTCATATCAGTTACTTGATTGCCATATACAAAATTTTAATAATTGCATTCAAGTATTATACACAACTCAATAATTTAGATAAAACCAACAATTTTAATTAATTATTTTTTTCTTTTAATTTTAAGAAAAGCTTTATCCATCTTGAATACTAAACTTCATATCTTTTAACATACATCAGTCTAGATGTCTTATTAACTATAACTGCTTTCGCCAAAAAACTACGCATACATTCAACTCCTTCAACTTCTGTGAGGTCCATCTAAAACAAATAAAAAAAAGTCAAAAACAAAAACAAAAATAAAAACAACTTTGATGTCGATTTTATTTAAAATCAAAAAAATTTCTGAAAATTTTTCTCGCACGATGGCTGATATAAAACCAAAAAAGTGGAAGCTAATGCGTCCCGCGCCATATAAGCTTGAGTCAGTGCCAATTCCTTATGCGGTTTATTGTTGCTGCTCCCCCAGAAAATATCTGCAAAAGCAACAGTGAGACACAACAACATGGTCAGAGGAAAATCAAAAATGAACCCAAAAATTTACTTGTTCACCGTTAAGTGATTCTGAAATTGGGCCCTGAGAGAATTTCATGTAGCAGGTAAGCATGGCACACACAAGATGAGACCTGACTGCCACCCGTAGTTGGTACTCAATCAGTCGCGCAAAAATAAATAAAAAAATAATTATATATATGTATATATATATATATTATATATAACAAAATAAACGATAAGCTCCTTGTGCCAAGGGACCAGCACAAAGCGAGACGTTTATCGGTGAATAAAAACCAAAACGAAAGTTTTATCTCTTAATTTGAAAGCGATTCAAAGACGTTTCTTGGTTTGTCCAACTATTTTGGTGGCTTTTGATTTGGGGTATAAAGATTTTTAGAAGCCGACAAAGTTTTTGCTTACTGTTGGGCATGTGTCACGTTTTCATAGATAATTGCCACAGTCAAGTGCTAACATATTACTAAATGATGTGTTTTTTTTTTGGTTTGTCGTTTTTAAATATTTGTTTTAGTTTCAAAATTAAATTTCAAATCCATTGTTCAAATTTCTGAATAAAGTCATTTATTATTTTATTTGTAAATATTAATTTAATTTTTCTTTGGAGTTCAAATAATTTTTCTAAATTGCATTCGGATTCGGATTGATTCGGTGTAATTTTGATTTCATTTTCCACTCATCTAATGTTATCCAGACTCCTAAGTTTAACTTTCTTTTACTTAATTCAGTCAGTCCCAATTTTGTTTTAAATTCCTCAGCCACTTAGGTTTTGGCTGAAAATAGTTAATCATGCTCAAAACGTATCTTTATTTCAACTATTGTTAAAAACAATTTCTATACAAAGCCACAATATTCTGAAAATGGATTTCTCTTTTCTTAGATGTTTTAAATTTCAAAATAGAAACTCACTCTCTTAATTTTAATCTTCTATAGAATTTTTTTAGCTATCCAGGATTTTTTCAAGTTTTTACTAGAGGAATAGATGTTGGTTTATTAAATATTTTTTATTCTTTCTATAAGTTCTAAGCTGTTAGAAAAATTTTTATTATTAATTTGCTTAATTTGTGTAGCTTTAAGCAATTTTAACAGCAATAACTACTTCGCTTTGAACGATTTTTCTGCATGAAACAACTCAAAATAAAGTTAAGCACCACTAACTCATTAAATTATGAGATTCTACTAATGGTTAATTTCTTCCTTTTCTTTATTTTTGTTGTATTATTTTTAATGCTAATTTATTCTGCAGTTTTTTACCACTTTATAAGCGATCATGGCTTAAAGAAAGGTTTGTCTTTTATACCTAAACACATTAGATATAATTTTTAAACAATTCTAATTAAAGATATTTAATTTTTGATTTCATTTTTTGTTCTATTTTTATTTTTTTTAATCAAAAAAGAAATGAAAAAAATTTCATTTTAATCATATGGATTCCATTTTGTGTACACAAACAAAGTTATATAGCTTGTCATCTAAAAATAAAAAGAGGAAGTCTGGATGCATCTTGCACTTGCATATCAAAATTTGCAAGTAGCCGACATAACTTAAAAGAAATAACACAAAATTCAACTCAACATAAATACGTGAGTAAATATGGGAAAGTGAGCAAATGATAATTGCTCGTATTCTGAGCCAAAGTCAGTGCCGGCGCTTCAATGCCACCTGCTTCAAACTCAGGTTCTTACTTGTAGCTGACCGCAATATTCTCAGACATAAACTAACTTGACTGTTGTTTGGCATTATTCCTCTGTCTTGCACCTTTGATTTCTTATCTTTTCTCATACTCATATGGTCTGTATATTATATATATATATATGTATAAATATATACATATTTTTTGTTGTTGTTGGAATATTTCCTTTGGGAGGCCAACAATGATTATTCTTGGGTGTTAGCTTAGGGCGCGTGTGCAAATATTTAACGCTTTTCAATGATACAATTCCTAAGTAAATTGGAAGCTGAATATTTGTTCATAGTATATTTGCTGGCTCTTGACTTCATCCGGAGTTGATTAGTTTAAATTTATTGACTTCTTGCACAGAAAAAAAGAGAACATGATAAAAATCAAAATTTTGTTTAAAAATGGACAGGAAAATTTTTTTAGTTAGTTATTTTTTTTTAATACAAAAAATTAAAATTGTAATTCAAATTTTAAAAATATGGTTCACGATGTCTGGGTTTTTGTGTTTCAATAGAGATAGCTTTTTTTTAAAACTTTAAAGTCCTTAACTGAATGCAAGAATGAATAGTGGAAAAATTATTAAACTAATCCCTAAATTTTTTTTGTTTTTTTTTACAGTTCAGTTTACTACAATCTTTATATTACTATTAATTTATTAGTAGTGTTCAGTTGCACCTACTGTTAGGTAATGACATGGGAGGGTTGCCAGTCTATTGATTTGTTCCCAATAGTTAAATTATTAATTCATATGGCTTTGTTCTTTGTAGTCTCCTAATCTGGTTCGTTGTGTCCAGCAGTTGTATGACTTCCGTATTGGTATGATGAAGCAATCGTCGTTTGTGTTTCTTGGCATAATCACGTATAACAACGTGCACCCACCCAATTTTTAGATCGTTATGCAGTTCCTTGTTTGTTACATATCGGTAGGCATTGGTTAACAAGCGTAGGACTTTATTTTGACTAGTTTGTATGATAACTCGATTGGTTTTATGAGTACATCCCCATAGCTGTATACCATACGTCCATATGGGCTTTATAATTGATAATTAGATCAATCTTTTACTTCTAAGGTCTAGTGGTGAATTTTTTTCCAATTATCCAGTAGAGTTTTTGTGTTTGCTGCTTTATCTCCTTTGGCTTTTGCCGTACGTAGTGCTTCCAGTTCAATCTTGAATCGATATGTAGTCCAAGGTATTTTGCAGAGTCGGCATGAGGTATTTGCTCTCCATTTAAATACATGTGCAAGTTGATGTTTTCCCGTCTTAATAAGTAAGTTACATGGATCGATTTTTCCCTATATTACTAAATTTGATTTTTATATTTTAAGTAATGTTTCCTAAAGTCGTTTGCATTTGTCATGTATTTGAAAATTTAAAAAAAGGCAAAAGATGAGTGTCACACTGTGTGATTCAAATCTGTTAGCTAACCAAAACTAAATTGGTTTTTTACAAAAATCTTCAATGATTTTTCATTTAATTGTCTTAAAGGTTGAATTCTTTGGTGAATCCCTGTTCATTCCTGCTTTTACTCCGTAATTTTTAAGACAAATTTTCTTTTTGTACTAAGATGGTGGCCTTAGCCTTCTATTTTTGTGAGTTACAAAATTATTATCTATACATTTAGTATTTCCGATATGAACTGGAGTAAAGTTTTTATATCGTTATATGTTCTTTATGTAACATAGATGCGCAAATTCATTCCTCCGAATTTGACAAGCACAAGCCTATAAAGAGTAGTTTGAATGCTACATCATCTTCTGCACAAAGTATGTTATGTTATGAGAAGAATATTTAACGTGGAGGCTAGCAAAGTTTTTACTATTATGTCTAGAGAAGATCTTCTGTCTAGTCTTTTATCCTATAGCCAAAAATGTAAAATAAATAATAAAGAAAGAATTAAAATACCTTCTCTGCAGCAAAACTAATAAGAATAAAAAGAACAAAGCAGAAGCATAGACATAAGCACAGTTATATACCCAGCAGAGAAAATACTTTTCGGCGAGTTTGTCATGCATAAATTTATGTAGGAATCATGCCCAAAAGTTCACTAGTGCAAAATGTAGAAGTTAATTTTATTTTTTTAAATTGAAAATTTTTGCTATGACTTTATTTTGTTGATGATGGAGAACTACTTTTCCCTTAACTCATTTAAAGCTTCCGCTTTAGGTAGAAATAACTTTGGTTAAACAATGTCCTCAGACGTCACCATAATGACTGAAAAGTAGTTTTTAGGCACTTTTCAGCCCGCTACGATAATCGATGACTTGTAAAATTTTGTAGTAAAATTGATTCACATTCTTCATTGGAAAAGACTAAGAAGGCTACCTCAAGTTTAATATACATTTTACACTCTTAAATGACCAGCTTTTGAGTTTAAAGAAGATCAATGATCTAATTATGATTTGAGAGCTGATTCTGAGCTGAATAGCTTAGAATGCAAAATTCTAGATTAAATGCAGGAAACTGCAACTTGCACATTAAATCTTATACCTCAATAAAGATAATTATTTTAAAATGATCAATAGATTGATTTTGTTGTTGTATGTATTTTTATATGCAATAATGTCTTGATTTATAATTTTTTACTGATTTTTCCAAGCATTTATTTACGTTCAAGCTGCACCTGACCACACTTTGCTGTGTTTCAGTCAAATGAAATGACTAAAATAAACTGCAAAAACACTTTTAGTTTCTTAATGTTTGCTTGTGAACATACAATATTTTGATTCTTTAATTATTTGTATACGAGTAGATATGAAAATATTATTTGGTTTGGTTTGTAGCTAGGTTTAAACTACCCAATTCAAAAGGTTGACTACAAGTTTTGTTGATATTGACTTCAAACGCCAATCAAATTGGGAATTGAACTCCATTATCTTGATTGAAATGTTGGAATCAAAAGAATGCAAGATGGTAACTTTTATAACGTTGTTCACTAATTTTTTTTAATGCATGTCGCAAATTATTGCAATGCTTGGCTAATTGATGTTTCGCAACACAAAAATTGAAAAATCCCAAGTTAATTAAATTCAAAAATTATGTTGAATAATTAATTGCTTTATCTACTTCTACAATATTATCGACAGACTGATATGTGATTGTCTTAATTGTGAATGTTAAGCTGAATAATTTTTCTTATTTCGTAGACCTCTACGTTTTTGGGCACAAGAATAGTAGAAATACTAAAATTTTATATAGTGTAAGAGTTTAGAAATTCAAAAAACCGATTTTTCTTTTGTATATTTTCATAGCTTAACCCTTTAAAAAATATACTCAAAAGGATTTTTCGAAATTTAAATAATTTGTACTCATTATCGACTCGTCGACAAAACCCTTCCATTTTTCAACTCAAACTTTAAAGTCGTTATTCTCGAAACTACTTTTTTCAAAACGATGAACATGATATCTCAAGTTCTACTTAACCGATTTACTTGAGATTATTCATATATACTTCTTGAGCCCCCATTTTGTCGGTTGCAGTTTTTTCATTTAAAATTTTTTTTTGTAATATTATTAATATTCCATATTCTTAAAGTATCATAAAATAACGAGCAAAAAAATCTATGGTAAAAATATTTAATGCTTTTTTTTTATGGCGTCCAAAAAAACACTGAAAATTCGGGTGTCTAAACTAGAAAACCCCCTTAAATAGCTATTGTTAAATTAATAAAAGACTTTATGAACTTAAAACTCTTAAAATTATAAAATTAAAATTCAAGTTGAAGAATATCGAACTTATATTAGAATTATTCAGTAGGAACATTAAAAAATACTTAAATAGAATATTCCAAAAAATAAAATGTTTTTATATTTCTTAAACGTGCCTAAATTTTAAAATTTTAATTAAATATGCCATATTAAACGTTTTGTAAACACATACTTAAAAACATTATTAACTCAATTTACCTTTTTACCTTTGAGATAAATTAAATTAAATTTAGAAAAATTTTACTTAATATACATTGACCGTGAATATTTGTAGGCAATTTAAATTTGATGTATGCACTAAAAACAAAACAAATCAAGAGAATAATAATTCCAAGAAAATTTAATTAATCTTTGAAATCCTTAAAATAAATTTCATAACATTACTTAAATATTAATAATATTCCAAGCATGCAAAATAACATAAATTTTATGAATAATTATTAAAAAAAATAAATTTGCACGTTCGTGCTTAAACCACACCATTTTTATGATTAAAGAATGCCGGTAAATTCACTAAAGATCATAAAACCATAATCATTTCTAATTTGAATAAACTACGCAAGGGGTTCTGTGGCATCCAAAATTCGATAATCACATGAACAATATTTTGGTTGTTAAAGTTTTCATTTTTTTATTTAGTTATTTATTTATTTTTCCACTTTTTTTTTTTTTTTTTGATTACAAATCACATCATTGGTGGCAAAATACTTTTAAAGGTAAAGCCTTGCAGTCTGTTATTTTTTGTTTTATCCAAAAATAATATAGCGGCCTATAATTTCGGAGCCACTCACCAGTTTGTTGATTCTAATAATTCATGCTGTTGTTAACACGTCCTCTGTATTCTTTAAGAACCTTTATAAATAATAAATATATGTAGCCGCATCTCATTTTCGGTTGTTAACCGTTGCAACCTTTAGAAAATTGACACATCACCTTGAAGCAATGTATGCATGTATGTATGTATAGGATCCTAAGAATCAGTGAGCACCTAAAATTATTGCAGAATTTTAGTTTTCATATAATGCCGCGAATACCTCACTCGCTACAGCACCAATTTCATTTTATATCGTTTTTTATGCCTTTGACATTAAAGTCGGTGTGGTAGGTCTGTTTTGTTTCTACTAAAATAAGGAAATTTTTTGTTTTCTTTATTCTCTTTTTAAATGCAAAATAAAAATTAATAAAAAAACAAAACAGGAGAGCGACTAAAAAATTAATTCAAATAATTTTTGAATCCACTTCCATCCAAAATATGCGAACTTTTAATTGGGTTAGTTAACCATCCGCGAAATTCCTCAAGATCAACGTATTCATTATTTGGGTTCACTGTGTGTTTTTCTCCTTTATGCAATTTGACTTAGGTATTTTTGTTGTTGTTGGTTTTATTGACTTTATAGTTGTTGTTTAATGCGAGACAAGGGTAAAAGCGTTTGTGTCGTTATCCTTTTTGAAAAAAAGAAGCTGAAGTAACATAAAGATTATGCGATGTAGCTAATATAATATTGATGAGTACGAAGATGCACCATCAGACAATTATTTTGTTTTTGTATTTTTCAATTCTCAATTAGGGTCACTTACTATCTTTTTGGGTATTGATGAATAATTTTTAATATTTAGGGATACTATTTTAACTCAATAATTTTATTTTGTTATAGTTTATCTGTAAGAGAACAAAAGCTTTTAGTCATATTATCACTTAACCGCTCAGCAATCAGCAAGAATTTATAAATTAGGCATAGAGAGGTAATAAATTTGAAAACACGGCTAGTTGAGCACACAGCATCGAAAGTTTCCCCAAAAGAGTAAAGTTATTAACCCGAACGGCTTAGACTTTGTATTATTTTCGTTTCGTTTCGTTTATGCATTATTTCAAAAATTAAGAATCTAATTCAATACTTCATGGTAAAACATAGAACAATTAAAAAATATACGCACCGGATCTCGTTAAGCTTCTCGTTAATGTTAAGGCGAACAGTTTTGGCAAAAAGCAATGATTGTGTCTATACTTGCACATTGTTCTTTTTCGCTTTGCTTACTTAACTCTAATACGAGTAGAATCGACAGCAATGTGTCTTGTAGATGATCTTGCCTGGATTGTCTAATAAATGCGAAAATTTTCAAATGTTCTAGTCAACATTTTTTCTTACTACGTTATTCGTCTTACTTGGAAGCAATTTTTAAGCTCCTGTGCTATAAATTATGCTCTAATCTAATTTAATGTTTTTCGTATAACTAAAAACCTTGCCACCAATTCAATTCCACTGAATTTTATTGAATTTTGAACAAGACTTTGATGGTCAACTTTTTTGTCTTGCGGAATTATTTTATGTTTTTTCGATAAATTGTTATTCAATTTTGGTATATATTGTATAAATATATAAAATTCAAGGTTTTTGTTTAACACAAAGAGTGGTAAAATACCTTTACATGCCTTTATACTGTATGAGGATACGTTACCAGCTGATCCTTGTGCTTTGACTGCAGGTTTAGCTCATACCAGGTCTTCTCTTTACCAACATTTACAAATTCATATATTATCTATTGCATTAAGATATAAAGTCCTATATCTCTTATTAAATAGATCAAAGGATGTTAATCATATTTAAGCAGATAGTACATACCAATGAAAAGCTTTTGTTTTTGGGAGATGAGAGCTACCTTTAAACTATAAGTCTTATTGGTCATTAGTTTCTTCCGAACAAATTCTTTCTTATTTTTTGTTGAAAATTAAAAGCAGCTTTAGTTAAAGAAATGTAACTTAAAATAAAATAATCAAAATGACATGATATTTTGATATGCGTTCTAATAGGGCTTCAACTTTCTCATAAGTATCACTTTCAGGCCTTTGTAGGTGACATTTTATGGCTGTATAAAGTCGAAAGTCTTATTTTTTTTTAAGTTTTGTCTATTTCAAAGATTATACAAAATATATTACTCAAGAATCTTAAAATTAATAAATTAATAAATGCCAACACAATTTATGATAAAATTTACAATTTTTATACTGCAAAATTTAAAATAAATAATATGAAAAATCAGTCTTTCTAAGTTTACCTATTTTGTAGTTTTTAAACAATTTTAATTATACTTTCGATGCCCCGCTATAATTTTAGCTTATATATTTGAGTTCTAATTAGATCCTTTTTTGTAACATAGTTAATTAATTATAATACAATCAATAGCATATTTAGTTAAGTATAAATTTCAGAAGAAGTAGAAAAAGAATTTCCAAAAACACCAAAATTGCTAAATATTTTCCTAGTTATACACCGGAAGTAAAAAATTAAGAAAAAAAAAACCATTACATTAAAAAAAATTAAAAGGGCAATGTCTGGGCATTTATTGTCCTTCTAAATTTCTGGACAGATGCTGGAAATAGCAATTTTGTGATCACACACCACGAGCATAAAACGACATTTCAATTATTCAAAGTTAAATAGCATGAAAGGTACAAGGATAATAGAACAGCAGGAGATCAAAGGAAGCAAGGTTTCCCATAAAGCAAAATTTCACCAGCATTACTGGCAATTTGTCACTTATCACGTACAGAAAACTACAAAATTTAGTTTAAACACGGAAATAGGGAAACAAAACATTAAGAAAGCCAAAAAAAAAAAGAACATAAAATAAAATAAAAATTATCCCAGACGTTCCTTCACGTAGCCTAAAATCCCTCCATAAATATTTTTATCCTTTGCTAATACCTTGCCGACTTGATTGCTATTTGTTTGACATATTTAAAGGTGTTTAAAGGAATCAATAGTTTAGGTATCGAGGCATGTAGGTCATTTCAAATGAGAAATGTTAGCAAAAACAACAAATCAAGCAACCTCTAAGCAAAAAACCTAGTTGTGGTGTTTTATTTTGATTCTTCTGAATTTTTATTTTATCCAGTAAAATTTTTCTATGGGATTCATTAAACACTTTACCGGGTTTAACATTTTTTGTTTTTTGTTGATATTTGAGATTTTCTTATTTAGTCATGACTTTGTATAAAAAAGTGACAAAAATTAATTTTAAATAGTTTATGCTTTCAAAATTAATGAGATCAAATTAAAAATATCAATTTGAGATTCATTATAAATTGTTTTATCTAGCTAGAATGAATTTGGGTTTTGAACATGAAAATGTTTTTATCTACACAAGGAATTGTGTCCACTAATATCATTTTTTGTTTTTGATTTGTATTTTCCCAATATATCATTGCTATCATTTGCATTGAAAAGCTCATCATAGTTGAAAACCGAAACATGATAATCAAATTTGATTATTTTAATGATAATAAATCCAAGTTTGCTGGTGTTATTATTAATTTTTGAATGTGGTGAAAATGAAGTTAAAATTATTTCATTGATATGAATCAGTCAAATATTGAAGAAAAATTTCAAAAGGACTAAGTAGGAACTTTTCTTAAGTCAATAAAATTACCGGAAATATAATTTTATTTTGCTATATCTAAAAAATTATAGACATTTTTAATGTTATAATATCAACTTCATGTCATCTAGGCTATGTTATGTCAAAAAGTTAACTCTAACTGACCTAAATGGATCTCTGCTATATAGGTGCCGATAAAAACACTTCTTCCAGTAGCCTCAGTGTAATTACCTCAGATTTCAAGCATGTTCAGGTATAAATGTGTATATTTTTTGTAAGGCTAATCAGTAAAAAAAGAAGATTAGAAAAATATAAGCTTAGTTCTTTTTTTAAAATTGATCTCTTCCATTGATTTAGCCATAGTTAATCGCCATTAATCATAAAACTTATTTAAATCATGGCTTAAGGTAATTTAAACTCTAGAGCTTCTGTTTTCTCAGTTATTCCTATAAGACAAATTTATGTTTATTTATTTACCTAGACAAGATATTGTTGGTAAATACAGCTGCAAAACATATGTTTGGGTATTTCCAGAGGATATATAAAATATTTTCTTGGAATATAACACGGAAAAGGTGTAACAATGTTATAAATGAAATCTAGTTTTGTTTTTTTTTTTTTGATTTCCTGAACATATTATATTCCAGGTTTAAAAAAACTGTTTATATAATAGCAATAGAACAATTTGGGAATAAATTGCCAATAATTTGAATAAATTTAAATAAATATTATGATCAAAGTTTTACTAAAACTTGAACTAAAAAGAAATTTATGGTACTCGTAAGTAATATAATTAAAGACACCAAATGGAGTAGTAAACTTCATTTCACTAGTAGATGGAAATTTTGAAAAATAAAACTCAAATGCTTCCTTATTAAAACAAGTTTTTATAATTACCATTTCTCTATTTTTTAAAGATGCTTATTTATAAATAAGACTTACATTGCGGTAAACCGCGTCAATATATTGGAAACTTAATGATGTTTGTCAAGGTACTTAATATTGTATCAAAAAATGCCTTGGTTTACCGTAATTTGGTTATTTATGACTAAATATTCTTTGATTTGCTATTATGATATTATGGAACAAAATAAATTTAATTCTAGTGCTACATAAGCTTAGCAAAATTCGAATATCTCGGTTTGTAATACTTCTATAAAAACTCCCAGTTGAAGAATTTATACGTCTTTCTTGGTTGATTAGAAGCTAGAGCATTGCAATGTATTACTAGAAAGATTTACTAGAATCCTTATGAAAGGATATTATAACAAAGGACCAATTACGATTGAAACAGAGAAAAAATTAAATAGCTTCATTCAAATTAATTGTAGACAAAAATTTATTCAAATTAATAAACTAGAAATTTTTAGATTTTTTTAAATATAAAATTTCTCTATATATCCTAGTATGATTTTCTTTTAGGCTCCGTAATTTAATCTTTTAATATTTCATATGCACAGCACATTGACTAAAAACTTTCCCTTATTCAATACTCAAATATACAAAGATTAATAATTTTATTATTTTTCTTCTTCATATATCACCAAACAGTATCAATTTTTTCTACTAGTTATATAAAAGTTCCAAATTTTCAACACTTTCTTGGTGAATTTCATTTGCTAGAATTTTTCAGAATAAAATTTTAAATAAATGTTTTATATAACTACAAATAAAATTTCAACAAATTTTTTTTTTTTTTTTGTTATTCAAAACAAAAACAAGAGATGTAAATGAAAAGGATGCAGAAATTAATCATAATGAAATGTGATTTCTTAAATACTGTTATAAAAAATTTAAAGCTGTTTATCCTTCAGTCTAAGAAGGCAGATGGTTATCCTTACACGCGCCATCATCATTCCTTTAATAAACAGAAGAAAAAAAAATTCCACATGTCTGTGCCGGTTTGTTTTCTTTTTCAACACGACTTAAAAGAAAAAAAGAATTAATAAGAGATCCTTTTTTAGGTAATTATTTTATCCCCTGATCCCCTAATTGAGCCTTTAACACATATTTATGTGCTCTTCCGTCGTATTATATGCAGGTTATGTTTATTTAAATTAAATGAAAAGATATGAAAAAAATAAAAGAAAAAAAAACTTTTTCATTAGTTTTTAAAAATTGAATTCTTTGGATTTTTGATACCTTTAATGGGTGTAGGGTTTATCATTTTATAGACCCAGGATACTGAACAAAATTTCTGACTTTTATTTTCTATTGAAACGCATAGAGTTTTAGGATAAATAAAAGAACTATTTTCCGAGAAGAAGTAGTATATTTTTTCACATGAAACTATATAAAATCTTTATTTTCATTTTTCATACATTCATATTCCTGCAATTTTATTGATTTTGATATCATATTTTAGTAAATGTTTTCAAAATTTATCCCTTGTTTTTTTTTTCACTTTCATAGCAAGAGGATTTTGTGTATACATATGCAAAAAGTTTTTATAAAATCCATTCCACACATATTTGGATTGCTAGTAAGGCATACTGCATGTAATTTCAACGTCATGATTAACACGTTGAGGACAGTGCAGTTTTTTCTATTTCGCTTCATTCGGCGGTAGTGATAATCGTACTTTGCTTTGTTTGGCGCTGCCATGCACAAATTGTTGCTTAGCAAGAAATTAAAGTTGATTTTAATAAAAAAATTATTTTTAACCACATAAACTATAGCCGATGTGAGCCACCGGTGGTACATGTCGTCAGAATAAACATTCGCGTATGTAACGCACTTATTTATTTTTATGTTCATTTTCAGTATTGAATCTTCCATTACCAAAGAAAATTAACAGTAATAAACATTAAAAATATTATTAAACACTAACAAAAAAAGTCTTAGTGTATGAGCTATAGCATGGAAAACAGCATTAAAAATGGATACTCAAGCTCATATATTTCTTGTAAATGTCAAAGCTATATTCCAGTACAAACATCTAACAATAAGTAGAACTTAATGAAAATATTTTTAACTCGATTCAAATAGTTTAGAAATATAAGAAAGAAAAAGGCTTTTACTTCTCTAAAACGTTGTTTTTACAAACTTAATATAAATTTCAAACATTTTAATTTCAAGAAAATTATTTAATTTGCTTAATAGTAAAATATAAAATACCTCTAACTAAACTCAATTTGAAAAGTAATTAGGTAAGAAACTATAAAATATTTTACACAGAAAAAAAAATTTTTTACTAGCATTTCAAAAAATATAAACAACTACTTAACTAATATGAAAAATTAGAAACTCAACATTTCAAATCACTGTGCACAGTAGGTGAAAAAAATGAAGTCATAAAGAATGTTTGAAAAAACAGCTAATTACATTCAACTTAAAAACAAATGTGTTAGACAAGGTCCATATATGTCGGTCGATTGACCATAAAAGACCACAGACATCGTCTACTCATCAAGTTAGCTCGTCAAAAACATAATACGATAGTTGAAAGATGACAGCATTAAAAGGACCAGAGAAGGTTTCAATATTGTAACACTTTGACTTGTGAAAGATACACACGAAGATAATAAATAGGCAGCAGTTCTCATACCCGCTGTGATACGTTCAACATCATTATCACCCATCATCCTAAAGGCGGAATGGTATATAGCCAAAGTTTTACAAAAAATCGCCGACGGGACCCAAATAATTGATCATTGATGTAGGCGGTGTCTTTATTTTGACGTCTTCGTTATTTATGATCACCTGTTAGTATTTTTATTATTTAATTTAGGA
This sequence comes from Acrocera orbiculus, assembly GCA_947359355.1. NCBI lineage: Eukaryota > Metazoa > Arthropoda > Insecta > Diptera > Acroceridae > Acrocera > Acrocera orbiculus. The sequence continues at coordinate 49,492,258 of OX375757.1, forward strand.
CTAAAATACAATTTCATCTTCAACAATCTCTTAACAAGGTTTACCATCCCAAGTAGTATCTGGTCAGTGTGGGACACACCGGTAGGTATTTTTCGAAGGATGAGATAAATACAAAAAAAAAAAAACTAAATAAAAAAAGAATTAAGAAAATTTAAAGAAGGCAAAAACAAGTAATAATGCCTTTAAGCCACACAGATTGAACCTGATCACACACTGACTAATCAGGGGACACTAATTAATTATCTCAGAAGGAATTCCTAGTAATGACAAGAGTTCTTTGGTTGCAATCAATTTGTGAGATATGGGCTCGTAAATTATATCCAAAGCTATCAAATGAAGGTAATAAAGGTAACACTCCTTTTAATATTTTCTTTTTTGGCAAAAAATTTTTTATTTGTGTTCTTTGTTTGACTGTATTTTTTAACAAGTTTTGTCATTTAAACTTTTCGATGCAATTTTTTTTTTTTAAGATTTAATTTTATTGAGGGATATGACCTTTATTGGTTGCACTTATTTATAAGCTTTTTATTAGTTTTGAAAAATAAACATTTTAATTAATCTATAGTTAATTAACTTATCAGATAATTAAAACTATTATCTATAGCTCATTTTTTAAAATGTAAAAAAGTGAATATTTGTTTGTTTTTTAATTTCATCCTAATTGCCTAAGTTAAATAGTTCAAACGAATTCTTTATTGAGTGAGCAAAACTTTAAAGCATTTTCATAAAGCCGGTGTTCATGATAACTCAAAATCTATAGGACTGATCGTTGTGAAATTTTATACACTACTTCTTCACATATTTCACCAAGTAACAACGAGAACCTTTTGTATTTTTTTAATAATTATTAATTTTACAATAAAAAATAAGTCGATTTCTTTTAACGAAAATTGGTATTTTGACTTTCAAAGGTTACCAAAAATTGGAAAATAGAAAAAAACCTGTCGTTTTTACTTCTCAAAAAATCTCCTTTAATAAATAAATTTTGAATTTTCGACACTGGCTCATTTCTTTTGCTTTTATAGTATATGCTTTTTGATCACTATGTGTTATATATTCATCCCGTTTTTTCTTATATAGTAATGGATGTACTCTAGCAAGATTAAATCTGAGCATGCGCAGTACCAATTTTGTTTACTAGTGCATATTTATTGTACCTTAGAACGGGTCCTCGCTAAACATGCCAAGCCGGGGGTGCTACGTTACAGAGCATCTGTGCTTACACAGCGTAACATCCGCAGTATGACAACAAGCCGGGCATGTCACTCGGGTGCCTTCTTTCTAGTCGGACAAATAAACTGTCCCCTTGCTTGGAGCCCGGTTAAACATTTTTACAGGGTATTTTTACACTGAAAGAAAAAAGTTGGGTTTTCAAGTAAATGCATTTACTTGATGTTTTGGTTACGGAAATCAAGGAAATAATTCTTGAGTCAATAACTTAAATACTCAATTCAAGTAAATTTGTGTATTGGTTCGAATAAAAGTTCCTTAAGACTTTATTTACTTTGGGAAAGTATTTTTTTTTATAGTCCAATGACAAAAAAACTTGAATTAAGTATTATATTTACTTGATTTCAATATTTATACAACAGGAGTATGTAGTCTAATAACTCGATACTTGTTTTTAGGAAATAAATACTCTAAATATCTTTACCAAACTACGAAATAATTTTTTACTTCAATGAAGTAATTATTATCATGGTTGGATAAAATGATGGCTTTAAAGTTTACCTTTTTAGTGAGATTTGATTGAAGTGTTGTGAAATTCAGAGTTTTTTTATGTTATTTTTTTTAATTGAGGTGTGGGTACATTTATATACACATAACGTTTTAGTGGTGTTCAGTGCGGTGTTTTTCATATGGAAAAATTAAACTTCATATAATTCACGCTTTTGCAATAAAAGAAGGATATAAATACTTTTGAATTTTTCCAAAAACTTTAAGCTATATCACGAGCATAGGTTAGAGGTAAGTATATAAATTTTATGTATTTTAAGAATTTTAGGAATTTTAGGAATGGTTGGAGTAAGTTTACTTCATTGTTTGTTGTTTATTGTCTGTTTGTTTGGTTGTATGTCGATGGAAATAATTTAGTTTCAAAACTTTATACTCCTTTCAGCATTAATAGAAATACTTGTTTTAACAAAATATTTAATTTCCCCTTGAGAAAAAAAGCTTCAATCAATGTCTTTAAAATCATGATTCAAATCTCAAACGTACTTGCATAAACTAAATATTCCCACGATGATAATACATTTCTTACTTTGAATCAAAGCTATATTTTCTTGAATTAAAACATGCATAATTTAGTGTAAGACGTTATTTGCTTGAGCTTAATATTTTCGGTTGTTGGATATGGAGAAAAAAAAACTTGAAACAAGAATTCAGCAGTGTCTTAAGGTAAGTAAATCACATACTCAACAATCAAAAATATCTACTTGCCACCATGTTGAGAACATATTTACTTGAACTAAGTAATTATTTTTTTACCATCCCAATTTATTTTTTTCAGTGTAAGAACTCGCAACTGTTTAAATTTTAAAATGTGTTTTTTGGTCGCACGAAGCTGCTTGTGATTCGGAAATTTTCTTTTCTTGATTTTTAGTAACTATTAATTTCCATTTTCGACATTTGAGAACATAAGTATCCTACAGAAAATGCTTTTATAGTTATATTACTCCCCATATTACTGTAATATTACTATTATTCGTTAATAACGGAAGTCATCAAATACAGATTTTATAGCATAATTTCATCCTTTTGCAAATGAAATTTATCTTTTTGGAAGTGGAATATCATCCACAGTAACAATTTTTCAAATTTTTCTTATATTTATTTAAAAATAGAAATATTTAGCATGAATAAAAAAGTCTGAAAATTATTAAATAAATTTTAAAAATGGCCGTTTTGGATAAATAGTAAATGAAATGTCTTTCAAATGTTTAGGACCGTCATACAAGTAATGTATTGTTTTTTCATGAAATTTTACGTTTTTAACATAATTCTTTTTGAAACTCGTTTTTAATTTACTTTATCATAAAAACTGTTGTAAAGGATTATAAAATAATTAAACTCATATTTTTAAAATATATATTAATTTAATTTGATAATTTAACAATTTTCAATTTTTGCTTGATTCATAGGTATATCCTCTTTTTCTTGTTTTATATATCAACAGCTGTTTTAAAATCAAATAAAAATTTTTGCTCTATAGAAAAAAAGGACCTTATTTAACATAATATTTTGAGTTACTTGCTATGTCACATATAGTGCAAATTACGGTCTAGTTAACTTTTTGTTTGTATACATTTTTTCCTCTATATTTTAAATTTTACTATAATGAATTGATTTTATGCATTTTTATATGAATAGGACAAAAATCAAATTAAAAATTAATAAATTTTCAAAGTTTCAAAGTTTCTTAGTAGAATGTATTTGAATTTTAATAAAACTATTTTTAATAGGATAGTGACACCTTACATCGTAATTTATGTAATCTTTATAAGCAACATTGAAAACAAAATTCACACAAAAATAAAGTTTTAACATTACTTTTGTTGCGACAAGTCATAAAAATATTAAAAATTTTTATTTAATATCCAATTTTATGGGCAATACTCCAGGAGTTAATGTCTATAAAACGCATAAATTTTACTCTATGAAATTATTTTTCTCATATTCTTAAACAAAGAATGCAATTTTTTAAATGTTACAATGAATTTTTTATTAGATTGTATGAATAAAACAATCCACATAGACACACACACACAAAACTAACAGGATCAAAAGCAATTTTTAGCACTATTATAGTTACCAATAGCAACTATCGAAAGACGCCGTCTTGACTATTTTCATCGTAAAATTATACGGCGCCAAATGGTCGTGAAAAAAGCATCCCTTGTCTGGGTAGATGAACTTAACTTAAAGCATTCACGGCTCTTTTAAGGGGATGATTGGTATTTAACAATGGTTTTGTCTGATTTCAAATAGATATCATGTACAATATTAAATATACTAGAATTTTAGTTGAATTAAGGATGATAGGAGGTGGTGGGTAGTTATTTCTAGGGATAAAATAAGACCACAAAAAATTTTAATGCCATCGATTGAAAGGAAATGTGTTAAATGGCATAACTACTAAAGCGATATCTGATTGATTATACTAGGAAATTGATTATATAACAACAAAATTGTTATTAGATGAATAGGATATTACGTAATCAATAAAATTTGTCTAATGGAAGATTTTTCTAAGAGATTTCATTTGAGTATTATAAATTGAGAACATAAGATTCAGTGTGGATTTGACTATACTTTTATAGTTGAGATAGACTTTTGTTTTTTAATTATAAATTTTCAGTTTTTCTGAACTCACAAGCAAAATATTTCTTGAGGAATTTGTAAAAAAAGACAAATAAAAGATAAATCTAAATATTACTATTATGAGTATTTGAAATAAAAGTCAATGCAGGCCGTATGTTCATATAAGTCACAGTTAGCAAAATATTGGTTGTGTGGTGGACGTTATGTTGATGCCGAGAAAGTAAATTAAAGATATAAAACTAAACGATATAAATAGTAATAGCTTTTCATTATTAATAATACGTTAAATTAGATTAAAGTTATTCTAGAACAATAATTAATAACTTAAGAATAATAAAAAAGATTCCCTTATATCACTGTGAAATTTAATATGAACAAAAGAAATAAATCAGGAGTATTAACCTATGCATACTGAACTGAAAAACCAGCAAGGAGCAACGCAAGCCTGTATAAAATATACGAACTTAACGATACGACTGTCAAAATTTTTGCTTTTTGTGGATGTTATTGATGAGATGATTTACATAACATTACTTTCACCTATTTTTCTTACACTTTTTTGCTTAGTTTCTATTAAAATTATTATTAAATAATATGTCATTAATAAAATATTCATCCAACATCAGCATAAAAGAAAAACAAAGATTTCCCTAGTCGAAATTTTGAGCCTCCTTTCATCCTCTTCAACCTCAAAAATGAGATCTTTGGAATACTTTTGTATACTTTGGTAAACTTTGAGCCTGCTTTCATCCTCTTCGGCCTCCTAATTGCAAGCTTTTCACGTATTGGAGGTTATTCACTGAGATATTTGTGCTACAAAGAAATCTAAATATTTAATGAAAAATAAAGGTAAAAGCTTTTACACAATTTTTTAATAAGTACAAAATAATAAAATTTGAAGGAAAAAAAATAAATAAATGTCACATACACAAATCAACTAAGAAAGAACAAAGCAGAATTTCTTGCTGAAATTATAAATTGTGAAGGAAGAATGTTAACGAGATATAAAGTGAAACCATCTGACGTCATTACACTAATTTCTATGTGAGGGTATCAACCTTAAGAAAATATTTTCTTTAATTTTTGTTGAACACAGGATAGCACTCAGGAAAATTTTTCTGATGAAAAAAAACGTAAAATGTCCACAAATACTACCTTTTTAAATTGTAAATTGATTAAACTCTGACACGAAAATAAAAATTTACAATTAAAGGACATCTATGTGTAAATTAAAATTAGTTACTTTAATATTAAAATTAATCTAATGCCCGAGATATAGTCTTTTTTGTAAACGAAAAGACATGTTGGGGAAAGGTGGAAGTAGCGAAAGAAGAGCAAAAAGTTACAAAAACGTTAATTGTAGTCAACTTATAATTTTTGATAATATCCTATCTAAAATGGTAGCTAGATTTAAGCCAAAACGAGGAATATCTCTTAAAGTTTTTAGTGATAATTATCATTCTTGATTTTCATACGATAACTATTACGTGCTTAAAAACTAAAAACAAACTAAAACTTACTTTCAAGACTAAAGAAAAAACCATTAAAGATATGACTATAAAAAACAAAGGCTTTAACTTTACCAAAGCCTATATGAGACCGATCAGTAGGACAAAATACCAATACAAATAAGAAAAACAAAAAAGTTTGTTGTTTTTGTTCTTGCTGGAGTCTTTTTGATACAAGGCGCGAAAGAATTCAACCAAAAAATTTATTGACACCTATAAATTACGAATTTTTACTTCCAAACAAATAATACAGAGAGCCCAGCTACATGGATCCAAAACGAGAAGAGATGAGCCAACAACGAAGACAATTGACCAGAATCTGCTGGGAAATTCTTATCGATTCCACAGATATATGGCGTCAAGATATCTTTTGATAAGATCAATGGTGTGCCTCATCAATGGCAAATAAAAGCAAAAAAAAAAAAAACAAAATACAAAATAAAAATCAAAATAAATAAATAGCATTCATAGCCATAAGAGCATATATGTATATATATGTATATATAGGAGGGAAGTTTATGTGATGTGGCGACAAGCGATTGCGGTGGCGGCAACCTAAGAGAAATATATTTATAATTTCAATAGTGTATGAAAAGTGTTTTAGGATACCTTTTTGGGGGCTTCCATCATCCATGAATTGTGTGATTTCAGGACCAGCTTGTTCAACATTATTTCCAATTCAAAATCCTTAAATGAGACGGCGTCCGATTTAGTTGGTATATGTATGTCTGGTCTGGCTATATAAGACAGACGACACCTTTTACTGAAATAAACGAAATCGAAAGAATTTCATGTTTGCCGGTCATTTTAATGTTTCCTTTGATGTGTCTTAAGGTTAACCCTTCGTTTGACACTTCATTTGGTGTCAACCAGTTCGTAAATGTATTGAATTACAAATCCAAAAAATTTTTTTTTGGTTATACCATCATCAGTCCTAAGCTGAACATATCCTTATCCAATTATTCTTTTGCAATATATTTGGTATATTATGAAATATATTGTGTTTAAATTTATTTTTATATATAATAAATTTATGGAAATAATCTTTTGGCATCCAAATTATCGTGGAATTAATCCATTCAATTAATAAAAAGGTTTTCATTGTTGTTTTGTAGCACAAATATTTAGAATCAAAAATTCTTCTTTGATACTTCAAAAAATAATTGAGATTAAAAGCTTTGTTTGGAGTATGATTTGAAATTATTAAGGAAAAAGAGTTATTTTTGTGCCATTTCTGTATTTCAAATGTCATCAGGGCGTGGAGTAAAGAATAAAGGCAACTTTCCACATTTCAATCGAAGAGAAGATTTTAAAATTTTTGCAATAAGGAAAATGTTTATCAGTGAGTTTCTTGGGCAGGGCCTGTATAAAGTAAAAACTTATGAAAAGAGTAAGAAAACATCCATTATATTAAGGATAAGGGCAATTATGGAAACCAAATGAACAAAAAGAATGTTCGTACGTAGCTTTCACGCAAATGCAAGTAGATATCCTCGATACATGCCGGTTTTTACAGGATATTTTTATGTACCCATGTGTAAGCTGCTGAACAGCAAAATTTAAATAAACAAAATATTTAGTTCAAAATCAGTTAAAGTTTGACTTTTAAAGAAATATCTCTGGATATACTTTAAATATCTTTCGATGCTACAAGATAGCCCAGGAATACATTAAAAATTTAAAATATCTTCAAAAATTCTTATAAGTTTTAATTCTATAAATAAAAACCTCTTTTGAACTATAAACGACAGTAAATTTTTTCTATCCTTTTTTAGTAGATAAAATTTTAATTAAATATCTAACAAATAAAACTTAAAATACCATCATGTCTTTCTAATAATCTATACTTATAGTCTGATATTCTTGGAAAATTTACAATCTATGCCGAAAATGATTTTTATAAAAATAGTTTTATGGTAATAACAAGTCTCTTGCTATAGAATCTATCCAATTCCATAAGAGTAAACTATGGTATTCAATATGACAAGAGTATTATGAACCTGTCCACATCTCTGCATAAATTTATTAACTTTACTACTGGTTAGATTTATCAAGGAAGAGACATTGTAGTTGCAACCTTGCAATGTTTAACCGGCGTGTGCCTAAATTGGTAATTGGATTGGATATAAGATCACTCCCATTGGTAATGCTGCTTTTAAAATCCATGAACCCATGTGCGTCAACCTGGTTTAACCAAATAGAGAACAATTGTATGTATACCATTTCGGATAGTTTCACCTTTCAATGCCATAGCAACATAGTTATTCCTTTTCTCTTATACAATTAAGGTAAAGTCGGCAGTAAACGGTGCTGCCAACACAGACAGTCGAAGAGGGTGTTCATATATTATATATAAGTATATATATATATATATATGTATATAAACATATTAACATTATATTATGCTATTGTTTATTACTTTTTTTTTTACTTTTATTTCATCCTACCGTGCCCTATATACACACTGGTTGCGATCGTATAAAAAACATTGTCTCTCAGTAAAGCAAATAGCCTTAAACCTTCAAGATTTCAAATATCTCTCGATTGTACAACAATTTTTAAGTAGCTTTAATTATTTGTTAAATCAGGTAATATATGACAATAAGATTCACATTTTTATTTTTATTTTTATTGTATATTTGTGCATGTATGGGTATGTTTTTTTGTTGTTTATACTAATTTATACATGTATATATACCTATGTATATATATATAATTTTATAAACAATTACGATGCGTAATGCATACATAATATCCAAAAAGGTATAATAAGTTTCTAGTTGTTGTTGTTGTTGTTTTTTGAAAAACCAGGATAACGTGAAAATATTGCAGATGATGCAGATTATACATTGCCGTTTTCAACCCACCTTTATCTGATCAAGCTTGACAGGTTTGTGGTACGATCGGAACTTTGTGATGTCATCACTTTTGGACTGTGGGAAAATTTTCAAAAGCATTGAAATATTTCAATTTCTTGGCTAATTTGGAAGATTCTCTGTCATTTATATTTGCTACCGGTTGATATTAAAAGATAGCGGTAAATGCTAAAAAGGGCTTACTTAATTTAATAAATGAAATTGATATAAAAATTAAAGTACAAATCTAATTTAAATCAGGTATTAATCAAAAATAAAATAAATAAATAAAAATAAAAACAATTCTTTTTTAGTTTTTTTATATATAGAAACTTCCCGGTATGGACTTCTGGTATTTATTCTAGATATGGTCAACATTTTTACCGAAGGAGAGAGTTTATAAGGCATTCCAATCGAGTTGGGTATTTGTTTTCTACCATTTTCTCACTAACGTAACGATCATCATTATCATTATTATTATTATTATTATTGTTACAATCATTATAATCATTGGTATCTCTATTCAATATCATGAGAATTGTCTTATTATATATGAGTATAAGTAATAAATAGTATGGCAAAATAATTTCATTAGTATCGATGAATATATACATATATGTAATCGTGAGATCTGTTTGTTCTTATCAATCGATACTAGACAGTACGACGTCATATAAGCGTACACATTGTACTGGAAAACAGTACATTGAATCATTATATGATTGAAAACATAAAAAAAAGTAAGAAAAATATTTAAAACGAAAAGAGTAAAAGATAATCATGGCATGTGGTGCGTGTTGAACCACAGCATCAACATCAGTGTTGACGATTAGACCTGTGAACAAGCTACCAACGTATTTAATCTTTTTCTTATAACCATCATTACGAACGATGATAGATGGTGACAAGAGGCTTGATCTTGAGAAATTTTCTTTAACAATCCAAGTCAGTGATATTTGGCTTTACCGACTATATCTAAAGTCTGTCATCTATATATGTACTCGTATATATATTTGGTTTTCATTATATTTCTTCCTTTTGTTTACTCTTCCCATCCAAGGAGACGGTATGGTAATTTTTTTTTGTTTTTTTTTTTTTTTTTGATTTGACTACATTTAAATTATATTTATGCATCTGACTGGTATTTTAAGAGTTACATAAAAAACAAAAACTTTAATTAAATTAATAAGCCTCGTATTAATTACTGTGGATATATTATTATATTTTTAAAGAGCTTCAAGATCAATGATCACCTTTGGCGCAACTATTTTTCTTTTGTTGTTTTGTTTATCATTGACACACTTTAAAAATTTTCACTACATATGTTTGTTACTTTTTTAAATATTTTAATAAATTTATTGTAATTTTGAATTTGGTATTTAGGTTTGATAATAAATTCATTTTTATTCTAAATCTAGATTTTTCTAAATAGATATTTTTTAAAGATTAAGTTCAGTTGAGAGTTTGTAGAATGCTTGAAAAGCCAAAAACACAAAATTTTAGGATAAACGTATTGTACCGGAATTATAATAAGTCTTTTTTAAAGAATTTGATAAGCAATAATGAAATGCTTCTTTTTACCAAATAAATGATTCGATTAAGAAATAAATAGCTGGACGCTTAGACCTAGGAATATGTGCTTGGATTTTGAATGTGCCTTACCTATTTGTTCTTGCTGTGCATAACAATAGCATTTTAACTAAAAGTAAAATTATCTATTTGGCTCACATATGAAGGAAACATTTTACGATGGCCCATCAATACCTTTCGCGGTAATTAATCATAAAAATCTCCTTACTTGGAAGAAGTTCCTTGGGAGTCTTAAAAGCCTTAAACTTCTTCATTTATGCTTTTCTTAAAAGTTCAGCCTTCGTTTAAAAGCTGAGGCTTAACAATTCTTGATTTATTATAAATAGAAAGTTAAAAAAAAGTTCACTTCGAAGAGTCTAAATCTAAAAGAAGTTTGATGAAAGCTTATATTCAGAAAAAGAACGACCATTATGAAAAGAAGTTTAAAATGAAAGTTACAGTTTTTAGGCAAAAGAGGCTTAAAGAAGGTTAAAATATTTTGTTTAAGGTAGCCACGAATAAAAATTGTTATTAACATTTATTTTCGCAATATTTTATTTTAGGGAAAATTAAAATTTTTGAACCTTATACAAATAAAAATGGTATTCATAGATCATAACTCCTTTTTTCACTTTAGAATTTATTGACAGCAAAGACAAAGAAAATCATAGTGAGCTCAACTAAAGTGATGACATCCCACCTCGTATTTATAAGCCACTTTAAATTAGTTCAGGATTCTTAGATATTTAAGCTAATTAAAAGTAATTCTAACTTTATTGCAAATCTGCTCATAAGCAACAGAAATCATCACTAAAAATAATAGTTAACAACAATCAAAAAACAAACTAATAACATCTAACACTAATTAACAAAAATACACAACTTTTTATTCAAAAACAATTTTTCAATTAGAATAGACCTGATTTCTTGCAACAAAGTAGTTGCACTGGCAGCTGCTCCTTCGGTATGCACTAGGTTTAAATCAATTTCAACTAATTGAATACAACTTTTATTTTTTGATTCTGTGTTGTACATGAGTCTGAATACATTAAAATTTTTTGAAAATCCTTTACATATAATTCAATATGCTTAATTAACTAAGATGATACTTTTTTTGACCCCCGAGACCCATAGGTTATAAATGAAGTATGCATGTAGCTCTCGTTAGTCCTTAAATTATGAAAACCAAAGATTATAAAGACGTGAGCTTCTCATGTAATAAGCCGCCGTCGTGTAGAGTTTTGGAAATGGTTGATGTGAGAAAATAATGATAATAAATGGATTTATGCTCAATAGCTTCTGGAATTTTTTAAACAGCACACTAGAGGTTATAAGCAAAGGCCATTTAAACTAGAAAAGAATAATATAATAAGTATATCCTTTCAAGACGAAGAAATAAATTATTTAATTTATTCAAATGTGTAAAAATCAGAAAATATGAAAAAGTGGACTAATAAAATAAGTTATTTAATTTGTCCATCAAAATATCAATCGCAAAATTAAAGTCAATACAAAGAAACGAATTCCGAGTTTTTCATATGTGTGAAATAAAAATAAAAATAAAAGTCCCAATGGAAAGTATAAACATAAAACCATAAAAAAAGCAAATTATTATTAGCAAATAAATTGAATTTTAATAATATAAAATTAGTTTAATCAGTATTTATTTAAATGATAACGATTAATTTATTTGATTAATATTTTTACTATTTCCTCCCCCAGTTTTTTTTTTGCAATACTTATTTTGTATCTATCTAATAGATATTTGTATATCTATCTAAATTTAGAAGTTTATACAAGTTATTTACAAAAAATGATAAAACAAAAAAAACTCACTCAAATATTTTTAATAACTGACACCAAAAATATATATTATTATTTTTTTCAATATCAGAAATCTTGGTAATTACTTTCAAAGCAAATTACTAAAACTTTGATAAAAATCAGTGACCAACCTGTCCAAACCAAAAGAAAAGAATTATCCCCTGACCCATCTATGCGACTATAATGAAAGCCTGGATAGATGAATGCTACGTTATGACCAGAGTCACTTGTATTTACCTTTGTATAATATAAAAAAAACACCGAGTGCAATGTTTTCTGCTGTTTTGAAGTCGTTCTGGTCTCTTGATCACCACCGCACAAAGTTAATAAGTCATCTTGTTCGTTTTTCCTTTTTTTTTTTTAATTTTCTTTTTGTTTTTCGTGTTAGTTTTTTTTATTTTTTTAATTTTGTTTCATTTACTTTTCTTTTGTTTTCTTACCTTTTATTTTATTTTCAGCACATGCTCTGTTACTAAAAATTTTCTCAAGTAACTGATTCATCTTTGTATAAGGGAGATTCTATAACAACAACACTAACAATAAAAACAATAATAAAATGGAAAAAAAAAACAAAAAAACTAAGAACTAAGAAAAAGATATATTCAAACACTTACTTTGACATTATTTTTCCTATACTATGAAAAGGTGCAATTATTACCTATTTGGTCTAGCGGATCTTCCTCTTGAAATTACCCACGTGTGAAGCTGGCTAGTGTCAACGGGTCTTTAGAAATATAGAAAAAGACTTATTCGGGACAAATTCATTCGGCTTTACTTCGGTAAATTCTGTCAACCTTAGAGGCTAATTTAAAAATAAGACTCTCTAAAGTAATTGAAGCATAACGAATAAAAATTTACTTCTCTGTGTCTAATTTTTGATTATATGCACTACTAAAGGGTATAAATAATTTTTATTGTTTAATATGGGAACCATTGCCCGCTATATTACAGATTTTAATAGCTATTTTTCTGAGACAAATTGAATAATTTCTATGTAGAGTAGATTTATTTTCATATTATTTTGAATTAAAGTAAATTTTATTTTTCTGATTTCAGTTGTGGTAATTTTATTTAGTAAAATGTTTACTTTAGATTATAGCAGATGTGGCTTTAGGGCAAAGAGAAATTCTATGTATTGTTTTGTGTTTTTTATTGCTTTGATATATATTTAGTTTTTCAGTATCAGTTTTAGAATATAAAATTTTGCAACGATTATTTAATTTTTTGTTATTAATTGGTAATTGCCTACGTTGTTCTTTTGACCAAGTTTATTTGCTACACTAAGGCCTTTTGCATTCGAAAAATCTTTCTGTTTGCAACAGTTCATTCATTACCTCCCATAGCGTACTAGGGCGCAAGTCATCTAGTACTTTAATAATTGTTATTAGAAGAGGCAAATAATATTTAAAAAAAAAAATGGAAAACAAAATTGTGGTATTTGTAATAAGTCCAGAAAGGTCTATCAATCTTAAACTTTCCAAGCTGAAAGTTTACGTATTGTTTCCATTTTGATTAAACTGAATCAGTAGAGTAAATAACTTCCTTCGATATGACTACGAACACCCAACTTTCTATCATTTTTTTTTTTTTTGGTTTCCACTAAACCATTATTGGACAAAAGGGGATCTGACCACTGACCTGAATTGAATTTGATTTCAACCACGTCAACCTAAATTCATTCTGAATGTCCTGACAATGATGAACTTATCATATGTCAGGCTAAAGCCTTGTACAGACCAATGCGTTTTTCATTCGCACGACGGACAAGGTTGTAAAACGGGTGATGCATTTGCTCTAGCCATAGCTAGAAGAAAAATGTTTGTTTCATGAGGATCATTTATGACACTAAAAGGACACTTTATGGCCTTCAAAATTTTTGTTGTAAGTGGAATTTTTGTTGTATTTATATTAAAAGGGATAGGAAATAATTATTTCATTACTTTTAATGTACACCGAAAATTTTGAAGGCCACAAAATGCTTCTCTAAAAGTAATAAAATCATTATTTCTTATCCCTTTTAATATAATTACAACAAAAATTTCAAGTAAAACTGAGATTTCAAATACAACAAAAATTTCATTTACAACAAAAATTTTGAAGGCCATAAAGTGTCCTTTTACCATTATGAAACAAAAAATTTTGTTCTAGCTATGGCTAGAATAAATGCAATACCCGTTTTACAACTTTGTCCGTCGTGCGAATGAAAAACGCATTGGTTTGAACAAGGCTTAAGCCAGATGAATTCAGGTTGAAAAATTTAAACATGTTTAAAAATTTACCCACAAATCATCATTTCCATATACTTTACATGGGACGAGAGAGCCTTATTATTTAATTGTGTTTTAACATAAATTATTTAATAAAATTTTGCACGAAAATCATCATTTCTAAATAATATTATAAGTGGAGACGCGTCCTTCTAGTATGAGCTGCCACTTTTAATGCATTCGTGTGCAACAAGTATGACGGGAAATATACACATCCTAAAAGACAGCGCAATGCATTGAAGCGACAAATTTCTAGGTTCCACAAAACTTACAAGACTATGAATGCATATACTGCCAACATGAAGGGGAAATGCGTGACACATCACTACAAATAATTCGCCGTGTGGATACTATATGAATGGATATATATATATATATAAAGTCCACAGCACCAAAACAAATATCAGCTGGCCGGCGACCAAATATATTCATATATATATATATGTCTAATCAAATGCACATTCTAGTGCCTATAGTACGGATGCATCACTGCTACAACAGAGCGAAAAAGTAATAAAAATCGGAGAGCGCGATTTTACATTTTTTATTATATAGAGCCCAGAGAGTATAAAAGCATCTTTCTAAACGCAAACTCATACTGCGATTGCCTATGCTTCAATAGCAACTTTTTGGTCGATTCCAAATGAATCATCAGGATCCGTAGGAGAGCTTGCGGCTTAATTCCACTCCGTAAACTGCCTAGACATTTGCAGCAGTTTTGCTTCTTATTTCTCATTTTCATTTCGCTTAAAGAAACTTTTGTATATACATATATATATGTGATTAAAATCGACTTCTTTTGAAAATTTCAGACAAAAATTCATTCGCTCAAGTTACAAATTTTCAGTCTTTGGCCGACACTCAAACTAATCGTTCGAGAGTAGTAAAATTAATTAAATTGCATGCGTACTTCTCGTGGAAGGGGGTTGAAAAATTTCGTTTCGTTGATTTAAATTTTTGTTTTTTTGGGGTTTAATTTTTTTTTTGTCTAAAATTAAATATTATTTATAAATATTTTTTGTGGTTTTTATTTTAGTTTAAAATAAAATAATATACAATAAAAAACAACATAATAATTCAAATTTTTGTGGTGAGGTTTTTTAGAGGGATGTAAAATAGTTTGTTAAAAGAGGTTATGATAAAATTTGAAATCACTTTTGTTTAATTATTTTGAAAATAAATAATCAAAGTTTTTCATAATAAAATTTATGAAATTATTAAAAATTTATGTGAGATTTTTTTGAATGTTTTGTTATTTTTGAAATTTATGGAAGTTTATTTTGCTTTATCTGAATATTTTATGTAAATTTACATTGGAAATAAAATTACACTTTAGGTGTTTTGCAATTCAATTGTATACAATACACGGAGATAGTTAAGTGTTGTGCTCATTAATAGAAATTTTTTCTAAACAAATAATTATTATTAATAAACTTGTAATAATTATAATATGCAATGAATTATTATTTAATCAATACACAAAAGGTGAAAAAATCTTATATACCGGCAAATAATAATTATTTTTAGAAATTTTGTGTACATATTTGAGAATTTTTTAAGTTTAAAACAAGTGCAAGTGTTGATTAATTTTCTTCTATTTTTATTAATTTAATTTTTGATATAATTGTTAATTAAGACAACAAAAACAACAGCAAAGCAGTTAAGTGAAATTTAAATTAATTGTGTAAATTTGAAATGTAATAATGATTCTAGTTAACAAAAGGAAAAAAACTAGAGAAAAATAGTTCGTTAATTAACCGACAATTATAAAAGGACTGTTTATATGAAATTTGCGAAATCCAACTAATTATTTTATTTAATTGTGGCAAGATATACTTAAACATAAAAAAAAAGAAACAGAAAATAAAAATTGAAGGAAAAAAATAAAATGAAAAACATCAGAAAACTCTTTTAGAAATTTTCTTCATCAGAAAAGTGTATAGCAGCAGCGTGCGCAACTTTTCACGTATTTTATGATGAAAATTATCTTTGATAAAAATAGAATTATATATATTTATATATATATATATACTTTGTCTCTATGTATATTAACTGAGGTGAGCGTGCCCGTATTTCACAGACACAAATAAAATACTTAGAAAATAGTGATTGACAAAAGTAGCAGTATTAGACGTTTTGAAAAAAAGGAAAGAAAAGAAAAATACATTTATTTGTAGATAAATATATATTTCAAGTTGAATTGAGAAGCAGACACAAAAATGTAAAATTTAAAAAACCAATAATAATAATTAACTTAAAAAATACATATGAAATGAATGAAAAATACCTAATAACTGATAAATAAGACATAAAATTTGTGTTAATTTAAAAAAAAACAGGAAAAAACCAACAAGAACAACAATAAAAAAAAAATCTTTAATAAAATTAATACCAAATTTAAAAATGAAGATCAAACGTGATCATTTAAGATGTACTAAAGTTGATAATATACAAATTATGAGAATCGATCAACGATTTTATTGTAATAAATTAAATAAAGATTATTACATAAATAATTTTACTTTATATTGGTATTTAATCCCTCAAAAGTAAATTATAAGAATTTTCTATTATTAATATAATCAATAATAATAATAATAATATTATTATCATTATTATTATTGTTTAATTATAATTACACACATTATAATATTATAACACAAAAAAAAAAGACAGAAGTCAATTAAGTGATCATTTGAAAACGCCATGAATGCGCAATCACTGCGCAAATGGAGTCTAGCCAATTTAATGAATATCCTATGGCTATCGGTTATAATGTTACTAGGTATATGGTGTCAAAATGCCATAGCTATACAAATAAAAACAAAATTAAATTTAGAAATAAAAGAAAAAATAACAACAACAGTATCACCAAATATAGCTATAGATAACAATTATAAAATGTTTTATATAAATAATAATAATTATACTACTAGTTTAAATAATAAAAGCCATGATATAACATATTTATTAAGTAATAATAATAAAAATATTAATAATAATAATAATACTGCTTTAAATTTATCTGCTTTAAATGTTTTAAATGTTCCAAATAAACGTAGCCAACATTATGATCTAATTAATAAAACTAGAAAAAATAGTAGTGCAAATATAGTTATACCAATAATTAATTATAATAATAAAATTTATAGCAGGCATATACGTGAAACAAAAAATAATATTATTTATAATAATAATAATTCACAACAAAATTTAGAATCTATACCAATTAAGCATGAACGCTATGAGCGTATTGCTTTATTAAATAACAATAATAATTATAATAATAATAATAATAATAATAATAATAGCTATAAAGAGGAACAATTAAATCATAGTATTCCATTAAAACAAAAAATTGAAGAAAACGAATGGATATTACAACATAAAGAAAAACAATTAAGAATTCAATCACATCGTAGACATTTAATTAGATTACATCAATTAATACCAATTAATAATACATTAATAATTAAAAAAGATGAACATATATTAAATAAAATAAATATAAATAATATAATGATGGCTAGAAATCGACGTGATTCAAAATTAATTAAAAATAAAAGAAAACGTCAAAGACGTTATTGTTCAGCACGTGATCCAACACAATTAGCATTCGAGGCACCAACAGTTTTTGAAGGGAAATTACGTTCAATGAGCTCAGATCGACGCACAAATTTCTCAGTTACATTTGAAGTTAAAGAAATATTTAAAAAACAATTAGGCTATAAATTGCCACATTTATTAAGATTACAATTTACATATAGGAATACAAGTAATGAATGTGACATTTATCGTGAATATTTACGTAAACGTGGTTTAATACGTGATGAATTAGAACAAGGAAGAATATATATATTATTTGTACAACAGATTGATTTAGGTAACTTTACAATATTAGGACAGCCAGTTAAAAAAACACGACGTGCAATAAATTCTGTTAGGATTGGTGTTAGTGAAAACTATGGTAAGTTAAATTTTAGCTTTGCTTAATAATTATGAATTTAAAAGTAAAACTAGATATCTAGATATCTAAGATATATAAAGATATAAGTTCTTTACTTTGGTTTTTCTTAAAGTTTGATTATTTTTAAAAAGTTTAATATATTATGAATTATATAGAATATATCAAAATATCCTATCAATTATGAAAAAATGTGAAATTTATACCAAGTGACGATAAACTCATTCTTATGGTTATTTACTACGCTTTTCTTTTAATAAGTGATGTGAATTAGATGCAATTGATTAGGAACATAAAAAAAGTTTTTCCAAACAGAAGTGCAACTAATTGTTACTAATACTGTAACTGATTAGCATTTGGCTTCTAGCATGATAGTGGGTCATAATAAAGATTGTAATAAAGATTTTGCTTGGTCTAGAGGAGATACACTGATGATCATATACTGTTATAATATTTTTAGCATGGTTTCCCATCCGTTTATTGTAGTGTGACTTGGTAAATTATTTTATTGTATCAAAACCAGATATTTACTCTGTTTTTCTAATAGTAATATAATCTGTTTTCAATGCTTTAGTAATAGGAGACTAGTTTTGCTTAATATGATTTCCAAAGCGGGTTCAATTGAGTCCTTGGCATTTATTTAGTGCTCAAATTTTTCTTATATCAGTTATTTTTAACGAAACACACAAGAAACCTCAATTATAAAAGCAACAGTCATAATAACACTTCAGTTCAAAACAGAACAGTTCAAAAATAATGTAGTTTTGATTTTAGGTTAATTAGTTTCCAAAAACATAATTCAATTTTTTCTGGAGATACATTTTCAGTTAGAAAATTCAAAAAAGTCATTCAAAATGTAGCTAAAATTAAAAATTATCCAATTTAAGGCTGTATAGTAGACATTTGTCAAAGCATTTTATTATTTTTCAAGTTTAAGGGGATAAACCACATGACAATAATATAAAAACTGAATAACAATCTCACTTAACCATATGTATAAAAAGGAAAATTAAAATCGAAATTAGATTTGGCAATGCCATACTAATAGGAGCTCCAATTTTTTTTATCAAAGAAAAGACGACGAAAAAAGTTGACGACATTTGAGGATTCTGTTTATATTTTTGCTTAGTTTCTTAATACCCCCAAATATCTTATACCTTGATATCATAATTAATCAACAAAAACTATAATGTATTCAATATTTTCTTAGTATTCCACCCAATTCCTTCAGTGAAATTTTTTTAAAATTATTCTCGTTATAACTAAAAATTCAAACTCAATGTTTTATTATAAAATTCAATACTCTTTTTAAAAGTCTAACAAAAACTTTTATTCTAAGAATATTGAAACAACTAAACAACAACAACAACAAAATATCCCCCATAGAATCTATTTCAAAAAGTTTACTGTATTAGTATTACATAGAAAACTAATGTCACTAATATATCACAACACCGAAGTTGAATCATAAGTTCTTTTTCTTCTTCTAATTTTAGTTTGCGGTCATCATATGTTAGTATTATAGCCAAAGCTATTATTATAAACATTGAATCTACTCATTCACTCTAAATATTAAATTTTTAAACCATATTTATAGTTTTTTAGCTGAAGATATTTATGATGCTACTCTAGTAGATGACTTGAATTAATCATTAGAAAAATATTGAAGAAAATTAAAAGCCCTCTTAAAATTTAGCATATCACTAGTTTGAGTTTTATGTCATAGTACTACTTTATTAGTGAAAACTAATAATAAAAAAACACTAAACAAAATTTTCTTGAGGCTGATATTTAAATTGTGATAATTTTTCTATATAAAACGCCCATCATAATAGATTAACAACTGAATGTCGTTTATATGAAAACTGAAGCAAAAATATCAACTTTGTTAGGAAATGTAAATAATATACATAAAAAGAAGGAAACAAATTAAGCTAAGTACAAAATAAATCGAAATAAATTTTTTACAAAAATTTCATTTAAAAAAAATAATATTTCAATAAACGATTTCCAATTTCTAGAACTTTATAATCGTGTCAGAAACAAAATAAAAATCAATTTAAAAGAGTAAACAATTTTCTAATTTTCTTATGGTAATTTTTTTTACCTCATATTTCTTTTGTATTCAAGTATTGATAGGCCTATCAAAGTTACATTTTTGTCCAAAAAATCGAAATTTTCCTAAATTACGTGCAATACTTAAATTTGCCATTGGTAGGCATTTGAATTGTCAGGGCCGCTTAGTAAACATCAAAGCAGATTGCTCGACTTTAATAATTAACAAATAAAATCATTTCCGCAATTTAAGTACTTTGACTTGGAAAACTTATGCTACCAGGTACTTAAAGTTTTACTTGTTGAATTGCTATATTATTTGATTAAAAAAATTCAAATAATTCTATATATAAAATTTTTGATAGATAAAAATTGAAATAATTTAGTAACTTGCCTCTTAAGTGCCATTTGTTTTTATCAATTTTCTTAAAAAGTTATTAAATTTAATTATTATTAAATAGCAGCAGATGCATTACAGTTGAAAATGAGAAGGTCACAATAGCTTCTGATGTTTTGCAAATTTTCAAATTTTCTGTGGCTTTGAATACCTTAAGGCTGGCTGTCCACAGAGTACCGGCTTACAGCCTAGCTGACACTGATTCCAATATTGAAGACTATAAGCTCGTTATTGGTAAATAGTAATTTGCTAAAAGTGTTCAGAATGCAACCCTACCTTGGACTACCGCAACTGGAATCGGTGTCAGCTTGGCTGTAGGCCGGCACAGTGTAGGCACCCTAAGCGGTAAGGGATAACGGTTGGGAAAAAAATACATTTTCTATAAGAGTTTTCAAGGATATAGTTAAAATACATAAATTGAAAGTTTCTTAATATTTTCTCAACAACATTGTGTGAAAGCATCAGTAAATAAGCCAGTTACAAAGTTATCTTTTTGAAAAAGTCAATTTACGGTGATCACCATATCTCAGCCTAGAATTATCTGAAATCAAAAATTCAAATTTGTTTAATTGAAAGTAAGTCAGGTCAAGTAAATATATATTTTTCAAATGAAATAGTACATTAATTTTTGACTGCTAAGGAAAACGAAGTTTCGAGTAAAATGCGTTTAAGGTTTTAAACTCTGAATATGTTACAAAAGTTGGGGAGACTTGACTTGAAATTTTGTCACAACATTCTAAAATTATAATAATAAGAAAATAGCAATTTTTTAAATGTACTATGTGACCTCATTTTTAAGGAGTTTTTGTGTTTTTGTGTTTTTTTTTTGTTTCATGAGAAAATAAATTGCAGTAATTTTGACTTTCAAGTATGCTATTATTGATATGTTGAAGTGTACAAAAAAGAAATTTTTCGAGCTAATTTTACATGGTTTACATGGCGTTTTTATTTTATGGCTAAATTTTTCGCCTGAAAAATAAAATAAATGAATAGCCATCAATATGAGGTCAGGTGTGGATATCTGAAACAAAAAGTCCAAATAGACAATTTATTTACACGTTTATGATTTTGGCAAGAATCCGTAAGAATCAGCTCAAGAGCTCGAATGTTCTTACTTAGTACACAGAAAACTTTTAGTTTAAATATTTGGGATTATTTATTCCCTTACTTACCATATACTCTTTGGTCTGAATCTAAAAGTTGATGTTTCCTGTCTATTCAAATTGGTTAATTTTAAATAATTAAATATTTTTCTCTAGTAGTCTCCAAAGCACTTTCACTTATAGTATAAAAGTTAAGATTTGTAATTTTTGTGATTAGAGCTATAAAACTGCAGTCATTATAAATAAATTTGGAAAAAAATTGATAGCAAAATTAATCACTCAAAATTAATCAAGCTAATTAGAGATAATAGTAAATTAATTTCATAAATTTTGTATATTCCAAAAATTTTAGAGTATGACGCTGAGTTATGTGGTTGCGTTTTTCAAATATTCATTAACACATATTTTTCTAAGAAAATTTGTAATTTTGAGTTACCTAGTATCGTTATCAATTTACTTAAGTAAATTCTTTTTGAATTTTGTCTAAATTTAGTAGTTAACAATTTCTTCTTCTATTCTCTTCTATGAATTTGCTTATCGAATTCTTTATAGATAATAATTTTTTGTTTTTATAAAAACCTTATCATATTTTTACACACCTCTTTTAGTGTATTTATTATGCTATGAGATTTCTAGGAATTCAATTAAAATTCAAAGAAAAATCATTGTAAAAATAGAAATTTGGATGACAAACTTTGGCTTAATAAACATTACTTATGACTGATCGTTTGAGTATCCGTATGTGTCCTAATTTTTTCTATTTATTTATATTTTTTTTATTTTTATAGACTAATTGAATAATTTATTATTTCATAATGAGAAAATTTATTCATAGAGAACTTCAAATCTTTGGAGTAATTTGATACCCGTTTAAGAGGCACTGTTCAAAATTCAAAATTGAAAAAGCTTATTTTACGCGCATGTTATCTGAAAAGAAAATCAATGCATAAAGAGAATTTTTAACCTTCGGAAGCTTATTTTAATGAAATCTTATTTTATATATTTTGTTTAAATAAGTAAAAAACATAAAAATTTAATTTAAACGTTGTTAAAGCATTTAGCCACAGGATAAAATTAGATCATTTTTATGATGTACAAACATTTACTATATACATTAATATTTTTGTACATAGATATTTCGCCGCAAAATTATTAATATAAATTTCTGGCCAAGATCACTGTAGTGATAAAATATTTTGTGCTCCAACAGGCCAAATGTAATCGTATTAATCAAACAATTGACATTTGTATAAGCGATTTGTTAAGTAAACAATTTCAACCTCTAAAAACAGCCGACAGCATATTAAACAGAGCGAATGCACTTTATTCGTCATCTCTGGTTTTTGTATCTTTTATAGTTTTATACATCTGTGAAAGTTGATCAATTTTAAGTAAATTTAAAGGAAAAAAAAAACGATACAAAAATAATTTCATTACTTTTTAGTAGTGGTTTTGAATAGCCTGATTGATGTTTACTAATGATTAATATCTTTTCATTATAGAGAAATCAGGATAATTGATAGACCATATTTGAAATCTTGAATTTGCATTGAAATTTGTAATAAGTAAGAGATTCAATCATAAATAATTGGGCTAATATTTTATACACGCACATGACTCACAAGTAAATTTGTAAACTTTATAAAATTTAAAAAGTGGTTTCCAATTTCATTGCAGGACTTGTTCGAATAGTTTTTGGAAAAAAAGATCGTATATACATATATTTTTATTTTTCTGGCTCCTATATTAATTAACTCTGAATATGTCTAATTTTATTCCAATAAACTCGAAAGATTCATCTGAAACTATTCATTTCAACTTTGTGGAAGTTAAACCCTTAGACTATAAGGTGTCCATTGGCCATTTTCACTCGAGAAATATTCGAAGAAGATAAATAATTATAAGAGACCAACAAAAAATTTATATTGGGGAAAAATGTTGAATTCTAAAATTCTTGATTGAAATGTAAAGACAAATATGGATTAGAACAAAATGTCAAACACGAACGTGGTAAATTTTAAAAACCAATATCTTCAACATTTTGGAAATATCATTTACTCGTGCTCCTTTGTAAACTTTCGTAAAGTTCGTAAATTTTAACTATAAATGGTTGCATCCTCCTTTCTTTGTTTGTTTTGCTTACACTTCCTAGAGCGAAAATCTTTTCTATGAAGAAGAATTTGATATTGTCATTTCATCATTATTAAAAATTGCAGAATATCAGTTCTATATTTGAGAAGTTCATACAAAAATTTATATAATTTTGTTATAAATAATATCGAAGCAATATATACGGGCCTTCTTTTTTTTTTTTTTTCTTTAATTATTTAATATTTGTTTCCTTTATCCTTCAAGTAGAAGTGTGTTTTTATTTTAAATCAATCCATTAACTAGAGCCAAAATTAAGGAGGCTACCTTTAACGACTAAGCTGGGATCGTTTTAATTAACCAACGAAAATACCTGAAGAGGCTTCCGTTAGTTCTTCCCAAAACAATAGATGAACCTTCTGATACTTAGCATTGTCATCTAAGGTTAAGATGACGCTAAAAAGAAGAGAAAAAAAAAGAAGAATACATCGAAACATATTCTGTTGATTGTGTATTGCGTAGAGGTTCTAATGGATCTGTCATTGCTTACAAAGCATCATTTATTCCAAATTAAGTCTAATAGTGCTCTTAATGTCCTTTCCAAACCACATTCAAAGGTTATGATCACTTACATTTTTTATGAGTTACGTTTAAAAATGTGCACAACAATGTTAAATTTTTAATATTTTTCTTTTTTTTACTAAACATTATTACAAAAGAATTTGCACATTAAAATGAACATAATTTAATCAGTGCACCATTCTAAACAAAGAATTATTTTATACATTGAATGCTTTTCAAGGTCATACTATAAAAACACCTTAGATCCGTATTTTTTTCTATGAAACAAAACAAATACATGATTTATGTATTAATTTCTTTTGTATAACAAATATAAAAATCTTTTATATATCTTACCTTCAGTTAAAACAATTATCAAATCTGACAGATATAATCATGTAATAAAGCATATGAGAATATATGACAGGAACTATAGAAACAGCCTCTATAAGTGCTAGACAAACTCAGATGCTGTGATCTGTAAAAATATTAACAAAACAGTTTTAACTATATAATATGGTGACCACAAAAGTAGCACGGAATTATATAAATACGTTAGAAAATGATACCACTACAATTACAATCACAGATAAACAATATAATATCAGCATGAATACATATAGAAATTGGTATTTTGATCATCATCAAAGCAAACTTAATGTGAAATTTAATTACAACAAATGTTTGTTGTTTTTAGATTGAAATTCACAATTTATCTGAATGTCTCCATAATTAAAAACAAAAAAAGTTATAATAATAATAATAATAATAAAAATAAAATACACATTTACACCTGGACAACCTGAAAAACTTTTAATTCTTTATTCATATTTGTTGGTCACTTCTTGTAGACATCTTGGCCAGATCACGGCCACTAAAGAAATATAAAACATCTGAATTACTTTATATAAAAGTAAAGGACCACACTAATGCCAGATTGATCGATCAGTAATAGGTGCACAGATAAACAGTTGGGTGGCCAAACATGCCTCGCGGTATATTCGAGATCATTCTTTGGTGCTTCCGAGAACTTCATTTTCTTTAACGATGGCTTACTTATAAACATTTTAATTTTACATTTTAAGATATTGATGTTATTATGAGTTGGAAATTGTCCGCACTAGCTTGGTGTAAATGGAAGGGAGGTCAATATATGCACTTGTTTACTCTACATATTTAATATATATATATATATATATATATATATATATATATATATATATATCTTTGGTAGTCGATGGTGCTATAAGACACACTGGATCGGTCAAATAGCTTTCTACAATTCCTTTTTCGGATAAAATTGCAACTCCATATCGTGTGTACGTTGTCGTACAACTTGAACTAACCGTACATATTAGTTATGTTTAGTTAACCAGACGAATGAATTTAATCCAAATATGTATAAAAGGAGTCTAAATAAAATTCTACCTCTTTCTCTCTCACTCTTTTTCTAAATGTTTAAAGCAAATTTTTTTTTGCTTCTAAAGAACTACTGAGGATTTGTAAGTAGAGACTCAAATAAACTTTTTTTGTGTTTAGTGTAGATAATTTATTTTAAGTAAATATTTTTGACAACAATCGAATTAATATTTTAGCTTTTTGTGTTTTTTTTGTTGTTGTTATAAGCCAAAAGGTATTAATACCTGCGGAATAAGATTTATTACTAATTAACAAATAGATAAACTTAACTTGTAGTCAGAACTAATGCAATTTACATCGTTTTTTAGTTTTAATTTTGTAGTAAACGATTCAAATTAAAAGCAAAGTAAACACTGAATATTTTATATAGTAATTTTTTTTTTTTGAAATATTCAAAAAGTTTGAGTTATAATAAATAAAATATTTGGTACAAAAGCTTACTAGGTTAATGGAAAAATGAGTCAGTAGATAAAAGATATAAGCATTTTTAAAAAAATCTAAACTAAAGCTTCTCTGTTTTTTATTCTTTACCAAAATAATGTGTCAATAGGCAAAATCTTTTTGAAACTTGGTTAAATGGTTAATTTTTTAACTAATAAAAGCCTTAAATAATCTGTGAAATGATTTCAGAATTTTAATATTTCCTGTATTAAGTTTTAAATGTTTTGAATTCTGGTTTAATATTTTTTTAATAAAAAATATTTTTCATATTCAGTTTTTGTATTTTGAATATAACTAATACCAAACAGCAGGGGGCTAGCTTAAATGATAAAAGCTAACGTCATGAAAAGTCTACTTAAATCAAAATATTGGACACGTAGCTGCTTATAGTGCGTTAACAGTGGCTAAAGGTATTCGACAAATGTACTACCCTTTTAGAGTTTGTAAGGAAAATCTCTAGTATATTTATCAAATAAACTAATTTAAATCTAGTTTATTGCTCAATTGCTCAAGGCTCACGGTAGTACCGAGGGAAAATTTTGAGTAATTTTTCGGATTCTCTCTTTCGATAATAGTTTAACAGTGAATAATTGTGGAAGTTAGGTTAAGTTTGATTGTGAATATAACGGAAAACATATTTTACAACAACAAAGATAAGCAAATTAAAGCATGTACTACGGCCCAGTTTAAACACTTATTTTTATACATGAACAAATGAAAAAGTGTTTAAAAATTTTTTATCAAAAACTTAATCCTTTCTTAGTTTCAATTAAAAATGAAGGAAATTTTTCTTATTATTATTCAAATAATACAATAAAATTAAACTTTCGATATTTTTGGTTTCATGCCTTCTTTGATATCTTTATTTAACTCTAAATATACAAAAATTAAAAAATGACTAGAAAGAATGAAATGAAAATAGCAAAGAACTTTTAAAAAAGAGAATTTTATTTATAACTGCTTAATATGTAGTAAAAATAGAAAAAAATAACTTTTCTATAAGTTATGAAATCCAATTCCATGCAGTACCGTTGTTGGTTAACTATAACGTTATAATGACATATTTTTTTGCCACAGGTGCTAACTAGCTATCTTTGTAGTAAAAAAAGTCATTTTACTTAAGCATGTCTCACGCCTGTTAAAAATTATAAAACCATCAAAAAACAACAATCAATTTCATAGGATTCCTACTATAGAAAAATTTTGCAAGCAATTTTCAAAGATTTTTGACAGTATTCTTAGGAATACTTCTATTAAATACAACAAAAAAAATGACTTGTACTAAAAGGAAATTTTTTTTACTAGAGCAAGTTAATTTTGTTTATCATTAGACAAACTTTAAATAAAAATTTAACACCAAACAAAAACTAAAAAAAAAAATAATTTTCATTAATTCCATATGTCAATCATTTGCGATTGGACAAGTCATAGAACCCTTCTATATATCAAAATAAATCAGCCTATTAATACAATAACAACTATTTTGGACATAGGATGTGTGTCGAAATCAATCAAAGAGATTGTGCACACGGATATATATATATATATATCCTTAATTTTTCTTTTTGTTTTTACCACAATTGGAATACAAACATTGATGCTGTATCCAGCACTTTGACTTAATTAAAGGCAATACGCACATACTTAACCCGGAGCCATAAAGACTTTCAAGAGGAAATTATATGTCTAGTGTTCCCTTAAGACGTGAGTGTACTTTTAAGATGATAAACCCAAAAATAAAAACACATAAATAAGTGAAATTCTCGTTTACATCAAGCGTCTGTCAAAAATAGAGCGTTTGGAAAACTAGAAAAACATATTCGTTATACACATACATATATAGTTTATATATATAATACTACACATGTATAAATATATCAAAGAGATATATGATAGAGTCTCTTGTATTGTGGGCTATTTTTCCATATTTATAAAAATAAAGTAAAAAAAAAGAAGAAGATATTACAACAACACATCAACATTGGCGCAACCGATGACATCGTTCATAAAACACAAAAATGAAAACTAAGCCTTAGGTTTGCGCTAAAAACTAGCCACTTGTGCGTACCATTAAGAAGTTTTTTAGCTATGGTTGACATGTAGCATTTTCAACACTTTGTGACGGATCTCTATGATTATGGATGGTTGATTACTTGTTTACGCTCTGTCTTAAATACTTCTAAGAATAAATTTTTTTTTTTAAATTAGAGAAAATTTTTCATAAAATAGAAAGAAAATTTTCTTTAAAATATATTTTTTTCTCTTATTATCGCCAGAGTTTTTAATATAAATTGAAAATTTTGCGTCATTCTATTCAAAAAATGATCATTTCTGGTACTTTTTTTTCAAGAATTCTTGTTTTTTCTAAAATTTTATTTAATAAAAGTTTAATAGGTACCAAATCATTAAAATTATATCTAAATTTCCTAGATTTGGTATCAGATAAACAACTACTAACACATTTCTTTATTGAGAAATATTCCCTATATGGATTTTATAAGTTGAGATGAGTTAATATACTTTGCTATCAAAAATTTTCGGTATTTTGTAAATTAAACTTCCTTCAGGAATTGTATAACTTTTTTCTTATGTTGGTAACACTTTAAGAGCTTAGCGCCATCTGAACTTTAGTATCGTTTTGATCATGTCAAACAGTTCTTGAATTTTTAACATGGAAAAAAAAGAAATCATATTCACTTAGGCCAAAAATTTATCAGATATGAGCAGATAAGGACCAAATTCACCAGAAATGGCTTTTTTTTGTTATTGTTGTTGTGTTTGTTGTTATTTACATAAGTTTATTCTAGAATATATTAAAAATATTGACAGATCTTATTTCAATTTAGAAATTATATTCAAAGAGCAAACTGTAAAGAAGATAAGTGGCTCCTAATAAAGGTCTGAGAATAAATTTCTGACAAATTTGCTTAGATATATTTTTGTGCAATCAATGAACTTTTTCTTACTTAAACATATAAAGCCCAAACATCGAGGTCAGAATCCCCAAAAGCTTTTTTTTAGGCTTTAAGAAAAATAGGGTTGACTTGGACAAAGTCTATTTGGATGATCAGAAATATTAACAGCATCAAAAGCCAACAATTTCCCATATTATGGTGTCCTTTGAAAATACATTGCTTGCTTTTGTTTTAAGTATATGCCAAAATTGATCTTTTAGGATTTTTTTTATAGATGTTTAAAATAAAAAAAAAATGTTAAATATTTTCTGTGTATTGGTACTTAACCAGAAATTTGTTTTCCTTGTTTTTGTGTGTGTTTTTTTTTATCGAAATGTTTGAAGATATTCACTAGCTTTGTTACCTCACTGACTCAAATACTATCAGCTATCGGTGGTGTATGATTTTATGCTAACATCCCATAGATATGAACTCTGTTAGAATTAGTACAAGTTTTAACGGTAAAAAAAATTTCAAAGCAATGCTTAGTACTCTTTCACTGTGAACTTTTTTCAAAATCTGAGTCCACAAAATATAAAATAGTAATCTCAGTATTTTAATATAACTATATTTGACTGTAAAAGTTAAGAGCCTTTCTATTTATTAAGAGTTTTTGAAAGTTATATTCCTTTTATTAAAAAAGCGCCTAAACTGCTGCAATTTTTATGTAACTTCAATCTGCTTTTAGTGAGATTATTTCAACCGTTAAAAGAACTAGACTAGTGCTCTCTATACAATGCATATATTACAAGAAAATAATAAAAAACACTCCTTTTCTATAAATTAATAGTCTTCTACAGTTGAATTCTCTTATACCAAAACCAAAAATGCTTATGATAAGAAGTTTTAAATTATTTACTAAGCTTTAATTAAAATTTTGGACGAAAACCATTATTTGGCTTATGAAAATTTGCTTTAGACTGTTTTACAGGTTGTATGATTCTAACTATTCAAACCACCTTTATATATTTTAGTTTTTCACTTGTCTATAGTTTGGGTTATTGAGCTTTAGTAATTTCAACAACTTAATTCTTAACGGTTTAATAGCCCTCAGCAGGGCTATTAAAATCAGGCTTGTTAATAGTTTATTCAAGTATTCAAGTCCTCTGTGATTAATTATTATTTTCCAATACCATTTTGCTCTATTTTAGCAAAGTTCTTGCTGTATTAATGTTTGTACTTTGTGTGTTCAGACAGTTAGCATACTATAGTTGGGAAAAAGGAAGAAAATTTACTTTTATCAACATTACCAAGCACACTAAAAAGCAAAAAAATACAAAATTCAAACTGAAGCCCTAAGAAAATATTTTATTTGTTATGATAAACTTTAACAAAAAACAAAAATCTTTGTTTTGATGAGTGCTGAATTTAAAAACAAGGTTAAATATTCTTCATATACATATATGTATATATATACCACAATTAATTTAGTTTATTATAAACATTTGAAATTTCTCAATTGATTAAAACCCTTTTGACAAAAAAATACCTCTCTGCTTGATTTATCCAACGTTTGTTAAACGCTAGCAAAAACTTCATATATATGAACAATAATGACAACTACTTGAATATTTTGCAATACATTCTCCATAAATATCTTGGATGTTTCATGATTGTTAATAAAATACACGATTGAAATAAAAACCTAGTCAAAACAATGATTGAGAAGCAAGGAGCTATCCAAAAGAACAAACGTTTGCCAGGACAGAACCATAAAAATATTCACAGAGTCATACCGTGTACATAATCTCACTATATTTAATTGAAGTTTGAACTTTAGATTATTATCAACAAATCGAATGTAAATTGTTATGTCGTGTAATTTAATACTCCAATCGATTCACAATAATGAAAATGTTGTAATTTAACTCAAATATTATTTTCTAAGCTGAAAATACTCTCAACTAAAATATTCAACCAAAGGGTCTAGTTTGATGTTTTGATTCATGTACAAAATTGATATAGTATTCTATTATTATTATTTTTTTTTTTGTGCTTTTCTTGAATGAAAAAATTAAGAGTAATATTTTATAAGTCATCTAAACGATTACTGACGAAATTACTGGTGAATTTACTGAAAATTTCTAAAAAATTTAATATTATACAGAAGGATACTACTGGATTTAATAAATGACTACAAGAAATGATCAAGTTAATATTATATTTTTAAGTATTTGAGTATTTAATAAAAAACACTGTTAATTTTGTAGTGTAAGAACCACTTTCGTTAAGTTTCGTTCTTCTAAATAGTTTAAAACTCCCTTGCATGCTATCATATGCTCAAAAGTAAATTTTTATTTGCGGGTGAAATTCCAGTTTTAATTGACTGTGGTTAGTAATTTGTTAGTAATTTTCTTTGGAAATGTTATATTACCCAATAAAAGTCTATAAAAGTGGGTCAAGTCTAAACAAAAGACACTGATTTTTGAGTTGCGTTAGATATATTATCTGTAAATTATTTATAGAAAGGAATCAAAATCACAAATAAATATTACTTTGCATTATTTATACATTTAATAGATAAAGTAAAGAAAAAGAACCTCATAAGAAATGAAAACCGTATTTTTCAAAGCAAAACAATGCAATATTTTCTAACTGTATGGCAAAATTGAATGGTTTGAAGTTCAAATCCTTATTACATTCATCACATTCCCTGGATCAGGAAGTATTTCAAAAAAGAATATTTATAAGAAAAACTTCAATTAAATACACAAACAATGTTTCTATGATTGTTTCTATGAGGCAGGGGTTGGAATTTTAAGCTGATTTTGCTTCTTCATGCAGAATTCATGAATTTGAAATAACATATGAACATTTACAATCCTTTAGAATAAAGATTTCACAAACCGAAAAATAAGCAAAACGATTCCCATTTTTAAAAAATAGTTAAAAAGATTTTTTCCATACATGGAATTTTAAGCCATAAATAGTTCTTTTTACTACTATCGATTTTTAAGTTACCTAAATTTAACTTGCTCTTCTTAAATAGAAGACTCTTACGTGACACCAGCGTGAAAAATCCTTAAAGCGATATTTAATTAATGTAATTCATTTTCGAACATTTTTTTAGTTATGCTAATTTTTATATAAACATAAAAAAAAATGACTATCAAAGATATAACCAAATCATATAAGCCTTTTTGGTTTATAGCAACTTATTGCACCGTTAAGCGTAAATTATGTCCTTGTTTTGGATATTTAATATGCAATAATATTTATTAAAATAATAAACTTTAATATTGCAATTTTTTCAAGAATATTAAGTTACAAAAAGAACCTAATTTACTTATCAAACATATGTACATATATAAATATGATAACCATGAGCTAGTTATACCACTCACTAAAAAAACTATTAAAAATACAAAACTATTATTCTATATTTTTCTTCTTTTTATTTTACCTTAATTTGAATTGATTTGCAATCATTATATTGACATAGTTTGACGTAGTTTTCATCTTGTTAAAATAATTTGTCAAATTATAAAAAAAAAATAGTCTAAGTGATAGTATTGGTCAAATAATTTGTTGTAGCTTAACAAATTTCAGCTCAAGGCGTTTTATATTGACTAAAGTATTTGACAATTGATAAGATCAAACCTCAATTAGCGATTAGTATAACAATCAATCAAATATAATGTAAACAATTAGAAGACTATTAATTGGCTCAGTATCCTTCAATAAAATTTAAATTTTAGATTTTTGTAATCCATTTAATCTATCTCAACTTTTATGTTTATATTATCCATATATGTAGATAATGAATAGTTTGCTAATAGTTAATACAAAAACACAGTTCTTAACTAAAAAACAGAAAGTATTTTAAGCTTTCTAAAAGATAGCCCCCATAATTTATAATCGTAACTAATCTTTTTAGCTGGTATTCACTAGACCAGAAGCAATTACCTGGGAACAATTTCGTTTTTTTTTTATACATTATTATTATATTGTCAAAGAAATTTCAATCAAAAATTCATTCCATGTTTTGGCAATAAAGCTGACGAATGACGCATTGACGCTACCATACCTGTGAAACATCATCATCATCATCATCATCATCATCTTCATCATCATTGTTGTCGTCGTCAACATCAAAACAATTATTTCTCTTTTAAGTATAGAAGTGAATTTGATTGTTATCCAAAATGTTTAAAGCTAATATTTAAGCATATTAGAAGTGAACTATTAAAAAAAGGCCAGGGATATAAAATTTTTTACTAGGAATCATTGAAAAAACTTCCCCAAATAAAATTTTGAAGGTCGATAACTTCTTACAACGGTTGAATTTAAAAACTCTTAAAATGACTGAATGCACTTTTTATATCAACTGAACATAATGAAATGTTTGCACGTACAAGACATTTTTTTCTTTATATTTATTTTATTTGTTTGTCAAAGTATGGAAAGATAAGGACTATATTTGGAGGTTTTTGGCTGTTTTTCTTTTTTTAAATTTGTGTGCCAAAATTATTTTATATTTAAGTTAAAAATTTTTGTGATTCACAAATAGTTTTACAGTTTATGGAAGTTTCATAACTTTAGATCAAGTCTTAGGAATATATTTGAGATTGTGCATTAAATTATTCAAGAAACTATTTATTAACTATAATTAATTTTGTAATAACTCTGTCCGAAGTCTAAATCTGGTAGTTTACCCAGTTGAAATTTTAGCAATTACGATATATGAGTACTCCTCACATTCACAACTTATTTCCTTTTGATAGTAGCTTTACTGTTGGTCTTTACACGAAGGTTCATAACTTAATTTTTACGCAATGCATTTAGGAAATATGAATTATCAAAACATTTGCCTGTCTTAATAAACTTGGCTCAGAATCCAACTTATAATGGAATTCTTCTTAACTTCAAAAAGTGGCTATATGTTACCTCTGCGCCTAATATTTCTGAGCATGTAATTTTTTGCCATGCGCTGTAGCCCTAAGGGATTGCAATTATGAGTTTTTTTTAACGAATTTTTAGTGTTTTTGGATATTACTTTTTAATTTTATGTATTCCTTATACCGAATTTTACTAATTGTAAGGTCCGTCAGACTCATCACAAAGGAAAGCTCATCATAAGGTAATGTTTGATTCTTTAACATTTCTCGTGAAGGAGAAAGTATTTTTTCCCTTCAAATTTAAAATTCCCCTGTCAAACAGCTGGCTGGCAGCATCTTTTCCATCTCATATTTATTGGTTTTCCTATTGTGCAGATGCATTTGGTAAAAAACCGTGTCCTTGATGAACTACAATAACATTCAAAGATACTAAGTAAGTCAGTAGATTTAGTCTACAAGTTCGCATTAAAGTCTATTTGAGTATACATAAAGAGCTAGGGATACCTAGCTGTTAAAGATTAAAAGTAATTTGCACCAAACTAATAGTGCCTGCGACTGTTCTAAGCTTATTTTTGTTACTGTTTTAAAATAGCCCATCTCTGCCACTGTGTGATTTGTTCTACAGAAAGGCATTTTTTGCATTTGGTTTATCTGTTAGATACCTCTTGGATTAAAATTAAGTTCCAAGATTCTATGTGACAGTGACAGTATCTAAAGCTCATCTTTTCTTTTAGATTAAAAAAAAACTTAATGGTTTTTCTTATAGTGTTGTTTGATATCTGTATTAAAGTTTTTCAAATACTTTAAAATGTTTTAAACAAACCAATTAAGCTATATAAACACAACTTTCTTGATTTCTTGTATCAACTAATTTGAAAACTTATATAAAAAACTAATAAACCTCTTTTTCTTTGACCCATTTAGAAAGAAATAAACTTTAAGTAAAGTTCCTTTATGATTTGAACAAGAGATTCGTTATAGCGATTCAAACATAACTCTTCAAATAATGATTAGCAGTTTTTCAATCAATACCAAATATTCCATTGTTCTATTAACAAGGTGCAATTAAACTATTTCAATTATTTCATAGGCCAATTAAATTTAACAATGAAGTAAGCTATAAATTTATGATTTAGGACAAAATTTATAAGAGAACCACTAGCAATTTATGAGCCAATACAACAATTGCTTTAATCATAATTGGCTCAAGACGAGCTATATACTTTAAAATTAAATCTTTGAAGGTGGCAGTCAAGGATTGAAGAACAATATAGAAATAACATGTATAAAACTATGAACAAAATGAAAATATAATTTTTAAAATATTCTTTCTTTTTTTTGTTATTTTAAGTTTTTAGAAGAAAGTAGAAAATATTTTGAAGAATTAGAAGGATATGAAAATAACAGCTTTAATACTAGCAATTTTATGCCTTTTCGAACATTAAAAGCTATGAAAAACTATGACTGGTTTTAATATTTTTTATTTCTGGCAAAAATTTAAAATGTTCTACGTTTAATTCTTGTTTTAAATTATGTGAATTGAAAAAATAATAGAAAAATGTTTTTGTTTGTTATATAATTTTGTCAAAGATCAAAAATTTCATTGCAAATTATACGAGATAAATTTTTATAACTTGATTTGCAAATGTAGACAGTTGAGTAAAAATTCGTTTGTTTTTAATTTCTTATTGTGAGGTTGGCCAAACTTAAACGCTTTGGAAATTTTTGTGAACTTTTGTGTATAAAATTACCTATTTTAAAAGATTAGGTGAACGAGGGATAGAAAAAAATTTCCTGTCCCGTAAAGTTACATAAATTTATGGTTAGCTGGCTTTCAAAGCCAGTTGTGTTCGTATGTTTTTAGATTTAGTACTTCCAATTTTAGTAACTCGATGTTTTTGAAAAACAACTTAAGAAATTTATAAAGCTGTTTTCTGTAAATAGAAAAAAAAAAGTTAAAAAAAAGACAAAGGAAAAATCCAAAAACTAAAATCTTCTACTCCGAATTTAAACTTTTCAATTTGTAAAAATTATTAGAAGCGAAGTCAGAAACTTTTAAATTTTTTGGTTTTATTAAAAGTCGTAAAACAAAATGAAATTCAAGAGAAAAATGGTAATTTGCAGTCCTGTAGAGTAAAGAAAAATTTTTTTACAAAATTGCATTTTACTTTTTGAACATTCTGTTACATATTTGAAAGAAAAAGGAAGAAAATTTGTTGAATTCTATTTATCTGTTATTAGTATTTAAAGCTTCTTGTAAAAGCTGGAAATTATAAAAATAGCATATTTAGGCTACCATCCTTTTAGTCTGCTGTAAAATTTTAATGATTTAAATAAGTTGTGATGGATACTGAATTGTAGGAAAGCCTACAAAGAAAGAGAGAGAAGTTAATTTTCATAAAATTAAATAAAATCTTAAAATACTGGCAAACCAGTTTTATTAACAAATATTTTAATATTTATATTTTAAATTTAACTTCAAATGGAAACAAGCAAAATAAAAAAGAATTAAATTTTTTATTTATTTTAAATTGCCAAAATTTCTTCTGCTTTCCCTCAATATTACTCCTAAATTTTATATTTCAAATCTCTAGAACTATTTAAATAAAACTAAAAGCTTGATTATTTCCAAAATCAATTTTTACCAAGTGAATATTTTAATTAAAAATCTTTGATATTAAGCGATTTTTTGATAAATTACACAAGATTCTGATTAGCAAATATGAAAATATTTGTATATACATGAATTTAGGCTTTTAGGTTAAAAAGTTCTTGTGTACGATTAAAATTAAATTTGTCTGCTAATAATAAAACATAACTATATATAACTATATATATATATATATATATATAATCACCCCCCAAAAATAAAAAAACAAAACTTTCCGACATTAATTTTTCACTTATACAACAAATAAGCAAATCGTTCATCAAGCAGCTGTTAAAATTTCAATGTGAGGTCAAAGTATTCTGACTTTAAATTCTTAAATAACAGAAGAAAAAAATCTATAACAAACCCTAAAAACGAAAGTCTGATACAAAAATAACTTTACCACATAGTATTTAAATGGTTCGCAGTCCATAGAATTTTATCCCTTAAGCTATAAAGAAAGATAATCCATAAATTTTTGCATAAAACTGTCACCACCTTAAAATTAATTGCTAATCTCAGAGTAGCTGATCCTTAAGTCATCTTTTTAGCCAACAAAATTTTCTCAAATATAAAATTTTCATCCTTTCAATATAAATTGGATACCATGTAAAAAGCATTCCGGAAATAAAATTTTGCAATTAGTTTTCATTTTGATCGAAATATTTTGTTACTTTACTTTTAGAAAATTTTAATGAAAACATTTCTAATAAATTAATTATAAAAGATATTAGCTGCCACAAATTAAGTAGCTATTTTCTGAAAATTTTATATTTGATAATAAATAAACAAGGGAATTATTAAAGTTCTAAAAGAAAAGAAAAATATCAGCACCAGATGCCAGATTATAATCATTGAAGATCATAAGAACTAAAACACATTTATCTTTAAGGATTTTTAATGTTTACTTTGGTTTATTGTGTGTCTGAATAATTTTATTGATAGTTGACCTGATAAATGGATTTTTAAAAAAGATTTATTTTCTAGTTACATAGATTTATCTAATAAAACTTAATATTTCATAAATATTTGGTAAATTTGTTCTCAATTTTAATAGGAATTTTTTACACATTAAATTAAATGAACCAATTTCTGCTTTTGTAAGAATAAAGAATTTAAATACTTGATAAAAAATGTCACATTGTGGTTGCTAAAGAAAAAATAATAATTTATGTAGGTATACACATATTATAATAGGAAAGGTGCAAACACAATGAACGCGGCGCGCAAGTGGAACGCGTTTTCATTCAGAATTACGAAATTCAGCTATATAAGATCCCATAGCTGTGACAGCTGTCACCGCTTGCGCGCCGCGAACTGCGTTCATTGTGTTTGGGCCTTAACTCTTAACTGTATTTTAAAATTTTTTATATGGAGCTGCACTCAAAAAGGACGTCTTGCGGTGACCACGATATCTCTGGATTGGATCATCTAAAATTAAAAAGCCAAAAAAATTTCGTTAGGATAATGTATAATCTAGGACGTGATCGTAGGAATAAGTGAAATAAAATTTATTGACAAAATGGCGGCTTCTCAAAAAAAAAATTGATTTTTGACAAAAATTTGACTTTAAACGGTTTATAATAAAAAATCTACGATCAGATCCTAACAAATATACTTAAAAAGCTTATGTTAAGATTTGAGGCTGATCGGCTTAGGCGTTTCCAAGATATCTTGTTCACCGTCTTTGAAAACACAGTTTTGAGAAAAACGCTTTTAAAATTTCAAAAGCACCTTCAATCGCTCTGACACGTCTTTGCAAATATGTGTGTAACTTCTAGAACAATTGTCGGATCAAGTTGAAATTTTCTGTGCCTGTATATATAATATATACATGCGAAAATGAAATAAAAGAAAAAATTTTTTTTGAAAAGTCTAAGTGTATATAACCCCTTAAATTACAATAACTTATATTTTACTTTATAAAATCATTGTTTTTTATTTTATCTGGGAAAAGTAACGTGCAGACGTACTGATGTGGTATATAGCTAATAGCAAGACCGTTTTTTATCACTAAAAACTCCCTATAGTCCACTTTCCATTTGTCATGAAAGAGGTGTTCTAACCTCTTGATAGCAGTCTGTTGTATTTGAAAATTTGAAAATTATTAAATATATTTTTGAATACCAAAAATGAAAATAAAAAAACTCAGCATTTAAAAAAGAACTAACACTAAAAACAATAGTAAAAGAGAATTAAAAATGAAAAAAAAAAACTACGGCTTAAAACAATTACAAAAAGTATAAAAAAATTAACAACAATAAACAATATTAAGTTCTCAGTAGAGAAAATATGTAATACTTTAGCTCCTCTTCGAGGAGTTCTTGTACTAACAATGTCCGAAAAGTTGCTTTCACTGACGTTCAAACATCAATATGGCCACAAATTTGAAATAATCGGTATACGGCCTAATTAATTGAAAGTTTTTAATGCCTTTGCATAACAATGTAATGTGGTGGTTGAATCGATAAAAATACCATCTTCAATTTTGTTTTAGTTTAAACTAAAAAAATAACATACGAGTACGTCAACTAAAAATTGACATTTGCTACTTAAATTAAAAAATTCTAACATAATTCTTTTTCTTCAAACATTTTATAGTTCGCAATTAGAGGAATTAAAGTTGTTT
Organism: Acrocera orbiculus; assembly: GCA_947359355.1. Taxonomy (NCBI): domain Eukaryota; kingdom Metazoa; phylum Arthropoda; class Insecta; order Diptera; family Acroceridae; genus Acrocera; species Acrocera orbiculus. The sequence continues at coordinate 49,531,703 of OX375757.1, forward strand.
TTAATGTGGCCAGTTTGGTATAAGTTCTAAATGTAAATTAACACGTTAAGTTGATTCCATCACACAGGCCGTAATTAACCAGATAGGCGCGTTTGTCGTGTATACACGTCAAACCAAATTTCTATTACGGTGCGTTCGGCGTATTTACTTGCCGTCCTTACCATTGACTGTGAAAACTATTTTATTATTATTTAAGAATTTTTATGTTTATAATAACAACAACTTTTTTTTAATTAAATTATGTATTATATAAATGTATTTAACAACAGTGTAATTAATGTAGTGTAATTTTATTTAATTTATTAAATGTAATTATTACTCGAACTCAAAATTAGCTGAGAATAAATTTCAATGCCAAAATCATGGAAGAATTCTTCTAATATGAATCGGATAATTTTTTTTATCCAAAAGGTTCCTAGCATTACTAAAAAAGTTTTTACTTCAAAACTGTTTTCTATCTATTTGAAACTATTTCTGATTATTTAACACTTTTTGCTTCCAGTTTAATCTCTGTAGAACACCACAGCTCCCTTAAGGCATATCATTCATCTTTCAAATTTAGGGCTCATTTATGTAATTGAATTTGTTTAGAAATTCCTAATTTCTTTTTTGGCTAAATTCCTAAGATTTTGAATTTTTCCAAGGCCAAAAATTTTACTTAAATTTAAAAAATGATATTTTAGTAATTGGTATTTACGATCCTATTCAAACTACTATTCAAATAATTTTACCAATTTTCCATAAAGTTGTTTCCTTATTTTCAGTAGTTCGTTTCTGTAAATGACGGCGCCAATTGAATTTTTGCAAACAATTGAAAATAAGAAATCTTTGTTTTACTTAACGATTTTATAAAATAAAGAAAAATTAAACATTTAGATCATTAGCAAATTACCTTAAATATCAAATTATTCAGCAAGACTAAAAATATGTTGAAGATGATTCAAATCAAAAGCTGTTCTGATTTGATTTTTAAAAATGAGAAGAAAAAAATATTGACGCCATGTAAAAAAGATTTTTAGGTGTTAGATTCTTATTCTATTATTGAATCTTTTATTCTTTTTACATAAGCTTAGATTGAATGTAATCAATTCTACCTACCAACAGATCACTAATCTTAAAGAAGTTTAGTATTATTATTATTTTTTTTTTTTACTTTTTTTTCTGTTTAAGTCCAAGTTATATGGCATACAACTGGCATACTCAATTTTTCTTACTTGAAAAACAATGCGAAAGTATCTCGTGAGAAATCCAAATCTGATTTGAAATTTAAATTAGTCTCAAATGAAAGAAAATATCTTTTACCTCTACTATGGATAATATTTCCCTCAGCCAACAATTTAAATATTTTTTTAAAAATGAAACACTAAGTTTAATTACAACAAGACTTTTGTTTTTTTGATATTTTAAAGTAAGAAGGAAGATGTACCATCTTATCTTTGTTCATCAAGCATAGTCTTTGTTTAACAAATACCCAGAGTCAGAATTAACAACAGAGTGAACACCTAAAACAAAGCTAATATACTATATGGTGGTAGATAGGTCCCAGGAAATCTTATTCATTGAAAAATGAAATGAGTTCATCAATGGATCGTTAAAATCACTAATGAGTTGGACTTGACTTTATCACTGCACAAAAAAATTTTCAAATTCTCACCAGGTAATATTGATAACGAAAGTATGTAAAGAATTCCTGAACAAAAAACATAACAAGATATAACTATTCACAGGCACAGGACTAAGATTTTTGAAATTATACTTTTGATCCCTTTTCTGTTTATTTTTACTTTTTAGTTTTTACTTAGTCCCAATCTGTAGGAAATACCAAATAATAAATTACCTGGTAGCTTCCGCGTATTTGCTGATAACAATGTTATGTAGGACATGATTTAAAAAACAAAAAAACAAAAGTCGCAACCATTAAGTAGTATTCAAATTAAATATTATTTAATTGTTATACAACAGCTAATGTGGTTCTCTGTTATTTGCTGATGTGATTCGATACTACGGCTTAACTAATAATTAAATTTTGTAGCTAGAGTCAGCATTTCTTTATCTAAAGTTTGGTATTTATAACTTTACAAAGACTTTGTAGAAATTTTTTAATAGTTCAATAGGAAAGTGAAATTTTCAATCAGGAAGTTGTGCTTTGCTAAAATAGAATTAGAATTTACTTGGTAGTATAGGAAATTTTTATATGATAAATCAAAAAATTATGTTCACTAGAGAAATAAAAACTAGAGTAATCAAATTATTTTTTTTTAAATGTGGGAAAACAGAAAATTCGCAGGGGAATTTTGATGTATTTTAATATTTTTTTAACAGTTGATGAAAGTTAGTTCGAAATATTTTAACAAAGAAGTCAATTCCTAAGGGTTGTCTAAAAGGGAAGAACAGGAAGGAAGCAGGAAGGGGTATTTTTTTTCAGTATACGTAAAAATATTTCCATTAAACATAGAATTTAATTTCTAATTATAATATTTAAACTTCATGTTATTTCTCTATATAATTATTACAAAACCATCGATATTGAAATCCTTTTATATCACAAAGTTTTGAGTTTATTTAGCTTAGCAAAATTAAGTTTAGGCTTATTTCTTCTGCTGAACTTAAGATTTGAAAATTATACAATAGAAATTTGTACAATAGTTGTCACTTTAAGACTTTAAGTAGCAGCTGTCAATTTTTATAAGGCTATCTCGAAAAACGTTAATAGCATTTTTTTGGTTTTCTCTAATAACTAGTATGAACATCATAATAAGAATTCAAGTGATGTTAACAAATTCAAACCAAATCAAAAGTCAATTTAAAATAAAATGACCATTTTGTCTTACTTTATACAAACTAAAAAATACGGTGAAATCTTGATAATTCTGTATCTTGATACAGAATCTTGAATAATAAGAAAATTTCTTAAAAAGGATAATTTTAAGAAAAAATAATATCTTTAAAGATGGACTGCCATTTCACTTTTTCAAATATATGAATTTTGGATGCCAATTAAAAATATTTATTACAATTAATTATTGCGAATGAATTGACATAATAATTAACTTGAATTTAAGGAAGAAATTTTAGGTGTATATATAATATATATATATATATAGGTATATATTTGTTTTTTGTACCTTTATATAGAATGAATATCCAACATAATATATGTCGTACTTGAACACAGCCGCCGAATAACGGAATAAATTTTATAATTATGCAGTAAGATGACATTTTCATTTTTATGTTCGATAATAACCATTAATTGTATATAAATATATATATATATATAAATACATATATGTATATAATTAATTACATGGTAAAATCAAGGTAAAAACATAACATCTTGGGTGGCTACAGATTTGTTTTGATTTCGTTACGACCACCGCTGTGAGTTAAAATAAGTTGCTAACATTTAGGACCATACTTTGTTTTTAAACCAAAGGTTTATTTTTAAATTACTAAATAATATTTTAAAAAGTTATTTCTAATGGCTTAAGTTAATATTTTTATTTTATTTTATCTATTTTTTGAATAATAAAATTAATATTGGTATCGATTGCAAACTCATTTTAATAAAAATTTTAAATTATGATATTTAGGTAAATGTGTTCTACACCATTTGTACTATTTGGATTAAATATTGAGATACATTTTCAAGTCACGGGAGGTTTTTGACGATCGCTAGATTTTTCAAGTAGCTACATAATTCTTAAAAAGTTAATTATACTATAATTTTTTATTAAAAATATTTACGATAGAATATGGCGCACGCTCCATACTATTATTTTTTTTTTATACTAATTTTATGAAAAGTACTATTTATCATTCTGTTTCCGGTATTAAATATTAATTTTCTTCCTTTTATTTCATTGAATCTATGAAATGATTATAGATAAAAGTTTATTTTTTAAAATTCTTTTTAATATTACTTTTATTTTTATCTTTTTTTAGCCATATATATTCCCTACTTTCAATATTTATGTTATAATTTAATTAAACAGTTAAAAGTAAAATATTTCAAAATTTCCTTGCCAAGTTCCACTGTATTCATGACTGGTAGTTTGGAGTTCTTAACAGGCGGAACAACACACTTTCTAACTACACAAAAAGCCACTTTTGTATGGAGAACTGTGTACATAGGTGGTTGGAAATGTGTAGTAACTACAGCATTTTAAAGTCCGTAGACATAGAAAATTCACATCTATTGTGAATTTTTTCTTATTGGATCCTCCTGTTTTGTGTATCTCTAGCTCGGTTTACTTCACTAATATTCATTGCTTAACTTTTCTTTAATTTTTTTAGTTAAAACACTTTTCAAACATTTAACAATCTGCGACATCTGATTTGACATTTCAGATCATATGTTTTCAGATTTAGAAGCCATGTTTCTTTTGTCGTCACTACAGACTTTGCCTGTTAAGAACCGATTTTTTTTGTATAGGGGACTACAACGTTGTACATAGCGCCTATTAAGAATGGGTATTAGATATTTTATCCAAGCAGTTTATGATTTCTTAATTCAAATCTCAATAGCTCATTCAAAAACAGGCGAAAATCTGGTAGCAATATTTCAATTGCATTCATATAAACAACATGGATAGGTTTTAATTTTTAGGAAAATGATTTAACATAATCACATTGTCTTAAAATATGTTGACAATTAATTATTTTCAATTTCAATTTCAACTCATTTCAAAGTATGTTTGAATTTAGCCGCAAAATTTTATTGTATTTGTGTCCAAAACTGAGAACAGATTAACTTTTTGAACAAAAACTTTTTATCAGACTATACTTGTATCTAATAAGCTTGTTTTGGCTAAATTTCAAGCAAATAGCTTATCAGCGAGTGCTGTAAAAATCATTTTACATTTATTATTTACTTTACTCTCTTTAAATTTTAATACAAATTTTCCAGTGCTTTAAGCCAGAAAACAAAATTTAATAATCTATAAAAATATATCAAACCTTGGATTGTGTATCCGATTTGGCATAATTGCCGAAGTAATGAGATCCTAAAAACTTAGTTAAGCACTCAACCTAGACTAAAAGCCGCTAATTCATATAAACAAATTTCATAGGTTAAATAATATCTTAATAAAAATCATTTGTACTTTTTTCATTAAACTATTTATTATTTTATCTATATATGTAGACATACCTACAATGGAAATAGAATTTACAGTAATAATGTTATATTGTCACTAATCAAAAATTTCCCACAATATATTTCTTTGCAGTATATGCTCCTGCTGTGTAGGTGTTCGTTTACTGGACTCCTATTTAGTAGGCTGAATCTCCTCTTCTGTATCTGTTTTATACAGGACATATATAGATATATATATATCTCAAGAGAATAGACTTAGAACAAAAGAAAGAAGAAATAACTATAACTAAATGAAATATTGCAAAAAAAGAATAAAATAAAACTATTTTTTTTTGTAACTACATTTAGTTACTAGTTACTTTGCTAGTCAGCTAGAAGTATTTTCCCTTTCACTAAAGACTCTTTTTGCTAAAGCCTTTTCTTAAAATGAAATATATAAACTGTGAGGTCAATGGAACATAAACAAAAACATTTTGTATGGCTTAAAGATTTGATCGATTCGCAATAAAATACTCTAAAAGGTGTTCTACTCTAATGAAGGCAAAAATACTATAACTATGTATAGATAAATAATAGTTAAAAGTGTTGCTTTTGACTACGACATATTATAGTTAAATATTAGTTACTGCTTTTTATATCTAGTTTTAGTTTGCTCTTGTTTTTTGTATAGCGGCAGGTTGGATTACAATGAAAAACGACCAGACAACTGTGGGAATTTTTGTTGATTTGCATATTACTAATCGGAATATAATTTAGTTAGAAAGACTTTTAACTATTTTATATATCAGGTTAAAGATTTTTTTATATATTTTTTCTTTTTTAGTATACTTTCTATTTGAAAATAAAGAAACAAAATTAATAAAGGAATAAATGTTCTTAGTTTATAATAAAATTTGTATTTTTGAATTAAAATAAGCAAGTTATTTTTTGTAATAATTATAATCATGAATCAAACATGTTTGAAAATGAAATCAAATTCTTTTGATGAAATTCATATTACAACAAATAAAATTCTATCTAATTTCATAGATCCATAATGCCTGATATTTCACGAAATTTGCAATGTTAAATGCGTTCTCAGGTAAAAACAAAAAATTAATACTTCCAATTTGACAATTTAGTTTCCAATTGTCTTGTTAAGAACAAAATTTGTTAAGTTTATTAATTAATGAGAGCTTACATCCTGATAGCCTCACTATGACATAATTTCTTTAGTGCTACGCTTGAGTAGCTTAATTAGCTACTTTTTATTTTTGAACGCGTTGACAAATCTGTTTTTAGGGAGATTATGGTTGAATTTCTGTCTAAATATGACCAGCGGATGCTAAGTCGTTGGCTACCATAGATCCAACTATATTGTGTTAAATTCACAAATTGTATAACAGTAAAGATGTATAATTTGGTTGAGTATAGAATTACCTATAAATCATAATAGCTGACTTTACCTAGCACTGAAATGCTCTTAAAATTGGTATGCCTGACTTTAGCCAAAACATGCGTGACTTTTTGTCCACAAAAATTTATATTTGTAGATTCATATTTAAAATAAAGTTTTACTGACATTTCATTTCGTCTTCAAAGACGGGAAACGAAAATTAAATATAGCTGACTTTTTTTTGATAATGTTGAAATTAGATTTTCACCAATGCCATCAATAGTAATTTTAAGAGAATTTCATAGCTGGGTTTGTTAACTTTATTTCTTTTATATTGATGTAGTCTCAACCAGATCAGCTAGTTGTATTTTCCTCCCGTAGTTTTAGTTATATTTTGTGTCATGAAGGGCTTCTTTTCCTCAAAAGTCAGGTCTTTTTTCGCTGTTTCATTTGATTGAGCTTAGTTTTCAAGAAATCTTTAAATTTTTTTTAGTAAGCGTTAATTTCTTCGTTCTAAACAGTTAAGTCTACACTTGTGCTTTCATCTTTTAATGGTTCAATTTTCCTCGAAAAACAATTAATTACTTTTTAGAAGATAAAAATTAATTTTAAATAAGTCTCATGCAATTAAGTAAAAAATAAAAAATACATCCCAAGCATGCTAAAAATTTTTTGTTTTCTTTTCGGTTTCCATTTGATGATGTTCACGTAAATGAAGTCATTTTTAACCAAAAAATTTAGTATTTAAATAATTTTATATTAAAAATTTGTCATTAAATACAAAATACTATAACTATTTTAGGAAATTAGGATAGATTGTAAGCTTTGACTATACTTTAGCAATGAGAAAAAAAACTAATCCCATCACAGAAAAAAAAAGAAAATATAATTTTTTCAACAAAAAATATTAAACAAACATACTTAAAACCTTAGCAGGAAATATTGATCCTTTTTCTTCATGTTTTTAAGACTTGACTGATGTCTAACTATGACGACATGGATTCATGGATGAGTTAACATTACAGAAATTTTTCGAATTAAGCAATTTAAGTTGTGATGACATGAAAACTATTGCAGCTGTTCGTCTAATATCAATTTAAAGAGCAGATGTATCAAGTTCATCATCAACCATCCTAAGCCTTAACGAATCTAAAGCGTGCTGCTTCGCGACACTTAAGATTGTTTTTTGTTTTAGCTCTTCTTTTTATTTTATATTCATGTATATACTATCTATATACAATATAATGATGAGATTATTTTAATATTTATGTTACTTATTTGGTAGGTTTCATTGTTCGTTGCACTTGATAAATTTTTAACACTTCATGGTTAATTATTGATCATTTATAATATAATAATATAAAATGATGATTTAGGTAGAATAATGCTCTAAATTATTTGAGCAAAACATGTAAAAATATTATATCTTTGTTTGTCATTCTGATTTGCTAATTTTAAAGTTATCCTCTCATTTCTTAGTTTCATATACAAAAAGTCGAAATATTATTTTTGTCCTAAGTAGCAACTCAATTTCTGATTCAGGTGTTGGCATGGCAACATTAGTATTTTCTTCCTGTACTTACAATTATTACAATATTAATGCATGGTATATACTAAAAATATAAAAACTGTAAGAAAAAAGTGTTAGAAAGTAATCAGATCTCTGGAAATTGAAAATACCAATCCTTCATATTTGAAAAAAGTTGAAAATGAAAATTATCTCAATTCAATATGTGAGTCAAATACTTCTATGGATATACACACTCAACATGTTAATTTATATGAAAGCTCTCAAAAAGGAAGGACATTCCTTTTTAAAGAAAGGAACCATAAATAAAAGGTGAAATCAGATTAAAAATACAGCGCAGCAAAAAATATTTCTTATTTGAAGGTTAAAAAAGTTTTCTTGTAATTAATTAAAGGTTTTATACCAAATAAATTTGTTCCCTCAGGAAAAATTTTGTTCTAGGATAATTGCCTTCTTCTTACAGAAATATTTGAAATGTATTTTAATTAATGATGATACTGTAATAAAATTTGATTTATTAACAAGATCACTAGGAATATATATAAAATACATACTTCATACAAAAATCAACTTCCCTGTTCTACGAAAATCAAAGCACAAAAACTAAAGACTCAAAACTCAAAACTAAAACTAAGAACACCTACAACCCCAAATTGCAGTTGCTTATATATCCCTCTTCCTACGTTTAAATTCGTAACAATATATTAAAACGCAAAAAAGGATGATAATGACAAAATTATGAAAGTCACATTTTTTTTCATAATCCTGAAATAATTTTAAACAATTTAAATATTTCCAAACTCACATATAAATTATTAAAAGATCGCTTCTTGTATTTTTATCAGTGTGTATTAAGATTCTATGTTGACCTTTTCTCTAAATTATACTCAATTATCTAATTACACTCTGGATAATTATATTGAAACTAATTGAATTTGGCGGCAAATATCAAGATAAATTTTCATATGTTAGTATTAGTATTAGTGGAAAACCATACAATGGATAAATATAAGATCAACGAACCAATGAACAAATGAACAGAAAAAATAAAAGGGAAAAGAAAATCACCAAAAAAAACTTACGGACAAAGCTTTGCTTGTTGTTACTACTTGGCTGTATGGCGATGTAATCTTAAGGTGCTGGCGGATATATTTGTAGTTGTTTTTTCTTATATTTTCATTTTAAGTTGTTTTTTGGTTTTTATTTTTATTTTTATTTTAAGACAAGTAAATGTGGGGAAAGTCGATTTTGATCAGCAACTGCCTTCAGAGACGGAGTGTCTATTTTCGAAGCTTCACCTCGTTTTCCTTTCCTTAGGCACACATATAAATACATCAAAGTAGTGTTTTTTACAAAAAGTATCTCTTGATTTAGATAAATACTAGCTATAGCAACTGTTACACTAAATTTTTCATATCTTTATGATATTAGATTCAAATTTAATTCAAATCAAAGTTTTAACATATAATCATAATTAGATATTGTAACAACTGTAACAAAATTTTTGTAGGTTTTGATTATGCTTGTAAAAAAACACAATCCAAAAACAAAAAAAGATGCATAGAAATATAATCACAAAATTTTCTCTCAATCATATTCTAAGGGAGAAAAATAGAACAAAAATTTAATTTTTATTTTTGCTAGAATTCAAATTAAATTTTTCATATTAACCAAAAGAAAATGCATCATTAAAACAAAATGAAATGCATATCATAAAAAAGGATTAGTCATCATTAAAGTACTTGGCAAATGTGCCAAGTTTGTTTTAATTATGGTGGATTGAGGTAATTGAAATCCAGACGAAAAAAGAATAAATATTTTTTTTAAAAAAAAGTTTTCGACTGGAATTTTTTGGTTTTGATATAAATGAAAATTTCATTTAATAAATTAAATAAATAATTAAAACCACTTTGTTAATTTAACATTCTTATCATTTTGTTTTATGTGAAAAGATTTATTAGTGTTTTAAGGATGAAATGGGGTTTGCAATAAATAATTCAATAAATTAATGAGAAATAAAAATTTACCCAAACTTTTGCTGACTTAAAAATGTATATATTGTCAATTTTTATCCACTTTTTTAATGAATCATTTAAAAAGTCACAAAAGGCCTCAGGGAGATTGTGGTCTTACACTTAATCTTTTAATTTAGACGATGGCTAAAAACTGTCTTTTGTCAATTTGGAATATAGCTAAAATCAACTCTCATTTATTTATCCTATAGGTTATACTTCTCTTAGATTTTTATAAAATTGTTAGTTTTAATAATTTTTCAATTTATACTTCTAAAATCTAATTTTATTAGTGTTTTACGCTTAATATTACAAAATTTTCATTTAAAGATGCTACCTAAAAATTATTTCTGCCATTTTTAAATTCTTTGGATCAATTGCTAATATATTTATCATATAAAATTTTTAGAAATATTAAAATCATTTAAGATTTATTAGCAATATCCCAAATAATTTTTACAGAAAGTAAATTTTATTGTAATTTAGAAATTATTTTTCCGCCTTGTTTTAATTTTATAATTAAATAAACTTTTAATAATTGAGATAATAATAAATTAACGGGATACAATATATATTCTATCTAAATCATTCTTTTCCCGATATCACACTTTCAAAAAAAAACTTAAAAAAAATTAACGAAATTTAACCAGCATATTTTTAAAATCAAAACTCAAGGCTGGATCGAAGCATTTTTGCTAAATATTGAAAAAGTTCTGCTAATCACAGCTTGTAAAATGGCGCCATTAAATTTAACCCTTCACTAAACCAAATTTTAATAACAATTAGAAATATAATTTAAATTGATGCATAAGAAAGCTTTACTTAGGCTACATCCTCTTTAATAGCTTATAGTATTTTTACTTGTGTACATTAAGAAAAGAAAAAATTTCAAATAAAATTGAATTTTTTTGAGATATAACGATTTCTCAATTTTCAAACTCTAATAATGCCGAGGCTATTGATTTGCTCCGATGAAATGTTATTTTTATTCTCTACCAAATTTTTTTTCTTCCATTTATAAACGTAATTAACTCCCACATTATTGATTAATAAACTTTCAATTTGATGAAAGGAAACAAACTTTAAGCGATTCCAATTGTTCAATGGATGAAAATTGAAATAATTTTACTCTTCTATATTAGTCTTTGACCTTTATTGGATGACAATTTTCTATGATAGATTGTGGGCCTAAATACCCTAATAAACCCAAAAATAATATAAAACTAATGGCCCTTGTATATTTTGATCATAAAAACCAATCGAGCAAATATCAGAGGTTTTCCGTATTATAGTGTTCTATATATATACATATATATATATATATATATATATATATATATATGTATATATACATAAATATATTTGCCGGCTCCTTTTGTTAACTTGCAGTTAAACTAAATAAAATTTTAGTTTATATTTTAGATATTGGAAAAGTAAACAGAAATTCACGTTTCAATTCTAAAGGAGAATGAATATAACATTTCCGTGTTTTAAGCAAAAACTCAGACAGCCTTGACAAGCCACGTGCCTAGTGCCAGACGCGATTTTCATAGCATTTGATGAAAATAGACCCAAAATGATGGTGCGAAACTGTGATATAAACAAATTGGTAATATAACTGGCAGCATATGCTAATACTCCTTTCATTTAATGATTTCAATATCTACATTTGGTTTTATTAAATTGAAGATAGACTGATTTGTGATACTCAAGCAAACCGGAAGAATTTTTGAGGTATCAATAACTTGAAATAATATTATATTATTGTATCTATGTAGATTTAAAGCCGCTATTTTATGTTGTAGTTTTAATATAAAAAAAATCCAAAACCAAAATAGAACTGTACTTTTAAGTTTAGTGAAAAATATAAAAATTTAGTAAATTTGAATCCTAATTAGTTAAAACTAAGCATATTTTAAAATGCAATATTTAGTATCCTCGAAAAAATTAGACTGTTTTTATTTCTATAGACTTATGGATGTCTAAAAAGTAGAAGCTACTTTGAATTTATTTTTTGAGGGCTATCATAAGGACAGCCAAAGAAAAGTCCATATCCTTTACTTGAATTTAATGTACTCTAATAAAAGTAAAGCCTTCAGACATTTTCATTTTATTATTTATGTTGTATTACATATGTCATTTTTGACGTTTATGTTGCATAAATTTGTATGAAGTTCGCCGAAAGAGCGCACTTGCACAAACTTCACAGCGTCTGCCAAACTAAGACAAATGCACCCTCTACACATTCGTGTATTTTTTGAATTTGCTTATCATTGCCGAATGTGTGGAGGCTACATTAGTGTATTTTCTATTTTTTTAAAAATATTGTAGTTTAGTTAAATAACTGTAACACAGAAATGATATTCTCGTGCATTCTTTTTTTATCTAATATCAACCCAGATTACTTGCGTTCAAGTTCTCTGATTAAAGTTGTCCCAACTTTTTCTTGTAGGTTTTTAAAAAACTTTTTTGATTCTTATGCTTTCAAAAAAGTGAATTTTTAAATTAAATTTATTCAAAATAGAAAAAAAATTCTTTTTTTTGAAAAATTTAACTGCAATATAATAAAAAAAACTTCTATAAGTTCCATTTTGAATTTTATATTTTGCAATCTAGTTCTTTAGTTGCAAAATAAAGCTTAGAGTAAGCTCCAAAAAGTCAAAATTTTACCCGTTTAATAATTTTATTTAATTTTATCAAAAAAGAAAAAAGAAATAAATAAAAATTAAATCCTAAATTCAAAATTTTAAAATGCTTCGGTTGACCGAGTTCAAGACACTTAAAACTCGGCTCAATTAATTTTAGACCGTCTGTCTCCATGCGGAAAGCTTAAAAGAAAACACAAGCAAAGAATTTGACTACTACTACTGTTGCTACTACTAAAATGAAAATTAATACTTCAAGACTTTTCCAGCTATTCAATTTATTTTTCTTATTTTTTTTTTTTTGTTTTTTTAATTGAGAAAAAAAACGTAAAAGAAGTATTTTTGTGTTGTTATGGAAATATTTATAGCAAGACTGAAAAACGACTTAATTTGATTACGAGCTTCTTTCACTAAAAAAAGATAAAAATAAATTTTTTGTTAATTGATTTATGCAATTTTTATATTTCGAAAGGAAAATTTATTTTTATTGAAACATAAATAACAGTATCTAGCCTCTTTATGAAGAAAAGTGTGAAATTATTTTGTGTGAGTTTTTCTTTTTTATTATTTTTTATACAGGTTGGCTTAGTCCACTTAAAAGACTTGTGAAGAAAATTAAGAAATAAAGCTCTGGTAATAATTTTCATTTTTTTTAAATATTTTTTCATGCAGCTTTTATTGCTTTTGTTTTATAAATATTAACTGAGAGTGGAAAAAAGAGTTTTCTACTTTAAAAATTTTTTAAGATTTTTATTTTTAATATTCTAAACCTTGTTCTCTTGCTTTTGAACTTAAAGAATAGTTTCAAAAAGGACTTTGCCTTTAATTAAAAATATCAATTTAATATTTCTTAATTGAAAGAGTCTTTCAATTATATTTGACAGTTTTTAACTTAACTTATTCTTCTAATATTTCCTTAATCCAATATATCTAAAAGAGTATAGATGATAATAAAATCATAAAAAAAGAAAGATTTCAACTTGGATACCTAAAATGATCGACAAAAAACTTCCTTTTTTTGCATATAGCCGCGATGCTCTATTTAAAATGGTAAATAAGCCTTTAAGTCTTAAAAAACTATTCGTTTTCTTCATTCCTCATAAGGATTGTTAGAATGAACCACAACTTTTTGAAAACTAAAAATTTGCTCATTATTTAATTTAACTAAAATTTTATTTTAAAATTTCTAGTCGCTTCAATTTTATACTTATAATTTTTCTTTAATCTCAAAATTATGTAATTACTTCATGAAGGCAAAATTGAATCATTGAATGCAAAATTAAACCGAATTGTGAAAAAAATTTAATGATTTATTAACATGTTAAAACTTTTAATTTCCAAAATTCTTTTCTAAATTTCAAATCTTTTAATTTTTACTGCTGGCTTAATAATAACTCAAAAAAATCAAGTATATGTGGACAATTATTTTGCTATATTTGCTCTTGATTCGATATAAATTCGATAAATTCTTAGAGTTTTTTTGTGTTTTGATATTATAATGTTTAAAATCTAACAAGCAAGGAATATTTATTTTCAACTGAATATTTAAAAGAGGGTCCTAACTATTAAAATTGTTTTTGATAAAATAAGTCATTATTTGCTATTTATAACCATCCCATTCTATAATAATATTATATTTATATATATGGTAAACGTATATACAAAAAAGATGCATGACTTTGCAATAATCATCCCCATGTTAAATATCATAAGAGCAGGGAACATATAGTACATATAGCTGATAATTTTGCTCGTGTTTGTTATATATAGAGAGAATTTCAACCCCTGAAGTGGGATTTTGTCTCGGACAATTAATGGCAAATATGTCAAAATCCAATTTTTTCGTACTCACGCTGTTTTCTCATAGAGACAGAATCTCACTTTTGGAGTGGTACATAACAAAACTTTAACATAAAAAATTAAATTATAAGAACCTTAACTGAAAACAGAGAAATTAAGCGAGAACTAATTTTGAAATATATTCGACAAACAACCAATTTCATATAGTTGTCCTTGTTCATATTTGACACTATAATATTTTCCTCAAATCAGTCACTAATACTACAACGCAGATTTCATCATTAGTACTTACCAATACTCTAATAATTCTTATTATAGAATATGACAGAAGGTAAATAACCTTGACGAGAATTGGTAAATGAATACAATTCCTTACCAAAATTTGTTTACGTGTCAAAGTACTCAAAAAAACTATTCTGAAAATTAGCAAAAAAAAAAGAAAAAAATAAATAAAATGAGGACTTGGATCGTGTCTATGACTGTAGTAGATTTTTAATTATTATTTTATGGGATTTTTAATGTTAAACAGAGCAATGACACATTATGTTGATGGCCATGGCGAAAATCAGGTAAAAACCTAAAGAAAAGTGCCAAGAACATTTTTATTTTTTTACTTTTTTTATTTTTTGTGTTTTTCTAAATGAATTTTCGTCGCTTTGATGTTAAACATAGTTTGGTATAAATTAGAAACAAACTTCTTAATTTTTCTTCGATAATAAGTTTTCGGTTGGTAACCAAACAAAAATTATAGGTGAAATGTTTCTATTTCTATCACAAATGTGGGTCATCTGAGATCAGTTTGGAAGATTCTCTTTCATTTTTTTTTTTTTTAATTTTTTATGTTCGAAGGAAAATAAAAGTTTATATCACTCAAAAGCTGCCAATTCGTCAAGTTTATGTGATTTTTAAGGAAATAGTTTTATACTTTAATAAATTTTATTTATAATAATAATAATTTTTATACGATCTAATAGAATTAAATAAACTACAATTTTTTTTTTGTTTTCGTTTTTTGTCTATAGAAAATTTAGTTTAGTTAATTTGTCATCTAAATATGATATATTGCTGTTCTAATTTATGGGTTTTGGTATATTTATTTAGTCTCATTTTCACATTTTTAAGCTTAAATATGTTTCCATAGAAATAACAAACACCTACAATAGTTGTTTTTTATTATTGAGTATGAAATTCTTTAAAATTTTTTTTTATTTGAAGTTTATTTCATAGATAAATAATAGTGGGTGCTAATTTAAAAATAGTTTTCTTTGATTAATTGATTGCTGATATGAAAAAATTAACAAATTTTTGAGGACGCCTAAATATGGTATAGTGAACTAGTCTTGAAGAAAGTTCTACGAGATTTCTCACTCTTATATATAAAATAATTTTGGCTTTAACATTTTATACTGCGTTTACAGTGGCCAAAGATACTAGACAAACGTACTACCATTTCTCTATATATAAAAATAAGTGTTAATACTGGGTCCTAATACATTTTGATTACTACATATTTCAATTTACTTATTTTTGTTGTTATAAAGAATTTTTTACGTCATATTCACAGTCAAACTTAATAAAACAAACTTAATGGATCTAAAATTTAGCTTCTCTTGTGTTTTTCTGTTTTCTTCAAAAAATGAACCGCTTAATATTTTTGAAATAAAAAATTCTTGTTCAGTTTACTTAATTGTCCTCAGAAAATAATAATCAGAAATCCCAATGGTAAGCGTTGAAATAGCCTGCTTTGAGCATGCAGCTGGCTTAGATTTTAAAAACGACTTTTGATTATACAATTTTTCAATTCCATATATTTTATGGAAGTTATACGAGTAACACCAAACCACACACTAACGGGAAAATACATATCTTACTTGAGATCGCACAAATATATGAAATCATTGAAAGTTGTTTCCTCAAGGGATAATGCCATGATCCTTATAGCAGGGATCAACTATTAAATTTTGTTCGTGTGTTTTATCAACTATAAAAATTTAAGTGACCAAGTCAAACCATTCTTTACAAAGTAGGAAAGTCGCTTGAAATTACACAAGCATCACCACAGCTTAATATTCTATCTGTCTTTTAATTTTAAGACTTGTCTCTGTTATCCTTCTAAAGTAAATTTTTTAGTTTCTTTACTTGAATGACATTAAAGATATAATTTTTAAAAACTTTATGATTTTTAATACCATATAAAATTATTATCTTTACTTGAGGGATGCAAATTTACTTTTGGAAGCTTGTTTTTTCTTTTTATTCCTCATTGTCATGACTAAAATTTCAATAGTTATTTTTAATCATTTAACTTTGTCGACAGTATCTTATCGTATATCTTATTTACATATATTAATTAAACTTTCATTATTATTCATAATAATACTTACTATGTATGTTAACTACTTTTGTTTTAGCTTCATTGCAGTCACATCTAGAATAAGCAAAGCTATAAAAAATATCACTGCAAATGCATTGCATTCAAATATATGCTAGCATTAATATCATAGTTTTCGCTCAATATATCACACCTAACGCATGTTACCAATAAAAAATTATACAAAAACATAATGTTTGATCTTAAAAGAAAAAATTTAATAAATTTATTTTTAGTTTTTCCATCTACACTCTAACATAATAATACTGAATTTGTGTTTTAAATAACTTGAATATATTTTTTCTTACTATATTTTCAAGTAGTAAATATGAAGTTTTATTTCTAATGGAACAAATTTTTCATATTTATATATTTTTTTTTTTTTGTTGGCACGATTATTATTTATATTTTAATAGAAAGAAAGCGAAAATTTTTTGTTATAGTAAAATGATGACATAAAAACTGTCTGAACGCCTGAAAGTGATTATTAAGATTCATTGGGTGACACTATTCAAAATTTGTTAAAACTTATAAAAATGACCTTGTTAATCATAGAAATTTTATTTTTTGTTTTTTTTTTCAAAAATATTAGCTCTTAAAGGAAGTTAGTTTCCGGTGTTAACTCCATTTTATAAATTAAAAGTTAATTTGAAATTTCACATATGATTTATAACTAAATATATAAAAATAGAATTATATGTGTATAATGTAAATTTGATGAATTTAATTTCTTCTTCTGCTAAAAAACTATATTAAAATTAATAAAATTGAAAATTTTTCAAAAATTCTTTTAAACAGAATATTTTTTTAAAGAATTCTCCAGCATATAATTAAATAAGTTTTGCTTAACTGAACTGATAAATGAAAAAATTTAGATCAATAATGAAATTAATTAACAAAAAAAAAAAAAAAAAACCCCCCTAATCAAGAAAAAATCTTGTCTGGTACAAATACTAATAGTGCCAAGAATTTGAAAAATTAAAACAAATAAACCAAATAAAGTTGTCAATAAAATATTCAAATGGTATCTTATTTGACTCATTTTCTTAAATAAAAACGATCCCGAGACATTGTGGAATCATTTTCATGTAATTCTATTATCCTCTAAAGATAAATACTGTGTAATCGAATCGAAATAGATCAGCCATGAAATGATTCAATCTAATCATTGACTGGGCACTAAAAACCTATTGTCAGTATATTTGTTATTTTCTATAGAGTGGTTCAATTAAAAGAAAAATAGATTTTTGAAGAAGTTGTTCTTATTTTAGAAAAAAACATTTTACTTCTATTTATTTATTTTTATTTTTATAATTTTTTTTTTTTTGCTATTACCAATTATTTTGCGCGTGTATTACTCTGCCAAAACGAATCACTCGAAACAATTGAGTCATGCCGGCTGATAGAACTACAGTGCAAGCCCGTTGTTATATTTTAAGGTAATTTCTGTTTACGACTTTCTATTTATAAAATATTCAATTTAATGTATTGCATTCATAATATGCAATAAATATATACCCATACATACAAAGGAATATTGTATTAAAAGAAATTAATTTAAATCGAGCAGGTAAATGTGTTAACATGAATTAAGATTATTAAATTTTGTTTTACATAGAATTATTTCTCACTATCAAAACTTTTAGCAAGAAAGTTTTTAGCACTAATAATAATTGGCGCCATTATATAATATAGAAATATAGAAAAATACTCTTCTCTTTATGGCGTTCTTGTCGTTCTATATATATATTTCATAGATTGATTTGTCAAACACGTTTTAATGATATTTTAGAATAGTTTTGTTTATCTGCTTCAAAATATTTCTTTTTGCATGCGTCACAGATTTAGGAATGACGTAACGTCTTCTAAAAGCAATACGTGATGTTAGTCCTAACTTACTCTTATATTTTTACCTGTTATTCTTTATATATCTCGCATTATGTTAGCAATGAAGAGAGCTTGGTATTATTTTTTATTTTCTACAATCTATTATCCTGAACGAATTGTGATAGTAAAGATGAAACACAAAAAATAAAAACTAAACCATACCATCTACAGTGAAGTTATTGGGCTTCCATATACGGATGATGTTACCCATGGATTAAAACAAGTGTGTATTCTTTGATAAACGCTCCCAAAAAATATTAAAAGATCTTCCAAAATCCCAATGACAGTTGATAGAAGAAAAATTGTCATTTTCGACATTTTACTTATAATAGATTGTTCACGTGAACTGCCTTTTATGTGTACCATTGTATTTTCTCAACCTCAACTATCTCAACCTATCTCCCCTTCTCTCCTTTCTTCTTTCTATCTTTCTCTTGCTTGAGATTGTAATTAACAAAATTGTTTTGTTTTCATTAAAACATTTCTTATATCTTATGTGAAAATTATAATACTTAAAAAATATACTTAACAGCTTTCAGGAATTAAAAAGTCCACTTAACTACCTTCTTGGTACTTTCTAGAGAATTCCTAAAATCTTCTAAATCTTAAGAGCTTAACAGGTTTTTATTAAATCACAATATTAACTTCTTATTATAAAATTCAATATAAATTACTTAAATATTTATTAATTCGCTTTATAAAAGGCACTTACTTTATTTCCCTTTTCTTGTACAGTCATAATTGTTGAATTTTTAATAAGCCATTTCAAATCTGAAAATAAACCGAAATGCTCTAATTTCAAAAAAATGAAAAATAAAAATATTTTTAGTCCATCTCATGTCATATTCTCATTTTATAATATCCTTAAGTGATCAGTATTCCAATTTTATATAAAATTCAAATATTTTTCACTGATTTTTTCTTCTTGGGTAAAATGTATAACCAACAGAATTTCTGTTCTTCTTAAACAAAAGTTTTGACAAAAATTTTTCAAACTTTGCGAATGCCAGAAGAGCTTTGAAAGTCTATTTGAAAGCTTTAAAATAATTAATCATATACTTTTATAACAGGTCTTTGTGTAAAGTTTTAATAAATGGTTTATTTAAAATTGAAAAAAGGCAACAATGAAAAATTCGACGGTAACTACTTCAACTTTAATTGCACAAAAATATTTAAAACTGCATATTTTGATTCTATACCAAATGTAAGCCGATTGGATATGAAAAAACCGTACAATTTGCTAGCGAATTACTTTAAGTAAAGGTAAAATTAATCCTTTGATTGTTATGATATATGAAATTCTAAAAAAATCTTATGTGATTTTTAAATTGCTCTCTCGCTTTTTTATATAAAAAGTTGTATAGGCTTTACTTGAACTTCATTTGAAATGATATGAACCCTTAACTTAAGGGGGTGTTCTGGTCTAGAAATTTGAAGAAATCTATTTCTTCTTTTCATATTTTCAAAGCATAATCCTTTAAGAATATGACTTTACTAGGATTTTTCAAAATTCAAATTATTTTTGGAGATATGACGTATGGCTCATACTGCGTGTAACCTTACTTGAAAATTTAAAAGCGTTTTTCTCGAAACTTCTTTTTTCGAAACGATCGCCATGATTTCTAAAGTTCCACTGAACCGATTCACTTGAAAATTGATGTGAGCCTTTTTTAAACATTTCCCTATCGCAGGAACTAGGATTATAAAAAAAATTGCGATTTTTACTATTTTAAAAAAATTCAGAAACGTAAAAAATACGTTTCTTGAATTCAAACAGCCACAACTTCAGCAAAAAATCTCTTTTTTTTCAATTATCCTAGTTTCTGCTATAGCGACACTCCTCTAGATTAATTATTCGTTTTTTTGTTTTACTTTAGATTACTCAGAGAGTTGGAATCGTGGCGATCATCGAGCACCATTGGATTTTGGATTTTTTTTTGTGTATTGCTTAGGAATCAATTAATATTATACAAAATAACGAATATTTAAAATATTGTTTGTTTTATATTGTTCCTCAAAAAGTACCTAAAATTCATGTCTCTAGACCAGAATACCCGCTTAAGAGCTAATCACAAATTCTTACTAATTATTTCACTAAATCCTATGCATAATTATATTTTGTAATTATTTAAATCACTTGCTATGTAATAAACGCTTTTTAGGGATTAAAAATGTAAAGGAGTGTATTATTTTATAATCTTCATTTCATGCAGTGTCCTATGAAAAATTCACATCAAACTTTTTCATTTAATATTAATTTAGTTTAATATTAGCATGGTACTTTTTCTTAAAAACAAAATTATCCTATTGAAATTTGTATATTCAGTTTCTCTACCATGACTCATTTGAAAGCCAAAAAAACAAAATTTATATAAAATATATCAAAATTGAATTGCATAATTAACAAAGTATAATTTTAAAAAAAATTGTTTTATATTTTATATATCGTGCACCTCATGTTATTTCTTAAACAAATTGTGACTAAATTTTTGGCTTTGTTTCAATTCTTACAGCAAATATTTTTCCTATGACAGACATACTTAAAACTTGAATTACATTGATATGTGGTATTCAAATAAAGTTTTCATTTTAATTGTAAAATTTACTTATGACCACAGAAAATAAATATTTTTTTACAATTACCAAAATTCAAGATGAAAAATTCTAATTTACTTTATTTGATAAAGTTCTAGATCTCGGATCTAATAATCTAATATTATTTAAGAATCATTGCGATAAATTAGCAGTTTTACAGTTAAGTTGCATTCATAGTTTATCCCTTGTTGCTAGTAATAATATAAAGTTTAAAATTGATCCACAAATACAATTGCAAAATATTCATTATCATATTACTGTATGAATATATCCGACAAGGTCCTTGCACGGAACACAAATATGTTAGTAATTAATAATTTCATCAATTTGATGATGAGCCAAAAAATTATAGTTCTTGCGGCAATATTTTTGTTAATCTTTTATCATAGAAATACATATATACATACATACAATAGTCACAATTATATTTGAGTATATTGTATATGAGACTCTACCATGCTTGCTGTTGTAATTTTAGCAATTGATGACAGTGTCTGGTAATGCTGAAGTCTTTTTTTTTTTTTTTGTTATTTATTTTTCTTTAGTTAAAATATAAAATTTCTTGGATTTAAGAGAAAGCTGATTTCAGCTCCTGCAATTTTCCAGTCTATTATAATTTACTTTTCACGTTCTGACAGACCTTAATTTATGGATCTCTAAAATTTGCGACAGCTATGGATGGATCTTGTTGCCAATAAGGAAATTCTATATTATATATATATATATATATAAGTGTATATATAACCATTTGTAGTGATATAATGGCAATGATAAATATAAATCCGATATTATATAACATCTATAAAAGATCAAATATAAATTGTGCATTTGTGTATTTAATACAAGCATAGCTAAACTTTGGTTTGAATAATTCAATTTAAGTAAATTGTCATAAAGTAAGCCGAGTTTTTAAGTAAATTTTTTAAATAATCAATAAAACAAAAAATAATAATATAAATTTATACAATATTTCAAATTGTCTCTAAAATGGCGTCAGATAATTTTCAGTCCTTCCTGAAATTTTCAAAACTTTATTCTGCATTTTCTAATCAAATTATTCAAAGTAATAAATATTTTCCGTATAGTATATATTTAATAATGAGTTTGTTAGAAATTAATTAGTGAAAAAAAAGAGAAAGGCTAATTCCTTTTGAAAAAAATATAAAATATCTAATTTCTTATATAGGAGCTCGCTTATGGTATTAACTTTGCGTATTTGTCTCGCCGGTAAGCATAAAAGATCTAAGTATATGAGCAATATGATCTCCCGTTAATTTACCTTACTCTTGAGTGCCTAGAAGCACGATCGCTGCCCGAAAATATGTTGGCATTCAAAGGGTTAAGATTCTTCCTAACCGTTTCTTTTTGTCATTAAAATGTCTTTTTGTGGATATAATCCGATGTTTTTGGTCCACATATGTTATATATATACATATATATAATACCTGATTCTGCGGATTGAATAATTTAATTGGAATTTCAATTAATTTAATGTTTTTTTTAAACATTGCATTTCGTATTTATAGACTTCCTAGTGACCAATAAATTTTTATATTTCAATGATCTGTTGCTTTACTCTTTTAAGCCAACTTTTAAAGGTCTCCCAACACATCAGTACTATACCTGATGTATTCAACTTTGCTAATAAATCCTTAAATTTAGACAAAAAGCCCAGAAATTTATATCTGGGCTCAATTGGAACTTATTTTTAAGACTATTGCAAACTTTCACTAAAAAGATTATCGATTAAGAACTCTTAAGTAAAACTCATGTCAAGCTTTTAAAATCTTGATACTTACTTCATAAACGAAAGAGAGCTACTTTTTAGTCGTAATTTCAAATTACTTTGTTAAACACTAGAATGCCCGCCAAAATCTTCATCACAATTAACGCATTACTTGATTCGATTATAGATCATTGATGTGTGATTTTCCTACTGAGCTTCTATTGAGATGTTGACTAAAATGTCGTGCGTCTGACGTATAAAATTCTTGTTTTTCCAAACTTCTATCACTGAAATATTTATTTTTATTTCTAAAATAGACATCAGTTTTCCAATGATTTTAACTTTTGACCAATGTTCATCAGTTAATCTGAATGTGTAAACTATTTTCCTAAATTTTACATACTAAAATACAAGCAAACAGATGTATCAGACAGGTATATATTCAAAGAAATACTTCTACAAATATTGCTCTAGTACAAGATTTGTTAGGATAAAAAAAATTTACCGAATTTTGCTGTAATTAAGATTACTATAAGAAAAGAAACCAGGATAATCTGTTCTGTCTGTATTAAGCCCATTTTGTTTTTTGGTTTCGCAAAAATTAATTGTCTTTTTTAAGTGCTCTTTGTATAAAAAAGTTGATTTAAAGCTTTCAAAAGATATTAACATTGATTTTGAAAGCTATTCTTCAAGATAATTTAAAAAAATCATTCAAAATGCTCAATGGTTTTCCAACATGCTCTAAAAAAGATGACAAACTAAACTATGTTAAGTTTATTGTTTTTATTCTTAATTTCAATAAGTTACGATTACTATTAATCAAATGTTTTTTTGAGGTATAGATTGGCTTAAATTATGTTATATTATACTTCCAAACCAAATTAAAATTACAAGAAATAAAGAATTGTTTAGATTATTTAATTTAATAATAAAAAATTAAGAATTGGCAACAATAATAATATTTGAAAAATGTTTTCTTTTTGCTTACAGCACAGGCTGCTTCAGTTAAATCAATAACATCAGCTAAGCAATCTCTGCAAAATGGTGATACATTAAGGATAGTTTGCAAAGTAAGAGGTCAACCCCCACCTAAAGTTACATGGTTCAAGGATGACAGATCAATTAATAGAAATCGAAAATTATATCAGTTTCTGCATTTGAAGTATATAAATTTATATTTTTTATATTTTATTGGCAATTAATTAAAAATTATTATTACATAAAAAACATAGAAATAAATTTGTTTTTATTTTTCCTTTTAATTTTTTTTTTTTTGTTTTATAGAAAACGATCTGAACTGATTATTAGATCTTTTCGAACTGCAGATGCTGGACTATACGAGTGTCGAGCTAAAAACAAAGTAACAAGAAAACCCGACAGAAAGTCTATCCGGATTGAAGCCTCCCAAAAGCCAAGTAAGTTATTGCTTAATTATGCATACATGTTTATACATGTATGTATATAGATATGTTTAATTAATTCTATCTAAAATTTTTTTCCTCCTCATATGTTGATAACTCAATTAATCAATAAATTTGAATCTTATAAACGATTCTTAGCTACTAAGTGGTCTATGGTTACCAAAATCTAACAGCAATTCGATTAGAGTAAATTATCGCCACAAATTAATGACCCATTTTAGTATATCAGTGGTCCATAATTATATATTATACCCCGGGAGAGTAAATGAAATTAATTTTTGATTTAAAAACAACGACAACAACAACAAAAACAACATCCAATTTGAATACAACATAAGACTCAGCTGAAAGATGATATTTTTGTTGTCATTTTATATGGTCTTATCGCTCACAAATTAATTTATTGATGAACTAATCAGTTGCAGTAGTTCAGATGAATGTGTTTTTTTAATGCTATTATTATTAGTTTAAGATGAATTGAAACATATGGAATTATTTCCTGTCATTCATCGTAGGATAATGATGATTTTGATATTGATCTGTAATAAATTTATTATACTTTAATTAATCGAAGGTCATTTAAATAACTAGTGCGTCACATGATTGTATAGTTAAAGAGTCCTTGAAATAATTGTTAAACTCTCATCAAATTCCGACATATTAAATATTTGTATGGGTATTTATAATACATTGTATTTGAATTGTTTTGATACTTAACTTATGAATCATAATTTCCTTTGTTCAATTCTAGTAAGCCTCATTTTTAGTTGAAAACTATGTAAGCATAGTTTGAAAACATTTTTACATTTCCTTGTTAAAATTACAAAATATATTTCTTTATAGTTATTTAATGTCAGCATATTCATTCCTTTTGTTATAGTGTTCAGATTAGTATTTGTGCTTAAAAATATTTTTAAAAGTGAAAGAATAATTCCTATAGTGCGAAACGTTTCTCTTAAAATTGAATTTAGGTAAATATTGACTTTATTTTAATACTGTCTGAAAGGAAAAAATAGAACTTTTAAAGTAAAAATATGGTTTTACTTTAAATAAAGGAAATCAAATTTACATAATCAAAGTTTATTACAATTTGGCATAGGAAATATAAAGTAGAAATTTGACAAATTTAGGCAGGTAAAAGTCGCTCCACAGTGTAACGAGTACAGCTTTAAAAGTTTTAAACTTAGAAACTTTTTGATATTGATAAAATCGTTTAATGGATATAAGTTGGCACTCATTATATATATATGTTACCTCTTTGACAGCCGGGAGCAAGCTGCGTTTATAGAATACTTAGACCTTATTAATATTTAGCACTACCTACTCACTTTGTGGACGTAGGTGTTACTGTCACACCAGAATAGGCTTATACACTTATTATTGGGCCAATATTTCTCAGTACTATTAGATCGTAAGACTAAAGTTTTGTATACAATTGTAATTAAAAAGTCTCAATAAAATTAAATTGAATTGAATTGATATAAGTTGGCAGCATCAATAAAAACTTTATGTAGTTGGTGTACTACCCTGATCAAAACGTTCCCGAAGTGTAGTGCCCTAACATTCGGCTGTCACTGACACTAATCCCCACACCAATATTTGGCGTCATTTCATCATTAGTTGTGTATGTTACGTCGAGTTGAGTACATGTGCCTCTAAAATGAAGCTCATCCAACAACCACTGAATTCACTTGATTTGGCCTCCTGTGACTCCTTCCTGTTGAATCGAATTAAAAAACTACTAAGAAGAACGCGTTCCAGCAACCGATTCCTAACATCGAGTTTATTGAATGTTTCGAGGACTAGATCAAGCATTGGCATAAATGCATTTCAGTCAATGGGGATCACTTTGGAGGAAACAATATCGATTTGTAACAATAAACTGGTACTGTTTATTTTTTTAATAAATTCTGGGAAGTGTCAAAATTTTGGAGGATTGAAAGTCTTTAGCGAACATTACTAGACAGATTATATTGAATTAAAAGGAAATAATTTTGAAGACAAATTAAGAATTATGTCGAAACCTCAAAAATGTATTAGTTTTTAAATTTATTTTATTTATCTATATCAAAATCCAAAAGATAGAAACTGTTAAATAATTCCTGAACACTAAATTCAAAAACTTTTCTTTTTTTTGATAATGTTAAGAGAAAAATTTCCCCCTCAAATAGATTTTATCATATGAAAAATGTCACCAGTTTTAACTAAAATATTATAAGGACAGGTGTTTCTTAAGGATCAAACTTTAATCCAATGCTCTTTTTTTTTTGTTTTGGTTTCAAAATTTTACAAAATAAATGTCTTTTGATCTTTTTAAAAAGTAATTTAGTTAGATATATGCAGTAAATTGGATCCTTAAGAAAATCTTTAGGCTATTTATATTCCAAATGGTGATGAAAATTATAAAAAAATATTTTAATTTTGGGAATAAAATAAATATTATAGATTAAATTACAGATTTAAGCAAAATTTAAATTATTATAGTGTTAACACACACATAATGTCATAGAAACCGCTAAAATGACGGACAGCTAAAATATTAGAATTCATGTTGGGAAATATCAAAAACTGTCATATTCACTAGAAAATTTGGGTAGGCGTTTTGTGAAAAACTATTGAAATTTTTCTTGTAGACAGAGACCAAGAACTTCAAAAACAAATATACAAAATAAAGAAACAAGAAGAAAAAGCACTAAAAAAAAAAAAATTGATATGTCTTGTAGAAACGGATGTAATATGAAAAATTTATGACAAACATCTCAGATTTAAAATAAAGATAGATGCTGCCAAAAGATTTTTTTAATCGACACAAAACACACTCTTGGGTAAATATTATGTGGTCTAAAATGAGGAGATCCAATGAGGCAATGAAAAATATCACCTGCATAAATAACATTAATATATTTTTGAAATAAACTGCAACATAAGAAAAATGTTCCTAGAGACATAAAATGGAAAGCAATTAAGAAGTTGTTCTCGAAACCAAAAAAAAACAAAAGAAGAAAACTAGAAAATATATCAAAAACATTTGGTTTTTGTTGTTGTTTTTGCTTTTTTGTAAATTTTGCCATTAAATTAAAACAACAGCTTAGAACTTCAATTAATGCTTCCGATTTATTTATTTGTTGGTTGGTTTCTTTTTGAGAATGTATAATATTTAAAAATTATATCACAAATCTCTATGTTAGACATATAAATAGGAAATAAATGGAAAACATTGAATTAAATAGGAAATTTAAAAGAAAACATTTTTCTGTAGGTTAGAATAAACCAAAAATTATTCTATTTTAATCTAATTAAACATTTAGAACCAAACTGGGCGTAAAGAAAGATCTAAATTTTTTCTCCTGGTATTTTTTACTAAATGCAGAAGATAGACATGTATATTTTATTCTATACTACCATTCCTTTTTCGCAATAAGATCCCGAAAAAAATACTAAAACATATTTTTATGTTTTAATGTATGGCATTTAGTACAATTCGATGTTTGCCTATAAATAACATATTTTAAATCAAAGTTTTACAATTTGTTGTTATTGATATACACGAATGCAAGTCCCGCCATTTAAATCAAAATAAAATAGTAGAAGAAATAGAATAATAAATAAAAGTTCTAATATAGGTAAATTTTTTCACCTATAATTTATGTTGTTATAATTTGTAGAGGTATAAATGTGTTCGTGTACAGACACATTCGATAAAATTGAACTTTTTGTTACCTACTGTATGCATGTGAATAACAAAAAATAGCAGAAACGATATAAAAATCCCGTGCACATGGAGGCTATCTAGCTATGCTGCAAATTACCATTAATCCGTTGTATTAAGTTAAATTACTCGTATTGAAATCTAAGTTCAGTAATAATATTCTTTTATGTATGTTTATCTATCCTTCACTGACCATATGTATTTATTCTAAACCCTGAGATCTATGTGTGCCTCTTTCAGATTTGGTACACTGCTAAAATCACCAAATGCTCATTTTCAAATATTCCTTGGTCTAGTTGTCAATAAATTTCGTCAAAAAAATAAATTTTTGGTAAATTTATTGGATATAAGTAAAGTATGCATTACCCAATTTAGCGAAGGAAAAACATATTGAATGATCTACTGGATTAGATGCCTTCAGTTTGTTTTGATAAAAAGAAGAAATTCTAGAGCGAAGATAAGTGAAAGATGAGCTGCTTTTATAAAAAAATTTGATCCTGTCGGCATGTCATGGAATAGACTAGCGAGCTTTTTATCAAAATTCTTCTATTCAAGGTTTTAACCTGTTCTATAGGTACATGAAAAAACTTTAATTTTAAAATTTTTTTTGGTTTTAAGTCTTCCAAACTTAATAAATTTCTTTTTCTTATGCCTCAATTCTTTGTATTACGTTTTTAAACAGAGTAAATAACACGTTGATATCGTGACACTAATTATTTCTAGTATTATTTTAAAAAAATTAGTTTTTATAAAGCTTTCCGGAAAAACTACCATTGCAGATGGGTGGAAGCTAATTTTATTTTAAAATTAAAAGGGTTTAAATATTCAATTGATATTCATTTTTATGTTCACAAAGCACAAAAATTTCATGAAGAATGAAAATTTTCGAAAAATGCTTGAAACAGGGTATTCACATTGTGGCCGGTATCATTCAATTTCAAGGTAAGCGGAGGTGAAGTGTAAGACGGAGTTTCGCAAATTTCGAAAAAAATTTTACCCCTTCCTGAGGCAGCAATATTTCTGCCTCATGCTTGGTATCTTACTAATACACATTTACATATACACGTTATCTGTAATATTTTACCAATACATATGCACATATTTTAGGGGACTGAGAATTGTAGGGGAACATTTCCTATTTGATACCGGCCTCAATGTGAATACCCCCAAAATCATGTTTTTCGAAGCTACTTTTCATAATCGGTGATCAATGTTAAAGGCCCAAACACAATGAACGCGGTTCGCGGCGCGCAAGCGGTGACAGCTGTCACAGCTATGGGATCTTATATAGCTGAATTTCGTAATTCTGAATGAAGAGTGTTGGCTGTAGGCAAAATTACATAAAACTTCTTGCGATTTTTTGTTGTTGTTCTTATATTGAATATATTTACTTTTTTATTTTTATTTTATTAATTTTGTTATTATTTTAATTAAATTTATAAATGTATAAATGTTTAAATTAACCTAATTTTAATATTATTCTTTTGATTATTTTCTATATTCGTTTTTTGTTTAATTCTTTAATAATAAGTATTCATTAATTTTAATTTTGAAGGCCTCTAATTCACAATTTTACTAGATTGTAGACTTTCAAAAGTCTACTGTGTCCAACATTCTGTAAACTTTGAAAAACTCTAAATCTCACAAAGTTGTATACAGCCTGCAATTCTTTTCCAAGCACAAATCCCATTTTTGAGCGAAAAATTTTCAGATGCAGTTAATTTTTTTTTTTTTTTTTTTTCATAGTTAGAAATATGAAATTTTCAAAGTTTACCATGCAGTCAAAATTTCATTCTTCTTTTAATAGTTAGAATTCCGTCTTTTTTCTAACATAATTCTTAAGAAAAAACAAAAACAAGTTTGCTTAAAACTTCAAAACTGCTTCTATATTTTATATTAAATGATATTCTTTAATAACATTTTAATTAGGACGTAATGAAGAAGGCTTTTCACACTCATCAGGTGACGAATGTCCAGATGCAATGCAGTCATATTGCTTGAATGGTGCAACTTGTAAATATTTCCGAGAGATTGTATCATTATCTTGCACGTAAGTAGATTTTTATAATTAACTTCAATATATTTTTGTTTTTTGTTTTTATACACATAAAAATTAATTAATATTATTTCATTAAAATAAATAGATTGTTTCAGTTCTTAGTAAACTAAATGTTCCGAAACTATATGGCTAATGTTGGAAATAAGTTTCATCAGATAAATTTAGTAGTAATTATGGGCTATAGAATATATAGTAAATTTGGGCTGAAATATTAAGCATTTTGTTAATTATCTGTGCAAAATAAAATCTGTGAAGGAAATGAAAGATTAATGAAATCAATGTCAGGGTTTTTGGTTATTTTTAGAAATTCTTTTCACAATAAAACACACCAAATTCAAAAACACGAATGAAATCTAAGCAGACATTGGGTAATTGACCTTAACCATGAGTATGTAAGGGAGATTAAATAGTCTCTATGTATAGTATGAATACTTAATCATAGAAAAACCTTGTACTAAAATAACCAATTTGAAATTTTATAGATTAAATTTTACGAAAAAAAAGAGGATTTTTGATATATAGTTACAAATATTTAAATAAATTGATTTCGATTTTAATATTTTAATTCTTTTTTACCTTGAGTATTTTTCTTTTTCTTTAAATTTCTGTTGACGCCTGAGAAGCCGCAAGATATACAAAAACAAAAAGGAAACTGCGCTTGGTTTTTAAGTCGTATAACTCCAACAAAAAATTTTTACTGTTATCCAATTACAGTATTAAATGTCCTTTTTAACAGCCGAAAAGTGATATTTGCTGATTGAAAATTTTATTTTCAATTCTTTTATAACAAAAACAAAAATAAGCGACTGCATTCTTGCATTTCAAGAGAAAAAGTTTTGCTCAGATAGAAGCTCATTTGTGCATGTATAAATTATTACAACAAGAAAGAAGATTCTTTGTTGGTATAACACGGATGGTAGGCAGGATTTTTGCCCGATACAATTCAAATTAACTTTTAATGAAGTTTTCATTAAAAGAACTTAAAGAATAATTTCAAAAATCCCACAAAGAATAAAAGAAAAACCTTTCAAACCAAGTGCATATAGTTGTCTTATTTTTTGAATTAGAGCACTGCGTATCAAAGCAAGGATTTCAATGTTTTCATTCTTTATTAGAACTTAAAGCTGTTGCTCTTATGGACTTTAGGCAACTTTTTATTGTACTAATTTTCGATGCGTTTGATTAACAAGTGTCAATGAATTACAAATGGCAAAAGCTTCTAAGGATTGGTGCGACTTACATTTGAAATACATTTGCTCAATAAATATCGATTAATCTTAATCAAAGCGGAAAAGTATCTTGTCACTTAGGCTGCCTGCAGAGTGCCGGCTTACAGCCGAGCTTACAGCCAAGTTGACACCAATTCCCATTGCGATAGTCTAATCATTGGTAGGCTTGCACTCTGAACACCTGGAATCGGCGTCAGCTCGGCTGTAAGTCGGCACTCTGCAGGCAGCCTTACAGTCGTGCGAATATATGAACTCACTGAAAATCACTTCTTTAAAGACCACAGCTCTTGTAGGAGTTTATTTAACAAACTTTGGAGAATATATTTTAAGTATTACTCAGTTTCTCTATTAAAAATTTCAGTCAAAGTACTTTTTCTTAAAACTTGAAAAATTTTTCACCAAAAGACGTTTAATCTGATCTCAAAATAAATATGTTAATTATGTCATTATTAAATAAAGTGCGTGAAACACGTTTATTGCCATTGATCTATTTTTTCTAAAATTCAATTCACCAAATAGTTTGACATAATTTATGAACAACAATAACAACAACATCCGCTAATCCAATTTTCATATAAGAATATTAAAATCATATTTTTAACTGTCCTATTATTAAAAAAAAAAAAACAACCAAAAAAGACACCATACATATATACATATAAAAATAAAGTACCCCTCAATACACCTGAGTTCAGAATTATATAAATACAAAAATACAAATATAATTTCTTATATCATCACAAAAATACACACAATAACGACGGTGTATACGCAGTTTGATTTTATGATGAAAACCGAGAAGCAACCAAATTAAGAGTCAGCACGTGGAAAATTTCTTTCAGCGACTTTCTTTATACACTTGCGCATTTTAAAAATATTCAACCACAAGAAAAATGTTCAGGACATGTCGGTTCCATTATATTATGTCTGCCAAGAAAAATTATATACAAAACAAACAAAAAATTGAAGGAAATTAAATAGACATCACTAGACTGGATTATGTTTATAATTCTCTTGAGAAACATCTTCGTTTCTAACCAAAACAAAAAAGAAGAAGAAAAATTTTAAAAAAATTAATACTATATACATATATATGTATATATATATTTCACTTGGTCATTCTTTTACAGCATTTTGCATAGATACAGAAAAAAATTATAGGATTTTAAGTATTAACGAAAATAAAATTTTTTAAAAACAAAAATTGAAAAGACTTTTGTGTCTGTCGAAGTGATTTGTTTTACCGCCAGCTCGTAAAATTATTGTTTTTAATATGAGACTACGGCGTGTGAAAAGCTAAAGTGCCTCTTATTTTGATTTTAACAAACTCATTGCTCAGATAGCTTAAAATGTGATTCAGACAGACATATTCGCTGATTCCAAACATAGACAACCCATGTTAATATCAAAATTTCAAATTATTTATGCAGATTTATTAGACAGGTAGTACCACTTAATTATTTAATTAATTAGATACTGCCGATATTATTTTCAAGGCAGACCTTATGACTCTAAATAATATCAAAGAAAAGCTACATGAAATTTAATATAATTAATTTAATTAATTATTTTTTAGAGTTTTTGTTTTTATTTTTATTTAGAGTCTTGTTTAAAAATCTTTAATGATTTTAATTTTTGGACTTTCCGTTTATCATTTGACAAATTGTGAGGATTTAGATCCCTTTAAAGTATTTTTAGCCAAAACTTTTTTTTCAGTTTTTTTAATTTTATCATATAATAATTAAAAGAAATATGTATGTCTATTTCAGTCTATTTAGTCTCTGGTGGCCTAGAAAACGAGACATACAAATAATTTGATTTTTTAGCGAGGCTATTTGAAATTATTTTCATTTAATATTGGAGTTCTTAAGACTATTTCCAAAAGACTTATTAAAAGAATTTAAAAAAGGTGGAAATATTAGGTGTCTAACAAAATTCTCCTTTAAAAGTTCTTCCGAGGGCTGAGCATTAGTTCGCAATTAAGAGCGGTACGAAAATTTATAATCAGATTTACTATTGGCAAACACAAGATTGTTTTGAATAATATTTCACAAATAACAGTAGCTGCAAATAGCAAAATCAAAATTTTTCTTAACTTTTAAGTTATAAAAATTTATAAGAAATAGTCATAACATTTTCAGTTACTACTATGAAAGTATTAGAAATTTTTGCTGAACGATTAACACAAGCAAAAAACTTTTTCTTATTTGATAGTCGTTATTAGACTCAAATTTTGATCTGCGTTATTGAAAATGTGGTTTAAGCCTATCTTAAAATTTAGATTATAAACAAATTAAGGCAGACAAGTTGCGAAATTGAAAAAATTAACAAAAATCCGCTGTAATAGCTTGTATCTTAGTTTTTTCAAAATCTCAAGCTCCAAATTTTGCCAGTATGAAAGCTCTATAAGAGTTATGAACAGTAAATCCCGATGGCAGACCATTTATTTATATGTGCATATATAGTTTTATTTTTTTCAAAAATTGGGAAATAATTGAAATTGAAAATGTGAATAAAAGAAAAGAGAAAATGACCAAGTTTTAGATTTGAAGTTAAATTTTTGTTAGAAAATAATAAATTGAAGAATTTTTCTTAGCTTAGGATTTCGTAAACAATTGTTAACTTTTAAATTCTTGAATTGTTTTGAAATATATTTGGTAATATCTAAGACTGGATATTAAAATATAAAAATATAAAATCTTGATTAAATTTTGCTAGTAGAGTATTTGCATAGCTTACTTAAATTTGACAAAATTTTTTACTGTTGATATTTTAATAAGGATATTTTTTTAATATTTGTGTTAATTTATTTCAATCAATTTCAGATGTCCAGACGGTTTTGATGGAGATCGCTGCCAAGAAAAGAAACCAACAAATCTAGAACCGAGTACGTACAACAAAGAACAACAGCAATGTGGCGAAAATAAATTTTATGGAAGCTACTATTGCTAAAAAAGGCTATTCTATAGCATCAAATGTTTACCATAGATATTTAAAAAGGAAAAATATATATAATTTAAAGCAGAAATATTAATTTCAAAATGAAACTCTTTAGTAATCTGAAAATTCTAATAGAGCTACCTTTGGTTCGTTTTTTTTTTTTTTTTTTTGAAATTACTTTAAAAAAATTCAAAATAGAAACAAAAAAAGTAAAAAATATATATTGGAATAATTATCATAAATTAATGCCAGTAAATTCAACACATTCCATACGAAACATTTATCTTCATTCAATTAAAAAAATAGTCCCACCCACTCTAACATTGATTGACACTAAAAACCAAAACCACAAAAAACAAAAAAATGATAAGCAAACGGTGCTATAGAAAGCCTTTGTATTAGTGATTTTAATTATTAAATTTATTATTACTCTTATTCAAATTAAAAGAAGAGAGAAAAACAAAAAAATTTTTACTTAAAATGCTCTTATATTGAGAATATTTCTCTAACGTTGTGTAAAAAGTTTAAATATTTAAAACAAATGAAAAAAATGATGAAGAAAAAAAAATAATAATAATAAAATTCAAATGAAATTAACAAAAACTACTGAAAGTTGACAATTTATTCACTTTTGTAATTAAGAAAACAAAAAAACCAAAATATTCTTCTTGTCTTTTATTTATAAAACTGCTTTTTCTTGTTTATTTGTTTTTGTTTTTTGTAAATATAAATTTCTATTAATTTATGTTTTAGTCATATTTTAGTAAAACAATCAATTTTTATTTTTCTTCTTTACTTAACCAAAAATTTAAAACAAAAAAATACAATAAATAATATTTTTTTCAAAATTTGTTATTTTTTGTTAATAAAATTTCAATTAAGCTTAAAAAATCAAAAAAAATAAATTATATAAAATAGATTAAAATCATATTCAAGAGCTCTGTTCAACTATTTTTCTTCTTCTGATTACCAAATCACTCGTATTGTAAAATTAAAGTTAAATTTTATTTCATTATTGAAAAATTATTTAACTTTTTAACAAAAAATTAAGTAATACTAAAAATTTCTTAATTTCTATTAAGCATTGATTTTGATAAAATCGAATTTTCGTAGTGTACTACTGCTCAGACCTGTAAAAGTGTTAAATGAAAATTAACTTAAAAATTAAAAAACTGACTAGTACCTACTGAAATACTTAATTATATTATTGATCTGATTTATCTGATAAAATCAAAAATATTTTTAAGTCTAGTTATTAATGCCGACAGGTGATGGGCCTGTCCTAATATTCACCTAGATTCCCTAAACTGGTAATATTACCACTTAAGTGTCAATTATGATAATTTTCTAATCATTCCTTTTGTTAAACACCCTTAAATAGTTCACCTACACTTAGGCAATTTTCTGCTCTCAGCCCCTGTAAGCATGCAACATTCTATAATGTAGTTACATATTTTGGGATTTGATTACAAAATATATTTTTCGTATTTATAAATAAATCATTTGCTAATTATGTGAGTTAATTAATTTTACTTAAAAACGTAAAATTTTGTTTATCATGAAAACTGAAAAGTGTTACATTTAACATGCTGCTATTAAAGTAGCCATTTATTTAAGGGGAAAAGGACGAAGATATTTTGAAATAACGTTTGAATAACGTTCAGATTTGCTTATACCTGTTTAAAATTGAAGAACCCCGTAAAACAGTTTAGTTTAGAATATTATTTCTTTGTGAACTTAAGAGGTAAAAATAAAATCACAAAGATGCAATTCTTGCCTTAGAATCCACATGTTTTGAAATTCAATTGAGTTGAAGTGATTTAAGTAAGTTTTATCATTTTTGAGCCCGATTAATTTACATCAAAACTTTGTGTTTCTATAATTAAAGCTTAATTGATTTCATAAAGACATGAAAATTCTTTTTTGGATCTAAATTTTATCTGTGAAAGCCAAAATTTCCTTCGACTATCATACAATTGATAATCTAGTTTGATTTACTTCCCTTTACCATATGTATTTTATTTATTTCTTAAATTAAAATGCAACTTCTTTAAACGCCAAAAGGCTTATTGAAACTATTGAAAAACTATTTCTGAGCACATTTTACTAAAAAATGAAGCAAGTTTAAAGAAAAGCACAATTTCAGATTCAATTCTAATTTGTTGGTTGTATTTTTTGTTTTTGAAGCATATCTGAATTCGGTTGCATTCTTTTAATTATTCTAAGGAAATTATAAATTGGTATTTTCTTCTTTTATCGAAATTAAGGAAAAACTAACAGAGCTCTTTTAAATGAAGTTTATAATTTATTTTAAATGAAAATTTAAATATATTAAGGAATTTATTCCAGAACAAGATTTCGAATTTAATACAGTATTATAAAGAAAACTAAGTGAAATCAAAATACTTACAAAAAAACATTCAATATTATTTAAGTTGATATTTAACTATATTTATTTCTCTATATATTTTACTCTTCTTTATTTTTCGTGAATTACAAAGTGTAGCTATTAAACATAATATCATACATATACTTATGATATATGTATGTAATTGTATGCAGATTTTCCAGTAAATTTTTGACTAATAAAGAAGCAAATTTCTATATAAAAACTTTACATCGGCTCACAATATATATAAAAGTATTTATATATATTTATATAAGTAAAAAAACACAAAAAATAAAGTTATAAATCATTTGAATCAACAGTAAAAATTTTTTAAAAATTTTTAGTAAGTTTCTTGGAGGTAAGATGAGTTTTTTCTTAAGTTTGGTTTTAGCATTCAATTAAATTTATTGAATTTTGAAAGTTGTTACTAAAATTTGTCAAAAGTTTTGAGTAAATTTCAAATTAGTTAATTA
Source organism: Acrocera orbiculus (assembly GCA_947359355.1). Lineage (NCBI taxonomy): Eukaryota > Metazoa > Arthropoda > Insecta > Diptera > Acroceridae > Acrocera > Acrocera orbiculus. Next base: position 49,568,960 of record OX375757.1, read on the forward strand.
TACTTGAAATACCACTTGGCTTTTGGAACACTACCCAAAGGTACCCGCTCAAAATTTAATTGATAGAAATATCTTTTCTATTTTTTTCTGTGAAGTGTAAAAATTTCAGCCTGATGGTTTAAATTGGTTTCCTATTGAGCATCAAGCAGATCAATAGTTTTTTGCGTATTCAAGCAAGAGCCACCCTATGCTTCTTAGAAGCATCTTAGTTGCACACGTTGGTTAATAATAAAATAGCGCTTTATCTTGTTCTTTGCGATAATTGTTGTTTTCTTGCCGATTTAGATGGCTATCATTTTCAGAAATTTAAATATAAATTAAAAATCCTCCGTCCCAAGTACACTCTGTATCAAGATACTAAACTTGATTTCGATGATTTTTAGGTTTTCAAATAGATATTTAGAACATAATTTCATTGTCAAATAAAATAAATATTTTAAAAACGTTACACAAATGACTTCTTCTTCAATTTTCTAGTCGGCATTATTATTATTTCTTAAGCAAATTTGCTCATATTTACTAAAAGTATCTATAGCTTTTGTCAAGTGCCAATTTTTTGGAAAAATAAAAAAAAAATAATTAAAAAATATAGACCTGGCCCCTTAACCTTTTGAGCGCCAAAATATTTTTGGCCAGTGTATTGCGGAGTGCAATAACCCTTCGTGGTATTCAAGAATGATTAAATTTGAACTTGTTTTGAAATTTAAAAAATTTTATTTCACTTAATTGAAATATTATTATTTAATTAGCTCTCAATATGATATTACATAATTGACCTGGTCTTTATGTTTCATTTGAAAATACTCATTCCACTAGAAGATGTGACTGGCTGTCACAGTGCCAAATTAAAAATAAAAATTTAAAGTCTCTAAAAATATTTGTCGTCTTTTTATTGCTTATATTTGAAATTAAAGATTTTGAAATTCAATATAAAATCTCTCACTATAATCATGTGTGATAATTAAATATACTTGAAATATGCTGATGAGTAATTAAATTAACTTAAAAGATTAAATAAATGAATTCCATTTCATTTTATTTTCTTTTTTGGAATGCTTATCCCCAATTATTTTTCTTGATATAATCCTAGATTTCATTTTGACAATAAAATTTTGTATTTTTTTGATCTTATAATACAAATTTATAATAACATTTTTAATTCAGTTAATGAAATTATCCAGACAATCAATTAAGAACGATTGTGTACTTAGGTCTTTTTCTGCAATTTTTCTCCTAAAACCGAATTTTAACTTAATTATGGCCTTGATTGATAAACTCAAACTCCAATATCTCAATAAATAATTACTTTGTACCTTTATTTCACAAATTCAAACAAAAAAGATTGTGATTAAAATACGATCATGCAGAATAATTACATTACTACACAACTTACATATTTTATATTTAGCAGCCAAAGCCTTTTTTTTTAAAATACAAAAGTTTTCAATTGAAATTTCTGCTTTCTACAAATGTCCTTGATTATCTTTTGGTGATTGCTTTATACTTTGTACTCTTAGCATTTCATTGCATCTTTTTAAGACAATTTAAAATAAGTATGATAAAAATTTTATTAAAATTGCTCACCTTCAAATTATTGACCTCAATTTTTATTTATCAAAAAAATAAAAACAAAAAAAAAAATAGTGAAATAAAACTCAAAACAATTGACAAAAACTGTAGTCGCCTAACTGTTGATCCTGCATTAACTATTGATTTGTAATTGCACTAAAATCTATATATGTTGTGAGACGTTTAACTAAATAAAGTGTTTGTTCCTTTTTGAATATTTTGTTTTGAAAATAATAATTTTTTTTATTAATGTAATTTGTTCAAAATGTTTTTTCTTCTATTTTGTTCTGAAGATCATTAAAATCTGTAATTAAATTATTTTAAAAATCATATAAGTCAACTTTAGTGTGTTAACAAAAACAAAACAAAAAAACCAAAAATATGAGTAGAGCAAAAAAATTTTTGTATATATTTATAAATTTGTTGCATATAAATATTTATTTCATTTCATTGAAAATATTATTTTTAAATTATAAAATTTAGTTATTAATTTCTAAAAAGCTGCATGTTGTTTTATTTTTCAAACTATCAAAACAAAAATTGCTTTTATTTTCCAGAATTTAAATTTTTTTCCAAATCCTTTTCAACATAATTGGGACAAGGAACATTTTTCTATATGTCTAAATTATTCTGATTAAAACAATCCTTATTTAATTAGAAATTATTTATATAAAAGCTTTGGTATTATATATGAAAAATTTTTTTGTATTTTTTTTTTAAAAAAAAAAACAACGATTTTTCTACTTAACGGGGATATGTTTGAATTTTTATAAAAAACAGAAAAAAATCTAAATAATGTGCTGATTAAAAATAAAATGTGCTTTCTTATTATTTAAAACAAAATTTATAAAGTGTACAAATTAACAGTTGAACATTTAATTTGCTTTACGCAATTAATTTTTACTTTGAGCTTGCTACTGATTTTATAGTAAAGTAAGTAATTAGCGCCTTTTTAGTTAAATTTTGAATAATTTATATTTATTAATAAAGCAAACGATATAAAATAATAGAATTTAATTTTTATTTTTAAGGTCCTACTTATAAATCTGGTTATATGGCGGATGAGCCATTACCAAATAGCAATGAAGATGATGATAACGATGATGAATCTTCTGAAACAGAAGATTTACCTCTTTTATTTTTGGACAATATTAGTAGCAATAAATTTATTTAATTTAAATAAAATGGTTAATATTATGTAATTATTGGAACTTTTTTTTAAACCAAAGACATTAAATGTAATTTACTTAAGCTGTTTATAATGGATTACAAAATTGAAGTTTTTAATTTTATACTGTAATGCTTTGTCTAATTTTTAGGTAATAAACTTTTGTTTTTATTAAATTTCTTTGAATACCTTTATTTAACCCTTTAAGCGCTTATGTTGAGTATACTCGTCATTAAAAAAATGTCATTTTTTTTGTTTAATTTCGAGTATACTCATCATTAAGAGAAAGAAATACATTTTGCTACTTATTTTAATATGAAAGCAAACAAAAATTTTATATTTGTAATTTTAGCACATTTTAGAACAAAATTACATACGTAATCGAATAAATTTAATTATATCATTCATTTTAAATTCCTTTTAACACTTTGAAGACAGGAGACCGAAATTCACACAATTTGAAATTTCATTTAATATCATGAAAGCGGTAAGGATAAAACAAGAATAAAATATTCTTAGGCTATTAGATGTTGCCCGTCTGGAGACGAAATGTAATAAGCACATACAACAACCTTCAAGAAGACGGTCTTAATGTTCTAAACAAGGGATTCCGAAAGAATCCAGATACTAGTGTCCCATATTCTAAACAAAATAATTCAACTTTTAGAAAAAATATTTGAGTTTCTATTTAATTTTATGAATTAAATTCAATCTGTTTATCGACATTTTTAATAGTTTTCAATTATTTTTAGTTATAAAATAATTTTCAAAAAATGTAATGTTAAGCTCTGTAAATTACTTATAAATAAAATGTTTATTTTTTAAAGAAAAAACAAAAACCTTTTATCGATTTTACTAATTTAACTCAATTTTACAGCAAATGCATTTACTGCCATCGCCTTCAAAATAAAACAAAACGCTTAAAGGGTTAAGTAAATTATACTAACTGAATAAAAAATCTATGAAAGCACTGATACCATGTCCGGCTTAGGATCTTATGGAGAGTGGGGGGCGGGGGGGGGGGGGGGGGGTTAATTCGCTCAAAAAAAGGAATGTTTTCAAGAATTTTTGTTTTATTTTTGTAAACAATATTTTTTTAAATTTTCATTTCAAAATATTAATGAGGGTGTGTCAGTGAATATCTTGAAGCGCCTTGCAGAAAAATAGTTTTGTGGTGAATCATCTAAAACAAAAAAAAATAAAAGTTTTTTATTAAAGGAGATGTTTTCCGAGGTAACATCGAGAGGTTTTTTTTTCAATTTTTATTAGTAGGCTTTGGAAGTCAAAATACCGATTTTCACTAAAAAAATCGACTTATTTGGTCCTATAAAATTAATAATTTTTTGAAAACAAAAAAAAGGCTCTCGATGTTACCTGGGAAATTATGTCAAAAAGTAGTGTGATCGCTTTAGTAGATTTGGAGTTATCGTGCAGACCGACTTCGATTCGAAGATAACAAGTCTCAGAAAAATGCTTTAAAGTTTTGCTCATTCAATATTGTTCTAGTAGAGCAAAGGATGCTCAAATGGAGTAGGTTCCAATTTAAATTAATAGAAAAGATTAAATACCCTCCTCTCCCTCCCCCCCTCTCTTAAATATTCGCTGGATTCTACATAATAATTTTTAGTTGCCAAAATCATTTTTAATTGAAATTTAGATTAGGGCTTAATCAAAAATATGAATATATTATGACATTTTTTTATTTTTTGACTTTTATAAGAGTTATTATAGGAATTTTGAGGCGCAGTAATACTCAGAAGTATATATACTGCAATAATTACATTACAAATCTTTTAGAAAAGTATAATTTGTACTTCTCAACCAATTTTATTGCATTTATAATGCGCATTACACACTAATACAGCCATTAGTCTACATTAGCGTTTTCAAAGGCGCTTTTGAGGTGCGGTTATAATCAATAGTGTATTGACTAAAATAATTGTTTGACATTTTGATTTAGAATATATAACTTATGCTTTTTAACTAGTTTTATTATATTAAATTGACTTAACGTAAGTTATAATGGAGAATAGTGCAAAGTTGTTATAAAAACGCCTTCAAAACGGCTAGTGTAGATACCCAGAGAGTTAATTAGCGAAGAGCAAAAGTAATATAGGAAACGTCATCGGGCTCAAAAGAATTTTCCGTATCGTAAAGTGTTTTTAAAACAAATTTTTGGTTTAGTTATTTAAGAAAAGAAAAAATCTATATAAATCTGCAGGCAAGATTTCCATATCATGGTCCACCAAATAGTTTTCACTTTTACTTGCGGAAACGGAACCCCTAAATTCGTAAAAAATATTTAAATAGTTTTTCAGCTTTCAACCGAATAAAAACTCAAAACTCCTATAATATCGTCTATACTTCTGCTTTCCAAAACGCTCATCTACACACCAAGACAACAAATGTAGCCTTAAGAGTAAATCGCAAGCCTTCATAGACATATAGTGGTTCTTCTTCTTGGGAAGAAGAAGAAAAATTTTCTAATTTGACAACCTTCATTTTCAAAGCATTGTAGTGCAAACTTTAAAAAACTTGAAGAATCCTATACAGAAACAACTTTTAAAATTTTTTTAATATTTTTTTCGAATTTAAGAGGCCGGCCTCCATCGGAAAACTTGAAAGTAATTGCCCGCCCTCAGTTATAAGAATTGTGCCAAATTTTAGATGAAAAAATTTTAAATTAATAAAAAGTTTAGATAAAAAAATATAAAAATTGCTGAAAAGAATGCTAAAATGCCACCCGCTTCAATAGTACAAGCGGAAAAAGACGAACGTGAAGGAAGATTGCTTGAAGCATTAAAATTACACATTTTAAAAGAACGGCAAAGAAAAAAAGAAGGTAAGTCCAATTACGACCAGAAGAATTTTATATAAAAACAAAAATAAAATTTATGTTTAGAACATGAAGCTGAAGTTGAAGAAGAGCGGCAAAGAAAAGAACGTGAAGCAAGAGAAAGGCAAGATGTTATGACATTAGGTGAAACGCGTGAACAAATATTAAAACTAGATCAAACATTAAAAGAATTACGAAATCGTAAGCAGCAACTATTTTTACAGCTAAAAAAAGTTTTAAATGAGGATGAAAATCGAAAAAAACAGCAGCAACAAAAAGATAGGTTGTTATTTTATATAAAACTAGAACTATGAACCTTTTATGGTTTATTATTTGCAGTGAACTTTTTACTATGCATGCCCTACCACCGCAAGCAAATCCACATGGACAAATATTTTTGCCACCAAGGCAAACACATCAACAGCTACTACAAAAGGTAATTCTAACGATATAAATGAAACCATTTATTAAATAGCTCGTGGGACTACACAATAAAATCTCATGCAAGCTTAATAAAAACCAGGTTTTTAAATTTTTATTTTCTGGCTAAATCGCCAGTAGTATCAAATAGGTCAATTACGTTTTAGGTGAACTTTAGCTTGAAGTTTTGTTTAATTTTTTCTAAAATATCGTTCTATTTTCGTTAATTTTACTTTACTAAACAATGTTCGGATACATGTAAAATAGGTTTTTGTTAATACAATAAAACTTTAGTTTCATATAAAATTTTTGTATCTTTCAGGGTAGTCCTATTTCTTTAGGAAATCAACCAATGAAGCGAGGAAGAAGTCCCTCACCACCTATTCCACAAAGTTATTACAAAACTTCTGCGTATTCTTCTCAAAGTAATTTTAAAAAAACTCAAAAACATTTCTTATTATTATTTTTTATTTATAGAACACGATGATAATAGACGTGGAAACGATGTTGCACGAGTTCTATGGAATAGTATAAAACAACTTAATTCAAATATCTTGATTTTTATAAATTTTATTTTAGAACCAACCCAGTATCAAAATCCACCGGGAACGTTGTTTTATCAAACAACGGCAGCACCACAAAATCAGCCTGATTCACGGTCGCAATCAATTATATATCCCTCATATAATCCAAATTTAAGTATTCCATTACGTCAAAATTATCATCTTGAAATTCCACAAGTACCACCATCACAAACACATTCTCAAAAAGTCGATGCAACATCAAAAACAGCTCAAATATATCATATTAATTTAGATCAGCCTCCAACAATATCACAAACAAATCAATCAAATCAAAGTCTTTCACATAAACCACAGATTACAATGGAAAAATTATCAGATAGAAGTGGATATCATGTAGAAGTAAAATTAGATCCATCGCAGCAACCAACACATCTTCCAGAAAATGTTGTTTATACATCATTAATTCCTGGTATGCCGATGCATCCAAATGTGATGCAAATGCCAACAAATCAACCACAAGTAAATAATATTAATTTTTTTATTTATATGAAAAAATTTATTGATTATTTGCACAACTGTAAAATATTTTATGTTTTTAGAACTCAAAAGCGACTGGAAGCATTACTCAAGGATATTCTAGTCGAGGATCTACGCAATCACAACTACCTGGACAACAAACTCATCCTCAACCAATTCATTATCAACGAAGATTATTTTAACTGACTACAAATAATCTGCTTTTATAAAATTAGACAAAATTAAATTTTTCCCTAAAATCAGACTGATTTTATAAATAAAAACCCTGAGTTATTTATATTTAAGTAAAATCTTTATTAAAACTAACTGATTTGATGTAAAAAAAAAGCCTTAATTTAAAACTAAAATAAAGGGTGCAGTCTTGAGGAGGAGTATGTTTTTAAGGAAGTTATGGACAAATACAGGTCTAAAAAATACATAAAATTTACAAAGTGTTTAGTAAGTAAATCATTATAATATTTTTTTGATTATTAGATTTTTAAGTTACTTTGAAATGAGCTTGATAAGACTGGGTTCGTTTTTTGCCAAAGTTAGATTTATCAACGAAAAAAATGTTGAAAGTTTGAAAGATAGAAATAATAACGTCTTAATTAACTTAAAAGACAAAAAATGGTGTTCCCTTTGGGTGGTGTGGAAAGCAATTTGAAAATTAAGACTTTATTTACTTTAAAAATATCGGAATTCTAAATGAATCCGCTTCGAAAACCGTGTCTTTGTGTTTGGAGCATAAATTGGTAACTTTGATTTAAGCTTTAGAACTATTTTATTTCCGGATCGGGACACATTCTAATCATCACTTTTGGCAGATGTTGATTCTTTCAGCTATTTATGTAATTTAATTTTATTTTACAAAAATTGTTTACTTTACAATTTCTTTAGGTTTAGGTATACGTATACTCATGATATTTCCCCTATAATCTATTATAATGTTTCAGTAAAATTTTTATTACAATTTTGAAAAGGGCTTCTAGGGTATGGAACAAGCCTTCTAACTTGATTTTAAGCCCATTTTTGCTACAAAGAATTGATGCTTTTATCCTTTAATATTATGTCGTTGGCTACTATCGTTTCAAATATGTGATGCGTGTGCAAAATTTCAGACGGTACTACCTTCGCAATATGGTTCTCATACAAACTAGCGGAAGGTGGTATGTATCATATTGGGGGTATTCACATTGAGTCCGGTAACATTTAATTTCTTGATAAGCGGAGGTGAAAGGTAAGACGGAGTTTCGCAAATTTCGAAAAAACTTCTACCCCTTCCTCAGCCAGAAATATTTCTGCCTCATGCTTGGTATCTTCCCAGCGGGAAATCTGGAATCAGAAGCTAAAAGAATGACAGATGAATCGCTTCATATTTGATTCTACAGAATGCAGCGGTAAGCAATTCGTGTATTTTATACATCTTATATTCATACTCAAACCTATAAAACTAACACATTTAAAATTATTACACTTAAAATATACAATAACTATAAGTGTGCGATTAAAATGAAGTTTTTGTTGACATTTCGAAAGTACGCGTGTTATGTGATGTTGTGTTAAAAAATTAAAATTAAATATATATATCTTTAGGAAACTATGTTTGTTTTATTAAATTTAATATAATTATTGTCAACATATGGCTTAGTTTAATTTAATGAAATAATAGTTAAATAAGTTATGACTTTGTTTAGGTTAAGTCTTGCAGTATTTAAGTTTTATTAAATAAATTGTTCAATTGTGAATATATAGTGTTAATTAAATAAAATATTTAATTATAAACTATGTTTAATTTATTCCATGCTTAATTATTTTATTAATTATATATTTATTTTCAGATTTACACTTACGTGAAAGAAGGATGGATATATGTAACATTGTGATAATATAGCATATATGCTGCTTCATCACTATGTGATATATATCCATCCCTCTTTTATTAATGAAATATAAAATATAACACTTTATAAAGGTATAACAGCTCATATATGAAGGGTACAATACTAACGCAGTTTTCTTACATGTGTTAGTAAGTGATTCCCACTGCGATCATGCTTTGGTTAAAATTTGCTATGATTAGATGAAAAGAGTGTGGTGTGATAACTTAATTTAAATGTGTTTATAGGTTTGAGTATATATGACTATATGATGTATAAAATACATGAATTGCTTACCCCTGCATTCTGTAGAATCAAATATGAAGGGATTCATCTATGATTCTTTTGTCTTCTGATTCCAAATTTCCCGTTGGGCTGGCCTAATTTAAATACCCCCAATACTAATTTTCGAAATTAAAGTAAACACAGCCTAAGTCAAAAATAATTTTAACATTTGAAAGTTCGAAATTTTATTAAGCTGTCAAACACAAATTCATATGCATTTAATTTAACGACTTTTGAAACTGAACATATTATTGTTATTATTGTATTTATTACGGCTTCTTTGCTTGTTTATTATGTCGAGTTCCACTCAATCAAACAAAAACACTATTACTCTAAAGGGTTCAGCCGCTATTATATCTGAATATTTGAGTAAGTAAAAAAAAATCAAAGCTTTAAGCATAATAAAAACTATATTTATATTTTTTTAGATTATGGAATAAATTCGATTCTTTTTCAAAGAGGAATATATCCTCCTGAGTCTTTTATAAATACGCAACAATATGGTATAACAATTTTAATGTCAAAAGATTCCAAAATAATAGAATTCCTACAAAATGTATTATCACAAGTTGAAGGTTAGTACAAAGAAAATAAAAGACACCCGAGTATTGTAAACATAACTTTTTTATTTCTTTTTTTAAAGAATGGCTTTCCTTGAATATATTACAAAAAGTATCAATGGTGATTACAAATGTTCATACAAATGAATCTCTAGAATGTTGGGATTTTAATGTTGAATCTGAACCAACTGCTGCTGGTCCTGGTGGTGACGATGGTAATAAAACATCTAATAAAGATATGAAACGTATTCAACAAGAAATACGGGATGTAATGAGACAGATATCAGCAACTGTAAGCTATTTACCGCTTATAGATTCAGTTTGTTCATTTGATGTTATGATATACACAATAAAAGATTGCGAAATACCAGAAAAATGGAATGAAACGGAACCAATTTACATAAAAAATAGTCAAGCTGTTAAGCTTAGATCTTTTGATACTGGTCTACACAAAGTCGATACAGTCGTTAATTATAAAATGACCTAAAGAATATATTTTATATAATTTTTTTTTTTAACTTTTTTATGTATCAGCTCTGAATTCTTATATTATATATTTTGTAAATAAATTTATTTTGATATAAATGTGAGTAAGATAAATCTACATCTTTTTGGTTCCCCTTTCAAATATAGTACACAAATTGGCATGCATTTTGTAATTAAATTGAACTGCTACTTAACTAAATTTATATTTATTACGGTAGTTTAGTTATTATATTTAAAGAAAATATAGTTTGTTATCTTGGACGAAACTTAGACAATATAGAGTTAGTATTTTTCTAAGATCAGCCTTAAAACGATGAAAATTCTTCTGCACTAAACTCAAGAATAAAGAGATGATGGGTGATTTTATTCAAATTGAAATCTAAAAATCTTTTATTTAAATTAAAATTAGACTTGAGTTTTTCAAAAACTAGCTAATTTACCTAACAACCAATTAATTTAGAAAATATATTTGAATTTTTTTAGTAAAATGTTACTAGCAAGAAAGTTGATTTGCGAAATACAAGGATTTACGTCTATATCAGTTTAAATCATCTGCCGTCCTTAATAGGGACTATTCACTATTTTTTCCAAGTCGTCAAATAGCTCTCTCGTCCCATATATTAAAAAGTATATGGAAATGGCCATTTGTGAGTAAATTTTTAAACATGTTCTGAAGAATTTAGAGATAAGTAGCACTAACAAAAATCGCTTCCACGGTACTAATATAAAAGCGACTTTAGAATACATTTTATCGTGCAATTTATCGATTTCATATTTTGCGCGACAGCCGTCGACCAAATAATGGAAGAAGTCGCGTGAAACTACGCAAATGTATAGTCGCTGAAAATAGTAAAAAACTCGGGCCATAGGTTTCGAATAGAATGCCTCCTTGGTTTGTAAAAATTATATTTTAAAATAGGAAAATCTTTGTATATTTTGTAGATAATCTTTAATTCCATATTTTTAACGGTATTTAGTTATGTTTTTAACTAAATTTAAAAAAGAAAATTTTTATGTATATGAATCAGCTTAAATCATTTAATTTAAAAAATATAAATCATTTAGGAAAATAAAATTTTTAAAGCTTTAGATAAGAGTAATGTATTTTCCACTGAAAAATTTTTTTTTAGAAACAAAGTTTTCGAACAGGCCAGCAAACATTCCAGTCGAAGATATGACGAAATTTTGAAGTGTCCAAGAAATCTGTGAAATGATTGGATTAGAAATTTATTATTAGAATTTATTTATTTATTCAAACAAAATTATAAATTTTAAAATCAAATTTTTGTCAATTTCGTCTAACACATAACTAAAAATTCATTCCCCGATAAATATCTTGCCTTTTTACAAAAAATCAAATGTAAATTTCGAATATATAAAATGACTGTTATGAATTTTGAAATCTAGGATAAGACGAAAATTATTGAAGTTTTTGTTTCTATATTTTAAATAATTCAATTTACTTTACTTTATTTGCTAATATAAATAATGCCGTTAGCAATAAAAATTGTTTGTACTTTTTCCCGAACTTTCCTGGTAGCTAGTAAATTCTACAATATTAATAATCTTTATCTAAAATTGATCAGTATTTGATATAAACAAAAAGGCTATATTAGCTAGAGTATTTAATTAATTATTTACATAATTACATACACTAATTTCTTCTTTTTTTCTGAGTGTCGCAAGTATATCAGTAAATAACTTTTTATATAATTACATCTTGCTATTATTTTAAAAGGAATTTGTTGTTAGGACGTTAGTCGTTAGAAATATATTGTATTACAATTTGGCCTAGATTTCTGCAAAAATATGAATGATATCCTTAGAAAGCAGAAACATACTTTTTGATAAACTTTGCCAAAAGTTCAAAGGGTTAGAGCATATATTGTTCAAACAGCTCAAACCCTCACACCATTCAACGAATTACCCATACGTCCAAATAGACAGATAATCCTATACTGAAGGAACAACATTACTTTAGGATATTCATATACATAATAGATTAACTTAATAACAATATTAATTTGATTTTTGGATCAGAATATTGTTTCAGTTTAAATTTAATATAAATATTTTGGTGCTATTCAAGTTTATTGATGATTATTACTCATTCACTTAAATTATTAAAAAATAAATTTCTAAAAACAATAATACATAAACAAATTAATAATTTTATTTAATTCAGAGTAACAAAAATGAATGTATTCATACAAAGGGTGTAATTTTTTGTCTTAAAAAAATCAAAATGAAATTTTTCAATACGGTATATTACATAGTAAATATATAAAGAAATATATATTTAGATTCTAAATCAAATTATGTATTTTAAAATATTTCATAAAATATATATAAAAAAAGAATGATAATTTACAAATAGTCAGTAAATATATCTTGGATATTCTAAAACTATATAAACTTTATGCTGGAACATAAACAAACAAAATTACATTAAAAGAATTTAAAATTAATACGAAAAACTTCAGTTCGTAAATATTTTTTTCTTTTCTGCCATATTACAAATTGAAAAATTATAGTTAAATTTTACTTTGCATAAATGATTTTCTTAGATAAAAATATTTCAGCAAATTTATAAAATTAGATTATTTGTTAAGCATATGCAAAAATAATTATGTTAAAAGATTATAAGAACATCTGGTAAATTTTTGCTCTGCATCATTACAGTTTGATAATGTCAACATATGACCAAATATCATTGTTGGAACAAACATTTTTTCTGTTTTATGCATAACAACTGGTGTGCCTTTGCCATTATTCCACACAGATATTAAATTCTTTTCGGGATCAATATCAATTTTAATACAACTCATATTTGTATCTCTTTGCTTATTATCAGCAGCGTTAACCAAGATTTCGTCAAAAAATTTATACAAAGTAGGAACAAAGATAATTTTTTTTTGTACCATTTCAGGATAAAACCCCCACTTTAAATCTTTAGTATGTTCTACAGCACCAGTATATGTATCCGGCCGTAATAAAACATGCTCTAATTGAGACTTTTTATGATAAATCTTTTCAATATGTCCATCTTTCGATGAAGTATCACCGCTGCCGTTCTGCATCTTAGCAACTAAAATTAAAATAATAAAATTGGTATTCTGCTAAATATTAGAATAATAAAATAAGACAAAAAATTAATTTGAACTTAAATAATTAAAATAAGCATTATTAATATCAACATTGCAAATAGACTTTATACTATATATATATATAAAAGATATATATAATATATTCTCCAAAAGTTATGAGACATTTAAGCTTTTGTCCATTGTCCATGAAGATTTTCAAACCGCGTAACGTCAAAATTACGAAATATTGCAAAACGCCTCGGATATGATATAATTTGGGAACATAACCTCTTAAACTGAAATAATAAAATAAATTAAGGAACAAAAAAAAGTTTATTCAGGTTAGTAAAATTTGCAAGCTTTCATATTACACAAAACTAAATTCTTGAAATTGAATTTTCTTAGATGATCATAAAGGACAAGCAAACGACCACTTGTCTGATCTGAGCGAGGTGGTTTTGTTTTGTTCTTTTTTGATTTCTATATTTTTAACAACTCTATCTGAATCTGAAAAATATGCCGGCCGGCACGTGTACCAACTTATGCATAAAATACACATAGGCACAAAAAAATTATATTTTGCAATTATGAAAACATTCACTTACATTCAAAACAAAGTTAAGTAGAAAAAATTAGTTAAATCACTAATTAAAATCAGTTTGAACACAAAATTTTTTTACTAATTTTTAGCGTAATTTACGCGGTATTACGCTTATTGTTCATTTTGTTCATGTGAAAGGAGTAATGCCAAGATGTTAAAATTTTTGAGCAAATTTTAGCTCACATAAAGAACATAAAATGTAGCATATAATAAATTTATTTTGACACTAGCTGACCCAGCAAACGTTGTTTTGCCAAATTTAAATTATTCCTAGGATTATTTTAGTAGAAAAAAATGACTAACTTATTGTCTGTGTGTTAGGGTGTGGTAGATATGAGTATAAGAGGCATGGAGTGCTGTAAACGACGATGGAATATAAAAATAACACAATACCATCAAAATCGGTCAAGCCGTTTCGGAGGAGTAATTGTAACAATAATAGTCTTTTAATAGTCACAAGGAAATAACAATGAAAGTTACAATGAGTTCAATGGCTCTGGAGGTGGAAGCAATGGTATCAATTTCACCTTTCCATTTGCACAACACAATCCATTGGCTTCATTTTTGTATTTCAATGCTTTACAATATTGGCAAACAGAGTTCATAGGTCCAATAGCAACACAGTTGTAGGCACTGAAATCAATTGACATATCGTAACAGAAAGCTGCACGATTCAAACTTGCACTATTATTAGTCGAATGTCGCGCTTCACGGGTCTGTTTTAACCGAATCCTTTCACGTTCATTGCGATTTTCATGCTCTTGGCCAGTACGATTAGATCGATAATTGATTTGACTTGTTGCATTTCGTGTTCTTCTGCCTAAATTTGTCCGCCGTTTTATTCGAGGCATATTTAGTAAGTCACAAATACACAACACTTTTTAAATTTTATGGAAATTTGTGGCTTTTAAATTAAGTAATATTATAGATAAGATAAGTTTAAGAAGAATTAAATTAAATAAAAGTTATAATAAAACTTATTTTTTATTTATATAAAAACAATTGAAGTTTTGAAGTTTTGAAATTAATAATAGCCTGCTAGATGGTTGAATCCAACCATTGTTTTGCCTTCCCCCTCCACTAACACTTAAACTTTATGGCATGGTATTAAAGTTCAAATTGACTTAAAAAATTAGCGGAATCGGTTTAGCTGCTCATAAAAATAAAATTTTGTCCAAAAAATAAAAAAAAAATTTGGAGTGGACCACCCTTATCACTTAAGGGTGTAAAAAAAGATAAAAAACTATTCTCAAACCTACTGAATATACATATAAAATTTCCCCAAGATCGGTCAGGCCGTTTCGGAAGAGTATGGTAACAAAAACTGTAACACAAAATCTAATATATATTTCGCTATTAAAAAATAGGGGTTAATGGTAGAATAGTGAAAATTTATGGTTGTATGTATTTTTTAATGCTAAATAATATAAAAATAAAAAATAAAAATTTGTCCAGAAAATAAAAGGGTGGGGGTAAAAATTTGGGGTGGACCACCCTTATCACTTAGGGGTGTAAAAAATAGTTAAAAACCTTCCCGGGGATATTCTCAATTTATAAAAAAAAAATTAGTGGAATCGGTTCAGCGGTTCTCGAGTTTTACGCTTACCAACACATTTAGCGACTTATTTTTATATTATAGATTTTGATTGAAAATATATAAGTTATGGTTTCTAACTAAATTGACTTACAGTAAATAAAAATGGATTATAATTGAAATAAAATTAGTTTAAAATACAAACTATATTTTTCTAAAATATGTACATTTGCAGCCAATATATTTCTGAGTGTAAACTTGCTTCAAAAGCACAAATAGACAGACAGAGACAAAAAATTGGTGGAGATATAGGTGGTTAAAAAGAGTAAGAAAATCGGATTTGACAGCTGACAGCTGAGAAAAGTTTTTCAATATATATATATGTATATAGCCATTTAACAGAACTATGAATATATAAAAAGAAAAACAAAAAAATAATGCCACTAATTGTTATTTGTGGTATACCAAATTCTGGTAAATCATATCGAGCACACGAACTGAAACAATTTTTAACCAAAAAAGGTAAACATGTAGAAATAATATCTGAAAATGTAACCGGTCCTAAAGCAGGATTTAAAAAAAATGAGTTATTTACCGACCAAAAAAAAGAGAAGCTTATTAGAGCCGATCTAAAATCTCAAGTACTCAGATTACTTGATAAAGAAAAAGTAACCATAATGGATTCAGGAAATTATATCAAAGGTATATATTAAATTTATTAATTCATATTTCAACTTATTGTTTGTATATACTTAAATAGGATATCGTTATGAAATTTTTTGTGCAACCAAAGCTGCTAATACCACACAATGTACTTTATTTTGTGCTATCCAAAATGAAGAAGCTTGGAAGAATAATTGTCAGAAGAATGATACAGAAGATAATATTGACAAAAGTGTTAATTTAACAAATAATTCTAATATTCCATATTCACGTCAAGTTTTTGATGAGTTATGCTTTCGTTTTGAAGAACCACAAAGCAATTGTCGATGGGATAGTCCATTATTTGTATGCTTCCCTAATGAGACTTTAGACACTGAAGAAATTTTCAAAGCTTTATTTGAAACTAAAGCATTATTACCTAATAAATCAACACAAAATGTAATTATATGTTTCAATATATATATATTAATATCAAATATTATCCTTTTAAGATAGTGTTCTAAGTGAAATTATTTTTCCAGTATGACTGCTTTCCAATCTTCTCCTTTGTAGTAAATTGTAAAATGTTTTCCATACACACAGAAAAACTAGAAAGAAAGTTTTAGTCTAGCTTCATACACAATTCAGAGACTTCTTTTTTGAGATGACATTAAAAAATTTAAAATTCATGCTTAAGTCTCTTAATTTTTTCGCGAAACATCTATTTCATTTGGAATTTTTTTTGAATGTATCAATAATTACCGCATTACGATAAAATAATTTTATTTGCGTGAGGACCATCATCTCAAAAGCTAGTCACTCTTTACCCGGTTAAATTCAATGGGCTAGTGTAATCTTTAAGCATCACACAGTGCCGCTTTTCCGAGTTTTATTGAATACTGAAGGTGCTTGCGAATAAAGTTTCCATTGTTCTTACTAAAAAAAAGAGTATTTTCTATTGACTAATCATAAAAATTTATGTATCCTATTTTACAAACTTAGCTCTATATTTAAATTGAATTATTTTTATATCAAATAACTTATTAATGAATTATTTAAATAGAAATTTATTTTTACAGCCTCCTTTGTGTGCAACAAACTATTTATTTGAATTAGATAAAATCACTCAACAGATTATAAAAGAAATTATTTCATATAAAAAAATTGGAATGGTTGGAAATATAAGTATCGCAGGATGTGAAACAAAGGTTAGTATTCCAAATCATGTCAACTTAATTAAATTAAATCAATTACGACGTCAATTTTTGAATTATAATAAAATGCACACCGCTAGTAATACAATAGATAAAATACCTCAATTGTTTATTCAGTTTCTTAACTCAAATTTAATTAATTAATAATATAATTGTAACCTAAGTGTTATTTATTTACACCCCTCTTTCCTCAGGTTTTATCAATCTGAAAATACACTAAGTACATATTTTGTTGCATTTACCTTAGATTATTTTGAGCATATTTAAAGAGTAAATTCAATTGGGTTTCTAATAATTGTAAACTAACTGTTTCTATTAAGACTAAAAAGAATCCTCAGAAGATAAAGTAAAGGCCCAAGATTGATCCAAATGCTGCTTGGCTTCACAAATCAGAAATATACTTAAAAAATATTTTGTTTTATTAAATTCCGTACAATATTATTGAATGGGTTATTTTTTTGTTATTCAGGTTATATCAATGAGAAAAATATGCTAGTTTTCAAAATTATATACAAAATGTGTTCAAAACTTCAATGAAAATTTTAATATTTAGACTTATTAAGAGCTGTTTATTTACTAAGTCCAAAGCCATGAAATCGTCAATCGCTATTTTTAAATAATATAAGTTTTTTTTTGATCTAATAAAACAATTTTAAATGTTATTATTTTTTTATGGAATATATAATAAAATTAAATATAAATTTTTACTAAAATATTTTATCCTTATTACTAATAGTTGATTTTTGGCAATAGAATAAAGTCATTTTCAATTTGGCCATATAATATAACAAATTACACAAAAATATTTTAACGAAAGATAATAATAATTTATTGTTTACTTATCACATTAATATTATATATAACTAATCCGTTCCAAAATACTTTTGACCAAAATGATTTGGTGCTACTGGATGCAATTCAGATGTTAAAATTTTCATTTCTGGAAAAGCTGTTGCTAAAGTTTTTGCTGCAATTGGTGTACAAAATAAATTTGATAAAATAATACATTTTTCGGGTACACCGTGCTCTTTTAATACATTTACAGCCTGAAAAATTTTATTTATTTTATAAAATTCTTTTTCTCGATTTTTAAAAAATATTTTTTAATCATACTTGAAGTACTGTATTTCCTGTTGACATAATTGGATACATTAATAAAACTTGCCTACTTGCTATATCGTCAGGGAAACGTGCATATACAACACGTGCAACATGAGTTTCTACATCAGATTCAATTAAAATTTTTCCAATTCTAATTGAGCGGCAACAATCTCTTAGGCCTTGTTCCATAGCTTCACCTGATCGTACAATTGAAACTCCACAATTACCGGAACGATATTTTAGACCTTCATATAATGCACCTGTTGGTGTTTCAACACAACAGGTAGAATAGGGTAATTGGTTAAGACTTTCTTCGATTACCAATCGTATTAAGCGATCGGCATAAAATTTAAAATCACTACGATTTGTGTTCCTTAAGGAAAATTCAATTAAAATCATAAATATGTACTAAACAATAATTAAAATGTATACTTGTCTCTAATAATTGTTTGTAGCTCGACTATTTGATTACTACTATCTAATACTTTTAGGTTTGATCCATAGTCAATTACAGATAAATTATTACTTCCTGTACCCATTTTTTCGGAAAATATAATTTCACTCATATATACTTTTTGCTAAAATGTGCAAGCGAATATAATTTGACATCTAAATTTCATGTCAATCTTGGGGTTCTTAATTTCAAAGTGTCGAGGTTTTTCCACACCTCGTAGAAAGGCTGTCTAGATCAGCATTTTCGATAGCGCTTTTATAGGAGTTTTTGAGGCAAGTTTACACTCAGAAGTATATTGACTGCAATATTGTCATTTTCGGCGCATTTTTTTCATGACCGGCTTTGCGCTGTAGGTCAACAGATCATAGTCAAATTTTTATATAAATAAATATAATAAATAAATAATCATAAAATATATTTTGGTCATGTAATATTACCAACCTTATTGGGCTTATACTATCTGACTGGTAATTGCCCGGCCCATAAGTTGTCGCAAGTTGACAGGAAAACAAGCTCTCGAGAAGCTTATCGATGTAGCTCTTGGGTGGTGTGGCAAGCCATTTGAAGAATATTTAAATTTATTTGAATGTCGTAATGTAATTTTATTAAACATCTTTTTTTAAGTTTGAAATAAGTCAGGCATCGTGTGCGACTGGTGATTGAAATTTATTTTAGAAAAAATCATGCGAAATTCGTTTGCGTATACTTTTACATAAGCGATGGTGACACATGAGAGTATAATTACCATTTAATTTTAATATCATTTGAGAGTTGTAATTGTTGTCATTTACTCTCTGTCTAGAATAAAAGAACATCAGTGAATCCATTCCGATTGATTTTAAACAAAATTTCAATATTTAACATGCCAAGCGCTAGAGAGTCCTCAACACCAAATTCAGTATGCTTGAGAAGAATATATATGTGTTAGTAAGATGTCAAAACAGAAGCAGCACAATTATTTCCTCATGATGTTCCTTGGGAGGTTTTGAAAATTTTCAAACATTGTCTTGCCTTTTGCATCTTCAATCGTAAAAGTATTAACACGGTCTGGCAAAATGTAAGCTGCACCTTTGTGTCTTGAAGCCAAGGCTTAATCCTGTCTTTGTAGGGATAATGCTCCTTGAGTGAGTGCTGCTCATTAGCATGAAATTCCAAGTAGCTAAAGGAAAGCAATATAGCGGGGGACTTAATATTCAATAAAGAACCAAGTTATATGTTGTGAAAGTAAATTTTCTTAACCTAAAATTTAAACGGAAGATTATAGCAAATATCCTCAATCTTTATTTAAATAAAGAAATATATGAAGTAAATCTCAAAACCAACAAATAAAACGAATTTTTATATTCAACTGAAGCCGATGTAGGTTGATGGATGAGATTTAAGTCCTCATTTCCATCCTGAATATAAACAACTTTCGCATTAGAAAATCTTGAAATTCTATGCAAATTGCAAAAACAAAAAAAAATTAGCAAAGAATTTGTCATATGTAATGGTTTACTGTTGTGGATTTTTACTATTTTGGTTTATAAAATGAAAGGTAAAATACCTCATTATCATAATTTATGCATCTATCATGGACTTAGATTTAGAGGGCTTCTATATTAAATAATTTTATCTAAGGTTTAAATAAACTCTTATGACTGCTGATAAAAATGAAATTACTTCGAAATAGTTTTTGTTACATTTAAAGATATATGTGATGGGATTAAGATGAGTTTGATGCCATATTTTACCTCAGAAAAAAAAAATTAAATCCACAATACTACATTAATAAAAGTTGACATTGTAAAACTAGGTTGGATTTTAGAATCCATATTTTTCAAGTATATTTTGGGTAACTATCATATTATTTAACTCGTTCGCTACCAAACGTCATATATAGGTGACACAGCTCGATGTTACATACATATATGTGACAAACATTTATGGATAATTTGCTAAAGCATGTTTAAACATGTGTATTGAAAAAAATTGTTAAGTTGTAAAACGGTAAAATGTATGAAGGAAATGTGCTTGGTCAGCCCTCGCATTAGCTTACTTATGTTAGAGTTTGTACAGTAGTACAGCAGGAATAAGATTTATTCCAATTGATTTCATATAATTACGAAACAAATCTTAGGCTCTGATGGATGTTTTCCCTAGGAGACCCTGGTAGGAAACGAATTAAAGTGGATAGAAAAATTAAATAGAACCAAGAACCGAATGAATTTAAGAGATAAATAAATTTTTTGGTTAAATATGATCCTTAAGTAGTGGTCAAACAAAACTACTTATAAATTAATTGGATCAGTAATAATAAAAATTTTAAGTATTTACGAAATTTATAACCTAAAACATTTAAAAACTTTATTTATTATCAACTAAAACTACAAAATAAAAACTTTTTTAAATATTAATTCATTTCTTTCACTTTATTAAACTCTGCAGAAACTTTTCTCATATTTCTTAACTTTAAATTGTAGTTAAACTTGAAATACTTAGGATTTCAGAAGAGCTATTTAAACTTAACTTGGCGAAAGTGCTTTATTAAAGTTTTTCTTTTCAAAATAGATAAATTTTTGATTGTATACGTGATTTTTTTTTGACTCAAAAATCGTATTAATGAAAAGGACAATAAAAAAAAATTTTTTTTATAAAAGTGAAAAACTTTTCTTATTTAAGTTTTATACAAAACAAAAACCTAGCAAAACTTTGAATGGAATAGGTGTCAGTGGTGATATTTTAATCTTAGACTACTTTTAAGCAACTACTTAAAATATTTTAATTTTTTACTATTATAGTTTGTAATTAAAAAATTACAATATTATTGTATAATTGTATATTGAAAGTTAAAACAATTCAGTTTAAAATGGTTAAACAATATTTTTGGATAACTCCTTTTTTTAAGACTCTTTTTTCCTGGCTGTGTTTCGATAGTTACATTAAAATTGAATAATCAGTGTAAAGCGATGCCAAGCACGGATAAATTCAGTAGCCAGTAATGTCGTTATGATTTAAAAATTTTTAAATATGAGACAATTTTTCTCCCTAAAACGTTGTCCTTGCCCTTAGATTTTTAAAGTTTTGTGATAGAAAACGAGAATTATGGTAAATACATCAGAACGGCCACAATTAAATAATATCTTTATTAACATCTCATATTTTCGAAGATATGATTTAAATTTTAAAGATAACTGTTTTAAAATCAGACAGGAAATACAATATATTATAAATATGGCAATTATATATATGTAGTTACTTTTTTATTGATGTGGTGTACAAATTACAAGGAGTCATTAAAGAAATGTTAAACTTAAATTAAAACATTTAAATATACTATTTTTTGTTGTTGTTGTGAATTTAACTCTTTTTATTTAATTTTTGATGAAAAGAATTTATTCCTTGTTCTTACAAGGAAGGTCCCTCAACCCGAACTCACCGATTTTTTTGAAACTCGGATATGTTGTAGTACATCAAAAACTAAGAGACCCGTGTTTTTTGTTATCTGCTGACATTCACTTTTAGGGGGTAAAATGTACCCCCAAAGTTACCCCCAAAATCACATTTTTCCCTATAACTCGAGTTGTGGTTGATACTTTTCAACCAAATAAAATTATTTTGACTTTTATTCTAAAATGACATCTTTTAATCTCTTTTGATATCATAAGGGTTGCATCCCCTTATTTTTGTAAGGGAAAATCAAAGTTTTTCTTTATAATTACGCAGTAAAATTTTTTCAATTTTTACTAATTTCTGATTTTCATAAAGTAAAAAAAGAAACAAAATTGACGTATTTTTTGGTTTTTTCGAAAAAAGCTATTAGGGGTAAAAACTACCACTTATTCAAAAAATCAATAATTCCACTTTATACATACATTTCAAATTTTTGCATATAAAATGCTGCTATTTATCTCATAAATGATCGATACTTAACTTTTCTATACACAATTATGATTTTGGGTGTAAAAACCACCCTTAAAAACCACCCTCAAAAACAACCCAAAAGCCAACGCCCAACAGTTTCTTTAAAACACGCAATTTTTACTTTTAATTGTATAGAAAATATAAATAATTTTTTGTACATGGACATTCAAGATATCAAGGGCTGTAAACCACCCTTAAAAATCACCCCCAAATATTTCTCATTTTAAAATTTGATTTAAGATATATTTGAACACGAAAAAAAAGTTTTAAAACTGAAACTTTTATTCTTCTAAAATAAGTACTTATAATGTTTAAACAATGTATTTATTATTACCTACTAATTAATAATACAAGTTTTCAACTATTTATTTAATATATTTTATTTTAAATTTAATAAATTTTTATTCATTTTAATTTTTATAAACTTATAAAATCAAAATCCAAAAAATTTTATTTAAAGTTTTATTTTTTGAATAATTGGTTTTGTTATTTTAAGTTAAATTTCATTACATAGTTCTACCCTTTTTCATAGCTTATTACTTAACAAATCTTTTACAGTAATGATATTCTTCATAAAAATGTTTAAAACATAATGATTTTTTTCACCAGCCGCAACGTTTTGATTTCTTAAAATTTGGTAAGATTAATTCTTAAAATATAATAATTTTATAAGTTTATAAAAAAATATATGAAGAATTAAAATGAATAAAAATTTATTAAATTTAAAATAAAATATATTAAATAAATAGTTGAAAACTTGTATTATTAATTAGTAATATAATAAATACATTGTTTAAACATTATAAGTAAGTATTTTAGAAGAATAAAAGTTTCAGTTTTAAAACTTTTTTTTCGTGTTCAAATATATCCTAAAATCAAATTTTAAAATGAGAAATATTTGGGGGTGATTTTTAAGGGTGGTTTACAGCCCTTGATATCTTGAATGTCCATGTACAAAAAATTATTTATATTTTCTATACAATTAAAAGTAAAAATTGCGTGTTTTAAAGAAACTGTTGGGCGTTGGCTTTTGGGTTGTTTTTGAGGGTGGTTTTTAAGGGTGGTTTTTACACCCAAAATCATAATTGTGTATAGAAAAGTTAAGTATCGATCATTTATGAGATAAATAGCAGCATTTTATATGCAAAAATTTGAAATGTATGTATAAAGTGGAATTATTGATTTTTTGAATAAGTGGTAGTTTTTACCCCTAATAGCTTTTTTCGAAAAAACCAAAAAATACGTCAATTTTGTTTCTTTTTTTACTTTATGAAAATCAGAAATTAGTAAAAATTGAAAAAATTTTACTGCGTAATTATAAAGAAAAACTTTGATTTTCCCTTACAAAAATAAGGGGATGCAACCCTTATGATATCAAAAGAGATTAAAAGATGTCATTTTAGAATAAAAGTCAAAATAATTTTATTTGGTTGAAAAGTATCAACCACAACTCGAGTTATAGGGAAAAATGTGATTTTGGGGGTAACTTTGGGGGTACATTTTACCCCCTTAAAGTGAATGTCAGCAGATAAAAAAAAACACAGGTCTCTTAGTTTTTGATGTACTACAACATATCCGAGTTTCAAAAAAATCGGTGAGTTCGGGTTGAGGGACCTTCCTTGTTAGTATATTTATAGCTTTTTTCTGGCTGTTTTTAGGTGATTTTACCTCTTTAAAAATATTTGAATAACTCAGGCATTCTTTGAATTTTTATTGTTGAATTTATTGATGCTTTTTTTTACCAGAAATCATTATTAATTGTGAATCAAGACTGTAACTAAAAAATATACTTTTTGTCTTTTATATTACGTTATGTTTATATGGTTTTTTTGCATATATACAAGGGATTATCCTGTGAAAATTTATAATGAATCAAAAAAGACACAAATCCATTACCATAATTAAATCTCTTAGCACTTAACAAACAATATTATACTTTATTTTAGCTATATTACAAAGTTATGTTATATTTTGTTAAAATTTTTTCTGATTTAAACTTTCATGTAACTTGATCATATTTTTACAGTCAAATTTTTAAGTATTTTAAACTTTTTTTATTATCTATTGAGTTTATTTTACGAATCGCTGAAGATTATAAATGTGTGTCAAAAGCACTAATAGTAATAGCAGAAGTTTTTATGCTTAAACTTTCGTTGAAAATAATATTTACCAAGAAAAAACAGTATAAAAAAATCGATAAATTGATTAAATAAAGCAAAAGTGTTGACTCAAGGCAATATTATTAAATCAATAGTAAATTCTACGGTAATACTAACAATAAGTAATATAGAAACTCTCTAGCCTTGGTTATTACGTTAATAATAATATAGTTTGGGTAGTAAAAAAAACTATTTTCAAAACATTAATTACAAACTCAGTTTCAATTTGATTTTGGTGAATTTTTATGTAAATTCTGAAGCAAATCACATTTACCAAAAGCTTAAATTATAAATTAATTGAATGAAAGTTTATAATACTGATTGAAGATTAACTGCAATCCAGAAATATTTTTCTACTATATTCTATATAAAGTATATAAAATCTTTCTGTTATTCAAAAAAGGTTCATATAAAGCTTTACCAGGAATTTTATGTGAAACCAGATACTTTGTTGGAAAATAGTGGCTTCATACTATATAAATATATTTATATATATATATATATATTATATATTAAGCAACTGAGGTGACATTGGTGAATAAATATCGATCTTAATCTATATACATATATATTACATTTGATGGGTAAAGGTTATTTATAATACCCATAAAGTCAATTAGATTTATTTATTACTTGTTCTCGTTTAGTACAACAAACTATTTGACACTCATAAAATAGGATATATTCGTATATATCATTTAATTAGTTATCTATGTTAGCAAACATACTTAAATATGTTTGATCAAAATAAAATTATTTCATACTTTTAAAGTCTAGAAAGCTGGGGCAAGAATAACAAAATTATTTTTAGTAAAATATTTTTTGTTACAAATTTTTTACTTTCAAACTATTGCTTGATATAATGGCATTTGCCATTATTTCTAAAACTAATTTACTCCAATTAGTTAAATATATTAAAAGGTATCTAAGGTTTATTATGCTCCAAAGCTGCTCTGCCAAATAACCTAATGATAAAATAATGGTAATGTGTATGAGTTAATTATTGACAAATTCATTATTTACAAAATAAAGCAATTAATTTATCTGTGATTAGCTCAGGTATAAACTGTGTGAATTTGTGACAAATTCGTTGTACGCTTTTTATCATTTTTTCCTGAAATTTAGGACTTCTGAATATTATAAGAGTATTTTACCGCAGGTTTGTACTACTTTTTATTCATCAGTTTACTTTTTGTTTCCTTTATGCCGCGACAAGTAACCATTTGAGAGGTGATTGATTAATTTTGAATCTTCTAAACCTTTTCGCCTTTTTTTAATTAAAATTCTTTTGTTTCTAATGAATAAACTTTTTCCAAATTATTTTTTATATATTAAAAATAATGAAAACTCATCCATGGAAAAATTTCAAAGACTCTCTTTAAAATTTTTAATTCAATTAAAATTTACGACAAAAATTTACCTTTTTTTATGATTTCCCTCAAGGATAAATGTAGCCTAAATGTAGCTACAGTTTGTATAGTACAGGGAATAATAATAACAATTTATAAAAATAAGTTTTGCTATTTTGCACAAAACAAAAAAAAGTAAAAATAAATTTTTTTTTCATATTGATTTAAGTAATTTAATTTTATATGATCATTAAGGATCTAAAATAAAAAATTATTGATTATATTTCTCTTATTTATATAAAATTCTGTCAACAATAATGCTCAGATATTCAAATTTTAGTTTACCCTGTAAGGAACATAGAATCAGGAACTGCTACCATATTCGATATTCAAATCCTTAAGAATTTATAACAAAATTTGAATAGGGATTTGATATGAATATATTATAGTTATTTATAGTGGCTGCAAAGATTTATTTTTATAGATAGATAAAGGCTTTATTTCTAGCCTTAATACTCAGTTGATGTTCGCTCACTCGAATTTAAAATAGATTGAACGCTTTTTATACTTTGGAAATTATATATGACTAGATTTAAAATGTTCTTTCCATTTTTTTTGTTTACAATAGCTCATATTATTCAATACTGTTTCAATGAATATGTATACTTCCTTGAATTTTCAAATAATTATATTGATTTCCTATTTTAAGGTGTAAAATATTGTATTATATTACCGGAACCCACTGTCTTATAATTATCTTCTTAAAACTTCTAATACATGTTAAATTTTATTAGTTTATCAAAAATCTTGAAAAAATTCAAAACTGTTTTTTTTTTTTTTTTTTGATTTTAATTAAAATTTTGTAGGGAAAAATTTGTATTCAAATCAATTGTAATCAAAGTCAAAGAAATGTAAAGTGGTTTTTGATTATATTTTCTAAGATATAAAGAAAAATTGAAATCCTTTTAGATATATATCAATCCTTTTGCTAATTTTTTGCCATTAATTAATGTTTTCCAAGATGCCATGATATAAAATCACTTTCAATATCTTTCACTAGAAATCCTTCACTTGTTTCATATCTATATATCTAACTTGAATATAAATTGACTTTCTCATTATTTTATAAAATTGATATCAGCTGACTTAAAACTACAATAATAATGGAAAGCATTTTATTCTATAATACTGTAGTGAAATCCATTTGAAATGCAAGTATTATTTTGTTTCCATAATATGATGCAGGTTTTATGATTTTACGCTCAGTACGTGATGTTTTAATGAAATGTCCTAAATTTATATCATTAAATTTGCAATATAGTTGGTAGAAACTTTTAATCCTATTTACGCTAAAATTATTTTACTAAAATGGAATGGAATACAAAATTAGTTTGATAATAATCTCTATTTAAAGCTAAATAATTTTATTACTTAAGTACTTCATTGACTTTTGACAAATTTAAAGTTTTATTACGGAAATCTGTTGTAGTTTTAGTAATTTAAGGAAATTATATCATTGGTAAATGTTGCTCAGAATTTGTATGCTGCTGTAATAATTTTAAGTAATCTTTTAGTTAAATTTAAAAAACTGAATTTTGGTATTTATATTAAACTTTTATAACAAAGGATATACTTTTGCTACTCAATTTAAGATATGGCCTCGAATGTGTTATAAATATTTTTTTATGGCTTTAAAAACGAGATCTAAAGTTTATGGAAAAGAAAACACCACGAATTATATACTAAACATGCTGAATTCAATGGTTGAATTTTAGGTCAACAATTTAATAAAAATTGATCCTTTGTTTATCTAACAAATCGATCCTTTTCTAAAGATATTTTCCTAACAACTGCCCAAATATTTCTTCTTCATTTTTCATTTCATTCAAAAAAAACTATTAGGTTAAATGTTATCTACGTTGCCTAAAAATTTCCCTATCTTACTTTAGCATAACTTAACGGCATTCTATTAAATCGCATATACTTTTTCTTTTTCTCCTTTCTGACGTCTATTCATTCGAACCATCGAACCTATCAAAAATCTTACCTAACTGTTGAAATTATTACTGCATATATAAAACACCAAAACTCTTAAATGGCACAGTAAAAAAATACGCGTTGCTTAAAACATTAAAATTGATTACATTATATTTTGTACAATTTTGATGATTTTAGAATGTTTGATCATTTCATTATTTATAAATTTTTAAAGATAAGAAAATCTAAATTAAATTTTCAAAGTAGAAAATTTTATCAAAACTAATTCCAATTGTTACAGAGTGTCCAAATCCTATTTAAAAGCTCCAATTAAATCATAATCTTTTAAATTAGGTATTTAATATTCCTTGCGTTTGGTTGCCAGTCATAAAATTTAATTGAATAAAATGTTAATAAATTACAGACAAATTCCATGGTATAGAGTTATGCAAACTTCAAGTAAACGTTGATCTACAAGGATAGTCTGGTAAAATATTTCATTTCTCTAAGGTAAAAATGAATAAGTTATGCAAAAGTTTAATTTATGTTATGAATTAAGCTTTTTAAACAAATTTTGATGTCAAATTCGTTTTATAATTTTTTCAGCTAATATGCAATTTTATGCAACTGTAATTTAATTACAAAAAAGAGAAAAATTAATTAAAATAATTAAAAGATTCAGTGTTATATAAAAATCAATGAAAAATTTTCATTAAAGCAAAACAACAAAAATTGTTTAAGCGATATCAAAGTTACTAAGGATTTCTCGAAACTATTGAAATCAGATCTAGAATGAGGAATCGTATTAAAAAACTTTTACTTGCACTTCATTAATTTTTTCCACTTAAAATGTTGCTTAAAGACTTTATGCAAAGGGATGCTGAAAAAGTTTTCTAATTAACCAAGAAATTTATGTGCTTTGCTAAAATTTTCACTTACATTCTATCTAAAACTCTTCAATTTAAATACATCACCACTAACTTAATTATGTGTTTACTATTTTCTTTAAGAAAATATTCTTCTGTATTTAACTGTCTTATTGCTCTTTATTACCCTCGTTGGTTTTTACTCTTTCAAATATCAATATATTGTGGTGTATTTAAGAATGAAGGTTTTAAGATACATCAAAACTAAACTTTGGCTTTGATTTATCAATTTTATTTAGCTTGAGTTTTTGCTTAAACAAGTTTTATAGATATTTTCTTCCTCTAATAATTTAATTATTCCTATAGACAGAACAGTTAATTATTTTTGGCAAGTTTTTTTACATTTGAAATAATGCTTTCTGTGCTTTTACTGGTAGGTAATATCTAAATTATTATAATATAATTGAATTATTCTATATTTAACTCTAGGAAAGAGTTTAATTTGAGTTACAATTAGTAAAATCTTTTGGCTGATAGTCTACAGCTTAAATTCTTAAAATATCGGGGTCCTATAACTTCATTCATACAAACAGTGAAGTGATTTATACCCTTTCTTAAAAGCATTTTAAAATTCCTAAAAAAGTGGACTTAGGGAATTTTCTACGGAGTATATACTCGTATATTTCAATCAATTTTTTGGGGGGTGACACACGAGTTGTTATGACATGCATAACTTTTCGAAGTTACTGGCGAGAAGTATAAAGAGCAGGGAGTTTGAAGCCGCTTTTCGAAACTAAAAAAGTTGTTTTGACATTTCAAATCTGTCCCTGTTCAAAATTTAACATTGAGGTTATATTGAAGGTAATTTGAGTAAAATAAATTATAATTGCATACATTTTTGTTAAAATTTAAGTAAAATAAGTTCAAGTTATAATTGTATTTATTTGTGTTAATAATTTAAGTGCATTATAATTATAATAAAGAATTAGTTCTCGTTTGCTTGTAAATGTAGTAATTTCAATATTTAAGAAAATTAAAAAATGAATTGAAGTTTGAAAACATTCATGATACTACTTCATAATTTTTTTTTTCATATGTAGTTTGATTTGCGAAGGGCGAAAATATTTACAAAAAATAATTTAAGTCAAATATATGCTGGTTGTTGTTCTAATATAATTAGTATTTAAAACTTCAATAAGAATAAGGTCGCCAATGTGAACGTGAAATCTTGTAAAATTAAAGCTAAAATATTATCAAAAATGTTTATTAGGCACATAAAAACATTTGTTAAATTTTTGGTTATACCTTCTCATAAAATTATTGATAATTTGACACTTTTAATAATAATAAATACAATTTTAATTTAATAAATTGGATAGAATAAAGAAGAAACTTAAAAAAAAATAACAACTAGAATATCATTTTCGTATCACCAAAAAATATTGTTTTTAAAAGCCTATAATTGTATTTTTTTTTGTTAATAATTTTATAGAAAATACAAAAAAACTAGATCTTATATTTAAATTATTTTGAATTATTTCGATTAATTTGTGATTAAATATAAAAGGTCAGAGGTGTAAAGTTTTCGGAGTATGTAAATAATGAATACTTTCTCTTAAAATATATTAGTAAAATACTGATATATAAAAATTCCGAGAATAAAAAACACGTTTGCAAGAATAAGTCTTTCGCCTTTAAATGGACTTTCCTTTAGAACCTTGCAAAATAGTTTGAGCCATATGTTTAAAGAAACTTTCTAGATAAATTTCCCAATATATTTAGTTCGTTAGGTAAAGGTATATGTGCTATAAACTACTTCAATTGTAAGTACAAAAAATTTAATTGTTAAATATTTAAAGGTTTTTAATATATATTAGCTAAGGATTTTCTTTTATTATATGATAGATTAATAATTCTAAATATATAAAGATTTTTTAGAATATTAAAGCTTCCTTTCACCATTAAAATATTCTGCCCATGTCGTTCTTAATATTTCGCTTGCTCTAGTAAATATGTTATTCACCATAGACGGTTGTTCAATAAATTCAACTTCCGCAATATATTCATCATTAAAGTCACCTTCAGCACATGCACTATTTCTATTGATCAAAAAATTGTTAAAACACAACAGGCAAGGACATTTTTTAAAACTTTGTTTCATTTAATCTATTTAATAGGTTTCTGCAGAATCTCAACCTATAATAACGGTAAGTCAATTTAATATAATCAAACTAGTTAGGAAGCATAAATTATAGGCATATTTTCAATCAAAATGTAAAACAATTATTGCAGTCAATTTACGATTAAGTGTAACCGCACCTTTAAAAGCGACTATAAAAACGCTGTCAAAAACGCTAATCTGGGCACCCAAACAGAATCCAACTTCTGCTTAGAAATTAAGTCTAGTGTTTCTAATGCTATAGCCAGACCTGCGCTTAGTGTCGTAAAATTTGCAAATAAGTTAGTATCTGGCCACAATATATAAATGATATCGGTGCGCTGCGTTGTCGGATTTTATTAAAAGATCAAAGGGTTTAATTGTGTGCTATTTGACATATCGGTGTTCCAAATACATACATTTATAAACATATAAATATATTTAAAGTAAGAAAATACTTATATATTTTAGAATGAAGATTTTAACATTTAATATTCAATTAAGTTTGGCCACTCCGATTAGTAGAAAATTTCGTACGATAACTGAGCCATCACGATAGGTGGCTATAGCATAAAAAAGTTGTTACGTCAATTTAAAAAAATATCAATAAATTATGATATGATATGTAAATCATTGCTTGATAAATAGACAAATATACTTCCATTTTTATTTAATTTCCAAAATAAAAACAAAAATAATATATTTTAAATAATACAAGTCATTAAATATATATTCCCCAAAATATACTTTCATCGGGTAATAATAAAAGCTAAATAAATTTCATATGGCAGCACAACATTTAAGTATAGTGGGTAAAGCCATAGAAGTTGACATTTCTAGATTATAGTTATTGCTATGAAGGAAGATGTGCAAGTTTTAAGCAAGATAAAATAAAAAAAAATAAGTTATTTGTGTAAATTTTAAGTAATCATTTTAAATTATCTTTTAAAGCAATACTTTGATTAGTCTTAATTGTAGTGAATTCGGTTTTGAATAGTTTTGTTTTAAATGTGAATGTTCATAGTGCAAAATTTTTTAGCAAATCTAATGGAATTTTCCACCTTTAGAAGATTTTAGTTTAAAATCAAACTGGTATGTTTTAACATTTTATCATAAAATTTAAATAGCAACATAAAATTTGTTCAAAGTTTCTAAAGCATTTTTTGTTTATATTATTTGTGCTAGAAAAACAAAAAAAAAGCAACTTTAAATTTATATCTAGCTGTGAGTTTTGCAATTTGCAAGACGTTTCATATCACATCATAATTTTTAATGATAGTACTAAAAAATTAAAAACATTTTTGTTGACATAATGTTCATAATATTATTTCCTAAAAAAATATTCAGCCCTTTTAACCACCCCGCCTACGTACTATATGAATGGCCTAAAAAGTGTGTTGCTTAACGTGGAGCAGCAATAATAAAAGCAACAACAATAACATAGTCTTCAGATTTATTCTTTGACTATAAAAGTACAAAAGGAAACCATCAAAAAAGTTAAGACCGGTTTTCAAAGGCGAATCTAATCCTAGTCTAGAGTCTACACATTTACTTTAAAAAATTTTTTCTTTAACTTCTTTTTTGTACGTTTTGTTTTATTTTAATTTTTTACGGTGACAAGTTTGAATAAACAAACCAACCATATTCAAATGCATTTTTGGAATCGGTTCTTCTTTATGCTAAGTTTTTATTTATCAGCAGCATGCAGTGCCTATGATTGAAACTAATAAATTTAATTCATTGATTTTTATTAATTTGATAGTATTTAAGATAAATAACTAAATGGTTTGAGTGGCACCGCTTGCATACATAAAATTAATCACCATTATAGCCTGACAACTTTAAAAAAATGTTTTTGTTTATTTCTATTAATTTATACATATAAAGGCAAAAGTGTTTAGTTACGGTATAATTATCATCCTTATCACGTTGTATAGTTGGAATTTAGTTTTGAAAATTGTTGTTTGTGTTTATGAGATTTTTGGTATAATAAGAATAAATACAGAAAATTGTAATTTTACACTTTGTTTTATTATTTACTATAATTTATTTTATTATTTTTTTTACCTACCCTGAATATTTATATAAAGAAACTCTTCAGGAAAAATTACTTGGTTTTTGTGTATGAATTTTTGATATCAAAGAAAATAAAATTTTTACTCTCACACATAAAAATAACTTTTTTTTTGTTTGTGTTCGTGATTTAGTCACAGCTTGAAAAGTCAAAAATTTACCACAGAAATTTATGTACCATCCCAATTTATTATTTATTTTATTTTTTTGCTTCCATTTTATGTAAAATTTCTTCGTCTTTTTTAGAATATTCTATTTACACATAGCATACTCTTAAGAAACCTAATAACATCTCGTTTTAATGCACCGATGTTGCATGGAATGATCGTATTCGTCGATTCTTCCTTCTTTAAAATTATTTTTGCATAATGTAAGAACAATTACCCCTGAAATATTAGAAGTTTCTGCAACATGATTTAAAGTGATATTTCGTAGCTCAATGTTCTCTTCTACAAATTAAAATATGTAATTCAGAACTATTCTAAGGATGATTGCCCTTCGTGTAAATAGGCGCAATCCATTCCTAGATATGACATTTGAGAAATATGTACAATTATTTTTTGTAATTTGGAAAAAAGAATTTAAGATGGCTCTGTTTTTGTAGTTATTTTCTAGTAAATATAGTAAAGCTGTCTCTTGTTACCACTACATATTAAACTAACATAATTTAATAAAATTTTGATGTGTAATTCCCCTTTTTTTCTGAGCCATCTGCAAACTACGGCCCCATAACTATGTATATGCCATTTTCTAGCCGTTCGAGGTGTTTGTCAATGATATGGATGATTCACTTGCCAAATCGGTTAACTCCATTTTTTGAATATTATTAAACTTTAACTTCAAAACACTTGATTACTTCCAAACTGTACATATTCAAAACAAATTTCTTTAGTAATAAGTAGCAACACCACTAAATGACAAAATTGTATTTTTGAATTTTTAATTTAAGAAAAATTTAAAAAAAAATATATACTATTTTATTATATGTCTCGACTTTTTGTTTCATGGAGTTAATCGATTTGGCAAGTGAGCCATCCATATATTAAGCGATTGACTGCTGAAAGTAATGGAAGTTGGCTTATGACATCAACTGTTTATATCCTTATTAATAACATTAAATCATTAAATCACTTGAAATTAAGTGCTAGTTTAACTGAATTATTTTTTGAGAAAACTGCAAAAAAGTAAAAGAAAAACAACACTATAATTGTTTACTCAAGGAACTACAATTCACTAAGAATCAAAATGATCATCTGGTTGCAGTCTCCGATATTATTGAGGTAATGAACAATTGTCTGTTCTGAGCTTTCTGGTTAACAATATCACCAAAGCAGGATTTTTTGAGTGTGATATTTTTCAATCAATTTACTATTCAGCTCTTATATCAAATTTTATCCAACTTAAAAAAAAAACAGTTTGTAAAAGTCCTTTAATAGTAAGTTTATTTTATTTTTCATCATCCAATTTAAAGAATTTATTGTTCATTGATAAATTTACAACTAATTGCGAGAACTTGTGAGAATTTTTAGTTTTTATAGAAAAGTTAACAAGGCTTTTTTTTATTACTATCCAAAGTGGTTTTTGTTTAATTTGTTAGTATTAGCAATATGTTTATTCTTTAAACAATTACTTAAAAAACAAATTATATAAACTCAATTTCCTGTTTATGTTCAAAAATATTTAAAAAAAATTAGAGTTACTTACGAAGTAAACTTTTTTTACTACAAATATTTTAATTATGATTCCCAATAATCGATTGAAAGCGAACACAAATTTGAGAATCCTGGTCTAACTAATTACATTATGGTAACGTTTTTTTATTCCGGATTTTGGAATAAAACTACTAAAGTCAACTTTGTCCTAATAAAAGCACATATACTCTAATAACATTGCTCATTTAACTCCTTGCAGGCTATATTTTATAGCTCTGATATTAAATGTCGTTAAAAATAATTACTATGACACCAACTTATGTTATATTCTATGGTTTAGTGTTCGATATTAATGAATTTTGTCCTGTTTTCGATTTAATATCGTCAGAATGTCCCCTTTTGTGTTGTTAAAAATGATTCGTCTTCATCAAGGATGGTATATGCCCACATGGTGTATTTTGCTGTCCAATTTTATTAGTTCAAATGTGATTTCTAACTTTCTTATTTCAATTATAACTCATTTAAATACAAGACATAATTCTACATTTTCTTTAATCAATTCTTGAATTTTGTTAAAATTTTATGGCATACTTAACCAATGTAGATACTCTGCCTTTAAATAAAATTTTTTATTTAGAAAAGGACTATCGGAGACAAAACCCGAAAATAAATTTTATAAAGAAGAAAGTTTTTTAGTTAAATATCATTAAGAGTTTCGAAGACATAATTAGTCACAAAACTTAATGTTTTTTTTTATTAAAACCAACAAAAAAAATTCTTATTTCGACATTGAATTTAAAAATTTCCTTGGTATTTTAAAAATTAAAAAAATAAAAAAATTCTAAGCTTTAGGCGAGACGAAGCAGGTGGTTATCAATGAAAATATCATAGCAAAAATTTTTGTTCACTATGAGTTCATTGGAGTTCATTACACGACAGCACTACAGTCAGCAATAAAATATTGTCTAAAATATTCGATTGACCGAGTTTAAATTGTATCTAAATTAAATTTAATGAAGTAATTTATTTTGAATAAAATGATAATTCAGGTGGTTGATTGAATGTTTTACTGATTTTATGTGTTAAAGAAATTTTTTTTTAATAAAAATTCCTTAAACTTTAACCGTTAGAAGTTTTTAGAAGGATTAATAAAATCTTATCTAAAGTAATATTATTTATTTTATATCCTCTTTCGTTTTGAAAAATATAAAAAAATATAACGAAATCATTTCATGTCCATTTCCATGGAATATTAGTAAACATTAGTTTAGGACATTTGTTTATTTAGCAGGCTTTTGTAGATGATAATGGTTAACTCAGCGGTTAATTTGTTCTTAAACTAACATTCCTGGCTTTATTCAGACAGAACGACTTCAATTCTATGTACAAGCAATTTGTGGTTTGTACTTGACTTCAAACAATTTTTGTTTTTCTTATTTTTAGAGAATTTTCAGACTTTTGCCATTTTTAAATATATGAAATCGATAAATCGGTTCAAGTCACGCATATAGATAAAGGCAGCAGTGGCTTGAAAATAGATGAACAATTTAATATTAGTTACAGGATCTTCGAATATTATAAAGTTATTGATTTAAATATCACTTGTCATTAGGGTATAATGAATTGAAATTTATTTCTTCTGTTTTCCACTATAAAACCTCCTATTTTTTTTTTTTTTTTGAAAACTAAACTTTATTTAAAACTCGAGATATAGAAAAATAATTTTTGGGCTGATAAAAATATTTATTTTGAGTATGCATCGTTTATAATTTTGGGATAATAATTTTCATGAAAATATTGTAAAACTCTCATTCAAATTGGATTTATTCGTTATCTTGGATAAGAAATAATTTACCTCCTAACAACGTTTTTTTTTACAAAAATCTAAAAACACATTTATTTCATTTTTTATTAGAGCATTAAATAATAATTACTGGTAAACTTTTGTAAAATTCCAATAAAATATTAAAACCTATAATATGGCAAAAAATAATGGTGTTTCCCTATAAACATTATTGGATGCAATCCTTAATTATAAAATAAAGTTTGTTGTTAGTAGGTAGTTTTCATTCCTGTAAATTAAATGTCAGCTGACAAAAAACTGTGTAAACTAAGTTTCAGGAAAACCGATAAATTCTGGCTTATTAGCTTTCCTTTAGGTTTTCTTTCACTTCTATTTTTTCCTAGGATTCTACCTGATGTTTCAATACGATCAAATTGTGACTGGAATGCGAAATTGATTGTTTACCATTTCATTTTTACTTGTAAATAATGGATTTTCAATTTCACAATGGAAGGTGGTGAGTGTTGTTATGTCTGAAAAGGAAATCTCATAATTTTAATAGCGAAAAGAAGAATACACAAAAGCCCATAAAAATTTCTTTTCCAGTAAGCAAACCTATGTAGAAAATTTCAAAGTCCTAGAAAGGATATTGTTTTAAAAGTAAAAGAATACGATTATTAATTGCATTAACACAAATTCAAACCCTACTTAAATCGATAAAATAAAACAACTTGGCCAATAAAGATATGATGTTAGCACTCAAATACTTAAGAAATTCTTCAATTGTAAAAATGTTGTCATCTAAAAGCAATTTTATGTCACTTAATTTTTATATACACATATAAACACATATACAATTTTCTTGTTTTATTAAAGTTAACTATCAAAAGGTACTTAGATATAAACTAAAATCTTTTATAATGAAATTAATATCTTTAAAATATGTTTCATCAGTCTGTCACATCAATTACCAGTAGCAAAGCATCCATTCACAAAATTCATTAATGATCCTAGAATTATTTTGAAGATATTTTCTCTTCAATATGTAGTATGTAATTCAGTTAATACTATGGGTGTTTGTCTTTTATGATAAATTAATTGAATTTATCTTCTTGACAACCAAAGAATGTTGTTGTTGGGTCTGATAAATTGGGATAAATATCTCGCGAAAGAATTCCAAGTTAAAAGCTTAACAATTGTTTCTATCGTTTTAGAGTGATTAAATCTGATTTTTCATTTTTTTTTTGTTTTTATTGCCAAGTTTTCAACTTGTTCTCGTTTTTTTTTTTTTTGTAATGGACATCAGTTTTAGATTGTATTTAGTAATGCTTCAATTAGTGTTAACTTTTTGCTATGAAGTTTAAATCTCTTTTTTTCTATATCAAACGAATTAACCAGAACAAATGTGTTATTTTTTGTTGTTGTTGTTGATTTATTGTACCATAAAATCGATTGGGTAATATATAAACAAAAGAGGTATAGATTGAATAATTCAGGTAGTTGTGATGATGTAATGGAATCCTTTAAAACATTTTATGATATTGTCGTTAAGAAAGGATGAAATTGAGGTGCTAATTGATTTTAAATAGCATTTAATGTAATAAAGAAGTAAAATCTATGAACGAATGAAATAAAATTTAAAAAGTTGATTCTGAAAATGTTTTATGGAAATAAAAAGATAAATTTGAATCTTCTTAAAATAAAAAATGTAAATTAAAATTAGTGTATAGAATATACTATGAAAGATGGTGTGTCGAGGGATGATAAAGGATCGGCCATTTAGTATTTGGAATTTAGATTACTAGTTAATTTGAGTTTGATAGGTAATGATATTCATGATAGTAGATACATACATACCTAACAATTGCTGACGAATTTGATTTGAGAAATTTATGAGTGCATAACAGTA
Organism: Acrocera orbiculus; assembly: GCA_947359355.1. NCBI lineage: Eukaryota > Metazoa > Arthropoda > Insecta > Diptera > Acroceridae > Acrocera > Acrocera orbiculus. The sequence goes on from OX375757.1 coordinate 49,607,665, forward strand.
AAGCTTTGCGCACACTGAAAATGCAGCAGTGGTAGCCACAATGTGCACAATTTCTTTGATGCTCACATTTTCCTTCCTTCCTGTATGCATTTGATAGGAAAAAAGAAAAGCTTTGACTTTCACAACATCAAATCCGTTTTTTTAGTGCCTTTATCATTTTTGAAAAGAAAATATAATTATTTATTATTGTTTAGATTTTTTTTTTTAATGATTCATGTCCAGCGGTGATAATATTGAGAGATTTGAAGTCCAGTTTACTCACCCGTTTCCGAGTGTTTGCCTAGACTAAGTCAATTGCGTAGTACAAGAGTTCTTGTCCTTGTGTTTTATGCAATGATTGAGTTAGTTAGGCTGGCATTGAAATGCTCCATAAATGTGTCAATTAGTCTAGCTTATAGTTTTCTTTAACTCTTTAATCACCAGAGTCCATAGGAGTAGAACTTTGTTTGTTTATGCCAAGAAATCAAAGTATTTTTTCTAAACAAATTTTTGTAGTAAATTGAATTATCGTCTAAACAGTTTTTGTTGCTGAACTTGTAGCAAATATTTAATAGCATAGTTCAAAAAACAATATAAATTAAAGATTATAACAAAATAAATGAGAAAATACTTTTTATGCCAAAAAGAGCTTCATGATTTCTTCTTTAAACTTTTGTGAAATGCATGAAATCCAAGAAGTACTCCGAATCCCAATACATTTACGTCTAGTCCTTATTTTTTTTGATTAAATATCAACAGCAAATAAATGAATTTGTTTGATATTAAATCAAATTAATAAAAATAGTTTTGGATAAACTTTGCCATGACATAAAAATATTTATTTACCTACACTTGGAAACAATGAAAATTCGATTTTTTCAATGAATTAAATATTTTATATCCTTAATTAATTACATAAATTTAGTAGAAAATCCATTTAAGTTAAGGTAAAAGGCTTTGGCTTTTGTTTTTACTCCACTTTTCGATTTTCCATCTAATAAATTAGATATTTCTTATCTAGAAAGGAAAATAGATACAAACACGCACATATAATTTCAAATGTATTACAAAAAATAATACTTAATGGACCTTTTATACAAAAATTTTTTCACAGCTTCTGAATATTTAATTAGACTTCTGAATTATTGTTTAACAGTGTGTCGAGATTTAATTTTCTTCCTTTTGTTGTTTTTTTCTTTTTCAATCAAAACATCAAGAAAAGGATCTCAAACCTAAATTTAATATTTAATTTCAGGTATCAATTTTGTAAACGAAAAGAAAAACAAAACAAAAAAAAAATTCAGTGATTTGGTTCTAAATTGAACTTAATAAGCTTTGTTTTATTTAATTATGCACAGCAATAATGGTAAATTGTTTGAGCTTGGTGTATCCTTGTCTCTTAAAATTATCTCATTCGACTCAGCTCTTGTTTTACATCTAGAAGTCGGCATAGTTTAGCTTCTTATGCATGTCTAATAAAGAAATCTATGATTTTTCTAAAATATAGAAAAAAAAGCATAATCCTTTACTATAAAATCAGTGTTTTTAAATTCTCCAATTTATTTACTAAATTTTCAATTTAAAATTTATTTATTAGTCTAAAAGTTCCGGGTATAAACCTTATCTATGTACAGAAACCCTTAAATTTAAACTTAATTATAATTTTATTTTAACACTTTCGAGATTAATTCGAGAGAAAAAGCATATTTTCAAGAATTTTTTCTCTCAGTACAGGTTGTTCAAGCTTATTAAATTAATTTTTATATGATAACACAACATTTGAACAATGTTTTTACAAATTTTCATTCAAAATATTAATAAGTCAGCAAGTGGCAGCGAATGTCTGGTGGTGCCTAGAAAAAATATTTGTTTTGTGGTGTTCACTCCCAACAGAATTATCTAAAATCAACAAAATTAAAGATGTTTTTCAAGGTAACAACGAGGGGTTTTTTTTTTTTATTTCAATTTTCAATTTTTCACTATTCCGCTAAATTCTCATAATTTAAGTAAATAAATCAGTAAAAAATCTTCAGGCATTTCTTAATTTAAAATTTTAATATTTAATTTTTTTTTATAGAATTTTGACGCCTGTACTAAGTACCTATTAATTTTTGTTTTTAACGAATACGAATATCTAAGATAAATAAAAAATTTTGTAAAAATAAGAATTCTATAACTTTTTAATTTTTTTGCTATTTTTATGAGTTTTCTATTCTGTGAGAGTGTCTTAGCATATAAACAGGAAGCCTTTACTTAAAATTAAAATTAAACAGACGGAATACTGAAATTTCATTTATTTTTATCCGTGAATTATGAAGAATCATTAATTTGAGCACAAAATAAGCAAATTTATCCCTACACTAAAAGCTATAGTAATGTTTTATAATTTTTCTCATTTGGTAAACACATTTTTTTATGTTATTTTTTTAAATTAAATTTTTGGGCATAAATACTCGAAAATAAATTATTTTATGCGAGATATATCAAACTAAAAAAATCAATATTTTTCCTTATTTAATTATAATATAATCTATTATATTCTGCTTAATTTGATGATGTTGTGCTATATCATTTACCTAGAAATGTTAGAAATGTCTTACATCTTAAATTTAATAGTCGTTGTATAATGCGAACCATCGAACTATAAATACACCAGTTTCTTAATTGATGTAGCACTTTAATTAGGTCAGAATTTTAGTATCATCATGCTTAGATACAAAAATTCAAGCTTATTAGTAAAAAATCACTATTCTGAAGAGGATACATTTATATTATTTCATTAAATTTTTAATTTTTTCTTCAAACTCAAGTACCTTCACTTGAAGTAATTATCCTGGGAAACTTGAAGCTTTTTTTGTCTTTATATAAAGAGGATTAGTTATTAAGAACACTTTAAATTGTGTAGTGAAAGTTAATTTAAGTTAAGAGCTGAAAATCTAATGAAAAAATAGAAAAAAAGCCACGTTGAGCATAATTCATAATATTTTCAAAATCAAAATAGAAAATAAAGAAAAATCATTCAGATAATATTTTCGGTGATAAACTTTGTACCTGGTTCCTTATTTTTTAAATTTTGTTTTAATTTCATTTTAATTTTAATTTCAAATTCTTTGCTTAAAATAAATTTAACAGTGTGAAAGTAAAATTATTTTCTTGATTTTCAAAATTTCTGTTAAGCGGATAGAATACTTAACAGGCGGATGGTACACACTTTCTAACTACACAGAAAGCCACCTTTGAATGGAGAACTGTGTACATAAGTGGTTGGAAATGTGTAGTAACTACAGCATTTTAAAGTCTGTAGACATAGAAAATTGACATCTATTGTGAATTTTTTCTTATAGGATCATCCTGTTTTGTGTATTTCTAGCTCGGTTTACTACTACTTATTCATTGCTTAACTTTATAAAACAATTTACCAAAATAAATTGAAAACTCTTAACTTTTCTTTAATTTTTTTAGTTAAAACACTTTTAAAACATTTAACAATCTGTGACATCTGATTTGACATTTGACATCATATGTTTTGAGATTTAGATGCCATGTTTTTTTTGTCATCATGTACAGACTTTGCTTGTTAAGTACTGATTTTTTTGTATGGAAGACTACAAGGTTGTACATAGCGCCTGTTAAGAACGGTTATAAGAAAGCTGAATTTCACTTTCGGAACACTCCTTGATGATGGCAATGCAATACTACCTGATGGTTCTGATGGCGTTGTCGGAAAGATGACTGTAGATGGTGTTACATTCAATGGCCTCGCTAGCACTTCATCATCTGAATAGAAAGTGCCTTTAATATACATATTTCAAATGTGTTGTTATTAATTTTTTTACCTTCTACTTACAAAACGTCTAATGATTGCATGAACTCTCATTTGGATGGAGTGCCACCACTTTCCAATTTTCCTTTTTTCTAATCTAAAAATTGTAAATAAATATTTGTAAATTTCTAATAAAAATGTTTATTATATAAATACCAAATATATTAATTGAATACTTGTATCATTGGGTCAAACTATTTATTTTGTTTTTCTCCAAAGGCTTCATTTTTACAGTTTCTTCTTTAAGAGCCAAACACAGGATAATTTCTTTTCTTTTTCGGCAGGTCTGGATATGCGAAATCTTGTATAATGACAGTAAAACTTTTTTATAGTCTTAAAATAATAACTAATAAAAATGAAAAACTTCTTTAATTTGCAATATTTAAATTTTTTAATCAAAAGTGATAGATAGCAAGTATTAAACTTTATGCTGGCTAATTTTCTTAATTTATGCAAATTTCAAATGTATATATGTAGTTTAGAAAAAATTAAGTTTCAAAGCTTTGAAATTCAAATGGCTGTAGGAAGATGATAAATTTACAAAGTGAGGTACAAAAAACTAAAGCTAAATTTAAATGTAAATTGGGATATTAAAATGATTTCGAAAGTGCAGCATTGCAAATTGATTGTTAATTAATAGAAGTTAAAAGTTTTGAAGAGAAAATTAATAGATTAATAGTTCAAAGCTATTTAAAAAGTGTGGATTTTTTTACATAAAAAATTTTTAAATTAGAAAAATTTTGCTTAAGTGTTAAATTGTTAGTTGATCTGACCGCAAGAGAATCCATAAAAAATTTTTGTCGTTGTATTGTAATATTGAGTATAAGCTTCGGTGGAGAATGGGTATAAGTTCAACTTTATAGATTAGGGGACGGATTCCGTTTTCATGAATAGGGATAATAACAATGAGGAGGTCAAATTTTGACATATAATGTCATTTTATTATATAATATCTCAAAATTTTTGATGGTATAATTTTTTTATTTATTTAATTACTATCCACTTAGATCACTTTGCTGTTTTTTATAGTTTGGCATAGCTAATTGTTTTAAAATTAACCCAGATTTTGGCAATTTCGCCTCTAGATTTGTTTTAATGAATTCATGACAGAATTCAAAAAGTTTTTTATGCTAAAATTTTTCAATTTTTTGTAGTTTTTGAGATTTTAGTAATCTCCAGACACTTAAGCGGTTTTTGCGATTTTACAAAGTTTTGTAGGTTTTTGAAAATTTGTTATTTCTTCTCAAAACATTTTCAAATATCTTTGAAAATCTGTATAAAAGAAAATTTTGCATCTATTGAGATATTACAGGTCGTGCTATAAAATAATATTAAAAATTCCTTTATTTATACTGTCATTTTATGTTATTTATTTATTGTCTAAATTATTTTTTGTGTTTTTTGCGTTTTTATTTAATTAATTAATTTAAACACTTTTAAAGTATTATTTAAGTGCAATTAGATAATTTAATGTTTACTTTTATGGCACTTTTTTTTAAAAATTTCCAACAAATTTCCCTAATACAGATTATTATTGCCAATCGAGAAACGGATTGTTTGTACGGTAGGCTAATACACGGTACAAGCCTGAATGCAGAATGGGTATAAGTAGAATAAAAAACTTCATATTTCTTGAAAACATTTAATCAAAAGATACATTTTTTTCAATCACTGATAATGAAAAGATTGTTTACAAAAGTCATTTTTTTAAGAAAAGAAGCAAGTTGGGATTCACCTTAAAATAAATGCAGAAAATATTTTTTTGTTTTAAATTTCAAGTAAATACTATTTTTGAATAATTTGGTAATAAAAATTTGAAATAAATCTTATAAGAAATGTTTAGATAATAAAACGCCCACTCTAGATAAATAGTTTATGTTTTCTTCAAGTTAAATGCCATAAATAAATACGATTATGAATCAAACTCTTCTAGTAAATTTGGTAAAATAGACAAGACACGAGCAAATTGCTTCATAAATTTAAATCTAATCAAGTAAGAAGAATAGCATAAATAAATAAAAAACACAACTAAGTGCTTAAATCTAGTTCTAAAAATAAAATAAATTCAAATAAAACGAAGCAGAAAATCATTTTACCTTTTGATTATATTTGCTTATTTTTGACAAATTTATCAAAAAAACCTGTTGAGAATTATCAAATAACACTTTTCCTCCAAGGATGATTATGCTAAAGCTTAAAAGATATTTTGTCAAGTTATAAAACAGAATTTAAGAAAAGATAAAAGGGCATAACTATACAAACACATACATAATATATATATGTATATTAAATTGTTAAACCACCTACTCGCATAATATAATTCAAATTTCTAAGGAATTTTCATAAAATCACCGTCCAAAAGGTTCAGAATTTTTTGAAAAAATTATCCAAAGACTTAATCACTTTCATTTAAACAAAAATGACACTAGAAGCTACCAGTTTATCAGGCAAACTGTAAACACGCCAACTATTAAAGATAATCTGACTTTTATATTGGGACCCCCTAATGTGGGCGCAATCTAAAACAAACAGAAAAAGAGATTTAACCTTAATAAATGGTATTTAAATCGTCTTTGCCTTTTTAATATGAAGCGGTATCTTTCTATTCAATCCAAATGGAATTTATACTTAATAAGAAGGTGTACACAGTAAAAATGGAAATCTGAGGCTTGTGATGTCTTCTGCATATGCAAATTTAAAAATTTCAAGTACATCATACAAACTCAATTTGTTCTGCTTGTGCTACAAATGAAGTACCAGCAGATTTAAGAATATGAGTCTTATCAAATTTCTAAGAGGATCTCTTTTCTTTTCTTTTTTGTTTTTGTACTAGAATTGCTATTTTCTTAGCTTTGTGTTTTTTTAGTTCTGTAACATATTCTTAGAAACTTTACTTACTTAGGGCTCTGTTGTATGAAAAAGGGAATAGACATCATTAAACTACTCTTTAGTTAAAAAAAAGTTTTCAATTATATAATTAGAAATTCAATTTGAAAAGAACTTCAATACAACAAAAAGATAATGAAATTTAAGACTCAAATTCATTAATTTTCATATATGGAAATCTTTTGTTTGAAACTTTCATTACATTTGAAAATAGTTTGAGAAGAAAACTTTTGTTTAATTTTGTTCTTTTAGTAATTATTACAATTTTTTTCTTATGCATGCAAGCAACAAACAACAACAATCAAATTAAGTTCTCGAAAATTTTATTTACCTTTATTTGGAATTAAAAATGAAAAAAAAATCCTTGAAAATTATTCATAATGCAATATTATACTTTTTGAGTGTAGAAGTGTTCGTTTCTTTTTGCTTTACTTGTGGGTAGTAAAAATATTTTTGTACTTGCTCTTAAATACTAAAATTCTATATTTTTAATAATCCCTGTTAAAAGAATGCATTAAAAAATTTTTATTTTGAAAAAGATATATGCAAATTTTCGGTTCTTAAATCCAGCATAATACCAACCAAGATAAATACTACTACCTTGAATTTAATCCATTTTCAAGAGAATATAAGAGTATTTAATTTTGTAAGTGTTATAAAAAATAAAATAAAAAAAATGGTGCTATGATATGGGAAGGTATAAAAATCGCAATGCAGCAAAAATGATGATCACTGAGGCTGTAATTAAATTCTAACATTCTTAGAGAAATTTATTTACGTGTGTTGCAGACAATAGATTTAGTAGTACTAGTAGTAGTAGTAGTAGTGGTGGTAGAAAGGCAACAAATATACCGCGACTAGACTCGGTCTATTGTGACCCCCACCAGATATGCTATGGAGGAAACCTAATATCCAGTTCTCTTGCCAGAGCTAAGATATTTCTCAAACCTATTTCCGACCCTCCCATACAGGTCACTTGTCGAGTGAGAAGATGCCTTACTCTCTTCGACACCAATCTCCCACAGTCAACCAACAGGTGGGTAGACGTTTCCTCGTGACAGAATCTTCATTTTGGAGTCGTTGATTTTCCTAGTCTATAGACGTACTTAAGGATTAGATTTATTTTTCTACCTTAATATTAAATAATTAATTAATTAATAAAGATATGTTGGCGAATAAGCATATTATTTTGTTTTTCTTGTATTTTTTGCGAATCCAAGTTAAAATGTAATGTGGATTTTCGATGAATATAACAAATTAATATTTAATAAATTTAAAAGAATGAACTGATTTTCTAAGGTAAAAAGGTGGTAAAAAGGATTTTTTTTATTATAAGCTGCGAATAAATAAATTTGAATCTTTTCTTTATACTAACATGTTGGCCCAATTGATATTATACTTTATTACATTTTCTTCACATTTTGCCAATCCTGACGTTGTGGTGACTTCATTGCTATATTATTAACTCTTTTTGGAGGGCTCTTAATTATCTCATGAAATTCAAATAACTAAGAAAAAGCAAATGATTTATAAAACCAAACTCAGCGTATGGTACTCTACATGTATAATCAATGATTGGTCTAAAGATTTGAATACTAAAATTTAGACTGAACTTGCTAGCTTAGCATAATACATGGCCTTCTTTATTTCTAAGATAAATAATCTTGGCGAAGCAAAGAAATTTGACAGAATATCCATTAAAATGTTGACGTGGTTCATCACGATACATGATCTCTATAAATTAGAAAATTCATAATACCGAGATTCAGCCATGTGTTAGATGAGATATCTACTTATAGGGTGTTTACACCGGTACTCGGAACGTGGTCCCCATACTACCATTGTATGTTTTGTATGGAAATTTCAGACGGTACTACCTTCGCAATATGGTTCTCATACAGGCTAGCGGAAGGTGGTATGTATCATATTTGTTTCAATTTCAGTACATTTATTTTATAAATGCAATCCAAAATCTTTTCGAAATCAGCTGTTGAAGTGATAGATTAAGCCATTTTGTAATTGTTGACAGGTCCAAATCAGGTATCAAAATAGTATTTATTTATTTTATCTATTTTAACACAAAAAATTATTACTGTAATTATGACACTAATTATTAGAAAATTAAAAAATTTAAACTTTTTAGTTAGTTTGATATTTCACTTCACTTTGTTCCTCTGAGTAGTATAACTGATACTACTTTTGGTGTAAACACTCATTTGATACTACCAAGTTGATTCTACGATCTTGGGCCGGTGTAAACACCCCATTACCTACTGTTTTTTTTGAATAGAATAAAGCAGTTTATTGTTCATCTAATGGTACAGGTCAGTAGAATGGAAATTAGCTTAAGAAAATATAAATAACTCAACTATATGTTCACAAGTCTGACTCATGATATTTATGTTTTGGTCAAAATCTTCATCACCAATCAGGCTCTACTAAATTACAGGAACGAACTTTTAATAATTATCAATAACACAACATCAAAGTACTTCTATCTCAATTCTCTGTAATAACTAATAAGATTAAGAACAATTTTCTTAAAATTCTATGAAACAATAAGATGGTGAACTCTGAAGTACAAAACTTTCAACTAATTCCATGTCTACTACAATAAAATTTCTCTGAACCTACTTCATATGATTTAATTGACTAAAAGTAATATTGAATAATTTATAGAAAATTATTTTTGACTTAATAAAGTTATATTAATTAATGCCGCCCTAAATAAGATTTTAGGTAGTTTTGATTATTTCAAGAGAAAATTTTACTTTGGTTAACTCCCCTAAGGCAAATTATCAAACACGCAAACTTTTCCAAAATTTATTAAAGTGCTGAAACAAGGACAAGCTGAGCCTATTAGTCTCTAATTGCTATAGGGCTTTTGATATTATTATTTATTTTACTTTATTTATTTTTAATAATTTTTTAAGAGTTTGCAAAAGTAATTTGGTAAATTTATAATCATTTAATTGTTTTTATATATTTTTAGTTTTACTAAGAATTACGATTGAAGTAGAAACAAAAAATTTCGATAATTTACAACCAAAATTTAACGACTTTCCCCTGTTCAAGCATATGTTTATGACAACGTATTAATAAAAAGAGGATATGAATTTTGAAGCAAAAACTCACCCTGGTATTATGCAACTCCAGTACTCAGTCGCACATTTTTAAATTATGTTCTAAAATGCTGTACAGCTTACATATATGAATTTATATACATATATATATATATATATATATATGTTTTGCACAAAAACCATCTAATTTCATACCATAATAAATTTCAGTGAGTTATATTTTACACAGAATTTAATTCCTGGCACATTTTTTACAAACTAAGCAAAATATTTGTCAGAAAATGATTATAGCTTTGCTGTCATTAGTTCTTTCTAGGATTCTAGGAACTCTAAAAAAAAAATATTTTATTTTCCTTATATGAGTTTTGTAATCATAATTTTATTTTAAAAATTTATTATTTGAAAAAGAAAAATACCTTGAAGTTCAAATTTTGTGACTTTTTCTTAAGTGAGCAGATTTTGCATCAGTGCAACTGATAATTTAGATAATTAATTAGGAGTTGAAATTATTTCTAATTTATAATAAAACATAGTAAGGAACAAAATTAAAATTTTAAACATCAATTAAAGATCAATTTAATTTATATTTGAATCTTCTAATTTGATGCTAACCTAATTGCCGGGACGTTTGACGAATCATTTGAAAAATATAAAGAGTTAGATTAGTCGATAGCTATTTACCCATCACCCTTAATGAAAAGTGCATCTTGAGGGGAAAAACATTGTAGTTTCTTGATAAATTTCCCCATGAACAATGTAGAAGAGCCCTAGTTTGTTTATTTTTTGTCTTACATCAATGTACAATTATTATTTGCGATATTCTACCTGTTCCCCATAAACAATTGAACCATTCGATTTTATTATTGATTGATATCTCAAAAATATACACCGAAACGTTTTGATATTCTTATACTTATATATCTTTGAAGGTTATTAGAATTTTTGTGCATCCTAGGCAGATCCTAATCCTTGAATATTTTTTAGATGTGATATTTTAAACGATTGAAAGCATTATATTGTAAAAGTTACCTGAATCAAAATCTGACTTTACCACAACTTCATATACAACAATGTATGATTTGTGGCTAAAGATTGTTTGTTTATTGCAAAATATAACCAAATATAACAAAGCTGTCCAGTGAAAGTTTTTTCACTGATTAAATTAAAAAAAATGGCAGCTGGAAAAAGAAAATGAAAAAATGACAATCCAGATTTAAGAAATGGATCAAATCCACATTCAAATGGAGTTAATTTTTCTCGATCATTTTAGGTTTTTTTGATAATGAAAGAGTTGAATGATTTCTATATTTATTATCAAGAGATGCTTGTTAACGTTGATACTACTCTTTCCATTTGGCGAATATGACGTCATGCCGAAATTTATTCGGTAATGTTTGCTACAATAAATATGTACCTATAGATTATTTGGTATTCATTTGGCATAATCTCAATTATAAATTTTTTTTAAAAATGTTTCTTATATATATAATATTAGTATCTGATATTTAATATAAGTAATTTTAGATTTTGATTATTTAATCATTAAAAAATAAAACTTAGTAAGCTATGGTCATTTTATACTACACACAATCATTTTATTTCTTAAAAGAAACCAAAGGAAAATTTAATTAATTGTTTACATAATATTATAAATATTTTCTAATGATTATACATACAAAAACAATAAACGAAATCATGATTAGCCAAGAAAAATAAATCAAAGCCATACAAATTTACCAATAGATAACAAGTCATTGATATTTATATAAAAACTAACCAAAAAATTAATCAAACCTTATTATAAAAATATCCATTGTCTTTTTAAACTTTAATTTATTAATGAAAACCAAAAAACATCAAAACATTAAGCCAAAATAAAATTTACCATTTTTACTTAGATTTTCATACGATATTTTACACGTAAGCTAATGAAAAGTTTCTACCCTTGCTATTCGCCATACAAAAAATCACGTTTTATATGAATAAACATATATGTTAAAATTAATTCTTCTACATACATTTACAATAGAGAATATTGGACTTCAAGATTTTTATTGAGTATATATATGGGTATATATCCTTAAGGATTTTATGTTTTTAAAGTAGACTTAATTCACTTGAGTTCATTATATGAAACGTGATATCTTCTATTTTTCTTACTCCATTTATAATTTTGCTTTTATTTCCCTGTAAAATTTAACCCTCATGCCAAATTCCGAATTGAACTACCATAATATACTACTATACAATACAAATGCTTGAATGCCTTGAGGAAGTAATTTTCCGTTATAACAATTGATTGAGCTACGTATTTTTTTCTTATTTTTTTGTTTTTTTTTTATTAGGATTTTTCTTTATAATAAAAGTTAGCTGAGTCAATGTTACATTGTTGTATTGCTAATACCAGCAAAGGTTAAAGAGGGAGGAACATTTTTAAAAGTACTTATAACTCCCTCGAAATTAATATAAACATTATCAGGAATATGGAGACATTTTTAAGAAACGTTAAACAGTTATTTGCCATATTCTATAACAACAAAATAAGAGTGCGAAAAGGAAAAAAACAAACGAAAAATATGAGGATAAATTTTTATATCCTTATATGAGTTTTGAAAATAAATTTGTTTGTTCTGCTTAGCTGTTAAGTTCAAGCTTTAAATTCTTTTTATGTCAATAAGTTTTCATGATGGTTTTGTTTTTTTGTGCCATCATGTCCCTAATAATAAATTGAATTTGCTCCTTACCTTAACAAAATATAAGAAGGGATAGCTATATTATAGACAGCTATATGTATTTTGTTTTTCTTCTTTTTTTTTGTGTTTGCAGAAAAATACTGTAGGGCTTTTAGCGCAATATTTGTCGTCAACAACAACAAATTATTATATCAATAATCAATAAAAATTGATGGAAAAAAGTTCCTAATCTGTGTTAGTTTAAAGATAGTAATTTAGTTAAATAAATTTTTTCAAGAGCTTCAGGGGTTAAAGAATCTTAAGTTTTTTTTTAAATCGATTTTTCTATTTATTGGTTTTCTTAGCCTCATTATAAGTTTTGGTATTTAAGAATATTGTAATCGTTTGATATTTTCAAAATTCAATTATTTAACAATTATAAAATATGAAATGCGTTATAGCAAAAATTGAAAACGTTATTAGTTTGTCATGTATACAGATCAAACCAAATCTCTATTATGGTGCGTGCGACGTGCTTACTCTTCGTCATTACCATTGACTATGAAAACTATTTTATTATTATTTAAAAATTTTTAAGTTTATAATAACCATAAATTTTGCAGAAATAAATTGTTAAGTTTCTCTTAAATAAAAATGTAATTCTTCGTTTTTCATAATATTGTTTCATAATATTCATGTCATCTCTTGATTTTAATTCGGCACACTGTGAGGGGTTTTTTAAAATTAAATACGACATTTAACTGGTTAATTATGAATTTAGGGCTTTTGTCTGCAAAGTTTTATTAACTTTGTATACTGAACGTTAAATTGCGTTTATGTACAGTGGCCAAAGATACTAGACAAATGTAATACCATTTTAGAATTTGTGTTGAAAATTTCTAGTATATTTCTCAAATAAACTAATCTAAATCTAATTTGCAGTACCGGGGGGAAATATTATTTAATTTTTGGATTCTCTCTTTCGGTAATAATTTAACAATGAATAATTGTGAAAGTTAGGTTAAGTTTGACTGTGAATATGACGTGAGACATTTTTTATAACAATAAAGATAAGCAAATTGGAATATGAACCTACTAACCAAAATGTACTAGGGCCCAGTATAAACACTTATTATATTCCTACTATTAGCTTGCAAAATGTGAGTAAAATTCTTCAATTGTTAATAAAATCCTTTTCTATTTATCCGATCAAGTTCAAATAAATTTTGTTCTGTTGGCAGTGCATGACAATTAATTTAATACAGTTAGTTCAAATATTATTCCTACTGTTAGCTCATAATGTCCAATATCTTTTTGCAAGTTTCAATCGTTAATAAAATCCTTTTCTATTTATCCGATCAAGTTCAAATAAATTTTGTTCTGTTGGCAGTGCATGACAATTAATGTTAATACAGTTAGTTCAAATATTATTCTCACTGTTAGCTCATAATGTCCAATATCTTTTACAAATTTTCAATTGTTAATAAAATCTTTTCTATTCATCTAATAATACTGACCACCATGCAAGTTACCTGAATCAATGGAAAAATAATAACAAAAAAGATAATACATCTATATATTAGCCATATGTGAATACTATAATTTGATATTCATATTGATTACATGATTTTTATAATAAAAATCGAGGAAGTCAACTAAGAAGTGGGCAATGCTGTTTTAGGTCTGTGTTTAATTTCGAATACAACAGAATACAAAAAAAACAGTTTAATGACATGAGAATGCAATACGTTAGATGCATATTAAAGCTATAAAGCCCTTGTTAAACCCACCTGTCACCCACGCTTGATTAACTTAAAATTTTGATAACCTTTCTGTTTAAACTAAAAATTTTTTCTTCTATGATTCATTAAAACCTTAAAAAGTTAAATTTTTTTTTTCTTCTTTTTTTTTATTATTAAAATAAAGATATGACATTGAAATTTAATGAAATTTTTTTTTTAGTTGTAACAAGTCGAAAGCAAATGATTAATAACTTCAATTTAGATATTTGTAAAATTCAATAAAAATGTGTTTCTTTGGTAAATATTAATTTTTGTTTTTGAGTACTAATTCCCAATCCCAATAGTTGCGTACTTAAATAACAACACTTTTTGTTTATTTCATGAATAAATTCGATTATGTATTATTATAACCTTGTGCTAGATAAGATTAAGTCTCACTTGTTAAGTCGAATTATATTTGTACACAATAAGTGTGTACTTTTATTCAAATTTTATTTAATATTATTGAATATTAATTATTAAATTCAGAGTAATTTTTTGAATAAATTACATTAGTTTTAAAGATAACATTTATTAAGAATCAGTGTTGAGCTTGTTATCTGAAATTACTTGTTAAAAAATTTAACAATAAGCATGTAATTTGTTATTAGAAAAAGAAGACAAGATGTTTATATACAAAATCTAATTTAAGTAATTTTTTTAAATACAGCACATACTTGTGATGAAATTTATGTTTTTTACTTTTTATTATTAAGGTGGGCACTCACTTAGTGCCCACCTTTAGGTAAAATTATTTGCTTTTTTCCCTGTTTTGAAAAAGTTACGTTATTCTCAAAATTTATTTTTTCTTCTAAAAAATTATAAGCAAGCCTTATTGTTTTTTTTTTTAACCTTATTCTTGCAAATGTTGATCATCTTTTAAAAAATACAATGAAATTTAAATATTAATATTAAAAATAACCTATATTTATGCTAAAGTAAATTTCTTTGATCTTATTTCCAGGCCACGTGTAAAAACTTGATAATATTATACATATGTGTACTTATTTAGGATATCTCCACATAAAGTAAATATTTTTTTTCTTTGATGTTCAGAAGTAAAGTTTTTTTTTTTTATTAATGCGAAAAATATAATATTTAAGTCTTTTTATTGTAAAAATTTATAAATTTTTCGCATATTAAGGGGCTATTCTACTCTAAAGAAATGAATTTTAGGTACTTTTTGAGAAGCATGAAAAAAAAAAAACAAACAATATTTTTAATATTTGTTATTTTGTATAATATTTATTGATTCTTAAACAATACACAAAAAAATCAATAATCCAAGAAGTTACAGGCTGATGAAGAGGGGAGTTTCAAAAACATGGTGCTCACTGGCCGACACGATTTAAACCCTCTGAGTAATCTGAAGTAAAAAAAAAAACAACTAATAATTAATCTAGAGAAGTGTTGCTATCTCATGAAGTAGGATAATTAAAAAAAAAATTTTTTCGCAAAGTTGTGGGTGTTTGAATTCAAGAGACGTGTTTTTTACTTTTTTTTACAGTAAAAATTGAAATTTTTCTATAATCTTAGTTCATGCGATAGACAAACACCAATTTTCAAGTGAATCGGTTCAGTGGAACTTGAGAAATCATGTCGGCCGTCTCAAAAAAAGTAGTTTCGAGAAAAACGCATTTAAAGTTTAAGGTTGAAGGGGGAAGGGCTTTGTCGGCGTGTCGCAAAATGAGCTGTAAATCCAAAAATTATTTCAATTTCGAAAAATCCTCGTAGAAACATTTTCTTAAAGTATTTAACTATGAAAATATTCAAAAAAATTTCAAATTTCTAAACTAGAATACATCTCTTAAATCTATCGCATCTTTAATAAATTGTTAAATAACTTGTGCGGATGAAAATTTATACAAGGTCAAATTAAAAAAAAATATTTGTATAAATCATTATGCTTTGCAAGATTAATAACAAATTTCAAAATTATAGTTTGTGTTAATTTTATTTAAATTTAATTTAAAAAAAATCTTTCTTTATTTTCAGATTTCAATCTTGAAGAATCTCTAAATAAAAAAACGGGCTACACATAATAGCAAAAGGATATTTGTTTTAAATTAAAATGATTATTATTGTATTATATAAATTAGAAATTGGCTTTTTAAATAATAAACTGCTGTATAGGCTTTCAACATCTAATGAGACTGATTTGAACAATATTTATTATAATTAGTAATAATGAATAATGAAGAAACTAAGCATAAAATAATACCTTCATACTACAAAAATGGCTATTGGTCGTTCTTATGCAGTTGAATTATTAAAAATTTGGCAACATATCAAGTGGAGATTAATGTATTCAAATTAAATAAGATTAAATTGTTTGAAATTGAAATTCATGGCTTCAATATGAATAAATCCATCACATTTATTTCTAAAATTTTAGCAACTATCTAGAAAATTAATATGAGTATAACGAATTAGACGATACTGATGCTCTTATATTAAGTAATTTAATTAATTTATTAATAAAATCCCATTTTGACTGCTAATTACATCACTTTTAAGAATTATTTAATTATATTCGAGTTCAAATCATATGTTTTACTCATAAAGTGTAATTAATTAATGTGAAAAAGCAAAAAACCATAGACAACAAGAGTTAATTTTTGTGCCATAATTGTATGAAAAACAATTTGTAAATCTTTTAATTTATTTTTCAACATAGAACACTATAAAAAAATATCAAAAGTATTTATTTATTAAATATGATTGTGACTGGAGGTAACACGTCGAATGATAACGTAAATTGTGATAAAATTCCTTTTATTGAAGCTAATTTAAATGATACAACTGCAATAATACCAAATTCGAATAATACGAAGACATTAAAAAATGGAAAAATTAAATCTATATCTACTTATTCGATAACTGTACTTAAATCAAATAAATATTTAGCATGTCCACCGACTTATACGAGAAACTTTATAAGACGATGTACCTATCGACTTTTAAAGATGATCAATGTACGGAGATGTGTCTTAGGACTTTGTGCACTAACCTTCTTTACAATTTTATACTATAAACATTGTATGGAAAATGTATCTTTCATTAGGTAAGCTAATATTTATTTTTAATTTTCAAAACTTATTTTACTGGTCTTCATTTTGTTTTTAGATTAGAATTGTAAAAGATAATGTACAAACGGAAAGTTCCGAAAAGATATACGACCAAAAGCTTTTCTTTTTCACGATATCTTCCCTCTGTATTGCCTCTTGTTTTTGGTGTTTATATTCCTAGCAAATAAAGAAAAATATTTTTGCGACACACTTGATTCTAAATGTCAAAAATTCTTTTTTTATTTAGGCTGCAAAAGTCTGAGTTTAAATAAAACCATTCAAGAGGCTTTATTTTTTATTTTTCCATATACTGTACATTAATATCTAATTACAGCTGATTCGGAGTACACATAGTGATTTTTTAAGTTTGGAGCTCCATAAATTGTAAATTTTCCGTGTCATTTGCTCTATTTGCTAAACAAACGCACGCCAACTGTATCCTAGGTTAAAGCGTTACATAATTTTCGAAGATGATGCTTCAGCTACATTAATTTATCACAAAACTGTCTGCTTTGTTCGGATATAAAACTTTGAAGGACGACCTTTTTCTTTTTTCAGTTCTATAGTTTTTTAATCCAAAAGGAAAAAAGTTTTGTGAATGATTCACCTTTGTAGCAATTTGTCTTTGTGATAAATCAGCACCTTTATTTTTTTTACCTCGGGTCATTACTACTAACAATCCACACTCAAAATTTTAATAAAAAAAGTTTATAGTTTTTAATAATAATAAATAATTATAATATGAAAATTGATATTGAGATAACAAAGCTATCTGGAACGTACTCAAAAAGAAATTGGAAATTGAAGTAAATCTATAATTGTTTCCAGCTTTCCAGTGTGTATTTACCCATTACACATTCATAGAACTAATTATCTGTCTGCAAAATATAACTCAGGTGAAAGGTAACATAACCTGATAAAAGATTTTTACTTCGAAATCAAATATATGAAAAAAACCCAGAAAAAATACCTTGAGTTTATAGCCATTTCCAACATTGTACTTTCTTGAAGGCGTGTAACCCTTCATGGTGTCCTATGAAGCACAATTCTGGAACTTCAGCCACAATTTCGCACTTTTATTTACATAAATTATTTGTATAATGTTAAAAAAATGTATTCATAATTTCAGAGAAATAATTTCGTTGTTTTTTGGTAGCATTTTGTGAGGTCCTGTAAAAAATTAATTGATTTAAAATTTCTTAATTTCGTAATTTTAGGCTTCAAAGTTTTTTAAAAAATTTGTCTTTTGTTCAAAGTCTAAAGCACCTTAAATATAGAATTTTTTTAACTGACAAAAATCAAATGAAAATGTGACATTTTTAAAAAAGGTTGAAAAATCAATTTTTTTTTTTAAATTTAAAAATAGCACTTTTTCAAAAATAACCACTTTAAGCTGATGAAATATTTATTGTTTTAGATATAGACAATAAAGGAACTAAGCTGCTCTATTATTCTTACAATAATAATGAGGACTAAATGGTGAATGTAATGCGAAAAATACACAGTAAAATCGCAATGAAAATACTTGCAGTCCTTACTGTAAAAAGCACCAGTTTGAATATTAATTCAACACAAGAGAAAAAGAAAACTTAGGTGCTTGGATTTAGATAATATCTCATCGTAAAATTTACTTTTGTTTTTTGATTGTTTTGCTTTTTGTTTTCAAATATTTCATGCTTGTTTTACGGTTAAACTGTTTTGCATAAGCTACGGCACTTCAAAATCTACTCAAGTAGTTTCTGAAGTTTGAAATTAAATTATGGATGAATATATATTTTTGATAACATTTTGTTATCCTAATTTATATCTATTAAATATATTTTAAGAAGTTGTACTTTTTTATAATGTGAAAAGTAATTATTTCGCTAAATTAAGATGATAAAACTTGAATGATATCTGAATAGAGATGCATTTATTAGTTTGATCCATCATAATTTTATTTAAAGTTATACAAATAAAACTATATACCATTTACAAGGACTATATTGACATTCGAAATAAATAATATTCTTGTACTTATTCTAAATGCAGTCAACGGTCATAAATGTTATATCAAAAATTTTTCACCTAAATTTGAAAAATTTTACAGCACATCAAACAATACTGTTTGTTTTTAATAACTTCACCTGGCACCTATTTTTCATGAAAAGATTATATAAAAATAATAGCCCATTGTTATAGTTTATAAAAAGTTCAATCGATTTCATAATAAAACTTTCCGGTTTTAAAATTCCTGGTTTTGAAAACTCTAAATAAAGAAAAAACATAAAAACTAAACAAAAAATTGTAACAACGGGGCAGTACTTTCTTCAATGTAAGTTTTTATAGAAATTGCTGACTACAAACTATCAAAAAGTTTTATTAAATTTTTTGCTATTGACCACTAAAATAGAAAAAATAATTCAATAATTTTAATAATAAAATGAACACTTTCGAACCACGAATTTATTTATGTTTTGTCAAACTTCAATATAGATAAAACAACATTCGTTACAATAGAATTTCACAACGATTTTCCATTATATGCTTAATTTATAATTATTATTACTTTGCATAATTTCTAGAATCGATTAGCAAGTGTACGCATATCGAATAAAAATTAAAACTTGATCCCCGGACATTATTAATTTACATATCTATGCTATTTAAACAGATATTCAAATCATTTTATTGGAATTAAACAGACAGACAGACACCCTAAGATGTGAATTACAAATGAGTATACCGACTACAAAAAGAAATATATCTACAAGCTTAAGGCATATACTATTCTTATGTATATTTTTTGTATGCAATTCTGGCAAGGAAATATCATCTATTATTTATGAAAGTTCTTTTTTTAATGTTGAAATTGTTTAGTTCAAATAGTTCCATATAGTTCCACATATATATACATAATATACAATAGATTTTCAATTCATTTGACTTATTGAATAAAAACGTAAAAAAGTAAAAAAAAATGAAAACAAAACCAATAATCACTAAAGAAACCTTTTAAATGTATTGAAAAATTTTTTTATTACCTTTTGTTGCTTTTTTTTGTAAAACGTCTCCCTCTATTTATTGTGTATTCTTTATTTCTAGTTAGATGTATTTATCGTTCGGGTGGTTTCCGTTAGTCGTTGAGACTAGTTATATATCCTATTTTTCAAACTATTTATTGTCTTCCTGTTAAGTCTGGAAAAGTTTACGTCCACAATTTTTCAATTTATCATGAAAAATAAAATAAAATCGCCTTTAACTATCAGTATAGTTGTTTCTGTTATGATCATAAATTTTATGCATTAAATATGAAATCATTGTCCTGAATGATAAAACAGACAGTTATACAATTTTACAAAACTTCATCTACATGTGATTTTAATAGTTTCAGTTTTAAAAAACAAAACAAATTTTGGAAATTTAATATTTCTAAATTTTTCTTAAGCTCAATTTTCTTTTTTTGTTGTTGTTTTTTTATTTAACAACAATCTATAAAGCCCTAAAGTTTTTTTTTGCTTATTTGTATTCCTTACTAGCCTTACTGAATATGTCATTTGGGACATTTTATTAAAATATCTTCAATATATTTTACGGGCACATAATTTTGTCTTTAGGGAAACTTATTTTTAGGGTAGAGAATTCAAGTAAGGCTTTGTGTTTATTATATTAGAAAAAATAAAAACAAATAAAACATGTTGACAAAGCTATGGTAGCTGAGTTGAGTAAGAGTTTTCTTAAAAAAATATTTTTGTTTTAAATACCTCAAAATTTCACTTTGGGAATTCTAAGTGGTTTGCCTTCATTGCTATCTTGTGACATAGAAAAGTATTATCATGGGGCCTATTTTTTGAGCATTATTCTCTTTAAATAATTCGATGATAATTAAATTTTCATAAGGTTTCGTGATAATTAGTATTTAAAACATAACAAATATTTGATTGATATAATAAAAAATATCTAAGTGTAAATAGTAGAAATATTATAACCAAAATAATCTGTTGGTATTTAGTTCGATATGCTTAATAAATATTTTTTTAACACTAAATTTTGAATAATTTTAACTTCTCTTGGGAAGTTACTATATTAGGTCCGAAAATCGAAATCAATAATTTTGTGTTTTCTTTACGTTTCAAGATCTGGAGAATCATTTGCAATTACTTTAGAGTGGTGTCTGTCCGTGTGTGTATGTGTATGTATGTGTGTGTGTGTATGTATGTATGTGAGCTTTCTTATGAGATTCGTTTTCTCAAAAACTACTGGACCAAATTACGTTTTTAATATATCAATCTATAGGCCACATCATGACTTAATCTGAAAGGAGTTTGAGCGAAGTCGGTCAAGCGGTTCGTTTTTTATGAATAAAAAACTAACGTTCTCAAGCATGGAACAAACATTTTTATGTAACCATCATATTCTAACTATCGAGGGGTACACGGGGGCTTTCGAAGGTGCTGATTTTGAATCTTTTATGAGTTTTTTAAAATTCAAGATGGCGGACCCAATATGACGTGATTTTTTTTTTTTTGTAAAAATTCTTCAAATTGGATGAATTTTAGTTTTAAGTTGGGTTTTAAGTAGATGATTATAAATTATTGTGTAATGTTGAAAAGTTGTTGTTTTTTTCAATTTTAAGCTTGGTTTCAAAGTTATTATAATTGGTCCGTAAATCAAAATAGTTAATTTTTTGTAATTTCTTTACGTGAACATTATTTGCAGCCAATTTCAGAGTGATGTATGTCAGTGTGTGTATGCGTAATTTTAAGTATTGAGGGGCAGATGGGGGTTTTTGAGCGTGTTGATTTCGATTCAACTGCAGAAAAGGAAATAGATGAGTCATAGAATGCATATAGTACACATTTAACAGCAATTATCTAGTAAGAGTTTTATGATCCCGTTCTCTAGGTAGCGAAATGCTAAATGAATTTTGAAATTTCGTTTAATATTCGAGGTATCGGAACATTAAGAAAAATTTTTTCTCAAGAGTAGTTGCTTGTGCGGTACCTGCTGCCGGACGTATTTTTATTTTATAATTTTTATGAGAGTTTCATAGTTTCAAATATTTCATGTTTGCCTTTATTGAGTGATCATAGAAAAATTATGAAAACTATTGCTGATTTTGGGGCTTTATCTAGGAAACAGGGCCTTTTTCACTTAACTACTAACCAAACTTAAAATGCGGCATTATATCATTTTAAACATGTTAATTTTTCCATCCGCTTCAAGAGACTCCAAACACTTGAATAATAAAATTGATTTCAATTGAACTCGGCTTATTTTCACGAAATTTAATTCAAGAGTCTGAGTCCAATTGTGTTTGAGTCCATTTCCATATCAAATGTGAATATTTTTGTGAATCCATTTCCATGTCCATCATGATAAATTTTGTTTTAATGCTGCTGAAATTTATGATGTCGATTAGACGCATAATCAAAATTTGCCTGAAATCAGTTCGAGTGTTAGGTTTTAACTTTTCTTGCATAGTTTAGGGCATAAATCAATTTGCAACAGCTTTTTCCAAATTTAGATCAGAAAATTCCGAAATTAAATTAAAATTCATATCAACTTTTAGGCTAAAATTTAAAAAAAAAACTTTTAATAATAAATTTATTTCGATTTCTTTGTATTTACAGATTGACACATACACGACCAGTTCCATTGATCACGTGCCATATGCTTAACAATAGCAATTCATCAATTCCTCATAAAATTCCAAACCATCAAACTATGGATAAGTTTCGAACTGATGCAAGAATTTTGGTATTTGTTGAGACTACTTATTCACACTCAGGACAGAGTATAGCTATACTTTTAGTACATACTCGAATGAAGTAAGTGATTTTTATTTTTAGCACTAATTAAACTAAAAAACACTTAATACAAATTGCTTTTTTATTTATATAACATGGAAAAGCTCTTCTTCTAACATCTAAGTACTAAACATTACTTGAATTTCTTTAAAAAATATAACAAAAACACTCAAACAATTTTCATCTTTCGGCTAGGAAAATAGGGAAAAAAAGTTGTGCTAAAGATTATATAATTTTTCTGATATTCTGCTATCCTCTATGAAAAAAGGAATCTAGTGTAAATATTAAGTGTAAATGGTAGTAGGGCAAGTAGGTTAACATATTCTAAAACATAAAATAAATCTCTTTAATACTTGAAATTGATTAATTCAAAAATTATATCTTTGAAAAAACCTCCGTTTAAATTTTTGAATTCTTTTGCTATATACAAGTTTATAATTTTTTTTTAAATAGAAAAATTTGTACTTTTGTCAACTTTATACTTCCATATCTAACTTAAGTGTATTGTTAAGAAAAAAAGTTAATAATAAAGTATAACAACCTTTTGTCTGACTTTTCCAGTTAGATAACAATTGATGCAACTTATTTTTCTTGCGAGGAACAGGTTGCATCAAAATCTTCGGCTAGGCTTAAGATTGACTATTACAGTTTAATTTTAAAGTTTCTCAGCAAGTCTAGGAGGTAAAAGACAAATTACTGCTTTATTCGAAGGTACTACATCAAACTCTCTGCTTAAAAGCTAAAGAAAATAAAATTATTTTTCGATTATGTAAAACCAACTTTGTAATATGAATGAAACGTAATACCTCTTAGTTAAATCGTATTAAAAAATTAATATAACCGATCAAAGTAATAATTTTTTTTATTTTTTTATTAGTTTTATGTAGTTCATTAAACAGAAGAATCTCTAAAGAATGACTGTTTATTGTAAAAGTTGAAATTAAATCTTTTACACTTAGGCTCGACAAATTCAATCTAAAACAAAGTTTGAAAATATTTTTAAGAATATTACACGTATTTGAATCATAACCTCTTTTTAAATAAGTTTTAGTGTAGCTCTAAAGCACCGATAGTGCTGAACCCACTAATTATCCAAATAAAATGATTACACAGGGAAAGATATTTATAGGCAAAAAATTTAACAATTTATATATTACAGTTTGTCTATGATCGAACCCTTCTAACTTCGGGTTCCGCGTTTTTTTATATATAACTAAAAACAATAATGCGTTTATGGCTTAGAGCATAGCTTTAAGCTGTTGAGCATAATAAAAAGAATTTTTTAATATCGTTAAGCGACAATAGATGACACAACCACATTCTACCGCGTTATTTCAGTTGGCAGTAAAATAAAAAATTAATCATAAAACAAAAACAAAATTATTTTCACATTAATTTATTTATACATTAACAATAAATGGCTTTAATTTAAATGTAGAGCTTAAGTTGTTCGTCTACACATATTAAAGTAAAATTTGTATTTTCAATTATTTTTGTATTCGCTGAATAAAAAATATTATTTAAATTTCTTCGTATGTTTGTAAGAAATGATTCTTCTTCACATATATATGGATCCGTGGACCATGATTGAACTCTGTCTGAAATTTTCTTTAAATCAGATATTGAAGAATTTACAATATTTTCAATAGTAATTTGTCCAATATCATAACATTGTTTAACAGTATTTAAACTAGTATTAACAACTGATTTAAGAGATTCAATATTTTTCATATTTAAATTTTCAATATAATTAAATATAACTTGCTTTCCTTTTATACTTTTCTGATAACCTGTACTATTGAAGTTTATTAGTAATTGATAAAAATCTGTATATATAATATCTTGAATTATTGATCTAATTATTACCAAGGATTCATTTGCAATAAATGAACTTACAACTGATGCTTTTAAACATTCTTTTAACTTTATTTCATAAGTCATCAAATTTCGAATCAGTTTAGTGTTTATATCAAAGTAGTATTTCCCATATAAAAGTCCATTTCCAAGTTGCCCGATATCAAATTTATTCACATATTCAATTAAATCTTGTTTCTGGTATTCTTCAGCAATTAAATTGTCAAAAAAGGAAACCAAAATAATTAAATAATTTAACTTCATCATTTAACTTTATTTCAAACTTTTTAAAATTTTAGTTGGTTTATTTTTTGTTTTTGTATTTGAGCAAAAGTTCGGAATATTGCAATTTCAACTCAATTCCTTTAAATGAAAAAAACTTTTAAAATACAAAATTAAGAGCAATATCTTTTTAAAACTAAATAAAATATAAATTGGTAAAAGATAAAATTTTTTTAAACGACCAATCGAAAACTCATGACTAAAAAATTTATTCAGTCTTGAGTGTATTAGAAAATTAAATAAATTTAATTGGATAAAATTAAGTAATGCAATTTTTAAAAATAAATTTTTCAAAAATGTGGCAAATAAAAACAAGACACGTAATTTAATTTTGAAGATATTTTCAAATCTTGAGCTAAAATTATAATAAAAATGAAAATATAATATAATATTTATTATGCATTTTATTAACTGTCAGGAGGTTTGAAAAATTTTTCGTTCCTTCAAAACACAATAGAGTCAAAGCAATTTTTATATATTTTTAATTGAATTGAATAAATACTCTATTTGTAGAGGTCTAGACTGGTATAGAATGCAAAATGTAATATTTCTGCAAATAAATTTTATTATTAGTTATTCTTAAACTATGATTAAGCTTAAATTTAAGCTTTTTTTCTATTTTTCTTTCTTTCTTCAGTAAGAAAAGTTCCACAAGAGTCTTAAATAAAAATTTAAAATACCCCTAGCTGATTTCATACTGTTCATCCTGCTACCTTCTACTCAAATCAGTGTAATCTTTTTATATGATCTTATGTTAGAAGTTCGTACTGAATTCCCCTGAAAGGTTTAGATAAGTCACGATTCAATACTACCAGCATCAAATCGGTACTAAAGTTATAAACTTTTTCAATACATTCAGTATGAAGAGAGAGCACTTTTTAAATATATTCAACATGAATTCCGTATTAAAAATACAAACTTTGCATATTTATTCTTTTTAATCATGGAAAACTATAATTTTTGTTTATTTTAATTTTTTATGTACCATACATTCTTTTAATTAAAATAAAAATATGGTTAAACTAACTTTTATACACTATTTCAATATTTCAACTAAGTTTTTTAAAATATATTAAATTATTTTATTAAACAAAGCTATTATATTTACTTAAATTTAAAATAATTTCAAAAAACTTTACGTTCTTAAATGAGAAATATACATATATATATATTTGTTTTCAATACAAGAGAGAGGTTTTATTTTATTTTCTCAAAATATAACTGAAATCAAAACTAAAATCGCATTTTAGTACATTCAGTTTGAAATCATACCTAATTCAAATTGTATGAAATCAGTACTAAAAATTTCAACCCTTTAAATTAATATGATCAACTGTTAGCTGTTCCAAGTTGTTTTTTTATAAGATTCCTGTGCAATTATTGCAATCACCCATTCTACTGCTTCGTATTTGATGCTATGTATTCTTGCAGGGAAAAATTTATTTTTTATTTGAGGATCATTTTTATAGTGATTTGAATTGCAATTGACGTTAAATCTGCTTAAAACTTCTTAAGTTGTAAAATTCTATAGTATTTATGTATTATAGATACATGTATTTTTTTTTCATTTTTACTTTTGTTCCACAAATTGTAAAGAAAAGCCTTAATTAACTTTTATTATTTTTGTTTAACCTTTCTACATATAATTCTCTTAAAATTAATATTTCAAAAATATTAAAGAATTTGAAAAATTCAGTAGTATTTTCCTTAGTTCCTTAGTTTGTAGGTTATTTTGAGTATTTTACTTTGTTATTTTTAATGAAGTAAGATGCTGTGATATAAAATCTAGTAAACAAGGAGTAAATCAGCTTACATTATATAAAAATGAATAGGTCTGGCATTGAAAGCAGTAAGGAAAAGATTGAGTTACTATTTAAAATATGATTGTAATTTGGTTGTTTTGTATAATACTATTTTCTTTTATTCTATTGGAAACACAACATAATATTAAATTTATTTACGAAAAATGATATCTTTAAACATAAAATAAATTTAGTAAGACTACAATCATTCAACTTTTGTCAATCTTATGGATCACTGTTAGGAAAAAATAAAAATTATTTCGATAAAACTCTTGAAATGGCCGTAAAAGTAGGTGAAGCGTTCAGGAGATGCTTCTTAACTACGTCACTTTTTGGTTTTAGTGAAAAATACCCATTTTATAGTTTTTCGGCATTGTACTCTGTTTACTTTTTAGCAAAAGAGAAAGAAAGCCCTATGTAGAACTCTGAAACTTACCGCACATGGCACGCTGGCTACGTTGTCATTCCGGCAAGATTTTATTTGGGTGCTTGTCTTCGAATGTGAATCGGATCACTGGCAAAACATATAAAAACATATAGGCAAAAAAATGGTGTAACGGCCATAGCTGTGTCTTTAGATAATGTGCTCTTTGGTGTGTCAAATTACAATTTATCGTAATAAATAAATTTTTATTATGAAAAAGAAACACAAAAATAAAATTTTTATTATTTAATAGTTTTAAATCAATTTTATTACATATACAAATTATATAATTTTAATTTTCAATTATAGAAATCATTCAAATTGTAATGTATATAGTTCATTACTTCTTCAATACACTGCCACATTGCATCTGAATTTTCAAATATTTCTTCTTTTGCTGAATAAAAATAATTACTTAAATCTCTTTGTGTATTTTCAAGAAATGAATTTTCTTCGCATACATTTAGATATAATGTCCAATTATGAATTCTTTTTGAAATTATATTTAAATAAGAGATTAAGGAATTTATAACATTTTCGGTAGCTATTCGCGCATTGTCATGACACAATCTAATAATACTCAAGCTAATATTAACGTAAAATGTTACATCTTTGAAATATTTCAAATCAGAACTTTCAATAAAACTAATAATTTCTTCCTTTTTACTTTTTTTCTGATATTCTGTACTATAGAAATTATTTAAAACGTTATAAAATTCTTTGTTGGTTATATGAGTATTATGGAGCATCCTTGAAACTGTTACTAAAGAAACATTTACAGCTGATGAATTCAAACATTCTTTTAATTTCATTTCATAAGTTATTAAATTTAAGATCAGTTCAACGTTTACATTGAAGTAATATTCAGCATACAAATCTTCATTTCCAAGATTTCCAATATCAGACTTGTTCACAAAATCAATTAAATCTCGTTTTTGATTTTCTTCAGCAATTATATTGCCAAAAAAGCAAACTAAAATTATTAAAAAAATAAATTTAATCATTTAAATTAATTTAAAGGTTTCAAAATTTGAAATTTGTTTTTTTTTAGTTGTTCAACGCTTTAAAATTTTACGAATTTAACTCAAATTTAAAAAAATCAACAAATTTGGAGCATTTATTTTTTTTAAATTGAAGAACAAATATCTTAGGTAAAGTTTTTTTTAAATGACTTACCCAAAATTGATAAATTTCTTGAATAATGTCTTGGTTGTATTAAAAAATGAAATAAATTCAATGTTTAATTTTGTATTATTGCAATTTTTAAAAATAAATTTCTTAAAAATATAGCAAATAAGAACCAGACACGTAATTTTATTGTTTAAGAAAATATTTAAAAAAATTTCAATTTAAAAATGATAAATATCAAATGGTATTTCAATAAAATAAATAAAACTTTCTCTTTTTTTTCATTAAAGTAAACTTTAGCAAAATTATTGTATAAAAAGTCTGTTTTCAATCTATATTTCTTTGGGTATTATTTTCATAATAAATTTGCTTAGATATTAGCTTAAAATAACATTCGCTAAGGTCAATAAACCAGCCTATAATTTGCATTCCTAGAGGGACGAGAGAGCCATTTGACGATTTGTAAAAATTTATTTATATGAGGCCCTAAAATTGACTAGAAAATTGCGTTAATAGTGCGTTTAACTAGAGATTTCCCATACAAAATTCTAAAATGGTAGTACATTAGCCTAGGTTGACGGTATGACGGTTTATATTTAACTTGATTCTATCCAAAAGATATAGAGAAAATGTTTAAAAAAAAACTGTATGTTCTATTCCCTGCCTATTTTATCTAGTAATATTTTTTTTGGGAAAAAGTCCTTAAAAAATTATAAATTTACCAAAAGTTACTTTCATGCTTTAATAAGAAGACTTGTAATTTATTAATCAATTTTTCTTTTTATTTATCTCAAGTTAAATGACAAATTATAATTTCATATTTTAAATACATTCAAAAATTTTTGTAAAATTTATTTTACATATTCTGGGAATTTTCATGTCCCCAAGTAAATTCTAGTGCATAATCTAAGCAATCAAAAACCATATTAGAAATTTTTTTGATATTCTCATTTGAAGAATAAAAATTATTTTCTAAATTGCGTTTTGTGTTTTCAAGAAATAAATTCTTATCTTCGCATGTAGTGTTTAAATACAATAATGAAGCAATTCGTAGAGAAATCAATTTTAAATGCTTCAATTGGGCATTTATAATATCCATGATACTTTCTCCTCCAGTTGAAAAACACAAACCAAAAATATTCATAGTCATATAAATATTAAATTCTATATCTTCAAAATTATTATCTTTTGATTCATTTAAATATTTTGTAAGATTATATTTTCCTTCGATATTTTTCTGATATCCTCTGGAATATAAGTCGTTTATAAGATGTCTAATATTCTTGTCATTTTGATGAATACTTTGAATCATCGATGAAATTGTAGCTGATGAGTTTGAACATAAGGGATATTTTAAAGTATTTAATATTACTGCCATTATTACATTTTCGTGTCGTTGATAATTATCAAAAAAATTATAGCTACCAAATATTGAGGTATCAAAATTATTCACATAATTTATGGCATTTTGAAAATTATTTTCGTCAGAAAAAATAACATTTGAAGAAAATGAAAGTAAAATTAAAATCAAATTGAATTTCATATTTTTAATTTTAAAATTGTAAAATAAAGAGTAAAAATTGAAAATTTATGTTCACTTTAATGTAACCAGACCTTCTAATGGTAAAAACTCAACTCGGTTTTCTTCTTTTTATACAAAAATAATCAAAAATTTCTTCAATTCTAGGTGTGTAAATGGAATTTTATTTTGCTTTTGCTTTTCTTAAAAAAAATACATGTAGATATTATTTTCTTTTTCGTTTCAATAATGTACATCAACGTTAATAAAATTGATTGGTTGAGTTTGCCAATACTAACAAATAACTCATATACGATTGAGTTTTGGGTAAATACAACCAAGAGTTTTATTTCAACAATATAAACATTTTTATAAATTAAGTTTAAAATTTTTCAGCAGATTTTTTAATCTAATCTGAAAATAAATAAAACAACAAAAACAAAGCTTTAGTGAAGTAAAGGAAAGAAGCAAATATAAAATTTTTAATTTCACAATTTTCTTTTATAAGTTATTTTTTATTTTATTTGAGACTATAATGTACACTTCCAATCATTTGGATAGGTTAACTTAATTTTCCAATGTCACAAGTACTCTAATGGCATTTAATCTGCTTCCAGATTTTAAGAACAATTAGAGTGTCATTAGTAAATATCTAATTACCTAATAATAATACTAAAACGGTACTTTTCCAATTTTTTTAAAAAAATTCTGGTTTAACATATGAGATAAAAAACTGCTAAGGTACAAATATTTTTTATTATTTCAACAAATTTCCTAGATTTAATTTTATTTAAGGATATATTCAAATTTAATTGTGGTTCTATGAACATTTTAAAAATTTTTATTTCCTAAAATTATACTGAACTCCAAATTCCATACATTTGAAAGTGTTTTTAGAAATTGTTTCTATATTTTCTATTGAGGAATTAAAAATAATATTTAATTTATTTCCTACGTTATCAAGAAATAACTTTTTTTCTTCACATGAAATCATTGAAGAAACTTCTTGAGAAATTAATTTTGAATTTTTAATTATTAACTTCACTACATCAGCAATATTTTCTAATGAAGTTTTAAAACATAAATTAATAATATTCATATTCATGTAAACATAAAACTTCAAATCTATAAAACTTATATTAATTGAATTTGCAATATATTCAGTAAGATGTTTTTTTGTTTTTAATATTTTTGCTTCCCCTTCACTATAAATATTAGTTATGGATTTTGACAAATCTTCGTCATTTTGACGAATCATTTTTACAGCTTTCTTTAAGTTTTTTTCCGTCAAATTATTGGATGAATTAGAGCATGAATTTATGATCCTCATTAAATATAATAAATTTCCTTCAAGAGAAAGGCGTTCCCAAATAAGGGGTATCCAGTTTGACTCTACAATTTCAGTATCAGATTTTGAAAAGCTTTCTACATATTTCAATAAATTTCCTTGAGCAAAGCTGCTTGAATAGAAGAAAAAAGTTATTAAATTATAAAACAGCATTTTTTCTGCATTTAGTATTGCTATAATTTTTTCAAAAAAAACCTTTATTACACCAACTTCTTAAAGACTTGGAATGTAACTAAATGAATTCAATTAAAATAATGAGAGAATTTGAGTGAATCGTTTAAAAAAAAATTTGCTCTGAACTTAATTTTAAAAGAAAAATGGTTTTTTCTAAAGAAAAGAATTTTAAAATACTGAATCTGTTATTATATTAATTTTTGTTGTGGCTTTAACTTATTGAAATTCATATATTTTGCTATTAGCTGTTTTATTTTACGTTTTTCTTATTTAAATGGATCAAGAGCAAAGTTAAATTTATATTATTATTCACAAAAGGTTTTTTTATAGCATTTTTAGAGAAAGGTTTATTGTTGTTTCTGGTATAAACAAAGCTCCATATATAAAAAATATGTATCTTAAAACCGAACTTTTATTTCAATAAAAATGTATAAATTATGAAAAATTGAAAATAGACTTTTAAACGATAGAACAACGTGTTTTCATTGTTGAGCAATATTTTAAAAGTAATGAAAGTTTGGCGACCATAGTTCGAAAATTTTGTTCAAAATATTGTCGGAATTGTGATTTAACTTCGTCAACTGTGAAGAGATTAATTGAAAAATTCAGGCAGACTGGAGCAATTAGTGATAGTAAGCGCACTAGTCATCCAAAAATAAGCCGTCCAAATGACAATATCGAAGCAGTGCGTGAGAGTGTTGCTGAAAGTCCTGGAACATCAATTTGGCGTCGTGGACAAAAATAGCAAATTTCAAGAAGCTCTCTACAGCGTATACTCACTGAAGATCTGTGTCTTCATGCTTAAAAAGTTCAATTGACGCAAGAACTGAAGCATAATGACCATGCACAATGAAGAGAGTTCGTTGAATGGATTATATTGAACAGCAACAAAGGGATGCGGATCTGATTTATCGTGATTGATCGTGTGACTTAACATACCCCTGGATTTCTTTTTATGGGGTTATTTAAAGTCAAAAATGTATGTAAACAAGCCCACAAGCACTCGTGCACTGAAGGAGGAAATTCAACGTTGCATCAGTGAAATTCAGCCACATTTATGCAAAACGACTATGCAAAATTTCGACAAAAGTGTCCGTATCTGCCAGCAAAGAATTGTAGGCCATTTGCCCTGTGTATTATTTCATACATCATCCTATACTGTATACTTTACTTTTCAATAAAAAAAATATCAACTTAAAGAAAAAAACTATGTTTTATATTTAATTCAACTCTTGCGTTAATTTTGGGATTAAATGAAACTTTTTTTATTATAGTTTTGCATTTTTGACAGTACAAAACATTAATTTTTTCAGCTACGTCAAGGAAGCGGCAAAGTGAAACCTCTGAAAAACAGTTATTTCATGGCCGACAGTTAGTCTCAGGATCACCAATTCTGAAAACAAACGGTTTCTCAAAAAGGAACCTTCCTTACGTAGGAATATACCACAGTTATGAAAAAATCGCAAAAAAAAGTGACGGGTGGAAAAATATACAGTATGACTGATAGTAGTACACCCCATAACTTCTATCATCGGTTTTCGTTGAAGTTGTTTGTAACGTCAAATCCGTGACTTCCTTACCTACAAACGTAGGTTTTGGGAAGATTGCCCAAAGTTTTTTTATTGAAACACTCATTGTTGTTTTTGGGCGTTTTTTCCTTAACAACATTTCAGTAATCGTCATTGATTAACATTTTTGAAAACTGGCTTGACGTATTCTTGAACTTCTTCACTGAGAGCCGGTTTGTGTTGGAATGGATTATTTTTCTACAGCTCGGAGTGTGCACATGCTTTCAGCTATTTAACACAGTTAAAACTAGAATCTCTTAAAAATATTTTAGGAAGGCCTTTTCTAAAGGTCTGAGGAAAGGAGAAATACAATAAGAAAAAATCGATTTTTTGAAAATTTTAATTAGGACTAATACCTTAATGTATAAATCAAAAATACTAACAAAAACGAGAGTAGTCAAATACACTTAAATATCAAAATTGGGAGCTTACTTTATAAATATTAACAAAACTGAAAAATTATTCTCTTTAATAAACTTTATACAAAATTGGATTTTATATTTCAAACATTAAACAATTTTCAAAGTTTTTCCAAAAACTTTAAAATGAATAATAAAAACAATTCGCCATTATCCTCAAAGCTGTTGAAATCATTTTTCTTGTAGAATTAAGAATTTCTTCCAAATTATTTTGATCGCCCTCAAATATTTCATTTGAGCATTCATTTTTTGTTGTTAGTGAAATAATATGTTCTGCAATTATATTTAAATAAGAATTTTTAGAACTGAGAACACTTAACAATAATTTTGCCGCACTTTCATAACATGTCATCAAGATTTGCATACTAGTATCAATTTTTTTCTTTGTTTTAAGAAAATCAGAGTCAAATGATTTTTGAATAAGTTTTCGCATATTTTTTCTACCATTGATAATTTGAGTTTGTCCATCTATGTAAAATTTATTTATAAGGGATAACATTTCCTTTTTATCAAATTGAATACTCTGATTCATTGATGAAACTATAAATTGAGATTCTAATGATGATCTATTCGAGCATTTTTGTAACAGATTTTCAAATACAATCAAAGAAGATTCTAAAATTTCATATATGTGAGACTGGTAACATTCATAGAAATTATACTCTCCAAGGAATGTTTTACCAAAATTTTTTACAGCATTTTTTAATTTTACTGTCTGATTTTCAGCGAAAATTTTGTATAAGGAAAAACTTAAAAACAATAAAGAAACAAACTTCATTTTTAGTTTAATTTTTTTACTATTTTTAACTTTGGAAATTTTATGTTATTTTGAAAACTTCTATCTCCCACTATTTCTAGTATATGACTGAACTGCTCCTCATCATAAAACATTTCACCTTAGTGAACAGAAAATTCTAATCTAAATTCAATTACATTTTGCATTTTTCTAGAGATTATATAACCAAAAAGTAAACCCAAGCTAATAAATTCAAAGATCCATATGAGTTATATTTAAATTTTCAATTTCATTTTTTTTTTTTTATGTATAAAGAAAATTTAATCATTTGAAATTTTTAACAATTTTGTTATTGATTTCACCTTCTGCTAACCTTTTCTTATATTTTTAACTTTTTATTTGTTCTCCATTGTTGCAGAAATAAAATACGAAAGAAATAAAATACGATAGCAACATTGCAATCCATTTTCATCGAAATCCTAATTTGTTAATATAGTTATATTGAATTAAAAATTAAGAAATATGCTTTAATTATTTATAGCACTTAAAAAGTAAAAAACAATATTTTACTTTTAGTAAAAATATCTTTTAAAAACAGATAGATAAACATGGTTATACCAATTAGATAGAGATTTGAAAGTCAAAGAACATAATTTATATTTTTGAATTTCATAACTTCAAGTTATTCTAAATTCTAAATCATTAAAATTGTAATCAATTGACTCATTCATATATTTAGTAAGATTATCTTATTCTGCTATTATTTTTTTGATAATTATCCTTTGCTATATGAATCGTTTATAAGAAGCATAGAATTTCTTTGATTATCATGAATGCTGGCAATTTATCGATAAAATTATGACTGATGAGTTCAAACATAATATTAAAGTATTATTTTAACCTTTCTATTCTACTACTAATTTTCTACTAATACTTCGATTTCTTGACGATGACAATTCTAAATAACTCATAGCTGCTACCCACAAGGGTGGTATCAGGTTTTCAAAGCAATTTCAATAGTAAAAGCTGAAGCATTTGAGATAAATAAAATAATGATAATATTGAATTTCATAGTTTTCATTTTAAAGAAATAAAAGAATGTAAAAATTCTGACTTCATCATAATATAACCAGATTCTCCAAGGTCACTAATTAAACTTGGTTTCAAAGAATAACTTTCGGAGAAATTTAGTCGAAATCAAAAATTTCATCATCAAGTCTAGATGGGTAGTTAAAACTTGTCTTATTTTTCTTTTAAAAAGCTTTGCATTTAAAAGAACCAGTAAAAACTTATTTTGCATTTCATTTAATATTGTTCTCTTGAACGTTACAAAAATTAATAAAATTGATTGGAATTTTATCAATGCAAATAAATTAAGTATAATGCCTAGGACTCACTAGCGCTGAGCGGCACAAAATTTAGCACTAAATGCTAATGAGTCCATTAAATTTCCACTGAATTGATATATAGCCTGAATTAGCGAATAGTTAGCGCTAGCTAGTCGGTTTTTCAAAGAAGATCAAAGGAATATTTTAATTCGGGAAGAACTCAGTCAACGAATATTAAGATTTTGTGCAACACATAAATCACAAATAGGACTGTCACTTTCGCATTTTGCTTTCTGTCAATGAACACAGTTATATATGCTAGTGAGTCCACTCCAATTGATATTTAGGAAAACTCTCCATTTTTGCTGTGCTAAGTCGTCCCATACGCTAAGCGCTAGTGAGTCCTAGGCATAATAACACAAAAAAGTTTTATTAAATAAGATGTATGCCTTAACATTGAATAAACAAGTGCCACAGCCATAAATTCTTTTATAAGTTTACTTGGGTAGGGAAACTAATTTTTTTGATCTTGAACTTTCTGCTTGTCGATATTGGAATTTTATAACGTAGAATATTGTTTTCACGGAACTTTAATGAATTGTTATTTGAAGTTTTCTTTATAAAGAAAGTTAAGTTAAAATAAAGTTCTAGATATACTTTGTAGAAGGAATTCAATTTCGAAAACGTGGTGCATATTGCATAACTACATAACTCGAGTCTTTAAAATTTTCTTTTCGTCTCGATTAGCATTGTTTGAGGTTAATAATAATGAGGAAAAAAACTTCCAAAATCTATTACTTATTTTTTGAAAATTAGTTTAAAGAAATTCTAAAAAAATGTGGAACCTATTACGTATAGAGTGTGAAAAATTCAAAACACCAAAGCATCTTCCATTAAATTTTATCTTCTTCTCACCAAAAATATTTTTTGTCTTCATTAATTTTTTGTGAGCTACATGGTATTATTATTTTGATTTTAATTGAGTAATATTGTGAATATAGTAATCATATTTTTTTAGGTATAAAATAGAAGTATCCGGAAAACGACTTCCAATTCTAACATATAATGGAAGAGGACGTTACAGTGTCATAGTATTCGAAAACTTAGATAAATATCTTCATATGGATAAATGGAATCGTGAGATTTTAGATAAATATTGTCGAGAATATTCAGTCGGTATAATTGGGTTTGTAACTCCAAGTGAAGAAACATTAGTTGCAGCTCAATTAAATAAATTTCCAGTTTATGTAAATACAAATTTACGACTGCATAATGCACAATTAAATCCAGAATCCCAAGTATTACGTTTAACTAGAGCTGGTGAAATACTAAGGGGACCATTACCAGGTTATAACTGGTCAACATTTCAATTTAATCATACATCATATGAGCCAATAGAATGGGCACAGCAAAATCCAGATTATTATACAATAAATAGCCAACAACAAATATTATTAGCTACAATAATTAAAGATCATGGCCATATTGATGGAATACAAAAAATTTTATTTGGTAGTAGTCTTCGTTTTTGGTTACATCGTTTAATATTTCTTGATGCACTCTCATATCTTAGCCATGGGCAACTTAGTATTAGTCTAACACGTATGATACTTGTTGATATCGATGATATATTTGTTGGAAGCAAAGGACGTTTACAACCAGATGATGTTACTGCATTAATTACAACACAAAATGAAATTGCTAAACTTGTACCTGGTTTTAAATTTAATCTTGGTTTTTCTGGTTCCGGTTTTGATAATGGATCATTTATGGAAAACATTGCTAGCCATATGCTTATTGATAATGTTAAAGAATTTTATTGGTTTCCACATATGTGGGCACATCAACAACCACATTTATATGATAATATATCAATACTAATTAATGAAATGGAACAAAATTTGGCATTTGCCAAAAAACAGGGAATACCAACAAATTTAGGTTATGCTGTATCACCACATCATTCAGGTGTTTATCCAACACATGAAATTCTTTATGAAGCATGGAAAAAAGTATGGGATATCAAAATGACATCAACTGAAGAATATCCACATTTACGTTTAGCTAGATTAAGACGTGGTTTTATTCATCGTAATATTATGGTTGTACCAAGGCAAACATGTGGATTATTTACCCATAATATGTATATTGATAACTATCCAAAAGGACGTCATAGCTTAGATAAATTAATACAAGGTGGTGAAATATTTCAAACAATTGTATATAATTTAATAAATATATTTATGACACATATGCCAAATTTTACAGCTGATAGACTTGGTTTATATACATTTGAATCAGTTATAAAATTTTTAAAATGTTGGACTAATTTAAAATTAATATCAGCACCACCATTAAAATTAGGTGAAACATATTTTCGTTTATATCCAGATGAAGTTGATCCAATATGGGGTAATCCATGTTTAGATCCAAGACATTCTCAAATATGGTCAAATAATAAAAGCTGTGATAAATTACCAAAATTTCTAGTCATTGGCCCACAAAAAACAGGGACAACTGCATTATATACATTTTTAAATATGCATCCAAATATTTCTAGTAATAATCTTAGTACTGAAACATTTGAAGAAATACAATTTTTTCGTGGTAACAATTATTATAATGGAATTGATTGGTATATGAATTTTTTTAAAAGTAATAACACAAATTTATTTGAAAAATCAGCTAATTATTTTGATGGACCATTGGTACCAAAACGTGTACATGCATTATTACCAAATGCTAAAATTATTGCAATATTGATATCACCAGCAAAACGAGCTTATTCATGGTATCAGCATATAAAAGCACATGGCAATTCTATAGCAGAAAATTATACTTTTCGTGAAGTAAGTATTTGTTCCTTTTTTTCTGCTTTTTTTTTATTAGATAAATAAAAAACTTTTATTTGATAAATATGTTTTTAAAGTTATCTACAGAAATTTAGCCTTAATTACCTTGTTGTACTTAGCACCATCACAAAATAGTAATATCTCATTTTTATTATTGATTCTTTAAGATATGGTTTTCGTGGGATTCCATAAAACAGAAAAAGTCTTTAAGCGAATTGCTTGAAAAGCTTACTCCTAAAAAATCAAACTTGTTTTCATAAAAGCATTAAACGCTTATAGACATAGCCAGAGCAATTCCTACTAAAGCTTCAATATCAGAATGAATTTTATTTAAAAAAGAAAGAAAACAAAAAAAGAAAATTCGCATGGCAAAAATTTACTATTATATTACGACTCAAACAACACCAAGAAAGAAAATATATTTAAAATTCAAAATCAAACCAAAAAGAAGAAAAAGGTATCTCTTACATAGAGATCATTTTTGTTCGAAATGTTGAGCAAACAAAAAGACATTAGCATACAACTCGTAAAGTTCTTAACATAGAAATAGGTTGAAGGCTAGACATTTCCATTGCAATTCCATCAAAGCGTTTCCGCTAAGTCTTCATCAAAGAATTAGAGAATAAATTAGAGCAACTTGATGTATACAAAAAGATTTCAAGTTTTTTTTATTTGACGGTTTCTAGTAGTCAGGTCTAGTGTTAAAAAGGAGATCACGAATAATGAATTCGTAATAAAGAATAATAATGAATGAAAAAAATGAGTAATAAAATTAAACTTTTCTAATAAAAATTTAAATAAAGTTTTTTTGTGTCTTTATAAAGATTTCTTCCGGAATTTTTTTTATGACTTTTCAAAGATTTCCTTTGGATTATCTTTTTATTTTTCCAACACTTACTTCTTTAATGTTGGCCATTGATAAAAAAACATAAAAGGTAACAGTAAAGTACTTTTAAACTAATTTAGAAAGTATTTGTGAACTTATCCTATTTATTATTTCTGCTTTTATTCAGATCCTTTTAAGTATTAAAAATGCTTTCAATAAAAATCTATAGCGCACAAGTAGAATAAACTAAAAAGAAACGTCTTTCCATTTTTTTTATTAAAGATGAACAGTAAGATATTTTATTACCAAATTACTGTCTTACTTTTCGAAAAAAACAACTTTTTATAATACATGTTTCGCATTTCCTTCTATTTAACACTTTACCGTGTTTATAAAATAAAAAGTAAATTCGGAACTATATGTAATGTGAAACTCATATCTGGTCTACTTTGACGGTTTTTAAAAATCCAAAGGAAACCTCGTATCTTTCTAACTATTATATTCCAAATGTTTAAATTGATTCATCTTTACATTAAGTAAAGAGTAAATTAAAATATCGATTCCGGCGATTTTATTCAAAGAATTTTACCACACAGCCACTTTATCCCCGAAAAATACGAGAATTCTTGAAATTACATTTAATATTAACTTTTACATGTGTGACTATTCCTCTGAAGGAGAAAGCCGTATAAATCCTCTTGACACCAAAAAGCAGGAGATTTTGTAATAATTGTCCTAACTGGATTTCAAAGCAATCTTACAAGGAAGTAGTGAAAGTAAAACATAAAGGACTGCTGTTTTTGTAGTTATTTTTAGCATTTAATCTTTGGAACCAAGATGTTATATTTTTTTTTTTTATTAAAAATTTCTGAATTTGTATTATTATAAATTATAATTTGGATAAACAATCCCTTAAAACTCACTTTTTGAAATAAGGACAAAAAATTGAATTTTCTTAATGAAAATAAATAAAACCATCTTTATCAAAACTAGAATGAAATTAAATTGAATTAAAAATTAAAAAATAAAAATTTCAGAAGAGAAACAATTTATTTTTAACAAAAAAAAAGCTGGAAACCTTCAATGCAGTATCTTGCCATAGCTACGATACGTAATTTTTAAACATAGCTTTTCATAGCAAACGAAGAAATTCTATCTTAATTAATGTAATATTCCATAGACTAATTGCAAAGATAAACCCCTTTTATAACTTCTGTAGATTTAGACACGATCATTAGATCAGCCAAATTAATATATCAAATAAAAACACTTGACTTTTTTTAATGAAATATCACTAATAATTATTTAAATATCCTTAGATAATAACAGCAAATGATTTAGCACCAAAAAAAGTTAAACTCTTACGGGATAGATGTCTAATGCCCGGAAAATATGCACATCATATTGAAAGATGGCTAGCTTATTATTCATCATCACAAATTCGTGTAATTGATGGTGATTTATTAAAATCAAATCCTGCTGAAGTTATGGCAGATATCCAAAGATTCCTAAAGATTCAACCACTTTTAGATTATAATAAATTTTTACGTTTTGATCCAGCAAAAGGATTTTTTTGTCAAATATCATCAGAAAAAAATTCCAAATGTCTTGGTAAATCAAAAGGACGATTATATCCTCCAATGGATAAAGATATTTTAAATCAATTAAAGAGGTAAAGATGTTATTTTTGTATTATTAATTTTTTTTTTTCATTATAGTTTTTAAGATTTTACAGATTTTTCCACTAATTGTAAGTTAAAATTTAAAACAATAAATCAATTGTTGTCTCAAATATAAATTTGAGTTATTCACACAACGCCCTCTTTTTCAAGAGAAAAATATTAGAATCAAACTTAGCTAGAACTAATTCTATCATTACTACAAGTTCTCCAGTTTGAAAGAATAAAGTAGTATCTATTATTTTAAATTATGAATCTTTGAATTTTGAGTATGTTCATTTTAGACTTGATACAAATCTCGAAATACCTAATGCAAAAAATAACTTTTCTTCTTTCACTATAAAATGTAAAACTCTTTAAATTTGATAATACATTGAACAACAATTTTTATTTGTATTTTTAATAATTGCTAATTCTATTTTTAGGTACTATCTAAACGATAATATAGAATTAGAAAAACTCTATAAACGCCTTGGTATACATAATATTCCACAATGGTTAAAAGATGATCTTTCAATTTCATGAGAATACGCCTCTTGGAGTCGTGGCCGTAAAACTGTCAGACACCAAAATCGGAAAATCAATTAATTACATAAGTTCATAGAGTAAAAATTGTGTCATGCCATTTAGCGTAAGAAAATATTTTAGTTTGTTTTAATTATTTTTTTAATTCCTGAATTCTATTTAATAAGGAAATTTTTGGTCAGGGGAATAAACTTAAGTTGTATATGTAATGAGTTATTTAAATAGTATTGTATATTTTAATCGTTATGCTTATGAGGATATTTATTTAGAATATCTTCGCCATAAATGTAAAAGTCTTTTGTTTTATTAAATTTTATTTAATTGTTGAAAATGTGCTATAAATCAGTAGATTATAATTTTATGTCGACATATTATATGTATATATATTTTTAATTGATCGTATCAAAGTTTTTTCAATAATATATTTCTAATCATAGCCAAATCTGTCCTGTTCCAGTCAGTCACATATTTTTTAAATAAAATTTAGGTCGTTATTTTGAGTTTTCCAGGGATAGAATACATATATCTTAGAACAAACGTCGCTCTGTACTAAACTGCTTCAAATTTAAAAAAATAGTTCTTATGTAAAGGTAAAAAGTTATCTTTTCAAAGTACAAACTTTTATTTTTATTTTGTAGAAATAAATTTAAGAACTAAATAAAGAAATGAGGATTTATATTGCTAAAGGATTAAACATCAAGTAAAGTGATGAAAAATATCAGATGCTTATTAAAAAAACTATATTTAAGCTGTTTATTTTAAAATTAGAGTAAATTCATTTTTAGTAAAAGTATTTCACGGAATTAGTATCTCGTAGCATAGTTTCTAATTGCTGAATTGCATTTAAATTCTTCTCTTTACAGGTTGAATATTTACTGTTTAGAAGGATCTATAATTAGTTACAATAAAATATAAAAATAAGCAGGTAATTAAGACTCACTCGACTAATAAAAATACTGACTACAGTAGTTTTTAATTTTATATACTAAAAACTTTTTTAAAACTTTTTTTTTAGATAAAGAGTAACAGATTGAAGAAAATATGTAAGAAGTCCTGTTTTTGTTGGAGTATACTTCAAAGAGGGAAGCATCGTAGAAGACTTTCAAACATATGAAACAAGAAATACCGTTTTCGGAAAAGTCATAACAAACAATAAAGTTAGTAAGACTAGAAATTAATGCATCTCTTTATAAATTATAAAAAAAACATGCCTAAGATTAATCCATACTCTATTGCTCAAAAGTATAATATCCATAAATCGCCAGATCAGGTCATTATTTGAAATCGCTTTGACTCTGATCATAGCCTAAAAGAAAAACCTCACTTTCTTAATATTTAGCAAATTTATTCAGTTAAAAAAGGCTACTGTAACATTTTTGTACTGAGCACATAATTTTAATAAATTTTGATTAGCAACATAAATAATTTTATTATTATTAATGCTATGAGTAGATTCTTTCTTATTTAAACTTTGCTAATAATAGTATTTGTGGTGGCAATATGTTAACTTTAATTTTAAAAAAATTAACAATTTTATTAATGGTTTTGTTCGAACAAGTGCTACTCATTTAATCAAAAAAGACTTGCAAAACTTTTCCTGGCAAATTTATTTTCAAAATAAATAGTTGCGGTCCAGATTGAAATTAAGAAATATTTTTATTTTAAAAAAGAGTTCCTCATGTGTGCATTTTAAAAATAAATAATATAAATATAAATTAAAATTTCATTAAATCAATTAATAATTAAAAAATAGTTTTAATAATAATAATCCATAAAAACAAAATAGATACATAATAGCAGTTTATAATGACTGTAAAATTGCAAACTTTTAACTTATAATGTGGCGATGAATATAAGAAAAATCACATTTTGTCAATCTACAAAAAAAGACAATAATCTATATCAAAGTTTGAAAATTTAATTATATTTTTGTTAATCAAATTTAGCAAATGTCAAAAAAAGCAAACTTCGACTAAAATGCTAAGTAAACCATTTTAAAGTTTTTTGTATATAATTACAAGAGCTTTGCTCTCTCTGCTTTGGCTTTATATTGTTGTTTTTTTCTGCCATACATTTTATATGGGAAAAAGCGTCACTCATTTGCGAGTATTAAATTTTGAAATAATTTTTCCATTCCGCACATCTTGGCAACATCATCTTTTAAATGAAACCAATTTGAATAAAATCGGTTAAGTATAAATACCTTTAAAAGGGAGTGCAAAAAAACGCCTTGCATATTAATATATAGATTATCAGTTTATATTCTTTTATTCTATTGAAAACAACAAAATATTGAATTTATTAAAAAAAATGATAACTTTTAATATAAAATTAATTTGGTAAGACTA
Organism: Acrocera orbiculus; assembly: GCA_947359355.1. Lineage (NCBI taxonomy): Eukaryota > Metazoa > Arthropoda > Insecta > Diptera > Acroceridae > Acrocera > Acrocera orbiculus. The sequence goes on from OX375757.1 coordinate 49,651,558, forward strand.
CAATTACGCAACTTTTGTCAATCTAATGGATCACTCTTAGGGAAAAATAAAAATTATTTCGATAAAACTCTTGACATGGTCGTCTAAGTAGGTGAAGTATCTCAATTAGTGAAAAAATCCCACAAGCTGAATCGTCTAAATACTTTGGGCTACATTTGGATAAAAGGCTAAACTAGAAACATCACGTAAAACAAAAAGCTAGGCAGATAAAACAATTAACATACAAACTCTACTGGCTCATTGGGAAGTATTCTAAATTGAACCTCATTTACAAAAAAATATACCTAACAATCATTAAACCAATATGGACCTATGGAATCCAGCTCTGGGGTTGTACCAGAAAGTCGAACCAAGCAATAATTCAAAGAAGTCAGAATGAGGTTCTTCGCCTCATCACAAATGAGTACAGATACGTGACAAGCGAGGAGCTGCATGTAGACCTGAATGCACAACGGGTCGAAGAAGTAATATTCGAATATGCCATCAAGCATGAGAAGAGACTGCTATACCACTCAAACACGGAGGCCATCCTACTGATGGACACCACCGATAAAATCAGGCGACTGCAGAGAAGCAAGCCATATGACCTAATATTTGGAGACTGATCAATGGATCAACATCTCAGATACACAACAGTAGCATAAGCATTATCATCTAGCATAAGTTAACATTACTAATAAATTAATCATAATAAAAAAAAATTTATGTATAAATGCATACAGTAATCTATGCAAGACGAAACTAGTGGCACACATGCAGCCGTAATAATATATATTATACATATATATAAGATATAGCCATATAGCCATAGTAATAATATTAATTATTATGATGATAGTAGAAGGAAAGTGAGGAAGATTGGTGGGATTATATAAAAACGATTCAAAAATTTCTAGTTAGTTGTAAAAAATGTTTTAGTCATATTCACAGTCAAACTTAACCTAACTTCCACAATTATTCACTGTTAAATTATTGCCAAAAGAGAGAATCCGAAAAATTACTCAAAATTTCCCCTCCGTGTTGCCATGAGTTGTCTAGCCATGAACTAGCGAAACAAATTAAAGTACGTTATCACTGAACCTAGTACCTACTACCCTAGTATATATTTCATCTGTCACTAATTTATTTATTGTTTGGTGTTGTATTTGTGTTAATTGTGTTAATTTTTGTGTTAAATAAGCAATTAAATAATTCAAAATCATATCAAATTAAAGCAATAATTATTGTTGACATAACCTAACTTCCACAATTATTCATTGTCAAACTATTGCCGAAAAAGAAAGTTCGAAAAAATTACTCAAAATTTCTCCTCCGTACTGCCATTAATTGTGTAGTAATGAACTAGAAAAGCAAACTACATTTACATTATTTTACATATATCTGAGAAATAAACTAGGGATTTCCCATAAAAACTCTAAAATGGTAGTACATTAGTCTACGTTTGGCCACTGTAAATTTTTTGGCCAAAGAAAGCAAGAGCAATTTTTAAAAAGGATATGGGAAATCTGGTTTTATTATAAAATTGAATTCTGATGTAGCATTACAAGACAGATCTTTAAAGAAATATAATTCTCTAGCTTGAAACTTATAGTCTGTCTTTATTGTCAAATTAATAAAATTTTAGTAACAATTTTATATGTGAATCCTACTTGCACACTGAAACAGCAACTGTGGTAGCTGCTGATGCAACTTATTTTTCTTGCGAGGAACAGGTTGTATTAAAATCTTCGGCTAGGCTTAAGACTGACTATTACAGTTTAATTTTAAAATTTCTCACCAAGCCGAGGAGGTAAAAGACAAATTACTCGAAGGTACATTAAACTGTCTGCTTAAAAGCTAAAGAAAATAAAATTATTTTTCGATTATATAAAACCAACTTTGTAATATGAATGAAACGTAATACCTCTTAGTTAAAACGTATTAAAAAAGTAATATAACCGATCAAAGTAATAATTTTTTTTATTTTTTTATTAGTTTTATGTAGTTCATTAAACAGAAGAATCTCTAAAGAATGACTGTTTATTGTAAAAGTTGAAATTAAATCTTTTACACGTAGGCTCGACAAATTCAATCTAAAACAAAGTTTGAAAATATTTTTAAGAATATTACACGTATTTGAATCATAACCTCTTTTTAAATAAGTTTTAGTGTAGCTCTAAAGCACCGATAGTGCTGAACCCGCTAATTATCCAAATAAAATGATTACACAGGGAAAGATATTTATAGGCAAAAAATTTAACAATTTACATATTACAGTTTGTCTATGATCGAACCCTTCTAACTTCGGGTTCCGCGTTTTTTTATATATAACTAAAAACAATAATGCGTTTATGGCTTAGAGCATAGCTTTAAGCTGTTAAGCATAATAAAATGAATTTTTTAATATCGTTAAGCGACAATAGATGACACATCCACATTCTACCGCGTTATTTCAGTTGGCAGTAAAATAAAAAATTAATCATAAAACAAAAACAAAATTATTTTCACATTAATTTATTTATACATTAACAATAAATGGCTTTAATTTAAATGTAGAGCTTGAGTTGTTCGTCTACACATTTTAAAGTAAAATTTGTATTTTTAAGTATTTTTGCATTCGCTGAATGAAAAATATTATTTAAATTTCTTCGTATGTTTGTAAGAAATGATTCTTCTTCACATATATATGGATCCGTGGACCATGATTGAACTCTGTCTGAAATTGTCTTTAAATCAGACATTGTTGAATTTACAATATCTTCAATAGTAATTTGTCCAATATCATAACATTGTTTAATAGTATTTAAACTAGTATTAACAACTAATTTAAGAGATTCAATATTTGTCGTATTTGAATTTTCAATATAATTAAATATAACTTGCTTTCCTTTTATACTTTTTTGATAACCTTTACTAATGAAATTTATTAGTAATTGATAAAAATCTGTATATATAATATCTTGAATTATTGATCCAATTATTACCAAAGATTCATTTGCAACAAATGAACTTACAACTGATGAATTCAAACAATCCTTTGTTTCATAAGTCATCAAATTTAGAATTAGTTTAGTGTTTATATCAAAATAATATTTTCCATATAAAACTCCATTTCCAAGTTGCCCGATATCAAATTTATTCACATATTCAATTAAATCTTGTTTCTGGTATTCTTCAGCAATTAAATTGTCAAAAAAGGGAACCAAAATAATTAAATAATTTAACTTCATCATTTAACTTTATTTCAAACTTTTTAAAATTTTAGTTGGTTTATTTTTTGTTTTTGTATTTGAGCAAAACTTCGGAATATTGCAATTTCAACTCAATTCCTTTAAATGAAAAAAACTTTTAAAATACAAAATTAAGAGCAATATCTTTTTAAAACTAAATAAAATATAAATTGGTAAAAGATAAAATTTTTTTAAACGACCAATCGTAAACTCATGACTCTAAAAAATTTATTCAGTCTTGAGTGTATTAGAAAATTAAATAAATTTAATTGGATAGAATTAAGTAATGCAATTTTTAAAAATAAATTTTTCAAAAATGTGGCAAATAAAACCAAGACACGTAATTTAATTTTGAAGATATTTTCAAATCGTGAGCTAAAATTATAATAAAAATGAAAATATAATATAATATTTATTATGCATTTTATTAACTGTCAGGAGGTTTGAAAAATTTTTCTTTCCTTCAAAACACAATAGAGTCAAAGCAATTTTTATATATTTTTAATTGAATTGAATAAATACTCTATTTGTAGAGGTCTAGACTGGTATAGAATGCAAAATGTAATATTTCTGCAACTAAATTTTATTATTAGTTATACTTAAACTATGATTTAGCTTAAATTTAACCTTTTTTTCTATTTTTCTTTCTCTGTTCAGTACAAAAGGTTCCACAAGAGTCTTAAATAAAAATTTAAAATTTTCAAAGGCTAATAACCCTAGCTGAAATGTTTGATGATGATTTCATACTGTTCACCCTGCTACTTTCTACTCAAATCAGTGTAATCTTTTTATATGATCTTATGTTAGAAGTTCGTACTGAATTCCCCTGAAAGGTTTAGATAAGTCACGATTCAATACTACCAGCATCAAATCGGTACTAAAGTTATAAACTTTTTCAATACATTCAGTATGAAGAGAGAGCACTTTTTAAATATATTCAACATGAATTCCGTATTAAAAATACAAACTTTGCATATTTATTCTTTTCAATAATGGAAAACTATAATTTTTGTTTATTTTAATTTTTTATGTACCATACATTTTTTTAATTAAAATAAAAATATGGTTAAACTAACTTTTATACACTATTTCAATATTTCAACTAAGTTTTTTAAAATATATTAAATTATTTTATTAAACAAAGCTATTATATTTACTTAAATTTTAAATTTTTACTTTTGTTAATGGTGTTTTTGTTCCACAAATTGTAAAGAAAAGCCTTAATTAACTTTTATTATTTTTGTTTAACCTTTCTACGTATAATTCTTTTAAAATAAATATTTCAAAAATATTAAAGAAGTTGAAAAATTCAGTAGTATTTTCCTTAGTTCCTTAGTTTGTAGGTTATATTGAGTATTTTACTTTGTTATTTTTAATTAAGTAAGATGCTGTGATATAAAATCTAGTAAACAAGGAGTAAATCAGCTTACATTATATAAAAATGAATAGGTCTGGCATTGAAAGCAGTAAGGAAAAGATTGAGCTACCATTTAAAATATGATTGTAATTTGGTTGTTTTGTATAATATTATTTTCTTTTATTCTATTGGAAACACAACAATGTATTAAATTTATTAACGAAAAATGATATCTTTAAACATAAAATAAATTTAGTAAGACTACAATCATTCAACTTTTGTCAATCTTATGGATCACTGTTAGGAAAAAATAAAAATTATTTCGATAAAACTCTTGAAATGGCCGTAAAAGTAGGTGAAGCGTTCAGGAGATGCTTCTTCACTACGTCACTTTTTGGTTTTAGTGAAAAATACCCATTTTATAGTTTTTCGGCATTGTACTCTGTTTACTTTTTAGCAAAAGAGAAAGAAAGCCCTATGTAGAACTCTGAAACTTACCGCACATGGCACGCTGGCTGCGTTGTCATTCCGGCAAGATTTTATTTGGGTGCTTGTCTTCGAATGTGAAACGGATCACTGGCAAAACATATAAAAACATATAGGCAAAAAAATGGTGTAACGGCCATAGCTGTGTCTTTAGATAGTGTGCTCTTTAGTGTGTCAAACTAGATTTTATCGTAATAAATAAATTTTTATTATGAAAAAGAAACACAAAAATAAAATTTTTATTATTTAATAGTTTTAAATCAATTTTATTACATATACAAATTATATAATTTTAATTTTCAATTATAGAAATCATTCAAATTGTAATGTATATAGTTCATTACTTCTTCAATACACTGCCACATTGCATCTGAATTTTCAAATATTTCTTCTTTTGCTGAATAAAAATAATTACTTAAATCTCTTTGTGTATTTTCAAGAAATGAATTTTCTTCGCATACATTTAGATATAATGTCCAATTATGAATTCTTTTTGAAATTATATTTAAATAAGAGATTAAGGAATTTATAACATTTTCGGTAGCTATTCGCGCATTGTCATGACACAATCTAATAATACTCAAGCTAATATTAACGTAAAATGTTACATCTTTGAAATATTTCAAATCAGAACTTTCAATAAAACTAATAATTTCTTCCTTTTTACTTTTTTTCTGATATTCTGTACTATAGAAATTATTTAAAACGTTATAAAATTCTTTGTTGGTTATATGAGTATTATGGAGCATCCTTGAAACTGTTACTAAAGAAACATTTACAGCTGATGAATTCAAACATTCTTTTAATTTCATTTCATAAGTTATTAAATTTAAGATCAGTTCAACGTTTACATTGAAGTAATATTTAGCATACAAATCTTCATTTCCAAGATTTCCAATATCAGACTTGTTCACAAAATCAATTAAATCTCGTTTTTGATTTTCTTCAGCAATTATATTGCCAAAAAAGTAAACTAAAATTATTAAAAAAATAAATTTAATCATTTAAATTAATTTAAAGGTTTCAAAATTTTAAATTTGTTTGTTTGTAGCTGTTCAACGCTTTAAAATTTTACGAATTTAACTCAAATTTAAAAAAATCAACAAATTTGGAGCATTTATTTTTTTTAAATTGAAGAACAAATATCTTAGGTAAAGTTTTTTTTAAATGGCTTACCCAAAATTGATAAATTTCTTGAATAATGTCTTGATTGTATTAAAAAATGAAATAAATTCAATGTTTAATTTTGTATTATTGCAATTTTTAAAAATGAATTTCTTAAAAATATAGCAAATAAGAACCAGGCACGTAATTTTATTGTTTAAGAGAATTTTTAAAAAAATGTCAATTAAAAAGTGATAAATATCAAATGGTATTTGAATAAAATAAATAAAACTTTCTCTTTTTTTTCATTAAAGTAAACTTTAGCAAAATTATTGTATAAAAAGTCTGTTTTCAACCTATTTTTCTTTGGGTATTATTTTCATAATAAATTTGCTTAGATATTAGCTTAAAATAACATTCGCTAAGGTCAATTAACCAGCCTATAATTTGTATTCCTAGAGGGACGAGAAAACCATTTGACGATTTGAAAGAACTTATTTATTAGAAGCCCTAAAATTGACTAGAAAATTGCAAGGAATAGTGCGTTTACAGTAGCCAAAGGTATTAGATAAATGTAACTATCATTTGTCCATATATAAAAATAAGTGTTTATACTGGGCCTTAGTTACATTTTGGTTATGCTTATCTTTGTTGTTGTAAAAAATGTTTTACGTCATATTTACTGTCAAACTTAACCTAACTTCCACAAGTATTCATTGTTAAATTATTGCCAAAAGAGAGAATCCGAAAAATTACTCAAAATTTTCCATCCGTGTTGCCATGAGTTGTCTAGCAATGAACTAGCAAAGCAAATTAAAGTACGTTCTCACTGACCCTAGTACCTAGTACATATTTCATCTGTCACTTGTTGTTGTATTTGTGTTAATTGTGTTAATTTGTGTAATTTTTGTGTTAAATAAACATTTAAATAATTCAAAATCATATCCAATTATAAAATTCTTACCTTTTAATCAATAATTATTGTTGGCGTAACCTAACTTCCATAATTATTCACTGTCGAACTATTGCCGAAAGAGAAAGTTCGAAAAAATTACTCAAAATTTCCCCTCCGTACTTCTATGTATAGTATTGAACTAGCAAAGCAAACTAGATTTAAATTACAGGGTAGACAGATAGGCAAAAGAACTCGGGTTCTTTGAAATCTATTCTTTTGCAAAAAAAACCGAGTTATTTGCTACCGTGACAGACAGACAATCTAGTACTTTGAACAGAAATGTCAAAAACTGATCAGCTACGCTTTTGAGATTTGATTCGAGTTTTATATAGTACTAGCAACTGACCCAGCAAACGTTGTTTTGCCAAACTCACTGTCAGTGTGTGAGGATGTGCTATATATGAGTGAAAGAGGCATGAAGTGCTGGGAACGATGATGGAATTTAAAATATATAGTACAAGATAGTTCAAGTTCATACTTTAAGGCGTCTGGCAAGGCGTTTTTGCTGTTTTTTCGCACTTTTTTCAGACTTTAAGGTGTCTGGCTGAACTTTTGGCCCACGGGAAGGCAAATAATTTATATTTAAACTGACTTAAGAGTAAGTTCTAAGATTGGTTATAAAAAATATATATAATTATTAAAATTTACTGGAAATTAATCTTGATATAAGCTTCTTTTTTTTTTAGTAGTTCCTTTTTTTTCTTAGTCTGAAAATTCTTTCTTATTTATTTCTTCAAAATTAATTCGACTGTTAAATTATATTGCAAGCAAATTCATTCAAGTATAATATCATGCTTTAGCAAAATTCTTGTTAATATTTTAAAGATAATCTGCAAAGCGGTAAATGTAATTTATATAATTCTTTATTTAATTAATTTTGACATTCAACTTTCTAAGAAACAAAAATATTATGCAAAAAAAAAAAAAAAATAATCGAAGTAACACTCACCTGTCAAATTGAGACAAAAAGAAGTTAGGTTATGTGTTAAACACTATATTTTAATTAAATTAAGGAAAAGTAATTAAAGTTTTTAATATTTATTTCGTGGTAAACCTTCTTAAGATCAAAACAAATTTTGTGGTAAATTTTCATTTAAATCTGTGCAGTAATTTTGATGTCCATTGGCTTCAAACACAAAACGTTCGAGTTTTATATATATAGATATTTTGCAAAAATGCATTAATAAAGGTGCAATTTTTGAAATAAATATGGCCTGGCAATTATATTTCACATTTAATTTTTATGAGTTTATTTAATTGAAGTTTTTAACAAAGTTTACTTATTACATAAATTAAAGTTTTTATGGTTATAACGATTCTTTTAATTAATTTATTGTTTCCTATTAATTTTCTTTAAAAAGTTGAATTTTTACCGCTCCAAGAAAAACAATATTTTTTTTGTCCAACTAAATTCTTATTATAAGCAATTTCTTACTAGTTAGATTATGATTGCAGTTTTGGACATTGATCGACTGCAAGATGAAAATGTAGCCTCAGTTTCCAATTCTTCAATTGTATGGTAGCTACAGCAGTGGCCATACCTATTCATTATTTCAACAACTTTTCGGGAGCTGGTTATACTTTTAAGCGTCATACCCAGTGTAATATGTTTACTTGTTTTGATTTTCCCATTGGAAACATTAAAAATTAGATCTTGAGCCATAGAAGAAATTTTTCGTTTTCATTCTTCAGATTTTTTACTTTTATAGAAGGAGCCACGCAATATAACCGAATAGAAGTTTGTTATTACTTCTGGTATCGTGCATTAACCCTTTAGCAAATCAGAGGTTTTTAAATCTTCTGGCAATGGTGTTTTTTCATATTTAGAATTGTTTTACGTAAACTGAAGGCAGCATTATGCAGAATATCCTCCTCTTGTAATAATTTTAGTGAATCTACGTTCGCCAAAAAACCTTTTGGTCCTACAATTTTCTTACCATTCATTAAAGTAAATTGAAGGTCATCTTTGTAATTTTTTTTTAATTTATCCTCCAAGTGAACTTTATTAAAAATACAATCGTATGTTTCCCCTTTTTGCAATGCAATATCATTAATAAGATTTGCACATTTATTACATAAAGTAGAAAAAAAGTAAAATGTTATATTTTTAATAATATTTTCATCAATGAAGCTACAAATTTCTTCATAAGCTTCTTTATGTAATTTTAAATTCTTGTGGTAATTTGTTTCAGGCTTTTCTTTTAACTGCTGTAATTTATAAAAATATTCCTTTCTACATATTCGATGATTATGTAACTCCCCAGTAGATTGTATTTTTTCATATAGTTCTGTATTAATTATGTGTTCTCTGTACTCTAGCAATGATTCTTGTAAAAATTTCATATTTACAGGATAAAGCGGTTGACGTTTTGATTTGTATCGTCTTTTATTTTTGCCGCAAAAAATACAAACAACTGATTTTAATTGGATGCAAATGTTAAAAGTATTTGTTATGTCAGATATGTGAGATGTTGATGCTTCACTATGATGATATTCATTTGATGTGGAAATATCAGGAACATTAATTTCTAATTATATAAAATAAAATTTAACTTCAAAATCTATTTAACTTCAAAAACTACAAATTCTTAACATAAAAATTGAAAAAGCTTAAATAAAAAACTATAGCTACTCTAAAAATGAAAATGCTGCTGACTTCAAGTTTCATCCTGTGAAATAGCACATTAACTGTGGCAGTTGAAGCAGGTAAAAAACGCGTATAGGACCACATGTTATTACTATTGAATATATCATGTACAATGAGAATGTTCAATACAGGTAAAAGGTATAAGAATATTAATAGTCGTGTCCTTTACCGTAACCGAAAATATTTATATAATATCCTTAAGAAAGTGAAAGTATTGTTACTCAATCCATTTGAAATAAAATCATAATACAAATGAATATATTCTATAGTTATTGATGTAAGTAACGTGGTAAGGCAACTAAATAGACAGGGTTTTTCAATTAAAGATTAGGAATACATTATAAAAATTATTTGTGTATATAAATTTAAAAAAAATTAAAATAACAACTTACCTTGAAAAGAAAGAGATACATCAGAGGGACTTGGAATTTGATATTTTGGCATCACAGCCTGGAAATAACTTTGATAGCGCCTGGCAAAACTTTAGCGGCCTCTAAATGATCTGGCTTTTTTTTCCAAATTTTTTGAATACTAAATTACAACATATTACAATTACATCTTGCCAAAAGAACATTTTTTGCGAAAAAAAATTCGCATTTTGCAAAATTTATAAGTCGATAAAGCCGCCTAATCCTACAACCAGGTCTGCATTTTTGCACTCAGATATTGCAGAAGTAAGTATTAAATAAGTTTTCAAGTTGCCAAAAATATGTAGTCAAAAATGTCTACCAGCTCTTGGACTCCCGTACAAATTCTTAAATAGTAGTACATTATTCTAGTTCTAGTACGTTTGTCCAATGTAAACGCAATACAACAAAAATTGAAAAAATTGGCATGACTGTTTATATTTAACTTAATTCTATCCAAATGATATGGAAAAAATGTTTTAAAAAAAAACTGTATTTTCAATTCCTTACTTATCCTTAGTCCTTAAAAAATTATAAATTAACCAAAAGTTACTTTCATGCTTTAATAAGACGACTTCATGTCCCCAAGTAAATTCTAGTGCATAATCTATACAATCAAAAACCACTATTTTCTATTTATCCGATTAAGTTCAAATAAATTTTGTTCTGTTGGCAGTGCATGACAATTAATGTTAATATAGTTAGTTCAATTATTATTTCTACTGTTAGCTCATAATGCTCAATATCTTTTTGGAAGTTTCAATCGTTAATAAAATCCTTTTTTACTTATCCGATCAAGTTCAAATAAATTTTGTTGTGTTGGCAGTGCATGACAATTAATTTTAATACAGTTAGTTCAAATATTATTCTCACTGTTAGCTCATAATGTCCAATATCTTTTACAAATTTTCAATTGTTAATAAAATCTTTTCTATTCATCCAATCAAGTTCAAATAAATTTTTTTGAGCTGGGAGTGGATGACAATTGATGTTAATATAGTTAGTTCAAATATTAACTCATTAATAATATTTAATAAACTAATTTTTAATTTTATATGAAAGAAAAACTTCAGAAAACTGAATGAAACGAATTCTGAATTCAGAAGTAAGAAAAAACAATCTCACTGAATGGGAATGAATGAGAAATATAAGTAGGAATATACTTTAAAAAATTTTTTGTTATATTACTAGTTTTTATACATGAACAAATATTACTACATTTGTCTAGTATTTTTGGTCACTGTAAAAGCACTATTACTGGGTTAGAATTTAATTTACTGTCATGAGGAAAAACTAAACTGTGTTTAAAAGCTTCAATTATATTATTGCATTGCAATTCGTAGTACTTAACTATACAGTAATTAATAAAGTAATTAAAAATCCATAGAAATAAATTTTGGTACACTTTATCAAAAGTTTTTGAAAAATATTTTTGATAAAAAAGAAATTTTTTAAACAGATATCCAAGATATAAGAATGATTTTTTGTTTAGTATCCACATTTTTTGTATTATTCGACTTATTAGTAAAATAAAAAATATTATTTGAAAGGCCTTTTAAAAATATCACAAAAAAATTGAATCTGTTTCATTATAATACTGACCACCATGCAAGTTACCTGAATCAATGGAAAAATAATAACAAAAAAGATAATAAATCTATATATTAGCCATATATGAATACTATAATTTGATATTCATATTGATTACATGATTTTTATAATAAAAATCGAGGAAGTCAACTAAGAAGTGGGCAATGCTGTTTTAGGTCTGTGTTTAATTTCGAATACAACAGAATACAAAAAAAAAAACAGTTTAATGACATGAGAATGCAATACGTTAGATGCATATTAAAGCTATAAAGCCCTTGTTAAACCCACCTGTCACCTACGCTTGATTAACTTAAAATTTTGATAACCTTTCTGTTTAAACTAAAAATTTTTTCTTCTATGATTCATTAAAAGCTTAAAAAGTTAAATTTTTTTTATTATTAAAATAAAGATATGACATTGAAATTTAATGAAATTTTTTTTTTTAGTTGTAACAAATCGAAAGCAAATGATTAATAACTTCAATTTAGATATTTAAAAAATTCAATAAAAATGTGTTTCTTTGGGAAATATTAATTTTTGTTTTTGAGTACTAATTCCCAATCCCAATAGTTGCGTACTTAAATAACAACACTTTTTGTTTATTTCATGAATAAATTCGATTATGTATTATTATAACCTTGTGCTAGATAAGATTAAGTCTCACTTGTTAAGTCGAATTATATTTGTACACAATAAGTGTGTACTTTTATTCAAATTTTATTTAATATCATTGAATATTAATTATTAAATTGAGAGTAATATTTTGAATAAATTAAATTATTTTTTAAGATAACATTTATTAAGAGTCATTGTTGAGCTTGTTATCTGAAATTACTTGTTAAAAAATTTAACAATAAGCATGTAATTTGTTATTAGAAAAAGAAGACAAGATGTTTATATACAAAATCTAATTTGTGTAATTTTTTTAAATACAGCACATACTTATGATGAAATTGATGTTTTTTACTTTTTATTATTAGGTAAAAATATTGGCTTTTTTCCCTCTTTTGAAAAAGTTTCTAGTTATTCGCAAAATTTATTTTTTCTTAGCAACATGATTAATGTATTCAAATTAAATAAGATAAAATTGTTTGAAGGCTTCAATATGAATAATTCCATCACATTTATTTCTAAAATTTGAGCAGCTATCTAGAAAATTAATATGAGTATAACGAATTAGACGATACTGATGCTCTTATATTAAGTAATTTAATTAATTTATTAATAAAATCCTATTTTGACTGCTAATTACATCACTTTTAAGAATTATTTAATTATATTCGAGTTCAAATCATATGTTTTACTCATAAAGTGTAATTAATTAATGTGAAAAAGCAAAAAACCATAGACAACAAGAGTTAATTTTTGTGCCATAATTGTATGAAAAACAATTTGTAAATCTTTTAATTTATTTTTCAACATAGAACACTATAAAAAAATATCAAAAGTATTTATTTATTAAATATGATTGTGACTGGAGGTAACACGTCGAATGATAACGTAAATTGTGATAAAATTCCTTTTATTGAAGCTAATTTAAATGATACAACTGCAATAATACCAAATTCGAATAATACGAAGACATTAAAAAATGGAAAAATTAAATCTATATCTACTTATTCGATAACTGTACTTAAATCAAATAAATATTTAGCATGTTCAGCGACTTATACGAGAAACTTTATAAGACGATGTACCTATCGACTTTTAAAGATGATCAATATACGGAGATGTGTCTTAGGACTTTGTGCACTAACCTTCTTTAGAGTTTTATACTATAATTATTGTATGGAAAATGTATCTTTCGTTAGGTAAGCTAATATTTACTTTTAATTTTCAAAACTTATTTTACTTATAGTAGATTGAAATTTATATGCAAATAGCTGGCCTAATTTGACACACAGTGTCCTACGACTGGTCTTCATTTTGTTTTTAGATTAGAATTGTAAAAAGGTAATGTACAAACGGAAAGTTCTGAAAAGATATACGACCAAAAGCTTTTCTATTTCACGATATCTTCGCTCTGTGTTGCCTCCTGTTTTTGGTGTTTTTATTCCTAGCAGATAAGGAAAAATATTTTTGCAACACACTTGATTTTACATGTCAAAAATTCCATTTTTATTAAGGCTGCAAAAGTGTGAGTGTAAATGAAACCATTCAAGAGGCTTTATTTTTTATTTTTCCATATACTGTACATTAATATCTAATTACAGCTGATTCGGAGTACACATAGTGATTTTTTAAGTTTGGAGCTCCATAAATTGTAAATTTTCCGTGTCATTTGCTCTATTTGCTAAACAAACACACGCCAACTGTATCCTAGGTTAAACCGTTACATAATTTTCGAAGATGATGCTTCAGCTACATTAATTTATCACAAAACTGTCTGCTTTGTTCGGATATAAAACTTTGAAGGACGACCTTTTTCTTTTTTCAGTTCTATAGTTTTTTAATCCAAAAGGAAAAAAGTTTTGTGAATGATTCACCTTTGTAGCAATTTGTCTTTGTGATAAACCAGCACCTTTATTTTTTTTACCTCGGGTCATTACTACTAACAGTCCACACTCAAAATTTTAATAAAAAAAGCTTATAGTTTTTAATAATAATAAATAATTATAATATAAAAATTGATATTGAGATAACAAAGCTATCTGGAACGTACTCAAAAAGAAATTGGAAATTGATGTTAATCTATAATTGTTTCCAGCTTTCCAGTGTGTATTTACCCATTACACATTCATAGAACTAATTATCTGTCTGCAAAATATAACTCAGGTGAAAGGTAACATAACCTAAAAAAAACATAACATAAAAAAATTTTGAAGTAGAGCCGTTGGTAAAAATCCCGGGCATTTTTTGACGGATGAGGCTACTTTTTTTCTCGAAAACTGGTTATTATTTTACAATAAGTTTTTTTTTAATCAAAAGATAATATTGTCAGCTTCTAATAAGTATTTTTTTTTTTACATAAATTCAAAAGTTATAAGTGATCGAATGCGTGGGTGTAAAAACGAAGTCTGAAAAATTCAAGAGGCTCTAACTCGAAAGCGAAAAAAGTTAGACCCCCATTTTTTGTGTTTTTTGTCGATAAAATTTTATCTACATTCTACCATCAAAATTTGTAACATCGATCACGGAACACCCGGAACATACAATTGATTTTCAATTCATTTGACTTATTGAATAAAAAAGTAAAAAAAAAATTAAAACAAAACCAATAATCACTAAGGAAACCTTTTAAATGCATTGAAAAATTGTTTTATTACCTTTTGTTGCTTTTTTTTGTAAAACGTCTCCCTCTATTTATTCTGTATTCTTTATTTCTAGTTAGATGTATTTATCGTTCGGGTGGTTTCCGTTAGTCGTTGAGACTAGTTATATATCCTATTTTTCAAACTATTTATTGTCTTCCTGTTAAGTCTGGAAAAGTTTACGTCCACAATTTTTCAATTTATCATGAAAAATAAAATAAAATCGCCTTTAACTATCAGTATAGTTGTTTCTGTTATGATCATAAATTTTATGCATTAAATATGAAATCATGTCCTGAATGTTAAAACAGACAGTTATACAATTTTACAACTGCCCTTTTTAGCCTTTTTTACTTAACTACTAACCAAACTTAAAATGCGGCATTATATCATTTTAAACATGTTAATTTTTGCATCCGCTTCAAGAGACTCCAAACACTTAAATAATAAAGTTGATTTCCGTTGAACTCGGTTTATTTTCACGACATTTAATACAAGAGTCTGAGTCCAATTGTGTTTGAGTCCATTCTGATAAATATTGTTTTAATGCTGTCTACCCTGGATTTATGATGTCGATTAGACGTATAATCATAATTTGCCTGAAATCAATTCGAGTGTTAGGTTTTAACTTTTCTTGCATAGTTTAGGGCATAAATCAATTTGGACCAGCTTTTTCCAAATTTAGATTAGAAAATTTCGAAATTGAATTAAAATTCATATCAACTTTTAGGCTAAAATTAAAAAAAAAAAACAAATTTTATTAATAAATTTATTCCAATTTCTTTGTATTTACAGATTGACACATACACGACCAGTTCCATTGATCACGTGCCATATGCTTAACAATAGCAATTCATCAATTCCTCATAAAATTCCAAACCATCAAACTACGGATAAGTTTCGAACTGATCCAAGAATATTGGTATTTGTTGAGACTAATTATTCACACTCAGGACAGAGCATAGCTATACTTTTAGTACATACTCGAATGAAGTAAGTGATTTTTATTTTTAGCACTAATTATAACTAAAATACACTTAATACAAATTGCTTTTTTATTTATATAACAAGGAAAAGCTCTTCTTCTAACATCTAAGTACTAAACGTTACTTGAATTTCTTTAAAAAATTTAACAAAAACACTCAAACAATTTTCATCTTTCGGCTAGGAAAATGGGGAAAAAAAGTTGTGCTAAAGATTATATAATTTTTCTGATATTCTGCTATCCTCTATGAAAAAAGGAATCTAGTGTAAATATTAAGTGTAAATGGTAGTAGGGCAAGTAGGTTAACATATTCTAAAAACATAAAATAAATGTCTTTAATACTTGAAATTGATTAATTCAAAAATTATATCTTTGAAAAAACCTCCGTTTAAATTTTTGAATTCTTTTGCTTCATACAAGTTTATAATTTTTTTTCAAATAGAAAAATTTGTACTTTTGTCAACTTTATACTTCCATATCTAACTTAAGTGTATTGTTAAGAAAAAAAGCAAATAATAAAGTATAACAGTCTTTTGTTTGACTTTTCCAGTTAGATAACAATTTTATGTATTGCTTCTCATAAAAATGATAAATGGAATAAAGAAGTCCTTATGTCTGTAATTTCTTCTTTTCTTTCAAAACTTTTTACTAAAGATTTTTTAAAGTGCGGTTTCTTGGCTGCCATGAAAAAGCAAATTGAAAAAAAATTATTTGTCGAGAAATAAGTTTAAAGTTTGTTAGAGGTTTAAAACTTGTTGATTTTTCCGCTATATAATTGGTACAATTGCTGATTAATTTATAAAAAAGCTTTACTTTTTAATATATCTGAAAGCGATTGAAAAAGTAAAGTAAAAAGGAATTGTTATTAGAATACGAATAGTAAAATTATTTAGCCCGGCAAAATTGTAATTTTTTAAATCAAGTAAAATTATTTATTAAAATAAAGGATAATACAACCAAAAGTGTAACATCATGAAGAAAATTTTTGCAGGTTGGATAACAATATTTTTTATATCGACCTAAGGAAATTTCAAATGAATTTATTGGCCAATTAATTATCCAAATAAAATGATTACACAGGGAAAAATATTTATAAGCAAAAAATTTAACAATTTACATATTACAGTTTGTCTATGATCGAACCCTTCTAACTTTGGGTTCCGCATTATTTGATATATAACTAAAAACAATAATGCGTTTATGGCTTAGAGCAGGGATAAGCAACCTGCGGCCCGAATGCCCGTTTTTCTTTTTACTATATTTATTGTATAATTTATTTATTTTTATTGTTTTTTTTCTAATTCTATAATAAAAAGGTAATTTGCGCTTATTTATCTAGTTTTCATATTTTATGCGGCCCGAACAAATTTCTCAAACTTGTATTTGGCCCGAGGAAAAAAAGGGTTGCTCATCCCTGGCTTAGAGCATAGCTTTAAGCTGTTATAATAAAATGAATTTTTTAATATCGTTAAGCGACAATAGATGACACACCCACATTCTACCGCGTTATTTCAGTTGGCAGTAAAATAAAAAATTAATCATAAAACAAAAACAAAATTATTTTCACATTAATTTATTTATACATTAACAATAAATGGCTTTAATTTAAATGTAGAGCTTGAGTTGTTCGTCTACACATTTTAAAGTAAAATTTGTATTTTTAAGTATTTTTGCATTCGCTGAATGAAAAATATTATTTAAATTTCTTCGTATGTTTGTAAGAAATGATTCTTCTTCACATATATATGGATCCGTGGACCATGATTGAACTCTGTCTGAAATTGTCTTTAAATCAGACATTGTTGAATTTACAATATTTTCAATAGTAATTTGTCCAATATCATAACATTGTTTAATGGTATTTAAACTAGTATTAACAACTAATTTAAGAGATTCAATATTTGTCATATTTGAATTTTCAATATAATTAAATATAACTTGCTTTCCTTTTATACTTTTTTGATAACCTTTACTAATGAAATTTATTAGTAATTGATAAAAATCTGTATATATAATATCTTGAATTATTGATCCAATTATTACCAAAGATTCATTTGCAATAAATGAACTTACAACTGATGAATTCAAACAATCCTTTGTTTCATAAGTCATCAAATTTAGAATTAGTTTAGTGTTTATATCAAAATAATATTTTCCATATAAAACTCCATTTCCAAGTTGCCCGATATCAAATTTATTCACATATTCAATTAAATCTTGTTTCTGGTATTCTTCAGCAATTAAATTGTCAAAAAAGGGAACCAAAATAATTAAATAATTTAACTTCATCATTTAACTTTACTTCAAACTTTTTAAAATTTTAGTTGGTTTATTTTTTGTTTTTGTATTTGAGCAAAACTTCAGAATACTGCAATTTCAACTCAATTCCTTTAAATGAAAAAAACTTTTAAAATACAAAATTAAGAGCAATATCTTTTTAAAACTAAATGAAATATAAATTGGTAAAAGATAAAAATTTTTTAAACGACCAATCGAAAACTCATGACTCTAAAAAATTTATTCAGTCTTGATTGTATTAGAAAATTAAATAAATTTAATTGGATAAAATTAAGTAATGCAATTTTTAAAAATAAATTTTTCAAAAATGTGGCAAATAAAAACAAGACACGTAATTTAATTTTGAAGATATTTTCAAATCGTGAGCTAAAATTATAATAAAAATGAAAATATAATATAATATTTATTATGCATTTTATTAACTGTCAGGAGGTTTGAAAAATTTTTCTTTCCTTCAAAACACAATAGAGTCAAAGCAATTTTTATATATTTTTAATTGAATTGAATAAATACTCTATTTGTAGAGGTCTAGACTGGTATAGAATGCAAAATGTAATATTTCTGCAACTAAATTTTATTATTAGTTATACTTAAACTATGATTTAGCTTAAATTTAACCTTTTTTTCTATTTTTCTTTCTCTGTTCAGTACAAAAGGTTCCACAAGAGTCTTAAATAAAAATTTAAAATTTTCAAAGGCTAATAACCCTAGCTGAAATGTTTGATGATGATTTCATACTGTTCACCCTGCTACTTTCTACTCAAATCAGTGTAATCTTTTTATATGATCTTATGTTAGAAGTTCGTACTGAATTCCCCTGAAAGGTTTAGATAAGTCACGATTCAATACTACCAGCATCAAATCGGTACTAAAGTTATAAACTTTTTCAATACATTCAGTATGAAGAGAGAGCACTTTTTAAATATATTCAACATGAATTCCGTATTAAAAATACAAACTTTGCATATTTATTCTTTTCAATAATGGAAAACTATAATTTTTGTTTATTTTAATTTTTTATGTACCATACATTTTTTTAATTAAAATAAAAATATGGTTAAACTAACTTTTATACACTATTTCAATATTTCAACTAAGTTTTTAAAATATATTAAATTAGTTTACTAAACAAAGCTATTATATTTACTTAAATTTTAAATTTTTACTTTTGTTAATGGTGTTTTTGTTCCACAAATTGTAAAGAAAAGCCTTAATTAACTTTTATTATTTTTGTTTAACCTTTCTGCATATAATTCTCTTAAAATTAATATTTCACAAAATATTAAAGAAGTTGAAAAATTCAGTAGTATTTTCCTTAGTTCCTTAGTTTGTAGGTTATATTGAGTATTTTACTTTGTTATTTTTAATTAAGTAAGATGCTGTGATATAAAATCTAGTAAACAAGGAGTAAATCAGCTTACATTATATAAAAATGAATAGGTCTGGCATTGAAAGCAGTAAGGAAAAGATTGAGCTACCATTTAAAATATGATTGTAATTTGGTTGTTTTGTATAATATTATTTTCTTTTATTCTATTGGAAACACAACAATGTATTAAATTTATTAACGAAAAATGATATCTTTAAACATAAAATAAATTTAGTAAGACTACAATCATTCAACTTTTGTCAATCTTATGGATCACTGTTAGGAAAAAATAAAAATTATTTCGATAAAACTCTTGAAATGGCCGTAAAAGTAGGTGAAGCGTTCAGGAGATGCTTCTTCACTACGTCACTTTTTGGTTTTAGTGAAAAATACCCATTTTATAGTTTTTCGGCATTGTACTCTGTTTACTATACTTTTTAGCAAAAGAGAAAGAAAGCCCTATGTAGAACTCTGAAACTTACCGCACGTGGCACGTTGGCTACGTTGTCATTCCGGCAAGATTTTATTTGGGGCTTGTCTTCGAATGTGAATCGGATCACTGGCAAAACATATAAAAACATATAGGCAAAAAAATGGTGTAACGGCCATAGCTGTGTCTTTAGATAGTGTGCTCTTTGGTGTGTCAAATTACAATTTATCGTAATAAATAAATTTTTATTATGAAAAAGAAACACAAAAATAAAATTTTTATTATTTAATAGTTTTAAATCAATTTTATTACATATACAAATTATATAATTTTAATTTTCAATTATAGAAATCATTAAAATTGTAATGTATATAGTTCATTACTTCTTCAATACACTGCCACATTGCATCTGAATTTTCAAATATTTCTTCTTTTGCTGAATAAAAATAATTACTTAAATCTCTTTGTGTATTTTCAAGAAATGAATTTTCTTCGCATACATTTAGATATAATGTCCAATTATGAATTCTTTTTGAAATTATATTTAAATAAGAGATTAAGGAATTTATAACATTTTCGGTAGCTATTCGCGCATTGTCATGACACAATCTAATAATACTCAAGCTAATATTAACGTAAAATGTTACATCTTTGAAATATTTCAAATCAGAACTTTCAATAAAACTAATAATTTCTTCCTTTTTACTTTTTTTCTGATATTCTGTACTATAGAAATTATTTAAAACGTTATAAAATTCTTTGTTGGTTATATGAGTATTATGGAGCATCCTTGAAACTGTTACTAAAGAAACATTTACAGCTGATGAATTCAAACATTCTTTTAATTTCATTTCATAAGTTATTAAATTTAAGATCAGTTCAACGTTTACATTGAAGTAATATTCAGCATACAAATCTTCATTTCCAAGATTTCCAATATCAGACTTGTTCACAAAATCAATTAAATCTCGTTTTTGATTTTCTTCAGCAATTATATTGCCAAAAAAGTAAACTAAAATTATTAAAAAAATAAATTTAATCATTTAAATTAATTTAAAGGTTTCAAAATTTTAAATTTGTTTGTTTGTAGCTGTTCAACGCTTTAAAATTTTACGAATTTAACTCAAATTTAAAAAAATCAACAAATTTGGAGCATTTATTTTTTTTAAATTGAAGAACAAATATCTTAGGTAAAGTTTTTTTTAAATGACTTACCCAAAATTGATAAATTTCTTGAATAATGTCTTGATTGTATTAAAAAATGAAATGAATTCAATATTTAATTTTGTATTATTGCAATTTTTAAAAATAAATTTCTTAAAAATATAGCAAATAAGAACCAGGCACGTAATTTTATTGTTTAAGAGAATTTTTAAAAAAATGTCAATTAAAAAATGATAAATATCAAATGGTATTTCAATAAAATAAATAAAACTTTCTCTTTTTTTTCATTAAAGTAAACTTTAGCAAAATTATTGTATAAAAAGTCTGTTTTCAACCTATTTTTCTTTGGGTATTATTTTCATAATAAATTTGCTTAGATATTAGCTTAAAATAACATTCGCTAAGGTCAATAAACCAGCCTATAATTTGCATTCCTAGAGGGACGAGAGAGCCATTTGACGATTTGAAAAAATTTATTTATATGAGGCCCTAAAATTGACTAGAAAATTGCGTTAATAGTGCGTTTAACTAGAGATTTCCCATACAAAATTCTAAAATGGTAGTACATTAGCCTAGGTTGACGGTATGACGGTTTATATTTAACTTAATTCTATCCAAAAGATATAGAGAAAATGTTTAAAAAAAAACTGTATGTTCTATTCCCTGCTTATTTTATCTAGTAATATTTTTTTTGGGAAAAAGTCTTTAAAAAATTATAAATTTACCAAAAGTTACTTTCATGCTTTAATAAGAAGACTTATAATTTGTTAGTCAATTTTGCTTTTTATTTATCTCAAGTTAAATGACAAATTATAATTTCATTATTTTAAATACATTCAAAAAATTTTGTAAAATTTATTTTACATATTCTGGGAATTTTCATGTCCCCAAGTAAATTCTAGTGCATAATCTAAGCAATCAAAAACCATATTAGAAATTTTTTTGATATTCTCATTTGAAGAATAAAAATTATTTTCTAAATTGCGTTTTGTGTTTTCAAGAAATAAATTCTTATCTTCGCATGTAGTGTTTAAATACAATAATGAAGCAATTCGTAGAGAAATCAATTTTAAATGCTTCAATTGGGCATTTATAATATCCATGATACTTTCTCCTCCAGTTGAAAAACACAAACCAAAAATATTCATAGTCATATAAATATTAAATTCTATATCTTCAAAATTATTATCTTTTGATTCATTTAAATATTTTGTAAGATTATATTTTCCTTCGATATTTTTCTGATATCCTCTGGAATATAAGTCGTTTATAAGATGTCTAATATTCTTGTCATTTTGATGAATACTTTGAATCATCGATGAAATTGTAGCTGATGAGTTTGAACATAAGGGATATTTTAAAGTATTTAATATTACTGCCATTATTACATTTTCGTGTCGTTGATAATTATCAAAAAAATTATAGCTACCAAATATTGAGGTATCAAAATTATTCACATAATTTATGGCATTTTGAAAATTATTTTCGTCAGAAAAAATAACATTTGAAGAAAATGAAAGTAAAATTAAAATCAAATTGAATTTCATATTTTTAATTTTAAAATTGTAAAATAAAGAGTAAAAATTGAAAATTTATGTTCACTTTAATGTAACCAGACCTTCTAATGGTAAAAACTCAACTCGGTTTTCTTCTTTTTATACAAAAATAATCAAAAATTTCTTCAATTCTAGGTGTGTAAATGGAATTTTATTTTGCTTTTGCTTTTCTTAAAAAAAATACATGTAGATATTATTTTCTTTTTCGTTTCAATAATGTACATCAACGTTAATAAAATTGATTGGTTGAGTTTGCCAATACTAACAAATAACTCATATACGATTGAGTTTTGGGTAAATACAACCAAGAGTTTTATTTCAACAATATAAACATTTTTATAAATTAAGTTTAAAATTTTTCAGCAGATTTTTTAATCTAATCTGAAAATAAATAAAACAACAAAAACAAAGCTTTAGTGAAGTAAAGGAAAGAAGCAAATATAAAATTTTTAATTTCACAATTTTCTTTTATAAGTTATTTTTTATTTTATTTGAGACTATAATGTACACTTCCAATCATTTGGATAGGTTAACTTAATTTTCCAATGTCACAAGTACTCTAATGGCATTTAATCTGCTTCCAGATTTTAAGAACAATTAGAGTGTCATTAGTAAATATCTAATTACCTAATAATAATACTAAAACGGTACTTTTCCAATTTTTTTAAAAAAATTCTGGTTTAACATATGAGATAAAAAACTGCTAAGGTACAAATATTTTTTATTATTTCAACAAATTTCCTAGATTTAATTTTATTTAAGGATATATTCAAATTTAATTGTGGTTCTATGAACATTTTAAAAATTTTTATTTCCTAAAATTATACTGAACTCCAAATTCCATACATTTGAAAGTGTTTTTAGAAATTGTTTCTATATTTTCTATTGAGGAATTAAAAATAATATTTAATTTATTTCCTACGTTATCAAGAAATAACTTTTTTTCTTCACATGAAATCATTGAAGAAACTTCTTGAGAAATTAATTTTGAATTTTTAATTATTAACTTCACTACATCAGCAATATTTTCTAATGAAGTTTTAAAACATAAATTAATAATATTCATATTCATGTAAACATAAAACTTCAAATCTATAAAACTTATATTAATTGAATTTGCAATATATTCAGTAAGATGTTTTTTTGTTTTTAATATTTTTGCTTCCCCTTCACTATAAATATTAGTTATGGATTTTGACAAATCTTCGTCATTTTGACGAATCATTTTTACAGCTTTCTTTAAGTTTTTTTCCGTCAAATTATTGGATGAATTAGAGCATGAATTTATGATCCTCATTAAATATAATAAATTTCCTTCAAGAGAAAGGCGTTCCCAAATAAGGGGTATCCAGTTTGACTCTACAATTTCAGTATCAGATTTTGAAAAGCTTTCTACATATTTCAATAAATTTCCTTGAGCAAAGCTGCTTGAATAGAAGAAAAAAGTTATTAAATTATAAAACAGCATTTTTTCTGCATTTAGTATTGCTATAATTTTTTCAAAAAAAACCTTTATTACACCAACTTCTTAAAGACTTGGAATGTAACTAAATGAATTCAATTAAAATAATGAGAGAATTTGAGTGAATCGTTTAAAAAAAAATTTGCTCTGAACTTAATTTTAAAAGAAAAATGGTTTTTTCTAAAGAAAAGAATTTTAAAATACTGAATCTGTTATTATATTAATTTTTGTTGTGGCTTTAACTTATTGAAATTCAGATATTTTGCTATTAGCTGTTTTATTTTACGTTTTTCTTATTTAAATGGATCAAGAGCAAAGTTAAATTTATATTATTATTCACAAAAGGTTTTTTTATAGCATTTTTAGAGAAAGGTTTATTGTTGTTTCTGGTATATACAAAGCTCCATATATAAAAAATATGTATCTTAAAACCGAACTTTTATTTCAATAAAAATGTATAAATTATGAAAAATTGAAAATAGACTTTTAAACGATAGAACAACGTGTTTTCATTGTTGAGCAATATTTTAAAAGTAATGAAAGTTTGGCGACCATAGTTCGAAAATTTTGTTCAAAATATTGTCGGAATTGTGATTTAACTTCGTCAACTGTGAAGAGATTAATTGAAAAATTCAGGCAGACTGGAGCAATTAGTGATAGTAAGCGCACTGGTCATCCAAAAATAAGCCGTCCAAATGACAATATCGAAGCAATACGTGAGAGTGTTGCTGAAAGTCCTGGAACATCAATTTGGCGTCGTGGACAAAAATAGCAAATTTCAAGAAGCTCTCTACAGCGTATACTCACTGAAGATCTGTGTCTTCATGCTTACAAAGTTCAATTGACGCAAGAACTGAAGCATAATGACCATGCACAATGAAGAGAGTTCGTTGAATGGATTATATTGAACAGCAACAAAGGGATGCTGATCTGATTTATCGTGATTGATCGTGTGACTTAACACACCCCTGGATTTCTTTTTATGGGGTTATTTAAAGTCAAAAATGTATGTAAACAAGCCCACAAGCACTCGTGTACTGAAGGAGGAAATTCAACGTTGCATCAGTGAAATTCAGCCACATTTATGCAAAACGACTATGCAAAATTTCGACAAAAGAGTCCGTATCTGCCAGCAAAGAATTGTAGGCCATTTGCCCTGTGTATTATTTCATACATCATCCTATACTGTATACTTTACTTTTCAATAAAAAAAATATCAACTTAAAGAAAAAAACTATGTTTTATATTTAATTCAACTCTTGCGTTAATTTTGGGATTAAATGAAACTTTTTTTATTATAGTTTTGCATTTTTGACAGTACAAAACATTAATTTTTCCAGCTACGTCAAGGAAGCGGCAAAGTGAAACCTCTGAAAAACAGTTATTTCATGGCCGACAGTTAGTCTCAGGATCACCAATTCTGAAAACAAACGGTTTCTCAAAAAGGAACCTTCCTTACGTAGGAATATACCACAGTTATGAAAAAATCGCAAAAAAAAGTGACGGGTGGAAAAATATACAGTATGACTGATAGTAGTACACCCCATAACTTCTATCATCGGTTTTCGTTGAAGTTGTTTGTAACGTCAAATCCGTGACTTCCTTACCTACAAACGTAGGTTTTGGGAAGATTGCCCAAAGTTTTTTTTATTGAAACACTCATTGTTGTTTTTGGACGTTGTTTCCTTAACAACATTTCAGTAATCGTCATTGATTAACATTTTTGAAAACTGGCTTGACGTATTCTTGAACTTCTTCACTGAGAGCCGGTTTGTGTTGGAATGGATTATTTTTCTACAGCTCGGAGTGTGCACATGCTTTCAGCTATTTAACACAGTTAAAACTGGAATCTCTTAAAAATATTTTAGGAAGACCTTTTCTAAAGGTCTGAGGAAAGGAGAAATACAATAAGAAAAAATCGATTTTTTGAAAATTTTAATTAGGACTAATACCTTAATGTATAAATCAAAAATACTAACAAAAACGAGAGTAGTCAAATACACTTAAATATCAAAATTGGGAGCTTACTTTATAAATATTAACAAAACTGAAAAATTATTCTCTTTAATAAACTTTATACAAAATTGGATTTTATATTTCAAACATTAAACAATTTTCAAAGTTTTTCCAAAAACTTTAAAATGAATAATAAAAACAATTCGCCATTATCCTCAAAGCTGTTGAAATCATTTTTCTTGTAGAATTAAGAATTTCTTCCAAATTATTTTGTTCGCCCTCAAATATTTCATTTGAGCATTCATTTTTTGTTGTTAGTGAAATAATATGTTCTGCAATTATATTTAAATAAGAATTTTTAGAACTGAGAACACTTAACAATAATTTTGCCGCACTTTCATAACATGTCATCAAGATTTGCATACTAGTATCAATTTTTTTCTTTGTTTTAAGAAAATCAGAGTCAAATGATTTTTGAATAAGTTTTCGCATATTTTTTCTACCATTGATAATTTGAGTTTGTCCATCTATGTAAAATTTATTTATAAGGGATAACATTTCCTTTTTATCAAGTTGAATACTTTGATTCATTGATGAAACTATAAATTGAGATTCTAATGATGATCTATTCGAGCATTTTTGTAACAGATTTTCAAATACAATCAAAGAAGATTCTAAAATTTCATATATGTGAGACTGGTAACATTCATAGAAATTATACTCTCCAAGGAATGTTTTACCAAAATTTTTTACAGCATTTTTTAATTTTACTGTCTGATTTTCAGCGAAAATTTTGTATAAGGAAAAACTTAAAAACAATAAAGAAACAAACTTCATTTTTAGTTTAATTTTTTTACTATTTTTAACTTTGGAAATTTTATGTTATTTTGAGAACTTCTATCTCCCACTATTTCTAGTATATGACTGAACTGCTCCTCATCATAAAACATTTCACCTTAGTGAACAGGAAATTCTAATCTAAATTCAATTACATTTTGCATTTTTATAGAGTTTATATAACCAAAAAGTAAACCCAAGCTAATAAATTCAAAGATCCATATGAGTTATATTTAAATTTTCAATTTCATTTTTTTTTTTTTATGTATAAAGAAAATTTAATCATTTGAAATTTTTAACAATTTTGTTATTGATTTCACCTTCTGCTAACCTTTTCTTATATTTTTAACTTTTTATTTGTTCTCCATTGTTGCAGAAATAAAATACGAAAGAAATAAAATACGATAGCAACATTGCAATCCATTTTCATCGAAATCCTAATTTGTTAATATAGTTATATTGAATTAAAAATTAAGAAATATGCTTTAATTATTTATAGCACTTAAAAAGTAAAAAACAATATTTTACTTTTAGTAAAAATATCTTTTAAAAACAGATAGATAAACATGGTTATACCAATTAGATAGAGATTTGAAAGTCAAAGAACATAATTTATATTTTTGAATTTCATGCAGTCATCTCATTTATAACTTCAAGTTATTCTAAATTCTAAATCATTAAAATTGTAATCAATTGACTCATTCATATATTTAGTAAGATTATCTTATTCTGCTATTATTTTTTTGATAATTATCCTTTGCTATATGAATCGTTTATAAGAAGCATAGAATTTCTTTGATTATCATGAATGCTGGCAATTTATCGATAAAATTATGACTGATGAGTTCAAACATAATATTAAAGTATTATTTTAACCTTTCTATTCTACTACTAATTTTCTACTAATACTTCGATTTCTTGACGATGACAATTCTAAATAACTCATAGCTGCTACCCACAAGGGTGGTATCAGGTTTTCAAAGCAATTTCAATAGTAAAAGCTGAAGCATTTGAGATAAATAAAATAATGATAATATTGAATTTCATAGTTTTCATTTTAAAGAAATAAAAGAATGTAAAAATTCTGACTTCATCATAATATAACCAGATTCTCCAAGGTCACTAATTAAACTTGGTTTCAAAGAATAACTTTCGGAGAAATTTAGTCGAAATCAAAAATTTCATCATCAAGTCTAGATGGGTAGTTAAAACTTGTCTTATTTTTCTTTTAAAAAGCTTTGCATTTAAAAGAACCAGTAAAAACATATTTTGCATTTCATTTAATATTGTTCTCTTGAACGTTACAAAAATTAATAAAATTGATTGGAATTTT
Source organism: Acrocera orbiculus (assembly GCA_947359355.1). Classification (NCBI taxonomy): domain Eukaryota; kingdom Metazoa; phylum Arthropoda; class Insecta; order Diptera; family Acroceridae; genus Acrocera; species Acrocera orbiculus. Next base: position 49,679,954 of record OX375757.1, read on the forward strand.
ATCAATGCAAATAAATTAAGTATAATGCCTAGGACTCACTAGCGCTGAGCGGCACAAAATTTAGCACTAAATGCTAATGAGTCCATTAAATTTCCACTGAATTGATATATAGCCTGAATTAGCGAATAGTTAGCGCTAGCTAGTCGGTTTTTCAAAGAAGATCAAAGGAATATTTTAATTCGGGAAGAACTCAGTCAACGAATATTAAGATTTTGTACAACACATAAATCACAAATAGGACTGTCACTTTCGCATTTTGCTTTCTGTCAATGAACACAGTTATATGCTAGTGAGTCCACTCCAATTGGTATTAAGGAAAACTCTCCATTTTTGCTGTGCTAAGTCGTCCCATACGCTAAGCGCTAGTGAGTCCTAGGCATAATAACACAAAAAAGTTTTATTAAATAAGATGTATGCCTTAACATTGAATAAACAAGTGCCACAGCCATAAATTCTTTTATAAGTTTACTTGGGTAGGGAAACTAATTTTTCCGTAAATCAAAATAGTTAATTTTTTGTAATTTCTTTACGTGAACATTATTTGCAGCCAATTTTAGAGTGATGTTTGTCAGTGTGTGTGTATGCGTGTGAGCCTAATTTTAAGTATTGATGGGCAGGTGGGGGCTTTCGAGCGTGTTGATTTCTATTCAACTGCAAAAAAGGAAATAGATGAGTCATAGAATGCATATAGTACACATGATACACATTTCATCGTAATTATCCAGTAAGAATTTTATGATCCCGTCCTCTAGGTAGCGAAATGCGGAAGTTTCAATAAAAATTCAGGAATATGCCAAATTTCAAATGAATTTTGAAATTTCGTTTAATATTCGAGGTATCGGAACATTAAAAAAAAAATTTTTGCTCAAGAGTAGTTGCTTGTGTGGTACCTGCTGCCGGACGTATTGAATAGTATTGTTAATATAGTAATCATATTTTTTAGGTATAAAATAGAAGTATCCGGAAAACGACTTCCAATTCTAACATTTAATGGTAGCAGAGGACGTTACAGTGTCATAGTATTTGAAAACTTAGATAAATATCTTCATATGGATAAATGGAATCGTGAGATTTTAGATAAATATTGTCGAGAATATTCAGTCGGTATAATTGGGTTTGTAACTCCAAGTGAAGAAACATTAGTTGCAGCTCAATTAAATAAATTTCCAGTTTATGTAAATACAAATTTACGACTGCATAATGCACAATTAAATCCAGAATCCCAAGTATTACGTTTAACTAGAGCTGGTGAAATACTAAGGGGACCATTACCAGGTTATAACTGGTCAACATTTCAATTTAATCATACATCATATGAGCCAATAGAATGGGCACAGCAAAATCCAGATTATTATACAATAAATAGCCAACAACAAATATTATTAGCTACAATAATTAAAGATCATGGCCATATTGATGGAATACAAAAAATTTTATTTGGTAGTAGTCTTCGTTTTTGGTTACATCGTTTAATATTTCTTGATGCACTCTCATATCTTAGCCATGGGCAACTTAGTATTAGTCTAACACGTATGATACTTGTTGATATCGATGACATATTTGTTGAACATAAAGGACGTTTACAACCAGATGATGTTGCTGCATTAATTACAACACAAAATGAAATTGCTAAACTTGTACCGGGTTTTAAATTTAATCTTGGTTTTTCTGGTTCTGGTTTTGATAATGGATCATTTATGGAAAACATTGCTAGCCATATGCTTATTGATAATGTTAAAGAATTTTATTGGTTTCCACATATGTGGGCACATCAACAACCACATTTATATGATAATATATCAATATTAATTAATGAAATGGAAAAAAATTTTGCATTTGCGAAAAAACATGGAATACCAACAAATTTAGGTTATGCTGTATCACCACATCATTCAGGTGTTTATCCAACACATGAAATTCTTTATGAAGCATGGAAAAAAGTATGGGATATCAAAATGACATCAACTGAAGAATATCCACATTTACGTTTAGCTAGATTAAGACGTGGTTTTATTCATCGTAATATTATGGTTGTACCAAGGCAAACATGTGGATTATTTACACGTAATATGTATATTGATGACTATCCAAATGGACGTGATAGTTTAGATAAATTAATACAAGGTGGTGAAATATTTCAAACAATTGTATATAATTTAATAAATATATTTATGACACATATGCCAAATTTTACAGCTGATAGACTTGGTTTATATACATTTGAATCAGTTATAAAATTTTTAAAATGTTGGACTAATTTAAAATTAATATCAGCACCACCATTAAAATTAGGTGAAACATATTTTCGTTTATATCCAGATGAAGTTGATCCAATATGGGGTAATCCATGTTTAGATCCAAAACATTCTCAAATATGGTCAAATAATAAAAGCTGTGATAAATTACCAAAATTTCTAGTCATTGGCCCCCAAAAAACAGGGACAACTGCATTATATACATTTTTAAATATGCATCCAAATATTTCTAGTAATAATCTTAGTACTGAAACATTTGAAGAAATACAATTTTTTCATGGTAACAATTACTATAATGGAATTGATTGGTATATGAATTTTTTCAAAAGTAATAAGACAAATTTATTTGAAAAATCAGCTAATTATTTTGATGGACCATTGGCACCAAAACGTGCACATGCATTATTACCAAATGCCAAAATTATTGCAATATTGATATCACCAGCAAAACGAGCTTATTCATGGTATCAGCATATAAAAGCACATGGCAAGTCTATAGCAGAAAATTATACTTTTCGTGAAGTAAGTATTTGTTCCTTTTTTTCTGCTTTTTTTTATTAGATAAATAAAAAACTTTTATTTGATAAATATTTTTTTAAAGTTATCTACAAAAATTTAGCCTTAATTACCTTGTTGTACTTAGCACCATCACAAAATAGTAATGTCTCATTTTTATTATTGATTCTTTAAGATATGGTTTTCGTGGGATTCCATAAAACAGAAAAAGTCTTTAAGGGAATTGCTTGAAAAGCTTACTCCTAAAAAACCAAACTTTTTTTCATAAAAGCATTAAACGCTTATAGACATAGCCAGAGCAATTCCTACTAAAGCTTCAATATCAGAATGAATTTTATTTAAAAAAAAAGAAAACAAACAAGTAATATAAAAACAAATTTTTTAAAGTATATTCCTACTTGAGATTGCTTTTTCTTTTTTTCTGAATTCAGAGTTCGGAATTCGTTGCATTCAGTTTTCTGAAGTTTTTCTCTCATATAAAACTAAAATTTAGTTTATTAAATATAATTAATGAATTAATATTTGAGCTAATTATTTGTTCCTCACTGCCAGCTCAAAAATATTTATTTGAACTTGATAAGATGAATAGTAAAGATTTTATTAACGATTGAAAATTTGTAAAAGATATTGGACATTATGAGCTAACAGTAAGAATAATATTTGAACTAACTGTATTAACATCAACTGTCATGCACTTTTAACACAACAAACTTTATTTGAACTTGATTGGATGAATAGAAAAGATTTTATTAACAATTTATTAAAGGTTTTTAAGCAAGCTAATAGTAAGAATATAAAAAAGAAAATTAGCATGGCAAAAATTTACTATTATATTACGAATCAAACAACACCAAGAAAGAAAATTTATTTAAAATACAAAATCAAACCAAAAAGAAGAAAAAATTATCTTTTACAACTTTGTTCGAAATGGTGAACAAACAAAAAGACATTGAGGGCGGTATCAAATCGGAAATGTTCCCCTACAATTCTCACTCCACTAAAATATGTGAATATGTGTTGGTAAAATATTACAGATAACTTGTATATTTAAATGTGTATTAGTAAGATACCAAGCATGAGGCAGAAATATTTCGGCCTCAGGAAGGGGTAAAAGGTTTTTCGAAATTTGTGGAACTCCGTCTTACCTTTCACCTCCGCTTACCATGAAATGTAATGTTACCGGCTCAATATGAATACCCTGATTAGCATACAACTCGTAAAGTTCTTAACATAGAACTAGGTTGAAGGCTAGACATTTCCATTGCAATTCCATCAAAGCGTTTCCGCTAAGTCTTCATCAAAGAATTAGAGAATAAATTAGAGCAACTTGATGTATACAAAAAGATTTCAAGTTTTTTTTATTTGACGGTTTCTAGTGTTAAAAAGGAGATCACGAATAATGAATTCGTAATAAAGAATAATAATGAATGAAAAAAATGAGTAATAAAATTAAACTTTTCTAATAAAAATTTAAATAAATTTTTTTGTGATTTTGATTTTGTAATAAAGATTTCTTCCGGAATTTTTTTTATGACTTTTCAAAGATATCCTTTGGATTATCTTTTTATTTTTCCAACACTTACTTATTTAATGTTGGCCATTGATAAAAAAACATAAAAGGTAACAGTAAAGTACTTTTAAACTAATTTAGAAAGTATTTGTGAACTTATCCTATTTATTATTTCTGCTTTTATTCAGATCCTTTTAAGTATTAAAAACGCTTTCAATAAAAATCTATAGGGCACAAGTAAAATAAACTAAAAAGAAACGTCTTTCAATTTTTTTTTTAAAAATGAACATTGAGATATTTTATTACCAAATTACTGTCTTACTTTTCGAAAAAAAAACAACTTTTTATTTAACACTTTACCGTGTTTACCGCTCTGTGTGGCTTCTTTTTTTTTATCACCACATATGTATTAATTTCTGGCTTTCTGGGCATGCTTTCAAAATAAGTATTCGTCTATTTGCTTACTTTTTCAGATTTAGCCACCGCCAGCAATGTGATGGCACAATACTCAATTAATTTATCTATTTTTGCGTCTATTGTATCTTAACGTTTAAAATTTTCTTTTCTTTTATCTTTAATATTTGTAATACTGAGTGTCTCTATATTACTATCATAATCACAAAATATAATTGAATAGTTTTAGATAAAAAGTATCCAAAAAAGCCAGAGATAAAAAATAAAAGGTAAATTCGGAACTATATGTAATGTGAAACTCACATCTAGTCTACTTTGACGGTTTTTAAAAATACAAAGGAAACCTTGTATTTTTCTAACTATTATATTCCAAATGTTTAAATTGATTCATCTTTACATTAAGTAAAGAGTAAATTAAAATATCGATTCCGACGATTTTATTCGAAGAATTTTACCACGCAGTTGCTTCATCCCCGAAAAATACGAGAATTCTCGAAATTTCATTTAATATTAACTTTTCTTTTACATGTGTGACTATTCCTCTGAAGGAGAAAGCTGTATAAATCTCTTGACACCAAAAAGCAGGAGATTTTGTAATAATTGTCCTAACTGGATTTCAAAGCAATCTTACAAGGAAGTAGTGAAAGTAAAACATAAAGGACTGCTGTTTTTGTAGTTATTTTTAGCATTTAATCTTTGGAACCAAGATGTTATATTTTTTTTTATTAAAAATTTCTGAATTGGTATTATTATAAATTGTAATTTGGATAAACAATCCCTTAAAACTCACTTTTTGAAATAAGGACAAAAAATTTAATTTTCTTAATGAAAATAAATAAAACGATCTTTAGCAAAACTAAAATGAAATTAAATTGAATTTAAAATTAAAAAATAAAAATTTCAGAAGAGAAACAATTTATTTTTAACAAAAAAAAAGCTGGAAACCTTCAATGCAGTATCTTGCCATAGCTACGATACGTAATTTTTAAACATAGCTTTTCATAGCAAACGAAGAAATTCTATCTTAAGTAATGTAATATTCCATAGAATAATTGCAAAGATAAACCCCTTTTATAACTTCTGTAGATTTAGACATGATCATTAGATCAGCCAAATTAATATATCAAATAAAAACACTTGACTTTTTTTAATGAAATATCACTAATAATTATTTAAATATCCTTAGATAATAACAGCAAATGATTTAGCACCAAAAAAAGTTAAACTCTTACGGGATAGATGTCTAATGCCCGGAAAATATGCACATCATATTGAAAGATGGCTAGCTTATTATTCATCATCACAAATTCGTGTAATTGATGGTGATTTATTAAAATCAAATCCTGCTGAAGTTATGGCAGATATCCAAAGATTCCTAAAGATTCAACCACTTTTAGATTATAATAAATTTTTACGTTTTGATCCAGCAAAAGGATTTTTTTGTCAAATATCATCAGAAAAAAATTCCAAATGTCTTGGTAAATCAAAAGGACGATTATATCCTCCAATGGATAAAGATATTTTAAATCAATTAAAGAGGTAAAGATGTTATTTTTGTATTATTAATTTTTTTTTTCATTATAGTTTTTAAGATTTTACAGATTTTTCCACTAATTGTAAGTTAAAATTTAAAACAATAAATCAATTGTCTCAAATATAAATTTGAGTTATTCACACAACGCCCTCTTTTTCAAGAGAAAAATATTAGAATCAAACTTAGCTAGAACTAATTCTATCATTACTACAAGTTCTCCAGTTTGAAAGAATAAAGTAGTATCTATTATTTTAAATTATGAATCTTTGAATTTTGAGTATGTTCATTTTAGACTTGATACAAATCTCGAAATACCTAATGCAAAAAATAACTTTTCTTCTTTCACTATAAAATGTAAAACTCTTTAAATTTGATAATACATTGAACAACAATTTTTATTTGTATTTTTAATAATTGCTAATTCTATTTTTAGGTACTATCTAAACGATAATATAGAATTAGAAAAACTCTATAAACGCCTTGGTATACATAATATTCCACAATGGTTAAAAGATGATCTTTCAATTTCATGAGAATACGCCTCTTGGAGTCGTGGCCGTAAAACTGTCAGACACCAAAATCGGAAAATCAATTAATTACATAAGTTCATAAAGTAAAAATTGTGTCATGCCGTTTAGCGTAAGAAAAAATTTTAGTTTGTTTTAATTATTTTTTTAATTCCTGAATTCTAGTTAATAAGGAAATTTTTGGTCAGGGGAATAAACTTAAGTTGTATATGTAATGAGTTATTTAATTATTTTTTTTTTAATCAAATTTAGCAAATGTCAAAATAAGCAAACTTTGACTAAAATGCTAACTAAACCATTTTAAAGTTTTTTGGGTGAGAACACGATTCCCCCCCTCTCCATCTTTCCAAATGATTTATTTTTATTAGATAAATATCGACTCCCTGATGCCGGGAAAAATATTTAAGAAATTCTAAAATGATGCGTTATATGTTTTTTTTCGATTTTTAAGTTTTCCCTATTAACCCTATACAATTCAAAAGTTCAACTGTCATATCAATGTACTCTCCTCTGTGTGTGTAGACTTATGTATGGAGACTTTGTTGATTAGACCAAGAGAATGGTTAAATTTGTTGTGTGTGACTATTGGTATAATAGTATACCAATATTTATTATACCAAAACCTGATATAAAAATTAAGTTAAATTTATATAACTAAAAGAGAAAATGGAAAGTTAGTTCTTAATTTTTGTAAATTATATTTGATTATACCTGAAATAAATGAAAATAAATAAATGAAGTTTTTGGGATATTTTCTAGTGAAACAATCAGTAAAATTCCTGTGAAAATGTTGATTACAATCGAGATTGAGAGATTAAGGAATTTATAACATTTTCGGTAGCTATTCGCGCATTGTCATGACATAATCTAATAATACTCAAGCTAATTAGTATTATTATGGGGCATCCTTGAAAGTGTTACTAAAGAAACATTTACAGCTGATGAATTCAAACATTCTTTTAATTTCATTTCATAAGTTATTAAATTTAAGATCAGTTCAACGTTTACATTGAAGTAATATTCAGCATACAAATCTTCATTTCCAAGATTTCCAATATCAGACTTGTTCACAAAATCAATTAAATCTCGTTTTTGATTTTCTTCAGCAATTATATTGCCAAAAAAGTAAACAAAAATTATTAAAAAATTAAGTTTAATCATTTAACTTCATTTAAAGTTTTTAAAATTTTAAATTTTTTTGTTTTAGCTGTTCAAAGCTTTAAAATTTTTCGACTTTCACTCAAATTTTAAAAAATCAACAAATTTAGAGCATTTATTTTTTTTAAATTGAAGAACAAATATCTTAGGTAAAGTCTTTTGAAATCGCTTACCCAAAATTGATAAATTTCTTGAATAATGTCTTGATTGTATTAAAAAATGAAATAAATTCAATGTTTAATTTTGTATTATTGCAATTTTTAAAAATAAATTTCTTAAAAATATGGCAAATAAGAACCAGACACGTAATTTTATTGGTTAAGAAAATTTAAAAAAAAATTTCAATTAAAAAATGATAATTACCAAATGGTATTTCAATAAAATAAATAAAATTTTCGCTTTTATTTTATTATTAATAAATATATATATATATATATATATTCATATTCGATACACTTAAGACATGAAGTACCCGTTAATAGTGCGTTTTCACTGAACCTTGTTTTCAGTATTTAGTACTATTATTTCTCCATATAAAAGAATAAGTGTTTTCATTGAAATTAGTACTTAGTACTTATCAGTACTTTGCTTAGCTTTGTGGTTGTAAAAAATGTCTTACGTCATATTCATAGTCAAACTTAACCTAACTTCCATAGCTGTTCACTGTCAAACTATTGACGAAAGAGAGAATCCGAAAAAATTACTCAAAATTTCCCCTCCGTGTTGCCATGAGTTGTCTAGCAATGCACTAGCGAAACAAATTAAAGTACGTACCTAGTACCTAGTACCCTAGGATATATTTCATCTGTCACTAATTTATTTATTGCTTGTTGTTGTATTTGTGTTAATTGTGTTAATTTTTGTGTTAAATAAACAATTAAATAATTCAAAATCATGTCGAATTAAAAAATTATTACCTTTTACTCAATAACTATTGTTGGCATAATAACCCAACTTCCACAATTATTCATTGTCAAACTATTGCCGAAAGAGAAAGTTCGAAAAAATTACTCAAAATTTTTGTTCCGTACTGCCATGAGTTGTCTATTAATGAACTAGCAAAGCAAATTAGATTTAGATTAGTTTATTTGAGAAATAAACTAGAGATTTTCCATACAAAATTCTAAAATGGTAGTACATTAGTCTACGTTTGGCTACTGTGAACGCACTATAACCGCACTATGACGGTTTATATTTAACTTAATTCAATCCAAAAGATATGGAAAAAATGTTTAAAAAAAAACTGTATGTTCTTTTCCCTGCTTATTTTATCTTAGTAATATTTTTTTTGGGAAAAGGTCCTTAAAAAATTATAAATTAACCAAAAGTTACTTTCATGCTTTAATAAGAAGACTTATAATTTATTAATCAATTTTTCTTTTTATTTATCTCAAGTTAAATGACAAATTATAATTTCATATTTTAAATACATTCAAAAATTTTTGTAAAATTTATTTTACATATTCTGGGAATTTTCATGTCCCCAAGTAAATTCTAGTGCATAATCTAAGCAATCAAAAACCATATTAGAAATTTTTTTGATATTCTCATTTGAAGAATAAAAATTATTTTCTAAATTGCGTTTTGTGTTTTCAAGAAATAAATTCTTATCTTCGCATGTAGTGTTTAAATACAATAATGAAGCAATTCGTAGAGAAATCAATTTTAAATGCTTCAATTGGGCATTTATAATATCCATGATACTTTCTCCTCCAGTTGAAAAACACAAACCAAAAATATTCATAGTCATATAAATATTAAATTCTATATCTTCAAAATTATTATCTTTTGATTCATTTAAATATTTTGTAAGATTATATTTTCCTTCGATATTTTTCTGATATCCTCTGGAATATAAGTCGTTTATAAGATGTCTAATATTCTTGTCATTTTGATGAATACTTTGAATCATCGATGAAATTTTAGTTGATGAGTTTGAACATAAGGAATATTTTAAAGTTTTTAATCTTGCAACTATTATTTCATTTTCGTGACGTTGATAATTATTGAAAAAATTATAGCTACCAAATATTGAGGTATCAAAATTATTCACATAATTTATCGCATTTTGAAAAGTATTTTCGTCAGAAAAAATAACATTTGAAGAAAATGAAAGTAAAATTAAAATCAAATTGAATTTCATATTTTTAATTTTAAAATTGTAAAATAAAGAGTAAATATGGAAAATTTATGTTCACTTTAATGTAACCAGACCTTTTAATGGTAAAAACTCAACTCGGTTTTCTTCTTGTTATACAAAAATAATCAAAAATTTCTTCAATTCTAGGTGTGTAAATGGAATTTTATTTTGCTTTTGCTTTTCTTAAAAAAAATACATGTAGATATTATTTTCTTTTTCATTTCAATAATGTACATCAACGTTAATAAAATTGATTGGTTGAGTTTGCCAATACTAACAAATAACTCATATACGATTGAGTTATGGGTAAATACAACCAAGAGTTTTATTTCAACAATATAAACATTTTTATAAATTAAGTTTAAAATTTTTCAGCAGATTTTTTAATCTAATCTGAAAATAAATAAAACAACAAAAACAAAGCTTTAGTGAAGTAAAGGAAAGAAGCAAATATAAAATTTTTAATTTCACAATTTTCTTTTATAAATTAAAAGTTGTTTTTTATTTTATTTGAGACTATAATGTACACTTCCGGTCATTTGGGTAGGTTACCTTAATTTTCCAATGCCCCAAGTAATCTAATGGCATTTAATCTGCTTCCAGATTTTAACTACAATTAGGGTGTCATTAGTAAATATTTAATTACCTTATCTTATTTTTCCGAGAAGTGTGGAATCCTTTTAAAAAGGCTTTATAGCATGAGCCCTATGTAAAGAATAGGTTCAGTATTCTTTGTTAATTTTTTAAAATTTTTGATTAAAATTTTAAATATTTGCATTGTTTTAAAAACAAAATTTTAAATGAGTAGAGGAAAAACTTTAACGGGCGATCAAAAATGCCATATTCGGACTGTAAAAGAAAAATGTTATTCAAACCGTAAAGTTTCACTGAAGATTAACAGAAGTTTAAATGTAGTGAATATTTATGTGAAAATTCCAGAAAACTTGTGAAAAAAATTTCGCAAGCAGTTGATTATAAAGGAAAGCGAAGTCTATCAAGAAAATCTTCAAATTGATCTCTTTCAATGGTACAAGTTGCATTAAGTATTGGGGTAAAGGTTAATATTTCAACAGTTGAATTTTGAACTTATCTCTAAATATGAAATAAAAAAATTGCAGAAAAAACCACGTCTTTTGGCGCAACATCACCTAGAATTTTTCAAGGATGTTATAAGTTGGTCATCGGAGTGGACACGCGATTGTTTCATCTATTATTTTGATGATTTGAAAAAAAAAGAACAAAGGATTTTATTAAGACATCATAACCGAGTGATAGTATGTGGTGCAATATTTTACTACGAAACTATAGATTGGCCCATATGAAGGGTAAACAGGATAGCTTAATCTATAGTCGTATTTTAGAAAACAATACATCTAAAACTCAAAATGTATTTAGGATATAAATAATAAATAAGTATTCAAAACTGAAATCGCTTAACTCAATAACATATTTACTAAGAATTTCTATTCCTCTCATTTTTTTTCTTGTGTCTCCACTGTAAATACTCTTAGTAACTGTTAAGTTAGATTAACTTGATTAAAATGATTAACACTAAAATAACAATGCATTATAATTTACGGTAGGTCAGTTTAATATAATCAAACTACTTAGAAAGCACAAGTTTTATATTTTCAATCAAAATATCAAACTTAAGCAAAAAATTGTGTATAACCGAGCCTCAGAACTCTATTAAAATTTCCTATAATATCGCTGCCCAAAACGCTAATCTAATCTCTTTCTTTAGTATAAAAAAAATTATGGCATTCCATATCAAACCTTCGGCCTGCCTTCTGGCCGAAAAGTGTCATTTTTTATACATTTAAAAAAAGCAATGATTTCTGCTCGCTTTTCCACACAATACCTGTTTTCTATTTCCTGTTTTGTATGGAAAAGAGAGCAGAAATCATTGATTTTTTTAAGGTGTATAGCCACCTTCATAAGGGCTATTCACTATTTTTTTCAACTCTTCAAGCCGCTCTCTCGTTCAATGTAAATTAAATGGAATGGCAGGCTTGAGAGTAAAAAATTAAACATGTTTAATTTTCTACTCTCAAGCCTATATCGGTTTCTTTTGTATTAGTCGTTCACTAATACATACATTCCAAAATTTCCTTGAAGGAGTGCACATCTAAAGGCCCTAGTAGCACCCTTAGCATTCAGCACCATTAAGTACCACCAAGTACCATTTACAGTCAAAAGATATTGCTATCAGGCACCATCAAAAACCATGTAGCACATGTCGGACATTCATCTGCCCGGACTTGTATCATTTTTTACTAAATATATAATTTATAGTAATAATAACATGAAGTTGAACTTTTAATAAAAAATGATTAATTATGAAAACTTTAAACTTTTGATATCATAATGAATAACAATGTTATTTTGTGCTGTAATCTTTCGTTGCTATCTTCGTGCTATTAAAAATGTATGAAGCTGTCATTATGTCCGCGTAAGCACATAATTTACTCGGACATTGCAGCGGACCTTCAGATTGGTCCGCGGACATTGCTGTAGACGAATTAAATTACCATGGACACGGACAATGTCCATGACAGGGGCCTTAAGAAAACATATGAAAAAAAAGCTGGGTTTCTACAGCAGAGTTTTGATGTATGCGTCTAAACGTCAAAGTTAAAATTATACATTTAAAAAACAGAATTTAGAAAAATACTTATAATTCTTTCAATTTTGCTTTTTTTAGAAACTTTAAAAATTTTTGTTCAAGTCTTATCCTATTTACCTGCAAAATATGGCAAATATTACTGGAAAATCCTTGCCATATTTTTGTGATTAAAACATTATTTTACACAAACAACACTTTAAACTAAAAACAAATTGATTGTAAAAGTAATATATTTAAATCTATGCAATTTAACAAACAATCAATAAAAAAAAGAAACTGTGCTGGTGTAATAGTAGCTTTAATAATCATCAGAGAAAACAAATAAGCTGATGTTTATATCCACTTTATGATATTTCCCTTTTTCCTATGTGTTGCCAGTTGGCTGGGTTTCCCTGTGGCTGTCCATTACGTCACCTGAAAGAGATTTCAATGCATAATCACTAAACACAGGTTTTCTGTTAGCACTTAGATAATTGGATGGGTTGTCGGAGGCACAGGTGGAACCCAGTGGTCGTGAGGAACACCATCATCATTTAGCCAGGGTGCAGTAGCCTTCCAAGTTATCTGAGGTGGGGGCACCGACACTCAGGTCAACTGGTATCGTAAGGTGGAGGCACCAACCTTCAGCTTTGCACCGCGGCACCACCCCGACCTGTGGCCCCGTATACCACACCACGTTTTCACCATTCATCACAAGAAATAGCCTAGCTCATTTCACCCCGTACACACTAACAGAATATTACCTGTAAAACCAGTCCTAACTACTTACGCAGTTTCCAATCTGCTCTTAACCTTTTTATATCTTCTTTTTCCCGCTGATTCGTCCGGATTTATTTTGTTATACACTTATTATTTTTCTAGTCGTCACCTCCTGTCACTTTTTCCACATGTCCTCTATTATAATTTTTATATTGGTAGACCTGCTTTCTTTTTAAACCCTAAGGCCTAACACTCACGCCTGCCATTCACGCAAAACTAAAGGCTTAACCTACCAAGTATACTTACATTCGGCCATCCTTCGAACAACTCGTCCCGAGTTGATCATCTGCCATCTGTTGCTCCTCCTCCAGTTCACAACCACTCGAGTCATCTGTCGAGTCAGTACGACTGCTGAACGGCTTCATCTTGTCAACTGCTATTACTTGCTGGTAATGGTCGTTTCTGGTCGTCCGCTGAGTCCCCACAATATCCTGCACCTCATACCGGTCGTTTGGCAATGCCTTCTTGACCACAAAGGGGCCGCTGTAGGGTGCACGAAGTTTGCGGCTCGTATATGGAGCTGGTTCATATTTTTTTACTAGCACCAGGTCACCCTCCTGGTACCGCTTAGGTTTCTTTCGACCTTTGTCGAAATATCGTTTCTGTACTTCCTGTGCTTTCTTGTTCCTCTCTTTAGCCTGTTCCCGTTGTGTCACCAAGTCGGCAACCATTTTAGACGTGAGCGTAGTCTCGTCTGTCAGCACGGCGTCAGCACCGCCCCTTGGCCTGTATCCCAATAGAAGTTCACTTGGGGTCTTGCCCGTACTGCTATTCACAACGTTTTTAATTGCATACTGTGTCTGTTTCACCTGTTTGTCCCAGAGTTCCTCCTCTAAGGTTGAAGTCATTAATGCCATCAGGATTGAACGATTCAATCTCTCTATTTGACCATTCGCTCTCGGGGTGGCGACGGCGTTTTGAACGTGTTTTATTCCATTCTGCTCACAAAAGCACTTAAACCCTTTTGATGTAAATGCACTGCCTTGGTCAGAGACCAATATTCGTGGGGTCCCATAAACTGCAAATATATCTTTGCAGAACTCAATAACTGAATTTGCTTTTGTTGTTCTTACGGCTCGGATAAAAAGGAATTTCGTAAATGCGTCGATAATTGCAATGATATAACTATTCCCCCTCTTGCTCTTAGGGAACGGCCCTAAATGGTCTATATGTACGGTATGCATAGGCTCTTCTGGCTTCGGTATAGGGTGTAGGTAGCCCTCGGGTTTCCCTCCTGTCCTCTTGTTGTATAGACATCTAATGCAAGTAGATAAATATCTGTCTACGTATTTCCTCATGTTGGGAAACCAATAGTGTTCGTTTAGTCGATTGAGAGTCTTTTCTGTTGAGAAGTGCCCCAGATCGTCATGGGCCGCACGTACAACCTGACTTCGCATTCCCTTTGGTACCAGCCACTGCTTGCCTCGTGAGGTTACTTTATAAACCCTGCCGTTTTCCAAACTGTAATTTTTATGGATGTCTTTTTCATATTCGGTTATTGCAGGTCGTGTTAGAATTTTATATATCGTCTTAACTTTTTCATCGGTTAACTGCCCTGTTAAAATCCAGTCGTCCTGCCTTATTTGGAATACCATTTCTCCACTACTGTTATCATACGGATTCCGACTTAATGCATCAACATGCTTCATACGGCTCCCTGGCCGGTGTTTGACTATGAAGGTAAATTCCTGCAGCTGCAACCACCATCTCGCGATCCTTGGAATTAAATATCTCTTCTCACAGCTCGCTTTTAACGCATTGCAGTCCGTGACGATATTAAAATTATTTCCCAACAGGTAGACACGGAACTTTTTCACTGTTTCGACCACAGCCAGCGTTTCTAATTCATACGAATGGTATTTCATTTCTGCTGGTGTCGTTTGCCTGCTATAATAAGCTACAGGATGTAATCGCTCGTCGGTCTGGTATTGCATCAGAATTCCAGCTACGCCTATTGAACTGGCATCTGTGTGTACTTCTATGTTACCCTTCGGGTCGAAGATAGCTAAAATCGGTCTTTCTATCAGTTTGTCTTTCAGCAGCTCGAACGCTTTATTTTCTGTTTCTGTCCATTCCCATCGGGTGTTTTTGCGGAGCAACTCCGTTAATGGTTTTGCTACTTCAGCATAGTTTTGTATAAAGTGTCGGAAATAGCCCGTCAATCCCAGGAACTGTCGTACATTATGTACTGTTTTCGGCTTCGGAAATTGCTTGACTGCTTCAATTTTATTTCGTCCGGGTTTTATACAGCCTTCTGAGCATTCGAATCCTAGAAACGTCACTGTTGATATTAAGAACGAACACTTCTTTAGGTTCAAAGTGATCCCTTCGTTCCGGAAAATTGTTAAAGTCTTTCGGAGTCCCTCCATGGCTTCAGCAATAGTTCGTGCATGGAGTAAAACGTCATCCAAATATACTGCTGCGATTTCTTTAATTGGTGAGAGGATTTTATTCATGAATCTTTGAAAGATCCGTAGCGCATTTGTCAATCCAAAAGGCATGCGCTCAAATTCATATTGGCCTTCCGTTGTTACGAATGCTGTGTACTGTTTTGATTTTTCTGCCATTGGAATTTGATAGTATCCCGATCTTAGATCTAAGCTCGTAAAGTATTTTGCGCCTTGTAATCTATCAATTTGATCATCTATACGGGGAAGTGGATAGTTGTCCTTAATGGTCATTGAATTTAATTTCCTGAAATCGATGCACAACCTCGAATCTCCATTTTTCTTTTTTACCAGCACGATAGGGGATGCATAACTAGAATCTGATTCTTTAATAATTTTGTTGATCAATAAATCATTGACGATATCGGCAACTACTTCTTGTTCCTTATTTGCCATCCTATATGGGCGAAACGTAAATGGTTTGGCGTCTTGCAGCTCTATCTTCATATTTATTGATTTTGCACAGCCTATCTCACTGATATTCATTGCGATACAATCTCGATATTCCTTGAGGAGTGTCAGCAGCTTTACTTTATATTGTTCGTCGACATCCCCGATATTAACATCTTCTATCTTAAGATCTATCTTTGCATTACTCTTATCACTCTCTATTTTACCAATCCGTTCAATTGTTTCTACGCATGGCCAGCCCCGCGCTACCACTTTGTTTTGTTTAATGACCAGGTCTTGATTTGATGTATTCAGTAGTGGTAATACTGCTATATTATTTCTGAGGCTGACTATTGATCGAGGTATACACGCTTCTTTGTCTTCTGGGTAACGTAATGACGGTCTGATATACACATCTCCGCTACTTTGATCAGCAATTAACCTTATTATTCCTAAGTGCTGTGGGGGTATCAGTGTAGTGCTGGCCGCTCGCAAAATTACTTTCTTGAGGTCTTCTTCTACATTAGGAAACATGGCCCATATGTTGTCTTGATTTTCCAAGAATTGCAACTTGTCATTTGTTTTGATAACAATTACTTGTGGTAGTTCTGTAAAATTCCTGCCAATGATTATTGGTATATTTTGTTGATCATTTGCTACTATGTGAACTTTGATGGTTGCTGAAATATAATCGATTTTGACTCGGATTGTGGCAGAGCCTTCACTTATCACCACTCCATTCCCATAACCGTATAATGTGGTTTTGTCAGCACCATTTATTTCCACACCTATTCGACCTGCTTCTCTTTTAGTAAGGATTGAACAGGAGCTACCAAAATCGATGTAAGCACTTGAGCATATTTTGTTTATTTCAATATTTTTGTAGAACTTTTGATTGCTGACGTCCAAATTAGTGATCTCTAGTCCCGCTATTGTGTTTACTTGTTCATCATTCTTTTTCCTTGGGCAGCTGTTCACATTGTGTTGCTGACTTCTGCAATGAGTACATCTCGCTGATACACTGCTTGACATTTGGCATTTGTTGGCGAAGTGCCCTTGTTGTCCACACTTGAAACATGTGAGTTTCCGTACTAACGATTCCTTCTCAGTTCTTGCTTTATTGTAAGTTGTATAATGTCTTTTAGAATTATCTTTAATGCGTTGCACCTGGTAAGGTGATGGGTGCTCGTCATTTACATCCCTTAGGTAACGATATAACTTTTCCGGTGTTCTATAACCTCCGGCCTTCGCCCCTGTTTTGATGATTTTATCATTTATACCTCCAATTATACAAGAAACAGCTTTTGCTCCTGTAATTTCACAGGCTGTCAGTAGTACTGTTTTCTCGTGATAGTACATTTCGTAGCTCTCATTGGGCCGCTTACGCCCTTCTATCATTTTTAACAATAACTCATGAAAATCAGTTCGTGGAGGGAAAGCGTCCTGCAGCTTTTCTTTCCATTCCATCCAGGAATACTTTAAGGTTCTTTGGCCTTTATACCACGTTTCTGCTAGGCCCCGCAATTTCCCTAGCGCGAAGTAAATAGTGGCTTCCTCGCTCCATTTAAACACTTCTTTCAGCTCGTCTATTTTCTTACACCAAGTTGTGGATGACTGTTCTCTGTCTTCGGGATTAAAAATGGGCACTGTATCCCCCTTAAACATGCCATTCTGTTGATGACCAGTATTTCGCTCCAATAGAGCAGTAACAGCATTTGTAAATTCATCTATTGACTTTGAGGTTGCGTCTGATCGTCTTCTTGTTCTTCTGTGCTGCTCATACTCGCTTTCATCGTCTGATGAAACATACTTGTAATGTTTTTTTTGAGTTTTTCGTGCTTTTCCACCCATAACTTTAGGCAACTAGTCTGCTTGCAACTTTCTTATAATGAGACACTAAAAGTAAACAGTAAAAACGAAATACAATGTTATTAATAGTATAATGGTGGCACTATGGTAGTGTAGTTGTCCTAACGCAATAAACAGCCTCAGGTGTATCCCACTTCTGATATGTAAAAGTAATATATTTAAATCTATGCAATTTAACAAACAATCAATAAAAAAAAGAAACTGTGCTGGTGTAATAGTAGCTTTAATAATCATCAGAGAAAACAAATAAGCTGATGTTTATATCCACTTTATGATATTTCCCTTTTTCCTATGTGTTGCCAGTTGGCTGGGTTTCCCTGTGGCTGTCCATTACGTCACCTGAAAGAGATTTCAATGCATAATCACTAAACACAGGTTTTCTGTTAGCACTTAGATAATTGGATGGGTTGTCGGAGGCACAGGTGGAACCCAGTGGTCGTGAGGAACACCATCATCATTTAGCCAGGGTGCAGTAGCCTTCCAAGTTATCTGAGGTGGGGGCACCGACACTCAGGTCAACTGGTATCGTAAGGTGGAGGCACCAACCTTCAGCTTTGCACCGCGGCACCACCCCGACCTGTGGCCCCGTATACCACACCACGTTTTCACCATTCATCACAAGAAATAGCCTAGCTCATTTCACCCCGTACACACTAACAGAATATTACCTGTAAAACCAGTCCTAACTACTTACGCAGTTTCCAATCTGCTCTTAACCTTTTTATATCTTCTTTTTCCCGCTGATTCGTCCGGATTTATTTTTTTATACACTTATTATTTTTCTAGTCGTCACCTCCTGTCACTTTTTCCACATGTCCTCTATTATAATTTTTATATTGGTAGACCTGCTTTCTTTTTAAACCCTAAGGCCTAACACTCACGCCTGCCATTCACGCAAAACTAAAGGCTTAACCTACCAAGTATACTTACATGATGTTATTTTTTTCTACAGAACTATTTAAGTGTTTTCACCTAAAAATATTTTATTTTTTTTCACCTAAATATTTTATTTTACAAAATTTAAGAAAAAGTATTCGAATTTCCTATGGTAACATAACCTATAAAATTTTATAAATTGAAATGTCAAAGCATTGCTCTCTCAAATAAACACACACAATTATAGAATTAATCCACACCATTTGAAAACATATATATTTTACACTGTATGTATACGAGTGGTAGGAGGTAAGCAAGGTAAGCAAGGTTATAATTTTCTAGATATGAAGACCTTAAAATTAACTACAATATTATTAAACTCAAATTTATACCTAAAATTTTCGTTTAAATATTGTTCAGCCTAAATCTGAATTGAATAATAAGAATTAGTACATGACCTTAGCAAAAGCTTAAAATTCGCAGATTTTAACCCAGCTAAGAAGAATTTAGCAAACATTTTAAATCGGCAAAAGCTCTTAAAGATTTTTTTGTTTTATTTTGCTTTATTTTTCTAAGCAGCAAAAAGTAAAGCTTTCAAGCGCATGCGCAGAAATATTCCATACAATAATTTTATTATAATGCTAGCAGATAGGCAAAAGTTAAAATTCAGTGTTTTGTTAAAAATGGCGCGGACAAGGTTTTTTATTCTTGTCAAAGTGGATTTAACGCGTTGTTTTGGATTACGTACATTAGGAAATTGTTCAACAACAAGACCGGTAAGTGGTGTTTTTGTAGATTAAATTCCTGATTAATTTTTAAGTATTATCATTTAACACATAATTATGGTAAAAGATAAATGATAAAGTGATGACAGTGAGTAAATATTATAATTTCAATAGCATAAATGACAGTTCCATTTTAAGGTGTGTGTAAAATATCCAATTTAAGGTTATTAGTGAAGTTATTTTTAGTGTTTATTTGTTAGATATCCAAAATTCCTATTATATAAGTTATTACCGGTTAACAGAATGGTGATAAGAATTGTAGTTGTCTCTGACTACTGTCTTGTATAAAAACCAAAAGTTGTCAAATGATTTGCATAGCAATGAATTTCATACAAAGTTTTTTTTTTTTATAGGTCATTTGATTGGATTGACCTAGAGCAATTTGGTTGCCGGCTATCGAGAAAGGTTCATTAAAACCATTTTTAGGCGCGTTTTGTTGAATCAAGTGCTTAATGATTTTAGCTTTTCCTAATTCTTTTCCATACATATTTAAGTGTTATGTTTACTGCATTGCAGTATTATAAAGGGGATTTTTAATGGATATTTTGAAAGAGCGAGCTGATCGTAAAGTTCATTGTCCGCACTTTTGTTATCATTTGAACCCACATTTCATTTAAAAAAATAAATAATTTCAACGTGCTTTAATTTTAGTACTCTATAGAACTTATTTACCATATTGTCTCGTGTTGGTTACCTTCTACATCATTATCCTTGTTTTTTTTTTGCAAGGAAATTTGTTATTAATTTTACTCTTATTAAGTTCGTAGATATTATCTGATAATATTAATAATCTTTACTATGTGTGCTATATAAGATTTTTGTGATGGTAATAGAATTTTATTTAAAGTTCGTAATGTGTAAACTGAAGAAGCTGATATGAATTTGACTAAAAATTTTGCCAAACTAAAAGTTTATTTTCATGCCATCCCTCTTGACCATTTTTTTGCATAAAATTTTTACTCCTATATAGTAGATAAACATAATCTAAGACAAAACTATATTAACATCAATTAGTGAGCTATTTCTACCCTTTTAAGATTTTTCAAGGGACTAACAAAATTTAAATAATTACTTCATTGAAAACTGGTTAGAAAATTTATGACTGATTAGATGAAAAATTCAAGATTTAACATATATGCGTATTTTATGCATTCAAGTCTGGCACCGTCCGGTTTGGGAATTATATAAGGGATGACTTTGTTTTTTGTCCTAAGCCGTACGTATTATGGGAAAATTTAAATATCTTGCCGCACACAAAAAACCTTGAAATCATATCCAAGATTTTGTGGTTTTTTGCTACCATATTATTTGTAACTTCTTTCATTTTTTTCACAGCATATTTAATTAGCAAATGTTATTTTAATGATTACTCAATTTGATCTTTAAAAACAAACATAAATTATAATTTATTCCTACTGATAAAGAAAAACGTCTCTAAGCAATCTTTTCTCAGGTGAATTTTTATTTTCACTAAACTCCGTTCGTTTAGTGTCGAAAGTTTCTCTCATGTTTTGTTTTCTTTTAAATTTTTTTACGAGACCTTAACTAATTGTATTATAATCGAATTTCTATGGATCAGTTATGTATGTACATTTGTAAAGTTTAATGATTTATTAAGCTTGTTGGCTTGTGCTGATTATGCTTTTATATTAGTTTGAGACAGGTTCATGTACTTGCATGAGTTTTTCAGCTTTGATAAAGATCATATCTTATGCTGTGGTTTTAGAAAAAATATATTTCAAACTTGGGTCTTCTGCTTAGACCAAAAAAATAATTTTACCTCTTTTAGGTTTTTTCTCTTTGTTGTTTGAAATAATATATGGTTTTAGGAGAACTCCACAAAAACCCCCTAAATAAAGAAAACAGGAATATTACAACATTTAAAAATCGAAATATTTGTTTTTTAACAGGTGTTTTATTTTTTTTCTTTGTTAGTTTTATTTTTTTCGACGGTTGGGAATGTAGTAAAGGTAAAACAATATTCTAATGATTCAGATGTATTGCTTCTGATTTTCCTTATTTTTGTTACTAAATATTTAAAGTAATTATTAGTTGCCTAATTTATTAATGGCTATTTTTTGTCAGTCCATTCCTTCTAATGACGTAATTCATGATTCAAAAGTCTGCCAGTTAAAAGACAGGTGAAGATAAAATGTTTTATGATCAATTGCATTTTTTGTACAGTCCTTTCTTTCTTATTGATTATTGGAACGGCGAAAAGGTCGATGATAAAACTTGATAGAATTTCAGATAGTTTTTAAATAGGTGGAAATTTGAAAAACAAATTTAAAAAAGAAAAATCATTCACAAAAGAAAAACCGTAGAAAAATACAGAACTCTTCAATAAATTACATGATTTAGCCTTTTTCCGTCTGTTTAATACCTTGAGTGCCAGTTTGTGCCGGGCATAAGACGAGCAGGATTCAATCGGCTTTCAGATTTACTAATTGTTGATTCGTTTAAAATCAGGTTTTGCTTCTGTTTAATTGACTGATTTTCTTTGTTTTTTTTTTATAAAGTAAAAAATGATTTAATTTTAGTGTTATTTTAGCTAAAAGCACAAACACACACACACACAACCCAACGAAAAATGAATGGAGGTTTCTATTGCATATATATATTGTCAATAACTTAGGAAGTCGCTTTATTAAGAGAAATGGGTGATAGTTTTGTTATTTCTATCCTTTACGAGCAAATGTCAATTATATAGTTTTTTGTGCCAACTTCCTAATTGCAAAATTTGCTTCACGTAAGAAAAAAATATTTTTATGTTTATTGATAGCATTAAAAACTTCTAACCTTTTATCTTTGGCACACAACACTTTAGTTTGAATTCCATTTTTTATAATAAATTTTTGGGAAATATTTTGTTGTTAACTCTGTTTGGTTTTTTCTTTATTATGTTTACCTTCGGCCAAGAGTCGTTTATTTTCTTTTATTATTTTCTTTCAGATTATTTTGAATGTCAAACGTAATTAAATCCAATTTTTTTGTTTCATCACTAACACGAGTATTATTATATTTACTTTTCTTATATAAATTTTACCTCTCCTCTGAACCTTATTAAATATATTAATATATATTTTTTGTTTTTGTTTTTGATACCAAATACTGTCTGTTCTCGAAATAGCCAAAATAATTATCAAATTTTGACTGAAAGAATAACCTTTAACTCATATCTAAACCAACAAAAAATATAATATAAAAATATTGAATTTAAATTAATGACAAATGCTGATTAGAACCCAAATTTTTACTTTAATTACTCTAATATCTAGGCTAAATTTGAACCAACAATACATTTAAATTTTTGATTGAATTCTGCATATATACAAGAAAAAAATCACCATAATTTGAAAAACGAGAATTATAGCAAGAATTTAGGTAGCTGATAAGGTTTCAAAAAAGATTATTGTTTATTTTACAAGTTAACAGGTTTGATTTGTACCTTCAAATAACGTAGAAGCACAAAAATTTGAATCTTTTTGGCGTTTATCATCAATTTTATACGGATAGGCGCTGGTGAGTTCTACCCATCGAACAGCTTACTCACTAAATTTTTTGGAATATAATATTATGATTAATCATCAAATTGGCTACAAAATTTTTTTGTGTTTTGATTATTTCTTCTATTCCCTGACATTAGATAATTATGGCCAAATATTATACCAGTTTTTCATGATCTATAGAGATACACTTCTGAAAATATTATACAAAAAGAAGAACTTAAGGCGTTCTTATCATTAAACATAATCTTTAATATTCACCTTAAAAACACTCTTTTATTTGGTAATTTTACAGCATAAAAGAACAAAATCCTACGTGAAAAGTTTTAAATAGATTTTATTTGCCTCCTTAAAATTCTGCTAGATATTCTTTTAATTTTTTTTTATTCTTCAAAATAAGAATGACTCGAAAATTTCTCCATCAAAATGCTCTAGATGTAAAGGGAAAGCTTTCTTGATTTAATTAATCAGGGCTAAATATTTTGATTACTATTTATAACGGTGTCCAACATTATATGTAATTGTTATAGAAAAAATATTTTGTAGCTCAAATTAAGATCCGATATAGACGTAATTGACCTGAACTTCACTAATAGAACAATAAAATTGATTTATGTTGTTTTCGTTTAGGTTTCTGTCAGAAAAAATATAAGAATCAAATGGGGCTAATTTTATTTATATTTTTTTTATCTACTCCTTTGAAAGTATAATTTATTTTAAATGATGCTGTTGAGAGAATTTTATTTAGTTATAGACACTCAGATAATTAATAACGTTTTCCTTTTTTTTCGATTCCCTTTGTTTTTAGGTACTTGAAAAGTTCAAGTACCTAAAAACAAAGGGAAAAATAATGATTGCTAATGTTTATTCTTTTATTATAAGAAAATTTATTCGTTTATACAATATTTTTTGTACTTTTTTAAATTATGATTTCGTTTTTTATTTTTAAAATTCAATTTTTAGAATTTTTAGAATATTTTTTCTTTGAATTTTTTTTTTTTTTTTTAGTTTTTTGTTGTATAATTCCTAAAATGAGTGCTTAAGTTGAAATATTTTAGAGCTACTTATTTTTAACTTTTATTTCATACTCTAATAAAATTCAGTCTCGTTTTTAATAACATTATTCGATATTACAAACACCTTGAAATTGAATTTAATTATTTTTTTTGTAGTATTTCTTAAATTTCATTGCAAGTTATAAAATGTGCCAGTAAAGCTTAGGGTATTAATGTTAAGAAATTTAAGACTCCAATTCAATGCTTCAGTTAGAAAACTTTTGTGCCAGCTGCTACTGGTATAGGAATAACTACAAATGATATTCAAAAAATACTTACATTGTAACTAAAAATATCAAAATGCACTTGGTTTAAGTTAAGGATTTCAGCAAATAATTCTCCCGTTATATCATAGGATTTTACTAAATTTACTCTAATTCTTCCTCAAAAGCTTATCCGATTTGCTCATGTTTTTATTAATATTTTGATAGCTTCATATGGTGTGCTTTATTTTAGCAGTAGTTCTATCTCATTTGTTTATCCTGTAAATTATTCTTTTGGGCACACTTTAATTTACTTTACTTCTAAAATTGCTCGTAGATGTGTTTCATAATGTTATCCATAATTTAGTGCTTGCTCATGAACCAGAACTGGTTTCATTCTATCCATGATAGATTTTTCTAGTCTTCTTGTAATTAATCTATGGAATAGTTTGTCTAAGTTTGTTCAAAATGAGACTAGTTTTGTACTTTAATTGGATTACTTTTGTGTATTACCAAAAACTTGTTATACATTTTTCGAGAAAGTAACAAAAGGGCTGACATATTAGCAAAATAGAAGAAATATATTTGGCTCCACAAATTTCATTTGATTTGTAGACTTTTTAAATTTGAATAACAGGTTAATAATCTCTAATGTCATTCGATATCATTTCTTTACACTTTCTTATTGAAATATTTTCCATAATAAAAGTGGACTAAATTATTTTCAGAGTATCGATTATGTTGCCTTTTATAATTATATGAAATTAAAAAACAAAAATTCAAAATTTGCAATCTCCATCTCTTTGTATTTTATTATCCTTTTCCAGAAGCTTTAAAGACATTCCTTTTGTTTTAAATTATATAACAAATACCTTAAGTATTAACATTTTATAATATTCTGTTTGTAGTACTACTCCTCCAAAGAGTAATCCTCCAAAGCTCCCATTTTTCTTAATACCTAAATATACTGATATTTAATTAGTGAAAAATAAATATTTAAAGAGACGACAAAAAGCTGTAATATTTTCGTTACTAATTTTAAAATTAGCATAATATTTTCTTAAAACCTACTTTTCGTATTTGTAAAGCAAAATTTTTTAAGTACTTTGACGTTAAGAACAATTTTAAGTATCTTGAGTATGAGTATAAGTTGATGGTATTTTTACCAAAATTCTATTAATTTTGGTCGTTAGTTATGGATTTTTAATTAAAGCACACAAAAATTTCTAAACAATATTATCTTTATTTATTTTTATTTTAAATTTTCATTCTTTATTTATTTTTCAAAAAATTCTTATATCCTAAACAAAACTTTAGTACTTTTTGAACTTCAATAAATTTTTTACTTTACAAAATATTTTATTCTTCACGTAACGTAACTTGAAAAATTTTTATTGTGTCAGCAATTGATAACATAATTTGCAAAATACCTTATGGTCCTGTCCCTCTCACGTTAGAAGAGGAAATAGGATTAATGAAAAACGAATTTCTTAAGACCATAGTAGTGCAACCGCACTTTTGCCATGAGACCTGATCGCCACCTAATGGCGAAAATAATACTGTTGAACTGTTTTTAATTGTTTTAATTACTTATAATTGTTCAATATTGTAAATAATTGTTTATTATTATTAAAAATTAATTTTCATTACAAATGGTTGTTTATGTTTGTTAGTAATATTGTTTATACATCGTTAAATAGTAAAAAAAAAAAGTAAATAGCTAAGAAACAATGATAAATAATAGAAAAACAATAAATAATAATAATAATATTATAAATAACAAAAATAATATAAAAAAATTATCGGTAATTAACAAAATACTACAAAAATAAACAATAAAAACAACTAATAACAGTTCAAAAGCTTTATTGCCGGCATGAGGCTGCCAGCCAGCGGTAAACGGGTGTCAATCACCAGCCATCACGTGGATATGCTCAGAGCTTTGAATATTATTATAATGACAGTGTCCTTAATTCTAAAACACAAAAAAACACTAAAAATAGGGTAAAAGAAAAATAATATTTAAAACAAAAAAATAAAAATTTTTTAATTGATTCTTCGTTAGGAACCTTCAAAGTCCAACTTCTGTTTACATATTTCCTTTAATAATATTTTTTAATAAAATTAACTCAAAAGGATTGAGCTGTTATTTTTCTTGTTGTTGGCGGTAGTTTCATTCAATCCGGTTAGACGATTATGTCAAAGAGATTTCAACTCACTTTTAATTTGAGTTTTTGATACCTGGTTCCGGCCTGGTGGATTAGAAATATCTTTGGGGCTACTAAATTTAATAAGAATAGTGTCCGCTGTGTTTATAGCTTTTTTCATTACGATAATTACGACTTGCACCCTTTGTTAATACTTTCTCTCATTTTCTGATATAAAGTTTAAGTCTGCTGAGGGTGGATAAAAATTATCTGTTATTCAACCTGTAAAAATACTTCAGTTTCACTGAAAATGAAGCTTGAACAAGCTACTTTTAAGTCAGTAATAACAGTGACTGACTGTAGACTCCTTTTCCAGTAAATGGAATTAGGTGCTTATACAAATTTTCTAATAATAAAGGAAATTAATTCTTTCTGTTTTTTTTTTGTTAAATAAAAAATAAACAACCTTTAATTAGATTTCATTAGCAAAAAACGACAAACCTTTTTCCCAGGTATTACCTAATCAGTTTTAATTTTTGTAAATTAGTGGAAACATTTATATCAATCTCATGCTTAATTATTTAAAGACTTCCGGGTTGAGGCAACATAGATAAGAATTAGATTATTTTTGTAGCTTCTTATCGGAGTGATTCATCTCGTTTAAATTTTGTAGATTTTGCCTGATAACACAAATTTTGTTGAACATTTTTTTAACGTTTATTATCTAAATTTATCTGAAGAGCAATTTCATTGGTCCTGTGTTGTACAATTTTTAAAACCAATCATTAATTTTATAAAATGAAACAATAATAAGTAAGCGAAGGTATAAAAAATTATAGAAAAATAAACTAATTTTTGGTATTAATTATAAATTTTCTTTAAAAAATTTTTTTAAGTTAATTGAGAAGATTTTTAAATATTTTATATCCTCTGAAAAACATTAGAATAATAAACTTGCATGTTGATTCAATAATCTTTATTAGTTGTTTTATTTTTTCTTAGGAAAACACGATATACGCCGTACCTGAAGTTAATTTGTAGAAAAATTTTGTATTTCATGTTAAATGAAAAACTTCTTCATAAGCAAAATAAATTTTCAAATCAGGCTAAATTCATTTTTGGTTAATTTGAACATTTAATTTTAGTCTGCACGACAAGTTTTAATAAGAAAAAAAATCAGCATTAAATTGAGCGCTCAAAGTTATTTGGCATTTTAGTACATAAATATTCTTTCCTCGATGGCAGAATTTCACGCAACCGTTCTCCAATAAAAGATTATTTATAGAAACAGAAGACGATTTACAAACCATATCTATTCCAGGATTGTTATATCCTGATAATTAATTTGTATTCCAATGATATACATAGAGTATTTGATTTTTGTGTATACAAAAATTTTTTTTATTATGTTCTTGATTTCTTTTTTTTTTGCAAAACATTCATAAAATATAAATTGTAGAATATATAAAAATAAGTTTTCAACAAAAAATATATTTCTTCGTAGTACAAAGCCAGAAAATGATTTCACATTTTGGAGTATTTGAATAAATATTTGCAGCTTTTTCTTCGAAATTTTTCTAAAAATAATATATTAAGGGAAATTGATGAAAATTAAATAATTGTTGACGACTTTCAGGCTTCAGAATAAAACAAAAAAATTGTCGATAGAAATAACTTATTCATCCAGGCACATAATATTTCATGTTTTATTTGCAGAAAAGTTTCTTTGTTCATAAATATTGAATGCTAGAAAAGTGCTCTACTTTTCTATTTTCTTAATAAGAAGTTCAGTAGACAATTCAACAAGTATAAATTCGACGAGCTATTTTCTAGTTTGTATTTCTTTTTTTTTTTTTTTGTTTAAAAGCTAAAGTGACTTAGTTTGAAATTTTCGAATTAATAAAATATTTACAGAAAAACGTTTAAAGAAAATTTTTTGAACAGGAAAAAAATTGAATGTTATACTGTCATAGTTTTAAATATCTTTGTAAAACGTTTTATCTATAAAATTATTGTATAGAGAAATCGTATTCGATTAGTAAAGGTCAGCTTAATGTTTTTTTTTACTATTGGCATTGCTCAAAGCTGCTATAAAATAGTAAAACATAAATTCACTTATTTAATCAAATAAATATTTTTCAAACAGTATATGCGGGCTTAAACTTAAAACTATAATTCAATTTTGCTTTTAATTTAATTTAAATTCTGCGAAAAAAAATTTAACATAATGCTACAAACGAAAGATGAAAACATTTAATGCTAAATAAAGACGCATAAGAGATTTATTGGTACAAAAGAATTAAGTGATAAAAATTCTCCCTAAAATTTGCTCCACTTTATCAATATTTTGAAAAATTTGCTCATCTATTTCTATGTAAGAAAGTATAGCTTGGTTATGCATCCTTTTGAAAGGAAACAAAAATCGGTCAAATTTTATTTAACTAAACAACATTTTAAGTCGTTTTTCTCTTTATATTCTTTGTATAACTGTAATTGAGACTTCAAGCAGAATTCCAATAGAGCAAATATATTCCTTGGGAACATTTTTTTGTAAAGTATTATTTGTAAGAAAAGGGAAACAAAAGGTTTAAAAATATTTCTTAAGATTATTATCAAAATAAAATTTTCGATATGAACAACAAACACAATAATAAAAAACAAAATATAAATCAAAGCAATTGATTTGAAATTTTGAGAAGAAATATGATCCTTAAAACTTTTGTTTTTGATCCATATTTGTATTCAACAAAGGTAGCCTAAAAAGGACATAATGGGAATTATTCATTTGTAAATAAATCGAAATGAAATTTCTTGTATTATGTAATAACCAATAATAATAAAAAGTTTTAAAAAAATTGTTAGTAATTAACAAGAACTCCCTTTTCTTTCAAGTTTGTAGTTGAACAGGGTTTTTGGTTTTGAAAATAGAAAAATTTAGCTGTTTTGAATTTGAAATATGCCTCAAGAAAAATAAAAACTTTGATGAGCATACAAACAATAAATGAAAAGTATATTAAGGTATATATTGAGAGACAAGTGGTACTTTTACTTGGTTAATATCATAAAACCACTCCGAGAAAAATTAAGAAGGTAAATGTAATTTTTCAGGGAGATTCATTTAATATTTTTTATTCAATGTAGCTACCCTCGAAATCGTTAAAGCAATTTAACTGCACTCCACACTGCTCGTGTATATAAGAGAAGTCGTTCTATTTGATTTAAAGGGCTGGGAAAAAGTGTTGAAAAGCCTAGCAGAGTGACTGGATAGATATGATTTCTTTATAAATAGGAATAAAACAGAACTCTTAAAAAAGTTTCTATGCCATAATAAGTGCTAACACAAATTAGTAGACTGAAAAAGTTAACTCAATTAAAGAGCTGGTTTTCAGCATATAGATAACCACTACTCCATTCAGAATAAAAATTTCTTTGTCTTATAAACTGGGGCTTATAAATTGTTAACATATTGACGGGAAAAAGCTTTGATTCTCTTTTAAGCTGAAACTTTCCCGATGCTCGCCTATTGAGATATATGCAAAAAACTAACTTAATATGACCTGATACCAATAAAGTAGGAAAAAACTTCTTTTAAATATGAGAAAAGACAGAACTCTGAATATCGACATTTGTCTTCTCAGAAGGCAAGAAATTTTAAAGCACAACTATTCACCCAAAAAAATCTTTTGACTGTGCTTTGGAATGTTCATCAAATTAATATGATTGATTTTTGATAACGAAGTATAACGGAAAAATATTTTCGGTACATACAATTCTTAAACACTTCGGACATTAAGTTTGTCATGTTGAAGGCTGTCAAAAGTGCCAATACATCCTGCAACATTTCATTAGTTTTTCATACATCTCGTCCGCAGCAGCAAATTTTATATAACTCTATTTTTGCGCGTTTCTTAAAAACTAGATCGTTAATATAATTTTAGTATTAAGTCCAAAAGCCTTTATTTTTTCTCACTTCTCTGTTGAGTTACGGTATGCTCTCTACTAATTTTTCGGTATGTGCCTTTTTTATATTATTCAATTCAGTTTGAGCTCGCAGTCAAAAATCTTGAACTTCCTTCAAAATAGTTCATAAATTTTAAATGGGGTTCAAGTCAAAGCTTTCCGTAGGCCATTTCAATACCATGAAATGCTAGATTGATAAACAGTTCTACACAACTTATGCAGTGTGCTTTGAATCGTTATCTTGCTGGAACTCTACTTCCTCTTCCGGATACATTTTCATATCAATAAATTCTGGAGGATTTATTTTAAAAAGTCATCCTTTTTCATTATTCTATGTATTTTAACTTATAGGCATGTGTGCCACCAAATAAAGCAACCCCAAACCATAATGTTACCTCCACCATGTTTCACAGTTGGTTTTTCTACATCATGCTTTTTAATAGTTTCATATGGTCGGTGCCAGTATTATTCTCTCCTATATGACTAATATCTATTGATTTTTGTTTCATCTGACTAGGTAACTTTTTTCCAGTTTTCAACAGTCATAAAATTTATTTAACTACCCATACACATACATACATTGAGCTAATTACTTGTAAAATAAAATACAGGTAAAAGACATTTTAACCTGATAAAATGTTTTACTCAAAAAAAACCAAAAAAACTATGTATTTCCGCACTGTACCTTGAAAATAATTACGAGTTTTCACATCTTTCGAATATCGTCCGCGATGCTCTTTTTTTCCAATCTTGCCAAATGCATATTTTGCGCTCAAGAAGCATGTGTTCATTCACTTTTAGTCTATCCCCGCAGCTTATAGGAAAAGTAGGACCCCCTGTTTCTATGCCTCGTTAATCTTATTTCTCCTCCATTTTTTTTTCAAAAGTCAAAAGGATATCCTGTACAAGATGATGTGCAGTATTTTATCATTAAATTCTGAATTGAATGACAAATATTTTATTATTTTTAAACATAGCTGAAATATTTCTTCTTTTTTTTCTATACATTTTAATCATGCTTATGGAAATATTTTCCAGGTGTCAAAATATGTTCTCAAAAACTTTCAATTTCTTATTAAAATTATCACATCAAGCTCTCTTTGTTATATGCTTTTACATCAATCAACATTTTAAATTTTACTTTATATTTCTTCACCCTTAAAAATTAAAGAAAAAAAAGCCAACTCCAAGGAGCTTAATTCCCTTAGGACTTTTCTTTTTTTCTTACATGCATTCATGTATGTACTAAACAACCTCAGATGACAGATAAATAAATTACCAAATTTCAGTATATTGTGTATAAATTAGAGTATAAAAAATTTAACATTTCTTGTAAGAATTTTGTAATTTAAAAATAAACAAGCTTTATTTGATTTTTTTTTAACATTCTTATAAAGATGGAATTTTCAATAATTCAAATATCTTTGACGATTCTTGGGTTTGAAAAGAAACTTGTGTTTGTTAAAGTGAGTTCAAAGGGATTCGTGGAATAAAATGTATTCATCAAAAATATAAAATGAAAATTTGAAAAAATTCATATACGAGTATAAGCAACTGAAATTTAACAAAAACGACTTTTTATTTTAATTAGCTCTACCTGCAGAGACTGATGAAAAATGGTATTAATAAAAGTTACTTTAATTAAAAGTACATGATTTGGATACACCCGGGTTCTCTGGAAAAGTTACTATTCCCCTTGTTTAAATTTGAGTAAATCATTATCCTTTTTAAGTCTGTAAGTCTTAAATCGCATTACCCTCAATCATTCTATTTAAGTTTGAATAAGGAAAGCAATATAAACATTTGTTTGTGTGTATCACTTGCTTTACTTTAAGTTATATTGAGTTATCCCCATATTTCAGATACCATCAATTCGTTCAATTTAATTTAATAAACATAAAATATGGTTTTTCATAGTGGAAACAGTTTTATTTAAGAAGTAGGTTATAGGAAAAAAACAAAGTTTAGTTCTCTTCTATCCATTGGGTTTTCAACAGAATTTAGTTCAATAATTTATTTCCCTAGAAGCATATTGTTTCGAATTTTTTATGCAAATAATAGAAATAATATGTTAACACATGCACAACTGCTGCATTTCATCCATAAAAATGAAAATTTTCCAAGGATATTATCGCTTACTCTTACAAAGAGTACGGAGAATCATAACTTTTATCTTTTTAATATGCGTTAAAAAAATGCCGAAAAATCTTTTAGCGTAAAGGTCCTTACTTTATAGGAATTAAGTATTCAAGAAATATTCATAATAGATTGTAAGAAATCTAAAAACAACTTTGCCTTAGAAAATCCTGTTGTAAATGTGAATTGATCGAAATCTTAGTTAATAAATGGTTATTCAAATATTATTTCCCAGTCATTTGAATTCAATCAAACGTATAAGAGGAAGAATAAATTACAAAAAATATGAATGTAAATCACATTTAACGCCCCTGTAACTTTGTTCTTAATTCTTCTTATTAATTAGTTTAGTCTTGGGGTTTTTTTTATAGCTAACATGAGATTAATTTACATTTATGCCTTAAACGAACCAACAGGAATTAATTGTGTTTGGTTTAATTGAATTATGCTAACATTTCCGTTTCTTTTTTCATTAAAAAAATTTGTATTGTTGTTTTCTAGGGTATTGCAAGAATTTTTCAAAACCAAAACCCATTAATTCTAAATTTAACACATGGTTTCTACAATATGTTCTCATAAATATGTGAAAAATATCGTGAACGCAAAGCATTTTACTTACTAAAGGAGCAATTTCAATACCTTTTTTTAATTTTTTCGTATTATAAAGTTTTTAGAGCCACTTTGAAAAATTTGATTTCCCTTTCTTTCTTTATTTTTTTACTTTTGAACTGATTGGATTTCAACACGCGATATGAATGTGGTAGTTAGCTTAAAACTTTTAAAGAAAATTCTAAAGGATTTTAGTGTAGTGTTACTATAACAATGAAATTATTCGTTAACTTCGTTAACTAACATAATTGTTTTCAATTTAGTGTATAAAAAAATGAGAATATTAAATTTTTATATTAAATATTTAAAAGAGTAAATGCCCCGTCGTGTGTAATAAAGTTCATAGCAAATGAAAAATGTGTTCAAGTAACATAAATTATGCTAATTTTAACTTTCATTGTAATTTGATGCTTATTTAAAAAAAAAAAGTTGTGAAAAATCATGGAATTTTTCTAGAATGTAGTTCAATCTAAATTAAAATAAATTTCAATTTTTTGAGCATTAAATACAGTGTCAATAAGTTTTCTATTAAATTTAACCTCGCAAATAGGCAAAAAAGCTTAATTAAATTATAGTTTTAATAGACTCAAATACGTTACCTAAAAATTTTATTATTGTAAAGGGATTTGCCTGGAATCTCATTTAAATGAAAAAATTAAAATATATTTTAAATAGCAAACTGTTATCTAAAACCACAAATTTTATATAACTACCAAGTTAAGCAATAAATACTGAAAGGTAATGATTTTTGTTTACGTATGACAAAGTACGCCAGGTACCGAATAGTATTTAATAAATCTTTTTGCAACACTTTTAGGTAGGTAAACATTAAGTTCAAATAAAGATAAAATCTTATTTCCTTTCAAACCCTATTTTCAACAAGTTTGATTTCAATAAGTTCTAAGTCATAAATATTGTATTTGAAATCATAAACTATAAAAGGACATTATATTTCAAATTACATAAGTACAAATCAAATTGAAAATGTCAGTAAAATACTAACCATAAAGTTGATTAATAGTTGTCATCTAAGCTTTTTGCTGTCAAAGAGTATTATTCTCGTTTTGTTGCCACTTTAAGTTTCTCCAAATTTCATTGAAAGACAGATGTCAAGGAAGCAAAGGAAGAATTTAAATTAAGCCAATTGAGGTTATATTTTAGTAGTTCTTTGGTAATATCTAGAATTTGAAGGAAAACTTTTCTTAAGCATTGAAATAAAACAAACAAACAAAAAACTTGCTAGATGCAAGAATTTTATTTTAAATATAATACATTTAACATGAATCAAATGTAAAGAATTTTAAATAGTAAAAAACTTTTCTAAAGTAAGAAGAATTTTGTTTTATATTTCTTTGAAATTCCTACAGAACATAAGTGAAGGAACATTTAATGTTTTTCAAGTTTATCAATTCAGTAAAGTATTAAATTGAGAAGCTTATCTTATTCCCTAATGACCTACTCTGTACTTTGGATAGTAAAGATACTCAAAATTTCGTAAAAAACCAATTTAGTAATGTATGAAAAATTTTATATAAAAACTATCTTTGTGGAATTACTCACCTGAAATAATCTTATTTATGTTT
Source organism: Acrocera orbiculus (assembly GCA_947359355.1). NCBI lineage: Eukaryota > Metazoa > Arthropoda > Insecta > Diptera > Acroceridae > Acrocera > Acrocera orbiculus. The sequence goes on from OX375757.1 coordinate 49,714,959, forward strand.
AGCATCATTATGGTTGAGAGGATATAATTTTGATATACAATTTTATCACAAAGAGAAGAGAAAAATTATTCAAATGCAATTTGCTGTTTCTTTAGGCTGTTTTTTATATACATTTTTAATATTCGGAATATAATATTTTCTTCTATTATTGTAGTTATGAATATCTATTGAAAGTTTAATTTAGAACCATATAAAGGCGTCGGTATTGCTTTTTTAATACTTACAAGGTTACGATGGAGGCTGATAACGAAGAGGCTTAGACATCTTCTCACTCGCTACGTGCCTTGTACAGAGGAAGGTGAGTAGAGATTGAAAGATGTTTTGGCTCTGGCAAGGGAGCTTGATATAAGGTTCCCTACATGATGATCGGCGGGGAGCACAATAGATCGATCCGGTCGCAGTGCAGCATGGCCCTCCCTAATTTTAATAATAATACAAATCTACGAAAAAATATGTTTTCTCTGTTAAACAATATAGCAAAATCTAAAATACCATTTTTTAAAATCTAAATAAATCTATAAGATATTTAAATTCATTAATTTCAAATTGAGTAATTCTCGACGTTTAATTCATTTGTGGCAAACACGAGAGGCGAAAAATAGTACTTCCTCGTTGACAATTTGTCTTTTAACTGTCTTTTTTTTTAAAGTGAAAATTGATTTCTGTGATGTTGAATTACCAGTAGAAAAATTTTTTGTCTTGTTTCTAATTGAATATAAAAAGATTAGCTTTCATACTTAAAAAACAAAAACTAGACAAAGTGATATTTCTAGCTTTGTGAGACTTGAAAGAAACTACTAAACTATTTTTACTTTTAAAGACCTTAGAAGTAGTAAAATAAATAAAATTTTTGTTTAAACTTAGAGAACTAACTTGCTAGCACAAATTGTAAAAATTTTTTAATTTGTTCGCATGATGGGAAAATATTGTATATAAAAAAGACTCACACCAAATTTCTAGTGGTGCGGACTAGAACTTGAGAAATCATGACAAGATTTTCGAAAAAAGTTGTTTCGAGAAAAACGCGTTTAAATTTTCGGATAGAGTTAAGCGGGGTATTCACTATATTTCCGGAAGGGTTTAAACTTTGTAAATATTTTTTTCTTTCAAATTTCTAGACTAGAATACCAGCCCTTAAAGAATTCAAAATATAATCAAATTAAATCTTTTATTTGTTGGTGAGAGTTATTAAATTACTTTACCATCGATTCTCTAATGCCTATTAAAGCTTTGACCGCGATATAACAAAAGTTTAATATTTTGTGTGTTTATTTTTGAACATATTTAAAACTTTTTGTACGGATAAAATTTAACATTTATCTCTAAAATTCAATAGAGATAAAATTGAATTTAATAATTCAATAATCCAAAACATCTTTTAAACACAAAAAACTACAAAAGAAAAATATTGTAGATTTTTCCTGAAAAATATAAAAGTACTAGTTATGTCCTATGAGAAAATTGCGTGACATAAATCTCTTTAAACCTTTACTCAAAACACATTTTTAGATATGTCTTCCATTAAGTAAACTACTTAAGGAGTAGAAATTTTATTATAATGTGAATCATGCACGTAATATCCGTGTGTCTTAAAGTAGGATAATCCAATCAGTCTTTATATGTTTTAACAAGTTTTTTGCATGTAAATAGATGTTTTAGAAACTTTATTGGTGTGACCTTAAAATATCAAGTAAAATATATAAAGGACCTGTATTTATGACACTGGACAGTATAAGTTTTTCTTTTGGTCTTTGAGCAGGTATAATAGCTCATATCGATTTATTTATTCAAAGTAATGAATAAAGAAAGGAAATAGTGATAATTTTTCTTTAATAAAACCTGAGAATAATAAATGAAACTTTTAGTAAAATACTTTGGAAGTTTCATAAAAAAGCTTCTAGTAGTATTATACCATTTGACAAATTTAGAATTTGTCGAATACAAAATTTACTGGGACTGCAATACAGTATGTGACGAAATTTTTGTTAAACAAAAGATAAATTATTTTCATACCTATACACGAAAATTATTGACAGTAATTTCATTTGAATATTAAAGACAATATCTTTTTATCTAGAATAATATTCTCCAGTGACATATTTATTTTTCAGTCTGTTGAATTGTAAAACCGATTATACAAGTTATTCGTAGCACGTTTTTTGTTTGGTTTAAAACAAACAATTCTTATTAATTCTGTTGTCCCTAATCTTACTACCCCTATGGAAATCTGTTTCTTACAGCTCTTTATCGCTAAGGATAACCTGTAAGTTATTTTTTTTTTGTCTGATTGGAAAAATTTCAACCAATATCTATTCAAGCATGACAGATATTATGATAACATCAACAACAGAAAAAAGCCAAAAAATTTTTACCAAAGCAGATGTTAGCTTTTCTTTACAATAAAAATATCAATAATTTGTATGAACTTATTAGTTCTTAGGGAAAAAAATTTTCATAAAATGAAATTTTTAATTTTGCACACAACAAATGCTTATTCAGTCTTATTAAATTTACTTTTGTTTATTTTCTGTTGGAAAAAAACATTGAATAAATTATCAGTAACTTAAATGTTTTTTTTGTAAAAAAATTCTGCTTTTTCCTTTAAATTTCATTTTAAAAAATAAAAGATATGCTAACAACTTTGAGATTATTAATTTTGAAAAACACTGAAAATAAGAGAAATTTGATTCATAAAACTCTAAAAATAATATTTAAAAATTAATCAACTTGAAACTGATGTCCGGAATAATTTTAATTAAAATGCAACCCATGATCAAATCAAGAGAAAATTACTGTCTAATTTATTCAAATTTATTCCTAACAATAGACATTTAATATTAAAATAAATTTGATGAAATCATTTTTACATTTTTCTTCTTGTTTATTTCGGTTTTAACATAAAAGATTCAAGTAAGATAAAATTTTAGCTATTCTTTTTAGTAATGATTTTATTTTTTTTATTTTGATAATATTTTGCAATTCTCTAACACTAAAATGTGAAGCCAAAATAGTTTTGCTAAAATTAGTTTAAAAACATGTGGATCTAAAGAATTAGGTTGAAAATTATCATTGAGTTCATGCGATTTATGTTTAAAGTTAGAATTTAAAATTCTGTTTTCCTGACATGAATTTTGCATTCCATTTAATTTAGTATAAATATTAAAATATCTTTCTGGTTTCGTTTAATAAATTAAATTATAAATTATTTTGAAATATTTTATCTATAAAGAGCATGTTTAAATAATTGTAATTAATATTTTATGGAGTAATAATAACAATTCTTTTTTTTAGCAAAATAAAATACCAACTTTGCAGATTTATTTAGTTGATATGCAAAGCTGAAAGCTCAAAAATGATCTATTTTATTTGTATTAACATTTAAAAGCACAGGATTGCATTAATGCAATGTTTGTTGACTAAAGTGAAACAATTGAGATTAGATATTTTGCAGTTTATGATTTGAGATAGTCCTACAAACTTTTTTTTTGTTTAAACAGAGCCAAAATTTAGTAAGTTTCAATGTTAAATGTTGTTTTAAAAAATTACATACATTTTTCTTTCTTTTTAAGAACTCCTCTTTTATTTGTTTAATATTAAAACAAACTGTATGTAAGAATAATTTTTTAAGGTTGTATAAAATCTTTTTAACCTTACAAGAATTAAGACACGAAACCGTAAGGCTTACAGCCAAGGTGACACCGATTCCGAATGCGATAGTCTAAGTCCAAAAGTAGGCTTGCACTCTGAACACTTTGGGCATAATCCTCTTGATTTACCTATAATGACTTTACATATTCTTCGGTACCGGAATCGATGTCAACTCGGCTGTAAGCTGGCACTCTGTGGGCAGCCTAACTGATAGGACAAATGAAAAACGCTTCTTAAATCTTGATTGACTAGCAATTGTCGTGCAACGTGTCAAGATTATTTTGTTATTCACTATAATTTCGATCTTTTATTTCAATATTTTGATACAGACAACAGAATTCTAGGATTTTTTGAAATTTATATACCCCAATTACATAAATCATATATTCTTTCCTTAACAATTGCTAAATTTTAATTGTTCTCTGGTTCATCATGCTAAAAATATTCTCAAATAAATGTCTTGATGTAATCATTTCAATTCAATTGGAAAAGAAAAACAAAATAAAAATATTTGCATATTTTTTACCCCCACAATATAAAGACAACTATTTCATGCTCTGCACACAACAAAATTTAAAGGTTTACCTATTCCCATTAAGTTCGGAGATCAGTATTCAGTTTTTATATTAACAATTTTGGGCATTGAATATTAATTATTTTATTATTTTGCAGTTAAAATCAGTATTAAAAAGTTTTTCTTATTAATAAAAGAGAAATCGTAACCTTAAAATCATTTTTTTCCTAATAAGATAAAAATAATTCAAGAAATTTTTATTTTTTAATAGGAAATATGGCAACAACAAGAAAGAAAATATTCAACAGCCACTACAGAAGATGAAAAACAAACAGGTAAATTTTTTTATCGAACGCGTCAAAGTATTTACTATAAATATTTGTCTTTTTTTAATATTAAAATAACTTTTAAAATCATTAGAAACAAGTTTAAAAAAAAAAATTTAGTAAATTGTTTTGATTCAATTAAAACACTTTTAGAAGTGTAGAAGAATTTGTTAGTTTTATACTAAAATGAGCTGAACTTCAAAAATTTAACATTGAAAGTTACTGTGAACTTTGACATTGATTTGAAAACTTGTGTTAGAAGTTTTCAATTTTTTATTTATTACCTCTAAATTCCAGCTCTTTTACTTATTGAGCTTTAAATGCTTATTTATTCACCAGTGTACCAATTTGGAATGGGACTATTACATTTTATTATTCTAGTTTTTGTGTTTTGTTTTACTGAATTTTACTTTTATATTTTGAATTTCCACTTTTGATTTTAATTCTGATGGCAGACTCAATTGTTCATCAACTTTTAATTCGAATTTAAGTTCTAATCATTTATTTATTAAATTTAAATGCTTCAAAGGTTTTCGCTTTTTGTAGTACTGTTGACTTCCAACCTGAGACCTAATTTCCTGTTTTTCTCATCCCTTTCTGTTTCTGTTTCTCTTTTCACTAAAAGTTTTATCTCTAAAATACACTTTAAATTTTTAATGCTCTTGAAACAGGATCCGTTTTACAAATATTCGCTTGTTATGAATTTTAACAACTTTTCTTAGTTTGTCTAATTTAAATGCAATAACTGATCTTCATTTTAGGAATTCAGCTCTGATTTTGCATCTTTAATTCTTAGTTAGTTACTTTGACTTCTAATATAATTTCAAATTAACAAGTTCAGACTACGGTCTCTTTGACTGCAATAAAAAAGTATAACATTCAAGTATATTTAGTAATTTACATTATCGAAAGTTGCAGATATTGATTGAAATTCAGTTTTAGCGTAAATTTTTCGTAAAAAACTTCTTTTACAATTTAATGCTTCTCGTTTACTATTGACCAGGCGTGTCAAACTCATATAAGATTTTAAAAAGGGATATTTCAGGTAGAAATCCGATATACAGTTGTTGATTAAACTTGTTAGCATTTCTTTTGGAGGGCCATAAAAAATCTTGAGGCGGGCCGCCAGTTTCACACCCCTGCTATTGACAATTACACCAAAAAGTTATCATAGCTACAAATTAAACATAATTTCATTCTCTTAATTGATTGAATATGTGAAGAGAAAAAACTGCTTTTTTCGTATTGATTTTTCGGTTCCAAGCAGTTTCAAGGTATTTAATATTCCCATTTTAGGGCTTAAGTTCAATGTTAGCTCTCTAAAAATAAACTTTATGATATTTTTGACTCCATTTTTCAAATTTAAATGTGTATTTTATATAAACTACCCAGATTAAAAAATTTTTAAAGGATAACTTGTATCCTTTTTCTGTCATTTAAAGTTTATATAAATTCACCAAAAAATAGCAATCATGTTAAACAACAATTAAAGTAAACGACAGAATGGATTAAACGACGTAATTTTGCAGAAATTTTTTAAATAAAAGAAATTAAAAAATGGTTCATAACTTAAATTCTTTTTTTTTACCTAAAAAAACAAAAAATTCATATATTTTGGAATAAATTCATAAAAAAATAATCCTGGCTAGCAAAGTAAAGCAACAGCTATCTGTTGAATTGAAAAAGGGTTTTTAGAAAGTATTCAGCATGATATGCAAATAGAAAAACTTTTTTCTTTTTTTCTTTTTGCAAAAAAAAATTCTATTCAGGTTAAATAACAAAATTTTTAGTAAAGCATAGCCATCAATTGCCAACTTTAATTTTGACCTTCTTTTGATTGCTATTAAAGAAAAGAAAGATTTTTAATGTACATAAAGGCAGTAAAAGTTTTATTTGCGAACAATAAAAATTTCTTTAAAAAAAATATTTTTTCATTAATATTTTGATAAATTTATTTTTTTATTTTGAATGGATTTTCTTTATAGCCTTAGGCCCCTTCAGTAAATTTATATACATCAAATTCTGAAAATATGTTTGTATGAAGATATTAAATAAATTCTGAAAATTGAACAACCAAAAGTGATGAGGTGGGTAACTGCCTGTTTATTGATTTTTACTTAATAAATATGTGTATAGAGGGTTGTTACTATGTGATATGATTTGTTTTACTAATGACCTAATACTATTTTGAAGTAATATTGATGTTCATAATTTATTCCCATATCGCTACTTAGGATATATTCAATCCGGGATTAATATAGTCCTATATTAAAGGTAACGGATTGTTATTTATTATCTGTCTAATTTAGGTTTTTATGTTATACATAAAAAGCTTGAAAAATTGTTCATATTGGATAAGGATATTTCTTACATTTAAATTTTTTATTTTTTATATTTTACATTGTCTGGCAATACAAATATTGACTTTTATATATATATATATATATATATTTGTTTTTTTTTTTCATAATAAAATTTTATTTATTTTCTGTTTCGGAAATTAATAATTATAACCACATTTCCTAATTTCCAAATCTCGTAGCGAATCATCGGTTTTTAAATAAATGTATAACATCTTAAAAATATTGTGTCAAAATTTCAAGCAGATCGGAGTAAAACTACTGAAGCTATAAGCATTTGAATGTCCTTTGCTCTAGAGCAAGGAGGAAGTGATTAAGCCTTTCACGCGTTTTCTAGAAGCCTTGCTCTTCTCGAATTCGGTGTTCACGATAACTCAAAATCAAAATTTTGCATACTCCATTTTTACATATTATACGAGGTAATGACGATTGCTTTTTTTGTTCTTTTATAATTATATTAATTTTACAACAACAAATAAGTCGATTTTTTTTAGGTAAAAATCGGTATTTTATGTCTCAAAGGCTACCAAAAATTGAAAATTTGATGAAAAATTCCCTCGTCATTACCTCGAAAAAAATCTCCTTTAAAAAATAAATTTTTTTTTTTTTGAGTTTGGATGATTTTGTTGAACACTACAAAACTTTTCTTCAAGGCGCCTTCAGATATTCACTGCCACTTGCTTAGTTATTAAAATTTCAAACCTTCCGGTTGGAACTTCAATAATAAATCTGACTGTTTCATCGTTTATACAATTTTTCATTTGTTCCTTATGGAATTGCAAACTTGTTGACAATTTGATGTGTTTTTCAGGTCATTTCCTGCATTCTCTACTAATTTGATACTTTTATTAGGTTGTCTCGGCTTATGTCAAAAGTTGAATCGTAACTCATAATTAATACTTTACAAAATTTTCGATTCAGCGCACTACCAGATTGACATTAGTACTAAAATAACAAACTTTTTCATAATGAACAAATTATGTACAATAAAAATTGATTAGGATGAAATCATAACGAAAAACTAATTTATAAAGATTTTTTTCATTTTTAAAATAAAATTTACTTTAATTAGAACTAAAAAATACAAGCAAAAAATATTTTCTATTTATTTACTTTCTATACAGGAAAATATTTATAATTTTTAAAGTAATCCACCACCAAAACGTTTTAATTAAGTACATAAAATTAACATGATTGCAACACTTTGGCCTGACTGTGGTTAAATTATGAATAAAATACTTTAAAAAACTAATTTTTCTACTCAATTAAAGGTCACATGATTCATTTTTATTTAAATTGGAATCTTTTTTTTCTTCATTAACTTTTGTTGGATCATATACTTCAAATTCTTCAAATTCAATCTCATTGTATCTACGATTTTCAATTAATGTTTTATCATTTGCAACATAAAATTTTTTATAGTTTTTATCCTCAAATTTCAAATTTGATTTAGATTGATCTAAGACTGTAATAGTTTGTGAAATGTTATTCATTTCCCGACAATCATTTCCGTTTTCTAGAATAATTGTATTGACAGCATCTATATAAGATTCAACAAAATTTTCAGATGTTTGTTTAATTTGATCATCAATATTGTTAGAATTTTCCGAAAATTTATCTGAAGTTTCTTTTAATATATTCTTCCTTTTAATATTATCATTTGATTTAATTTTATTTATCGTATTTTCATTTTTAGGCTTATTTAAATCTATTTCCTTATTTCGATAAATTTTATTTGCCATAGTTTTAGATCTAGATTTTGGTATTGGTATTGCTGAATTAATATGATTAGTGACTGTTACACGTTTCATTAGGTCAACAAGTTCTAATTGGCTTTGCTGTAAATCTGTTAATTGATTATTTATTGTTACTGGTACATTTTCTGTAGTTTTATGAGTTTTTTCAATACATTTTGATTCAATTATTCTTGGTATTGAACTAGATGTACTTTTGCAGCCATTCTCAAGACGGTTAACTAAAGTTCGCACATTTTCTTCAGACTGAATCCCTTCTTCTATGTCAGAGACAAAATCTATAGGTTTTTCTGGAGAATTTTCTTTGAGTTGTACATTTTTTTCCGTGCCAATTAATTCAAGACGGCTACTACAACTGTTCGATTTTATAAGCTTAAATCGAACACCTGAAATTTAGTTTTCTATTATTGTATTTTAATTAATAGCAAATCATAATTATAAAATTATTAAAATATATAAATTTTTCCTTCATAATTTAACAGTTTAAAAATAAAACTTTACATCTCTCTTACCAATATTATTATCCTTTGTTGGAAATTTCTCTTGGATTGTATGATTTTTTAAGCATTTATTTGGCTGGCAGCTAGCACATGTTTTATCTTGTTCACTTTTAGCTAAAGCAATTGAATTTGATTGGATATCAGGTAAACGATTTTCAACAATTTTACCGCCATAATAAGTAATACTAGATCCACACTCTCTTATTTTTTCTAATACATCCTTTAAACAAAATTAAACATTATTAAAAAATTAATCAATTTTATTTTTAGTTTCAAAGAAATCAACGTACCTCGCTCACATAATACGATTCACATAAATCAGTTTCACATAAAATTTCTTCATTAGAATTATTATTATCCTCATGATCCTTTAAATTTTTTTCATGAATTTCATTTTCATTACATTCACAGGGTGAGGGTGATGATAGATCTCCGCTTGAAATGCCACTCGATAAACTAGAGGAATCCCATTTTCTCATAGAATTTTCATAATTTGAATCTAGTAATGTTAAATCTCGATATTTTTGACATAATTGTTTTGTATCAGAATTATTAATATCTGATGAAATTTTCTGAGAACATTTTATCAAATTTTCTTGACATGATGTTTGCTTAGTTAAAAAACCATTCTCAAAAATTTTTCTAACATTACGTACAGTATCGGGATTTGGTAATTCTTCTTCAATAAGTTCTCGATTAACACGGACTGGATGATAAAAGAAATGTTTTTTCTCATTTTTAATGGTATTTGTATTAAATTCAGCTAAACTTGTTGATCCTTTTGTAATTTTACAACAATTTTTAAAAGGCTTTTTAGTTTGTGATGTTGTTTTTTCAATTTTTGTTCGTACTGGCTCAATTATAACAACATTATTATTATTTAATAATTCCTGGAAACTATAGTCCTGTAGATATTGTAAGAGACCATCAAATTGTGCTTCACGTTTACTTTTTGCCAAAATGTTATTACGAAATAGCTGGGATTTCATTACTTTATAACGTACATGATCGAAATCTGTTTCATCTTCATTTTGTGCTTTTATTAAGGTTGCTTGTTTATCGTCACTAAGTTCAACTATTTCAATAGTTGGACTAAAACTATCTAATTGTTTTTGTTGATCAGTTGAATCAACTTCATCAAAGTTTTCTGAATATTGTTCTAATGAGTCTGGCTGTGTTGTTGTATCATTAAAATTTTCAGATGATTTAATCGATTCATCGTTTTGTATCAATTTTGACCAGTAATAACGTGCCGAACCAACTTTTGCCAGAAATTCTTTTTCCACATTATTTGAATTTATTGATAAATTTTTAATATTATTGCTTTTATTTCGTTTATTATCAATTATTTGAATAATTTGTGGACGGGACATTTTTTTTGGCTTCACATAAGTCTTATATGAGAAATTAGTAAAACATTGTGAATCTTCAATTAAATCTTTTTCGATTATATTATCCTCACAATCGGTTATTATAATTTTGAATTTTTCCTGAATCTGGTTATTTTCTGATAATAATTTTTCATTTTCAAAATTTTCAATTATTTTTCCGTTCTCGCAGCTATTTTGAACAATAAGTGATTGTTCCTCTTTTAAATTTTCAAATTCTTCATCATCACTATCTAATTTATCATCTTCAAAAGGAGATAAATCAATCAAAGAACAAGTGTCTTGTTTTGCAAATCTATTAATTGAATCAAAGTTTTCTAAAGATTCTTGTATTTTCTTTAGTGGATTTTCAGTGTTGCTTTGATAAGAAGACCTTAGTGTTTTATCGATGTGCTCTGATAAATTTAAACTTTTACTAATTTTAATATCCGCTAAACTACAATATTGGTTTTCGTTTTCGTCCTTTTCAATAAAACTTATTTGTTCTAGGAGTCCATGCCGTGCAATAGTGGAATACTTTGGTGAGTTTTCGAAATCTAAAATCTTTGGTTTGAGTGCGCTATCTGCGCTACCTTCAAAATTCTCAGTTATTGTTTCACTTGAGCTTTCTTCAGATGATAAATAAATTGAATCGTAAGATATAACTCCCTGTGATGTTATATCTTGAGTAGTAAAGCTATTTTCTTTATTTTCAAAACTGTCTTTAGCTTTTTTAACCCGTAATCTATAGAAATCTTCTACAGTTGAACAGGCATCTGATTGCTCTGAATTTGAAGTTGTTGTATCAGAAAAGACACTACTTTGACTATATTCTGGATTTTTTTGAGCTTCTACTCTCTTTAATTTATTTTCTACTTTCTTTTCACTTTCAGATTTTATATTTTGAACAGCTATTTCTTGATGTTTTGAATTTTTGAAGTATTCAGAATTAATACTTTCTAGATCACTTTTATCTGTTTGCCATGAATTTGTTAGTATTTTTTCTGTACTAACTATTTTTAGGTTACTGTTTCTATAGTAGTCATCTGAGTCACGATTTTCATTCGAAGTTAAAGTATCTATACCACTTGCGGTACTATCTTCATTAAGTCGTGGAATGTATCTGAAATGAATAATTTTCTTAGTAATTTTTTGATAATTCAAAAAATTCAAAGCCTAAACTGATAATATTCGAAATTTTATCAAAACAGCAAATAAATCAAAGTGTTAAAAAGACGAAGGATGAAATTCGACTTAAAACTACGCCTAAGAAAACAGGTTGATTCAAAATGATCCTTAACTACAACTTAAAGCTACCAAAAAATAATAATAATAATAACTGTGGTTATTTACAGAAATCTTATAATGCCGTCAAAGTAGCAGTATAACTTTTAAAAGATTTTTTCAAATTTAAAATTAAAACTGCTGGAATTCCAATTTTAAAAATAAATTCTCAGGCTTTCTTTTTGTCAACTTACTGCTTGCATTTAGCTCTCAGCCCAAATGGTATGCAAAAATTAACTCAAACTCCAACAAAACTCAAATAAACTCTACTTTCAGGCGTATATCTGGCAAAATGTTGATAAAAATAACTTTTTTACTATCAAAATCAACTTTTAATTTCTTGCTACACAACATTCTGAGCAAGGCGACGCCAGATAAAGAAAAGTACGATTTTCACTGCCGTTGAATGAAGTTAAATAGAAAAAACTCTGTCGTTCTCAACGTGTTAACAATAGGAAATGACTAACAATAAAATTCGATCTAAATACAAATACTACAATAATCAAGTGAATCTAAGTAATTGAAAAGAATTCAAGACATCCATCCATAGGCAAAAAACAAAAATAATAAGAATGATGAATTTTCGCAAAATTTAGAACTGAAATTACAAAAAGAAGTAATTTTTTAAGCCATAATAGATAACAGCGGAAATATTAATCTCAAATAAATTTTTGATTGCCATTTTTTATTGTCAAAAAGTGAGCTTGCAGTCATTGAAAATTGATAATTCTATTTTATTTATCTATTTATCTTGTAAAAGAAAGATAAACAAATAGACGAAGGACTCTTTAACTTTAAAGTATTTATTCTAAAATTTATACAGCAAAACTTGCTCTCTGAATTGAACTATTTCCAAAAATGTTTGCAGTTGCAAACGCAGCTTTTTTTACGTAAAACTAGCGAAACACAATCTAGGAATTCTCTTTATAGAAAAGATAATAACAGATTTATTTTGCCAAAGTTTCTCTAATGATATGCTCAAAAACTAAATAAAAACACGGAATTTTGATGACTTTGTGTACAATTAGTTGTTATTTATATAATTATGTTCAGTAATTGGTTAAAACCTACTTTTTTATATGACTAATATTAAAATGGCAGATTTAGATACGCCTTTGATAGTAAGAATTACTTTTTGATAACAAAAAAGGATAATATAATTTTTTTTTAACTTCTTTATATTCTTTTTTTTTATCAAGATTTCATTATAAAAGTCTTGTTATCATTTAATTTTTATTTTTTTAGCTTCAAACCAGAAAAAATTCCTTATTGGTCCCTTTTTTTTTTTTGCTTTTAATATCAAAAAACATTGTTCCTAAATTTTAAAAACATTAAATCTTAGACTTATATAGCTGGAATTTAATCTTATGCAAATTGTGAAATAAGATTTTCTATTGACAACAAAGACTAAAAAGTTTGCCTTAAATTTATCTTAGTTTAGTTCTATAAAGCCTGATATTTAGCGTATTTTTCTTTTCGTCTTCTAATATTTTATATCTCTAGGGAAATTGATGGGTAAAATTTACCCTTTTCATATTTTAAAAAAGCTTAAACGTAATGGACTTTAAAGTAACCTTTTTACAAATTTTAATACTTTTAAAAAGTTTTACTTTATTTTTGCTTAAAATATAAGTTTGAAAATATATTTGAATTATTAAAAACATCTTTTGATAGAATATAAAACTACAAAAAGTTAAATAGTTACATATCCTGTCTCTTTACAATAAAAAAGGTAAAACTTGTTTACATACTTTTTACAACTTTATAGGGCCACTATTTAAACTTGTCAAGAAATACATATTTATTGCTTAGTCTTCAAACAGAATTTTATTTTATTTTTAGACAGATAGATATATATATATATATATATATGTATATATACATGTCTTTAATTTGCAATTCAATTGATACTTTGAAAATGTAAGGTGCTCAGAATAATTTGCTGTCGTAAGTAATTGAAAAATGTGTTTTTGCATTAACCATAAGAGAGAAGTTGTTTAGGTATTATTTTTTAGCAGCAAAACGTTTTTTGAAATTCATTAATTTTATATATATATAAAAAAAAATAAATACTTAGTTTTAACTACTTAGAATTCCATTCCATCCAATGGTCTTGAACAAATCAAAAGGAATTTACATCAATAGTCATAAGATTGTAGTAATTTAAATGTTTAATTCAGTAAACATCTTGAGTTTTATTATTATTTTAGCACATTTTTAGTTATTTTAGTTTCCCAAATAGTATTTATAAAAATAAATTAACGAATTCAAGATTGGATTGTCTAAAAATCATTAAAATGCTAATATTTTTAACATAATTTACCTTAAGATCAGCGTTTTCTTTTTATCTAGTTCAATATTCAACAAAATATTGTTTCTTTTTAATGTGAGAACAGTTAACAATAGAATATGTTAAATGTTTCTTGTAAAACTGATACAAGAAAAAAGTTAAGAATTTAGATTTAAGGAAGTTTTAAATAAATATCAAAAGAATGCTTAGCCTTTCAATTGTTAATGCCATGAATTTAACTTAAATTCAAAACTTTTAGCACTTTTCAAGTTAGAAAAACTAGAGAATTGTAAAAAGAGCGCTAAATAAACTTGCCAAAGTGAATTTTTGATGTAATTAAAGGTTATTAAATTCTTTAGAACCTAATGTAAAGGTCCATCCGTTGGAAATCATTTCACAGAGTAGTAGCGGATATATTTTCTTGGGATGGGGATGGAGTATATAATCGAAAAATCATTATCAGATAAAGTAGCAAAAGATATTCAAAAGCATTATAGAATCATAGATTTTATTCTTGCTTTTTTAAGCTGCTTATACCACTAATGAAGAAAGAATTTCTTGTAGACAAGTACAAGAAGATACTTTAGACATGCGAAATGAAAACTCTGTGTTTTATGAACTTTTTGTGATTTTAATAGAATTATCATGGGTTTTCTATTCTGTGCTACATTAGAGTGTTTTTGATTGACTCAATCTTGTTCAATGAAGTGTTATGAGGTACACAGCGAAATTACCTTTTAACGAGGCACTTTATTTATAGAGATATCGCTGTTAAAATTTAATGAAATATGGTTCAAATATTGTATTATTTTATAGTTATTAATTGATACTTCCTGTATCGATAAAAAAAAGCTTTAATATGACCTTTTGTACCCCTGAATCAACTCCCCGTCCCCTCTCTATCACCATCATAAAGCTTAGTATTTGGGAAATATTGCAGTTATATTTATTTGTCATTAAATTAAAAATATACCAAGTTAAGGAGATGAAGGTTAGGATATTCTAATTAATATTTTTTTATAATATTTCAAATATATTTGTTTTGTATACTGCTAAAAAAGCTATCAAATCAATTACTGTGAACGTTTAAAAGATGCAAGTTTAAGGCTGGGGTCCTAAGGAACTTTAGATTGCTTCTTAATGATTTCAAGTGACAGTGACTTTTCCTATTTATATACTAGAGGCAAAGGGAAAACTCTTTTAACCGTTCTAACTGAAAAAAAATCTGCCTTCGATTACTTAAATACGACAAAACAATCATTTAAAAAACAAACAAAAATTTACTTTATATTTTACAAAAATTTACTTTATATTTTCGTTAAATAAGTTTTTTTTTTATCTTTAAATTGTAATTTAAATTATATTTAAGCCTTCTAAACATTTTCTTTAAATTAAAGCCAGAAGAAACGCATTTTATAAATTCTAAAAACAAAAAATTTAATGAGCACCAGTATTGTTTACATTCAAAGTAAAGTAATAAAATTAAAACAAACCATAGTGAAACTCAATTTAATTTTATTGAAGTACTTCTCTCATAATAATCACAGGATTCTATTCCTTTTTCATAAAAACTCTTAGTGATGTTGTAGACCATTAAATGAGTTTATTTTGATTACTTTTGTAAATCATTACGATACATAGTAAAAAATTTATAACATAAAAATTTTTTTATTTTTAAACTCAACGATAAATCTCAAATTATTTACTGTGTAAAAAAATATGTTAATTAGGTCACTTTAGAATTATTTTAAGGTTTACCTTAATCTATGCGTTATTTTCATTAATTTTCTTTACAAAAAAATATTAAACGTTTTAATAAATACATTTTTGTTAAAGTAGCTTTAAATAAAATTATTTTACAGAATATTATCCCCATTATCTTTTTATAAATTTCATACAATAGCAAAAATTAAGGCTATGAAAACTAACAATGAAATGCTTCAGAAAAGGGTACAAACTAAAGCAATAGCAACAGGACTAAGATTAGTTTTATTTTATTACAAAGCTTAAATTTACAAATTTCTGCCCATCATTCTTATAGAATTTCTAAATGTGCTAATTAAAATATCCCTAAATAGAGTTAGTAGGGATGAAAAGATATTTGATAATGAATTATTAATAATTCTGTGTATCCTCAAATTAACAAAATGATTATATTTATAAAATAATTAATGGAAAGTCCAAAAACTGTGGTTTTACAGTTTCCATTAAAATATACCAAAAGATTGAATATTTTTTGGAAAACTTTTTAAAAGCTAAAATGATATCAAGCCTTTATGATTGCAAGTTTTTAATTAGCTTATTTTTGCAAAATTAACTCTTGAATATCCTAAAGTTTTTACTATAGATAAATTTATTCGAAAATGTTATTTCAACTTTAAGAGAATTATATTTATTATATCGAAAGTATATGCTTAAAATTTTGATTAGGACTTTGAAAAATGCCTGTTAAAAAGTTACAACTTTCATCTTGATGAATTTCAACAAAATAATACATCCAAAATTTTATAGAAACTATTGATTCATTCAACCAATATATTGCATGCGTTCCCCCCCCCCCCCCCCCCCATCACTTCAATTCTTACCCTTAAGTTAGGATATGCATAATACGTATAAAAGCTCATATCGTTCCATAAGACCTGAATGTTTTTGAAAAGAAGACTGCATTAAAAGTAATTACTGGATGGATACGTTGTCTGACTACAACGTGATTTAGCGCTTTATAAAATTCAATATGGTTGAGATTTATAAGTTCTTGTTATTGTTAGATAAATGGCGAAACTTTACAGTACCACGGATTTTGAGGAGTTATTATAAATCATTTATATAAATTAAATTTACATGCTTCACTTGCAAAGCACGTGATATGATATTAGTGATATAAGAAGGATAGAACCCTGTAGTATACCTTAATTAACAAATTTTAAATATCAGGGCAATTTTTCTTCAAAATACGCAATAATTCTCTTCAAATTTTTTAATACATACATAAGCATCAGATTTTTTACTAAAATATTCCATAAAAAATTATTTTCATATGAATTAAATTGTGACTTTTTAATTATTTAATAACCCAACAAAGGTATCTTTTTTGAATGTAATTGCTAAAAAATTAAATTGTTTTTGTTACTGATCAATTAACTCTTCAATAATTTGATCGTGTTTTAATAGGTTTAATTTATTACCATATAAAATTAATCAAATAATTTTTGTTTTAAGCGAGAAAATACAATTTGAAATATTATCTAACCAGCAATGATTTTTAATTTTTTCTACGTCAACCTTCATCACAATGAGTAGTCATTGTTGTTAAAGAGTTTATTGGAATAAACCGAGACAAGGTTGGGAATGCTATAAATTCTTATCGCTTATTCATTTAATAAAGCAAATAATTGTTAAGTATTTTTGCTATTTACTAAACAATAAATCTGCTAAACAAAAGGTTTTTTTTTTTTTGGTTTTGTATTTTCAAAAAAATTCATATTAAATTAACAGACGACCTTAGTGTCGGTCAAAACATCACATGAAATGCAATTTTAGTATTTTGTAGTAACTTTAAAATGGTGCCTTCCTAAAAGTTTTTTTATTAAAACGATTTGATAATTCCTAAGAGAATTAGGTAAAAAAATTAAAGCAAAAAGCTTAAAAATAACAAAAAAATAACTAATTTCAATTCTAGATCTGATCTATTCTATAAATAGAATAATAATTGATAGTAATAATTTGATAATTGTAATTACAGCACAACTGCCAATAACTTGATTTTTTACCATTAGGTTTAATGAAAATTATAGAAATATTAAATTACTAAATATCAAAATGCTATTTTGATTTGAAATCAAAGAACTTCCATTATTTCAAAAAATAATTTTTCACTTATGAAGTATTCATGACAGTATCCCATATGAAAATATACAATACGGAGAGCTTCAATTTTAATGAACAAAATTATAACCACTAGACTTGAAATGGTGACAGTAATTATTTTGTTGTAAAACTAAATTTTATTATCTAACCACAATTTATCTTGACGAGACAGATATGATAAATAAGTTTTTTGATTGTTTTAAGCAGCGTTTACCAAAATTATTTGGTTAATTTTCACATATTTTCGCATACAAAAAATAAATTTTTGAAATAAAACCAAGTTAGCACTATTCAATAAAAAAATGAATCTCTTAGACCACTTTTAGAGATTTCAAAGTTAAAATTATTTTTTTCTCAAGACTATTTTAATAGTTTTACTTTCAATGTTCTTAGTTAATTTAATGATAAGTTATTCATTAGTTATTTCTAGGTCATATTCAGAGTGATAGCTTAAACTAGAGCAGTCCAGAATGCGAAATTGCATATTAAATCTAATAAAAATACGTAAAACTCATATCGTTTTTATTGTCATGCTTTAAAATTAAATTGTTTATCATACTTTTACTCTAAATATATTTTTTTTTTGCAGTATTGTCGCACTCTCGCTATCTGTGTTTTCATCTGTCAATCTGAATGTGGCTTAGAATCAGCTAATGAATGTCTTATTTACAAGTTATAGCGGCATTACAGTGAATACTAGACAACAATATTACCTTTTACTCCATATAAAAAAAGAAGTGTTTATATTGCGACCTAGCATTCTTAGATTAGTACAATTATCATCCATCAAAAATTTGTTATCATTTTTTGTTGTAAAAAGAATTTTACATAAGATTCACAGTCGAAATTAATTTAACTTTCACAATCAATTACTACAAAATAATCCTTCAAAGAGAGACTCCTAAAAATTTTTCAAAATTTTCCTTTCGTGTTGCCATGAGCTATCTAGTATTTTTTCCAAAAGCCCAAAAACGGAAACTAATTTTAAATTAGTTTTCCTGAGGACAATACTAGAGTTCTCCCATACAAAATTTTTAAATTCTAAAAATATTAGACAAGTATTCTGGCCACTGTAAACCACACTATTAGTTGGGAGCTTAGATAGCGGCCGTTAGGATATTTGAAAAATAGTTAACTGACAATGAATAGAGTGAGCTACTACAGTGTTGGAAATGGCTATAAACTCAACCTAACCATATTCCAATTTCTTATTGACCTCGTTAGTAGTCTAGTTAATCTTGTTATCTCAGTATTAATATCTTTGTACATTTATATTAAAATTTTGAGTTTAAGTTGTTTGTAGTGATGCCACGAGGTAAAAAATTGTACTAGTTATTAAATAAAATTATTACAAAGCTTGAAGTGTGTTTATATTTATTTCCAAATTGAGAGTAGGTTTTTAGTCATGAAATGCCCATACACATACATATAATCTGGTAAAATATTTTTACTTAGAATTCAAATATATGAAAAAACCCAGAAAAAATACCTTGAGTTTATAGCCATTTCTAGCACTATATAATTCTGTCTTTTTGTTTTTCAGTTCAAAACATTTTGTTCAAACTTGTGAGTCCGATATTTCTAAATTTTTTTAATATACTTTAACTAATTTTCTAAAAAGTTTTTTTAAATAATATGTTACAGTAAAAATTGATTGATTAAATATCGTATTTTTCATTTATAAATTTTTGTAACATAAACTTTGAAGGAAAAGGTGATTTCGTTTTGAAAAAGTTGTCAGTTTTACTAAAAAAAAAACTTTTATAAGACAACTTTCGATAGAAGATAGCTATTAATTTAATTTCAAATAACAAAAAATATTTTATATCTTCTTAGGAATTTTTATCATTTAAATTTATTTAAAACTGTTATCAAAACACCATTGCACTAGTTTATATTTAAATTTTGTTTCACGTATTTTTAACAACCTTCCAGAAAATAAAACATTTTCGATTTTATTTTTATGCTTTTTTTTTTTGTTTTACAAGTAAGGCTAACATCTAGCATTTAATATAGCGAATAAAAACAGTTTTTGAATCAATTAACAATAACAATTTTTAAAGCAATTATTTTGACTCAGTTTCCAAACAATTTTATTATCAAGTATTGTGAAACTTGAAAAGAAGAAGAAAAATCTAACGTAAGCATTTTATCGTAATTGAATATAGGCAATATTGATTTTGATGTCAAAAAAATACATTAAAATCAAACAAGGATATCCTATTAAACTTAATTTGAAAATTTTACCTCAAGTGAAATTAAGTAGCAAAAGCTATCTAAATAAATTTTGGTATATCTGACCATGTTTTAAGCTGGATTTAGGCAACAACTTTGATAATACTGTGGTTGATTTGCTAGTTGGTAGATACTCTAAAGAAATACCTTTAAAAAGGATGTATATGGATGTGAGAGTATTAATGAAAAATTCTTGAAATTTTTCAAAATTCAAAGAAAACTTATCTCAATAAATTAGGTTTTATTATTTAGTTTTTTCAAAATCCGACTTTCAATGTATATTTATTTCCACCCTCTTTGAAGATTTTTCTTTTAATCCTTAAAAAATTTGACTTCTTTTCATAAAGTTGTGAAAATAAATGAAACAAAAAATAATACAATTTGAATTTTCAATAATATTAAAACTTTTCATTTGTGGATTTTAAATATCCTGTTTTCAAATATAGGAATTAAAGAAAAGAGAAAGTTTTTGTCAGAAATAGCAAAAGAAAAACCTTGAGTATAAAAAAGGAAAGTTTTTTAAATCTTCATTTTTGAAAATTAAAAGATAAAAGTAAAAGTTTTATTGGAATAAATTTCATCTTAAACACGAAGAAAATCGATAATCATTTTAGAGCAAGTCAAATTTTGGGTACCTTGTTCACCACAACTTAAATCGCTTAAATTAAATTAAATCACGATTATTATTATTGATCAATTGAATAGTTCCCTCTGCTGTATAGAAAAACTATCAATGACTTCAATTTGTAAAAATGTCATAATGACGTACTCTCTTACACCCCTGGAAGCTGATTTCTTTGAATATTCTCTTATATGTATGGTTGTCTTCAGTTTTTGGTCAATCCCAAGGAAATTTAAGTTGTAAAAATCTCATTTTAATAGAAATGAATTTTGGATTCCGTTATTTTAATAAAAATTCTTATTAAAAAACTTGAAAAGAGCAAACAGTAAGAAAACTTTTTAAGTGCATCTATCCATTAATCTTTATAGGAGATTGTACCCTGTGTTTTTTTATTTATTTCTTATAAATTTGGCAAAAAATCATAAAATGGCTTTAAGAATATATACAAAATTATTTTCAATATCGGAATAATCACTTTTTCAATATATTTGATTGGATATTTGTAGCAAAATAAATTTCAGATAAGGAGAGAGTAAGCAAAGAAACAATTGAGTCTTATTATTTTTCTTATTCATCTTATTAATATAAATACCAACAGGGGAATAAAGTTTTTTTCTTGTTATTTAAAAGATAGTAGTATGACTTCTTCCTTTAATGATTTCTAACAATGTATAGTTATATAGAATGAAATTAAAGATTTAATTAAATGAAAACTGAAATAAAAAAATCATTTAACAAGGATTTAAACTTAAATAAATTGAAATTTTTCGGATTAAATTAATTTCTATAATTGTTTTTAACAATTGAAAGTTTGCTAATGTAATTGGCGTTCTAAAACTGGAGTTAGCTACTAAACACGTCAGTAGGCATCCCATTGAGGGTCTTGTGCAAAATCACATACAAATATAGTTTTTAATAATAAAAAAGCAACAATATAACCTGATCCAGAAAGTGTACAAAAATTTGTCTTTGGTGACTATAACCAATTTTGTTTTAGCTCAAAAGAAAAAATAAAAATGAAAGGAATCATAAAACAAAAAACTAGTTAGTTAGAAACCTTGATCCTTTCAATACGGATTAATTCCAAATTGGTCCTGCTACAGGAACTGATTTAGCGGTAAGAATATAGGATGCTTTTTAGTAGTTGGTAACATCCCTGACATGTTTCCTGAGTAAAAACTTTAATAATCGGGGCCAGTATAAATGGACATATTAAAAATTACCAGATTCATATTTTTCATCATTTTCATTCAATTTCAAACAAAATTATTTGACAGTCCTGATTACAGTATTACAGTAAGTTTTACGAATAAAAAAAAGGCTTTTACGGTGTAATCAATTTTCTTTGAATCAATCAAAGTAATATTTGGTATATTTTTCTAAAGGTTAATGAATTTTTAATATTCAAGTCTTACAAAAAGTTTTACTCTGAAAAATTGAAAATATAATAAAACATAAATAAGTAATTAAAAAATAAACACAATCTTCTTTACCTTTTCTGATTACCGTTCCAATTTCCTAACTTAGCTCGTGGAATTAATTGAGACCTTCGATTGCAACGAGATTTAATTTGCAGATCATTAAAGGTTTCTTCACGGATAATTGCAAGACTTCTAGTTCTTCTAAGGCTACAGTTTTGATTATCGTTTTCTGAATAATTTTTAAGATATTCTACACTTGGATAATTTTTTGTATAAAAATTCTCATTTATAATTTTACTATCTTCATTTCCTTTGAAACAATTTAATGAATAATGCAAATAGTTTAATTCATTTAAAGGATATAAATTATTTAGATAATTTTTTTTATTTTGATTTAATATCAAATCAAGGTGAGAATATGATTTATTTTTCCAACTAATATCTCGAGGAGAAATACATTCATTATTTATTAAATTGGTTTTAAGTCGTACTCTATCAACGTGATTAAAGCTGGAAACTCTGAAATGAAGAAAATTAAAATGATTAATAATATGACGATACATTTAATCAAATTATTATTTATATATATATATATATATATGTGCAGCAATGTATAAAATAGACTTCCTCAACAAATAAAAAAATTTTCGTAGAAAATTATTGTACCTAAAAGATATTTTTTTTTTGGTTTTTGCCTTGTGCAATCTTTTAGACATACTAAAGATTATGTTCATTTATAAGATCAACAAAGATCATATTTTCTTAATTCTTGGTTCAAATTTTCAAATTTCGTTGGATGTTGCTGCTACATTTGTTATTTAAACTTTTCGAAACCCTCAACCTTTTAGCTTGTTATTATATAAAAATTTAATTAACATAAAACTTGATGAAGTATCATCAATCATTTTGGCGGCCACTCTAATTGAATGCAAAAAATAAAAAATAAATAAAAAACATAATGCTAGTCATACCATCGCATCTTGTCGATGCAGTTTTAACAATACAACACTTCATATATGTTTCTAGTTAGCAATAGATTAGCAAGTAAACATGTATTCCTATATTATTTCTTTAAAAAATTATAACTTAAGATGCCCTTCTTTTGCTGTAAACAAGTCTTGTTTATATATTAAATAATCATTTTGACTGAATTTTAGAGACCTTAAAGTATTTCAGATTATTTAGACTTGTGACATTAATTAGATATATTTATTATCTTGTTTTGTTCATTTATTCGTTTCTTTATATTGATTTTAGCTTAGAATGACAAATTTACTAAGATTTGTAACTTGCTGGCATTTAAACTTTGTATTAACATAAAAAATTTTTTGTCTAATGACCTTTAATATTATGATGACCCCATATCGCATAACAGAAAATAGAGCAAAATCATGAGTTTTTTGACTTTTTACAAAAAAAAAAACCAAAACAGTTGACTAATGTAGTGGAAGTTCGTTTTATCCTTAAAACGTATCAAACGTTTCATTCTAATTACCCACGTTCTGTAGATTACTACAGTTTTTTATTTACGAAGACCGTAAAAACTGTCGAAGACAATTTAACGAGCACTTTTAGTGTAAATAAATTATGTATGTATAATAAAATTGAGTTTTATTTTATTTTAATATATCGAGTAGAAAATTATGAGTGATTTTCTTATGCATGACTTACAGTTGCACTAGTGAAAAATTCATCAATATAGCATTCAGAAAATTGCTCTAATATATTTATACAGGAAATCGAATTGATGGCGTATTTTGCGGCAATCTTTTTGACAAAATTAATTGATGTCTTCCCTGAAAAAGCAGGCATTATGACTGAAAAGTATCTCTCTTTCATTTATCAAGTGGAGTTACTTTCCTTGGTATTGCATTGATTTAAATTGCGTTAGAAATTGCAGCTCCAACGTAAGAAATTGCCAATTTTTATAAATATTATATCTACTGTGTCAACCAAATGTGTGTTCGTTATTAAATTATACTTACAAAATATCAGATTGTTTTTAATAATAATTTTGGAAAATTTTTAATTTTTAAAGCATACAGACGAAGAATGAAAAGCTTACACTGATACTTTAAAATAATTTAATTTGTTTTCCTTTAACTTTAATGCTAAAGACTTTTAAAAGTATTTTAAGTACTTCACACCTTCCACTGAGAGTTAAAAGCTTTTTTATAATTGTGGCAATTTGAAGTAATTGCAGTAAATACCAAGTGCTATCTTTTTTTCTTTTGAATTTCACTCTAATGTATATCTTTAAATTAGTTTAAAAGATTTGATTAAACTTTGTTGCCCATTTTTTCAAACAAAAGTTTCTATCGTGTAAGATAGAAAATTTTTAACTAGATGTTGCAATTCTAGAAACAGTTTGATATCTTTTTAAAAAAAATAAGTTACCTTTTAAATTGTATAGAACTATTTCAAAAGCTTGAAGTGCTAGTGCATAGAAATAAAGTGGCTGCAATTTTTAATTCTGTTTAAAGAACCCAGAAGAATAGAAATAAAACAGTCATCAGTATATACCAGTATAGAACCTGAGCTCATAGGCTCTATATACTATTGTATTTTTAGAGCCATTATTCCGATATCAATTAAAAAGTTATAACAATTGAAAAGAATGTCCAAATGTTAAAACTTGACTTTTCATCACAATCACAGAGCACGATTTTTTTTAAAAAATTGCTTCATAAAATTGAAGCGATGAACTACAGATTCTGCCATGAGATGAAAGTAAATCTGATTTAGCTGCTATTTGGCAGTAGAGCTATATTGAATAGAGTAACTTCAATCTTTTAGTTTTAATAAAATTTTCTTAAAAAATTCTAATAGTACACTAGTGGTGGACAAGCCGTTAGCTTTCATAGCATCTCTACACAGATGGCATCTGATATATCATCATATTCCAAGCTATTTCACATGTTGTAAAAATTCCTAATTTTTGCCGTTTCTCCTAAATCAGTTTTCGAGCCCAGCATCATACACCTTTAGCACTATTTTCATCGCCTCAGACTCATTTTTTAAGTCTGATTTATTAGATCCAAAATGGGAAAAAAATCAAAAAGTTTAACTTATTGATTAACATAATCTAAAGATCTCAATGTTTTAATTAAAAAAATTTTGATTTAATATCAAACATCAGCGGGGATCATTTTTTTAGGGCAATTTTAATCTTATTTACGGCTTTTGTTTTATTTTTTTCTTCTTCCAAATATCAAACAACAACAAAATTCATAATAATAAAACGTGCATAATAATAAATATGTGTTCAACTCATAACAATTTTTTTTTTGTGTCGGTCACAGAAATATCATAAAATTTCCATTATTATTGCCTACACAATTTCAACCAAAAAAAAAAAACATTATTTAAAATTACTTTCGCCTACGCTTGTTTTTTTTTTCATTATTATTATTTCTTATTTAAATACGTAACATTGCGTGCGATTAAGTTACGATTTGTGACACAAAAATTCTAATAAAAAGAACAACAGATTTATAGAAAAAAGATGCTACACGTAGGTAATAATTGAAACCCATGCCCTGCCTTACTTTCTGTCTGTATATTATAGAAAGGAATATTTTAATTATAAATGTAAAAAAGTAGGTTAATAAAAAAAAGTTTTGTTAATTGGAATGAATTAGAAGATGTCTGTGATTTGATCGTGAGAAAACATATAAAAGAGGATTATACAAAATTTTAGAAATTTTCTTGTTTAAAATAGAACAATACACAATTTGTTGTTTTTTGTGGAATTAAATGAAAATATATGATAGAAATTAAGGAAAACAAAAAAATCTGTTTTTAATATGGAAATTTATGATTACATTAGTGCTCACAGGTTTGATCCCCCAGAAATAAATTTGAAATATTTTTTGTATCAATGTTTTAACATCTGTGTCCATTGTTACATGATCATATATTTTTGCAAGGGTTCATACCCCTTGAGGCCAAAACATATGGACAGATTGCAGGTTTTGTTTGCATGGCGTCGTACCCAGTTTGCTATATACACAGCTGTTGTGGTAAAGAAAAGGAGTAGTACTTGTAAAAAAGTTTATATTACTTCTATTTACCAAACTGAGAAACCTAACAGATACGTAGCATTAAAATTTAAAAAAAACAAGGGATTGAGGGCCGCATACCACAGATATGGTACGAGAAGAGAACAAAAAATTCAATAGCTAATAGAGTTGTAGCTGTCAAGAACATCATTTTTCTTTTTATATAGACCTGAATCGTTGTGAGTTATAACTTAAAAAAAAAAGTATAATACCTGGATTTGATTCTTATTTCTTATACATTTCTAAAAGTTGAGGAGAATTTTCCCATCACTTTTTCTAAATGATGTGTTAGAAAAGAGCTCGAATTTGTTTTTTTTTTGTTCATTCCTCTGATGGCAATTACAGGAAATTTATTACCCTTAATCTGGCTTTAGTAGAGAAGTAAGATTAAATACAAGACAGAAGGGTTTACAGTGCAAAGAACACGATTTATTCATTTATTTGCCAACACTTAATCAATTGGCCAATTGGCAGTGTGATTAAGCTTGTGTTTGTTTATCTATTTTATTTTAAACTTAAATTGAAAATTTAGTACACTAAAAAATTGCTTAAAATCCAAATAAGCTAAATATTTTTGTTAATACTATTTATCCTTGAAGTTTTGTTAGTCTTCTTTGTTCTTCTTTCATCCAATTAAATATATTGAAAAAGTTTTTTTCATTCCGAATCAATTTTTTTGAACAAAATATCTAAAAAAAATTTCTATTGAAACGTTAGCACATTTTCAAAGACCTTAATCTTTTGATCCTTTCATTTATTTACATCTTTTTTTTTTTCTTTGCTTCTTTATTAATGAACTTTTTATTTTCTATGTTTACAGGTGAGTCTTTTTATAGCCAATGGGAAAAAACTGTATGGGATACTTGAAATGTTTTTATCTAATTAGTTAACATGTTATCATTTCAAGGATAAATTAGGATTTATAAAAATTATCTATGAAATGAGACAATAAAAGAAAATTTGCAAACTCATCGAATTAATTTATAGTTTTTAAAATGCTTTTTAGATGACTTTAAGAGCTCGCTAAGTCATTATAAACCAATGTACTTTGCAAGGTAAGTCTTTAAAAGCAGTAAACGTAATTATTATCATTTATGTTAATTAAAAATAATTAAATGTTATTGTAGGTGTACTTTTATATTTCTAAAGGAAACAAAAAAATGGCTCATTTCAGAAAAATGACAAGTGCAATAATAAGTTCCAAGAAAAACTCACTTAATCATAAGAAAATATTTATCTTTTTTAAATATTTTCCAAGTTTTCCCATCCAATTGACGTTCTCTATCAAATTACATCAGAGAATCCGATCTTTTGTTATAATCACGTGCTGAAGCTATCATATTTTCAAATCTGATATTTAAGAATTGTTGGTGTAATAATTTACAAATATTATAAAATATACGGGTACATATTGTAGGATTACGTTTATTATCAATTTTGAAGGATACTAAGGAATATAATATGTATAAACTTACTGAAGCAAAACAAAAGGCTGACATTTCCGTTATCTAACTAAAGTGAAAGCTTTATGCTATCCTTTAAAAAAAGGGTCCGACTGCCATCACTTTCAGAATTTTTCGCTTATATCAACAATGATAAAATAGAGCGTTTTATTGAATACTCCTCTGGTTCTATTCATATGTTTCTGCTCTTTAATATGGGTTCGTTTTCAGGCCAGTAATGAGAAATTCCTAGCGTCTTTTAACAGCTAATATCTTTTACTGCATTCGATAAAGGCTGCACACCATGTTTGCAATATTAATGAAGAACAAACATCACTTATTTTGAGTAGGAATACGATTTTCTTTGAACTGAAAATATTTGTCAGGTATGAAAAGAAATTTAGTCTTGGTTTTAATTTAGCCTCTTAAACAATCGATTCGAAAAAAGGAGTATTAGAAATGCCAGAAACTACCAGTGATATTGTTAACTACGTCGTCTCAAACAAGTTAATCAAGGCACTTGATTTTTTTTGCTAAAAAATTTTGTTTATTTATATCCCAGTATTTAATTTTTATCGTGAAAATGAAAATCGGACGCAAAAGTGTCAACTAGCAATTTAGAGTTTTTTTTTCCATCTTGGAAAACGTTCAAAATCTCAGTCATCTTCGAGCTAAGAGCTGGCGATTATGTGTCATTTTCCAGCTCTATGCAGGCGCTTCAAACTAAGATTTTGAATGACTGGTTGCTGAAAGTAAGTATACTACTTTTAGTAATGCCGTCAGCTTAGCAAAATTTGATTAATAATATTTAATTATTAAATCCTTTTAAGTTAAGTGAAAATTTGAGTTATTTTCTTATAAAAGAAAGAAACTGAAAAACTGAACTGAATTGAAGGAACTCCGATTGATCTAGCATTCTATTAAAGCCTTTAACTGCTTGCAATAGCATTCATGACTGACGTATTATCGATTACCAGTTCTAAGCGTGCAGGCGACTAAAAGCTTGAAAGAGAAAGAAATCCTTTTTTGATATTGTTTTTGTATATGAATATAAATTGTTCCAGGAATTATTTTCAAGTTTAAAAATGATCTCTTTTGCTTAGTGCAAAAGACTTCAAAAGACTAAAACTTCAACTGGGTACTGAACACCAAATGTGAAGCATGTGTTTTATTAACTTGAATAATTGTGCTTCCCAAGCATTCAGAGTTTTACAACAAATGATAACAAAAGTCGGAAGTTAAAATTTTTCAATATTTCTCCTAATTCAGATTTGATTTTCTTAAAAATAGTAAAAATATAAGTTCAACTTTTTGAAATGTGTCATATCTTAGCTTTTCATTTTTTTCCCTTGTACTAAAATTCCAAGCTTTTAATTAATAAAAATATCTTCAGAGAACAAAATTCTAATAATTTTAATCGAAAAATTATGACACGATTCCTTCAACATATTTCTGCAAATATTTTTGTTATTTTGAACAAATTTCTAATCTGTAGAATATGCCCTAATGACTATGCCGTGGAATGTTGTGATTCTTCTCGGCCTTTTATTAGTAATTATCGCATAATTATTCGAGAAAACTTTAAATTATAATTACCAAAATGGCATTTAAATGTAAAATACAAAGAAAAAGAAAAAATTTTTAATGTCAAGGAATTTTAATAATTCATGAAAGTCGAATGAACTTGATTGAAAAATATCAAAAACAATTAAGAGAAGTGCAAAGAAAAACTTCATTTCAGAAATATTTCAGAGCTATCTAATTATGCAGAAAACTAAAAAGAAAAAGAAAAATAGATTAGCTCAAATTTCATATAAAATGAATAGATGAAGAAATTTAAATACAGGTCAAAAAGATTTTTAGATAAATAAAATTTAAGTGATGAAATGTTAGACTAAATTCCGAAAAAAATATGTCTAAATTATTCAAAAATTTTGTTTATAATATTTGTCTAATTTACAAAAAGAAAAAGAAATAATAAAACCTAATAAAGAACTAATAGCTATGTATATAATTAGCCTAATTAAACATAGCGTTCTTTCTATAAGATTCCAGGGCAATTTTGTCAGTTCTGAGTATATTTCAGTAAAAATTTTATAAATATACCTTAAAAAATCAAGTAAAGTATGCAAAGCATTGTTTACAATATTTATATTTCTGCTCTCCTAATTTTGAATAGGATTCTTTTAAATAGCCGAAAAAACGGTAAAATTCGTTTAACTCTAAATTGAACTATAAATTTGTATAGATAAAATTCTATCATTTCATAACTGCAAAAGTTTTGTTCAGAGTATTATTAAAATGTTAACAGTAAAATCTATGAAAAATTCTAAATTGCTTAATTTTATGTTTGTTTTAGGTAACTTTTTACTACCTGTTAAAATCTCATAATTAAGTTAAAGCTTTCAGTCTCAACGTGTAATATTTTACCTTTTTACCTTTTGTATGAATTTCCTAATGATGCTATTCTTGTTTTTTACTTAATGAACTGTAGCAAATTTTAAAAAATTTTTTTATATTTTTATCCTCCTTATAGATCCTAAAGGCAAATTAGTTTTCTTGAGAAACTATGACATGATTTTATTCTTAATAATAAGGAATTGGATTTTCTGACTTTCAGGTAGATCCTTATAGCTATTATTGTAAGGATCATTTTATAAAATTTGGTTTATTTTACTTGAATATTTTCAAGTCAAAAGAGCGTTTATTTTGTATGTTTTTTTATAAGATCAAATTGAAGCTTTTCGAAAAAAGGTTTAAGAATTCAATGGTTTATTTGTTGGATTTATGTTATACTTATAACTAAAATAAGACTGAAGCACAGTTTTTTGGTAAAATTTTGAAAAAAGTTGTTTTAATTTTCTATATCCGTAATACAGAACGATTACTTTTTTAAGATAGTCGATAGTTACGATCATGACTTCTTATTGCACAAAGCTAGTAATCTCTAGGCCCAAATTTGGCAAAAAAAGTTTATGTGAAGGCAATTTAAGCCTCAAAACTTGACATTATTTTGATAAAACAACATTTGTTTTCCTCTATCATATTTGGCATATTCTGTGCGATTTTAAATCCTAATGCAGCAGTAATGCATTATGATAGTCACTATTGATGATTTTTCCCTTCGATATGTAGTCCAATATCCGATATCCGATGTCGTACGTATGTATATATCATGTTTTCTTAAATATTTTTTTATTAATTTGTTTTTTATTTATTAGTTATATTATTTTCATAGTTTCACTTGTTCAGCCTGGCGAAATTGTGATTCACTTGGTACACTTTTATACAAATTCTTACATGAGCTTAAATGGCAACAAATTGCACTAATTCCAATGCATCCTGCAGCTTCAATAATAAAATTAATGCATTTACTCACATCCTAATTTTGTTAATTTAAAAGAAATATAAAAAAAATTTTACAAGTGAATAATATAAACTACAAAATTCACTTTTATTGATATCACTACACATTTCGGCTATCAACAACATAATTAGTAAAACATAAAAATATAAACTAAAGTTTTTTAATTATTATGACATATTAACCTCCAATATGATCGATATTTATAATGTTTACTATAATTCTCAGAGGGTTTTAAAAATTAAAAAACCGACAAAACTCTAAAGAAAATAATGACAACAAAAAAATGAAAGCTAATTTGATCTACTCAAAAAATGGGTAATCTTTTAAATTTTCAATTCATGAGCATTATAGGTAGCCTGTCTCTAAATAGCGTTAAAGGTTTTTTTCATCTTATGCAATAAAAGTAAATTAATCGAAGATTTTCTTACCTTTTCACGTGACTAATAAGATGTTTCAAGGCGCCGGCACTTATAACGATTAAAGTAGATAAAACAAAAACTTAAAAAATCTTATAACAATTGAATCTTTTTAAAAATTAAATCAAAGTGTGATGAACACGATAATCATATAATCAAAATGAAATCTTGTTCGAATCTTTTGTCATAATAGACCTTGGATGCTTTTATCAATCAAATAAACCTATATTACATATATTTAAATATTATATTCAAACACATATGAAACTAAAAATTGTAATCAGATCGCGAGGAATGACCCATGTTTTAATACTTGAGACAAAATTTCGACATTAGGTTTCCACTTCACTGCCACTGGTCACACTTACTGATGTTTCCGTTTGCAATTAGACACGTTTCCTCTTTATATATATATATTTATATATGTCAAACAATTGAACCCTTTTTAAATTTGTTGGTTTCAATGAATTAATTTAAACTTAATTATATACAAAGTAGTTTTTTAAATGTTAAAAACTTTTACTATGGTTACGCTTCATATATGCACCTCTAATTCTAAAAACAATTGTTTTCGATCTTCACTCAACTAAAGCTTGGTATGTACTAAAAATTCTACATGCAATATTTGACGACGAGCTAGGCTTGTTACACAAATTCCAAGTTAAATATATGTTATGTTTTGTTGATATTTGTGATAGTATTTTTGTCTCGCATGCCATTCCACGATCATCAACATCGATGAACGAAAGTGAATTTATATAGAAAATAAAAAGGCGGAAAAATATATTTATGACTATGATGCTTCTAGGCAACAAATTTATTAGAGAAGATCAATTATTTTGGTACCTATAAGATTGACTTTAAGGTATGTATGCTTCATTCATATCATCTCACCTGTTAAAGAAAAGGTAGAAAAGCGGAGATGTTTAGTTTTTTACACTTGCCTTGTAATGGCCTCGAATACTATTATTTTTGTTGTTTTTTTCTGGTTTAAAAGCAAGAGTAATTCTTCAATTTGAAATATACGAGTAGATTGGGGTTTTTGTGTTTTATGCGTTTTTTTTTATTTGTATTTTCTACTATTAGAAGAGACTAATCAGCCTAATGAGGCGTAAGGTAAACTTGAATTGTTATAATTTTAGAAAACAATGTAGTAGCTGAATTACATTTTAGTAGCCGTTTCTGATTTTTCTAAGCTTTGAAATTATATTAAAATCAATTTTTTTTTTGTTTTTATTAATTTTTTAAGTCAAGTCTGGTTTTTATTAATTTTTAAAATCAATTTTTTTTAAATTAAATTTGAATTAAACTAGTTTAAAAAGAAACTCATTTTTTTCGAATTACTTTTGTTAATTATTTTCAAGTTTTAAAAAGAAAACTCCAATCCAAAAACAAAAAAAAAATGATGCGATCATAATCTTATTTGATACGCTTTGATGTTAGTTTTAGGCTACATAAAAAGACAACACTCCTTTTGGATCATCAGATTTTTAATTGACAAAGGAATACCCTATAAACCTTAAATCTTTAATATAGTAATACTACAGAAAACCCTAAATTAATGACTTAAGCATGTTTTTTTTTATTTCTCTTTTGATTTCCTATAAATTTATTTCCATCCTTTTTAATTGCTTGGTAATACAAAGTGGAAACCTGTTAAAAATCACTGTAAAGTATCTTCAGTATCTATAAATTTTAAATAGGTTTTCTTAAGCTGTTTTTTTTATTTTTTGTTGGTTTTTAATAGTAATCAAACTTAACATCTAGAAATTTTTATCAAATATTTGACTTAAGTATGTATATCATCGTTTTATTAATTAAATAAGTACAAAAAGCAGTACAATTTTAAACTGAGTTTTATATTTGATATTTAGATTTTATTTTTAACAACGTAAAAGGCTGAAAAATCAAATCAAAAGTAGTTTAATAAAATATTGCAACATTTTGTAACACAGAAGTTTTTAAATAAGACTCATATAATGCCGCAAACTCCATACAACCAGGTTTAATAAATTGTAATAAGCTTTGCAATTTTGTTTCACAAATCAGAAATATTGATTTTCAATTTATGCGAAGATTTTTTTTTTGAAAATGTGAAATTGTGTGTATTAAAAAGGTTTCATTCAACTATAATACTTCTTAGGAGGTACAATTATTTTTTTAATTCCTTAGTTTTATAAAATTCCTTTTAGTGCAAGTAATTGTTTTTCCATATAAACATTTTGTATAAAAATGTTGGTCAATAAATTATAGTTTAGTTTTTGTTTTAGTCCTCTCAATACCAACACATCTTTTTCTTTTAACTTATTTCCTATAAGAAACAGGTGAATATTTTCAATACATAGAAAATGAGGTGAACAATAAGAATTTACGTAAAATGTGAGCTTTTTCCTTACAAAAGCTACATTCTAGTGAAAATATAACGTTTATACTTAAGATTATGTCTCTGGAATGTAATTTCGATGCTAAGCATCTTAAATGATTCTAGTGGTTTCAAACAGCTGAATCAAGGTGGCTAGATTTTAAGGATTTAATTTTGTAGTTAAAAATTTCAAAACACATAAAAGTAATTTGTTTTTGTTTAATTAATCAGTCAGAGGTCAAATTTAATTTTAAAAACCCCTCACAGTGTGTAGAATTAAAATTAGGCGATAACGTTTATAGAGGACGAATGCAGGGCAAAATGTTCCTGTTATAAATTTGATGAAAAACGAAGAACTACATTTTTATTTAAGACGAACTTAACAATTTATTTCTGCAAAAGTTGTTGTTATTACAAACTTAAAATTTTTAAATAACAATAAAATAGTTTTCATAGTAAATGATAACGACGACAAGTAAACACCTCGAACGCACCGTAATAGAGATTTGATTTAACGTGTACACACGACAAACCGGCTTAACTGGTTATTTTTTTTTTGTTTTAGTATATTATTGAAATATTTTTGATTTTATTTTAGTTATAAAAAATAATAATTAGTTTGGAATTTCTCTAATATCACAGCTTTGTTACATGACTGTACCTTTGCCATTGTTACATGATTGTATCTTTTTACCAGGGTCCATACCCCTTGATGACCAAAGCATAGCCATGATCTGCCTGATCGTTATTTTATGTGGTATTGTAGGAAATTATTTTTAGGTGTCGATTTTGATGGAATTGAGTAGTATTTTTGCCATTGAATCTTATGTGCTTCACTCACAATAATAGATAAATCTGGAAAGCTCACAAGAGAAAAAGAACAAGAGGGATATGTCAAATCTAATTTTTAATTTCACCCCGGACAAACATTCATCAATGGCGATAAACAAAAATTTTCAATGAGCAAGAATATTTGCTTTTTTCTGACTAAGTACTGAAACTAATGTTTATAGTTTACATATCTCAAGAATTTAAGCAAAAGGCGATAAAAAATTTTCTAAGATTCCAAATTATTCGAAATTCACTATAGTATTTTTTCTTTAAAATTTCTTCTAAAAAAAATTGCTTTGTTTTTGAATTTCAAAGAAATCCGATGGTCAATTATCTCAACTAATTAATATCAGGGATAATTCACTTGAATTAATAATACATAAGTTCTATGAACAACAAATCAGCATGAAATTTTTTTTGTTTTTAAAATATTTGTAACCAAGCCTAACTAATTAATTTTTTCAATCAATTTTTCAAAAAAGATCACACTTAATTTTTGTTGACTTATTCACTTTGAATTATCTTAAAATATTAATTATTAGAAATGAAAATCTTTTCCCGATTACGAATTACTATAAAAGTGGTATGTAAAAATTCTATAATTTTAAAAATCTATATTCTTATATGGATTGATTAATGCTTTTTAACTGGCATGTGAGTAGGTGGTGCTTAGAGGTCAAAGTTTTTTTTTTCAGTATTTGCAGCCGCCAAAGCTTAAGCTAAATTAACGTTAATTTTTTAACCTTATCTGGTAAAATCCGATTAATGGAAATATTTTTTGTTTTAGTTGAATCAAATTCATTTTAAATGATAATTTTCTACCCCATTCTTAAAATAGACATTTTTGCGTTTTAAATTTATCTGAGTTTGTAAATAGTGCTAGCCATTATCATTTATTTTTATCATAAAACTAAAATAAATACAATTACGTACATTATCTTATTGTAAATTTTATAAAAAACCTACAAGCTAAGTTTTAATAGTACCTATCTCTAAATCATGTTAGTTAGAATGTGATGGATGTTTTTTGCTGGAGTATTATCTAGGAATAGAATTTAGACTTCAACAAAATCTATTGTACTTCATAATAAAAACTTCTATGAAAAGTCAATAAGAGATTCCATGTCAGTGGCATAATTACCCTAATATTAAGACCCATAGTTTCACCAATTTCCTGTTTGATTTTATCATTTCCATAATATTAAATTGACTTCTATCTCATCTCCTTAAGCTACATTCTCTAAGAAAGGTTTAAAAATCCTTCATATGGAAATAAAGACAAGAATTACAAAAACTCAGTTATTTGATCTGTTTAAAAAAACCCACAAATTGGTTAAAATTTTATTTTTGAAGAAGATTTTATCCATGCAAAACTTATTTGCAGCTTTTTTCCTAATTCAAGCAAATTGCTAAGTTCAAATCTATTAAATTATTTCTGATAATATAAGCTATAAATTTCTGCTTTTCTGTTTCCAATTCTCTCTTCCAATAAGTTGAAAATAGGATACTTATCCATTTTGATACTAAACAAAGTGTAATTCTTGGTTAAAAATGAATCAGAGGTTATAGTAAAATGCAGAAGATTCTTTAGTTTCTATGGATACTTTGTGCTTATTGCTCGTTGCTTTCCTTTAGGGAATTCCTTATTTTACCTTATTTATAAAATTGGCTGAAATTAGAACCAGCTCGAGTTGTAGAATGCAAAATAAATGATAATTGTTTTGATTACTTTTCAGTAGCAAAAGAATTTTATATCAAGTTTGGTTACTATTATATTTATCTTTTGTACATCAAATTCAAACAAAAATAAATGGACAACTTGTATTGAATATTTATAGTTTTAAACTTTAAAAAACTTACTTAAGTCAAATAAAATATGAAAACCACAAATAAAATTCTTAAATTCAGGGAAAGGAAATTTATTGCAATCAATGTCAAATTCTAATTATAGTTGAAAATTTTTACGAACTTTGGCTACAATTTTTACCTGACGAACACGATGACTTACACTTCTTTCCTACTTACGATTTCTTATACTTTTGGCTCAATGAATTTTTCATATATTATGCCATATGGAAATTGAAGCATTTTAGAATGACTTTCAAGTGTTTACATATTTTGATGTTTTAATATGGAAGGGTTTTTCAAGTCAACAACGAAAAGAAGAAAAGCATGAAGATTGGTCCTAAATTCTATTAATCTACTTTTAAGATATTTGTTTTCATGAGAACATGTTCCATGAGAATTTTCAAATTTCTCCACAAATTTAATAAAATAGCATGATATAAAGATTTTTGCTCCATTTCTTTCTTAATGCTTTAAGCTATTAAAGAAGCTTTTAGGAAAGCATTTCTGATAACGAAAACTTTTCCAGTAACTCAAGTATGAAAATCTAAACGTGACACCATTACTTGGAGATGGTTTTTTTGGAAAAATTTTTCTTTTTTTGTGACATTAACACTAATACATTTTATCCTCTTTGAATAACAATTTGTTGACATAATACTTAGAAAATTCAAAATTCTTTTTAGATAAAATGTTTACAAAATATGGAGTACTATAGTAGACAAAAAAAATTTGATCAATATTGAACTTTTATCATCCAAGTCAGAGTTTCTTTTATTCCTTCAAAAGTGCCCATTTGCTGCAGCAAAATTTCCCTTAATAATGTCATGGACTATATACTTGTTTTTCTAAATAGTAGGCTAATATTTTTGAATACGCTTAAAACATTAACTTTTTTGGTGTGTTTTAACTGATTATTACATTTTAATGTAAATTTGGAGTGAAAATTAATCATTAAAATGGAAAAATGAAGACATAAATCAGTTACACTCAAATTCAAATGCTATGAAAGTGATCCAATTTGTGAAATTTATAATTTTCCCTATATTTTTTACCTTTAAAAAGTCCCCTGGTGTCATTTATTTGTATTAAAATAGTTTGAATAAATTGATTGTAAAATTAGTTCAAAAGGTGAAGCACTTCTAGATTACGATTACCGCAATCAAAGCTTTCAAAGTCTTCATCTATAGAGAATACTAATGACTTCAGCAGTCGTCTGAAAAATAAAATTTCGTTACCTGATGCAGCCTTTTGTATAATTTCTAAAAATAAATATTGCCTTGTCTAATTTCACAGTAAATTGAGACTTTAGCGAGTCTGAAAATTACAAAAAACTGATTTTTTTACTTTATAATTGAAAAATATAATATTTCTAAAATATTCTCTAAAGTTTCAAATCAATCACAATTAAAGTAATGGAGAAGCTCCATTCATTAGATTCCCTGGTGCCGACAGTTTTTAATCGCGTTTTTCTAGAAACTCTGGTTTTGAAGTCAGTACACGTCAATATAGTTTAAGGTAGTGTTTAACGAAGAATTGATTTTATCACAACTAATTTTGCAGGGCAATTATCCCAAAAATAATACGTTTAATTACACAACTCTTCCATAAATTCAAATTTTAATTTTTACTCCATTGAAAGCTATAATTCTACTGAAAAAAATAATTTGTTGTGTTTTTCTAAAAATAAGGATGAATCTATCCTGAGTTATCGGGACGATGCCAAAAGAACTTTGCTCTAAGGCAGTGCTATTCAATCTTTTTTTTTTTGAGGTGCCAAATAAGTGGCACCGAAAACTTACCGGTTGCCAAATTCCATATTTCTCTTTAAAAGTTAAAATAAGACTTTTTATCCAAAAAAATAAAGGTTGATTCTATATTCATACTTTATTTTAAACTTTATTTTATTCAATGTGACGGATGACATTCTGTGGATTTAGCCATTTTCACAAAATCTGGTTTGGTTTCACATAATTCGCAACGTAATTCGAATTCTAAGCTCTCTTGTGAAAGTGAATTACGATATTTATTTTTGCGGCGTACAAGGCTTGAAAACGTACATTCACACAAATATGTGGAACCAAATATGCACATGTATTGCATTTTTCAAAAACTAAAAATGAACATTCTGTAATCAGTTCTTTACACATTTCAATGCAACTGAGATTTTTCAAATGATTCTCTGTGCAATCAAGGCCAGACCAAATTCAAGCTGATGCTTTTTGGCATCAAACATTTCTGATAAAACTGTTACTGTATCTGGATTTAAATCAAATGGATTTTTGAGAAATCGGAATATAACAACGCGTGTCGAATTCTTGAATTAGAATGTCAATAAATTAAACGAAATTAGTTGTATCGAACATTTCTTCTCCAAAGTGTTTGTATATAGTAAGAAAATTCTCAAACTCGCCAGCCTCAATTTCACTTTTGAATAAAACCAATCTAAGCTTAAATTCAGTTACAGTTTTTGCAAGATCCCAAACGAATTTATCTCGCCTTGTAATTTCAAATTTAAATCGTTGAGATGTGCAACCAAATCGCATAAGAAATAAAATTCGTGCTGCCAGGCAGTTCTTGTGGTTATTTAAAAATCCTTCAATCAATTTTTGTTTGTTCAAAAATTTTTGAATATCCGTAAATAGATCATAGAAGCGATTCAATACTTTGCCACAACTGAGCCATTGAATATTAATGAAATACATGATGTCTTTGTCCTTAGAATCCAGTTCATCCATCAGCAACTTGAAACGGTTGTTATTATAAACGTATTAAGGATTTATAAATACTGTCCACCGAAATTCGACAATCATACGGTTCATCGCATCAGTTTTATATTATGCGTCATATTGTGATAAATAATACTTAACGAAATTATAGAATTAATCTAAAAAATGAAAAAACAAAACTCGACTACGTATTGGCTTTGGTGCCACTTTGGCACCCGGTTTGAATAGTACTGCTCTAAGGTATCACATGAAATGAATTCGTGATGGTTGAATTTTGAAAAAATATTTGTCAAATATTATCTTTGTTATCATCATATTAGAGAAAACATGCTTCTTTTTTTTAGCCTTCCTAGGATGCATACATGTAAGCTGTGTAAACTTTTCCACTTTAAAGTTTTTTAATCAATGCCTTTTCCTTAAGAGAAAATTAATATTAACTACAAATTTTGACTTATCTTAATTTAAAACAAAAAAAGATAGTACTAAAAACCTAAAAGTGATTAAACAATAAATATATAGACATATTTTTTTTTATAATATTTGTTTTTTGTTTTTTTTTCAATATTTTTATGTTGTTTTTTTAAAGGAAAGTTGTGTATACAAAACTTTGCTTTGTTCTCGCGCCCTTTTTGATAAATATAACAATAAATTTCCTACCTACGCCTCTAAACGTGAACAAATGTTGTAGCTAGATAAACCAATTAGGGACCACGATAAGAAATTTATATGATGAAGTTTACCGACAAAAAGTGAAAGAGTTAACTACCTTTAACTAGATAAAAGAATTACAATTAAAAGTCATTTTGATTTTAAAAACAGGTGTGTATTAAAATGATAGTGTCATGTTATTCAATCAACAATGGTCATAAATTTTTCGTCTATTTACTCATTTAATAGAGATTTTGGATAAATCTAAAGGAATCGTGTTTGTTATCTATGTTTGCTACAAACATTCATTTCGTATAGGCTTCCTTAAAAAAAGTCATTCACCTTAAATATTTAGAAAATAGCGCGTGAATCTCATTTAATACACATAATTTTTTCAACTATAAGTTTTGGAGATTGTATTTTAATAAGTGGTATTAATCTCTTAGATTAGTGTCAGCTTTTTGATATATTTTTTAAATCTAAAAGTTTTATGGAACCCTAAGAACAGCTCTTTTGCTGCTTTGGAGGAAATGTATACCTATATTTTTGGTATGTTTACATAATACAAATATAGCAAACCTCATTACATAAAGGTGTTCTATAGCTAATATTTGATCAGACGCGATAGCATTGCTAGGAATGTTTTTTGCAAGCAAAAAATAGGCCCCCGAATAAAAAATTTTTAACCTGCTTGATCTGAAAATTGCAAATTTTCGAATAGTTTCGTCAGCTTTGAAGCTTTTACCAAAATGAAAAAAAAAAAAAATATGCAAAATTTTGCCAAAGCTATCATTAACCGGCTTAAAGCAAGCTCCTACTTTCGAGTAGGAATTTTTGAATCCGTTCAACTTTCTTACTTAGCAGGCTCATCAGGCTAATAGCAGGTTTAATTTTTCCATTGACGCTAATGTCAAGATCGGAAAGAGTTATGTAAGGTACAAAATATTCAATTTCGGCTGGTATAGAAATTTCTAAGTGCTGATGGAGCTCAGATTGAATAAGAAAATCTAATCTTTCACGAAATATAATAATTTGCTGTACATACTATACATATGTATATGGACTTAAAAGTTGACGGAAATTAGAAAAAATGGCGATAAAAATCATTACGTGAAGTATGAAAATTACAGAAAAACTTATTTTAAACCTAAATAAAAGGATTAAATTACCAAAAGTTAGAAAATAGCTTTAATTAATGGTATAAATTTCAAATAAATGTATAATTAGGCTGATTTTGACTCTTTTATTTGTTTTAAATAAGTTCGAAAATTTAAAAAAAAACATTAAATGAATTTTTTCTTTGGATAAAGTTCATTCAACCATAAGAATTTGCATTTACTATAAGCATATCTACTCAACCGAATTACATTTAATTAAATATTGGCAATTTCAACTCTTTTATGACCTTCACACTAAATTAGCCTGCCAAATTATGTGTAACAAACAAATTTAACTTATAGAAAAGAAAATTTAAATTACCTTTTCTTACCTCATCATAAATGACATAAGCTATGAAGCCGCGTTAACATTGCTTTCGAATTAAATTATGTGAGTAAAAAGTGAAATTATGTAGGTACAATTAAAAGAAGTTTAAAATTATAGTAGCAGAAAATGACTTCAGAAGCTAATTTTGATTACAGCGGCAAAGAAAAGAAAATTTTTTGTTTTTTGTATTAAATTCACTTCCAGAGACTGCATTTTTAATGGAACAAAATAAAATATTTTTTAGATTGTTTATTTTTAAATCAGATATAATAATTGTTTACCATATATGAAATAAATTGCTCTGTTTACAAGCTAAGAGCTGCAGACCATAAAAAATAAACAAAAAAATTTTTTAAAAAGGGTAAAAGAAAAATTAAATTCAAATTTGTAAGGGGCCAAACGTAATGGTCAGTGTGAAGAGATTACATGAAGAAAAAAGAGTTCAATTTGAATTTTTTTGTAGGAGAAAACAAAGCATAATTTTGAGAAAAATTGACAAAAAAGTGTTATATTAAACTAATTAAGGTAAAAATAAGACAACAAAAGTTCGCAATTAGGTTAAAAATAATTTCGACAGTTTTAATTTTTTTTTTTTTTTTTTGTTAAATTTTTGATGATGCTGTTCATTTTTTGGTTTTTAGTAGTATTTTATGAGAAGTAAATATTCAAACATTAAATGAAGAATCAGACTTTTTTTTATGGCTAATGCATTGTAGTATGTAAATATATTACTTAAATATTGGTTGAATAAAAAAGACTATTCAAAGAAAATTATGTAATTGCTAAATTTTAGTGTTTTTATTTTAATAAGTTTGCTTGGAATAAAAAATGTTACACAATGAGCATTTCAAATTTAATATCCACCTTTAGGGCTTTTGAATTTAAATGAAAATATTAACCATATCTATAGATATTTTTTTTTTAAGTAATAAATTTGAAAATTTCATATTCGGTAATGTTTTGATCTTGTGATTAGTTTGGCTAGTAAAAATTTTTAATATATTTTTTGATTAAGTTTCATGAAGTTTTGTAATTTTTAAGCTAAGAAATTTTTTAATTATTCCAAATTTATTTCAAGCTTTTCAATTGTATTAAGATTTAAGATGAGGTTTATTTTAAAGATTTATCACCGACTTAATCACCTTATCCCTCTTTATAAATAATCATATATTAATATTGTATAAGTTATTGTTAATAACTTTCTATGAATCAATGAGGCAAGCTCTATTAGAGTATCATCACCAATGATCCCATTAAAAGTTGGTAATCATTGCAAGGCAGAAAATTCAATTTCAGTTGATTTCGATATAGGAAATTATAGAAGTATCCATTAGTTTTCTTATTTATTTTGATATATCCATTTACTGTTTTTATTATTTTGTTGGAACTTAGATTCTAATAATAATTTTAAGTTGATAATTTGATCTTGTATCAATCAAAAATTTTTAAATTTTTAATCTCAAGTGTTACATTCTAAGTAGTGAAGGCTAGAAAAGAGTTTATCATAAAATTAAGCTCCAAATTTTACTCTGCAATATACTCCGAATATCAAAAATAATCAAAATATGAGCTGGGGATAATGGCCGAAAAATTTTTTAACAACTTTAAAGTAAATATATTCAAATATTTTTCAAGTTATTGAAAAACTTTTCAACAGTATTCAAAAAAATTTTGGTATAAAAATATTAAGAAATAAACAAACGGCAAACATTTCCATGTCGTCTTTCAAAAAGTCAATTTATGGTGATCAGCAAAAAACCTCTAAATGATATAAAAAATACAAAAAAGTATCGCTGGGTATTTTATATGTAAAATGTAAGTACAAAAGCGTTTTTCAATAAATTAACCGAACTTCCCTCTTAAACTCTTCAAAATTTACGAGAGATTTAAAGGGAATATTTAAATGTTCAATAACTATAAGAGTTTTGACTCGATCGCCTTGAAATTTGGACATAACATTTTTAATGTTATAAAATTTTTATGTCTACTCTTTTGCAGCCCATTTCTAATACTTGCTTTGGAGAAACACCGTTGTTTTGCTTACGTGTTTTCTTTGTATTAAAAAATTTCTTAAATTCACATTTTGCATTTTTATACAGTCTGGATATGTACTACTGCTGGACACAACAAGCCAGACAAGACGGCTTCACCGCAAGAAACCGCATGATCTAACATAGTAATACTAACACTTATAGGGGACTGATCACTGGATCTTCACTCCCGCACACGTCACACAAACTTAGTTAATAGTACTAATAAATTAATTGTAAATAGATTAAGATTGTAGTAAACAAACACTAAATAAAAAATAAAAAAAAGTCTGCATATACTTCTGGAAGAGTTTGTGATCTTTGTATGAAAAATATTTTAGATAGATCTCCTCACAATTCGAATATTGGCAGTTTCTAAAATATATTCTCCAATTTTTGTCTTATTAACTCTATTAGTGAAAAATGATTATTCAAAACTCTATAAAGTTTTTTAATGTTTAATTTTATTTTTATGAAGTTCTTTATTAGGTGTTTTAAAGTTCTTGAGTTTATTTTGTCCGTAAAATTTATAATTTTCCAGCTACTAACAAAAATATTGTAGAAGATCAGTGAAGCATTTGTGTTTCCTTAAATTTTTTTGTTTAATACTATTAATATCTCAACAAATTGGTTTATTCTGAACAATAAAATAGTCTTCTAAAATATTTTTAACCATATGATACTAAAAGACATATACTCGATTATCATCAAAGACCTAGAGTTCTTTTACACATACTTTTTGGAATTGAGAAATTTGAACTCACTTTTTGGTTAGAAAATCCGAACATTTAAAAGTTTTTAATTTCTAATTTATCATTTCATGTTGAAGATTAACTGCTTCAGTCAGATATTTTATCGGATCTTGTAGCTGTTCCGCTTGTAACATTTTCTTGTCTGAAATAAATAACGTAAGTTAATTAAGCACTAGTTGTCCATTTTGGGCTTGTTGCGTTGAAAATTGTAAGAGTCTACTAATAGTACCAACCTAAGACCTCATCTTAATAACTTATTTAAATATTTCTCCAAACCAGTCATGTAATATATATATATGCTCGGATGCCAGGCAAACTGTGTCAATTAATAGTTTAATTCTTTTTTTATATTTTATTCAAAAACTCAAAAAATTTCAAAAGAAAAACAAACTAAAAACTTGTTGTTAATTATCTACAATATATCAATTTTCATCCCTTATTTTGATTGTCTTTCAAGAGAAATTCATGTTAGATTATATGAACTCTTGGCTAATTGCAGAAACACCTGATTCACAAAGAGGCCGCTTACATTTCACAAATGATTACTAAAAGTACAAAAATCTCTTGCCATTAAACGTTTTCTTAATTTTTAAAGGCATATAT
This sequence comes from Acrocera orbiculus, assembly GCA_947359355.1. Taxonomy (NCBI): domain Eukaryota; kingdom Metazoa; phylum Arthropoda; class Insecta; order Diptera; family Acroceridae; genus Acrocera; species Acrocera orbiculus. The sequence goes on from OX375757.1 coordinate 49,759,718, forward strand.
TAAATTTTAGTGTTCTGTTAGTAAATATAACTGAAATAGGTCGACTGTTTGTTTTTGGAGTAATAAATTCCAGTATATCTATTTGTATTAAAATAGACCGAACAACTTTAGGCTTAAATTTAAGCCATTGTAACAAACATGATTAAAGAGGCCTAATAAAAAATTCAAGTTTTATATTCAAAATTTCCATAACTCAATTACTTATGGTTCATTATTGATTACAATAATTCACATGACAATAGCTGGTAATTATTTAATTTAAAAATTTTTTTTGTTGTTTAACATAAAGCTATTATCATAATCATTACTTTAATGTATTTTTTTTTCTTCAAATCATGACCTAGACTCACTTGACCAGATTTCTATTAATCGAAAAAGAATCGATCAGAAAATTTGTCTTTCCGGTTCTTAAGAACTAAGACCAGTAAATCAGGTCGGGTATCAATTAGTGAACTAGTTGTAATTTGTATTAAATAGCTCTTGTTTTAGTCATTTTGTTCATCAACATTTCATTAATTAGTCGAAAGCGGCCAGCTAACCTGGTCTTTTATTTGTTTTACATTTCTCAATTAATTAATTGAAAAATTTTGAGATTTAGATCAATCTCTTACATTAAACTAAATATTTGATTTTTCAGAATTAATACTAATAAAAGAAAAAACTCCAATAATATTATTAAGAAATTTAAAACTTGAAAGCCTTTTTTTAAAATTAGAATTTTACTTCGATCACCTTGTTAAATAATTAGATAAATATTTCGTTAATTATAAAGTTGTGCTTATTCTCCTATAAAAAATCTAGGGCTTCGTATGGTTTTGAGAAAAATATGTGATATACATACATTTTTTTGTAAGGCTTAGTTTAGTAAAATAAAATAAAAACAAAAGAAAATAAGATTTAATTATTTGCTCAGACTTGCAAATTTACGACCAATGATAATTTTTGTAAGGAAAATTACATTTCTACGCGAATTCCTGTAGTATTTCAATAATTTGCTGTGGATCATATGGCAGTACTGATGAGAATTTCTAAGATTTCGGAAGAACGAAACTCAACGAATGAGGTTGAGCAAATGCCTACCCACCTGCTATTTGATTAATGTCAAAGAGAATTAGGCATTTTCTCACTCGACGAGTGGTCTGTATGAAGGGGTCGAAATTAGGTTTGAGAGATATCCGAGCTCTGGCAGGAGAACTGGATATTAAGTTTCCATCATAGCATGTCTGGCGGGGAACAAAATAAACCGAGTCTGGTCACGGTGCAATTGTCCACTTTCTATTTCTACTAATACTAATTGTAACAAATATAATAAAACAAATTTATTAATTAAATTTAATTTAATAACATAAAATATCGACTTATTTGTTATTGTAAAATTAATAACTATTAAAAATGAAAAATCTCTTGTTATAGTAAAACATGTAAAGAAGTAGTGTGCAAAATTTCAAAACGATCGGTCAGTAGATTTGGAATTATCGTGCTCACCAAGCTTCAGGAAAACGCTTTAAAGTTTTGCACATACACTCCTTGCTCTGGAGCAAAGGACGTTCAAGCGCTTATAACTTCGGTAATTTTACTCCAATAGCTTTGAAATTTTCACACAATATTTTTAGAATAATATATAATTATTTAAGAAAATAAAACATTAAATACCTACTCCCCATCCCCTTGATTACTCTAAATTCATTTTATCTCTTTTAGTTTCCAAATTTTATTTACACTTACTTTAACCTGCAATTATTTTCCGTAAATTTTATTTTTAACTTATGCAAATTGACTTTCTTAATTAAAATAATTAGCATAAATTATAGCTAGAATTATCTACTTGTATTTTTTCTTTCTTATATTTCATCAGGTTTTTTTTATTACGTGCAAACTTTTTTGCTGTTTAGAATATAAGATAATATCATTTTTGAGAGGACTAAGTGAAATATACTAAAGTTCCTTGGACCAGAAGAAAAAAAACAATTTTTTCAAAGTTTTATGCTCTCTTTTAATGAAGTTAATAAATAATAATACAAAAATTCATATTTACGCCCAAAACAGGACTTGTAAAGAAAAAGTTAAGTCTTTTTATGTCAGCGGTTAAATAAAAAATTAACTTAAGTTAACTTTTGCTAACTAAGCTAAATATTAGCAGTAACTTTTGAAAAAATATAGAACTCCACGCCTGAAATATAAAACACAATAATTCTTTTAGAAATTTGCATATTCTAAGCATAATCTAAATCCTTATAAGAATATATTATGACAAGAAGAATAAACATCTCAAATCGTCTTTAAGGAGGTATTTTAATTAAAAAAATAACATAATCTGATTGTCTTTGAAACAAGTGAAGTGGTAATAGCAGAGCAGAGATATTTACATAAATTTTCACTAGCTTAACATGATAAAAGAAGAAAACTTGTTGAACAATGATTTAATACTTAAGACTTGTTATCTTTTAAGGAATTATATTAAGATTTAAAAGACATTTTGAGTTTATTATCGTTTGATTGTTTCTATTTTGACTTTTATATTTTTGTGTATTTATCTAAAAAATTAAAATTCAACAGAATAGAAAATCAGAACAATTAACAAAAAGTGATTTAAGTGGAATAGTTTCGATAGTTTAAGAGAACAAAAAATCGTGCTAAGGAGAAAATTTGAAAATTTGAACTAAAAAATATAAAATAATGCTTGTTTAAATAAGAAAATCAGTAAATTTTACCAGCTAATTGAGTTATTCATTTCTTTGAATGACCAAAAAATTGTTGGAATATCAAATTTTGATTATTTACAAAATTTTTTATGCATAAAATGCTACCGTGATTTAAATGCTTAATCGGGTATGTATTTGCACTAGTGCTTATCCTTTTAGGTAGTAGTGGTGAACTGCGACCAATTCCTGGTTTATTTATTGTACTTTTTAAACGATTAGCCATGTTGTAATTCAGAGATCTCTTACTAATGCTTACACATTAGTTAAATAAATTCCACTAAGTTCAAGAGATGGGAAGAGTTGTGAGTAGTTTCTATAACTAGTAAGTAATCTTAAAGTTTTCCAACATAATGTGTCACTTTAAAGTGCAAATTAGATCTGTCTTAAATGCAATCCATCCAGACAATCTACAAACAGCAATATACATTCTGGTCCAATAATTAAGTGTATTAAGCACATTTGAAGTTGACATTTAATGACCTTTGACGATCGTGAGATTACTTAATAGTTTCGAAGGGTGCTACCAAAGAAAAAATTTCATCTATTGTTCCGTTGTTATTGTAAACTGAAAACTTTCAGGCATTACTCTCATGATGAATAGTATTAAGAAGACACCTCTCATCTTTTTCTTTTTCTTTACTTCAAATCAGTTTTCACAATATAAACTTCTACTTTAGATTTTTCTGTTGCTATTTAGCTACATTACTATAATAAGGATTGACACATCTTTTAGAAAAAACACTCTTTTTAAAATAAAGAACATTTGATTTTTCAATAATCTTTAGATTATAATTATAAGATCTGCTATGTTCTTTGAAGGAAAGATAAAAATTAGTATAATAAATATTTTAACTTAGGTAAGTGATAATAAAGTAAGTTTTCCAAAAAGTAATGTCCTTAGACAAAACAATCTACATGTAGAATTATTGCAGTGTTTTACTGTATAATACTATTCCGAAAAAATTCAATTTTCCTAATGGTTTTTACTAAGCTTGTGACATTATAGAGAGAAACAAGTCAAATAGTGATTAGAATATAATATTTTTGATTTTAGAGACAATAAACATTTGATTTATCGCTAAAAAAGTTTTTTTTGGCTTTTGGTAAATGCACGTGTTCTCATCAAAATTTTTATATTTTGAAAAACAAAACTCTTAAAAAGAAATTTTTATCTGATTAATTCAAATAAAATTCCTTCTTTCATTATCTAAAAAATTTGTGTCAAGTTTCCTTTGTCCAATTTATTATTTGTTTGATTGATTTATATTTTTACTTATTTTTTGCAGTTTGATCAACTTCTTCCTTATCTCATTTCATAGAAAAAACTATAGAAAAAAATTTATCTAATGACATTAAAACTAAGTCATGCACTGCTTTAATAATACTACCTCAATGTCATCAGTGATAAAGAGAAAACGGAAGGCAATCAATTTCTAGGTCGATTCAACTTTTTCTTGCTAATTAAAATATTTTTTTTTTATATGATTGAATGCAAAAATACAAAACAAAACAAGAAATTAACAAAAAAACAAAAAATTACCCACGCTACCCTAAGAGAAGATTTTATGATTTCCCGTTTCGCATTTTTATTTTGTAGCCAAGCACTAATGCTAGTTAATTCAACGATGCAAGAAATTGCATGCTAACATGAAACTCGGCCAGATACTGCATAAATAGTTAAATAGAGAGGCTTTGACTTTGTTTTTTAAGCTTTCTTTATATACTTCCTTAAATTTTTGCTTTTTATAACATTTAAGAAATTAATTAAAATTACAAACTTTTATAGAAAAAAAATTAGATCCACAAAAAAAAAGCATTAAATGCTCTTAAGTTTGAACAAACATCAAACAATCTTTATACTTTTTATTTCAGCTCTAATGCTCTTAAATGGATTTACGTAATCGGGTCAACATCTTTAAATAAATGTTTTGTAACTCTGTAAGGTTTGATAAATGATTGTATATTTCCGACTTTATCAAAACAAATAAAAAGAAGTATTACTAAAAGTATTTTATGCTTAACTATGTTTGAAATATTTTTAAATGATAAATTTTAACGTCAAGTGCTTAGCTAACTGCTTCATTTATGCACTTAAATGGTGTATGTTATTATTTTTTTTAGTAGCTGCTTTTATTATGTATATTAATATCCTAGGAATTAAAAATAAAATAAAGGGAAGTAAAAATAGGATTATAATTATAATCACTTAAAATTAGTAAAATAAATTGGAAAATTGATAATTCGACTTGCTGATATTTAAGTGACAAGTGCCTAAGTCGCTTGAAATTATTTCCATAAGAAAAACCTTCCTAATAGTCAATATTATTTTATATATTTTATACTAATAATAATTTCAAATTACTGCACAGAAAATAATTATTAAATAAACTATAATTCCTCGTTCAACACACTTCTATTTTTTATCCTAAAAAATTGTAAAAATTTACTTTGGCAAACTTGAAATACTCTTCTCAAAGCGCTAATAAAATTAAAATCTTTCTATGAAGCAGGATATCCAATATGACTGACTATGTTATAATATTTAAGCCTAACGCAAATCAAAACAACAGTTGAAACTAAAGTAGCAGCAGCATTCTCGGTAGCAACAATATTTTACTAAATAAACTATAGTCAAAATACACCCTCTTTCTAGCAGCATGAATTATTAAATCGGTGCTTGTAGTTACGACTTCTGTGAGACCCAAAATCCTGTTATCGCAACTGTTGCTTTGGCTTTATACGATTATATGACTTCCAATATGAGTAAGAGTAAGAATTGATATAAATATTCTAAGCATCGAATAAGAAAATTTAAAAAGCCTAATATCACTCCACTTCCGGCCCCAAAAATTTTACCAGGATGGCATAATATAGATTTCTTTTTTTGAATTTTAAAACTTTATCAAAGGCACAAGTTAAGGGAAAAAGTTTTGAATGCACATTTAACTGTCACCCAAAACGTTTTCAAAATTTAAATCTTAATAGCTCTTCGCATAGTGGTTCTATATTTCTTCGTTAAATTCCCAATTGGGATTTCTATTGCAGTTAAATCAGAGATAACCAAAAGTTAAAATGAAATAAAATAAACAAAGAGCAGATTCTACTTCTCAACTTATTACAAAGATCTTAAAGGACAATATCTAAGCAACAAATAGCTATGCGCTTCGAGCAGGATGTGAATTCAACGTTATTCAAGCAGGTGCTGGTAAATTAGATTAAATTACTCCTAGAGCCATATCAAGCTTTGTAATGGGTCACGTCTTAAACCTTAATATTTCTAAAATCAACAAAAGTAGATTCAAGAATGTCTTAAGAGGAATTCTTTCTTGTAGCACATATACCACAGGATTATGAAGGTTTTTTAGAAAAATAAACCAATTTAATCTAAATGTGGACTAATTCGATTTTTTAAATAAAAAATTTCTTTATAATATGTTTTTAAAGAACTTTTTAAGGATTACGATTAAAATGGTCTCAATAATTTATTGTTAGAAAGCAAAATTTTTGTTTTCTGTAGTTAAACTTTCTATGAATAAATTGAAACAAATCCACTTAACTGTATCAAGCTGTAAAAAAATTACATTTGTCATAAATGTAAAAGTTTTTTTTCAAAATGCTTAGAATATTTTATGCTCTTATTTCCAATCATCAATCCATTTTCTGTATGATGCTTAATCCTTTTTATAACCTACAAGTCTAAGGGTTCTTACCTATATTTTATGTCATGCTTACATTTTTATATCCACAGACAATTTCAATTTTCCTAACAACCAAAATCATTGGAGGGACAAGAATACTTATTAGATATTTTTGTCTTAGAAAAATAGAAAAAAAAGAGCAATTACGTGACACAGATGCTCATAAATTTATTGGAAAGAGCTTAATATAAAGTGTTTTGTTTTATTTCAATACTTTGCTGTAACAAAATTTATGTTCGTTAGAAATTTATAGCAAATGGAAAATAAACTTCATTCCATATTTTACTTTGGTAACCTTTCATGGAAACTTTTTTGCTAAGAAATGAATACTTGAAAGCTTGAAATATAAAAACAGATAATAAGACGCTTTAATAGTTCAAAATTTTTTTTTGCATTTAAAAAAAGAAGATCGCATGCGAACAGAAGCGATAAAATTAGTGCTTGATTCAGAATTCAACATAAAAGAATTATAATATATCAAATTCAAACCGAGGTAGGTTGTACTTTACAATGGAATAGATATGGCAGAAGAAATAAAATTCCACAAAACTGTCCTATCAATAAAACCCATGAAATAAACTATTACATTTCTGATTTGTTAGACTGACACAAAGATGTCATCTGTAACAAAAAATTCATTGTTATTCAAAAGTGGTACCACTCTTAAGATTTACAAATTTCAAGGCATTTAAATTGCTTACGTTTAAGCTTCAATGCTGACTCTGCCGTTGATTTTTTGCACAAAATTGATTAAATAAATTTCATGTGCTATTCAAGCATTCATTTTTGATTTTGAATAAAATTTCAAGGTAAGTATGACTCAGAACGTATTTTGGCAGGTCTTCTTTGTCAAAACCATAAGTTTTTTATAATCGGCTCAATTTAAATATACACAAATGATGCTTAGAGCTCTGTTTGTCCAAATGGAGCAATTACTTGAAGAAAAAATTCACAAAATTATTATGGCTAATCGTGAAATTCTGGTGGTACTATTGAAATATTAAGAAGTTTGGTTTAATCATATTTTACAAAACGAAATTTTTGAGATGGAATGTGAAAACTCTTAAAATGTGGACCCAATACAACATTTTTGAGGCTAAACCATTTTTCATATTAAGTGAACTATGACTAAAGTTAAAAAAGACCAGATAAGTAAAAACTGATTCAAATTACATCCGTTAAGCTTTCATATTTAGTCGTCGATAATAGTTGAAATCAAAAGATATTCTGCTAACCAAAACTCAGCTAAAAGTCCAACTTATGATCGTTACAACTATTTTGGTCTGCTTCCATTATGTTTTCGTTATTTTTTTTTAAAAAGAAAGAAAAATAATCTATAGTGCCTAAAAGATCGATGAAAAAATTATCTCATATGCAGACGAAAAAAATGTTTCCCTAGCTAGAAAATTGACTGCTTTAATGGCAGAACTGAATTACTTGAAAGAAGTTCTTCTTCATCCACCTTTGACTGTGGACTTAAGTGACTACCAACTATGCAAAAATTTCAAAAATATCTTCTGTGGTAAAAGTTTAAGTTAAATGATGTACTTACTCATTAAGGAAATTAAAACTTTTATTATGGGAGCTATGATAAATCATTTTGTAAAAAAGGTATAGAATTATTTGAAAAGTGTTGAATTGCATTTCGCGTGAAGGAGCTCCACACAAAACAAAAGAGTTTTTTGTTATTTTTTGTCGGTGAAATGAACAAGGACCGCAACCTGTACATCTATTGTGGCTCGTTTAATTTTTTATTTGTATTGTTTCAGGTTTACTGAAAAGACTAAAACAAATAAAATATAAAAAGTTACAGAAAACAACCAAATTTTTTGTCATGAAATATGACAATATTGAAATATTTGTTTCAATGGCACAAAATAATGTGAAACATACAAAATAGAATTTTAAAATGATATTTGAGTACACTTTTAAAATTTGCAAACTTGAAATAAAAGTAGAAAATATAGATAATAATTAGGAAGTCAATAAAAAAAGTACCTACTAAACTATTAAAATAACTTACAAAATTTTAATTTTCTAACACTAGAAATCATAAAAAGAGTTAAAGCCTTTAAAACAAGTAAAATTATAGGAAAATAAAATTAAAATCGCTAAAAATGAAAATCAAAAAGAAAATGAAAAATATCTCAAATCAATAATTGTTAAAATTATATAAATCAACTTTTGATGTTGAGTAAAATTAAAAAAATAACACCACTATCCCTTTTAGATGATTTTATAATTTAATCAATTATAACAGCAAATGATTGATTGAATTGGTTTTACTTCCATTTCCTTTTTTTTAAAAATTTCAAGTCAATGTAGATAAGTTCAAATTACAATTAAAAATTACAAATCTCTTTAAAAGTTAATATATCTCGCTTAATACCCTAATGTCAACCCTTTTTTAAACTAAAAGCAAACTTGATCTCCTCAATTGTAAATTGTTAAAAAATGAAAGCATAAATTTGTAAAAGATTTCAGCTTAATAAGGTCTAAATATTTTTGCAGCCGTCAAATTCCACTAGACTGGAAAATTCAATGATTGATTGTTATTAGAGTTCATCCGATAAACAAAAAGAGGACAAAATTGTCTCTTTGTTTAATCTGCATAACTTTAACTTTTATGTTCTTATTATAAAAATGATTTAAAAAAGGAAAAATTGAATAGACACAAAATATTTTTTAATTTTATTTTTGCTTACCTTTTTCGATTTCCTCGCTTCGGCTTTTGTCGATATTCATCAATCCATGTGCCGCCATAACAAAGACTATTGCTCTGTCCTGAACCTATGTTGGGACACTTATAGAAATACAGAAAAAAGTGTTGCAAAGATCCTGGTTTCACTTATTTTTTTTTTTTTATTATAAAGAGTTTTTTTTCTCTTAGCAGGTTGACAAATTTTTATTTATTTGTTATTTTAGTTTTAAGTAATCGTAGGTTAAGAGATAAAGTAAAAGAAAAAGTTTTGAAAATTTAATTCAATAAAAAATTAAAATGCAAAGTTATAATTTTTGTAATTGAGCAACATAAAAATCTTTTAGGCTAAATAAGCTCCCGGAAAATTTATTGAGGATAAATATAAAGTAATGGGATTAAATGCCAAATTCTTAAAACATTTATTTAAATTTTTTCACACTATATCCTTTTTTTTTGTAAGCCTTATGATAAAACAACAGAATCCCTTTTTTATTTTATTTTAAAACTAATTCAACTGTTTTTACTATAACTCTTTTTTAGTTAACGTTACGCACAGTTTTTCACTTTTTTACTAGAACTCTACAAAAAAATCATGTTATTTAGCTCTAAATTCTGTAGTGTACTTTTTTTTGACTTTTGTTTTTATTAAAGACTCTCGTGGTTTACCAGGGAAAAATAACAAATGTAAAACTAACCAAATTGAAATCACAAATTAAACTAATGTTCTTTATGCCTTAGACAATGTTTACCTTGATGCCAATTCTTAGAAATTAACAAAAAAAAACTTCAATTAAAAAAGAAACTCTTAAAAAATCATTCAATTATGTTAAATTTGCGTGCATTACAAAACTAGTAAGCAGAAGACCTATTTATAAAAGAAAAATATCTATGTGTGTACTTGATTCATCAACGCATTAATAATATTTTTATATTCGTTTTTTTTTATAACTCTTAAAACTTTTTAATATTTCTAAGTGGCAAAATTGTTAACAAAGTATCCCAAGCACTTAATATTCTATAAAGAACTGGAAGTTATTTCATGCTCTAAAGAATTTCTAGTACAAATAATCGCAATACCGAACAGATTCAATGTATAAATATTACAATAGAAATTCAATGGAGTCCATGTTGATCATATATGAATTCGGTCGAATGCTTCAATTCAAAAATATAAAGGGTTCTAAGGTAAATAATGAATTTATGTTAACTTTTTGTACTAAATAAAATTTGCTTTACTCTTTTAACTCTTATGTTAGTCATAAGGAAGTAAATGTATCAAATTTTATAACAGAATTTATCATCAATTTGTTTTTTAGTTACAAAATTAAGAGCCTAATTTAATTTATATTGCTAATATGGTTCAATAGGATTCTGAATATAGTTATAAAGTAAATATGGTCAAAATAAATATGTGTTAAATTTTCTAATTAATTAGCAAACAACTGTTAACTAGTGATTTGATTTAGTTATATACATTTTATTGCAAATATCCACATACATGGAAAGTAATATTAAATATTACCCAGTTAATTGACTTAATTATATACAAACATATATATATATGTATATAAAAATTTATTTCATGGAAGAGTTAACTAAATTTAAAAAAAACAACTTTTACGCTTTAATAGCAATAGACAAAGAATTCTTTTTCTTAATTTTAATTATTAGAATTATATTTTGGTAAACTTGGGAATTATGAGTTTGGAAGTAATAAATTGTTGTGAAATGATAAATAACTTCCAAATATTTTATAGTCAAAATTAGCATTTATTTTAGCCTTCAAATCATAACTAAATAATCTTTAGTGAATTATAAATTCAGTCGTTATAGTAAATGAATTTTGTTTGGAAGTCAAAATTTGACGAAAAAAAAACAAAAGTGTGAAAATAAATTTTCTGAAAACCTGTACTTACTATACCGGGAAACAAAAAAATATTCAAATATTAAATTTTTGTTTTTGTTTAAATAAAATGCTTTAAAAAGTAAAATCCAGAGGAAGTACAAACTATACTCTTGAAAAATATGGGGGCTAACTAGTTAAGCGCGTTTATCGTGTATATGTTACGGTAAAAGTAATAAACTGGCGATTATATATAATAACCGGTAATTATGCATAATCACCAGTAAATTTGGTAAATATGATGAATTTTTGAAAATTAATCAAATTAACATAGAATGAGTGCTAAAGAAGGCTTAGAATTACAAGCAAAGAAAATGTTGAAGGTTTCAAATCTTAAATTTGCTGCTGGTAAAGTGGATGACACATAGAAACTAAGAATACCAGACGTTGACAAAGCCAGAAGTAACCCTCGAAATTCCAAAATGTATAGTTTTATCAGTTAGAAACGAAACAAGGAAGACTTTCACAGTTGTATACCAGAATTCAATTTACAATTTGTGAAGAAAAATTTATTTTATTTGACGATGTTCCCGATCTAGCAATATCACTTCGAGAATGCGTTAGAAAGACATCTCTTTCTGGAGGTCTGAGACATCAGCGATGTGTTTGTAAGGGGCAATGTAAGTCTGATTACTGCAAATGTAAAAAATCTGGCAAACTTTGCAATTCCATAAGTATAATATTAAGTAATTTGTAGTAATAGCATTTAACGTTATTTAAAAAAATTGTTTTTTTTTTTATTCTCTAAAAAATAAGTCCATGTAAATTGTATTTTTTTCATTTCACACCTGTCAGTCCTTTGTTCAATTTCCGTTAAAGCTTAATAAACGTATGTGACTTCAAATAACCACTTATTGACTTTTTAATTGTAAAATAAAAATATTGCAGCTCATGGTTTCTTATGCCATAATTTCCAACGATAAAATAAATGACGTGGTTGTCCCATATTTTTAATGTATTCAGTTACCAGGCAAGCAAACTGAACGAATTTTCGTTAAATTAGGGCTTTTATCACATTTACTATATAACGAGTTGGAAATCATGCAAAAAAACCGGTTAAATTGATTAATTTTCAACAATTTATCATATTTACCAAATTTACTGGTGATTATACATATAATTGCCCGTTATTATATATAACCACACAATTTATTTCCAGCGGTTAATTTCCCCTTAAACGCCGATGAGTACAAAGATTTCACGCATAGTCTTAGTAAAATTTATAAAATTTTATCAGGAAAATATTCTAAGTCCTAAAGACTTAAGGTGCTATTACACTTACATATAAATATGGCAAGCAATGACGCTTAAAATATGTCTTATATGTCTGTATGCCACAAATATTTCATAAGGGGTATTACACTATGACATATAAATATGGCCCATTTATATGGCAAAGGGCTTTGGCATATAAGTTTTGGGCATATATATGGCAATGTAATATTTGGCTATCACACTAGTATGGCAACGTATGCCATACAAATATATGACAAGCGTGAACTGTGAAATTTAAAGATATGTGACAGCTCAATTTAAGTTTGTTCTCTGCAATAGTGACTTTTTATTTATTTTAAGTGAAATGGAAAATATAATTTTAGTGCTTTCGACGTCGCGTATTATTTAAAAAAAACAAACAAATTTGTCCTCAAATCATCGTTAGTACCGATAAAATTCAGCATATCAAAATATCTCCATCTGTTGATTGGTCCTACTCCAGAACCCGATGGTTGCGTTTTATATTTAGCTGCATACGATTTATTTTGCACTCTAAGATTGCTCCACTTCGTGGTAATTTCATTCAAATTTATGGCACTGTTGAAGACATTTTCGTGAATGTCATGCCAAGCAGCATCTTTTTTGTTCCGAATTTTATAAAATTCATGGCTGGGTTTCCACAATTCCTGTTTCACTTCTACTGCTTGCACCAGCTTACAAATTTCGTTCTCGGTCCAGTCATGTAGAATTGTACGAACTCGTTTCTTTTTTTGTAATTTTCCATCATCCTGCAAATCATCAGTTGTTTTTTCCTCCTGAGTATTCATAGAAAATACCTAAAATCGAATCATCGAATAAAAATATTTTATTTAATTGCAAGAAAAGCATATGTTTCTTTGGGAAGGCTAAATTGCCAGAACAAAAATATTGAAAAATAAATCAAACTTTAAAGGGAAAAGAACGAATCTATGTTCTTATTATATACATTTATTTGTAATGAAATAAAAAGCAAGAGGATATCAATAATATTATAAATAATTTAAAATTACTCGCCTGTTTTTCAAATTCACTATTTTATTAACACAACACAGGTTAAACTACACGATACTTAAATGTTAAATGTTAAATGATAAATGAAGCCTGATCCATATTTTCTAAATTGAATCTATATACTTTCAATTTACCTGCAAACCCTAGTGCTATTTATAAGTTATTTACCATAATCACTAAATTATTCTTAGAAAGGCATCTTAATCCCTAAATAAATACCATATTTGAACAAAAGGTGAGGAGTGTCCTTAAAGTATTTAATTGATTTTTCAAGGGAATACCTTATTCTAAAAATATATTTCTTTGAAAATACATTTAATGTGTGTATATTATTTGCTTTAAAAGTCTTTTTCTAACGAAAAATGAATATTTTAAAGCATTTTGCATATAAATGTATGGCAAAACTATGCCAAATAAAATTCTATAATTTTTATATGCCAATGTGGCACAAAACTGCCATATATATGTGCCAGTGTCAATATTTAGCTATTACACTATGCCATATATATGGCACAAAACTATATGGCTAGCCGTGCCACATATATGGCGTCATGTATTTTTTGCCATACAAATATGTCTATCACACTTGTATGCCACTCGCGGGCCATATATATATGCCAAATTTGCCATATTTATATGTAAGTGTAATAGCACCTTTAGAAAATTTTTGTTTCCTCTCAAACTATCTTCTCTCTCGCTTTGATATTGTAAGTTCTTTGTTTGCTTTAGGCGCGAGTGGTTGTGTTTAATTACGTAGTTTTAGTGTTTTGTTTTAATGTGTACAAAATTGAAATAATGATTTATTTTTAATTAAAAATTGTAATTTTCATGTAATTTATGTGTTTAATAAATATATTTATATAAAAAAATTAAGAGTTTTCTTTTCCCTATTCTTATTCCTAAACTACATTTATTTTCAGGTAGTCTGACAAAGAAAAAAAATATAGACATATATACCCCTTTAAATATGCCAGCCTATATATAACACCGATATGCACGCACACACCCAACCGATACGTAAACTTTCTGCGAGCATTTGCCTTTAAGATTTCACTGGTGCGTGGAATCTATAAATTAACATTGATAAGTGAACACTTGGCTTCAATAGTTCACGCATCGAGGGGAAATTGACCGCTGGGCTCTTACCGTTATATACACATCAAAATAAATCTTTATTATGGTGTGTCCGACGTTTTTGCTCGTCGTCGTTACTATGAAAACTTTTTAATATTATTTGAGAATTTTTAAGTTAATAATAACAATGAATTTTGCAGAAATACATCGTTTAGTTTCTCATATATAAAAATGTAGTTCTTCGTTTTTCGTAAAATTTGTAATAGAACCATTTTTCCCTGCATTCGTCGTGTATACACGTCATCGTTTGGTTTTAATTCCGTACACTGCGAGTGGTTTTTTAAATTAAATCTGATGCTTATCTGGTGGAATGGATAATAAATACGACTAGAACAGTTAAAGAGAGTCCTTTTCATAATTTTTTCAAAATATCATTAAATCCTAATATAAAATAAACATTTTCGGTTCATTTTTTAGCTATGTAACGATTTTGTGTAGTTTTTAGTTTATTTGTTTAAATAAATTTTTCAAAAAATAGATTTATAAAATTTTTAACTAATTTTAAGCAAAAATAACTGCAAATCAGTTTGAAAAAAAACATTATATTATTATATTTTTTAAAAGAAATTTTCTTTTTATATAATTTTCAGAAGCTACAGTTAATTATGTACAAGGATTACCACATTTAACGGTACCACTACCAAGTAGAAATGAAAAATGCCGTTTTGTCCTTAAACCAGTTTCACATTGTGTTGGTGATTTTTTAGAAATGCTTAAATTTGAGGATCGTGGAATAGATCGGGCTGCTGTCCTTAATTGTGATGGTATCAGAATAGCATCATCTTGTACAATAGAAAGTTTAATGGATGAACCATTTTGGTAAGTGAAAATCAATTAAACGTTTTTTTTTTTAATTAAAATTAAAATAAATAAAATTCTGCGTACTTCCTTTGTGAAAAAAACAAACAAAACAAAATATTTTTACACCTCTTTTACTTTAAAAATTTTAGTAATCCTTCCTTCAAAAGAGAATTTGATATCCTTCTAAACTGAGCTAGAAGAATGCATTTCAAAATCAATTGGCTAAAAAGTGGGCAATTACAATTACCTAAAAACTGCTCAAATCACGCTTGATTTGACATAAACTATTTTTCTTTTATGAGGTCATAATACGGTGATACGCTCCATTAGCTTATCTCAGTTAAGGAATGTCTAGACCTTTTTAAATTTTATTGTTTGATTTATTTTATGACACTTATTAATTACGACTTTTTTATTTTTAGCTTGAATTGTGTACAAGCTTCTTACAAATTTTTTGATTTATCAAATCACTGAATTATTCTGTGACATTTTATGTTTTAAGACATGCATAAGAAAAAAGACCGCAGGCTTTATTTTAAGATTTTAGTTTGCTACTTTATGTTTTAAGTCCTTTAGGAACCATAAATTTTTATTTGTTTATGTGCTTTAATAGAAATATTTTAATGTTAAATAGAAAATATGTCGCTATTAGTATAAAATTTATTCTAGGTCGTATTATTCCATTGGCTCTAGAAAATAAATTTCTGAAGATAATATTATTCAAGGATAGTGTTTTTGAGGTAAACAGTATCCTAGCAGAAAATTATCTCTTTTTTACGTAAAAATGAATAGAAAGAAAGTTGTTAGCTGTAAACAACGTATAGAATACTTGTGCATTACATATGGACATATCTATGGCATTCAACCTAGTAATATCATTAAGCCAAGTATATTTTTATTTAAAAAAAAGTGAATAAGAAACTGTCATTGACTTTTCGCCTACCTCAATTAATGTAGAAAAGGGTGTTTTCATCTTCGCTGTATAATGTGGATTTGTGGTAATCTCTTATTTACCCAATATATTATTACGAACGAATCTTCATTTATTTAGTAATTCTGTTGTGATTGCGTAATATAACACCCTATAATGAGCAAATTTGTTGGAGATTTTTTTAATTTATTTAAAGGTATTTGAATTATTAAAATGAAACTAAAAACATTAAACAAAGTTTACTACCTTTGCAAAAATCACATCAAAAGCAATTGCAGATAAGTTTATCTAAAATATGCGACATTTTGCCGATAAAGAAAAATTTTTTTCTTCAAAATTTGACAGTAATCTTCAGTAATATAATCGCAAAATTTTTCAACATTACACTTTTATAGAACAAATTTTCTTTAGCCTCAAAATAGGACTCAGTTTGTTTGCAATTTCCTCATTATTTGATATATATTTTTCCTTAAACAGAATTTTGTTTTAGACCCATAAACAAATTATGGCACTTTGGGAAACATACAGAGAGTATGATGGGATACGAATTTGAACTACAAGTAATTAAACCTGGTCTTACAAAAACGAAAAAAATACTTTATCCGTTTTAATATATGGGAGCGTTTTGTGCACGGAAAAACTACTTTAAACTTCGCTAAAAATTTAAAAATTATGACTTGAATTCTCATTTCTCTAATTTAGAACTACATATATCCGTTTTCTCCATAATCATTGTTTACAACTAATCAAAGATAACACTGCTATATCACTGATTAAAATAAATATTCAAACAGCTCCTCTATTTTTTTCTGCAACCAAGCAAAATAATTCAAAGATATTTGCTTTTGGCTTTATTTAATTTGATCACACTTTCCTGTACAAATTAACAACAACTCCTTGTGCCATAAAGACTCCATTCATATGCAGATAAAAAGTTTCAATCTAAGTAGAATAAAATATACGTTGCACTTAATTTGATTAGAAGATAGAGAAATATGACTAATTAGAAGCAAGGACTTTTTTATAGTTCAGTAATCCCCTAGATACTTCAAAGGGAAATTATTTTTCAGATTTCTTTTTTCACTCATTAATAATTTTGCCTTGAGCCAAATTGATGAAATTTGTAAATGGAGAAAGTTTTATCACTAAAAAATACATAAATGTTACCATGAGCTTAAAATAAGTTTTAAGAAAATTTGTACCAAAGCAATTTTTATCAAAAAATATTAATTTCCTTATATGTTCCTCATTACTACCTTCAAAATTTATCTGTAATCGTCGCTACACACTCCTTGAATATACTTTGAATGAAATTTAAAAAAAAAAATTTCCTCTGAAAACTCTGAAAAAATTTATTTTGAATGAAAAATTATCATTATGGTATCATTAAACAGGTGAAATCAGCGCAAATAAATAATGGTTTCGAAAAAATAAAATTTATTAGTGGATGGATCTTAAATGGACCTTCAAAAATTCAAATTTCATAGCCAACGCTTTTGCTAAAACATAATTTCCACGAAAAGCTTTAAAAATTCATCTTAGCATATCCTTTGCTTTGAAATCTGATAAAATTGTCTGGAAATCATTATATCTTTCATATCTCCCTAAAAGTGAACTATGGTGAATCATGTGGTTTCTGGGTATTATTGAGATTTATAGTTTTCTATAAGCACTTTTTGTTTATGGAAAAATATAATTTATTTTGAATAAAAAACTATTTTTATAATATCTTTAGAAGATGAAGTTTATTTTAACTCGAAATATTTCTTAATATACAAAAAAAAAATAGTTTTTTTACTTTTTATATAAATCTTCCATTTACATGCTTAAGCTGATATTTTAATTTACTCTTGCACGATATTTTTTTGTATTTTTTATATAGTGCTGCAGTCATTTTTTTTACAAAAAAACATAAACTACTGTCTACAAAAATAGTCTTAACTAGAAAATCTTACTACGTTCGAATGTGGCCTCTTATATAATAAGACAATTAACTTTAGCTAATTAAAATTTTTTAAATTGTTTTTATTTTATAAAAGACAAAAAAAAATGGAAGGTATATTATATGTAGTTAACTTGACCAATATAATTTGTTGATCCAATTGTAATTGTTTCACGTATAGCTGTGTGTCTTGAAAATATGAAAAATTAATTCCAAATCTACACAAGTCTTGTATTTTTATGTAATTTTATGACTTGAAATATAAGAAAAGCTTGAATGTTATTATTATTATTTTTTTTTTTTTTCGATGTTATGAAAACACTTTCAATATTTCGTCTGAAAATTTATCACGCAAACCATAAAAACTTCAAATATTCAATTAATATTTTAAATACGAAAATATTTTACTATTGGATTGATGTGTAAAATTTTAAAAATTTTAGCTTTACTTATCTGTATTTATAGCTTGAATATATGTCTAGACATGAACTGTTTTTTGATGTTCCTTTTATGATCCTAATAAAAATCCTAAATTACATTTGCAAATTCATTTAAAATTTAGGAAGATATTGAAGAAATTTATAAATTATTTATAATTTTCAAAATGATAACAAAATGTATTCATTTAAATGTATTCAGTGAAATGTTTATTTTTTAAAAGAAAAGCAAATCGAAAGACATATGATTGTAATTTAACTGAAATGTTTTCCAGACTTTACATTTAATTTTCTGGACGGTTTCACAGTACGGGCTTAAACCTTGCTCAACTTCAACTGTCACTTTAAACCCGCTTTACAGTGCTACTTTTGGAGCTTAAGAGCGATTAGTTTCTGGAAAACTTAAGCTAATTTATTTTAAGTGGTGAAAGTGCAAGGATTTTTTTTCCATCAATGCTCAATTCGCATGTTAAAGCAAATTAAAAATAATAGATATTATCTAACGATGGCCTAAGTTATGGTCATGATTCCACTATTTTCAACAACTCGAAGCTTTGTTCATACTTTAAATTTAAAGAATTCGCAGATAAATCTTTAATAGAAAATTATTTTTATCAGTGTAAGCCTTACCTGATAACACCTTTGCGCAATACATCCACTACTGAAGCCGACAATGCCTATAATAAGGCTCATATTTCCACCAGAAATGTAATAGAGTGATTGTTCAGAGTGTGGATTTCCAATTTTGGCAACAGGGATGCGTTTGAAAAGATTAACAATTCAGAGTATAATTGCTGCAACGGCAGTTTTGCACAATATTTGTTGTAGCCAAAATGAAATTGAGCCACCACTTTTAGAAGAAGATACTGAAGCACTGGTGGAGCTCAGCTTATAAGTGGAAAGCATATGAAAGCACAAATATTGGAACGCAAAGAGAATTCTTTCTGCGTTACTTTGCACATAAATTAAGCAACATTTAAAAATACACATTTCAACAAAATAAGTTTTTTATTATTAAAAAGTTATTGAAAGGATATATGAATTCAAATATCATAAATAGGAATGTAATCCTGCAGTTCTTATTCCTTAAAAAAAATAATTACTACAATTTAAAACTTTGATGTTTATGAAATTATTACACATAATTATTTTTCTAATTGTTTTTTTTTTAATTGAATTTCCAGGTCCAATGCTTCCAGTTTTAGCAAATGCTCCCTTTTAAACATCTTATGCCTTTCTTTAGCATGTGCCCTTTCTCTCTTTACTAACTTTATCTTTTCCTCCGCAAGCTCCTTATATATTTGCCAAAGCTGACCCCTTTGGAGCACTTTTGACTTTTTTGGCGATGTATCTACAAAAAATTTTTTTAGTGATTAAAATAGTTTTAACATTTATTTTACAACAAACCTAATTCCTTATTTTTCATTGAACATGTTGGAACTGCCTCCGATATCACACTTGATTCTCCTATAAAAATTATATTAGTATTACTGTCAAAATAAAATATTAAGAACTAACCATTATTAGTTTCTTTATTTTCCTCGACACGTTTATCATTTGTCACGATTTCAATCAGTTTTGTTTCGTCTTCCTGGTTAAAATTGACACTTCGTTTATTTTCATTTTCCATACTTTAAAATTTCAACTTATAAAGACTAGCAAACTTAGAAACTTCAACACTGAAACTGTTAGTAAACAAGCAATCACACGAAAAGATAATTACTTTTGAGTTAATTACCTTTCGGCGTCCTTTTTCGTTAATTGTGTTCTACGTCTATGTATGGCAGTACTACACAAATAGAAGCGAGAATCATAGCAGTATGATTTAAAAAAAAACACATTTTCTAGCAGAATATAAATTCCTTTAATTTAATTAAACAAAATTCTTAAATATAACTTCTATTTGTAGCTAATAATTAACGTTTAACATAACTAAAATAAATAAAACCAACTGAACATGATATATTCCCAGGTAATCCAATACAAAAAAGTTTTTAATTATGAGAAATTTATTTATAATACTTCCATTTACTTAATTTAATTTTTAAAATAAAATTATATAAATTCGATATCATTTTTAATTGAATTTTCAATTATTTTTGCATAACTTATCACTTTTTAATTTTTGTATAGTTTACTTCTATTATTATTGGTTAAACTAATATTGGGTATACTTGTTTTATTTATTGGTAATGGATTAACCTGCTCCAAATTTTTATTTGGAAATTTGCATATGGACGGTTACTAACTTAATCAATAAACTAAATTTGATATTCATTAAACATTTGAAAAAAATAAACTTTGCAATATAAACTTACCATTTTATTTCATAGCATTCATGCACTGCAATCCCATCTTTTAGAAGTCACGTGGCCGAGACCGATGTGCACTACTCGAAGAAAATTGCAAAATGAATTTTTCTGTGAGTATATTAGTGGAGGGCATGTAAAGTACAAGGAGGAAAGCAGAAAGATTTCAGACATGTTTAATAACAGCTAGAAAAGTTTATGAAAACAGGTTTTGTATGGGAAAGAGAGATAAAAACATTGCCTTCTTTTTTAAGTGTATCAGCTGTTTTGAAAATGGATTACAAAATCAAGTACAAATAGTTAAGCCTAAACCATTTCCAAAAGTAGACTGTGAAACGCTTTGACATTTTATTCAGCGATTAAATATTAAACCCGCTTAAAAAATTTTGATTTTGACCCCGTACCGGGCGTTAGAGAATCAAAAAACCAGAGGCTTTAATAAAATCTTTAGGGTAAAATAGACTAAAAATCTGACTCAACTTTACAGTGCTTGCAAATGGAAATATTTAGTATAAAAGGAAATTTTCTTAAAATTCAAAAGACCTTGTCAAAAATTAAATTTAATTCCTTTCAAAGCATACACTCTCTAACGTAAAAGTAAAAACTAGCTAGAATTTTAGATAACTGGTGCCATCTTCAGATATTTAAAATCTTTAATAGCTTATATAGAGTTTTTTAGTTAAAATATTAACTTAGGTAAATCAATCCATCAAAAGCTTAAATGCTGTTAAAAAATATTCTCAATTAATGGTATTATAATACTTTACTCTCCTGCTAGCTTTGTTGGGGATTGTTTTTCAAATTTTGCTGACTTGCAAAAATATTGACAAATCGAAAATAACAGATTTGAGTGCGTATAGAGATTATGAATTCATTCCTAACAAGCTCCAATTTTGTAATATTTATCACACTTTATTCTTTAGCTTTAACTTAAACAATAGAAACCAAAAGATGACTTCTTCATAAACTAGGAAAGCAAAATATATACTTTTACGTCCATAATACCGAAATAATTTTAGAAATCGCTACCAAAAAAATGAAAGTCGTTTATAAAAAAAGAATTCTTTTATACTGGAATATAGAGCAAGACTTTCGAGCAATAAACATAACTGAAAATCACTTTTGTAAATGGTTTGCAAACATTTCTTTAAATATGGCACAAAAGATTGGTGAATACTTCCATTAAAATACATATATCCAGTTGATTTAATCCTATGGCTCTAAACTCAGATTACTAAATAGGATGTCTAGTGTTTGGAGATATTTTAAAATAGAACAGTTGTAATACAAGGAAATGCTCTTAATCTAAAGTTTTACCTCTGACTGATATTTTAGAAATAGGTAGTGTAAGACTTTACATGATTTTAGGAGTCCGGGAATCATTTGAAAAACAGACAAATTCTTTAAACTAAAACATACTGCTACCAACTAGAAATCTCAAAATCACATCAAAAAGTACTTTAAGAATCTATTGAAATATTTTTACACATAAATAATTAAACTGTGCAGTTCAAAATCTTTTGCACCACGTTTCATTATCGCTTGGGTACACTATTGCGATTTTTAAAATTTAAATTTCAGAAGTTGATTCTAAATTAGCTGGAAACTCTGTCATAATATTGCACTATATAGAAGCTTAGCAGTCCATTATTCCATTATTTATGATTCTAAACTTTGAATTTCAGTAATTAAACTTGGAAAAGTTAGTTTTCAAAACCTTAAATCGCAAAAGCTGAACACAAGCATTGAACAAACAGAAAGCGAGCAAAATAGAAGTCAGTAACATCCCTATTCTAAAAGTACTAAAAATATTTTTTCTAATTATTTCATAATTTAGACTGGATTTCTTTAATCCAGCTATTTAAATCTAACTTTAGTACTTAAATTTGCAAAATTGCAAAATTAAAATCCTTTCTGATTTTTGTAGTAAATTTTAACATTTTAAAATTCTTAAATTAGGAGTGCACTCGCTCAAAGCAAAAATTAAAGAACTGATGAAAAAAAGTTTTACCTTGACTAATTTTATGTTGCTGAAGGATGAAGCTGGTATAATGTTGTCAGTTGGACTTTAGGCTTTAGGGAGTTAAAATAAACTAGTTTAGTTAAATTTTTAAATAAATTAAACACATGAAACTCTTTCAGATAAATTACTCCTTTATTTGAGGACTTTTGTTAGCGGATTTAATAATAAAAATTTGAATTACATACAACCTTCGGAGAATTATTTTAGCCAGCTCTGTGCCATCTAATGGTGCGTTTCACTGAAATTAGTACTTAGTACTTAGCACAAATTTCAATTTGCTTATCTTTGTTGTTGTAAAAAAAGTCTTACGTCATATTCACAGTCAAACTTAACCTTACTTCCACAGCTGTTCACTGTTAAACTAAGAGAGAATCCGAAAAAATTGCTCAAAATTTCCCCTCCGTACTGCCATGAGTTTGTCTGGTTTTTTTCGCAAAGAACTAGATTTAGATTAGTTCTTTTGAGAAAAAGACTAGAGATCTCCCATACAAATTGTAACAAATAGTACTAAATACTTAAAACTAGGTTCAGTGAAAACGCACTATAAAAGACTTTTTTTCAATGATATTATTAACCTATCAAGAAGAGTTAATAAAAGTTTGTTTGATACTTTTTAGAGACAACTTAAATACAATTACATAAAATGTAAACATCGATGCAAAATTTTGATTTATCATAAAAAAGATTGATATTTGCGAAACTATTTGTATGGTAGCTTACATGTTATAATGATTAAATAGCAGTCACAGCGTTAATTCACCTAACAAAAGCATCAAAATAACCGATATTTATTTCCTTTAAAGAGATACATCTGCATAATATCTGCATAATATATATGATATGAAAGCTTAGTGTGACAAATGAATAATTTATTAAATTTTCTTGAAAACTTTCAGGAAAAGCTCTGGAAATCAATATATTAACCCCTTTCTTGGGATTTTTTAGTCTATAATGAAAAATTCATAAAGAATAATAATACCATCAAATTGCTTGCAAATCTTATATAAAAACAAACCTAAAAGTCAATTAAATATACTTAGACCAGCTCTCACAATAGATTTCCATAAAAGCAGATGTAGCAAACTTATAACAGCTTATATTTCTTAAAGAATATATTTCAAATCTAAAACACATTGTTTATAATTAATGAAAAAACTCTGAACAGCATAATATAAGCCTTGCGCCCAATTTGCATAATTTTATTCCTATAAAACTCTTTAAACAAAAGAAGTTTTAAATCTTTTTCGATGTCATATGTTTCCTTTCACAACAATTAAATCCTTAAGGAGCTATTTTATTAACCTAAAACAAAAACATTAATTAAAAAGGTTTATCATTGCTGTCACTTTGTTATACTCAAATAATGATCCAAATTACACAAGTATCTCTTCACATCAAGAATATTTAATATATTGTACACAAATGTTAATGTCGTATAATTTTACGAAGTTTTACTGCTCTTTTAGAATTTTTTATGTTAGATTATCTAAAAATATTTCAACAGACATTTTATGAAACATAACATAAGGATCTCATATTATATCATAGTATCATATAAAAGATACAATTTTCAGTAAAAAGGCCTTAAAGGGGTATTAGATTTTCCATAAAGAGTTTCATGATCAGAAAAAATTTTCTTGAATCTCTAAATTCTAAAACGCATAACAATTTCACATTTATTTTAATTTTAACTTTAATTTTTTGAAAGTCTTTACAAAAAAAAGAAAGATGGAACCATATTTCCAAGAATTTTATTTAATGCACAAGAGCATTGTCCATTAGGATATTTAATATTCTCTTGATTCATTTCGTGCTATCAATTGTTTATTTTTAGGTTTGAATATTATATTTCTCTACTAAAGACTTTTGTATATTTTTTCTTTATTTTTCTTGATTTTCAAACTCCGAAGTTAAGTAACTAACTGACATTTTTGTTTTTCTATCACAAAATAGCTCTGTTATACAACCCAGTGATTCAAATTGTGTATAAAATTGCTACCTTGTTTGACTTTAGAAACATTTCTCTATGGTTTTCAAGGATATAACTTACAATGATTTTTATGATGTGAAAAATGCTATTAATCCTTTTATCATGAAATAAATGTGGCTTATGTTAAAAGCACTCTTGAGTTGCTTAATGTGAAATAATCATTACATCTAGTTTTACTGTAAAAACGAAATAAAATAAAATACATTGTCCTTTACTTTTATAGTGATGCCGTTCTCAAGAGATGCACTAAATTTATAAAAAGTCTTTATACAGTCCTTTTATATTATTTTTTTATGAAATATTTCTCCCTAGAGAAATCAACGATTTGTTGGCTGATTCAAATCTAAAAGCTACACTTGAGACAGTTATTACTAAAACAATAAATCTTTCGGAAATATTTTTATGAAGAGTTAACATTATAATATTGTGAATATTGTGAATATTGTTTTCTTGTACTTAGTTAAATTTTATACAATTTTTAGCTATAAATCAAATGCTATTCATAAATCTTATATATTTTTTCATAAACTGGTACCGTAGGTAAGCAAAATATTATAACACGAATTGTCGAATAAAATAAAACCATTAAAGTCAATTTTGGTTAATAATAAACCTCCTTTTTATACCACTGCTAACATTTTTAATACCCAGCAGTACATTTTTATATTCAGTACTTATCCTTTTAAGTAAGTTTTTAAGCTCCGTATGCCAATGGTTAAATCCTTTAACAAAGATTATAGGATTTCAGGCTAGCTTCATTTAGAAAACTATAAAACTTACAAGACGTGTATTTTTACAAACTTTTAATATCTGTTATTATTAAAAAGTTTTTTAATATAAATTATAAACAGCAAGCTTTTTAATAATTATAATCATTATTTTAGGTTACACGTCAATGACAAGCAGTATTTAATTCAACCACCAAAACGAGAACGAATTTGTACAGAAGAATTAAATAAATTGGGGGACGTTCGAGCCTTAGTAGCACAGGTATATACATTTGTTCCTACGATATTAAATTCATAATTAAATAGTATTATTAAAACGTTTGCAATGTTGTTTTCAAATATTATTTTTTTAAAGCATGAAAAGCAATAAAAGCATCAACTAAAGTTCTAAAGTGTTAACTTTAAGTTGTCATTCTCAATTTTTTCAATCTTCAGTTACTTCAAATTAAAATTTTTGCATTTCTTGAAGCTCTAAAATTTTTAGGCCAAACCAATTATTTCCAAGATCCTTAAACGAGTTGAAAAATGTTTTTAATTTCTATACAATCAAGGTACATGCGAAATTTCAAAGTTATAAGAATCCATTTAGTACTCTCAAAATAGAATTTGAAGATATGTATCATGAACCAAACCATAACCTTTTAGCCCAATTATTTAACTCAAGAAAAACAGTCTTTACATTCGTCATAATTAAGCCACTAAAAAGTAAAACCAAATAATACTAATATAATATCTATTTTAAACGTTGACCAGAAAAATGCCATTTACCACACTTAAAAAAATTTTAATTTATATTTTTCGGAATTGCAGATGTCGTTTAGGGACTATGATGTCTGTGACCCATTTCAGATCCTCTGTACCCAGTAACTGACATTTTATGATGGAAAGTTGATGATAAGATTTTTTACCCTATCTAAAATGGTATTCAGAAACTGACATACTGTCATATAAAAATACGAAATGGTAGAGGTTTTCTTTCTCCTCATGAAAAAATCATTTTTTTCACTATTTCACTGAAATATCTCATAAGAATTATGGTCTTTTCTAAACTTAATCAGCATTTTAGCATTATACAAGAATTTTTTGTAGTAAAATACTTTAAAATAAAAACTCTAAAAAAAAGCAAGATTGAAGCTTTTTGTAACATTATTAAAGATATCTATTAAACTTTCAAGCTAAAATAGCTTAAAAACTATCCAAAACCGGCAATAATGGTTATAAAATTTGTATAGCATTTTGATAGAAATCTTTTAATTTAAAAAAATTTTAAACGAAACATTTTTAAACTGAAGTTCTTAAGTAATAACAAAAATCAGAAATAAGCAGGGTACGAGTCTTGTATCACATTTCGACAAATACTTATAAACTTTTAAATTTGCTTTGAAATATTTTTTGTAATTATTATTAATTTTAAAAAAAGTTTTAAAATTATGAAAAATACATAAATTTAAAATATATATTAATTTTTGATTAAGAGATAAATAAGAATCTCTCCTGCATAACTCAAGTGAGTTGTGAAATACCACAAAATAATCATATTTTAAAATATGTTTTTGTCTATTCATAATTTCACCAAGTACTAACAAATACTCTTAAATCCTTTGATTTTATAAATTAACAAATTAAAACACACTATAAAGCTCAATTTTTGAAATTAATTCTAAAATTTACTTAATAAGTTCTTAAAGTATCAAACATTAAAAGTAAATTTGAAATATGAAATCTACCATGAATTCCTTTCACAGCTAATCAAATGGAAATTCGATTAAATTCAGAAATGTTGATTAATTGACCAAACTTTTGTTTCGAGCTTTATTCATATTAAACCTTCTTTAAGTAAATTAGCTTTAATAAATTTACTTCACAACGTATACTTTAGCTATTTAAATATAACAAAATATATTCAGAGCTACAAATTATGAATTCAATTCACTATGGACTTAAGCATATATTACAGGTTTTATTTTCTGTATTATAACTTTATTTGAAAACTCAAGGGATCATTAAATTTTTGTGGATTGCTCATGCGAACTACTACAAATTCGTGTCATATAATTTAATCTATAAATTCATTACTAAACCCCTAAATATTTCTTACATAGCAAACAAATTAACTTAAATTGTGCTGGATTTTATTATTTCGTCTATTCTAAAACTTAACAAAATATAATAATTTATTTATAGACACAAGTATTTTATATAAAGCTTACTATGGCAATCTGTTTAATTAAGTTTTAATTCGGATTTTCAAGTGTACTAGCACGTAATTATCCTTTTTATGATTGAATTTTCTTTGATTTTAGTTAAATTTACTTGAAATTGGAAATTTTAACTCTTCAAATAGTTGGTAATTAATGGTCTACATACGTAACAAAAGAGAACATTTATAAATGTATCTATAACATCTTTATATTTAGAAGTTAGATACATTAGACAAGATAGATATCTTTAATTATAACGCCTGAAGGTATAGACTGCACTTTTTCCCTCTTTATCTTTTATATAAAAAATTTCCGCTATTAAATATTTTAGTCTTGTCATAAAATTCATTTAATAAATTGAAATTTTAACCTGCAAAATGATAATTACAGGCATATTTTAACAATTTTTTATTAAATTAACCATCTTAAAGCTCAATAGATTTTGATAACACTATCAGGATAGGAATTTCTGTAAAGTAGCATTCTCATTAATTTTTTCAATGATGAAAAAGCAACAAAGAGGATATTTTCCAAAATCTCTTAGACAAAATTCGTTAGACACATTTAATAGATAAATTGATAAAGAAGCCTAATTAATAAGACCTAATTCAAATATTTGTTAGGCATAAATTTTTACCTTAATCCATACTGTCATTGAATTAAAAACTCCATCATGAATATAGTATTTTTATTTATCTTAAGGCATTTTACGTACATCTCTTTTTCCTTCCCTTTTTATTCGAGTATATTTGATAACGCTAGAAATATCTCCAGTTAATTTTTATAAATTAACCCTTAAAACCAATATTTCCTATTATTTTATATTTATGATAGATTATATCTCAAAAAATTAATAGAACATCAATCATAACTGTGAAAATTCATTAAATAAATACCAAAGATAGAGATAATTTCAAAGATCTATCATCCATAATTTTTTTTTAAATGATAAACTTTATTTCTACTTTAAAGATAAACAAAAATTTCAAATTAAGGTAAACACACTGATAAATTTTACAACCAACAAAATTAAGTAAACATCTCTTCTGAATATTTGATTAAAGCCTAAAAGGACTATACGATGTACATGTATGTCCTTAAGCTCTTTTGATATTGATTGAGCTGCAACTTTCGTCCTTGTTAATGAAAACAGAAGTTGATAAATATTCATCGTTAGAGAATTTTTCCTTTCAACATTCTACCATACATGGATTTTATTTAAAATTAGCTTAGAACAGTATCAAATTTTGGAAAATGTAAAAGAAACTGATAAAAAGTGCAAAGCTTATTGTATTTTGATTAAATGAGCTACTTTTTTACAGTCGACTATTAAGTAATTTTCGATAATAATAAATATAATTTAGAAAAATTAAAAGATTTATGATTTTTAAATTTAAAGTTTTTATTTTTAATAAATTGTGAAAAATCATAAAATCCCTTAACTTTTATACCTTTGAACATCAATAATCGTTTAAATATCAGTAACTGTCAAACATATGACAGCAAATCCAACAAATCAAAACTTGCAAGTCACATTTTTTTAATAATAACTATCGATAGGAACTTTTGCAATAAAAAAATTATCTTGAGCTGTTGGTATAGATAGACCTTCAAAACGCATTTGACTTAATACGGATAATTCAAAAAATGCTGAAACTTCAAAAATGGTGCTGTTAGACAAATATTCCTTTCTTTTCTACTTTGAAGACTTAATTTTGCTTTTTAACGTGTTGTTTTATTCGAATTCTCAAGTGTTTTACAAGACTCAACAAGAGCCCTAATGGTCATTTGATTATATCAATCAAAAAGTAGGCAAAAACGCAATTCAAACGTTTTGATAAAATATTTTAGAATATAACTACTGCAATACAAAGGAATCATTTGTTCAGGAAATTTATCTCTCCTTGTTTAACACATTAAATAATTCCTCTTAAGCTTTATTAGGGGAGAGCTCTATTCAACATCAAATTTTCTTCACTTTATTTACAATTAAAAACAGGTGGATCATAATGTCCAAATGCTTCTAACTAAGTTTAAATTTAAATTTTTACTAAATTTTATATTTCTTTCATCTTCTGTTACTTTGTTATTTTTATTACGGCTTTGTGTGTATTTGTTTTTCAACCCAACTGCTAATATTAACCTGCATTTTGAAACTCTTCTTGTATATATAATGTAAGTATATATAATATTTATATAGGTGCATAATACAGATATAAATGCAGGAGTAAGTAGTATAATATTATTGCTAGTTTGTATTATATAGAACATTTTTTTATAAACCAAAAAATTACTAAGCTTAGTAAACTTGAAAATTGAAAGAATAACACATTCAGTCTTGATTTATGTCAATTTAGCTTCCAAAGAATCAGATTGATTTGTATAAAGTAAATGTAAATCTACTAATTTCATGAATCCTTCTTCAAAACAGATTCACTGTATTTTTATATGCATTTTTGTCCTCCACTTCGATTTTTACATTCATTGGTTTTCCATAAAGCCAAAGAAAGAAATTTTAAAATGTTATTTAAGGTCAGAGAATTAAAAAAACTGCGTTTATAGTCCAATAGTGGTTGAATTATCCAAAGGCAAAAAAAAATTTTTATTTGATGTCATGCTTTAAAGTGAAGGTTTTCCCGTCCAAAAAACTTCACAGAGACCGGAAGAAGTAATATTCCGAAGGTTCCAAATCTGGAGAATTTTTTGCGAAAACTGCAAAAGCTTTTGGCTAATTATCAAATTTTTATAAGATTTGCATTATCATGGTGGAATACTATACCTTTTCTATTAATCAATTTGGACCTTTTCTGAATCATTCAATTTGTCCTGTTGATCAAAGTACACTTCATAATTAATTGTGGTATTAGTGGTAGAAGCTCAAAGAAAAACAACGATCTTCTTGAAATTACAACAAACAGATAACGTAACCTTTTTTTTGTTGAATATCGGCCTTCAAAGTGGTTTGAACTGGTTCATCTTTTTTACTCCATGATCTCTTGTGGTTAACATTCGCTTCAAAAATGGATCTTTTTCTTTGCATTTGATAAGCAAATTACAGTCGTTAATGCAAAGAAGCAAATTTCATTCTTTAAGAGCATGTGGAACTCATATGTAAAATTTTATAATTAACTCATGTAGTTTCACGTAATCATGAACGGTTGAAATCGACAAATTTAATCTCTCAGCAATTTCTCGAGTTGTTGTTCGGCAGTTTGCATCTATCAATGCATTTATTTTGTCTTCATTGGCTTTAACAACCCTTGCAGAATGATACGAATCTTTAACATCGAGATTGACAGAACGTAATTTTGCACACCAATTTTAGCATTTTCGTACGGTTAGGACATCTTCTCTATATCATTACATAATTTTCGCTGTTGCTTGCGATTTCCCATATTTGATAGGGCGCTAAGTATTTAACAAACAAGTTTTACTTATGTAAATTATAAGTGTGAAGTTAGCTATAAAAAAAAAAAACAACTAGTTCCTCTGTTGAGAAAAAACGAAATGATTTTCCGAATGACCTGCTAATACAATGTGTTGCTTAGAATTTAAGGCATAGTTTTAGGCTGCTAACAAAGTTTTGGTTAGTTAAAATCATTTTACCTAAAAATTTGATAAACTTTTATATACAATATTTAAGCGTCAAATGTAAATATATAATAATATTTTAATATATGAAGTAAAAAGAAATATAATTTCCTTTTTTTCTAGCTTTATGAAGCGTTACATGTTGGGGAATATCACATTAAAAAAGAGAAACAACTACTAGGACAACTCGAAGAATTAAAATATCAAATTGCACCGTTAGAAGTGGTAAATTGAATACGAAACTAAAAATTTCTTTTTTTTTTTTTTGTTTACAATAAAAAATGAGGAAAACATTTGATTGAGGTTAGTCATGTTCAATTATATTAAAAGTGGAAATTTTAAGGCTACATTTCAGAATATTATTCTAAATCATCGATACAGCATTTACTTACTTTGAACAATATATACATATATATAATGGAAAATTGTTTGAAAAAAGCAAGTTTTTGTTTTCTATTTATAAATTGCATAAATATCCCTACAAATTTTAATTAAAAATTAAAATATAGCTTAAGTAGATACTCATTAAAATTAAACAGTTTAGAAAATTAGAAGTCAATTTCATTAATAGCTAGAAATATTCTTTTGTTTGGCACAAAATATGACAAAACCAAACTTAGCTAATTAGATAAAATACTTTAAAGAAACCCTTTGAAATTTAGTTTAAATAAACAATAAAAATGACTATTTATCTAAAAATTTGAGCCCCAGCAGTGTTATAAGCTGACAAAAGAAACTTGAAGAAACCCTTTTAACTTCAAAGTTTGGTTATCTGGGGCCAAAGTAATTAGTTATATTATAAATTTTGTCTTTGATCCTTTCATTTATCGTTTGATTAAGATTTCGACCTCTAAATAAGTTCTGCTAGAAGTGTTAAAATTTAATTCCCTAGCCTTGGCACGTGAGAAAATTAGTTTACTTAAATTAGTTCTAGAAATCAGTTGAAAGGTATAAATATAAACAAATATTACAATAAATAAGCTAAATCCTTTTTTAAAGATTTTTTGATATTTTTCAAGATACATTTTAGTTTAAAGAATTTTTTTTAGATTACGACAAGTGGAAAATCAATTGCGCGACATATACTTAAGCGTAAATAATAAAATTGATTTTAGTCTCAACTTTCAATTTATTAATTTAAAATAATAATGCTTTGCTGTTGTATTTTCTACCCTGCCTTTAAAAGCAATTATTTTTAATTAATCTCAAACTTATCTACAAACACAAATGAATCCAATTTTCTATTAGAACTTAACTTAAATCTCTTTCTTTCTGTGTGCCTGATATTTATTTTTTTTGTCAGCAACAAAAGCTTTAGATTTTAGTTGTATAAGTAATTTGCTACATTAGGAAATGTTCAAAAATAAAACTCCAATGCCAAATTTAGATAATTAATAAAAATTTTGCAAACTCAAATAAATTTAATCAATAATTTTCCTTTAAAAATCTAATTAGAAAAAAAAGCTAGAAATTTTTTTTAATATTTCAAATGAAAAAAAACAAATCCTTAAATTTTTTTTTAAAAAAAATATAATTTATAGAGAAAACAAGATCTTGATGTTCAAGCTATAAAAAGGACAAATATTATGACATGGCTTGGCTTAGGATTAATGTCAGTACAATTTGGAATTTTAGCTAGATTAACATGGTGGGAATACTCTTGGGATATTATGGAACCTGTTACATATTTTGTTACATATGGTACAGCAATGGCTGCTTATGCTTATTTTTGTATTACAAAACAGGTAAATTCTTATTTTTTATTATCAGGAAAAATTTCAATTAAGTTAAGAAGAAAAATATTTTTCTGGGATATATTTAATCTAAAACACTTTATTTTAATTTATTTGAATAATAATTGAATTCATTGGAAGCCATCAATTAAGTTTTAGGAGTCTTTAGAAAGCTATACACAAACTTTAATGCACAAAACCATTATTAAATTTAGTTAATTTTTAAATCTACCATTGAGGGCTGATTTTGGTTCACGATTCACTCAAAATTCGACACAGAATTTCTTTATTTGTTATAGCATCGCACTAAGAAGAGTTTTTTAATAATTGATTTCGTTTTAATTATTTTAAAAAAATTCCGAAAGGCGAAAAGAAACAGGGAAAAACTTTTTTTTCAAACTGTCACCATTTTGTCTAAAAATTTTTAAAAATAAACCCTTGGGAATTTATATTTTTCTCCTTGAAGAATTAAAAAAATGTCAGATCACTTGAAGGACTGGAATCCTGGACACCAGAAAACGCCATTTTTTCGTGAACCCCCAATTTGCCGGCCTGCAGTTTCTTCAATTTTGGTTTTTTGTTTAATATTATTAATATTTTATACTCTCAATATATAACAAGTAAAAAAAATAGATGGTAAGGATATTTATTGGTTTTTTTATAGCGTCCGAAAAAATACCCAATATTCCGGCGTCTAAACTTATTAATTGCAGTTAGACGGTTCAATGTATATAATTATGAGATTTATTTTAACTTTTTCATTATATGTTCTAATAAAGTGTATCAGAACTATCTGGGGAAAAGAAATATGATTGGCATCAAATATATTTATAAAAATTATTGATTGGGATTGCCTACTGAAAAGCCATTTTTTCATTATGCTTTTAATTTTATTTCTATTTTCATTAACTTCTTGAACTACAATAATACTCTCATTTTCATCTTTCTCACCTAATTTTGCCATTTTAGCCAATTCAGCTGATATTCAGCCTTTATTGTTTGTATTAACAACAATTTTTAGATATGGTTTAATTTCTTCATATCTTAAATTTTATTCAGAAACTGCAATTATACTGCAATTTTTTTATTGAATTCTATATCCTGACATTTATTAATATTTTTAATAGTTGTTTTATGTGTGCACTATGCAGCCTATCTCTCTAAGTATTTTGCCTTTTAAAAAAATTAAAACTAAAAAAAAATTTGTTATTTTCAATTTGCACTTTCAGTTATTAACAAAACTTACAAAATAAAAGCTCTCGTTTAAATAATTGTTTCTTTTGAAGTTTTTACAAAAATTTATTTTATCAAAGAGGGATCCTAAAACTTATACAAATAAAATATCAGTTAACTTATAAAATGCCAAAAAAAGCTTAAATATAATAAATTTTACGCTACAATAAAATTTATATTAACCAAAAAATTGTTTCTTACATTTTAGGATTACCAATATCCTGAAGTACGTGATCGTCAATACTTAATATCAATTCATAAACGTGCCAAAAAAGAAGGTTTCGATATGCAAACATATAATATACTTAGGCGGCAAATTGCTGAAATTGAATATGATTTACGACGTTTACATGATCCATTAAATTTACAACTTCCACCAAAAAGCGAAAGCAAAATAACAAATCCAATGCCAAATTATCATCCAAAAACTCAACAAAATTATTTAACAGATGAAACAATTAGGACAACAATGAATAGCAGTAGTAAATTACAAATAGTAAAAGTATTAAATAATATTTTTAATAGAATAAAGAAATAGGAATTATTTAATTAATAAATTGTTAGCTTTATTTTGTGCATAAATCAAAATAATTTTTGAAAAAAAAAGCTCCAAACTCTTTGTACATCACGTTTTAAATTTAGCTTCTTTTTTGGTTTTACTTAATGTTTATTTTTTGTCTGATTTTCTAAAAGTATCTCAGACAGGAAATCTTCAGTGAACTTAAAAAATAGAAAAAAGCTATTAACTGCGTACAGTAGGGAAAGTAGGGATCCATCTTTAAAAATTATCTAGAACGAAAGAAAATAAAATAATATGAAAATATTCAATAAATTAGTTGAGCAGTGCTTATTAGTGAAATAAATCCAAAAAAATTTGGATTATTATAAAATTAAAAGAATTTCAAAATTTTTAATTTAAAAGATGTCTTTCTTTGTCACAATTAAAACCAATTAATGATATAACATTTATGTCCGTAAATGTATTAATTTTTCAATTTATTTAGAATTATTGAATTTTAATACATTTTTGTATTTTTCTTTTTTTTTACAAAACAATTTCTGATAAGAAAAACTATTTATTGCTGTTGTAAAATGCACAAATTAAAACTTTTATAGTTAATATTAAAGAAAATTATAAGCCAGCTAGGAAGTAATTAATTAAATTTTATAATATTTAATGCGAAAAGTAGCTATTTATCGAGCTAATATAATGCTTTTTTAGCTTACTTAAGGCAGAAATTAGTTCATTAGATTTGGTACTAGAGAAAGTTAACATAACAAAAATAGTTAAAAGTCTGAGTGAGTATAATTAGTTTTCAGTGCTCCTCTAGCATACAAGTACAAAGTTAAATGTATTAACCAGTAAAGTATTGAATTTAATTTTAAAAACCCCTCACACTGTGCGGAGTTAAAATCAAGCGATGACGTGTACACACAACGAATGGATGGCAAAACGGTGCTGTTCCAAATTTTATGAAAAACGAAGAACTACATTTTTATTTAAGAGAAACTTAACAATTTATTTCTGCAAAAGTTATTGCTATTATAAGCTTAAAAATTTTCAAATAATACAAACAAAAATAAATAGTTTAATAGAGATTTCGTTTGACGTGTATATACGACAACGCGCTTAACTGGTTAATTGACAAAATTTATCAATAACTTAAACAGTGGCACACACATGAAATATTATAATTCAAAATATCCTGATTTCTTTGATTACAAAATATGCACTACATTACTATTTTCAAATGATCTTATAAATACCGTATTTATTTAAACTCTTTAGAGAAGATTTTCTTATTACAAGGACAATATTGCTCAAATTTTTCTTTTTCTTCTACAATTGCCAAAGTAAAACACGTTTACTTTTATTATTCAGTCATTCTGCAGTAAATGAATCGTTATCAAACTTTTTTCTTTTTTTGTTTGAGTTATTATTGACAGTTGCTATAATAATAAAAAAAACTAAACTTCCTAAAATGTTACCAGGAGCGTGAAATGTTTAAAATACAGTGATTATTCTCTTAAGATCAGTTAAAATTTAATATTATATTATAATATAGTAAATCCTATTATTCCATATGTGAGTCGTAGTTGTAAGCTAATCATGCAAATTAATTTTAAGTTTAATTGATTTTTGGTTTGATTTTTGGATATCATGACTGATTACAAGAATGAAAACTCTTATGTGATACTTAAAGTCTCTTGCACTTAACAAATAAAAAAAGAGTTTTATAGTTTTATAATTTTTTATAAATTTTTTTTTTCTTAAAATTTTGGTACCAGTGAATAAATGCTTAAATTTATCTTAAATATTCATAAATACTTTAGGAATTTAGGAAAGTTACTTACATAAATATCTTAATTTAAATGGTAATTAATTTATGATATAAATAATGTGATAAAAATAATTTTTAATATTATTTTATGAAATCCTGGCTGGCTGTTTTATTAATATAAAATGACTTACAAAAATTATTTAAGCAAATATAGTATGTAAATAACTAAGACTAAAATTTTTATAAATGAAACGAAAAATTTGAATCTATTTAAACTAAATATTTTCTTAAACATTATAGTAAATTTTATAATTAATTGTAAAACTTTATCTAAAAAATTTTAATCCTATTAAGTTGATGTAAAATTTTCCCTAAACTTCTTTAACAATAATTTTAATTAATTCTTTTTACTAAAGAATTACATTTAATTGTGATAGAGTAGAATTCTTTTTTAAATTAATGAATTTAAATTAATTTAATTAAATAACTACCAACCAAAAATTCTTGAATTTTTTAGTAAAACTCTAGCTTAACTTTCTTTGACTGTTGTAATTAAACTTAAACCTTAGACAAACTCAATACAATAATATCAATATATATAAAGGGATGCCTAGATTCAAATTAGATCTTAAACTTGGATTTAAGTGACCTTTATTGTCTGCATACAACAACCACAACCATAATTCATTAGTTCAAAGTACAAAATAGTTTTATTATCTTTTTTCATATAACAACTAAAAACAAAACGTTCTTTTGCATCAACTTAATAAATTTTGATTGAAAAAAAAATGTTTAGTTATTTTTCATAAGATTGCTTCAGACAATCCTCTTCTTTCGAATTTAATAAAATAAAGAAATTGCTTAAAAAAATTTTTAATTTTAATACAACAAAACTGAATAAGTTAACTAAAAATTCAAAACAATTTTTATAGTTAGGAACAAACTAAATTTTTTACATATCGTATCTATCCTAGTTTTTTTTTTTATATTACTCGTAAATTCTTTGCTTATAAAGCGTTTATTAGAAAAACTATTAAAATAAATTTAATTTAAGTCACGAAAACAGCACATTATATGTTATTGTCTCATTAGATATAGTTAGTGTATATACAAATTTAAAAAATTTTATTGTTAAACAAAGCTATTTATTTTATTAAGTAACAAATCAAAACAAAATGATAAATTATAGTGGAAGATATTTTTTTTATTGTTTTTTGTAAAGTTTATTCATAAATTTATTTACAAAGCTATTAAAAAAAATAATAAGGACTCAATCATAGCTAGTAAAAATGAATATTAATTATTTAAATCCATAATTTTTAAATTTCAATTTGAGTCTTATTCTGGTTATTTATTATTTTACTGTTGTCGAAATTGCTATTTCTGATATTTAAAAAATTGTAAAAATCTAGTTAAATAATATGTCCTATCAACAGTATTAAATAAAGAAAAATTCCCTCAATCCTTATCCCTAAACCTCGTGGACACCCTTTAATATATTAAAATTAAACTCCTTCAACCATTTTCAATTACTATTTGTACCAAAAAATGCAAAATATTATCTCTGAAAAATATATCATTTTATGGATTCAAGTTGAACTTATTTTTTCTAACTTTCCAAAGTTTATTTATTTGAATGTTCAGGGTAAATTTTAATTATTTCTAAATCAAAAGAAAAAATTTTTACAATTATAATGATGAAAAAATGGAAGCTTAAAGAATTGAAATCTATAATTAAAAAAAATGTTTAAACAATCTAACTTAAATCTCTGCACTTTTATTTCTTTAATAAAACTTATTAATCTCAAAAGTAAAGCAAAATTAAATAAATTTATCCAAATATGAAAAATAAAATAAGGTTTTTTATTAAAAATTTATTACTGAAACTTTATGGACTATTTTTGCCTATTAATAATTTAAATTTTTAAATCTTATTCATAAATAAGCTAAGTAAAAAAAAGTTAAACTAAAATCCTTATGAACTATATTTCGAATTTACTATGCCTTTAATCTACATTTTGTTTATATATTTATATCTATAACCTATATAAAACGTTAAAAAAAAAAATGCAAATAACTTATACGCTCATCTAGATTTTTATTTATGTAAAATTGTTACTATAATGCCTTACTTAGTAATCTTTTAATTACATGTTTTTTTGCTTTTTTTTTATAAACCAAAAGAAGTTTTTGCATTGTAAATATCTTATTATATGTAAATAATTAATTCCTTTGTTGTATTAAATCAAGTTTTTAAAATAAAAACGAGCTTAATGTAAAAAAAACTTTCAATATTTTTAATCATAAAAAATATAATAAATTATTTAGTAATTTGGCAACAAATTATATACTTAAAACTTTTCAAATGTCAGATGTCTCTTCTCATTCCGTTGAGTCTTATATTCGCTACTAAAATTAATTAACTTTAATATTAATTACTACATTATCTTAATTAATTGTATATAATATAATGTAATATATTAAAATATTTTAAAAACACAGAAAGTATCATGAGATTTTAGAAGTGGCTAAAAAGTTATCATATGGACATATATCATATATTTGATATTTTCAAAAAACTTGGCATTACTAATTGATGCCATCTAGTTTGGAAATTTAGTTTAAGTAAAGACTCATTTCTATTATATCAAAGGTATAAGTTAGTAGGGTATGAAATGTCGTTGTGTTCTGTCATCAGCATGAGATGATGCAGATAAATTTTACTTTTGAGAATTTTTTGTGTGATTTAAATAATAAAAATTAATTTAATATATGAAATTACATGAAATATGTGAATTTAAGTGATAAATATAGTGCAAAAGAACGGCATGGTGCTAGTTATAGCCGTTTAGATATATATATACATATATATATATGTGTATTCTTTTTTTTTTCTATATGAACCGGAGAGCACAAAACGAATTCTAATTGAATTCGGGCGTGGAACCGCTGTTAAATGTTGAATTACTTTATATTATTCTTATTCCGTTTTCGATAAGAATATTTTATCAATATTACTGCATATGAGGATTATTTAACATATCATTGAGCTAAACTTGTTAACATTTTTGTTTTAAAAAAAAAAGTTAACAAAAAAAATTTTTTATTTTGTTTCTTAAATTTAATATAAGAAAATTTTATCATAAAATAGTGAACAAAATTCTGGTCATTATTTTTATTAGTTAAAATTCTAAAGTTTAGTGATTATATTAATTTTTGTTTTTTTTTTTTATAACTTCATAAATAAAGTCAAAAAAAAAAAGCTTACAAAGCATCAAAATGGCGAACCAAATGGCCCCATCGGTGAATTGTTCGCTAGACGATATTGATTTGAATGCCTTAAAGGTGAGTGCTGTGTTATGTGCTTCATAAGATTCAAGTTCATAATCAGATTTATAATTACCATAAGAATATTTTATCTCTTTTTTAAATTTTTGATTTTCATTCGGTTCAAAAAATTCAATTGATTTTACTCTGCCGCAAATTAGGGAACTGTGGAACTCTGAAATCTTCATTCTCAAACTGACACTAATGACACTGAATTTTTAAATAAAAACCAATTAAACGCTAGAAATTAATATAATTATTCAAATTACTAACTTACTAATTCTCAAATTACTAAAAATAAACCAGAATTAAAAATATTTTCAAGTTATTGTCTTTCATTTTTACGGAATTTTACGGAACTCTCCAATAATCTCTGCCGCAAATTAGGGAACTATGGAACTCCAAGTCTGTATGTTATTAAAAGTTAAAAGTAATATCGGTTTTTATATTAAATATTTACATATATATAATTTCTATTGTTCATTTTCTTATCATAAAAAAGGAAAATAAAGGGAAACACTTCAAGAGAATAAAGAGCGATTAAAATGACTGAGAAAAATTTGCATTCCTACTACTTTGATAATTTTGTCTTTTTTTGTTCATATACTTTTTGCTTTGCAATATTTTATAGAGGCGCATTAATTCTCTTATACAATTGCAATTTTAATATATATATATATACATATTATATGTATATTTTCTATCTGTCAGCAGCGGCACGACAACAGCGCATAAAATGTCAAATATTTAGTTATTCAATTGAATTTCTTTGTAAATAATTTTCTGTTATTAACATCAAAACACAAAAGAAAATTCTAAAATGATTACTTTAAATAAAAATTTAGTAATAAGTAAGAAATACAAAGAATCTCAAATATCAATTTTTTAGCCCATCAGTAGTGGCCGATGAACTTTTTTTACACATTACTTTTAGGTAGCCGGTAGTATACGTGACCCTGCGATGCTGTGATTTAACCTTTTTTCTTTTTTTATTATTTTCATTCTTTGTAGTTTTTTGCTTTGTTTTTTTTTGTTTTTGTTTTACATTCAGTCTCCACCCTGCTAAATTGTATAAATGAGTCATTGGAATTTTATAGTAAATGAAATTAGTATTTGACAGAATTAAAAAAATAAATAAAAACTTCTTGTATATAGTTATAATCCCACGCATTATTTCTGGTTAAGGTTTTTATATAAGAAAATTTATAACACTTGTTTTTAAGAAAAAAAAATGAGTTATAATAAAGAAAGTTTATCAATTTTTATATTGGTAAATATTTGTTAATTATTGAAAAAAATACAATTTTTAGGTAAAAATTACTCTTAATTTTGATTACACATATCAATAATAATTTCTAAAAACTAAACCAAAAAAAAAAAAAAACATCCCTAAAAAATTAATTTAGGATCTTATGAAGTCTTGTTTTAGTTTCATTTAAAAGAAAAGGAGTATTTTCAATATGACACTTGGATTTAATCAAAAATAGTCATTCAAATGGTCAAATTAAGGCTAAATTTTCTTCATGTTTTAGCTGTTGAAACTCTTAACACATTAAAATTACGGCATGTTATTGGCTTAAAGGAAAAAGTTTGCTCTTTCAATAATTAAATAATAAATTGACAATAAACAAAGATAAATATATCATGAGACAATAGTCATCTGGGAAGATTATAAATCCTAATTTACTTAAAAAAACAAAAATCTGCTAAAAAATGGCCCCATATAAAAAATAAACAAATCAATGGACCTTGTCACAAATCGTTGAAACCAATATCCATAATACACGAGTCGAACTGCTTTCGTATTCACCGTAATTACTAGATCTCAAGGGGCGAAATGGCAGATTAACACCCTTAAAGGATATCTTGTCGATTAATAACATCTATTTTTGGCCTACTACGTTGAAAACAACAAACTACCAGGGAACATTTCAAACCACTTTCAAATTGAACAATAAACACCTAAACTTCTACAAACTCATACTTTTTTTCTTTCAAATGTGCATCTGTGCACCTTGGGGGCACCTACTAGTTATTTATAAAAGAAAATGCGGCTTGCTTCAAGTTCTTTAAAAAGCTCCAAATGTTTAATCTAATTTTAATATCCTATTTCTTAAATGGCACACAAAATTCTTTCTGGTTGCCAAACTAGCTACAAAAAATATATCCTTGATTATTAGTTATAAAATTAAATCAAAGTTATATCAAGTCGATCGAAAAACGTTTCGATGTGAATAGTCTTTTAAATTTTAAATTAAATCAACTACCTAAAAACCTAAAAAGCAGAATTCTTCTTGGTGAAAGATGTTTTTTTGTTTTTTTATTGCATTTTAGCTAACTAACCTCATAATTAAATTTTGAATTATAACGAATTCCTTTCTAGTGTTAACATAAAAAACAAAAACTTGCTATTTTATTCCCATTCTATAAATTTCAATCTCCTCCAGCAACTAAAAATCTACACCTATTTATTTTTTTTTTTAAATTTCACATCACAAATTTTAATAATTTTTTTTTTTAAATTTATTTAATCCACAGAGTTTTGATATTAAGCTTTATATTTCATATATGCTCATGTAGCGATGACACGTTTTCAAGCTGACGTGGCATAAAATTTTGTTAGCCCTTGACATACGACTGTCTGTTATTCATTTTTAATTCTTTGTCAGCTTTATACATAGTTCATCAATTATTTGTAATTGACTACCCATCATACAATCTGAACTTAAAAACCATTAAAAAAAAAGAAAGAAAAAAGGAAAAATTAATGAAATTTATCACACATTCGACAGGCGACACTATACAAATTAACTTAAAAATTTCTGGAAGAGAAATTTAAGCTTAAAAAAAATAATTAAATAAATAAAATTTTATTGGTTAGTAAATTTATTGAAATTATTACACGG
Source organism: Acrocera orbiculus (assembly GCA_947359355.1). Classification (NCBI taxonomy): domain Eukaryota; kingdom Metazoa; phylum Arthropoda; class Insecta; order Diptera; family Acroceridae; genus Acrocera; species Acrocera orbiculus. The sequence continues at coordinate 49,802,555 of OX375757.1, forward strand.
AATTATTATTTAATTTTTTCAAAGCGCTAACAAGATTGATTTTAGATTATTTTAAAAAAATAATCGATATAATTTAAAGTGGAACAATTTTTTTGGTAGTAGTTTTTCCGTTGGAAGGTAGACAAAGGATACATGAATCCATTATCACGTAATATGAACGTGGAAAGAGCAAAGTGTCAAAACTTTTGTTTAAGTTAGTAAAACTGCTTGGGAATCCAGACTGTAGTGGAAGCCTTTTTAACTTAAAAAAAATGGCTATATTTCTTCTGTTCTTTATATTTCTCCTCGGCAATTACATAAAAGTTGTAAATTTAGGAAATACTCATGTGCAATAGGCCATTAGATAATTTTTTAAATAATACTCAGCTTTAAAAGTTATTACAAAATTGATAAAACTCTCTCTCTAATCACTCTGTCCAAAAAGTGCCGGGAATTATTGATTTAACAACCTCGAAAAAAGAGAATATCAAAAATTTCTTTTTCGCTACTTTGCCACATCACATGATTTTTATTTCTGATGTCAAGTTCGAACATGATATACTCGTATATCATTTAGTTAGTCTACTCTCAGTGCCTGCTTTTCTGAATCAAGGAATAAGATATTTGCGAACTTTACTATTGCTAAAAGTATTGAACGTGTCTCGATGTTTTAAATGAAATTTTATGTGCTAAATCACCGAAAATTACGTACAGTGAATCAATTTTATTACAATCATGCGTTTGCAAGTAGTACAATCTGTAAAAAGCAGACAAAGAGTGTTTGACGATTTGCTCTGTTCAAGTCTTTTATCTTCAATTGAATAATTCGTCATTTAATACCTCAAAAAAATCAGTTTGCAACATTTTCAAAGATTTCTATACATTTTTTGAGTATGCGTCACTTTGCAGCTCAAATTGTTCCAAAAGAAATGATTTAAATATTTGTATATGACGTCAAAACTGCGTAGGTATACCTGCAGTTATATGCTACCTGATTAATAACAGCATGTAGACTCTGACTTTCTTGGCAACAAATATCCAATATTTTCCAATATACATTGGAATTATGAAAAACAAAAAAAAAATGGATTTTTAAAAAATTCTGTAGGTATTTTCCCCCTTAAAAGAACTAAAACTTAAGAAAAAATTTAACTTGAGTCAAAAACACAAAGTCAATGGATTTAAGATTATCTGACAAAATATGAAAAATCAAATAAAAATAAGAATAACAACAATAAAATCCAACGGTAGCTAGTAAAGAAGTTTTAAAGCAGGTTTTTTTTTCCACTCGAATTGGCATAAATCTCAAGAAGCCAACATTAAAGTGAAAATTGATTGAGTTAAACAAAAATTAGCAACTCATGAATTTCTTTTAAGGTCATTGAAACGAAAATAAAAAAAAAATTTTTTGATGGATCATTGGATCACGAAGATTTTATTTGATAAAAAAAAATTATGTTTTTTTTCTTTTCTAAGGAAATAAATAGCCCATGCGAGACCATTATACGACTTTTTAGATTTTTATAGTTGTAATTAGCTTAGAAATAGAACAACAAAATAAAAAAAATATTTAAATTTAATAAAATTTCAATTTGGAAACAACAAAAATAAAATAATACTTAATATTTTGATTTTGTTTAATTACAGGATCCAGCTGGAATATTTGAATTAATTGAAGTTGTTGGAAATGGCACATATGGACAAGTATACAAGGTCAGTTAGATAAATTATCAAATACCTAAGGTCATATTAGATATATGGCAAAAATTTATAATTTATTTAATTTTTTATTAAACTAGCAATCATATTTATGGTTTAGTTACAACCTTTGTTCACTTAATTATAGTAAACCAGACTAAATTATGCAAAATTGTATTACTGTATTTCCAACAATTTATGTGTTCACATTATTTGCCTCTGTGGTTCTATATGAAAATTTCAATGAATTATTGACAATTGCAACATGTAAAGCTGGTTTATTTTTTTTTTTTTTTTGAACTTTTGTTTTACCATTTATGGGTAGAGGAAGGCGTTAGGATTAGTTTAATAGAAAAAGCATATATTAAAAAAAATTTTGCATCGAGCTGATTTATTTAATTAATTTATTTTAAACAATAATACATACAACATTTGAACTATATTTCATCAATTTTTGCCAGAAAAAACTCTATAAATAAACCGTTGAGAACAAACGCGTTTCTTCAAAAAATAGTTTTGTTTTTGGATCATTTGAAGCAAAACATGAAAATTTATTTGTTTCAGGAGATGTTCTCAAAGCAATCTCGACAAAAATTTTAATTTTTTAATTGTCTGCATCTCTCGGAAATCAAAAACTCGATTTTCGTTTACAAAAATCAACATATTTTTAATTGTATTATAACAAATAATTAAGAAGAAAAAAAAGAATCTTGATCCCATTACCTGGTGATTAATCTGCACAACTACTGTAAAAATTTTTAAAAGGATATAGTTCGGAAGGCGGTGACAGTAAATTGTTGACCCATCAAGAGGTCTTGAGGACGTTAAAAATCACTTAATCGGCGGAGATATATCCTAGAAAGAATTAGGCAGAAGTCTTATATCTACGTTGATATCAGATATCATGTTTCACATGTCTAAAAATTTCGGGTTCCTTGCATTTATCTTAAAAACACAATATTTTTTGTTGTGAGTAATTATAGATTTCTAAAATGTTAAAAAGGTTTTTTAAGTTTCTTTAAAAAACGCGTTTTTTTAAACTAGGTATCATGTAAAAGAATTAATCTAAAAAAGCAAATCGTTTAATAAATCAAAATTTAATTTTTTCTTAAGACAACACTTTTATTCTTTTGAAAGATGTAAAGTTTTAGCAAATCTAATGAAATGATTTACAAGCAATTAAAGTCCACCTCTTTAAAAATTACAGTTTCGCATTTAATTAATTACCAGATAAAGAATCTTTGTTTTTAATATTTTTACATTCCAAGTTAAACATAAACTTTATATGCAAATTTTAAGCTTAAACCCAATTCAATCGGGAGAGAAACCAAATTGCTTTATGTCATTGAGTGAAATAAAGACATCGAAATTTTTCAATCATACTCATAAAAGTTTCAAACGATTTTCTTAAAAAACTAACAATTTTTAAGCAATTAATTTTTTGAAATATAGCTTATATGTATTATATTTCTGTTTGAATTTTTATAGTTTTCCTGCTTCTAGACTTTAATTTGCGTGCTCTAATTTTTGCTAGAAAAATTTCAGAAAATAATTCAGAACAGCTATAAACTATTTGCCTTTTTCCATATCCATAAAAATATGAATTATTGAGTATCTCGATGGATCCAAAATTTACTGTAACTATCTTCCGGTCTAATAGATTTTAAGTTACAATTTACATCGACTTCAAAAATGACAAATTTCAGAAAAATGCTTTAAAGTTCATGATATTTCTATTATTATTGGTGCTAGCCTCTTAAAGCAGAGAGTTTTCACTTTTCATTTCTTCATCCGGACGTTAAGTTGGAGGTATTATTTTTTTTTTGGTCGGCCCAATATTTTAATTTAACTCCTACTCCGACTGGTAGACAGCTGCTGGTAAGCAGGACCATTCATTATATAAAAAATTAGCAATTAACACTTGAATACTAATAACTTCGTTAATTTTTCTTCAATCGACTTAAAATTTTTAGACAATTTTCGGTGTGCTGTATATCCATTCAATATGTGAGTATATTTTTACGCTGAATCTATTAGAAGTAGTATTAATTACTTCCACTAGACAAATAAAAAAAAAGGTGTATAAAAAATTACAAAATTTTTCCACCTCCATAGTAAAATTAAAATGATATAATCTTTACAGTAGCGTAGATAATATGGAACCGGGGAGATTACCTCTCTCCTGGCTAATGTTGTTTGGATGGTAGTCAAAGAAAAAAAAAGCTGAGATTCCTAACAAAATTAACGGCCTGCAATCCATTTAGTTAGTTAGTATGTTTCCCTTTTTTAAAAAATAAATGCTTATGAAATGTTTATGAACAATATTAAAGTTATTAACAATTATTAAAGCAACAAATCACTTATTTCACTATATAATCTTCTTATGAATGTGTTGAAAGCAACTCAATCACATCAGTAATATTTAAATGCTTCAGTATCGACCCTGTTTCATCTTTCAATGACATTTTTAAATATTGGCATTTTAAAGTTGCAGTTAACTTTTGGTCATTGTTTACCAATGAATTGAGTAAATTATAAAACAATTGTCAATCTTCTGTTGAAACGCGGTACCTAAAGTGTAACTTTTTTTGTAAATATATAAAACAATTTTCTGCTGATGATATTGGAAGCAAATCATTTTCCATTTCCACTTTAACTTTAAGCTCTGCATATAAGGTGTAATATTTGTTCTCAATAACCCCCCCATAATCAAGCTCTTCTTCTATTTATTCTTCATCTTGAATTAAATTTTTAATATTTTGTTGCATTTCTTCATAATCTTCAAATAGCTTGCATAACTTTTCATATCTGCTTTGAAATTCTATTAATCTGATGGAGATAGCTTGTGGCCAAGTTTCTTAATCTGGAGAAACAAGCCTTAATTGTACAAAAGAAACTTTTGTATTGGAACAGGACATGGTCCTTTCCTTAAGTACCTCTATAGACTGGGAAAATTTAACGACTCCAAATTGCAGATTCTGTCATGAAATGAAGGAAATGCTTAGCCACTTGCTGTTTGACTATAGGACGTTGGTGTCAAAGAGAGTAAGACATCTTCTCATTCGATAAGTGACCTGTATGGAGAGCGGGGGGTCTAAAACAGGTCTGAGAAAGATCCTAGCTCTGGCAAAGGCTATTGGTTTTCCATAATACCATCCATGCCTGGCGGGGAAAACAATAGAACGAGTCTGGTCGCGGGGCATTTGTGCCCTTTCTACCACTACTACTACTACTATTACTACTTGTATTGGAAGAATATATTGCAAAATTACTTTCCAATTCTCTATGCCAGAGAAATTAATATTAGTTGTCTATACCCAATACAAGGAATGTGCTCCCTGCACGTTGCCAAAAAATATTTATGAATAATATTAACAATTATTAAAATACTACTAATCCCAATTTACTTACAAATGTAATAAATAAACTTTAAAAAATTACTTACAATTAATTATTATTAAAATCTTCTCTTAAATGTGATCAACATCCAAAATTTATAAAGACTCTGTATATTTTTGGAAAAACCTAAAATTTAACACAGACTAGTTTCAAAAATAGACTGTTATTAACACCAAATATACAAAAAAAAACAAAAATACATTTTCAAAAAGTATTAAAAAAAATGAATTTCATTATGTAAGTAGTCTAACAACAGCCTATAACCTGAACAACGTGAAAATAGCCAAAAGAACTTATAGTATCCATCCCTCTACTAGCGGCAACTTAAAAGTCAATTGACTTTCTAATTTTCTATCATTAATAATCTATATATATCAATTTTGAACACATAATGCCTTTAATTACTTACATTTAACCATTATCTCAGACTGTTCTTCGAATCAATTAACCGGACTGTGTTATCTGAACACGTTGTAGCTGTTATTATAATTTCCATTTTTTTTTTTTTTTCTCTTTTTGTTGTTGTTACGTTTTTGTTACCTTTAAATGATAGCAATTAATATGAACTTCTGATGTCAACAATAGTAGTAGTAATACTAGTCACAATTTTACTATTTTGTCATTCTATTAAAATCTTTTAATAAAAATTTATGAAGCGATTACAGCCCACATCATAACAAAATTTAAATTAGTTTTAGGCAAGATTTACATTGTAATCGTTAAAACATTTTGTGCAATATAAACAACACAGTCATCGAACTTTTATTATCATTTCGTCCCGACTTATTGGGGTTTTTCTTTTCTTTTGTATTTTTTTTGTTTTCTTTTTATAAAATACCAAACAATGGGCAAGACCACATTTAAAGATAGATTTTTAATGTCATGTCCGTTACCGTGCTATTTGGTATAAATTTCAAAACTAAAATAAAAGAAACAAACAAAAAAAGCAACAAAAATTAACTTAAATAAATAATAATTAAAGTTGATAAAATAAAATGAAATCATTAATTTCACTTTCTTATCTAAACAGCCAATATGTCTCTCTATATGAATGCATAATTTGCAGATCAATCAGTTCAGGGGAAAAATTTCGTTTTATTACTGCAATTATAACTGTTAAAAAATAAAAATTAATAGTAGTCAGAATTCTTGATAAATTGTTTTGCTCTTATTATAATCGTTTCCTGTTGATATTACTGCAAAGTTTTATTTGAGAATTGTTCCATTATAATAAAATTACTGTTCTTATTGTTTATTTTGTCTCCTTTTTCTTTTCTTCGTTTTTTTATTTGGTATTTATTTAAAATATCTAGTTATAAAACTGGATTTTCTTCTTAGGAACTTGCTTAAGTTAATCCTTAATTCATGTGTAACCAGTTTGATGATATCATAGCTGAATTTCAAATATTTTTTAATTGGTTTTATTTTTTGATAGCAGCTACTGTAAGGTCTTTAATATGTAAGAAATATTAAAAATAAAATAAAATTTTTTTATTAAATTATTTTGGAAAAGTAAAAGTTTAGCTTTTATTCAAACTACACACCAGTGGCGTTGATTTTTTGTGATTAAGGGGGAGGGATAAGATGTTTTTTTTTGTGAGCTTTCATCTCCATTGAGGCTTATATTAGACTCCCATACCAAAAAAATCGTTTCTCCATTGGCAATAATCTGTATTAGGGTAATTTTATGGAAATGTTTAAAAAAAATTGTCATTTAAATAAACATTTTAACCTTTTATTTTTTCTGAAATATAGTTTTTAAAGTGTTTAAAATAATTAATTAAATAACAAAAAGACAAAAGAAACGAATTATAACTATACAATTATATAATAAATAAATAACATATTTAATGACAAAATAAATAAAGGAATTTTTAATTTTATTTTGTTGGACAACTTGGAAATTCACAATAGATGCAAAAAATATATCTTATACCCGTTCTTAACAGGCGTTATGTACAACCTTGTAGTCTTCAATACAAAAAAATCGGTTCTTAAAGTCGTGTACATGACGACAAAAAAAAAACATGGCGTCTAAATCTCAGAACATATGATGTGAAATGTCAAATTAGATGCCAAAGGTTGTCAAATTATTTAAAAGTGCTTTAACAAAAAAATTAAAGAAAAGTTAAGCAATGAATATTTGTGAAGTAAACCGAGCTAGAGATACACAAAACAGGAGGATCCAATAAGGAAAAATTCACAATAGATGTTAATTTTCACTGTCTACAGACTTTAAAAGGCTGTAGTTACTACACATTTCCAACCACATATGTACACAGTTCTCCGTTCACAGTTCATAGTTCAAAAGTGGCTTTCTGTGTAGCTAGAAAGTGTGTACATTCGCCTGTTAAGAACGGGTACTATACAGCCTTTTAAAACGCAATTTTAAAGATACAATTGCAATATGCCTAATACACGTTTATTACAAAATTCTCCATACAAAGTTTCTTTTCCTGTATGGTTCTAATGTGTATACGGAAGAATGGGTATTAGATGTCTTAGATTTTAATTACTTCAAAAATATTACTAGCCAAACTTTTTACGCCACTAACTTGAACTTTGCTTTGGTGATCGATTTTTAAAAACTAATTTCCAATTAGCTATCAGACCAAACGTATAACAAGGAACGAATGTCAAGAAATATTCTGCAACATTTGTAAACTTGAGTAAAAGAAGTGAAAGAGAGAAACTACGATATTATATGCTGCATAACCCGTCAAAATGTTTGATTTAAAATAAATTAACTCTAAAAAAAATTGTTTAATTTTTTTGTCTTTTTTTATTTATCAAAAGTTGTAAACTTTTTAGATTTTCCTAAATATTATGGTAATAATAAATAAATTTAAAAAGTAAAAAGTTAAATTTTATGACCTGATTCCTGTAACTGAAGGAAATTTTAGTATTAGGACCAAAACAAAAGAAACGAATAAAATTTTTTTTTCATTTTACATTACGTTCTCGTCACATATGCATTTACTCAAGTATTCAGTCACTTGGCAATAACAATAAGTTTGAAATGGCGACAATATTCTTCCTGATAAGGAATTGCATGTCAAAGAAATGTTTAGATCGAAGGATATACACATATATTTATTTTATACATGACCCTTACAAAACCTTCAAAAAGGTATTCCTGTTAAAGTAAGCAATCATGTCTAGACAATATTTATTTTTTTTGAGTCGGAAATAAATACTTGTAAAGTCATACGAAAACCACATAAGGATCTTAAGTTTGAAATTAGGGATTAATTTAAAATAGCTAAGGAAAATGTATTGTACCTAATTGAAACGGTAAATAATAATTTGTCTTGTTTCCGTTAATTATTTTTGACACAAAACTATGCTAATTTGGTTTTTCGCAAATTCAATGAGAATTGGTTTTGTATTTAATTGGTAGTTTTTAAGATAACGATTTTAATTGATTTTCTGTCTGAATAATTTTTAAAACCGAAATTGGCTACATATAGGATTTCCTGGTTTAATAATTTTTTTATTAATTAAATTTGGTCACAAATGGAATTTATTTTCAGTCTTTTTTTTTTTGATTTTATAAGGTATTTCCTAGTTTGGAATAATAAGAGGTCCGTGACATAACATTTATCTGCAATAGAAGGTCTTAGAAATATTTTATGATGACATCATTCGTGTCAAACGTAATCTCAAAATGTATTAAAGGTACGAAAAATACCTAGAAAATCGTTGCAAAGTGCCAAATTTATCCGGGTTAATCAAATTTGCAATAGATTTAATTGGTTTTAAGCCTAAAGATGCACCTATTACAAAGTATAACATGCTAAAAATACAGGTCATTATCCTTTTCACTGAACACTATGCTTTTGTTATTCGTATTCTCAGATAAGAAATCCACCATGCAGATGCAAAAAATGCAAAAAAAAAACTCGGCAAGCTTGCGATTTATGTTTAAAACCAACATGCATTATGCACTATATTCGTGCGTGCCAAGGATGCTATATGTCCAAGTTCAGGAATCCAACTGGCGACGAAGGTAGTGAAGACGAAAAAGAAGAAGGGAAAGGAATCAATGATGATGGGGTACGATCATCCCAGCGTAAACTGCCAGCCAAAAGACAACGATTTAAATAGATAATTAATATTTAAATTCAATACTCATTTCTTTTATTTTTTTATTCAGCGAAATTAAAAAGCAATAAAATACAAGATTGATTGTTTACCTTAATAAATAAGTAGTAAAAAAAAAATTCAGGAAGATATTAAATTATTGCATTAAATTTTATTGAAAAACGGCTATTACCCATTTAAAATGCATTTGGGGTACTGTTTGCCCTATAGTACAGGGTGGTTATAGATTGTACAGACTGAAGTTTAAATAACCATCAGTTCTCAGCTTTTAATGGATTTTAATAAGTAAAATTGTAATTCATGCTAAGATAACTAATTGATTGAAACAATTAGAATCTAATTATTACAAATGAATTAATGGACACTTTGAAATTGAACAAATTTATAAAAAATCCTGAAGTTCCTGAAATTAGTTAAAAATATAAACAAAACTAAAAATATTGATGATCGATATGAATGAATATAAATTCCTGGACAAAATTGTTAGTAATTAGTGAGTTAAGAGCTTAAGATTAGTTGTAAAATTTTATTGTAATTTGGAAAAATTTGTAAAAATATAATTTTTTATAACGAATAAAGCTTTATTAAACAAAATTTAATTAACAAAAATATTATACATGCATTTTCGTGTGCCAGGTACAGGAAAGCTACTGCCAATAAGTTGTGAATATGAATAATATTCGTGTGCCATCCGCAAATAATCATCATATGACTTTAAGATTAATATAACTCCTTAAATTATTCTGAAAACTTCCCAAGCAATCCTCTCATAGTGCAAATTTCCCTGTGCAATAAAATAATAAAAATAATCTTTAAATTTTGAAGAATTGTTACAAAATCTTTAAATATCACTTATTAATCATAAACCATATTAAATATTTAACGTAATCCATATACAATGTCTTCATAGTCTTTCACTTATTTAATATACAAAAATGCAATTCAAAATCTACTTTCAACACTAATATCAACAAATTTATAAATTATAATTTATAAATTTTACATAATTATTCATGACGCCCTTTACCTTCATGAATATTAAATCTTATGCTCAATGATTCGATTGATGATTAGCGCATCCCAAATTCATTAAACAATTCAATTATGTCTTAAGACCATAAACAATTTTATATATCATAATAAATTTTTAAGTCATATTTTAAAACAAAAAACAAAACTGTCGCTTTGATTATGGATGCATACCAAAAATGCAATATTCATTCTTTTGATTTAAATTTGCGCATGAATTATTTTCTCGGTTGTTTTGTTAAATATTTTATCGTTTCAAAATGTTTGTTTATATTCCTTTAATAAAATTAGCATTGTCTTGAAATTATTAAACAAATCTGCTTTATTTAATCATTTAAAAAACGAAAATTAATTCAAAAATAAAACTAAATGCATCAAAATCACATTTAAATATTTTTTTTTTAAACTCGTCTAATTATGAAAATTATTACTAAGCTGTTCTGTTTTTTAGTTGATTAGAGTCATTAAGAAAACTTTTGTAATAAAATGAAATCTAAATCTATTCCATTTGTTATTTTTTGCTGGATATTCCGTTTATTTGTTTTTACAATTATCGAATGAATATTTTACCAAAGAAATTTTATTTTTTTAAAAAATAGTCAATTAAGTTAAATGCACTTAACTTTCATCATTTTTTTAAATATTCGACAATTATATTAAACTATGTACGGAATGAAATCGTCTGAGCACAATAAAAAGGGAAATCAACTAAAATAAAATGATATAGAAAAAGTTCAGATAAAGCTACTACTTTTTTACAACTTCCATCCATAAAAGCAAGCATATATTAGCTTGACGAATATTATAGCTTTGACCAAGAGATTTTAAGGTTGACAATCATCCAAAAGTGCCTACTGAATGCGTAAGGATTCTACAATTAGATGCTAGAGACGTCTATCCACCTGGTGCTTGGCTGTAAAAAGCTAATCTTAAAGAGATCAAAAAATTTTCTCCTTCAAAAAAATTCCACTTCCAGAGAATAACTTGAATAATATTTTGACTTCTACTTCTACTTCTAAAAGAGCCTATTCAACATTTATTTAAATTCAAAGCTATTTTCGTTTTGTATAAGTCTATTGAGAAGAAATATTAATGTATTAAAAAGAGCCCTCATACACATCTTCAACGCTTAAGAACATTTTATTTAAAAAAAATCCAAACGCTTTACTCATAGTACGGTCGAATTTAAAACTTTATAACCAACTTTGCCAACAAATAAGTCCACATGAAGAAAACAGCGTTCATACCTATGTCAACAGTTAATAATTATAAATATTTTCACATATATTTTATATATACTATCACACATAACTTTCAATTTTTACACTTATTATCAATGAATTTATTAATATTCTGCCATTATGAGGTTAATATAACCTCAAATAATAATTTCACTTTTTCAAAGCTACTTTTGTTAAGTTTCATTCTTCCAAAAACTCAAGAACTCCCGTTAGTGCTGCGGGAATTCACGTAGTAGTGTTCTTAAAATATATCGCAGTAAAAAATCGTTCAGACTCATTTATATGACTTTTGTATGACAAAACAGCAAAAAGTTTCCAAATTTATCAGTTTAGAGATGAATGTAACATTTTTAATAATTGAGAATCATGTGGATTCAATAAATGAGATGTGGTGAAGAGAATAGAAAAGAAATAATTATATTTGTCCAAAATAGAGTATAAATTGAATTCATTCCCAATAACTTACCTAAGATCTTCACCAATTACCAATGATTTTATGTAGACATTTTTATGAATACATTTAATTTAAATTTGGTTAATATGGTCAGACTAAGAAGAGTTTCCTCATATAGGGAAACTTTTGGTGTAGATTGTGTACGAATATTTAGGTCCCAGGAAAATTGTCGTAATTACACGAAGTCTTGTGATTGACTTACTATTCTAATGCCTGGGACTCACTAGCGCTTAGCGGCACAAAATTTAGTGCTAAATGCTAATGAGTCCATTAGTCTGCACTGATGTTCCACTCCACTGGTATATAAAAAAAACTTTCCATTTTTACTGTGCTAAGTCGTCTCCACACGTTAAGCGCTAGTGAGTTCCAGGCATAAGCGTATATTCATTTACTTTAATGAAACGAGAGAGCCATTTGATGATTTGGAAATTATAGTGGGCAGTCCCCTTAACACACAGGATAAATTAATAATATTTTACAGGCTTATAATTGACCTAATAAACCAACATATTTTCACTATTAAAAATGTATTTGAGGAAGAATACTTTTTTGACCCACACGTTCAAACGTTTGTTTGAAAATTTCACACAGATATTTATATCCTTTTGTACACATAGATAAAATTTTTCAGGTCGCATGTAATGAAGGACGCAATAAATAATAATAAAAACTAGTTTTTGTTTTTGTTGCATAAGGCTGTCTAGAAATATAAAAAATCTAATACGGATTGTGTTAAATACCCTTCGTTTATTTTTCTTGTTCAAATTTTTTTTCATTTGTTTAAATTTTTCCATGTGAAAGTTTTAAACATAAAATTTACCCTTCTATAGTTGTCTTTTAACGTTCTGTTTTTTTTGTTTGTTAAATATCTACCCCTCACATTTGACCTTCTTGCCTATTAATTTTTGAATCTCAATGACAACCATCGAAGCCAAAAGGAAAGGAATTGAAATATAAAATTAATTAACACCAAAATTTTTAATATGGATTTGGTTCTTTTTTTTTTGTTTTCCTAGGAGTGAATTATAATCTGTCTTATTTAGGTTCTATTAAAAACATAAAAAAAGTAAAAAAAAAAAATTAATTTGACCCAAATTTCAAATCCAAATAAGACAAACTGTAAAGAATTTCTGAAAGAGATGTCTTTTTTTAGAGCAAGGCAAATCATTTAATGAATTTGATAATCGAGAGCAATAATTCCCCAGATGTTAACGGTTTAAATCATATAGTCTACTATTTTGTCCTTGTCTAATTAAAATAAAGTTTATAAATTGTTGGAATTTTGATTTATGTCTTCATTTGGTTTTAACAGACCATAAAAATACCGTTTAATTTGTTTATTTTCACCATATATACAAATGTTATTCCTCTGCAGTTATTTTTACTATTGAAGATAAACTTTATAAAAAATTAAAATTTTTAAAAGTAGAATTTTGTAACAAGGAGATCATTAACAGTTAAATAAAATCTCCATAAATAGTTTTGATTACATTTTATTTATGATTGATTAATTTTAGAAGTAATTTAGTTTTTGTATAATTTTTGTAAATAACGTCCCCAAGTTCACCTTTTTGAAAATAATTTCGTGCTCAATTTTCCCTTATTTTAATTTTCAATTTTACTTACTTAATATAATTAGCCATGCGTTTGGGTATTAATATCCATTTAAAAACTTTCATAAATGGATAAATTTTTTGTTTTAAGTTTGAAACTATTTCAATGCACTCAATATATAAAATCAAATTGAAAGCTAACAAAAAATACGCGACCATTTAATAAAAGTTCTAATTAGTTCGCCAACCATTTAAGCAAACTTTCAAAATTAATATTTTGAATGTTAAGTACTAACTTTGATTAAGAGAATTTTATATTTAACAATATTTAATACAAAATAACTAATTTTGCTAAAATCTTATTTGAACTAAAAATAATTTATAACCTTTTAACACCATTACGAACTAACACGAGTGTAAAATTTTCAAAAGAAGTGACTTTTTAATTAAAACGAAAGTTGCAGATTATCAAGCAAAAAGGTTTAAAATTAATAAAATTATTTTTCCTTGAAATATCACTTTTTTTCACCAAAGGATCAGACGTAATTGAAGCTGGCTACCCAAGTCCACATTTTTTGTACTAAAATACTTTTAAGTTAAAGAACAATTTCACTTTGCATCTCTTTTCTTACTTTACTTGGCTTTACTTCGTATTTAGGCCAGACAGCTAGCAAAAGAAAAAATCCGAGCATCTCGACCAAAAGTGGCAAAACTAAGCAGGGTGAAAAAACTTAAGCTAACATATCGAAAGGGTTTTTTTTAAGTTTATAACTAGCGTACAGAAAATTTTCATAGGTCCAATAATTTTCCATAATGTTTTTTAATTTAAAAGTCAGTTTGGTTGATCTTGTTCAATTTTTCGAATTTTTCGTAATTTTGTTGTATAAGGCAATTTTTTGATAATTTTGTTGCATAAGGCTTGACTGTAGGAGAAGCAATATCGATTAATACTGCAGAAATATTATTGATAGAGTAAATAGCTCTTATCACTGCTGAAATTCTATCTTGATATTTGTCTTAAAACTCTTTGCTGTTGTCTGCAATGTGATTCCTAGATATTTAAAAGAGTTAACTATTTTTTAGGTTCACCTTTGTATGTTAGTTCATAATCGGAGATGGGTTTTCCACCGTTTCTGAAAGTAATCTGCAGTGTATTATCCAAATTAACAAAGAGGTAGTTTCTGTCAACTCACTTGGTTATACCCTTTCTTGACTGACGCTGTGTACATGCTTGTACACCTCCTTCTAAAAAACCGATTCTTAACATAGAAACCGTGTACAATATGGCGGCTTATTAAAACATATGATCGGAATGTCTACGCGGATCTGTCAATCAATTACTATTAGGATATATAAATCACTGTAAAAATCACTAATCTATATTGTAATTAATCAAAATATACTTTTCAAACAAAACAAACTAATATACTTACAAATTTGCCAACATTTGCATTATAATTTTGACATAAGCCCATACGGAATTTTAATTTTGATTTGGTACACAACCTTAAAATTCACAATAGATGTGAGATTTTCGCGGAGTACAGCGTTTTAAAGGCTGTACTGCGTACACGATTCCAACAATTGAAGTAAATGATTTTTCCATACAAAAGTGTCTTTTTTCGAACTAAATGCTGTGTACAGGCATCTACATGTCATCTACATACATGATTAAGATGATTTCCTTGGAATGCTCACGAATTCGGGGGTTGTTAAATTGAATGAAAGCGGGCTCATTGGATCTTCTTGAAGAAAATCGTATTTTTTGTTACTTTTCTCCAAAGAAAATACTTATATAATTATAGATGCAATATTATAGGCTAATATATTTGTGTACTTGAACGAAGGAAAAGAAAAATTGAATTTTGCATTTTTGACGAAGCTGTGAACTAAACGTCCCATTTATGAGTAAAACATGCACCCTGTATAACTTTGAAAAATTACTTGAAATAGAAAGAAAAAAATCCTTCGTTTAAGCAGTAGAAAATATTATATAGAAGAACTGCAAAATTGGAAGAAGATCGGCTCATCACTTTTTGAGAAATTTTGGCTACCGATTTCAAAAATAGAGTTTCGAAAAAAAGCGATTAAACTTATACATTCAAATAATACGTGGCCTAAAGGGCCGAACTTCCAAAGACCATATCTCTTGGAATTTTACTCGGATCGTTTTAAAATTTTTGGAGAATATTCTAGACATATTTTATTAATAAATTAAGAAATAAAAAGAAAAATTGATTTTTTGAAATTTTGGAACCCACTAAACCCACCAAAAGCTTGAATTTTGTTGTGCTACAAAATATTTAAATTCTAAATTTGTTCACTTTTAGTTCAGTTATAATTTTTTATTACAAATTTAACAAAAGATTTTGTCGCCACACAAAACTTAACTGTAGATAAAGTTTTATTAACAATAAGGACATAAAGTATGGGACCTTTTCCCTTTTATTGTCAAAGAATCAATAAAATTGCTAAAATAGTTACTAACTTAGTACAATAAAAAGAAAACAAAAATCAAAACGTATAAAACATATTCGAAAATTAGAAAAAACCGCCAGGGGATACTAACCTAAGTTTTTGGTTAAAAGAAGTCATTATAACAAAATCCACGTGGTTAAATAAAAAAGATATCTAAACAAATGTTAATCATAATGATCAAAAGAAGAAATAAAAAAAAAATTAATTCTTAATTATTACTAAATAATTAACCGAAAGTTAAATAATTTTATATTATAGCTATAGGAACTGATTAATTTAACTTTCATTATTAACACGCTCAAAGTACATTTTAGCCAACAATTATGATTGATAATCATTGGTAACAAGGTACATACATATATTGTATATACATAAGCTACCATAATTCATATGAAAAATTCCCTTTAGGAGATATCATAAATTTTGAAAGAAAAAGAAAAAAAAATCTAATAAAACTTAGCTCAACTCTGTCGTAATAGGCAGAACTAATGGCTTCATAAATTTTAAAGCAAAATAGCTTTAATGTAAAAATAGAAATGTTTTCTTGTAAGCACAAAAAAAAAAAAAACAAATAAATTTGTTTAACCAAAAGAGAAGTCGTTGTAAAACTTTTTTTTTTTATTAAATAAAACCACAAAAAAATATTTTCATTTTCCTAAACAATTATTGATATTTTTTCTAGTTCATTACATTCTTCGATGACATATTTATATGTAAATTTCTATGACCTTTTCTAAGAAAATTAGTAATTTTTATATTAACAATACAGCTATTATTATTATTATTATTATTTTTTGTTAGTATTATAGTCTCAAGACCACTTTAAATTGACATCAATCCCAGGCATGTAACTTAATAAATATTTTCTTTTAAGTATTTCCACATTAGACCTTGAAAATTTATAAGGAAAAGCCCACCTATATATATCTATTGTATTCTACTGAGAAAGGAGAACAATAACAAAAAAAAATGTATGTAATTGGTGGCATCCATATAATTACCGTTCTTTTATTTCATGTAAAATATATGCAATATAAATTTGTTCATAGGTTACGGGGTTATATTTTTATCTTTGTTCAATTTTTTATTCTTTGAATATATCTCATCAACACAATTTTTGGGATTTTTATTTTTGTTATTATTTCTCTCAAACAAACCTAAAAAAAGAAAACATATGATAAATTATATTAAATCAGTAATGAATATTTTTTGTTTATTGTAAACAAAGAAAAACAGAGCAAAATGATTCTAGTTAAATATTTTTTCTTTATTTGTGAAATAAAACAAAAAGATTTGTTGGCTTTTATGAAATTTGAATCCTAAAAATTGACTTTATTTATTTTTTATTTGTTTTCTATCTACGCTTAAACTTGTTTAAGAATTTTTTTATTTATTTATTTTGCTTTGTTGTTGTCATTATTTCATATTTAGATTCCATTTCAATTACTAGAAGATAATGTGGTCTAATCAGATTCAAATTAGAAAATTCTAGGACTATAACTCCTACTTGTGTACTCTGTGTTATTTTTTCTAGATAAATTTTGTTCTTTTTAATTTTTTTTTTTTGGTTTGTTATCAGTTTTTAATAGAAGCGGAAGTTTTTGCTTTTATAAAAACTCTTTATGACTAATTTGAATTTAAGAAAAACATTTCGATTATTTTCTTTATTTGTTTTTTGAGCTTATTAAGTACAGATTTAATGAATAATATTTAGGGATCTTTTTTTTTATTCATTCTTTGGGTTTTTTTTTTTTTTTTGATTTTTTACTGAAAATTTGAGATACAAATATAAACATTCATTTAAACATATGCTTAATATACAAAATATAATCAAAAAAAATATTTACACAGTAAAAGATAATAATTAGACACTCCCTAAATAATTTTTACAAGTAAAGTAATTTATATCTAAGAATGTGCTTTTGGGTCATTAGATAACCTTATTTCAATTGAAAGAAATGTTTACATATGAAGTCTGCTTTCTTGGATATATTTTGGAAAAATTGAATTGAACTAAAAGTATTGCATGTTTAATTATGAAAATTTTGCTCTCATTTTTGGGAAAATACATAAAACACAATTTAATATATATATTTTCTCTGTTATCTACCATTGCCATCTTATAGTGAATTACCATTTAGAATTTGTATGGGAAATCTCTAGTCTATTTCTCAAATAAACTAATCTAAATCTAATTTGCTTTTCTAATTCATTGCTCAATGTACTAGACAACTCCTTAATGTTAACATTGCAAAGTCGAATAAAAGAAAAATGCAGATATTTTTTCTCTGCTGGCAGTTAACTGCTGGATAAATCATGCGTTACCTACTTTCCAAGCTTGAATACTTTTCGGATCTCCTTTAAATGACGAAATACAGTTTCCATGAGGTGAATTCATACTTTCTGCTATTTGATTCCTGCTAACTATATGGTTGTGATTCCAATAGATTTTTAAGAAATTTTTAATTTAAAATGCGCACAAAGTTCTAGATTGACCTTGATACTTTCAATAATTTTAATATTAAATAATAATTTTATTCATTAATTTTGAAATTCGTTTAACAATAAAAAAAAACCTAATAAAAATTTCTTATATTTAAGGGCCGACATACTAAAACAGGACAATTAGCAGCAATTAAAGTCATGGACATAACAGAAGATGAAGAAGAAGAAATTAAATTAGAAATAAATGTATTAAAAAAATACTCAAATCATCGTAATATAGCAACTTATTATGGTGCATTTATAAAAAAAGTATCAGCTGGTAAAGATGATCAACTTTGGTTAGTTA
Source organism: Acrocera orbiculus (assembly GCA_947359355.1). Lineage (NCBI taxonomy): Eukaryota > Metazoa > Arthropoda > Insecta > Diptera > Acroceridae > Acrocera > Acrocera orbiculus. Next base: position 49,821,281 of record OX375757.1, read on the forward strand.
TGGAATATTGTGGTGCTGGTTCAGTTACCGATTTAGTTAAATCAACTAAAGGTCAAAGTCTTAAAGAAGAATGGATAGCATATATATGTCGGGAAATATTAAGAGGTCTTAGTTATTTACATACAAATAAAGTTATACATAGGGATATTAAGGGACAAAATGTTTTACTTACTGATAATGCTGAAGTTAAACTTGTAGATTTTGGTGTATCAGCTCAGTTAGATCGAACAATAGGACGTCGAAATACATTTATTGGTAAGATTTAAATTTTATTTATATTTTTCATAATAATATAAAATTTCTGAAATTTACAAAAAAGCAAGTGGAGTAAAAATTAATTTTCCAAGATGCCTAGTTTAGAAAAAATTACTGATACTAATTACTTTCTTCTTGACCCTAAATTTAAATAAAGTTTTTAATGTGGAAGGTTAAAAAAAATTGAAAAAGTTTATAACGAAAGTTCTTAATAAAAAAATGTGTCAGATAAATGGAAATCCTTTGTGTAAATGGGCTACAACAATACACAGTTATGCTTTGTAACAAAAATTTTCATGATCAGTTGCTTGAAAATCATAAAATAAGCGAGAAAAATGTGAATTTTTGTATAAAACACATGTAAAAATTCTGTTTTATACCAGAGACACACTTACATGTTAAAGCATATTCAGTTAATGTACATTAGTCACTTGTGGGCTATTTTCCCATACAAACTAGTCAAATGTACATTAACTAAATATGTTTTAAAGCGTATGTATTTCTTTGGCATTACCTTTAAGTATATGCATGTTCCTTAGTGAGAAATCTGGTCTGATTGAAACCAACTCCAGCTGAGGATAAAGTAAAGGATTTAAGAAAATTCCCCCAGATCCTAGTACATTCCCTTAAAGCTTAAACCGTTATAACTGTCAACATGAGTAGAAAATGTATTTTATAAATTGTAAAAAGAGAGCCAAATCTACTAAATATGAAACTGATGCTATTTACATGCAGTTAAGGAAGAATTCAACTTATACAAAGATATTAAAAAAACCAAAAATGAGCACCACCTTAAATTGCAGTTTAATCTGCAATAAAAGATTAGCACAACACCTAATAGAAAAAGTTTATAAAACAAAAGAAAGATATAAAAGTATTATCTAGCCGTGTTATAATTAGAAGTGTTGTCATATTCAGGCAGTTCAGTTAATCAATGACAATGAAGAAGTTAAAATGTATCATTGGATAGGAAGTTCATCTATTCAAATTCTAAAAATGCGACTCTAATCCCTAGTAATCAAATTTTGAGCTCCAGCTCCTTATCCATAAAGAAGTGACTTCTAAGACTTGAACTGTCATAATGGCCAGGGCTAGAATGAATAGTTTTGTAATTAATTTATTTTTTTACTACATTAATTTAAATCTCAGTGACACTGGCTTTATTATTAGTCAAATTTATGAAACATAAATTTTCAATATCCGTTTATGAAGCAAAAAAAATTCTGGATTATGCCCGAATTACGCTGACAGAGATGGATAAATTTCATTCCTAAAATCATATGATGTTGAATGGTCTCTTTAATGTCAATTCTCCTCATCTCCATTTTTTGTGTTAAATGTTTTACAGTAAAATAATATTCACAATGAACAGCAAAATCTTTTTTGTACATTTTTTTAGTGCAAAATTAATTTTGAAATAAACCTAAATCATAAACACGACAACTTTTCTGATAAAATTTTATAGCTAAAATATTGCAAATAATAAAAGCAAAAAATTATTTTTAATATCTTAACATAAAAATAAAATCTAAATCTAAAAGCCTTTTCGAATATTAACTGTACTTTTGATTCGTCTAACGCTAATTATAAATCTCATAAAATATCACTGACAAGAAAGCTTAGGGGTCATCAACTTTCTCAATTTCAAGGCATAACCTAAGAAAAAATCAATTTTTATTAAGGTCATTTCATACTTAAGTAAATTCTAAATTTTATTTCCTTGTCAGCACTCACACCCTTATAAGGCAAGAAATTCTAGTTAGTTTAGTTTGCACAAAAAAAAAAATACAAAAACAACATATGCTATTAATTGAAAAATATTTTTAGCTTTAGTTACAAATGATTTAAATAACTGTTCTACTCTGTATAATTCCTATGAATCATTCAAAATAATTTTATTTATTAATTAATTTTTTTTTTTTTTTTGTTTTTTTTAAGGCACGCCATATTGGATGGCACCCGAGGTTATTGCATGCGATGAAAATCCTGATGCCACATATGATAATCGTTCAGATTTATGGTCTTTAGGTATAACAGCATTAGAAATGGCTGAATCTCAGCCACCATTATGTGATTTACATCCGATGCGTGCACTTTTTTTAATTCCAAGAAATTCACCACCACGACTTAAATCAAAAAAATGGTCAAAAAAATTTCATGGTTTCATTGATACAGTTCTTGGTAAGTATTACGAGAAAAATTAAAAATTTAAATTATAGTAAAAAGTATTTCTTTTTCATTTTTTTCTTGACAAAAAGTAATTTGGAAACTTTTTATGAAATTTGTTACTTTTTTTTCATATTATATAAATGCTAATCTGCTATTAACTGTTTATAAATTTTTCTGCCATTATTTTTATATTTTTTTAAAGAAGTTTTGTATTTGTTAATATAGATTTGTGTGTTTTAGTGTATTGATGTTTTATTTTTTAAGGTGAATGAGGTAAAGATATTTTCATGACGTAAATATAGGAAACTTTTATTAATATACAAATAAATAAATCATTTTTTTGTCAAACTAGAATAATTAATAAGAACGACTCTGAACTGAAATTTTTTCTTTCTGATTTACTCGAAAAACTTATTTCTCGAGCTAGAAAAAAATTTTATTTAATTACTATTTTTTTAAGGTACTTGTCCTAATTAGAAGGCCAAAAAAACACATATTTTTAACATTTTTGTTCTTAGCTTTTTTATAAGAAAACGAAGTGAAACTTTCTATTATATTTTTGCATGTTTTGGCAGTAAAAAAAATTGTTTTTTTTTTCTTTTTAATTTTTCCAGCTCAGTCCAAGAAGCGCCAAAGTAAAGCCATTGAAAACAAATTGTTCCATGGCCGACAGTTAGTTTTAAAAATGGCGGGCATTTGAAAATAAAATCTACGTTTTTTCTCACTATTTTCCATATAAAAAAAAATCTAGAAAATGTTTTTTGGTCAAATTGTGGTTAACTCCTGTGCAATATATTTTAATGAACAAAATGCGACAAGGTTCATCAAAATCGGTTCAGTAGTTCCGGAGACTAACTGTCGGTCATTTCAAAAAAAATAGTTTCAGGAAAAATGCGTTTAAAATTTTTCGTCAATATATTTATAAATTATTTTTAAAAAAATCAATTTTTATCAATTACAAACAATTAATCTGTTACCACCATATAACAAAAGATTACACTTTGCATACCTCTCTTCTTCCTGTTGCTGGACTTTTTTTCGACGCCGCGTTACTGGCTTTTTCTGCCAAATTAATCCTTTCATCATTTTTTTGCACATAATCATATGCAGTACGACCCATAACTTTCATCATCTCCAAATAGAAAAAAACCATATTAGTAATTATTTAAATTAAAACTAATTATTATTTTCTTTTCAAAATATTTTAGTAAAGGACTATCATCAGAGGCCTTATACAGAACAACTTCTTAAGCATCCTTTTATTAAAGAACAACCGACTGAACGACAAGTTAGAATTCAATTAAAAGATCATATTGATCGTTGTAAAAAACGAAAACAAGAAAAAGAACGTGAAGATTATCATTATTCTGGTTCAGATAATGATGATGAAGAACCACAAATTGCTGGTGAACCATCATCAATTATTCAAGCACCTGGCGGTGATACATTACGTAGAAATTTTCAACAAATTCAAGAAGGACGTACTATGGCCAATAATGAACCACAAGCAAATAGAAATCAAAAACCACAATTAGTAGTTATATAATATATTATAAATTTAATTTAAATAAAATTTTTAAAAATTATAATTTTAGCGTGATCAAAGACAACAAATTGAAGAACCAGGACCACCATCAAGACCAGCATTACCGCAACGTTTAATAGTTGTGCCAGATCCACCACAGCATGCAAATCGACCTTTACCACCAACACCGAAAAGTTCTTCATCTCAGGGACAACAACAAACACCACAGCAACAACAAAGAAATTCACAAAATATGTTTAAACCAATGGTATGTAATTTTTCTTGTTATTTTTTTTAAAAAACAATTAACAAACTATTCTATGTTCTTAAGTATATAATTTATACTTTGTTCTATATCTTGTCCTTTTTTTTCATGTTATTTGTTTGCTGTGTCCTACATCTAACTAAATTGTGTATAATTTCTAATTTGGTCAAACCAACCAACTACTACACTCTTCCGACAATTGGGTATTTAATTTTTATGAAAAACAATTGGCACAACAAAAATATACAAAAAAAAAAATATTTAATTTTGGATAATTCAAAAATAAAAAAAATAAAAAAATATATATATGTATATATATATATATATATATATATATATATTAATAATAATAAAAATTAGCTACCACCAAGAAGACCTGAGGTACGTACTTGTATTTTAGAATTCATGAAAATCATTACAAACAAAATTCAAAAGCCATTTAATGTCTTCATTAGTAGTTATTAAATTATACCTAAAATAAGAATTTAAAATTTATTAATTTGATTACTTTTTGCTATTATTGCCTTACCCTTAGATTTTTTTACCATAAATCAAATATTTCTATATTAATTTTATTAGAAAACGATTTCCTCGAATTTTCCTCTGGATTTATTCGCAAAAATATACTATTGTAGTTTTATTTTTCCTGCCTTCTTCCCTTGAATCATTGTATCCTCGGGTGATACAAGTGAAAGTGATGTATTTTTTCGTAGCCACACCTGATTACGTAAACCTTCACCTCTTAAAGACATCAATCAATCGTTATTATTTTTTTCGCAAAAATTAAAGCTCTTTATAAACATTCAGCCAAATAATGCATCCTCTATTGTATCAGATATGAAGAAGTTATACCTGATAGATACTGAAAATGGAACGCAATTTCCCTTTTCAGCATATTTAAACAAGTTTGGATTGCTATCATATTTATTTGTATCTTGGTCGTTTTGACTTTAATAATCAATTAAAGCGTAATAATTATAATTTTTTGTGATTCATTTTGTTATAAAATACCTCAAAATACACCCCAGTAGGGAAAGTTGCTCTACTTCATCAATGGAAGAAAGCTACTTTTCCATCATAACACTTACTTTCTCGGGGAAAACAGCAATGAATTTAGTTAACAAATGGTCGCAAAATTCACCGTCATGACGACTTTCTGCATGAAAATATGTCTGAAAAGTATCTATGATGGCTTCCTTTTACATACTGCATTAATTTATATTTCACAAGTGAACTTTCCGACATGATTCAAGCAAGAATTCATGCATGAAAAACTCACTGATGAGTAATTTCCTTACTGGACACTATACCATATCTCCTTTTAGTTTAGACTAATAAATATCAAATTTAACGTTTATGTTAAAACATGGCCGGGTTAAATCCACGGTGAGTAAATAAGAATATTCTTCTTTATATTCTTTAATCAATAACATGATTAACAGCTTAAATTGTTTTTGAGCAATAAATCAAAATATATCACTGAGTCACTCAAAAACCACAATTATTCACAACTAAAGAAATGTGTGAAAAAATCATTTAATTTGGTTGCTTCAGTATCCTCAGATATATAACTCTGTAATTTACAAAAGATTTTAATTACGGTAAATTTATCGATACATTTATATGGTTTGGCTCTCGTCATCACTTTGTGTAATTTGTGAAAGAAGAAAATAAATGGATTAATAGTTCAAAAAATACTTTCTGCTCTACGCTTCATTTTCAGTAAATAAATAAATTTTGTAATAAATGTTATTTAACTTCATATAATATTTTTTTTAAAAAACTCTTCTTTGTTATTATTTATTGCTTAAAATATTCTTCCAACCGCCAAGGTTAAACGTAGATATTTAAAGAGGCAGAAGTGTTTTTACTTATGCTTCTGCTTTGAAATTGAATTTACGCGAAACCATTTCAAAACATATTACGTCACTTTTCTTTAACGAGACACTGTAATAAGGCAAATGACCTGTTTAGCACGCCGGTAAAACTTTTTATCAAATTCTTAAGAAATTTTTTATATTTAAACAAAGCTTCCCATTTTTATTTCAACAAAGCTTTAATTGTATTTTTTTTACTACCAATAATTTAATCATAGATGCTTTTATTTATAATCAATACCAAGCTTATAATATGCACGCCATATATGGAAGAATTTCATTTATTCAAATAATGAATAATAATGAATAAAATTTTTTTTAAACATTATTTGCTTCCTATAATTTTTGCATTTTTTTTGCTAAATTTAACTTAAATTTGCCTTTGTCTGCTTTTTCGCAATGAAAAAAAAAACAAATTTCACAAAAAACTTTACATAAAGTTTTCCCTGTTGTCTGTTGTCTCCAATCCAATCCTATATTATCATAGGATTTGGACATGTTAGCAGCACAATTAAATGAATTGGGCATCTCTCAACAGTCACAACAACAAGCACAACCTGAGGCACCACCTAGAAATAATCGACAGTCAAACAACAACTTATCATCAGGACAATTGAAATCAGCACCAACAGCAAATAATAATCATCATAACTCACAAGCAATTAATCCATTAGATCCAATTGATAGTAGTGATACAGATAGTGAACCAGAGGAGCCAAATGATAGAGGACGAAATGATGGTACCTTATTGGCAAGTGATCCTCCAAAACCATTGTAAGTAAAATATTTTAACATAATTCAAGGCAAATTAAACAATAATTATATATTGTATACCTTTTCCATTTTTTTCTGCCTTGTTTTATGTTTTATTTTGTTATTTTATTTCTTCAATTTGGTTTGTTAGACCTGAATTTTCATATAGACCCGGTCTTGGACCATTATCTGAGGATAATTCAACAACAACAACACCACAGACAACACATGGATCTGGTGGGCCACCAAATCGTCCATTACCACCAACACCAGATGATGATGACCAGGCTGGCGATAGGACATTAATAATGAAAAGGGTAAGTTTTTATTATAAAATAAAAATAAAAAATTAAAAATTGGATTTATTTATATCAATTTTTAAATGAAAAAACTATTTTATATATACATATATATATATATATTTAAATGTCAGTGTAAAGAGCAATTGGAAAGGATGACCATAAATTTGCTTTTTAAGGCAGTCAAATTATTAAATTTTATACAAAAGCTCAAAAGAATATATAATTGATACATTTAAAGTTTTAATTTTAAACAAAGGGAATTTAAAACTCTTACAATTTTACAAAAATCATCAATTTAATGAATAATATACCTGAAAATTTTGAAATATTTAACTTGATGTCTACTATAAACTTATTTTGTTAATTCAAATTTCTTAATTTGATCCTTAGAGAATTAGAGCAAAGTATTTGTTTTAATGTATGAAGATTTATTTAGTGTAGTTTTGATGATATCATTTTAAAGGATATTTTGTTTTGGAGAGTCGCAATTTTTGTACTGTCTTTAAATTATAACATAAAATCCTAGCATTATAGATTAAATGAAGTAGAAAAGTTTCAGTGAGAAAATTGTGAACCTCTCATTAAATTTTTGAATTTGACCTTAAAAACGACCACTTCCTTTAGCGATAATGTAGTGTGGTACAACAATTTTTTCAGCAGACAAATTTATTTATCATAATGCCTTGAAGAAAATGATTTATTAAACAGTATAAACAATTATTTTCCTCGTTTCGTAATTATATTTGGCGATATTAAATAAAACTCTATATTAAAATGTAATTTCGAAGTTATTTTTATTCTTAAATCCATTATTACGATTTTTAGGTAAATAGGAAACATGAGCGTCTAATGTACACGTTTTTTAAACAAATGTCCGCTTTCATAGCTTCGTCAATTGCTTGAAATTTTTTGAAAAATATAACAACTTATAAAAACCTTACAAAAATGATAAAAAGTTGAAAATTGAATAATATTTAGCACACTTTAACTTAACTTATTTTTATTTTCTAATTCCTAAGACTCATTAGCGCTTAGCATCACAAAATGTTAATAAGTTCAGCAGTCTCCACCAAATTTTTATCGGTTTTTCGGAAAATATTAAAGTTGATTTGTTTGCATAAAATGTTACGGTATTGATAATAATATTTGTAAATATAATTACATAAAATACAATTTGGCAACATTTTACAATTAGAATTGATATACTTTCTTTCATGAGCACAAGAATGTTAATTAGTCCCTCTTCGTTTTTCTTAAGCAAAAATTCCCCTTTTTTACGTACCAAGCGCTCGTAAGTCCTAGCCATAATAACTAAAGTTTGCAGATCATAGTACACGCTACGAGCTATGATAACTTGTGCTCCGTAATAGAAATATTTTAATTAAAATTTCAATCTAAAAATAAACATCATTCAGACCAACAATTGTCTTTTATTCTGGGAGTAATATTATAACTAATAACACAAAATTTAAATTTTATGGACCTAATATTTTAGTGTTATAACTAATGTAAGATTATCTGTACATGGTTTTTTTTCAAAAAGAAACTAAATTATGAATTAGCAACGTCAAAAGCAAAGCTCCAAATTCACTTTTCCTAAAAATTTGATATACAAACTTATAAACATTATGTTAAAAAAATTTTTTTTTTTTTTTACCAATTTTTTATTCCATTTCGAAAATAACAGAACATGTAAAGACTTTGTTAATTGCTTAAAAATAGCTTCTAATATGTTTGTTACAGGTCAAAAAGATAACGTATTCAATTTACTTAAATGTTATAAAACATTCAAAACGAATAATAACAATGGAAAATAGCAGAAGAGCTAAAAGTAATAAAACTAGAAAACTTTGCTATCATAATACACCTGCATGCATACTTGTAACTCTTGCATTTTTAAGCAAACAAAACGTGATTGTCATTCTCATGCTAGTTTTTATTATATTTTTGGATTTGTCTTGTACAGACATGCTTCGCCTCAAAATAAGGTGATAAAATGAAACAATGAAAAATACCAAAAGAAATATGTTGAAAAATTTACTTAAAATCTCACAATAAATATTTTAATCAGACATATTGCAATAAATTTTTAAATTAAGAATTTAAATCTAATCAAAAAATATTGACCTTTTCTTTTCTAAAATTCGATTCCTATTTTAGATTTCAGTCCTGAATATATTCTCGTCAAAACAACAATAAAATTGAATAAAAAATCTTCTTAAATTTTCAACATTTACCTCTGGTTAAGAATTTATGAACATTTTTTCTTTATATTTTCAATTTTATTTCTTGACTTTTTATACAAAATATCATTTGATTTTGACTCTTTTCGAATTCATTTTGATTGTAATTAGTTTTATAATCTATCAAATATGTGAAAAAAAAGTCATTGCGTAAATCTTAGTTTTGAGCAATTAAATATTTTTGTAAATAGACTTTAGAATGGCGTAACGTTTGCCGAGCGCAATAACATAAAGTTTCAATTTTTATATGAGATTTTATCTGTTCAAATTACTTAAAATGGCAGAATTTTTCGTCGAAATTAGCAGCTTTCACCCAAATGAAAAGAAAAATAACCAAATAACGTTGGAGGGATGATTCGATTATATTTTGAATAGATTTGATGGGTTTTTGATTGTAGGTAATTTTCAGCTGAGATACAGTGAACACAAAAATACATCCGTATCCAAAGACGTCTTTGAAAAAGCTGTGTCATCGGCTTGTTTGTGAACATTTTCTAGTAAAAAAATTACATAAAGTTGATAAGGTCATGCTTAATAATACCCAAAAGGCTTGAATAGTTTTGCTTAATTTATATTCATAAAAAAATTTACGAGAAAAGGTGTTTTTTTACGCTGAAACCCCAATCCTCCCCTTAAGGATAGAAAATTATATAAATGATTTTATTGAATGACAATTCTTTAAACCTCATGAATTCCGCATCCGCTCCGCAACCGCCTGCATTGTGTTTAAGCCTTTATGGTTGATTTTTGAAGTAAACACAGCATCTTTCTTTTACTAATGTGGTCTTGAACTTTTTCGAAAGCTTAGTCAAATTTTTTTCTTTGACTCTTTACAATCTGTTATTGGTAGCTTTAGGTGAAATAATTAGTAATAGAAAGTATCTAACACCTGATATCTGATTACATATTTCTGCTTATCTTAATGGTAATTACTTTCGTTTTCTATGTTTATTTCTAGAAACCACATCATTTTTCTTTCTCTATTTCCGACAAAAATTAATGGTTTTAACATATTATGTAATATTATTTGTCATAACATTTTGACTTAAATGAAAAATGAAAGAAAGTACATATTTTTTATTACGAACTATTTATTTATGAGTGATCATAAAAGCGAAAATTCTTACTGTCAAAGAAATTTTAAAAATTTTTAATTGATTTTTTTACATTTAAATATGTAGCCATAATCTTAAAAAATAATATAAAATACTTCTTCAAATTATACCCACATTTCATTTTTATACAAATAAATGCCTTTGTTTTTTATCTAAAATTATTTTTCAATTGGTCTTAAGAAAATGTTTTTTTATTCCAAAACTTTTTAACTTCATATTTAATGCTTCCATTAAGGTCATAAACTTTTTTGCTTTGTCTATGGTTTCAATATAAAATTTAAAATAATTTTTTTTTAATTTTTAAATGTGTTTAATAATTAATTAAGAAGTAACTTCTATTAAATTGAATCCAACCAATTTCCTGGTTTAAAATTTCTATGGAAATATATCCAATTATCTTCTCAAGGGTATATTTGTGTGGTACTTAATTAAGACAATCTTAGCAATATCAAAAACATTTCTTATTACTGACTAATTCAATGACAATTCATGGATGAATGCAATCAACTTTAATGGCTATAGTTCGATAGACCTATAATTGGATGTCAATTTCAAAAATAATGAACGAATCTCTAGTTCTACTTTGGGTATCAATATTTAATTTAAAAAAAAAAAATTATATTAAAAAATTTTCTTTTGCTGAATCGATTTTTGGATTTAGGATTGTATTATTTTCCAAAAAACTATTGATTTTAATTCTTGCAATCTTGCAATTCAGTGTGAAATTTATGATGTCCTATTTTTTTTTTATTATTATTGATAATCAATGATTTTAACTTTTTTTGTTGCTTCTTTTTTATTAAATTGTTTTTCCAAGAAATAAGTCCAAAAAGTACTTTTTAGTCTTGTGCGCTGGTATTAATATTTATCCATCAATTAATATCAGAGATTGCTGATTTCTATTAGAAAAACATAATTAGAAACTGTGATGAATCCCGTAGAATTAGAGACTTTCAAATTTCAACAAAGTTTAAATATCATAACATTCAATCAATATTTTTATTAAAATAAATAAATATACAATACACTCTTTGGTAAAGTTTAAATTTTTTTATCATAATCCTTTTGTAGAGTGATCCATTAATTCCAAGGCTTCTCTTAATTTTTCTATACTGGGCATGCAGAATGATTTATTTTTGACCATAAAGTAATCCTCAGTCTCGAATATATCAACTGCATTCGATTTAAAACTCTTTCTATAGAACATCATGAAATCTTTAAATAGCCAGCAGTTGCTTAAATTGCGATTTAGTAAAACTGGTAAACGTGGTAACAACTCATATAATTCGGCTATCTTTTTTAATACAGTGCATTATTTTGTTTGAAACCGGATTTTTTTCTTTTTCATAGTGCGACATTTTTTTTTGACTTTTCCAAACGTATCAATATCACAATATGATAACTTCTATTACTGGTTTTTTATCTTAAATTAGCAAATGAACAGAATACTTTACTTTAATGTTAAACAATCGTTTAAATTGTTCAAGTTATTTTTTAAAATATAATCACGAAATTTTTGCACAGAAAAGTTGTAATATTTCTTACAGGCTTTAGGTTATTATATATGACCATAAATTAAGAGTAGTTGATAACAACACACGACACAGTGAGTTTATATACGCTTGTAAATATTTCAGGTTTTTTCTTTGCGTAATATGGACTATTCTCGTCCCATGTAAAGTATATGAAAATGAAGTTTTTAAACATGTTTAAATTTTTAGTTACAAATCGCTATCACCATATACGTTATATGTAACAGGAGAGCCATTTGAAACCGTGGAAATTAAAGTGAATAGTCCTCTTAAGACTTAACCAGTAGGAGAAGTGAACATCACCGAAGGGTATCTGCGAGCATCGTCAAAGAGGCTCGTGGACATTGCCTGTGCATCTATTTTTGTAATCATTTAGCGTAGACATATTTCGTGAATGATAGAAATATCATATAAATATTCCTAAGCAAGTTGGCCTTATTATCATAATAACCCACCTCATCATACAATTCGATGGATTTATATAATTTTTATTTAAAATTGCCCTAAATAATTAAATAATTCACACCATTATTAGATCACTGTTAAGAAAATTTATCCTTTGTCAACCTACTTCTACTCCAAATTAGTCAATATTACCAAATTGTTACCTTATAACTCGAGATTTTAAGAAATAAACCATTTTGTTATGTTAAAATATTCAAGTTTCACCTAAAGTCACAATTTTCATCGTTAAAAAAAAAAACAAGGTATGAAAAATAACCTAAATAGTGGTATAACAGGCAACATACATTTATTTAATTAAAGATTAACATTTTTGTAATCTTTCCTGGATATGTTGATGAAATTTCTTTTAACGTGTTCGGAAGTCACTGGATTATCTACTGTCAAAGTTATTTTCAATATTTATTTTAAAAAATTTAAAAATAAGAAGAATCTGTAATCGTACTTTCAAAAAGGAAACAAAACCTATTTTATCATATAATAAATGAAAAATTCGTACACATATTATAACTAATTAAAAATATTTCGTAAGAAACCAAAATAAACTATTAAATTACCTACGCCACAGTTTTAATGCAATTAAAAGAAATGTGAAATTTTAAGAGTTTACAAATTTTTCTTTGTTAAAATTTTATAAATGAGCTTTTGTATACAATTAATATCAATGTAGTAAAATTAATCAATTTTTTAACACTATTTACAAGTGGTTGTGGTTCTATTAAATTTAAACCAAAATAACAAAAGTATTTATGAAATTATTAATAAATATATATTTTTACTTTTTGTTTATATTACTTTCTGTTCTTTTTTTTTTCAATTCGTCAATGCTCGTTCTACAAATTCGACATAAACAAAAAAAAAAAATGAAAATTTTCTTCTGATTCTTTTTATTTATTTTTTAAATTAAAAACAAAAAACTTAATATCCTGAATACCATCAATTTTTGTATATCATTTAAATTTTCTTAAAAAATCATCGAAAATAATCATCAAAAACAAAAATAAAACTACTTTAAAAATCATTTGCATTTTTTTTTTTGGAAAACTTATACTTAAAAAAAAATATGCACGAAATTTGTTTAAATTTAATTAAATTTTAAATTAAAAATATAAATTTGGAAACAAAAAAAAAACAAATTCAATAGAAATTAAAGAGACAAGATTCATTGAATTCATCAACTACATCTGATGGTAATGAAAATGATGAAGCAGTCCTATTAAGAGATTGGGACTTTGAAAGATTTTTTCCAAATCATTCATCTTTAGAACGATCTAAATGCAATACATTGCAATCAAATAAAAATATAACAAATGATATAAATAATCTAAATAAAACACATGGAAGTGATAATAAAATGAAACAACAACAACAACAACAACAACAAGCAAAAGGATTCCTAAATGTTATTAATAAAGAAAAAAATGAAAATCATAAGAATCGTATTAAAACAGAAGTTTTAAATACAACAAATATTGATATAAAAAAATCAAATCAATTAAAAATTAACAACAATTGCACAAATAATAATAATAATAATAATAATAATAATTTAAATAAAAATCATAAAAGACAAGATAGTGATTCAAAATTACCATTAAATTTTGTTAGAGGATTTCGTAGAGAAAATTCAGATTTTTCTTTATTAACAAAACGTCATTCAGCTATACTTGGTGAACGTTTAAATAATTTAAATATAGCATCACAAATTCAACAACGTTCAAGTGCAATATTTCAAAGAAATCGTAATAAAGGTGAACCAATATTAACTGATTTTGTTAAAAAGGATACACAACAATTTATTATTAATAATAATAAAATCAAAGATAATAAACATAATAATGAAAATGAAATTAAAATTACAACAAATAAATCTGATAATAATTGGAGTAATACATTGACAGCAAAAAATTTAGATTTTTTAAGGCCAAGACGTGAAAAAACTGAATCAGTTATATTTTTAAGGAATACAGCAACAAGACAACAATTATTATTAGCACAAGAACAGGTAAAAATAAATAATAAATGAAAAGAGCTATTAATTAAAATAAAAATAAAATTAAAAATAATTTCATTGCAAATTTTACATTGATGAATAAAACTGAACATTTTTTATTTTTTGTAGTTTTTTGATTTTATATAAAAATCTTTGTATATTTTGTTAGTATTCATTTAAAAGAAACACTATCCTACAGATTGGAAAAAATTCATTTAACTTTGAGTTAGTCAATTGTCTTGGTTTGTAAATTGCTTATACCAAGAATTTAAGTAATCTCTGAAGCAAAAATTTCCCTCTTCTTCAGCAGTTGTTGATGAACAAAAAGGTGCGTTGTTCAACCTTGCAGGGATTACTATGGCTTGACTGTTGGGAAAAATGTTTATCTTAAATCTTTTGTATTTTTTTTAGTAGTAACAACTTAAATCTTAAAAAACTGTTAACCTATTTTGGCATCATCTATTTTTTATAGTTTGGCCATTAATTTCAGCTACCCTAGCAAAGTTTGCTAGTTTCCTTGAATTCATCTACGTATAAACAGAAATATTTCTCAGCAAAAACTTTAATAGATTCTCGTGATTTGATAGTTATTATAGTTAATTAGTCTGTCAATGTAGTCCGCCATTACTATCAAATCAACAGCTTTTACATTAAATTTTTTTGTAATATTGTCATAACTTATCTTTGTACCCTATTATATTTTCACACCAAAAGCTTTGATATATTCCTCAAGGTATGTTCCTTAGAAATCATAAAATTTAAATAAAAAAAGAATTTTATTCGATTATAGCTCTTAAATATGCAATAAAATGAATTGGTGTTTGGGTATCAAACAATTTAGGAAAAAAAAAATGAACCAATTTCATCAAAATCTTTTCAAGCTTTGACCATTTTTTTGGGGTTTAGGTGTCATCTACAATGCAGATAAATTGGAATGCATTTTTTTTTTTGTCTCCAAACCAGAAATACAGCTGATGTAAATTGGTTGATCCAAGATTCATGTAATATAAAAAATAGCGTACAAAATTTCCTGGATCTCTCTTGAAATAATCCAAATTTGCTTTAGCAAATTTTTGTTTCTGTTTTTGTCATCAGTAAGCACAAAGCAGTTATACTTAATTCACTGTGTAAATTTATCTAACTCCTTTTTGGAATATGTTTAACAGCTAAGTTTTCGATCGGTTAGCAGGTGTCCAAAATAATATTTTGCACCTTATCAATTCTTTCATTTTTGGTACCCGTTTTAGTTGATTCTTTACATAGAATTAAATTAACAGACACGTTTAAATTCAACCGGACATTTTTAAACTAATAAAGGAGTACAAACCATATACATCCTTCTTGCCTTTATATTATCGAAAATGTAGAATCTTCTGCCTTGCACCGTATTCCAGTTTGAATCTAGTAAACTACATAACTTTGTAACTTTCTTTTCCCCCAAAAATAATTATAAATTGTAAGAAGATTCTGAATTTTTAATGAAATCAGTAAATAGTTAAATTTGATTATATTAACTTTTTAACAATATTAACGTTGTTAGAACTGAAGATCCTGTAAGTCTTTTTGAATATCATAATAATTCTAGGTTTTTAATTGATTAAAAATTTTATGTTTTTATTTTTTATTTGATTATTCATAAATTAATTTATGTTCAGTTTTGTGCATCATTGTATATAAATAAAAAGTAAATCAGTTGGATCATTATAATTAAATCTAAGTTTTAAAAACTATAAATTTAAAAATATTTACTAAATTTCCAGAAAAAAAGTTTTTAATTTTTGTTGTAGTTCAATAACACTTGAGTGAGTCTAAATCTCATTTAAATTTCATTCATTAATTTTTCCTTTTTTCCGAAAATCTACCAAAATTATTAATAATAATAAATTTTTAATTAAAATAATTGAAAAATGGTTAAATATAAATTAGGATTAAAATTAAGTTACTAATTTATTTATTGTTAAACATTTTCCTCGTTTTTTAGTGTAGGTTGTATAAACTGATAGGAATATGCCATAGTTAAATATTTTTTCTCAGGAATTTTATCACATTGCCCTGAAAGCTCAATTAGTAATCTTTTAATATTCTCGTTTTAAAAATTGCAAGAAATTTTGACAAGTTGATAATTCAATTTTTGATCCAGCTATAATAAAAACTTTTTGATCCCATTTGGTGGTTTTTATTTGTGTTTTTTATAGATACATAAAACTTTTGTTACTCAATTTCATGTATTTTTCTAAATTGAATTCAGCTTCGAAGCCAACCTTAAAAACGTTTGCTTTCAAACTGTCTACTGTCTTAGTTCAGTTTAATAGCTCCTTGATTAAATTACTAGCTAAAAATTTCCTTTCGAGAATAATAATAAATAAGAATTTTATACGCGAATTTTATAATGGTTATTTTTTCAGTAAATTTTGTAGTAATTGCTCTTTGTGAAAATACTCTCAAAGGTTATTATTATCGCTGTTATTATCACCCTGTCGCCTAGAATTCACTTACAATTAGTTACATTTTGAACTTGGAATATAAGAATCCTGTTTGGTAAAAAAATGATTTATATAAATATCATAGTGTTAATTTTGTAATTTTTATTTGGCTAAAAAAGAATCCAAAGTTTCTGGAAAAGTAGATATAATTAAAAATTTTAAGTCAATATGTCATATGTCGAATATAATTCGATTTTTGCATTTTAGGAATACATAGAGAATTTTCCAAATTGCGTTACATGATTTTGCTTATTATAGACAACACTTATGCTTCCGATTTAATCAAATCAAATCTGAATTTCCAATTTCGTATACTTTTATGAGTTTAATTTTTTCATCAAAAGTCTTTTGCGTATGTTTTTAGATTAAGTCCTCAAATAGCTTAGTATTAAAAACATTATAACGTACAAAAATTTACAAACTACACTATATAAAAAAGTATATTCTATTTTATTTTACTAGAAAACCGTTTAAAATCATTTGTTTTATTTATTTTTTAAACTTTTTTTAAAAAAATTTAATTCAACTTAAGATTTTTTTATAATGATCCTTGTGTCAAGTTACTTACAGATGCCATTTAAACTTAGAATAGATAAATAGCGCATGCTTTAAGTCCCATTCATCAGTTATTTTTGTTAATATCATTGAAAAAAAGTTTTTGTTTTTCTAAGCACTAAGTTTGTAATTCTAGAAATAAAAAATCTGCACCAGTATTTTAATTTGTCATAAGCCGTTTTTCTTTTCTAATATGTTTTATTTTTGTTTGTTGTATCTAACTATGGTTTATAACAAAATGTTCTAAAGATAAATCTGTGTTTTGTTTGTGCTAATTATTTAATCTTTTTATTATTTATCTCAGTAAATTTTCTTGAAGGATATTTTATATGAAAAAAAGAGAATTTTTGTTGTTTTTTTGATTTAACCTAAAGATAATAAATACTTTTGCTTAAAGTTGTTATTTTAACGAATAATTTTCTTTCGATTTTTTATTTAACAATTATTTAGGGCTTTAAGATTTTATTTAGTTATATTTTTTTAAATAAAAGAGTTAGACTCACTCAAATATTTATGAATTATAAATTAATATCAAAAAAGAAATCTAATAAATTTGATTTTCAGCAAAATTTAATAAAAATAACGTTTTATAAAAATTGAACTATTTTTTTAGAATTCTTAAGTTTAAAAAAATAGAGATTTTAATATTAAAAGCTTAAAAATCTTAAATTATTCAAATCTATTTTAATCTCAGCCATAAAATTGAAGAACTACGTAAATTTGTGTATTGTTTATACTTAACACACCGACCAAAAATAATTATTTTTTATTATATAAGTGAAACAATAGGAATTAAGGCTTCTAAATTTCAAATGTCTCATTTGAAGCCTAATTGAAATTATGAGCATAAATTTGTACCCATATTTATCTAACTATTAAAGCGTTTAAATTTTCAAATTACACGCTGGTTACTATTAAAACCTTATGACACTTATTTTCTAATCAACGATCTAACATTTCCATCGTAAAGTTTTTCCCTTTTTTTTGGCGATATACAAACCCAGGATCTATAGTCAATATTTTTCTTATATGCGGAGAACTGAGGAAGATCTCGAAGCAATTTAAGATAATTTAATAAAACTTTCGAATTTTCTAAAGAATCGTGCAAATTTAATCAATTCTAATGTAGTTCATTATTCTCTTATGGTAAATTTGCCAATAAAAATTAAACAAATGATAATTTTTAGAAATATTAATTAGCCATTAAAATCTGCTTGTTTTTTGGATATAAAGAAAATGGTTGTTTTTGAATTAGACACAATTGTCCAACAAGTCCTTTTGTTTTTTTTTTGCTAAAATTCGTAAAAATATGGGAACACGCTCAGCGTAGTTTGCTTAGTTATGACAGCATAAACAACTTAATATTTTAATGGGTTAAAGGTCAAATTGTAGTTTCATTTAATGAAATACAACCAATGAATCAATTTTTCTTGCTGATCTATACTACAAGACCACAACGCAAACTAAAACCATAAAACAAACTATTTGACAATTCTTTTATTGTAATAAAAAATCTAGTCTTGACATGTAGAAATTCGAAAGAAATGGAATTGCCTTCCAAGTTTCGACTTCTATCAAAGAGAAAATAGGTATTCCTTAGACCTTAGAGCAAATTTAATTTTTTTCTATGCCTAATTCCCGAATTTATAGCTCTTCATCGTTGACTTTCCTGTTATATAAATTTTTGAGAAACTATGACTTGAGATTTATTTTGTTAAGTTGAAAAATTTTAGGAAAAATTCTATTAGAAATTTCATTTGTTACATAAAATATTTCAATTTTATAACGTTATATTTTTAGATAAAGAAAATAAAATAGTATAAATTTTTTAGTTACTATTCTAACGAAAAAAGCTAAAAACTTATTTAAAAAGAAAAATGCAAAAGATGTAAACTCTTTAATAAATACAAATAAACAAAAGATTATTATTGAAAATATCCTTCAAGTGAATACATTTCAAAAATGGAATCATAATGCATCAATTGTATCAATAAATCAAGTCAAACGCATGCAAAGAATTCTTCATAAATATAAAACTTAATTTGTTGATTTTAAAGAAAATATCAAAAAAAAAAACTTAATGTTACGTCAATCAATATTGCATGCCTTCAGCTCAAAATAGTCATTTCAGGATCCATAATCAACGCATGTGTCTACACGCAACGTTTCATCATCATAATTAAATCACAACTAAAAAAAAGTTTAAGTAATTTTCATACTTAAAAAAAAAACAAATTTTTGTTGAAGCTATATTTTAACATTTTTAGATTTTTTTTGGTTTTTTTTTTTGTATTTTTGTTTTCCTCAATTGAACCTGTACCATTTGTAATTTGATATATTAACTCGACGCTAGTAATGCTAAAATTAAAATAATAATCATTAAATTTAACATTTGGATTTTAGTATATTAACCACAAAATTGTACTACTACAAAATGCTGACATTTTGCTTTAAATTGCTTAGTAACAAACTTTCAGTGCTCTTAAAAGCTAAAAAACAAGGCAAAAGTACGCATGTAAGCTATTTTCTTTAGTATTAAGTCAATGAGTTAAAATAAAATTGTTAAAAGGCTAATTTATAAGTGTTAAATAAGTTTTTTTTACTGTTAACTAATAAGTTTTTCTCTTTTGCTATTGTATGTATTTATTTCTTAACACATTGATCCCGAAAGCTCTTCGTCCGAGTAAGAGTTTTTCTCTGTTTGAAAATTTCATCTTTTCGTCAGGATTTAATAATTTGTATATTATAAATGCGTTTAGAAGTGCACAATTAAATAAATACATGGTAACTTTTTTGGTCCATTTTTTTGTTTTTTTAAAAATAGAGATACTGATCGGCAAGATCTACACCACTCAAAATTATTATAATCAATAACTCTTATCGTTTTTCTTATCGAAAGGCCCGTTTTTCTTATAAAAACGTTTGAGTTCAAATTCAACAAAACGCACAAATATGTATACATGGGATTTTCGTGAAGTTCCATTAAAAGGCACAAATGTGTGCCTAATGTGTTAAATTAACAAGTCCGCAACTGGTTCGGTTATTCTGATATTTTTTCTTCTTTTTACTATTTCAAGATATCAAATAAAATTTTCTAAAAAGTTCAAACGAATTTAGTACAAAAACATTTTGGAAAAATGCTGAAAACAAAAAATAATTGTTCAGCTCTTTTCTAGAACTTTTCCTTTTCTATAAAACCTGGTTATTAATAATAATATTTATTTGGGTGTCAAGTATCGACTAATTTCATCAAAATTGTAAAAGTCGCTAGCTCCTTAAATTCGCTGAAAGTCATTTCAATATGGCCATAGCTTTGATCAGTTGCATTAAGGGGACTTTTTAATTTTTCAATTTTTACTCACAAATCGTTATTTCCATATACTTTATATGGAATAAGAGAGCCATTTGACGACTTGGAAATTATAGTGAATAGTTCCCTTTATGTGGTGGGTGACAAGCTTTTTAATTATTGCAAAATCAAAACCACTTATTCAGTTGGTATTCCTCTAGCCTCTACTATCAGAGAGATTTTTATGTAAAGATTGTCGTATTAACTACCTGATTCGGATGGTCTTAAAACTAGGACGTCTATTTCGATAAAACATATTCATTATAATCACTTTTTGTTACTTTTTATATACTGTCAAAAAAACTCAGATGGTAAGCTTTTATCTAAATTTTAGTTGAATAACCTTTGAATTATTTTCGCTAATGCTCTACACTTAAATGTTTGTGCGAGTTTTTTTCTTTTTTGATCAAAATCAATCCAGCATTTATTCGATGAAAAGAAGT
Organism: Acrocera orbiculus; assembly: GCA_947359355.1. Taxonomy (NCBI): domain Eukaryota; kingdom Metazoa; phylum Arthropoda; class Insecta; order Diptera; family Acroceridae; genus Acrocera; species Acrocera orbiculus. The sequence goes on from OX375757.1 coordinate 49,842,602, forward strand.
TTTCTTTTAAATATTTAAAAGAACAATTTTAAAAATTTAATTTAAAAAAGCAAAACAGAATTTTTTACTGGCTCAGATTTCGTCCATCAACATATATATAGATGTCGGAATTGTCGCTAAAATCTATAACTTTCAAATATTTAAATATTTTTCACATAAAAACAAGTCCTTATATTTAAATTTAAAACTTTTGACTGCCCAAAAAACTTATCTTATTTATGTTAAGCCTTAACCTAAGCTTAACACAGTAAAACTTGAACAAGCTTAATAAATACATCTACAAGTATATTTATGAAAATTTTTTAAAAAATTACTCATTGACTTAAAATTATGGGAGTTCATTTTTTTATATAAATTTAAAAGAAAAAAAATTGATTTCTTAATATTAAAAGAAAAATTTCGTTTGTTGTTTTTTATTTTATTTTGAAAATCAGAATCGAAGTGGAGAAAGTAGTGGACTTGGAACTCCAGGTACAAGGACAAGCAGTGTATTACCAGATCTTCTTAGTCAGGCATCGCCAGCAACTCCTCCTCGTCATGATAAATCTTCCAGTGAAGAGGTTCGTGTAGTTTTTAATTTTTTTCTTAAATTTTGTATAATTTTCTAATACGTTTGGAGGTTGTTTTTTTTTTTTTTTTGTTTAATACAATTTTGTTGTTGTGTTATAATTGAATTAATTGCGCATCCATTATTGCTAACATGTAAAGAGAATAGCAACATTTGTGCTTTTTCATTTAAAACAAAGAAGAAAAAAGGCTTTAAATAATTTAATTTCATTTGAGATTTTTTAGTTTTTGAAATTTTGTTTATAACTAATTTAATTTCCTTCAACGAAATATATTTCAAGAAATATTAGTTGCTGATTATTTCAAATGAATGCGTAATTTTATTCGGATAATTATTATTATTATTATTTTTATTTTCTAGTCAAGTAAAAATTAAAAGAAAATATCTTCTTTTTTGAAATAGATTTGCAAATTATTTTGAACACTTTCTATAAATTATAGAAACTTCAAGGACATATTAAGGAGATTTTTATTATATTTATTCAACATTATTAGAATCACATATTATTAAAATAATTATATTCAAATGCTAAGTAAAATTAAACCATAAGAAATCATATCACACCCAAAATAATAACTTAAATCTACAAAAAGATTTCCACTTCAATTTATTATAATAAAAATAAAAGATAACAAAAATAATATGTTCTGAACCGTTCAAAATATATCACTAATAAAACATAAACGAATCAAAAACTTTAACATTATAAATATCTAAATGTTACCAAATTTATACATTCAAAGTTTCAATAATTAATTTTTGTGTGATATTTAGGGAACTGAACTAAATAGCTACAATTTTTACAAAATACGAAATTAAATACGACGCTGCATATTTACTTGAAGATCGTATTATCGCAATATGATTATTTTATATTAGACGCCAATTGGCGCTCCCGCTATTGCATTTTTTAATCCCTATGACAAAATTTATAAATTAACTTTCTTATTTGTTATCAGAAAATCATTTGTTTTTTCTATTGGTAAAATTTTAATCCCTCAAATTGTTGAATCGGTGATTATTGTATGTATTTTTTGTTTTAGAAATTACTAAATTGTAATTGCAATCGAATACTTTACCAATATAACTTCAGTGTATGATTGATTACATTATAAAAAGTTAAAAATGATCTTTTAACTAAATAATTCGTTTTTCTTTTGTTTATTAAACAAAAAGGATTTCAGATGTTTAAAATAATTTGCAAATTATATTTTATATAATAATTTTTTTTCTGTTTATTCTTTTTGTTTTTTATTTATTTTTATTGAACTTATTTATTTATTTATATTTTACTTTTGTAAATAAAAATCCAAACAACTATTCATGCATATTGTGTTTTGTCTTTCCGCGACGTTTGAGCTGACAGCCACTCAATGGATTCACTTGCTCTTAACAAACCAAAAAAAAAAAAAAAATGAAGTAAATTGTAAGTATTTTTGGCAAATATTTAACATATAATTGCACAGCATAAATTTTATTATAATAACACCTAAAAATGCTGTTTTGTTGCTATTGTAAACATTTTTTTATACTAAATGTGTTTTTACCTATGTGGAAGAAATAATATTCTGAACTGTTTTTGAAAAAAAAAAAAAAGAAATCAGCATGCAATATTGTTTTTTGTACTTTATTAATTATTGTTCTTTTCTTTTTTTTTTTTTAAATTAAAGAGAAATAAAAACAACAAATAAATTACTAATCAGGTGTCAGACATTAAGAAATTCATAAATATTATTGCTGAAATATATTTTATGAATATGTTAATGAATTTTTTGTTAATAATATTATATCTTGTTGTTAAATGTGCAATTTAAATATAAAGAATTCTCTTCTTTTAAGTTCTATTACACAAAAATTCATAAAATAGGTTAAACAAAACTATTATATAGGTATTTCATCTCTAAATGACATTTTGCATACCTTAAAACTCAGAACACAAATTAAATCTTGTGATAACTAAAATTTAAACATCTAACATAATTTTACTTAGAAAAACAAATACTACAAAAATATTTGAAATTATTTCTATAACAATAATATTATTCATTATTGGACCAATTTACCCCGGTTAAACCGGTTAAAATACTACTATCATAACACAAGTTTAACTTATTTGTAATTTCTGTAGTAGTTCCTCAAATTACTAATCTGCAGATTTGTATTTTTCTTTTAATTTGAAATTAATGCCAAAAAACTGATAATAGTAGGAAAGGAAAATTTTAAATAATTTATTCTAAACTCTTTTTCGAAAATAAATTGATAATAATTTATTGTAATGGTAAAATTAAAGACTGAAAGTATCATGCAAAACAATTTTTAGAGCTTCAAAACAAATTGAGGGCTTAGTATAAACACAATTTTTCCTATACATCGAACCAATATTAATATATTTAATCGATACAAGCATATTGGTTTTCCACAAATAATTTACATATGACCTTTTTAATCTTCCACTTTACCTCCGTCTTAAATATTCCAAGTTATCATTAACTTTTGTCTTGGTGTAATTTTGTCTATTAGGCAATATTTTTCAAGAATCTCCCCAGCATTCTATTAAAGATTTACCTGTCTCTAAATTACACAGTTTAAGAAACAGCATAAAAAAAAACGCCAAAAATGATTTATTCAAAATTTGTAATTTTTTTACTCAAAAATAATAATCATTCTTTATCGCTTATTAATATATTTTGCTAATAATTTTTTTTAATTATTTAAATTAATTGGGCGTCAGGGAAAGACTAATCACAAAATTTATACATATATTTTTTTTTAAATATTTGATTATTTTTAATTTTTTAATTTAACAATTAACCAAAAATTTATAGTTTTAAGTTTTTAATTCTTGTTGTTTAATTAATTAAAATATTTTTATTCATTGTGTATTACAAAAATTTATGTTGTTAAAAATGTGTTAATTTAAAAAATACATTAAAAGGAATAAAAACTAATAAATTAGGGTATCTGAAAATATTTAATTGTTCTAAAAAAGGATAAATTTTTTCAAATTTTGCTCATCGTTATGGTAAATTTTTAACTTGAATTAAATTTGTTAATGTTTCTCGAGTTAGGTTCGCTTTAAACCTACACTTGGGCTTAAAATAAAAGAATAAAAATCATATTGACATAATTCAAATGAACGGAATGTGATTTCCGTTTTACAAAAAATTAGAATTATTAAACTAAAAATGTACCTGGTATTTTTTAGCCAAAATAAATATCAAAATTCTTCGATTACTAATCGTATTTCATGTTAATATTCTCATTTATTCATATGAAAACTCAATATCAAGACGCGTCAATGTATATAATTCTTAGTTTTAATTAATTTTGTAATTTAATTTCACATTATAAGATATATAAAATTTCTCATATATCAATTATGTTTCTATTAAATGAAATTTAACAAATTTAATGATAGGTACAAACACTCTTCTCGCTTCTCAATCGATTATAATGTTTTTATTGTATTTTTTAATTATATTTTGCGTAAAGAATTCAACGAACAGAAACTAATTGGTGTGTATTTTTCTTTTGGGTTAACTTACCTAAAAGTTTAATAATTTCCTAGTTTTTTTAATATTCGATTTTTATTAAGAACGTTAATAGACATTGAAAATTTAAAAGCATTGGTATCTATAATAATTGCACTTTTAGATTAAATGTGGTTATTTTATATTTCATATTTACTATTTGAATATTAATTTGATTATGGCACTTATATAATATAATTAAACAGCAAGAATTTATATAATTCAAAATAAATTTTAATGTTTTAGAAATAAGGAAAAGAAACAAAATTACATATAATAAAAAAATAATAAAATTTTTCAGTATCGAGCGGCAGTTGGCTCATCAGTGCATTCCACACCTTCTAAATCATTTATATTAAATTCCTCACCCCAATCAACAGCATCCTCATCTTCATCCCAACAAAATAGTCCTAATCAATCAATTAATAATCGTAATAAAAAATTAAATAGTAATAATATAAATAATAAATCACTTACACCACCTAATATACCACCACATGCTTATGCCTTACAACAGAAACAAAGAAGTTTTTTAACATTTGGTTTTGGTGCTGGTTCCGGTGGTTCTGGACCATCACGACGTGAAAGTCATGTTAATGTTAATGTAACACCAACATCACATGATGCTACTAGTGATACACCAGAAATACGAAAATATAAAAAACGTTTTAATTCAGAAATATTATGTGCTGCATTATGGGGTGTTAATTTATTAATCGGAACTGAAAATGGACTTATGTTATTGGATCGCTCAGGGCAGGGAAAAGTATTAATCAATTATTATTATTTAAGCTTTTTTACAATTTCTATATAAAATTTCAATTTAAGGTATATCAACTTATATCACGACGTAGATTTCAACAAATGGAAGTACTTGAAGGCCAAAATATTTTAGTAACAATATCAGGAAAGAAGAATCGTGTTCGTGTGTATTATCTGTCATGGTTAAAGTCAAAAATACTACGAACTGATGGTCTGTCTGATGTAAGTTTACTTATAAAATTTGTTAATTCGAGAAGAATTGCTATACTTAAAACCAGAAAGTGAGATTTGATTAATATAGTTTTATTTATTCACTGATATTTTAAGTATAGTTTGTGAAAATTTCATTAAAAAATACTACCTTGTTCAAAAAGTTCCTCCAATTTATTAAAAAAAATAAACAATACTAGCTTATTGTTACAAATCGATATTGTCCCCGTCAAAGTATTCCCCGTCTATTGCAACGCACTTATGTTAACGCATGATCCAGTCATCTCAGCAGCTAAAACGCGTTCCTCTCAGTGGGTTTTTAATTCGATTGAACAGGAAGAAATTACATGGAGTCAAATCAGATGAATTTGGTGGTTTTTGAATGGTATTCAAGTTGTTTTTAGCCAAAAACTCGCAAATAATGATGGCAAAAATTCTCAAAAATCGTGAACATACTCAGACGCACATGTACTGAACTAGACGTAACTTTCACAAGTGATGATGAAATTACACCAAATTTTGTTTGGACAATCAGTCTCGTTGACAGTTGAACAACATAACAAGAAAATAAAATTAACAACCGAGTGCTAGAAACGCTACACATCCTTCCGAGAACCTTTTAATAAACGTAGTATTTATAATTGAGTTATTGACAGTGAATTTTGGCCGATGATTTTGAATCGAGTTTTAATTATTATTTTTCTAAGACTTCATAGGACGCTTTAAAGCGAAATCACCGTTTCTTGACAAACAAAATCCGCTATTTTGTTGTTAGAAAATTATTAATTATTATCAAAAATGAAAAAAAATCTCTACAACGCTACCTCGCTATTTATGGATTAAAAAAGTATGCAAAATTTTAAAAGAATCAGTGACGATGTTTTACAGTTTGCACCGAGTCTCAAAATACTAAGTATAAAAAAATCGCGTTTGAAAATTTACAAGTTATCGTTGTTCGTTGTTTAATCGTTTTATTGCGTTAGTCTTCGTGGCATATTGTTTAGATCCACTTAAAATTTTAGACACAATAATCTTGAAAGGTACTTTAATATTATCGACAAAAAATATTAGCTATCCCCTTAAACGGTGACAATTTGTTGTTGTTTTGCCAACGCAATATTTATTTTATTTAATCTGAGTAATTTTTTAGTATACTTTTATTTTTATTTTTTATCAAGCCGTAAAAAAAGGTAAATCAATTTATGGTATTCCCCATAAGACTGCGGTTCTATAGTTTTGTGTTAACACTTTGATATTACTGAAAAATTTAACGGGGGCATTGGATATAATTAGGAATTATTGGTCCACAATTTGTCAATATGCTTGACTTTTTACCTCACTTTAGTTTCATTCAAAGGAACTCTCTTTTAAGACTTTTCATGTTAAAATTTGAAGTCATATTATATCTAGTCGACACGAAGCCGCCAAAAAACTTCCTCAAGCTAAATTACAAATAGTAATTAACAAAGTTTTACTATTTTTTATTTTATTATTTTGATATTAATATAAAATAAAATTTTTTTAGCAAGTTGAACGTCGAAATGGTTGGATTAATGTTGGTGATCTACAAGGGGCTGTACATTTTAAAATAGTAAAATATGAACGTATCAAATTTCTTGTAATAGCTCTTAAGGATTCAATTGAAATTTATGCATGGGCGCCGAAGCCATATCACAAATTTATGGCGTTCAAAGTAATTTTATATATATATATATTAAATTATAATTTATTTACTAACTTTTTGTTTTTTTCATATATTTTTAAAACAGAATTTTAGTGAATTAGCACATCGTCCATTACTTGTTGATCTAACAATAGAAGATCAATCAAGACTGAAAGTTATTTATGGATCAGCTGAAGGTTTTCATGCTGTGGACTTAGATTCAGCAGCTGTTTATGATATTTATCTTCCTAAACATGTAGAATAATAATAATTAAATTATTTAAATAAAATATTATTATATATATATTTCTTTTAAATATTTTAGACTCAAGGTGCAATTATTCCACATTGCATAGTAGCTCTTCCTAATTCAAATGGTATGCAGCTATTACTTTGCTATGATAATGAAGGTGTCTATGTAAATACAATAGGTCGTGTATCAAAGAATATTGTATTACAGGTAACATATATATTTTAATTTTCAAAAATTAATATCAAGCTAAATTAAGAAATTTTAAGCCGTAGTCCTTATGGAAATGATTCTTTCCATTTGCATGCAATTTATCGAACTCTATCATTCAAGTGTATATCTTCGATTAGTCGCTAAATATTTTATTTAGTGTTGTAAGCGTCACTAGAATTTATGAGTTGCCGAAAATCGCTTTCAATATCATCACCTCTTAAAAATAATTGTTATTTATTTTTTACCTTTTTACAGTGGGGAGAGATGCCAACATCAGTAGCATACATAGGAACTGGTCAAATAATGGGCTGGGGCAATAAGGCAATCGAAGTAAATAATTTAAATTTTTTCAATTTAAATAATTAATTTTTGATATAATAAATTTTCCTTTTAAATTTAGATCCGTTCCGTTGAAACAGGACATTTAGATGGTGTTTTTATGCACAAAAAAGCTCAACGTTTGAAATTTCTTTGTGAAAGAAACGACAAAGTGTTCTTCAGCAGTGCCAAAGGTGCTTCATCGTGTCAAATATATTTTATGACACTCAATAAGCCTGGAATGGCTAATTGGTAGATGGCATTTAATTTTAATATTTAAAATAGTTATAAAAGAAAACAAAATGGTGTTTTTTTTTTAAATAATTTATTTAGGAAAAATATGAAAACAAAAATAATTTTTAAATTTAAGGAACAAAAACAAGCATTAGTTAGATGAAAAAAGTTTCCTTGTAAATTAAAATTTTGAAAAAAGTAAAACAACAACAATCATTGAAAAATATATATATATATATATATATCTGCTTGAGCTCTTCTCTTAATTTAGACGAGAATTAAATTAAAAAACAAAACAAAAAAATGTTTGAATATAAAATACAAAAAGATTTTTATACGATGTAAGAGAGAAAAAGGACTATGCTGATAATAGGAACAAAATATACATAAAAACAAAGTGTTTGCTTTTAATAATAAACATAATTTTTAAAATTTGTTTTATTTTTAAGTATCAGTAAATTCACTTTGTATTTTATATAATTTTTTTTTATTATATTTCAATATATATATATTTATATACATGTAGGTATAAATATATGTATATAATTTTTGTTTTTTATTTGAAACGCCATGTTATAAAATATTTCGTTAAAATTATTTTTAAGATCTATTACTTAACTTTATATATTTGACAAATGTTTTAATTTAAATTTATTTTTTGGAAATCTTTCTTCTGACTTTTTAATATTATTAAATAATAATAACTTTATTTGAAAATTATTTAAAAGCAAAACTACATAATTCGCATATTCTAAAATTCTAAATGCAATAAAATATCCTTGGCGTTTCCTTTTTTATTTTTTTTTTTCAATATCTTTAAAACAAATAAAAAATTTAGTCACAATTTTTATAAAAATATTCCTACACACAACAACAAGCATAAATATTAGAAATAAATAAATTTTTCCATTTGTATAAAAATTATTGTTTTGAATTGCTTAAATTTTAAGTATCATACGCCAAGGCTTTTTGTATTATAGTCTAGGAAAAAAAGCAAACAAACAAAATTTTGAAAATTTCAAAATTTTTTGTTATTAAATTACTAATTACTTTCTAAATGTTATCTCAATTATTTTTCATTGTTTAGTACAAACAAAAATTTAAAATAGTTAACAAAAAAAAAACACATAAATAAATAAAAGTCTGATATTTATATCCGAAGAAATTAAGAAATTTTCTCTTTAAAAAAAATATTCAATAATACTTTATTTTCTGTTTTTGATGCTTTAGTTAAAGGCATAGAGCTTTAATGTTTTTTAAAATTTTTTTAAAATTTAGTCTCTAAATGTCTGAGGAAATCGAACATTTAGTTTTTTTCTAATGCTTTGTACTTTAATATGTAAACAATTTTTCTATTTTTTTCCAAATTTAAGTCTGGCCTTGTATTCGGACATGAAACTCGCCGAGGTTTAAAACTTTATGTAATCAGACTATACTGCATTGCATTGCATTGAATTAAATCGAGTTGAAAGAACTTCCATTCTTTGATTGAAATCAAAATAAACCCAAAGCGAAAATCTAATCAAATTATTTAAATTAAAAAAACGTTTTAATTTTTTTACCATGAACTGCATCCAAGTAAATAAAATTTTATTTTCGGCATGTTTTATGGCACAATAAAATCAAGCAACGAACATAATTTTTTGTTCTAATCTAGTACTAATTTTAGGTACTTAAATAATATGTAAAGGCAAGCTCTGCATCGTGAATTAGACAAGTAAATTCTCTAGATTTCACCAAACATTTAAAGTCAATACAATTTATATATTATACTTTTTTTCTTTTAACAACTTTGACAGTATAAAACGTAAAAATGTTCTTTTAATGAACGTATGTAAAATTATTAGCTAGCTAATTGTGCCAAAGGAAATTTTTGGGAAAGAAAAATTCCAAAAGACAACAGCGAATTGATGAATTAGAATCGATTTCAATCAATAGGCTTAAAGTAATTTCAAACTTTGTAAGCGTTTTTCTCTGAACTGCTTTTTCAAATGACTACAGCATGTCAAATTAACATCAATACATGAAGGCGGATTGCTCGCTACATATGTATATAAAGGGCTGTATCGTGAGTGGTCAGCCTTCGGCAAGCTCAGCAATACCGCTGGTTGACGGCATCTATGTTTCTACATTGACGTTATGTAGTAATAATAATTTAGTTCTATTTAAGTCATCTGTTCTTTTTTTAGACCAAAGATCTAATTTTTGGTTTTATGAATTAGTTTTTCTTTGTTTTAGTGACTTTGTTTTGGACCCAGATTTGATCTAGATGATTTTTCCATCATTATGTGGGATTTTTTGTATTGTTTGAATGATTTTTTTGCTAAATTTTGATTTCTCTCTGGAAAAAAAAGTTATTTTATTTATTATACTGTGAGTTTTTGTATTATTTCAATGATTTACTAATCAAGACAGTAGTTTTTTGCCACAGTTTGTTTTTTTTTCTGGTACAGTAAACTACTTTTTTCATTATGTGGCGTTTCTCTCTATTATTTCAATGATTTTCTTTGTTACCGTTTGGATTTTCTTTAGAAAAAGATGCTATTTTTATGTCCTTTGATAATTCTAAAATTTGAAACTGATTAAAAATTTCTAAATATATTATATTAAGAAGCTGTTACCAAAATCCTACTTAAAGCGGTCATATCTGTCGGGTTATTAACTGGATATACTAGCCTTTCGCAACTTTAGCACTGTCTTGTTGTTAACTATCAAGTTTTGTTCTTGCTTAAACAAGTTAGTCGACTAAAGACTTGCATTGGTTATTTTGTCTTCTTAACTAATATTCCGTTCACTTAAGAAAGCAGAAGTTTTTCTAACTTTTTTATATATTATATCACGTATCTTATTTGGTGGATTATCTTTGATAAGATTGTTTAAATAGTTTGTTTTGTTTCCTACCTTATCAAAACAAAGATCATGCAACTTTTTGAAGGTATGGCAAATACTAAGTCCTACTCTATCTAATGTTTTGGATAAATCATTCGGCGTAAAGAGTTTTTTCTCAGCTAAGAAGTGATTTAAATAATCTTCTTTATTAAAACAAGATTGATGAAAATCTCTTAAAATAGAAGCAGCACTGTTTCCCGCCATGGTTAATATACTAGATAGATCATCCGGTGTAAAACCTATCTTATGAAAATCATTTAAAAGCTGTGTTCTGCTTCCCGTCTCATTATAGCAAATATTATGAAAATCTTTAAAAGCAGAGCAAATATTAGCTCTTGCTCCATGCAATATCTCAGATAGGTTATTCAGTGTGAAACTTTCTTTCTCATTTAAGAAATGGTTTAAATATTTTTTTGTTCCTTCTAAAAAACAAAAATCATGGAATTTTTCCAAACTATCTGCTGATCCACTCAATATATTACATAAATTACTTGGCGTAAAACTTGCCTTGTAGAAATCATCTAAAAGTTTGGTTTTTTCTCTTTTCTCACTAAAACAAACGCTATGCAATCTCTTTAAAATATGGGAAGCACGAGCCCCTGCTCCACACAGCATACAAGATAGGTTACTTGGCGTAAAACCTGCCTTATAGAAATCATTTAAAAGTTTTGTTCTTTTTCTCTTATCATTAAAACAGATATTATGTAATTTTTCAAAGGCATCTTTCACATTACGTCCTGCTCCATTTAATATACTAGATAAGTTATGCAATGTAAAACTTTCTTTATCTTTTTTCTCAATAAAATGTTTTAAATGCTGTTTCTTATTTCCATTCTCATCAAACCAAATGTGATATAAGTCTTTAAAAGCTTCTGCGGCACTAGATCCTGCTCCATGCAAAATGCTGGAAATATTAGTTAGCTTTATTCCTTCTTGTTCTAGAGTTTTAAAATATTTTGTCTTACTTCCTTGCTCATCAAACCATAGGTCATACAAGTCTTTGAAAGCTTTTGCAGCATTAAATCCAGCTCCACTTAAAATACTTGATATATTAGCTAGAATTATCTTTTCCTGTTTTAGAGTTTTAAAATATTTTTTTTTACTTCCTTGTTTATCAAACCACAGGTCATAAAAGTCTTTAAAAGCTTTTGCAGCATTAGATCCAGCACCGCTTAAAATACTGGATAGTTTGGCTAGACTTATCTTCTCCTGTTCTAGGGTTTTTAAATATTTTGCTTTATTTCCTTGTTCATCAAACCACAGGTCATATAAGTCCTTAAAAGCTTTTGCAGCACTAGATCCAGCTCCGTTTAAGATATCGGATATATTGGCTAAGCCTATACTTCTTCCTTCTAGAGTTTTAAAATATTTTGTTTTATTTCCTTGCTCATCAAACCATAGGTCATACAAGTCTTTAAAAGCTTTTGCAGCATTAGATCCAGCTCCGCTTAAAATACTGGATAGATTAGCTAGACTTATCTTTTCCTGTTCCAGAATTTTTAAATACCGTGTTTTATTTCCTTGATCATTAAACCAAAGATCATATAAATCTTTAAAAGCTTCTGCAGCATTAGATCCGGCTCCCCCTAAAATTCCGGACATATTACTTAGCTTTATTTCTTCTTGTGCTAGGGTTTTTAAATATTGTGTTTTATTCCCGTGCTCATCAAAACACAGGTCGTACAATTCTTTAAAAGCTTTTGCACCCTTAGATCCACTTCTACCCAAAATACTAGACAGATTAGCTAGCTTTACTCCTTCTTGTTCCAAAGTTTTTAAATAACGTGTTTTATTTCCTTGTTCATCAAACCAAAAATCATATAAATCTTTAAAAGCTTTTGCAGCATTAAGTCCAGCCCCACTTAAAATACCTGACACACTACTTAGTTTTATTTCTTCTTGTGCAAGGATTTTTAAATATCGTGTTTTATTTCCTTGCTTATTAAACCAAAGATCATATAAGTCTTTGAAAGCTTTTGCAGCATTAAATCCAGCCCCACTCAAAATGCCCGACACATTACTTAGCTTTATTCTTTCTTTTTCTAGAGCTTTTATGTAATGTGTTTTATTTCCCTCTCCATCAAACCAAAGAACATAAAGGTCTTTAAAAGCTTTAGGAGCTTTATTCCCTGCTCCGTGCAGCATGGTGGACATATTCATTAGATTTATCTCTTCTTGTTCTAAAGATTTTAAATATTGTGTTTTATTTTCATGTTTATCAAACCACAGGTCATACAAGTCTTTAAAAGTTTTTGCGGCATTAGATCCAGCTCTACTTAAAATACTTGATAGGTTAACTAGATTTATCCTTTCTTGTTCTAAGGTTTTTAAATATTGCGTTTTATTTCCTTGCTCATCAAACAAAAGACTATATAAATCTTGAAAGGCTTTAGGAGCTTTAGCTCCGGCTCTACTTAAAATACTGGACATACTAGTTAAATTTACTACTTCTCTTTTCAAAATTTCTATATATTTTTTTCCTTTTCCTTTAATTAAAAAATTTAAAAATTGATTAAATCGAGGTGTTCCCTCTCTGCCAGCAACACTTTTGGCAAATTTAATTTCTTCATCAATACTTTTATTTTGAATTCCTTGATAACTAGATCTATTATTTTTTATATCATTCAGAAGCTTTTCGATTATTCCTTTTGTAATAGGGCCAAATTCATGAAATTCTGACCAACGTAATGCTATTTCATGTAATTCTTGATAATTATATGGAACATTGGAATTAACAATATCTTTTCTAATAACACTATTTAATTCTTCTCGATTAGGTTGGTTAACCGCAAATATTAGTTTATCTAAAAATGTCTCTTTTATTTCTTTTTCACTCTCATTAGAAAGCCTTTCTTTCCCTTTTTGCCAAGAAGGCGGAAGCTTTAATAGACTTAAAAGCTTTTCTCTTGTTGTTTCTTCTTTCCCAAATTTATAGAGACAATTTTCATTTATATAACAACAATCTCTTAAAAATTTATGTTTTTTTTTTCTTTTTTTTATAGTATAGTTATCAAATTCTAAAGGATAAAAATATTTTGATAGCCCCTTTTTTAATCTCTTTTCTTTTGTAAGATCTAGATCTGCATTAGTATAGATAATAAAATAATTTATAGCCTCTTTTAGTTCTTCAACAAAAAATGTAAAAAGCTTATTAATAGAAAATCCATTTTGTCTGGAGGGAAACAACTGACTGTAACCAATATTACTATCTGTAATATGAGCTTTAACATAAGTAACTTTATTTTTATAATGAATAGTAATGTCATTAGATATATCATGGGTTTTTCTTTCAGAATTTATGGAAGATATATTTTTATGTAAAAACATATCATGCAAAAAGGCTATTAATAAATTGAATTCATACATAGTTATTTCAAGTCCAAGGTTTTTATGCCCCTCTGTAGCTGTTAAATCATGTAATATTTCTTCTTGTAATGCTATATAATCATCTTTAACTGTGCTATTTTTTTCTATTTCATTTTTAATAATGCTGTTTAGCTCTTCTCTATTAGGCTGATTAACTGCAAACACTAATTTATCTCTAAATGCTTTTTTTATTTTTTTTTCAAATTCCTGAGAAATTTTTCTTTCTTTTATTAATTTCTGCATAGCAGAGGAAAATTCTAACCGCCTTAAAATTTCTTTTTTTGTTGTTTTATCTTGCGAAATCCGATAAAAACGTCTCTCTTTTGTATTGTCATTTATAAACAAAAAGTCCTTTAAAATATCAAATTCTTCTATGTTTATGCTATCAAATTTAAAAGAATAACAATTTTTTAATTTTCCTACTCTTAAATTCTTTTCTTTTGTAAGATCAAACCCTGAATTAGTATATACAATAAGATATTCTATATTATTTAATAAACTATCTGATTTAGAGATTAAATGTTTAACAAAACTATCAAAGTAATTATTGATAGAAAAACTTTGTTTTTCTTTACCAAATAATCTAGCATAACTAATGCCATTATTTACGTAATACTTGTCTACATTTTCAATTTTAATATGAATAGACTTTTTTTCATAACGAAGGACAATATCATTAAATTTATCAATTTCGGAGCATCCAAACGCTAATGATAATAAAGGATATTTATTTTTATGCATAGAAAGTCTAATCGAGCAAAGCACCGACAAGTCTAATCGATACATAAGTCCAATTAAGTGATGAGGAATGCATGGCTTACTTTGGTAAGTATTACCCAATTCATTCTGTCTAGGTCTATCCTGTGAATCAGTAGAAAGCACTGAATCTTCATTTTTACTAACATTTACATCTATGCGCAGTTTCTTTAATACTGTACCATCTTTGGCTGTAACAGATCGTCCACGTTTTCTACTCATTTTAAGACTTTCTTTACCTGGACACTCCTTGGGTGATCACTTTGTTTTTGTAAGGAATTCTCAATATCTTGCAACAATGTTCAATTCGATTTATTTTTATTGAGTCTTGAAATTATAAATATTTACAAAATTTAAAGTCTTACGAACGAAAAATGTTGAGTAATATTGGCCCGTGTATAATTTTCCATATCCTTAGGCGGGCAAATAATAATTATAAGCATTACAACTGTCAAAACAAAAAAACTCTTCTTCACTAGTCATTTGTCTATGAAGGCTTGTATTTTAATCTTGAAGGCTGTGTCTAGATTAGCAATTTCGAAAACTACAGTTTTCTAGGCAATTTTATAGGCAATTTACACTCTGAAGTGTATTGACTGCAATAATTATTTGACAGTATTAGTGAAAATATTATAACTATGCTAATTAACTAGTTTTATTATTTTAAACTGACCTACCTTAAATAATAATGCATTATAAATGCAATAAAATTAGTTGAAAGGTACAAATTGTATTTTTTGAAAAGACTTGTAATGGAATTATTGCAGTAAATATACCTTTGAATGTAACCGCACCTCTGATTACCTATAAAATTGCTGTCGAAATTGCCAGTCGACACCGCGTGAATTAAAGACTGCATTTGTTATATAATATAAAATAAATTTTTATTTATTAAATACTGAACCTATATAGTTCCTATAGTACCCTATATTTAATCTGTCAAGAATAAAATGACATTCAAAATGACAGTCATTTTCATTTGAAAAGCTTCAACGGTAAAGAAGAAGAATCAGCTGAGATATAGTACTTTATTGACTTATATAAACAATTAGAAAATGTCAGTAAATAAAATAAGAACCGGATTTAATTTAATAGTAAGTAGTTTTTCACCTGTAAAAAAGTTTTATTATTTGAACTAAACTAGATTTATACTCAACTTGAACAATGATTATGATTTTGATAATATTCATTTAAATCCCATAAACTTTAGAAAAACCAATTGCGATGGTTAAGTACTACAAATATAAAAAAAAGTGATAATTTATTTGTACATCGAGACACCCCAGAAGATAACCCACAGATTAAGTTTGATTTTACTGAGGAAAATAAAAAGGTAAAATTTTTACTTGTATTTATTTTTTATTTAAATTTGTGCTATAGAGAGTTGAAGCAATACTTAGTATCTATCCCGAAGGACATAAAAGAGGTGCTCTAATCCCTTTACTAGATTTAGCTCAAAGGCAATATGGATGGCTTCCTATATCAGCAATGCATAAAGTTGCTGAAATTTTGGACTTACCAAATATGCGAGTATACGAAGTAGCAACCTTTTATACAATGTTTATGAGAAAGCCTACTGGTAAATATCACGTACAGGTTTGTACAACTACACCCTGCTGGTTACGTGGATCAGACGAAGTTTTAGAGGCCTGTAAGGTAAAACTGACAAATAATAAATAAAACTATATTATTGATCAATCCTTTTATAGAATAAACTTGGTATTAATGTAGGTGAAACCACAAAAGATAAAAAATTTACATTATCTGAGGTAGAGTGCTTGGGAGCATGTGTAAATGCACCAATGCTTGCAATTAATGATGATTATTACGTAATATACCAATTTGTTTTTAAATAGAAAATCTATTATATGATAAACATTTAGGAAGATTTGTCTACAACAGATGTCCAACAAATATTACAAGAGTGTTCTGATGGTAAAGTTCCAAAGGCAGGACCCAGAAGTGGGAGATATGCGGCTGAACCTTTAGAAAAGATGACTTCCTTAACTGAAGAACCAAAAGGGCCTGGTTTTGGATTACAAAAAGCACTTGAATAAAGAATGATTGTTTAATTTTGATATTTTCTAGAAAAACAAAGTTTTTGTTAGAAATACTATTGAATTATTTAGGTAATTATATTACTTACAAGAACTGGTCTTGTTGTCTTTTCATTATAAATGGTTACAAAGTACACTTTTCATTTGAATCAGATTAATATAATTATATAAAAAGTTTAAAACATTATTGGTACAAATGTATATAAATTATAAAATATGTCAACATAAAATAATATTTAACTTCTAATCAATGATAGCATAAGTCTCCAAGTGCATTGTAATAATTCGAACAGGATATTTATCTTCATTAAAATCCTTATCAAAATTTAGAATTACGCGAATTTTATTAGAGTTTGTGTTTATTGTAGTTATTCATTCGATTAAATTGAATGGAATCCGTATCTGATGAGAAGCATGAATTCTGATGTTTCTTTAATCTAGCCTTCAGGTTTCAAGAGCAAATATGCCATTTGTATGTTCGTATAGTTCTACTATTATTGAATGAAAAGGTATAAAATAAATTATGATGATGATAAAATATAAATTAATTCCATCAAGAAAGAAATGAATTATTCTTATAACATGCACTTCATAGACACAATCAAATAGTTAACACATTTAATACTTCTTAGAGGATACTTCTCATGGGATAAAAAACTCCATGAAGAGCAAAATTTCCTACAGTTTCCTTAAATTCGACGTTTAACTAGTCAAGTCAAAATATCCTCTTGCTTTTCTTCCCTTTATGTTATGGCGAGTATCAAATCAAAGATAACAAAATTATTTTTATCCTCCACAGTTGCTCATATGAAATTCAGAAGAACGTAGTTCAAATACATGTTACAAAAAGAAACTTTAAAAAAACGCACCTTTAGCTACTCTATTGCGATCAAAACTTTTTTCCGTAATTGAAGATTATAATGGTTTTAATTTCGAGCAAAAACTATGGAGATATGTAGATAATTTTATTGAATGTGTTTATGGCGATTGATTTTGTGTGTATTTAATGAAATAAACCTTTTACAAGATATCTTCTCCGAATTTTTTTTTTTTTTGTTCATTTTAAAAAATAACGTTTTTGTTGCCAGACTTATAATTTTCCTAATTTATAAAATATATATATAAGTTAGAGTATTCTAACAAGGAATTTTATATAAAAATTTCGAATAAAAAAAAATAGACTTTTTTATAATTTTGATAAAATAGCCCTACCTAACCTTAATGCTAAACAAAATACACACAGAAATGGTATGCAAAAAATAAACACCGTTCTTAACTAAGTCCGGAGAGAGCTGAAAATTATGCAAATTTATTAAAATAAAAATTTAGTTCATAACCTAGATTTCTACAAAGAATTTGTTTATAAAAATTTAGCTTCTAATTTATTCTGTCTGAAATTTCATTCAAAATATTCATATCATTATTTTTTATGTGTGTGTG
This sequence comes from Acrocera orbiculus, assembly GCA_947359355.1. NCBI lineage: Eukaryota > Metazoa > Arthropoda > Insecta > Diptera > Acroceridae > Acrocera > Acrocera orbiculus. Next base: position 49,860,858 of record OX375757.1, read on the forward strand.
TATTTATAGAATATCTACTTATAGTTTTCTTTTTCATTTATTACAAGAAGAAAATCGAATGGCAGAAAAATTTCAATTGAAGTTTTGTGAATCTCCTACAAACTAATATGTTTATTATTCATTGCATTATTTAAGATACTCTAAAATATCATTTAAGTTCAAATAAATAGGAAAAAAATATATTAAAATCCACCTACTTTCAGTAAACTTTCATCATTTTCTTCTTTTTTTTTTATCGTTAATATTCTGGTCAAGAACTTTAAAAACGATTTCACCTGTTTTGCACCAGCCTAAAGTCAATATTGCTATTGGTATGGATAAGATAATATATCAATAATTCTTGTATTTATTTTCGGATATTCTTATGTATTGTTTTGTTGGAAGGGACACAAAGTATGTACCAAAGTTTGATAAGAGCGTTGTAAGTCTTTTAGTTTTGTTCTTTAGTTGGTCAGCTAACATTGAAAGAGAATTGATAATCAAGCAGAGCTTTTATAAATTTTAAATAACGGTAATATATTAGTACTTTTGAATTTGTTTAAAGATTGAGACATTTTTTTGGTTATTTATAATAGTTATTCGATTTGAAAACAAAATTTGAAATTTTATTGTAATCATATAGTTTGATTAGTTTTTTAATATTATCCAGTTTGTTGCTTGTTTATTATAATTAATCCAATAAAAATGTTACTGTGAATGATGTATTTCAGTATGGATTTTATTTTTGGAATAATTATTAAAATTAAGTTCGAGAAGATAAATATTTAACCGTTGTATTTTTGATTTTCAGGTGAAATGAGAGCATTTAAATGTGTACCGATATTTTTAATAACTATTTTTTTATATGAAGTTAATTCAAAAAACCTAAAGGCTATTGTTCCTATTCGTGTTGATGCATCTAACAGTTATAAAGTGCCATATACAAGCATCAAAAAAGCTTCTTCAGTTAATAGTCTTGAAATAGATCCAAATGTTAGCCCGGAAAACATTTTAAATTCAACATTGGATAGTGAAACTTCTGCAATAGGAAATACAGAACTAATTGAAAATGAACAAGAAACAGAACCAGTTAATGTTAACGATGTAAATCAAATCAATCAATACTGTAAGTGTTCGGCTTCATCATGCCTTTGTTGCCGAAAATTGGGTTTATCTTTGTTACAATTAGGAGGGCCAGGATGTGCTAAAATAAGGTATTTAGGTAATCAAGAAATATCTATTGATATTAAATATTCTGATATAACATTAGCAACACGCAAAATTTCTGGTAAGTAAAATTTATTTGAATTAATATACATTTTGTTTCATTTGAAAAAAAATATATACATTTTTTTTTTATTAATTTGGAATTTAGGAAAAAAACCTAAGCCGGTATGTCTATCGTTACCTGGTGGATATTCGAGCTTTTGTGCTTTAGTTTACGGAATATCCCAAGGAAAAGAAGCATTTAATGCTTGTCTTGGTTTAAGTTTAGAAGCAGGTACAGATACAGAAGCTTCTATTAGGGTTTCCTGCTTTGAATTTGGATCTGATGGTGTTAGAGTTACTAAGGCAAAACCATTACCTCCTTTAAAAAATGAAAATGAAGAAGATGAAGGGGATTTCTTTGACTTAGGTGAGATCTAAGCAACTTGTACAAATTTTTCAATTTATTCAAAATGCTCTATTTTAGTTGGCGACGATTCAGCAGATGATGATGATACACCTGATGATGATTATGGAGGTTTTAGCGTCTTAGAAGATTTATTTTAAATTGAAAATCTAGTTTAATATCTAGCAAACATGAAAAAATGCTAAGAAAACCAAATTTGTATATCCTAGATGACACAAAAAATTTAAAATATATAAAAACATGTATTAATTTACATGCATATATCTTGTTTTTATAATAATTTAACTGCTTGTCTATTATCATAAACAAGTTTATAAATAACTACAGGAATTTTTAAAATCAAATCTTGAACAAAAATCTTTAATTCAACTTTTTTAAGGATCTAACAAAATTACTGTCACATTTTTATTTAATAAAATTTGTTGAATACAGATTAAGAAGTGAAAATGGTTTTTTACTAGGCTTCATATCAAAAGTAGGTAAAAACTTGAAGCTCTAACCTATAAAAATGGAATTGACAATATTAGCAAAAAATTTTGCTTTATTTAAAGGAAAAAGGCAAGAAACTCCTTTTTCATATACAGGAATCCTTCCAAACTAACTAAACGTAAATAATACGATAGCATTTTCATGGTAAAACTACTTGAATAACAAGAGCAGAAAGTTCGCAGGAAAACATAACATGCCCCATTAATCAAATTGTAATATTTCTATCAGGCCAGTTAAATTCTTCTATAAGTGACGAAACACAAGAAAAACTAATTGTAAACCAATAAATTGATATATTTTTTGACAAAAATCCTTCGCTATTTCCATAACTCAAATTAAATGAAAGATGAAATTGTTAAAAAGTAATAACAATGGTTTTTCAAGATTTCATTCTCAAAATGAACAAAACAAAAATATTCCATGTAAAAAATTACAAATTTTTAATTGCTTAGTAAGGAAAATTTACACCTTATTCTTATTTTTTTTCTTTTTCTTCTTCTCAGATGACTTAGATGTCGAGGCATTTCCTTCTTCTACTTCAATTTCCTGGACAGTTTCCTCTAACGGTGGTGTTTCTTCATCTTCTTCTAATTTAATTTTCTTCTTAATGGGTTCTTGTTCGATATTGGACTTATTTTTTCTTTTCTTCTTCTCACTTTTTACTTGCGTAACAGATGCATTTTCAGGCTCATCTGTATTTTCAATTTTTATTTCTTTTTTCAGAGTCAATGCATTGTCATTTGTATTGTCATATTCGAATACCTCACTATAAATATCCAATTTTTTACAAAAACTCTTATAATACAATTTATTACCTTTTGGCCTGATATTTTTCAAATTTTGCTTTTGCTTTACTAGTTCCTGATATTCTCCTTAAATTTCCCTCTTCCAGCAAACGTAATCTATTTTCTAATTTAACTTTATGTTCAGCACCAAGTTCAAAGCCAGTGTCTTCACCAAAAGCATCTACTCTTGTTGCCAAAGATGCTTTGGCTGCTAAGGATCGTGAAATTTTACCTTTATTCCGTAAACTTGCTTGCCCAACTAATTGGGTGTGAAATATTAATCCATATTTTGGTGTATCCTTTTTAGTTTTTAAGGCTCTAAACAAAGCCTTTTCGGCACCTTAAGCAAATTTATTTTGCAATATTTTCAAAAACAAAAAAAAAAAAATTTACCTAATATTTGCAATGTTGAGGAGGGATGCTTAGCCAAGTTGATTAGTGAGCCTGCGTGTGCTATTAAGCGTGCTCCTACTAAATCACCAACTAAAACTGTTAAGTTAGGTGCTATGGCCATCATACGGGTTTTAAGATAAGTATACAAATGCGTTCGATATTCAGTTATAGATAAAATTTCATCACATAAATTTTTAATATTTAAAATGTCTGCTTCCGATATTTCAGTACCTAAAATATTATAAAATATTAAAACTGTTTTTAAAATTTAGAAGAAAATGTACTTACCCATTGAAATTTCAGCTGCTTCTTTGACTTTTTCTTCTATATCTTCAGGCAAAATATCGGATAAATCAGCATTGCCCATATTTTCTCGAGTGCCTACATAATTTATAGTTTTTACATAGGCGATATTATCAGTTATAATTTTTCCAAGTTCGGGAAAATGCCAACCGTACCTTAACGATAGTAAATACTATTAAATGGATGTAGAATATGTTTCAGGATATCATAGTTAAAAATATTCATCAGACAGCCAAGGATTTTAAATCATCATTTTCATTAAAATGCGAAACCTTTTGACATATCATCACATGAAAGCAATCTTTTAACCTAATTATTAATTACTTACCATTCCCGTGCTCTCATAACATAATTGTTTAATTCTTTATCTAAGTCATCAAGTAAGCACTGAGCCTGGACAATCATTGTGTCAATTTTATCTGGCGAAAATTTTAACTTATATCTAGATAAAGAATGAGCGAGTCCTAATGCCATTGCTGTCATTTCTTTTTTTGGTAAGCCTGCAAGCAGGCTTTCTGATTGAGTTCTTATACATCGCATTAATTCTTGTACATTTGAATTGTGTACGCATTGCAGAGAGTATTTTTCTTTAATAGCATTTCCAAGCTTGGCATCAGCAACCAACAATTCCGATTGGATATCTTCATTCACTAATTTTTTTAGAGTTTTCTTTAATGGCTTAGATATTTTACCCTCAACTATAGCTGTTGCAGCAGATAGGGCTTCAGTTGTGTCAGAAAATTTTTCAAAATACTTTAGTTTACACCTTTAAATATAAAATATATTGGTTATTTTTTTGATATTAGCTGTATATTTTGTTAGCAAATGCAAAATCACTATAATATTCCTTTTTATTACAAATGAGTGTAATTTTTGCTGATTTATTATACGAAATCGTAAAATTCTCAAAAAAAAACTTGTTTTAAGAGATAGAACGGATTTCGCTTATTTATATCATTTAAGGCTTTACTTACAGACGATTAGCTTTTTCAGGTGTTTCGAATTCCAAGTACAAATTTTCTACTTCTTGCAACTTTTTCGTGTCCAATAACTACAAAACGAGGAAAATTGCTTCAATTTATTATTTTTCTTTTATATTAACTATATACATTAATTAACAAAGCTCTCAAAAATTTAATCTACAACTTTTACATAGTGCACTTTAACATTAAATTACATGAGATAAAATTTTATTCCAATAAGCGTAATAAGCCATCCTTAAAAGTTTTGAAATAAATAAATTTGGCAGAAAATAATAACTTAATCCATTATACCTTAAATATGGCGTATCCTGCTGGTGTTTCGTAAAGAACAAACATTCTTAATCTTACGACTTCGCTACTCTAACCAAAAATGCTACTGCACCGGTTATGGATATGGATGTCGTCTTCAAAAACCACGTTTTTTTTTAAAGCGCGTTGCGACGCGTTCCGTCACGTTGGAAAGCAATTGTAAAGTTATGCTCACTTACAAAAAATAAAACTCAGAAAAACATAGCCCGAAAGTTTAAATAAAAATAAATAAGTTTATTTTCTTTTTTTGTATATGCAAAAGGCAATGAAAGGATAAGTATAATGTTTTCTTTCTGTATGGTGAAATAATTTTAATTGGTTTCAGAAATATTGGTTTGCTTTTTAAATTTACACTTAAGCTGTGTTCTTAAACTCAATCTGATTTTGATCTTTGATTTTTAAAGTTTTATATCCTGTTTGTATTAATTTTTTTAAAACGTACTTAGTGTCTACATTAGCGATTTGGACAGCGATTTTTTATAGGCGATCTGAGGGACGATTATACGCAGGACTTTTATATTTTCAATCAAAATGTCAAACTTTGAAAAACTATTGAGTATAACCGCTCCTCGGAACTACTATAATATCGCCTATAATTAGCTGTCCAAATCGCTAATCTAGACCCATTCCATTCTCCACCGAAGCTTATACTCATTATTACAAGCTTCGGTGGAGAATGGGTATAAGGGGGTGTATTTAAAGTAAGTCAATTCAATATAATAAAACTAGTTAGAAACCATAAGTTCAATAAAACTGTCAAATAATTATTGCAGTCAATATACTTCTGAATGTAACCGCGCCTCAGATCGCTTTCCAGATCTTTCCAAATCGCTAGTCGAGACACAGCCATAACTTACTTTACTTTACTTTATTAGGACGAGAGAACTTTAATGGCTCCTTTACAAATGTTGAAAGCGAAAATCGCTGTTTTGGCATCCAAAAATTGAAAACCCGAAAAGAAAATCCACTCGTTATTATCTTTTTTTGATTTTTTGTTGCAGATGTTTCTATTTTGAGTTATGATAAACACCACAAAAGAACTTTTTTACAAGGGCCTTCCAGGGATTAACTGCCACTGGCTTACTTATTAATATTTTGAAATGAAAATTTAGAAGAGTATTGTTGAAATATTGTTTTTTCATATAAAAATTAATTAAATAAACTAGAATTACTGGTATTGCAAAAAAAAGTTCTTGAAAAAATGCCTTTTTTTCCCCTTGCCTCCCCCATTAAGTAAATTAAGTAAAACCATATGTTGAAATTAAAGTTTACAACTGAAAGGTGAAAAAACTTTTCATAAACACCTAAAATTAAAATTTTTGAAACCACAAAATAAATTAAGTTTAGAAAAATATGTATAATATAAATTTTTTATATATTAACTTTTAAATTAAAATAATAAATTCTTTACTAATTTCATCAGGTGCCCTAGTATCCTTTTATATATATTTGCTTATCAAAGCGAAAAATAACTTTAGTCAAGGAAATAAGTCATACGGATTATTCATATTTACATACTCTCATATATTGTATTATCATATATATCATAACTAGAGTGTAAACAGTTTTTACTACATTTCCAATCAAATAATTTTATAAATTTTAAATTAACTCGCTTAGAAAACAGATAATATGGTTATTTTAAATATATTAAAATAAAATTGCTTTCGTGTAAATTACATCTATATATGTGTATATATCTATTAGATTTGGATTTAGGTTGGTAAACCTAACGTTTTACGTACAATACGTCTTGCAATTTTATTAAATTCTTCACGTTGCTCACGCCACATGATAGCTGCATCCACATTTGCTCCTGACTCATCGTTTGGTTCTAAATTTCAAGTTTTTACTCAATGAAGTTTTTTAGATAAATGTATCTGTACCTGCTAACATAGAAACAACGCTAAGTAGAATTTTTTCAACACTCTGTACTGGACTCCATCTTTCTGCTGACAATTCATAACCCATCGGATCATCTCCTGGCGCATGAAGTATAGAAATACATACTCGACCATCGGCAAAAACTGTTAATATAGTAAATTACAAAAAAAATTTCATAAAATATAAAATTTACTGTTAGGGTGAAACATTTCACATGTGAATTTCATTTTTGGCGGACTAAGTGGATAATCAGCAGGAAATATTAGTTTTGCAGGAAAAACACCACCTTCAAAACAAGTACCTTCAGGTCCACTAAATATAAATAAATGCAAATTAAATTACGAGGATCATATAATATAAAGCTTTGATTACGCTATTAAGGCTTCCCATTCAAAAAAATTATCTTCACTTATCGGCCCAGCAACAATGCCCTCAGGTGGATTTAATGTTAGCTCTAAAAGGATATTTATTCTCTTGTATATCTTTGATAAATAATTCAAACTCTAATAATTTACGCCTGTATTCTGCCATAAGACGACGAAGAGCTGAGCCTGCCATTTTTTATAATAGGAATCAAAATCAAAAATTTATAACTGAGTAAATAAACATGACAAAAACCAAAATTTAATAGTTATAAAAATTTCTCTTCGCTATATATATTTTGTTGACGTGACGTCCCTTCATAGTTGAATTGGATATGAACATAGCAGTTTATGATATTCACAATGAAGTTTTCGTGGCTGTGTTTATTAATTTTTCAATTTTAATTTTTGGCATTATTGGGCTCTTTTTTTCAAAAAAATGTGAAAAAAAGAATAATTCAACTGGTTGTCTAGATAATTTATATTAATTATTTATCTGCTAACAAAATCGTGAATTATCTCTTCGACATTCAAATTTCTAGCGCGTTCACTGCTTGTAGCAAGTACCGATAAAGCAGTGAGATTATCTTGTGATAAATTCGATCGTAATACACTTTTCACTCTTTTCAATAATGAAAACGATTTTTCACCCGAACAATTAGTCACCATTATTAAGCTCAAATAAATTCTTAAGGCCACGTCTACGTTTGGCAAACTTTCAATAACGTTCAATTGAGTTAAGACACGATACATCCATAAGCATCTATTGGGTTGTAGGGAAAGTTCAGTCGTATTTTAAAGAAAATATTCGAATTAATTTATAAAAATGTGTGTTTAATATTACTCAATTATATATGCTCGCCGTTATTTGTTACAACGTGGTTGTTGTGGAGTCAATTGATCAAGTTATTAAACGTTTATGTTTTAAGAGTTAGATTCAGTTAGTTGCTAATTATTTTAAATAAAATCTGTAAAAATAATAAATTTTATCTGGACATCGAAAAGAGCGTTGGTTTGTTTTTATAATATTAAAATATAAATTGCGTATATTGCGCTTTAAAATATAGATTATAATGAATTAAAATTAATTATAATTAATTAAAATGAATTATTATGAGTTAAAATTAACGACTGTACTGTGTTACACTCATACGTAGAATATACATACATAATACACACAAAGCATGACCTTTCAACGGATTTGGTTTATTTTTATATTTTTGTTGTTTATTCTCCCATACATTTTATATGGGATAAAACATACAACACACATCATTCATTTGCGAGTGACATGTGTAGAATTTTGACATAATTTTTTCATTCCTTACATTTTGGCGACATCGCCTTTCGAATGAAACTGGCTTAAGTCAAATCGGTTGAGTATAAATACTTTAAAAAGGAAGTACAAAAAAACCCCTTCCGTATTAAAATATAGATTTTTCATTAGTTTTTTAAGTGTCTAATGGCTTCTTTTATATTAAAAATATTAAAACTTGTAGTCTCAAAATACCCAAAACAAAAATTGAGAATTCGTTTCAAGTTAGTAGTTAGCGAGTAAAGGTCAAATGTGGTAAATTTACATAAGTACAAGGAAAAATATTTTTCCGTTTCCCAGTAGTTTTCAAAGTGTTTAGCTTAATTTGAATCTGTTTATAATACTTTAATTTTGCTAAAAATAAAACTTTTATGTAACTTTGTGAGCAATACTCTTCTTAAATAAGGTTGAAAACACATCCGAAAGGTACTAAAAATGAATTAATAATAAGTGATTACTCATGAAGTTTTTGTTCTTACAAAATTCAATTTCCCCATAGTATTCTTTAAACATCTTTTATTAAATTTTATTGCATTCTTCTATGGTTCTCACAGAGATTACTTTTTTTTATTTTCCTTCATTCGCACATATAGCCGTTTTGTAGAAATTGCGGAATATTATTAATTTATGAAAAGATTTAAAATAATAAAAATGCTATAACATTTAACTAATAGCAAAACCTCACATGTCAGCCTTATTTCTTTTCAATTAAAGTTCTTAAAATTTCCAATTTTAACATAATAAGTATTATAGTTTTGATAATGAACAAGACTCGCTTTTACTTGAGAATTCTAGAAGGTGAAATTTTTCTAAAAAAGTGTAGCAATACTCGTATGATAACTGGTTATTTAATAATTCTGTAACATGGTCAACACCGAAGCTTAATTAAAGAAAAATAAAATATTTTTTTTAAAAAAAAGCCTGGTATAGAAAAAATAGAAAAGCTTTATTAACCAGTTTATACGTCTATATTGAGATTTAGTTCTTCAGGCACTCTACTATTTAATTTGAAGCATAAATTTTCAAATTGTAATCTAATCATCTATATAAAATGTTGCACAAATTTATTTGAAAAATTCCTCTAAAAAACCATGTGTTATTCGTCTATTCTAAGTTTCTTCATGTTAAAATACTCCAGACACTTCCCTATAAATTGATTTTTCAAATAACTGTTTCATTTATTATGACACATTATCAATTAAAAATTTCAAAATTATAATCAGTCCACGTTTCTTTGGCATGTTTACCATTTATAAGGATACATTTCATTATATCAAATACACAAAATTCCCCTCCAAGTCCTTATGTTATAAACTAAGTGAACAACTTAAAGTCTTCCAAAACCGAAAAATGTTTACCTGTTGCACTCAAATAACTTAATAAGTAGTTAATTCCTTAATCGATAAAATATTAAACTATTAGAATATTATATGTAATTTTCAATTATTTTACAGGTAACAATGTATTTGAATTTGTTTTTAGTGTTGAAATTATTTAACAAAAAATATTGAAATCAACTGCTAAAGTTTCTATAAAGTTTTAAATGCTTCTAATTTGTGCTTCTTATCCCTTCATTTTCTCAGAGCAGAAAAGTAATGTGTGTAATCAATAGATGTCAGAGGATGATGGGAACTTATGTCTTTAGATTTCTGGTGTAGACAAAAGAAATATTGTAGCAAAAGGTGAGGATATTACTTTTTTCTACACATAAATACATTGGGTCGAAAATACTACTCCTCTTAATAAATGGATGTAATCAGAAACAACATATTGGTTGATAATTAAGTGAGAAAAACTTAGACATTGTAAATAATTTGAAATTAATTTTCTTAAAGATTTGTATTATGGAGACTTGAAAGTAGTTTTGCTGCAGTTTTGTTTTTTTTTTCTTTATGTAGTTGGCTTGGTAATTAGCTGTTTGTATTTAGTCCAGTTTTATTTATTATATTATTTATTTAAGGTCCATTTGATTTTCGTGTATAACATGTGACTTTTATACACTTGGCATGCATATAAAGTTAATAGCTCCGATTATAAGGATATTTTTTGGTACTAGCTCTCAAAACATATGAGTATACTACAAATAATTTTTTATTAATTTCTTCACTGTAGCAGCTGTAATAAAAAAAAGGAGATGAAAATCAATGAAAGTTTGGTGTTTGCGATTTGGTTCTATAAGACTGACAATAAGTAAATTGCTAGTGGCTTATTTAAGGGGAATTGCTTGTAAATTCTCACAAAATTCTAAAATTTGCTTGAAATCGTTATGATACAGTAAACAATTTGTTGATTCCCTCAAGATCCAATTGATTAGAACTCTCAAATTGAAATTTCAAAGAGTTACAGTAAATTTTTTAATACTTAATATTTAAAACAAAATAAATTTCTATTATATTTTTTATCTGAATTTTAGTAACATTAAAGTGAAATATAAATTTTTTCATTATATCTCATCACCATTATTATAATTTTTTGTTGAATTTTTTCTATAAATCGTTTTAAATTTTTTTTAGCTTAAAAAAATAGTCCACTTGCTCGTGATTCACGAATCTCGGCTTGATTCGTGGTCTAATTTGAAATGCCTAAGTAAATATTCAAGATGATATTTCAAAGATGTTAACAAAATAATCGAATTTATTAAGCAAATTTTACGGCTTCCAGGTGTGAGCTTCAGAAAAAATTTTGAATTTTAAACGCTTTATTGAAGAAATTTTTTATTTATTTTGTTGTTAAATTATTTCATTTGGATAATTTTTGTTACTTTTATGGACGAGAGAAAAAATCTCCCAAAAGAACGTTGCATTTGAGTACATTTTGATGATTTTTTTTTTAAAAGTTTTGTTTTTCTATACTATCAAAATAATTTTGTAGATTTATTATAAGAGCCGAAGATTCCAAAAAGTCTCCGGTTTCACGGTTTTCTGGTTCATTTTGGCCTCATTTGTCAGTAACTTGACAAAAACTTTCATCAAAGTATAGATGGAGGTAGACCTATAGTTTGGCATCAAAGATCTCCAGATCTAACCCCTGAGGACTTTTTTCTAGGCAAAAAATTAAGAAAATTCTTATTAAGTTTTAAGTTATCGGGCAAGGCTCACTTTGTAAGATTTTTATTGCACTATGGAAAACAGATAGGCCATTACAATGCAGGAACTTTTTATTGGAAAACATTTGTAGTTTAAGAAAATAAAATAAAAAACAAAAATTACAAGGGTTTTTTTAAAAGAAAAATGCAAAAAACGTCAAAAAATGCCCGGGTTTTTTACCAACGATTCTACTTACAAATTTTTTTCTCCACCATTTGTTAATATTTTTAAGTTTTTTTTTGAATAATAAAAAAATATTATAAGCTATGAAAAAATATATTTTTTTTTACTCGTTATTTCATAGATTCAAAAGTTAGAAGTGATCGAGTGCGTGGGGGAAAAACGAAGCCTGAAAAATACAAAAGGCTGTAACTCGAAAACGAAAAATTAGACCCCCACTTTTTGTGTTTTTTGTCAATGAAATTTTATCTACTTTCTACCCTAAGCGTTTGTCCCACCAATCTTGGGACACCCTGTATATCCAAATAGCCCAAATACAAAAATTAAGTACTCAATGTCACCTTTCCCACGTAAAATATTTCTAAATAGCCTCAAAATTGAATAAAATATTGTAAATTCCAAAAGTTTTATCCAATAAAAATTAAGTAGCTTTTACCTAGTATTAGTGATCTGTAGAGTATATTTCAAATAGTTATACTTAATGCGACCTCTATGCAAAATTTATTTATTTACTAGTATAGGTAAAAATATGTATATGTGTGTTAAATTTTTATTGCAAGTTAGAAATCAAAGCCTAGCAAAGTTGTTCTATACCATGAAGTTCATAGAGGCTAGTGATCTTAACTATTTTGGACATTATTATATTCCTTTTTCTCCATCCTATATGATTTTCAAGAGGTTTCAAAAATTTTACCAATTTTTTGGCTTCAAAGTAAAATGAATACATTTCTTCAGAAGATTTCAAGGATTCAAAAGCAGAATTTAAGATTAAAGGTATAGTATGCAGCCTCATAATCATAATCCAGTATAAGGAATATAAAGAATCGAAAGTCTAAGTAAGTTTCTTGCTTCATGTTGTGATCAGCACTGAAAGTTGGTTTGGTTCGTTCTCATGCTTTTCTCCTTTGCATGTTTGTTATTAAATATGGGATATATTCTAAATTAGCTGTTGTTGTTCTGGAAGCACACTCGAAGCCAACTGCCATTGGTAAGATTTCAATATAAGATGATATAAGAACAAAAAAATATAAGAGAGCAAATAATTATGTGGTTCATTTAATGACTTTTTTGCACTGTAAAGAACTTTTTTCAAATTAAAAATCTTACTTTTTATTTTTATTTGAATTCTGGTAAGATTTTAAAATGATGGTAGGAGCTTCATTGCTTTTGAAGTTAATTAAAATCAATATTTGTTTGGACTGTTTTTTTATCCTTGAAAAATTGCAATTGATAAAAATATATGTATGTAACATGAATGTTTTTATGGATCTTACAGATAAGTCTCATGCTTTTATTGGATAAAAAACTCATATTTTACACTCTTGTAAATTATTTTAAATTTAGCAATTGGTTATATTTAAATTGTTTGAAACTATATTAGCAAAATATTCAACTCTTAATTTTATAACTGTATATGTAACTTACTTTAATGTTAATTTTGTGAGAATTCACTTGAGCTTAATTTGAAATTCTAATTAAAATGAACATGAAAGGTGAAGCTCTAATTGTTTGATTTTGTGGAAAGCTACTTAAACTACTTCGTGGAGCAATGAAAGTAACGTTCGTAAACATAACAAATTCTCAAATGAAAAAAATTATATCACATCAAAGAGGGTGGAATCGTTTTGAACTAAATAAAAATCTATAGATAGAAAATAAATAGTTACATGCGCAATAAACTATATATGCGTAAAATAGGGATGATTCTCCTCCTTTTATATAAATATTTAATTATTTGTGGGCGGCATTCTTATTTAGCGCCTCCTTTAATGAAATTTTATCATCAAGGTATACCAAGGACCTTATTTCTTTAGTCTTGAAATTTGTTTGGGTCCATTTGGACGGACCTGAAAAGGTGCATGCGTTCTGATGTTAAAATTTAAGGATTAAATTTATCAGAAGTTCACTTAAAAATTCTACTTTGATCTAGTGAGACCTTTCTTATTAGTGAATACTTCATGTCATAGTTCACTATTGTATTGAAGAGATGTTTTGTTTGTGCCCTTGTGTATAAAAAATTTAATAATATTTATTAAATTTTTAATGAAAGTTTTGAACTATTTGTGAACCTAGTTAAAAAAAAAATATAATTAAATAAAAATGGATTAAAGTTAAAGACAGAAATAAGTGATTTATATTGTTAATTGAAAATGTTGTCAAGTGCGACTAAAAATAGGACTATCATTTTAAAATTTAATCTAAAAGTAGTTCAATATTGGAACAAAGTTTGATTAAGAATTTGTGAATGTTCATTTTGTCAGCGTGCATAGTAATTAATATTTCTGTGTTGCATTTGTGAAAATTAATTAAAATTAGATTAGGTTAGATCAAAATGATTTTGACAAGCACTAAATATTATTGGTAAATTATATTTGTGCAAGTTTTACCTGGAGCTAAAATTTTAACCTCTATGTATAATATTTAACGATTTCTAGACAGTCTTGGAAGTTGTTTTCAAACCCAATCAAAAATAACTTTTCGATTTAATTGTAAGTATTTCATAATATACTTTCAGTTTAAAAATTTGCTGGAATGTTCAAATATATTATATAAAATTGTTGACTTTTTTTTACTTTAGAAGCTCAAAAGTTCAATATTAATTAAAATCAATTGAAACAAATAATTCTTTTATCGAAATGATTATGTTTGCACATATAAAGCAAAAGCGACTTACAACTGATTTTTACTGTTTCTTGCTTTTCTCTGACTTCAATGATTAAAAATTAATATACGCCACAAAAGGGAAACCTACAAACATCACGTGAGACTTGTAGTCTTTTTATAATTTGATTGCAACGATTGAACGAGTAATAATCGCAAAATTAAATAGTTCGTTTCTCGTTCTTTATAATCAATTGATCTGAAATTCACAAACATTGATGTTTCTTGTGTACTTCTAAAATCCTTACTGTTTTTCTACTCTCAAAACTTCCTTTTTCTTCTTGTTTGAGTTGATTTTCAAAATAGAAAAAAACATCCAGTAAACTATTAAATTTTACAAGGATTATACAAATTTTTTGAAAAAGTTTTGTTTAGATATGTAAGTAGAATTTTGAATTTGTGTTTAATTATTCCCTTTTTTAAAATAATAATAATAATATAACCGAGCGAAAAATGTAACAATCATTAAAGAACTTCTCTCCTACTTTTGTAAAAAGTGAATGTACTTACATTATATTTTCGTAAGTACTTCATTTGATGGAATTCCATGTATAAGTGTGAGTGTAAAAGTTTCCTTACACGCTCCAAAAATATATGAAGAAAATACTTAAGTTCACTGTAATCTGCACTTCTTTTGAAATTCATTGGAAGAGGATTTTATTTGTCTTTTGAATTTTATTTTTATATTTCCTACGGGAAATTTTTACATAATGTCAAAAAAGCTCTAATTTTTTAATTGCACATTTCCACTCAGAGCCAGATATTAGTTTAGAAGGCTTAAAATTACATTAGCGTGATCTTTACTTTTATTCCTTCTTTATGTGGTACCAACTAAGGTCTTTTATATCAAAAACTCCTTTGAGGTTTTTATAGTACTGAGTAATTTGAATTTGAACGGTGTGTTATTTAAAGAGAAAAATGTTGAATAAAGCATGAGAAATCTATATTGAAGAAAAGCTGGAAAAGTTTTCCTGTAGTGAAAAGATCCAGTCTGAGATATTTATATATTTATTGATAGGCAAAGGCTTAAAAATAAAGTCGTCAGGTGCTAATCAACGTAAACAAGAAAATATTTCCAATAAATCAAATTTTCGACTTAAATGATAGTTCTTGTATTAATTCCTTTGGGACAACTTGGCCAAACTAACTTGCTGGAGGTTGGTGCCTTAAACCAAATTTTCAGCTTTTGAGACACATTTTTTATGATGCCATGACACATTTTTTCCAATGCCACCAGCAACCAGAATTTCCAACTCTTTTATTGATAAAGGATACATACCTTCCTTATCTACTTGTCCCATTTTTATGCTTTGGGGAGCGAACTAGTAAAAGCAAAACTTCAAATACTGATACTAATCATAGAAACCAAATTCTTACTAGCATACAGAAAAAGTTGTAAAAGAGCTGATGGAATTACAGAAAATGGAAACATGAATTTTTCTATAGATATTTGTTTTCCATGCCTGTAATCATTAAAAAATTCACAATAATTTATTAAATTTTATATTTTATTTTTCCAGATATACAAATTAAATAAATCAAAAAAGTTTTTACTTGTATAAAACTCAAAAAAATTAAAATGAATGAATTTAAAAAATGAATACAATTAAACGTGTACAGTTATTTATAATTATAACACAGTTTTATGCTGACACAAAAAATGTGAATCAATGAATATATTTGAAAATATTCACAATGAATTAGTAACATTGGTTATGAAGTTAAACTATTCCTATGATAATTAAAGTTTATACAGCTATAATTTAGTAAAAGTCAAAATTTATTCTCCAACGCAATTTGACGCCGCAAGGGCGTTTAAACTTGAAGAGGATTTAGTGGGTGGCTGCATGTCTATGTCAATGTATCCTTCATCTGACAAGATGAAAATGAGCACTCCAAGCTGTTATCCGGGTCGATACAGTCCTTCATATAGAACACCAGATCAAATGAGAAGATGTATGACAAATCCTTCGGTAAGTACTCTTATGTTTTTTTCATTTATATCCAGAGTAATAATTTAAAAAAATAACTAATAGCATTTTTATGTATGCATGTATATATAGTTGGGCTAAAAAACACATACCTTTACACCATATATATTTTCATTAGAAAAATATTAACTAGCAAAACACAAATAATGAAATTAGTTTAATGGATATTCCTCGAAAAGGCTTTTATTTATTCTATTTATCAAAAAAATCGGTTTTTCATTTGAATTAGTGAAACATTTTTTAATATATTTTCTGTTTTACTTAAAAAGCATTAGTATTTTAGAGTTAATAATTAGTGTACTAGATATATCCGTAGCGTAACACAATATAAACTTTTTTTAAATAGTCTATGGGTTTATTTCACAATTCTAGCAGGTTCTAAGATGAGAAAGATTGAAGTGAAAGTATTTCGTTCAAAAACTTAACACAAACCATATCAGATATATGTTAGGTTAAAGCAGCGGTTTCCAAACTTTCTGATACTGTAACTCACATAAGGAAGAAATAAAAATCTGGCGGCCCCTTATTAGATAAAACAATAAAATAATATAAGCACATTTTCAAGTTGTAAAAAGTAATGTATTCACAGAATAGAACTAAACAAAAATTAATAAAAATTTAGTATGTATATTTATAGAAAAAAATTTAAAGTGATAAATGAGCTTGTTTGTTAGCACAAAGTTTCTCAAATCGTGGTGTTATTGTGGAAATAGCCATCCGAAGTTCTTTTTCCACTGCTAAAAAATTTCAATATTACGATTTCACGGCTGCTAATCGTGCGCTTTAACTGAACTTAGTATTTAGTATGTAGTACCTACTTTTTTAAAAGTATTTTTATGAGAAATCTCTAGTTTATTTCTCAAATTAGTCAATAACAATTATTGAGTAGATTCAATGAAAACGCACTATTAAGCAGAAAATCCTTGTTCACTTGCGTATTTTTTATTCCCACTATCTTTGCTGGTACTAGCATCGGTATCTTCATCATTACTTATTTTTCTTTTGATATGGATAAATATAAATTCATTATAACTTTAAAAAGATATTCTATTTATAAATCTCACCCAAAAATTCAGTTGTATGAAATGAAAATAGGAAATAGGCATTACTTTAACTTTAACTTAAGAAAAGAAAACAAACGAAAAGAAAAGGAAAAATTATTTCACAATACACAAATAGTTTTTTTTCGTTTGTTTTTGTTTTTATTTAGTTGTCAAAATAAAGCACAGGGTATAGTAAAATATAGAAAAAAGTCGATATTATCGGCATTTAGAGGGATTCTTAATATCGCAACAAAAGATTTGCATTAAATAGATTTTTGTAGGTATTTTTTTTAAATATGTAAAACAAAAATTAAAAACTTCACGACCCCCTTGCGGTTATATTACGCAACCCACAGTTTGGAAGCCGCTGGGTTAAAGTAACACAATTTTACTGCGTTTGCAATTATTCTGAGCTATTTTGCTCTATTTTGCTTGTTTTTAACTATGAGAAATTTAAAAGGTAGGTAATTGCAATTATTATGTGTAAAAATTAAATGTAAAAATGACAGCTAACTTATAAAAGTATGGCTAAACTCAGCTGAATTTGTTAAACAAACTCTATAAATTACTTTTTCTACACCTTTTTTCAAGTCCTTGAAATTTCATATTATGAATTATTTATGAAATTCACTTTAATATGTTTATATTAATTGAAAGAGTTTAAAAGAGCAGAAAAGAATAAAAGCAGCTAATCAAATAAAATAACTAAACAAAAAAAAAACACACTAGAATAGACGTTCCATAAATATTTTTAAAATTTCGAATAGGAAGCAGCAAAATTTAAGCCTCACATAGTTGTTTGAAAAGCTTTGAAAATTTTAAAACTCTCTTTTGCCTTAAAGCTCTCTGATCTATACAAATATAGTAGCAGCCGGTACATGTGCACCAGTCCAGTCCGATATCATTCCGTTATTAATGTAATTAGTTCCTGATCCTTTACACGAATAACTTTACATATTTATACTTTTTCGTTGTTGTTAATATATAAAAAGTATTCCTATATAAATAGTCAAATAATACTACAATTTTGACCTTACGTTATTTTTCCTGGAGAATTTGAATGCATCGAGTCTTGAAGGATTCGCAAAATCTATACAAAGTTCGTGTTTATCAGATTCCATTAAATTGTTTGCAGCAATATTTTCTTTGCAAAATTTTTTGTTTCTTTTAGAGCAGACAATTATTCTGTAAAGGTGGGCACCCACTTAGTGCGTATATCTCAGCGGGTAACTTTTATGATGTCATAGACTCACGCTAAAGTTCCCCCTCATATGTGGATATTTCAGCGTGGAACTCATTTGTACGTCATTTTGACGTCAATAAAGTTACTCGCTGAGATATACGCACTAAGTGGGTGCCCACCTTAATGTTTCAAAAACTACAATACTTGCATGGATATATTGCATATTATTATTAATATATATTAAATGTATTAAATTAAAAAATTGTGAAAATTTGGCAAACAAGGGTCAAGATCGCTGCAGATCTTCAGAATCTTTGTTGAACGTAAATCGAACAAACACCAATATGCTGTGGTAAGGCGAAAGGTCTTTATAAAATCAGGATTTAAATTACTGAATGATTAAAGAGTAATTTAAGAAACTGACAAAACCGTAAAAACTGAATTTCAAATGATCACATGATCCTTGCAAGATAAATATTGTACCTCTTACTTAAATTTTCAATAAAATTCCATGTAACAAAATTATAAAAAGTTTTACTTAAATCGTTGTAAAAGTTTTTAAATAATATAAAAAATATATATTTTTTCATATATTCGTTATATTCAAAAAATTTTCTAAAATTAGATTTCCATATTTATTTCTTAAAAACAAAAAACAAAAGAAAAAGGTTAAGCTACTTAAAGCTACCTATTAACCTTATACTTTGGTCATTTAGTATATCCTCATATTACAAAGCTTAAAGGGATTACATTATATGATCAAATATCCTTTATCTTTAACATGAATTCAAATTTCATAATCTTACGATTCAAAGGCTCCCCCATGCAAATGTAACTGCATGTTAATATTATAAATAAATGTAAGATTTCGATGTATTTCAACCTTTAACCTTTAGGATTCTAAAAGGATTCTTTTGGCACTGTTATCTTGATACGCCCAAATTGTTCTATTCATGTCATGCAAAAATGCTACAACCTGGTTGAACGATAAGCACTTTTGATACATATAAACTCAACTAAGAAAACAAACAAGAAAAACAAATTGTAGTCTTTATAAGTGGTAGCAGTGTAACCATATGCCGAATCTTTTTTCAAAACGCGATTAAGACTGAAAGTCTTCTGGGGATTGTTTGGGTTGATATAATGGAAAAACATCCCATCTAGAAATAAAAGCGGCTATTCTAAAATAAGGGAATAACAAATGGACAGACACAGCATGTCTTGTTTATAGATGGTTGAGTACTTCCTGAGTGTATCATCAGCCATGGGGTTGGTATAGTAGAAAACTTATATGTAGATTCTGTCACCCTAATTTGTATTTGGAGCTAAGCGAAACATTTTAAGTAGAATAGGACTGTAAATAAAGCCCCACTATATATGTCATTTATAGAGTTTGCCTTTTTGTATTTTTACTTTTTTATGCGCAAAACACGTTTGAGAAAATTGTCTGATTGTGAGGGCTTTGTAACATTGTATTATACTTTACTGGCTTTATTTCTACCTATCAAGCTATCACAACATATAAATGTTCCCCCTGAATATTTACTATTTATAGAATTCCCTCACATATAACTCGATAGCATATATAAACCGACAAAATAAATTCCATTTGGGCAATGATGTAACACATATATATATGTATGCAAGCAAAGATCTATTGTTCATTTGTTATGCTGTGCGTTTTTTATGGCAATAAAATAATTCTCTTATTTTCTCTTTTTTGCCCTAATTTAGTTATATAAAATTTATAGTGCTTTCATTATAAAAATAAAATAATTTAGGTTTAATTCTTTTACCACAATCAAATCTTAAGAATATTACTTCATGTATGACTCATTTTTATTTTATTTTAGGTTTAACGATTATTAAGTTTTCAAAAAAAAATAACAATTTTCAAAAATTTTAATTTTTTTATTGCATTTTCATACGGAATAACATTTTAAAAATGTTAAATCAAGTCGATCAGGACAAAACCCTTGACATTCGAATTTCCTTGTACTCTTGTATCTTTTTCAGAGTTTAATGTTTTAAATGCGTTTTTCTCAAAACGATGTTTTCAAGGTCGTTTTGGCATTTTAATTGGCATTCAAAAACTATTGTACCAATTTGTTTGAAATTTTATTTTTCTTTGCTATATATAAAATATCTGCCCCCAACGATATCTTTTAGCAATGAATTTTTTACACGGTTTAGGGAATTATAAAATTACAAAAGGAGGGGTATTTTCGTTGAAAAAACTATATTTTGACTTCAAAAGAACACAAACAATTTAAAAATAAAAAAAATAAATAAAAAAGATAGTAGGGAAGAGAAAAAACTTATGCTTTATCTATACATAAATTAGGCTTTGTGATTTCAGATAATTCTAGACTAATTGTGAGATATGGTTTTCACCTTAAATTGGCTTTATTGAAACAAGACTTAGGAAATGCTTCACCACTAGCTTATTACTTGATAATTTTGTATAAAAATTTTACAGAATTTTGCTTATAAGTTATTTAACAATATTTAAAATATTTCAAAATACTTACTCAAATACTCAAAATAAATACTTAAATTATGTGTTTGGGATATAAATATATGTACGTGTCTTCGTTCTTGTAGATCTATAGCTTCATGAACTTTGTTCGTTTACTTAAGTAGCTATGAAAACAGTCACAGCTAACTTAAGCCAAAGTTGTAGGTAAACCAAGTTCAAGCTTTCCGCGTTTTCTTCCTAATTGCACTTTTGCAATATTCAGAAAACCTTAATCCTTAATGCGTCAAAATACCACTAGTAATTCCTTATGAAAAACAATTTAATTTGTTTTGTAAATATAACCTGCCTATATTTTTGTAGGGGCAAGACTCAATCCTAATTACATTTGTAAATAAATTTTTTGGAACCTACACCAAAATTGTTCACTTTTACTTGGACATATTAAAAAAATTGAACAATTTTTTAACATTTTAATTATAATTTCAAAGAATTAATTGCAATTGAATAAATTTCATTCAACTAATACCCAACATTATTTAAACGTCCGTAGCAGAATTCCTTATTTTTCTTTCAATTTTAATGATTTTTGGCTTAAAATTTTTGAAATAAGTTTATCTTTTATATAAAATCTTAAAATTTCTAGTAATGGGGATTTTTGAGTCGAAAAAAAGCAAATGAAAATGTGTGATTTTTAAAAAGGGTGAAAAAACACCTTTTTCTTAACTTTGATCACCTGTAACTCCGCCAATTTTTATTTGATTTGCATGAACAATACTTTTTTAAAAAACACAGAAATGTACAATTTATAAAATAAGAAGGTTTAGAAATTAATTTTTAAGATACGAGCCAATAATGAAAAGATGAGCTAAAAAAACAGGTTTTTTGGCCAAATATCAAAAACCATTCTTTCAAAAACAAAAATCGTTTTCATTTTCAAATTCAACAACCCCAAATTAGTCTAAAAAGCAATTTTTGTTTAAGGCGCGTTTTTCTTGTAAACTAGTGTTATTTATTTTTAATTTTAGCCACAAAGTTGCATAATATTGTATTTTTTTTAAAGATTTATAAACTTTGAAAAGATATTAAAAATTTTTTCATTAAATTAGTTATGTAGAACTTTTCACTCAAAAGATAATATGCTTTAAAGCAGTTTTTTAATTGATTTCAAACTTAAAGCCCAAATTTTTCCCAGCTAGGAACTTTTCATTGTCATACTCAAAGATTAACATCTGATGCCCTCTTTATTTTAAATTGAACATTAAAAAACAATCACCTGAGCAAAATTTTGAAAACTAGGGGCTTCTAGTCATATAAGTTTTTTTTTTTAGCTGCACAACATTGTTGCCTTTTTTGCAGCATATAATTTTCTTGAAACTTCAACAAAATTGTTTAACTGTTGGAAAAATTTATATAAATTGTCAGCTCTACGTCAATGTCCCGACTGAAACCAATTTAAGTCAGATAAGATTTTTCATTAATAATATAACTTTTATTTACACGCAATATGATACGTTTTTAAAGTTTTTAATTTTTTTTTAAGCTTAAATGAGTTAAACACATTCTAAACACAATATTTCTATTCACATTCTAAAAAATTCATAATTTATAGCTTTACATAAAATAATTAAAATTAAGGAAATTATCTAAGTTTATAATTCTATTAATTTTAGAATTTTAGGCTGTATAAGTCTAACTGAAAATTTGCATTATGACTTGAAATTCTTTTGCTAAGCATCAAATGTTCAAAATTTTTTCATTTATATATATCTTCAGTAGTAACTTTAAAAACTAAGTTTTGCCTCATAACTTTTTAGCGATATCTAAAATAGAGTACTCATACGCTTAGAATAATCTAACAAAACTTTGTGAAACAATTGATATACCAGAAAAGGTCTGTGGAAAAAGTTTTTCATACCAACATCATACTAAGGGCAGAATGAAATACAAAAGTAATATTGTGAAAAAATCGGCTTATTTCGTTAAGGGGACTTTAAGTCCTTTGGGACTAGAAGCCGTTCATTTTAAGCCTTTTAGGCTGAAAACTCAATTGATCTCTTATACCTACTTACGTGCCACTAAAATGTCTCATATGTTTAAGCCTTCTAGTTAAGTAAAAATGCACTTGGGCCATTTCCCACAATTATCCTTACTATCTGAAACTTTTCTTTCATGAACTAAGCAGACTTTATTTCACATAATTATATTCTAGCACGTTGTTTGTAGGACGTGATATTAGGGCTATAAAGTAACTTGTATCTATTTAAATTAGAAGTTATGGGGAATTTTTATTGTAATGAAAACCGGCTATAAATTAAAAATATTTTATAGTATAAAATAGTTTTTTTAAAAGTGCTTATTTCTTTCAATTTAATTAGGTAAAGTAAAAATTACAAAGAAGTTTTTTTTATATACTCGTACACAGCTTTTTGTAGTCATTTTTAATAATTATGTAAAGGCTGTAATAGTATATTTTATTAAGAAATCACGTGACTTTGGAAGGCCGATATAGAACCATCAGCTGGATATAATTCACATCAAGAAAATGATAATCTATTTTATTAGAATTTTCAACTAATTGCGAAAGTTTATAAAAATAATATAATAAAAAATAAAATTCATTATAGAATAAAATAGATTTTAGCTTACATAATTTTGTATTTTTTCTAATAACAAGAATTAAAACTGATTATGAAACAAACATCAGTAAATGTCGCATCCTATTTAGATTTTGATGATTATATGAAGTCTATACAAAATTGAAATAAATTTATTCGATATGTTATATATTAAGATTATCCTAAATATAACTGAAAATTAATAAATCAAATGAAAAAAGCTATAAAAGATAAGCATTTAAAACATGAGGCATTTTTATTGAAAGCATGAATAAACTCAATGGGAAAATTATTCATTATTGAGTTTTTTATGCATTAATTCATGTGAAACATTTATTATAATGCAGTATGCAAAAAGTAGCCATCATAGCTATACCTTTCAGTCATATTTCCATGCAAACTTTTGCAGCCATTTGTTAACCAAACTCATTTATGTTTTCTCCAAGAAAGTAGTCGTTATGACTGAAAAGTAGCTTCCATTTCATTGATAAAATAGAAATATTTTCCCAACTTGGAAAGGTTATAAAACAGTGAAAAGTTGAGAAAAGTTTTTTGGAAGAATTGAATTCATAATAACAAGAGGTAAAAAGGATTTTATTTTAGTTTAAAATCCACTAGCAAAAGTATTAATTAAATTAGGATTTGAAGATATCTGCGAAACCATTATCAGGTGAATTTTTGCAAAATTTGAGACCATAAACTCATTAAAACTATAAGAAATTCTATCATTTCTGTTGGATGTTGTTTGTACCTAATTGCACTGTCTCCAAATAGCAGTTTGGATCTAAAAATCTAAGGCCTGAATAAATGTAGCCTAATGCAACCAAAACAAAAAACAAGCTTTGAAAAAAATTTAAAAAAATAATATAAATTTATTTATGGATTTTTATAGATATTTCTGTCCTCTGAAAATAAAAACAAGGCAATATACTTTTAATGTATTAGTAAAAATACCTCGTGAATTTTTTTCGTTATACATTTTTTTCTAAGCTCTCCATTTTCACCATTTTCCTTTAGCATTTCTTGTCTAAAAATAAACCGAAACTAGCAACATGAGATTTCATGCGAGTCAAGCGAGTCTCTTCAGATCAAAAAACAAATCATAAGTGGAAGCTTATAAAAGGATGGGTAAATAAATTTAGCATTATTTAAAACTTGGAATTTTTGTAGGCATATCTTTGTGACTAGTATAGATAAAAATATTTTTTACATAAAAACCATTTTTCATACACTTGAACAAGTAAATCTCCCGAATGCACATATTGTTGTAGCCTTAGGCTACGGTCCATATGGTAGCGAATTCCTGCGACTAGCGAATTTTGATCGATTGATCGACATTTATCGCAGGTTGTCAAAGTAATTTATATCGTTTTTTTTCCATGCGTTTACAAATTGTCGGGTAAAATATATATTTTTTATGAAAAATATGAATCAAGGTTTTTACCAATTTTTGAAATGAAAAACTTACCATACAATAGAGTATTTTTAATTATAAGTAAAATATTTAATATAAATATGCTTATTTATTTATTAGGTAATAATCATGTGTTACTTATTTTTATTATTTGTTCAAAAGCATATTTATATTAAATATTTTACTTGTAATTAAAAATACTCTATTGTATAGTAAGTTTTTCATTTTAAAAATTGGTAGAAATCTTAATTTATATTTTTCATAAAAAAAATTTCTATTTGTAAACGCATGAAAAAAAACGATATAAATTATTTTGACAACCTGCGATAAATGTCGATCAATCTCATCGATATGAGAAAATTCGCTAGTCGCAGGAATTCGCTACCATGTGGACCGTAGCCTTAATCATTTTTTAAAAATTCATAATTATTCTTGGAAGTTTTTGATTAATGTGATTTTTGACTTCAATTTTTCTGGTGATTTTTTCCTGCACGTAAGAATTCCAAAATATAATTAAAAACATTATTGCAGAAAACTCAAAATGTAATTTTGATATATCCGTGATTTAAAGTTGAACAAACTTCTGCAGAGTTGATAATCAATAGGATTTGTACTGATTTTTTGTTTACACATAAGGATCAGAATTATCCATTGTATATACTAGTTTTAGAAATTTGCAAATAAATACTGATCTTTAATCAATAAATGAATGAAATATCTGTCTTAAAAAGTAAACTAATATACTCTCAGTTCCATTTTCTTGAACTTTTAACTTCCCTAAAGCGTATAAGCTTATTATATTTCCAAATTTTTTAAACAACTCCTAGGAATACAATACCCAACTCTTCTTAAAGTTTTTGACATGCTCTTGCTTCATTTCCGTTCTTTATAAACACTGAAAAATTAAGCTTGAGTGTAGTCATTTTTAGAACCAGGCCTCTCGTATTGAATTATATAATTTTATTTAATTATTATTTATAGAATATTTCTAATATCCTTTATTGAAGTTTATCAAATAACTTTAGTATAAACCTAAGAAAATCTGTGAATTAGTTCATAAGCATACAAGTATATAATATTTTGTAATAAAGTTGTATCCGTTGTATTTCCAAATATTATTTATACAATAATTAAAACAACAACTTTCTAATTTTTAAAGTTAAAAATCCTATAACACAAAATGTTCACACAAACGCAACACGCTTCATTATATAAAATTTTTCAACGATTCCAAAATAATTGAAATAAATTAAATAAAAGAAGACAAAAAAAAATTATGCTACAATTTACATGATTAATATTTATTTCATATGAAATTAACAAATTCTTGTTAATTAAAATGTTTTGTGGGCTTATGGTTTTCCTATTAGAGAAGAAAATTATATGGTCTGTCCCATTGAAATTTGTAACGATTAATGGACTCCATTTTCACAGATTTCATTTAGGGGCGTCGTTAGTGGTTGTTCAAAATTCGCTAAAGGCTATGGAAATCAAAATTCCCACCCTAAGATATATAAATTTATATTCAGATAATACAGTTCCACCCCATAACATTGTGATATGTAAAAGCTTTTGCAAATAAAATGGACCAATCACAATACGTAGAAAATATTGATTTTCTAAAAGTTACGAAACGCCGACTCTATCCAACAACAAACAGTTTGGGCTTTTTTCCTCCCATTGAATTACGCCAACAGGGAGAATGAGAGAATATTATCCTTCTGCTAACTCTAAAGGGAATGAATTTAACTATAAATGCAAGCAAAGAAATATTTCCACAAAGAAGTATTACCAACAAAATGGCTGACTCAAACAACTCTATTTTTATTCTATTTGAAAT
Organism: Acrocera orbiculus; assembly: GCA_947359355.1. Classification (NCBI taxonomy): domain Eukaryota; kingdom Metazoa; phylum Arthropoda; class Insecta; order Diptera; family Acroceridae; genus Acrocera; species Acrocera orbiculus. The sequence goes on from OX375757.1 coordinate 49,887,785, forward strand.
TAATTTTACAGCACAATTTAAATTGTTATAAAAAAATACAGATATCAATAACAATTAATTTTGCTCATGCAAAAATGGATATTTGAAATTTTCGGTCTTTTAATTATGTTAATATTTACATTTTAAACAATTTATTACTCAAATTTGTTAATTTTGTTATGTTGTACATGTAAAATGAAACAAAATTTTTAAGTAGTTAATCTTAAAATTTTTAAAATTCTAACATTTAGAATTGTTTGAAGATTTTAGCGCTTTGAATATTAAATAATACGTAAAAATCATAACCTATAAGTATGTATGTGATTTAAAACACGTAAAACTTAACGTGTTAACCGGGCGGGACGTATAAATACGTAAACGTAAACAATATCGGGTACGGGTAGACCATATGAATACGTCCTTGAAATATATGTAGTCCTCAAGAACCATTGCTCTCCTGCACCATTTCCCTTCACTGCACATCCTGGAAAAACTTTAGATGCTACCCCCAAAAAAGTTGTTTTATCTTCAGTAGTTCTAGATATGCTGCTAATTAAAAATCGAGATCCCCGGTTAACACGTTAATTCATTTTATTTAGTGCAAAAAAGGACAAAAAATCAACAAAGCATAATATAAGATCATAAAAAACCGATTCGTTACCTTTTTACGACCTACGTCCAAGAAAGAAACTTTCTTGTATTATATGAAGAATATTATAACTGAAACTCCTATCTTTCTTTTCGAATCCAAAGTTATACCAATTCTCAACTATGGAATAGAGTTGATCTAAGAAAAGTTGTATATTTGTGCATTTAAGCTGAACGCAATAGAGAAGCTAAAAACACGTACCCTGAAAGCCACAAAAACCGTAAAACACAACTATCCAATACTTGAAAGGAAAAGAAAGGAGGATGATATATAGCCTGAATTTTAGCACACATAAGCCTTGAATGATAGTAGTTAGGCTCTTCTCAAATAGGAATTAAGACTTAAGATTAAGCTTTTTACAGGATTTACAACAAAATATACAAGAGGAAAGCCACGAATTTTGTGATAGATACTACGTAATTAAATGTACAAATAGAATCCTTAAAAGAATACATTAAAGATGATTTTGGAAAAATCTTACCTTCAAGATCAAAGTTTCCTCAACCTAAAATCAGGTAAACGCTCATCATCTCAATTGTGTAATAACTTACACGCGGCAAATCGTTTTCGTTCTTAGTCTAATGCTGCAACAGTTGCTGTTGTTTGAGCAATATCTGAATTGTTGCTCCTCTCGTCCTCTTTTTTGGTCTTTTTTAGAAATTAAATTACTCAAGATCTTATTGATTTCCAAGCAGTTTAGTAATAAAGTATTATTTATCAAACTTTGGTAGGCTGCTACCAAATTCTAAGCATTTTTAATTAGCTTCACTGTCAAGATCTTAACCGCACTCACCTGAAAATAACTAAAAAATTACCTGCTTTGATCTTGAAGGCACAAAATATCAAAAATCATCATGTACATATGTGCGCAATTTTCCAAGTATTGACGTTACAAAGCACGAATTTTTTGCTGTTTGGTACTCTAGATAAAATGACCTGAGAAATACTACTGTTACCTATATTTTCTCTTTTATTATTGGTTTTGTATTTCTATTAACCTTCTGTTTGCCTACTGGGGAGTAGTGTCGAAAACAGTAAGACATTCTTTTCTACACCACGTATCCGTTGTACAAAATAAATCTTCTTATTCCTGCGAATATTCAAAAAAAAATAATATTTACTCTAAGGTAAGTTACAATATATGCCATATTTTTTTCAAATTTTTTTTTTTTTTTTTCAAATCTATTGTTGCTGTATTTATAATAAAAATATAAAATAAAATACATACATATATTTCTGCTTAAAATTTAAATTATTTTATATAATTACATTAACTGGCAAAAAAATATCAAATATTTCCAGACAAGGCTACTTGAAGATGCATCTTTACTATGTAATACTTGGTCAACACGACAAAATGTAAGTTAATATATAGTTTTACTTTAAATTTAACTAATACATAAATAATATATTAGTATGTTCATAAAAAAAATTGAATTTTTATATATTGAGTAGAAGTTAGAAAATTTAGATTTTGGGAATATTATTTTTGATTCGTCTACATAGCTCTCGAGATTTTTATTGAAATAAAGAATATTCTAAAAAGATTTTTTGAGCATTTATTTAAATGCGATAAGTGCTTTGCCTAACACCCCATCACTGTTTTTATTTTTTGAAAGGCTCAAAAACGAAAGTACAATAAAATCAGCGCGTTAAGTTTTATAGATTATCACTTTTATTGTCGAACTAAATTGATTTTTGTTTTTGATGCCTGTTTGTATTGAATGTGAAAATAAAAGAATTAATCAAATTATTATGTAGTTTTTAGAATATTTAGTTCAATATTTTTACAAATAAATCGTTCAAATCAATGAACGTTTTTTCACAAAATATTTACAGGAATTTTTTAAATGAAATACTTAGAGATGATTGGAGAAAAATTACACTAATGACTTCGAAATTTATTTTGATTATCGTCAAAAATCATGAGAATCTATGAGTTTTGTTTTAATAAGGCGATCCAAACAAAAAATTTAAAACAATGCAAGTAATTATCATTCAAACCTCCTGGTAGAGCTCAGGAAAAAACAAAGTTAAAATAACCCATATTAGAAGTTCACCTAGCTACATAAATCAGAACCCTCCAACATCTTAATGCTGGTGGACTTGCCTAAATAAACTAGATTTAAGTCCAAAGCCAAACGCAGACCAAAGTGGCAGCTGCAGTTACAGCACAAGAAACAGTCGCGGGGTTCAGCAATATTTAACTTAATAAGCTATATTAAAAAAAGAACTTGCAAACAAGAATTTTCAACAGAAATAGTTGAATCGACGATTGTGGTCTCGACCGCTATCGCTTTGGTCTCCGTTAGGCCTTAGGCATATAAATCATAATTTAAATTATCTCTTATACACTCAAATTTGATTCCCAGTATAAACAATAAAATAAAATATAAAAGAAGCATTTTCATGTGCTTCAAAGCACATGAATAAAGATCCTATATATAAAGATCCTATATATAAAGGATAGAACTATATAAAGGTATTTTTTTACCTTTTTACCTCGGGTTATCTTTCATAGAAAGATTACCCAAATAAGTTTTTGAAATCAATTTTTGACTTATAACCCTCAAATATTTGTCTAAATTTTTTTTACACTTAACGCTTTTGGTATGCGTACAGGATAAAAGAGCCCCAAGTGAGCTTGTTCTTCAGTTATGTTGGCCAGTCGGTTCTAATGTTTTAAAGAAACCGAGTAGCATTTAAAGGAATGAACATAAATTAACATGTTATAATATATTAAAACTTGTTTCAGGTAGATCAGGTTTTCTAATAAGTTCATTTACAAAAAATCACAACAGACTTTCCGATTCGAAATAGTGCAGATTACATTGCTACAGATCCTTCAGCGTATTTTTCCAAACAAAATTAGTTTTACAAAAAGTAAATGCTCCGCATAATACTCTGCTTTGCCTGTTTCAAGTTATTAACTCAAAAGGATTTTTTATTATTTTGTTTCGTCCTACCAGATCCACGTTGTTATATATTAAAAATATTGAATGAAAGTTGTTAGAGGGAATAAAAACCAAACTGACCAAAAAACTATTAACTAAATCAATATTTCTGACTTAGAGTAGTATATTTTTTTGACCATAAAAAAACTACATTAATGACATAGCTCACGTGTGAAATATTACCAAGATTTAGCGAGTACTCCCTATACAAAAAGACAATAATAACCACATAATTGAAGTGAAAATAGAACAAGTGTTCCTTTACAAATTAGCTTAAAGTAGGCCACATGTTTGGTTATAAGAGAAAGCAGTAGAAAAACAATTATGAATATTACTGACATAGTCTAATCAGAACAGACAGTAGCGTCTATTTACCGCAAACAACTTCCGGTCACGAAAATGTCACAATCTAGAATTTTAATCGTAGTTCCTGGGGTTATTCCCCTTTAGGTTGGTTTTAATGTATTTTTTTTTTTTTACAAAAACTTTGAAAACACATTTGCAGCGCACTACCAAGGCCAAAACGTTCTATTCAAACAATCAATCGAAAATTCACCTTATGTCCAATGAAATTTTAATAATTAATTAAAAAAAATTGATGAAAAACAACTTATGGCATCTGGCAAAAGTTTTAAACCTAAAACATTATACAGTCCTAAAATTAAATCAAATAAATTAGCAAAATAATAGTCAAATGTCATTATGATTACCTTTTTTAAGTTACTTGCTGGACATAGGGCGAATAAGAGATATGAATATTGTTAAATGGAGCGTGTTGGCCTTATTAAAAATTGGCCAGACGTCTCATAAATATTTCAGGTACTTCGTTCGCTGTATATACCCCCTAAATGGTTTAAATGATGGATGACGAAAATCATCAATTTTTAACATTCATCGAGCATTATATGTACATCAATGGTTGTATTAGTATAAAGTTTATAAACGTGTATGAGATGTTTTTCCTTCTTTGAGGCTCTAAGACAAATTGTTTATCTCACGGAACTTGTTTCTTTTACAAGAAGCTTTTTTACTCATACAAATCCATTGGAGTCATTTTTGTGCATTTTTAAGAAGTATATCATTCTAAAAAGTTATGCTTGAAGGGATATTACATGGGTTTTAGTTTAAATATCCTGAAGAATTTTTAAACAAGTTTTTTTTAACTGATTTTGTTTAGCTTTTTTTCTACTGGATTTGATGCTTATGTTTGTTAGTCTTATTTCAAAATTGTATTTATCTTCAAAATCATTAAATTAGAATTAATATTTGTTTTTTGTTTAAAGTTGAATTTCACTGCTAATGCTTTATTTATACATAAATTAAGAGTTGTTTGAGTTTTATTAAAATCAATTGTACTTATCATTTATAGAACACTATCTCCTAGAGAATATAACTAGAGATACAGAAATATAGCATTTATAAATAAGGATGAAAATAATATGTAAGACGATATTGTATTATATTGCATAAAAACCTTGCAGAATCCTAGCTTTTCCATTGCAGACTTTATAACTATGAAATATTGCATTGAAAAGTTGAACATTATATTCAACATAGTATCCTGCCAATGTCAAATAGAGAGTTTTTGAAAAGAAAAGCAAAAGCTTGTTTATTCTTTTAAAACTATTGAAGAAATTCTACATATATTGAGCTTTAGTTTGAAGTATCTTGAAAACTATGTGCTAGGAAGGGATTTATAAATTTTTAAGGACATTTTGTAAATTCTTTTAATAACAAAAATACCACAACTCTGCTAGTTTATAGTTTACTAATATAATTCCAAGTCTATAATTTAAATACTTAAAGTAGCGAATAGTTAAGTTGAATATTTCTTCCTTGTGTGCATTTTTTATTCAAACAAAACCTTGTGCTAAAATATTTTATGTTACAATTAATATCATGGGTTGTTTAACAAAAGAGGGCAAAAAAATAACTTTGGTTCTTTTATTTTTCAAAGATGATTCTGCTGTTTTGTGAACATATATTTATATTTGTTCAAAGTTCCTAGTTTCATATTAGTTTTTTACAATGCAATAAATTTAATATAGTAAAATATTTATTTCTATAAGGCAAGAAACCCAAACAATTAAATTCATACAAAGTTTGTTTAAAGTGTATAAGAGCTTTTTATTTTTAATTAAAACATTGAAAAGATGATTTTCTGAATTTGACATCTTAAAAATATACAAAAATGCGTACATATATGATATGTTGTTCGACAAATATGGATTATTTGACTGTAATTTAATTTACTATAATTATGAATTAAAACAAAAGAATAAAAAGTGGTGTTAAGCAAATCCTTCGTCCACACGTCAGCTAAGAAAAGTTTTTTGGAATGCAAAAGAGATTTTGTTCATGATCTATTTTATCACACAAATAAAACAGTAAACTAAAATTATTAAAACCTTCTAGAATAGCTGAATATTAAAATTTGTGAAAAAAATTTTCCATGTTGTGATTATGAAGCTGGGTATAGCGGCATAAGCATAGTGAATTGGCCCCCGAGAGATATTTTCAAAATAATGATTTTAGTTTTTAGGGGGGGTAATTAGAGGATAATTCATATATTTTTTTTTTTTTTATCTTTACTTTTTTTTGAGATAATTAAAAATTAGTGTTTTTGCAAGGGGCCTAGGAAAAAATTTTTTTCTTCGGAACTATACAAGCTAGAGAAATTATCTAAATATTTCCTGTTAGGTAATACTTTAAGGAATATTCCCAAATCCCAAATATCCCAATAAATATTTTTTGCTTACATGATGTCAATGGTTCTTTTAAAATGACAATCACCAAAAAATCATAAAATGTTTCTATTTGTGTCTTCTTATGGTAGTCCAAAGCCCATTAAAAAAAAATTGGTGCAACACTTTAAAAAACAACAAAAACCACTATCACTATTCTCATTATCACTTCATTTTTCTCATAAATTGCGGTTTCCTGTAAAAAAGTTTACAGAAAGATGTCCTACCTTATTATGGTTTGCTTTCTGTTTCACGCATAGAATTACTTTCTAATACACGTACATAGCGTCAGGAAACAAATATGCGTAGATAGATTGTTGACCGATAAAGCAATCTGGAACTTGCATAAAGAGGGGTATTCACTATAAATGTGAATCAATGATTCGGCTCTCTCATCCCATATAAAATATATGGATATTTTATATGGGAGCTAAGAGCCGAATCATTGATTCGGAAATATATAGTGAATACCCTGCTTAAAGCGGAGTGTTAATTATGACTCCAAATCAGTTGTTCGGCTCTTTTTTTTCCATACAATATACAGGGTTAGGCACTCGAAGTGTTACCAAATTGAAAGACTGTGAAAAAAATTGTGAAAAAATTCCAAAATTAAAGAATAATTTTAGTTTTGCTCAATACGACCTGCTTTTGCCTTGAGACGATCAAAAAATGAATTGCAGAAGCCGTATGTGACTCTGTGGTATTTTTGCTCATTTTTGGCGAAGTGCTTGCTTGAGATGATCTACACTTTGGTATTTTTTAGTGTTTACCTTGCACTTCAATATACCTCAAATGCCGAAATCCAACAGATTTGCATCCGGAAAATTTGCCAGCAATTGTTCTGAAGAAATGAAATGTGGAACGTTATTTTTTAACCATTCTTGATTAATACGTCGGTGCTGAGTCTTGTTGGAATGTCCACGGTCTGTCACTAAAATTTTTGCAAGCCCAGGGTTTTAATACTGCCTCCAAGACAGTTTCCCGATAGCTCGTCCATTTATCTTTATTCCTTGGTCCAAAACTGCCAATGGAGAGCGACTATCATTGGTCACGGCACCCCAAACTATCAAATACGGTGGTGATTACTTTCTAGTGGCCATTCGAAGGTGTAAATTTTCGCACGACCTTGCAGGCAAGTAAACACGATCATTTTGTTTGTTTACAAGTTGTTCGATAACAAATGGTGTTTCGCCAAAAATGAGCAAAAATATCACAGAGTCACATACGGCATTCTGCAATTAATTTTTTGACCGTCTCAAGGCAAAAATTAAGGCAAAAGGAGGTCGTATTGAGCAAAACTAAAATTATTCTTTGATTTTGGAATGTTTTCGCGTTTTTTTTCTTTGAATCAATAAAAAATAATTTCAAATAAGAAAGATACAGTCTTTCAATTTGGTAACACTTCGAATATATATATATATATATATATATATATATACATATATACATATATACAGATATATATATATACATATATACATATATATATATGCAGGTAGTATGTATGGAAACCGCAATTTATGAGAAAAATGAAGTGATAATGAGAATAGTGATAGTGGTTTTTGTTTTTTTTTAAAGTGTTGCACCAATTTTTTTTTAATGGGCTTTGGACTACCATAAGAAGACACAAATAGCAACATTTTATGATTTTTTGGTGATTGTCATTTTAAAAGAACCATTGACATCATGTAAGCAAAAAATATTTATTGGGATTTCTTACGTTTATAAAATAATTACATTTTCTTAAAAATATTCAAAATATTCCTTAAAGTATTACCTAACAGGAAATATTTAGATAATTTCTCTAGCTTGTATAGTTCCGAAGAAAAAAATTTTTTCCTAGGCCCCTTGCAAAAACACTAATTTTTAATTATCTCAAAAAAAAAAAAATATATGAATTATCCTCTAATTACCCCCCCTAAAAACTAAAATCATTATTTTGAAAATATCTCTCGGGGGCCAATTCACTATGCTTATGCCGCTATAGCCTTTATTTAATAATTTACATTATTGAATATAAAGCAAGAACTATTATATCCATCAAAAGTACATAAAAAGACATAAGAGTTGTAAAGCCTGGCATTTTTAAAGAAACTTAAAAACCTCAAAAATATACGACAAGTTCAAGATACACCATGAGAAAAGTTAAATTAAAGCCCACAAGCTTTGAGGTTATTACTCAAAAAGGAAAATAGGCTTTTAAAATATTATACTCATATAAATTTTGCCAGATGCAATAAATAATATTTTTGTGTTATTTTATTACATGATAACAGTAGCTAATAACACTACTTCAGTCGGGAACATTTTAGGTTTAAAATATTCTGTTGTATAAATTTTACTTGGAAAATTATGTACGTCCCAAATTTTTATGTACTGTAAATAAATCAATTAATAATTTTTTTCTTAATTTCCTGAGAAAAGTTTTTATGTTAGAATATATTCTGGTCAATTTTTCTGTAGTTTTCATGGTGCAAATTTACAAACACTAAAGAGACTTTTGAAACTGTAGTCAACTTATTATGGCATAGAAAAATACACAGCAGTAGAACATATAAGCAAAATATTCTAAATTATCTTATGTATCTAATTAAAAGCTGGTTAAGATCAATATATAACTGAATAAATTTTAAGGGAAATGTCCAGTTAAAAAGCTCTTTTAAAAAAGTTACAAATTTTTTAATAACAGGAAAAGTTAACCAACTTTTTTTTATGCCTGTCCTGCTTTTTTGTGTGTCCCGCTTTTGTCCTGTTTTTTTTTTTTTTTTTTTCAAACGCAAATAATGAAAATATCAAATTATTGCATTTATAGAAATTGAATTCAATATTCAATTATTGAACTCATTATTTTCTAACTCATTCATTTTTAATGTTTGTGTTGTAACCAACTTGCGAAAGTTGATAAAATTTGGAAAAAAGAAAGTTCACAGCTATCCATCGAAACATTGAAATCTATGCTTTTTGTAAAATGTAACACCTGTACTGAATTTTTCCACTTTCTGAAGACACAACCATATATGCTACGACAAATTTCAAGTCAAGATAAATATGACTTTAAGCAAACTGCAGCTCTTAATTCTAACGATAATTTTTATAAACAAATTTTCCGTTATTAAACATTATGAAATCTCGAATAAAAATTTGTTTTTGTGTCCCGCTTTGTCGTGTTTTTTTTTCCTGATGTCCCGTTTTTTTGTCGAAAAAGCAGGATTTGTCCTGTTTTTTACTTGATCAGAATTGGTCACATTAAGCATTTTCCTTCATTATTTCTATACTAATCTATATCCTGCAACAAATATAAAAAATATTTCAATTTTCATACGATACAATTTGAATCTGAACAGATTTAGTACTATAAGGTTTACTTCTCTCCTTATATTTGAATTATAAAATCTGATTTTTCAATCAAATCAGTATTTTTCCTTCACTGCAATTCACTAGAAATTCCAACACATAGTAAATAATGAGAGGAAAAAAATTCACTTCATTGCTAACAAATTTTTTGTTATTCATCTTTTAACCTATGCAGGATAATCTTTAAGATATTACTGCTGTCTAGTCTTTTTATTATGGTTTAGTTCTATTTGTTATACAAAATCAATTCAAAAACTCAAGCAAAAAATTTTACAGTGTCTTCAACTCATATGAAAAGTAAGAAAAACTGATTACAAAACTAAAACAAACAAGTGACACGAAATAAAATTCTACATATGGCATAGATACCAAATCAATTTCTTATTGAAGTTATTCTCTTTTAACTTTTTCCTCTCATTTTTCATTTTGTAATATATACAAAATATTGGCAAAACACCTTTCTTGCAATATCAAAATATGCAGTTCTAAATTAATTAAAAAAAAGTTTATTTTACAAAATTTTGTTTTTCAATGATTTTCAATTACAAATGAAATTTGGTCAAGTGTATAAAAATGTCTTTATCACAATAAAATCAAACTTCAAAACAAAATAATTTTGCTATTTTTCTTTTTTTGTATACTATAAAATTTCTAAAATCAATAAACCAGCAAGGATAGTCTTTGTTAATAAAATGCTTATAAATTGACTTTAACTTTGTAATGGAATTAAAGGCTTGTACAACCGAAAAGTATATTGTCTTTTTGTCTAATTAAGATTTATTTTTTCTCTCTAGGGTGACATATTTTCTGGACTTAACGATGGGCTACTCAGCAGAGCTGAGGCATTGGCAGCTGTTGATATTGGAAAGCATCAAGCAGGTCATCCCCATTCACAAATGCCCTCACAACTGAAGCATGATGTAATGTATCACCACAGTATGAGTGGTCCACCACAAAGACCATTACAGGTGATTGTAAAATTTTTTAATATATTACATATATATCTAAAAGGTCCCCTTTTGTATCTTCAATTTCTTATACAATTTTTTAAAGATGAAATGTGATTACTTGTTGCGCAGAAGTACATTAATCAGTCATCCGATGTTAGCCGCGTGTTTATAATAGAAATGTCACGTGAGCTGCCTTTAAAGGGCGTTCAGTAGTTTTGGAAGTTTATTTTAATCGCTTGATAAACGGTAACTCCCCGTCCACAAATCAATCTATTCTAGAGTATGACTAGCAATTTTCATTTCAAACATTGTCGAGTGGAAGGAAGTTTGTCGGGAATTGTTTAATTGTTTCCAATTGGGGTGTATAAACCCTAGGGGAGATTGAATATTTGGTTTTTTTTCCTTCATGAGAAACCTTTGTGCCACGTGACATATAATTTGATGAGTAACAAGTGAGTGTGTTCACGACTCGTTTCATCCAAGTGGTACTTGAAGTCCAACATGTGATTTCCATTGCACTGCTTAATTTGTTCACAATGGAAAATCATTTTAAAATAGCACTGAGGGCGTCAAATTATCTATGAATAATTAGGGGTGAAAATTTAAGAATTTTATACCTGATGTAATACGATTAAACCTACGATTAAATTCTTCTTTTTATAGATTTTAATTATTTAGCCAGTCGATAATAATCTTAAATTAATTTGATTCGTTGTAATAAAAATTGCAATCATACAACCTTTTGAACGCAAGGTAAATCTTAGGCACAGTACATACAAATTATAATTTAAGGTTTAACTTCAGAGAAAAGATGTCTTTAAAATTTAAAAATAAAATTTAGAAATATTTTTAATTTCTATTCCCGAGACCAAGTATATTTTTTAGGAAATTTATGTCTGCCAACATATCGGTCATAACTATATTTGAAATAAAAGGTTTCATTTTCCTTTTGAAATTAGATTTAATATAATTGATACATGATACGAATCAGAAAATGGAAAAGTCTTCAATAAAATTTTATTATAAGAAACCAAGATATTGTTTATTAAATTAAGGAATAAAAACGTCGGAATTATATATACGCACAAAAAGACTTACAAGAGGATTTACTTTACGTAAGTACTTTGATTAATTCAAGTTGTTACTAACTTAAAGTTACAAAGAAATCGATTTTTTTTTCGAGATTACTTTTTGAAGGTTGAAATTTTCCTTGAAGTTATGGTAATTATAAGTAAATGAGGTTTAGGATCAAGTTCCAAAGTGTACTTTTGTGTTTTGCTGGGAACTAATTCAATCAAAATTCAAAAAGTTGCCAAAAAATTTATTAAAATAAAGAAAAATTATTTCACTAAAATTTTATCTATTTTCATCTATAAAAGAGAGTTCTACTATACAGCTTACATTTGCATTGTTTTTCATTGATTTTTAAACTGTTTTAGTTTTCCTAATTAATTTCAACACATTAATTCATGATCAAAATTATTTTAAACATACAACAGACCCATTAAAAATATTTTTCAGGCCATCTAAGTGGTTTGCCACCTTACGAGATCAGATATATTAAAGAAAATTTAATTATCAAAAGGATATTTTTATATTTAAGCGTAATTTAGATTAAAATTGTAAACTTTGCTAAATAGTTCTTAAGGCTGTGTCTGAACTGGCAAACATTCTAAGTTTCCACGCAAGAAGTTTTCTCTTCAGAAGTCATTTAGCTGAAGTTTTTCATATTTCAGTTTAGATAACATTTAAAACAGTATTTCAAAGCAATTTTATCTAATTAGTCTTCTAACAAAAGTGTAATGGTAAATATTTTGACAGCTTACCCAACTTAAAATTAGAGTGCGAGCACAAGATTGCAATGTGAAAAATTCGTTTGACAAATTACTTGGGCGAAGTAACCGTGGACAAGTTTAACTTATCATCTGAATTTTAGAAGTAGGTGCTGATTGCAAACAATTACCTGACGTTTTTTTATGACATTTTACATTTGCAAATAAGGTTAACTCCATACTTATCTTTATTATTATCCCTGTTTTTTTGATACGCTGTTCTATGATGTCTATAAATCTATAAACTTTGCAAGTCTTCATCAAGTTATTACGTTCGATTTACATATTTTCTATACGTCTAACATATAGTAAAGTCAATTGTGAAACCAAAACAAGCATTATCCAACTTCGTTTAGAAATCACTGAAGAACTATTAGTGCAAGTGGTCCTGCCAAATTATAATATCCGTGGACGTTCTACAAGTAGCAATTCGCAACATTGTTTGGAATCAAAAAATTGAGCACATTTTCCCCGGTAAAAAATTATTAGCCTTTATCTTGGTTCTTGTTCTATATATATATATTTCTACTTTGTTTCATTTCAAAAATATATTTATTTCAACAATATAAGTATATTCCAAATAAAATCTATTTTTTTTACATATTAATCCATATAGCGACAAATTAAATCCGTTCCATGAGCATATTTTTCTTTTAGCTGAGCTATCAACAGAAATATTAAATTCTCAAAACAGAGGAATATTCTTTTCCTTCAAAAATTGTTTTTAACAAATACAAATTTTTTCCAATACTTTAATATATTGCTTTTAGTTTGATAGTAAACTATAAAAATCCAATTAAATCTTTGAATAAAAGCCAAAAAGATTCTCAACAGATCAAAGAAGTTTTTAGCTACTTTAATTTGTTATGTAAACACTGCTCATTTCAATTCATATATAATTGTAGCCTTTGGCAAAAATAAGTTTTTACAAAAAATAAAAAACAGGTCTACTCTTTAGCCTGCCTCCTTTCATGGAGCTTGTGTTTGACTTTCATTATCATAACATTCAATTAGGTAAATACTCTCACCAAATGATTAGTACTTCAAATTAATTTTTTGTTTATTTAGCCTTCTAGCAACTACTTACACTGAGTTTTGCTTCAAATAAATTGAAGCTGTTTAGAAAACCATAGGGGACTGCATCCGTCTTGTGTATTGTTCTTTGTTCGCCTAAAGAGCTATTTTGAGTAAACAAAAGTTTTATTGTAATTTCAAAAAAGTTTCAACAACTTTATTTAAGTAGTGTTACAATAATGGATGATTTCAAGGACTTCAAGTATTAACAATAATTTAGTTCACAGCATAACTAGTATATAAAATATGATGAAGCTTTGACTACTTCATTTCATAAAAATACCACATTTTGCAATGTCATAAAATTCATTACTTTTACGGATGGCTAGCTAGTATCAAAACTCGTCACGCAAATGAAAGATTTGATCGATTATGAAAGGACTTAGAGAACGATCCGAGAAATGTATGTAGTATATCCATCACGTAAACCATCTGTTGTTACTCTAAATAACATCAACAAAAGGGCTAGATACAAATTGCCACTGGGGTTGGCCGCGTAATCGTCCCCTTTACTTTAGTATTTTGCTGGCTATGTTAATGTACTTTTGAGGGTTAACATGTTGTTAATGTGGTACATGAATGGCAAAAAATTTTACCCTTCAAAAAAATAGCAGAGGATGCTAGCAGAAGTTCGGCAAATTATGATTTATATTTATTAGACTGTGTAGCTAGTTACTTTTTGATATCTTGACCCCAGGGATCACACCTAATCGTATTTATAGGGATAAATAGAAATTGGGCAACGATACGCAATCTTGCTTAGATTATATGGGCGGGATAGGCTGTAACTTTTATTAATATGATCAATTTGTAGTTCTTTTGGCTGCCTTTAAATACAAATAAAGCAGATTGAATAAATAGAATCTCATCAGTGTTTCTTTTAGCTGGTGGTGTATCTATGTTTTTTAATCTTTGAAATTACTGTAGCGTGGCATTTTATCTGAATGTGCACATATGGGATTTTAAATGTATAACTTATAATAGGAAAACAATTGCATATTATTTTTGATAATTTCCATGATAATAATGTCTATAGCTTTATGGAATAGTTGAAATGATAGATATGAATTTATTTTAGATTTTAAATATTCACGACTCGGACTCAATTCAGTTTTTATTTTTCTTAAATTTATCTCTAACCAGTTTTATTTCTTTTCTTATGAAATGAAAAAATCTTTAAAAATCAAAACCATGATAAAATTCAAATTGAATAATAGATGCATCATACAATGGATGGTATCGATATGTTGGATCCTTCTGGTTCAATGACAACTCTAACACCTATGTCAGATTCTCCTATAACTCCAAGTCATCATCAATTGCATGGATCATATCATGGTATGAATCATATGATGAGCCACCATCATCCTGGACCACTGGGAGGACATACGCCTGGTAGGCATTATGGTAACTCTTTATTATAACATGGAAAAATTATTCACTTATAAAAAATTTACAGGCCATCATGGTCATCCAGGTGCACATCATCCTGCAATGGCAGCAGCAGTTGCAGCTGCTGGATTACATCCAGATACTGATACAGATCCTCGTGAATTAGAAGCTTTTGCTGAAAGATTTAAACAGAGACGAATCAAATTAGGTAAGTTGCATGCCTGTATTCTATTAAATTTAATGAGAGAAGACTTTTTTACTCCTCTCTCCTCTATTTCGTTTTATTTTTTTCTTTTAAAATTTACTGCAGGTGTAACTCAAGCTGATGTGGGCAAAGCCCTAGCTAATTTGAAACTTCCTGGTGTGGGTGCTTTATCACAGAGTACGATTTGCCGATTTGAGAGTTTAACACTATCCCATAATAATATGATTGCTTTAAAACCTATCCTTCAAGCATGGCTTGAAGAAGCGGAAGCCCAAGCAAAAAACAAACGAAGGGATCCTGATGCACCAAGCGTTTTGCCAGCAGGAGAGAAGAAAAGGTAGACAACACTCCAGTCGCTTTACAATTTTTTATTATTTTATTATCTTGGAATCTTGTTGATTTGGAGTTTATTTTAAAGGTATATCTTATTTTATTTATTTTTATTGTGTTAGTATTTTTTTTGTGTATTTTTTATGCATGCATTTTAATATTTAATAGTTATCTATACCGAGTATTTTTTTAAGAAAAAGGACTTCAATAGCGGCACCTGAAAAACGATCTCTAGAAGCGTATTTTGCTGTACAACCGAGACCATCTGGAGAAAAGATTGCTGCTATAGCCGAGAAGTTAGATCTGAAGAAGAATGTTGTTCGTGTTTGGTTCTGCAATCAACGCCAAAAACAAAAACGTATGAAATTCGCTGCACAGCACTGACAATCAAATAATACCACCACACAATTAGGTATAGTTAGTAGTGTTTCAGCATCAATGAATGGTCCAGGAAATACAAGTGTTACCGGATTCGGATACTGATATTGAAGCCATCATGATGACTTTGGTAATTGGTACAAGCATTATCACAGCAACTCCAATAGTCCAGCCTTGTTAATTCAACGATCAGAGGACAACACATTCCACAACTTTAATTAATTCTATTAATTAAAAATATTTTTAATTAGTTTAAATTTTATTTTTTAAATTCTTTCAGTTTTTAGTGAAAAAGTTTGCAAAATTTTCAAAAGTTTTGAATGAATTTCAAATGTGCAATAGCTAGAGTACATAAGCTTAAGACAGTGTGCTGCTAGTTTTTTTTTGAAAAAAAAAAAAAAAAAAGAAATATTATTTTGTAAATATAAATAATGCAGACACCCGACTGGATATCACATTGCCAGATGTCTTCTGTAAATATAATGATCAGCATAAAAACTAAGGTTAGCAATTAAATAATATTTAGCTGATTTACATAGCCTCAGACCAAAATAATCTAGTTGTGGCTGTGGAAAGCTAAAAAGTTTTAGTATAGAACTCTTTCTATTCTCAAAACTTTCTTGACAAAATAGAAAAAATGAATTTTCAAATGAAGTTTTTGGATTATTTAACCTTTTCCTTTTTCAAATCCTAGTCAAAAATGTTAAAGATAAATAACTGAAGTAAAACAAAAAAATTACAATGTTTATTAAAGAAAATTATTTAATGTTTACCTTATGAAAAGATACTTCAAATCAGAACAAAAGATATATAAAAAAGAAAACTACAAAGATAAATATCTCTCTGGAATAAATGACTCTAATGGTAAGCAAAACATTCTGACCGCAGTATTTCTTCTCGTTGTGATGCTTTTCTTATTTGGATAATTTAAAGGTATCAATAAATCGTAGTAAATAGTAGCGAAATAATTTCAAAATAGCATTACGTTCGCTGAATTTAATTGATATTTTCATAGATAAATTAACAACTCTTGTATTTATGTATTCTTTTTATTGCGGCCAAGTTTTTTTAATTGTGAGTTTCTATTGTTGTTAATTTAAAAAATTATTAACATAAACAGTTTTAATTTAAATTTAAGTGAAGGAAGGGAAATAGTGTATATAAAAAACTAAGTACGATTTGTTGGTTGTTCATAAAATATAAATAATAACAATGGTGTATCTACAGATGAAGCTGGTAAGTATGTTTAACATAATAAAAACATTTCACAGTGTAATAAGGCCACTCCAAGTAATTTTAGCATCTATAAAAACTAAAAGTTATGGAGAGTATTTACGAAACAAAATTTTTATGTCCATGAGCTTAATGTACATTTGGCTAAGTTTCCTATAATGAAGGTGAATGCTTAAGATATTAAGTGCAACATCAAATGAAAATGATGTTCCGAAAAGAAAGGGTTTGGGAGCCAATATTTACTTGTTGTAGTTACAACCTCTTGAGAGGATTGATTTTGAGAAAAAGAAAAATACGGACATAGAAACCGTAAAATTTTTTAAATAAGTACTGAATCAGATTTATAAGGAATAATCTACATAAAATGTTTTACAGAGCTTCGATAAAATAGTCTACTTAAGTGAAGACTCTTAATTTTTCATAACAACAAGAAAAACCAAGTAATTTTTTTATACTTAATTTACCATTTTAACCAAATAACAAAAGTAGTTTGATTCACTCTCAATTAAACTAAATAAAATATCTTTATTTTTAAGTCAACAGTTGCTGGAAATTTTTTATCAAAGTTTGTTTTTTTTTAAATTTGTTAACAATTTCATTAAAAATTCGGACAAACGGCTGATGCAAATTTTAACAAACTTCAATGAAACTATTTCAAAAACTAAAACAATTATATAAACTTGCAAAAGAACAATAATTTTCCAGGTAACCTTAAAATCAGCTTATATATTAAATCCCGGATACCTATTATATTATTTACTAATTTACAATCCTTCACCAATTATCTGTCAAACTTAAAAGCAAAATAATTGATTTTTTATTGTCTTTAAAAATCTAGCAATTAGTTTTATTTATGTTAAAATACTAAGTAGACTATTAATATACTTTCTTAGGGCTACTCTAAGGAATAAAATATTTTTGACATTATTTACCGTCCTCGAGTTCGTCAGATCATGAATGTATGCATTAGACGGTCATGAATATTTAATACAGAATACTTCATCATTTTTCCTATCCTGGCTCTTTCTACTATATAGTTACCCCTTAAATTGCTATAAGAGAGATGAATGGTAATTTTTTTCCAGATTATCATATTTTCCATGGATAACAAGCGAAGTGGATTCATTGTAAAATGAAAATAATTCCGTAAGTAACTGATAAATTTGTTGTTAAATGAAATTAAATTGTGAATTTCGTTTTTTTGTGAGAAAGACTGATTAGGGGCGAGTGGTAGTGAGTTCAAATAACTTTATAGCTTGTTATTAAGTATTTAATGAAATTAAGATTAATTTTTTTTTTACTTTCAGTCAATTTAAAGAGAGTCAAATTTTGATGATTAATGAGAAAAGTAAGTGATTAACAGTTTTTTTTATCAAGCACTAAATTCATATATTTTTGCGTTTATTTTTGCAAGTTAGAGAATGATGGAGAGGCTTTACTATTGATTTGAAAGCATAACAAAATAACGCAACAGATATGAATATTTTTCATATTTTATATATTTCAATTTCAATGAAAAAAAGCAGATTTAGACAACCAAGGTACAAGTGTAAACTAAAGCAGGAATTATATCAGCAAAAATTAATAATATAATTATTTTTATTTATATATTTTTTAACTTAAGATCAAAATTTTATATTGTTGTAAAAATGATTTTATTATGCGATTTTTCAGAACTTTATTCAGGTTTTCGTATAACAACATGCAATTTTACTTCATATATAACAACACTAATGCTAGGTTCTAGATCAATTCTACTGATTAAGATGAATCCAATACTTTTGTCAAATATGAAATTTTAAGGTAGCCGCAAAAATCAAAAACATTGGCCTGCAAATTCCACTAATAAGTGCGAGAAAGCTAATACTACTCATCTATTTTTCAACTCTTTCTGACAGGATATGGGCTGAAAGGGTTATGTTAAAAGAAGCAACTCATCTTTTTCATCATGTCATCCAAAGTAAGAGGTGGAGATCAGCTTAAGCAGCGATCTAGTTTTCTCCAGACGTATTAGAATAATTTTTTCTAGTATGAAATACATCAGCATTACTCGAATTTAGGCCCTAAGCTACTGTTTCTATGTAATACATTATTGAAAATTACTCATAATTTTAAACAAATCTCAGGCACATAATTGGTAATATTCATCTACAATTTATCATAAATAATGTCTTTATAAATAAATTAATAAAACTTACAATCCGTCATTTTCTTTTATTTTAATTTTGTTACATTTTCTGCAAATTTTTAATTGGAGGCACATGTACTCCCCGCATCTATATTTTTCTTCTTTTTTTTTTTTTGGTTTTATCTACTTTAAAAAATAGTTAAAGTTTTTCAACATTTTCTTAAAAAAATTAACCAAAGCGAAAGGAAAGATTTTTTCGAATAGATAGCATGTTTTTCCCATAAATTTTAAAAAATTAAAATCATGGAAACAGTTTGCCTTCGTTTTTCAAAAGCTGAAGTTTCTACAAACAATTTCTTATAAAGTTCTTCTGCTATAGTTATGTTAGAGTTATTGAGGCAAATTTAACTTAGTTTGCTCGAAATGAAGAATATTTTCTCAACTTTTTTTAACGATTTGATTAATGTAATTTTGTTTATTTAACTAGGATATAATTAAATGACATTTTAAGCATACTTTTTGACATTTCATTCAAAAATATTTATAGTTGAGCCGTTGCAGAAAATTTTGAAAAAAGTTAAATTGCGGTTTTACTAATAAGTCATTTCTGGATTACCTGAAATTAAAAAACCAAACAAATTACTTTAGCCGAGAGGTTTTTTGGAGATAATGCTAGCGATTTTTTATGTTTTAGAGCACTGAAGACAAATCATAGTTTTTTGACAAAGAAAAAAGCCAAACCGCCATTTTGTGGTTAAAAAATTATTAATTAGTAAATGAAAAAATTCGACAGCGTTACCTCACTATTAACGTTCTGCAAAATTTGAAAAGGAGCGGAATATTCCATCGGTTTACAGTTGGCACTGACTCTCAAAATTTTCTAAATATGAGAAAAATGCCTTTGAAAATTTACATATAACCTCGTTTTATCGATTTTGTTGCGTTAGTTTTTGAAATATTTTGCTTGGATCGACATATTTTAACACAATAATCGTGAAATATTGTACTTTAATATTATCGAAAACAAAATCGAAAAAAAAAGAAAAAGAATACTATACTACCCCTTTAACTTGGTATCTATATTAGCGTTTTTGATAGCGTTTTAAAATGCACTTTTAAAGTACAATTATACTCAATAGTACGAGTATATTGACTTCAATAATTGTATTTCAAGCCTTTTAGAAAAGTATAATTTGCATTATTATTTACAGTAAGTCAATTTATTATAATAAAAATAGTTAGAAAGCATAAATTATTCATTTTTAATCAAAATGCCAAACAAATATTGCAATCAATACACTTCGGAGTGTAAACTTGCCTCAAAAACTCCTATACTCGTAAAAGCGATGTCGAAAACGTTAATCTAGACACAGCTTAAGTAAGAACAAAAATTATACTTAATATTCAATTCAGGAAATAACAGACTCAATTCAAATTTACTAAACATTCTTATGGAAGATACTACGAGATGACTTAAATTTTTATCATTCACCATTCTTTTATTCTTTTAATAATTTTCTTTTATAAATCTTTCTCAAAGTCCCAATATATTCATATTTATTAAAAATTCCTTAATATACCAATCATATCAATTCCTGTAAAGAAGTTTAACCCCTTAACTCTTTTGCTACAGGCACATCAGCTTGTTATCAGAAATTTATCATCATGTATATCTAACAAATATTTTTGATCAAGTTATGAATACATATTACAAAATCATGAGTTCTGTAAAAGCTTTTTTAGTTATAAAATGGTGAAATATAGAGACAAAAATGCTTAATCTGTGATATGGTTTAATAGGTTTTTTATCAGCGTGCCAAATTTTTTTCTATAATACCCTTGTAGTCAACAACTTAATAGAAACTAAAAAACTACACTACATGTACATATACCTACATAATGAATTGTTTTCATTCTACTCTTCTTCTTATACAAAAACATCATGCAATTTGATAGCAGAAAACATTAGCTTTAATTAAACTGAATTTTTAAAAATAAAACTTGTTCATTGTAAATGCAAAATATGAAAAATATTGTAAAAAGTAATCCTTCAAATTATCTTCACTCATAAATGTATTTAACATTAAATATTTACTTTTTCAACATGTTTATGTTAATTAATATGAAAATTTTGATATATAACTGATTATGAAAATATTAACTTTGTTTTAAATTCATAAACAGTGTTACATTAAATATTAAATTGTAAATAAAATTAAAATGGAATAAGGTAATTAGAATAGGTAATGAAGCCCATCAGTAATTATATTATTTTTGAGATCCATGTTAATGTACCGGCAAACAAGAGGGACAAAATACTTTTAATATATGGAACAGAGTGGAGTAGTATAAATGCTATACTACTGCATGCTATATACTGCTATAAATGTAGTATAAAATGTTATCTAAAAAATCACTGTAAAATAAATTGTTTCTATCGAAAATGATTTACTTGATAATTAAAGTTTCAATTGATTAGATTAAACTAACCAAACAAATTTCTTATTATTTAATTTTGCGCATTTATATTTTTCAAAGGTACATAGTACTACCCCGAGTCCAATATCCCTTAGCGTACGCTTAGGGACGTTCTTTCATTATGGAAATTGTATCTCTTGTGCATTGTCCCCTTTTTCAGTGAATACACATGTTTTTGAAGATATAACTGCTATAGCTGCTGTATTAGAAAAACCCTTACATCAAAAATAAATTATTATTATTATATTTTTTTATTGATAACTTTACTAAGCATTTGTTTTATACAAGCGCATCTATTTATTTGTCAATAACTTTAAAACGGCTTATAAGTCTGTTACACTTTCTCAACATTTTTTACATTTTAATTTTTGTTTTACCACATCAATTGCAAACCACCACTAAAACAAACTTAGTTCATATCGCACTTGTATTATTTTTTATGTTTAGTTTATATACATGATCGCAAATAAAAACAAGGTATTTTCATGTCACATAGAAAAAAATTCTTTGAATTATTAACTAACTTTACTTCTGTGGTTTTTAAAGGTGACACAAATCAATTCAAACGTAAGCAATAGTATGAGAACAATAGGATGATTTTTCTAAGCTGCTCTTTTTGAAAACCAACCCTAATTTCAATCTAAACCGACGACAAGTAATAAACCTCTAACAAACAATTTTTAGGAATACCTTGAAATAAACAAAAAATCATTGGATCTTGAATTTTATATCTACCATCGAAATATTCTATCTTTGATTTTGTTGATTTTATTTCAATTTACGTCAATAAATTTCTTTTATAGGGTCAGGTTATTCGTAAGTATTAGATTGAAACTATTAAGCTCATATATTATGAACACAAATCGATTTACTTGTCTTTCCAAGAATATTTAAGAAATTTTTGATTTAATTAAATTTCAATGAACAGAGAATTAACATATTACAATAGTATGATAATTACTAAAACTAAAACTAAACAAAATTTAAATTTTTCAGTCAAAAACACTGAAATATATTTGTATAAGGTAAAAGTCATTTATTTTCTTTTTACACAAAGATGATGCTAAAAAAAAGTGCACTGGGTTTGGTAGGATAAAAGACAAATTGTAACAAATAATTTTGAATTATTTTAAAATTTCTAAAGCAAATGTTAAGTTTTATTCACTTCTCATTTGAAATTTAACTTTCCGATTAGAATTGAAATTACACCTGCATGTGTATTGTCCATTACATTTGTGTGAAGTAGTGGTTAAAAATCTCAATGGTCGCCTTGAATTAATTCTACTTCTTCAAACATTTACATTAATGTCGGACTGTTTAATATTAATTCTTTTGAAAATTTCATAGTGCGTTTACTATGGCCAAAATACTAGGCAAGAATACTAACTTTTGCTCCATATACAAAATTAAGTGTTTATGCTGACACTTTGTATTCTTATGCCTAGGACTCACTAACGCTTAGCATATGGGATGACTTAGCACAGTAAAAAGAAAATTTTTCTAAATACCAATCGGAGTGGAGTCACTAGCATATTACTGTTTTCATTGACAGAAAGCAAAATGCAAATTCCTTTGATCTTCTTTGAAAAGCCAACAAGCTGGCGCTAACTAGTCGCTAATTCAAGCTATATACCATTTCAGTGGAGACTAATGGACTCATTAGCACGTAAATTTTATTTTTATAAAACCATATGGGGATTGATTTGATTCTAAATTTTGTGCCGTTAAGCGCTAGTGAGTCCTAGGCATTAGATTAGTACAATTTTGTCCTTTATGTTATCTAGTAGTTTTTTCCAAAAAAAAATTAATTTTAAATTAGTTTTCTTAAGAACAATGCTGGAGATCTTTCATACAATATTTGAAATTTTAAAAATATTATACTAGTATTCTGGCCACTGTAAATACAGTATTAGCAAATATCCCATCGGATATTTATATTTTTATAATTAAATTTCATTTTTCACAACCGGCCAAACTTAATCAAATTTTATATCCTACTTTTTAGATACAACAAGCTAACAGCAGCCAAACGATATATCTGATAAGGTTCTTGTTAACTCAATTAAATTACTTAGTTTCTTTGACTTCACTCTAAAATAAACAAATTACCAGGTGACAATTAGAATTGTCTGAAGAAGATTTTTATAATTCATATAGCCAAATTTCTACGTAAATTTTATTTTGATAAAACTATTGATTTGATTCTCTTTTTTTATCTTATTCTTCACTTACTCGGAAAAAAAAACAGTGAAGTTTATTGTTCTTTTTGTTGTTATATTTTTTATGCATTCAACTACATAATTAGGTAATATATGTAAAAGAATATAATGACTACATGCCGATAAATATGATTAATGACTAAAAATATTAGTTTAAAAATTCCATGAAATAAATACTTATAACCCATTTTGCCTAACATATCGTTTGTAGAACGAAAATCCTTACTGTGGCTTTATACATAACCACTAGGCCAAAATTTTTAATGACATCTAAGAAATGCTAACACGAAATTCTTTTACGAAACTGTAACACAAAATTCTAATAAAAAAATGTTGTAGTCTCTTATTATTATTAATTTTTGTTTTTTTTTGTTAATTTTGGTTTATTGCTGTTTTTAGTGTTTATTATTGTTTTTAGTTGACTAGGACTTAACCAAGGAGTTTACTTTAGGACTTAAGGTTAAGTAGAATAGGACTTATGTAACTTTATTCCTAACATGCGTCCCTAGACATCTCATTTACTTTTTACATTTAATTTTAAAGAGAAAATTAAAACTAATTCCCACGAAAACATGACTTCCGGCACATCACTCATTTACAATATGAAGAAGCAATAACATAGAAAATAACAACGGCCCGGGACATTAACTGCATTGAGTCAATTTTAAAAACCAAAAGTTCGCTCCTTTTGAGTGCCTTCCGTAACAACTATAGAAAAGTAAAATTTATCTTTTCTTGAAAAACCTTATTTTCTCTTGTCAAACACAAATCAATAAATTTGCAAAACTTTTAGATAGTTTAATACTAATAAAACTATTTCATCTAGTTTATGTTGTTGCTCTAATATGATAAGCTTTAAGCGGATGGATAATCCTTTAATCCTATAACTGAATTAGCAAAGTTGTATTGTAAGTCAAGAATTTACGTTCTATATTTTCATATAATGTCTATTAAAATAAAATAAATATTTAAAAAAAATTTGTGAAACCATCCAATTTAACTCGAAATTCTTCCTTTTTTTTTCATTTGATAATCTTTTAAAAGTGAAAAAATGTTAATTGAATACCGTAACAGATTCAAAAAAAAGCATATAAAATTTTCGAAGCTAATTATATCAACGATTATGTCACAAAAAAAATTCATTAAAATATGTGTTAACCCTTTTTAATATCAAAAGCAAAAAATTAAATATAAATGAAATAAATTTTCTATATTGCAAAACATTATGCATCTACATTTATTACGAATCCTATATAGAAAAATCATATTGGAAAGCTTTCAAAAAAGTTGATAAAAGTAAAATATTACTTTAAATCATAAACGATGCAATATTAAAGTCAACAACATCAAAAGTTTAATCCAAAACACCCTTTCCTATTTCACAAAACATGCACCTATTTTATTTTTATTGAAACAATTAGCTTAGACCATTTTCAACAATTGTAATAAAAAAACACAAAAGTTTGAAAAGTAACTTTCTTTTTATAACATCAAGTTTGTTCATTAATTTCAGTTTTCTTGCATCGCAATGAATATTTTACTCCCTTTCAATGATCCCACAGCAATTACAGAGTCATTCTTAAAACATTTGCAGTGTATTGCTGAATGGTTTACATTCAAAACATCTTTTATATTTGTAAGAAAGAAAAAAAAATCAATTTACCAAAACCCTAACTGTTCTTTATCCAATATGTTACTCCCTATTGTGTAATTTTTAGGCTTCAAACAACGAGGGTCGCCCAGAAAAAGTAACTAGATTTTTCCATCTTAATGTTTCAAACTGTCCTAATGCTTTCAGTTTATTGCATTCAGAGAGATATAACTTTTATTTAACGTAGAAAAAAGAAAATTAACTTCACCTTACAATCCACACCCCTTAGTGCTTTTCAATTGAATTCAACAAGACAAGAAAATGTAGCTGTACATTGAATTTTTTTTTTAAATAATTTAATGTAATGAAGAGTTTTTTTTATATCTTTTTTAAGGACGAATATTATAACTAGAGGTGGTCAGCTGCAATATTTCAAATTTTGAACAGGAAAAATTACTTAAGCATTCTAAAAAGTATGAATTAGTCAGTTTTTATCCTTAAAATAAAATTTTACTAGTTTTTATATGCTACGAGACTTTAAAATCAAAAATTTTATTATTAAACTGACCTTATTGAACCTTTGACCTTTAGGTTGCTCCTAGCTGCAACCCAAGGATAGACTATATATTCCTTGGAAAGAAATTATTTCATTGGTTGCAATAAAATTTGGAGAATGAAATAGGTTTTTTGTATTTAAACATTTTGAAAATTAGGCAAAATTTTAATAAATGTGTATAATTGTTTTTTAATATTTTGAAACTGAATTATTCGGGGCTTAAATCTGAATACAGACGTAGACAGACAGCGAATAGATTACTGACTCACGACGTTTTATTTTGCCCCCATATTTTTTTGAAAATTTCAATAGCAATATTCTAACAACAAAAGAATTACTCTGGATAATTTTTGCTAAAAATTTTCTTAAAATAGTGTTGATGTCTAGGGTTTGAAATTCTGAAAAAAAAGCTAAAAGGAAAGTTTATAAACTCACGACGGCTTTATTCAAGTTGAAACCCCGTGTAGAAAAATCATTTTATGAGATCAAATTTTTTACAATGTACGCAAAAATCATATACATCAGTTTTAATGAGTAAAAACAACACATAGCGCGCCACTTCAAGGATAAAAATAAAATTATAAATAAAAAAATTCAATCCAGTCTTGTAATTATTTGTTTTTTAAGTTTTCAAGCTCAAGGAACATTATAGCCTATTATTCAAATCTTAAATATTTTTGGAAAACAATGAAGCCTTTCGACTTTTTTTGAAATCAACATAATTTATTCCAAAGGTCTTAATTTATCATTACTCAATATAAAAAGACGTATTATTGAATTTCAGTTTCTTTGGCTTTCACCATAATTTAATATTATAATCACAAACTAAATAAAAATACTGCGAATATTTTACTTTTATAACAATTTTACTTATAATCTTGCATTAAAAAATTGATATAATTTATCCAATATCATAAAAAGTTAAACATTTCGAAATAATTTTAATGGATTTTTTACGTGTTTTGTAAAATATCATCTAAGTGAACTATTTTAAATTTAAAACTTCTGCCATTTGATATTAATATTCAGGCATGCACAATTTTTAAGTATTTAGATGCTGATGTTATCATTTTTTATTTCAAAAGTAGTTGTAAATAATTACACAGAATTGTAATTTCAAAAAATTTTTTCATTGAAACTAAGAATAATTTTAAATAATGATAGTCTGAAAGCTTTGATTTAACTGAGTGTTAATTTCATGCTAAGGAAACGAAGAAATGTGTAAATAGAATTAATAAAGAGTGTATAAGAAGTCTATAACTAAACTTTTATCTCTACTGTACAAGTGCCTGATTTTATATAAATACATCAGTATGTTCTTTAATAATTCAAAAGGTGTATATCATAATCAAATCCTGGCTTAATATGCACAGACTTTAGCTATGAAAAGTAATTAATGTTTTCCCCTTTAGTACATACAATAAAACTTAAGAGCTTATTTTTCCTTGTGATGATTGCCTACATTAATATATTAGAGGTAATTTTAAAGAAAATCAACGTATGATAACCTCAATGCAATTTAAAAATGCTCTTCCATTATTTTCCGTCATTATCTCAAGCGTAAAACTTAACCCCCTTTATCTAATCTGCAACATTATTTTCTCATCCCCAAGAATTTTTTGGAACTGCCAGATATTCCTATCTCTCTTTTACTTTCACTTTTAATATGCTCCATTCCCTATTATTTTGCCTTTCCATGTTTTGTTTAAGTATCTCAACCCTTTTATTCTAGTATTTAATTTACGTATAATATA
This sequence comes from Acrocera orbiculus, assembly GCA_947359355.1. Classification (NCBI taxonomy): domain Eukaryota; kingdom Metazoa; phylum Arthropoda; class Insecta; order Diptera; family Acroceridae; genus Acrocera; species Acrocera orbiculus. The sequence continues at coordinate 49,915,585 of OX375757.1, forward strand.
TAAAGGGAATAAAACAACAAAATGGAAAACATTAAGTTAATTTTTACTGTAACAACGATGACTGATTATTTACGTGTGGAAATTGTATAAACCTTTTCATGAAAGGCTAAAATAAATTAAACAAAAGAGTTTTACTAAAACTTATGAAAAATCTTTTACATAAAATAGTTTTCCAGAGATTGTTTCAATGATCTAACAATTTTAGAATTATATTTGTCCGAAAATATATTGAGACCATAGTGAATTTTTCAATTTTTCTAAATTTTACTTTGAAAAAAGCCGTTTTACTTTTAAATTTTGGAGTATTGATGGTTAAGATTTAGTTTCCATTTCAGATGCTGATCTATGTAAGTTCCTTTTTTTTGAGTACTAGCGGACTAAGTGGTCAATGAATCTTGTTTTTTCCATTATTAAATGAAATTTTTTTTATTTCAAAATCAACAATTAAAATGTTAGAAAACGTAATGCAAGCATTTTTTTGGCGTATATCGAGTAAAACCTGTAAGTTTTAGCCAGAACCATGAAATAACTTTTGTGTATGTTATGTTAACCAGATCAAAAATTAACTTAAAAAGTAAGATATACTCTTTTTGAAAAATATATGGAAAATACAATAACTTTTTAAATGAAAATTGCCTTTCACACTTAATCAGCGGTTTTCGTTTTTTTTTATTAACCAATACAGCTTTTATTCAATTTGGAATTCTTGAATGCCAAATTATGTTTGTTTGCAGCTTTTTTGCTTCGCTGATTTCATCTTAGCTCTGTGCTCTGTGTCTTTAAAGGGATTAAAAATCCGCAATAATCGAGAACAACTTTAATTTAATGGATTAATTAATATTGGTCACGTGTTTGCATATATAATGAAATTTTTTATTTTATCTTACATTTTTATATAATGAAATACATTAAAGAAAGTAAAAATCACAATATTCAATTAAGAATTTAACAAATAAAACTAATCTAACAAAATATTCATAATTTCTTTCTTTACATCTTTTTTTTCAAAAACATAATAAAATTCTTTATAAACTAAAGAATATGTACATTTTTATATAGTGAAATACAGTAAAGTAAGTAAAAATTTCAATATTCAATTAAGAATTAAACAAATAAAACTAATCTAACAAAATATTCATAATTTCTTTTTTTACATACTTTTTTTAATGATTTACCATTTTGTAATTTTCCTGATTTTTTTTTGGTAATATTTATTTTTTCGTTCTCAGTCTTTTCATTTTCTTGCACACATAACTTTTTTTGTTCTGGTTCATTTTCTTTATCTTCACAGTTTTTTCTTTTTTGTAAGTTCGAAATACAGTCAGAACAAAGCCCCGATTCATTTTCAAGAAAACTTTGGCTCGTCAAAAGAAACATCATTGATTCATAATATTTAAAACGGCTTCGTTCTAAAATATCTCCCTTAACCTTACTTAGAAATTTTTCTTTTAAATAATTTCAACGATTTTTAGTCAACTTAGCTGCAAATCATAAAATAATAAATAAGATAACTAATCATTTTAACGACATTTTACTAACTTTCTCTTTGAACTTGATTTGCTATATCTTCCCACAATCTTTCCCTTGAACCAGATTTGCTGGGATCATTTTGATCCCATAGCAAACGATGTTCTCGTACAAATTGTATAAAAACCTCATCTCTATTGGGCATTTTAAAATTTTATGTTAGGCAAAACCTGAAATTATACTTCAATTGGAATAAGTTTGAATAAATTCTAAAGATGGGCACTCACTTAGTGCGGATATCTCAGCGGGTAACTTTTATGACGTCATAGACTCACCCTAAAGTTCCCCCTCATATGTGGATATTTCAGCGTAAAATTCATTTGCACGTCATTTTGACGTCAAAAAAGTTAACCGCTGAGATATACGCACTAAGTGAGTGCCCACCTTAATATCGAATAATCTTTCCAAAACCCAACAGATTTTAAACAGCCTTTGATGGTTGCCCAGTTAACTGTTTATGACGTATAATATTCGTCACCGCTTAATTTTTATGAAACAGTTAACTGGTTAAAATATAAAGACATGAGCACAATTACAACATAATTTAGAACTATAAAAATTAAATTATTCTTTTTCTAGTTAGAAACTTTTACTTAAATCAGCTCTAAGCTATACTACTATATCTTTTAACAAAAAAACAACCGATCTAAAAAGAACAAAACAAAATTAAGAAAGGGAAAATTAAAGGCTCAAACACAATTCAAATAAATCACATAAAATCAAACTAATTTACAATGGCAATAATAAAATATTTTAAACTACTAAATAATGTTTCATATTTAAACATTTTACTTAAAAATAAATTATATTTTCAGTAATATTAAGATTTTTATAAAACAAGTTCTTACCGTTATATTTAAGAAGCCGGCTAAAAATGGCTGACAAATGAATAAAGAAACCACAAAATTTAACTTGTTAATTTTTAATCAAATTAACTAAATAGTATCGCAAAAATTAAATGGATTTAATAATTTTATTAATAGCAGTCTAGAAAAATCAATTTAATTATTGTAAACTAATTAGGAAAATGCCACAAACCTCAATGATATCTTCGCTATACTCGACTGGTGTGGAACGGAATTTATCTCTTCTATTTAGTGACTGCCAGAATTAATGTGTTGGCTCGGTTTGTTTAATTGAATTTCATAATTGAATTTATGAACACACCTTTCTTTTTGATAACTTTTTATTTACCAAAACAGCTGAATTGAAAACATCTTAAATTAAAGTTTTTCAGCACAAATCACACTACTCAAGCATAAAAATACACACTTCTAAGTTTTATTTTTATATTATTCTGGAATTATTAGGAAATTTTTTAACCAATTAAGATCTTCTCACTCATATTATACCATTTTTTTGGTTACATTCGTACGATACTAAACGAGAATTGTGTACATCGACGCAAGTGCAATTAGATCAGTTTGTTTTGTATTAAAAAACACCTGAATATTAACTTGAAGACCTGTCAGAAGGGCAAGTCAGTTTGTGTTTTTGTAATAAGAAGAAAGTACGGAAAAACGCTTAGATGCTTATTATTTAAAGGCTTCAGAATATTTTTAAATAAAATAATAAAAATTAATAATTAATGTTAAAATATATTAACTCACATTCCAATATAATAAAGGGACTGAAAGCTTATTAGAATTTACTTTGAAACTGTTTTGAAAACGTAAATTATATTTTATTTAAAAAATCTAAACAAAACTTTTTTGATTTCTTAAAATTGTGATTTAAATTTATTAAAATACACGCATAAAATTATTAATCAACTTTATTTTCTAGATTGCCATAATGATTATTGTAAACATCATCAGCGCATTTTTATTATTCTTTGTTGTAATAATTCTCTTCACAGAATCTGCAAATTCATGTAATGAATATGTTTGCGCCTCAGTTGTCTCTAAATGTATGTTGACTCAAAGCTGTAAATGTGATTTGAAAAACTGTTCTTGTTGTAAAGAATGTTTAAATTGCTTAAGTTTTCTTTATAGTGAGTGCTGCAGTTGTGTTGGTAATAATATAATTATTTTCAATGCAAATTTTAACATTATTTAAAAATTTTTTAAGACCTATGTCCCAAGCCAAATGAAACCCTCAATGTTTTATCCAAAAAATCGCATGTAGAAGATTTCGAAGGTATCCCTGGATTATTTAATACGCTTACAGCTATACCGGACGAGGAAAAATGGACAACATTTACTTTTCCCGTGGATTTCGACAGCTTTCTTTTGGGCCCAAAATTTGACAAAGATGTCAAATATTTTATGAGTAAGTTATAAAGCTCAATAATTCTATAATAAACTCCTTTAACAGGCTTTAACTTGTTTAATCAACTGTAACTTTGAATTTTTTTTTAAATTTGAATAACGAGTTATACTGCATTCAGATTTATTTAATATAATAGAACCATTTCCAGTTTGTGTGTATGATGGTGTAATAATTTTAACGCGTAAACACCTATAACTATCAGGAGCGTATGTACTCTACTAAAGCTCTGACAACTTTTGCGAAATAAGTTGTCTTTAGATGCTTTTATAAAGTAGAAGTCTTTCAAAAAATTTTAGTCTTTGAAAACTCCAGGCTTACGTACGTTTATATATATGCTGGTCTAGATAAAGGGTCGGTTAACGATTGACCTTATTGAAAATGAATATTTCACAAATAAAAGGAAGGTTAGCTTGCTTACCTATAATTTATTCAATTTTACGAAATCGGAAAAAATACTTTTCGTCAGAACCACAAACAAAAATTACATGAATTTTTTTTATGATTTGTTAATTGCCTTCTATAAGAAAATTATTTATGAAACTATTTTAATAATATTGAGACAAAATTAAACTTGTACACATTTTTTAAATTTCATTTAAAATTATGAGTTTTATTTTTTACACAATATTCATAATTTAAAATGTTTCTTTTATTTTTAACATAACCCAGATATGTAATGAAATGCATGTTTTACTAACAAAGTCTAATAACAGCATCTAACCAATTGTAGTTTTCGAATGCATGCAGAAACGTTAAAACAAATAATTTTGAAATTTATTGAACTTCGTAGAATCGAATGAACAAGATGAAGATAGTAGTAAAATACTAGAACGGGGAAATGTTATTACAGTAAATTGTACGGTAATCTATCTCACGCAATGTTTGTCTTGGAACAAATGTCGTCAAAACTGTGAAAGCATGGGAGCAAACAGTTATAGGTATATATATTTATATGTGAAACTTAATCTCAAAACAATTTTAAACTATTTTCTATATGTAGATGGTTTCACGATGGATGCTGTGAATGTGTCGGATCTACTTGTATCAATTATGGAATTAATGAAAGTAGATGCTTAAACTGTCCAGAATTAAAAGATAATATTGATTTGGAAGACACAACAAACGAGGATTGGTTAGAATATGGTGAAGAAATGGAGTCGCTTGAAGACAATTTTAACCATTTTTGATAACTTGAAAAAATAATTTGTAAACTGTAGATACAAATCTTTGATGTAAGATAATATTTTTCTAGTACTTGAGCTGCTTACTGTAAGCACAGTATTCAATAGAAGTAATAAGCGCAGTAAGTGAAATATTTTATTTTTTATACTGGAAAAAGCGGACTTATAGGAATAATATATTATATAAAGCTTGAACATAAGTTTTTTGATTACAATTTCTATATATAACCTATATATTCTTTTGAACAAAAGAATTGAAATTTTTCAAGCATTAATTTGAAAATTTAAATACACAGTGGATTTTTTTAGAACTCTTCTCATTAGATTACTAATCTTAAGGGAACTATTCAATATAATTTCAAAATCGTCAAATGGCTCTCTCGTTCCATATAAATTATATGGAAATTTGCATGCAAGTTGTGAGCAAGTTTCCTAACATGTGTATAGACTTGCTCACAAATCGCCAGCAACATACTTTGTAGGGACGAGAGCTATTTGACGATTTGAAATCTTGGTTAATATAGTCCCCTTTTTCATTATTATTTTAAAACAAGTAGACTTGTTTCAATGATCTAACAATTTTAGAATCATATTTGTCCGAAAATATATTGAGACAATAGTGCATTTTTCAATTTTTCTAAATTTTATTTTGAAAAAAGCCGTTTCACTTTTAAATTTTGGAGTATTGATGGTTAAGATTTAGTTTCCATTTCAGATGCTGATCTATGTAAGTTCCTTTTTTTGAGTACTAGCGGACTAAGTGGTCAATGAATCTTGTTTTTTCCATTATTAAATGAATTTTTTTTTATTTCAAAATCAACAATTAAAATGTTAGAAAAGGTAATGCAAGCATTTTTTTGGCGTATATCGAGTAAAACCTGTAAGTTTTAGCCAGAACCATGAAATAACTTTTGTGTATGTTATGTTAACCAGATCAAAAATTATTATATCTTAAAAAGTGAGATATACTCCTTTTGAAACTATATATGGAAAATTCAATAACTTTTTAAATGAAAATTTCCTTTTACGCTTAATCAGCGGTTCTCGTTTTTTATAATAACCATTCTAGCTTTTATTTTATTCAACTTGGAATTCTTGATTGCCAAATTATTCTTCTTTAAAACTTTTTTGCTGCGCTGATTTCATCTTGGTTCTGTGCTAAACTTGCTCCCATTCCCCCCTTCCACACAAGCTATTATTCTCAATGTACGTTCATATCCTTAGGTAAATACGGTGTAAATAATAGACTTTCCCACATTGTACATCATTTTTAATCACCACTCGCCAACCGAAATAACTACTTGACGGGACTAAAAATCCACAATAATCGAGAACAACTTTAATTCCTCACGTGTTTGCATATATAATAAAATTTTTTATTTTATTTTACATTTTCATATAGTAAAACACATAGAGTAGGGAAGTTATTGATAGGAAAAGAGGATAAGTAAAAATTTCGATATTCAATTAAGAATTTAACAAATAAATCTAATCTAATAAAATATTCATAATTTCTTTCTTTACATCTTTTTTTTTATCTTTAGGCATTTTAGTCAAGATCGCAGTGACAAGTTCACCAAAGATTGTATCTTCACATCTTTGACTGTTAGTAATATGTGACTTAAAATGTTCTTTAGTGTTTGAGGTGTAGTTTTTTCCTCTCCCAAGATCATCTTCTTCTTTTATGTCAGAGAACACTAATGATTCAGCTTTTTTTCCTGATTTTTCTTCGGTAATATTTATCTTTTCGCTCTCAGCCTTTTTATTTTTTAGCATGCATAACTTTTTTTGTTCGGGTTCATTTGTTTTATCGTTACAGTTTGCTCTTTTATTTTTTGAGAAAATACCGTCAGGACAAATTCCCCCTACTTTTTTAATATCGTTACAACTAAAATTGAACTCATTACAAAATCTGTCAACGTCTTCATTTTTTCCCTTAAATTCATTTTTACGAAAACTTTGGCTTGTCAACAGAAACATCATTAATTCAAAATATTTAAAATGACTTCGTTCTAAATTATTTCCCTGAATCTCATTTAGAAATTTTTTTTTTAAGTAATTCCAATGATTTTCAATCCATTTGGCTGCAAATTATAAAAATAATAACGATTATAATTAATCATTTTAGTGACATTTTACTAACTTTCTACTTTAACTTTTTGTGCTATATCTTCCCACAGTATTTTTCTCAAATCAGATTTGCTAGGATCACTTTCATCCCATAGCAAACGATGTTTTCGTACAAATTGTATGAGAAACACATTTCCATCGGGCATTTTAAAATTCTATGAGGAAAACCTGAAATTATACTTTAATTGGAATAAGTTTAATATTATTTAAATAAATTCTAATATCAAATAATCTCTCTCCAAAAGATTTGCTTCTGTAAAATGAGTTCTTTTAAATTAAAACCTTTGATTGTTAAAATATAAAGATATTAGCTTAATAACAAAAAAAATTAAAACTATAAAAATTAAATTTTCTTTTTCTAGTAGGAACCTTTACTTAAATCAGCTCTAAACTATACGACTATAACTTTTAACAAAAAAACAAGAGATCTTAAAAGTACAAAATAATTTATGAAGGAAAATCTTAGGTATATTAAATTAAATGTGATAGAAATAATGATTATTTGGTATTAATACATGCATACATACACAAAAATTTTTATTGAGCCTTTGATGTACAAAAGTTTTACAAGGATACCGTATGTCTAAGGTAACAAAAAGTATGAACTGGCCCGAGTATAAGCCAAACAGTAGGGAAAAAAATAAACCCAATTTGGTAAGCTTGCTTAAGTAAAAAAACTGGAGAAAATATTTTGAATTAATAACATTAGTTTTATTTTCACCTATTCAATCTGAAGTATTTTTGACTGTCAGAATTAAATATGTTGGCTCAGTTTGTTTATTTGAATTTCATAATTGAATTTATATGAACACACCTTTCATTTTGAACTTTTAACCAAAACAGCTGAATTGAAAACAAATTGAAGTTTTTCAGCACAAACCACATTACCTAAGCATAGAAATACACACTTCTAAAGCGGGGTATTCACTATATATATATATTTCCGAATCAATGATTCGGCTCTTAGTTCCCATTTAAAGTATATATGGAAAGCACGAATAAGAGAGAAAATATCCAACCTGTTGCATATTTTACTCACAAATGATTCAGCCATATACTTTACATGGGCTGAGAGAGCCGAATCATTGATTCACATTTATAGTGAATAACCCTGCTTTAGAGAGTTTAGGCCCAAACACAATGAACGCGGTTCGCGGCGCGCAAGCGGTTTTCATTCAGAATTACGAAATTCAGCTATATAAGATCCCATAGTTGTGACAGCTGTCACCGTTTGCGCGCCGCGAACCGCGTTCATTGTGTTTGGGCCTTTAGTTCTACAGGCGATGCGGCGACTCCCTAAATTCGTAAAAAATTTTTTAAATATTAAAAATTGCTTAAAATCTTGCCGGCAAGTTTTCCAAAGCATGGTCCCACAAATAATTTTCACTTTTTCTTGCGGAGACCGACTCCCTAAATTGGTAAAAGTAGATGTTCAAAGAGTTTTTCAGTCTTCAACCAAATAAATATCTATCTTTAACAACAAATGCAGCCTTGAAACGGGTAATTTTTACGATAAGAAGAAGAGAATATAATGCTTGACAATTTAATATGGCGATTTTAAAGAGGTTTTAGTGTAAACTTTAAAGATCGAAAAATCATATTAAAGCAACTTTTTAAATTTTTTTATTATTTTTTCCGATATTTCGGTGTCGAGCTTAATCGGAAAAAGTACGTATTAAAGTGCTCCCACTAATGGAAACCGTGCCGTAAAAAGTGATTAAAAATATATTACTAATACCAGTTTTTCAATTAAATCTTAACACTATTTGATACGATGAATATACTTGAAATTGAACTTTTATCTAACGATATAGGAAATAATACTCAAACATTATGTGGAGAAATAGAAGTAAGCAATAATGGCGATTTTACTTATATTTGTATTTTGTGCAAGCGACGATTTCTTTCTAATGAAAATTTTCAAACTCATGTTTCTCATCATTTAAGTATGGAACAAAATTATGAAACAACGTTCAAATGTTATGAAAATTCTATAAATAAAGATAAAAGTGAGGGAAATCATAATACATTTTATTCAGAATCTAGATTTAGTGAAGATTCCATAAATGAATTTACAATAGAAAGTATTGAAGATATACATGATATACATGAAAAAAAGGAATTTAGTCCAGAATCTGAACAGAGTAAAGAAAATTCCGACATTGAATTCCCAATAAATGATTCTAAAGAAAATAATAAATTTGATGAAAAGAAAAAATTATTCTGTGAACTTTGTGATCATTATTTTGCTACATCATTGGGATATGAAAGACATAAAATGAGGCATATAATAGTTGATAAAGGACACTTGCCATCAAAACACAACTTATTGTCATTAAAATGCAAATTTTGTGGAAAACAATTTAAAACTTCTAGCAGACGTATGGAACATGAATTCATACATACTGGTGAAACACCATTTGCATGCGATAAATGTAGTAAATTATTTCGCACAAAAAAATTACTAAATGATCATATGGCTATTCATAGTGAATTACGTCCATATAAATGTAATTATTGTACTGCCACTTTCAGGCGTCACATGAATTTAGCTGTGCATATTAAAGCTCATCTTGGAATAAAAAAATATTCTTGTGATTACTGTGGAAAAAAATTTGCACGTAATGTTGATAGAAGAATTCATACTAGAATTCATACTGGCGAAAGACCATATCAGTGTGAAAAATGTGGAAGTGCATTTTTAACGTCAACTAGATTAAAAGAACATATGAAACGCCATAATAACACAAGACCATTTACATGTCAAATTTGTTCAAAAAGTTTTTATACTAATTATGATCTAAAAAAACATAATGTCGTTCATACAAATGAACGTCCTTTTTCTTGTGAAATATGTGGCAAAACTTTTCCGCGTAAAAAAGCACTTCAGGTCCATAAAAAAATACATTCTGATATTAAAGAATATATATGTAAAGTATGCAATAAAGCGTTTTCTCAAAATGCAGGACTTTATTGTCATCTAAAGTCACATGGTATTGGAAATATAAAAACTCCAACAGATAAATTTGAAACAAGAATCGATTCTAATACATTAAGTGAAGATATATTAATAGATGAAGAATAAACAATGTTTAATTAAATTAATATAAAAATTTAAATTTTTATGTTAATTATGCTTTTGTTATTTTAAAATCCTTTAATACGTTTTAAAAACTTTTTTTATTAACAATAAGCATGAAAAATCTTATAATTATTTAAAAAAATACTTGATTTTAATGTATCATATTTTAAATTAAAATAAATTTTGGATATGGAATTTGAATTAAATAACTTTGACTATACACATAAAATTAAAAATATCGAACATTCAAATCAAATTTGTATAAGAATATAAACTTGATTCTACCAAATTTAATTAAATTAGACTTTATTTATTATAGTTAAATTACAAATATTTATTGTAAAAAACATGTACTAAACAAAATGTAAAATAAATGCAATAACAAATTAGTAAAATAGTATGAAGTGACAAAATCTAAACGCTATACGCACATCAAGCTACTACTTTACCTGCTCAATCAGATAGAAACAAACCGCAACCCTGTCGGGTTTAAAACGGAAACTATTTTGAACTTTGTAAAACAATTAAAAATGCCAAAAAGTTAGTACAATTTTATTACATTTTTGATAACTGCTGCTCCTCGTTTAAAGTATTTTACCAATCATTACTTCGAAAACCCAAATCATTTGTGTACGGTTTTTCAGATTAGTCTCATCCATTTGCAAATGAAATTCATCAACAATAACAAATTTTGAAATTTTTATATATATTTAAAAAAAATTTTACATATAAAAAAAAAATTGGAATGCTTATCCAAATTTAAGGGAGCCCAATTAATGAAATGATTCCATACATCCAAATCGACTGATGATTCTTCAAAAAAACACTCTTTTGCAATCCTAATAATTATTTAATTTAACGTCATTCAAGTACAAATTATCTAATGAAAATGGAGAACAAAAAACTCCATTGCCTCTTCGAACTAAAGTGATCAATCCAATTCCAAAGCGCTATCGAACAATGATTCATAAATCTTTGATTCATCATAAATTTTTGATTTATCATAATACTGTACTTTCAATTATTCATCTTCATTTATTTAAGAAAAACATTAATAATTATTAAGATTTTAAGTTTCATTTTCAGTACTTTCTAATTTTAAATGTGTTCATAAAAAATAGTGTTATTATTTAAGCGAAAAATTGAAAAGTATTATATTGTGTTTTAAGGATGAAGTCCATTTCCAAATGGATGTAACTAATAGAAAAACCTGTACCCTTACCATTTAGACAAACTTGACTATGATCTTTATTTTATTCTTAATAAACATGTGTATTTTTAAAATACTCTCAATTAGACCTTTTATTCTTTGTTTTTTAAAACTATTTAGTAAAGCGGTTGATAAATCAATTTTGAATTGAATTTATAGAAACAATTTTATATTTGCCATGTACACTGGCATTCAAACCTGAAGTCAACTTTGAAATGAACACAGCCATTATGACAAAATGTGCTTTCTGAAGGTGCAAACACAATGAAGCGGTTTGCAGAGCGGAAGCGGTGACAGCTGTCACAGCTATAGTATTTTATATTGCTGAATTTCCGAATTCTGAATGAATCCGCTTCCGCTCCGCTTGTGTTTGCAGCTTGAGAACCGAAACTCTTTGAATAATTGGTATAATATCTCAACTATCTTAATTAGTTTAGATATGTCAAGGGCGTGTTTCTGTTTAATTATAATTTTTGTGGTAAAAAAAATACAAATAAATACATTTAATATTGATCCATGAATTAAAATATTGTTTGTTTCAATTTTTGATCCAGTTTTTGGGATATGTAAGCATTTAAATTACATAACTTTAATTATAAATTCTAAATTTCTAGTAAATATCCTTAAGTTTCTGGGATTAGAACGTTAATTAAACTTCACAACAAGCTTATATAGTATTCCAAAAAACCCTTTTAGCATTTATAGAATAAACTTTTATGTAAACAGTCAAATATACATTTCAATAAATAAAAGATTGACTTCCATAGTTCTTTAGAATCATGAATTCTACATTAGAGCTGAAGGAGCTAACTTTTTCTTTACTTCTTTTGTCAACTGGCTCAAAAAATACCAAGTCTACTTTAAAGTAGTTAAATAATTTAGTATTCTTAAAAATTTAATTAACATTAATATACTTTTTAATTAATTTTAGAAAATATGTTTTTATGGGGAAATATATATATAGGAATATGTTCTTGCATATTAATAAGAATAACTATTGCTGTGGATAATGAACAAAATATTCCTAATTGGAATAATATCTACGGAACAAAAAATGAAAAAAATTATGATATTTCCGAGCAGTATAACTCTCCAGAGGAAAATGATTCTCTATTCAAAACAGGCAGATACAGCAACACCAACTATATTAAAGAACAAAACAATGAAAATACATACTTTCAAGGACGAGTCCATACCGATCCAAATAAATATTTCGCAAAAAAAGCGGCATTCAAGGATGCATCGTATTTTGTAGTTGCGTCACGTATAGTGCGCCCTGGCCTTGTTTATCGTGTAGCAGTATCAATACTTAGATCTACTTTTCATATAACAGTACGTGGAAGCATATCAAGGGATGGCGTCGAAATTACAGCAGATTCAAAAGATGTAACTGAGGATATATCTGAAACCCTTTTGATGACAGTACCACCAACTAGTGTAAATGGAACATATAAGCTACGAATTGAAGGACAGCATAAAAATGTTTTAGGTGGAATTGCATTTATAAATGAAACAGAGCTGCATTTTTCTCAAAGATCAATGACAATTTTAATACAAACAGATAAACCAACCTACAAAGGTGGGGATACTGTACGTTTTCGTACAATCCCTATAACAACTGAATTAAAGGGATTCGACAATGCAATTGATGTATACATGTTGGATCCCAATAAGCATATTTTAAGACGTTGGCTTTCGAGACAGTCAAATTTGGGGGTTGTTGGCTTACATTATAAACTATCTGACCAGCCAACTTTTGGAAAGTGGACAATAAGAGTAATAGCTCAAGGTCAAGTGGAAGAAATAAATTATTTAGTTGAAGAATTTTATCAAACTAGATTTGAAGTTAATGTTACAATGCCTGCAATATTTTTCACAACTGATAGTTATATTTATGGAAAAATAATGGCAAATTTTACAAGTGGTGCTCCAGTTAAAGGTAATCTAACCCTAAAAGCATCAATTTTTCCTTCTGATGCATTTAATACCGAAAAAATAAATCAAAAGTATCGTTTGAACAATGCAGAAAAATCTGTTGATCTTCTTAGAGATAATTATATGTTTAATGAATATGAAAAAAGTCGTACAAATTATCAATATCAGTATCCAATCGAGAAATATTTGAAATTCGATGAAGAGCTACCATTTTGGTTTGAAAGATCCGAACAAATATACGATTCATGGACAGGAAAATATAAAAGAGCACAATCTTATTTAAGGCTGTTTAATGGAACATATGAATTTAAGTATCCAATGAACGAATTTGAATCATTGGTACCATCATTAGATGGAATGGAAATAATGATAACAGCTACTGTCGGGGAAAGATTTTATGATGAACTTATTTCAGGCTATTCAATTGCAAAAATCTATAATTCATCTATAAAAATGTCATTTCTTGGAGGGCCAAATCAAGTATTTAAACCCACTATGCCTTTTTCAAGTTATTTAACAATAAAGCATTTTGACGGATCAGCAGTTAATTTCCAAAGTATAATTCGAAGTACTGTTCAAATTGGGGGATATGTAGAAAGTAATTCGGGTGCACGTCGAGAATTTTATACTAGAATAGTAAAAATGTCTGATTATCCAGGTGTGTGGGAATTAAATATAGATTTACGAAATGATTTGAATTTAAATGAAGACCGCCTTGGACGTGAGTTCTTAAATACAATTAAATCAATGAAATTACAGGCTGTATATAGCGATGAATATGGTAGACAATCGCAGGCCGAATTATTTTTAGTAAGTTATTATTCCCCAAACAATCATCTTATTAAAGTGTCTACAAGTACTAAAGAACCTAAAGTTGGTGAATATATTATATTCCATATACGGGCAAATTTCTTTATTGAATCATTTAATTATTTAATAATATCGAAGGGTATTGTACTAGTTAACGGACGAGAAACTATTCAAGAAGGTGTAAGAACAATGGCGATAGTTTTAAGTTCAGAAATGGCACCTGTTTCAACAATAGTTATATGGAATATTGATCATCAAGGAAACATTTTAACGGATTCACTTACTTTTACTGTTGACGGTATATCTCGAAATAATTTTACGGTATACGTAAATAATCGAAAAGCTCGTACTGGAGAAAAAGTTGAAGTTGCAATTTTTGGTGAACCAGGAACTTATGTAGGATTATCAGCTATAGATAGTGCTATGAGTGGAATAAAATACGGCAATGATATTTCATATACAGAAGTTATGGAAAAACTTTCCAGTTTTGATGATTTGCTAAATGCAACATATCAAAAATTTTTATATTTTGAAGAAGCTAATGAAAATAAACTTTCGTATTTCCCTCATGCATCTTATGATTTTGATGCTAATAAAACTTTTGAATATGCTGGTTTAGTAGTGTTTACAGATGGAGTAATTTCTAGCCGACCATCAAGTTGCAATCTTTCATTAGGTCTTGAAGATTGTTTAGCAGGAGGATGTTTTCGTTCAAATAAGCGTTGTGATGGAATTTATGATTGTAGTGATGGTTCAGATGAGACACATTGTGACACAGAAAACGAAATTATCTCGTCAAAATTTTTAAATTTCCGTTTTAATAGAATTCAACGACATTATGATAATGTTTGGTTATGGAAAGATATTAATATTGGTCCACATGGTAGATATATTTTTAATATCGAAGTACCAGATGTTCCTGCTCATTGGATAATAAAAGCATTTAGTATTAGTCCTTCGAATGGTCTTGGAGTATTAAAAAAACCATTAGAATATATTGGGGTACAACCGTTTTTCATAAATATTGAAATGCCATCTGAATGTCGTGAAGGTGAACAAGTTGGTATTAGAACAACAGTATTTAATTATATGACAAGTGCAATAGAGGCTACAGTAGTTTTACATGGTTCATCAGATTATAAATTTGTTCATGTTGAAGAGGATGGTATTGTTCGATCATATAATCCACGTACATCATTTGGAGAACATCATTTCTTTATTTATATTGAACCCCAAGATTATTCTGTTGTATATATTCCGATTGTACCCACTCGTCTAGGAGAAATTGAAGTTACTATTCATGCTGAGACATTACTTGGAACAGATTATATTGTTAGAAAGATATTAGTAAATGCAGATGGTTTGCCACAATACAGACATCAATCAATGCTATTAGATCTTAGTAATAGAGCATTAGTTCTACAATATATGCATGTTAATATTACTGAAACTCCAATAATTCCATATGAAGTAGAAAGATATTTTGTTTATGGATCAAATAAAGCACGAATTACAATTGTTGGTGATGTAGTTGGACCAATATTTCCAACAATGCCTATAAATGCTTCAAGTTTACTTTCCCTTCCCATAGATTCTGCTGAAAATAATATGTTTACTTTAGCTGCAAATTTATACACAATAATGTATATGCGGTATATAAATCAAAGGAATAAAACAATGGAGAAAAATGCATTTTATTATATGAATATAGCTTATCAAAGGCAAATGAGTTTTATGAAAGAGGATGGTTCATTTACTTTGTTTCGATCGGATTGGAATAATTCTGAATCTTCAGTATGGCTTACTGCATATTGTGCAAGAGTATTTCAAGAGGCTGCTTTTTACGAATGGGAAAATTATATTTACATTGATCCATTAATTATTCGAAAAAGTATTAATTGGATATTACAACATCAAACCAGTGATGGTTCATTTTATGAAACAGCTTCATTTCCGGATCGTAAACTTAATTTGTCAATAAATTCCCAATCTGATTATCTATTACAAAGAAATATTACCCTTACAGCTCATGTACTTATAACTTTAGCAATGACGAAAGATTTATCTGGAGTAAGTTTTCTTTTTTTTTATGTAAATATCTGAGTAATTCTCATTGAAATTTTGTTTTTTTTTATTATTATTAAAGAATTTAGGTGCTAGAGTTTCTGTAGCTCAACAACGAGCTATATTTTGGATTGAAAAAAATCTAAACTTGTTAAAGGAAACAAAAGATCCATATCCTGTAGCTATTGTGACTTATTCCTTGATGTTAGCTAGAGCTGCAATTGCTGAGCACGCTTTTGCAATTTTAGCTAAACATCAAAGAGTCATAGGTAATATCATTTTTTTTCTTTTTCAAAAAAAAAAAAATTAAAATTTAAGCAAAGCAAAAAATTTAATATTTGGTTTGATCACATTTAAACCATTTATGGATAAATAAATAATATTTATAAAAAAAAATTTAATTTTATTTAGGTGAATATAGGTATTGGGGAAATATTGAAGTACCGTTACCACCTAGTAAACTTGAAAATCAGAAAAACTTTTTACTACCACGTTTGCCATACGAATACGATTCTCTAAATATTGAAACAACAGCATATGCATTAATGGTTTATGTTTTAAGACGAGAAGTTTTTATTGAGCCTATTGTCAGATGGTTAAATGCACAGCGATTAAATGATGGTGGTTGGGCTTCAACACAGGTTAGAAACTATAATAAATTTCTTATAATATGAAATATAATAAATTATTATTATTTTTTATTTAAGGATACAAGTGTAGCTTTAAAAGCTTTAATTGAATACACAGCACATTCGAGAATCAGAGATGTATCATCTTTAAAGGTTACAGTAGAACCTACTTCCCTAAATGGCAAAACAAAAGATTTTTTCATAAATGATGATAATTTGGCACAATTACAATATTTAAATGTAAAACTAGTTAAGATTTGTTTATTAAAAATTGATTGTAATTTGATTAAAGATTCCAAATGCATGGGGTACAGTTAAAGTTCAAGCAAAAGGAGCTGGATTTGCAGTTTTACAAATGCATGTACAGTACAATGTTGATTATGAACGTTTTCAAACAAAACCACCAGTACCTGCTTTCGAAATTTTCACAAAAGCTGTATTCCATGGTAGAAATCAGTCACTCATAACTTATGTTTGCTGTCAAAGGTGAGGTTTCAATAAATATATTGAATAATTTGTAATTTTGACGTAAACTCAGGTAATATTTTAAAAGTATTGAGTAAACTTAAAATGTTGATACTATTTGGATCACTGGTTACAGATATTGGCTAGAAAATGGTTTAAAAAAAATTTACGGTTTTAATGTTTTTATTATTGTTACATATAAATATATTTTAGAGTTGTTTTAAATAATACATCAATCATATATTTTAGATGGACAAATACAAAAGAATCAATACGTTCCGGTTTGACAGTATTGGACGTTACTACACCGACAGGCTATTTTATACAACAGCAAAATCTTGATGAATACGTACTAAGTGGTCGAGTTAGAAATCTTCAGAGAGCTAGATATATGGAAAAGGGAGTAATATTTTATTTTGCATACGTAAGTGCAATTTAATTATTTTTCATAATTGATAATTATTTTTTCATAATTAATAGCTTGACCAAGATCCTGTTTGTGTTAATTTTACTATGGAACGATGGTATCCCGTTGCAAATATGTCAAGATATTTGCCAATAAGGGTTTACGACTACTATGCACCAGGTTTATTATTTAGTTATATATCTGAAAAGCTTTTAACTGACTTTATTTTAGAGCGTTTTAATGAAACAATTTTTGATGCCTTACCAACATATCTCCTTAATATATGTGAAGTTTGTGGAAGCTCACAATGTCCTTACTGTTCTATTTATAACACTGGACAACAAATATTTTCAGAAAAATCTTTTATAGTTTTAGTTTTAGCAGCTTTTTTTATACTAAAATTTTATAATTTTAATTTTTGTAGACATATGTTATTAGTGTAATATTTTTTTACTGAAATTTATAATAATTTAAGTCCGTCCATAAAGTTTTTTATACCAAATTAGAAATATACAAAGAAATGTTCAGAATTTAAGTGCCAATTGATGCCTTCAAAAATTTTGTAACTAAAACCGTCCAAAAATTGAACAATATTTAAAAAAAAATATTCTGATTTGTAGAAAAAGTGTGAATATATTATAATATATTTTTTAAAATAAAATTTTGTGCCTGCTATCTTAGGGACCATTTTTTGGTTGAATGTATTTCTACTTCCTCAGTTTTTTGTAATTGCACATATTTCTATATGAGTTTAAAACTCTAAAATTATCAATATTAACTGCTAAAGTGTCAAACTTACTTGATCCTTAATCATTGGATTAAGTGTACTATAAGAACTTAATTTTATTTACTAAAAACAAAGGCTACCTCTTTCCCCTTTTTATTAAAATATTCAAAATTTTTGTTAAAACAAATAATTTAATCCAGTATTTTATGCATCACTCGAAGAGCACCATCAAGCCTAATAACTTCTCCATTTAACATTGAATTTGTATATATAGTTTCGACTAAATGTGCAAATTCTGACGGATTTCCTAAACGTTGTGGAAAAAGAACACTTTTAAGTAAAAATGATCTAACTTTTTCAGGTATAGATCTCAGCATAGGTGTATCAAATAAACCGGGTGCAATAGTTACCACACGGATTCCTTTGGAGCTTAAATCACGCGCTATAGGCAGTGTCATTCCCGCAATTGCCGCTTTCGATGCGGAGTAAGCAGCTAGACCAGTTTTGCCATCAAAAGCAGCTACAGATGATGTATTAATAATAACACCTCTTTGACCATCACTATTTGGATCATTTTCACCCATTAAACCGGCTGATAGACGTATAACATTAAATGAACCAACAGTATTAACCATAAGCACTTTTGTAAAATCTTCAAGCTTATGTGCTAATTTCTTATTGAAATTGTAAGTACTAAATGCTGCACCAATCCCTGCACAATTAACTACTAAATCTAGTCTATCAAATTTATTTTTAATTTTGTTAAGAGCTGTGCTTATTTGTTCTTCTGATGTTACGTCTGCTGGTACGAAAATTGATTCATTTGGTAGTTCTTTGAGGACATCTTCACCTTTAGATAATGGCAAATCACATAGTGCTACCTTAAATCCTTGTTGAGATAATTTCAATACAGTAGCTCTACCAAGTCCGGACGCTCCTCCAGTAACTAGAGCAACTGCATGCTAAAAATACTTTCTTTAACTTATTGCAATATTGGATAAACTAGATTTAAAATTTATAATTTATTGGAAATATTTTAGATAATCCAAAATTTATAAAATAAATAAATAAATGCTAGATTAACGTTATAATATGTCTGATTTAAAATTGCTCAAAGCAATTGATATTCCTCTTAAGTTCGTAGATTTGAACATGGTGAAATATTTATTATAATGCTCGAAAAAAAATCATTACTCACCAATGCTCTAACCGAAAAATAGAATCAAAAAATTGTCATTGCCCCCCAAATAATTTTCACTTTAACTTGCGGAACGGAGACCAACCCTAAATTCGTAGAAATTCTTTAAAGGGCTTTCCAGCGTTTAACTGCGGATTAAAATTTATTCTATAATAAAAGTAGCATATTTAATTCGAGTAAATTACAAGCCTTCAATAATAAATGAATAATAGAGGCACCTTTACGGGAAGAAGAGAAAATTTTCTGTTTTGACAGTCATCATATTTACTTTTTAAGTTCGGCTTGTAATGCAAACTTTGAAGGTCAAAATACTGTTTAAAAAAACTTTTAAGATTTTTTAAATTTAAGGGGTCGGCCTCCATATGAAAATGTAAAAATTATTCCCGCCATCAGTTAAGGGATTCTCCCAGAGAATCGAAAAAAAATCATATTTTGCAAATATGAAATAGAATCACCAACTCATGTGTCATGTTTCCTTGAATTTTAATTTTAAGCGATTACTTGACATTTTTAGGTTTTCACAATAAGAAATATGAAAGTGATTAGTGCTCAACTTTATAAAAACTAATTTAATTTGATTTTTAACTGATTACCACTTACTTTAATCATTACTATTTAGTAAAAATTAGAGATTTACAAAATTCTGATCTTAAGCAGTCAAATTAAGTACTTTTTTATAATTTAGTAATTCTGATCTTAAACAGTCAAATTAAGTACTTTTTTTATAATTTACTTATTCTGATATTAAACAGTCAAATTAAGTACTTTTTTTATAATTTAGTTAAAAGCTTTTAATCAAGATGATTTGAGTAACTGTTTAAAGCTTTCTTATCTGTATTTCAAAATCATGTCATCAACCAAATTTTCTGTAAATTAAATTAAAATACAATTTTAATTAAGTCACTGAAAGCATTCAGAATTATTAATTACTTGGGCTTCTCTTTTCAAATTTTGTTTTAGGTATTGTTTAGCACTGCTAAAACATAAGAACTTTATTTACTTTACTGCAAAATATAAGAACTTTATTTACTTTACTAAAAACAAAGGCTGACTTTTCCCCCCTTTTATTAAAATATTTATAAAAACAAATAATTGAATCCAGTATTTTAAGGCATCATTCGAAGAGCACCATCAAGCCTAATAACTTCTCCATTTAACATTGGATTTGTATATATAGTTTCGACTAAATGTGCAAATTCTGACGGATTTCCTAAGCGTTGTGGAAAAGGAACAGTTTTAGCCAAAAATGATCTAACTTTTTCAGGTAGAGAGCTCAGCATAGGTGTATCAAATAAACCGGGTGCAATAGTTACCACACGAATTCCTTGGGAGCTTAAATCACGCGCTATAGGCAGTGTCATTCCCGCAATTGCCGCTTTCGATGCGGAGTAAGCAGCTTGCCCAGTTTGGCCATCAAAAGCAGCTACAGATGATGTATTAATAATAACACCTCTTTGACCATCACTATTTGGATCATTTTCACCCATTAAACCGGCTGATAGACGTATAACATTAAATGAACCAACAGTATTAACCATAAGCACTTTTATAAAATCTTCAAGCTTATGTGCTGATTTCTTATTGAAATTGTAAGTTTTAAATGCTACACCAGTCCCTGCACAATTAACTACTAAATCTAGTCTTTCAAATTTATTTTTAATTTTGTTAAGAGCTGTGCTTATTTGTTCTTCTGATGTTACGTCTGCTGGTACGAAAATTGATTCATTTGGTAGTTCTTTGAGGACATCTTCACCTTTAGATAATGGCAAATCACATAGTGCTACCTTAAATCCTTGTTGAGATAATTTCAATACAGTAGCTCTACCAAGTCCGGACGCTCCTCCAGTAACTAGAGCAACTGCATGCTAAAAATACTTCCTTTAACTTATTGCAATATTGGATGAACTAGATTTAAAATTTATAATTAATTGCAAGTATTTTAGGCAATCCAAAATTTAAATAAATTTAATTAGTTCTGTTGGAAATGAATTATGAATTTTTTGGTCGAGTTAACATATCATTAGAAAATTGAATTTAACAGCTAAAAATTCTTTTCTATTTCTACCGTAAATAAAAAATCGTCAATTGAGCAGCACAAAAATTCATTCTATTTGAATTACATTATAGTAAAACTGAAAAATGGTAATATTAAATATGTTAAAATTCATTAGGTAAAGTGATTAATATTGGATTTCGTAAATATATAAGCCATAGGTTACTAGTCAATAAATAAATTAATAAATGCTATGAAAGAGATTAATGCTCAATTTTATAAAAACTAATTTAGTTTGATTTTTAGCTGATTGCCACTTACTTTAATCATTGTTTTCAAGTAAAAATTAGAGATTTATAATATTATTATCTTGAACTGTCAAATCTAAGGCTTTTTTATAAAAGTTAAGTAAAAGCTTTCAATCAAGCTGATTTGAGCCAGAAAAAGGGCTATTTTGAGCAACTATTTGAGGCTTTCATATTTGTTTTTTAAAATCAAGTTGTCAACCAAACTTTTGTAAATTAAATCAAAATAAAATTTTAATTAAGTTACTTAAAGAAATTGGAATTATTAATAATTTACACTTCTATCTTCAAATTTAATTTTAGGTTATATTCACAGCGCACACAAAGCCATACTTACTGTTTCGAACTTAGAAAATGCTGTAAAATATAATAACACTTTAAAACTCAATACATTTTAAATACAAAAATTAATTTGCAACATGTCAAACGAGAGTCAATAAAATTTGTGCCACGTACAATTGTTTGAAAAATTTCGAAAGTTCCACAACAACATCGCAAATTCATATTTTAGGGAATTTTATGTAACTCTAACAAACTTTCCTTCGCAAATTCATTTTTATTGGACTAAATTTTTATAATTACTTAAACACGTTGAAATTCCTACCCAGCTTATTTAAATCACGAATTATATATATTAAGAAATATGTATTTTAAGTACATTCATATATTTTTACTACTTTTTCAAATATATACATTTTATTATTTATAGAAAGAAAAAAATATTATTTATTTAGTGCATTCTTAGCAACCCTGAAATTATATGAAGTAAATTAAATTGCAATTGTTAGTATATTAGTGTAATTTTTTGATCATGAGTGATTTATGTATTTCTATTTTATTTAAAATATACTACTGCGTTTTCTTATAATACTATTTTCAAGATAAGGATATAAATTCACTATTAAAAAGATGTCCAAGATTGTCCAAGAAAGTTTTAATAATTCCTCATTGAATACTATTTATTTCCATATCACAGTTACATTTGTATCATATTCTATATCATCTTCTACATAAGATGGCGATAATGAAGCTCTACAACAAATTTCATCGAAACTCAATGCACCTGTGTATAGTTTTTGTTTTCCTGTTGGAAATGATCCAATAAAAACAGGATATTTATTAATAGAGCGTATAAATTTATATTGTAGGCCAAATACGATTAGTTTTTTTACATCGATATTGTGATTTTGAGGATTAAGCCTCTGACATATATTTTTTAATGTAATCCCATGGGAAAGAGAACAATAGAAACGGAATATATTTTGCCAAGTAGGACATCCTAGTTCATTATTTAAACAAATATATTTTCGACAACATTGCTGCAAATTAATATCTTTTGTTAAATTCCTTAATGCTCTTGTACACATATATACATTGCTGAATTTAAAAATTGGCATTAAATGAACAATTCCATAATATTTGAGGTTTAATATACATGTTCTAACTAAATTTACTTCTACTTGACTATTGACTGCAATACGTTTTATATGATTTATTCCATTTATATAAGGAAGAATCTTAAATATAATTTTATTTTAAATGAATTTAGGTAAATAGAAAAATAAAATAAAATGAACCTGTTTTGTAGTTAAGTCTCCTATTTCCGAAACTACATTTAGATAGTTAGCATTTATCATAGGAACAGTGTGTGCAAGAGAAGGGGGTGGATCCGAATGAATTTTCGCTATGCTTAAAAAAATTGTATTATCTGCTTCTATAAATTCGAAATAAAATCATATAATACACTTAAAATATTAATTTAAATATACTTACCTATTATATTCGCTGTCTTACATGCATTAAGTTTATTAAGGACATTTATTAATAATCTTTTTAAAAGACATTTATCTTCTTCATCTTTCGAAAGAAATCCTGTTTCCTCTTCCATCATTGTCTTAAAGTATATAAAAAAAATGAACAAAATCTAGATTCTTAATTTTTTAATTTACCAAATAGTTTGAAAGTTTTTTTACAATTGGTTCATATTGTACAGATCTTGCCCATGCATCAGTAACCAAACAAAGATTAAAATAAAATGCATTTCTAGCATATCTTGGACTGTCTATTTTAACTGGATAGCCTAAAACCTTATATCCAAGAACATTTACTGTTAAGGTACATCGTTGCAATTGGAGTTTAGGTATAATATATACATTGATTGCATCAAAAACTTCTTTGGAAACATACCCTTCAGGAATCTTGCAAATATATAAATATATAAGTATATATATATATATCTATTAATCACTAAGCCTATACTATAAGATAATTTTTTAAATCAATTTAATGTTTAAATCCATTTACTATATATTCCGTTACAAATTAAATGACATGTGTTCATCTCAATTCAATTAGCTATTATTATTGAATAAAAATAAATAATTTGAACATGTTTGATGTATATTCATTTGATAAAAATTTGAAGTAAAAAGAATACCTGGCAAGTAATTTTTGATCCAGCAATTGGGTGAAATTCACTTAAAAATATGCATCGAATTAAACTTTCACAACCACAACCTTCATAAAATTTTTCTTTTGTCATTTTTGCTTACGGGTTTTAATTTATAACAAAACCGCATTATATCTATTCTCATAGATATTTATATTACTTCATGAATCCTATAAATTACTTTGTAAAAGTACAAAATGATACAATACCAAACAATCTTTGCTGAAGTTATTTTACTTGTCAAAATGACAGTGTATTACAAAATCAAACGATAAACTTTAAGCTATATCGAGAATGAGCTAGACGCAGCCTAATTTTTGGATACAAATTAATTGTTTTCATAAAATCATTTCAAAATTGAATTTGCAGCTACATAATTGAATACATCAATCTTCAAGTATGGCCAGTTAGACTTACATAATAAAAATCAAAAATTTAGGCAAATTCCAGATAATAAAATTGTAATTTTAAATTCAATTAAAGAACACACCTTTTAGACACACCCAGCTTAAGTTCAAAAATCACCATAATTATAATTTATTGAGACTTTTTTAAAACTGATAGTATTACATATATACAGGTGTTCCCGGTTCTAAACTGGCCCCCAACGTATATAAGCCATACTACTAATAAGTAAAATGCTTTTTTAAAACGAATGAAAATATCGTTAGATAGCACCTTTTTTTAACTACTTTTTACTCTTACAAGTATAATAAAACCGAGATCTTTATGGAAGCAATTTCATGCGATTAGCGAATTTTCCCATGTGTAAGAAGTTTATTAGAAATGTAGGAAATGTAGACAATCCAATATTCGCACGATCATAAGTCTCTTTCATTAGGAGCGGTGTCAAAAAAGCTAGCAATATTTTTTTAGTAACTAAAGAGAAAAGCTAAGATGCCTAAGAAAGTTAACAACAAAAAATTATACATTTTCTAAATAGAAGTAATCAAAAAAACAAATAAAAGCAATAAATAAATCAGATTATGAAATGAATTGAATTTTGAGTAAAAAGTTTTAAGAATTATCCGTTAAGGGGGCCATTTAGATAAGAAGCTAGTTTTAAAAGAATTTCTTTATAAGCCAGAAAAAAATCATTCCCTCCTTTATATTTTCAACAAAAAGTCTTAAGTCAAATTTAAATATTTAAGCTACTCTAAAAAGCCTAGCGTACGCCACCTGAAACGTGTCTTATGTAATAATCAGATCATTTTAATATATTTACCAAAGGAAAACATTTTTATTGATTCAAATTAGAATATACATCTTTCTTCATTAAAATACGTATAAATTTGATGGAATTTGATTAGTAAAAAACCTAGTTAAATAAAGTGGAAATGCATATTTTTTTAAAAAAAAAATAAAGATCAAAAAGTAAGTGTTACTGCTCGTCTTTATCCTTGGCCCCATGCTTTAGTATACGTGTAAATTCTAGATAATCAAAAAGACCGTGTTTAATTGGCGCTTCACGATACATTTCGTCTACCTGAAAAATTATATCACAATATTAAGAAATTATTATAGATTCTAAAGAATATGAACTGTAATATATGAATAAAGATTGGTTCGAGGAACACTATTGCTTCAAAAGTTATATCAACCAGTACCAGTGTCATCAAAAATTTTATGCAATAAATAACTCACAAATTATGTGTATAATTAGTGTTTTAACTAAAAGCACTTGACTTTGTTTGAAATTGATATACTTAATTGAAAAAAGCTGTCCGAAAAACTTGTTTGCTCAAAAAACTGAAATCATAACATGTCTATAAAAAGTAAATAAATTTAATCAAATGAAAAATTAGATTTGAATATTTTTATGTATTTGTGCAAACTAAGTGGTAACTAAGTTTAGTTTCTCAGTTGAGAAATCATAATAAAATGCACTAAAATTATAACTTAAAAAAAATAATATTCAAGAAATTTTTTTTAACCAATTCAAATATTTCAAACTTACATCTTCATCTGAAAAACGGTCTCCCATAGTAGTCAAAAGTTCACGCAAACGTTCCTCAGATATAACACCAGTATTATCTTCATCAAAGCAGCCAAATGCGTTTTTGATTACATCTTCTGGATCAGTACCTTGTAGTCGTTCTCCAAAAAGTGTTAAAAACATTGTAAAATTAATTGGTCCGGGTGCTTCACTCATCATTGATTCAAGATATTCATCTGTTGGATTTTTACCTAATGAAGCCAACATATCATGTAGGTCCTCTTTTTCCAAAAATCCATCTCGATTTTGATCGATCATATTAAAAGCCTCTTTGAATTCAGCAATTTGTGCCTGATCAAACATTGCAAACACATTTGATGTTGCACGTTGAGCACGCTTTTTTGTTGTAGCACGCCGACCAGCGGTTTTTCGTGAAGACATATTATTAATTAATCTAAAAAATATTTAAAATGGGCGTTATCTTTTTCTATTATTCTTTTCAATATTTATTAGAGAAATTTATTGCCAATGAAACTGCTTAACTGATGAAATAATTTAACGAATACGGCCAAAATTGGGCTAATAAATGCTATGATCGAATTGTAAAATTATCAACAGTTCTCAATTAGGTTAATTATACTTTTTATGGCATTATGGCTTCATATTCTATGATAAAATAATGACTTGTAATAAATATATACAATAATATAAAATAAAAGCATAATTTTGAATGCTTTTAATAGTCATTTTAAACCAAGATAGAAGAAAATAACTACTTATATAAAAAAGGAAAATCTCAAATGCTCTTAAAAACACATTTCAAAACATTTGATACATTTCAATAAAAGAACAATTTAGAAAAACACGCCCCGAATTATTTATTATTTCTAAAATCAAACATCTGGAATGTCTAATAGAACAAATTAAACTATATATGCTTTTTTATGCAGAAAATTTATGCTATTTGAAAAATAAAATTTTATACTTATTTATAAATTTATAAAGTAAATAATTACTTATTATAACTTTTTTGAAATTTTAATTTGTAAAATTTGCAAAAACTCACAACAAAGCCAATTTGTATTAGATTTGATATAAGACTATTAGAAAGTTAATCAAATAATGCAATTATATGGAAACTGGATAGATAAGTAAATATACCTAAATATGGAGCGTTTTCATTACAAGTAAATCAAGTGTTTTAAGTAGGGTGGTAACTTTTCAACTAAAAAACATGATGATTCATTAAATACAAAGATAAAAGGCGAAACCTATTATGAAGTTTGATTTATTTTAACTAATGCAATATCTTTATTTTTCGATAAAAGATTTTAATATTTGAAAATTGTCAAAATAAACAAAATTATTTGTTATATGCACAGTGGAATTATTTTCTTCACAAAAGAGTTTACAGTATAATACACGGTTTAAAAAAATTGATAAAATATTATTAGAATAAGCAAGGTTTATTATAAATTTTACAATTATTAAATATTAAAAACAAAAATACCTTTTAAACTTGATAACAAAAAAAAAACAAAAATATTTTAGATGACGTTAAGTGAAAACTTACATACATTCACAACGTATTGCAGAAGAGGAGTTTTCCCATATGAGTAATTCCACTCCTTGCATATACCTTGGCTGTGTTTATAAAATACGTAAATGAACATCTTAACTTGGTGTCTACAGTGGCCAGCGATTTTTTATAGGCGATCTGAGGAACGGTTATACTCAGAAGTATATTGACTGCAATTATTAAATTACAAGTGCTCTCGAATAGTATAATTTGTACCTTTAAACTAATTTTATTGCATTTATAATGCATTATTATTTAAAGTAGGTCAATTTAATATAATAAAACTATAGTAAGAAGGCAGAACTTTTATATTTTCAATCAAAATGTTAAACTTTGAAAAACTATTGAGTATAACCGCTCCTCAGAACTACTATAATTTCGCCTATAATTCGCTGTCTAAATTGCTAATCGGTAAATCAATTTAATAAAATAATACTAGAAAGCATAATTTATATATTTTCAATCAAAATGTCAAACTCAAGAAAACTATTGAGTATAACCGCGCCTCAAAACTTATTCGCTGCATGTCCATATAATGCAAATGTAGACGCATTAAGTTATAAATGTCAGAAATAATTTTGCTCAAGTCTAAATGATGGAGTTTGTGAAACAAAAAAAGTTGGGATACAAATTTTTTTTGAAATTTGGTTAATATACAGACAATCCTTATGGATATTGATGATTAATATACTTTTTCATTGTATTAATGTTGTAAAAAATGGAGCTGAAAAAAAAGTTTTAATGTTCATCTCAGTACTTTAGGTAAGCTAAATTTTTGTTTTGGATTTTTCTTGTTCTCTCAACATATTTAGCATTCATTATATTTATTTAAACTGTATTATGAATTTGAAATACAATCTTTAATTCTAAAGTTTATTTAAATTAATTGATGCAGAATAGTACTACTGATTGACTTGGTTCTTCACAGTCAGTCGATAATAGCGTTATCAAAAGTTATATATATATATATATTTTTTTTTTTTATTGTTATCATGTAAAATTGTGAAGAAAATTTACGTTTTTAAGTTAGATGAAGAATTTATCATACGTACATAGGACCAAGAATTCATCAAAATAACATTCCATCTATTACTGATTTAAATATTTTGTCAAAAGTGTAATTTTTATTTGCGTAAACCGTCAAAGTATCTTCTTAAACGGCAGAAAAATTTGTTTTAAGTGGACTTTGTCAAGGATGCCCTTTATACAAAGTCTAATTCAAAAATTATAACAATTCATCATTAAACATAGATTATAAAATTTTAAATACCAGATTATTTATATTTTAAACACTTAAATTAATTAAAATATTTAAAAATTTACATAATATCAAATGATAAGATGAAATATTTTACATAGTTTCTAAGTTTTTCAGTGTACATAAAAGTAAATAAAAATAAATTTTTTCCACGGAGATTAGTTCGTATAGTAACACCAAAAATCTCTTAATATAATAAAATTTTATCAGAGAAAGTGTAAAATATAATATATGTATAAATACATATATGTGTTAAAGTTAAACTAAAAAGTAACCACCAGATTATTTTGAGAATATCCAGGTAAGCTTCCTTAATTAATCTTCTTCAATTATGTTTAGTTTACAATTTTACTTTTCGAGGAACTTAATCTTTAAATATACGTCGAAGTCTGAGTACAATGTCTGAAAAGACACCAACGGTCGTTAATAAAAAAAACGAAAGTAAAAAAGATGGTATTATTTACTTAATCGGAAAATGATTTTTCTCCACCTGCCTTTCCGACCAAACGAACTTGTCCATCGTAATGTATTTCAATTTCCTTTTTTTCTAAACGATTTCAGTTAGTAAAATCTTTAGAACTCATTTTATCTGCTGCGAGTAGGCTGAATCTATTTATTGCATCCGACTTGCTTTTGATATTATCTGTGGCAACCTAAATATTGTGTTCTATTATTAATTCCGAAATCTCAATGGTGTTATGGGTCTGAAGACTTAAAGTAAAGACTGTTTTTTTAATCAACTGAATTTGAGTTATTTTAACTCAAGGAAGTGTTCATTTGGTGAGAGTGATAAGAGTTCAGAAACTCAACAAAAATGTCAAGTTTCAAGTTAGCATTAACTGCAGTTTTATTAGCTATATGGCAATATTTCATTACTTTATATTGTATATTAACTTTTTTGATAATAAAAGCTAATAAATATATTACGAAATTGTTAAATAATTTTTGATTTAATAATTTACAATTGACATATTTTTGTTGTTTCTGAACTCTTATGAACACTTCCTTGAGTTTTTTTAGTTAAAATTGTTTTTCCATAAATAATAATAAATCACCAGAAGATATATATATATATATATATATATATATACATATATGAAACCTATTGTTTCGCTTTTTTTAAACCTAATATCACAAACTTTTGTGGAAAGAGCAGAACAGTTTTAATGTTTCAGTCTTATTTTCTCAGGAATCGTAAGAGGTAACTGTAAATAAATTATGATAAGTATTTATTTTGTGCTTCTATTTATTCTTAAAATATAATTTTTAATAAAATACTTAAAAAATAAAATAAAAATCTGCCAATTTTACCTTAATAGGATAGCTAATTAAGCAGTCGTATCAACGAAATTTTTTTTAAACCGATCTTTGAGGAATGATCAAGGCTTTAAACACTAATATCCTAAATAAAATTTTAATTTTTGTTTTTATATTGCAACGTCCTTGGTTAGTTAATATAGTTTTTATCAAACAAAAAGAAAACGATAGAAGCTCTTGTCTATGTTTTTAAATTAGGGAAAACCCTTTCTTTCTATTATTTCCCATATGCAAATTTACTCTAATAATTCTATTGTTTAAAACTAATGAGTAGAAAAATGTAAAAGCAAGTTTTATTTATATTATTGTTTTGACCTTCAGAATTTGACAAGAAAAACCAGGTTTTCATGTATTTCATTTATAACCTGTTGAGTAAAAGATATTTGTATAAATAAGACATTAATAGCAGTTCTTAAATATTAATTTCAGAAGAGAGAAGAAATGAGTACTAAAAATTTAGCAACCTGCAATAGTGGAAAAGTTGTACGTTATGGTATTGTAAACCCTTTCAATGCTTCATTACGAATAATGAATTTTAAAGTCCAGAATATTCAATGGAAAAATCAAAAGGCAGTTCCAGGCACAGCTTATAATCCAACAAACGTTTGTATATGAATACTTTAAAAAACTTATTGTTTTTAATTTGAAATTATAGATAGAACATGTAGCTAATATGCTCACTCATGGAATTATCATTATTCCTGCAATAATTGCTACATTGCATTTGATATGGCGATCTAAAAATCCTTCTCAAACTTTAGTGGCTTATGTTTATGGTACTGCTTTTATACTACTCTTTGCAGTATCAACGATATTTCATTGTGTGTTTTTTTATAATAAATACAGGTAAGGTTACTAACGAGATCAATAGTTCTAACTATAAATATTTATTTGGCTCTATATTAATTTAAATATTAGGCAGATGTAATATATTTTTTTGGAGTTCTTATACTATTTATTATAAGACATTTTTCCATTTGAACCTTGTACTCTAAGTTTTTTCGAGATATTCAAACAAAGCGTAAGCTTCCGTTTTAAAATAATCTTTCATCCTACATAAAATTTTTCATTAAAAATAATTTTCTTACTTCATTTACTTATATTTGACTTTGATATTAAAATCTTGCTAATCACATATAGCCAATAGATAACAATGTTGAACTTTAAACTTTTGTGTATAAAGAGATGAACAGCTTGTTTTTTGATATAACAAAATGAAAAATATTTATTGAATTCCTTGGAACTGCACTAGGTTTTTGAAGTAGAAACTTCTTTAGGTGCTTTGCACTTTTTCTGAACAATTAACAGAACTGTGCAATCTCGATCAGGTTAAATGCATCACTTAAAATAACAAATACATATAAATTAGCAAGTTAAGAACAAATGTTGTTCTCTTATTAGATATGAATCAGACATTTATGGCTTGTTAAATTTTATTATTTTGAAGAGTTATAGTTTAACCTTTTCAATGTCGTACAATTTTATTTTTATTAATCACATAAAAGAACCGCTACTTTTACTTACTTTGCTCTTAGAAATTATCTGTTAATAATTTAATTATTATGTAAATGTTGTTTTAATTATATTATGAATAATAATTAATCAATATAATTCATTTTTAGAAAACTAAAAGATGTTCTTCATCGATGTGATCGTGCCATGATTTATGTATTCATTGCTAGTTCATATTTTCCATGGCTTAGTTTATCCTCAAGTCAACATCCAACGACTTTAATATTATTACAATGGTTGATTTGGTTATTTGCTGCATTAGGAATAGTCTATCAGCAGGTATTAATGAATTTTAATATAATTTTAACTATACCGGAATATTACAGATATATCATGAGCGTTTTAAATGTCTAGAAACACTTTTGTATATATGTATGGGTGTTGGTCCCTCAATAGTAGTTGTTTGGTGTGGCCATGATTTTAAAGGAATGACAGAATTGAAAATCGGAGGAATATTTTATATTATAGGTGTATTTTTTTTTAAATCAGATGGATCAATTCCTTGTGCTCATGCTATATGGCATTTGTTTGTAATTTTAGCTGCTTTCGTCCATTATTTTGCTATATTACGGCATTTATATCCCACTTTAGTACTTAATGAGTAGACAAACATTTAGACATATAAAAATGTTGATGCAAAAATATGATATTAATTCCTTTTTTGGATTGTTGACTTAATTGAATGACAATATCTTCAAAACAATTAAAATTTTAGTTGTTTAGAATGACACATCACTCTCTTTAGTATTTAAGTCTGGAAGAAAAGTATTTGCCAGTTTTTTCTCAGGCTAATTGCCTTTAGAAATAATTTATTATGTAGTCCATAATTTTTATGGCAAAGTGACTTATAAATTAATTATGCCAGTTAAATTTATTTATTATTGCCAATTATCAGATGAAAATTTTGTTAGTATAGTTGAGTATGTAATATTTAGACTTTTCATATTAGTCAAACGATATTATTTTTTGATTAAAATATTTAGGCTGTGGTAATGGTGCAATCGAATTCGTATAATTTGGTAGTTGCCGTACTTTTAATAATTTTTATTATTATTGACAAAGGTAAAAAAAAATAAATAAAAGATTTTTGTTTAAAAATTTGGTATATACATATGTATATATAAATTTAAGACTAAAATTAATAAATTCTTAAAAAAGTAGTTCGTTAAGAGATAGATGTAGATACCGCCAGGGTGTGTAAGAGACACCAACTCATCTACTTTTGCATTGCATTAGGCTGCTATCGAGAAGATTAACGTACCCCTCTTCTAGCAGCTACCACCAGAAAAGAATAAAATTATAGGCTTCAGAGATAAGAGTGTGGCAATGAGAAAGGATCTTTTGTTCAGCTTGCTATCTTAGAGATTTTTTCGTAGTTGAGCAAAATAGTTTTACAGGTCGCAGTGTCTATTATATCCCCGAATAATTATTATAAAAAAAAATTTTTTGATTTTAATTTTAAATTGAGGTGATTGATTGACAGCTAAAGTTTTTCTTTGTATAAATCCCCTTAAAAATCATATAATTCGCTCTCCAGAGATTTTCGCTAAAATTTGACATAAAAGAGAAAAAAGATTCTATTTTCATAAGAATTATAATAAGTAAAATTTTCACAAATTCGATTGCACTCTGATTACAATCTTACAGTGTATAATACTGAAAAATAAGTAATTTAGATTAATTTAGCTTATGGCTTTTGTTCTTTTTAAAAATCACTAAAAAAATCTTGGTTCTCTTTTTTTATATTTTAAAATTTTTGAAAAATTAAACTAAATGTTAAAAAAAATTATGTGCTTAATATTTTTAAATGACACTGTTTTCAATTTAGTTGATAATTGAAGTAATAATGCAATTATAGTAGGAGAAAAATATTTAAAGAAAAAATAAAATTTTCAAAAAATTTCGGGGACAGTGTTTGCATTTTATTTTAGTTGTTTTACGATGTTTATATTTTTAAATGCAAAGTTTTTCTATTTTGAAATAATTTGAAGATTACTTTATTGCATGTAGCAAGCCTATTTAAACTGCTAATCTTTTTAGTATTTAATAGCTTTATTATGATGTTTATTCCCCTTGTTGTTTTTCACAAGACGTGTGCTACGTATCCAAATATTTCGCAGTTTGTTTTTAAACATTTAGAAGGTATGATTAAATATATTTATATTTTACGAACCAGTGTTATTATAATGCAAAAAAAATTTGATGTTTTTAAAATCAAAGAAAGGGGTAGTTGCTGTTTTATTTGGGTAGAAATTTTGGTTATTTATGGCTATAAGCAAGTGTGTCTTAGACATGGGTTATTTGAACGTAATAAAGAAAAACGTAATTTTTTTACTATAAATTGAAAATAGTAAGTGAAATGTTATATGATCTCACACAGGCCATTAAAAACTGTTTATCTAGTGTTTAGGAAGTAATAATATTTATTTAACATAAGAACATAAGAAATTATTAAAATCGAAGATGAGAGTTATTTAACGGTTTTCTTATGTTATGTTAAATAAATTTTACCAAATGTATTTCTTTGTAGTTATACATAAAAATTTATTTCTGCAAAAGTTATTGTTATAAGCTTAAAAGTTTTAAAATAATAATAAAATAGTTTTCATAGTCAATGGTAACAACGACGAGTAAACACGTCGAATGCACCGTAATAGAGATTTTGTTTGGCGTGTATACACGACAAACGCGTTTAACTGGTTAAAACTTAGTTTTGTTCCTTTCTTTTTTTTTCAAACCATTTTTTGGATATCATTTTGTTTTTCTGCTATTTTTAAGAACAATACAATTATGTAATGCTTTTCCAAAAAATTTTAAAACATAACAACTTTTAAAGTTGCTATATTTGAAGTTTTATGTGAAGTTCGAAAAGCTTCAACTTTTTTAATCTCATATAAATTTTCACTTTTACAAAACAACTTCAGTATATAACACAAAATTTATAAAGTAATAAATAAACAAAATAACTATTAATTGATGAATTATCATAAATAAATAATTATAATAATATAATCTATAAATTTCTTTAGTTTGGATAAAAGGAAACATTTTATTACTCAACAAAACATGCAGCTGGGCATGAATATCTATTTAAATAAAAATAAAAATTCTAACACAAATATGTGAATTACAATAACTTTACCATTTCTTTACAAACCATTTTTTTTGTTTAATTTAATAAATTACATGATAGATAAATACTTTGTTTCTTCCTACATACTAAACTCTTCGGTTTCATAGTACTGTAAAAAGTTATTAATAAAAATTTTAAAGAATAAAATATTCTTATCGTTAAACTAAACTAACTTTGTTAAGTTTACAAATATCGCTTTTGTAATTTTGCGAAACGTTCAGGTTGTGTTGTTTTTAGTTTTGAAAAATAAATTAAATAAGAAAGCGTACAAAAATTCACTATTGTCTATTGTATAACACAGCAACTACATTTTTTCTTTTTCTTTTCATCGATTACAACATGACTGGCTGAAATTGGACCAGGTACTACTTGATTTGAAACTTGTGCTGGATCATTACTCGCCTTATTACATTTTTTTGCATTCAATTGAGGTGATTTTGTACCATTTTGTGCTGCGCTTAAATGCGATGTCTAGAAAATTTAAATATTTATTTGTTTAGCGATAAATAGCAAAAAAAATTTTACATCTTTTTTAACCGCTCCATCTACAACTGCCATACCATTTTGCGAGGATCCATTTGCTATTGTGAAGCCTGCATCACAAGTAGGTGTTATTGGCTTCCCTCCTAAAATTTAAATAAACTATAATTTTTTTTTTTTTTGGAAATATCTATTCAGTATTAGCATTGGGCATCCAGAGAAGGACGATAAGATATTTTAAGGTACTAAAGTTCAACTTATTCAATATTTTAGTATATACTTAGGAATTTAGCTTTCGGGGTAACTTGATCACATGCACAAATTTAAATTTTTAACAGTTCTAGTAATAATTTTGTTTGTATGTATTTGTAGGGATATCACAATAATTTGGAAATTTCTAATAATATCATGATGCTTTTTGATGCTCGAATAATAGACAAGTTTGTTCGAATTTCCTCTTACGTGACGCTTCCGATTCCTAAATATTACGAATACCCTGGGATATTTTGTTATCCGTCTATTGAAGCCCATTAGCTGTAAAGCTTAATTTGTTAATTCCTAGTGGTCTTATAGAGTTTTCTTTTAGTAGTTTGACACAAATGAAGTCATTCTAAGATATCCTTATACTACTGATTTTATTTGAAAAATATTTCCTTGACTATTAATTTAATGTATTTATCTGAATTTATTACCCGGTTTTATGGCGCTCCTAATTAATTAAGTTTTAACAAAAAAATCAAATTGAATTTTTTTTAAAATCTAAAAGTCTCATTCAACAACGAAATGGTTTTTTAAAAAAAGGACTGTTTTAAAGAGAAATAAAAGCTTTTGTTTTTCTCCAAGTTAAAAAAAAAATTGAAAACGTTCTTAGTAATGAAAATGTGAAGAGGGTTGACACAAAAATTAAGTATTAGGACAAGTAGTTTTATAAAAAGAAAATTTTTTTTAAGCAAAATTAAAAATTAAATTAGCAATTAAGGACTTTAAAGCTGCAAACCGAGCGTATGTGTTTTAAATAAATAGATACATAATTATGAAAAAATCTTAGAAAAAGTGAATTATCTAAAAAAAATTTGACAATTTTCATTTAGTACCCGTGTTAAAATTCTAATTTTGTCTTTTTATAATTAATTAAGGATAGAAAAGATTTAATTCAATATTGCGATTGTCCAAGAGCAAATTTTAACTCATAAAAGATGATGTACAGAAATATACAAATACTATGGGCTATTAAGTCAGTGAAAGAAGTGGAATCGATTGTTGATCGTGTGTTGCAAGTGACGATTAATCCTTTACAAACGGAATATTTCCCTAGGCGCTTGAAATCACGCAAATGTATGAAGTCGTTCAATTTTACTTGCACTGAGCTCACAGGCTTAAATTAATTTAAAAATCTATCCACCAACTTTTTCTTCATTTAATTAAATTATTGTCCAGAAACTGCATTTTTATATAAGAATTTATCTTTTTGATTCTAAACTGAAAGCCCACATCTATGAAAATTTATAAAGTGTTTGGGTCTGATCATAGTACATAACAGTTTTTCATTGAGATTTAAAAGCTATGTGGACCACTAATTTTACAGTGCAACATTTTATAAACTATTTTTCCCATGTTTCAGATTAGTGAGGCTTGTAAAAACATTTAAAAGATTTTATTTTCTTTTTCTACTCATACAGTGCCTAATTTCTTAAGGGAACATTTTCTTTAGTAATGGTGACACTTCTATAAGTTTAAAAGGGTTGATAACATCTGAGAAAAATTACATAAAAACGCGTTAAAACAGAATTCAATCAGGTCAGATTAGTCATATAAATCTTTATGCCTTAAACATAATTTACTAAAACTAAACTAATGTCATCTGATTCGTTGGAGATTACACAAAAATTCAAACTAAAAGTTAGGTGAAAAATATACAAGATACATCAAATATCTTGTAAATTCGCAATAAGTAGTTTGTTAATTTTTCAACAATTTTGTATGGAGTTACATATAAACTTGATCCGGATTAATTATTTTTATTTTATCCATAAGCTGCGAGTTTTTCATAATATTCTTGCGATACAAGATATAATTGTATCAACGTTTTTATTCGTAATATTTAAAAAAAGTTTATTTCTTTTATTAAAAAATAATAAAAGAATGATCAAGAGAATCCAGGTAAACTGCATACACTGTAAGAGTACAAATTCTTTTGTTTGTTATGTTAGAGAGGATTTACTTTTTTTATTATATTTATTTTAGTTTAATTTTATTTTTTTCGATTCTTACCTTTGATCATACTAACAATTTCATCAGCTTCTTTTGATAGATCTCCATCAGGCCTAAAAGGATTATCCCAGCCAGAATCATTGCTACAAAAAACAAAAGGAAAACAATTGCTTTAGAAAAATTTTTATTTATAAAAACAAATTTTATTAATACATATTAAAAATAATGTCGTTTACCTTAGGTGACTTTTGTCATATTCCTCTCTAGGTACTTCAACGACGTAATAAAGAGCACCACCGTGTGACTGAATTGGCACAAAGGGTTTATCACTTTTTACCATGTCTTGTAAAATTATTTTACACTTTTACAGATTCGATATAAATAATTATAATTAAGATACTATGCCATTATTCTATCGAAATAAGCCATAATATCGCCTCGAGTTGTTGCATCTACTTTAACTAAAGGCAACTAAAATTTTCTTATTTTTAGGAGTCAAAATATATAAACAAAATTAATTAAACAAACATGGAAATAAATTATACCTCCATTACTTGTGAAGTGTTTGAATTTATAAGACAGAACCACACCCTTTTATCCTATATTAATTTGAATACTCCCCAGATAATTGTACTTCGTGTGAAAAGATTGATGCAAGTCGTTATTAGAGAAATTTTATTGAAAATAAAAATTGGTCAATATGGTAATATTTGACTTTTTGAAACTGTCAACAGTGTTTTTTTTTTGTTTTGATAAAAACTGTAGCTTTTTAAACCATTTGGTTTAGTCTAAAATTGCTGATGAAAGATCGGCTTTTTGATGACATTGAAACCATTTAAAAAAAAACGTTGACCACAATAATGGAGGTCATTTCTAAAGCGGAATTTAAAAATTCATTCGACATGCTAATTGATCATGCAATAGTTATTTATCTAAGCGGACGGAGATTACTTTGAGTCAAGTAGTTGAACTTTTCTTTAAAAAAAAAAATAACAAGTTTTTACCATTCGACCAATTTCCAAATTTCATGGGAAAGAATTTTTTATATACCCACATATTATAGTTTTTAGTTACTTTTTTTTTTTTAAATAAACGTTAGTTACGTAAGATATGCCGCAAAAGTAATAAAATACAACTTCAAAATAAGTACAGTTATTCAGTTAAAAAACAACAAACATAAAATATATTTTTATTCTAAGCAATTTTGAATGAATTACTCGTTTGCAATATTCGAAAGATTTCTATGATACTTTAGAAATTTTTCAAAATGACCTTTTAGATGCCATTTAATCAAAGAATTTAAATGACTTGAAAATTTTTCACTAGAAAATCACGCAAATTCTATTGCGGAATTATACGTTGTGCTTATTTTAACATTTTAACATAATAAAAAATGTAAATAAGATACATAAAACACGTTGTTAAAAACAGCAAAAGTTTTTTTATTACTAGTTCTATCTAAGAATTTTTAATTTCACTTATTTTCCAATACGCAAAAAAGAGTTTTTTTATTTTAGGGAATTAAAACTATATTTTCAGAAGTGAGATGAATAAAATAATATTTACAAAAAAATAAATAAAAGAATTTCTATTTTAATTGTTATTTTAAGCATCAACAATATTTATTTCCTGTTTTATCTATTTAAATATCTTTCCACCTGTCAACATTAAATTATTTAAGATGTACTCAAAATACTCCGAAGAAAATCAAAAAGGCGGTGAATTTTTTCTCAGTAAATTATCATAAGGAGAATGAAAGCAGGAAGTTTACAAGAACTACAAAGCTTCTAGCATAACTTTAATATTGATTTTAAAATTATTTGACCCACTTTACTTATAAAAACTGAACTAATCTTTCATTAAAACAGAGTCCTATAATTTTTAATCCAAAATGGATTCGCTTAATTATACTTATTTAATTTTTTTTTATACTACACATATGCAATAATTATTTAACTGTTTGATTGTGTAAATTGTACAAATTATAGGCAGACGACGTCGCATTTGCCTTTATTTGTGTACAATTTGAGAAATGTAGAAAAAATAAAAAAAATAAAATAAAAACACCAATTGTATATTAAGGATGTAAATACCACAAAAAATTAAAAAATTCTTCTTGATTTTCAATTTACGTTCTATTTAAAGGCGCGCACTACACTAAAAGCTCGCTAAGCATCTACGATAAAAAGTAATGAAAAATATATATATTTACAAAGCTTTAATTTTGTTAGTGTGAGCAATATACATAATTCCCCGCTTTTCTTGCTGGAAAATAGAAAATATATACTTCTATTACAGCACTTAAAAAATGTGTTACCAGTTCAATATAGTATCATATGCTTCAAATAATTCCACGTGCATTTTATATATGTATCTTGTATCTCAATTTATATGTATATATATATTAAAAAAGTCATAGCCCTTAAAGCTTTTATCTCATAATAAATTAGGGAATCAAGTTTGAGAGCTCAGCATTATATTTCTATAAAAAAAAAAAGAAAAGTTGTGTACCCTTCCTTATAAACTATTTTGTATGAGTGCGGTTTTGAGGAGAAATCTATAAATTAGATATAAGATTTATCTCACTGTTAACAAAATAAATAGGCTGACTTTTCAGAGTCAACGCAGTTTTAATTTCTTAAAGTGTTCATTTCTGTTTCAGCAAATGAAAATACATTTCTTATAATACTAAAGAAATTACAGTTTGTCACGTGCAATTGATGAAATGCGCAATGGTTACTATGGGTTTGTTGAACTCAATTTATTATTTTCTTATAATCTGGGAACTAGAATTTATGTAAACACAAGTTTTCAATTTTTCTTTCTTTTTTTAATTCATGTTGAAAAAAGGAGGGAACACATCATGAAAAGTTCTTCCTTTTACGGGGAATGTTAAAATTTCTAAATTTCAAGGATACCAAATTTTGATGGTACTATGTTAGTATACATACATGTATATTTTAAGCTTATTAGGAATATAAGCAAAAAAAAAGCTGGCTTTGGTTTCAATTTTGTTCTTACGAAGTAGAACTATACAAGTTTCCTTTCTTTACATAAAAAAGTTTTTTTCCTTTGATAAATACAAATTAATTCAACTGTTGAAAATGATTCCCTTTACATAATCAAAAAAAAATAAGATAAAATCGAAAATATCGTTTAATTCTAAAATCAATAATACTGCAAAATTTATTCATGGGCTGGGTGTGTTTCACTATATTTATTATCATTTTTCTATTTTTATAAATTTTAATACTATTATTTTTCTATATGAATATTTAAAGTACACAATCTTTAAAGTCCTTTTACTCTTTTGAAACTGGAATTGCTCCCCTAACAAAGGAGGAACACGTTTTATGACCATGAGAGATCGGCGATTATCGTGTAACACCACATTGATATTTATTATTTAAGTTATTATAATGTTTTACCTTTATACAACGAAAAACACATAATAAATAACAATTCCAATTCTTAAGTTTAAGAGATATCGTATTATAAGGTCTTGAAAGTGAAAGTGTTTAAGGTAGATGAGATCACAGAAAAATCGATTTGTTTAAAATACGTTCGAACAGACAATTATTATGAATTTTTTTTTATGTATCTGAAAATAATAAATTCTTCTTATTTTTTCTGCAAATGTACTATTGATAATTTTATTTTTTTATGAAATTTTAAAAGTTAGGAATATATTTTCTTGATAGCCAACGAAAAAATATGCTTCAAAGTAATTGTTTGAACTTATTAAAATGCTCGAATTATATGTGTAGAAAGTGCACAGCAAAAAAGATAGTTTAAGGTCGTAAAACGGGTGATGCGTTTTCTCTAGCTATAGCTAGAAGAAACATTTTCGTTTCATGAGGATCATTTATGGTAAAAGGACACTTTATGGTCTTTAAAATTTTTGTTGTATTTTAAATTTCAGTTCTACTTGAAAAACGGCTCTGCTTTGCCTTTGTATTTTTGTTGTTGTTTTTTCCTTCCATACATTTTATGTGGGATAAAACATGCAACACACATCACTTATTTGCGAGTGACATGTGTGAAATTTTGAAATAATAATTTCATTCCACACATCTTGGCGACGGCACCTTTCAAATGAAACCGCTTTGAGTAAAATCGGTTGAGGACAAAAAAAACGCCTTGCCAATTAATATATAGATTTCGGTTTTTAATTCGATTTTTTATACTACATTCGCCAAATTGAAGGATTGATACAAATATAGGTATACATGAAATCTTGGTAGTTCTAGTGCTAAAAGCAGTAAAAGCAAAAACAAATACAACAGAATTGATGAGAGTCGCTGAAAGTTGCACCGGCATAAAAATCGACTGTAAAATATCTGCTTCTTTTTTTTTTTTTTTTTTTAAAAAAATGAAAAAATAAAAACAGTAAGACATTTGCAGTTGAACCATATTTAATATTAATATGAGGCCATTTTTCATACTTTTGAATAAATATTCTAAATAACAGCAGCATTGTGTAAAAGAAGTAAAAAAAAATAGGTTTTTGGGCGTCCAAATATTCTACAGACTCTGAATGAATTTAAAACAAATTCTTAGTAATTCTTAGTTTCTAAAATAAATGTTTCTTATTTCAAGAAATTTAAAATTCACATTAATATTTATAAACAAAAACTCATCAAGAGCTCCAAAAATACATTCAAATGAAAATTTGCAATGTTAATGGCGAAACCTGCTAAAATATCAAAAAAAAAAAAAAAAACTGCTGTTATTTATATCAGGTTTTGTACATGCTCTGTTGTTCCAAGAAACTTATATAGTATAACTTTTTATGTAATTGAGCTGTATTTCATTCAATTTTTAATTCATAACAATACAAAAGATCACACAATGGATTTTGATTAAAATGTTCTTTATCAACATTAATTTATGTTGTAATATTTTTATTTGTTGAAGTAACAAATTTATTTAAGTTATTCTTATGTAATCAAATGTATTAAAAAATTGACAGTTGTATTTATTCAATTTTTTTACCAAATATTTTGATAAAACGCTTTAAAATTGGAAGATAAGGAAAAAAGTTATCAAGAATTTATGATTAGTATAGTTGCCTTATTTCGTCTAATATCTTTGTGTCACTTAAAGTTTAGGCCTTAGAAGTGGCAAAATATTTTTATTTTTTTTTTGAGATAGGAACAAAATTAAGGCAATTAATATAGACCTAAAATATATATAATTGGCCCCAGGTATATAAATTGTTGCTATACCGTTTTAATTGTTTTATGTTTTATGCAATGGCATAGAGTTAGGATGATGTAATTTTTTAATTTTTCTTTTTTATGCTTAATATCAGAGTTTATAGAAAACAAGTTTTTTTTATTAATTGTATAAATACAGTTGACTAAAAAATTGAAATACTAACAAGAAATTAAATAAAAATTGGTCCAAAGGTCAAAAAGTTATAGAATTAATATTATAGTAGGAATGATTTTATATGTTACTGGGAATGAAGTTTTTACTACTTAGCAGATTTTTATGAAATGATCTTAAGAAAGTTGACTTTATTTGGGTAATGATGTATCTCTGTGGATTACATACATTTTTGTTAAAAAAATGTTTGTAGAAATTAATGATAGAAATTGTAGAGCGATAAATACAGTTTTTATATGCCGGAGAGATGAAGAAAACATCATACATTAGCAGAAAAAGTGAAATGGTAGATTTAGGGTTTGTCTTAATAAGTTTTGCCGAAAAAATTAAACATTTTTCCCCAAAATAAGGTAGGATTAATCAAGCCCAGCAGGAGTTCTTTTGAATTGAAAGCCACGAAAAACATCTGATTTGCAAAATTTATACAGGGTGCATCTCGATTAAGTATGCAGAGTATTCAAGAGTAAAAAGTTTATAAAATTTCACTGACAAGACAAGCAAAAAGTGGGGTTCTAATTTTATCGTTTAAATCCTCAACCGTTTCAAACGTTTATGATTTATTTTTTTCCCAGCCATTTCATTTCTCATAACTTTGCAATTAATATAAATTATTGTTTATAATATTAAATATTTTTATTAATTTAAAAGCTTGAAAATTAAGTATAGAAAGGAGTTAAAGAATTAGTCATTTATGGGTTTTTAATTTCAGGTAATTTCAAGCTGAGATACAGTGATCACCAAAAATTATCTGTTCCCAAAGACATCCGTGGAAAAGCTGTATCACCAGCTTGTTTGTAGATATTTTCTA
Source organism: Acrocera orbiculus (assembly GCA_947359355.1). Taxonomy (NCBI): domain Eukaryota; kingdom Metazoa; phylum Arthropoda; class Insecta; order Diptera; family Acroceridae; genus Acrocera; species Acrocera orbiculus. The sequence goes on from OX375757.1 coordinate 49,959,592, forward strand.
ATAAAAAAATTACAAAATGTTGTTAAAGTCATGCTTAATAATGTAAAAAAGGTTTGAATAAATTTGCTTGTTCCATATTCATACAAAATAATTCACGCAAAAACCTGACCCCTCCCTTAAAAGCTATATGTGTCTCCGGTATAACTCAATAAGTGTAGAATTTAAAGTTTTTAAACATTAACCTCTTTAGATGTTATTTATCATCAACGTATACGCATTCAAGTAATATATTTGTTTCCAAAAAAAGGACTAAGCTAGACTTGGATGAGGATTTTCATGCAATTGGTTTCAGTGTAAATTAAGTTGTAAACCCTGTAGGGAAATTAAGAATCTATCATTAATGAAAGGGAACTATTTTTCAGTCATAATGATAATTTCTTTGGGAGCTATATTCCAAAATGGCCGCTCTACTTACTCGTCTCGGCTACTTTTGTCATTATAAAGTAGCTATAATGACTGCTTAATTTATGCTTTATTGATGAATTTTTTACTTTGCAATTTTTCTACCAAAAGTCCACAGGAATTCTTATATGAAAAATTCACTAATGCACATTTTCCCTACTGGGAAGAATCTGTCCATTGTCTTGTCTCAGTATCGGTAATTGAAACACTATCAAAAGATTCTGTATATCATGGGTATAGTGAATTTAATGATCACCTGATAAAAATTTACGTGAACGTTGCCAAAAATAACCTCTAGTGAAAGAAGACGTCGACACTGTGTGTGAAAATTACATTTCGTGAGATTTTAATGTTATTGGGTTATCAGTTTGGCCTAAATCTTCACTATTTTGATGGTTATAAAATAATCCACCATTAATATTTGAACTAAACTTTAAGTATTTATTTAATTACAACATCGATATCATTTTTAAATAATAAAAGCTTTGGGCTTGCTGTATTTCCAAAACCATTATCAAAATGGGCCGAGCAATCCTCGTACAAGCTTTTCCCTTATAACACGTAAGCTTTTTTTTGAATTCTTGAAGATACATACTAAATAAAGTAGAAAAAACAAAGGCCACTTCTATAATTAAGTCAAGTAGGATAACAATAAGAAATTATAGAAAATAATAATTTAAAATTTTTTTAACAAGATCTAACAAAATTTTAAAACTTACCTCATTTGTCTATCGTATCCTGTCTGTCCTGAAGACATATTGCTTTCAATTATTGCAAAAGATTCTGTAAATGAATTCAAATTTTTATCTGAAAAGTGCAGGTAACTGTCTTGTGGGCTAATTTGTTGGGGTTTACTACTTTGAAAAAAACTGACTCGTACTTTGGCTCTCTCTAATCTAAAAAAAAAGAAAAAATTTCTTTTAATTTAACTATAAAAAACGTAAATATGTTAATATTAATTAATATTATATATCTATTTTCATGATGAGCTTACAAATAGATTACTGGATAAAAATGTGACAGTAAATATAACAAAAAAAAGGGTGATAAAATCTTTTATAACTTTACACCACTTTTTTTAAAAAATATTTTAACTTCTCTAAAAAGATATATAAAATGCACCAACTTTTAAGTCAGATAAATATATTTCAAATTAAATTAAAAGCATGAATCAAATAAACTACAAATTAGCATAAATTTATATTTCAAAAATAATAATTTTATTTTTTCTTATACATAAATCAATAAGTTCGACACTTCACAAAATAACAGCTTAAGGTTTAACAAAGCAAAAATATTAGTTATTTTTGTTAGATCTGCTCCATTCATATCTGATCTTTAATGAAAAAGTATAATCCAGTCTAATCCGCAAGTGAATTTAAAAACGCTTAACATAAGTGAAATCTAACTAAATCATAGATTGAAGCAATTTATAAACACAGACAAAAATACTTTGGGATTTATCAAACTCATCTTCTTTAAAGAAAATGTTAAACATAAATTTCAATCTTACTTTATTCAAATTTAAAATTGAATTTTAAAGAAATTTAAAAAAATTAAGAAGCTTTTTAAAATTTTTATTTTTATTTTTTCTTGTAAATAGGAAACATTTTTAATTCATAAAATCTATTAACTGAGAAAATAAAATCGTGCTTAAGTATCTTGTAGCTATATAAAATTTAATATTAGTGATTACATCACAATGAAGCGCATCTCTTTATAAAACCTTCATCTCTAAAACATCATTTATGGAATTCCGTGTTGTTTACAATGGGAACTAATTACAAACAAGTTGTATCCAAATTAAATTCCTAATGAAATAATTTCCCACAATGACTATAGTCCGGTAAGGTTTATGCAAAACTTCCTCGACGATCGTTTGATTAGTGTTCTTCCTTGTGCAAATAATTTAATTAATTCGAAAATTTTATTAAAACAGTTTTTATAGATGTTTAAATATCATGTATCTTAATTTAAAAAAATAGAATCTGAATCTAGTATAATTGATCTTTTGCCCCAAATAAAGTTTCTTTCTAATTACGTTATATATGTTTCAATTGAATAATGATTAAATGGTTAACTTTTCATTTCTTTTATTTTTTTATTAAAAAAATTTAGTATTTTGTATTAATTTAAATTAAATGACGCAATGGGCGTATAGATATAGTAAAGAAAAATTGCAGAAAAAAATTTTTAAATATATTTTGCTAAATATTTTAGCAAAGTTCAACAGTGACAAACTTTTTCCAGTTTCAAATTTAGACAGGAAATATCAAACGTTGCTTTTCATGTTCGGACGCTGCAGTTAGGAGTTTTTCAAAAGTCAATTTGATTTAAGACTATTGAACTGATCCTGAAAAGCTTTTTATCTAATGTTATAACCCAATTAACACGTTCACACCGGCACGTATCACCGATGGCCGCACTAGGCTGTTCCATTCAAGCGTCACCCCACAGCAAAAAACATGAAAATTGGCCCAGGCGGCGGGAACGTGTTAAGGGGGAAAACACCTTTAAAATTTTTTGTTGTTTCCTAATTCGAATTTATAATTGGCTAAGAATACGCTGTAAAAAGGAAAAAGCGAAATATTTATGGATTTATTGCAACATTGCTGAAATTTCAGCTTATATTGTTGCTGGAATTTTTAATGAAGGCTACACCTTCGTTTTGAAACCTATGAACATTCTGGGTATAATTGTTGGAATTTATTGCAAAGTTTTAGCGGAACAGAGCCGGATGAGTGTTTCCAAAACAAAAGCAGCTCGTACAGTTGGAAAACAGCAACTGCTTAAAAATAATCAAATTTTTGGGGTAACTGAAGGTCTATTGAACGGACCTAGAATTGCCAATCGATAAGTTACTTAAACTTATACATAGCTATACCGTATTGAAACTTTAAAGAAGATTATTTTGAAACTGTATTTTCAAAAATACAGAAAATTATCGTGTTTAAAAAAAATAAAAAGTTCATGTCTCTAAAAAATTACCATTTTTTTTTTTGCATAAAGGTATTTCCCCCCTTAAATAGAATTTCCAATATTAGCGGGAAAAATGAGCTTATTTAAATCTGTCGTTCAGGTTAAGAAAACTAATAACAATTTACACTGAAATTGGTTCATTGGAAATACTTCATATTAGAATTCCTAAATGAATGGCTGGTGGGTTTTCCCTTTTTTTATACCAAATTAATTTAGATTCTGGCTTTTGAACCCTTTATTATCCTCTCTAAATTACAGATATATCCGTAAAGTAGTTATTTAGCGACCATCGTATTTGAAATTTTAGTTTGTAGATAAGTACGTTTAAAATTTTATTTGCTGGGGTTCACGAGGCTCATAATAAGCCTATGTTTTAGTTCATTTTGCACAACAGTGACTTTCCTAACGCTTGAGATCTTAGTTGCCAGCAAAATCAGAGCAGATGATTAAATGTCATTATTCACCTATTCGCAGCCATCTGCGACTGAGATCTTAAACGATGAACTGCTGGAAGTAATTAACCATACTTCGTTCTGGTGACAAATGGACAAAATTATTCAGATAATAATTTATTAGTTAACTGTTTGGGAATACGAATATGTCTCGAATTGTAAATTTGACAAAATCTATTAGATTAAAAACAAATCAATCCTCTATTTTGTTTACATTTCATAAAAGTCTTTTAACCATTTTTTTTGCAAGTCATTTTCCAAATTAAAACCTCTAAAGAATATTTATTGTATATAATTCTAGAATTACTTTAAACAATTTCGCATTGTTGCTAATAGTTTTATTTCTTCCTGTTATTCAAATTAATTAATTCATTGCTGTCAATAATAACTTTCATGTTTCTGGGTCTTTTGTTCTGTTTTATAACAATTGAGTATTTGAATTTATATTTCCGTTTTTATAACATTTGGATTAATTTGGATTATTTTCTACTTGTTATTACTTTAAGGAGCCTAAGCTACACAATAGAAAATAGAAAATTCTTTTATTAGATTCTTGAGCTAGCAAAAAAAATAAAATTATTTAAGTGATTTTATTAAGAATTACTTATTACATCATTTTAAGCTTAAATTATTATACTTAATCACATGTAGAACATAAGTCAAATTATCCATTAATATATACAAGTCTATAATTCTGTTTAAATTTTTATTTTCGAACACAAAAAATAATGATCAATAAATAAAGCAACTAACACTTTCAATCCTCATCTACACTATCGAAAATCATATAAAAAAATCTATGATAATGAGAACATTTCATTAACATATTGAAAATAAAGCTTGTTTCCACTTGAATCAATTATAAACAATTAAAATATCATACTAGAAAATTGGTTTGGAAATTTTATGATTAATTTTAATTGTCCTCAATATTAGTCACATAAATTATTTTTAATTTGAAAGAGGAATTAAAATCTCTTCGTTTCCAATATTAGAAATATTAAGATAAAAATTTGGTCTAGTCTGATTTTTCAAAGTATGAAACGTTATTTTTTTCCCAATTTATCACATAATCTTATTTTAATATTAATTATTAAACCAAAAAGAGTAGACAAAAAAAATATATATTCAAAAACTGTTCATGCTCTATCTATCACATCAATATTTGACAGCTGATTTTAGTTTAGAGGAAGATCAATTATTGCGTAGGATGACACAGTTAAGAGCATAAATAAGACATCATCTATACATATGTTATATGACACCTGTCAAATATTTATCCTAATCTATATGTGACGTATTTTTTGTTACTTCAAGTGAAAAGAAAAAGAAGAAGTGAAATTCGTGGTTTTAGAATGGTTTATAATTCAAATTGAAAGCTTCGCGATTAATAGGTACCAAGAATTATATTTGTATGATTAGTGACTATTGATGAAAAATAGCTTTAAATGTTGCAAGCAGAGCGATAAACATAATATTGAATAGTAATTCGGTAAATTTTAAGCAAAATTTGCAAAGCCATTTATCAAAATGAGGAGTTATAGACCGGGACGCTGTGACAGTGACCCATCGACTTACAAATGAATAATTTCGAGGACATGAAAAATCATTTGGTTGGCCAAGCAATATCCTGGTATGAATTTGCCAGGAGCTTTATTTCTACATTAATATGAGATATCGTGCTTCATATATTACAGTTAGTGTAAAAAGTCTGAAAGATTTTTTGCAAAATGGGGTTTAACCAGTTAACTGTGTTTGACGTGTATGTATATACGTCATGGAAAAGTGGCAAAAATTTTCGTCATGACGTATATACACGTCATGCGAAAAAAGCAGTTACCATTAGTTATTTAACTTGTTATTTTTGTGGAAAAAAGAAACATATATTTTTAAATTTCAATATATGTTTAGAATGATTTGAGACCATGACAGAATAAAACGAAAAAATAAAAAACATTAATGAAAAATATGAAATTAAAAATATGATACAAATTACGGTTGTTATGTAGACAAGAGTCCTCACTCAAAGTTTATGCTCAAATGAAATCGATTTGGGAAATTGAAAATTTTACGCCGGAATATTACTCTTCGAACTCTGCATTTGCTTCCAGTATCTCTTGTCGACAAATAAGCTTGAAACGACTCTCATAACGCTGTGTAGGATCCCTGTAATAAATCTGCCAAATTTTAAGGAACAAAAGTTTCCCTGTTTAATCCAAGTTTTACATCATTTAGTTCTAATTAATATGTATGTATGTATGCTTTTATGATTTTCAATTTGGGTCATGAAAATTTTTGCAAAATGTGCTAAACTGAGATTTTCTACTTTATCAAAATTCTGAATTTATCAATTGTGCGAAAAAAGTGCAAGAAATGAATTGATTAGTTCTGACATAATTTTAATATTTCAAAAATAAAAACAACAAAATATTACAGGAACATTCATAAATAAATTCAATGCTTTAAACTGTAAAAAAGAAAAACAATAATTTGGCTGTGTACCAAAAAAAATTCATTTGGAATTAAATGATATTAATATCTCTAACTCCTGTTTTAAATTGTTTTAGATGGAAAGCAAAGTCCACTGAGAGCTTAGGTAATTGCGACGTATGCAATAACACATTAAAGACAAATAGCTTTTTTGTCAAGGTCATTTTCGGGATTGCTGGCGTAGAACCAAATATTCAACACGTGTTAACAAAAAAAACACATTTTCTTTTTAAGTTTTCTAAATAATTCCACCCTAACACATTTCTTGATTTGAAAATATAAAACTATATTTAGTAAATTCAATTCAATTATATTTACACTCATACATACATATAAACATATTATTGGATACGCAAATATGATGGGTAATTGAGGTTTGTTATTATCTCAAATCAAGTGCTAAAAGGCTTGGTTTCCGTTCAAGCTTACCGGTGGGATGCTCTGTTCACTTAAGATTATTTGTAATCTCTGTTACTATTTTTGGTTTTCAATTTTACGTAAAAGCTTTGACGGTTTTTTCTTTTAAGCAGTCAATAAAAAAATTAGAAGTAATTAAACGAAGATAGATGACTCATGTCAACTAAAAAAAACTTAAATTTAATTTAATCAAGTTTTTTCTCTTTTTTGATCGTATTTTATACATTTATTTCACTGTACACAATAAACTCTAGTTATTCGTTAACGGGAAAAGTGTAGATGAGTTCTCAATGGATTAACCCAACAAGATCGTCATACTTCAATTCAATTAGCATTTGAGTAGGCATGAGTTCATTCCATTTAACTAATGTACATATGCTATATCTTTTATAGGTGTTATGTGAAAAAATTCAGTTTGCATTTGTATTACACCCCCATAAATGCAATGAAATAGCTACTATTAAAACAATTTTTTGCCTGCAAATATTGCGATATAAGAATAAATCCGAAAAACAAGTAAATATTTAGAGAATGGATAACAGATTTCAAAAACGTGGCACAAGAAAAGAGATTTTTGATCGTACAACTTATCAATATCATATATATTTGTATGGCAAGTGTTGATCAATCCCCGACAAATGAGAAATTTCGCTAGACGTTTGAAGTCACGCAAAAGTATGAAATCGTTTGTATTCGCTTTAGACTGCTTTAGATTATATCATTATATCATTCTGCATTTATAAAAATTAAAATATTTCAAAAAAATAAATTAAAAATTCCCCACTTGCTTCAAAAAATTACAAAGTATATAACTGTAATTATTTATTTACAGTTCTAAATTTAGTTTGTACAATTATTATTTGTTTTGTTAACCAAAAAAAAAAAAACACAGCATCTATAAAAATTTTTCGAAAATCAAAAAATAAAGCTTTACTAGAAGCAGCAATAATTTTAGAAATTTTCTAGAATAGAATGCAATTCAATTTGAATAAAAAACAAAGATAATAATAATAAAAATGTCATAAGTTATAATAATTTTTCGTTGCAGCTTTTCAGTAAAGTTCCGTCCGATATAGTTAAGATAATGATTCTTAATGAATTCCATATTTAAAATTTTATTGCTTTCAATTTCTCTAATTAGGTTGGTTTTCTTATCAACAAAATGTCCGTGCTGCTCTTAAAGTAGAAATAGTGAATTTTGCCAATTTGGAGTGATCTCATGCTCGGATGACGCAATATTTTAACAAAATAAGAACACGACCTTGTAATTACCAATTCAGTTGTGGTAAATTTGTTTTTTTTGTTGTTGTTGTTTTTTTTGTGTAATTTTATGGCATGAACAGTTTGCCGCTTAAATTGCTACAAACTTTTGATCCGTCTGATATGCAGTTTCATCTTTTATGACTTTGTAAGCAATGCAATCAAATAAGTCATATATATAAAAAGTGTTCCAGACCACTAATACATCGTAAAATTTGATTTTTTTGTTGCTTAAATGCATAATTTATTTTTATTCCGGTAATTTTTTTTTTTTTAATTTTGAAAAAAATTACTGTAAATATTGAATCATTAGAATGAAAATAGCTTCTATGATATGAGATTTTTTGTTATTTAATGTATGGTTGTACATGATGCAAGTAAAAAATGATTAATTTCGGAAATGTATAGATGCATATGTTATGCATATTAATAAGAATACTGTGTTATTACATATGACAAATTTTAATGCATTGTAAACATTTGGCATTGAATAATTTGATTTCTAAAATGTCATATGGTATACACCATATTACAGAAATAGTTTCTTTCTTTTCTTTTCAAAATCTGTTTGAAAAGTTTTTTTTTGAATAGTTTTCTAATTTTGTTAAATATTGTTTATTAGTTATTGTTTACAGTTATTTTTATTTTTGCTAATAATTGTTATTATTGTCAATAAATAATTGTTTAAAGCAAAAAATTATCCTAGCGTATACCGCAGCTGCGCAGCATTTTTAATAGCTTAAATCCTTTTTTTTAATGAATGCTACAAGAAAACTAACTACAAGAATAACTAGGACTACTAGATTTATAGACCATGAACTGTTTTGATTCAAAGCGACTGAAAGAGTTCAATTATTTCTATAAATAATAAATAACAACCAATAATTCTGATATCATTAAAAAAAAATAATTTAATGAAAAATAAAATAAAATTTGCGCAAAATTTGCTCAAGAAGGAGGTAAAGACCTAAATTATACTCACAAGAATCAAGAGAACTTCTTGTATTTTTCAATGTAAAAATAGGTAAAATTTAGGGTAAAACAGGAAAAAAACATAATTTTCTTTCAAACTGCCGCCATTTTGTGTAAAAAAATTTTTTTCCAAAAACCTCTCGTATTACTCAAACTACATCCTTCCTCTTAAAGATTTAAAACAAATTTTTTTGTCAGATCACTGGAATAATTGGAATCCTGTACACCAGGACACGCCATTTTTCCGTGAACCCCCAATTTACCGGCCTGCAGTTTCTTCAATTTTGAATTTTGAATATTATTAATATTTTATACTCTCAAAATATCAATAAATAACAAGTAAAAAAAATAGATGGAAAAATATTTATTTTTTTTTTATGGCGTCCGAAAAAATACCCAATATTTGAGCGTCTAAATCAGTATACACCCTTATTAATGGCAGTTAGACGGTTCAATGTATATAATTATGATATTTATTTTAACCTTTTCACTGTATGTTCTAATAAAGTGTATTAGACCTATCTGGGAAATAGGAATTTTGTACGGGAATATTAAACGCGCGTCTGAAAAGGCTACTAATCATCCAATATCGGATTTGATGTAGTGATTCATGTATAGGCTAATATTAGGCAGATATTAGGTTCAAGTTTTTAATATAAATTTAACAAAAATGAAATGTTTCGCTAAACATTTTAAGACTTACAAGATCAAATTTGTTTGTTTTGTTTATTTGATAGGTAAATAATTTTAGGGGAAAGGCACAGCTACATCATAAAATTATTTGTGTATTTTTTAAATTCCTCGTCGTTTTACACTTTTACACTAGGATGTCTCTTGTACACTGGCGTTTTCCTAATCATACATTATTCATTTATTTTCTAATTTGAACATTTAGCATGTGTCACAATAATATTGTTCTTTGGTCAATAAAATAGGGCGTTGTGTGACTATAGAGCATAATTTTAAATTTTATTCACCCTTTTGTTTTTACTCGAAGTATTTATTGGATCAATAACTCATTTGAAATTCAAATCACTTTTTGCACTACGTATTTTGTATTGCCCTCCAGAATGTGTCTAAACGCTGACCCTTAATAAAACACCGGCTGATAAACTTTCTGAATGCTTTCTAAATTGATGGTATGATAGATAACCTTAAAGAGAGTGAAAGGATAGCTTGAATTTTTACATTATATATAGCAGTCAGCATGACAACTCATTTGAATCATTCGCATACCTTAAATGGTATAAGTTAAATATATTCTACTCAGGAAATATAATTTTTTCGCATATAAAATATTTAGTGTTGAAATATATTTCCTTACGAAAAATAAACACAAACTTTACAAATGCTTTTTAGGGACTAGTCATTTTGTTTAGGTTTGACAAATTAGTAAATCAAATAAATTCCTGGATAGAAGAATCAGGGATCAGATTCCCATTGCATAACAACTTTTTCCAAATATCGATTTTTCATATTCATTTTCACTTTCACACAATTTGAATTTTGCACAGGACTTCAGTTGCACTGGATTTTTAGAACTCAACTCAATTATGGTTATTAAAAAGTTTTTCTATGTATGTAACTAACGTGGAAATTTTATTTATATAGAATTCAAAAGAGACCTTCATTTTGTATAAAATATATTTTGGGTATCAAACAAATCAGCAAATCACACCTAAAGCCTGTAAATGTATTAAGCAAGAAATATTGATGAAATTTTGTATGAAAGTAGCCCTTTAGAGGATATCTATTGTTACTCAAATGCAGATGTGCTGCTTGAATGCTCGTCACCCCTGTATTTTTTGCAAAGGATCTTTTGTATTATATTTACCGTTAAGATAAAATGTTATTTGTGCTATCTTTTACATTCATTGTAAATTTTATTGTATTTTTTGATACTTTAGGAAGTGTTAACTTATAAAATTCATTAAAGAGGAAAATTATCTTTTATCTTTAATAAAATTTTAGTCAGAAAACAATAAAAACGAAGAGTAAAAATTGCTCCCTCCAGTTTGATTTCTATTTCATTTAAACAGCATTTAAAATCATTCTCTTTACTTTTCTATTGAATTCTCTTTTCTTAAAAAAGTTAAATTTTACCAGTAAAATAACAATAACAAAATGCTATTTTTAAACATACAGAAAATTGTTTTTAACACGTATTTCAGTAATTTAAAACGAATAAATTGGATATAAATGCCTATGGTGGCAAACTTACGCACAGTTATAAATAATATTTGACCAAATAAACAGCGGTATGTATTTAAATCGGATCGTGTAGTGTGGGATGAGTTAAAATGTGAGAGCCTTTTTAACGGACCAAACCTTATAAGAGAAGATAATCCTAAAAATAGAAATATATTTATTATGGCAGTGGAAGAAACAAAGGTTAAAAATAGATACGGGAAAATAGTTTTTAAGTAATAAATTTTTATGTTCAATAAGAAATGGCGCTATTTAATTTGTTGTTTTATTTTTTTAATGTTGGTACTGCTGCTTAACTAATATATATATGTGTATTTACAACTCTTCAAAGTTATGAAGTGTCATAGAAATATGTTACAAAAGAAAAAATTAAATGTTAAACATTGATAGTATTTTCAGGAAATGGTCTTGGAAGATCGTTGATTAACCGTGAGAGATTTAATATAAACCCAAGTTTCTAATTAGGCTGGATAAGAAATATTTTGGCTCCTATAATGATCCTGATTGAAAATAATAGGTTTAACCAGAAGTCAGCAGCCCACGTCACCTTCAATGGATGATTGCAACTGTTCAATTCTTTGTATATACATTAGATAGACGTCGGATGAAGCAAGCTAAGAATTAGGGAGCTGTCTGATGCCGTGAACTACAAATATGGAGGCCGACAGGAACGTGTTAAATAAATAACTTGACAAAAAACATACAAGATTCCTAAATAGAATGGTAAAGACGCTAGTGTCAAATTATTATTTTGTCTTTTTGTAATTTTTTTTTGAATATTTTCATAGTTCAATCCCTTTTTCAACCCTAGTTCCCTTTTTTATTTCTAAAAATTTCAGAAAGGCGAAAAAAGCGGGGAAGAAACAATTTTCTTAAAAAAATTTAAAACTCCTCGTAGTGCTGTAGCCACATCCTTCTTTTTGAAGAATTCAAAAGGAGAGGCCAATACAATGTATTAGACGTCTAAGGAGGAAGTGTATAAGGCCTGATTATGTAGATATAGCCAACAACATAATTTATAATTTCAATAAACTGTGTTATAATATTGTTACATTTTCTACATTCCCATATTCACTTCTTGTCCGAAAATATTGGTGTTGTCACAGTCAAGAACAGGGGAAACGGTTTCACCAAAACATTAAGCTTAAATTAACAGACATCAAATAAGGTGGGACGTATGAATGATGTCTAGATTTTGCTAGATGCTAAAAGAGAGATGAACCGAATCATAACTACAGGCGAAAAAAAATTGATCAGAAGTTTTGAAAAAACAAGAAAAATATATTATAAGGCTTCTTGTCTCAATAGGTCTTATTGTTCAATATTATATATTAATTTTGATTTTATTATTTCATAAAAAAATGATCGAAAACCTTTAAATATATCTTCAGTAAAAATAAATCTCGGTATGTTATGTTCTAAACAAAAAAAACAACAACAGTACTGTAAGTATTTAAATTCAACTAAAAAAAAACCATAATTATTTGAAAGGGGAAAACAAAAAATTTTATTCAGCAGGACTGTATAATTAGTTCACAAATACTACTTTATAAACAATTGTTGAATAAATCTACGATAATAAAAAAAGACATATTATGATAGCATGACAACAAATTCCATGAACTATTTAAAATTTTGATTAAATCAAAAATCTGAAAAACACACGCAATAAAAAAAAATGTTTTTTACGTGATGTCCGTGAAAACACCATTGACATAAATTATAGAAACATAATTTCAGTACATGTACATAGCGCTAAGTACATAAAAATATATATTTTATATCAAATTAAAGAATCAAAAACATAATTATCAATAAATTTATGAGATAAAAGAGGATTATAAACTAGTTTTGGCTGGCAAATTAATAACAATTATCATAAATGAAGGCCATTGGGGAAAACTCTGGATTCATTTTTTTTTTTTTTGTGAATTTTCGAAACAGTACTGCAAAAGAAAGCAAAAGCTTTATTCTCTTTAAGAAATTATAACTTTTTTTTAATCGTATGAATAGAGAAATACAGTAATTATATATGAAGCAGTTATTCTGTAGTAATAATATAACTGTTTATATCTGTTTTGTTATATCGTCGAACGTGACAAAAATTATTTAACCATATGTTATGAATGGGCGCGCGGGTTATTTTGTTTTCAAATAAAAAAAGTAAAATATAAATAAAGCTTTTTAAGAGTAACATATTCTTTTTTATTTATTTTTTAAAAGCATCATACACATATGCACAATCATATTAAAGTGTTTAAATTGCCGGTGTGCGAATAAACTGAGCTTTGTTAAACGATACTCTGGCAGTACTTATAATAGAAACTAAAAAGAAAAGAACAAATTTTATTATACATACGGTTACAAACTTAACATTACATATTTGATAATATAGAATTTAAAAAAAACTTACTACATTATAAAAAATACTCACTAGTTCTTTGGTATTTCTAGCTAACAATAATAAATTCAAGTATCACACACTTTCATTTCATTCTGTTTTTTTTAACACTTATCTCTCATAACACTTTTTCACACACCTTCACATATCAAATTTTATTAAATATAAATTTTCAATTATTCTTGAATAATTTATCACAGCACATATATATATATATATATATAATATAAAAATTCAGATATTTAATTTTGGAAGAAATATTTTAATACACACAGTTAATCCAGTCAAACAAGATTTTATATCTAATTAAATTTAAGAATTCAGCTTAAATAGTGCCGTCATCAAGCAACACAAGCAACAAACATCAAATGCAGCAAGTATTATTATTAAATTGCTTACATCACCCAAATGGAAAAAGAGAGCTATATTTTGGGGAATTCGCCGCTAATAAAAAAATAAAACTAAAGAGATTTATATTCAGCAAATACTCGCTCATAGCTTTTATTATAGTGTTTCATTCTCATCTGGTCCGTTTTTTTTTTGTAAACTTTTATTTTTGTTCTCTTTTTTGGTGTTCAAAGAAATAATGAGATTTTTTAATTTTTTTGGATGATAGCATTTGAAAATTGATTGTGTTTTAGTGTGTGTGTGTGTGTGTATGTGTGTTTAGTGCGGTCAAAAAACGTTTGGGTATATAAATTCTAAGAACATATCAGATATAAAATCAGTTGTGTAAGTATATAGTTTTCAAAGTTTGCACTCCTCAACATTTGGACATTATTTAAAATCAAATAAATTTTTTTTTTAATTTTTTCGACTACATTGTGCGATGTCGTTAAAAGTTTATTTGGTTTAAAATCTTTTTTACTTCTATTATTTTTACCTAATCCTAAAGCTCTATCGATTAATATATGGTTTCGTAATTATATTCTACAACTCCTATCCTTTAAGAATAAATAATGTGTACACGGGAAAAAGAAAATTACTAGAAAGCTTTTACATTCAAAAAAGTTTTCATCAGATTTTTAAAGATCCTGTTTCTCGCAACAAGAATTGCTGCTTTAAAATTAATTCAATTATGTTTCCTCAAAGTTAATTAGTGCAAAGGAAATTGTTTATGAAATAGAAAACTACTTTTCTATACATTTAATATTGATTTACAAATATAACTGTGTCAATGATGACTGTAAAAAGAAAAAAGAGGCTATTATTTATAATATGATCAAAGATAATCATGAACAGCTCCCACGTTTGAAACCTAAATTGCCTACAAAATCATAGAATGTCCATTCCCTTGCTCTCCGAAGACTGAGATCTTGAAAGATGAACAGCTGATGGAAGTAATTAAATATACACCATACACCTAGATATTTTTTTACGCGATCTTACTTTTATGTTGTATTTTTTTAAAAATATTATTCAATATTGTTTGGCTTGAATTATGTTTTACCTAAAAACATGCTTGCAACAAGTTCAAGGTTCAACAAACTTGAATATCATTTTATTATAAATAATATATCCTAAGGTACAGCGCCCTTTAAGGTTCTAAAGAAACCTAAGCAATTCTATAGCATATGCTTCAAGGAAATTCTAAAGGAGAATATAAAAAGCAACACAAACAATTTTTTTGTAGTACACAAAAAACGTATTCGTTCGTATATTGAGATATAATTCAATTTATATTTTCAATTAATTTTTTTTGTTTGTTGGCAACAATTTTTTCCACCAGAAATATTATGTTTATATTACATACCCACTTTTTTACACACTATCCTTTTTACACAGTTTCTTTAATTTATGTGATCTTTTTTGACGCAATTTTTTTAATTTACGTAATGTTTTTAAACGGTACATAAAAATAGGCATAGGCATGGGCTTCAGTTGAGCAAAATTTGTTAAATAATACTTTATTATTGAATTTTTTAGAAATAAATAAGAGTTTAAGTGATTAATATTATAAAAAACAGCCAAAAAATAGGGAAAAAGATAAAAGCAACACTGTAGAACTTGAACAATTACTTTCAGCTCACAAGTAACTGAAATCTCAAATACAGGAAATCTCAATTGTCCCTTTTACCCAAGTTAAGTAAGCAAATTGCATTTGCGGCTTCAAGAAAAATTAAAGTCCCGCTTTACAACTCTGATGGATTCAGATATTATAAGGCTTTGCCGATGCCTTAGAGCAGTAGTTCTCAACCACTGTGCCGCGGCACTGACACGAAATTCTAAAGTGTACCACCAAATATTGTTGATATTATTAAATATGATTTAAAAATAAAAATACTTTTAACAGCAATAGATATTTAAATCCATAAAAAACTTTTATATTATTTCATTATTCGTTTTTCAACGCGTTCTTTCTTAGTCCCAGATTATAGTAAAGCGGCGAGCATAGCGTTTTAATCAAACCAATAGTAATAAATGCATGCGTTTATAGTAAGGTGTTTTACATAGCGGTGAAGGGAGCGTTACTGAAGCGGTATAGCCCGAATAAAACATGTCTGTTTTGAAAGCAGTGACCAGCGCAATTTAATACTCGGGCGAGCTATTTATTCACTGTATAAACAACTTTGCTCACCAAAGCGGTGAGCAACAAAAAAAAGGTTGAGAATCACTGTCTTAGAGCCTTAAGCTTTAATTTTAAATAATATTAAATATTTGTTATTAACTCAAATAATATTTTGATTAGCAACAAATTTCTGTCTTTAACAAAACTAAATACATACAAATTATTTCCGATTTATTTTTATTTAACGAAAGACTACAAAGAAATTTTTCTAGGTTTAATTTAATGATTATTTTAAAAAATAACTTTTACTACTATTCAACTTTCTATTATTATTGTTTGTTTATTATATCCAAAAACAATAATAATTTAATTAATGTTGTTTTCCTTAAGTTTTTTCATGTATTCATAATTAACTTATAAGCGCTAAATTTCTCTTAAAGCTGAATTCCTTAAAAAATATAGCGACAAACTAGTAAAAGTGGGTAATATTTTACTACAAATATAATTTTAAATATAGTAAAACAAAACCGTGTCAGTCAAATTGATGAGATATATCAAAGTAGACTATAACTAATGAAAATTTGAGGAGTAAAACATGAATTGATTTAGGTTTTCTACCTTATATATTCCAAAAGCTGACTAATTAGCTGATATGTAATATTAACCTGAAATGTGTGTCTGTGAAGCCAGTAGACTTCATTTTTGAGTGCTTGTTGAGTGGACTGTTCTATTTTATTCATTTTTTCTTTTCTTTTTTGTTAGCAAACATATAAAAAAAATTTAATTAGTTAACAAAGGAAAACAATAAAATTGAAAACTAAAACTAATTTTTTCCCATGTATTGAAGCTGAAAATAATTTCAGTGGCCCAATGTTTATCAATTAATAATATTTTTGTTGTAATTTATTTGCAATTAGTTAATAAATCCAAGACTGTGATTGAGACAGGATATCTAAATGAAGTCAAATTTATTTTATATTGTATAAGAGCATCATAATGATGACCAGATTTATTGTAGTGAAAAAAATTGATATATAATTTGGATTCGAATGTAAAGTATTAATACCAGTAATTCTTTGAAATGAACACATTTTTTATGTCTCAAGTCTCACTTTAATTGTAAGAGATAACACTTTTTAAAATTCCAATTTTTTTATTTTTATATTAAAATGTTATTCAATAGAAGAAGAAACAAATCAAAACCCTCGTAGTTGAAAATGTCCAACGCTTGCGCCTTTTTCATAGATTAAAATTTTAAAGGTGCTTTTCTCGAAACGACGATTTTAAATCCTGTGATCATCAGCATTCAAAAACTATAGTACCAATTTATTTGAAATTTTATGTATAGTTTCTAAAATTTTGTTTTACACAAAAAAAAAAGAAAAAATCAAAAAAGATCGTTGGGAGGAGGAAAAACTTTTGTTTAATACAAATTTGGTTTCCGATTTCAGATAGTTCTAGGCTGAAATATTATGGTGACCATCATAAATGTGCGTTTTTGAAAGATGACTAGGAAATAGCTCTGCCATTGGCTATTTGGCTGGAATATTGTTAGGAAATTATTCAACACTATTTTAAATATTTAAAAATATTTACATTTAGGGCACCCTAAGTGAAGTCATTTTAAAGACAGAAAACGGAAGCATAGTAAGAAAAAAAACCTGCATTTAGATATCTACAACTTTTCTTTAAAAAAATAAATATGTTAAATTTTTGAGACGCTTTTCTGATTGAAATTCTTTTGGCCATATTTAAACATGTATTAGTGTTTAACATATACAGTTTTTTTTAGAGAAATGACATTATAATACATTTATTAAGAAACTTGAACTTCATTGAAGTGATCCCTGATGCCAATACTTGAAATTTCTTTCGTAGTTAATTTTTTCATTTTGTTTGTTTTTTTTTTTTTTGGATTTGGTAATGTAGAATTTATTCTGCTTGAAATGTACTCATTGTTAATAACTCTATCCTTTTTGAATTAATATTATTTACTTTATTCAAGTCACATAATGCCTGTATTGGCATTATGTCGACATCAATAATTTCAATTTCCGGCAATTCAATCATTTTAATAACAATCGAAAAACTTTTATTTTTAGATATTTCATCAGAGTCTTTGATAAATTTATTTCGTTTTATTTGAATGAGGATTAGTTTCTATAGTTCAAAATTTGCTGAAATAACACCAAAGTTAATTGAGTTGAATTCTCTGAGGTATTTTTACAGAATTCCATTAATTTTACTACATATTTCAACTGCTTCACAACAGAAGATCATAGAATAAATTTCTTATGATAATATATACATATGTCGGGAAGCCTTAAAGACCTTATTATTGGTATTGGTGATCAAGGACTTCAGTATACAGTTGCTTCCTCTACTGCTTGACTTGAAAGTGCAATAAAGACTGTGAATGATTAAAGTTAATTTAGTTTTATATTTTCTTCCTAATATAACAACAAATTGTGTTTTATGCCAATATTGCATCAAATTCTTTCAAAGTCACATATAGCTGACAGTTTTTTATTTTAATTTAATCTAAGCTATTTAGCTTTTTCAAAAATGTTGACTTTCAATCTTAATTTCAACAAACACATGAAGGTGAATTTATTGTTGATTGAGTAAAGGAACTATACGTTTGGCAGTTCTCACCTTGAAACTTTATTTTTAGCAACGTAACACATTTCTGTTTTACAATTAGAACATTGCTAGTTTAAATATCAATTGAATTCCTATCAAAATATCCTGGCAAAATGCCGAAAATCTCCTCAATATTATTACCTTACTTCAATTTTCGAAATCTTTCAGCATAATTTTAGTTATTGATCAGTTGTCAATTGGCATGTTATCATGCTTTTGGAGTTAAAAATTTGAGAGAGAATAACCGGGAGGGTTTTTCAAATATTTTATAAAATCAAAAGATTTGGTTTACATGTCAAAATGGGAGTTTTATCTAATTTCAACTAAAGCACTAGTGAAAATATAATTATCAACATTTAAAACTATTTTATGTGTTATTTTAGACGGGTATAATTGATAGTGCTTTTTTACTGGCCAAAATACTAGTCTGGTAATCTTAAAAACTCAAACATTGTATGGGAAATTTCTAGTACTGTTCTCAAGAAAACTAATTTAAAATTAGTTTTCTTTTCTAGTCTCTTACAAAAAAATGTTAAATAACTCATGGCAACACGTAGAGGAAATCTTAAGTAATTTTTCGAACTACGTTTCGAGAGTTAATTGATAGTGAATATTTGGCTAAATTTGACTGTGAGTATGATGTAAAACAGATTTAACAACATCAAACAATAAAAAATTTTGGAGAGAAACAAATTGTAAGAATCTAAGAATACGAGGGTCTAGTATAAACACTTCTTTTGGTATATGAAACAGAAATTAGTATTCTTACCTAGTATTATGGCCACTGTAAACGTATCAGATAAACTTCGCATTTATAAGAGAGAGAGAGAAGTAGATAAGCTTCGAAAATTCGAAGCCAAATCTCATTCCAAAATTATTTCTATTTTACAAATATATCTTTTCCAACACATACATACGCATAGAAGATCTTTTAGCTGAATGCACACAAGCATTTAAATTCTTTATGCACCTCAAATATTTCTAAAATATATATTTGTAAATAAAACAGTTTGATATAGATTTCATGTGTACATTTATAAAATGGCCCATTGTTTTTATTTGCCTTCATAATGCCTCCTGATGTTTAATTTAATTAGTTTAAAGTACTTGGACGCTTATGAGTGTACCCTGATGTTTTTACTACTGTTAATGTACATGACACTTTCAAGTGAATTGACTGAGGAATTTAGTAGAATCAATCAGCAGAATGTAATTTTGAGCAATTCATTAAATTAACTTGCACAAATTAATTTGATCGTCAAGTGCACCCTTATATATTTTTTTTGTTCTTTTATAGATATAAAAGAACAGTTTAGAATTTAAAACTAAAAATAGATACTAAGACACACGGTGTTTGATTTTCAGTAAGAAAATTTCAAAAATGTATAATAATGAAAACTTCGTTTGTTTTTTTTTTAGTATAAAAATCAAATATTTAAAAACATGTAATTTCTTTTTTTTATAGATTTAATAATTGATTCTAAAGCGATATATTAATTGCAGGAAATATTGGTAAACAGAATGATATCACGTTCATAAAACACAATGAATGTATCAAAACAAACAAACAGTTGTTCTGTTTATGCTTGCATTTTCTTGCAGTCTTTTTTCCTTTTAATTTTTATTATTTTAATCAATGGAAACGACAATTGTTTTTATTTTTTATAGGGTTTTTATAGTTATTTAATTTTAACAAAAAATTGCCACAAATTTATTGAATGATGGAAAAAAAACATCTGTGTTTAGTGAATTTTCTTTTCTATTTTCATAACGAAAATATATATAAAACAAGATTGAAAAAGTTTTTTCATAGAATGGATTTTCGGCTATATTATATGAAATAGTTTTTGTTTTAAATTTTTTAAATACATGAATTATATTTATTATGAATTATCTTTAATTTTTACTTTTTTTTTGAATAATTCACAAGAAACCTATATTTGTTTTTGTTATTCACTGATTTTACCTGTTTAAATTCAGGGGAAAGCACACAAAAGGTGGTATATTTCGGCCAGAGAGGTAAGAAGCAAGGGGAAAACTTCGACCATTCACACTAAAAAACACACCGCAAATATCAAGTATAGAAAAAGTGAACATTAACTAAATACTTAACTATTTTCTAGTTTTTTGGTGTTAAATTAATCAAATTTAGTGAAATATATATTTTCTAATTAAAACATATAATTATTGTTAGTTTATTGAATTTAGCTCCCAAAGTGACGACAACAGAATCCATTATGAATGACAAAGTAGTAAAGAGGAAGTATAAAAAAAACTATAAACAAGGTTTGTTAGCGAACACTATAACAATTCAAACAGTGTAAAACAATCTATTCCTCATTGCATAAAATTTGAGCCAGAAATAATTATGTAATAAAATTTATAATATTTAAATTTTTTTTTTTTATTGATGGCAAAATATTTTTAGTACTTACTCTTCTTGCATTTCAATACCACTATCATCCAAGCATGAACTATTATTATTATTGGTTTGGTAAAGACGGTTGCAATTTGTATTTGTTGATATCGGTTGAACATCTGGAGTATATCCAAATTCACGTTCAGCTTGTTCTATTAATGGTGTTGGTGTTTCAAAAACAAGAGTCTCAACCATAGAACCTTTTGATGACCCAAATGATACCCTGAGGTAAATAGCAAAAAAATAAAAATTTAGTTAATATGTCAAGTTATTTTTTATTATCTTTTTGTATATTTTCAAAATAACTTAAAAATAATTATGCCAGCTAATCAAGCTGGCAACAGATAGTAATTTTTTTACGGATCATTAAATATAAAAGAAAACTTAAGAAACATTCTTGGCAGCAAATATTTTGCGTGCTGTTTTATTTCTTTTTTTTAAATAACATAATCGAAAATGATTTCTAGGCATTTATTTATCTTGTTTTCCTTTCAGGAGATGTTGATAATTCAGTTTTGGGCTAATTTGCTACACGTTAACTTTAGTTTTCAAAGTTTGTTAAATTTGTTAAATAATACTACAGTTTGGTATGGATCTTCTTACTTTAAAATTGTCTTTTCCTAGTTCAAATATACCGTTTCCTAATTATTTAGCGCAAATTGGTTCGACATCCAAGGATATAAACAAACCCCAAAAACGAAGAGCAGTTAGCTTTTGTTCGTACTACTTCTACTTATAATAAATACACTAATTTTATATTTATGTTAGAGAAATATCAAGCAAGTATAGACTAAAATTGAGGCCGAGAACTAGAAAATTTATAGAGACCAATGTCAACCATATAGGAAGCAATTTGTTTCGAGTTCTAAGAAAAATGTCAAATTACACACATTTTTTATAATCTCTTACATATGTTTTAACATAAGTAAGACTTAAGTTTGAAAGGCTTCGTAAAGGACTGAAACTGTCAGAATCGTTTTCTCTTTTAGATTTCAAGTACCAAATGTGTACAAAATCTATTTATATGATAAATCGGAGGAATTAAACTTGAAAATTGCGGAATTTTTTTTTATAAGTTTTACACATTTAATATTAATCTTATTTAATTTTTACAAATTGCAGCTTTCGCAGCGATCACCAAAAGACCCACTGTGCTGAATAACACCCTAGTCAGACATACAAAAAACTTAATTCTTTGATTCTAGTTTTTACTCTAGCAAATCAAATGTCACAATGAACATAGTACTTATATTACTTTCTAATCTAATTTAATTTAACTAGCAACATGACCGTGGTTCTTTTTTTTTTGGGCTTTTAGTTTGGAAATGCTGGGCTAAGGGTTTGCACTTTTGAAAAATCGATTTTTTTATTTTTGTCTTTTGAATATTTCAGGAATATAATTTCAAAATTTGAAGTCGATCAGCTCTCAAAGTTATTGACTATAGTAAGTCTCCTCTCCTTTATTCATTCATTCATTCATTCTCTTTTAGCTTTTAACATTTTTAAACGCGTTTTTTTAAAACTACTTTTTCAAAGTCGGTAATCACTGCTATTCAAAAACTACAATATTGATTCTATTCAAACTTGGTACACACTTTCTACCTATAAAATACCTTAAAGGGGTTTTAACTTCCAAAATTGCGGAATTTTTCATCAAAAATAGCAGTTTTCACTTTAAATGAGCACAAAAAAGTTTTTAAATGATAAAACAAAAATAATCAGACAACATTGGGGTTCCATATAGTTGGACTAAATTTCAAGAGTTTTTTGATTTCAGGTAATTTCCAGATGTCATCACAAAAAATCATCTGTTTTCATAGACGTCCTTGGAAAAGCTGTATCACCAGCTTGTTTTTTAATAAAAAAAATTCCAGAATGTTGTTAAAGTCATGCTCAATAATAATAAATTTGCTTAATCCATACTTATAAAAAAAGTGTTTTTTTTTACGCTGAAATTCTGCTCTTAAAAACTGATAAAAGTTTGCTTACTCTTGGTTTTTGATAACAATGATAACTTTTATGTTTATATGGCACTTAAGTTATTATTTAGGATACGACGACATTTTTCGATCTAGTTGGTAATTTTTTTATGACTAATTAATTTTTTCCTATTCACACTCATGCTGTACAGTATTTGAGAAAGTATCGAAAACCAGCTTTATCAGTTTTTGACATCTCAGTTCAAAAAACTAGATTGTCTTTGTGTTCTTTTGTTTGTTTGATTAGGGTGTAAGTTTAAAATCTTGACAGTCAAAAACGGTATAAAATTTATTGACTGAAATTCACATGAATTCTGATGGGCTCTACATGCATCCTACGTGTTAAAGTGGTTCATCTTGTAAACATTTTTAGAAACATAATAATTTTTATCGCTACGTATAAAGCAAAAGTACTTGATATATAAAAAAAGAGCAAATTTTAGTAGCTTATCTCTCAATAAAAACGAAGACTTCATAAAAGCCTCAGAAACAAACAACACAAGAAAAAGATAAATTATCAAAAAAAGCATTTATGAAACAAATTAAACTATTGATAAGCTGAAAGCTTTTTCTGTTGCATCAATGCATAAAATGAACTCTTTTCTATTTATAATCTTTGTGATTTTATAAGTAAAATATCAGCTACCGCTAGTTTACTAGTTGATATATTTTCTAAATTGTTTATGTTAGTATAGTACGGATATGAGTCATTTAAGGAAAGGGTCATCAGCAAAGCTTTGACATACTTTATAGAAAAATCGCACAAAATTCTCTTAAGAACCTAAAGCTTTCAGAGTCAAGGTCAGCTACTGCATTGCGAGTTTTGAAGCTCTAAATTTTGTTTTGTTTTTTTTCCTTTTAGTAATAAATCTCAGGTTGAATTTTTTATTGCTCATTAACGCATATTTTTCCGTTAGTTACTACTAGCAATAAAACTTTTTCATTTTCCAGCTAATTAATATGTTTTAATTACTATTTATAACATGGAATTTAGTAGTACTATTTAATTACTTAAGCTTATGGGAAATAGGAAATTAAAATATAAGTAAAACATAGAATTTATTTGAAAAGTATTCCAGCGAAAACAAATGTATCTAAACTCAAATATAAATTATTCAGTACTAATTTCAAATACTACATCACAAGTGGACTTTCTTTTTATCCAGACACAATGTAGCTGAATATTTATCAAATTTTTAGACCGTTTCTTTTATGATATCTTCTTCTACCTCTTTATATTTAAATACTTTCATAATAAAAAACAGTCTATTTTTATTCTGTTTTTTACAATAACTAACAAGCTGATGTGTCCCGATTCGAAATTTCTATATTTCCTTTCAGCCTTTTCGACCTGAAAAATGTCAGTTTTGATATGATTTTGTCAACTTTGGTATACTTTGAACCTACAAAAGAGAAGGTCGAAAACGAACGACCTCCTTTCAAACTTCCACGGATTTAGAAGTTGAAAAAGCTCAAAGGAGGTTAATTGTACTTTGACTTTAGTGAATTTTGGTATGCTTTTGTAATTCTTTGAGGAGAAAATGCAAACTATATCTCATTTATTGTAATTTCCGTGTTTGAAGGAAATTTAACTTTAACATTTATGTTGGTGTTGAAACTGGTGAGACTAAATATATCCCAAATCTTTTTCACTCTTGATTCAATCCGGTTGATCCAATTTGTGATTTCTCATGTTTTTCATTAAATAAGGAGATTTTCTCCTTTAGTGACCTGAAAATCTTATCAAGCGAACTTTATCAATACGAACTTTCATTAACATTTTTTCAACCTTTAGATTGGAACTTATGTAGACTCAAGAGTTTTAAAAGAGGCAAAATTTTTGACATAGCGTAAATGAGAAACCTAAATCTCTTTTTAGCTTCATAAGTCTTCTTACATTAGTAAGGAAGTCAATAAAGCTAAAACGAAGCTTCAAAATTTAGATTCGGGGAATATGCTTTCAACTTAACTAATAAAAAATTATTCGAGATCTACTACTCAATCAAATACAAATATCACTAGTTTTTGTTTAGTATTATTGCTTTTGTAAGATCAACACTAAAGTTTTCTAGAAATATTTATATATATCAAACCGTTCAATAAGTTTTGTCATTCAATAAAAAAACACGACTTTATACTTGGAAACATCTTCTACTGTTTGAATTTCAATTAACTATCTCTGGAAAAAAAATGTAGAAAAAAATTGAAATACGCTTTAACGAATGATATTAACTCTTCGTTCGATGAAAATTTCTTTAGTATTCACTAACACCATAATATTTTTGCATGTACACAAACTACAAGGAACGTTAATGTTCTTTCATATACAATTGGACCTTTGAATAATTTTTCTGAGAGACCAATTTTGTATAAAAAGGAGGATCGGGTGAATAATGGAAATATATAAATGAATACGACCAAGTAAAATTTATAAAGGAGCCCATAACCTTTTGCAAATATTCTGAACAAAATGTTCTTTTCATTAAGAAAAGCTATTAATAATTTGGCTTGAAGAGACAATTACGATTTTGTCTACTTTCTAACTAACTTAGGCCTTAACATCTACTTTCTTGGGGAAAAATCAATAAGTTTTGTTAATAAATGGCTGTAAAAGTCTGCATGAAAGTATGACTAAAAACTAGCTATGATGCATTAATGAATGTTTTACAAGTGCGCTTTTCAACATGATTCAAACTTGAATTCATGCATGAAAAACTCACTGATTGCATTCCAAGCATACAACTTTACAATACCACATGATTCTTCTACACCACTCTTCAAGCTGCTTCATACTCCTTTTTACATGTTCAGAAAATCTTTTTAATAAATTTTCAATATCATTATTACGTATCTAGCCCAATTGTTCTGATGAAATTTCACTTCATAGTCATCAATGACGAAGAAAATAGAGTTTTTCAAATACTCAAAACCGGTGACAAAGATGGTAGCTGTATTCTTTAGTGCTTTGTGCTTTAATGAGCATGTTGTATCTAAGTATATTTAAATTTTAAACTTTCTGATACCCTATCTTCATTGAGGCTTATACACTTTGCTACAATACACGGAAAGAAATTTTGTATGGAGTGGCCTTTGAAAGCAGGTATAATAGTGCGTTTTCACTGAACCTAGTGCCTAGTACTTAGTATTATTTTCTTAGAATTTTTATGGGAAATCTCTAGTATATTTTTTAAAAAAATAATCTAAATCTATAATTCCTTTTTCTAGTTCAATGCTTAAGTACTAGACAAACGCATGGAAGTACGGAGGGGAAATTTTGAGTAATTTTTACGAACTTTCTCTTTCGGCAATAGTTTGACAGTGAAAACTGTGGAAGTTAGGTTATGTCAAAAATAATAATTGAATAAAAGGTAAGAATTTTTTAATTTGATATGATTTTGAATTATTTAAATGTTTATTTAACACAAAATTTATAAAAATTAACAGAATTAACACAACAACAAACAACAAACAAATTCATGACAGAAATATTAGCTACTAGGTTCAGTAAAAAGACACTACAATACAGTGTATAAGCCTCAATGGAGAAAGTATATAAGATGCACTGTAAAATGTAAAAATAAAAAATATAGTTTCGATCTTTGTATTAGGAATTGCGAAAACTTTACCTGTTTCATGTAAATCCTTTCGGTTTTCAAGACTTTTGAAAAGTTATTCTTATCTCTATTTAAAAAAGTTGTATTTTTACATCCAATAAATGCATATAGACAAAAATATATTCCCCTTAAAACAATTTTTTGCATAAAAATTTTGCTTGCACAACAAAGATCATTGTCCTTCTTAAAATTTTAAAGTAAAACAAGAAAAATTACTTTTATACAGGCAAATAAGTTCAATGGCCTAAAATTGGCAATTATTTGTTTAAGCAATCAAAAAGCAAAAGAAAAAAAAAGTGTTTTAAGTTAACATTTTCTAAGAAACCGATGCGATAGATTTTATTTAAATTCATTCAGGGAACTGGAGTAATTAATTAAAATTATTAACAGGTGATAGATAAATTGTACTTACCGTTTTAGTGTAACATTTTTAGTTCCGCTTTTATTAGATTTTGTCTTTTCCTTTGCCGATTTTGTAAATTCAGTGCCCAAATGTTCTTCAAAATTTGGACAAAGTTCTTCATTTACGCCATTATTATATACCTGTTGACAGTTTGATTTTATATTATTTGCAACAAATTCATTAGAAACAAATTTTTTTGTAGATGTATCAATTTTATTTCCGGATGGAGGAAGTTCACAAGCTCTTGTTTGTAAATTTAAATTTAAATTTCGTGACTGGGAAGATTTCTCCTCTACAGGTACCATGTAAGAGAGCATACCAAAAACCAAAAGAGTCTCTGTTTATACACAAAAAAGGAGGAAAATTTTGTTTTAAAATTTTTTTAGTTCACACTAAAATCACATATAACATGTTACAGAAATTTTATCTTAAAATAATTATATCAAGCAGGAACTTTATTTAATATGGACTTGTTAATTATAACACTTAAAAATTGTAACAACTTATATTTGGCATTAGTTTCTGAATTTAATTTTGCGGTCTCACCATTTTGATATCTCATTCGTAAAATGTCTGGTAATTTCTTGTTAATTAATGATATTTGCATAATAGGAATTAGTTTTTAAATTAACTTTACAGAAAGTTCTTTTTGATTTCATATTTGTCAATAAATAATTTTTATACTTCAATTTACACTTGCAAAAAGGATTCGCGGACACACAAATAAACAATCAACTCACTCTGCGCGCTGTCAAAGCAATATTAGCTGTGACATGTATATATTTTCTTTGTATTTTTTTTCCATTTGTTTAGCAAAAGCTCAAGATTCTATTTCAGTATTGTTCCTTGCAAGCTCGTATAAGTTATGCCGGGTTATTAGGCATGCCATATGTGGGAAAAATTAATCTATTTAATACCTTGTTTAAATAATTGAACTTGTTAGTTGATATTTTTTTGCATAAACTCAATTTATAAAAAATTAGAGCTAAAATTTTTCCTATATTTTCCTATTTCAAATCAATCTGTTAGAATAGTTTATCTGGTCGCATGCTACCTTGAGTCTATTTCAGATAAGGTTAAGACCCAAAAAAACAAAATTTTGTAGCTTTATAATTTGAATGACTCACATAATAAATTTACATAATTGTAATTGCAATGATAAAAACGTGAGAAACTTAAAATTATAAGGGGTGCATGTGAGATCGCCTTACTCGTATGGGAGAAAGCTTTTAGAGGCGAACTGTCATTTTTGTTTTTTCTTATTTGATTATATATTATACCAATGTATTAAAATGTATTATACCAATGTATTAAAATGTATTTATTGAACTTTTTGTCGGACTGAAAGAATGCGCCTTAGCGCATACATTTTGAATGGTCATTAAAACGCCTAAGATTATGTACTAGAGAAAAACACCGAAATGCCAAACTCAGGAAAAAGAAGATCTTAATCTCTCTCTCTCTCTCTCTCTCTCTCTTTGCATTTACCCGCATTTGCCCAAAAAATTGCTGCACTCCATAATGCAAGCAAAATTATTGAAACGGTCTATTGGAAACGGTTATTGAAAACTAAAACGGTCTATTGTGTACTAAAATTATATTAAAAAAATAAGAATTGGTTTCTTTTAATGTTTTAAAGTCTCTGACAAAATTTTTTAAAGAAACTCTCCTCATTAACTAGTTAAATATGTAAAGAAAAAATGTAAAAAATTTCAAAACGATCAGTTTAGTAGATTTTAAGTTATCATGAACACCGATTTCTAAAAATAACAAGCTTCAGGGAAAAGGCTTGCTCACTAACTAATTCTGCTTTTCAGGAAGCTGGACTCTAAGGTTGCGACTTTAGATGCTCTGGGCTGAAGCAAGGTGGTACCCAGTTGTCTGATCGAGACTTTTTCTTGTATGCAGAGTTTAGGAGACTGAACAGGGCAGAAACTGGTTGATGTTAGTCAGTATGAGCATCAATAGAAGAAAGATACCGAATATAATATACCGAAGAAAAGTTAATAATATCAAAGCAGAAGGTAAGTTATTTTGTTAATTATTAAATATATTAATTAAAATTTAATTCTAGTACGAAAGGCATATGAACCTGACTAGGAAAAAAATAAGAGAAGTGAAAACGAATGCAGCGAATGCATTGGAAAATGTATAGTTCTTTATTTATTTATTTATTTATTTTAATTAATTTTTTATTTTTTAGTTTGAAGCGCTTAAAACGCCATACAAGAAATTCATAATCGTACTAGGATGAGGGGAATATAAAATATTATTAAAAATCAGTATTATATATTTTTTAAATTGAATTTAATTTTTTAAATTATTTAATAAGACTGTTATGTTTATGTTATTTCCGAAAATTGTAAGACGTAAAATAAAAATCAGTATTATATTTTTTTTAGATTGAATTAATTTAGTGTACATTCATGTTTATGTGTTCTTATGTTTATTTCCGAAAATTGTACGATTAGTTTAATCTTTTATGTTTTTTTTATTAAATTACCTTAATTTTTTAAGAAGACTGTACTATACTTGTGTTATTTCCAAATAATAAATTGATTGCTTAAATTATCATTTTTTATTTTTTTTGCACATTCCTCTATTATATTTTTTCTTTATTTTACGGAATTAAAAATTTTAAAACGATGGTTATTGTCATTTATTTAAATTTTAAAAAGTTGTGATATTTGCAACAACAAAAAAAATCCGTTTTGAATAAACTTTTCTGTAGTAGGAAGATAGAAATGCTGCTGTATGCTCCACAAGGGGGATTTGATGCTATAATGCAATCAGTTGTTTGTCGTCAACAAATAGGCTGGAGAGAACAAGCAAAACTTTTAGTATTTTCAACAGATGCAGGTTTTCATAATGCCTGTGACGGAAAAGTACACTCATTATTAATTTCTAGAAAATACTTTTGTTACTAAAAACACCTTTAATTTAAACTTGGTGGTAATAACATCAAACGATGGTCATTGTCACTCGATTCAAGCCTATCCGAGCGTATCTCAAGTAAATTTAATAGTGAAAGAAAATGCTATAAATCTTATATTTTCGGTAACATCACAACTAAATTAATCTAATTAAATCTAATTAAACAAAAAACTATTATATACAAAAATTTCCTGATTCAACAAATAATCCTATACTAACACTGTAACTTTAAATTAAATAATTAAAAAAATTATTGTCTTTTATTTTAATGGAAACCTTTGGAAACTCTATCAAACTTCCTTTGCAAATTTACTTTTATTAGGAAACCTTTGGAAACTCTAGCAAATATTTATTTACTAGTTCAACTACATTCGATGAATCATTTGAAGATCCCTCAATATGCTCTGTCAATTTTTCATAGCTTACTTCAATATTTTTAAACTTTTTGAATTTTTTCCTTTTAAAACTAAGAGTTTGAAATAAATTTAGCAAGAATAAAAGATTATATTTTATTTTTAGGAAAAAGACACATGTACCTTGAATATGCTGTTAGCAAAGGTACAACGTATTGAGTCATCGTGTTATATCATTTCGGAAGTGAAATTGACCCTTTACATATTTAAAGTATTATTTAGTGTACAATGCATAATGAATACAATTTAGTTTGTTATTTTATGCATTTGATTATTCCCAATAAGGAGAAAGTTGATTTTCAGTTTTCTGTTAGGAATTTATAATTGGTTTATTAAATGGAAATAGACGTGAAGTCTAAATATAATTTTTTTCTATGGTTTTTATATAAAACCACCCAGCTAAGGCTAAGGAGGCTCTACGCTATATATAATTAATACAATTTCAATAATTTAGTTATTTAGGAACTATTCACTATTTTTTCCAACACGTCAAATGGCTCTCTCGTCCCATATAAAATACATGGAAATGGTCATTTGTGAGTAAAAATTCAAATATGTTTAAATTTTTACTCACAAAAGGCCATTCCCATTTTCTTTACATTGAACGAAAAATTCAATTCATTCTAAACTGATTCTTACTAAAGTAAATTATTGTCTTTAATTTTTTGGGAACGTTTGGAAACTCAAATAAGCTTTACTCTATTTTGGAAATTGGGCTTAAAGTTTTTTTGTTGACTTATCGACATCAAAAAAGGAAGCAAGTCGGGGTTTGCAGGGCAAGTTGGGTTTCCAGGAAAATACTTAAGCTTTGAGCAAGTTAGTTGTACAATTCAATTAAAATTTATTTGTATTCCTCAAATGGAAATTAAAAATTTTGTGTTTGATACCTCCAATAGAGTTTTCGTTATAGCAGAATTAAGGATGTATCCTGATAGAAGTAATTTTTGATTTTATAATTTAAGTGACAAGTAACGATAATGAATGAAATCTTTTATACAATGATCACAGTTTACATGAAAAATCTACAACTGCATCTCTGGTCATAGGAGATTTATCTTTTTGCTGCATTAGGAAAATAACTTCCCTCCGTGCTTTTATATATATAAATGGGTTATAAATAAATGGGTTTTTTTAATGCTCCTCTGACAAAAAGGAAAGTATATGATGTTATTTAAAACTTTGTTTCTATTAAATTTGAAATAACTCTTTAATTTCTATCGGGGTTTCAGAATCTACATATATTTTTGAAATATATTTTCGTATTTCAAATTTCGTTAATGGAACCCTCAACCTTCATTAATCTATGCCGCAAAACAGTTTTTCAGGTCGCTAATTATCTTTATAGAAGTTGTTTACGAAATATTTATGCTGTTTGGATAAAACTTATACTATTACACATTCGTAATTTGCTATGAGCAAAACAAAATTTGAAAATTTTATAATCATTTTACATCCATGCAGACTAATTAAAACTTTTAATTTTTCGACACTTTGTAGTAAATAAATTTTATCAAATAACTTTCCTACCAATTTGAAATTGGACGCATACTTAATACTCAACTTATTACAGACTAATCGTCGCCTCGTTCTTTTAACATATGTTAATTAGAAATTTTTTTTCAAGAATATTGCGTACCTGTGTTATATTAATTCAAGAATTTTCAATAAAATGTTAAAAATTTCCTAAACATTACTCATATCCACGCAATTATCGATTATTCAGAAAGCAAGATTTTGTCAATATTTGTTGAGTACGGTTTTGCTTATCATAAATACATGTATATGATGATAATATATATAGTATATATATAATTTCCGTACCTAAATTTTTAGAGAATGCATTTATAACTCTTATGATGTAATATTTAAACTACATATGCATATTAGAAAAAAAATATATAAAAAAACAACCATATTCTAGTTGTGCATAAACTTGATGTGTGACCCTGAGTCTAAATTTGATGCATCTGCGATTTTTTACCATAACCAATTTTTTTGATTACAGACTTATAGCCCATATTTGGTATTTTAAATTAGTCTGCATATATATATATATATATAAGAATTTAGGTTGAAAGAGTTATTTTTTTAAAAAATGAAACAATTTCAACTTAAGGAAATCCATTCATATATCTTTGTTAGTATAGCGTACATATATATATTTTATCTTTATATGTATGTGTATAAATTTATGTACAAAAATAGTATCAATCCATATTGGGTAAAAAAAAGTATTAATCATGCCAAAAATGTTCTTTTTTGGAAAAAATTTTATTTTTAAAATATATAATTAGGGATGTGGAGGGGGCGGGTGGACAAAAGCGTAAAATCAAAGGTTATACATTGAATGAATAACATTTTTTAGAAGAATACAGAGGGGAAAATTATTAAAAATTGGCAACGTAGCACGATTCAATCCATTACCATATATGGTCATAAGTTTGAAGCTGGCAGTAAGTATATTTCTTGGAGGGGGAATGTATATATAGAGGTAGCATTCTCAACATAGCGTCATTCCTACACAGAAAATATACAGTAATATATTGTGAATTAAACGTTAGCTCGTGCTTGTTACTAGTGTAAAATAATTAAGCAAAAGGCTGTGTTGAAACTATTTTTCCTAAGTTTAAATAATAAAAAAACGTAAGTAGTCAAGAAATTTAATTTTATTTTTATTTTTTAAATTTAGTTATATTGTGTGGAATAAATTACAGCGGCATTTTTTGTTTTTTCTTTTTTTTTTTTTAAAATATATATTATTAATGGAGGAGCAACTACAATTTATAATTGGTATTCAATTTGTGATTTAAATAATTTCCCAAACTTTCTCTGTGAAGCCTAGTATTTTTTTTTTTATGGCATTAATTAAAAGCGGTTAACGGGTTTTCCTTTCGCTTCCGTTTATTTAATGTGAGAAATTAAAATCGGAAATGTTTACCAGAGAGCTAGTTTTTCTTTTTAAAACAGTTTAATAAAAATATTTGAATAATTAATATATAGGAATTATCAAATATTCGAATAATCAAAAAATTCATTAAATGCAAAGTTAAAGACAAACAAACTATCATTGTATGAAATTAGTGTGCTGTGAATTTTTGTAATTGACAAGTTTAAAATTTAAAGATTAATATTTCTATTTCCATATTTAGATAACTTATTAAACTATCGTAATAAACAGTGATATAAATTTGCTTTATAATTTTCAAAATGTATTAAAAAATATATTTGCTTAAATTAATATTGAAATATATTTCTTTTATTTTCCTTTTTAGTTGTAAGTAAAGCAAAATGTGTGACGAAGAAGTTGCAGCACTAGTAGTAGACAATGGATCTGGAATGTGTAAAGCTGGTTTTGCCGGTGATGATGCTCCAAGAGCAGTATTCCCATCGATTGTAGGCAGGCCAAGACATCAAGGTGTAATGGTAGGAATGGGTCAAAAAGATTCATATGTAGGCGATGAAGCACAAAGCAAAAGAGGTATATAAAAAAATTACTGTTTAATAAGACTTGAAATTTCATTCATATAATTTTCAGGTATTTTAACATTGAAATATCCAATTGAACATGGTATTGTTACTAATTGGGATGATATGGAAAAAATTTGGCATCATACATTTTACAATGAATTACGTGTAGCACCAGAAGAGCATCCTGTTTTGCTTACTGAAGCTCCATTAAATCCAAAAGCCAACAGAGAAAAAATGACACAAATAATGTTTGAAACATTTAATACACCTGCCATGTATGTTGCTATTCAAGCAGTATTATCATTATATGCCTCAGGACGAACCACCGGTATTGTACTTGATTCAGGAGATGGTGTATCACATACAGTACCAATATATGAGGGTTATGCATTACCACATGCTATTCTTAGGCTTGATTTAGCTGGTCGTGATCTTACTGATTATCTAATGAAAATTTTAACCGAAAGAGGTTATTCGTTTACAACAACAGCTGAACGTGAAATTGTACGAGATATCAAGGAAAAACTTTGCTATGTTGCATTAGACTTTGAACAGGAAATGGCAACTGCAGCCTCATCCAGTTCGTTAGAAAAAAGTTATGAACTTCCTGATGGTCAAGTAATAACAATTGGTAATGAAAGATTCAGATGTCCCGAAGCCCTATTCCAACCATCATTTTTGGGTATGGAAGCATGTGGTATACATGAAACAACTTACAATTCCATTATGAAGTGTGATGTCGATATTCGTAAAGATTTATATGCCAATACAGTATTATCTGGTGGTACCACAATGTATCCTGGTATTGCCGATCGTATGCAGAAGGAAATAACTGCACTTGCTCCATCAACAATGAAAATTAAAATAATTGCACCACCGGAAAGGAAATATTCTGTATGGATTGGTGGATCTATTTTGGCTTCACTTTCAACATTCCAACAGATGTGGATATCTAAACAAGAATACGATGAATCTGGTCCATCAATTGTTCATAGAAAATGTTTCTAAGCTAATAATTGACTGTTATTCTCAAAATGAATTTAAAATTCATCATTCCATTTGCCGTTTTTTATTATTTATACATGTTTTTTACTTCATCAAAAATATAGATAAGCCTTATGAGACTTATGAGTTTTATTTTGGTATAAAGTTAGGTATGAATCCAAAGATTTTTGAGACAGCGTTGAAATTAGGATTGAATTTCAGTCAAGAATCAAATTCTGAGTTTTAAATTTATTTAATTTATTGACTTATTGTTAAGAGTATTTACTTTGTTAAGCTACTTAACCTCAATTCATTCTAGTCAAGATTTATTTTAGTTCTACTTTTTGCAAATAATAATTCTGAAAAAATTGTTTTCAGGATTGATGTATGCATTTTAACATTCAAAAAAACCGTTTGGGGACTGTGAAAATAGGATTTAATTAGCTAAAGTTGGTCTTTTTTAGGTACATTTCAATGCACGTTTGTATTAAGTCTGAAGTTGCTTCAATGCTTGGAAATTTTACGTTACTTCCTAAGCTCGATCTTATATTTCAAGTCAGATTCTATTTTTTTAGGTTGTAATGTTGAAATGATGCAAGTTAGTATGTATGTAAAATATTAAGCATTGTAATTTATTTATTGAGGATTAATTAAGAAGGAACTGTGGAAACAGTTTTCGTTTTAATGAAAATAGAGTGCTAATAAGAAGAAAAGCTTGTTTTCGCCTAATTAAATGGTGAATTTTCTTAACTCCAACTGTCATCAACATTTTTAAGGGTTACAATTTTAAAAATTTGTCAGATTAAAGTACTGTGTTTGTTTATATTATTTTATATTATAATTGGATATAGCCCGAGAATATTATCTTATTAAAATTAAATTTTGGGATTCCGTAGATCTTGCAATTATTGCAAACTTTCCGAGTCTTTAAAACCATGCACGGTGTGTTTTTTGTTTGTTTTAAAGTTGTATAAATTATTTTAAAAAAGTTATTAGAAAAAATTAAAGTTTTAATTGATAAAATATAAATGGAAAATTTCAACCTGAACTTGTAATAGTTTCATGAAGGAAAGAAAACTGCAAAAAACTAAAATTCTAATTGAAAAAATTGAATTAAAAAAATTATATACTATATTCATGTTTCATGTAAAAGTTTGAGTGACACTCCTTTGCCAGAGATACACATGTGGTGTCTGAGAGGATAGTACGATTTGGTATAACATAGAATTATTAAATTAAGGGTTGTTCACACTGTGCGCATTTTGGCTGCCAAATTATATATATATACGGACAATTAAAATGAAAGTTAAATTTTGACAAATGTTATGCATGGTAAATATATTTTTGTGTTTTTCGCATGATTAAATTTAACTTTTTGTTTTACATAAATTTACATAGTGATATTCTGGCATGTTAAACTCAAATGCGATGTTAATTCGTGTACGATTTTCATTATTTTAAATTGAGAATTACTTTTAAAACTAAAATATTTATATCTTTCTTTACTATTTCGTACATACAACGTAAGATTGGAGAAGATATTTGTCTCCTCGGCTTTTCCATAAATTCTATAATCTTAGGCATTAATTGCTTTCCATTCGGCGTAATATTTGTACATTTGCTAATTTAAATAAGGAATTTAATATTTACAAAATGGAAAGTTTTAAAAAAGAAACTCATTCATTTTACTTGTCTGGAGAACAAATGTAAAACTTTTTGAAGTCGGAAATATCTGAGTAAAGATACAAAGCCTTATTCACTTTTCAATTTACAGCCATAAGAAATGTCTAGGGCCATCGGGTGGAAATGAACATCCTTAAGTGTTACCGTATAGCAAACTTGCTTTTATTTAACAAACAAAACACATCAATTAACACTAAAAATATTTTTATTTAACACTAAAAACAACACTTAACCAAGATAAGAAAAACAATTAACTGCAAAACACAACATTTAACAACAATATGAAAAAATTACATTTTTGTGGATTTAAATTTTCGGTCTAGCGCTCATGTAAAAACCCGTCATAAAGACATTCATTCCAACAAATAAAACCTCGGGAATTTGCACTAAAAGTTATTGTGAAAACATAGAAAGCTTGAAATTTTGCTTGCATCTGAATTTTACTTCAATCAAATTTTTGATATTAATCCTAAAGTCAAAAAGGATTTAAATCCAATGACATACAAATGGAAAAGAATTAACAAATGCTGTAACAATTTCGGAATTTTCCAGTCAGAGCCAATTTTCGCTTCCAAAATTAATTAATAGTTACTATTAATGCTTCAGATGTTTTTGTGTATTCATGTATGGAATCATATTTGATTAAAATCACTTTATGGAAAGAAGAAACAAGACCTTTAAGGGGAGAGGTCCAGTCAGAGACATGAAAAAATTA
This sequence comes from Acrocera orbiculus, assembly GCA_947359355.1. Lineage (NCBI taxonomy): Eukaryota > Metazoa > Arthropoda > Insecta > Diptera > Acroceridae > Acrocera > Acrocera orbiculus. The sequence continues at coordinate 49,996,937 of OX375757.1, forward strand.
TCATTTTAAATAATTTTTTTTTGCCAGTAAATTATTTTATTTTATAAAAGTAAAAATATGGCATCATTACATAAGGTTTCGACTTGACTACACGAAAAATTGAAAAAAAAATTTAATAATTTTAAAAGTTATGGCTGTTTGTGTTGACCCAGTTCCAATTCCAATCCCAGTGGTTTATAAAACACAAATTCTCAAAAGTTTACTTAATGAAGAATACCGGTATAAACCCTCAGGATACACCAAGCACCATATAAAGTCAAAAAGGGATGCTGTCAGGCACCATTAAGCGCCGCCAAGTATCACTTAAGGCCCAAACATAATGCACGCGGTTTGCGGCAGCGGCGCGGTGACAGCTGTCACAGCTATAGGAATTAATATAGCTGAATTTCGGAATTCTGAATGAAAACGCTTGCGCGCCGCAAACCGCGTGCATTGTGTTTGGGCTATTAGAGCCGTCAAGCGTCCCCTGCGGTGGCCACCACAAATCCTTGAAAATTCACCTAAAATCAATCGAACAGAAAAAATTAGTTTTACTATCAAATAATCTCGTGCCTCACCGAAGCTTTTTTTGTTTTGTATAAAAAACTAACAAAAAAACAGGAAATTTTTTTCCAGATTTTCGGGAAAAAAACAGCAGTTAATTGTTTACAAAAAATCGAAATTTAAAAAAAAAAAAAATCCTTCGATCAGGCACAAGTTTTTCATGTTCTTCAAAAGCTGTATAAATTTCATTGAAATCTAACCAGCGGTTTTCGAGTGAAAGTGTCCACCGGTTCAAAAACATAGTTTTGCGGAAAACGCACACTCCTTTGCGGAAACATTAAAACCGACAAACTAAGTTGTAGAAAAGGCAATATTATACTTGTTAGCGTCTTGACACTGATTCAATCAATCATATGAATTAAAAATTTGAATAAATAATTTATTTAAAACTTACTACTACTTCATTAAGACTATAAAAGCTTTTAACTGTAATCATTTTAAATATAACATCTATTATAATGTATAAAAGAAGAAAACAACAACAAGAAATCACAAAAATTAATTGGATTGAATAACACTAGCAGTAAAACTCTTATTAATGGTATTCTATGCTTTAGAGGAGCTATAAAGGAGATGTATTCAAACCCTAGAGGGAGTTTTATCATGAATATATAAGCTCATTAACTTTGACCCATTCAACTATTTGGGGGGTTGTTAGACAGGATTGTATTCAGTTTTTCCTGTTTTTTTCTATCAAATATCAATCTAATATGGTATATATATAGATATAGAATCATTCAACCCCTGATTTCGGCCATGTCTTAAGGTTGCACGTGCACATTTTAACTTAAAATACAAAAATACTATTATTGCTATTCTTGAAGGGTGGTTTCAAATGCTTTTAATATTATATATCACTCATTTTTGTTTAGGTATTCATTACTTATATCTTGAAATTTATATTATTTTCGGAAAGAATTTGGCGACATAAAGACGTGATGTATTTTTTTCTTTTTATAGTTACTTCACAAGAAAGCATACCTACGAGAAGCGTCTTATTTATTAGGATTTGGTATATTTTCGAAATTAACTGAAAAACGATACAAATTAAGTGCTTAAGGAAATAAATTAAAATATTTTATAATAATTATACTTAATATCTCAATATCATATTATGTGAGATATGGACTCAAATATTTATTTTATTGATTTTTAATACAATTTTATCTTAATTTTAAATTATCATTTTTGTATAAAAATTTAAATATTTTAATAAATTTCTGTAATTCCAGTAACTATAGATTCAGTAATTATGATATACCGAAGAGTTAAAGAAGTCAAAGTTTGCTTGATATATTTTATTTTAATAAAGTCGACCTCACTTTATTCTGGCGTTTTCAAAAGCACCAAATTATAATTAATAAATTTCACAGAAAGTGCCGTCTTAGGACACTCCGGGGCCCTTGGGCATACAAAATTATGGGGCCCTTTTTTAAAGTAAAAAAGGAATGATAAGAAAAAAAACATTTTTCTGTTCTGTTCTATAATTATTTTATACTTATTATAGTTCATTCGTACAAATCAAAAACATGTTTTTAATACTTTTTAAGAAAAGAACTTAAATAACTAGATAAGTTAGTTAATGAAATATTGCTGGTTTCATAGGTTATGATAATAGTTTCTTTCGGGATTTTCGCTGTGCAAAATCTTCAATTATATCCTCAAAGTCAATTTTTTGAAGGATATCACTTTCTATATACATGATAGACGAATTGGTTAGATGTTCTTGTGACATTGTCGTTCGCAATTCATCAACATTTGGGAATGTTTCTTCTAATTTATCGGATTTTATGAGATTGTGTAAATTTGAAATACTAAAATCTGGCTAGGCTCTTACCCTCATTTTTTTTTTCTCCTGGTTGATTGATGTCATTTACAATTGATATCAATGCGTTAGAAATAAGAAAATAACTATTTTGCAAGGTATTAACAGCATTAGCACGTGCGGACCATCTAGTATACGAAAAAGATTTCAAACTTTATTCATACCCAAATATTCATTCATTATTTTCCATCTTTTTGTCGAAGCAGAGAAAAAATTGAATAATTTTTGGATGAATTGAAAGTAAATTACTGCTTCTGAAACACATTCAACAGCCTGAACACCAACTAAATTCAATTAATGCGCTGCACATGGGACAAAAATTGCAAATTCAAATATTCGTGTTTGAACACCAGAATACTTTCCAGCCATATTTAATGCATTATCATAGATCTGTCCGCGACAGTCTTTTATGGAGATATCCAAATTTTTAAAAAAGTTCAAAATAGTATCTGCTATGTATTTTGCATTATGTTCCTCCATAGGCAAAAATTGCAAAAATCGCTCAACGGGCTCTCCGTCTTTCACATATCTTACAAGGAAGGTCAGTTGGTCAACATGGGAGAGATCTGGCGTAAAATCAACACTAATGGAATAGTATTTTGCTGTTTTTAGTTGGTGAACAAACGTTTTCAACACTTTTTGGCCCATTATATTAATAAATTCATTGCAAATGTTTGCAGAAAAGTAGGATATGTT